>CM060906.1:874954198-879954198 GCA_030737815.1 Allium fistulosum
TCAGGATATAGAAATACAGTGGTTGTTAATTTATTCTGGAGCTTCATATGAATATTTTTGGGTGTTAATATGGCTTATTATGGCATTGGACTCTTACACATTTATTGTTCTCTTGCACATTTACATGCATTATTGCTATAATTTTGGATAAACTGTACATTATTTTGATATCCTCTTACTTTGTTTATCCCTTATCTTCTTTCAGGCACGAAGTGAGAAATATATTGCCATTAGGCAAAAACAATAGCCGCACACAACTGGACGTAGAGGTATGGCTAGATTGACCGATGATTTGGTTAGTTAATTAATTATAGCATTATTTTCCCAGTTATTTAATTAACTATCGATTAATTTATTCAATGTCTTTCTAAATGTAGAAAAAGCAGAGTCATAATTCATCGTTCATATCTAGAGTTGATGTTTGGGTTAAATCACGCACTAAAAAAATGGTGAACCAGTGAAGACGGATGTTGCAAATATTCTTGTAAGAATATTTGATTTTGTTTGCAACTAAACATTGCGATAATTTTACCATCATACATAGCCTATATGTATATTAATTTATGTAGGAGGAGATTAAAAAAAAAATAATGCAAGACAATCCGACTCGACAAATAATGTCAAAGAAGATGCGGTTGTAAAAGTATTAGGGCACGATAAACCAGGATGCTTGACGCAGCGGATTAATCAAAACAATGTAGATCGATGAAAGTTGCAATCGGTGGATTGATGAATACTGAAATGCCCAAATTCGTTGATCCGAAGATACCGAATTCTAGCTATCCCGAACTCGTTGATCGCGCACGATACCGGGTTCAAAGATCTGCGATTCTTCGCACGTTGATCTAGCGCGCTAGATTCTGTGAATCGGCTTCTGCAGTCGTTGAATCGAGCGCACTCGATTAACCGAAAGAGGAGATAGGAGATTACACTCAACTACCAATTGGGTGAAAGCACAAAGCTAACAAAACAAGAGTTTTATTTCAAATCAACTTACTATTACAAATGTGACACTCGGCCTATTTATAGACGTTCAACTTTACAACAGAAATTACATCAACTCTTAAGTCGGTTCCGACTTATAGCCTCCGACTTACGACTTACCCAGTACATGACTTACGACTTATCAATAACTCCGACTCAACAGTTACAACATACAACGTCTCACAATCGTGGCCGACCTAACCTGGTACGACCTAAAAATACAATACATCTTATTTACAAAGTACACGATTCAAGAAAAACAAACAACACACGACTCAACTTAAGTCGGTAACGACTTAGACACATATCACAGCAGCATCTTCACGCGGCTTAAGCTTGGACGACTTATGAGATAAAACTTCAACGACTTAACCCAGTATCCGACTTAAGGAATCCAGACGACTTAACTAAGTCGTAGGTCGTAGACGACTTATCTTAAATCGTTGATTTTCTTCTTCAGTATAACTCGCTCCACCTTTATCATTCTCGTTAAGTCGTGGACAACTTATATCTTCTATTTTCGCTTTACTAAGCCGTGGACGACTTAGGCTTTTAAGTCGTAGCCCCTTTTCCTTAAGTCGTGGACGACTTAAAACATTTCCCTTAAGTCGTAGCCGACTTAGATCCGCTTCTTCCTTAGGTCGTGACCCGCTCGAGTTAAGTCGTAGATGACTTAGATCTGCTTCGTTAGGTTGTTCAGGCGACTTAAGGAACTTGTTAACTCGCAAGTCTTCACCAAGTCGTTGCCGAGTTACACTAGGTCGTTGGGACGACTTAAGGCCTTCGCTAAGTCGGTCACGACTTATGTCTTCAATTCTATTAATTCGGTCACGACTTATGCCTTCAACTTTGTTAAGTCGGTCTCGACTTAAGCCTTGGAAAATTATGGCTTGGCCTGCATCATCCTCCCCTGGTTGAAAGAAATTCGTCCTCGAATTTGCACTTTCTTCCCCCGCAATACGCTCATCCCCGTGATAAGGTACGAGATGCTTAACATTGAATACGTCCGACGTGTACACACCCTCCGGCAGCTTCAATTTATAAGCATTTTCATTAATCTGTTTGACGATTTCTACAGGACCAATTTTTCAGGCTTTCAATTTGTTATAAGCGCCCACTGGAAAACGATCCTTTGTTAACACTGCATAAACCCAATTACCTTCATTAAATTCAACATTTCTTCGCTTCAAGTCTGCAGATCGTTTGTATTTCTCATTTGCCTTTTCCAATCGTTCTTGAACGATCCTATGACACTCTGTCAATCCTTCAACAAAATCAGCAGCTCACTTGACTGTCTTCTTTGGTTGTGGTATGACCGTTAAATCCAACGGTCCCTTCGGTAAGCTTGAATATATTATTTGAAATGGACTGAAACTCGTACTACGGTTCACTGCATGATTATGAGCAAACTCTGCCTGGCATAACTTCATGTCCCAACTCTTCAGATTATCTTTCACCAGACATCGCAATAAATTTCCCAATGATCTGTTAACCACCTCTGTTTGTCCGTCAGTTTGCGGATGGTAAGCACTACTAAAATTCAACTTCGTACCGACCATCTTCCACAAGCTTAGCCAAAAATGACTCAGAAAACGAGTATCCCTATCCGACACAATAGATTCTGGCAACCCATGAAGTCGATATATCTCTTTGAAAAATAACTGAGCAACATGAACAGCATCCGCCGTCTTCTTACAGGCAATAAAATGTGCCATTTTCGAAAATCGGTCAACCACCACATAAATGGAATCATTTCCACGCTGTGTTCTTGGCAACCCTAACACAAAGTCCATACTCACATCATACCAAGGCTTAGTCGGTACAGGTAATGGCATATATAAGCCAGCATTGGTCGCAGTTCCTTTCGAAACCTGACAGATATGACATCGCTCCACAAACCTTTCCACTTCTTTCCTCATTGATGGCCAAAAGTAAGACTGTGAAATCAACCGTAATGTACGGTCTCTCCCAACATGTCCTTCTTCATGTAGCTCTTTTACAATCTTCATTCTCAAACTACAATCAGGTATGCACAATCGATTTCCTTTGAACAGAAAACCATCCACCAGCATAAACTCATCCGTTTCCCCATTCTTGACCTTATCTACAAATTTCGTAAAATAAGGATCTTCTACAAATAATTCTGGTAGCACATCAAACCCTGTCACTTCGACCTTCATTGTAGTCAACAAATGATTCCTTCTGCTCAACGCATCCGCTACACGGTTCGTAACTCCAGACTTGTGTTTAACAACAAAAGTAAACTGTTGCAGATATGCAATCCATGATGCATGTCTCGCTGAAATCTTGTCTTGCCCTTGTAAATGCTTCAATGCCTCATGATCAGTGTAAAGAACAAACTCTTTCTGAAATAGATAGTGTCTCCAGTGTTTAATAGCTTTCACAACAGCATAGAATTCCACATCATATGTGTTGTATCTCATCTTTGCTCCTGACAACTTCTCACTGAAATATGCAATAGGACGCCCCCTTTGACTCAACACTCCTCCAATCCCAACCTTTGACGCATCAGTGTGTAGCTCAAACAACAACTGAAAACCTGGTAATACTAGAATTGGTGCAGACGTCAGCAACTCCTTGATCTTCCCAAAAGCATCCCCTGCTTCCTCTGACCATGAAAACTGTTTACCCTTCATACAATCAGTCACAGGCGCCATCACACTACTAAAGTGTGGAATAAACCTCCGATAAAATGAAGCCAACCCATGA
Source organism: Allium fistulosum (assembly GCA_030737815.1). Classification (NCBI taxonomy): domain Eukaryota; kingdom Viridiplantae; phylum Streptophyta; class Magnoliopsida; order Asparagales; family Amaryllidaceae; genus Allium; species Allium fistulosum. The sequence continues at coordinate 874,957,913 of CM060906.1, forward strand.
AAACTCCGAACTTCCGTTATCGTCTTGGGTTGCGGCCAATCTCTAATTGCTTCGACTTTACTTTGGTCAACCTGTATTCCTTCTTCTGACACAACATATCCCAGAAATAAAACACTCCTCGCCATAAAAACACACTTCTTTGTAGCAGCATAGAATTGTTCTTCACGAAGAATAATTAACACTTTCTTCAAATGCTGAACATGCTCTTCTGTACTAGCACTGTAGATTAGAATATCATCATAGTAAACCACCACAAATTTCCCAATGTATGGCCTGAAAATCTGGTTCATCACCCTCATGAATGTACTTGGTTCATTCGATAGACCAAACGGCATTACCAGCCATTCATACAACCCTTCCCTCGTCTTGAATGCTGTCTTCCATTCGTCCCCGGGTCTAATGTGAATCTGATGATAACCGCTCTTCAAGTCAATCTTAGAAAAGATTACGGACCCACTGATTTGATCCAATAAATCATCAAGCATCGGCATCGGAAATCTATATCTGACTGTGATCTTATTCAATGCTCTACTATCTGTGCACATCCTCCATGTTCCATCCTTTTTGGGTACCAATAAGGCTGGTACAGCACAAGGACTTAAACTCTCCTGCACACGCCCCTGTTCAAGCAATTCCTCTACCTGCCTCCGCAACATGTTCCTTCGGACTCATTCGATAATGTGGTCTATGTGGCAACATTGCTCCCGGAACCAGATCAATTTGATGTTGAATGTCTCTCAGTGGCGGTAACTCCTTCGGTAACTCATCTGGAAATACATCCTCAATTCTTTCAAAACCGGTTTCACTTCTTCTGGAATTTCAACCTCTTCACTGCTCTCACGCCCAATCAACAAGAATACCTCAGGCTCCTCTTCAATCTCCTTAACAAACTCCTTCAAGGATAATAAAGTTTTCAGCTCTTCAATCTCTTCTGACTTACTTTCTCCTTGTTGTCTCTTCTTTGGTACTAAGATAATCTTCGTACCTTCAAACATAAAACTGTAGCTATTGGTCCGACCGTCATGCTGTACTGCTCGATCATACTGCCATGGTCTTCCCAAAAGTAAGTGGCAAACATCCATCTCTACTACATCACACCAGATCTCGTCTTTGTATTTCTTCCCAATAGAGAATGGAACACGAACCTGTCTATCCACTTTCACCTCTCCTCCTTTTCTCAACCATGCTAACTTATATGGATTCGGATGCTTCTCTGTCTTCAACTTCAACTTTGTTACAGCCTCGGTTGAAATGATATTGTCACAGCTTCCTGCGTCAATCACGAATTTACACACCTTTCCCAGTATAGTGCATGTCGACTGAAAGATATTACTCCTCAACCAACTAGCTTCTTCCTGCTTCGGTGTCAAACACGATCTTCTCAGCATTAGATTACACCCTTCATCTCCTGACGCAATATCCTGTTCATCCTCCTCAACTAGACTAGAATATTCTCCATCCTCACCTTCAAGTTCAGCAATCATAGTTCATTTCTTCGGCTTTGGACACTCATTGCTTTTATGACCCAATTCCTGACAATTGTAACATTTGAAACCATTTTTAAACTTTGCCTTCTCAGCCTCCTTCACCACTGGTCTACTGATAGGTTTAGAAACATTAGAACTCCCACTAACACCCTTCACTTGATTATTGGAATTAGTAAACACACCACCTCCTCGTCGTCCTTGTTTCTCCCAAGCCAACGCCTTCTGGTGTGCTTCTGCCACAGATCTAGGATCAAACATGTTAACCATATCTTGAATCTGCATTCGCAACCCCCCGATGAATCTAGATGTCAGCTGCTCTTCCGTTTCCATAATATCATTCCTCGCAATAAGCTGATAAAACTCATCCGCATAATCATTAACAGTCTTTGTGCCCTGCCTAAAATTCTGCAAACGTTGATACATCAGAGATTGGTAATTGTAAGGTAAGAACGTTGCTTTCATCAATTTCTTCATCTTCTCCCAAGATTCAATTTTTGACTTTCCCATTCGTTCACGTGTAAGTTTGGTCTGCTGCCACCACGCCAAAGCTCGACTCCTCAACCTTGTAGCAACCAACTTCACTCTACGATGTTCTGGAACTTCTTTGAAGTCAAAAATCTCTTCAACATTAGCCACCCAATCTAGAAACTCCTCCGCTTGCATACCACCTTTGAATTCAGGAATTTCAGTTTTCATCCCCGACTCCCACTTGTGATCATACTCAGAGTGATTTCTTCCTTGTCCTCGTCCTTGTATACTACCACCATCATACTCCTCTTCAAAATCAGATATATATCGATGTCGATTCTGACCACCAACATCTATGCTACCATCACGTCTTCCTCCAACATCCCTTCTATCGAAATTCCTCCGTTCTCGATCATTCTCGTTCCTCCCACGCCTATGATCATCATCAACACTTCTTTCTCGATTGGATTGTGGTGAGACTCTACTTCCCCCATGGTTAGATTCAGGCGAAACCCTTCTCTGATTCTGATTCATCTCTAACATCATCTTCTCTAATCGACCAATCCCTTCGTTAAGCTTTTCACTAAAGTTTTCATTAATTCTTTGCTCCATCTCATCAGCTTCTTCTCTTCGATACAATGCTTCAACGTTCTGATGTCGATTTGCTCTCCTTGGTGGCATTGTCAAAACTTCACAAATGCTTCAACTCTAGCTCGGAAATGGTGGTTCGCGACTTAACTCCTCTCGGCCAAAACTCAAACACCTTTCGAATTTTGATCCAAAACGAAATGGATCGAAATCTTCACACTTGTTGCAAATTGTGACGATCACGATGAACAACAAACTCCAAACTTCAAATTCTCGGCTCCAAGTCTTGATTTAGCTATGATTGGCTAAAACAAGCTCTGATACCAAAACTAACGCAGCGGATTAATCAAAACAATGTAGATCGATGAAAGTTGCAATCGGTGGATTGATGAATACTGAAATGCCCAAATTCGTTGATCCGAAGATACCGAATTCTAGCTATCCCGAACTCGTTGATCGCGCACGATACCGGGTTCAAAGATCTGCGATTCTTCGCACGTTGATCTAGCGCACTAGATTCCGTGAATCGGCTTCTGCAGTCGTTGAATCGAGCGCACTCGATTAACCGAAAGAGGAGATAGGAGATTACACTCAACTACCAATTTTGTGAAAGCACAAAGCTAACAAAACAAGAGTTTTATTTCAAATCAACTTACTATTACAAATGTGACACTCGGCCTATTTATAGACGTTCAACTTTACAACAAAAATTACATCAACTCTTAAGTCGGTTCCGACTTATAGCCTCCGACTTACGACGTACCCAGTACATGACTTACGACTTATCAATAACTCCGACTTAACAGTTACAACATACAACGTCTCACAATCGTGGCCGACCTAACCTGGTACGACCTAAAAATACAATACATCTTATTTACAAAGTACACGATTCAAGAAAAACAAACAACACATGACTCAACTTAAGTCGGTAACGACTTAGACACATATCACAGCAGCATCTTCACGCGGCTTAAGCTTGGACGACTTATGAGATAAAACTTCAACGACTTAACCCAGTATCCGACTTAAGGAATCCAGATGACTTAACTAAGTCGTAGGTCGTAGACGACTTATCTTAAATCGTTGATTTTCTTCTTCAGTATAACTCGCTCCACCTTTATCATTCTCGTTAAGTCGTGGACGACTTATATCTTCTATTTCCGCTTTACTAAGCCGTGGACGACTTAGGCTTTTAAGTCGTAGCCCCTTTTCCTTAAGTCGTGGACGACTTAAAACATTTCCCTTAAGTCGTAGCCGACTTAAAACATTTCCCTTAAGTCGTAGCCGACTTAGATCCGCTTCTTCCTTAGGTCGTGACCCGCTCGAGTTAAGTCGTAGATGACTTAGATCTGCTTCGTTAGGTTGTTCAGGAGACTTAAGGAACTTGTTAACTCGCAAGTCTTCACCAAGTCGTTGCCGAGTTACACTAGGTCGTTGGGACGACTTAAGGCCTTCGCTAAGTCGGTCACGACTTATGTCTTCAATTCTATTAAGTCGGTCACGACTTATGCCTTCAACTTTGTTAAGTCGGTCACGACTTAAGCCTTGGAAAATTATGGCTTGGCCTGCATCATCGCTTAAGAGCACTAGGAAGGGGATACACCTTAACCAAGCTAACTTTGTCATAGTGTAGAGATAAGCAAATAACTCAATGTCGAAAAAGAATTTCAGAAATGGAGAATATGGTACACATGCTAATGAACAAGCTGGAAAATCTACCTTAGAAGGTTCTCTTATTGCATCGTTGATTTTTCATGAATTTCTTTAAATTTCAAAATTAAACCATTAACTATTAGTGCTTCTATTTTTTGCTTTGACAGGGTAAATAATGTTCGAAAGAAGGAAGCACACCCGAAATGGTAGAAATCACTTATATTACTGATATAACATCATTTGTAGTTTAGTTTTAGTCCAATAATCAATATAATTTTTATTTAGAATCTGGGAATTAAACCTTTAATCGTTGCTGTTGCTATTTTTGCTTTAACAAGGTAACGAAATTTCAAAAAAAGGGAGCACAATTGAAATGGTAAAAATCACTTATATTACTGATATAACATCATTTGTAGTTTAGTTTTCGAACCAATAATTAATATAATGTTTGGTTGAATAATTGTAGGGCAATGACAACATATGTGAGTTATTAGACTGGGATGGAACCGACGAAATTGTTGTCGAAGGGAGAGTAGTGTCCGCTGATCCTAATGAGGTTGCCAATAACATTCGTATTGGACCAAATGTTATGAAAGTTGTTATAGATTGTGTGAAGAAAGCGGATGTTTATTTATGGAGGCCTACACCAAGTTTGTCACTATTAGGAGAAGAGAGAATAAGTCGGTAGCACGGCCTGCTAATCGTGTTGTTGCACTACGAGGATACTTGGAGGAAGACATTATGGTAAATTTTATAATTCACGGTAACTATTTGTAATTGTATACATACCTTTTCCCATTAAATTTCTTGTTCTTTTTAGAGTAAAACTAGTAGCACAAACAAAAATGCAAACTTTATGATTGGAATGATGGTGAAGTGTTAGTTGCCGAAGGAAGACTCTGCTCCAGTGATTCAAAAATGATTGTAAATGGTACTCCGCTTGGTCCGTTAGCCGTTGTGGTTTGGGTAGATTATGCCAACAAAGGAGATGCTTTCTTATGGCGACCCACAACTGATATGGCATGCATTAAAGAGGCCGTTGGTAGGAAAATAGCATGGTCGAAATCAAAAGTTCTAGTTGAAAAAGCAAGTGTTGTGACTACTCCTTGCAAGGCTAGAGCACGCGTTGTGACTTCTCCTTATAAGGCTACAACAACTCCTTAGGTAACTTTGTTGTCCCTTGTAGTGTTGCTAGATTCCTAATATAATATAGTTACCCAAAATACGATAATTCATGCATTTTTGCTTACCCAACAGAGTGAAAATCTGGTAGCAAATAATAAATGCAATTTGATTGATGTGGGTGAAACGGGACGAATAGTGGTTGAAGGAACTATCATTTCAACTAATCAAATGGTGATGGTTCACTTTGTTCCATCGGGAAAAGATTCGTTAAAAGTTTGGGTAAAGTTTGTGAAAGTCAATGATGCATTGCTATAGAGACCTACATCAGAGTGTACGTGCATGGAAGATGCATTTGGTACTACCGTAGCTTGTCCGGCCGCATATGTCATTGGGGAATCAAGTTCTAGTAAGTATTAATTGGTACTAGTATGCGTCTCTTATATATACACCTAATCACTTATATATACATTGATACTCATACACAAATTCAAGGGCCTATGCAAAGTGTTTCTTATACATACACCCACGCATACACAAATTCTAGGTCTGGTTGGTAATAAATCGCCCTCATTCTAGTATGAATGGAGTTTGTTATGTTGTTAATAAAGTTGTATCAGACAGTTCTAATCATTTACAAGAATCGGATTTTGTTAGTATGAATGGAAAGCATAAAACAAAATCCTACAAATTGGAGCACTTTGTGATTACTACTTCAAATAGGTTTGATGGGTTAAGTGTCTTGGAAGATTTAGATTTAAACTCTGAGTTATTGGTTGAGATGATGTTAAGGAGATTATTAAGGGGTGTGATGATGTTGTTGTTCTTGATGAGGTTACTAAAATCAAGCCTAGTGATACTGTTGTTGATTCTAATAAGAACATGGTTAATACAGAGAAATTGGTAGAGGATAGGGCTATTTCATTTTGTTGTTTGGATAAGGAAAGGGTGCTTTGTGATACCAGATTTAATAGGGCATTGTCTATTTTATTGGTGTGTACATGCAGTTTCAAGGCTGGCAATAGTGGTTTCATTGAGGATTAGGTTGATATTTCTGCTAGGAGGGTGGCTGTTTAGGTGGTGTTGTGGTTGGTGACAGGGTTGATGATAGGAGGGCGATTAGTTCCGGCTATTGTGGAGATGGTGAAGTGATGAGCGGAAGTTGAAAGCAATTGTCTGTTGTTTGACATAAGATGGTGGGTTCATGTTGGCTTTTGGTTGACGGAGGTGTGATTGCAAAGGGCGGTTTGGAACTTGATTGTAGTGGTAGAAGTTGATGAATGCAGGGGTTGAGTAATTATGGTATTTGTGAGGCAGTGATGTTGTCGGAGTTTGGAGTTGAATGCTTGATGCCGAGGAAGTTTGTTATGTAGGCTTTTGTTGTAGGAGGATTTACTGTGGACGATTTCAATTGATGTTTGATAAGGTTGTTCTATAGGCTTTTGGTGTAGGAGGAGATTGTAGTTTGTGTTTGTATAAGAGGGGAAAGTGGTTGAAGTTTGTTGATTGCTAAGGGAACAGGAAGTTTGATGGTGGAGTGTTCGCATATTCTAATGTTGAATGGTGAATTTTGAGGTGAGGGCGCAAGTCAGAGACAGTGGGTTGTTGTGGAATGAGGGTTTTGTAGTGTATGTTTGTAGAGGAAGGAGATGTTGGCAATTTGGAATTGAAGATGGGAGCTTGATGTGAAGTTGCAGTGGCTCGACTGAAGTGCGGTTTGTGTTTGTCAGTGAAGATTAATGGGGCAGGTAGTTGAAGGCAGTGAGAGGGAGTGGAATTGAGTGACTGAAGCATAGAGGGAGTGTTAGGCGATGATGAGGTTGATTGATAACCGATGACAGTGGCATGGAGGTGCTGTGGCGATGGGAATGGAAGGAATGTAGCAATTTTGTATGTGGCAGTTTTGAATATGAGGCTGGTTATGGTTAATGGTTAATATAGCAGTGGTGTTGTGGTTGGTGGCAAGATTGAGCTACAGTGCTCCATTCGATTGTTTTGGAAGTTGATGGTCGCTTCGTAGTGGCGGATGATGGTTCGGATGGCAGTTTTGTAGCTCGATGGTTTTACGTAGTTTTGTGGAGGGTAAGTTCATGTTGAACTGGTGCTTGTTCTATAGATTGCTGAGGATGGTTCAGACGGCAGCGAGAAGGTGGTTGCGTTGTGGGGATTTTGAACTGTTTTAGGTTGTAGAGGGTTGTAGTTTGGTCGCCAGTTGTGGATTGCAATGAAGTGTAATTGTAAAGATGACAGTGTAATTGTGGTGTATGCAGTTTCATGGAGAAGGAACATGTTAAGGAGATGGTTGGGGTAGCTTTAGTTATTTGGTGTTTGGGTCTATGTGATGAAGTCTGGTCATGGGAAGGAGTTATTGATGGGATGTGGTTTCCGGCGTTGTGCTATTGAGGTTCATGCAGGGGAGGGTGATCGTTTGAGCGCAATAGTTTGGGTGTAATATGGTTATGGTTGTAGTAGTGTATGGAGGAGTGTTTGGGGTAGTGGAGTTCTGTATTTTGTGCAACTATTTGGTAGAGGTTGATTTATGTAGTTTTGATGATGGTGGTTGTTGTGAGGAAGTGGTGGAGGATGGTTTTGGAAGTACCCTGATTGCTGAAGTAATTGGATATCACATAGAAGCTTGTATGAATCAGTTGCATGAAGTTCGAAGAGGCACAAAACATTCTTTCTTAGCCAATGAATTAAAATACTAATGCTAATGCTCTTGCTATTGTTAATGTCAATAAGTATGGTCAATGAGGATGCTAATACTCTTGCTAATGTTAATGTCAATAGTAATGCCCTTGCTATTTTTATATATATTATACTTAATTATGCATGTAATTTATACATTATCAGCATACATAAATTATCAGGACATGTATGTAATTCTAACTGCACGTAATTAGCATTTCCGACGTAAAGAACAACAGCATCAAAGAATTTTCATTAATTAAGCCATGAACAAGAATTATATATTATAATATTTTGTTTGTACTAGTTGTGTAGACTTATTTGTAAACAGTTGTGGTATGTGAATTCGTTTATTTTGTCGAAATACTATTATTGAAATGATTATGGATATTATACTTGATTATGCGATTAACGTGTTTTTTCAATTATTTGAATATGATGATTATCGATGTTTGTTTGAAAATGATAATTATGTGGTTGATTATTTGTTTTAATATGGCTATTGTATATAAGTGATTGTCGGAAATGATACAAGCCATTAACAGTAATTAGCGGCGTTTAAAATGTGATGTACATCAATCAATAAGTTTTAGTAGCGTTTCAAAAGTGCTGAGGGAACAAATGCAATTTATGAAAAAAATATTGTAGCAGAGGAAAATAACAACAAAAAATATATAGTAGGACAGATAAAACGCTGCGAAAATATTATAGTAGCATAAAAACACTACAAAAAAAAGAAGAGGATGCAAGTAAAAAAACTACTAAAAAATGTAATTTTGGTTGCATTTTGAAGACACTGCAAAAAATTACTTTTGTAGGGTTTTAGAAACGCTACAATATGTTTGTTTTTGGTAGCGTTTACTACAATGCAACTAAAACTTTCAGACTTTTAGTTGCATGTCGTATCGCAGCGTTTACCGAAATGCTACTAAAAGTTTTGCTAGTGTTTTTTCAACGCTATGAAATGACTTTTCTGGTGTAGTGATTGATGGGTTGTCAAGATCAAATAGGGGAAATGAAAGTATTTGGATTGTGGTAGATAGACTAATCAAGAGTGCATACTTTATTCTCGTTAAGTCGATAAGGACGGCACCTACCTTAGTAAAATTGTTTATAAAGAATATTGTTAGACTGCATGGGATTCCTAGTAGTATAGTTAGTGATAGAGATACTTTATTAACTAGTGAATTCTGGAAGAGTCTACAAGAAGTGTTAGGTACCAAGCTGAACACGAGTACCACTTATCACCCACAGATGGATGGGCAGACAGAAAGAGTCAAGAAGGTATTTAAAGATTTGTTGAGAGTTTGTGTACTAGACTTTGCAGGGTCATGAGAAGATCATTTGAACTTAGTTGAGCTTTCCTATAATAATAGTTACTAGGCTAGTGTAGGAATGGCGCCTTTCAAAGCATTGTATGGAAGGCCCTGCAAAGCACCAGCATGTTGGCAAGAGACCGGAGACAGATTGATTCTTGGTCTGGATATGGTGAGAGAAGCCTCGGAGAAGATGTAATTAATCCGGGAAAGGATGAGGGAAGCTCAGTTTAGGTAGAAAAGTTATGCAGATAAGAGGCATAAAGACTTAGCATTCTTAGTTGGAGGCCCTATTTTTGTTAAAGTTATCACCGATGAAGGGTGTGGTACGCTTTGGAAAGTCAGGGAAATATGCACCGAGATATATTGGTCCGTTCCCTATTATAGAGAGGATCGAGAAACTCGCTTATTGAATAGAGTTACTAAATAGTTTGGCAGGTATCCATAACATTTTTCATGTTTATCATCTTAGAAAGTGTATTCATGATCCAGAGATTACTATTGCACCACTGCATTGGAAGAATTAGTAGTAGAACCGAATATGACTTTTGTTATACAACTAGTTCGAATTGTGGCAAGATATGAGAAGAGGTTAAGGAATAAGATAGTCAAGTTAGTGAAAGTCTAGTGGAGTAATAATAAGAAAGATTGTACTTGGGAGACAGAAGACGGGATTTGGGATACTTATCCTAAATTGTTTTTATGGTAAGATCCATATCTATTATATAGACTTTTGGCTAGTAGGATATACTATAATTTTTGTCATGTGTTCGTCACACATGTTTGCATGAGTGATAAGCTTGTTAATTTTCTTATCGTAATTCGATGACGAAATTCTATAAGGGAGGAGCCTGTAACACCCTTAATTTTGTTTAACATTATTCAGAATATTTAATTAGATAAATTAAATAGAATAATGTGATATGTAAGGACAAAGAGAATGAGATTTGGTAATTAATTGGGTCGGGCCTTATTAACCAATTAATAAAATTGATTTAAACATAGGATAGAAGAGAATTAATGAGAGGAGCGAATTGGGAATAGTTCCTTATTTCATTCCTACAACCCTTTCTTTCCTCATTCATTTTGATTATTCGTTATACAAACTCCAAAACAAACTTAAGAGGTTGGCCACTAAGAAGAGGAAATCTAAACATTCAAAGGGAAATGCTAAGGGGAATTAACCAACAACAAATCTCATCTCTCTTATCCAATCTAAGGTGAATTATAGTATCCATCTCATTTATTTATGTTTGATTTCAGATCTAGGATGACTTCTGAATTGTTTTGTAATAATATGTCATGTTATGGTTGATCATATCATTTTTTGGTTGAATGATGATTTATTGGAATTATTATAGTATTATACTTATAGATTCTAGAGGTAAAAACTAATTTTTAATCTCCATTTGACATGAAATTGGAATATGTTGTGTAAAACATTATTTTGGAGAAAGGCTTTTAATTTCATAATTTTACAAGTTTATATGAATATTTTATGAATTTCATAAAATGGAAAAGGTGCTTATTTCGGGTTTTAGTTATTAAAAATAATTAAATAAATATTTTGACCCTGAAATTATATATGTGAAAGAAGATGGAAATTCTGATCTTTGGCGATTTTTTCAATATGGTATGATTTTCTATGGATTATTCATGGTAGAAAGGCTATTAATTAGTGATGTTAATTAAAAGGGTTTGATAATTATCCTGGGAAGGTAAAACGTGATCTTCTAGTAAATTTCTTAAAAGGAAATGAAAAGATTTTGTTGACCAATGATATTATAACAAGAGGTAAGAGTTGGTGGAAAGAATTAGCTTTAAAAAGAAGCAAATCAGTTTTATAATTATTTGCAGAAATGCTATTGTAGATATTCGGCACCCCCATCTCTTTGTATTCGACATCTATAAAGGTCGATACATGAAATATCTATTCGATTGATATATGATGTATGAGTTTATAGACTCGGCACCAATATGGAGTTATATGTGACGACCCGGGTTTTCGGACCAGTCAAAATCGCCGAAAGACCCGTCCGTTCTAAAACTACGAATGAAAACTACCAACTTATTACACCATATTTGATAAATATCCAACACTGCTAAATGTATAGGATACAACTTTCAATTTTACAAGTTATCAAAGTAATCAATTTAATCTACTAGTGTGCTTTAATACAAACCCAAAATCAAATACTACAAACAAACTGTAAATCTACCGTTGTGCAACTCTGATGAGAAACAACAATATCATTACCTGCAAACTCAATAAACAATGTAAATGCGGAATAAAATAGTAAGCATGAAAGATACAACAATACATGATATATGACAAACAACAAACAGAAAATGTTATGTTATTATTAGGGCTGCATCACTACCACTTGTGACTGCCTACGTACCCCTATCTAATTGGGTACCCAATTAGATACAGGATCAAGCCAACGTAGTTCTCCTACCGCAAATAGGACTCATGGAGACTACGATGCAACAAACAATATGCAATTCCAAACTACCCACTTAGGCTTAATCTTCAATTTTAGATTTTTACAATCTAATTAACTTTACGGAAATTATATCTTTGGACTTTATTCCTAAATTCTTATTTCAAAACTTTTGAAATATATATCTATACATCCTTTATATTCAAACTAGTCCTTTACTTCGGGATGTAAAAATAAATCACTTTTTGAAACAATACCAATATACAAGCATACAAAAACTATATGCTACCTGATCAGGAGGTTTCTAGCCATAACAAGGCAACTGGGTCCCAGCCTTAATACAATCGATAAATAACTATGTCCCTCTATTCCAAGAGCGGACTATACCAAAAACACATGCCCACTTTTTAGTTACGGGTTACCCGAATCATTGGTAACATAACAAATCATCTTATATCCCGAAGCGATAAATCATTTCACACTAATATTCACAAGTACTTTCAAATCTATTATAATTTTCATTTCCCAAATTTGTTCAAAAATCATCTTAAAACCATCGGGTTTAGTCCTCGAAATTCTTTCCGTCTTATAAAACATTTTTATAAAATCCATTCTTATATAAATCACGTTTATATAATATCACTTCAAAATATTCATTACCAAACATTTCTATTCCTTTTAAAGTGAAAACATTTCATAACATTTCAACTTTAAAATCAATCTTCAAAACAATTCATTAAATTAAAGTGAACCAAATATTACCGCTAAACACCTTTTAGTCAAATCGTGAAACAAATCACAAGGTGTTAGCCTACGATTGTTTTCTACTCAACCCATGCATATGGATGAATAAATTGATCATAAACTGGTCGAGCAATGTCAATAATCAATAAATAGTCAGTGCTCATAAACTGGCCGAGCACAAATCAAACAACCAAACAAGAATAATAACAAGAATAAGAACAGACTCATTATTATTAACAATTTACAATCAATAGTTAACACAACATTTATTAAAAAGTGAATGAGTCAAAGGAAAGAGATTAAGATTACACTCACTGTAAAATAATTGAATTATACTCACAGAATAAGCTATACCCACTAAACTACAAAAACAAGGAATATACTTACATCCTATTTTCTTTGATGGAGACTTGGAATACTTCACCTTTGATAATGAATTTTAGTTCTTTTCTTTAGTTTGAGAATGAAATAAAATGAGATATGGACTTGGCTATTTATAGGTGAAGAGAAGGGTACTTTAGTCATTTCCTATAGCCTAACCAGATTCGACCAGATTTTGGTCCAATAGAAACCAGCCTTATGGCCTAATTTGATTCGACCACATTTTGGTCCAATAGAAAACATCTTGATGGCCTAATTTGATTCGACCACATTTTGGTCCAATAGAAAACATCTTGATGGATTAATTTGATTCGACCACATTTTGGTCCAATAGAAATCCTCCTTATCAACTATGGCACAACATGATTCGACCAGATTTTGGTCCAATTGCAACCATCCACATGGCAGAACCTAATTCGACCAGATTTTGGTTCAATGGCAACCATCCACATGGCAGAACCTGATTCGATCAGGTTTTGGTCCAATGGCAACCATCCACATGGAATATAATAATCATTATGCTATTTTGTTTTATTAGGCAAGGTTAATAATTCTCTCTTGTTTTATTAGGCAAGTAATTATACTATTCTGTTTTATTAGGCAAGTAATTATACTATTCTGTTTTATTAGGCAAGGTTAATAATTCTCTCTTGTTTTATTAGGCAAGTAATTATACTATTCTGTTTTATTAGGCATGGTCAATAATTCTTTCTTGTTTTATTAGGCATGTAATTATACTATTCTATTTTATTAGGCAGGGTTAATAATTCTAAATATAAAATCCATTATTTAATCATTTAAAAATATATTAACTATTCATGTTCAAAGTGATTAAATTATGGATCGTTATATTTTAAATATTCGAATTTGATGACCCAAAAATACGGGTTGTTACATTCTTCCCCTCTTAAAAGAATTTCGTCCCCGAAATTTGAAGGACGAAAAGATATAATAAAAACCAAACAATTAACAAAAGCTAAGCACACTAAAAATATTATAGTCCATAACCCCGGTCGGAGGTACGGTGCCTTATCCTATCCAATTTTATTTATCAATTTAAGGTAGTTTTATTTTAAAATTTCTAGGATAATTTACTAACCTAGAAAATTTTTACTTAGGCACCTAACCTAAGCTCTGATACCAACTGTGACGACCCGGGTTTTCGGACCAGTCAAAATCGCTGAAAGACCCGTCCGTTCTAAACCTACGAATGAAAACTACCAACTTATTACACCATATTTGATAAATATCCAACACTGCTAAATGTATAGGATACAACTTTCAATTTTACAAGTTATCAAAGTAATCAATTTAATCTACTAGTGTGCTTTAATACAAACCCAAAATCAAATACTACAAACAAACTGTAAATCTACCGTTGTGCAACTCTGATGAGAAACAACAATATCATTACCTGCAAACTCAATAAACAATGTAAATGCGTAATAAAATAGTAAGCATGAAAGATACAACAATACATGATATATGACAAACAACAAACAGAAAATGTTATGTTATTATTAGGGCTGCATCACTACCACTTGTGACTGCCTACGTACCCCTATCTAATTGGGTACCCAATTAGATACAGGATCAAGCCTGTAACGACCCCGAAATTTAAATTTATTTAAATTAATAATTAAATGAAATTTTGAGTTAAATTTATGATTAAATAAATTTTTGAATAAAAATTGTGAAATTAAATTGATTAAATGGAGCGAGTTTCCCCGATATCCAAGTATATTCTGTATAAATCATTTGAGATTAGAATATTGTAAATAGTGTATATGTGAGTATATATATATATTTAGGTATATACGAGCAAATTTAATATATATTTGAATTGATGGTTAAAGATGGTTTGAGTTTATAAAATAAATATAAGACAATAAATATTAAGTAAATAATGATAATTAATATTTGAACTAGGAATTGAAATTAATATAAGGTAAGTTTTAATTAAAATAGAAGTAGAATATTTGTTAAAATCTAACAACAATTTGGAATAGAAATTTATTTACATTTCAAAGTAGTAAGAAAACTAGAGAAAACAAATAAACAAGAAATAAAATCAAGTGTGAAAGCAAACCAGGTTTGTGTAAAATAGAAATAAATCAAAGTATAAATGAATGAAGACACTAAACAAAAATAGAACAAATAAAATACACTCAAGTTTGTAGACAAAAGAAGAAATACATACTATAACCTTATGTATATGCAAAGGAATAAGTCTAAACACAAAATAAAATTCATACAAGATGTACAAAGCAAAAGAAATATCTGTACTATGGCAATTGAGATTTGCAGGCAAACAAAATAAAGTAATATATATATATAAGTATTTATGAACATAAGGTAAACTCTAGAATATAACTTTGTAGAAGCTTAAGGTAGAAGACATATATTTGCAGTCAAGTATTATAAAATATATGCAAGGCAAAGAAAATATATAAAACTATCCTAAGTACATACGAATTGAACTAAAGAGGATATGTATGACAACTTCATTAATTCTTGTACCCAAATGTTTCCATTTCAGCCTTCATACAAGAAAAGATCTCTGATCTAAATATAATAATCTTGTACCAGCATTTTCTAGCCTCTGCACACTTGTCTTCTTTATTATCAAGTTTCCCTTTCCATTTCGATTCATTTAAACAATACAAAGCAAAACAACAAACCTGTAAACCATTTTCAAAAGCCTGAGCAAGGCATTTCAGTTTTTAAAGAAAAATAAAGCATCTTTCACTAGAAATCTATGAAGCCATTCCAGTATCAAGTTCAAAAAAATCAAGTTTTCAACTTTGCAAAGTTAAAAAGATTTCAACTTGAAGCTCTGTTCCTTCTTCAACAACACTGTGAGCAAACTTCTAACCAAAATCCTTTTTCCTGTGAGTAAACTTCTTTATCTGATCTATAAAATGGATGTAGTGATTTACGTTGAAGTGAGCTGTGAGATATGGTTGCATTTATACAAAAATGAGTATATACTTGTGCATGTCTGTTGAACATGCATAATGCCTCTGTTTTACACTACTGGTTACAAAACCAGTTAAGAAATTCAAAATCTCTCCTTCTAATCCTCTTTAGGCTTTAAGTTTAAAACAAAACATGGTGGTACAATCATGAACTAAGTTTTAAAAGTTTAATCAAGCCAAAACAATTTAGCAATATCCCTGGAAATCAAAGAAACTGAACCAAACTTAAAACCAGGCAAAAAAATTCAAACTTTTTAAATGGTGGATTCAGGTGTGTAATCTAAATTCGTATGCTTTAACAAGATTTTAAAGCTAAATTTATAGTTCTTAGATTAAAGGTTAGAGAGCAGTTCTAGGTTCATTAAAAAATGGAAATCTGGGTATTTCTGGTGATCTATTTGGATCCAGGGATCGGGATTCCTTTTAGAGGTGGAGGGATGACTGGCGAATGGTGGAAAATTGCTGGATGGATGATAAATTCAAGGTAGAGAGTGCGGTGGTGGATTCTAGTTCAGAACCCTAGTTTTGTTTGATTGGGTATTTTCGATCGACTTTGACTCTCTGCTCGATCGAGTGTTACATGCTTTTGGGAGATAGTAGAGGGGAGGACGACGAGTAGATTGTCGGAGTTGTAGAAATTCTGGTGGCCGAGGTTGGGTGAACGGCGAGTTTCCAGGTTTGGGGGTGATGGGTGATAGTTCATTTCCAGGTTTGGTTCGACCTCTCGATTTTGATTTCGGGATGAAGATGAAGTTTCGACGCTTGCGAGAGGGTGTTTGGGTAATGGATGATGGGGAAAGATCATCGATGATGATCGGCGACGAACATTGTCACCGTGCATATGCACGGTGCATTGTTGTACCTGAAGAATTTCGTTTGATGCAGCAGGAAGAGTTGCACGAGTTATTTAGCAATTTTGCTCGAAGTAAATTGGGGTTGTCTCGGGTATTTCTTTGTTTACAGGTTTTGAGGAAACCTGTGTTGTCTGTTTTAATAAAAAAAAACAGAAGATTTTAAAAGTAAAGTTTGAGTTTAAACTAAGTTTTAAATTCAAGATTAAAATCTAGTGTTCAAGTTGGAGATTAAATATTAGTTTTGGAAAAAATAATAATAATAATAAAGTTTTAACTTGAACTTGTTAAACTACTTTATAATGGAAGTAGTTTGAATTTTTAAAATGTGAGTAAGTGTTTAAAGAGAAGTTTAATTCAGAAATCAAAGGTTTAAATTGTTTAACTTTGTTTAAGTTAAATTATATTCATTTTAAATCTCATATTTGAAATGAAATTTCAAAGTAAATTCAAAAGTAAATTGTAATTAACTACCTAAGTTAATTATTGAATAATTAATAGATAATTAATTAAGGAATGTAATTAAAGATTATAAATTGGATAAGATTAGACAAGTTAAGAGAATTAAATTTTGATTAGAAATAAATCAAAATGATTTGTAAATTATTAATGTTAATTAACCAGGATTGGTAATTCGTAAGTAATTAATCTGATTTAAATTAATCAGACAATTAACTGATCGTACTTATGAATGTTTGGATTGACCGAATGATTGAATTGTTTGATATGCCTAATATGTGATGCTTTGTGATACATCCTGATTTATGATGTGATCGGTAATTTACTTATCTACGATATATATATATATATCTGTTTCTGTGATATATTACTATGTGAGTATGAAAACCCTTTGACCCGTAAACGGCACTTGAATTTCGATGCGACAGGGAGTCGGATTCCAGTTGGTTATCCGAAACCCACATCGAATTGTAATGATGAATCTTTGTGACTGATAAATTTATTTTATCTATGAATCTATGAATGAAGATAAGCGTTATGGGTTATACCGCTTATCGATATATCTATGATGATTGATGTTGCACTATTGTGTGTGAAACCCTGGACTACACTATACACACACAAATATGGATTTCACGTGGAAATCGGTTAAGTCACAGATAATTTAAATTTGATATTTTTGAAATTGAAATTTGGGTTTAAAGTAAAAAGCTTTTGAAATGGAATTTCAAAGATAAAAGTTATTTTGAATAACTTAAACGAGTTTTGAAAATTTAAATAATTAGATTTAAATTTGAATTCAAGTTTGAAATTAAATCTATGATTTGGAAACTAGGGATAAAAGATGATATAAATGTGTTTGTATGAATTAAACCATTGTAAAGTATTAATTTGGGAATTTGAATTTAAACCAAGGATTTCAACTCGTATGAATGAATCAGATTTCCAAATTGAAAACTGTTGTTTTCAAATGATAAAAGCTTTTAGATAAGAAAAGAAATTCCAGTTTAAATTAAAGGAATTTCAAGTAAATTGAAAAATGGATTTTCCAAGTTATGAATTGTTTTGAAAACTATGAATCAAATCTGTTTATTTTTAACAGATTTAAAATGATGTTTTGTTAAACCATTCGAAATGAAATTGTTTTGAAAGCTATTTGTTAAATCTTTGATTTAAAGATTTAACGAATTAATCAAATTGAAAGGGAAATTGATTTGGAAAATCTATGAATGAATCTTTGTGAAATTAAGTGAACTTTATGAATTGAATCTTTTTTGTTTAAAAAGATTAAAATGGTAATTTGATAAACCATTTGTAAAGAAAGTTTGGGTTTAAGTTGTGACTTAATTGAAATCCCAATATCTGTATGTTTTTAAATATTTCGCTCACTATTCGAGTTAGCCGGGAAAGGACCTTTGGGTCGTATAACTCATTCCGAATAGTGATATGTCGTATATGGATAGCATTTGAAGACCGGTGTTGAAGATCAGATATTTTTCGAAAATGAAAGGACAACCTGTCGAATGTCTCTGCACTGGGTAGCTCCCGGTATAGAGATTTATATCACTCTTTTTGTGATGGGAAGTCTGGACGTGTTTTGAAAATTATCCGGATTTGCAAGGGCTTCGTGAGAAGTGCCTTCGGTTCTGTTCGAACCCGGAACAGACTTATATGGATACATGTCTGACATTACACTTTGAGATATAAAGCCGATTTCTTTCAAATACATTTCTGTTTGGTGGCGGAGAATTTATTCTCTTAGCTTAACACCCTTCTCTGAGACGTACGAGCTCAGAGGTTATGTAGTTGAAATTTATCAGCGATATATCCCAATTTGGTAATGTGACATGCTGAGTGTTGCTGTGTGATGATCAGTGTTTGATCATTTGTGATATGATCATTTGTTTGATCATTTATCTTTGTGATCATAGGTTGATCATCTGTTGACCCAAAGCGTGGCTTTTTTTTAAAAAAAGCGTAGCTTTGTGGACGAGACTTCGTCGAGCCTCACAACCCGGTAATGGTCGAAACAAGAATGTTGCGGCAAGGTTTTCAGGGGTAGCTCCCCTAGGGTATGACCATTCCTTCTGGAAAAGGGTAGTATCATGGTATGGAGCCCAGAAACTTACTCATGTGGACACACTTTATTTATGACGTGTGATGTTGGATTCGAGGCGCCTCGGTTAAAGGTCCCAAAGGACCGGGGGTGGCATATCTGAGGTTTCTTTTATCCCTTGGGAAAAGGGGTTGCCGGCCTTGTTTGGCAGAGAACAGTTGGTTCTCGGAACGTCCCGCCAGAGGCGTTTCTTTCGTGGAATAGGAAGTTCCTTAGCCTGACCATTTGTTGGAAATCCAAACAAAACAATACGAGCCCTGTTCGGTTTTAGTTGTATTACCTGCCATGGAATGTGGTGGTAACCTGCTATTGAACATGGTAGCTATAGTAGGCATAGTTCGAAATGTCTATGCTGGCTAAGAT
Organism: Allium fistulosum; assembly: GCA_030737815.1. Lineage (NCBI taxonomy): Eukaryota > Viridiplantae > Streptophyta > Magnoliopsida > Asparagales > Amaryllidaceae > Allium > Allium fistulosum. The sequence continues at coordinate 874,977,574 of CM060906.1, forward strand.
TTATATTCTACTTTCGAAATGTTTTTCTACACTATGCACTAATAATAATATCAAAATGATTTGATTTTGCGTAGTAAGCATCTTTGACTATCATAAGAAGAAATCTCCTCCAAGTCTGCGTTTGCATTGTGTGTGTGGTGGGAGGTCTTATGGTAGTTTCATTTTCCAAAAGCATTGCGAGTTGACTTTAAAATTCTTTTGCTATTTGTTTTTAAAGATAAACTGTTTTTGTTGCTCACACTAGTACCATGACTGATCCGGAGTTTATTGTTCCCTTCCTAAACTCTGGGTGCCCACTATTTTCCACACGGGCAGTCTAGAGTTGGGTTTTTCAGATATTCAGGTTTAGTAGATTATCTGGAGCTAGTTCAGTTCTTGGAGTTCATGGACTGACGTTGCTTATCTTGGAGCATTCTATTGGAGACATTCTATCCGCTGTTGGTGTTATCTATTTTCTTTCCGCTGCTATTTGTTGTATCATATCTCTGATGTATATTGATATTCATTGTATCATTCTGTTGTATCAGATATTGTATATCAATGTATTATTCATTTATTCCGCTGTGTTATTTACTTAACTGTTGTTATAAGCTCCCGAGAACCAGATTCGGCATTTGAATCTACGGCATCTTGAGTACAAGGGAAGTACGGGTGCCGATTTTCGAAGGTCGACTTTTGGGTCTTGACAAGTGGTATCAGAGCTAAGGTTGAACTTTAGCTCAGGAGTATAACACGTTAAGTAGCTCATTAGAGATAGAGTGAAGTAAACTCTAGAATGAGTAATTCTCAGATATCCGTCTGAACGTCTCAGTAAATTCTCTTACTATCCACTGATAGTAGATATGAGTGCTAGAAGAAGACGAGATAGGGGACAGGGAAATACGACTATAAATGGTCAATACCCTGCAACAGTGGAAACAAACTTTCCTATCAATCTTCTTTGATTCGTCTTTCCAGATTCTTTTGACTGCTTCGTACCAGCTACAAGACGAAGTTGTAGAAGGTCGTTACTTCATATTTCATCGGTTTCTTATCAGCTTTTTGGATTTAAACCTTAATGAATTTGAAATTGGAATTTTAAATTGAATTAAATTGACTAATAGAATATGAGGGTAAATTGAATTGAATCAATTAAAACGATATCGTTTGAAACCAAATTTTGAAATTCTATTGTAATTTCTTTTGAATACCAAAGTCCGAAGAGGGACAAATTGGTATGTATTCTGAGATATTCCGACTAGAGTTTGGAATTCATATCGTAAGTTTGAGGAATTATAGGAGATTGAATCTGTCTATCTCTTTGTTGTTTTCGTGCCTGCGAATTTCGAGGACGAAATTCTTTTAAGGGGGGAAGTTTGTAACGACCCCGAAATTTAAATTTATTTAAATTAATAATTAAATGAAATTTTGAGTTAAATTTATGATTAAATAAATTTTTGAATAAAAATTGTGAAATTAAATTGATTAAATGGAGCGAGTTTCCCCGATATCCAAGTATATTCTGTATAAATCATTTGAGATTAGAATATTGTAAATAGTGTATATGTGAGTATATATATATATATATTTAGGTATATACGAGCAAATTTAATATATATTTGAATTGATGGTTAAAGATGGTTTGAGTTTATAAAATAAATATAAGACAATAAATATTAAGTAAATAATGATAATTAATATTTGAACTAGGAATTGAAATTAATATAAGGTAAGTTTTAATTAAAATAGAAGTAGAATATTTGTTAAAATCTAACAACAATTTGGAATAGAAATTTATTTACATTTCAAAGTAGTAAGAAAACTAGAGAAAACAAATAAACAAGAAATAAAATCAAGTGTGAAAGCAAACCAGGTTTGTGTAAAATAGAAATAAATCAAAGTATAAATGAATGAAGACACTAAACAAAAATAGAACAAATAAAATACACTCAAGTTTGTAGACAAAAGAAGAAATACATACTATAACCTTATGTATATGCAAAGGAATAAGTCTAAACACAAAATAAAATTCATACAAGATGTACAAAGCAAAAGAAATATCTGTACTATGGCAATTGAGATTTGCAGGCAAACAAAATAAAGTAATATATATATAAGTATTTATGAACATAAGGTAAACTCTAGAATATAACTTTGTAGAAGCTTAAGGTAGAAGACATATATTTGCAGTCAAGTATTATAAAATATATGCAAGGCAAAGAAAATATATAAAACTATCCTAAGTACATACGAATTGAACTAAAGAGGATATGTATGACAACTTCATTAATGCTTGTACCCAAATGTTTCCATTTCAGCCTTCATACAAGAAAAGATCTCTGATCTAAATATAATAATCTTGTACCAGCATTTTCTAGCCTCTGCACACTTGTCTTCTTTATTATCAAGTTTCCCTTTCCATTTCGATTCATTTAAACAATACAAAGCAAAACAACAAACCTGTAAACCATTTTCAAAAGCCTGAGCAAGGCATTTCAGTTTTTAAAGAAAAATAAAGCATCTTTCACTAGAAATCTCTGAAGCCATTCCAGTATCAAGTTCAAAAAAAATCAAGTTTTCAACTTTGCAAAGTTAAAAAGATTTCAACTTGAAGCTCTGTTCCTTCTTCAACAACACTGTGAGCAAACTTCTAACCAAAATCCTTTTTCCTGTGAGTAAACTTCTTTATCTGATCTATAAAATGGATGTAGTGATTTACGTTGAAGTGAGCTGTGAGATATGGTTGCATTTATACAAAAATGAGTATATACTTGTGCATGTCTGTTGAACATGCATAATGCCTCTGTTTTACACTACAGGTTACAAAACCAGTTAAGAAATTCAAAATCTCTCCTTCTAATCCTCTTTAGGCTTTAAGTTTAAAACAAATCATGGTGGTACAATCATGAACTAAGTTTTAAAAGTTTAATCAAGCCAAAACAATTTAGCAATATCCCTGGAAATCAAAGAAACTGAACCAAACTTAAAACCAGGCAAAAAAATTCAAACTTTTTAAATGGTGGATTCAGGTGTGTAATCTAAATTCGTATGCTTTAACAAGATTTTAAAGCTAAATTTATAGTTTTTAGATTAAAGGTTAGAGAGCAGTTCTAGGTTCATTAAAAAATGGAAATCTGGGTATTTCTGGTGATCTATTTGGATCCAGGGATCGGGATTCCTTTTAGAGGTGGAGGGATGACTAGCGAATGGTGGAAAATTGCTGGATGGATGATAAATTCAAGGTAGAGAGTGCGGTGGTGGATTCTAGTTCAGAACCCTAGTTTTGTTTGATTGGGTATTTTCGATCGACTTTGACTCTCTGCTCGATCGAGTGTTACATGCTTCTGGGAGATAGTAGAGGGGAGGACGACGAGTAGATTGCCGGAGTTGTAGAAATTCTGGTGGCCGAGGTTGGGTGAACGGCGAGTTTCCAGGTTTGGGGGTGATGGGTGATAGTTCATTTCCAGGTTTGGTTCGACCTCTCGATTTTGATTTCGGGATGAAGATGAAGTTTCGACGCTTGCGAGAGGGTGTTTGGGTAATGGATGATGGGGAAAGATCATCGATGATGATCGGCGACGAACATTGTCACCGTGCATATGCACGGTGCATTGTTGTACCTGAAGAATTTCGTTTGATGCAGCAGGAAGAGTTGCACGAGTTATTTAGCAATTTTGCTAGAAGTAAATTGGGGTTGTCTCGGGTATTTCTTTGTTTACAGGTTTTGAGGAAACCTGTGTTGTCTGTTTTAATAAAAAAAAAACAGAAGATTTTAAAAGTAAAGTTTGAGTTTAAACTAAGTTTTAAATTCAAGATTAAAATCTAGTGTTCAAGTTGGAGATTAAATATTAGTTTTGGAAAAAATAATAATAATAATAAAGTTTTAACTTGAACTTGTTAAACTACTTTATAATGGAAGTAGTTTGAATTTTTAAAATGTGAGTAAGTGTTTAAAGAGAAGTTTAATTCAGAAATCAAAGGTTTAAATTGTTTAACTTTGTTTAAGTTAAATTATATTCATTTTAAATCTCATATTTGAAATGAAATTTCAAAGTAAATTCAAAAGTAAATTGTAATTAACTACCTAAGTTAATTATTGAATAATTAATAGATAATTAATTAAGGAATGTAATTAAAGATTATAAATTGGATAAGATTAGACAAGTTAAGAGAATTAAATTTTGATTAGAAATAAATCAAAATGATTTGTAAATTATTAATGTTAATTAACCAGGATTGGTAATTCGTAAGTAATTAATCTGATTTAAATTAATCAAACAATTAACTGATCGTACTTATGAATGTTTGGATTGACCGAATGATTGAATTGTTTGATATGCCTAATATGTGATGCTTTGTGATACATCCTGATTTATGATGTGATCGGTAATTTACTTATCTGCGATATATATATATATCTATTTCTGTGATATATTACTATGTGAGTATGAAAACCCTTTGACCCGTAAACGGCACTTGAATTTCGATGCGACAGGGAGTCGGATTCCAGTTGGTTATCCGAAACCCACATCGAATTGTAATGATGAATCTTTGTGACTGATAAATTTATTTTATCTATGAATCTATGAATGAAGATAAGCGTTATGGGTTATACCGCTTATCGATATATCTGTGATGATTGATGTTGCACTATTGTGTGTGAAACCCTGGACTACACTATACACACACAAATATGGATTTCACATGGAAATCGGTTAAGTCACAGATAATTTAAATTTGATATTTTTGAAATTGAAATTTTAATTTCAATTGATTTTGAAATTAGAAATTTGGGTTTAAAGTAAAAAGCTTTTGAAATGGAATTTCAAAGATAAAAGTTATTTTGAATAACTTAAACGAGTTTTGAAAATTTAAATAATTAGATTTAAATTTGAATTCAAGTTTGAAATTAAATCTATGATTTGGAAACTAGGGATAAAAGATGATATAAATGTGTTTGTATGAATTAAACCATTGTAAAGTATTAATTTGGGAATTTGAATTTAAACCAAGGATTTCAACTCGTATGAATGAATCAGATTTCCAAATTGAAAACTGTTGTTTTCAAATGATAAAAGCTTTTAGATAAGAAAAGAAATTCCAGTTTAAATTAAAGGAATTTCAAGTAAATTGAAAAAATGGATTTTCCAAGTTATGAATTGTTTTGAAAACTATGAATCAAATCTGTTTATTTTTAACAGATTTAAAATGATGTTTTGTTAAACCATTCGAAATGAAATTGTTTTGAAAGCTATTTGTTAAATCTTTGATTTAAAGATTTAACGAATTAATCAAATTGAAAGGGAAATTGATTTGGAAAATCTATGAATGAATCTTTGTGAAATTAAGTGAACTTTATGAATTGAATCTTTTTTGTTTAAAAAGATTAAAATGGTAATTTGATAAACCATTTGTAAAGAAAGTTTGGGTTTAAGTTGTGACTTAATTGAAATCCCAATATCTGTATGTTTTTAAATATTTCGCTCACTATTCGAGTTAGCCGGGAAAGGACCTTTGGGTCGTATAACTCATTCCGAATAGTGATACGTCGTATATGGATAGCATTTGAAGACCGGTGTTGAAGACTGGATATTTTTCGAAAATGAAAGGACAACCTGTCGAATGTCTCTGCACTGGGTAGCTCCCGGTATAGAGATTTATATCACTCTTTTTGTGATGGGAAGTCTGGACGTGTTTTGAAAATTATCCGAATTTGCAAGGGCTTCGTGAGAAGTGCCTTCGGTTCTGTTCGAACCCGGAACAGACTTATATGGATACATGTCTGACATTACACTTTGAGATATAAAGCCGATTTCTTTCAAATACATTTCTGTTTGGTGGCGGAGAATTTATTCTCTTAGCTTAACACCCTTCTCTGAGACGTACGAGCTCAGAGGTTATGTAGTTGAAATTTATCAGCGATATATCCCAATTTGGTAATGTGGCATGCTGAGTGTTGCTGTGTGATGATCAGTGTTTGATCATTTGTGATATGATCATTTGTTTGATCATTTATCTTTGTGATCATAGGTTGATCATCTGTTGACCCAAAGCGTGGCTTTTTTTTAAAAAAAGCGTAGCTTTGTGGACGAGACTTCGTCGAGCCTCACAACCCGGTAATGGTCGAAACAGGAATGTTGCGGCAAGGTTTTCAGGGGTAGCTCCCCTAGGGTATGACCATTCCTTCTGGAAAAGGGTAGTATCATGGTATGGAGCCCAGATACTTACTCATGTGGACACACTTTATTTATGACGTGTGATGTTGGATTCGAGGCGCCTCGGTTAAAGGTCCCAAAGGACCGGGGGTGGCATATCTGAGGTTTCTTTTATCCCTTGGGAAAAGGGGTTGCCGGCCTTGTTTGGCAGAGAACAGTTGGTTCTCGGAACGTCCCGCCAGAGGCGTTTCTTTCGTGGAATAGGAAGTTCCTTAGCCTGACCATTTGTTGGAAATCCAAACAAAACAATACGAGCCCTGTACGGTTTTAGTTGTATTACCTGCCATGGAATGTGGTGGTAACCTGCTATTGAACATGGTAGCTATAGTAGGCATAGTTCGAAATGTCTATGCTGGATAAGATTTATATTCTACTTTCGAAATGTTTTTCTACACTATGCACTAATAATAATATCAAAATGATTTGATTTTGCGTAGTAAGCATCTTTGACTATCATAAGAAGAAATCTCCTCCAAGTCTGCGTTTGCATTGTGTGTGTGGTGGGAGGTCTTATGGTAGTTTCATTTTCCAAAAGCATTGCGAGTTGACTTTAAAATTCTTTTGCTATTTGTTTTTAAAGATAAACTGTTTTTGTTGCTCACACCAGTACCATGACTGATCCGGAGTTTATTGTTCCCTTCCTAAACTCAGGGTGCCCACTATTTTCCACACGGGCAGTCTAGAGTTGGGTTTTTCAGATATTCAGGTTTAGTAGATTATCTGGAGCTAGTTCAGTTCTTGGAGTTCATGGACTGACGTTGCTTATCTTGGAGCATTCTATTGGAGACATTCTATCCGCTGTTGGTGTTATCTATTTTCTTTCCGCTGCTATTTGTTGTATCATATCTCTGATGTATATTGATATTCATTGTATCAATCTGTTGTATCAGATATTGTATATCAATGTATTATTCATTTATTCCGCTGTGTTATTTACTTAACTGTTGTTATAAGCTCCCGAGAACCAGATTCGACATTTGAATCTACGGCATCTTGAGTACAAGGGAAGTACGGGTGCCGATTTTCGAAGGTCGACTTTTGGGTCTTGACAAAGCCAACGTAGTTATCCTACCGCAAATAGGACTCATGGAGCCTACGATGCAACAAACAATATGCAATTCCAAACTACTCACTTAGGCTTAATCTTTAATTTTAAATTTTTACAATCTAATTAACTTTACGGAAATTATATCTTTGGACTTTATTCCCAAATTCTTATTTCAAAACTTTTGAAATATATATATCTATACATCCTTTATATTCAAACTAGTCCTTTACTTCGGGATGTAAAAATAAATCACTTTTTGAAACAATACCAATATACAAGCATACAAAAACTATATGCTACCTGATCGGGAGGTTTCTAGCCATAACAAGGCAACTGGGTCCCAGCCTTAATACAATCGATAAATAACTATATCCCTCTATTCCAAGAGCGGACTATACCAAAAACACATGCCCACTTTTTAGTTACGGGTTACCCGAATCATTGGTAACATAACAAATCATTTTATATCCCGAAGAGATAAATCATTTCACACTAATATTCACAAGTACTTTCAAATCTATTATAATTTTCATTTCCCAAATCTGTTCAAAAATCATCTTAAAACCATCGGGTTTAGTCCTCGAAATTCTTTCCGTCTTATAAAACATTTTTATAAAATCCATTCTTATATACATCACTTTTATATAATATCACTTCAAAATATTCATTACCAAACATTTCTATTCCTTTTAAAGTGAAAACATTTCATAACATTTCAACTTAAAATCAATCTTCAAAACAATTCATTAAATTAAAGTGAACCAAATATTACCGCTAAACACCTTTTAGTCAAATCGTGAAACAAATCACAAGGTGTTAGCCTACGATTGTTTTCTACTCAACCCATGCATATGGATGAATAAATTGCTCATAAACTGGTCGAGCAATGTCAATAATCAATAAATAGTCAGTGCTCATAAACTGGCCGAGCACAAATCAAACAACCAAACAAGAATAAGAACAGACTGATTATTATTAACAATTTACAATCAATAGTTAACACAACATTTATTAAAATGTGAATGAGTCAAAGGAAAGAGATTAAGATTACACTCACTGTAAAATAATTGAATTATACTCACAGAATAAGCTATACCCACTAAACTATGAAAACAAGGAATATACTTACATCCTATTTGCTTTGATGGAGACTTGGAATACTTCACCTTTGATAATGAATTTTAGTTCTTTTCTTTAGTTTGTGAATGAAATAAAATGAGATATGGACTTGGCTATTTATAGGTGAAGAGGAGGGTACTTTAGTCATTTCCTATAGCCTAACCAGATTCGACCAGATTTTGGTCCAATAGAAACCAGCCTTATGGCCTAATTTGATTCGACCACATTTTGGTCCAATAGAAAACATCTTGATGGCCTAATTTGATTCGACCACATTTTGGTCCAATAGAAAACATCTTGATGGCTTAATTTGATTCGACCACATTTTGGTCCAATAGAAATCCTCCTTATCAACTATGGCACAACATGATTCGACCAGATTTTGGTCCAATTGCAACCATCCACATGGCAGAACCTAATTCGACCAGATTTTGGTCCAATGGCAACCATCCACATGGCAGAACCTGATTCGACCAGGTTTTGGTCCAATGGCAACCATCCACATGGAATATAATAATCATTATGCTATTTTGTTTTATTAGGCAAGGTTAATAATTCTCTCTTGTTTTATTAGGCAAGTAATTATACTATTCTGTTTTATTAGGCAAGGTTAATAATTCTCTCTTGTTTTATTAGGCAAGTAATTATACTATTCTGTTTTATTAGGCATGGTCAATAATTCTTTCTTGTTTTATTAGGCAGGTAATTATACTATTCTATTTTATTAGGCAGGGTTAATAATTCTAAATATAAAATCGATTATTTAATCATTTAAAAATATATTAACTATTCATGTTCAAAGTGATTAAATTATGGATCGTTATATTTTAAATATTCGAATTTGATGACCCAGAAATACGGGTTGTTACATTATACGTGCAATATCTGCTTAGTAGATATGCGATGCATCTGTTTATATAGAAGTTCGGCATTAATAACTATGGGGGTTCGATATCTCAAGGTGGTAGAGGCTTGGCACGTAACATCCCCTATTTGGAAGCCCGAAGCTAAGTGCTACAGATACTACGGTCATCCATAGTATTAACTTCCGGTAATGTTAATGGTATCCATAATATCAGAAGCACATGAATATGAAACAAAATCTTAGATTTCACAAAAAAAAACTTTTCTGATTACATTTCACAAATCATGTTTCATATTCCATTACATAATCCCATAACCGTTTCCTATGTAAAGATCAAATATAATTATTACAAAACAGAGCGACATATGATGATGCCCCATTGGTTGACCAGAGTAATATATAGTCAAACTGACATAATACAACACAATGGAATTAAACAAAATAAAACAACATCTCCTAAATAGCTATCCGTCAGCCACTTGCTCGTCTTTGGAAGCTTTATTCGCAAACCTACTAATAACCTGTAAACCTCAACCCTCGGCCAACTCAAATCAATTTTGAGCACCCGAGAGTTTAAGGGGAAAAACATAAACTTTGAGTCAGACATAAAGCCCAGTGTGAATAATACTATACATCTCGGTTATTTGATATTAAGTGAGACCATGCCACTTAGAGGAACAGGTTTCCCCTCACTAATATCGTTTTAAAACATATCTTTTGCAAATCATAATCCTGCAACCAAAATTGGTTAAAACTATAAAGCAATATTATATAAACATACATGTCAGGTAATAAATGAACTATCTATCAGAACACTATAGTTTTGTTTGGCTAACTACTAACCTTTGGGTGACTCGGGCCTACCAGACAATATAAAAAGATAATCTAACACCTGTTAGATACTCCTCTTCAAGACAGTCTGTCCTTAACTTATCTTCTTCTAAGGTCATCTGGTCCTAATGGTTTTGCAGGCTCATCAATAACCTACCTCTGTACAAATATATATTCCCTTCTATGTGTACTCATAATTTTAGTCTTACCTGTGACAAATCCCTACACACTGGAATTTTGGACAATATTAGCTGGGGAAAATAGCTAATGTATAGGGCGCGACCCTATACTAGTCCCATCTGGTATATAAATATTTGAATCATTTTACTTACGGTGGTAACCTTCCCTTAAATTTTCCTTGAAAACCTTTTCATCTCAAATTTATTTAAAACCTTTAAATCAAACTTAAACAAGCAAAATATAGGCTCTATGCTTTACTCAAAACCATCTTGCCATGTTATATATATACTTTACACAAATCTTTGCTGATGGAAACATTTAATCCTTTGAAAGTACCCTTTTCAATCCCATTGAAAGTACGCCTATCGAAACCAAGTAAACCCTTCTTTATAACCTAGGCCGAAAGGCCAAAACATTCTTTTCGAAACCGTTCATAATCTTCCTTTCAAACCATTGAAAAACCTTCCCTTCGAATACTTTAAAACCTTAAACATCCTATCTTTAAAACCTTTAACACTGCCTTTCGAAAACATTGGAAAACCTTTCCTTTCGAACCTTTCGAAACCATTGGGGAACCACCCCTTAGAAACCCTTCTTTAAAACCTTTCGAAAGCACCAAAACCTTTGTAAACAACAAACCTTTCGAAAGCATTTTGGGATCAAATAAAACATGTGGAACATCCTTTCGAAACCATTTAAAACCAAACCATTCAAAACCTTTGGGTTTTACCTTCAACAGAACAAAAGGGTCATCAAAACATTTAAGTCGAATGCACCCTTTCGAAAGCACCCTTTCGAAAGCAATTCCTAAGTAAAGAAGTGGTGGTATCGAAACCAACCCTTCCGAAAGCATTGGAGAAGTGGCTTCGAAAAAAACAAGGTATACCTTCCGAAACCATTGGCTTCGAAAGGTAGAAAAGCGGCAGCTAGGAGTTTCGACCCATTCAAAAGCATTTACTTAAAACAAAAGGCGCAACCCATTCGAAACCATTCCTTTAAAACATTTGACTCAGCCGAAAGCCAACCAAGTCAAAAGCACTTCATTCGAAATCAAAGCACGCGCATTTTCAATTTAAAACAAGGTCATGCTTCGACCTCATCGGAACCTTTAGTCTCGACCCAGTGCCTTCCACCTAAGTCCAATTTGCTACGCACCAAGTCTTTGATGCCATGCGCATTTGTTTCGATGGTGATGATGGCGGAGCTACAAAGTCGGAACCTCTAGTGCCAAAAGTGGCGAAACATGCTAAAAGCATGTAAAAACCGATTTTAACTTTAAAAAGAAATTCTTTTCAACTATCCTGCCTTGTTTATTAAGATATTATTGATTGCCAATTTTCTTTTCTAAAAGTGCTGCCAAAATTTCATAACTAAACAATTTAAATAATTTACAAAATACCCCTTCTCCTTTTATAAATATATAACACATTTAAGTCTCATACCTTAAACAATTTTATATATCTATTAAAACACTTACAAAATTTTTACAAAAATTCGAGAAAATCTTTTTTAATATGTTTCCAAACATATATTAATTTCAGACCCAAAACTTATATTATTTAACCGTAAATAATTATAAACCCAAATAATCATATTCTTCACTAGAAAATTAATATAAAATCCACATTAATTCAGAAAATTATGAAAATTGAAACCCATCTCCAAAATATCATTTCTGATCTAAATCTAAAATTGCAAGGCATTTGGATGTCATTTGATAGGGTTTTCACATCAAAACATATCATAAAACCTATATGAATAAGCATAATTCATCAACAAGCATACACAAACATTTAATCATTCAAAACATGGCATAATTTTGCAAAATAAATCAGGTTTAACCTTAAAATCGAAAATTATTAGAAAACATGAGATGTAGTGATTATTCTCCTTGGCTCTGAGATTAAGGAGTTTGAGATTTGAATATCTTTGATTTTGATTAATCTTCTTCCTTAGCTTTTCTTGTTTATCTTCCTCTTTCTTGCTAATGGTGGCCGGCCTCTAAATTTAATTTTTGCAAATGAATGTGTGTGAGAGCACGGCTAAGGGTTTAGGGTATTAGAATACTTTTTTTTCCCTAATTTACCCCTTCTCTATTTCATTTTAACTTATCTTTAGTTCATAGTTTACATAGCTTAGCTACCCTTTAGTTTAATTCACAAATCTCAATACCTTAACCATTTTACATTATTTCATTTAATTTACCTAATTAAATGTTCCTAATAATGTTACTAAAAATATAGGGTGTTACACGGCACCCTAGGGTTTAGGGACTCTATATTGTTCTTTTTATGGTTTGGTACCCTCTAGTTTTTTTATAGATTCAGCATCACCAGCTGTTTTAAACTGGACATCCTTGTCACCTCTTTGTTTGACATCTATGTTTTTGCGGCATTAATGACATATGTTTAAAAATTAAACACCTATGTTTTATGGACTCAAAAGCCTTATGTTATGCAAACCTGAAAGCTATGTTTTAGAGGCACGATAGCCTATGTATTTTAGAAACTCGATAACCATTTAATTTCGGCATTATTGCCATATGTTTCACAAATTAGAATGTTTGTTTTAGAGACTTGATGTAGAGGCTCGATATCCTATCGAGCGGCATAGATGTCGTATGTTTATAAATTGAATAGTTTTATTTGGTGGCTTCATAAGCCATATGTTTTAGAGGCTTAACAACCTCATTTTTGATACTGAATGACTAAAAGAAGCTAATTAAAGATGATCGTATTTTGCTTGAGATCTTGGCTATGTAAAGGGCTATGTTTTCCTTGTTCTAAAGAATGATTTTAAGAGATTAGTCATTTATAAAGATAAATGTTTTTAGGGTAATAAAATGGTGTTTTAGCCCAAGTTTTATATGGATTTTGTCAAGAGTATTATTACTTGAATTAAGTAATTTTGTAATGCAAAGGATTGTTGATTGAACATATTTGAATAAATATTGTTATATGTTCTTGTTATTGTATGATCAGTTATATTTATACGATTTGCATTGTCATACTCACATTATCATGACCCAACGTTATATCTTGGGGTATAAGGGTAGACCTTACCAATTAGGTTGATCTAGTAGTGAGTGTGGTCAGATTAAACTCTTGAGTGAGTAGAATTACATCCAAGAGATCATATAGACACTATAACAAAACAGGCTTTTTACAACGGGCAATGCCCGTTGTAATATGTGTTCCACAACGGGCAGCGGACCGTTGTAATAAGCGATGTTGTAATAGGTCACCCATATTTTACAACGGGCAGATAATGTTGTAAAGACCGTTGTAGTAAACTTTTTTACAACGGTCGCCGACCATTGTAATAGACTGTAATACAAGCTTCTTCGCCCGTTGCAAAATACTATCATACAAGATGGATATCATGTTTAACAACATTCCCTGACCGTTGTAAAAAACATTTTGACAACGGTTTTCGACCGTTGTAAAAAACATTTTGACAACGGTTATTGACCGTTGTAATAGAGTATAATACAACGCGCTTTGACCGTTGCAGAAAAAATGCAAATTAAAAAAAATACAGCAACGTATAGGTAGCACATCCATACAAATAATGAATAATTTAACAGTAATAAATTTTACGCACAAACAACCAAAATCACATGCGAAAAGACTAAAAGATAGTCATAAAATTCCAACACTCCAAAAAGTCAGATAAGTTTACCTCCCAAATTCATAAAGCATTAATACATAACAGTCGGCTATAAATATCAAGTTCTAAGTACAATCATACTAGACTAAGGATATAAAGTATTTGTGTCACGCGACGGTTGATCCAACGGCCTCTTTAATAGTAGACATCTCTGAATTTGGCCTAAATAAAAAAGCTTCTGGTTCCACCGCTACATCCACCCATACTTTCCAAGCTTCTGCTCCAAGCTTTACAAAATGTATCGACGCATCAGGATCAGTGCTTGCTATTGTCCCCTCTGCAACTACGTTCTTCTCCCAACTCAATAGCTTGCACTTTTTTTTTCATCAAACCATCCACAATAACTTTTTAGTTAACTAACATGTTTAACTGTTGATAGTTCTAAAATTACATAGGCAAATCTAAGTTACAAATGAACATCTAACTGCTACTATCAGTAAGGCTTATGATGTAGGAAAGGTAAAGAAAAGGAAACAGTAAACTCTGATTCTACTATTTCTACATCGAATTGATTTTCTTATCTTGATGCCGATTCCGGTCTCTCAACTTCAATTTTGTCCCATATCCATCTCGCTTTTCTCCTAATGTTCTACGTTTTAGTCCATATATCCAAGTTAATTAAGCAATCTTAAATCTAAACTAATAAGATAAATATAGTTAATAATATTTGTTAGTTCTTATACTAAATTATATAGTAATGTGACCCTACAAACTAAGCCTAAAAGAAAGAAAACTAATAAAATCAAACTATTTTGCTGTCAAACTAAGCATTGGAAAACATATTTCATAAATTTGCTGTCAAACTATTTTGATGGATTAAGTTATGTTAAATAGTTGAAAGATCCATGCCATAACTAAGGCTGGTAAAGTATGCGAAAGGAAACAATAGTATAGCAATAAAATAAACAAACATCTAAAAAAATGACAGCGATACTGACGGTAAACATAAATTTTTGTTGGTAAATGTTACTATTTCTGTGAACCCCATGTATATTTAATATATTTAGCTCTTTTTCTTTACCATGTAGTAATTTATGAAAGAACCGCTCTTCTGTATAAACCTGGCCGCAGCAAAGGCCATGTCTTCAGCAGGTCTGTAAGGGATTGCTTCACCAAATCCAGTAAACCTGAAATTGTATCCAAAAATATACGAGTTAGAGAATAAGTGAGCATTGAAATATAGTTATGTGCACAATAAATATAAGTTATAACACTTACCACCCTATCCAAGCTTCAGTCCACACCTTAGGCCTGTAATTTTTAATCGGCCAGAAGTTATCGCAGTAAAAACCATTGCATGAGTTAACCTGTAAACAACAGTAAAAGGCAATCAAAATCTCAATTTTGTTTGGTGTGACAAGGATATTCATTCAATAAAAGAAGCAATAAGTCATAATCAAAGCTGCTAAATATGTCCTAAAAGGGTTGTAAAAGAACTTAAATGACAGCTATACAATGATACCGTAAACAATAGTTATGTTGTTGCATTGTCAATGTATGGTTTAAGGAATACTGAGTTGACAAGTAAACATACAATTGGATCAGGAGCATCATCTTGTTTGCACATAATCCATGGCACTACAGTATTGAGTCCTACTGCCATTTTCGCTGCCCATTGTACATATGTTTTTCCAGCTGGGTCGTCGTAGTATGTTCCATATTCATTTTCAATCTACACGAATCAAGATAATGAACAAATATATCATCCAGACATTATTATGAATAACCAGATATAAGATATATTGTCAATATTAATTTTTTAAGTAGTTTTGACTGAATAGTAAAAGGTAAAAGTGTTTGGATAGATAAGCTGAAGCTGTGACAAAATTTAATTGTAAATTTGAAATGAGTCACTAACAGATATTTGTTAGTCAAATCTCATATATTTGGCATCTTAGTGTTTTTTTCAGATAAGGTACCATTTATTTGTTGAATTTATCTTATGAGCAATACATAAGGTGAGGATTTATACCTGAGAGAGGATTATAGGACCACCTTGAGATTCATACAATCCTTCCTCCTTCATCATTGAAACAATTTTGGATGTGAATTTAGCCATCGCAGCCTGTTATAACAAATTTATAAGAGTTTGCAAATGCTAGAAGGATTCAGAAACTGAAGAATTTGTGAGGAGTACTGACTTTAAAAGGTCCATTGTCGGTTCTGAATCTGATGCCAGGAACATATTTTAGCCAGACAGGAAAGCCGCTGTTAAAAAATGAATGGAGTTTGTGCCTTTCCCAGCCCAGTACAAGTGAATCTCCAAAGTTCCATCCACACTGATATTGAATAATTTTATTACTTTCTTACCAGTTCCATTTGCTGCTTTTGCTATATCAAAATCTTGCAAAACCTTTTTTCCCTGCATGTATACACATGATCACCCATTTTTCACTCAAAAGCATTTAATTTCATTCATTTATTGGCAAGAGTAGGATGTAAATCGATAGTTGTAAGTGGATTTTTACATCAAGTAAACAATGGTTAATTTTTCTATTTGCATTTGATAAACAGCAGTTGCAAGTAAGTATACTTATCACAACTTTGTATATGAAACAAATGGATATAGTGAGGATGAATATTTGACCATAAAATAGAAAGATAACAGGCTGGTCAAAGCAAGTAAAACAATAACAACCATCATTCCACATTATTTACTCTACAAAATTATGAGTAAATTGAACAGAAAGAAGTATTTCCATAGGTTTTCATATCTTACATAGGGAATGGCCTAGAAACAATCATACAAAGTGGAAGTAAAAAAATCTTACCTACTTCTTATTAGTCACATAAGTTTAGGATGTTATTAAGGTCCGTTAACATATATCATAGCATTTTAAAATCATCTCAAAGTGTGTTATCTTCATCCATATTACTACTAATGATGATTATTTTATATTATATGGTTATTCTTATTGGATTTTACAACAGAACCTTAATTTACAGAACCAAACCAAAAATAAAGCCTGAAAAGTAGTCTCAGGAGTAACTTAATATCAAATAGTCTCAGGAGGCACTTTTATTTCAAACAATTTTATTTGAAATGCTACTATATAGGTTTGTTGAAGCCAAATGCACTAACCAAGGCAAATAAGCAACATAATGACTTAGATTCGTAGTTCTAATGTTATTGTCTCAACGTGATTTGCAACAAAAATAGGAGAATAAGTCAAGCATATATATGGAAGATATAAAATGATAGTTAAACAAAGTACCATTAATGCTTTCCACAAATTATTTTTGAAGATATGATGTACTTCCTTCCAACCTTGTTAACTAGTTGGAATGTAGGACCAAATCAAACCACCACATCGGGAAGCCCATTTTGTCGCATCGCTACGTTTAGCGCCTTCCAGATCTACAACCATTGAGTACTTTCTATGTAATGGGGAAGGAGGAACATCTACTTCCTCTGTATTATCTGTATGTAGTGATCAAATACTACAACCAGTTGACATTCTACAATGCATAGGCATAAAAAGTATGTGTGTGTATTGATATTATAGTAAAAGAAGATGTGCAAGTGAATAGTATGGTGGAAAAAAGTCTAAGAGCAATAATAGTCAATACATTTTAGCAACCATCTTAGCTGTTTTTGCACACATAATAAAATGAGTAGAATATAGTTAGAATGTATCATCAATTTAGTGGTTTTCAAAAGGTTATCATACACCATTTATCGAGCATGTAAGTACCGGTAATGTCTCCAACAAAAAAGAATGCATCATAGATTATTTTACAAGGAAAAAAGAAGACTTTCCTTTGATACGGGTGTTTGAATCATATCTTATTAGATTTAAAAGACAAACTTTCTTTGTACAAAAAATGACAAGAGAGTCCATCCATAGTTATTTTTTTATTTTTATAAATTTAACAACAAAATTTATTGCTTTTTATAATTTACAGAACCAAAATGCTGAAATGAAAATAGAAAGAAAGAAAAATCATCTAAAAAACAACAAGGTACGAAAAAGAAAAGGAAGAAAATTAAGTAGAAAATGACAGAGGAGATAGAAAGTGGCTATGGAGCATCACAACAAATGCAGGTTGACTCAAAAATAAAATTCGAGAAAAAACACCATTGATTTGTGCACAATTTGCAACCAAAACTACTAAGATATCGATGGTATTTATCAATATTTGCCGCCCACATGAGCGTCAAGCTGTACTAGTGTTCAAAGGAATTTGATTATATTGGTTAAAGAGAAATGAACTGATTTCCAACTATCCCACGGAACTGTTCAGGAGTTGTTTAAGCAACACCTAAGATCTGTCTGAGCTCTAAAGAATCTTGATGTTTAGTATTCTGGATTGCCCTGCTCCGTTATGAAACAATATAGCTTCATTGCCAGTTAGGTTGAGTCCAACCAATTTAACTGTAGATAATTTACAGTTCAGCTGAGGTTTTGATCGTTAAATCAGGTTTACTTAAGCATGTTATTATTCATTATAATTACCGATAGTAGAGTTTTGTTCCTCAAAGTCACTAATCCAATAACAGCAATATCACCTAATGATATCACTTTTTCATTGCTTGTGGTAGCACATGAATAAGAGTTTTATAGGCAATGTCGCTCAAAAAGAGAATTTAAGAATCACGTCAAATAAATTAACATATTTAATGTCCAAGACTTAAATGCTGTTGTGTATTACTCACTTTATCAATATTCTCAGTACAGTCAAGCATACATGACCTGATATTATATTGTTTAAGAAAGCTATTGAAATTAATTATATGAGTGAATGGTATTATCAGGGAAAATTACCAAAACTTTTGCATACTATCAAATGGTGACGCTACTTGGGCAATAAAGACCGATGACTATTACACTAGTTCATTTTTAGTAAAAGAGTAAAATAATTTTCTTTAATATAATATCACTATACGAATAAATGTAAAACCTAATTTTGTATGATTGTTTCCATCAATAGAACATTCAAAACTTGAACTACAAAGTACAAACGTTGTAGCAAACTTCATCGGCTTTTTCTTAAAACAGAATCCAGAGAAGACTCAACTAAATCGAAGTCTGCTCAGTCCAGCAATGCTAGTGCTTCGGGTAAGAGAAAGAGGAACGAATGAAAAAATATACAGTTATTTAACATACCGGTTGCTAGCAAGGCGGGGTCAGGCGGTTCTGGCTACGTCGTTCATGGTTGTCAAGGCGAAGGCTGGCGCTGCGGTGGTTGCATGTTGGTGGCAGGCGGTTGCGAGGTGGATGTAGGCGGCTGCAAAGTGGAGGCAGGCGGTTGCGCTAGCAAGGCGGTAGTTGAGTTTAGGTTTTAGGGATTTTGGTTTGGGGATCTACTTTATTTTGTGTCTGGTTGCGTAAAATGAAAATGAGAAAAGAAGTAGGCGGGGGATTATTTGGGTACGAAGGCAAAAGCATCCGAAATTACCACGGGCATCTATTACAACGGTCCTGAATGGACCGTTGTAATAGCCTTCTATTACAACAGGTAGCAAATGCCCATTGTAAAAAGGTATTGTATAGGACATCTATTATAACGATCCTGAATGGACCGTTGTAATAGCCTTCTATTACAACGGGCAGCAAATGCCCGTTGTAAAAAGGGCATTGTAATAAGGTATTTTTGTTGTAGTGAGATCAAATTTATGTTAGGATGCCTCGAACTGATCAAAAGAATACTTGTTTACTCCTAACCGAATGTGGAAATAGGCTATTGGTCAACATATGAAAAACAATAGGTTCTTAGTAATTCTAAAAAAACTATTATATGTGCGATGGATAGTCCACATGATATATGAGATGGATAGTCTATATAATTCTTGATAGGTTCATAGTAATCCTAGGGAAACTATGATATTTTGATTAATAGTCCACATGACCCGAGACAGATATTCCATTTGATATGTGCAATGAGTAGTCCACATGAGTTGTGATGGTTAGTCCATTTAAATTGGGATAGATAGTCCATAGATTGGGGACAGATGGTCCATTTTATGATATTGGGTAGATTGTTGGAGTGAAAACAGATTAGTCAGACTTACCTACATTGCATGCCTGCATATGATTAAATTATGATGTTCTAACCAATGTGGTTGTACGTGCATGATTTATGATTGACATATTTGGATAAGATACTAGTGAGGGAAAACCCGTTCCGCTCAGCGGCGTTGAATCACTAGATATCAATTTTGATTCGAGATGGCATAATATTATTCACATCGGACTTTTTATCTGACCTGAAGTTTTTGTTTTCCCTAAACTCTTGGGTACTTATTTGAGTAGGTCGGGAGTAGGGAATTACATGTTAGAGGAATAAGCTTCTAAAGACATGTAGGAGGCATGCTAGCTAATATTAGAAGTTTATTTCTGCTATGTTGTTTAAAGTCTTTGCTTTGTTAAATGGATGTAATAACGGATTATAAGTGTCAAGTAGTTAGACTCTGATCATCCAAGGAGGCATCTCCATATGTCGCTCTTGGAATATAATTGTATTTATTATAATTTCTCTAAACGTGGAATCGATGGGATTATGTAATGAGTGTGAAATTTATTAATGAAATGTGTTATGATAATTTTCATATTCATGTGCTTTTGATGTTATTGATACTATCAACTGATATCATTTTGTCAATGGAGAATAATATGAAAGAGGCTATGCGGTAGGATCGTATAATATGGAATAGAGGAATGGTCTAGGTAGATTGTAATAAGCAGTAGTAAGTAAAGTTGACACCAAGACTTTATACTGGTTCGGACCTCTTGTCCTACGTCCAGTCCCTAAGCTCCTCTTAGGAATTCAACTAACCAACAACCCTCACTTAACCCGGAGGAATAGGTTTACAACTTACCCGAACAACCGAACGGGATTTCTTGCCTCAACTACCGAAGAGGACTTCAACTAGATACTAAAAGTATTTCTGACTTGTTGTGTTCTTGATAACACTAATGAGTCAAATTGAGTACAACTTTCCTATAATCTTATCCTCGAGAGTATACAAAGTGTTTGTGAAGATTTAGGAAATGTGAATTGCTATGAATCAAAAGGTGTTATAGTTAAAACAGAGATTCAAGCAATTGAAGTGGTTTGTGATTGCTTTTGAAAACTTAAGAAATCTGAAAGTATGTTCAAGAAAATAGAAAGATTAAAGCAATTAGAATTGGTGATTTGCAAATGTTAAAATCATGTATTTATATGTAGAGAAGAGATGCATTTGTTTGCTAGAGGTGCAGGCAATAGATGCTTCCATTTCCATTGGAGAATGGTTGCAACTCTTGGGAGGAAGAAGGTGTCCTTTCAGAAAAAATTCGCAGTTACAAATTCAGTCGACTGAACAGGGATTTCAGTCGACTGAAAATTATGAAGTAAAATTTTCAGGAACAAATTCAGTCGACTGAGCAGGAGCTTCAGTCGACTGGAACTGTGCATTTTTGTGTATGTGTAACAGGTTCAGTCGACTGGTCATCCCTGTTCAGTCGACTGAACTACTAAATTTTGCATAGTGAATGTTTATTAAAAATGAAGTTTATAAAATGTGTACTAGTGTTTGTGCAAGCCTCTTGAGGATAGATTTTAACAATAAATCTAAACTAAGACCTATATAAAAATCATACTTATGTTTATCATTGGTCTTCATCGTTCTTCTTTTAGCTTTGCACATATCTCTTCCTTTTTGTTGAAGCACATTGTCATTGATCAAAATCTTAGCGTATCAACATAATAGTCTACAGTATCAGTAGCACTTATTTTTTAGCCTCAAAATGGGAGATGTTACAATTTGTCCCTGCCAACTAAATTGATGCAACTATATTTTGTGTATGTGCTCGGCCTTGTGACATGTACAGTGATACATTGTACATATCGTAGGTTGCTCGTGTATATTATCGATATTTTTGGTGTTTATTTCAAAATATGAAAAGAACAAAACAAATAGACTATGGTAATGTCGAGTTCAAAAAACTATATATATTTTTGCAGTTTGAATTTGTTTCTTTTTTCGTTTTACTATGTTGTTGCTCGACGGGTAGAGCAGATGATTAGAGAAAATATAGTAAGACCAAGTAGATAGAAAAGATTGAATTCGAGTGAGTGAGTGATTGTATCTGAAAGTGTGTTGTATATGATAATGAAAATGAAAATGCAAAATATAGTGGAAGCTATGCTCTAATCGTGTACTATTTGAATTTGCATTGAAATAAAATATTTGTTGAAATTAAATTTCATTTGTTTACTTCTATCTATGATTTTGCAATAGTACTATATCAAACACACTTAGATATATATGTATGTGTGTGTGTTATAATCAAACAAAAATCATAAACTGTTATATTCAATATTTCTTTTCAATGCACCTTGTATATACAGAAAATGGTAAAATTTCTAGACATATTTTCCTTGATATTTTACCCTCCCTTCAAACTCCTACTTTTTTTATGCCTTAGAGATTGGAATTGCATGCAATTTTATAATGAAAAAAGGGTGGCAAACCTCTAACTTCTTCTACTACCAATCCTCTTAACCATACAATTTCCTCTTCCAGTTAATTCAAATTCAAACCTCCGATTCTTTTTCACATGGAACAACTATAGTTGAAGTGGAGTGAGAAATTTCCATAAACTTGATAGAGCCTATATCAACCTTCAAGTAGTAAACTTATGGCCTTCTTTCATTTTAGACATCCATCCGCCTCTCTTTCAGACCACTCTCCTATTATCATCTCCTGGGTCAAACCAATCATTAGAGGACCATCCTCATTTTCATTTTTTAATGGATGGATTAAAATCTAGATTTTTTTTAAATTATCACTGAAACTTGGAGTTTTAATCTTATAGGTAACCCTGCGTATATTTTGTAGTCTAAACTAAAGCCAATCTCAATCATGGTCCTTTGATGTTTATGGAAAAGGGGTTAACGTTTCAACAGAATTAAGGAAGGATCTTCTCAGTATTCAAACTGATATGATGTCTAATCCTATAAATATTCAACTGTCAAAGAAGGAATATGAATAGTCTGAAGCACTGAAAGTTGCTTTGGGAACAGAAAACAATATAAAGAAGCAAAAAATGAAGACTAAATAGTATTTGGGAGGTGATAGGTTTATTGCTATATTTCATTCTAGTCTGAAAATCAAAAATATGACCAATAAAGTCAACTTCATAAAGGACAATGAAGATAATGATTATACATCTGTTTTTCAAATAAAGAAAGCTTTTTTAGATAATTTCTCTTCCACGCTATCTAACCATAACCCCATGTCTCCTGACCTGTCCCCTCTTTCTTCCTTAAAGTTACCAACGTTATCTCATGAATGCAACTCTTTCCTTATTCAGGAAATTACTACTGAAAAAACAAAAATGCTATATTTAATATGAAATCTGATAGCTCCCCTAGGCCTGATGGTTTAATGTGTTTTTCTTCTAAGCTGCTTGGGATTTAATACAAAATTATGTGGTCAGGGCTGTTAAATTTTTTTTCTCCAAGAATAAAATACTTTCTGGTATAAAAGCAACTAAGCTTGCTCTTGTCCCTAAGTCTATTTCTTCTACACATGTTTCCCAATTTAGACCAATAGCTTATTATAATGTAATATATAAATGTATCTTAGAAATCCTTGCTTCTAGAATGAAGATTTGCCTAGCCACTATTATTTCCCCTAATCAAAATGCTTCCTTACATTGTAGAACTATTACTGACAACATAATTTTGACACTAGAATTGAAGAGAGGTTACAAAATGAAATTTATCTCTCCTACATGCACTATTAAACTAAACATCCAAAAAGCTTTTATTACTGTGCAGTGCAGCACCATTTTAAATATCCTATGCAAAATGAATTTCCCACTTGCTGTTTTAGCTTGGATATATAAATGTGTATTATTAGTGTCTTACTCATTAGCTTTAAAGGGAGAATGTTTTGGATATTTTAAGGGTACCCAAGGGATTATATAGGCGATCCTATCTCTCCTTATTTGCTTATTGCTGTTATGGAAGGTCTGCCTTCTCTCATCAATTCCTCTGTTAATTCTAAAGAAATTTAGCTTCATCCTAAATGGAAAATCCAAGAATCTTGTCTTTAATGTTTGCTGATGATCTTTTCATCTTCACAGAACCACATTCAAAGTCCATTTCTAATGTCTTGCTAACCCTTAATACATTCCATCTTTTCTCTAGTCTTGCTATTAATCTAGGCAAATCAAACATTCTAATAATTGGTCTTTCTCATGCTGAGGCAAGTAATATTACTTATCTGTTTATCCTAGACCCTCTTCCATCCAAATTTGTCTACTTTGGTGCCCCCTTAACCACTTCTAGAATCTCAAATTCCCAATGCTTGCGAGTATATGATAAAGTTTTGTAAAAACTTACTTCTTGGCCCTCTGCAAAAATATCTACTGCTAGTAGATTGATTATTATCAAGTCTATTGCTACTGTAGTGAAAAATTGGCGATTGATAACAATTCAACACCACGGTGCGCTGCGGAAGCGATTTCAAATCAAGACCTAGTATTGTCTATTTGAATACCAATGCAACTTAAACTATCAATTATGAGAACACAATCAACAATATGAAAAACAAGAGACACAGAAGATTTAACGTGGTTCGGATATGAAGATCCTACGTCCACGGAGACCCAATAACCCTTTTATTATTATCACCAGAGATTACAAGCCAATACGATGATTAGAGAGATACAATATGTGGAGACTCTCTCTAATCAATTACACAATTGAAGAGATTAATAATAGAGCACTCAAAATAGAAAACCCCCAATTTGATTTCGTTAGGGTTTCTATTAATTACAATTATTGGAAATCTAATTAACACTTAATCTCATAATTTGGAAGATGATTAGAAGACAATATATAGGTGACCTAAATGATCTAGATCATCCATCCACGTCAAAAGAATCTGCACCATCAGTTTAGAGAATCAAGCTCCGGAATTTACAAAATTGCCCTTCAGAATTCGGAACTGGGAGAACAAAACTTCGTCGCCTCAGACGTCTGACCAGGGGGGTCAGACGTCTGCAGATTGTTTCGGGAAACAATCTGCAGCAGGGTCAGACGTCTGACCTGGGTAGGTCAGACGTCTGCAGGATGTTTCGGGAAGCATCTGGGACAAGGTCAGACGTCTGACCTGGGTAGGTCAGACGTCTGCAGGGTGTTTCAGCATGCAGTCTTCAGCTCTTCTGACATCTCTCCTTCCTCCAACCAACTCCAAAGCTTTCCAATGCATAGCTCTGCCGAATCTTCACATCACACATATATGAATCGCATAAATTCAACACTCCACCTCGATTCAATATATGTATGTCTCATCAACAAATTATCATAGGGGTTATTGGATCTCACGCCCAATGGCGCCTAAGCAGCTGGAATCAAATGGATTAAGTTTGAGCAATGCTCAAACTTATCCTTGGGAAGTTGCTTCGTCATCATATCTGAGGGGTTATCTGAAATATTCACTTTTAACAATTTGATCTTACTCCGTTCTTCCTCCAGCATAAGAAAGAAACCTCTAACATCAATGTGCTTCGTTCGTGAACTATAAGCCTGATTGTGAACACGATGAATTGCACTCTGACTGTCTGAAAATAGCTCCACGGTCTTCTGCACCATAAAAAGATCATCCAACAACTGAAGTAAATACAAACCCTCCTTAGTTGCTTCAACAATCGATATCAATTCTGCTTCGGTAGTTGACAAAGCTACAATAGATTGCAGCTTTGATCTCCATGAAATCGAGCCTATGCCAAGTGTAAAAACATAGCCCGATACTGACTTCCGTGCATCTCTATCCCCAGCATAATCTGAATCACAGTATCCTCTAAGTGAGATGTCGCCATCCACTCCACCATATAACAAGCCAACAGATGAAGTGCCTCTAAGATACCTAAGTATCCACTTTATTGCTTGCCAATGTTCCTTGCCTGGGTTAGACATATATCGACTTACAACACCCACAGCATGGGCCAAATCTGGTCTAGTGCATACCATAGCATACATAAGACTACCAATAGCACTGGAATAAGGTATATCAGCCATATACCTTTTATCTTCTTCCGATGTGGGAGATTGGTCTTTTGAAAATTTAAAATGAGAGCCTAATGGAGTACCAACCGGTTTGGCTTTCTCCATTCCAAATCGAGTGAGGACCTTCTCGATGTATTGCGCCTGAGTGAGTCTTAACTCTCTCCGCTTTCTATCTCTACAAATCTCCATACCCAAAATTCTTTGTGCTTTTCCCAAATCCTTCATATCAAACTCCTTGCTAAGTTCAGCTTTCAACTCCAAAATTCTTACCATACTCCGAGATGCAATTAACATATCATCAACATATAACAACAGATATATTAAATCATTATCACATCTCTTGAAATAAACGCACTGGTCTTTGAAGCTTCTAGAATATCCTTGTGAAAGCATAAACTTATCAAATCTCTTATACCATAGTCTAGGTGACTGTTTAAGTCCATATAGAGATTTGTTAAGTTTACAAACATAGTCAGGCCTGCTACTATCAATGAACCCCTCCGGCTGCCGTAAATAAATTTCTTCATCTAGATCACCATGCAAGAATGCGGTTTTGACATCTAGTTGCTCCAACTCCGTATCATAATGAGCCACTAATGCCAATAGAATGCGAATGGAGGTATGCCTAACAATTGGAGCAAAAATGTCATGATACTCAACTCCCTTCTTCTGAACATACCCCTTTGCTACTAACCTTGCTTTATATCTGAAATTTCCATAGCCGCCGTCTTTCACTCTATAGATCCACTTACAACCAATAGCTCTCTTGTTGGTGGGAAGAGGCACCGAATCCCAAGTATGATTTTTCTGCAAAGATTCAACCTCCTCTTCCATAGCAACTAACCAACTGGAACTGTCAACTGAAACAATAGCGTCTCTATAATCTCTGGGTTCGTCATGGACAACATTCAAAGCATATGTTGCCATGTCATCGAAGTCTATGTCTTCGATGCTCAATCCAACAAAATCATTAAGCCAATTAGGCTTCTTCATCTGTCTAACAGGTCTGATATCTGAACTAGCTCCACCTTGAGTCTGATCCTCTGTACTAATCTCTGTACTTTCCTCATCAACCATGGTGTCATCGGAAACACCTTCAGAACTTCTATGAAAAGGAACAGTAGATGACTTACTTTGTGTTTGGTATTCCTCATTTGTCCTCTCATTGTCATCTGATGAGAAAGGCTCCACCTTCAACATAGCCTTCTCATCAAAAGTCACATGCCTGCTGGTAACAATCTTCCTGCTAATAGGACACCACAATCTATATCCCTTCACTCCTCTTTTATAACCTAGAAAGATACACTTGCGAGCTCTAGGTTCCAGCTTCCCTCTGCTCTCATGTACGTAAGCTGGACAACCAAACACTTTGAGGAATGAATAGCTAACAGGCTCTCCTTTCCATACTTCTTCTGGGATCTTCATGTCTATGGCGGTAGAAGGTGTGCGGTTGATGAGGAAAGCCGCCATAGATAAAACTTCTGCCCAAAATCCCTTTTTCAACATTGCAGTCAATCTGAGGCAACGAGTTCTCTCCAATAATGTCCGATTCATTCTTTCAGCAACTCCATTAGACTGAGGGTCGCCAGGTGTGGTGTAATGCCTCTTGATACCTTCGGACTCACAATAATCGATGAATTCCTGTGATACAAATTCACCGCCGTTATCTGAACGAAGAACTTTCAATTTCTTTCTTGACTGCTTCTCAACTGTAGATTTCCACTTTCGAAACCTGTCAAAAGTTTCACACTTTGACTGTAGAAAATATACCCAAACTTTACGAGAGAAATCATCTATAAATGAAACGAAATACCTGGCTCCACCTAAGGAGGGGCAAGGGGAAGGTCCCCAAACATCTGTGTGAACATACTCTAAGATAGCCTTTGCCTTATGCTCTCCAGTACCAAAAGAAATCTGCATCTGCTTCCCAAGAACACACTCTTCACAAAAGCCAAGCTTTGAATGATGAACACCATCAATCAAACCTCGCTTTCTCAACTCATCCATGCTGCACTCACCAATGTGACCCATCCGTAAATGCCATAATCTGGAAGAGTTCGAATCAACAGAAGTAACAGATGCTGATTCGCCAACTACAGTAGTGCCCTTCAAAATATAAAGATTTCCTGCCCTTACTCCTTTCATCACTATCATAGAACCCTTTGATATTTTCATCTTCTCTCCTTCAACTACAATCTTCAAACCAAGCCTACTCAGAGCCCCAATAGATATCAAACTTCTTCTCAAATCAGGTACATGTCTAACATCTGTAATAGTACGAATAACACCGTCAAACATTCTAACCTTCACACTACCAACACCAATCATACGGCAAGAAGCATCATTGCCCATCAGAACTTCTCCTCCATCAATCTCACGGTAAGTGGAAAAACAGTTCCTATCAGGTGTCATATGATAGGATGCGCCAGAATCAATCAGCCATAGGTTGCTCTTCCCAGAAGAGCCAGAAGCGGTGAACACATCGGTATCACTCTCTGTATCTGACTTCTCAGCGGTAGATGCTGAAGCTTGCTTTGGGTCTCTTCTTCTACCTTCAAGCTTGGGAGAAGTTGCTACAAAGTGCCCTGGCTTTTTACAATAATTGCAAGTCAATTTATTAGGCCCCCTAGACTGAGACCTTGAATTATTTCGACCTCCACCATATTTTGACTTGCTTTGGCTTCTACCTCTCTGAACAGATAAGCCCTCCGCATCACTGTCTAAACTAGTGCTTGCTAATCTACCCCTCAACACTTCATTATGAAGTCCAGCTTTAACATCAGATAGGCTAATTTTACTACGACCATAAATCATAGAATTAACAAAAGCAGTGTACTCCTTAGGCAAGGAACATAAAAGGATTACTGCTTGAGCCTCATCTGTAATTTCAACTTCCGCTGCCTTCAAATTCATTACTAAAGTGGTTAGGGCATCCACATGCCCCATGAGATCAGCTCCAGGCTTCATCTTGTACGAATAGAGTTGTTGTTGCAGAATTATTCTGTTAGTGAGAGACTTATCCTGATATGCATCAGATAATGCATCCCATAATTCCTTTGCCGTTTTCTTTTGAGAAAATTCTCTAAGAACCTCATCTGAAAGACTTAGCTGGATGGTAGTTAGGGCTTCATCTTCCATCTCTTCTAAAATTTCACTATCTAACTCTTTCAGCTTCTCAGGCGCAGAAATTATCTTAAAAGTCTTCTCCTTCTTTAATACGGCCTCCATCTTCATCTTCCAAGTTCCAAAGTCTCCCTTTCCATCAAAACGAGTAAGTCCATAATTGACCCCAGATCTACCAATAGATTTACTTGAAGTAGCCATTAATATCCAAACGGAACAATAACACCGCTCTGATACCAAACTGTAGTGAAAAATTGGCGATTGATAACAATTCAACACCACGGTGTGCTGCGGAAGTGATTTCAAATCAAGACCTAGTATTGTCTATTTGAATACCAATGCAACTTAAACTATCAATTATGAGAACACAATCAACAATATGAAAAACAAGAGACACAGAAGATTTAACATGGTTCAGATATGAAGATCCTACGTCCACGGAGACCCAATAACCCTTTTATTATTATCACCAGAGATTACAAGCCAATACGATGATTAGAGAGATACAATATGTGGAGACTCTCTCTAATCAATTACACAATTGAAGAGATTAATAATAGAGCACTCAAAATAGAAAACCCCCAATTTGATTTCGTTAGGGTTTCTATTAATTACAATTATTGGAAATATGATTAACACTTAATCTCATAATTTGGAAGATGATTAGGAGACAATATATATGTGACCTAAATGATCTAGATCATCCATCCACGTCAAAAGAATCTGCACCATCAGTTTAGAGAATCAAGCTCCGGAATTTACAAAATTGCCCTTCAGAATTCGGAACTGGGAGAACAAAACTTCGTCGCCTCAGACGTCTGACCAGGGGGGTCAGACGTCTGCAGATTGTTTCGGGAAACAATCTGCAGCAGGGTCAGACGTCTGACCTGGGTAGGTCAGACGTCTGCAGGATGTTTCGGGAAGCATCTGGGACAAGGTCAGACGTCTGACCTGGGTAGGTCAGACGTCTGCAGGGTGTTTCAGCATGCAGTCTTCAGCTCTTCTGACATCTCTCCTTCCTCCAACCAACTCCAAAGCTTTCCAATGCATAGCTCTACCGAATCTTCACATCACACATATATGAATCGCATAAATTCAACAGCTACTTCTATGTGCCTCTATTATGCTAGAATTTATGTTCTCCTAAAAAGACTTTTGTCTATGGTTAATTCTGCTTTGAACCACTTCTTATGGCATGCTAATCCATTCTCTAAAAAAGCTTATTCCAATATCATTCAGCAAGGTCACTCTTCCTTTAGACAGAGGCGGTTGGGGATAATGAATATTAAAAACTGGAACATAGCTACATCTCCTCACATATTGACAAACTGATGCAGTATGGAAATGACCTTATATCTTCATGGTCTTGTTGTAATCTAATTAAAAAGTAATATTTTTGGTCCATGCCTATTCCCTCTAACTACAGCTAGTATTAGAGGAATATTCTGAGCTCTAGATTCAAATTTCTTCTTATGGTCCAGTTTAACATATCCCATAGAACTCACTTTTATTTTTGGCATTCTCTTTGGGTATCTCCAGGATTAGTACTATCTAACGTTATCCCTCGTAACTTGATAATTCAACCAAGTATCATTGACAATGCAAAAGTAGGCACTTTAATGCTTGAAGAAAAGTTTTGTTGCCTCATACTAGTTCTCGGAATGTCAGGCAATTTTAGTCCATTATTGAAAATATGTCTTTTGAAGCAAATAAAGGAATAATATGGTATGGCGAATCCCATGCCAATGTTACTATTTACAAATACATCTCTTGCTATGAACATGAGCCTTTGTTCCCTCGAAGCAGCAGAAAATGACATTCTTGTTCTAAACTGAAGAAAAATCTTATGCTATGGAAGGATATGTGCAATGCAATTCACACTTAGGAAAACTTACAAAGTAGAGGCATTTTATCAAATACTTCATGTATTTTCTGTCGTGGCACTATAGAAAGTAATTCTCATTTGTTCTTTGAATGTTCTTTCATCTACAAGATCTAGCATGGTGTTTTACAACATTATCACCTACACTTTCCTTTAGTGAACTTGTATACTGAATGGTTTACAATCTTTAAAGCTACTAGATGGAGAACTGGCATTGGTAGTCTGTAACAGCCCACCCTGAAATAGGCTTAAATCTCGATCCAGAAAAATGCCCATCGAAACTTAGACTCATTCCAAAGCTGGTTATGGTTGGTAAAAAGAATAGTACAGAGCTTTTATCTGTTCGTTTAGAACTCACAGCGGAAGGATAAAATTTAATAGCATAAACAATACCCATTTTATTAAAAGTTCCAAATTTCATAATTCCATAACATAATATCAACAATAGCCGTTATATAGTCATGTTCAAAAATACTTTGTCAACTTTAAATGGGTACATCAAAAAATTGCATGAATAGATAAATAGACTACTGCCACAAGCTCATCTCGTCGTCATCTCCATCTTGATCATCATCTCCTTCCCAAACCAATGTTTTAATGAGGAGGGAGTCAGAATAACAATGTCTAGTCAATAAAAAATCTCGAGCCTTTCCATATCAGTACTTGGGCAGTATAATTTAAATAAGAATATGTCATTCGCATTTTAAACTATATTCAAAGCCATTTAATACTTCATATAAGGGAAAGAGACGTGCCTTCAAGTAACCACTTAATACCTTCAACCTTTGAAACAAGTTCTCCCATAATCAATAACCCATAATCATCGTTATTAATGTTTACCAATGTGAGGGACAGAACTCAAGCCACTTAATACCTTTTAATGGAAAATAGGAAGACTCTGACCATTTCAGATTTCAATTGAGGTAGGCCTCCGTCATTTAATACATATTCCCAAGGTGGACTCCACGCAGATCTCTATTTAATTGACATCGCACGAAAATCTCTTCGAACACTTAATACTTCAATTGAAGTGGATCTTTCGAAGACATCCTCAACCATGCCTAAACCCAATCCCAACCATTTAATACTTCATATAAGGGAAAGAAGCGGGCCCTCAAACAACCACTTAATACATTCAATTCTCCAAAGCAGGTCCTTCGTATCATGACCCATACCCTACGGAGACGTCTCACATTACTCCGACTATTCGTAGGAACTGGTTGCCAGATTAGCCAGGCAGATTTACCCTACATAATTGGGACTAACCTTGCATCATCCACAGTTACTTATCATAAGCGATGTCTCACATCAGCCCAAAGTCACACTGCTGGTAGCCAGATTAGTTGCGCAGACTTCTATTTGCTTTTGATTGACCTGGCACCCATATAACTTAGTCATATTTCATAACACTCTCTAAGTATATTATTACACATCTCACTGTATTCACTATTTAGACCTTATAAGAAATCCTTCTTATTTCGCCTAATTAATTACTTTCCTAAGGGTGGTTGATATGACAATTATTAACCCAATTAACTACGTAATTAATACGTTATAACTATTGCACTAGTTTATATATATATATATACATATATGCATTTATTAATTTCTATGCATGCGGAGATTAAGCCCTAAACTAATGTTCAAATGTCAAATCATCCAAAGTTATACAAGTCTCATTTCCACAGTAACATTTCAACTATAAATCCAATATTCCAAAATCAAATCAATAGACTTATACTTAAATCCAAATCCAACTTATTTTATATTAAAACAATGGAACAAATCAATAATAATGGAAACTTACAATTTAATCAATTTTACGCTTTATTCAACTTCTTTTACATAAATTAAACAAGGGAATTTCTATTCAATTTGTAGAAATAGGCAGTGCAAACTATGAATAAGAATTCGTATCTCACATACCATTTCTTAATCAAATCCTTTAATCAGATCCAGAGAAAAAGAATAAGAAGTGGAACAGAAGGTAAAATGCATAAACTACAAAATCCACATAAACTCCATTATTTTGATAAAAGCAATTAAGATTCTAATATAAGAATTGACATTTTGCTTTAGGGGAATTTTGGGATTTTTAATGTAATGTTTTCATAATCCAAAACTTCCAAGGTATATATCAAATCCAAACTACACTATTTAATTACTAAAATATAAAAACAAAGATTTCCACTTGCAAAGGTCCTTAGCTTTGCCTTCTTTTGGATTTGACATGCCTATAATAATCTCCTTCGGATCTCTTCTTTTTGATATATACATCAAGGGAATCGCGTTTGCGTTAGATTTAGAAAATTAGAGGTTTAGAAGAGGAGTTCAGAAAATAAACAGTAAAAAAAATAGATAAGTAGGATTTATTACCTGAACCCTATTGGAGTTTTCTGAATCTATAAAGAGACGAAATGGCAGAGCTTTGCTAGTGTTTTCAAAATATTTTTTGAGTAAAAGGAATGGGCTAGGTTCCTATATATAGTGGATGGAATGCGCTAGGACCGTAGGATTTAAGGCGGTTTAAAACTAGAAAATACGGAACATTCATTGTTGAAAACCCTAGCCACCACCCTGTGTTTACTGGTCGACCGCCCCCTACAACCGGTTGACCTCGAGCGGTCGACCGGTCATGGGTCAGGGGTCGACCGCCTTGTTTTTGGAATGTTGATTTATTTGTTGTCGTTGTCTAATTTATTTTCTTCCTTAATTACAATTTAATGTTAACATTAATTTTAACGTTTACCTAACCCCCAAGTATAATTACAATAAACATTTGAATTTCAAATTCGGAAATTATTATCTATTTGAATTTGAATTCTATTTAAATTATTTTAAATCTGAAAACTTCAAACTCTCATAACTTTTCCGTTGGAGCTCCATTTTTAGCACATTATATATGGAAATTGATCAGAATTTCGCCATAACGCAATGGCATAACTTTCATGGTCAAATTTCAATATTTGCAAAATTTTCATTTTTACCCCTATCTTACTTAAATTAATTTATCCAACCTATTTATTTATGGTTGATTTTACAGGGTGTTACATTCTCCCCCACTAAAACGATTTTGTCCCAGTAATCTTCCTAAGGGACGAACAGTGTAACGTGTAATAAACATCCAAGTTATACAACCAAGTTATCTATGCAATCATCTACTTAACCAAAAGTGCAATGTGATTATGTACTGCATACATACTATAAGTGAGTTCAATCCAAGCGTAAGTGTGTAATCGTGACATATAAGTATGTATGCAAATGCCCTAAGCATGCATAAATGTTTCTATATAAGTGCAAAGTGATAGTGAAAAGCGTAGCAAACATCTCCTATCATCCAATCTAAATACCACGGTACAAGCAAAAACCTAATTTTGGAGAGAGAAGCTTACCAGTGAAAAGCCTAACTTCTTTTTTGCAGAGCTTCCTAGTTCCGTGCTCCACAATGCGTGTGGCGGCACGTGATGCTATTGGCTCCGTCTCAATATCCCCAAATTTATTAGGCTCTAACACAATGGTAGTGTTATGAAGGCAATTCATCAAATACAAAATGTGAAAAATGCTATAGACTTCTGCCGACTTATCCAGTAGCTCCATGCGATACACAAGTTTTCCTATTTTCCCAAAATTGGGAAAGGCCTAATAAATCTCAGTTTCAACTTTCTTGACTCTCAAAATCTTAGAACCTTCACATGTTGCCTAATCAACTCTATCTTGCCGAAGTCTCGCAAATTAAATCTGGTCCGGATAGGATTTTGTCGGTGGTTCCCCACCAATAGTTTGGTGATTTGCATGGCCTCTCATAAAGCACTTTGAAGTATGCCATAACAATCATCTATTGGTAAATATTGTTATAAGAGAATTTCACTAAAGGTAGGAGCTGCTTCCAGTGTCCTCCAAAGTCCATGATGCAAGTTTTTCAACAAATCTTCTAAGATCCTATTCACTCTTCTAGTTTTTATGTCGTTTTGTGGGTGGTAAGCGGTGCTAAGGTTCAACAAAGTTCTTAAATCTGTCTACAAACTCCTCCAAAAGTCGCTAGTAAATAAGGGGTTCCTATCACTAACGATGCTAACCGGAATTCCATGATGTCGAATCACCTTCTTGATATAAATCTATGCTAAAGACGCTACGGTATTATTGCTTCTATTGAAAAATTCTACTACGTTCTTCTACACCCTCGTCCAATAGGAAATTCTGTTCACATCCCCATGCATTCTATCTCTTTCTTGAATGGTGACACCGTATAAGAAATTTTTTGTTTTTCCCAAAATCCTAAAATTTCTAGGATTGAAGCATTCTTTTATTTCTAGTTGCTAACCTAATTTCTTCGTTAACTACCAGTCTTATCTATAGTTCACCGCTAGTTAAGTGTCCTTATTAAATTCCTTTATTTATGTGGCTTCTCAATACATATATATTTATCAAGCATTTTAATCCCATTCATAGTAGCAACATAGTGATAAAGCATGGACATGTCTTATACCACATCTTATGCTTTCCCAATAACTAAGGGAGACAATTAGCGATTATAGCCTAAAAACTCCAAAAGAAAATTTTGTTGGAAGTTTCCATTTATCATCATTTGGTGTAAATGGTGTTGAGGTCTTAACGCTCCTTACTGAATTAAGATGGACATGCCTAATATATCATCCCACTATTGCCCACTTTCCTTAATTTTCCTTCTTGGTTTCTAATAAATGTGGTCCATTCATTACTTTGGTTAATATACCCATAATAGTTGACCATTATTGTCAAAATTGGACCATCTCTATTTGATCCTCATTTAATCCCTTTAGCCTTTTACAAATTTCAAAATCCATTTATTACTCTGATTCAATTCTTCTATAAATGTCATATTGAATTTCCTTAATCGGTTCCCATTTGATTCCTTTTTACTCTCATTGATTACAAATTTATTACCCGTTAAATTTGTAATTAATATTCATAAATCCTAATTTGTTAATTACTAATTACATATATAATCGTAAATTATGCTATTTTTACATTTTTATTTTTAATCATTAAGCGCGGTTATACGTGTATACTAATTTCTAAACTAGAACACTTATTTCTATATTTTTAATTTATCAGAGCTACCCTTCTAAAAAAGCCCTTTCAAGACATTTAAAGAAAATTTCAAAAATCTTTTTGCCAAATTCTTTCTCATGGGGTGGGGTTTTAGAAATTGACTTTAGTTGTTCCTTATTTGAACTTTCCTACTCCATCTTTAAAGATCTATATACCTTCCTATGGTGATTAATGAATCTTCTTATGGAAGCTTGTTTCACTCCTTGTTCACATCTTTCTTCTGGATGTTAGAAAATATATTTATAATATTTAATTACTACCTAACATGTGATTTTCTATTTCTATAAATGTCAGTTGTCCGTAATAAATGGTTATAATTCTAACGGATAGTTCTTAAAGACATTTGTTTATTCATTCTAATTTTACCTATTGTGCCTTCCTTATCTCTCCATAACTAGTTCATTTATATCTCTATTAAATTATTGTAACTCCCTATTTATTCCACATTTATTGCCTCATTAATCTTGGAGTT
The DNA here is from genome assembly GCA_030737815.1 of Allium fistulosum. Taxonomy (NCBI): domain Eukaryota; kingdom Viridiplantae; phylum Streptophyta; class Magnoliopsida; order Asparagales; family Amaryllidaceae; genus Allium; species Allium fistulosum. Next base: position 875,014,051 of record CM060906.1, read on the forward strand.
ACAACCTTTCCACTTACATTATATATCCCTATTATTTATTATGTGATTTATGTAAATGTTATAATTACCTCTAATGTGTACATTGCTCATAGAATTCACAATTATAAGGAAGTCTTGGTCAACAAAGAAGTCAAGTACCATTTCGCTTATGAGGTGCTTCCATATATCGTGCTCATGCTCTTCTTAGCCCACTTCTTACGATATGACCTCCGTCCTGTGGGTAATCAGAGTAGGAATATAAATTTCACTCTGTTTATTTTTCCAACTCTTAGTTGTTTCGTCCATCCTTTCAGAATATAGTCGCAACTACCTCTATAGTTGGAATTTATAGAGTTAGGCTTACCTTCAAAATAAGTATATGTATTTATATATAATAGGGTAATTGAAAAATACTTTCAAAAATAACAAATATGCCGCTCATACGTATACTTTTCCCCATTGATCGGGTAACCTAAGCCCTGATACCAGATGTAACAACCACCCCGAAATAGGCCCAAATCCCAACCCAGATAAAGCCCATTGAAACTGAGATCCATTTCAAAGTTGGATGTCGGTTAGTAAAAAGAATAATACAGAGCTATTTATCTATTTATTCAAAACTCACAATGGAAGAATAAAATATAATAGCATAAACAGTACCCATTTTACTAAAAATTCCCAATGTCACAAAACCATAACTTTATGTCAATGGTGACCGTTACATAATCATGTTCAAAAATATATTGTCAACTTCAAATGGGTACATCAGAACATATCATGAATAGATAAATAGACTATTGCCCCAAGCTCTTCTCATCATCATCTCCATCTTGATCATTGTCTACCTCCCTAACCTATGATGTAATAAGAAGGGAGTCAAAACAACAATGTCAGTGAATAGAAAATCTTAAGCCTTTCTATATCAGTACTTGGGCAGTATTATTTAAATAAGGATATGTCTTTTCATTTTAAACTATATTCAAAACCATTTAATACTTCATTTAAGGGAAACGGTGGGCCCTTAAATAACCACTTAATAACTTTAATCCCTGAAGCGGGTCCTCTCATAATCTATAAACCATAACCATCATTATTAATGTCTACCAATGCAAGAGATATAATGCAAGCCACTTAATACCTTTTTATGGAAAATAGGCAAACTATGACCATTTAAAAACTCAATTGAGGTAGGCCCCCATCATTTAATATATAATTCCAAAGCAAACTCCACATAGGTCTCTATCTAGCTTACATTGCATGGAAATCTCTTCGGACACTTAATACTTCAATTGAAGCAAACCTTTTCGAGATATCCTCAACTATGCCTAAACCAAATCCCGACCATTTAATACTTCATTTAAGGGAAAGAGGTGGACCCTTAAAATCCCACTTAATACCTTTAGTTCCTCGAAGTAGGTCCTTTATGTTATGACCCATACCCCACGGAGACGTCTCACATTAGTCCGACTATACGCAGGAACTGGTAGCCAGATTAGCTGGGCAGATTTACCCTATAGAATTAGGACTAACCTCGCATCATTTGTAGTTATTTATTATAGTCGATGTCTCACATCAGCCCTAAAGTTACACTGTTGGAAGCCAGATTAGCTGGGCAGATTTCTATGAGCTTTTGACTGACCTCGCATCCCTTTAAATCAATCATATTTCATAACACTTATTAAGTGCATTATCACACATCTCACTATATTTACAATTTAGGCCTTATAAGAAATCCTTCTTATTTCTCCTATTTGATTAATTTCCTAAGGGGGTTTACATGACAATTATTAACCTAATTAACTACGTAATTAATACATTACAATTGTATGTTATTTATGCTAGATTTTATATACACATTTATTAATTTCTATGCGTGTGGAGATTACACCCTAAACTAACGTTTAAATGTCAAATCTTCCAAGATTATACAGGTCTTATATCCACAATAACATTTCTACCATAAATCCAATATTCCAAAATAAATTAATAGAAGTCCAACTTATTTTATATTAAAACAATTGAACAAATCAACAACAATGGAAACTTACAATTTAATTAATTTTACGTTCTATTCAACTTCTTTTACATGAAATTAGACAAGGGAATTTCTATTCAATTTGTAGAAATAGGCAGCGTAAACTATGAATAAGAATTTGTACCTTACATATCATTTCTTAATCAAATCCCTTAATCAGATCCAGAGAAAAAGAATAAGAATTGGAATAGAAGGTAAAACGTGTAAACTGCAAAACCCATACAAACTCCATTATTTTAATACAAAACAATTAAGATTCCAATCTAAGAATTGACATTTTGTTTTGAAGGAATTCTAGGGATTTTTAATGTGATGTTTTCATAATCCAAAACTCCCCAACGCATATATCAAATACAAACTACACTGTTCAATTACTAAAATAGAAAAACAAAGATTTCCACTCAAAGAGGTCTTTAGCTTTGCCTTCTCTTGGATTTGACAAGCCAACAACAATCTTCTTCATATCTCTTCTTTTTGATATATGTATATAGTAAGGGATTTGTATATACGATAGATTTAGAAACTTATAGGTTTGGAGGAGAAGGAGTTTTGAAAATAAATAATAAACAAAAATAGATATACAGAATTTCTTACCCGAAACCTTAATGAAGTTTTCTTAATCTATGAAGACACGAATTGACAGAGCTTCGCCAGTGTTTCCAAAATATTTATGAATAAAAGTGAGGGGGCTGGGCTTCTATTTATAGTGGTTGGAATGCACTAAAACCGGCTGATTTAAGTTGGTTTAAAACTAGAAAATATGGAATGTTCATTGCTGAAAACCCTTGCCGCCACCCCGTGTTTACCGATCAACCGCCCTACCACTGATGGTCGGCCGATCACAGGTCAGGGGTCGACCGATCTTGTTTTGGGAACGTTGATTTATTTATTGTCGTTGTCTAATTTATTTTCTTCCATAATTATAATTTAACGTTAATTTTAACGTTTACTTAACCCCCAAGTATAATTACCGTTAACTTCTAAATTTCAAATTTGAGAATTAATTATTTATTTGGATTTGAATTCTATTTAAATTATTTTAAACTTGAAAACTTCAGACGCACATAAATTCTTCGCTTGAGCTCCGTTTTCTACACATTATATATGGAAATTGATTAGAATTTCACCACGAACGTAATAGCATAATTTTCATGGTCAAATTCCAACTTTTGCAAATTTTCCATTTTTAACCCATTCTTATTTAATTGATTATCCAATCTATTTATTTATGGTTGATTTTACAGGTGTTACATAGTCGTTTACTTTATTTAATCAAAAAGGTGATTACTACTATTTGGGAAGAGAGAAATGCAAGAATTTTCAAAGGTGAAAACAAATCATTGCCACAGTTGATGGCTTGTGTATTGCATGCATGACTTTGCCCTTATTGAATACCTATGGAATCTTTTTGATTTTTTAGGTATTTTAATTTGGACCTTTTGTTTGGTTTTGTTCCTTTTTTATTTTCATTCTATTTTTGTTGTTTGGCCTTTTGGTATCTAATGCCTGGGCTTCTTCTATTTGTACCTTTATCTTCTCTAATAAATTTGTTAGGGGACCAATTAACCCCACAAGCTTTGCTAAAAATTAAATATTGTAATATTAACTTTATTGTTAAATATTTACATAGCAACACCATTAATAAAATTAATGTATTAATATATTGGATATATGATATTTGAATCAAAATGAATTATATCACTTAAATTTGTAACATTAATTTATATAATATTAATTTTAATATGTATTATTCAAATCTATATTGAAACTATTTTATTAATTATTATCATTAGATATAACTTATTCAAAAAAAATTATATATATGTGTGTGTGTGATTGTATATGAAAATCATTTTATTAAATAAATAGTTGATTAAACATTATTTAATCCAATAATAATTTATCTTATTAAATATTTTAAAAAATAACAACATTGTAAATCAGATTAACACAGAATTAATGTAATGATAATATAATTGTTACACCCAAAATATTCAAAGTCTGAGAAGGTTCAAAGCTATTGCATAGCAAAGCAGTAAAGCAATCACATGTCCAGGAAGTAAAGTTATCGCATGACAAAGATAGAAAGATATCGCATGGCAAAGATAGGAAGCTAACACATGGTAAAGACAGGAAGCTATTACATGGCAAAGATAAGAAGAATCACAAGATAAGGAGCTAAACCTATCATATAGAAAAGATAGGAAGTTATTGCATAGATCACATGATAAAGACAAGAAGCAATCATATGACAAGGGTAGGAAGTTATCCCATGATAAGGAAAAGAAGCCATCAAATGGTAAGGATGGGGAGCTATCGCATATCAAAGAACTGAAAGCTATCGCAAACCAAGAATAGCAGCCATAGCATGGCAAAAGAAAATAGAGCTATCGCATAGCAAAGATACAAGGCCATCGCATGTCAAAAAATAGAAGTTGTCGTATCCAAGTTGTCGCATGTCAAAAGAATTTGGCTATTGAAGGTCAACAAAGTAAGGGTATCAAAGGTCAACAAAGTAAGGGTATCAAAGGTCAGTAATACAAATCTATCAAAAACCATCAACATAAAGCTATTGAATGATAAGAAGAGAAGCTATTGCAAGACAAGAATACTGTTATCGCATGTCTTAAGATTAGGCCTAAGATATTCTAATTTAGCCACATGGTAACTCCCAATTGGTCCAAATTATCTTGAAGAAAGAAAAGGTGAGCCATGCCACATGTTACAATATCAAGATGTCATGCCAGCGAAATCCCAACTATTTAAGCCATAGTTGCCACATGTTAGAAATATGATGGTTTGACTCTTCTGTAAATAGGGATGTACCCCATAATAAGAAAGGGGTTTTTTTAAACTGCTCTTCTTTCTCATTTTTATTTTTGTAATCAACAAATTAATAAAGCTTAATTTAGGACTACAATGGTCATTTAAGTCAAATTGTAATTTTGACTTCTTGATTGAATACTTGGACATTTAACTAATCACATAATTTCCCACTTAACTATTTGAACATGGATACGCTTGCCCAAGATTGAGTCCTTGCCCAAGCACTTTTGAACTTCCTTGACTATTTGGAATTGAACATAGGTGAGGCCCAATTTCTGGACTAATGTTTTTGGTGCTTTCATTGAGAATTGAACTCGTGGAACACTTAAGGCTCAAACAATGATTGATCTTGGTTCTTCTATAAACACCTACTGTTGGGGCTGTCAATGAATACCTGAAAAATCTGAAATCCATCCACATCCAAATCGAAAAGTGGTTAACATCTGATATAGTGGATACGGATGTGGATATGAAAGTACCCGCATCAGACAATTATACTTTTGGCTTTTATTAAGATTATAGGTTATTTATTTGTATTTTAGTGTAATAGAATGTATATATTTATTGTTTTATTAAGTTGGTAGTTTATATTATATGCATTTAATGCATATTAACTACTCAAAACTATTTATTATCATCATATTTATTGATTTTGCATACTTTTATAATCAATGAGACTGAAAAGGAGTTATATTTATCCAAAAAAATTAATTTATGTTTCTTGATTTATTGATCGTTAGTAGATAGAATAATTATCCGATATTCATACGTATCCGCGGATGTGGATTTTCGATATCCAAAAATAATTTCGGATGGAGATGTAAATATGACATTATCCACATTCAAAATTATTCGTTGACAGGACTACCTACCATGCCTATGTCACAACGGGGATCACTAAAACCAAACTTAGACTACCGAACATTCTCTGAAACTATCAATCCATATAGTGAAAGGAAAATATTGGACCTAAGGAATCTAGCCCTCCAAACCTTAGAAAAATAGAGAAAGATCGCACAATATGACCTGAGTAAATGGAGCTAGAACCGTTTCATATAATGGAAAGCCCATTTTCGCCTTAGCATTAGGATTAGGAAAAGTAGAACCCAATCAAAGGCACGAAAGTGCTAAAATGACGAAGGATGGTCCTTTCACTCAAATGGAAATGATAATACAATCTCAAGCTAAGGGAAGAACTATCTTCAAAGAAGAAATGACCTATGACATTGATAGATTCTCCTAAATGTGGAAAAGAATAGCTGACCAATTTCCTAGAGAAAAGAAGGAGTGCTCTTATGGCTTGAAAATGAAATCAAGATTCAGTGAAGAGGAACTGATAATTCTCCCAAAAATACATAAGAATGACCAAGAAAGCCATCTCTTTAAATGACCTAAAACAAAGATAACTACTCCACTTAGCCTTTCACAGGAAGAAGCGTACATTCTAACAAAAGATAGATTGTAATATTGGCCTTCAAAGGAAAATACAAAAGGGAAGGATGAATGTAAGGGAGAAGAGTATTGCCATTACCATGGTACAAACGAGAATGAGACTAATCAGTGCTGAGCTTTAGCAAGAATGATTTAATATTATATAAGATGGGGAAAATTAAAAGAATTTGTCAAGAAGAACCTATCAAAGTGCTAAAAGAAAGCTGATAATTCGCAAGCATTAATCTAATGGAACTTCATTTGTGACTACTTCTAAAGGAAACCAATTTTTCAAGGAGGATTTTCATGAGTAATAATGATTAAATTAAGCATTTGGTCCTACCTTTGCATCAGGCCAAAGCAATCTTTCAAGGGTGATGGTCACTCGAGCCTTTAGCCATGGCTCCTGGTCTGGCTAAAGCAACTACTCAAAGAGTGTGGTCAACTAAAGTCTTTGGTCCTGCCTCCGGGCCTAGCCAAATTAATCATCCAAGGGTGATGTCAATTAAGCCTTTAATCCTACCTTGGGGCCTGCATAAACAAACGCCCAAAAAGTGATGGTAAAATAAAACCTTTGGTCTTGCCTGCGGGCCTGGCCAAACCAACCATCCAATGGTAATGGTCAATTAAGCCTTCAGTTCCGCCTTCGAGCCAAGCTAAAGCACTTGTCCAAAAAGTTGGAATCGAGTAAATCCTTTGGTCCTGTCGCTGGCCTGGCCAAAGCAAACATCCAAGGAATAATAACTAATTAAGTCATTAGTCCCGCTTCTAGGTCTAACTAAAGCAACCACCCAAAGAGTTATGGTCAAATAAAGTCCTTAATCATGCCTTTGGGCCTAGCTAAAGTAACCATCCAAAGATTTATAGTCAAGTAAGCCTATCGATTTTGCTATAAGGTCTAGCTTGAGCAGTGAAGATTCATTAAAGATAAAACAAGAAAGGAACTAAAACAATAATCGTCAAAAAAGGGTATGCAAAGTCAATTGTCAAAACAAGTATGAACATTTTATTTTCACACACATTTACATATAATAATAATGTCTTATTTTACATCATGACTATTCATAATGATAATTTTTGCGGACGCTCTTCTATTAAGGTTAACAAAGCAACTTTTATAAGTTATAAATTTTAAAACCTATGGTTCTAGGTGATGCAAAATTGGAAGATGTTGGTCCACCAATTCCCTACCCTTACCATAAACATATAAAATGTAGGAATTGTCTTCACTTGATGCTGCACTCTTGTACAGAATACGAGGTCCCTCGACATCCTTGAGTTTGTCTTAACATCCATACAAAAAGAAATGCTGGAATATTTAATAATTGGTGCATATAGCCTTCCTCAATCGATGGTTCTTTTCTTGTCCCAAAAACAAAAAAAAATCAATTTTCAAGTTAAAAGTAATAATAACTTAAATCAAATAATCAACTAAGGTCTAATTGAAAAGCCTAGAAGTAAGGAACTGCCTTAATTCTAATTGCCCTTTAAGAGTCTTAACCTCCTTTTCTAAAGTCACTATAACTTAAGAAGGATCAATGATATGTTGAATAGCCGTTGGTGGGTATTCCTTATTTCTCCTTTGGACGAATGACATGAAAAGGGTCAACTGAATCATTCTAAGTAATTATCGCCCATTCAAAAGTTTTGTTGGCTTGTTTTAATTGAGAAATTTGGTAGGATGAGTTTTCTACTATTTTCAAATTTCTGTACATTCATAATGAGCTTATTCTTCTTGCATTTTGATTTTCTATCCGGCTAAGGTTAGAAAACTCATCGAAAAATTTCTTATTCCAATACTCCTTTACTTTTCAATTACATTCAAACTTAAAAGACCTGCTCAGTTTGGCCAATTCCCCTAAATCATTCTTTGGGGAGGAAAGTGTCGAAGATGGAATGGAAAGATTGTCACCATGGAGTATATTTTTGTAAAGAAGTTTTCCTGAAAGAATGAACCGATGTACGGATACGAAGTTAAATCTCTCACTCGGTTAAAATGAGTTCGTAAGGTTGACGTTCATATACAGATTTCAGTAAATTAGCTTCTAAATCAAAAATACATTGCTTAAGTTGAGCAACTTTAATGTTGTGCTGCATTATTGAGTTAATAGGAAAGAATGAGCTCTTAAATTAAGTTTTCCCGTAAATTCCTAAATTTCTTTATCTTTGAGAAAGATTTTCCTTCCGAAATCAGAAATTTCTTCTTGGGAGACTATTAAAGTAGACTTTGACCACGTGTACTTGTCATACTATTTATTTGTTTCAGCAATATTAATCGAAGACAACCCAAGAACGACTTCCATGTCCAAAAAAAGGTTAGATTGAATATTATTGAGACATTAGAGAGGTTTGGATCATCAAGTGATAAGGGTTTATCTTTATCCTAATACTAGTACATAAAATAAGAATCAAGATATACGCTCTATAAGTTAAAGCAACACAAAAATATTTCTTCATTGATAATATAAAATCTCAAGTGATGCTATTACATTCAAATAAAATTAAAATGCGCTCCCTAATTAACTTTGAAAGAGCATCTTGAATTTTCTGGTAAGAATAGGGGAAATATGAAAGTTGCTATAAAGGGAACTTCGACACTAGGAGGGGTATTAACAAGAGGGATACTTCAATAATCCCATTTTTTGAAAAGAGGACTAATTTTGCCAGACGGTAAATTTGCATAATTGGCTCGAATCTCATGAAGATAGTAATATTTTTCGTCTCCTATGAAACTAAAATCCAAATTATGGAATCGTGTGTATATATGATGAAGGTCGTAGAGAAAGCAATATTTCGCTAGGTGAGACTTTTCAAGCAAGGAAGGACTTTCTATAAAAGTTCCTTTAATTTAACCAATCTACTTAAATCATCTTTAGGAACAGGAGACAAAGAAGAAACAGATAAATACTCAAAAACCATCACACCAATGAAAAATTACAACTAGAAATCAAACCACAAATTCAAAAGACAAAAATTGCAACTACAATAGTTAAAAAACAAGGCTCTATTATAATTTTTAAAAAATAGGATTTATCGAAGCCCATAAGTAAAAGGTCCCTTATAACATTTAGAAATAAAATTATCATTATTATATTTAACTGTTTGACGGAAGTGAGTTATTAGTCAGAGGAGTAGTAATAACTCTAGGTAAATTTTAGTATTCCTGAAATGAGGGTCTAAACCACGCCCACTAAGATATCTTTTATGGAGACGCCTAATTAAAAACCCGCAGTCATCATCTAGAAAAGAACAGCCATCGGAATCTAATGTATACTAGGTAGAGGAAGTTCATCAGTTTATATATGTTTTCAACAAGCATCCAAAAAAGGTGGTGAGCTCTTCATTTCCTTTGCAGAAGTTTGACTGATGAAAAAGAGACTTGCAGAGGAAGGACACAAATTAATTATTTTTAAAATATTTTGAGCACTTAAGGTGGTTTAAAATTTTCATGTATTCATCATTGGACTTGTTAAAAACTTTATAAAATCTCTTTCCATGTCGTTAATTCATAAAATTTCACTTCTATTTTTATCTAACAAAATCACAAAGTAAAGCTTGTTTCTTCATCTATTCTAGTAATAAGAATAAAGTTTTAAGGTTCTGACAAGAGAATTTAAGTAAAAGTAAAAGTATCACAGGCATCAGATTACCGAAGATGGATTTGTAGAATATTTTAACTCGAGGAAAAAGCTTTCATAATTCGAGAATATGGTAGGACGAGGCTGCCCAAACTGGACGAATGAGGTTTGTCATATGGGGCTCTAGGTGGATGAGTGTCATCAACTATAGCCTTGGTATGGGAGAAGAAGTCTCGGCATTATGACCCATTTCGTGGCCATTGTCTTTTTCTCTTAGCCTATGATTATCTGAATCACATCTTTATATTTTCCTAATAAATCATCATTGACATTATCATCGGCCCTATCTTCTTCTTCTTCATCGTCGTCAGTTTCTCCTGCTTTTTATTTTCAACTTTAACATCGTCTAAAAGAGGATCATCAGAAGTTAAATACTCTTTTGGATTGAATAGCTCATTGTCCCTAAATTCGGACAAATCTCCATGAAGTCAATCAAGCATTATAACGAATTTTCCTTTATAGTCAATTCTCGTTGAATCCATAAAAGGAATAGCCAAGCATGGGCATTAATTAATATTATCCTTATAAACCATGAACAAAGCCTTCACAAAGCATATTATAGGAAATAGGAGACTTTAGCTTTGGTAATTGTAACATCCCCCATTCTGAGGCCAACAACTAACTGCTACGGATGCTGTAGTCATCCATAGTTATTAATTCTCGATGATAAAATGTGACTATTTTAATCGTATAAACTAAAAGTACATGAATATGAAAATTTTCACAAACACAGTTTAATAACAAATTTTCACATCTTATTTCATAATTGGTATTTCATATTCATTACATAATCTCGTTCATAATCTCACGTTTAGAGAAAATATAATTATTACAAAATACTACAAGAGCGACATATGAAAATGCCCCATTGGTTGATCAGAGTCAAATAATCAAAATAGACAAAACCAAACTACACGGCAGAAATATATGAAGCTCCTAATAGCTAGATTGCCTCATGCATGTCTCCAGAAGCTGGTTTGTCTAACTAGAACCTAAAAGCTATTACTCCCAACCTACTCAAATAAGTACCCAAGAAATTATGGGGAAAAACAAAAACTTCGGGTAAGACAACAGTCTAGTGTAAATAATAACCTACCGTCTCGAACCAAATAGATATCTAGTGAGACCACGCCGCTAAGTGGAATGGGTTTACCCATTACTAATATCTTAACCAAAACACAACAACCATATACTATGCTCTTGCAACCACTATGGTTAGAATATAGAAAATAGCATTTATAATCATGCTACACATATTGGATTACCCATCCCAATTCATTAGAATATCCATCTTAATTTCAAATGACTACCCGTTAAAATTTATCCTGACTACCCACCTTATTTTAATCGGCCACCTGCTGTTTGTACCAAAAATGGGCACAACACTCTTCGGAAGTTTTTGAAGAGATAAAATGAAGAATATAAATATAAAACAGAGATTATCTAACAAAAACTCCAACAAACTGAAATGTAAGATGTAGAGACAAGTAATTTAGAGTGGTTCGGCGTATTGCCTACGTCCACTATGAAGTTTTGATGATTTTATTGATTCTCTTTCAATGATTACAAGCAATTACAGCAAACAACAGCGGATTACAGATTAGAATTCGAAATTGACAGCAAAGGTATGATGCAAGTCTTGATCCGGCAGAGTCTGGACGCTTCAGAATCAAAAGATCCTTTTTCTGTATGCTCTGGGGCCCTATTTATAGGCGTAGGAGGCTCAGATCTCGTTCAAACTTCGGGAGACTTGGTCTGGCACGTGAGGGGGCCCACGCGACCATTTCCAGAAAGTTTCGCCTCGATCTGCGATTGGTACTCCATTTCGTATCGATCAAGATGATGTCCAATTGAGCTGAAATTTGGCAGGGACATCCTTCATTGTGTATGCAAGCTTTCCTGAAAATTTCATTGGATTTGGATCAGTGGATTGCGAGATATCGTCGATACGAGATAGATTTCAACGCTGGCTGTTCTGTTCGACTCCATTGCTTCGACTCCATCACTTCGTGTCGATGACTGCACGTGTTCTCAAGATGATGTGGCGCGCGCACTTCGCTTCGATCCGGCCTTCACTCCGTATTGACCGTTTCGACTCCAAGTATCTCGCCTCGTTTGCTTCGATGGATTACACGTCACCCTAGTTAGTTGACTTGTTGGATGCGAGTTAACCTTTGCTCATGGATACGAATGCGGTCTCACGATGGATACAAAGCATCGAACCCCTGATGGATGCGAAGTTGACGTTGGGTGATCGTTACGAAGCAGATGTTTCACTGATGGGTTCGAACAAGCTCCTCTGGCTGAAGGTTGATCGATACGAAGTTCATTGACACGTGGACCTGGCCATTCTGATGGATACGAAACAGATGGATACGAAGCGAGGACTATTGAAGGACACGAAGTCCATCGATACGAACTCGATGGATTCGAAACATGACTAACTTCATCGGTACGAACCACTGCTCCCTGATGGATACGAAATGGGACCTACTGGTGGATACGAAAACATGCCTTTCTCTTCACCTTGCATCCATCATAACTTGTTCACGTGCACTCGGATCGTCTTAAAATTTGGAACGTTGGTTCCCTTAGCTTTTCTGGTCATGCCCCATCAATCGTAGCTCGATCCGGATTCGGACGAAATTCAGCGATATCCATGACAAGCGATATTTGGAACCCGACCAATTACTTTGTGTCCTGGCCTTGCCAAAGGCGGGATAACATTTGCCCCCCAAAGTACGTCTTGTGGAAACATGACGTGCTTTGAAAAGCTGCAAGTTTGCGAGTCGTCGTTAGTTTAGGTCGTCATTGAATTTCGCATTGATTCTCTCCCGAACAGATTTGAAATTCGAGTTGAAACGACGTCTGATGGTCGCTTTCAACCATCCTCTTGTATCGATCCTCTCGTGAATTGATGTAAAAAGTTGGAAAGTATTTCTTCATATCGATGCGGGTTCGAAATGATGGATACGAAATGTTCATTCGCACCGAGGGTCACAATTTGGGTTGGATTCTGATTCACATCGATGATCTTTGATGGATACGAAATCATTATTCGTATCGATAGATTCTGATAGATACGAATATCGTGTTCGTATCGACAGACCTGTCCTGCTGTGAATCGATGGCTCATAAAACGGATGCTTCGAATCGATGGAGTCCATCGTCTTCAGGTGGCTTTTCTATGCACTTTGAATCGATGAAGTCTGGTGGATTCGAAACGAGCCTTCGTTTCGATGCGCTGTTTGACTGGTTGCGACCGGTCAGGTTGATTGGGAGTTGAATCGACTCGGTTCTACCCTAGGCTCCATATAAATACCTGGGACTTCATCATTTTTCACCTTTTTACCTTCTATTTTTATTGTTGCTCTCTGTTCTCTTTTTTACCTTCGTATCGATAGACTGAGAGATATAACTGTCTTCGAATCGAACCAAACCTTCGATCCTCTGAGTGTTAATCGCTAAAATCAGGTAATTAATGGATAGATTCTTGTTAATAATGACGAAACTCGAGATCTCCATCATTCTCTTTGCTTCTACGACCAGTTTCGACGATCTTGAGATCTGTACGATGGAAGACAAGATTGGGGGATGGAGCGTGGCCATGGAGTTGAGATCCTTTGGGGAAGAAGGAGAGACGGAGGAAATCACTCTAACCTTATTTCGTATCGACTTGAACTGGGAGTATTCGAATCGATGCAGACGACATACGTTCGTATCGGCGTGGAGACGAGAGCGGCGATGGATGTGAAGCCATTGTTCTCAGATCGATGCGAAATCGGCGAACCTGATCGATGCGAATTGGCTTGCCTTTGATCGATACGACATGTATCGATTCGAATCTGATCGATATGAAGCGCTCTCACTCATCCTGATCGATACGAACGTATCAATTCGAACCTGATCGATACGAAGTATTCTTACTCCAGCCTGATTGATACGAAACATCTCCATTCCAAGACGATTGATACGAACGTATCGATTCGAACGCGGCCAGGCTGCGTAGCGTGATCCCCCTGACTCGATACGAAAACAAAGTGCAACGATCGATTCCTAACCTAAATTTTGATGAACTTAGAGAAATTTTGAATACTTGAACACTTGACTCCGACAAGCTTCTGCCTTGCATAATTGAACTTGGTCACAGAACTACATATTTGACTGACTTTCGAAGCTCGTCGATGGAACTGCTATCTAACAAAAAATAGAAGTATGATGAACTTTAACTTGAATCGATCGTTAGTATTCGGATGGCGCGGTTGCGACGGTCAGCAATGACGGTCACTTCTGATCTAACTTTCAAAGTTTTGCCTTTTGCATATTTCTTTTAATTCTGCAGAATTTTGCTCAAATCATGCACAACACTTGCACTGCACAACTCATTCATACACTTTACACTGGGGAATGCACGGGCTTTTTATCGTCTAATGATGATTTCTCGTGAGTTAGCTAGTTATGGAATCGTCAAGTTCGCAGCAGTAAGAAACTCAGAATCTTATCCCTCCCAGACTTGAGATTCCGGATATCGACGCCGAAGTGATCGGTCCAGCTCCGGATGAATTGCCTGATGCGTCTCTCATCAATAGTCCACCTGATTCGGTTCCGTCAAATGTGTCCGAAGATATGCTCGGGAGAATATGCTTGAGGCATGGTCTATCGCTAAACGACGTATTATTGCCGGGACCGGACGACAGACCGCATAATCCCCCGGAGGGATATACCGCTTTTAACCGACATGCATGCGCAGCCGGGACACTTCCTCCATTCAATGACTACATAAGAGAAGCGTTGGCTTATCTGGAGATTGCTCCGTCTCAGTTACACCCGAATGGATATGCTTCACTCAACAGCTTGTTCATCGCATTTATGGATTACCTCTATCGACCTCCCCGTATGACCGAGATAAGATACCTGTTCAACTTCAAAAGCCAAACCGACAGCCCATCTTTTACATTCTTGGAGTCTGTAAGAAACTGCCAAGTGGTCACAGGGTCGTGGACTAGGCTGAGCTACTTCAAGTCGGAGTGGTTCTACGTCCAATGTCCTCCGGGGTTTGCCAGAAGATGGCTGTTCAGACGTGAGTATTGTCTCTTTCCCAAGTAGTTGACAGGGCAATTTCTGAATGAAATTAAACTCATATTTCCTATTTCTTTTCTTTCAGCAATAATCCAGCGACCTGAAGGCGGTTACTATAAAGAGATAGTCCGGGTCCTCCAAGAAATTCCAAGTGAAGAAAGGAATATTGAATTGCTATTGACGGACCGGAATCTCAGAATTCTTGGGCTGATTGGGCGGAGGCAGAGCATAAGGCTTGATGGTGCACTAAAGACTGTCTCCAGAGAAAAGGTCAAGCGGAGGAAACCCAAAGTCGTAGTAATTGAGGAACCTGACTCCGAAAGAACTCATACTGATGAGGAGCCTTTGGTCAAACCTACCGACGGGACCCCGAATTCTGATGAAAAAAGAAAAGGCAAGGCAGCGGTCTTTAAGCAAGCTAAATCCGGGAGACGGAAGTCTGTGGTCTTAAATCGCCCTTCTTGAGGAGTTAAAATCTCGGAGGCGTCCTCCTTGCAAGCTGACAATCAATTTGAAGGGCTCATTGACCTCCCAATTCCGGACCTTGCGTCCGCACAACAAGACTTTGAATTAGATGAATTACAGCATACCCCCGACGTTAGCGAGTCCCTTCCTACCAGCGCGATCGACACTTCTAGTTGATTCGGGGGGTTACACATCCATACACTCTTCATGGCACAGCACAATTCTCTAACTGTAAACATCATAACATAAACGGTTTCTGATATTCCGTAACTTATTTTTTAGGTACAATGTCTGGACGAGGTTCTGTGCTGGGCAGTTTGCGTAACAAGCGCCGTTATTATGAGCCACGTAGGAGAGAGGGAGAGAGGGATTACGATTCAGGACACTCTGGCCAGGAGAGGTCCGACAGAGACAGGGGATACGTGCGCCGATCCCGATCTCGCTCTCCTTCTCCCAGGACTTCCATACCACCCACGGTAGTAGTAGCCCGTCCTCTTGAAACTTCACGGCCTAAGCCGTCTTCTCAAGCTCCGAGGCCCGATCCTCCACGCGGGACTGAAATAGCCACCTCTTCAACTACTGCACCGGTCGCGACTGATCCGACCGGGGAAGGAGCAATTAAATTGGCACAGATGAGGAAGGAATTCCCCGATATCTGTTTTGACGGTTACGTCTTTCCTCCACATCTGAAGAGGATTCCGCCATCAACTGAAAACACTATCCATGATTATGTTGCGGACATATTTTTCTAGTATAAGGAGTGGGCAAGGGCCGCAAGGAAGGCGTCCAAAATAGCATTTGATCGGGCCGTTGCCATTGAAAAGCTTGAGAAGGAGCTGGGTCAAAAAGACCGAATTATGAAAGTGCTCAACACTGAGGCCGAGTCTTCCCGTAAGTCTGAAATGGAAGCTCTAAAAAAGGTCGATGAGGTAAACTCGGCCATGACCAGGATGAAGCAAGAGCACTATACCGCAATTGAAGACACGGGTCACAGGAATACCACCATTACCGCCGAGAGGGACGCCGCTCTTAAAGAGCTTAATGAGCTGAAATCAAAATTCTTCGATATGGTGAGGGAGAAGGATGCGGCCAATGTCTCTGCTCAGGAGGCCTGTGATCAGGCGGTGGAGCTCCGGAAGGAGAAGGAAGCGGCTATGGAAAATGTCCGCGAAGCTGAAGCTGGGGTTGATGAGAAGGTACGACAGGCGGAGGTCAGGATTGAGGCTGAAGTAGAAGAGCTACTTGTCACCTACAATGCCAATGTGCTAAGGCACCGAGATTTGACATGGCTCGATGATTACCCAACACATCTCTACAACGCCTGGAACCTAATGGTTGAGGAGGAGAAATCTGGGCACCCTGAAGAAGCCATCGATGAATTCGAGCTGGAGAACCGCATACTCAATAATGACGAGAAGAAGGTTCTCCATGGATCCATGATTTCCCACGAGAAGGAGAGGCTTGGTGCCCAGTCTCAGGAAGTTGGAGAAAGCTCTGGTGATGCGCACCATACTACAAGTTCTGAGATTGTCGTGTCATCTCAATCAGAGCCAACTCCGGTGATCGATTCCCAGCCTATACTGGCATTTGATCCTGACCGACCACATCTATCTCCTATTAAGGAACATCTCTCTGAAATCGTTCAGACGACCTCGAGCCAACCCGAGGAAGGTACTCTGAACTAATTTCTTGTATATTTGAACTGAAGAGCTTGTATAGAAGTGTATACTAACAAAATGTTTCTACCTCTTTGATCAGTGACTGAAGCTGCACCAGCTGTGCCTCCCGTAGCCCAAGAATCATGCCAAGTACCGGAGGTCATCATCTCTTAGGCGACATCTATTGTGACAACAGCGCCGGTCGAAGTAACGCAGGGGAGCTCACTCTCTTTTGATAAACAGATGATAAATGAGCTCCTCGGCCGACAGAGTGATCCCTTCGCAGACTTACCATTCGGCCCGGGCGGATTCTCGTCTACTTCTGATATTTCAAATCAGACCACTATGGCACATAGTGAGGCCAAAGCGCAACGAGAAGCAACGATGCTGGCCGAGATTAATGCCAAGATGGCGGCAGCGGTGCATGGCGGCAGCTTAGATGGCGGAGCAGCAGCGCAGTGCCCTACTCCTCTTATGATTGTATCTCCCGGGGGCATGCTTGTTGATGCTAGTGTGCCAGTCCCGCCCCCGGATGTAGATCTTGTTCATCCAACTCCTCCTGCGGGAAGAATTCCCATAGATTCCAGCTCGGAGGATGATGTCGACATCATGCCTTCGCCCGAGGGAAGCCTGCCTAAGGAGAAAGGCTCTAAACGAAAGATCACCGACGGCTCCAGTAGTTCTTCGAAGAAGAAGAAGCTGAGGTAACAGAAAGATTAGATGGACTTTTCTTTTTTATTTTAGGCATGTGTTTTCCCTTTTTTCAGTCAGGAATTTTGTTATCTTACTCCCTTGTGTAGGCCGTGTTTAGATGCGGGTTCGGGCCCTGCTAGTAGGAATATTTTGGAAAGGCTCGTGTATGAACCATTGCTTTTGATTAGTTGAAATAAAATTTTGTTTTCTTATTTCAACTTAAATTCTTCTTACGCTTGAATGTTGCAGTGTTCGAACTTCAGTCTGGTGTACTTGCATTATTTTAGCGTTGAAGCATAGCTTGTTTTGTCTGCCAAGTCTGGAAATCTCGGACTTGAGTTGTGATTGGAGATTGAATCGGATGCTAAACATCATACAGTTTCGGGTAGTGATTAACACTTGAACCTGCCCCCAGTTCCGGGGTTAAGTTATGATGATCAGCTTGTGATCGCACTGAGTGAGGACCGAGCGGTCGAACTACACTTGTTTCCTTATGAATCGTTTCATCCACACTCTGGGGAGACAAGTCGTCTCGTAAGTGGTTGTTCACACTCTGGGAATTTAAGATTGATTATAGTACTCCGACCCATATCCTGGGAGTTTGGAGTTAGTGTTCATACTCTGGCTCGCACTCCGGGAGCTTGGAGCTGACATGACATACTCCGCCCCGCACTCTGGGGATACGAAGTTGGATGTCTATACTCCGTTTCGCACTCTGGGAATACGGAGTTGATTGTTTATACTCCGCTTCGCACTCTGGGAATACGGAGTTGAATGTTTATACTCCGCTTCGCACTCTGGGAATACGGAGTTGGTTGTTTATACTCCATTTCGCACTCTGGGAATACGGAGTTGATTGTTTATACTCCGTTTTGCACTCTGGGAATACAGAGTTGAATGTTTATACTCCGCTTCGCACTCTGGGAATACGGAGTTGGATGTTAATACTCCGCTTCGCACTCTGGGAATACGGAGTTGGTTGTTTATACTTCGTTTCGCACTTTGGGAATACGGAGTTGGTTGTTTATACTCCGTTTCGCACTCTGGGAATACGGAGTTGGTTGTAGGATTGTTGTGTGTCATCCTATTTAATATTGGTGTAGTAACTTGCCCCCGAGCTCGGGTTTCACTTAGCGAGTGGCCGGTCGTATCACAGCCACTCTCCATTAGAATAAGTCCCATTGCGTGATGGAATTTAGCTCTCCGTGCGTTGTGATGTTGTATATCGTATTTAATGAATCACAGTTCTGGCTCAAAGAGATGGCATTTTATTGCTGAAATAAGAAAATGCGGCAAAGTCAGTTGCCTTATTACAGAATTCGAATTTCAAAATGCAGAAACAAATTGCCAAATGGAAAGATATAATGAAATAAATAAAGCTTGTCATGTGTAATAGCGACGGAGACTCTCGCTGTTCCAGGCCCTCGGCAAATCAAGACCGTCAACAGTCGATCGTTTGAATGTGCCATCTCCGAGTCTTCGTGTAATCACATACGGTCCTTCCCAGTTTGGTTTCATGTGTGAAAGAACTGGATAGATTCTCTTAAGAACGAGGTCGCCGAGTTCAAAAGTTCGAGGTCGAACTTTGGTATTGTACAATCGGGCGACCCGACTTCGATATGCGGCTGCTCTCAAATCAGCCTCTTCCTGTTTCTCGTCCAATAGATCCAAAGATTTGGCCAGCAGTATAGCGTTCGTTTTCGGATCGTAGTAAATCACGCGATGGAAAAACACTTCCGTCTCGACCGGAATAATGGCCTCTGAGCCATAAGATAGGGAAAACGGAGTGTGTCCGGTTGCGGTTTTGTGGGTCGTTCGATAGGCCCATAACGCCATAGGAAGTTCATCAACCCATTTGCCCCCGGCCTTTTCCAGTCGTTTCTTTAGGATGGATTTTATAACTTTATTGACAGCTTCAACCTGTCCATTCGCCTGGGGATGTGCGACAGCAGAGAACTTTTTATGGATATGAAACCGTTGACAGAAATTTTTGAATTCCGCACTCTCGAATTGGGCTCCGTTATCGGTGATGATGGTATGCAGGAGTCCAAATCGACAGATGATGTTGCGAACCACGAAATTTATCACTTTCTTTGTCGTAATGGTTGCGAGAGCTTCAACTTCGGCCCACTTTGTAAAGTAGTCAACGGCGACGATGGCGTACTTCGCACCGCCTTTCGCCAGAGGTAGAGCGCCGATGATATTGATGCCCCACATTGCGAATGGCCAGGGACTGACCATTTAGGTTATCTCAGTAGGCGGGGCTCTTGGAATTCGGGCATGTTTCTGGCATCTATCGCACTTTCTAGCATAGTTCGCTGCATCTCGGTTCACTGTCGGCCAGTAATACCTATATCGGAGTATCTTCTTAGCGAGAGCTTGCCCTCCGGTGTGATTGCCGCACTCCCCTTCGTGCACGTCATGTAGCACTCGTTTGATTTCCTCGTGGGCGATACATCGGAGGAGAGGAACGGAATAACCTCTCATGTACATGACTCCGTTCTGGACGACGAACCGTGAAGCTTTTCGTAGAATTTGTCTTTTCTCATTTCTATGCTCAGGCAACGTCCCATTCTCAATGTAATTCCGATATGGAGTCATCCACGACTCTCTACCGGGAGCGGCTTCAAACACAAAATTTGTCTTTATTTGATCGATGCTTGGGTAGGATAGAGTTTCGACGGGGACAAGTCCCATCTGCTGTGCTTCACCTGTGCTGGCTAACTTCGCCAACGAATCGGCTCTTTGATTGCGTTCCCGAGGTATATAATAAATGGCATAATAATCAAACTGATTCAGTATTTCCTGAACTCGGGCCAAGTAGGCAGTCAACCTTCGATCCCTTGCTTGATACTCTCCCCGTACTTGACACACAACTAACTACGAATCGCAGTAAATTTCCATAGCGATAATCCTCAAATCTCTGGCAAGTTTTAGGCCGGTTAAGAGGGCTTCATATTCAGCTTCATTATTAGTTGCATGAAAATCGAACTTCAAAGCATAACATATAGATCGGCCTTCGGGAGTTTCAAGTATGACACCAGCGCCTGAACACCGGTCGTTTGATGCACCGTCAGTATACAGCTTCCAGATGTATTCGGGGGATTCACTGGTTTTGGGAAAGTCTTCTGGAACGGTCAATTCAACTATGAAATCTGCCAAGACTTGTCCTTGAATGGATCTTCGTGGGGCGTAAGTGATGTCGAATTGGCTCAGTTCAATGTTCCACTTGAGCAACCTACCAGACGTCTCAGGCCGCGTGAGGACCTGTCGTAACGGCTGATCGGTATACACAGTAAGAGGATGAGCTTGGAAATAAGGATGGAGCTTTCTTGAGGTGACGACCAGGCAATAAGCCAGTTTCTCCAGTCTTGGGTAGTTTCTTTCAGCTCCTGTTAGCCGTTTACTAACATAGTAGACTGGTTTCTGCACTTTGTCTTCCTCCCGAACTAAAGCGACACTGATCGCATGCTCTGACACTGCCAGATAGAGGTACAGTTGCTTGTGGTCAACTGGTTTTGACAAGATCGAGGGTGTGGAGAGATGCTGAATTAGCGATCGGAATGCGCCTTCACATTCCGTGGTCCATTCAAAGTTTCGTCTTCCTTTCCGGATCAGATCAAAGAAAGGAATGCACTTATCGGTGGACTTTGAGATGAACCTGCTCAATGCTGCCACTTTCCCGTTGAGACTCTGGACTTGCTTTATGGTTCTCGGGGTCTGTAGGTTCCTTATTTCCCAGATCTTTTCGGGATTTGCTTCTATCCCTCGAGCGTTAACGATGAATCCGAGGAATTTTCCAGATGCAACGCCGAAGTGGCACTTCAATGGGTTAAGCTTCATTCCATATTCTCGAAAGGATGCTGAACATCGAATTTAAATCTCTGACGTGATCTATGGAGAACCGAGACTTCACCAGCATGTCATCCACGTAAACCTCCATGGTCTTCCCGATCTGATTAGCGAACATCCGGTTGACTAAGCATTGGTATGTTGCTCCGGCGTTCTTTAGACCAAATGGCATGACTTTGTAACAGTAGAGCCCCAGATCAGTTACGAAGCTGGTATGTTCTTGGTCAGGCAAATGCATGGGTATTTGATTGTAGCCAGAATAAGCATCCATAAAAGATAATAATTCATGTCCGGCTGTCGAATCTACGAGCTGGTCAATTCGAGGAAGCGGGAAACTATCTTTTGGACAAGCCTTGTTTAAGTCAGAGTAATCGACGCAAGTTCTCCATTTCCCGTTCGGCTTTCGAACCAGTACGGGGTTGGACACCCATTCTGGGTATAAGGCATCTCGAATAAAACCGTTCGATTGTAACTTATCAACCTCCTCCTTAAGGGCAGCAGATCTCTCTGGATCCATACCGCGCCTTTTCTGCTTGACCGGGACATATCGTGGATCTATATTCAGGGAGTGACTTGCAATATTTGGTGAGATCCCGCACATGTTAGAGTGTGTCCAGGCGAAAACGTCGAGATTCACCTGGAGAAATTCAACCAATTCCTGTTGTGTCTGCTTGCTCAGTTGAGACCCAATTTTTAGCATCCTTGAATCATCATCCTCACTGATTGGGACGTCCACAGTCAGTTCGGCCGGAGAAGCTTGACTCTCCTTAGATTCGTCTTTATCCTCATTGTCCCTAGGGTCAAGGTCTTTCAGGAATTGGTTGTGGTGCCCGGGCCGAGGCCCACGCATCAATTGTCAATTATCAATAGAGCGGACGCAGAGAGATTCCTCTACGCCCTTTCCCTTTTCTTTACGCTGCGCCCCGCGCAGCTCAGCAACATAACAGGCCCTCCCCGTAGCCTGATCTCCTTGAACGACTCCAATCCCACGATCGGTGGGGAACATCAGAGTCAAACACCATGGGGCGATGGCCGCCCTGAACTCAGCTAGGGCCGGTCGGCACAAAAACGCATTATAAGGTGAATCAATCTCTAAGACAACAAATTGTAACATCCGGACTATCCAGCGTTCTCCAATCCCCAACTCAACCGATAGTTCAGTTACTCCAATGGGTATCGTGGCACTTCCGTTAAAACCGTGAATTCGGGACAGATATGGTTTCAAATCCTTTGCCTCCATTTTCATTAAGTCGTAAGCCCGTTTAAGCAAGATATTCACAGAGCTCCCACTGTCAACCAGGATCCTCTTCATCCAAGCTGGACCTACCTGGGCAGATATGACTAGTGGGTCGATTGTAGGGGCTTCGACCTTATCAGCGTCTCGGCTCCTAAACATGATATCATCAGATATTATCTTTTGTTGTTTAACCGGAGTTCCGTCTTTACAATTACTACAACATTCGAAGTCCGCATGCCTGATAGAACTAGCATACGACTCCATTTCCCCCCAACTTCTGTCTGCCGGGTGGGGACCACCACTTATCGTGTTGATAACCAACCTCCCGCCCATACGAGCGGGTTCTTCTTGTCTTTCCTGATTTTGTGAATGATTCTGATTCGAAGAGCCCGCTCCACCAGACTGCGGCGCCCGCACAAACTGATCTAACTTCCTTTCTCTGATCAACTTCTCGATAAGGTCCTGCAAATGTCGACACTCCTTGGTATTGTGGCCGTAGCTTTCATGGAATCTACAAAACTTCCCTGTCTGAACCTGCCTCTCCGACGAGGGCTTCGGAGCAGGCTTCTTATACTGTACAGTGTTGCAAGTCTGTAAGTATACGTTTTCCAATGACGTATTTAACGGTGTGTAATTGTCAAACATTTGAGCCTTATGTCGTGGACCTCGGTTCTGATCTCTTTTCTTATCCTGGCCATTGTTTCCTCTCGGCTGGGTTTGCTTGTTCTGTATATTCAGTTGAACTTTTCCGAAACTCTCACCGGACTGTTTAACCGCTACATTACTCTGTATTCCCTCAATACTGGGCCTCACATCGTCCTGCTTCCAAGACTGTTTCGCGTCCTCTTGCCGTAAGAACTGAGCGGCTTTAGAGTAGAAACGGTCCAACGATGCGGGTGGTTTTCCAGCCAGCCAGTTCCCAAACTCAGAATCGGGATCAATCCCCTTGGTCAAAGCCATCAAGATTGAGTTATCGTTGGGATTACTAATCTCAACACATGCTGCGTGGAACCTTTCTAAGTAACGCCTGAGCGTCTCTCCATGAGCTTGAGTGACACTGGACAGGGTATTAACGTCTTTGGGCCTAGCAACATGCATACGAAACTGTTCTACAAACCTCTTGGCCAGTTGATCGAACGAAGAAATAGATCTAGGTGGTAGGCGTGTAAACCACATTATCGCGATTCCCCCCAGAGAGATGGGGAAACTTCGACACTTCACTGCATCGTCAGCCCTTGCAGCACTCATGGACCATTCATATTTCAAAATATGTTGATTGGGGTCACTATTTCCTTCATACATTGGGAGAGTTGGCATTCTGAATCGCCGAGGGGGTTCAGCGTATAATATCTCGTCTGTGAAAGGGGTATGACTACGGGAGATTCCCCAATCATCATTAGTGAGCCCCTGACTTTCGCGTATCATCTGACGTATCATGGTCGAGATATCTGACACTGGCACATTCTGGGCATGCTGAGCTAAGGTGTGGTCGGGTTCCACGGTGCGAGTTTGGACCGGGCGCTGTCGACGGTCCGTATTTCGCCTCCTTGGCTCAGCGTCTTCTGGGACATATGGTTCAGGAGTATGTCCACGCTGTTGATTGTTCGGCTCTAACTGATTCCGGGTATCAACTCTTGTTTCTACCACGGCGGTTGTAGTGCGGTTGTCCGTGGTGTACTGTGGAGCAGTGCCTCCTCGTGTCGAGGGCCCTGTTTGGAAGCTGGTCGACGGTCATGTCCTCAATTGCCCAACGGTCAAGGCGGGTTGATATCCAGTAGTTTGAGCGCGACTTCCCTCTAACCGGGGACGGGTAGACCTGTGGTGATAGTCAGATGAAGCTGAGCTTTCAGTAGATGCCCGGGAGACATCATCCCTCATGGACCTTCCGTGGCCCTGGCGGTTTAGCTGGTTGGTCAGTTCGACGTTGGTGCGAAACTGTTTAGCCAACTGTTGCCGACTTTGGGTCAGTTCCTAGAGCAACACTTGAAACTCTTGTCGGGTGACCGGTCCGGATGGATCCGAGTGAGCAGTGTTGTCTTGATTGGAAGAAGGCTGTTGTGTAGGATTTTGTCTATCCCGGCCTTCTTGATTAGCGACGGTAGCGGCAGTTCTTGTGCTAACCATTTTTAGTGATGGAGTCCTTTCCTAGATTTTACGCAAATCTGAATAGAATGGTAGGATTCCAAATCAGATATCTGGATCTTCCTCTTGGATTTATGCAATCCGGTATCGACGGTAGATCCAAGGAGCAGGAGAAAAAACCGGTTTTCTCAGTGAAAGCACCAAAGTGTTTGTACCAAAAATGGGCACAACACTCTTCGGAAGTTTTTGAAGAGATAAAATGAAGAATATAAATATAAAACAGAGATTATCTAACAAAAACTCCAACAAACTGAAATGTAAGATGCAGAGACAAGCGATTTAGAGTGGTTCGGCGTATTGCCTACGTCCACTATGAAGTTTTGATGATTTTATTGATTCTCTTTCAATGATTACAAGTGATTACAGCAAACAACAGCGGATTACAGATTAGAATTCGAAATTGACAGCAAAGGTATGATGCAAGTCTTGATCCGGCAGAGTCTGGACGCTTCAGAATCAAAAGATCCTTTTTCTGTATGCTCTAGGGCCCTATTTATAGGCGTAGGAGGCTCAGATCTCGTTCAAACTTCGGGAGACTTGGTCTGGCACGTGAGGGGGCCCACGCGACCATTTCCAGAAAGTTTCGCCTCGATCTGCGATCGGTACGAATCCATTTCGTATTGATCAAGATGATGTCCAATTGAGCTGAAATTTGGCAGGGACATCCTTCATTGTGTATGCAAGCTTTCCTGAAAATTTCATTGAATTTGGATCAGTGGATTGCGAGATATCGTCGATACGAGATAGATTTCAACGTTGGCTGTTCTGTTCGACTCCATTGCTTCGACTCCATCACTTCGTGTCGATGACTGCACGTGTTCTCAAGATGATGTGGCGCGCGCGCTTCGCTTCGATCCGGCCTTCACTCCGTATTGACCGTTTCGACTCCAAGTATCTCGCCTCGTTTGCTTTGATGGATTACACGTCACCCTAGTTAGTTGACTTGTTGGATGCGAGTTAACCTTTGCTCATGGATACGAATGCGGTCTCACAATGGATACGAAGCATCGAACCCCTGATGGATGCGAAGTTGACGTTGGGTGATCGTTACGAAGCAGACGTTTCACTGATGGGTTCGAACAAGCCCCTCTGGCTGAAGGTTGATCGATACGAAGTTCATTGACACGTGGACCTGGCCATTCTGATCGATACGAAACAGATGGATACGAAGCGAGGACTATTGAAGGACACGAAGTCCATCGATACGAACTCGATGGATTCGAAACATGACTAACTTCATCGGTACGAACCACTGCTCCCTGATGGATACGAAATGGGACCTACTGGTGGATACGAAAACATGCCTTTCTCTTCACCTTGCATCCACCATAACTTGTTCATGTGCACTCGGATCGTCTTAAAATTTGGAACGTTGGTTCCCTTAGCTTTTCTGGTCATTCCCCATCAATCGTAGCTCGATCCGGATTCGGACGAAATTCAGCGATATCCATGACAAGCGATATTTGGAACCCGACCAATTCCTTGGTGTCCTGGCCTTGCCAAAAGGCGGGATAACACCTGCCTTATAATTATATGGACTACCCATGTCATATATAATCATATTCAGAATTATGTGGACTATCCATCTCACATGTAATTATTACTTGGATTACCCATCCGCTACCATATTGACTACCCATCACATATGGTTTATTGATATAAAATTTTATGGACTATCCATCATTCATATTCCATTTAACTTAAAATGATGTAGACTATCCATCACACATATTCCATTTAACTTAAAAATGATGTAGACTATCCATCACAGATCCCATAGTTTTCATAGGATGACTATGAACCCTTCGTTATCTTCATAGAGACTATCCATCTCCAACATGGTGTGGACTATCCATCTCACATCGCATAGTTTTCCTAGGATGACTATGAACCCATCGATTAACAATTCAAATCATGTTACCCACATGTTCAACCTATGTCTATTGATATCCCCAATTAGGTATTTCCCTTTAAAGTTATAACATTTCAAAGTGACATACATTGGTATCCCTAAATGATAAATATCAAATTTATTCAAGAAAATGCATTGGTATCACCAATGTTAAAGTCCCATTTATAAAACATTTAGTTTGCGAAAACTAATCTACTATGGTGTCGCCAATGATAGTGTCTACATCTATAATCAAAATAGCATTGGTATCCCCAATGTTTAGAATCGAAGTCATATAAAACAATAGGCTCCCCACCCTTATTAGGTTAATATAAATCAATGTCGAAGTTCATCTACATTGGTTTCCCCAATGATAGTATCGAAGTTTACAAATTTTTAAATGGCATTGGCACCCCCAATGATGACATCAAAATGGAAAGCATAAGGCTCTCTGCCTTTGATAAAGGTAGGCGATATTCAAACCGCACTGTACCTCATCGGCCCTCTACCCAAGGGAAAACCAAACTTAAGTTTGTTTAGTATAAATTCACGTCGAAGATAACATTGTCAACTTCCATAAATCATAAGCTATCCACCTATTAAACAAAACTTAAACTTTTATAAGTTATATGGCTATCTACCGAAGTTATAGGGTCATCAACCCTCTTAAAGCATAGGCCTCTTCACCTCTTTAAAACATATTCAATTTATATAAAAACAAGCCTCTTCGGCATTAAAACATAAGGTGCGGCGTCGTGGCCAAGCGGAATCAACATTAAAACATAAGGTTATCGACCTTGATACACATTGACCCCCAAGACCCTCGGCGACGTCACAAAACTTTTACACTTAAGTTACTTCGACTACTATGCTACTTTTATGTAGAGTCAAAGACATAATAAGCGGTGACATTGCCTTGATTTGGAAAACAACCGAAGAGATGAGATGCGGCATCATTTGATATAGTGATGAAAACATGCGACATCTTCAACATCGACATTAAGCTTTTAGAACGTTTAGATGAATCACAAAGACACTATTGCCACTGATACTATATTGTCGACGAGGTCGACTTCGGCCTACTTGGAAACATTACATAGCTACTGAAGTAACTATCTTAGGCTTCCTTTCACTTCGATGTCTACACTCATCGATGCGACCTTGTCTTAGGCTCAGTGATGTTAGAGTGGTATGGTACTATCGTAATTCATGTAAAAACTGTTTTAAGCAAAAACTTTTCACCAAATCTTATTCCTTGTCCAGTTTCTATTAGATAAAACAATTTCTTTACAAATCCTTTTTAGAATTACTATCGCGCTAAATTTTCAAGTTCCAAAACATGTTTAAAATTATTATTTAATATCTTTAACTAATTATTCTTTTAAAAGCTTATCTAGCATAATAAATTCACAATAAATTGGATCACTTAGGAAAAATCCCAAAAATTCGCATAAATTAGAGAATATCCTTCTCTTTACCATATAAAAATTTCGAAACCAAAAACAATATTTAATTAGTATAAACAATTAAAACCCGAAATTAAGCTATATCCTCCTTGGGAAATTCATAAAGTAATTTATATAACTTAGAAAATTATGAAATTAAAAATCCATCTCCAAATTAATGTTTTACATAACACATCAGAAAATCAAAGCATTTGGAGATTAAAATATTAGGT
The DNA here is from genome assembly GCA_030737815.1 of Allium fistulosum. NCBI lineage: Eukaryota > Viridiplantae > Streptophyta > Magnoliopsida > Asparagales > Amaryllidaceae > Allium > Allium fistulosum. The sequence continues at coordinate 875,042,655 of CM060906.1, forward strand.
TTTACCTCAAAATCCATTTAAACAATTTCATAAAAATTCTAGTAACCATTATTCTATCCAAACAATGATTAACTGATCATATCTTGGCAAAAAAACCATCAATCAATCGGGTATTATCCATAACCGAATTCAAAAGAAAAAGTAGAGATGGAACACTTATTATTCACCTTAGATTTGAATGGAGTTGAGATTTGATTAATGCCTTAGTTTCCCTAAACTTTGTTTAAATCCCTCTATGATTTCATGATCCACTTTGGTCGCTTATGGCTAGCCTCATTTTTTCTTCTTTTTAGATTGCTATCCGAATGAGTAAGTTGAGAATAATATGAGGGGAAGAGGATTTAAGGAATAAAAGGTGGATCTACCTATTTTGCCCCTCTTATGTATCTTCTTATGTGTTTTAAGTTTAAACTAATCTTATTATTTAGTTCGTTAAGGCACGACCGTAATATTTCCAAATCTCATTCTCCTTAACACTTTATATTATTCTATGTAATTTGTCCAACTAAATGTCCAAATAATGTTCAACTAAAATAAGGGTGTTACAGGTCCCCTCCTTAAAGAATTTTATCCACGAAATTCAGTAAGGACCACAAAACAAGCATATCAAACATGCAAATTAAGCTAGTATATCCCACCAGCTACTAAGTCTATATACAACAAATATTGAACATACCTTCTAACAGCTCAGGATAAGTATCAATAATCATGTCATCTATCTTCCAAGTATATTCTTTCTCGTTGTCACTCCACTAGACCTTCATTAATCTGACCGTCTTGTTCCTTAACTTCTTCTCATCTCTCCCTACAACCTGAACTAGTCATCTTACAAAAGTCGGATCCAGTTCTACTACTAAATCTTCCAGTGCAGTCGGAGCAATAGTAGTCTCTAGATCAGGCACATACTTTCTAAGATGGAAAATGTATAACACATTATGACAGCTGTCAAACTACTTGGTAACACTTCTCGGTACGCAAGTTTTTCGATCTTCTCTATAATAGGGAACGGTCCAACATATCTCGGTGCCAGTTTCCCTGACTTTCCAAAAAGTATTACACCTTCATCGGTGATACTTTAATAAAAAATTGATCTCCAACTAAAAACTCAAGATCCTTACGCCTCTTATCTACGTTGCTTTTATGCTTGGATTGAGCTTCTCTCATCCTATACCAGATTCACCCAATCTTCTATGTGGCTTCTCTTACCATATCTGGACCAAAAACCAATCTTTCTTCAGTCTCTAACCAACATGCTAGTGATTTGCACAGCCTTCCATATGAAGCGTCGAAAGGCGCCATTCCTATACTAGTCTGATAACTATTATTGTAGGAAAAATCAACCAAGTGCAAATGGTCTTCCCACAACCCACCAAAATCTAGTACACAAGCTCTCAACAAATCTTCAAGTACCTTATCGACTCTCTTTGTCTGCACATCGGTCTGAGGATGATAAGAAGTACTCATCTTAAGCTTGGTACCTAGTACTTCATGTAGACTCTTCCAGAATTCACTAGTGAACAATCCATCTCTATCATTGACTATACTACTAGGAATCCCATGCACTCTAACAACATTCTTCATGAATAACTAAGTTAATATAGGTGTCGTCCTAGTTGACTTAACAGGAATGAAATGGGAACTCTTGGACAATCTATGCACCGCAGCCCATATACTTTCATTTCACCTATTCAACCTTGGAAACCCATCAATAAAATCCATGGATATCGAATCCTATTTCAAAACCAATATGTCCAAAGGCTGAAGCAATCCACTTGGCTTCTGATGTTTGGCTTTCACTTACTGGAAATTTGCATATTGCTTCACCCATAAGCCTACATCCCTCTTCACACCTTCCTAGAAGAAACTTCTCTGCAAATCCTGATACATCTTGGTTTCCCCAGGATGAATCATAAACTTATCGATGACACTCCCTAAGAACTTCTCTTCTTAGGTTTCCAACATCTGGAACACATAACTGTTTCTTATTTAAGCAACCCCTCTGGTTAAGACTAAAATCCTTTATATCATTGATCTCATTTCCATTTTCTAGTCTTCTGATTCATTCAGCCAATACTCGATCATCACTCTGTTTAGAAGCAATCCTTTCAATCAATATTGGCCGGACTTCTAAACAAGACAACATGGCGGTACTTTGACTAGAACTAGCAGTTGATCTTAACTGCACACTACAAGTAGTCAATGCCTCCAAATCCTTCCATTCTGCCAACATAGCCAGCACCACATCCTCATGTTTCCTGCTAAGTGCATCTGCAACTTTATTTCCTTTCCCTAGTGTATACTCAATACCAAAATCATAAGATGCTAGAATCTTCAACCACCTCTACTGTCTCATTTCAACTTTTTCTGAGATAATAAATACCTCGAAAACTTATGATCCATATACAACTGAAATCGTTCTCCTAAGAGGTACGGTCTTCACACTTTCAATGCAAAAATCACCGCTGCCAATTCCTAATCATGAGTTGGATATCTAACTTCATGCAGTCTGAGTTATGGAGAAGCGTAGGTATCACTTTATCCCTCTACATCACTACAGTTCCTAATCATGTTCCACATGCATCCGTATACACCACAGAATCTTGATTCCCATCTGGAACTACTAACATAGGTGCATTGGCAAACAAATGCTTCAACTCAAGGAATGGTTCCTCACATTTATTAGATCAAATAAACTTCATGTCCTTTCTGGTTGACTTAGTCAAAGGCACTGCTATCCGCGAGAAATCCTTGATAAATCTCCGGTAATAGCCAGCTAATCCAAGAAAACTTCTTATCTCGGTCACCGTCTTGGGTCTTTTCAACTGTTAATATCTTCGATCTTGGCTGGATCTATTGACAACCCTTTCTCTAAAACTACATGACCAAGAAACTTCACTTCTTTCTTCCAAAAATGACACTTTGAATACTTCGCTTTCAGTTAATTTTGTCTTAATTGTCTCACACACTATTCTTAAATGAATCTCATAATCTCCTTCATCCTTAGAATATATTAAAATGTCATCAATGAACACCAACACGAACCTATCCATGTGCTCTTGGAAAATCCAGTTCATCAAATCCACAAAGAAAGCTGGTGCATTAGTTAATCCAAATGACATTACTAAACACTCGTATGAACCATTCCTCATTGGAAATGCCATCAAAGGAATATTGTCCTCCGCCACTCTCAATTAATGGAACTCTATTGCCAAATCTAATTGGTAAAATACTTTGGCCCCACTCAATTGATCAAATAAATCATCAATTCTCAGCAAAGGATATCGATTCTTGATCATCTTTTCATTCAACTTACGATAATCAATTCACATTCTTAACGAATTGTCTAGTTTTTTCACGGACACCATGGCCGCTCCCCAAGGTGAACTGCTTGGTCTAATAAAATTCTTTTCCTTCTAAGTCCACTAGCTCCACCTTTAACTCCATCTCGGTAGGTGTCATCCTACTAGGTGGTCTACTTACGAGTTCAGCTCCTTTTACAAGACTATTCGAAACTCAATAGCTCGTTTCGGTGGTAGTCCTGTAACCGGCTCAAAAACAACTGTAATTCTCTTATAACTAAAACCCGATTCAATTCATCTTTTATTTCCATAGCTCCCAATAAAGCACAAATTCTTGCACTCGAATTCTCAATTGAGTATACTATTCGGTCACTACTATCAGGGTGTCTCGATGATATTTTCTATCCTGGCAAAATATCCTAGCATCATATTTTCTCAACCAATCCATACCCAAAATGATCCCAAAACCAGAAAAATCAAGTACTAATCTACAGGCAAAAGTATAACCTAGCAACTCAAACTCTAGATGGTCACATCTCATCCTCAGAGTTGCGTACACTCCTATTGGATTAGCATCCTTAAGGAAGTAATAAGGTATGATGGTTCTAAACATAACTTATCTACCAAACACTGAGATATAAATGAATGTGATGTACCGTTATCAAACAACACCCTAACCGGTATGCTATGAATCAAAAGCGTACCTTCCATCTTAGACTTTCCCTTCTCAGCTACTGCCGGTCTTGATGTAGATGGCTCCAAAGAAAACACCTTCCCTTTGTTAGCCTTGGTTGCTTCTAGACATTTGTTCTTATAATGCCTCACCTGGTGGCAATTAAAGCACTTAATATTCTGTTTCCCTACAACCACTTTTCCATCACCAGATCGACACTCCTTTGCATAGTGCCCCACCTTGTCACACTTGTAACGAACTATATTAGTTATCCTCTTTTTGGTAGCCCCACCTTTCTCCCTTCTTCTTAAAGAATTTGCATTTCTAATTCTGAGAATTCTAGTTCTCCATCGACTACTCTTTCCCAAAGGTTGAAAGCATTTCTTCATTCCTGACAGTCAGTCCACCACCACATTCGATGGATCTTTGAGATGTGGCATAGTTGTCCTAGCAATCTCCGACCTCAACCCCTGGATAAACTTCTCATTCCTCTTGATAACAGTGTCAATAGTGGCATATCCATACCTGGACAGCTCATCAAATTTAGTAGAGTACTCCAACACTAATATTTCCCCCAGCTTCAACTCCATAAACTTCCTAAACAAGGCTGACTTAGCTACTTAATATAAAAGCCTTTCTTCGTATCTCCTTCAAAATTCAGCCCAAGTCAATTCCTCTAATGGTACCCCTTTGGTCACCCTGTTCCACCATAACAAAGTAGCTCCCTGCAACTATCTCGAAGCCAATCTCAATTTATTCTCATCATTCAGACCCAAATTAGCAAAAATCCTTTCACAATGTAACACCAGTTCTCCACTTCTATTACATCCTCTGTCTCTAGAAAAGTCTTCCCACCCAGACTGGTGTAATCTCAACTTAGCTTGGCATAGTTATTACCAACTGGCACCCCGAGATTAACTTCTCCCGCATTAGCAACATTTCCTCCAACTATTCCTACAACTGCTCCAGCTTGCATCTAGTTGATGAAGAACTGATACATAGCCTCCATATCTACTAGTGGGGTCATAGCACATACATTGGCATTTGAATTTTGATTAGCATTTGCTCATTGACCCTAGTTCCTCCTGATGTTAATCCAAGCATTTCCATTGGTTGTGGTGCTTCTGCCCACCTAGTTTCACTCTTCCGTTTCCTTTCTCCATATCTTTCTTTCTCATAAATCTGCATACGAGCCTTAGTACGATATAGAAGAACGGTCTAAGAGAGGGGAGAATACATACTTATATATAGCAAATACAAGTACGTTATTATAGTGTTATCCCATTACCCTGATCTTATTCTCTGATTCATTAGGATTAGTTTTCGAAAACACTTAAGGTTTAAAAATTCTTTTAATCATAAACGTATGCTCTGATGCCAAGTTGAAACATCCCCCATTTTGAGGCCCACAACTAAGTGCTACGGATGCTGTAGTCATCCATGTTATTAATTCTCGACGATAGAATGCAGCTATGTTAATCATATCAATAATCAAAAGCACATGAATATGAAAAAATTTCCAAACACGGTTTAATAACAAATTTTCACATCTCATTTCACAATTGGTGTTACATATTCATTACATAATCTCATTTGTAATCCCGCATTCGAAGAAAATATAATTATTACAAAATACTCCAAGAGCTACATATGAAGATGCCCCTTGGTTGATCAGAGTCAAATACTTGGCAATTATACAACTTTGTCATTACATCCAAATAGATAAAACCAAACTACACAATGGAAATAGATAAATCTCCTAATAGTTAGATTGCCTTCTACATATCCCCGGAAGATTATTCGTCTAACTGGAACCTGAATGTTCTTACCCCCGACCTACTCAAATGAGTACCCGAGAGTTTAAGGGGAAAACAAAAACTTCGGGTCAGCCAACAGTCTGGTATGAATAATAACCTATCATTTCAAACCAAATAGCTATCTAGTGAGACCATGACACTGAGCGGAACACGTTTTCCCCTCACTAGTATCTTAATGAAAACATAACAACCATATACTGTGCTCCTGCAACCACAATGGTTATAATATAGAAAATAGCATTTATAATCATGCAACATGTATTGGATTACCCATCCTAATTAATTAGATTATCCACCTTAATTTCAAATGACTACTCGTCAGAATTTAAACTGACTACCCGCCTTATTTTAATTTGACCACCTGTCTTATAATTATATGGACTACCCATCTCATATATAATTATATTCAGAATTATGTGGACTATCCATCTCACATGTAATTATTACTTGGATTACCCATCCGTTACCATATTGACTACCCATCACACATGGTTTAATGATTTAAAATTTTATGGAATATCCATCACGCATATTCCATTTAACTTAAAATGATGTGGACTATCCATCACACATCCCATAGTTTTCCTAGGATGACTATGAACCCTTCATTATCCTTATAGAGACTATCCATCTCCAGCATGATGTGGAAAATCCATCTCACATCCCATAGTTTTCCTATGATGACTATGAACCTATCAATTAAATATTTAACTCATGTTACTCATATATTTAACCTATGTCTATTGGCATCCCCAATTAAGTTATTTCCCCTTAAAGTTATAACATTTCAAAGTGACATACATTGGTATCCCCAAATGATCAATGTCGAATTTATTTAAGAAAATGCATTGGTATCCCCAATGATAAAGTCCCATTTATCAAACATTTAGTTTGTCAAAACTAATCTACTTTCATGTCCCTAATGATAGTGTCGACATATATAATCAAAATAGCAAAAGTATCCCCAATGTTTAGAATCGAAGTCATAAAACAATAAGCTTGCTGCCTTTATTAGTAAATATAGATCAATGTCGAAGTTCATCTACATTGGTGTCCTCAATGATAGTTTCAAAGTTTACAAATTTTTAATACGGCATTAGTATACCCGGTGACGATGTCGAAATGGAAAGCATAAGGCTCTCCGCCTTTGATGAAGATAAGTGACATTCAAGCCGCACTATTCACCATCGACCCTCTACCCAAGGTGAAACCAAACTTAAGTTTATTTATTATAATTTCACGTCCAAGATAACATTATCGACTTCCATAAACCATAGCTTATCCACATATTAAACAAAACTTAAACTTTTATAAGTTATATGGATATCTGCCAAAGTTATAGGGTTATCGACCCTCTTAAAACATAGACCTCTTCGCCTCTTTGAAACACTTTCAATTTATATAAAAATAAGCCACTTTGGCATTAAAAGATAAGGTGGGACGTCATGGCCAAGCGGCATCAACACAAAAACATAAGGTCATCGACCTTGATGCACATCGACCCCCGAGACCCTCGACGACGTCATAAAACTTTTACAATTAAGTTCGGCTACTATGCCGCTTTTTATACAGAGTCGAAGACATAATAGGCGGTGTCATTGACTTGATTTGGAAAACAATCGAAGAGATAAGATGCGACATCATTTAAAACAGTGATGAAAACATGTGACATCGTCGAGGTCAACGTTAAGCTTTTAAAACATTTAGATGAATCATGAAAACACCATTGCCGCTGATACTATATTATCGACGAGGTCGACTTCGACCTACTTAGAAGCATTACATAACTACTGAAGTAATTATCTTAGACTTCCTTTCACTTCGACATTGACATTCATGGATGCGACCTTGTTTTAGGCTCGCCGACGTTAGGATGGTATGGCACTATCGTAATTTGTATGAAAACTATTTTATTACTACTTAAAGAAAAATCTTTCCACCAAATCTTGTTCCTTGTCCAATTTCTATTGGAAAAAAACAATTTCATTACAAACCTTTTTCAAAATTACTGTCACACTAAATTTTCAAGTTCCAAACCATGTTTAAAATAGTTAATTAACATCTTTAGTTAATTATCCTTTAAATGCTTATCCAGCATAATAAATTCATAATAAATTGAAATCACTTGGGAAAAATCCTAAAAATACAAAGAAATTAGAGAATATCCTTCTTTTTACTGTATAAAAATTTCAGAGCCAAAAACAATCATTAATTATTTTAAATAATTAAAACAAAAAATTAAACGATTTCCTTCTTAGGAAATTCATAAAATAATCTATATAACTTGGACAATTATGGAATTAAAAACCCATCTCCAAAATAATGTTTTATACAACATATCAGAAAATCAAAGGATTTGAGATTAAAATCTTCAGTTTTACCCTCAAAACCCTTTTAAACAATTGCATGAAAATTCCAATAACCATTATTCTACCTGAACAATGATTAACCAACTATATCTTGGCAAAACAACCATCAATCGTTTGGGTATTATCCATAATCGAATTCAAAAGCAAAAATAGAGATGGAACACTAATTATTCACCTTAGATTTGAATGGAGTTGAGATTTGATTAGTGCTTTAGTTTCCCTAAACTTTGCTTGAATCCCTCAATGATTTCGTGATCCCCTTTGGTTGCTTATGGCCGACCTCCTTTTTTTCTTCTTTTTAGATTACTTTCTGAATTATTAAGGTGAAAATAATATGAGGGGGAGAGGTTTTAAGGAATAAAAGGTGGATCTACCTATTTTGCCCCTCTCATGCATCCTCATATGTGTTTTAAGTTTAAAAATATCTTATAACTCAGTTAATAAGGCATGACTTTAATATTTTCAAATCTCATTCTCCTTAACTCTTTACATTATTCTATTTAATCTATCCAATAAAAAGTCCTAAATAATTTTCGACTAAAATAAGGGTGTTACATGCTCCCCTCCTTAAAGAATTTCATCCTCGAAATTCAGTAAGGACTACAAAAAAGCAAATCAAAAATGCAAACTAAGCTAGTATATCCCACCAGCTACTAAGTTTGTATATAACAATTATTGAACATACTTTTCTAACAGCTCAAGATAAGTATCTCTAATCACGTCCTCTATCTCCTAAGTGTAGTCTTTCTGATTATCACTCCGTTGAACCTTCTTTAATCTGACCGTCTTGTTCCTTAACTTCTTCTCATCTCTCACTTCAACCCGAACTGGTCATCTTACAAAAGTCAGATCTAGTTCTATTTCTATATTTCCAGTGCAGTCGGAGCAATAGTAGTTTTTGGATCATGCACATGCTTCCTAAAATGAGAAACATGGAACACATTATGCACACCTGCCAAACTACTCGGTAACTCTACTGGGTATGCGATTTTTCCAATTTTCTCTATAATAGGGAACGGTCCAACATATCTAGGTGCCAGTTCCTTGACTTTCCAAAACGTACCACACCCTTCACCAGCGATACTTTAATAAAAACTCGATCTCCAACCAAAAACTCAAGATCATTACGCCTCTTATCTGTGTAACCTTTCTGCTTAGACTGAGTTTCTCTCATCCTATCTCGGATTAACTCAATCATCTCTATAGCTGCTCTTACCATATCTGGACCAAGGACCAATCTGTCTACGATCTCTAACCAACATGCTGGTGATCTGCACGGCCTTCCATACAAAGCTTCAAAAGGCGCCATTCCTATACTAATCTAATAACTATTATTATAGGAAATCTCAACTAAGTGAAAATGGTTTTCCCATGACCCACCAAAATCTAGTACACAAGCTCTTAAAAAATCTTAAATTACCTTACAGACTCTCTTGGTCTGCCCATCGGTCTAAGGGTGATAAACGATACTCATCTTAAGCTTGGTACCTAGTACTTCCTATAGGCTCTTTCAGAATTCACTAGTGAACAATGCATCTCTATCACTAACTATACTACTAGGAATCCCATGTAGTCCAACAATATACTTCATGAATAACTTAGCTAATATAGGTGCCATCCTAGTTGACTTAACAAGAATGAAATGGGCACTCTCGGTCAATCTATCCACCACAACCTAAATACTTTCATTTCCCATGTTCGACCTTGGAAACCCATCAATAAAATCCATGGATATCGAATCTCATTTCCAAATCGGTATGTCCAAAGGTTGAAGCAATCCACTTGGCTTCTGATTTTCAAATTTCACTTGCTGGCAATTTGCACATTGCTTCACCCATAAGCCAACATCCCTCTTTATACCTTCCTAGAAGAAACTTCTCTTCGTATCCTGATATATCTTAGTTCCCCCAGGATGAATCGTAAACTTCGATCGATGACACTTCCTAAGAACTTCTCTCCTTAGGTTCCAACATTCGGAACATATAACCGTCCGTTCTTTCTTAACCATCCCCTCTGGTCAAGACTAAAATCCTTTAGATCATCGATCTCATTTCCACTTCCCAGTCTTCTGATTTGTTCAACTAATACTAGATCATCCCTTTTTTTAGAAGTAATCCTTTCAATCAATACTGGTCAAACTTCTAAACAAGACAACATGCCAGTGCTTTGACTAGAAATAGCAGTTAATCTTAACTGCGCATTACAAGTATTCAATGCCTCCAAATCCTTCCATTTTGCCAAAATAGCCAACACCACATCCTGATGTTTCCTGCTAAGTCATCTGCAACTTTATTTCATTTCCCTGGTGCATGCTCAATACCAAATCACAAGCTGCTAGAAACTCCGGCTACCTCTACTGTCTCATATTCAACTCTTTCTGAGAGAATAAATACCTCAAAAACTTATGATTCGTATACAACTCGAATCGTTCTCCTAAGAGGTAGTGTCTCCAAACTTTCAATGTAAAAATCACTACTGTCAGCTCCAAATCATGAGTCGAATATCTAACTTCGTGCGGTTTGAGCTGCCGAGAAGCATAAGCAATCACTTTACCCATCTGCATTAATGCAGCTCCTAATATTATCCCACATGCATCCGTATACACCATTAAACCTTGAATCCCATCTAGAACTACTAACACGGGTGCATTGGTCAACAAATGCTTCAACTCAAGGAATGCTTCCTCACATTTATCAGACCAAATAAACTTTACGTCCTTTCTGGTTAGCTTAGTCAAAGGCACTGCTATCCATGAGAAATCCTTGATAAATCTCCGGTAATAGCCAGCTAATCCAAGAAAACTTCTTATCTCGGTCACCATCTCGGGTCTTTTCCAACTGTTAACAGCTTCGATCTTGGTTAGATCAACTGACAACCCTTTCACTGAAAATACATAACCAAGAAACTTCACTTATTTCTTCCAGAAATGACACTTTGAAAACTTCGCTTTTAGTTGATGTTGCCACAACGTCTCAAGCACTATTCTAGGATGAATCTCATGATCTCTTTCAACCTTAGTAAATATCAAAATATCGTCAATGAACACCAACACAAACCGATCCAAGTGCTTTCAAAAAATCTGTTTTCATCAAATCCACAAAGAAAGCTGGCGTATTAGTTAATCTGAAAAGCATTACTAACCACTCATACAAACCATACCTCGTTCGAACCATGGTCTAAGGAATACTGTCCTCCGCCACTCTTAATTGATGGAACCTTATCACGAAAACTAACTAGGAAAATACTTTTGCTCCATTCAACTAATCAAATAAACCATCAATTCTTGGCAAAGGATATCGATTCTTGATCATCTTTTCATTCAATTTGTATAATCGATGCACAATCTTAATGACGCATCTGGCTTCTTCATGAATAACATGGCCACTCCCTAAGATGAACTTCTTAGCCTAATAAAATTCTTTCCTTCTAAGTCCACTAGCTGCACCTTTAACTCCTTCATCTCGGTAGGTGTCATCTTACTAGGTGATCTACTTATGGGTTCAGCTCCAAGTACAAGATCTATTCAAAACTCAATAGCTCGTTTCGGTGGTAGTCCTGTAATCGACTCAAAAACATAAGTAAATTCTCTTATAATTAAAACCCGATTCAATTCATCTTCTACTTCCATAGCTCCCAATAAAGCACAAATTCCTGGACACAAATTCTCAACTGAGTATACTATTTGGTCACTACTATCAGGGTGTCTCAATGATGTTTTCCTACCCTAGAAAAATATCCTAGCATCATATTACTTAACCAATCCACGTCCAAAATGATCCCAAAACCTACAAAATCAAATACATACAATATGTAGGCAAAAGTATAACCCAGCAACTCAAACTCTAAATGGTTGCATCTCATCCCCAGAGTTGTGTACCCTCTTATTGGATTAGCTATCCTTAAGTAAGTAACAAGGTATGATGGTTCTAAACATAACTAATCTACTAAACACTGAGACTTAAATGAATGTTATGCACTAGTATCAAATAGTACTCTAATTGGTTTATTATGAATCAAAAGCGTACCTACCATCACAGACTTTCGCTTCTCAGCTTATGTCGGTCTTGATGTAGATGGCTCCAAAGCAAACACCTTTCCTTTGTTTGCCTCAGCTTCTTCTAGACATATGTTCTTATAATGCCTCACTTGGTGGCAATTAAAGCACTTCATATTCTTCTTCCCTACAACCACCTTTCCATCACCAGATCAACACTCGTTAGCATAATGCCCCTTCTTGTCACACTTGTAACAAATTATGTCAGCTTTCCCATTTTTGGCAGCCCCACCTTTCTAAGCTCCCTTCTTTTCAAAGAATTTCCTCTTCTTATTCTGAGAATTCTGGTTCTCCACCGATTTCTCTTTCTCGAAGGTCGAAAGTATTTCTTCATTCTTGTCAGCCATTTCCACCACCACATTTGATGGATCTCTGAGATATGGCATAGTTGCCATAGCAATCTCCAGCCTCAACCCTCGGATAAACTTCTCCTTCCTCTTGATAACAATGTCAATTGTGGAATATCCATACCTAGACATCTCATTAAATTTAGTAGAGTACTCCAACACTGATATTTCCCACTGCTCCAACTTCATAAACTTCCTTAGCAAGGCTGACTTGGCTACTTCAGACAAAAACCTTTCCTCGAATCTCCTGTGAAATTCAACCCAAGTCGATTCCTCTTTCGGTACCCCTATGGTCACCCTGTTCCACTAGAACAAAGCAGCTCCCTGTAGCTGTCTTGAAGCCAATCTCATTTTTTGCTCATCATTTAGACCCAAATCATCGAAAATCCTTTCACAATATAACATTCAGTTCTCCACTTCTATTGTATCTTCAGTCCCTAGAAAAGGCTTCCCACCCAAACTGGTGTAATCTCAACTTAGCTTGGCATAGTTATTACCAACTGGCGCCCCGGGATTAACTCCTCCCGCATTAGCAACATTTCCTCCAGTTACTTCTACAGCTACACCAACTTGCATCAAGTTGACGAAGAAATGATACATAGCCCTCATATACACCGGTGGGGTCATAGTACCTACATTGGCATTTGCATTTTGATTAGCATTTGCCTGTCGACCCTGGTTCCTCTTGGTGTTGGGCTGAGCATTTCAATTAGTTGTGGTGCTTCTGCCACCTATATTCACCCTTCCATTTCCTGCCTTCATATCTTTCTTTCTCATAAATCTGTGTATGAGCCTTAGTAAGATACAGAAAAATGGTCTAAGAGAGAGGGGAGAATACATACTCATATATAGTAAATACAAGTACGTTATTATAGCGTTATCCTATAACCTCAATCTTATTCTCTGGTTCATTAGGATTAGGTTTTGAAAACTCTTTAGGTCTAAGAATTCTTTTAATCGTAAGCTTACGCTCTGATACCAACTTGTAACATCCCTCATTCGGAGACCCACAACTAACTACTAAGGATGTTGTAGTCATCCATAGTTATTAATACTCGACGACATGAATATGAAAAATTTCCCAAACATGGTTTAATAAAATAAATTCACATCTCATTTCACAATTGGTGTTTCATATTCTTTACATAATACCATTCGTAATCCCACGTTCGGTAAAAATATAAATATTACAAAATACTCCAAGAGCGACATATGAAGATGCCCCTTGGCTGATCAGAGTAAAAAACTAGGCAATTATACAACTTTGTCATTACATCCAAATCGACAAAACCAAACTACATAGCAGAAATACATAAAGATCCTAATAGCAAGATTGCCTCTTATACGTCTCCCAAGCTTATTTGTCTAACTGGAACCTGAAAGCTCTTACTCCCTACCTACTCAAATGAGTACCCAAGTGTTTAAGGGGAAAAACAAAAACTTCGGATCAGACAATAGTTTGGTTTGAATAATAACCTATCATCTCTTACCAAATAGATATCTAGTGAGACCATGCCGTTGAATGGAATGGGTTTTCCCCTCACTAGTATCTTAACCAAAACATAACAACCATATAATGTACTCCTGCAACCACAATGGTTATAATATTGAAAATAGCATTTATAATCATGCAATATATATTTGATTAACCATACCAATTAATTTGATTATCCATCATAATTTCAAATGACTACCCATCAAAATTTATAATGGCTACCCAACTTATTTTAATATAACTATTCGTCTTATAATTATGTGGACTACCCATCTAAGATATAATCATATTCAAAATTATGTGGACTATCCATCTCACATGTAATTATTACTTAGATTACCCACCCTTATCATATTGACTACTCATCACATATGGGTTAATAATTTAAAATTTTGTTGACTATCCATCACACTTATTCCATTTAACTTATAATGATGTGGACTATCCATTACACATCCCATTGTTTTCTTAGGAAGACTATTAATCGTTCATTATCCTCATAGAGACTGTTTGCACCAAAAATGGTCACAAACCCCAAGTATTGTGAAAGCACCAGTGTATGAATACAAATCAGCAATATTCAAACACAAATATCAGATCTAAGCAAGCACAAACAACAATCCAGAAATAATGAACAGTGACACGCAATTTATAGTGGTTCGGCTATCTCCGGCCTACGTCCACTTTAAGGATTTTTATCTTTTATTGATGTTCTTCGCTGATTACAGATGATTACAGCAAATACAATGAATGAATCTGAATATAACAGCAATGGAAAGGAGTAGAGTTGAATCCGGCAGAGTCTTGACGTTGAATGGAGAAAGATCCCTTTTCTATAGGCTTCAGGGGGCTATTTATAGGCGTAGGAGGCCCAGATCTCGCCCAATCTTCAGGAGACTTCTTCTGGCACGTGAGGGGGTCCACGCGCCCGGTCCTACCAAGTTTCAGCTCCATCTGGGATCGATTCGAAACAATTTCGTATCGATCAGAAATTGCTCCAATCGAGCTGAAACTTGGCAGGATTGCTCTTTACCTTGTGTGGAAGCTACTGTGAAAATTTCGTTGCATTTGGACCAGCGGTTTGTGAGATATGATCGATACAAGACTGTATTCTCGTGTGTGCTGCTCTGTTCGAATCCATGGATTCGTATCCATCGCTCCAAATCGACCTGGGCACGTGAGCGCGCAGTGACGTGGTGCGGAACTCTTGGATCTCTCCACCTTTTTTGCCGCGTCGAACGAGTCATTCGCATCTAGCGCCGAAGCTTCGCCCATACCAGCTCTTTCTTCGCATCCACGTGCTTCTGTCTTTACTCGAACCGGTTATCGATTCGACGTAGTCCTCGTTCGCATCGATTATATGGATACGAAGAAGGACTTATGCGCTATCGATTCGAATAACTACGAACCACATGGATACGAACCAAGGCTCTGTAATCGATTCGAACCGGGTCTACCCCTGATCGATATGAAATGTTTCGCCTACGATGGATACGAGCTAAACTGATACGACGCTACCGCCTCTGGATCGATGTGAGGAGTCCAATACCGGATGGATTCGAACAACTCCGATTCGAACAAAGTTCTAGGAAGGTTGAGGCGGCATCGCTCAGATGGGTACGGAACTGATCGATTCGAACAAGCCAAGGCGATGGTTTCTGATGGATTCGAATATGATTGATTCGATGGATTCGAACACATCATCACCTTAGCTCGCCGATGGATTCGAACAGCATGCCTATTTAACTCGTATCAATCATATCTCCCTCCTACGAACTCCGATTAAGCTGAAACTTGAAACGTTGGCTCTCACAGCTTGGCATGTCATGTTTTGTCAATTACAGCCCAATCCGAGCTCGGACAAAATTCATCGATATCCATGATCATCCTGCAATGCATATTTAATATTCATGGTTGGTTAATATTGATCTCAGTTAATTTTTGGGTATCTCAGCTTTGCCAAAAAGTGGGATAACACTTTGCCCCCCAAAACATGCCTTTTGGTAAAAGGTGTGTTTTGATTAGTCTCAATTCGAATGTAGTAAGCTCAGGTTTTATTCGAATCTTATGATATTTTCAATCGAATTCATGGCCGTTCGAAGCCGAAGCGTTATCAACTTCTACCAGTGGAAGTTAAGAATGAAATTCTACAGTCTCTCCGGACTGTTGACGATCGCTCCGGACCCTTGCGAAGCCATTCTAGACTTAGCAGTTGAATAGAAAGATCCTATTGCACTCCGGCGTTGCTTTCTATTCCTTGCACTCTGGCCCCAGTTAGGACGTGAAGCGATGTCTTGGCCGTTCTGGGCCGATCGTAGCCTCTCCGGGCTCCTGCTGGATCCCATCCTGTCACTCTCCGGTGAAGGGGAAACAACGTTAAGTGGGTCGATCCTGTCGCTCTCCGGCGAAGCGACCCACTTCTTGCACTCCGGTTTAGTGTATCTGAACATTAAGCGATGTCTTGACCTGAATCGTCGGCCGATCATAGCCTATCCGGGCTCTTATCGAATCCTAATCGAATCACTCTCTGGTGAATAGGAAACGATGCTTAAGTGAGTCGATCATGTCGCTCTCTGACGAAGCAACTCACTTCTTGCACTCCGGACCCCGCCTCTCTGGGTAGGATCATAAAGCGATCATTTTTATATTGATATTTAATGTTTATCCTTTAACTCTCCGGTCAAAGGTTTATTTCAAGAAATTCAAATTTATTTATTAAATTCAGACCCTAGATGTTCAATCTCAAACATCAAGGAAAAACTAAACAACGCCTCTCCGGGCTGAACGGTCTATACCATCTCAGAGCATGCCTAGGGGTCTCTCTGGTTCCCATACATGAGTGAGTGGAATAGCCGTTTTATTTTGAAAGCAAATCTAATGAAATTATTTGGCCGAAGCCCAAATCTCGAACTTGGCCCTTGCCATCTTAATCAGTTGATGATGAGTCGTGATCCCGATCCAGGATTGTTTCTGTTAGGCGGAGGCGGTAGTTGTTCAGGCCTTACCGCTGCTGCCCGTTCTCTGACATATTGTGGTAGCTTACCACTTCTGGCATGTTCTTCCACCTCATCCCTTAGGTGGCGGCATTCATCGGTAGTGTGTCCATCCAGCTCATGGAATAGGCAGTATTTTCCAGTCCTGCGTTCCCGCTCCGTGGGATCTCTCCTGGGTGGTTTTCGATAGGGGAGTTGCCCCCGAGTTTCAGTGTAAATCCTTTCTAGGCTTGCCGTCAAATCTATGAATTGCCTGAATCTAGGCTCTCTGAATTTCTTCCGTTTATCAGGACCATCATGTGTGTCATCCTGCTTTCTCTTTCCTTTGTCTGCTCCAGACTGTCCTCCTGCGGTCCCTTCGCTTCGTGTAGTGTTTATTTCCTGCCTCTCGGCTCGTGATTCCTCTAGTCGAATGAATTTTTCAGCTTCATGATAGAACTCCCCTAGATCTTGCGGTGGGTCTCTGGTCAAAGAATCTTTGAATTCGGTGCCTTCTGCAATTCCTGCTACTGCCGCCATCAAAATCATTGATGGATCCGGGCGATCTACAGAAGCCACCGTTGCATTGAATCGCAATAGAAAATCTTTTATGGACTCTCCGGTCCTTTGCTTTATCGAGGCTAAAGTCATCACACTCTTGGGTCGCGTCACATGGACCCTAAACTGTCTCATGAAGCATTCCACTAGCTCACCCCATGTCCTGATTGATCCAGTCTCTAGTTGTCTGAACCATAGCGCAGCCAAATCTGATAAAAACAAAGGGAAGCATCGTGCCATCACTTCCTCGGATGCCCCCAGCACTTCCATATGCCTGATGTATATGGTAACGTGCATGGTCGGGTCTGACTTTCCGTCATACGGATTCAGCGTCGGCAGTTTGAACTTCGGAGGGTTCCTTGCATTCCTGATATTTGGAGTGAACGGACTCCGACTGACTTCCTCCAATCCTCCGCTAGACAATCCTCCTCTCATGAGTCGTCGCACTAATCCAGCCATCTTTTCATCTCCATCCTGGGGTTGCCCTCTTGGTCTTGAAGGGTATTCTGGTACGTATTCTTCGTGTGGCCCGTTAGGATCAGCATTGGCCCTAGCTTGTTGAGCTCCGTCTGTCGGCCTTCCAGCATCGGATCCCGAGGGTCTGCCCCCGAGTCCTTGTCGATTGTCCTCTGGATCTGCATTCTGTCCTTCATCAGGTTCCGTAATCCTAGCTCCTTGTTCCACATTCATAGCCGCTATAGTTGGTCCAAGGTTCTGTGTCCCTGCAGCTCTCATCTGCTCGAAGAAATTCTGCAGCATCTCTTGTTGACTTTTCATCATTCTTTCGTGCATCAGATTGGTCATGGTCTCCATTTCGTCTCTAGTGATGTAGATCGAAGCTGGTTCTTCCCCAGCGCCAGAGGATGCCTCTTGACTTCCTCCTTGATGGCTTCTCTCAGCTCTTTGTCTCCTACTTGTTTGTCGAGTCATTGTCTTCAAATCTTCGAGTTTTCAAATCTGAACTTCGAATCTGGTGTAGCGGGTGTTGGTTGCCCTCAGTGAAAGCACCAAAGTGTTTGCACCAAAAATGGTCACAAACCCCAAGTATTGTGAAAGCACCAGTGTATGAATACAAATCAGCAATATTCAAACTCAAATATCAGATCTAAGTAAGCACAAACAACAATCCAGAAATAATGAACAGTGACACGCAATTTATAGTGGTTCGGCTATCTCCGGCCTACGTCCACTTCAAGGATTTTTATCTTTTATTGATGTTCTTCGCTGATTACAGATGATTACAGCAAATACAATGAATGAATTTGAATATAACAGCAATGGAAAGGAGTAGAGTTGAATCCGGCAGAGTCTGGACGTTGAATGGAGAAAGATCCCTTTTCTGTAGGCTTCAGGGGGCTATTTATAGGCGTAGGAGGCCCAGATCTCGCCCAATCTTCAGGAGACTTCTTCTGGCACGTGAGGGGGTCCACGCGCCCGGTCCCACCAAGTTTCAGCTCCATCTGGGATCGATTCGAAACAATTTCGTATCGATCAGAAATTGCTCCAATCGAGCTGAAACTTGGCAGGATTGCTCTTTACCTTGTGTGGAAGCTACTGTGAAAATTTCGTTGCATTTGGACCAACGGTTTGTGATATATGATCGATACAAGACTGTATTCTCGTGTGTGCTGCTCTGTTCGAATCCATGGATTCGTATCCATCGCTCCGAATCGACCTGGGCACGTGAGCGCGCAGTGACGTGGTGCGGAACTCTTGGATCTCTCCACCTTTTTTGCCGCGTCGAACGAGTCATTCGCATCTAGCGCCGAAGCTTCGCCCATACCAGCTCTTTCTTCGCATCCACGTGCTTCTGTCTTTACTCGAACCGGTTATCGATTCGACGTAGTCCTCGTTCGCATCGATTATATGGATACGAAGAAGGACTTATGCGCTATCGATTCGAATAACTACGAACCACATGGATACGAACCAAGGCTCTGTAATCGATTCGAACCGGGTCTACCCCTGATCGATATGAAATGTTTCGCCTACGATGGATACGAGCTAAACTGATACGACGCTACCGCCTCTGGATCGATGTGAGGAGTCCAATACCGGATGGATTCGAACAACTCCGATTCGAACAAAGTTCTAGGAAGGTTGAGGCGGCATCGCTCAGATGGGTACGGAACTGATCGATTCGAACAAGCCAAGGCGATGGTTTCTGATGGATTCGAATATGATTGATTCGATGGATTCGAACACATCATCACCTTAGCTCGCCGATGGATTCGAACAGCATGCCTATTTAACTCGTATCAATCATATCTCCCTCCTACGAACTCCGATTAAGCTGAAACTTGAAACGTTGGCTCTCACGGCTTGGCATGTCATGTCTTGTCAATTACAGCCCAATTCAAGCTCGGACAAAATTCATCGATATCCATGATCATCCTGCAATGCATATTTAATATTCATGGTTGGTTAATATTGATCTCAGTTAATTTTTGGGTATCTCAGCTTTGCCAAAAAGTGGGATAACAGAGACTATTCATCTCTAGCATGATGTGGACTATCCATCTCACATCTCATAGTTATCCTAGAATGACTATGAACCCATCAATTAACAATTTAATTCATGTTACTCATATGTTTAACCTTTGTCTATTAGTATCCCCAATTAGGTTATGTGATGCCCCACCCCCAGATCCACACTAACAGAGAATATTACAAAGTAATATTGTAGGCTAGTGCAGAGAATAGGGCTGATTAGGAGCGACCATCCGTGAATTTTACTTTAAGCGAGCATTGACATGTCGATTAATATGCTATATATTTCTTAAATCAAGTGGAATCGACGTATACAATTCAGGCTTAAAACAAAACTACGGTGGCTATAATAAAATTCAGGGCAACATATAATAATATACATATCACAGAATATCAGATTAGTCGCAGCGGGATATAATAGATACAAGTCTGAACCGGCACGTAATAGATACATGATGTAGACTATACATATACAAAGTGCTACATCATAAAATGAATATATACACAAAAGGACCTGAAACATCTCGGTTTGATCCGAGTATTATAAAAATAATAAACGGGTCAATCTAGACAAGGATAAATGTGTTCGCAAAACTGAATGATAGATAAAGTAGTCTAGATCTCAATTATAGGCATATATCAACAAATATTAAACATGCATGCACCAAATACAAAAAAACTCATAATAGCTTCTGAAAAGCATAAACCTCTTAAATGATTTAGTGATAATAAAACAATGTTAGATCTAGAAATCTCATAAATAGAAATCCAGAAATCTCATAAATAATGGGGCGCCTAACTCCAAGATTGGTGAAATAAATTCGCTTACATGCATGGAACTCCAAAATAGACGTATACGTCTATAAACATCAAGATTGGTACGAGACCTATAAACAACAAAATAGGTATAAAACCTATGAACTCCAAATTGGTATGAAACCTATAAACATTGTTTGTAACCAAACTAGCCACAAACACTAAAGAACAGATTTAAGTAGTGAAATAAATGAAGAAATTAAATGAAAACAGAGGGAGATCACAAAATATCAAGAAAAACACAGCAGAAAGTAAAAACAACAAGATTTATAGTGGTTCGGCACTGATTGTCTACGTCCACTTTGAATATTCTCTTTATTGCTTCTCAATTCACTTGATTGCAATTAAAAACAGCAAGAAATAGCAAGAGATTAGAAAAGAATGGTGGAAGTTAGTTAGAATAATGGTGGAGTTTAACTAACAGCGTAAGAGTCCCTAGAATGGCCCCATGTGCCTGTATTTATAGATGAAGGCGGCCTCCAATCTGACTGAAACTTTAGCAATAAGACCTCCCCGACCATAGGGAGGGCTAAGCCCAACTCTCAATGGATAGGGATCGGTACCGATCCCTCCATGAGTCGAGTTTGGGCTAGCGATCCCTATGGTAGCTCCCTTATGACATAACATACTAGTGCTTCAGATATCAAGATGTTTGGATGTATGAAGATCATGTTCTTGAATTACTTTGGTTCGAATCTTAACTTAGTCAAGGGAATGCCGATCCCTCCTAGTTCTCCAATGTACGCTGATCCATCCCCCATGAACCATGCCGTGCCGATCCATATCACACAGACCATACCATGCTGATCCATTCCTTTTGAATGCACCATGCTGATCCATCCCTTTTGAATACACTATGCCGATCCTTATCTTATGAGCCCTATGTTTAACGGCAAATTTTCTATTGATTAGAAAAATGTCGATAAATTTTGAAATAAAATAACCACAAGCGCACGGCGTACAATTTTAGTACATGGCGATTACGGGTCGATCCGTAGGGAATTTTGAAGATTTTAAAATTTTCAATTCAATCAAATTAAACCAAAGTGAGAGGAAATTGTTAACTACAAAAAAGAAGCTAAATCTAAAATTAAAATGTGATTTAAAAACTATTAGACTAGAGAACAATTTAGAGGCAAATCCACTCTCATAATTTTGTAAATCAACACACAAATAATTTATGATCTCTAACTTTGATATTAAGTGAAATAATTGGTGTATTTATTATAGGGTACTTTTGGCACAGGTCCTTATTAAGGTTCAAAATACACAAAAAGTCCTTCACTAAATTTAAGTGTAAATTAGATCCCTGTTTTTTATTCACGATTATTGCAGAGCATGATGCAACTTTTAATAAAAGTTGCTGACATTTCCGCAACTTTTCTGTACACTGTGAACGTAGTGTATGAAAGTTGCTGAAATATCAGCACTTATTTATAAAAGTTGCCGACATTTCAGCAACATTTATGTACACTGTGAACACAGTGTATGAAAGTTTCTGAAATATCAGCACTTATTTATAAAAGTTGCTGACATTTCAGCATAATTTTTCTTTGTTTTTAGAAAATAGGGACCAGATTTACAATGAAACTTTGACAGTGAAAGTTGCTGAAATATCAGCACTTATTTATAAAAGTTGCTGACATTTCAGCAATAATTTTTCTTTGTTTCTAGAAAATAGGGACCGGATTTAGAATGAAACTTTGACAGGGACCCGCTTTACAATATGAAAGTATGATAGGGATGCCTCCCTAATTTCCACTTTATTATAAGTATAGTTTTTTATGTTATTAATTAACATAACTCAAACCATCAAACTATAATACAACAAATAAACCACTTATCAATTCTCATGAAAATGAAGCCAAAGCAAAAGCTATTTCAAGTATGATCTAATTACTATTGTAACTAGTAATATAGATCATAAAATTTCATTTTACTTTCATTTCAAAATCAAACATTAATTAGCAAATGATGATGTAAATTGTGTTTATGTTGAATAAGAATAGCTCATTTGCATAAGCAATATAAGCTATCAAACCCACTTGTATAAACTTACATCAAAATTCATTTTCATGAAGCACAAGCTAAAGAGATCATAAATCACAAAAATGTTGAAATTACATAATATTTGAGAGCTTCTTTACCCCTAAATTGAAGGGGTTTAGCTACTCATTTGTGTTATCAAATCAACACATGTAAGTTTCAACATTGAAAATGAAATAATGTAGAGAATAAACAAAGAAAAAGAAGATTAACTACTAGAAGAAAATTAATTAGACTAGTGCATAAATGTAAATCTAAACTATGAACATAAAAGGAAAGAGAGCATAGAAATAAACATTAACAATAAAACAAAGAAAAGCATGTAGAAAAGAGAGAAGAAAGAGGCTTGGAAGCCATTTTTATTTCATGAAACATTGCCATTACAACTTGCTTTCTTAATTTCCTAACTAATGTGAAAGAGTAGAAGCCATTTACATGTACATAAGAGGGCTATTTAAACATGCATAAAACCTTACTTCTATTTCTAGGGAGCTTACCAAAATGCCCTTTAGGAAGTATGGCCACCAAGTAACCATTAGCCGCTAATTAATCCCTCATTAAATATGCATGAAGCTTTAACCTCCACTTAGTTGTCCATTAGCTTTTAATTGTAGATTTAGGTAAGTGGGTGGGGTCCTCCATGATCTTGAACTTGAATTATTTCATCTTCATTCCTTTGTATTTCCTTCTGCATGCATATATCATCATGAATCCCTCTTCCATTTGCATCAAAATATCCTATAAAAATCATAAAAATTGTCCAAGTAAAAATTCTCAAATTGACACATGCACAAAAATGACCATTTTGCCCTTGAATGAAGATGAATATATGATGATTTGAAAACAATTGAATTTTGGTTTTAAACATGTTAAAATGCCCAAATATGGTATTTATTTAAATAAAAATAGATAAAATATGGATGTATATATATATATGCACATTTACGTGCACATCACCCTACTATGCCGATCCATGTCACACAGACCATACCATGTCTTATGTCGATCCCTCTGCATCCCTACCTAATTTGACTACCTAACTAAGTGAACATACTAATCCTTATGGCTTCCTCATGCTATACTGAACCCTCCTTCATATTCACCATCCACTATGCCGACCCCTCACTTATATAGACTAACCCTTATCTTTCCGACATCCCACGCTGTCCATCTATCGACTCTGTCCCATCCGAGCTTGATACAACTATATGGACATTATATCTTGGTTATGTAGCTATTGTCCCGTGATTATCCTTCTCAGCAACAGTAGAATCTGGCCTATGCGATCAGTCCAATATAGCAGGGTCATGGCACCGGGTAACACTTGCCTCCCAAAATACATCTTATGAGTAACATGACGTGCTTTGAACTGGAAAAAACCTAAGCTCCCAGGAATAAGTCTATCCAACTTTCTGGTTGATCTCTGTTCCTTTATTAATCTTCGATGATACAAGTCTGATGTCGTATTCCATTAGTATGCATAGATTTAGTCATGTGAGATTTACGGGCTTTCTTCTGATTTGATTTCAAACTTGATCGTTTCAAGCTAAACCGTCACTTCAGTTAATTTCAAAAGGTTAAATCCTTAAATCTCCTCCGTGCACGTTCACATACACATTTCTATCATCAGTGCCCGGACGTGTCCAGACGTTCGCAGGTCATTGCCGAGTTTAATAGTTCTTTGTACGTTTATGTTTTTAACTGAATCTTCATGATGACGATCATGTGTCACTCCCCAATTGGTTGTCACTTTTCTATTTCCATTTCTCATTTCATCCATATCCATCATTCACGCGTCTTTCTCTCTTTTATTCTTTTTTTGTTTCTGGAGGGATCGGTAAAGTACCCACCGATCCATCATTAGAGATATGCGAATAGGGTTCGGCATATCTCAATGCCAACCCTCTCTCCTCTCTTTT
This sequence comes from Allium fistulosum, assembly GCA_030737815.1. Classification (NCBI taxonomy): domain Eukaryota; kingdom Viridiplantae; phylum Streptophyta; class Magnoliopsida; order Asparagales; family Amaryllidaceae; genus Allium; species Allium fistulosum. Next base: position 875,067,510 of record CM060906.1, read on the forward strand.
TCCTTTCTTTAATTTAGTCGCCGTTAATAACCGGTTTGTCTCCCTTTCCTTCGCTTGTATATAAACTCGCATCCCCTTCCCTTCTCTTCTCACTCTACACTTCTCAGCACTTAAGCCTTTTTTCCTTCCTGCTCTTCACATAGCCAAACGGTCTGAAAGAAGAAAAGCTTCACCTTTAGCATTAAACTCAAACACGACACCTCATTCTCGAACACCATCGCCAGTAACTTGCCCTTAATCCAAGTTTCAACCGCGTGCTCATAATTTATATTAAATAGGTATGCTTCCCTTTTTTAATCGTATCAGTTGAGTCATAGATTTTGGGGCTCGTGTATATTCGAAGTGTCCCTAGGCGAGTGAATCCGTAGGTTTTGTTAAGTTAGGCGAGATTGAGAGAAGGGATGAAGGTGCTGGAGAAAGAGGAAAGAAGAAGAGGGAAAGAAGAAGAAAGAGGAATGAGGAAAAGGGAGGGAGAAGGAAGGTTTGGTACTTTGTAATTTGGTAATGGGATGAAGGGTAGATAATGTCAGGGATCAGCGAGAAGGGTTGTACGAGGGGTCGGTAGGAGTTTGCATTAGACAAGGAGAATGTTAAGTTGTACTAGTGAAGAGGGGATAGGTGTTGTTGACTAAGTGCAGCGGTCAGCGTTAGTAGACGAGTTATAGTATAGGGAACGGTAACATCTATGGAGAGGGATCGATAATGAGGCTAGGATGATGGATCGGTAATAGTTGCTTGTTTAAGGGATCGACATAGAGGTTCAAATGTAGGGATCGGCTTAGGCGTTAAAGAATGGGGATCGACATATAGGCTAAAGGAGAAGGGGTCGGCACATGGAACTGAGGGATCGGTATTTTCATAAAATGCTAATTTTGACCTAACCTTTCTAAAATTTACATTGCATATTGCCTTATTCAAACTTGGACTGTTGAACTTAATCTCAAATAAGCACATCTCTGGACTTCTTGACTTGGACTAAACAAAGAACCGACTATAAACTTAGATAATAAACTTCATAAATCAATAATGTCGATGACCGATCCTAAAGCTCTCGTTGCCGATCAACTTCTTCATCGATTGAGATGGTCAGCGATGACGGTCTCTCTGGACGGGACTCCAAGTCTTAACATTTCATTCTCATTTTCTTGATTTCAAACTCTCTATGCTTGTTTCACACTACACTACACTAGTTCACACCCGACACGGGGGGGACATGTTATTATTTCTAACGTTGATTATCTACTGAGTATAGCTGACATAGATCTCAAGCTGCACGATGTGCTACGACAAAATGTCTTCCGAGTCCGCTGCAAAACATAGTAGTTCTATGGCAAGGTCAAGCTCCGCCACCCTATTTGATAAACCTTCTCTAGGTCACCGTACAGAACAAGTAGAGGCGTCTGACTTGTAAGTAAATCTTTTTTCCGACATTCCAGTCCTTCCCATGGAAGTTATTAGTCCGACACCTGATGCTATTAAGGGTGCCATCATCCTAAACAATCCTATTGACTCACAAGCGTCTAGAATCGGCGAAGCCGCTCTTCGTCGATTGTGCTCCTTCCACGGAATTCCATTTGAAGACGTTTTAGTTCTATCGATGCAAGAAAGACCTCACTTGCCCCCAGCCGGATATACCGCTTGCAACAAGTTTATATGCTGGGCTGGATGTGTGCCACCTTTCAACTCCTTCATTCGGGAAATGTTGAGGTACATGGAGATCGCTCCTACTCAGTTGCACCCTAACAGCTATGCCTTCATTCACGGAACCTTCCTCTTTATGAACGTTATGTTCCGTCCGCCAACTCCTGAAGACATCAGATACATCTATAATTTCAAAAGACGGACAGGTAGTCCTTCACATATCTTTTTTGAACCCTCGCCCAAATGCCAAGTCTTAACGGGCGCATGGAACAAGCTCTCTCTATTCAAACACGAGTGGTTTTATGTATGGTGTCCTCCCGGCTTCGCAAGGAGATGGTTGGAAGGACATAAGTGCTACTCCTATCTTTGTCTTTAGTTCAAAGATTTACGTTGCTACTTCTTTCTTAAACATACTAATATCTCCAGTTCTTTCAGGTGTTCACCCTCGACCTGCAGGCGTCGAGTATCCCAGGGCCGTTGCGGCCATTCGTGCTACTCATGTTGAGGATTGGGACATCAAACTTTTTGTCACTGATGAGCTGCTCTCATTATTTGGGATGTTGGAAGACGGCCGCAAAATTGGACTTCCCAGGAGTAAAGCGGTCCTGAAAGTTATTGTCAAAAGAAGGGTAGGGGCAAGCGACCCCGTGGTGCCCCCTGTTGAGGGAACCCGAGAAGACATCGAAGAGGGAGAGATAAGAGAATCTCAAGATGCGGGGCCAAGAAGCGAAGATGTAGGCCCTGGGAAAGTGCCAGTAGTCGAAACGCCACAGACCAGCCAAATGCAAACTCCCCCGAAGAGGAGAAAAAGGTTGGTGTACAAGCTGTGAAAGAGTAAGGCTGGGGCAAATCTGGAATTCGTCATAACCCCACTCGAAAAGGAGTTGTCTTCCCAACAAATGGAAAGTTTGTTGAAGGGACTCTCCGACATTCCAATTTCGGATGATATATTAAATTACAACTTCGCTAACATTGACGTCGAAGGGCTCAACTCTCCTGCGAGAAGCGACGAAGGCATGCAACCTTCCAATAGAGGGGAGGAAACTCCAATAAGTAAAGCCAATGTTACTGGTCCGTCGGGGGGAAACACTAAAGCATACACAGACACTTGCACTCCACCATACACTCGTAAATAATTCTTCGTTTTACAACTTCTAATATGCTCCTATTTGGCTCTATTACAGGTGCAATGTCACACTCTCGTGCTTTTGACCGTCTCCGGGGTTCTTCCATTTATTATCGCTCCGGTCGAGATTCCGAATCTGGAAGGCATAGAGACAAAGATGATGGGCGAGAAAAAGACTATTATTGTAACGACCCACTATTTTGGACCATTCAAATCGACAATAAAACCACACATGTCGGACTTGAATAATACAAAACAATATATTGTAATAAATTTGGAGCAAATAAAACCAATCATAGAATCACAGACAAAGAATATCAGAATAACTCGCTGCGGAAAATAAAATAAATAGTGGTTCATGAAGCCACTACAATACATAGTCTCAAAACAGATTCAAAATACATAGTCTGAAAAACAGATACAACAGAAGTCTGAATACATAAGTATAGTAGAAATCCAAATACATATGTCTCTAATACAAAGCTGACATAGAAATACTGAATGGAAATAGATAGCAGCTAGATAAAAGATGATCTCCAGCAGTCCTAGCTCCAGAAGGTGAAATCCAAAGCTGATACTCAGGCTGACCCGAGCGTAAAGCAAAACACAAACACTCGAGTCAGGACATACATACTTATATAATGTAAACCAACTCAAGTGAACTGTAATAAAATGCATAAGTAACTTAAAGAATGCTTGGGATCGCCCATTCTTTAAGGATCCGTTAAACTATCTACTATGTAGTAATATTCGCTATTATAATAATGTCTAATTATAAAATAATCTTACTTTTTAATAGCGTCAAGGGGTTACCCATATAGCCCTTAACACGTAATAGTCCCAGTAGTCTATCCAGTATCAGCATACTCCCAGATCGGGGGCTACCCTCAATACTCCACAGGCTATAGCACAAATCCAAACTCGTAGTAAAGTTCGATATGGTAGGTGACACGGCACAACAAGGCAATGCCAGGGTAGATATACCAATTACGCATCCGGGCTGGTGGAAACGCATAGCAGCCACAACCGCCCACCTCTAGCCACACTCCCAAAATCAAGGTGTACACCCAATCAATCACAAAAGTAATAGAATGGTATCGAAGAAGTGTGTCCGATCAGAGGTGCTACCTCATTGGCCCGAGAATCGCTCCTGTTTTAGCCACCTTATGCCAACTCACGGGAGTTGGGTCCACGTAAATATACCTTTAGGATCGTCGCCACCATCCTACTTCATTCTGGAATCTCCACCGCGTACACAGTTGTTAAAGTGGTTTTCGGTATCGACAGAGAGTATGTCCATATCTGATCCCGGTCTCTTTAACAACCAATCGTTATTATAACCCGTGGTTATAAATTTCAAAAATAGTTTATATTTCAAATCAAAATACTTCATTTAAACCATTTAAAAATAAAGTCATTATTCTTTCAAATCAAGTATTCAATTCCCAAAAATTTAGCCTTTTCTAAGCTCATTTATTCACTTAAATACTTTAAAACATTAAAATTTCAGCTTTCGCAGCGTTTAGGAAAAATGTTGCGGTAAGTTATATTTGAAACAATTCATTTCAGCAAAGACAGCATTTAAAAACTGTTGTAGCTGTTCAGTTACATTTGAAAACCTCATTTCAGCCAACTGCAGCACTTATCAAGTGCTACTGTAGCCTTTTATTAGTTTCAGAATTTTAGATTTTCTCTCTACAACCACAGCACTTACCAAGTGCTACAGTAGCCCTTAGTTAATTTAGCCTTTAGTTCATTTGCATCAACCACAGCACTTACAAAGTGCTGCAGTATCCTTTACTTCAGATTTTAAGTTAATTTCAGAAATGATAGCATTTCTGAAGTGCTATTAATTCAATTTCCAGATTTATAATAAAATTTCAGAAACAAATTAACTTCGATTTTAACCATTTTAAACTTATAAAAATCATATTTTTCCACTCAAAAATGTTCATTTAAATATCCTTTAACTTGTGATTTTATAAAGAAAAATTTTACAATAAAATCAAATTTTCCAATAATTTCACTTATTAAATTAAAGTGTACCATTTTCTTATTCTTTGCATTTTTTTAACAATTAACTCAACACTTAAATTTAAATTACCATTTCAAAAATAAACTTAATTTCCATTTTATTTTCTTTACTTAAACCTACATTTTAAACCAAATCACAAATTTCCAAATTAAGTTATATCTCAAATTACAATTTAATCATTCATTTATTTAACATTTTTAACTTATAGAAAAATCACTGACCCTTTATTAAATCATTTTAAATTCAATTTAAATCAAATTATCATATTTTTACATTTTAAAATACTTAAAATTTTCCAGAAAAATATATAAAATAACCATAGGTCTGTATAATATTTTCTAACCTAGGTCAAGTGATACGGATAATATATCATTTCAATCCATAATTTACAAAGAAAATCTGGGTTCTATCATTTCAAACCCGCAATCCCAAGTAAATAAAAATAAATAAAAATCGCTCAGGCCTATCATTTCAGCCCATAACGATTTTTCCCTACTCTAAAGTCCGTTCGGGTATGTATCATTTCAACCCATAGTGATTCTATTCTACAGGGAACTTGCAGTGTGAGAAACAGAAAAAAATAAACAGTATAACATAATATAACATATCAGATGATGTGACAAGTTTATAACAGGGTTTAACATCATATAATTCATATCGCAGGCAGGTATAACATGGTATAACAGTTATACATATTCACTTGTTATCGTTTCACAATTCTATAAGTATGAATGTCAAGCGTGAATAACTCAACTTTCAAGCTGGAGTTAGCAAATCAAAATACACAAACAAATTCCAGAAAGCACGATACAGGACGACTTTGAATTCAAATGGAGAGAGAGAGCCAAGATATTAATCTTGTATACAACAAATAAAACAAAGCAATATAAATATATATTTAACACAAAATTTAATTGGAACAAAATGGAAATTAGAAGCAACAAATGACATCACCAAGCTTTAACACAAAAGTGCTTGATCTTAATGGAACATAGGCTCGGTCTTCCTCTATTTTATTTTATTTTTCTCGGCCATGAAGTTCTCTTTGAGGTAAGGTTCGGGTATGGATCATTTAGGCACGGCTAGGCTAGGTAATGGGAAGAGAAAGGAGTTGCAAAATAAGGAATGCAAAGAGTCAAGGCCAAAAGGAAGGTTTTGGGTTGCATCTAGGCTCGGCCTATGGTCAAGTTTGGGCTCAGTTATGCCACTACAGGTCAGGTCAGAGGCTGATGTGATGTCCAAAGGTGATGGCATTTGCTGGTGGTGGAGCTATAGGTGGTGGCCGAGGCAAAATATGAGATGGTGATGGGATAAGGAGGTTCGGCTATGCATATTTCAAGGATTTTTGCAAAGTTTGTGGTGATGGCTTCACTTCGGAGTTCACGGCCAGATCTAGTCAGAGGGGTAGGAGGTGCTGTAGGCCGTGAATGATGAGGGGACGGTGATGGTGGTGGTCGGTGGAGGAGTGGAGGGGTTGTGGCCGAGCAAAGCTAGAGAAGAGCAAGGCAAAAATCAAAGAAATTGAAGAGAAAAAGTAGGAAAAGGAAGCCATTAACTTATATATTTTCAGGAATACCGTGAGAAATGAAAGTAATGAGAAGTTTTTTTCACGTGAAAAGAAAATGAAATGCATGGCTAAACCCAAGAGTTATGAACGGCTAAGCAATAAAGAGACAAGAAAAGGAAAAGTCACAAGCAAATGAAAAGACTTTGTCTCTTTGAATTTCCACTTTCTTTTATTCAAAATAAACCAATCAAAAATCAAATAAATAAAATAAAAGTCAAACAAAATAAAGTAGAAATAAAAATAAATAATTATTCTTAGGAAAATAAATAAATAAAATAGTTTATTTTATGGAAACTAGAATTAAAAATTGTAAATAAAATACAACTAATATTGGAAAATTACAACTACACTTTTAAAATGTTTTAAAAATAAAATTTGAAATAAAAATCTATTTTAAACATATTTGCAAAAATCTTCGGTTATTACAATTATTCTCGAGAGTCTTCTTCTTCATCCAGATGGAAATCTCAACCACATGCTCCTCGCCATGATGATCAGTCACACCTTCCCTCTCATAGCAGAGATGAGTCCTCACGTCGGGGTTCTCAGGCTGTTGCGCCTCACGACCAACTTTCTGGGTCATCAAGTCCAAGGCAATCACGTGAGCGCCGTTCCGACTGTCACCCGCTTATTACTTCTGATCCGCTTCCGCCAGTTCCTGCTCATGATCCTACCACAGCGAAAAAGTTGGCTGAACTCAAAGCTACTTTTCCATAAATCTACGTTGATGGACTCATGTTCCTCCACTCCGTACACGTCATCGCCGAAAGTGCCAAAGAGAGCTCATTAGCATTTATGAACGACGTGTACGTCCAGCATGAATCGTTCATTCAGTTAGCCGAGAAAATCTCCGAAGCCTCTATCGAGTGCCACAATGAAATTGACCGCCTCAAGTTGGAGGCTATTCACGACAAAGACATCATCAAGCATCAGGATGCTGATCTCCTTGAATAAAAAAACCAACTTGCCGTAGCAGAGTAGAATGCAAAAGAAATGGCTGAGGCTAAGTCGTTTGGAGACTTCGCATAAAAAGGAATTGGATGCAGTGCTTCATCGTAGTGGCACTCTGGCCTTAGAAAAGGACTCCTTACAAAAAGAGAAGGACGTCTTAGCTCGCCATGTCGAAGAGCTTGAAAAATTATTATACAAATAGAGGGAGGAAAAAATCGAGGCGCGGGAAGAATCGTAGAGATACTACAAGGAGATCGGTGTGGCAAGAAACTTAAGAACGAAACTTGATGAACAATTTGCCCAGATCGAAGCCTTAAAAGAAGTAGCCCGCGAAGAGGGTAGAAAAAAAGTGCTCGAAGAAGCCAACTACCGGATAGAAGCTGCCACCGAGTTCGGTAGAGAAGAGATCAAGAACTTGTTCGATCCACTCATCACCGAATATAATGCAAAAGTTCTTCTTCACCGTGACTTGACTTTTCTAGGCAAAGGCTATCTTGAATCGCTCGTTGAAGCCTGGGAGATTATTACCAAAATCAAGAAGGAAGAACTGGGAGTGGCGGAGCTCAATGAAGAGGCACTCGTGTAAGAGGTGCTTCTAGGAAATGAGCCATCTGATCTGACTGCCGCGAAACTTCAATTCTCTAAGGCTTCTGCACCGGCTAAGGAAGGAGAGGACATCGCCAAGTCCTCTGGAACCCATCTCAAGGGTCCCTCTCCTACTCAAGTAGCTGGATCATCATCTTCTCAACTCACGTAGCAACATATCGGCTAAGATCCAAACAGACCCGGCCTTGGTCCACAAATGCTATCTCTCATTCTTGAAGGGAGCAGTCTAATGACCACTAAGAGCCAACCGGATGTTAGTGTTGAATTTAACTTTTTTGAACTCAAAAGGTTGTTGTTATCGGTGCATGACGGCCATTAACTAATGCCCATGCTCTAACTAATTTTTGCAGGTCATCCCGGTCCTGAGCAAACTCCTAGGAGCGATGTCGCCACGGACCTACAAGAGAAAACGGTCGAAGCTCCGGCTGTTTCAGATATTCCGGGGCCCGATGCTTAAGTCATCGATGCACTTGACGAGGTTAGCCCAAGGACCCATCCCTTGCTGAAGAATTAGATGATGTAGTGGTCACGGGTGCCACAGAGCATACAGCCAAAACCAGTATGAAGGAGCAGATTGAAGAGGAAGAGAGATCGAAGCGTAAAGTCAAAACGGAGCTCGTTGAGGTCGCAGCCGAAGATCCCACTCATGTACCTCTGCAGGTCGTTCCACCCGGCGAGACAATTCCTATTGAAATTCCTCATTCTTCTTCAAGTGTCTCCGCTAAGGGTAGCAAAGGGTCCCAGAAAAGACACTCAACTGATTCTACTCCTGAAAAACCAAAGAAGGAGAAGAAGGAGAAGAAGTTGAAGAAATAGTTAGTGTTTTGTGTCGTTGTACATAGTTTGGATAATTTAGACGTGTATTTCTTTTCTTAGTAGTAAGTGTATGGGCGTAAATCCCAAACTTTTGGAATAACTTGTAATGGATTCTAGAGATAGTGAATAAAAGCTTTAGTCTTTTGATTAGTCATCATGTGAATCATTATTTCAATAGTAAAGTAATTACTTCCCATTCCATGTACTTGTAGTATTTTCACAAGCCTCGTTAATAATTCACTATCTCCATCTTTAGGCTTCCCCGTAATCGTTGTCTTAAGTCATAAGCAACGCTAAGCCGTAACTGTAACGAACGTTCATATCTCACCTTTAGCAGTTCGAATTTCTCTCGTCGATTTAAGATTAGGATTTGTGGGATAGAGAATGGTCGAAATCCGTCCATCCACCCGTTGAGTTTACCAGTTAGCCCACGGTTTGGGGACTTGGAGTTATTTTGCGAGCGGTCGGTCCGTGCTCAACTTATGTTCTTGTTTCGGTCCATATTCCGGGGACTTAGAATTTTCCCGTAGGCAGTCGTGTTTCCGCCCGTGGCAGTCGTATTTCTACCAAATGGTTTATACTCCCGTCCGCACTCCGAGGACTTAGAGTTTTTCTAGTGGGCAGTCGTATTTCCACCAAAGGCAGTCGTTTTTCCGCCAAATGGTTTATACTCTAACCCGCAGTCTGGGGACTTAGAGTTTATGTCGTGGGCAGTCCTGTTTCCACCCGTGGCAGTCGTTTTTCCATCAAATGGTTTATACTCTAGCCCGCGGTCGGGGGCCTAGAGTTTTTGTAGTGGGCAGTCGTGTTTCCGCCATGGCGATCATTTTTCGACAAATGGTTTATACTCTAGCCTGCAGTCGGGGGCTTAGAGTTTTTGACGTGGGCAGTCGTGTTTCCGCCCGTGGTAGTCGTTTTTCTGCCAAATGGTTTATACACTAGCCCACGGTCTGGGGACTTAGATTTTTTGTCATGGGAAGTCGTGTTTCCGCCCGTGGCAGTCGTTTTTCCACCAAATGGTTTATACTCTAGCCCACAGTCGGGGGCTTAGAGTTTTTCTTGTGGGCAGTCATTTTTTCGCCAAACGGTTTATACTCTAGCCCGCAATCGGGGACTTAGAGTTTTTCTTTTTTTTGTCTCCTCATTGTCAGCGTCCTTTGTCCTTATTGCGAACGCCGCTCATTGGTTTGCCTTCGGGAATTGCCAACCGAGCAAACTTACGGAGTTCACCTGGTTCGATCCCTTCAGGGATTGGTATGATTGATCGACTTCAAACTCCTCGAATCTGTTCACACATCGCACATATCGATATCAATCAGTTTCATTGTATACTTAGCATAAAATTCAATAACAGCAACTTATATAAAGGAGACTCCAGATTTTATTTATCATGTGGAAAAAAACAAAACAGCTTGTCTTATTACACATTGAAAAGATCAAATGCTAAAGTAAATGCTAAAAATAACTAGTGCTGAAATACAAAAGAAATAGTCTAGGTGAAATAGCATCGTAAATGCTCATTATTCCACGCCCTTGGAAGTGTCGCGCCATCAACAGTCTCTAGCTTGAAAGTTCCTTCTCCAAGCCTCTGTCCAATGACGTGTGGTCCTTCTCTTGTCGGATTCATGTGCGATGGGATAGGAAAAACTCATTTTAGGACAAGATCGCCAACTTCAAAGGTTCTCGATCGGACTTTCATGTTGTAATATCAAACGATTCGATGTTGGTGAGCAGCTGCTCTCAAATCGGCCTCCTTGTGCTTCTCATGGATAAAGTCCAAAGATTCCAAGAGAAGATCTTGGTTCGTTCTGGGGTCGTAGTAAGTCACTCGATGAGAAGGGACTTCGAGTTTCACTGGAATAACTGCTTCGGCTCCATAAGCAAGAGCAAATGGAGTATGGTTAGTCGAGGACTTGTGACTGGTCCTATAGACCCAAAGGGTCGTAGGAAGCTCATCCACCCACTTGCCTTTAACCTTCTCCAAACGCTTTTCAGAATAGATTTGATAATCTTGTTTATAGCTTCAACCTGTCCATTCGCCTAAGGGTGAGCGACCGCCGCAAACCTCTTATCAATATGATACCTTCGACAAAATTCTTTAAATTCAGCGCTATCGAATTGAGTCCCATTATTAGTCATGATAGTTCATGGAAGATCGAAACGACATATGATGTTTCGAACAACGAAGTTAATAACTTCTTTAGTTGTAATCGTGGCTAACGGCTCCGCCTTGGCCCATTTGGTGAAGTAGTCAACTGCGACAATCGCATAATTCGCGCCACCTTTGGAGATTTGTAAAGAGCCGATGATGTCGATACCCCCGCATAGGGAATGGCCATGGACTGACCATTTGTGTGATCTCCGACGGTGGGGCTCTCAGTAGTTTTGCATATATCTGGCATTTGTCGCATCGCCTCACATAATCAGCAACATCCCGCTTCACAGTAGGATAGTAGTATCCATAATGGAGTATCTTTTTTTCTAAAGTTTGCCCTCCAGTGTGATCGCCACATTCCCCCTTATGGACTTCTTTTAAGACACGCTTTATCTCGTCATGGGCGATACACCGGAGTAAGGGAACAGAAAACCCCTTTCTATACATAGTTCCTTCTTGCATAATATACCGTGAAGCATTACAAAGGACTTGTCATTTTTCGTTTCTCTTCTCGAGCAAGATTCCATGCAACGGGTATTCTTTAAATGGAGTCATCCATGATTCCCTCTCGGGATCCGTTTTCGGTATTTGGTCAACTTCCATCATATTTATACTTGGGGTGTGCAATGTCTCGACTGGAACTAAGCCCGTCTATTGTGCATCACCAGTACTCGTGAGCTTTGCCAATGAATCGACTTCTCCGTTCTGCTCATGTGGGATATGTGAAATGTCATAGTAATCGATATCCGCCAACAGCTCCTGAACTCGAGTAAGATACGGGGCAAGTCGTTGTCCCTTAGCCTGATAATCTCCTCTTACCTAATATACCACCAGTTGTGAGTCGCAAAAGATTTCAAGAGACTTTACTCCGAGCTCCCTAGCGAGTTTTTGCCCAGTGATCAATGCTTCATATTCGGCATCGTTATTTGTAGTAGGAAAATCAAGCTTCAGAGCGTAGAAAATTGACCGGTTCTCAGGGGTTACGAGAACAATCCTAGCTCTGGAACAATGATCATTAGATGCTCCATTGGCGTACATCTTCCATCGTACAGCAGGGGATACTCTATTCTTTGGGGGCCCATCCTTCATGGTAAACTTTGCTATGAAGTCTGCCAATGCTTGTTCCTAAATAGCTCTTCGTGGCAGATATGTAATGTCAAACTGGCTGAGCTCGATGTTCAGTTTAAGTAACCTTCCAGATGTCTCAGGTCATTGTAGGACCTATCGTAACGGCTGGTCGGTACAAACATTGATTGGATAGGCTTGGAAATACGGGCGAAGTTTGCATGACGCGATTACCAAGCAGTACGCCAATTTCTCCATCTTCGGGTAATTTCTTTCTACACCCATTAATCATTTGCAGATGTAATACACTGGTCTCTGAACCCGGTTCTCCTCGCGAATCAATGCGGCACTTATGGCATGTGATGATACTGCCAAGTAAATATACAACTCCTCATGATCTACCGGCTTTGACAAGACAGGGGGTCTCTCCAAATGGTCCACCAAAGCTCGAAATGCGCCTTCAATATTTTGCGTCCACTCGAAATTCCTCTTTTCTTTCCTTATCAAGTCAAAGAAAGGAATACATTTACCAGTTGCCCTGGAGATGAATCGACCCAAAGCAGCAACCTTTCCGTTCAAACTCTGTACTTGTTTAATGGTTCTAGGTGGCTTGAATCTTTTCTGGATTAACTTCAATTCCTCGAGCATTGACAATAAAGCCCAAGAACTTCTCTGACACAACACCGAATGAGCATTTTAGAGTGTTCATTTTCATCTATAAAATTGAAAGATATCGAACATCTCTGCCAAGTCTCGAATGTGGTCGTTTGATCGTCGTGACTTCACGCGCATATCATCCACGTAGACTTCCATCGTCCTCCCAATCTGATCCTTAAACATTCGGTTAACCAGACGTTGATAGGTTGCTCCAGTGTTCTTTAACCCGAACGACATCACCATGTAACGGTATAACCCAACATCCATCACAAAACTAGTATGTTCCTGATCTGAACATGCAGGGATTTTATTATACCCCGAGTACGCATCCATAAATGACAACAATTCATGCCCTGCAGTAGAATCAACTAGTTGATCAATTCTGGGTAGAGGAAAACTATCTTTAAGAGCGACGGATCTCTTTGGATCCATGCCCCGTCTATTCTGTTTCACTGGAACGTATCTCGGGTTAATGTTTAATGCATGGCTCGCAATGGCAGGCACCCATACATGTCAGAATGAGTCCAAGCGAATACATCCAGATTCGCTCAGAGGAAATCAGTAAGTTCTCTCATCATCGAAGGGCTGAGCTGCGATCCAATTTTCAACACCCACGATGGGTCGTTGTAGCTGACTATAATATTAATCGTCGGCTCAGCCAGCACTACCTTGGTCTCCTTGGGTTCCTCCTCATCATCCCTCGAATCTATATCTCGATAAAACCGACTGTGGTGCCCAAGCCAAGGCTCAGGCGCCATTTGTCTATAACTTGGATGCGAATAGACTTGTCCACAACCTTTCCCTTCTCTTTTCGTTGAGCCTCTCTCAACTCAGCTACATAACAGGCACGTCCAGTCGCCTGATCATCATGCACAACAACTACTCCATTATCAGTCGGAAATTTCAATGTCAAACACCATGGGGCCAAAGCTCCCCGGAATTCAACCAGGGCCGGAGCGACCCAGAAAAACATTGTACGGTGAATTAACATCCGAAACAATGAACGGTAGGATCCGCACCCTCCTACGTTCACCTTCTCCCAACTCAGCTGGCAATTCGACATAACCTACTGCTTTAGTAGCCAGACCATTGAAATCGTGTATATGAGCTTTAGATGGTTTCAAATCCTTAGCCTCCATCCTCATTTGATCATACGCCTTCTTAAAAGATAATGTTCATTGAACTTCCACAATCAATCAATATTCTTCTCACCAGAACAGGGCCAATCATTGATGGGATAACCATCGGGTCAATAGTGGGGGCCTCAACTCTATCGGCATCCCTGCTTCTGAATATTATATCATCCGCCATCGTACGTTGTTGCTTGGCCAGAGTTCCATCCTTCGTATTCGAACAACATTCAAAATCCACATGTCTCATTGAACTAGCATAGCGCTCCATTTCCTGCCAACTCCTATCCATAGGATGCGATCCACCAACTATTGTGTTTATTACCAACCTTCCACCGGTCCATGTAGGCTCCTCAGCCCTGCGCGGAGCCTACCCTCGATTGGGGTCAGACGTCCCCAGTCCGTCGTCCTGTGGATTTTTCACAAACTGCTGCTACTTTTTCACCCGAATCAATTTCTCAATGGCATCGTGGAGATGCCTACACTCGTTAGTATTGTGCCTGCAACATTCATGAATCGGTAATACTTTTCGATTTGCTTCTGTGTCTCTGTCGACTCTTTCGGACGTGGCTTCTTATATTGAAAAGTATTGCAGGTGGACAGGTAAATGTTTTCCAGGGATGCATTCAAAGGTGTATAGCTATCATACATAGAAAACCTAGGCTTCGGCCTTCCGAGCTCCCTCTTCCGGTCTCGATTCCCTTCACCACTTCTTTTCTGCTGATTCGTCTTGTTTTGAACATTAACCTACACCTTCCCAGAACTCTCGTCACACTGCTTTATCGTAATGTTGCTTTGCACTGCTTCCCCACTGGCCCCTGCGGCATTACTCTTCCTAGACAACTTGGCATCCTCCTTTCTCATAAACTGGGCTGCCTTTGAATAGAAACGTTCCAGCATGGCCGATGGTTTTTGTTAGGAAATCAAATTCATGGTTTTAATGACAACAACTATACAATGAAAATCAAATGTACATATATATGTATATATACAAGAACTTGCTAGAGCAACATCACTAGAAAGACAAGAACAAGGTGCAAAGAACGATACAAGAGGCTAAAAGTCGATAGAATTGGAAAAGGAATTGCACATACACAAATACAGTAACATGCACACATTCAGACGTCCTGTTTCACAATTCAGAAGAAAACAGACGTCTGATCCTGAACTCAGACGTCTGAAAGACATCCAGACATAAAACAGAAATGAAGACCAGACGTCTGGATAATAAACACAGACGTCTGAAATGCTACCAGACACAAAAAATATATGAAGGCCAGACGTCTGAGGTCACTTTCCAGACGTTTGATTATAGGCTCGACCGTGTATTTTCAAAGTCCAACTGTCACATCCGAAAAGACACATCCGCTTCTCTTCGCCACAACTCTTCATCATCAACAGAAGCAACTATAGAGCACTCATTAATGGATGCAACTACTCAACATACTTATCTACAACTATATATAGCATCAGGAATCAAGAGAAAAGATGAACCTGTCTACTTTACTGACTTATGCTCTCTGATTATACACTTTATCATATACTCTTGATCTCTAGCAATCTATACTTGTATTCTACTCTTCCAAATATACAGTTCCTCATAGACAATACTCTCTAGATATATATTGGAAGCTTTTGTACTATATAGTCAACATCCGTGTAATAGAGAACACACAATTGACAAAGAAACTCTGCTATTGTAAACCTGTTCCTCCGGGTGAAGTGAGGGTTATTTGGTGAAAGGAAATTCCGAAGAGGAGCTTCGGGACTGGACGTAGGACGAGAGGTCCGAACCAGTATAAAATCCTGGTGTGATTATTTTATATTTACTTAGATTAATATTGTTTTAGTTGCATCATATATTTTGCCACATATACTTGCATATACACTACACAATCCACTCTGTATAGACTTTCAATTGGTATCAGAGCCTGGTATTCTAGAGATCGTAACAACATCCTAGAATAAATGGCTATAAAGAGATCTAGTCAAGGCAATAGGAAGAGGAAGAGGAAGAGCAATAAAGAATAATCAATGGAGAGAACAGACAAATGCTTCATGGCTAAACTTAGATCACAATCGGTATGCTTAGATTCTTTATATAAAGATCTTCTGTTAGCACATGATGAGTTATTAAAAGATTGTAAAACCTTGAATAAAGTTAATAGAATTGCTTTAGAAAAGTTAAAAGATTATGAGCAAGAAATTTCTAGTTTAAAAGAGGAAAATGAATTTATGATAAAACAAACTAAATGTTTTGAAAATACCATAGAAGAACTTGTTTCACAAAAAGATTTCCTACAAAAAGAAAATGAGCAGTTAAAAGATAAAAACAATGATCTTTTAGAGGAAATCAATGTTCTGCAAAATAAATATACTATCTTTGATAAAGAAAAGGAAATTTTTTCAAAAGAAATTACGGATTTGAAAAGACAAAATGATTTATTACAATCATCTTTAGATAATTCAGAATCTCGAATTTTTCTTCTCGAAAATGAGAACTGTACGATAAAAAGGGAGAATTCTGAATTAAACAAGCAAATTGATATTTTGAAAAACAGTAATATTTCTTTTGAAAATAATAATTTTGACTTCAAAGCTAAATTTGATAATCTTAACACCGAAGCCACAAGATTTAATAAAGGTCAAAACGATTTAAACATGATTTTATCTAGTTCTAGACCTTTACATGACAAAAGTGGTTTAGGATATAATAAAACTGATCGTAGAAATAGCACTAGATACGCTTTCATGTATAGAAAAAATGTTAGTGCTAGTACTAGATTTCAAGTAAAGCCTAGATCAAATTCTTATAGAAATTCAAATACTGTTATGGTCAATAATATTCATAATTTCTCTAGAAGTACAAAATCATTGAACGGAAATATGAATAAAAATTATTTAAGTATTTGGGTTCCTATTAATTGGAAAAATAGAGAAAAATACATTGATGATTATTTTGATATGGTAGTTAATAATGAAAATTATATTTATAAAGGTTCAACCACATCCAAATGGGTATGGTTTCCAAAGATCTAACCCCCCGGACCCTAACATAGTAAGTGGGTACCAAAAAATGATTTTTGTATTACAGGTACTCGGAGAAACAAAAGAAAAGATTTTGGTATTTGCAAATATGATTCCCTCATTCTTTTTTGATAATGACAAAGGGGGAGAGATAATGGAAAGCACATATTCAGGGGGAGATTTATAAAAATTACATATAAGTACATTGTATAGTTGTCATCATCAAAAAGGGGGAGATTGTTAGGAAATCAAATTCATGGTTTTAATGACAACAACTATACAATGAAAATCAAATGTACATATATATGTATATATACAAGAACTTGCTAGAGCAACATCACTAGAAAGACAAGAACAAGGTGCAAAGAACGATACAAGAGGCTACAAGTCGATAGAATTGGAAAAGGAATTGCACATACACAGATACAGTAACATGCACACATTCAGACGTCCTGTTTCACAATTCAGAAGAAAACAGACGTCTGATCCTGAACTCAGACGTCTGAAAGACATCCAGACATAAAACAGAAATGAAGACCAGACGTCTGGATAATAAACACAGACGTCTGAAATGCTACCATACATAAAAAATATATGAAGGCCAGACGTCTGAGGTCACTTTCCAGACGTCTGATTATAGGCTCGACTGTGTATTTTCAAAGTCCAACTGTCACATCCAAAAAGACACATCCGCTTCTCTTCGCCGCAACTCTTCATCATCAACAGAAGCAACTATAGAGCACTCATTAATGGATGCAACTACTCAACATACTTATCTACAACTATATATAGCATCAGGAATCAAGAGAAAAGATGAACCTGTCTACTTTACTGACTTATGCTCTCTGATTATACACTTTATCATATACTCTTGATCTCTAGCAATCTATACTTGTATTCTACTCTTCCAAATATACAGTTCCTCATAGACAATACTCTCTAGATATATATTGGAAGCTTTTGTACTATATAGTCAACATCCGTGTAATAGAGAACACACAATTGACAAAGAAACTCTGCTATTGTAAACCTGTTCCTCCGGGTGAAGTGAGGGTTATTTGGTGAAAGGAAATTCCGAAGAGGAGCTTCGGGACTGGACGTAGGACGGGAGGTCCGAACCAGTATAAAATCCTAGTGTGATTATTTTATATTTACTTAGATTAATATTGTTTTAGTTGCATCATATATTTTGCCACATATACTTGCATATACACTACACGATCCACTCCGTATAGACTTTCAGTTTTCCAGCTAGCCAGTCACCAAATTCAAATTCCGAGTCGACCCCTCTCGTCACAGCCATGAGTATCGTGTGATCATTTGGGTTACTGACTTCAGTGGTCGCAACATGAAAACTCTGCAAATAGTCCTTCAGTGATTCCCTTGGAGCCTGGACTACACTCGATAATGACATCACATCTTTAGGGCGAGTAGGGTGGATCCGAAACTACTCCATAAACCTTGTTGCTAGTTCGTCGAATCTTGAGATTAATCATGGGGGTAATCTTGTGAACCATATCGTGGCGATTCAAAAGAGAGTTGTAGGGAAGCATCTACATTTTTTGGCATCGTTCGCCCTTGCCGATTCCATTAAACATTCGTACCTCATAATGTGTTGCCTGGGGTCGGTTTTCCCCTCATAAGCAGGCATCGTAGGCATGTTAAACCTTCTAGGATACTCCGCATGTAAAACACTATTGGAAAATGGAGTGTGGCTCCTAGAGACTCCCCAATCATCATTCTTTAAGCCCTGGTTCTCTCTCACCAGCTGTTTGACCATTGCGGATAAGTCTGGTGTCTTGATAGGCGGCGCCAAGTGGTGGTCGTGCTCCACCTCGTGTGAATGTTCCAGTCGGTGTCTCCGAGCCATTTCACGCCTCCTTGGCCTATCATCCTCCTAATGTGCATTCTGAGCATTCACTTCGTTATCATTCCGAAGAGGTAGTTGGTCAGCATCCAAACGAACTCCAGCGTCCAAGTTCCCGGATCCAACTCGAGCATAACCCCCCAACTACAGTTGAGGAGCAGTCCCCCTGGTTGAGGAATCGGTACCGACCCCTAGGAGGGATCAGCACCAACCCATCTTGGCAGACCATGTTGGTCTGCCAAGTGTTGCTCTGATGTCCCTGTTCGTGCTGCTTTCTGTGACGCCTCCGCCTGTGATGTTCGTCTGATGAATTCGAACTATCTGACGCCGAGTAAGAAGCGAATCCCTTTTGGCGCTTTGGCGTTGCTGCTGAGCAATCTGGTTCATCAAGTTTGCATTAGTCTAAATTTGCTCGTTTAGATGCCTACGACTTTCCATCAACTCTCTCATCAACTCATTAAATTCAGCTCTAGTTATGGAATCAGCGGGGTTCTGGACTGCAGCAGGCTCCGCATTCACATTAGCAGGTTGGTTGCTTGGGCCCCCTTGTTGGACACTGGCAGTTTCGTTGGCATCAACATTCAGGGAAGTAGATCTGGTGTGCCTCACCATTCTGGATTCCATTGCTTAGACCTTGATAAATCTAAGTAGTATCTGCAAGCTTTTGAAGATGAATTTGGATTTCCTTCGAGGGATTTCGTCAATCCAGTAGCAACAAAGGTGATCCTAACAGCCTGGGAATCAACGTTATCAGTGAAAGCACCAAAATGTTTGCAACCAAATTGGCCACAAACACCCAAGAATAGATTTAAGTAATAAACTAAATGAAGAAATTAAATGAAAATAGTGGGAGATCACAAAATTTCAAGAAAAACACAGTAGAAAGTAAAAACAACAAGATTTATAGTGGTCCGGCACTGATTGCCTACGTCCACTTTGAATATTCTCTTTATTGCTTCTCAATTCACTTGATTACAATTACAAACAGCAATAAATAGCAAGATATCAGACAAGAATGGTGGAAGTTAGTTACAATAATGTTGGAGTTTAACTAACAATGTAAGAGTCCCTAGAATGGCCCCAGTGCCTGTATTTATAGATGAAGGCGGCCTCCAATATGACTGAAACTTCGACAACAGGACCTCCCTAACCATATGGGCCCACCATAGGGAGGGCTAGGCCCAACTCTCAGTGGATAGGGATTGGTACCGATCCCTCCATGAGTCGAGTTTGGGCTAGCGATCCCTATGGTAGATCCCTTATGACATAACATACTGGTGCTTTAGATATCAAGATGTTTGGATGTATGGAGCTCCTGTTCTTGTAGTACTTTGGTTCGAATCTCAACTTGGTCAAGGGAATGCCGAGCCCTCCTAGTTCTCCAATGTATGTCGATCCATCCCCCACGAACCATGCCATGCCGATCCATATCACACGGACCATACCATGCCGATCCATCCCTTTTAAATGCACCATGTCGATCCATCCCTTTTGAATACACCATACCGATTCTTATCTTACGACTCCTACTGTGCCGATCCATGTCACACAGACCATACCATGTCTTATGTCGACCCCTCTACATCCCTACCTAAGTGAACATACCGATCCTTATGGCTTCCTTATGTTATACCGTACCCTATGCTACCTCATTCATATTCACCATCCACTCTCCCGACCCCTCTCTTATATAGACTAACCCTTATCTTTTCGACATCCCGCGCTGTCATCTATCAACTATGTCCTATCCGGGCTTGATACAACTGTCCGGACATTATATCTTGGTCATGTAGCTATCGTCCAGTGATCATCCTTCTCATCAATGGTAGAGTCTGGCCTATGCGATCCGTCCAATATAGCCAGGTCATGGCACCGGGTAACAAACATTGAATAGGAACAAGTCCTATAAACATCAAGATAAGTACAAAACCTATAAACATCAAATAGAAAAAAGTCCTATAAACATCAAAGGCGAGTCATAAACTTGTCGAAAGTTCTATATAATTTTATATAGTAATCGAATAGCTGATGACCATGTATCCCATACCACATGGATTTACCCAAACGTTTACAATACAATAGTAAACTCCACTAGTGTGTAACAATGGTTCGGTCGAACAAGTCCATGAGTTTATCAGTAAAACAAACGCGAGCGTTCCTTACCACTCGTTTTATTTGACTGTTTAAATCAATTTCTCATTCAATCGATAATGTGCAATTTTATGAAAATATTTCTCTCTTAAAACCACTTTTAAAATATTTGTTTATAATGGAAATATATATATAAGTAGCTTTTCAAACTATCATTCTAAAACATTTCTAAAGCCATTGCATATGAAAATGGATAGTGTGTGTGTGTATATATATATATGAATAAAAGAAATTGTATGAATATATATATATATTAGATTGGAACATAAATAGTTTTGTATAAAACAATTGGATTTAGAAATCAATCATTTGTAAATCCAGGTTGAAAATGTGCATCAAAAGTGTGTAATTCTCCTAAGATCCATAGAACAACTCTATGGTATGAAAAATATCGAATCGAATTCAAAAATTCATAAATCACAAATCCGATAAATATCAATAAAATTAACATGAAATGCAGTATTAAAATTTAGCAATCAACTTCTGGAATCCAGTAGGACAAACAAGTGACAAACGTGTTGATCAGAAATGCCAGAACAAAGCCTGGATGTCAGGTTCAGGCTACAACCGATGCACTGGTTTGACCAACCGATCCATCGGTTGGTTCGCTTGGGCTGACATCTAGGTGACTCCGATGACCTTTCATCGACCTGTTTTCGATCATTCTTCCTGTGATGCTTCTCTTATGATTTATGGTACTGAATAGGCAGTCATCCATGCATATAAACATGTATAATTGGATGAAAATCATGATTTCATATGGTGGGTTTTAGTAAACAGCAAATACAATTCAATTAGACAATGAATTGATCAAAATTTTGAGATCATATACACTTTGAATTCAACCATAATCATCAAACAGCAGCAACCATTTATCTAAGGCTAAAATTAGTGAGATGAACTCACCTAAAAAGACCGTGGATGGAAGATTAGAGCTTAGAATCTCCTATGCGTTTCTAATTCAATCTCAATCTAGGCTATGAACAAAGGTTGGATAATAATTGATCAAAATCAAAAATCAAACACTAAAATAAATCATTAAATTGATGCATAGATAGAGGAGATTGCTTTTATCACAACACTCTAAAATAGATTGAAAGCCCCTTTATTTCACTCTTTAATTTGCAATTGTACTTAGAGGAATTTGAGTTTTTGGTTCGGTGATGAAAAGAGAATGAGAAAAAAATGGATGTATGTCTTTCTCATTTCTATTTCCTTTGGTTTTGGGCTAAGTTGGTAAGGAATGTGGATCCATCATCCAAGTGTTGCTAATTCTTTCAAAAACCAAAGTGTTACTAATTTATTGTGATTTATTTTAACATTTTATAAATAATAATTTAATTTAAACAATATTCTAATTTAACTAACATTTATTTCAAAAATTTCAACAATATAAATAACATGTCAAAATCTCACTTTTATCAATATTGAAATATTTTATCAAAATTAATTACAACTTTTAAAATGAAAAGTTAGTCTTCATATTTTTATAAAATGAACCATTAATTAAGAAATTATATTTCAAACAATGAAATTATTTTCATACAATTTATTTATTCATTTTCTCCAACATTATTCTTATATAATTAAATATAAGAATTAAATAGCACAAAAAGAAAACTCATTAAATTCCCAATTTATTAAAATCCAAATCCATTTTAATTTGGAAATGCAGTAATTTACAAACTCCCCAATTTCATTCAATTAATAAATTAAAATTAATTAAATCATATTTTAAATTTAGATTCTAGGTAATCTCGACTGGGGTTATTATAGACTCCCTCCCTTATAAAAATTGTGTCCCCATAATTTCTTAAGAAAAAGTCAATAACAATTCAAAGATGCATCCGAAGAGGATAAAATCATAAACATGAAATAGTTCAAAAAAAAGACTCACCACTAATGAGCAAGAGAAAGGATTTCCGGATGTGTTTGCTCGATGAATTCTCTAGTCTCTTATGAACGGTCCTTTGGATTGCTAGACCATTGGACTTTAACGAGCGAAACGTCTATATTTCAAAGGTCTTTAACCTCCGATACAACAATATGAATAGGTCTCTGCTCATAAGTAAGGTCGGGTGAAATCTCAAGCTCCTCAAGAATCCTCGATTCAAGAATAGAATCTGAATCGCAAAGACACTTCCGAAGTTGAGAAATATGGAATACATCACGAATACCGGAGAATTGGGTAGAAGGAGATACCCAATAGGCAACATGGTTGATATGCTCATTGATATTGTATGGTCCAATATATCTCGGAGTCAACTTCCTTGAATGACTGAACCGCACTGCAACCTTTAATGGAGATACAAGAATAAAGACTCGATCTCCTACAGAGAATTCCAAGGCCTTTCTCTTATTATCTGCATAGGAATAATGTTTGCTCTGTGCCACTTTCATTCTTTATCAGATAAGATTGATCTTCTTAGAAGCTTCATGAATAGATCCGGGGCTGAAAATAAGCTTCTCTCAAGACTCAAGCCAACAAAAAGGTGATCGACACAGCCTGACTTAAAGAGCCTCAAAAGGAGCCATGCTGATACTAGATTGAAAAGTTGTTGTTGTAAGAAAACTCAATAAGGTACATATGATCTTCTTGACTCCCACCGAAGTCGAGAACACAAGGACGAAGTAAGTCTTCCAACATCTTATTCACTCGCTCCGTCTGTCCATCTATCAAGGGATGATAGGCAGCGCTAAAATTAAGCTTTGAACCCAAAGCTTTTTGGAGACACTTCCAGAACCACTTGTAAAGAAGGGATCCCAATCACAAACATGGCACTAGGAACACCATGAAGTCTTACGATCTCCTTAACATTGATCTTAGCAAGCTAAGAAGCAGTCCGGTTGGACTTAAAAAGAATAAATTAGTTAGATTTGGTCAAACG
Source organism: Allium fistulosum (assembly GCA_030737815.1). Lineage (NCBI taxonomy): Eukaryota > Viridiplantae > Streptophyta > Magnoliopsida > Asparagales > Amaryllidaceae > Allium > Allium fistulosum. Next base: position 875,091,192 of record CM060906.1, read on the forward strand.
ATCAACAATCACCCACAAGCTATCATGGCCAGCACTCGAACGAGAAAGACCATCAATGAAATCCATAGAAACTTTAAATGGAAAAGGAAGAATAAGATTACGATCATTACAAGATCGAACAAAAGAGGATTTAAAATATGAACTTATGAAAGTAAGCTCATAGTACCTGGTCCCATTTCCACATCGGGACCTCCAATGGTTGCAAAAGACCACTGGGATGGTGATGCTCGGCCTTAACAAGCCGACAAGTCAAACACCACTTCACAAACTATGCTACATCCCACTTCATGCCTTCCCAATAATAAAGACGCTTCATATCTGCATACATCTTACTACTACCGAGATGAATAGTATGCTTGGAACGATGACACTCCTCTATCTGTCCTAAGGTCACCATCATCGGGAACTAAAAGTCGACCACTTCTACGAATACAACCACGAGCATCAATAACAAAATCCTTCAACTCATCACCTCGGGAAACACCACTATACTACTGAAAAAGATTGGATAGATTAGGGTCACGCTTCTAGGCTTCCACGATCCGATCCAAAAGACAAGGACGGGCCTCTAAGCTAAACAACAAGATGGAGAATTAGAATCCAGAAACAATCCCTAATTTCACAAGAAGATAGAATCTTAAGATTCTTCCATTGGGCTAACATCAAAGAAACAACAGCCTGCTTACGACTAAGAGCATCCACTACTCGATTCCCCTTCCCAGAGTGTACTGAATATCAATATTGTAGGAAGCGAGGAATTCAAGCCATCTCTGTTATCGCATATTAAGCTCCTTCTAAGTGAATAAGTACTTCAACGACTTATGATCAGTATAAAGCACAAATCTCTCACCCAACAAATAATGACGCCAAATCTTTAAAGCAAAGACTGCAGCTGCGAGCTCCAAATCATGAGTGGCGTACCTCACCTCATTCGGCTTCAACTACCTCGAAGCAAAAGCAACAGCGCGGTCTAGTTGCATAAGAACAGCACCCTAACCAAACCTACTAGCATCTATGTAGACCACAAATTCTTGATTCTCATCGAAACCACAAGAATAAAAGCATTGGAAAGGAGTTCCTTCAACTTCTGAAAAGAAGCTTCACAGTTATCCGACCAAATATACTTAACTCCTTTTCTAGTAAAAGAAGTGACAAGTAAGACAAACTCGGAAAAGTCCTTCATGAATTGACGGTAATAACCCACCAATCAAAGAAAACTGTGAATCTCTGATACATTCTCAGGTCTTTTCCAATTTTGAATAGCTTCAATCTTCGATGGATCAATAGAAATACCTTCTTCGGAAACTACATGCCCTAAGAACTTCACTTGCCTCTGCCAAAAGTGACACTTAGAAAATTTGGCTTTCAACTAATTCTTTCTAAGTATCTCTAAAATAATCCTAAGATGTTCCATATGTTCTTCCTCAGATTTAGAATAAATAAGAATATCATTAATGAATATAAGAACGAATTGATTGAGAAATTCTCAGAAAACATGATTCATAAGATCGAAAAAATAAGCTGAAGCGTTCGTTAATCCGAAAGGCATAACAAGCCACTTATAAGAACCACAATGGGTACAGAGAAGTAAGAGGAATGTTATCCTTAGCCACACGAAGCTGATGAAATCTGATTACTAAGTCTAACTGGGAAAAGACTTTAGCGCCACAAAGCTGATCAAAAAGATCATCGATCCTAGGCAAGGGATACTTGTTCTTAATGGTAGCTCATTAAGCTTGCGGCAATCAATGCAAAGCCTAAAAGTACCAACATCCTTCTTCACAAACATGGCAGAAGCTCCCCAAGGAAAAGAACTGGACTGGATAAATTGCTTCGCTTCCAACTTCGACAACTGCTTCCTCAACTCCTCATTCTCTTTAGCAAACATTTGATAGGGAGGACGACTAATCGAATGAGCACTAGGAATAAAATCAATTCAAAACTCAATCGCCCGCTTGGGAGGCAACCCTGAAATAGGTTCAAAAATATCAGGATTGCCACAAACAACATAAATTTGGGAAATGATATCGCCTTCCCGAGCCTTGAGAGAAAATAAGGATGCTTCCGAATCAGAATCAACATCATGAAGAATGATAGAAATCCACTTAACAGATTTCAGATGTCTAAGATAAATAGTTCTTTTGGGACATAAGATACGGGTTTCATAATGGTTAGGCCCCATTCACGAAATCATTCCAAACCCAAGATAGTGCATAACATGAAGATCGGCATGAAAAGAATGACCGCATAAGATAATCTCGACATCTCTACAAATCACACTTAGGGTTGCGGACCCACTAACCGGTTTCATAATTCTCAGCGAAGTCACTAAGCACACAACATCCAAAGATAAAGCATCAACAAGTTCCTTCGATATGAATAAGTGAGATGCACCTGTATCGAAGAGAACCCAAAAAGGAAGGTTCCAAAAAACAATTACACCTTCAAGAACATAAGAAGATATACCTCGATGCTGAGAAGATCCATCAGAAGCCTGCACAACACTAAGCTTCCCGAAAGTGAGGCCTTTAGCTGCTTAGGGACAAGATGCTACAAGATGACCTTCTTTCTTGCAATAACGACAAATAGGAGCTTTTGGACAATCCTTAATGAAATGCTCCTTAGAATCATAATTGTAGCACTCTCCTTTAGTTGGTTGTGATGGAGTGAAACTAGAACCTTGCTTCTTAATCTTCCTGTTAGGATACAAGGGCTTCGACTTGTTGAATGGTTGTTTCTTTTTCGGATGAAAGCTCTTCTTCTTCGCTATGTCTTCTTCACTACTATCCTTTTCGACTGCTTCAAGTTTAAGGGCCGAATCAACTAACTCCACAAATGAAACCTTCAATTGCAACATCAACGCATTCTTAAGATGCTTCTGCAAACCATCCATAAATCTTTAATTCTTCTTTAGTGGAGTACTTATGTGCTCGACCACGTATTTGGAAAGGACTTCGAAGGTCGACACATACCCCGCTACAGAAGACTTCCCTTGCTTCAACTCAATAAACCTCTTAGCTAATGAGGCTTTCTCCAATTCGGCGATGAATTTCAACTCAAATTATCCCCTAAGCTGCTCCCAAGAAAGAGTAGACTCATCCACCTCCACTATAAAATGCTCATACCAATCAAGAGCCAGCTCTTGGAGCTGACTAGAAGCTACCTGAACCCTCTACTGATCGTCAAGACCTATGCGAGAAAAGATCTGCTTGCATGTCCTGAGCCATGCCAGCACCTCAATCATACTCTCAGAACCTTTAAAAGGCTTGCCACCATAATGTGCAAAGTCATTGCACATACATGCAAAACTCGATTTGCGAGAAGAAGAATCCGAAGGAGGTCCGATAGGTTGAGCATTCCTAACAAGTTCCATAATCTGCCTGGGGGACATAAACACTCCGTCTGGAGGAGGGCCACTGGACTGCCCACCAACAGAATGAGCAGGTGGTCTACCACCAGCTATCTAAGATTCTGAAAGGAATAAAATAAAATAAAAAATTATTCATGAGTCATACAATTCAATATTATAAATTTCAAAGATAGACACAAAGGAATATACTTCATGAAACCTAAGGGACGATTCCTAAGACATGCCCAATCCACGATTCATATCTGTAATACCATACTTTGTTCTGAACTCGGCTTTGATACCAAGCTGTGACGACCCACCACGAGGCCTAGAATAACATAGAATATTACAAAGTAATATTGTCGGCTAGTGTAGAGTGGGGCTGGTTAGGAGCGACCATCCGTGAATTTTACTTTAAGCAAGCATTGATGCATCGATTATTATGCTATATATTTCTTGAATCAAGTGGAATCGATGTATACAATTCAGGCTTAAAACAAAACTATGGTGGCTATAATAAAATTTAAAGCAACATATAATAATATACAGATCATAGAATATCAGATCAGTCACGGTGGAATATAATGGGTACAAGTCTGAACCGACACATAATAGATACATGATGTAGACTATACATATACAAAGTGCTATATCACAAAATGAATATATACACAAAAGGAGTCTAATCTCAATACAAGATACTACATAATGTTAAATATATGCAAAGGATGACAAAAGAGAACTACTAGCTAACAGGTAAGCTATCCACTCTAAAGCCTCAAGCTAAAGGACTTGAAACATCTCGGTCTGACCCGAGTATTATAAAAATAATAAACGGGTCAATCTAGACTAAGATAAATATGTTAGCAAAACTGAATGATAGATAAAGTAATCTAGATCTCATTTATAAACATATATCGAAAAATACTAAACATGTATCGATAGTTCAAATCACCAAATACAAAAAAATCATAATAGCTTCTTAAAAGCAAAAACCTATGAAATGATTTGGTGACAATACAACAATGTTAGATCTAGAAATCCAGAAATCTCATAAATAAGGGGGCGCCAAACTTCAAGATTTGTGAAATAAATTCACATACGTGCATGTAACTCCAAGATAGACGCATAAGTCTATAAACGTTAAGATAGGTACGAAACCTATAAACATCAAAATAGGTGTAAAACCTATGAACTCCAAGATAGGCACGAAATCTATAAACATCAAATAGGAACAAGTCCTATAAACATCAAGGTAGGTACAAAACCTATAAACATCAATTAGGAACAAGTCCTATAAACATCAAAGGCGTGTCATAAACTCATCATAAAGTGTTAAATACTTTTATATGGTAATCGAATAGATAACAACCATGTGTTCCATACCACACGGTTACCCAAACGTTTATTGTACAATAATAAACTCCACTAGTGTGTAACAATGGTTTGGTCGAACAATCCAGGAGTTAATATGTAAAACAATCACGAGTGTTCCATACCACTTGTTTTATTTAACCGTTTAAATTAATTTCTCATTCGATCGATAACGTGCAATTTTATGAAAATATTTCTCTTTTAAAACCACTTTTAAAATATTTGTTTATAATGGAAATGTATATGTATATAAGTAGCTTTTCAAAGTATCATTCTAAAACGTTTCATTGCATATGAAAATGGATAGTGTGTGTGTGTGTGTGTATAAATAAAATTCTTTGTATGAATATATATATACTAGATTGGTACATAAACAGTTTTGTATAAAACGATTGGATTTAGAAATCAATCATTTGTAAATTCGGGTTGAAACGTGCATCAAAAGTGTGTAATTCTCCCAAGATTCATAGAACAAACCCTATGGTATAAAAAAACATCGAAAAGAATTCAACAATTCATAAATCATGAATCCGGAAAATATCAATAAAATTGACATGAAATGCAGTATTAAAATTTAGCAATCAACTTCTAGAATTCAATAGGACAAACAAGTGACAAATGGGTCAATTGGAAATACCGGAACGTAGCCTAGATGTCAGGTTCAGGCTACAACCTGTGCACTGGTTCGACCAACCGGTCCATTAGTTGGTTCACCTGGGCTGACTCCAGGCAACTCCGGTGAACTTCCGTCGATCCGCTTCCGCTCATTCTTCCTGTGATGCTTCTCTAATGATTTAAGTTACTGAATAGGCAGTCATGCATGTGTATAAACATGAATAATTGGATGAAATTCATGGTTTCATATGGTGGGTTTCAGTAAACAGCAAATACAATTCAATTAGACAATGCATCGATCGACATTCTGAGATCATATATACTTTGAATTCAACCATAATCATCTAACTATAGCAACCATTTATCTAAGGCTAGAACTAGTGAGATAAACTCACCTAAACAAACACGGGATGGAAGATTAAAGCTTAGAATCTCTTATGCCTTTCTAATTCAATCTCAACCAAGGCTATGAACGAAGATTGAATAGGAATTGATCAAAATCAAAAAACTAAAATAAATCATTAAATTGATGCATAAATAAAGGAGATTACCTTTTATCAAAACACACTAAAATAGATTAAAAGCCCCTTGATTTCACTCTTTAATTTGCAAATTTGGGGATTTAAGGCTTTTTGTACTTAGAGGAATTTGAGTTTCTGGTTCGGTGATGAAATGAGAAGGAGAAAATAATGTACGCATGTTTTTCTCATTTCTATTTCCTTTGGTTTTGGGCTAAGTTGGTAAGGAATGTGGATCCATTAGCCAAGTGTTGCTAATTCTTTCAAAAACCAAAGAGTTACTATTTGTTGTGTTTCATTTTAACATTTTATAAATACTAATTTAATTAAACAGTATTCTAATTTAACTAACATTTATTTCTAAAATTTCCACAATATAAATGACATGTCAAAATCTCACTTTTATCGATATTGAAATATCTTATCAAAATTAACTACGACTTTTAAAACGAAAGGTTATTCTTCATAATTTTATTAAATGAACCATTAATTAAGAAATCATATTTTAAACAGTGAATTATTTTCATATAATTTTTTTATTCATTTCTCTAGCATTATTCTTATATAATTAAATATAAGAATTAAATAGCATAAAAAGAAAATTCATTAAATTTCCAATTTATTAAACTCCAAATCCATTTTAATTTGGAAATAAAAAAATTTACAAATTCCCTAATTTCATTCAATAAATTAATTAAAATTAATTAAATTAAATTTTAAATTTAGATTCAAGGTAATCTCGACCGGGATTGTTGTAGATTATTTTCCCTTAAAGTTATAGCATTTCAAAGTGACATACATTGGTTTCCCTAAATGATCAATGTCAAATTTATTTAAGAAAATGCATTGGTATCCCCAATGATAAAGTCCCATTTATAAACATTTAGTTTGTCAAAACTAATCTACTTTGGTGTCTCCAATGATAGTGTCGACATCTATAATCAAAAGTGCATTGGTATCTCCAATGTTTAGAATCGAAGTCATAAAACAGTAGGCTCGCCGTCCTTGTAGATTAATATAGATCAATGTCAAAGTTCATCTACATTGGTGTCCCAAATGATAGTGTCGAAGTTTACAAATTTTTAAAACAACATTGATATCCCCAAGGACGACGTCGAAATGGAAAGCTTAAGGCTCACCACCTTTGAAGAAGATAGGCAACATTCAGGCCACACTATACCGCATCGACCCTCTACCCAAGGTAAAACCAAACTTAAGTTTATGTAGTATAAATTCACATCGAAGATAACATTGTCGACTTCCATAAACCATAAGCTATCCATCTATTAAACAAAACTTAAACTTTTATAAGTTATATGGCCATCTACTGAAGTGATAGGGTCATCGACCCTCTTAAAACATAGGCATCTTCACTTCTTTAGAACATTTTCAATTTATATAAAAACAAGCCTCTTCGGCATTCAAAGATAAGGTGCGACGTCGTGGCCAAGCGGCATCGACACTAAAACATAAGGTTACCGACCCTGATGCACAATGACCCCCAAGACCCTCAACGATGTCAAACTTTTACACTTAAGTTACTTCGGCTACTATGCCGCTTTTTATATATTGTCGAAGACGTAATAAGCGGCATCATTGCCTTGATTTGGAAAACAACCAAAGAGATGAGATGCGGTATCATTTAGAACGGTGATGAAAGCAAGAGACGTTGTTGATGTCGACATTAAGCTTTTAAAACATTAGACAAATCACGAAGATACCATTGCCACCGATACTATATTGTCGACGCGGTCGACTTCGGCCCACTTGGAAACATTACATAGCTACTGAAGTAACTATCTTACACTTATTTTCACTTCAACGTCGACACTCATGGATGCAACCTTGTTTTAGGCTCGGCGACGTTAAGGTAGTATTACACCATCATAATTCATGTGAAAACTGTTTCATTACTACTTTAAGCAAAAACTTTTCACCCAATCTTATTTCTTGTCCAATTTCTATTGGATAAAAAAATTTCTTTACAAATTCTTTTCAAAATTAATGTCGCACTGAATTTTCAAGTTCCAAAACATGTTTAAAATAGTTAATTAATATCTTTAATTAATTATCCTTTTAAATTCTTATCTAGTATGATAAATTCACAATAAGTTGAAATCACTTGGGAAAAATCATGAAAATTCGCATAAATTAGAGAATATACTTCCATTTACCATATAAAAAATTCAAACCTAAAAACCATATTTAATTATTTTAAATAATTAAAACCCAAAAATAAGCTATTTCCTTCATAGGAAATTCATAAAATAATCTATATAACTTGAAAATTATGAAATTAAAAATCCATCTCCAAAATAATGTTTCATACAACATATCAGAAAATCTATGCATTTGGAGATTAAAATCTTAGGTTTTACCCTCAAAACTCATTTAAACAATTTCATAAAAATTCTAGTAACCATTATTCTATCCAAACAATGATTAACCAACGATATCTTGGCAAAACAACCATCAATTATTTGGGAATTATCCATAACCAAATTCAAAAGCAAAAATAGAGATGGAACACTTATTATTCACCTTATATTTGAATGGACTTGAGATTTGATTAGTGCTTTAGTTTCCCTAAACTTTGCTTGGATCCCAATATGATTTCGTGATCCCTTTTGGTTGCTTATGGCCGGCCTCCTTTTTTTCTTCTTTTTAGATTTCTTTGTGAATGAGTAAGGTGAGTATAATATGAGGATGAGAGGGTTTAAGGAATAAAAGGTGGATCTATCCATTTTTCCCCTCTCATGTATCCTCTTATGTGTTTTAAGTTTAAAACAATCTTATTACTTAGTTCATTAAGGACAAACATAATATTTTCAAATCTCATTCTCCTTAACCCTTTATATTATTCTATTTAATCTATCAAATTAAATATCCTGAATGATGTTCAACTAAAATAATTATGTTAAAGTAATCTTTAAGGAAGCATTTTATTTTACCAATAGAGAGTTCATTCTTGTCAATCATTCCTTAAGACTGGCAATCATAGACAAGCTTATGTTCCATCACCTTTAGTTTTTCCTCCATCACTCTAACTTCTTCTTTTTCCATGCCAAGAAGAGTCAAGGCTTGAAAAACCTTTGGCGAAAATGGAAGCCTAAAACTCATGATTCTCATTCTCAAAAGCTTCACCGTTGCTGAACAGGTTGAATTTAGTTCCTGAAGGGAAAATACCTGCTGAGAGGGGTTAGACGAAGAACGTTGCACTAAGTAAACTTGTTTCCCAACCTAAAACGTGGAAATTTAGTTAGATCATAAAAGTAAACACTTATAAACCAGACAAAGAATAAAGAGTGCCAAAAGAAGTTATAGAATATGAGTAGAAGTTTATCTAGAGAAAAAAACAAAAGGAGAGCCCAAAGCTCCCAAAGATGAGATTGAGGGAGAACGAAGAGCTGATAATAACAAATCTTCAAAAGTAGACGAGGCTTGTGTAGTGCTTTGAAAAAGGGAGAGTCGAGCTCGAGTGACTTATGCAAGTGGACTAATGAGTTCAAGAGGGGAGTACTCATTATGTTTAATTCAGGGTTTTCTAAAGAAGAAGCATTAAATTTAGTTATGGTAATAGCTTCTATAGGGGCAACTTATATGGATGAATTATTCCCTTTAGGTTTTTGGGGGAAGAAGATTCATGTAAAAGTTCCTGTTGGTCACAGGCTCTAGGATGCTTATTGGATCTGGCGACCTATAAAACATCAATAATTGTAAAGAAAGTAGATGAAATAGCCATCTTAGAAGCGGGTAGAAGTTGAAGTTTGGAAATGTCATTAATATCAAAGGATGGGTTCTTTGTATCTTCCAACGAGGCAGCTTAATTGGATAAACAAAAATCTACACACAAAGAAATGAAATATAAGAAAACAACAAGTCCAAGCTTAATATAAGAAGAAATCAAAATGCTAAGTGCCCGACGAGTACCAAGGACTGTTAGACAGTGTTCATTGGATTAGGCTGTTGATAGAATTTACATGTGTCTCACAATCCAAAATTTAGAGAAAGAATGGCATTTTGGGTTTGAGAAAATGCCAAAGAAGTTCAAGAGATGAGAGAATTAAGGATAGCTACCAGAAATACTAATCTAATCCATAATGATCTCTAATTCACCCGACCCGATAGTACCCATTTTGGGAACGTACAGTGCCAAAGTCACTGAATGGGTAAGTCTCCAATCCCTAAAATGTACTATGTAATGTACTTTATCCGCTGGAGGGCCCTTCAGTTCCAGTTTATCATTATTTCATTTAGGGGCAAGGAAAAAAGAAATTTTCCTTTTTTTTGTTGGACTCGTTAAAAGATATACTCTGGAATAAAGGGTCCAACTTTTCAGTATGAGCGACTTGGTGCCATGTCTAGTTCTTTTTATCATCGGAGCCTCCCTTTGGACTCAAATGGTTAGATCAGAACAAATTTCCTTAACTTATCCTCAATATGAAGTCTTAGTCGACTGCTAGAAAGCTTTGCATTATTTCTAAGTCGATAAATTTTTTCCACCACTTCAGGATTAATTTCCTTCGAAGCAGTATCTATGTATAGAAAAGTGTAAAATCAATAATAAAGAGTGTTCGAAATCAATAACATATCGAAAAGAGAAAATATTCTGGAGATTTCAGGATAAAAGTATCTCACAAAAAAACCAATGACCCCAATCCATGGTTTTATTGGTAGTGTATAAAATTAATCCAGCATATGACGGACAGAGGCAAAAGATACTATGTTGGGTAGGTATTTGACTTTTTGAAGAGTGGTAAAAGAAAGTAGAGTTTTCGCATTTAAATCTTTTATTTTTAAGCTCCTTAAACAACACTTGAAGAGAATTGATGTAACTATACGAGTTAGGAGTGAGTTGAGCAGGAGCTACTCTTAAGAAAACCAAAATTCCAGTAATCATATCATTGAAAGGAAGGTAGCAAGAATGCCAAATGTGGATAGTGGTGAAAGCAAAAAATTCTTCCGATGGAATGTCAGTTCTATTAAAAGGACCAAGAGCTCTAGCCTCAACTCCAATGATCCCAAGATGTTGAAGGATGAGCCAACTTCTTCCTATGTGGTGATAAATGATTGACAATTGGTATACATTTTTTCACTATCTGTGGACTCTTTGGAGGCTCCTTCCCTAGCTCTAGACATAGTACCTAAATAAGTCAAGCATAAAACATTAATCAACAATATACCAATAATTATTAGCTTAATTAAAATAATAATAATAATAATAATACATGTATTAGTTAAAATTTTGGTAGCTTTCCCAAAAGATTTAAAAAGCTATTGAATGATTAAGAGTTCTAGTAAGCTATCAAGTGCTTTAAATTGTAAAGTTATCAAATGTTAGAAGTATAAAAGCTATCGTGTGATGAAATTCAAAGAACTAACAAATATCAAGAGTTATGGCACAAAGCACTGAGGGATATCGAGTGTTTGAAATTTTTAAGGCTATCGAATATCTGAAGTTTTGAAAGCTATCGAGAATCAAGAGTTTTAGTGAAATATAAAGTGTCTAGAATTACTTTTAAAAATAAATAAGAAGCTATCGAATGTTTAAAGTTTACATTATCGAATGTCAAAGCTCTGAGAGCTATCGAGTGATTAAAGTTTCAAAGCTATCAAATATCTAAAATTTTCAAAGATGTCCAGTGTGAAGGAGTGGAATAGCTATCGCAACTTAAAAAGAAATAGGTCAAGCACTTTGGCTATGAATGTGGATAATGGGTTAATGAGTCTAAAAAAATCCACAAACAACTAACTAACCAAAGTTATGTTGATTAAAGATTAAAAATACATTTTTCTTGTATAATTCATGAAAATTACCGATCTTTATGTATTAAAACAAAAATCAATAAATGAGATATCAAGCAAAATTGAAATCCCTAAATAAAACAATGAATTGAAACGCGATTAAGAAATGATGATAAGGAGAGAAAATCACCTTAGAAATTTTTAGATCTAAAAAGCTCAAAAACCATTGAGAGCAAATTAGATGATTGTTTCAATTTTAAAATGGAACTAGTTAAGAAAAGAAAAGTGGATGAAGATGGATATTTATAGAGAAGAAGGAAGAAAAAATAACCGTTGATTTAAAAACTGTTCAACGGCTAAGCTGATAAGGCCAAGGAATACCAAGAGTTTCTTAAAAAATGAGCAAAAAGTATAGTTTGTTCATATTCAAGTATAAAACACTATTTTGAAAATAGGGTAGGGATGTTACACCCAAAAATTTTAAACTCTGAGTAGGTTCAAAGCTATCGCATGGTAAAGGAGTAAAGCTATGGCATACCAAGAAAGTAAAGCTACGCATGGCAAAGACAGGAAGCCATCGCATGGAGAGATAGGAAGCTATTGCATTACAAGGATAGGAAGCTATCACATGACAAGAACAGGAAGCTATCACGTGGAAAAGACAAGCAATTATCGCATGGAAAGGATAGGTACCTATCGCATAACAAAGAATTAAAAGCTATTGCAATTCAAGAATAAGCCAACATACCAAAAGAAAATTGATCTATTGCATGGAAAAGATACGAGGCTATCACATGTCAAAAAGTGGAAGTTTTCACGTGTAGATCATCGCACATCAAAGCATTAGTCTATTGAAGGCGACAAAGTAAGGCTATCGGATGTCAGTAATACAAAGTTATCTAAACCAACAATGGAAAGCTACTGAATGAAAAGAAGAGAAGCTATCGCAAAACAAGAATACTACTATCGCATGTCTATAGACGAAGCCAAAGATATTCGAATTTAGCCGCATGGAAACTCCCAATTAGTCCAAATTATCTTAAAGAAAGAAAAACGAGTCATGCCACATGTCACAACATCAAGATGCCACATCAATAAAGTCCCAACCATTCAAGCCCATGGCTGGAACATGTCAGAAATCTGATGGTACAAATCCTCTATAAATAGGCATGTACCCCTACTAAGAAGGGGCGATTTCTGAACTTCTCTTCTTCCTCATTTTCATTTTTATAATCAACAAATCAAATAAAGTTTAATTTAGGACTTTAATGGTCGTTTAGGTCAAATTGAAATTGTGACTTCTTGATTGAGTACGTGGACATTTATCTAATTGCATAATTGCTCGCTTAACTATTTGAATATAAACTTGCTTTTCCTAAAGTTGAGTCTCTTGCTCAAGCACTTTAGAACTTCCTTGACTGTCTGGACTTGAACATAGGTTAGGGTTAGTACTGGACTAAGAATAATATATCATAAATTTAAATCGAATTCATCCAATAAAATATTAAATAAGATTTAATTTTAACAACATTTTTTTATTTTAGAAACAGGTACTTTATTAACAAAAAAGGAAGCATATATTTTCATGATATGCCTCGTTAAAACCTTGCAATCCCCCTAACCTAAACAGGTGTCTTGCAAGGAAAAAGAGTACATATCATTTCCATATATTAACAGTACAAGACCACAACTACAAAACCAAGTTGTTAAACAGATGGAGGATAAAACCATCCATAATAACAACTTGGACATTTAGGCAAATAAAAACCACAAATACAAATCACAAGACAAAAATAAATATCCAAAGACAAGACTTCACGTGGAAACTGACAAAGCCTCCAGCAAAACAATGACTTATCGAACGCAGATGAGAAGCATCATCCAGAGGAGAGAGACAGAAAAGCAGTTCTCTTAAAAATTAGATATAAGAAATGAATGGCGAAGAAACTCGAAAATCTAAATTCGAAGACACCGCATGCAGACGAGAAATTGGGCACCGTTGCTAAAGAATCTGTGACCAGATAGATTGGAATTCAGGGAGGTCGCTGATGGTCAAGAGGATCCATGACGATATTAAAGTTTTCAAAGATAAGTTTCGTCTTTGCATTTATCGCTTGATTAGTTAATCTATACTGCATAAGTATCTTAACATCTTGTATGATTAGGATGAGTCTAACGGATGTTGGCATTTCAATTCTCCTAAAGATTATGTTGTTCCTCTCGCACCAGATGTTCCAAATCAGGGAAGTGAAAGTTATGTTGGTAATTTTATTTATTAAAGAGTGATTCCTCTGTCTTTTACATAGGCAATCTAGAATTTGATTTATATTGTAGTTAGTATTGAAATCGATGTTGACTTTCTGCATAGTACTGTCCAATAAGCTTCTCGAATATGGACATTTAAAAAAGAGATGGTCTCTGTCTTCTAATTGATTTGAACACAAAGTACACTTTTGATCAATATTTGTGTTCCATCCACTAATTCGATCCTTTGTGTTCATAATAGCACTATAAAAGATCAAGTACATAGTAAATTAAATAGGAAAATTTTGACATTTGCCCTTTTACCCTACCGCCTTTTGCACATGATCCAATGCGATGGTAGGATAAAGAATGGCAAGTGCATTTACAACATTTCTCCATCACCTTAGCCCACTTTGAACCCAACTATACTATGATATTCTTAATGGATGGTGAATGAGATGCTTTTTAGTCCCACCTCCTCACTCCTTATCGGACATGCCATTTCATTGTCTTAGACATGGCAAGGGAGACCCTCTAATCTAAAAGACGAAAATTCGAGTTCTTGCGTGTTCAAACAAACCATTAAACATTATACCAGAATTCTGTCGCTACTCGACGGTTTTGAGGAGTAGGAGCTTCTAGTTTTATTTATGGACCAACCAAAATATTATCATCTGGTATGTTCTATGTTGCACAAGAATGATGAAGTTAGAAGAATGCTGAATTATTTTGTTTAGTAATTTAGATTGAAATAGACATGATGTGCCGTTATTTTCAAATGTATCTTTTTTTAATAAAATGTATTGTTATTTTCTTCTATGGTGTAAGGTTCTTTTCTCTAAACCTTATACACCTAATTTATAATTTATTATAAATTATTAAATTTTACTCAAAAATAACTAAAACAATTCAAAACAACTAAAAATAGAATCCATGCAAACATTCCCCTTTCGCAGCACGAAAATGCATTCTCTTTTCACCGAACTTTCTTCATTCGTGCCCTGTTCAAAATACCCCTTTCGGGTAGCTCATTTGCTCAGTAGAAAAAATGAGCTTGCGTTTGTTTGTAAACTAAAAATATTATGCTAATGATAAATGAGTGAATTAGTTAAAAGGACAAAGTTGTGAAAAAATATTTGAACCAAAGACAACACCTCAGTAGTTTAGTCTAAAGGAAAAACCTTAACTAAATGTTATAGTAATATAGCAATATCTATATTAGTATAAATAGTAAATTAAATTAGCACTAATTTACAGCAAAATAATATATTTACCATAAATGCTATATACATATAGCATTACTTAACAGTAAATGTTATATATACATATAGCAATACTTATCATTAGGGCTGAATTTTTTTTAGCCACCTCCTTAGTTCAAAAAAATTTCTAAACTATTTCCTCCAACCTATTTTCCTAATAATAAAATATGTAAGCATTTTATTTTATCACATTATATAATGGGGCTTTTAGTTTTAAGGACGCGTTTTAGAAGAAAAAAATAGATTCAAGGACAACAAACTTTAATAATTAGATTAAGAATGAAGATACCATTAGATTATGTAAACCTCAAGTTCATTTTAATTACTCATCTTCACTAAATAATAAGAAATAAAGAATGAAGCTCGAAATTAGAAGAAAAAAATTAATTTCAAAAACATTTTAACCTATTAACGTTAGCGTAAAAATATAGAAGTAAACAGCTTGAAAAGCTAGATGAATATAACTTTATAACTTAAAAAATAATGTTATATTATATTACTTAAAATTTAAAACTGTGCAATTTTGAATGCTATTCTATTTAGCATTTGAAAATAAACGTTAGTTGTAAATAATAAAGCTATATGCTTTTGACCTTTCCGTGTTATTTTTTCTATAATCTTTTTTCTCACATTTAGAAGAAGAAAAAGTTTGCGAAATGTAGACCTGCGTCTTCGATTTAAAATATTTGAATTTTATCCAATTAAAATTTGAAAGTTGTACTTGATGTGAATAACGGAAGTTGATAGTCTTTTTTGAAATAAAACTAAAAACAATTTCATCCGTGAAACAAATATCCTATTAAATAATTGTTCTTGGGTTGTTTGTTAAAAGTTTTACTTAAAAATTTGCATATACATTGCAGTGCTTTACTGTAATATTATATATTTATGTACCTTCTGCATTGAAGATGCTAGACTATTTTCACTAATACTAGTGTGAAACCCGTGCGTTGCACACGGTGTTGTAGAAAAATAATATTATAACTATTTTTGAAGAATATAATTTATCATGCAATATCCGATGAATTTTGTTAGGATAAATGATTTGTAAATTTAAATTACTATATTATTTATAACCGTGTATTTTTGTTATGAGATTCGTATATTTGTATATTTGAATAAAAATTAAATTATCATTTTTGTTGATAAAAATGAGTTATATACCGATTTATTAATTTTTAGGATTCATTATTTATCAATCAAATGAATGAAAATAAGTATTCTTAATAAATTTTGAAATTAATATTTTTTTAAAATTTCATAAATAAATATTCTTGTACATATATTCTGAAATTGACATTTAGGTTTTGATACATTTGACTAAAAGATAAATGATGTATACATTAAATTTCAAATATTACTTGAGAGAATGATGACAAATACCTAAAAATAAAAGTGTAATATCAAAGACTCAATATATTCGTATGCATTTATAGTTCTTACAACACATATTTAACAAAATAATTATATGATATTATCAGGGTGATAAAAAATATTTATTTATAACTACTAATAGAAATATTAAGTGAAAATAAGATCTGAAACGTTACAAATCACATTGTCATTGTAATTATATAAAAAACGATTTTTAATTCATTGTTTCATACCTTATTATCTTTATTTTATAAAAAAACTTTTCAAAAAATACCTAACATTTATGTAAAAAAGATATAAAATATGAAAGAAAATTATTTCTAATCAAAATATGGTATAATTTTTGTCCATTGATTAACTCAGATTAAGAATATACATAATTAAAATGTAATTTTTTGTACAAAAATGACTAATTGAAAATATTTATTCTTTTTTCAATATTAAAGAATACAAGCATTCATTACTTATCAATAATTGTAATGTTATTCTTCACAAAATATAATTTAATAATGATAAAAAGTCCATTTGATGTACCAATTTTACGAAGGAAAAACGTTATATATGTTTGTAATGACAATTTTGAAAACAAATTTTTTGTATATATTTGTTTGTAATGAAATACCAACTTTAGGAAGAAAAAATTATGTATATATGGTTCTTTGTATTAAAGAACCAATTTGAGAAAGAAAGAAATTTTATGAACTTAATTGTAGAAAAATGTAAAAGTACCAAAGATAATTTTGTATATGATTGTGAAAATATTAAATTATACGGATCTGAAAGAAAATATAGTTTTACCATTTATGTCAATACAAATACGGTATACACATCGAATTATCATTTTTTATGATTTATTAGATTAATAAATAAGTATTTGTTAATTGGATTTAGTTAAAAAATTTAAATTCAAGATCAATTAATAAATTCAAAAATGTAGACTTGAATGTAAAATAATATAAGAAAACTTAGGAGAAATTCGTAAATAATTGTAAAAATTATTGAATGTTGGCCTTTAAATGCAAAATGTTTGGAGAGAATATTAGTAGAACTGTAATAGTTTGTATATAATTGCGGAAATTTAAATCTATCTGGACTTGAATGAAAGATTAGTTTTACTATTTTTGTCAATATGAACGTGGTATGCATATTAAATTGTTATTTTTAAAAATTTATTAGATCAATTAATGAATATTCGTTAATTGTATTTATTTAAAAAGCTTAAATTTAAGATCACCTAACTAAATTTAATATATATGGACTTAAATGTAAAATAACATTAAAAACTTGAAAGAAATATGTACATAATTGTAAAATTTAGTAATGAATTCTAATGATAGAAGATAGAACCGGTTAAAACATTGTAATAATTATAATAACAATAAATTATGAGGATGTGAAAATAAATTATTTAGAGAGAGTTAAGGAGAGAGGAGGAAATTCCTAGAATTAAGGAGAGAGCTTTAAACTCTTCCGCTTTACTATTATTTAATAGATATGCATAAACCAGCAATTCAATACTATTGATATATTAGATGTCACCAATATATCACAAATTGTATTTTGGAAAAACCTATCGTTTGAAGTTCGACACGTGATGTATGATGTATCATCGATGTTGTTCAATATTTTTACTCGATTCGTTGTATGTTTGTGTTCAAAATAGAAATGAACTGATAAGGAAAAATAATAGAGTATTGTACTTGCAAACAATAAAGACTTGTTATCAGTTGTCGACAACTACCAACAAACCAAAGTATACAAATCATTCTTGACTGGTAGCAATATCCTTTTGGTTTGAAAGAACCTCTAGCAGGATGTGGATTTTGAGTGGGATGAAGAAGAAGAAAATGTGAAAAAATTATCGTCCATACAGCAGGGAACGAAGATTGTAATTCATCAAACGGTTTTCAAAAACCCGTAGAGTGTACTTTACTTTTAACGGTTCATTAACTGTATTTTATATTAAAAAAATTATTTATCTCTAAACAGTTTTTTAAAAAAGTGGAAATTAGGGAGACATCTCTATGATACTTTCATATTATAAAGCGGGTTTCTGTCAAAGTTTCATTGTAAATCTGGTCCCTATTTAAAACAAAAAAAAAAAATTGTTGAAATGTCAGCAACTTTTATAGATAAGTGGTGATATTTCAGCAACTTTCCCTGTCAAAGTTTCATTGTAAATCCGGTCCCTATTTTCTAGAAACAAAAAAAAATTATTGCTGAAATGTTAGCAACTTTTATAAAAAAGTGCTGATATTTCAGCAACTTTCATACACTACGTTCACGGTATACATAAATGTTGCTGAAATGTCAGCAACTTTTATAAATAAGTGCTGATATTTCAGCAACTTTCATACACTATATTCACAGTGTACAGAAAAATTGCGGAAATGTCAGCAACTTTTATGAAAAGTTGCATCATGCTCTGTGTTATCCCGCCTTTTGGCAAGGCCGTGACACCAAGAATTTGACTAGAAACCAGTGACAGAATGTCTCAAAGACCAACTACGCGCAAGGATCGCTATGGATATCGATGAATTTTATCCGAGTCCGGATCTGGCTACAATTGATAAGACATGACAAGTAAAGCCATTCAAGCCAACTTTCCGAATTTCAAGTCAATCCGGGTTCATACGCTCAAGATATCAGTGATGCAAGTTGGAAGGAATGGCCCTTAGTTCGACTCCATAGGCCAGGTCTATGACTCGAATCCATCAGAAGATGTCATGGGTCGAATCGATCTGAAGTAGCCTTAAGATCGAATCGATTTGAGGTAGTCTTAGGTTCGAATCCAACAAATTTCTCTACTTCGAATCCATGGAGGAAAAGTGCTTCGAGTCCATGGAACATAGCCTTGCTTCGAATCCAGGAAGAATACCTAGCTTCGACATCATCAAGCATAAACCATGACTGATTCGAACGCACCTTGCCCCGAATCCATAGGCCAGACCCCAATTCGAATCCATGGAACAACCATTGTTCGACTCCATCGCACCTCCCTTGCTTCGACTTCATCGAACAAACCTCTGTTCGAGTCCATCGAGGGATGGCTCCTTCGAATCCATACAACTGAGAGTCTTCGACTCCACCATCTTCGAATCCATACAACTGAGAGTCTTCGACTCCACCATCTTCGAATCCACTCAACTGAGAGTCTTCGACTCCACCATCTTCGAATCCAAGCCATGGATTCGACCCAGTCAAACAGGAGTACAAAACGGATCGAGGCGAGATACGCGCGCCACGTCGCAGCAAGCATCGAGTCGACCGAATCGATTCGAACTAGGATCGATTCGAAGTATCCATGTTCTCCAGAAATGCAACATTGAATCGATCATATCTCAAGTTCTACAAGTCCAAATGCCATGAAATTTTCACAGAAGCTTAAACACATGATGAAGAATGTTCACACTAAATTTCAGCTCGATTGGATGATTTCTTGATCGATTCGAACCAAGGGTCGAATCGATCCCAAAGTGGGCCCGGATCTCCAGATTTCGGCCATGTGGGCCCCCTGACGTACCAGAACTGGTCTTCCCTCATTTTAGGCGAAATATCAGCCTCCTACACCTATAAATAGAGCCCCTGGTCATTCAGAAAAGGGGTCGGATAATTCTAAGTACTGAAGAGCGCCTAGATTCTACCAGATCTACTCCAGAACACCGTCGCTGCTTTAGATTGACACTTAGCAATTAAATTCAGTTGTATTGCCTTATAAACTGCTGTAATCTTCAAGTAATCGAGCAATAAAATCATCAAACTTCATAGTGGACGTAGGCAAAACGCCGAACCACTCTAAATCGCTTGTCTTTGCAATTTACTTTCTGTTATTTGGAGTTTTTGTTTGATAATCCACTGCTTTAATTTTCATTCTTCATTGTTATCTCTTCAAAAACTTCCGAAGAGTGTTGTGCCCATTTTTGGTACAAACACTTTAGTGCTTTCACTGAGAAAAAACCAGCTTTTTTCTCCTGCTCCTTGGATCTACCATCGATACCGGATTGCACAAATCCAAGAGGAAGATCCAGATCTTTGATTCACAGTCCTTCCATTCTACTCAGATTTGCATAAAATCTAGGAAAAGGATTCATCTTTCAAAATGGTTAGCACGAGAACCACTTCTACAGCTGCTGGACAAGAAGGTAGGGATGGACAGAATCCTGCTCAACAGCAGCCATCCAACCAAGACAACACTGCCCACTCAGATCCGTCTGGGGCAGTCACTATACAAGAATTCCAAGTGTTGCTCCAAGAGCTGACTCAGAGTCGGCAACAGTTAGCCGAACAGTTGCGTGCCAATATTGAATTGACAAACCAACTGAACCGCCAGGGCCGTAGGAGGTCCAGAAGGGATGATGTTTCCCGCTCATCCACTGAAAGTTCTGCTTCATCAGACTACTATCACAGATCTACCCGTCCTCGATTAGACGGGAGTCATGCACAAACGACCAGATATCAACCCGCTTTGACTGTTGGACAGTTGAGGGCAGGACCGTCAACCAGCTTTCAGGCCGGGCCCTCCACACAAGGAGGCCCTACTACACAGCATACCGCGGACAATCATGCCGCAGCTTCCACAATAGAAACAAGGGTTGATACCCGAAATCTTTCAGAGCCAAATAATCGGCAACGTGGGCGTACTCCTGAACCGTACGTCCTAGAGGACGCTGAGCCAAGGAGGCAAAATTTGGACCGTCGACAGCGCCCGGTCCGAACTCGCGCTGTGGAACCCGACCACACCTTAGCTCGGCAAGCTCAAAATGTAGCAATGCCAGACATCTCGACTATGATACGTCAGATGATCCGCGAAAGCCAAGGCCTTACCAACGATGACTGGGGACTTTCCCGTAGTCATACTCCCTTCACAGACGAGATACTGAATGCTGAACCTCCTCGGCGATTCAGAATGCCAACCCTTCCTATGTACGAAGGAAATTCTGATCCCAATCAACACATCTTGAAATATGAATGGTCGATGAGCGCCGCAAGGGCCGATGATGCAGTAAAATGCCAAAGTTTCCCCATCTCTCTAGGTGGGATCGCAACGATGTGGTTCACAAGATTGCCACCTAGGTCTATCTCTTCATTTGATCAACTGGCTAAGAAATTTGTTGAACAATTTCGCATGCATGTCGCTAGACCCAAAGATGTCAACACCTTATCCAGTGTTACCCAAGCTCGTGGGGAAACGCTAAGGCGTTACTTAGAGAGATTCCATGCGGCATGTGTGGAGATTAGTAACCCCAACGATAACTCAATCTTAATGGCATTGACAAAGGGGATTGACCCTGATTCTGAATTTGGAAACTGGTTAGCTGGAAAACCGCCCGCATCGTTGGACCGTTTCTACTCCAAAGCCGCGCAATTCTTACGACAAGAGGATGCGAAACAGTCTAGGAAGCAAGACGATGCGGGACCCAAGAGTGAAGGGATACAGAGCAATGTAGCAGTAAAACAGTCCGGTGACAATTCCGGAAAAGTTCAGTTGAACATACAGAACAAGCAAACTCAGCCAAGAGGTAACAATGATCAGAATAAGAAAAGAGATCCAAATCGAGGTCCACGGCGTGAAGCTCCGATGTTCGATAATTACACACCATTGAATACATCGTTGGAAAATGTGTACCTACATACTTGCAATACTATGCAATACAAGAAGCCGGCTCCGAAGCAATCGTCGGAGAGGCAGATCCAAACAGGGAAGTTCTGTAGATTCCACGAAAGTTATGGCCACAACACCAATGAATGTCGACACTTGCAGGACCTCATTGAGAAGTTGATCAGGGAGAGGAAGTTAGACCAGTTTGTGCGGGCACCGCAGTCTGAAGGGGCGGGCCCCTCAAATCAAAATCATGTACAGAATCCAGAAAGACAGGAAGAACCAGGTCGTGTCGGAGGAAGACTGGTAATTAATGTTGTAAGTGATAGTCCTCGTACAGCGAAGCGAAGCTGGGGAGAAATGAAATCATATAACAACTTGGCTAGACGAACAGACTTTGAGTACGATGATAACTTGGACAATAAACCTTCGACCAAACGAAAGAGAGCGACAATTAACGACATCACTTTCCGAGACAACGATACTGATTATGTCGGAAGCCCGACTACTGACCCACTCATGATATCGGCACAAGTAGGTCCAGCTTGGATGAAGAGGATACTAATTGACTGCGGGAGCTCTGTGAATATCCTTTTCATACATGCTTATAATCAAATGAGGATGAAAGCCAGGGATTTGGAACCTTGCCAAACTCACCTCCATGGATTCAACGGTAGCACTACCGTACCTATTGGGATGGTGAAGTTACCAGTTAGGTTGGGATCTAAGGAACATAGGAGAGTTCGGACATTACAGTTCACTGTGTTGAACATAGTCTCGCCATACAACGCTTTCTTAGGACGACCTGCCCTTACTGAATTCAGAGCCGTAATTGCCCCGTGGTGCTTGACCTTAAAGTTTCCCGCCGTCAACGGAGTTGGAGTCGTCCAGGGCGATCAGGTTGACTTGAGAACAGTCATACGCCGAAAACGAGTCGCCCGATTATGCAATGCCGAGGACCGACTTAAAACTTTTGAACGCAATGAGATTGTCATTAAAAAAGAATACCCAGCACTACTACACATGAAACCAACATGGAAGGGATCACATGAGATTAAGCAAGAGCTCGGGGATGATGTATATGAGATGACGACCGCTGATGGTCTAGCTTCACCAAAGGCCTTGGATAGCGAAAGACTTCGTCGCTATCGCACATAACAGGCTATGTTTATCTATTTAGCTTAAATTCTGTTTTAGAATTTGTTTCTGCATTTCTAAATTAGAATTTGTAATAAGGCAACTGACTTTGCCATGTTTTCTTATTTCAGCAATAAAATGCCATCTCTTTGAGCCAGAGCTGTGATTCATTAAATACAATGTACAACATCACGATGCACGAAGAGCTAAATTCCATCACACAATGGGATTTATTCAAGTAGGGAGTGGCTATGAAGCAATCAACCACTCACCAAATGAAACCCGAGCTTGGGGGCAAGCCATCACATCAGGCCAGAAATGGGTTGATACACGACAACCTTTTCCTTAACTCCGTACTCCCAAAGTGCGAGGCGGAGTATAAACATTTACAAAATCCCAGAGAACTCTGAGAGCGCGAGCTGGGTACAAAACTTTTCACTTAACTCTGTACTCCCAGAGTGCGAGGCGGAGTATAAACATTTACAAAATCCCAGAGAACTCCGAGAGCGCGAGCTGGGTACAAAACTTTTCACTTAACTCTGTACTCCTAGAGTGCGAGGCGGAGTATAAACATTTACAAAATCCCAGAGAACTCCGAGAGCGCGAGCTGGGTACAAAACTTTTTACTTAACTTCGTACTCCCAGAGTGCGAGGCGGAGTATAAACATTTACAAAATCCCAGAGAACTCCGAGAGCGCGAGCTGGGTACAAAACTTTTTACTTAACTCCGTACTCCCAGAGTGCGAGGCGGAGTATAAACATTTTTCTAAATCCCAGAGTACTCCGAGAGCGAGAGCTGGGTACAAAACCTTTTTCCTAACTCCGTACTCCCAGAGTGCGAGGCGGAGTATGAACTTTTTAACTAACTCCGTACTCCCAGAGTGCGAGGCGGAGTATAAACATTTTCCTAAAACCCCAGAGTACTCCGAGAGCGCGAGCTGGGTATAAATACCAACAAACTCCAGCTTCCGAGAACGCGAACTGGAGTATAAACATTAACTAACTCCGGATTCCGAGAGCACGAACCGGAGTATAAACATCAACAAACTCCAGCTTCCGAGAGCGCGAACTGGAGTATAAACATTAACTAACTCCGTACTCCCAATACGCAAGGCGGAGTATAAACATACATCAACTCCACACTAATCCCCAATACTGGGGGCAGAACCATAACACATAACAAGTTGGAGACAAAAGTGAATACATTCTCATTTCCACTATCAACAAAAAGAATCTGATTACAAAATGGTTCAAGAAATTGCTACTAGTGGGAGCCGAATCCACATCTATACACGGCTATAGAAAAATCAACAAAATGCTACCCTACGCAACAGAGATTTAAAGAAAGAGTTCAATCTTTCTTCTTCCTTATCTTCTTCTTCGGGGTAGCTCCACCCGATCCGTTGCCCGATTTTCTCCTCAACCGCTTACTCTTTTCAGGCTTGCCCTCCGGCAGCGATATGATGTCCACGTCTTCCTCAGAACTGGAGGCGGCGGAAGTTCTTCTAGGAGGTCGGGCTGGAGGCATGGGAGTAGTAGCAGGAGGAGGGACAGGAGCAGTTTCAATCACTACGGTACCGCCCGGTGAAATCACCATTAACGGGGCAGGCCCGGGCGGATTCATACCAGCATTCCCTGCTGCCATCTCGGCATCAATCTCAGCCATAACGTCGTCCTCACGGGATACTTGGGCCGCATCGGATGTGCCAATAGCTGGCATGGATGAACTAACGGCCGGAACAGCCCCACTCACAGCATCGGACGGGTTGACAGAGGGATCGATGGGTTCATTGAGAAGCTCCTCAATCATTTGAGCGCTGAAAGAAAACATATTTGCATCTCCCTCTTCGCCGATCAAGGTAGAAGTCGTGATGGCTTCAGTAAAAACAACCCCTTGTGTTTGATGTGGAACTGATAGAGCAAGAGGCGCAGAAACAACGACTTCAGTCACTGAAATGCGAAAAAACGAAGATTGTTAGCCAAGTGTGTTGCTTAAAGTTCTCCACAACTAAACTACGAGAAGCGTTCAAATACCTTCCTTAGTCTGGACCGAAACGTGGGAGGAATCATCGGCTGAAGATAATAACGGTTGGTCAGGATTATATGCAGGAACAGATTGGGGATCTACCGCACCAGTGGTTTCGGGCAATGTTGGGATTACAGCTCCAACACTTGCCTCGTGATGCGCGGTCCCCGAACCTTCGCCTGTCTCTAGAGATTGAACGCCAAGCTTTTCTTTTGCCATAGAAATCGCCGCCTCGTGAAGGACCTTCCTCTCATCTTCGGTGAGCAAACGCATCTCCAGCTCAAAGTCATCAAGCGATTCATCTGGATGCGCTGCCCTCTTCTCATTTACCAGCCGGGTCCAGGCATTGTACAAAATCATGGAGTCATCTCCCAGCCAAGCTAAATTTCTGTGTTCCAGCACATTAGCGTTGTACGTGACAAGGAGATCGTCAAACTCAGCGTCCAGCCTGGACCTCTCCTCCAAAATCTTTTCCTGGATTTCTGCTTCCGCAGACTTGGACTTGACCGCCACCGCAGCAAGTTCGGCCCTGAGAGATACTGCTTGGTTGCAAGCCTCTTGAGCAGTGGCGTTCGCATCATCCTTCTCCTTCACCATTTCAGCGAATTTGGCCTTGAGCTCGTTCAGCTCTTTAACGGCTAAGTCTCGCTCAGCTGCAACGGTGGTGTTGCGGTGGCCCATCTCTTCTACCGTGGCGCAATGTTCCTGTTGCATCCTAGCCATTTTGGCCACGGCGTCCTCGTGTTTCTGGAGAGCTTGAAGTTCAGAATTCCGGGACGTCTCCATTTCAGATTGAAGAACTTCAATGATGCGTTTCTGTTTAGCAATTTCAGCATCGCGTTCAGCAATAATCTTCGCCCTGTCAAAAGCCACTCTAGAAGCCTTCACGGCTGCCTTGTACCACTCCTTGTACTGAGCGTAGAAGTCGTGGATATAACTATGAGCGGTGGTCTCAGCTTCCGGAGAAATTCTTTTAAAGTTAGGAGGGAAGATATAGCCATCCATGCAAATTTCAGGGTAGTCATTTTTCATTTGGGCGAGTTTAGCAGCTCCCTCGCTTGTCAACTCAGCCGGAGCTTGTTCGATTATAGCGGCTGCCGTCGGTTCCATTCTTGGCCGTTGAGCATCAGGCCGAGAAGATTGAGAAGGCAACTGTTGCTGATGAGATGGCCCTGGGAGGTCTACTGGAGCCCTGGGAGGCGGAGGAGAGCGAGATCGGGGTCGGAACTGGTATCCCCGGTCTCTGTCAGAATAATCATAGCCAGAACGGCCACGCAAGTGATCTCTGTCTCTATCATAACGTTCTTGACTTGAATAGCTTCGCCCATGATCCCTATCTGTTTCTCTCCTACGGGAATCATAAAATGGAGAGGATTGGCGCACATTCCGAAGCCTATCCAGAGTAGAGCCACGTCCTGACATCTCGCCTGCGATGAGAAAGAATTACGGATTAGGGTCCCATAAAGCAATGTTTACTATGCAAAAGTCATGAAGTGCCGTGGAAGTGTGTGTAAATGTGTAAACCCCCAAAACCGACCGGAAGTGTTGACCGCACTTAAAGGAAAGGGCTCGTTCATGTTTAGAACGTCTTGAAATTCCTCCAACCCGGGATTATGAGAAATCGATATATAATCTGGGATAGGAATATCGTCTAGCCCTTTGAAAGAATCTCTCGAATAAGGAGGGGCGGCCTCAGAAATCATGACCCCGGAAGCGGGAAGAAACACATCTACGGATTTTCCCCCCTTGGACTTAAGTTTTTTGGAAACGGCGACCTTGCCTTTCCATTTTTCTCCCGATTCTTCAAAGTTTCCCGAGAGATCAGCCATCGGCTCTGAATCTGTGTGGGTTCTTTCTTCGTCACCCGCCTCAATTATTCTGATTCCGAGTGACTTCTTCACTTTTTTCTTCTTGATTTTCTTCTTGGTCTTCTTCTTATCTTCCTTCTTAGAGGCGGACTTTGCAAATCCCTCAACAACTATGCTTTGATTGATGTCGATCAGACTAAGAACTCTTAAGTTGTAATCATTCAGCACCGAGTCAATATGCCTCAACTCGCTTGGGACTTCTTGAAGACTTCGGACGGTACCCTTGAAACGCCCTCCGTCCGGCCTGGAGATAATGGCTGTAAAAGGAATGAAATGTCAATTTTAACACCGAAGAGCTATTGGTCAAGAAAACAGGTTAAGGCGCGTACGTCTAGACAACCATCGCCTAGCGAAACCCGGGGGGCACCGAACGTAGAACCACTCGTTTTTGAAATAGCTCAGTCGAGTCCAAGCTCCAACTACAACTTGGCAATTCTTAACTGCCTCCAAAAATGTAAAGGACGGGCTATCACCCCTACTCTTGAAGTTAAATATGTGTCTGATCTCGGAGGGCCTCGGCGGGCGAAAGAGACAGTCCATAAATATTACAAAGGCACTGTTCAGCAACGCGTGCCCGTTGGGATGAAGTTGTGAAGGAGAGATTCCTAAATATGATAGCATCCCTCTGATATATTGATTGAAAGGAGGAAGAGTTCCAGCCGCACAAGCATGACGGTAGAATGCTGTATATCCTTCAGGCGGATTGTGCGGTCTATCAGTGGCACTGGGCAATAGTACATCACCTAGAGATATGTTATGCTTTAGGCATATTCATCCCAATAAGGATTCAGAGATGTTAGACTGAACCGAATCAACAGGGTCCTCAATGAATATAGCCTCTGGCAATTCGTCTGGAGCCGGATCGATTACATCGGCAGGGATGTCAGGAATCTCAAGCACAGGAGGAGTCGAGCTCTGCACCTCTTGTTGTTGGGAGCTCGAAGATTCCATAATTAGCTAACTCATCAGAAAGCAACGTTAAGTTCATAACCAGCCCGTGCATGCCCCAGTATAGTATGTGTGAACGTGTCGTGCAGTGCAAGTGCTGTGCATCACTTAAGCAAATTTAACAGAATAAAGCAAGATGTTCGTACAACATATCTTGGGAATTTGAGAATGAAAACGACCGTCATCGCTGACCATCACTTCCACACCATCCAAGTGCTACCAACCAATGCAAGTTTAAGTCTGTTGAGATTTTAGTTAAGTCACAGTTCCATCGACGAGCTTCAAAAAGGAGGTCAAGCTTTACTGTCAAATTCGATTATGCAAGGCCGAAGCTCGTCGGAGTCAAGTATGCTAAAATCCATTATGTTCGTCAAGGTTCAACTTGAGATTGGTCGTAGCTCAGATGTTGGAGCAAATCAGAAGAACAAGTGTTAGGACGTTCGAATCGATCGATTCGAATCGACATAAGTCGAATCGATGATGTTCGAATCCATACGCCTCGACCCCATTTAAGGTCGACTCGGTGAAGCCTTAAGATGGAAGAGCGCTTCGAATCCATAAGTTCCGCGTAACTTCGAATCGATCAGTAGTCAATTCCTCCGAATCGATCAGGATAACATTACTTCGAATCGATCAATTCAATGCACAGCCATTACAAGTCATCGATCCAAAGCCTTGCCCTCAAGATCGATTCGAACTGGGCACTCCTGGATCGATACGAAGCAACGACGCTCCTCCATATTAGCACTCAAGATCGATGCGACGCGAACGGATTCGTTTCTCAGATCCATCGAGTCGACCCACTCTCGATCGCACTATTCCTCGTAATTTTCGAGAAGAGTCGAAATTAGTGATAAAGGTTCCAGTTTTATCTTTCATTGTTCGAGTCGATCCCTTGGTTACCTGGTTGAATTCGATTACAGATGAAAACTTGAAGGAATTTGATCAACTCGTGCAAAACGCAGAACTTTGAAAGATCGATTCGAAGAAAGAGCTCTCGCAACAGTAAAAAGGTAAAAAATGGAAGTGAAAAAGATCCCGGTATATATAGGGGATTGCGAGACGATTCGCATCCCGGTCAGATACAACCGGTGAAAACGGCTCCAGCCTATCGATTCGAACGAATATCTTCGAATCGATCACAAGAAAGCATCCATCGATTCGAAGCTGACAGGATGGTTTCAACGATTCGAACCCCAGAAGTACGTAAGTTACAAATCATCTTCGAATCCATTCCTCCGAATCCATCCATACAATATCAATGCGAAGCTTCATCGATTCGAAGCACAACGTCAGAAGAGTCAAGGGAACGTACGACACCATCGATTCGAACGACCACTTTCGAATCCATCAATTCCGAACCCACCAACTCAGAGAACTTCGAATCCACGCAATATTGATTCGGAGAACCATCGATTCAAAGTACCCACTTCGAAACCCTCAACTCGAAGCAGATCAAGAAACATAGCTTCGAATCCATCAAATACCACCGGTCAAATGGACGAATCGTTTCCATATGAAAAATTGCTTGTCCACTCTTGTACCGATTCAGGAGAGGATCAATACGAGAGGATGATCATAGACAATCATAAAAGCAGTGTTTTAACTCAAATCTCAAATCGGTTCAGGAGAGGACCGATGCAGATTTCGATAGCGAACCGAACGGACAACAACTTGCGATCGCGCAACGTTAACCAAGGTCAAGATAATACACGTATGCACGTAATTTTTGACTAATGTTTTGGTCTTTATCATCAACAGGAATCAGATGTTCATCTCGTCATGACTCAAAAGCCTAACAGTCAATCATGATCATACAACGATTGATTACAACAGCAAAGAAGACAATTTTCGACAAAGCATGTGATAACTGTTCAATAAGGGACTGTAGCTTTTCAAAGCACGTCATGTTTACACAAGACGTACTTTGGGGGGCAAATGTTATCCCGCCTTTTGGCAAGGCCGTGACACCAAGAATTTGACTAGAAACCAGTGACAGAATGTCTCAAAGACCAACTACGCGCAAGGATCGCTATGGATATCGATGAATTTTATCCGAGTCCGGATCTGGCTACAATTGATAAGACATGACAAGTAAAGCCATTCAAGCCAACTTTCTGAATTTCAAGTCAATCCGGGTTCATACGCTCAAGATATCAGTGATGCAAGTTGGAAGGAATGGCCCTTAGTTCGACTCCATAGGCCAGGTCTATGACTCGAATCCATCAGAAGATGTCATGGGTCGAATCGATCTGAAGTAGCCTTAAGATCGAATCGATTTGAGGTAGTCTTAGGTTCGAATCCAACAAATTTCTCTACTTCGAATCCATGGAGGAAAAGTGCTTCGAGTCCATGGAACATAGCCTTGCTTCGAATCCAGGAAGAATACCTAGCTTCGACATCATCAAGCATAGACCATGACTGATTCGAACGCACCTTGCCCCGAATCCATAGGCCAGGCCCCAATTCGAATCCATGGAACAACCATTGTTCGACTCCATCGCACCTCCCTTGCTTCGACTCCATCGAACAAACCTCTGTTCGAGTCCATCGAGGGATGGCTCCTTCGAATCCATACAACTGAGAGTCTTCGACTCCACCATCTTCGAATCCATACAACTGAGAGTCTTCGACTCCACCATCTTCGAATCCACTCAACTGAGAGTCTTCGACTCCACCATCTTCGAATCCAAGCCATGGATTCGACCCAGTCAAACAGGAGTACAAAACGGATCGAGGCGAGATACGCGCGCCACGTCGCAGCAAGCATCGAGTCGACCGAATCGATTCAAACTAGGATCGATTCGAAGTATCCATGTTCTCCAGAAATGCAACATTGAATCGATCATATCTCAAGTTCTACAAGTCCAAATGCCATGAAATTTTCACAGAAGCTTAAACACATGATGAAGAATGTTCACACCAAATTTCAGCTCGATTGGATGATTTCTTGATCGATTCGAACCAAGGGTCGAATCGATCCCAAAGTGGGCCCGGATCTCCAGATTTCGGCCATGTGGGCCCCCTGACGTATCAGAACTGGTCTTCCCTCATTTTAGGCGAAATATCAGCCTCCTACACCTATAAATAGAGCCCCTGGTCATTCAGAAAAGGGATCGGATAATTCTAAGTACTGAAGAGCGCCTAGATTCTGCCAGATCTACTCCAGAACACCGCCGCTGCTTTAGATTGACACTTAGCAATTAAATTCAGTTGTATTGCCTTATAAACTGCTGTAATCTTCAAGTAATCGAGCAATAAAATCATCAAACTTCATAGTGGACGTAGGCAAAACGCCGAACCACTCTAAATCGCTTGTCTTTGCAATTTACTTTCTGTTATTTGGAGTTTTTGTTAGATAATCCACTGCTTTAATTTTCATTCTTCATTGTTATCTCTTCAAAAACTTCCGAAGAGTGTTGTGCCCATTTTTGGTACAAACACTCTGCAATAATCGTGAATAAAAAACAGGGACATAATTTACACTGAAATTTAGTGAAGGACTTTTCGTGTAATTTGAATCTTAATAAGGAGCTGTGCCAAAAGTACCATTTTTAAAAACTGCTCAACAATTAAACGATTTTCAAATTTCCATTTTGAGAATCCACACTTGTAAAAAAAAAAATTAAGGATTTAAACTTTCTTTTATTCTCACATTCAAATTTCCACTTTCTTCCGACGTTCAATCTGGAACGTGGAAAAGAAAATAAAATTGAGAATTAATCTCCATTTTCTATCTAGCTGCTGCTGGATGTGTAATATTTATATATAATTGGTGGTACGAAAGTTAGTCGACCTTTCATATATGAAAAATGATTAGCATAGAATGCCTGCAATGAGAAATCTACAATGATACGATTTTTAAAACAAATTGAGGTACAGAAACAAGACTGAACCCAAAAATTAAAAAAAAAAAAAGTAAAAATAAAGCAAAAAGAAAATCTACTTCCAACGTATATAGTGGAAAACGAGTGGAGAAACGTCAGATATTTTATGCATCACATTATACTGTAAATCTATCTGCTTTGACATTAATATATAATCCACAGAAAAAAATTACAGCACATACTACTTACCCCTTCACCCTTTCTACGGTACCTTTTTATACATCCATGTATGGTAAACAAATATCACCAGAAAAGAAAAAAAAAGATCAAGAACCATCAGAAATGAAATATATATTTCTTTTCTTTTTTTTTTAAACAAAAAAAAAACGGAACATAAGAAAAACATTCAAGAAAAAACACGACTACATCCAAGTCACACCTTGTTGGCTAGTGGTTCTACCACGAGCGTCCGCTAAAGAAACAGCCATAGCAAGCATCACTTGCTCTTCGTAAGTCTCCGGAACAAGGTTCCCGGGCCCACCAATGTAACTAAGACCGGCATCTGGGAGATCTAGGGTGGGCCCCAAGGCATCGGGCGTGATCATGCCTGCTGAGCTGGCATAGCTGGTCCCTACCTCAGCCACATTGGAGGCGTGCTCATCTTCAAGGTTGTTGGATGATGCATCATTGTTCAAGTGTTGACGCTCGGCTAGGGCAGCGACTGTGCATGCTAGGCCACCTGAAGGAGAAGATTCTAGAGGGTATGGATTTGAGCTGAGCTCCGATGAGCTGCTGGAAGCTTGATATCTTTGATTGCCTCCTTCCTGCTATTCAAATTATTTGATCAGGTTGGATTTATTTGACCGTTCGTATATACAAAAAATTATAGCATTTTATTGACTGATAAAAGACGCAGTTGAATAGCTCTAACATCAGTTTTAAAGATAATGTAAAATCTGACTTAGACCAATAGCCACGGTTTACGTCAAGTTCAGCATCAACTTAGACCAACAGCCATGGTTAAGTAAAAAAAAATGATAGTAACAATATAGATATCTAACATCCTAGGATTACAATCTGATATCAACTTCCAACACATCATAAGTTACCAAACATCCCAAAGGTGTATTGAGGAGCATCTAAAGAGATCGGAGTCCACCGAGCCAGTTGGAAACAATACAATTAATATGACAAAGAGGGCATGCCAACAAATATCTATGATTTAAACCACACCATTTGAAAAAACTAAATAAAGAAAACACTGATAATAACGTAAAATGTGAGCTAACAGTCTGTTGTCAAGGCATTAACAAGCTTCTATTGTGTTGTGCATGCATTCGCAAAGCGTCTTTGTAAAAGTTATAGGTTGAGAAGATGTAAATAAATGGTTTAATTCATGCTAGTTTACACTGATTGAAAAACCACCCCTTCATTACCTGAATTGATAACCAGATGGCTTCCATGATCATAATATCATCAAGATCCAGATCAAAGTTACCTTCCCTGCATATTTGAAAATGAATTTATTAGAAGTTATTTCATTACATAGCCCCAAAGGGTTAGCCCAATTGGTCAAGCGCGTACATAAGAATCAAGAAGAGATCAAGCGTTCTAAATCCGTTTAATTTATTCGGATGTGGGTTAGGGCAATGCGCTTATCCCTCAGGTTAACGATCAAGTTAAATTCACTGGATCTTCGAAAACAAATTATTGCATTATATTGTATATTTTACAGGAATTAATTGGTAAATGGATGGATGAAAAAGCAGCTACAGAAAAATAATAGTCAATTACTGGACA
The DNA here is from genome assembly GCA_030737815.1 of Allium fistulosum. Taxonomy (NCBI): domain Eukaryota; kingdom Viridiplantae; phylum Streptophyta; class Magnoliopsida; order Asparagales; family Amaryllidaceae; genus Allium; species Allium fistulosum. The sequence continues at coordinate 875,124,878 of CM060906.1, forward strand.
ACATCAACAAAATTTTGATTTGCATTATATTGTATATTTTACAGGAATTAATTGGTAAATGGATGGATGAAAAAGCAGCTACAGAAAAATAATAGTCAATTACTGGACAACATCAACAAAATTTCGATAACCTTGGACTTTAAATATGAATGGATTAGAAATAAAGGGAAAAAAAACTACAGAAAAACTAGAATTCACTGGACCACGTCAACAAATTCACTGGAATTAGAATATAACATGCAAAGACAATACATAGATCCTCAAAGAATGGCGAAACCAGCCCTAGGCTCTAAGTTGTAGCCCACGATGGGCTTTTGTGGACCCAATAAACACCAAGTCAGTCAAACTAGAATGTACTAACTGATTTTGTTTCCTACTTCCCACTTCTTCTTGGAAAATAAAATTAGGGTTTTCTGATTCATCCAACCTTGACATGTTGCTTCCCGATACTTCAAAAAAGAGTTCAAAAAAATATTTTAGTTTTTGCCATAAAAGTGTTACCTCGTTAAACCTAGTAAAGAACCTTCTGTTGAAAAGCTTGACATATGAAGAAAGAGTGCGATGTATATAATACAGTGAAAAAAATATCTCCTTCCTTTTTCCAGGGCTTACAAAAATAGCAAGACGAGTGATGTATGCCGAAAGGGGGGAAAAGAGGAAAAGGTACATAAAAGAAAAACACAAGTATTTGGACTCAAAAGAGACATACATGCAAGTACGGTTGTTTTGTTGACACAAGTATCCGGTATCAAAAAAAAACACCATTGTTTGCCCTCGTCACAACGATTAGATGTAAATATCCTAGCAGATACCGTGTGTGAAGTCCCACATTGTCGAATACGAAAAGGATGATGAATATATACCATATAACACCTTGCTCTTCTCACAAGCTAGTTTTTAAGTGTGAACTACGTTTCATATTACAGCCTGTGATCACCGTCAAAGTGATAAAATCGCGAGAGGCAACCTACAGACTATACTAAAAAGATTGGTATCATATATGATTGTGATGTCAATCTACTGGATATTGATATGTGAGTAAAGCCACTAAAAGAGAAAATTGTTTTATGGATCGTTGTACACAGAGCTGATAGGATGAATTCCACCCAGTGTTTTGAAAAACTCACGTGAGGCGCTCAGGAGTTTGAGGCGCACACCAATAGGCGTTTCACTCGTGAGGCTTACGCCTCAGGAGTTTGAGGTGCAAAAAGCAGGGAAAGCGCACGCCTTAAGCCTTTTAGGTAAAAAAAGTAAATAAGTAATGTTGTGTATATCACCCTACATGCACTATCTCGTTGTCATTCAACTCATTCCATCATTCGACTGTCGTTAAATTTTTTTTTCAAAAATACAATCAATTCCCGTTAGTGGAATCGAAGTCGACTCGATTCTAATTAGTGGAATCGAGTTCGATTCCATTAATCGAGATCGATCTCGATTCTGGAATCGAGTTCGATCTCGATTCTGGAATCGAGTTCGATTCTACAAATGGGAATCGATTGACACCCGTATTGAAATCAACTTTGATTCCAGTTTTGGAATCGAACTTAAAGCTTTTTATAATCTTTTTTTTTTTTGATAAAAAAAGATGTAACTGTAAAAAAAATATAGAGACGTGTTATGAATGCTTATGGATGATTGTATTTTGTTTGAATTGCTTCGAATGATTTATGAATGTTTTACGTTTCTTATTTAATATTTGACATTTAACGTTATTTTATATCAAATTTCATTATATGTTTTGTGTTTTTTTACCCAGAAAGCTTACGTCTCAACGTTTCAAGGCTTACGCGCCTCGCTTCACGGACCAGAAAACGCCTCGGGTATGCTTTCGCCCTTTAAAACAATGATTCCACCTAATGTAGTGTTACAATACAATGTTTTCCATTGAAATTAATTGGCAATTTGTTTCATACCGAAAGTTGTAAATCTAATCTCGAAATCTTTACTGAAGTGATTCTGAATTTAAGGTTTAATTCAACAATTTACAACATGACGCTTTGAACTTGAGTTTCAAGCCATGTGTTTTCGACTTTTGGTCATTCATTTTTATCATATGCCACACTTTATTATGTCATATTTCTAACTAAAACTAAATCATTTGAAGAAAAAAAGAGGCAAGAACGATGATAAAACTATATCACTATTGTGATGGCAAGTCCACTCTTACATGGATCTGTATTGGATAATTAAAATGAATTGAGAATCCATGGATTTGTTTTAAAAAATTCTTTGAAATTACGAGATCTTTTTTTTCTTTCCACTGTCTGTTAGGTATTTATTGATTAATTTTTCGGCGATTTAGCTCATATAAGGACTAATTAAGAATGGTCGGATATCTATAGTAGGGATTGACGAAGTTAAGACAATATCTACTTTTATAGTAGTGTCTTGTCTTTTGTGGGAGTAATTTTAATTAATCTTGCAGAAGAAAGAAGAAGAAAAAACAGATAAATAATAGTGTAAATTAGGCACCACCGTTCTTTTCAAACTTATTAGGCGGTGGCCCTCTTTCCAATACCTAGTTTCACCAAAACCCCTCCTTAAATTTTAGATTTTTATTTAAGAATTTTGGTCTACGTTATTTTGCTGTTATTTCAGAGAGAGAAAAAAGGATATGGGCAGTTTGTCTGCAAATATTTGCAATTTAAAAAAAAAATGTAATTTTGTGTCGTTGCAGTGCAGAACCAAAATATGTAAAAGAAGTTGTTGAAAATAATTAAAGAGGTGCTTGGTGGAATGCGTTTTTGAGAGGGACCGCCATGCATTTTGAAACTTACGAAAGGATGTTTAAGGATGTTTTAAAAATCGTCCCTAAATAATAATCCAACCTTAACTCATGCCACCCAACAGTCAAATCCAGGTTTGTCCTTGTCCAAAACTCCAAATACAATTTATACATACAACAAAAGAAATGTTATATCAATTGCATTGACCGCGCTTTGCATGAATGGCTAGAATAAAGTAAGATAGGAGGAAATAATTTATATAGTCCAGGGAGTTTGGAACTTTGAACGAGGCGGCGAGGGTACAGATATAAACCATAGACGTCAAGATTAACATCATCCTAGAATAAAAGAATACCTAATATTGAAACGATTAAATAGACAGATCATGACCAAACAAGTCTCAGTCAAATGAAACAAAATATACCATTAAAAATTAGGATGAAGAAAACAAAAATATCACTTCAAAAACCCAACAGTAGGTTTGCCGTGTGTGATGTGTGAATCACAGTTTAAGTTCTGATCCATACATTACTGAACAACAGAATTGGTTTTTTGCCCATGTATTCATACCAGGTCCAAACTTGTGAATAAATAATACCCCTTCTGCTAACTTAATTTGTAATGGTATGAAAAGAAGAAACTATATAAATATGGAAATTCGGTAAAAATTTGTAAAGAAAAGAAAACACCACACCACAAATTTCAAAGTTTTTCAACCGATGAATTCGTTAATGACAAGATCGAGATGAAAAAATATGGAGAAAGAAGCATAATTGTAAAAGGCTCACACCATGGCGCATGGCACGACATTAACACCTTTCGTTTGTATAGTGTAGAACATTAAAAAGCACATCAAGTGGCTTAAATGGCACAAAGTGCACACGGTGCACGCAACAAAAAGGCACAATTTTTTGTTTTTGACTTGCCCTTTTAAATATTTTGTTTTTGTTTTTCTCATGAGCTGAAAAGACGTACTTTGTGTTAGTATTTACTGTATAAATATGCTTTCAAATTGATTTCCATTCTTTTACGCAGGTTGTAGAGGACAAAAAAATATTACCAAATTCTCTATATTTGAACTTTGAAGACTAATTTATGTACTAACTGATTTGGAAATACCAAATATATTTCTATACAGTATTCTCAAAGAAAGTCAATGTAATTTATTGTGTTATCATGTAATATACTATCATGTATTTCATATACCGTGAAGCCCAAGTGAACCAATTCTAGTTTCTTAACGAAGTAATTGGCATTTTTATTGACAAAGGTTTATTAATAAAAGATAAAAATGTAAAATAGTGCAGTTTTGAATAATTTATATAAATATTCATGTGATGATACAAAATTTTCTCCTTGAAGTACGTTTAAGCTTGGACAAATTGTCATAGAGTTTATATCAGTCTTCTGTAATTTGATAAATATATCAAATAACTACATAGAAAATTATATGACAATAAACGTAATACAAAATAAATATACCAAATAACACAGCATAAATATATACTCATGTTTCATTAGTTTGTAGTGTATAACAACAAATATCTTTACTGATGTGCAGCATTTCAAAATCGTATTCATCGTTCGCTGCATCGTGCGTAAGGCTTCAAAAAGGTTTTCTGCCTGGTGTTGTAAATAATATCGGAAAAACAAAATAATCCCTAAATTACTGGTTCCAAACACAAGTTATTAATAATAAAAACATTCTCATTTTGATCGTAACAGCATAATATAAATTGTATGTTTCTTCTAATAGGAGATCGAACAAGTATTATAATTCATTCACAGCTACAAGTTTAGAGCCCGTTTGGGTTGAAGTGCGTGTTAAAAAAAAAGTGTTTTGGTTTCTTTGAAGTTCATATTTTGATCAAATTTAGTTGTCAAAGATAAATAGGAAATAAGCAAATTTTTCCTATGATTATATCAGCTTATTCTGTGAAGTTAATATTACAAGTCGTTGTAAAACACATATAATTTTCATAAAACTAGTACATTATTTTCTCTACTTTTAAGATGATGTCAAACATGCATCATTAATCTATACTATCAGCCATTAGGCTTAACATTATAGCATAATATAGGTCACGTCACTACGAACCTGTTTTGCCTTGAGTGTGAAGGTCGACAACTTGTTGGGATAGTACATGATCCCTGAGAAGTAGAAAGATCATTGCCATGTGCTGTGTATCTAAAAGATGGCACTGCAAAGAAAAGTAGTGGGAATGAGTTACTACATCAAGTATATAATCGCAACATAAAACAAAAATGAAGTTGGGAAAAAAAGGGAGTAACAAACCTGTACTATTCACCACATTGTGGTATTCAATTTCACCTATATTCATTGTCGAACTTGATGAACACTGATCTTGCCTTTTTTGTGTTCTTTCTTCTGCATCTTGGATTTCTTGTTGTCTCATCCTTATTTGTGCTTCTATAAACTTTTGTTCCTCCTACAAATAGGAAAACACTAGGCATAGTGAGGTTTTATTTTTTAATTCCATGAACGGCATTAATAACGTGTTCTTTTCTTCTCCAAAGATATGATGCATATGACGATAATCCCCAGATTAATCAAAACATTTCGTAATCACATGTTTACGGTTAATTAATTTGCTCTGTAACTTCTGTTGACCCTTGTGTACAAAACCAATTATAATAATAACCCTAAGTGGTGGTAATGTTCGACGTAGACGCGGTTATCAGTATATTGCTACACAAGAATTTTTTCTACCTATGGGACAAAATTATCGGTTTAATAATGTGAATGGTTGCCATAAATTCCTTACTCTTTACGAGAGCATAAAAATAACAAGGGCCAATTTCTGCAAATCAAGAAATTACCACCTACCCCTAAACATTTACACGAGAAACGTATAGAACACAGAATAGTGAAGTTGTCAAATCATTTGATACCATTTTCTTCCTTATCCTCCAAAAACATTAAATGAAAGGAGGAGGAATCCTTAACCAAAATAATAGTAAATAACTGGCTGAGTTAAAACCCCAAAAAAAATGTGAGAAGCTTACCACTTGTTCAATGCCCTTTTCTTCCTTAGTCTTCACACCACGATATTCCACGGCATAATTTGATGTTTTGCAGAAAGGACACCTTACAGTGTTAAGTAACAAAATTAAATAAAATTAAACAAGTTTGAAATCATACAAAATAAATTTAAGACTGGTTCTGCCAATCAACTTAAACATACTGTGTGGGGCGAGTAGAATGGGGTGGCTTCATCTGCAGAAAACATTCTGACAAGGAAAACTCAATTGTAACGTAAACCATAAGCAACATAGTGTAAAATTTTCACCAATTCTCCCACGACAATCAAATGGATAAACAATAGTACCTGTACATATGCCTTTCATGCAACATCTTGAACGATTTAGACTTGGATAATGCTGAAAGGTAGAACGAATGAAACTCTAAATTTAAGTACATCTCCAGAAAGTGTTGAACAAAGCAAAACATATTGTAGTTGAAAGATTTAAGTACACAAAATATAGACAGCTTAACATAAGACTACAATGACTTATGCAGAAAGCAGTAATTAGAATGTCCTAAATGTAATGCACTAAAATGGAGTGAAATCAGCAATAACTGGTATTGCTGCTGTAAAACATAAACTTCACCTGTTTTCACTCATATGCACAAACGTACTAACCAATTCAATAAAATGTGGCTTTAGGATTGAATGATTAGCACAATGATTTTTCTTGTGTTAGCAATCACAAATATTAAATCAATTATGAAACCTCAGATGGATATATAACATTGACACGGTTACATTATATAATGAACGCAGTACTGCACTATTTTAGTATAGCCAGCATAATACACATCAACTTCCACTACACATTAAACTAATGCTACCATTTAATTTATCTCTCCATGTTATCAGTGAGCTTAAGCTATGATACAAAACGTACTTAAATAGCCTAGATATTTAGAGATAGAAAACCCCAAAGTTGCAACAGATTTAAAGCAAGAAATAAACTGTGTCTATATGCCGATTATTAATTACAAAGACATTGACAGCAAAATACACTAGTACGTGTAAATGAAAGGTTCAACAAATTTTATTTTATTTTATGTATATATATACATGGAGAATAAAGCAAGCACATCAATTTGAATCAAGAATATCAGTACAACATAGTGATAGGCACATGTGCAAACGCAGTAGGAATACTTTACAAAACTCAATAATCGGCTAAAACTATCTGGATGTAGACACATGCACCATTGTGCATCCTCTGCACAATTCCAAAAATATAGATAAGACAAAGCTTTAACCACATAGTAAAAATAACATAATTTACAGTAATACGTAAGCATATTAATGTTCACACAATTCCGTTATTGTTCCAACTGTTCCCAAACAAATCCAGACTACTTGATCGCATTTCGCGAGATAGCAACTAAAAATATCAACGTAATACCGAGAAAAATCATACCAAAAAGCAAATTGGACAGCCTTCAAGATCGAATCTCGGATCATCTTCACCCAGATAACAAGGAGCGAGTTTCGAATCAAGAATAAGCTTCCGCAGCTTCTTATGATCTATGTCTCGATGCTGATACAACCCTTGCGGCTTTGTGTACTTCTCATCCACCACTTGCCTTCTTCTACCAATCTTATTTCCCATTCTCACTGAAAACCCTAATTTTTATGGGGTCGTTCTATTTCATTTTTGGCTATAATTCTGGGAATTTGGTCTTTGGGATTATCTATCTGAAGAGCAAGAGAAAGCAACAGAGATTAAAATTAATGAGCGCTCTATCAAATAATATTTTTGTAATTTGATGTTTTATGTATTGTTTTATTTTGGAGAGAGAAAGGAAGGAGAAGAAAAGTGGATTGAGTTGATCGACCGCTCTACTGGATTTTTGAGAAAATTCAATGGTTAGTCTTATGAGAAGTTTTGGGCTGACGTATGTCTGGTTTGGAATGGTTAAGATTGGTTTGGTTGAGTGCGAATGTGGTTTTCATTATTCTTGCAAGAATGGCTACTTTATATTTTAAATTAAACAAGTAGTGAAATAGAGAGAGAAAAGTGAAAATTAAAGATGCATCAAATTTATTTTACCTACAGCCCCTGTTAGCAAGTGCCACAAAATATTCTATGATTATCATCCAGCGAAAATTTGTAATTTACGCTATTTTCTGTATATTTTTACAGCTAAAAACTACAAGTGTGAATATTTGCATTGAAATTGCAAATAATTGCAGTGGTGTTTTGAAAAACTTATTTGGGGTTTGAAGAAAAAGAGGGTAGGAGGTGTTGTTTTGGGTTGTGCAATATATTTTGTAGGGCTGTTATGGTAATGGTTACCGTTACCATTTCACAAATACCGTTACCGTACCATTTTTACTGCTAAGCGAAAATTGCTTACCGTTACCGATAGGCTGGTATACCGAAGACTGGTATACCGATAATCTGGTAACCGTTACACTGGTAATGGTAAATTACCGTTTGTCTAAAAAATGTTAGTAACATAACACGTATTCACACCATAACGGAGCTTCATCATACAATTATAGTGTTACTTAATAAAAGACATAAATGAGAAAGAAGTGAAGTTTATTTAACATTATTTCACTTGGTTAATAAACTAAATTTAATCATTTGCTTGGTTTTAAATGCCTATAATAAAGCATGTTACATGAATATACATGTATTATAATTGACTGGTAAAATTACCGTTACCGCTGGTATTGAAGAAATGTTACCGATGATTTACCGTAGATAATGGTAAATTTACCGTTACCATACCGATTAAACTGGTATACCGATTTCACTCGAAAATGGTAACCGATTAGCTGGTAATGGTATGGTAATGGTAAATTTACCGTTACCATAACAGTCCTAATATTTTGTATGGTGCTGGACAAACTTCCCTAAAGAAGATTAACATTTGGACAAGTATTCAGCTCTTTTACATAAAAAATCCTGATATTCAAATTACCAGTTTGAAGGACATAATCTATTTTAAAATTTTCCTTCAAGTCAAATTTAACAAAAAAAAATTCCGCTATCAAACGTTCGCACATGACTTCTGAATTATCTTTAAATTCTAGTTGTTAACTGATTGCAAACTTAATTTGTATCATCTGGTTTAGTGATTTAGATTTCCTTTTTATCATCTTCGAAGTCCTTTTTTATGGTTATGAACCTTGTGTTTTTTGTGTTTTTTGTGTTTTTTGTGTTTTTTTTAAAAACCTTTTGTCCGTTTTTTCATTGTGATTTATAATTCAAGGTGCATTTGCAGTGGGGTAGAGAAATTTTAATAAAAAATATCCTTTCATTAGTTAAACAAGATCTTTAATTCGTATTTACATGAATAATTCGTTTGCACAATATCATATTTGGTATCTATTAAATAACAGTAAAGCAGAAGAATTTAAAGCTCTCCTATTAAATCTAGGAATTTCCTCCCCTTTCCTTAATTCTCTCAAGATATTTTATTTTCACATCCTTATAATATATTATTGTTATAATTATTACAATGTTTCTACTGGTTCTATTTTCTATCATTAAAATTTAAAACTAATTTTAACAATTATTTATAGGTTTCTTCCAAGTTTTCTTTGGTATTTTGCATTTAAGTCCATATATATCAAATTTAGTTAGGTGATCTTAAATTTAAGTTTTTTAAATAAATGCAATAAACGAGTACCCATTAATTGATCTAACAAATTTTAAAAAATAACAATTCAATATGTGTACCGCATTCATATTGACAAAAATGGTAAAATTAATTTTTCATTCAAGTCCAGATAGTTTTAAATTTCCACAATTATGTGCAAACTATTACAATGTCATGCTAATATTCTATCTTATCATTTTGAATTTAAATGCCAACATTCAATAATTTTTACAATTATTTACGAAATTCTCCTAAGTTTTCTTATATTATTTTACATTCAAGTACATATATTTGAATTTATTAATTGATCTTGAATTTAATTTTTTAACTAAATTCAATTAACAAGTATGTATTAATTGATCTAATAAATTAGAAAAAACGATAATTCAATGTGTATACTGTATTTGTACTGACATAAATGGTAAAACTATATTTTCATTCAAGTTCATATAATTTAATATTTTCACAATTATATACAAATTATCTTTGATACTATTACATTTTTCTACGTTTAAGTTCATAAAATTTCTTTCTTTATAAAATTATTTATTTAATACAAAGAAATATGTACATAATTTTTTCTTTCTTAAGTGGTACTTTATTACAAACAAGTATATACAAAAAATTTGTTTTTAAAATTGGTACATCATTACAAACATAAATAACGTTTTTTCTTTATAAAATTGGTACATCATTACAAACATAAATAACGTTTTTTCTTTATAAAATTGGTACATCAAATGGACTCTTTATCATTATTAGATTATATTTTGTGAAGAATACCATTACATTTAATGATAAGTGATGAATGTTTGTATTCTATAATATTGAATAAAGAATAAATATTCTCAATTAGTACTTTGTACAAAATGTTACATTTTAATTAGTTATATTTGTAATCTGAGTTAACCAAATGGATAAAAATTATACCATATTTTGTTTAGGAATATTTTTCTTTCATACTTTATTATCTTTTTTACATAAATATTAAGTATTTTTTGAAAATTTTATTATAAAATAAAAATAGTAAGGTACGAAACAATGGATTAAAAACCATTTTTTACATAATTAAAATGACAATATGATTTGTAACGTTTCAGGTCTTATTTTCACTTCATATTTCTTTTAGTGGTTAAATAAATACTTTTTATCAATGTGATAATATCATATAATTATTGTGATAAAGGCCTGTGAGAACTATAAATGCATACAAATATATTGAGCCTTTGGTATTACACTTTTATTAATAGGTATTTATCGTCGTTCTCTCAAGTAATATTTGAAATTTAATGTATACATCATTTATCTTTTAGTCAAATGTATCAAAACCTAAATGTTAATTTCAGAATATATGTACATGAATTTATTTATGAAATTCTATAAAAATATTAATTTCAAAATTTATTAAGAATGTTTATTTTCATTTATTTAATTGCCAAATAATGAATTCTAAAAAATAATAAATCGATATATAACTCATTTTTATCAACAAAAATGATAATTTTATTTTTATTCAAATATAAAAATAAACGGATCTCATAACAAAAATACACAGTTATAAATATAGTAATTTTAATTTATAACTCATTTATCATAACAAAATTTATCAGATATTGCATAATAAATTATATTCTTCAAATATAGTTATAATATTATTTTCAACAACATACCGTGTGCAACGCACGGGTTACACACTAGTATATATTTGATAAAAGAAAAGTTTAATATTAAAGTTTAATTCAATTTTATTTTATTTTGGTACTTTTTAATTAAAATATATGCATTATGACTTAAATTTTGTTTTAAATTAATTCCACACTAATTTAGATTTAGCTAGTTTTATTTTATTTATTGGAGATTCACATTCACAATATGGATATCACCATATATATATATATGTATAAGAAAAACTTAAGAGATTCATTGGATTTAGAATATGGGTGTTTATGATCATTGGAGTTTATGATCATGTAATATAAAATGAGCACACAATATCAATGTTTAATATAATACTTCGTAATATATTTGTGCATGTTTATAAACACACACATACATTGCATGTGTGTGTGTGTGTATGTGAGAAAAATAAGTGATCCTCGGAAGGAGGAGAACACCCATGTAATTTTACTTTACACTTGAATAATGAGTAGCCAACAAGCTTGACAGGTAGCAAAAACCCTTTGTACATAAAAAAATATGAAACAAAGAGCCCCTCCCAAACCCAAAAACTAGGGTCCCTAAAGTGCAGCTAAAATCGAAGACTATAAAGCAACATCATGGTGTGTTGGACAATCGGAACAAAAGCAAACCAATAGAAGTAAAGCAACACTAAACTCGAAGTCCCTAAGCAATGCCAAAAATCAAAACCCATGGTGAGCCATCGATAAGCAAACAATGACAAATCAAAAGTCTCATCCATAGCAAAGCGATAACATACGCAATCATGTTCATAGCATTTCCTAAAACCGACAAAACTCAAGAAAAACGTGAGAACTATGAGTTACGGTGTAACAGATCTTAAGGCTATTTTAATACTAGAGAGGGGGTGAATAGTGTTTTATAACTTTTATGAATTTTTTAACTCTATTTCAAAAATCAAATCACAAATTATCAACACAGATCCGTACTAATCGAGCAGTCACAAATACAGTCACAGATAAATATAAAAGCACTAATAAAAGTAAAGTAAGAGAGGTGACACCAGGAATTTTTATACTTGTTTGGATTAGCTAATCCTAATCTAGTCTCGTACAATATTGTACAAGTTTCTTTTTAAATCACATACTTCAACTAAGTAGCAAGCAAACCAGAATACAATCTTAATTTCAAGGCTACGAGACACACTATTTTATATTATGAATTAGGGGCAAACTCTCTTGATTTACCGAGCAACAAGATCACCCACTTAATTTGAACGAGCAACAGGCACCCCCTCTTCATTTGAACCGGCAACAGGCACACTCATTTGATTTGAATGGGCAACAGGCACTCCCAAACAAATAAGAGTAAAGTTGTTGATTTCCAAAATAAAAGGTTGGTACTTGGGATACAAGATATCTTATAGCCCTTTCGATAGCGATTTGATCTTTGAGTTTGTAGAGAGAATGCTTCCAAAATAGCAGATAGTTTGTAAAGAATCAATTTTGTAGAGTACGAATTGATTCTATATAGATCTTGAAGAATATAGAAAGTAGTTTTTAAGAAATATTTCAAGAGAGTAAAGAGTAAGAAGAAAGTAAGAAAATTAGTAAAAAAAATTGTTTGCACTCCTCTTTATATAGTAAATGAACGGAAGTATCCATTCGTGAAGAGTTGTGTCAAAAAAATACTTCTTTTCAAAAATTAAAAAAGCAACCAATGGTCACTATGTCGACATAGCTAAGAGAGGTATGTCAACATACCCTTGTTAATTTTGAAAAATGATTTTTATTTTAAATTGTTTTCAAACTTCTATATTTCTGTAAAATAATTTAAAACATAATTTTTAAATACTTTGAACATATAAAAACTTTTATAAAATATTTGTAAAAATATATTTTGAATTTAAAATGATTTATTTTGATTAAAGTATCAAAGATCAGAAATTTGTGATAAAGATCAAAATCGGCTATCAGGGACTTTAACAATTTGTTCTAATGTCTCAAACTAAAGCCTTGAGCTCTTCAAGTTTTTTGTCTCTAAACTCATGAGTCTTGATCACCTCTAAATCTTCATTCTTGGTCTTTATACTGATCAGTCTTCAAGTTAAAGCATTTTGTACCTGTATAATATTCTGTAATATATATTATACAACTTGATAAAATATTAGTATCTATATTTATATGATTTTTGTCATTTAATACCGGAGGTATCAACAATCTCGCCCTTTTGATGGTGACAACCATGTAAATATTTATGTATATAAAATATAATATAACTCCCTATAAGTTAAATAACCCCCCTTAGCATATGTATGTGCTATATTTTATATTTTACTCCCACTTTGTCATCAATAAAAATGGGTTAAAAATAATACTCCCCCTAAATTTGATGTACTGATAAATTATGGAGTCAAAATAAATATTTAAATACTCAATTTTGGATACATTTAAATAAGGTAAAACAAATTTTATTAATAAATCAAACTATTACACAATTCAAACAATCCCTAACAAATAAATTCAATTGATACAATCCAGATCAATTTATGAATCCAAATATTACATAAAAGTTATATCAATCCAAACCAAACTATGTTATTTATGAACTAGTCAAATTTAAATATATACTTATAAATTATAAACAAATAAAAATACTAGATTTTCGTTGGAACTTCAACTCGTCCTTTGGATCCAAAGATTGGATTTGTTTTTTATAACATCTCGATATTCTTGCTCCACGTTTGCCTTGGAGTTTGAGCATTTCGAGTTGTTGTTTTGGTCATCTTGGATAAAAGAGGAAATTAACCAATGAAGATTATCAAAGTGTTTCTCTTATTCCTTATCATTTGCATTTGACTTGATTCCAAATGCCTTTGATTTCAGAGAATGAAAGAGAGAGCATCTTTAAAGGATTTAAGTTTTCTTCTAAGCTTTCACAAAGTTTTTGATGTGGAGTACTCATTTTTGTGAAAGGAAATGTTTAGAATGGGCGGAGATGAAAGGATGAATCAATGTTGAGTTTTTCTGGAAGAAAACGGGGTTAAATAGAGATGAAAAGACGGATTAAATAACTGAATTAAAGGTAGTTGCCCATTTTTGAAATTTTTTCAAAATAGGCTAGTATGTCGATATATCTATGTGGGCTATGTCGACATATGTGTCTTAATAAAAGAACTTTTAAGCTTCTTTTGGGTTTTGAGAAACTTTTCTTGCTTTATAAGGATTCCTTTATTGGAATAGCGACATGGTTTGTCAAAACTTTATAGAGAAGTGTCAATTTCCTCCGCTTCCGCTTCCGCTTCCTCTTCTTCCTCGTCTTCAATTTCCATAGCATCGCTTTCTTCTTCTTCTTGAAGAATCTCTTGTTCTTCTTCTCTTATCAAACTCTCTTCCTTTTCGGGAAGAAATTCATAAGGTTCGAATTTAAGAGGAATGTGCATAAGAGAGAGGTGGTTTTGCCGAAAATTTTATGAGGCAAAAATATTTTCACCTCTTAGATCGACACTAAAATAATTAAAAATTATAGTAAAATACACATCATGGTAAAGTGTGTTCTCATGCCTAGAGATTTTATTTTGAATAAAGTCGTCCAAAATTACTTAAGCCCAATTTATATCATACTTTTCGAAAATAGCGAAAAAAGCTTTGAAAACATTTTGAGTCAGGTTATCGTAATTTCCCGTCCTTGGAGTAATACTTTGTTGTAAAATAAGACTCATTAGTCTTGCTTTAGGCCTAAGATTCTTGTCTTTAAAACCATACTCTTCTAGAAAATAAACCGTGTATAATTTTTTCTACTGCCATAATCAATTTTAAAAGCGGAGAGATCATTTCCACTACCTTTACAACTAAGAATTTGACCAAGAATTTCACAATCTAAAACAGTAGTAGTGTCTTATACACTACTCCAAGTTTGACCTTCTTCTTCTTGAAATTTTTTTCCATTTAAATTCGCATAATTTTTTTTGACCAAATCGGAATAGCAATCAATATCATTTTGAGATATATCGGTTAAACCAAAAATACCATTTTCTAAAGCAAGATCTTGCAAACCATATAAAGATAATTCATTAAAATTTACAAACCTTCCCAAAATACTTTTCCATAAGCAACATACTCAATATGAGTTTAAATGGACTTGATCATTATGAAGTTGATTTTTGATCTTTTTATCGAATCTAATGGCTTTGGATGAGGAAATTGGCTTAAGGAAGACACTGTTGTGTGGTTTTGAAGGTAGGGGAGTGAAAATTGAATTTGACTTTTGAAATAAAATGTGAGTGAATGAAGGGATAGGAGTGAGTTGTTTTAATAGAGTGTGAACTGACATTTTTCAATTGAAAAGATGCCTTTTTAGTTTTTAAAATTAAAGCAAAAGAGGGGAAAATTCAAAATTTGAATTTGAAAAGATTTCCAATTTTCTAGTAGGTATGTCGACATACCCATGTGATAGATGTTGACATATAAGTTGAAAATTTCAAATTTAAACAAAGGAAATATATTCCTATATATATTTATTTATAGAAATATATTCTTAAATAAACTTTTTATTTTTATTTCTTTGCGGACATATGTTGACATATAGTGGCACGACCCACTATAAAGCCGGCTAGCTTTGCTAAAAAGTTATTAATCTAAATTTATTCCAAAATTCAATAATTCAAAATGAAATATAAAATGTACTGATTTTGTTGTTTCCTTTCTCTCTTTTGATAAATCTTCCATCACTATGAAACACATGCTGATATTTTCTGTATCTGGTTCGTTCTCACTTGATGCAGTATCAGAATCATCCAAAGTTGCGTTGTAAGCTCTTTTTCTCTTTTTGAATGAATCGGTGTTTGGTATTTTCTTTTGCTGTGGGCAGTCTCTTCGTATATGACCAGATTCTCTACAATTGTAACACTTAATCACACTTCCATTTCTAGAATTTTTGTTTTCAGTTTTATGAAGTTTATCATCTTTCTGTACTTAAGGAATTTTATGAAATTTCGAGTCATAAAAGCAATCTCCTAATCAATATCGTCATTATCTGTATCCTGATCGTCAGTTGTAGCATAGATTACAACCGATTTCTTTTCAATTTCCTTGCTTTCCTTCCTACCCTGCAATTGTAATTCATAGGACATTAGATTACTAATTAACTCTTCAATTTTTAAAGTACTAATGTCATTAGCCTCTTCTATTGCTGATATCTTTTGATCTCAGTTCGAAGATAGCAAATTAAGAATTTTTCTAACTTGATCTTCTTTGGAAAAATGTTACCTAATGATACTAGTGAATGAACTATATCTTGAAATATGTAATACATATCAGAAATAAACTCATTTGGTTTCATTTTAAACAATTGAAACTGATTAGTTAGCATGGAAATTTTTGTCTATTTTACTTTACTAGTGCTCTCATGGTTAACTTGTAGTGTTCTCCAGATTTCATATGCATACTTATAAATAGACACTCGATTGAATTCATTTTTATATAATGAACAGAATAAAAAATTCATGGCCTTAGAATTATTAAGTGCTTGTGCCTTTTAGTTTCATGTCCATGTTGAGTATTCAGTTTGAGGTTCAGTGTACTCATTCTGTGTAATATTCTAAATATCTAAACCATTAGACTGTAAATAGATCTTCATCTTATATGAGCAATAAGTGTAATTACTATCATTAAATAGTGAGGGTATGGCAGTTGATTGTCCTTCTAAAGAAGTGTTAAAAGGTATACTAACAGTATTATTAGCCATTTGTACTTTGCAAAAATCAAATTACGAATCTTTTGAAACCCTAATCCTCTGATACCAAATGTGGGTTACGGTGTAACGGATCTTAAGGATATTTTAACACTAGAGAGGGGGTGAATAGTGTTTATAACTTTTATGGAATTTTTAACTTAGTTTTAAGTTTTAAATCAAATCATAGATTATCAACACAGATCTATACTAATCAAGAAGTCATGGATGCAATCACAGATAAATATAAAAGCAATAATAAAAGTAAAGTAAGAGAGATAACACCAGGAATTTTTATACTGGTTTGGATTATCCATTCGTACATCCAGTTCCGTACAATACTGTACAGGTTTCTTTACAATCACCTACGTTAACTAAGTAGCAAGCAAACTAGAATACAATCTTGATTTCAAGGCTACGAGACACATATTTCTGTCTTACGAGTCTGGGGCAAACTCTCTTGATTTACTGGGCAACAAGATCACCCACTTGATTTGAATGGGCAACAAGCACACCCACTTGATTTGAACAAGCAACAAGTGAAAGAACTATATATATGTTGTTTTGATGATAACAACCGTACGACAATGTTACTAATGTGTTTGTTGAGTTATTTCATGTCAAAACGATGATGAAAAAGTTGAAAAATAAATGGCTAAAATTATACGTACAATGGGGAATTCGAACCCAGGTGGGCCAAGAACATAGCATATGCCTTTTACCACTGCACCAAACAACTTTTTGAATTTTATAGTGGTTCAATCGACTAACTAGATCTCCCAGTCGATTGAGCCTGGTCGACTAAAAACATATATAGTCTTTTGTTTTTGGCTATGCTCTCCAGAATGATTTTTATACTAATTTAGTCGACTGACTATCATCTCTGGTAGATTGAATCTGCATTTTCCTAAAAGGGTATCTTCATATCTCTCACGTCTATAGTTTCTTCTCTTCATCAGTGGCGAATCTAAAAGATTACACCCCTATTTCAGCATCCCTACAATACCTATTTAATCCCTTAACCATCCTTGAATCACAAGACATCAATATACAACAACATGTAACTACATGCTTTAATTTCCATGCTTAAAACTCTCAATCCCAAAAGCAAGTATCCGAACTTCAAGAGATTCAATAGATTCAGAGAAAATCGACTAGTGTGCTTTATCTCACATCTCATATTCTAGTCGAATAAAACCTTTAGCCTCTACACCTCCGCTCAATATCGTTTGGTTTGGTTATAGGAGTCATTGTACATTAAAGGGACAATCTGTATATCAAGATACATTGTATTAGAAAGTAACATTTGTTACACTACTTGTAAAAGAAGTTGAAGTCCTGTCGTAGTATCTTCAAGCAGTGTTGAAGTCATGTTCGATTATTCAGATGGAGTATATAAACTTGTTCCTTCGGGTGAAGTGAAGGTATTGCTTAGTTAATTCCAAAAGGAATCTGGGACTAGACGTAGGACGGGAGGTCTGAACTAGTATAAAATCGACCGTGTAATCTACTGTATTATTTCCGCTATATTTACATTATTTATTACCATTAGCCTTCTTTGATCATGTGCATAGCAACTAACAACAAGCACACCAAAAAAATAAGAGCAGAGTTATTAATTTCCAAATACAAACGGTTGTACTTGGTATACAAGATATATTATAGCCCTTTTGATAGTGATTTGATCTTTGAGTTTGTAGTGTGAATGCTTCCAAAATAGTAAATAGTTTGTAGAGAATCAATCTAGTAGTGTATGGATTGCTTTTATGTACATTTTGAAGAATATAGAAAGTAGTTTTTAAGAAATATTTCAAAAAAGTAAGGAGTAAGAAGAAAGTAAGAAATTTAGTTAAAATCTCATTTGCACTACTCTTTATATAGTGAATGAACAGAAGTGCTCATTCCTAAAGAAGTGTGTCCAAAAGACACTTCTTTCAAAAATTAAAAAAGCAACCAATGGTCATCATGTCGACATATCTAAGAGGAGTATGTTGACATATCCTTGTTAATTTTGAAAAATGATTTATCTTTTAAATTGTTTTCAACTTATATATTTTTGTAAAATAATTTTAAACATAACTTTAAATACTTTGGCTACATAAAAACTTTTATAAAATATTTGTAAAAATATATTTTGAATTTAAAATAATTTATTTTGATCAAATATCAAAGATAGAATTTGTGATAAAGGTGGGAATTAGCTATTAGGGAGTTTAACAATTTGTTCTAATGACTCATACTACAGTCTTGAGCTCTTCAAGTCTTTTGTTACTAAACTCATGAGTATTAACCATCATATCTAAATCTTCATTCTTGGTCTTTATACTGGTCGGTCTTTAAGTTTAATCATTTTGTACTTGTATAATATTCTGCAATATATACTATACAACTTGACAAAATATTAGTATCTATATTTATATAGTTGTTGTCATCAAAATCAATATCTAAAGTATTAACAAGAATAACACATACATACATATATATATCTGTGTGTGCGCGCGCATGAGTTTATATACTTATATGTGTATGAAATGGAAACAAAAATTAAGACAGAATTAGTTTTCAATTAGTTGCAATGCATTCGAAGAGCATCATTAAAAGTATTAACTAGTTCGATCTTAAGGGCATGTTATTTCTCCTATTGTTATAAACAACACGTCTTGAAGCCATTAACGCGACCTTTTATTTTTATATGATATACTTGAAGAGGGCAATTTTAGCGGATTTATAGCTAGTGTTTGCAACCCAATTATTGAAGAAGAGTGCAATTGCGTAAATCAGATTATCCAAAGGGCTACTAACATTATTAAACATTCTTTGGTTTCTTTCAAACCATAAAACCAACAAGTAATAATAAAGATAACATCTATTAAAATCTATAACCTTTAGCATAGTGAAATCTAACATTATTCCAGAAGGGATTATAATTAAGGTCAGTGTTGGTAAGTCTAAAATAAAAGACATCAAGATTCCTAACAAGAATAGAATTAGTCAACTCATCAAACCGGTTAATGGTTTGTATACTTTTTATATATAATATTAATAATAGATGCTCTCCTTAAGTTAAGGATCACTCTTTCATTAAAAAAGAAAATAATTAGTTAAGGGATGGTTGAAGTAAAGATGTGTCACATTTTCTAAGTCTAGGTTACAAAAGATACATTTTTTTGTCTATAAACAAATTACTTTTCTTTAAAAAATCAAAAAAATAAATTTCTTATGCAAAATCAACCACATGTGCAACCCAATTTAGGGGGGATGTAACGATCCGGAATTTTATCGCTTGAATTGTGAATATTTAATTTATTTCAAGTATTCTAATAATTGATTTTAAAAGCTTAAATAATTCATTTTTATTATTTAATAATGATAGGTAACTTATTATAGAAATTTGTTTACAAAAAATAAATAGTTTGAATTAATATCGATAATGAGACTGAAAATCGTTTTATTAATAAATGATCTCGAAACGCATGAAATTATCATCCCAGGGCACTATCTTGGATTTTGATGAATCTAATGCCATCAGAACCAAAATAGTGAGATGATGTTCGTCGATGAGTTTCGTAATGATCGGATGTACCGTGTGGTCATGCGAGCTCGAAACGTGTTACGACTTATTTTAGAAAATTAAAATATAGTATATATTTATTATATAAACACCTCCCATGCACTTCTCTGGCTCATTCTTTTTCCTTCCTCTCTCTTTTATTTTTCTCACTTTAGTAAATAAAGAATATAACTTAGCTGCCTCCTTCCCAAAATTAACTTTGGAGCTACAGTCAATGAAAACGAATGACATTGGACCGTTGAACTCGTGTGATAGAGAGCTTCAAATCTATATAGGGTTTGTCGCGTGCATTAGCGATTGATGGAGATCGATGTGTGGAGGTCGTACTAGGGTTGAGGCATGGTGGAGCTAGGGGCTGCAGTTGGTCGAACAAAGAGTGGCGTTGTAAAATAGAAGTCGATTGGTGTGGGTTGCGGAATTGTGGATCTTAAGGCTAATTTATCACTGAGGCGAGATGAATAATTTTTCTATCTTATGTAAATCTATTTAATTTTCTTTAAAGATTGATATTAAATCACAGATTAACAACATAGAATAATACTAACCATCAATCACAGATGCATTCGTAGATTAAAATAAAAGCAGCAAAGTAAAGAGTAAGAAAGGTAACACTAGGGATTTATATTGATTCAGATTTCTCCTATATCCAGTCCCGTACAATTACTTATACAGTTTTCTTTTCAAATGCCAATCTTAAGAAGGCAAACCCAAATACAATCTCAATTTCGAGGCTATAAACACACCCTCCTATATTCTGAGTCTGGGGTAAACTTGCTTGATTTAACCGGGCTACAAGCACACCCACTAGATTTGAATAGGCTACTAAGCATACCCAATTAATTTGAATGGACTAGAAGCACACCCAAGCAGATACAAATAGAGTTGATAGTTTTTCCAAAGAAAAATTCTTGTACTTTGGATACAATGGATCCTATAGCCTCTTGGATAGCACTTTGATTTTTGAAATGAGAAAGAGATGTTTTCAAAATAGTAAGAAAGCAGTATTGAATCAATACAATGATGTATGAATTGATTCTATATGATTTCGAAGAGAATAGAGTATATTTTCAAGAGAGTAAGAGGAAGGGGAAAAGTAAGTAATTAGTTATCGAAAAATTAGTTATTAATACAATCGAGATGCGATCCTTTTCGCACTGCAGCTGATTTCATTAAGTTTGGAGCAAGTAGAATTTTAAGCTAAAATCAAACGCCGTTCGATTTTAGATTGAACAGGAACGCATAAGCATCGGTTGGAATTTTAGTGACTTATCTCATCTTTGGATGAACACTATATGATATATGTGCTGATATAAATTATTATTTGTGTGCTTTAATGAATTCTTTGGTTAGTTCGGTTGAATTTCTGCTTTGGAAAGCGGATGACATATGAAATGAATTACATAGAACTTAGGTAATTTTGTAGAGGGATCCTAAGTGATTCCTCCCCACTGTTGATTTTAATTTCATTCATATACTTGTTGTATAAATTGTTGAATGCTAAAAGTTTGGTAGCTTGGTTATATTGGATATGACTGTGATATGTCGAAAAGTCGAACTCTTTTAGTGTAGATCAGTGATAGCCATTGTTAAGTGCTATGGTAGCATTGGGCCTCAATATAGTATTTTATACTATTATTTGTTGTTTTTTATTTGAAAATGGTTTTGATTCGATGGATGATTTTAAATGTGACTTTTAGAATTTTCTATGGCATTTTATTTAGAAACAGTTTTTGAACTTCTCTATTTTACTCCAACCTTTTTGTTAGTCTCCTCTAATTTATATGGAAATGTTTTAAAAGTATTTTGCAAAGTATTTTATTTTACAAAAAAGATAATATGATGACGGATGTTTATTATAAAGAAAAAGGAAAAAGGGATTTATCTTCTATAATAAAGTGATTCTATTTTAAAAGAAGATAGAAATATTTTTGGAATAAATATTGGTGGAACACTATATATAAAATGTTTTATAGAAAGATAGATTTATAAATGGTATTTTATAAATAAAAGAATAGATTTATAAATGATATATTATAAAAGAAAAATGATAATATTTTGATAAATTGGAATAATAGATCACATTTGTGAATGTATAGTGATATATGGAATGATCATTTTATGGGAAGTATTTAGTCCTATTTGAAACCAAAGATTTTTAATAAGTATGTGAGATTTAAATTCAGAAGATCTATAAAAAGGAGTTTTATAAATAGAAAGGATGTTTATAAAAGGAGTTTTGTAAATATAAAAGAGATTTATAAAGGGTGTTTGATAAATAGAAAGGATTTTTCTAAAAGAGTTTTGTAAATATAATAAAGATTATAAAAAGAATTTTATAAAAGGAATGAGATTTGATTTTGATAAATGAACGTTTTGAATTATGGTGGTATGTAAATTATTCTTTCCATACTTAACACCAAATTCCAGGGTAGGGAAACTTGTCTCTATCTATAAGAATTAAGAATGAATGTCGAGGCAAAAATAGTTCTCTAACATGTCCGACTTCATTATTAATCAAGGCATAGTACAAGTTTGAACCCAAAAGTGGTGGCAAGTATATTTGGCCTAATTTCCATATTATCCATTTACTTACACCAAATGTAAAAGTGGTTTGAGTTTATAGTAAACAATGTTTTTGAATGACATTTGGTTTTATTCGTTTAAGTATGCTTTCAAAATATGAAATCTTTCATAGTGTTTTGTGAATATACTTACCATTGAGATAAGTATATGGATACATTTTCTAAGTATTGAAAGTGTAATGTTTTTTGAATATACTTATGCCAATAAGATAAGCATATGGATATTTTCCAAGCATTAAAAGAGTATAAATGAATAATGAATGGTTGGTATACATATATATATTTTTGTTAAAGTATTTTAATACAAGTATTTAAAAAGTGGTTTTAATTAAAGAAATGATTAATTAAAGAGGCTTACCGGTTTCTTATATACTTAATCATGCTTGGTTAAATCTCTAGTTGGATTGTTTGCTTATTTGATAGTTAAATAGCCGACTATCTATAGGATCGATTTCACCCTAGAGGGGGGTGAATAGGGTGATACTAATAATTATAAAAAAATTAATGCGGAAATATATAAAATAATTACAACAGAGATAATAGCAGAATAATAAAAGCAAAAATAGAACAACGCAGATTTACCTAGCTTTGGCAAAACCCTGCCTACGTGCTGCCCCCAAGGTTTCTACTAGAAATTAAGTAGTCAGACGCTTACACACGTAAACTCGTGACACCCGCTATCGACTAACCTAACTCTATGCTTAAAACCCTGCCACAACTCAGTCGCTGAGTTGCGAATTCTCGAACTACACCACCGTAGTTTGTCCCCTAGTTACACGACTAGAATTTTACAGAAGTTTAAAAGTAAATTACAAAATAAAAAACAACTTAAAACAAAGAAACCCTAATTTAAAATAAAGCCCAATAATATTTAAAAAACGCCGGCCCAAATTAAAACAAAGAAAAGTCCCTTTATCTTTTTATATTTGTTAATGTCTAGTCGTTCCCCTTTTCTTATTTAATGGCCGCTTCCTTGTTCCTCTTCGTTCCTCTTCGTTCTGAAAATTAGGGTTCTGGAAATTGAAAACTGCCGATTCTAGTTGATCGATTGAATAGATATTTAGCGTTGATTGCGTTGTCGATCGATCGTCTCTTTGATTTGCAAACGGCTGCTTCAATTTGTCGAGTTCGATTTGAATTGGTATGTAATTTCCTTTATTACTGTCGCTAATATGCTTGAACTCGATGCATTTGAAAGCCGATGATGTTAATGGTTTTTATAGGGTTTAATTCCCTAAATTTTCGTTCGAATATATTTTTTGAATTTGTCTGTTAATTTTTGCTCTGCCGTTCGATTTTGCTTGTTTACTTGTGATTAATCCCGACCGGTTCAATTTCGAATATTTCTTTGCTTTGTTACCATGGCTTCATGAATTTGCTTTAGATTTTGTTTCGTTCTTTTCTGGGATTCGACTTCGGCCATTTGTGTTAATCTAAACTTGTTCGATTTTTGTTATCACCTTGGCCACCACGGCTTTGACTTTATTATTAAAATTTGACATGTTCAGATTGAAATTCCTGATGTGCTTTGACTTTGTTCATCTATGTTTTACCTCTGACTTCTTCGGCTTGATCAATTTGAGAAACAAAAACTGTTGCTTTTCTTTGAACGGTGACTCGCAATTGTGTTTACTATAACCATGTATATACATACATATATGTATGTATGTATGTGTACGATTGTTGCATGTCCACTTGGCTTTATTGATTGTTCGTGATTGAATGCTTTGTTGCACTTGTTTGATTATCTCTTGATCACTATCACTGCTTGCTTAGAGTTCTATGTCTAGTAGCTTGCATTGGTTTCCACTGCATATATATATATATATATATATATGTGTGTGTTTGTGTGTGTGTGTGTGTGTTTACACATGTATATATGTATGTTGTGATGCCTTTACTTGTTCCTCTTGGAGTCTTAACTTGATTATTATATACATGCACCTATTTGCATGAGTTTGTATACCTGCACTGTGTCTTGGTTGAAGTGTTGCATTCATCTGTTTTCATGTGCACTGACCTGGTGTGGTGCACTTGTGTCATCACTGCTCTATTTTGATCTGGTTCATCTTGAAGTCTACATGTGAGTAATGCTTCGACTTGAACTGCTTGTAGGCTCTAATATGCATTGTTCTAGTTGTCTGCACTATTGCATAATTGTTGTGACCGCCTCTGTTCACTCGAGTCTGCACTGGATTTGATTTTGTTATTGTAGTTTGGAGTTTCCATTTTATTGATTTGGGTTGATAAAACTTGGATTCCTTTAGAAGTTTGGTTCATGTGTGGCATACAAGTCTGGTGACAATGCATGTATATTTGTATGTTAACTTGCATTGTTTTCAGACTTGGTCTTGCACTTGTGTTCATTATGTAGTCTACTTGGAGCTTGTTGACAAGTTGGGTTGCTCTGACCTGTTCATTGCATTCATGTTGCCAGGTTCATTTATGTTCTGGTTATGTTCATTTGCTCTGATCTCTTGAATTTGAACACTTTGAACTGTTTGCATTTGTTGAGCTTCTATTTATTCATGCTGGTGGTTGTTTTGCATTGAGTTGTATTAATGTGAGCTTCAAGTGCTCTTTTGCATAGTTCCTATTGACTGGTCACCACTTTGTTGTTGCTTCTGAACCGATGAACTCTGGTAGCTGTAGTATCATGTAATCTTGTTCCTTGAGTTCATATTGTAACTATTATGTGTCATATTGCTTCGAGGCAGATCATCTTGTTCATGTTGCCAGGTCTGCATTTGTTATATTATGTGTTGATGTATTGATAGTTGTTCATGTTGTAGCTGGACTTGTTCCACTGCTTTATTTGGTTCATGCCTGTTTTGTTCTTGTGATTACTTGAGTCTGATACACTCCACTGGTTTCATGTGTAGTTTGTATATTTCTGGTTTCACTTGAATTTTCATATTGCTTTGACTCCACTGTTGAGTCTGTTCTCATGTATACACATTTGTGCACTTGTTAGCATGGTCTAGTTTTGGCTTCTTATTGCATGAGAACTTGTACTCGACAATTTTGTGATGTATTTGTATTGCACCTGAGTTGAATCCAGCCTCGGCTCGGGTTTGACCTTGTGCTCACCTGTCCCTGCAGTTTTGTCAAGTGTATATCGGTGTGCATGGCCTAGTGGCATGTACAGTGGCACACTATGCATGTCACAAGCTGTTCGTGTAAGATGAATTCAAAATAAATGATGACGAACAACCCAAATAACTAAGGCAAATAATATTTTCAAAATACACATTTTATTTTACACTGCAAAAAATATTTCTTTTTCAATTTTACTACGTTAGTGTGTATTTTGCAAATAACTCAGATGCTAGATTCAATGTGACATCCCACTATTTTGAACCATTCAAATCGACAATAAATACACATGTCAGACTCGAATACTTCAAAACAGTGGATTGTTAAGAAAATTTGGAGCAAATAAAATCAAACACAGAATCACAAACACAGAATATCAGAATAACTCGCAGTGGAAATAAAATACCATAGTAGTTCATGAAGCTACTATATAAATAATCTCAAAACAGATACAAAATAACATAGCCTGAAAAACAGATAAACCAGATACAACAGAAGTCTAAATACATAAGTCACTAATACATAAACACAGCTGAATAGGAAATAACCGAAATGGAAATGGATGACAAATAGATAAATAAGCTCCAGCAAATCTCTAGCCCCAGAAGGTGAATCAGAGCTGTGATACTCAGGCTGACCCGAGCGTAAGTAAAACACAAAACACTCGAGTCAGGACATACATACTTATACAATGTAAACCAACTCAAGTGAACTGTAATAGCAATGCACAGGTAACTTAAAGGATGCTTAGGATCGCCCATCCTTTAAGGATCTGTTAAACTATCTACTATGTAGTAATGAACGCTATCATAGTAATGTCTAAAGTAAAGCAACTATACAAAATAATAGTGTTAATGTGACTGGGGTAGCGCAAAGCTGCAGCAATTGCCCACCTCTAGCCACACTTTATAACATCCAACCGTTATTATTACCCATGGTTATAAATTTCAAACTGGTTTATATTTCAAATCAAAACATCATTTAAACCATTTAAAATGAAGTCATTATACTTTCAAATCAAATATTCAATTCCTAAAATTTCACCATTTTCCGAAGCTCGTTTATTCAATTGTAATAATCCAAAACATTGTATTTTCAGCCTTCGCAGCACTTAGAAAATGTTGTTGTAAGTATAGTGGTAAAATTGGAAAACAACACAATTCAGAAACAGTAGCACTTATAAACTACTGCTGTAGATACAGGGGTAAAATTGAAAACAGTTCATTGTTGGAAACAACAGCACTTATAAACTGCTACTGTAGAGATAGTAGATTTGAAAAACAATACACTGAAACCACAACATTTCTGGAATGCTACAATTTCTGTTATAAGTTGTACTATGACATTTTTAAACAATATATCTTCCACTTTTATCATTTTTAACTTATCAAACTTATTCCACTTTTCCAAATTATTTATCAGGATATCATTTAACTTATAAATTTAATAAAATAACATTTTTATTAATAAATATTCAATTAAATTATAATTCATTTACATTAAGTCAAAATTCACTATAAGTTGTTTAACTTTTATTTTTACAAATAACTTGATATTTTCTTTTACTTTAAAAAGGTATCTATTTCATAAATAAATATTTTAATTACTAAGTTAAGCTTAAAATTTCCATTTTTACTCAAATTTCAATTATTAAATTAAATAAAATTTTAAATTACAATTTAAACCATTTATCAACTTATAAATTTTTTAACTTTTAAATCATTTAAATCCAATTTGAGTCAAAATTTCACATTTTTACATTTAAAAATACTTAATAATTTATAAAGTCCCATTTTTAATCAAACTTCCACTATTAAGTTAAAAATCCATATTTTTAAAAATTTAAAATACTTAAAAAATTTAGAAAATTTATTTTAAAATTTAACCACAGGTCTGTATAATATTTCTAACCTAGGTCAAGTTAAACGGATAATATATCATTTCAATCCGTAATCAGTTAACATTCCGGGTTTTATCATTTCAAACCCGCAATCCCAAGTCAAATAAAAATCGCTCGAGCCTATCATTTCAGCTCGTAACGACTTTTCCCTATTCTAAAGTCCATTCGGGTATGTATCATTTCAACCCATAGTGATTCTATACTAACAGGGAACTTGCAGTGTGAGGAACATAAAATAAATAAACAGTAAAGCATATCATATGATGTCAGGTGATGTAACATGTATATAAACAAGTTATATCATTATATAATGTCAGATAACAGGCAGATGTGAACATATAACATAGCATATCAACTACTACAATTCAAATGACATTATTTCACATTTATATAAGTACGATTGTCGAGAGTGATAAACTCACCTTTTTAAAGCTAGAGATCAATTCAAACACAAGTCCAAACTACGCAAAGCACGACAAAGCACGACAAGCACGAATCAATTTCGAGGAGAAGTAGCACCCAAATCCAAATCTTGTAAACAACAAGATAGAATAGATATAAGTATATATTAAATCACAAAAGAATATAAGATTTAAATAATACAAAAGAGAGACAAAAGTGGAACAAGATGCTTTGACAATCGCAAGTGGTTCAGCCACATAGGAAATAGGCTAGACCACATCACTAGAGGCTCAGCCAAGATCTGATCTGAAGCACCCATGTTTAGTCAAGGTCACAAATGCACGGCTATGGGCTAGAATATGAAGGGATGTGAAAGGATGGCAAGTTACAATTTAAGTGAAGGCAAAAGGTCAAGGGAATGTTGAAGTTTTAGGTTCAGCCCTATGCTATTGGCTCGGTCTAGTTCAACAAGTGGTCAGGTCAGGTCGGCCAGTGGTCCAGTCAGTCACGTCATGGCTGGAGGAGGTGGTGGAAATGATGGTGGTGGTGGCGGCGGCTGAGGCTATAAGAAGAGAAGGGGTGATAGAAATAGAGTTCGGCTAAGGGTTTGATAAGTTTTAGTGATGGAGTGGATCAAGTGGTCACGGCAATGGTAGAGGTCAGATCATGGTGGGGTTTCTGGCCGTGGAAGGTGATGGTGGAGGAGGATGTGAGGGTCGGTGGAGGTGACGGTAGACATGGGTAGAGGCCGAGCCTTGCAAAGCAAGAATAGAAGAAGAAAAAGAATAAAAGAGAAGAGAAGCCATGGGAAAAACTTACTGTAATTTTTCTCAGGACGCAAATGAATTTTTGAGATGAGGTGAGAAACTTTTGTACGTGATTTAGAAAATGAAGTGGCGGCTATGGCTATGGGAAATGAACGGCTATGAAGTAAAAGCTAGAAAATGGAGAGCTTACTTGATTTCCAAGAAAAGAAACCTAAGTCCCTTTGTATTTCCAAGCCAAGAATTCAAATAAAATCCAATAAAAATCAAATAGAAAAGTCCAAACAAAATAGAAAATATAAAATAGGAATGAAGTAGAAAAATATAGAACATAAAATAAACAGAAAATTGTTGAAAATAATTGCGTGTAAAACGCTGAATTTTATCCAATTTGAAAAAGTATAAAACAGAATTTTACAAAACGAAAAGCAGAACGGAAATCAGAAACAAATACTACTCCAAATAAAAAGATTAGAAATTAAAAATTCAAATTTAAAATTTTCAACTGAAAGTCTAAGTTTGACCAAAGTTGACCAAAATATAAAATTTTCAGAAAATCATTATTTTAATATATTTGGAAAATAAATTAGAAAAAAATCCAAAAATTACATTGAAAATTTCCAAAATTCATTTTTTTTAAAATGATTTAAAAATCAAAGTTTTCAACTAAAATTAATTTAAAAATATTTGTTAATATTATGGGTTGTTACACTCTCCCCCACTCAAAACTTTTCGTCATCGAAAAGGAAGAAGGTAGGAGGATAGAAACAACTAGAAAGAAAAATAGGTTGAAAGACAAGGACAACAATTAATTTTGAACTATATAAATTTCAATTTAAATTAATTAATATTTAATAATTTGGTTAAACCCATTTGTAAAATTTCCTGCTTCCTTTGTAAATACCATTTATATGTTTAAATAACACCTTTATAAATATATGAAAACTTATTCGAATACAATTATTTATATCATTACTTATATTTACAAAGAAGCTATTGAAAACATTAAATCCATAATTCATAAATTTATTAATTTATCTCAAGATACTTTTCAACACTATTAATAAATCAATAATCATTTTCTTTATATATATTGTATTTAATTAATAACTTCTAAAATATTTACAACACTAATAATTTACTATTAAACCATGTAGTATATAAATAAACAATATTTTAAACATTTTAAATTATTTAGAAAGAGAATTGATCAAAATATCCTTTATATAATACTTTATCAAAATACCTTTTTAATAAAATACTTTTATATCGAAACAAATTTTCCTTTTGAAAATACTTTTATAACTCGATGTCTCAACAAGTTTATCCTCATTCTTGCAGACTCTGGCCATGCGTTGATCAGGCGCAAACTAGATTTCTCCAAGTATTTAGTAGATTTGTTTCAACACCCAGTGAAAATACTGGAAAAACTTTCAAAACCGATATGGAAAGTACAATCCAAACAAATCAAACGAATCAAATCGAATCATGGATCGCAGATACACAATGGTTACGCCTGGATCCCCCAGGAAACATCCGTACCCGTAGGCCACCACGACCCTGCGAATTACGCCATGATAACAACTGTAGATCGCAGATACACAATTGTTACGCCTGGATCCCCCAGGAAACATCCGTACCCGTAGGCAATCACAGCCCCCGTAGATTATGCCACAAAACGACCCATAGAATCGCAGATACACAATGTTTACGCTTGGATGCCCCAGGAAACATCAGTACCCGTAGGCAGTCACAGCCCCTGCGAATTACGCTATGCAGTCGAGTTCATAAGACCATGGGTAACGCCATGGAATTCGATGGACACTCGAGTATCATATCCTGAAAACCCAAATCAGAGAGAATAATATCGATAGAATGAATCCACAATGTGGCCATAAAGCGGATATCAAGCAGAAGGCACTTTCCATATCTTTACTTCGAAAATATGTATCATATAGTACCTTTTCAAATCAATTTCAAATATCATACTTATATAAAGTCCATTATATATAAGATTTCATTTTCTAATCGAATACTTTCAAAAATCAATAGTATATCAAATCACACTTATATAGACTTCGATTATATAAGATTTCACTTTTCAAATTGAGTACCTTTCCAATTCAATAGTTTTCGAATCAACTTCATACTTATACAAATCGATTTTATATAAGTTAGATAACTCCCAAATCAAGTGTTAAGAAAAATAAGGTTCTTAAATTTCAATTCATTTCAATACCAGTTCAGTTTCAAAATCATATACGATTTCACCAAATTATTTCTTCCAAACTAAATATCTCCAGTTTCAAAGTTTCCAGAATAATAGGGTTAGAAAATAATCCAAGTTTGTTTCCAAATCAGCATATTTTATGCCAAACAAATTCGTTTCCAAAATCATACTACTTTCAACGATATAATACTTTCGAACCCAAACAATTTGAAATAATAATACTTTAGAAATCATAATACTTTGAAATTCATAATTTTAGAAATCATAACACTTTGAAATCATAGCATTTTGGGATCCATAACACTTTCCTCTTAAACAGTTTAGATATTAATAATAGTATATAAAATAAAATAGTTTGTAAATTAAAATATGTAAATAAAATAGTAATAATTTAAACAATTTATATTAAAATAATTAGTATTTTTAAAATAGATTATATTAGAAGTAGTTATATTAAAAATAGTTTATACAAGAAAATAGTTATATTAAAAATAGTTTATATTAAAAATAGTTTATATTAAAAATAGTTTATATTAAAAATAGTTTATATTATAATATAAAATAGTTTTAAAATACTTTATATAATACAATAGTTTCTTTAAATTCCACAAATCGATTCAACTCAACTCAGATTCCAAAATTCAAATTTAATCCAATCTCAAATCCTCAAATTTCAATTCAATTCAGTTTCTCAATAAACCATTTCAAATTTTATCGATTTCAAATACAAATTTGAACCACAAAATAAACTATTTCAATTTAAATATATATCAAAGCTTTATATATTCAATATTTCAAAACTAAATTTGATAATTTCATTTATATCTCAAATTCACTTTACTATTATTTAGTTTGAAATATTTACTTAATCATTTCAGTAACATCTAAATACAACCTTAATTTTCAAATATAAATAAACAAAATATCCCATTCAAATTTATATAAATTTGAAATATGCATTTAAGTCACTTTTAATCAAATCCAAGTTATAAAAATCACATCTTTGAAATTTCAATTTTTAATAAATTACAGATCAAACTTATTTAAGTATAATTCTTAAATAAATAAAATTTCAAATTTATCTTTCCAACCTGCATCATTAAAAACTCTATATTTGAAAATATAGATATTAAATAAATACTTAAACACATTATATATCAACTTTATCAAATCAACTTTAATAAATCTTTGAAATCAATATTTATTAAAACCATATATATTTCTTTTCAAAACCATAAAAATCATTTTCATAATTAAATACTGGGTTTTAAATCCCAATCTATTTTCGGAATCAAATCTTTTTCTCAAAATCAATCATTCCCCAAAAATGATTTCCCAGTTTATAACCATCCTTTAAACTATTTATTTTTATTTAAAAGATCCACTTTACCCATTGAAAATTATTATTATTATATATAAATAGTTTTACAAAAGATGTTACTAAGTTAAAACATTTAAACTAAATTTTATTCAAAATATTTTAAAACTAAATTCCATATTAGTATAATTCAAAATAGTCTTATTTATTTACTTAACAAAACAGTTTCAAACTTATTTAAATCATATTACTTCATATGTAAACATACAAAACTAAACTTATATACTTTATCAAATAATTTATACTTCCGAAATTTCTTAGCTTTAAATATTAAACCCGATTTGGAATAGTCGGAGAAATCAAATTTCCAATCCAAGAGTTGGAAATCAGCAACAAATCAGTTAATCAATTTCAAAATATAGAGTTATACCAAATCAAATCCAAAACTCGATGACTGAACACTGGTTTAGTTCAAATTGTTTCAAATATATATATATATATATATATATATGTCTTTCGAATATCAAATCATACTTTGAAATATTGAAGTCAAAATTGGTTTCACAAAATCAATCGCATAGCAAAGCTACTAAAGTGGCCTCTCCCCCACTCTGAAACTCGAAAATCAATGTCGATGATGCATGCACTCATCACCGAAATCATTCTCCAGCGACATAAGTGGGTTCTGGACTTCTATTTCTTGAGATCTTCTTTGAAATTTCTTTGAAATCACTAGAACTCATTTAAAGTCATTTGAAACATTTCTTATTCAAAAAATACTTTCAAATCGTATTATTATATATTTTCAAAATCTTAAAACCAGTTTCAAAATGCCGGAGTTCAATCTCTCAAATTTCAAATTCAAAACCCTTCAGTTATAAATCATTTTTATATACACCAATTTATTATATAACTTTCAAAATCCTCATTTTTAAAAGTTATATAATTCTTATCTGAAATATTTCACTTTTATATATAAAATAAAATCATTCTTATCAAAATAATAATTTCGATATATAAACAATTTCTAAAATACAAACAAAAACAAATTTTTCAAGGGATGATTCAAGAATGGATTTCAAAGCAAAGATAGAGATTCAAATTAGAGGAACTCAAATCAAATAGAATTCTGATTCGAAGATAGGCTCAAACGAAGATGAGATAATTAATTACAAAATAGTAGATGGACATACTTATATAAATCGCGGACGACCTTAACCGGGTCAACCGTGACTTCAGGAATATGATCAATGCAGGATTCTATGGCATATCGACATTTGATCGCTAGAGATAGAAAAAGATAGAAGCATCTAAATCGAGGGTATAGAAATCTCCGGTGAATCAATGCCAATTGTAAGGGAGTTTCACCCCTTTACAAATCATTCAAAGATTGGCGGGATCGCCGAGTTTTATAGAGGTCATTCGAAGTGGAGTTATGGAATGCTCCAGAATCAAAAGAATACAAATAGGGGAAGACAAGAATGGATCTCAGAGCAAGTAGGAGCGTTCCAAAATTCAAAGGAATACTAATCGATGAGAATCCTAACCAAGAAATTACCAACAAGGTGGACAAGGAAAGAAATAAGGTCTGGATAAATTTTGCTTTCAAAACAAGAAAATTTATATCAAAATAATCTTTGAAAATCCTTTGAAAATCATTTGAAAATCATTTTATACTTTGAAAATACGTTTTCTCACAAAGAAATGATTCTGAATTGATTTCACTAATTCTAAGGTATTTCTACCCTATCGCTAATGAGTTTTTGCTCCGCAGGCTAAGGTTTGCCCAAAACCAAAGCTCTGATACCAAATGTGACATCCCACTATTTTGAACCATTCAAATCGACAATAAATCTACACATGTCCGACTCGAATACTTCAAAACAGTGGATTGTTAAGAAAATTTGGAGCAAATAAAATCAAACACAGAATCACAGACACAGAATATCAGAATAACTCGCAGCGGAAATAAAATACCATAGTAGTTCATGAAGCTACTATATAAATAATCTCAAAACATATACAAAATACCATAGTCTGAAAAACAAATAAACCAGATACAACAGAAGTCTGAATACATAAGTCACTAATACATAAACACAACTGAATAGGAAATAACCGAAATGGAAATAGATGACAGATAGATAAATAAGCTCCAGCAAATCTCTAGCTCCAGAAGGTGAATCAGAGCTGTGATACTCAGGCTGACCCGAGCGTAAAGTAAAACACAAAACACTCGAGTCAGGTAATACATACTTATACAATGTAAACCAACTCAAGTGAACTGTAATAGCAATGCACAGGTAACTTAAAGGATGCTTGGGATCGCCTATCCTTTAAGGATCCGTTAAACTATCTACTATGTAGTAATGAACGCTATCAAAGTAATGTCTAAAGTAAAGCAACTATACAAAATAATAGTGTTAATGTGACTGGGGTAGCGCAAAGCTACAGCAATTGCCCACCTCTAGCCACACTTTATAACATCCAACCGTTATTATAACCCGTGGTTATAAATTTCAAAATGGTTTATATTTCAAATCAAAACATCATTTAAACCATTTAAAATGAAGTCATTATACTTTCAAATCAAATATTCAATTCCCAAAATTTCAACATTTTACGAAGCTCGTTTATTCAATTGTAATAATCCAAAACATTGTATTTTCAGCCTTCGCAACACTTAGAAAATGCTGCTGTAAGTATAGTGGTAAAATTGGAAAACAACACAATTCAGAAACAGTAGCACTTATAAACTGCTGCTGTAGATACAGGGTTAAAATTGAAAACAGTTCATTGTTGGAAACAACAACACTTATAAACTGCTGCTGTAGAGATAGTAGTAGATTTGAAAAACAATACACTGAAACCACAGCATTTCTGGAATGCTACAATTTCTGTTATAAGTTGTACTATGACATTTTTAAACAATATATCTTCCACTTTTATCATTTTTAACTTATCAAACTTATTCCACTTTTCCAAATTATTTATCAGGATATCATTTAACTTATAAATTTAATAAAATAACATTTTATTAATAAATACTCAATTAAATTATAATTCATTTAAATTAAGTCAAAATTCACTATAAGTAGTTTAACTTTTATTTTAACAAATAACTTGATATTTTCTTTTACTTTAAAAAGGTATCCATTTTATAAATAAATATTTTAATTACTAAGTTAAGCTTAAAATTTCCATTTTTACTCAAATTTCAATTATTAAGTTAAATCAAACTTTAAACTACAATTTAAACCATTTATCAACTTATAAAATTTTTAACTTATAGAAAATCACTATTTAAATCATTTTGAGTCAAAATTTCACATTTTTACATTTAAAAATACCTATTAATTTCTAAAATCCCATTTTTAATCAAACTTCCATTATTAAGTTAAAAATCCATATTTTTAAAAATTTAAAATACTTAAAATTTTTATAAAAATCATTTTAAAATTTAACCACGGGTCTGTATAATATTTGTAACCTAGGTCAAGTGATACGGATAATATATCATTTCAATCTGTAATCAGTTAACATTCGTTTTATCATTTCAAACCCGCAATCCCAAGTCAAATAAAAATCGCTCGAGCCTATCATTTCAGCTCGTAACGACTTTTCCCTATTCTAAAGTCCGTTCGGGTATGTATCATTTCAACCCATAGTGATTCTATACTAACAAGGAACTTGCAGTATGAGGAACATAAAATAAATAAACAGTAAAGCATATCATATGTTGTCAGGTGATGTAACAGGTATATAAACAGGTTATATCATTATATAATGTCAGATAACAGGCAGATGTGAACATATAACATAGCATATCAACTACTGCAATTCAAATGACATTGTTTCACATTTATATAAGTACGATTTGTCGAGAGTGATAAACTCACCTTTTTAAAGCTAGAGATCAATTCAAACACAAATCCAAACTACGCAAGGCACGACAAGCACGAATCAATTTCGAGGAGAAGTAGCACCCAAATCCAAATCTTGTAAACAACAAGATATAATAGATATAAGTATATATTAAATAACAAAAGAATATAAGATTTAAATAATACAAAAGAGAGACAAAAGTGGAACAAGATGCTTTGGCAATCGCAAGTGGTTCAGCCACATAGGAAATAGGCTAGACCACATCACTAGAGGCTCGGCCAAGATCTGATCTGAAGCACCCATGTTCGGCCAAGGTCACAAATGCACGGCTATGGGCTAGAATATGAAGGGATGTGAAAGGATGGCAAGTTACAATTCAAGTGAAGGCAAAAAGTCAAGGGAATGTTGAAGTTTTGGGTTCGGCCCTATGCTATTGGCTCAGTCTGGTTCAACAAGTGGCCAAGTCAGGTCGGCCAGTGGTCTAGTCAGTCATGTAATGGCTAGAGGAGGTGGTGGAAATGATGGTGGTGGTGGTGGCCGAGGCCATAAGAAGAGAAGGGGTGATAGAAATATAATTCGGCTAAGGGTTTGACAAGTTTTAGTGATGGAGTGGATCAATTGGTCACGACAATGGTAGGGGTCAGATCATGGTGGGGTTTTTGGCCGTGGAAGGTGATGGTGGAGGAGGAGGTGTGGGTCAGTGGAGGTGATGGTAGACATGGGTAGAGGCCGAGCCTTGCAAAGCAAGAATAGAAGAAGAAAAAGAATAAAAGAGAAGAGAAGCCATTGGAAAAACTTACTGTAATTTTTCTCAGGACGCAAATGAATTTTTGAGATGAGGTGAGAAACTTTTATACATGATTTAGAAAATGAAGTGGCGGCTAGGGCTATGGGAAATGAACGGCTATGAAGTAAAAGCTAGAAAATGGATAGCTTACTTGATTTCCAAGAAAAGAAACCTAAGTCCCTTTGTATTTCCAAGCCAAGAATTCAAATAAAATCCAATAAAAATCAAATAGAAAAGTCCAAACAAAATAGAAAATAGAAAATAAAATATAAAATAGAAATGAAGTAGAAAAATTTAGAACAGAAAATAAACAGAAAAATGCTGAAAATAATTGCGTGTAAAACACTAAATTTTATCCAATTTAAAAAAGTATAAAACAGAATTTTACAAAACGAAAAGCAGAACGAATATCAAAAATAAATACTACTCCAAAGAAACAGATTAGAAATTAAAAATTCAAATTTAAAAGTTTCAACTGAAAGTCAAAGTTTGACCAAAGTTGACCAAAATATAAAATTTTTAGAAAATTGTTATTTTAATATATTTGGAAAATAAATTAGAACAAAATCCAAAAAGTACATTGAAAAATTCCAAAATTCACTTTTTTTAATATGATTTAAAAATCAAAGTTTTCAACTAAAATTAATTTAAAAATATTTGTCAAAATTATGGGTTGTTACATTCAGGCTGGAGCAAAGTCGAAGATAAAATTCGAGTGAATGAGTGATATGTAGTGAGGTGAACAATGTAAAGTGAAATTTGAGATGTAATCGAAATTGTATCGTAATTGAAAAATGTATATATGTAGTGAGAGCTCAAATTTGTACTATTCAAAATTGTACTAAAATATTTGTTTGAATAAAATATCTGTTTGAATTTGAATTCTGTGTTATTTATTTTATTCAGCAAATATTTATTTAATTATGTGAAAAATAAAATAGTACAATGATCAGATACATTTAAATGAATATATATATATGTTTATTATCATCAAACAAAAATCATATACTTACATATTCAACAATATCAAATCTTGGCCAGTTTTGAAACTATCGATTGTTGGTTCGGAGAGACCGAGATCAGATAAGCATGAGTTATCCAAAAACTACTGCAAACCAACACAAGTGTTTGAACCAAAAGCATCTTGAAGATAATCAATATCAAAGACGAAGTTCTTTGAAGTGCAATGGCTACTTCTTACTAGTCCTAAGGGTGATTACAAAAAGGATGTAGTAGAAGTAGTGCCTTCGGTTTGTTCATATCCTAATCAACTTTTATGGATGAATGCTGGCATTGCATTGTTGCTTGGAGGGCAATGTTAGCATTCCAACTTGGATTTGCTAAATAGATAAAACATAGCCTCAAGCCTCACACCTGGTAATGACTAAAACAAAAGAAATTTTGAAGGGCTGTGTGGTTTGCTAGCATTAGGGTATGGTCATCACCGATCTAGATCGATAATTTTGGATGTATGCTTTGGGCCTAGTGCAGTTATTGATCGCAGCCGAGGGATGATTATATTTAGTAATATCTAGTAAGGGGTAGGTCGATCCTATGTTGGCAAAGGTGCAATGCATTTGCAGCCTCAGTACATTTTCTCTAGAGGCGTACTATACAAAAGGTAGTCCATTATCTTATTATTGTTGGAATCCATTTTCCAATATGTGCTTTATGGACTTAGTTGTGTAGTAAATATGTTGTTGAATGAAATTAATGTAACCATTCCAGCTATGTTAAATATTTATTTTAAACCATCCACATTATTATAATATCACTGGATTTTCTAATAAAATGGTTTGGTTATCATAAGGTAAAAACCTGTCCATGTTTATGTGCGACGTGGTCTTATGAGATACTATTATTTTTGACAGGTTTTATAACATTAAAAATCCATATGATTTGAGTTTCTCACGCTGGTTTACCAGACTAACCCGGGCATTATTTTCTTATAATGCTCTGGTTAAACCCGAGTATATTTCCAAATTTAGCTTTGGATGCTTTGGAGCTTCAAAAGACAAGCTAGATGCCTCCAAGATCTATTTACGTATTTTATTTCCACTGCATTTCCTATTTTTTATTTATCATCATTTGTGAGAACATGCTGTCATAACTGTTCGGGCAGATGATAGGTTAGATTACTTTGATTGATGTATGTATATAAAAATTTTCCTTTGTATAGATCTGTTGTATATTATACATTACTCATCACGATATGAGAGTCTTTTCTGTCTTTTCTTTTCATTTACCCCAACAATCTGTCTTTCTGGCACTCGGATGCTCGACATATGAATATCATGGATGTATTAGTGTTGTAACGACTCGTAATTTTAATGATTGGATATTTAAATAATTTATTTAAATATTGAATTGTTAATTAATTGACGGTCCTAAAAATATGATTTTTCACATATGATCGAATCAGGACTCGAGACCACTTCCGTTGAGTTTGTATCTGCGTAGCAAATAAAAATGAGTATAAGGATCGCTATATTTGGAGATCGGAAGATCTGATGGTCGAAACGGTCTTGAAAAGCGCGAAATTGTCATCTTAGAGTGCTACCTCGGATAGCGATGAAATTTATGCCATCAGGACCGGAAAAATAAGGTGATGTACGCAGACGAGTTTCATTGCGATCAGACGCACCGCATGATCGTGCGAGCTCAAACGTACAATGTTTTATTTGAGAAATCCAATAAAAGAAATATAATATTATATTATCTAAAACTAAACCCTCTCTCTAAACAAAATCATTGTTCCATTCATTTTCAACTAAAAATGGCCGCCTCCCCCAAATGTGATTTCAATATTTAATATCGAGAGATTTAGGCCATTAAAAATCGTGAAACTAATTTTGTTGAATTCGTATTGAAGGGATCTTCGTGCCCATGTTCATTTAGAAGAATGCAACAGTGTTTAGCCGAGATCCATATTCACAACCACGGCTATGATTTCACTTCGGGGAAAAGGAGGAGGAATGAGGCAAGATGGAGGCCGGGGTTGGCTTTGCAGAGGCGAGGAAAATCGAAGACGTTGATTTGATGAGGTCCAATCCACCATGGACTATCGTGACTTTTGGAGTAGCGAACTGTGATAGCCGACGATGCGTTTTGATTTGGGAGTTCGGGTCTGAGATTTTGATGTCAGCAAGTCGAGCATTCGACGAGAAGAACAATGACATAGATGGCATCTGATATCATGGAGTGGAGATCCGTATCTCGATGAAAGGTGCACGGTTCAAGGATGATATGCATGTACAAGAAATATTTAATTTTGAGGAAGAAGATGTGTTATGTGACGACCCACATTTCAAAAGGTTTAAATCGACAATAATCCACACATGTCTAACTCAAACAATCCGAAACATAGATAATCAATGGGGTTAATAAAGAATAAGAAAAAAAAACACAAACACAAAATCTCACAGCAAAATGACAAAATATAATAATCAAATAAACAGTTCATGAAGCTGTTTATACTATACATTTGATTAAGATTTTACAACATTTATCAGAGTTATATATACAACAGAATAATAGAATAATGTAGCAGAAAAACATGATGCAGGGAATAATACTAGTAATAATAATATACCAATCTTCATCTTCATCCTCCAGAGAATAATCTTCAATGCGCTGAAAACTCTGGGCTGACCTGAGCGTAATGAAAAGACAAAACACTCAAGTCAGTACTAAAATATCCTTATGTGAGTCAAATCAATATCACATATAACAAGAGTGTAATAGCATCAGAGATGTTTACGGAGGTTTTACATCTCCTATACATCTCCTATCCAGTGTATAATGTGCGTGCAATAACTCAAGAGATGTTTTAGGATTTTCCATCTCTTAAGGATCCGTCAAATTATTTATATATAATAGAATACGCTATATATGTAATGTTTAATCAGTAAAATAAATATTTTTCTTAGCGTTAAGGCTTTACATTAATCCCCCTTAACGCTTTTTTAAGCATTGTCGTACAGTTTGCATATAATGCCCCAGTAGCACGTTGGGGGATAGGGATGTGCCGTGATACGACAACACTAAACCAAACTCGTAGTGGTCTCGTATAGGGATAAAATTATGACAAGGCACATGAGGCAAAGTCCAAGGTAGGATACTTCCAGTTCGGGTCGCAGGGCTGGTGGTAACACATCGTAGCCACGACCGCCCACCGCGTCCATCCATCCCATATCGAGTCAAAGTGAGGTTATCCCAAATCAAGGTGCACCAATCGAAACCAACATAAAAAGTAATAGTATGGACCGAGTCAAAAGAAAATTGATACCAAGCTGTGACGCTCCACCCCGAGACCCACATTAACAAAGAGCATTACGGAGTAATACTATTTGTTAATGCGGAGAATAGGGCTGGTTAGGAGCGACCATCCGTAAGCTTTGTCTTAAACATGTATTGAATACGTCAATTGGGTGCTCTAATTTTTTTCTTCTCTTTTATCTTTCTCAAGTGGATCGACATACTCAATATATGTTTAATACAAAACTACAGTGGCTAACGGATCTATCAGAACAAAATATAACAACAACAAATATAACAGATCATAGAACAACAGTCACACATATATATACATATAAACAGATACATCATAGTACACTATATAGAGATACAACAGTGGCGATACGCGGACCACAATATATACATCGAGTCAAAATGAATAAGTACATATCATAGTTCACAAATGAGTACAAGACAACACAAAAGATGACTAATAGATAATCCATAGCGGAAGCAGCAAAGCAGAAATCTACAGTAGGCGACTAACCTGAAATAACTCGGTCTGACCCAAGTACATAAAATACACGGGTCAGTCTAGCTTAAATAACCTGATTAGCATATGATAGGTGAAATATATGGATAAATGATAACATTTCTTTTCAAAAGAGAAGAAGCAACATCTAACATATGTCAACTACTAAATATCATAAGAGGATATCTCGAAAGAGGCAAGTTCAATGACAACACCAATTAATCACAAATATTCGCCTCGTATCATCGATATCAAGCACCAATATAATGGCGTCCATCAACACCATAACTCCTAAATAAGAATCATAAACCACAAAAAAGCCAAAGGAGGGCAACCATAAATCACAATATGTAGAACTTGGTTAAGAGTTCAAAACTCCAAAATGTAATCACCATATAATAAACAACATGATAGCACTCAGGGTATATAAATACTAACAGGGGAAACCATGGTGAAACCATTCATAAACCATCTAAATTTTACAAATCAACGTAAAGAAATCTAAAAAAGCAACAGCGTAAAGTATAGGACCCAACAGTCCCAAAAAGTAGCCCAACAACTATATATGTAGAAAGGACCCAACATCCTAATAAGTGGCCCAACAGCCTACCGAATATAATGTATAGGAGACCCAACAGCCTCAAATAGGACCAAACAGCCCATGATTAGCCTAACAACTATATACCCAACAGCCCAAGTACTGGCAATAACAACCCGAAGGTCCATGAAGTATGTATAGCTTCAAACGAACAAGTCCAGAATTAACCGAAAAAGTAAACGCATGTGTCCCATACCACATGTTTTACTAAATCGTTTAATTCTCTTTCTCATACACTCGAAGAGTGCAAAAATGTGTATTTTATATAGAAAATAATTTGCTTTGAGAAAACTAGTCGTTTTTAAAATAACTTATGAAAATTGTTTGGAAAACAAACCTTTGAAATTTCTCTTTATCATAGAGAATATATATATTTTTAATAGCTTTAAAAATAATTATAAATATAGTAAATATTTATTTCAAAAGCTATTTTATTATAAAAACTATTTCAAAATTGCTTTAGAAAACCCGTGCTCAAAAGCAACAGAAATCATTGAAAATGCCATAAATCGGCATAAGAACTCATCTCAAAAACTCGTCAATCCAAAGTACGGATCAACCAAAATATTGGCTTACCTATTGATAGGTTTAAGCCCTTCGAAACACCACAAAATATCACAAAAACTAGTTTCAAAAGTCACTAGATCAAGTAGCATAACACAAAATATTGCACAGGAAGGAAAGAAATCGACCTGGGCAAATAAACATGCCCAGGTCGACCCTAAGGTTGACTCCCATGAATGCTGGGTCAACCTGTAGGTCGCGATTCCTACAGGCATTTTCTGCCTTCAACACGAGAAGATAGAAAACCAGGATAAGATCGCTCGATAAATTCTCTGGTTTCCCATGTGCAGTCATTGGGTTTAGCAGACCATTGAATCTTCACGAGCGACACATCCTTATTTCGAAGGCGTTTCACCTCCGAAGCAAGAACACAGACAGGATGTTGCACAATAGATAAATCAGGTGAGATCTCAAGCTTTTGTAGATTAGGAGAATCAATAACAGAATCTGAATCACAAAGGCACTTCCGAAGCTGAGAGACGTGAAACACGTCATGAATACCAGATAAATGAGCTGGAAGTAATACTCTATAAGCAACTGGGCCAATACGCTCAGTAATAGGAAATGGTCCTATAAATCGAGGAGCCAATTTCCTGATCCTACTGAAACACATTACCCCATTCAAGGGAGATACTCGAATAGAAACAAGATCACCAATGGAGAACTCAAGAGGCTTCCTACGGTTGTCCGCATAGGATTTCTAACGACTCTGTGCCTCTTTCATTCTCTGATGAATAAGATCGATCTTCTCTGAAGCTTCATGAATAGAATCGGGGCCTAAAATAAACTTCTCCCTGGATTCCAACCAACAAGAAGGTGATCGACATAGCCTTCCATATAGGGCTTTGAAAGGAGCCATACCGATACTGGACTGAAAACTGTTGTATAAGAGAACTCAACAAGCGGTAGGTGGTCCTCCCAACTACCACCAAAATCAAGAAGGCATGCATGAAGTAGATCCTCAAGAATATGATTCACCCGTTCAGTCTGTCCATCAAACTGCAGATGATAAGCTGTGCTGAAGTTAAGCTTTGTACCTAAAGCTTTCTGAAGACTCTGCCAAAAATTATTGGTGAAAAGTGGATCTCTATCATAAACGATCGAACTAGGAACACCGTGAAGTCTCACGATCTCCTTAATATATAGCTTAGATAGATGAGAAGCTGTCTTATTAGATTTAGTAGGAATAAAA
The DNA here is from genome assembly GCA_030737815.1 of Allium fistulosum. Lineage (NCBI taxonomy): Eukaryota > Viridiplantae > Streptophyta > Magnoliopsida > Asparagales > Amaryllidaceae > Allium > Allium fistulosum. The sequence goes on from CM060906.1 coordinate 875,169,284, forward strand.
TGAGCGGATTTAGTCAAGCGATCCACAATGACCCAAACACTGTTATGGCCCGATCTCGAACGAGGTTGGCCATCAATAAAGTCCATAGAGATTTGATCCCATTTCCATAACGGGACCTCAAGAGGCTGAAGAAGACCATTGGGACGCTGGTGTTTAGCCTTAATGAGTTGACAAGTCATGCAATTACTCACATAACTTGCAACATCACACTTCATGCCTTCCCAATAATACAAGCGTCGCATACATCTTGCTATTACCGGGATGAATAGTATACTTAGAACGGTGACGATCATCAAGAATGTCCCGACTAAGATCAAAAACAAAAGGCATGATCAATCGATTCTTCTTGCGAAGACATCCATGAATATCAATGTTGAAATCCCTCAACTCCTCGTCACGGGATTCAGACTTACATAGCTGAATAAGGCGCACAAGATCTGGATCTTGCCACTGAGCATCGACAATACGATCCAATAAGCTAGGACGAGCTTCCAAACTGAATAACAAGATAGGAGAATCGGAAGCTGGAGCATGATCACGAATATCACAAAGAGATAGAGTCTCCAACACATCCCACTCGGCTAACATCACAGAGACAACAGCCGAGTGTTTGCTACTTAGCGCATCTGCAACTCGTTCCCCTTTCCAGGAGTGTACTGGATATCAAAATCATAATAGGCTAGGAACTCGACCCAACGCTGTTGCCGCATATTAAGCTCTTTCTGGGTGAACAGATATTTCAACGATTTATGATCGGTATAAAGAATGAAGCGCTCGCCTAAAAGATAATGACGCCAAATCTTCAAGGTAAAGACTATTGCTGCTAACTCTAAGTCGTGGGTGGCATAGCGAACTTCATTCGGATGCAATTGCCTAGAAGCATAGGCAACTACTCGATCTCTCTGCATAAGCACGACATCGAGACCAAATAAATCGAACGCCTTTTCTAGTAAGGCTAGTAAGAGGAAGCACGATGCGGGAAAATTCCTTGATGAACCGACGGTAATAATCCGCCAATCCAAGAAAACTGCGAATCTTAGAAATGTTCTCTAGCCTTTTTCAATTCTGAATGGCTTCTATCTTCGATGGATCGACAGAAATGCCATCAGAAGATACAACATGGCCAAGGAACTTGACCTTATTCTCCCAAAAGTGGCACTTGGAGAATTTAGCTTTAAGTTGATGCTGACGAAGAGTATTCAAAACAATCCTCAAATGATGAGCATGATCGGCTTCGAATTTAGAGTAGATAAGAATATCATCAATGAATACAAGGACGAACATATCGAGATATTCCCTGAATACTCGATTCATGAGATCGACGAAATAAGCTAGAGCGTTCGTCAAACCGAACGGCATAACGAGCCACTCATAAGAACCATAACGAGTGTGGAATGCGGTAAGAGGAATGCTGTCCTCCGCAACTTGTAGCTGATGAATACCGGTGGCAAGGTCAAGCTGAGAAAAGACCTTAATTAGCACCGCTCAACTGATCAAACATGTAATTGATCCTAGGCAATGGGTACTTATTCTTAATGGTCAACTCGTTAAGCTTGCGGTAATCGATGCAAAGCCTAAGAGTACCACCATATTTCTTAACAAAGATGACCGCGACACCCCACGGTGAAGAACTGGACTGAATGAATTGCTTCGCTTCAAGCTCTAACAACTGCTTTTTGAGTTCCTTATTTTCCTTAGTGGACATCCTCGTGGGAGGACGACTAACAGGCTGACCACCAAGAATGAGGTCAATATGGAACTCAATTGCCCGCTTGGGTGGCAAACCCGAAACAGGCTTAAGTACATCATAAAAATCACAAACGACTAGAATTCGAGATACATCATCATCATCTCGAAACTCAAGAGTAAATAAAGATGCTTCATAATCATCATCAACATTCCGAAGAACAAGATATAACTGATCAGCCGAATCAGGATGCCTAAGATATAGGATCCTTTCAGAACATAGGATTCGGGCTTGATAATAAGCAAGCCAATCCATTCCTAAAATCATATCAAATCAAAGATAGTGAATAACATGCAGATTCGCTAGGGGTAGCTAGCCTGCTTGGCCCTATTAAGCCGTCCTGTTTTAGTCATTTCAAATTGGTACAAGTGCCGAGGTCTATCCATCATCGTTCTCTTTCTTCAAATCCAGCAAATGTATGCCAAATTCAACCACTTCATTCTGGAGTCTCCTCCGTGTACACAGTTGTTAAAGTGGTTCCAATATTGACAAAAAGTATGCCAATAAGAGGTCCCGGTCACTTTAACAAACAAACGTCATTTTACACACCGGTTGGTTCTTTTATATTTCAAAAACGATTCATACTTGATATCGAAATATCATATTTGCTTCAAAATATGTCAATTTCACTTGAAAATCATTTTTACTCCAGTATCTCAATTTCACTTCCGAAATCGTTTTGAATTTCAATTTAGGTTATAACTTCATTTAACCCAATTCGCATTTAAATCCATGATTTAAATATAAGCAGTTCCCACTCTGACCAGTTTGAATTTTTAGAAAATAGTTTGAATAGTTTTAAATAGTTTCAAAAGTTAAAATAGTTTGATAAAATGGTTTAGATATTAAAATTGGTTTATATAGGAAAACAGTTTGGAAAATCAAAATAGTTTGAATATTTAAAAAGATAGATTTTTAAACAGTTTATATATTAAAATAATTTATTTTGAAAATAGTTTCAAAGCCAAACTGATTCAATTCAAAATCTTTCAATTCAAGTTATCTTCAATCTCAATTCAATTCAAATCGACTCAATTTGGATTTCAATTCGAATTAACTTCGATTTCAATTTCAATTCAAATCGATTTCAATTTTGATTTTCATTTTTCAATTTTAATTTCAAATCAAATTAATTTCAATCTCGATTTAAATTCGAATCAACTTCAATTTCGATTTTCATTTTAACTTCAATTTCAATTCAACGATTCAATTCAATGGTTTAAATTTCAATTCAATTTTTATTTTTAAACCATTTCAATTTATATCAACTCCGAGGTCGATTTCAGAATACCGATTTAAATCACTTAAATCAAATTAAACTTCAATATTCAATTTAAGGTTCAAATCTTTTAAAATAATTCAATTCCGAGCCAAATTTTGAAATATCCATTTAAATTACTTTTACTTGGCAATATTTCAACGTTCGAATAAAAGTTCAAAACTTTTAAACAAATCAATTTCCATAATTTAAATCATATTTCAATTATAACTTTAACTTTCAAATTCAATTCTTTAAGCACTTCTGTTAACAAATTTCAGTTTCAAAATTTCAAGCCCGAGTTTAAAATATCCAATTCCCATATTTCAATTCAATTTTATTTTTATAAAACAAAATCATTTAAATAAATTCAAATCCAAGAATTTAAAACCATTTAATTTAACCAATCTGGTGTCCGTATATAATTTTCTATCCTATGACCAAGTGATCAGTTATTTTTATTTTTAATTTCAGGGACGGATATATATCATTTCAATCCAAAATCAAAGTGTCATAGGTATATATCATTTCAACCTGTTTCTTAATTTATTCGAAATAATTCAAATAACAGTTTATATACTATCAAATAATATACAGGGTGATAACAGGATATATATAAAATAAATAAACATCCAATCATTCAAAAATATCAACCAATAGGCATCCATCACAACCAACATCCAAGCAATTAAAATATCACAACTATTAACTGGTTATCAATAATTGGGAGTTTAACTAGCAATTTAATTCCGATTCAATTTAACTGTCAATTTAAATTTCTATCAGTTCAAATCAGATGTCAATTTTAAATGTCTGTTAAACTACCAGACAATAGTCAGTAAAATAAATCACTTTATAATTTTAAATTTAACTAACATAAAAATATTTTAGTACTTTGGAGCGTTTAAAACACTCACCTTTATTTGAAACTGAAAATTTTTTAGCTACAAATAAATTCTAGTTCCACTCCATGCCGTAGCCTTCGTCTATACGTCGCAATGCGACTTATTTGACTAGTTATTTCACTCGAATCGGACCTCACATGAAAAAGTTACGAATTTATTAATATCGATATAATTAAAACATGATTAACTTAATAATTAACTAATAATATAATTAAAACCGCTACCTATCACTCCCTCCTCCCATTCGTTTATCCAGGTCAACATCGCGTATCCCCTTCCAGGCTCAAGCTCGCTCGCGACTTCATCTTTTTTTTATAAACGTCGATCGCCATCGCCAGCATTTCAGACCGCCGCCGACCCAGCCTCCAGTTGAGCATCCACCAAGCTACACGTGTGCGCTTACCAATCGAAGCACAAAACCCTAAAACCCTAACAGCACCGTCAACCTCCCTCCCCGTAGCCGCGCCACCGCGCTCAGCCAGGAGCGCTTGCGCGCGCATCACATGTTCATCGCGACTCGCGATTTTATTATTATTATTATTATTATTATTATTATTATTTTCATTGCTCCGCCAAATCGAAAAAAGAGGTAGAGTATGATACGGGGAAGACGATAATGTGGGCGGAGCGTACGAAGTGTTGAGTGATGGTATAAATATATATTATTCAAATTAGGAAATATCTGAATTTAAACGTCCGAAATTCTCGAGCTCCAAACGAGGCGTGCCGCCTGGCATTCTATACATTATACCCCTATTCTAAGCACAAAGGAACATATATCGGAAGCCAATTCCATCATATTCGGAAGATAGCCTTTCAAAATAAAATTATTTTAATTAAATTCCTCTAATTGATTTCTACGCGTTTTAAGTTCGCATGGTGTGAAGACCCAAATTATTGAGATGAGAATAATTAGATTAAAATCAGAAAAAGGAAAACTTTCAATATATATATATATATATATATATATATATATATAGTCTGAAGATAAATATTGAGAGTGAGTTAAAAGTAATAATAGCTAAATTGAGTAAGTCTTACATTCACATGTATATATATATATCTTGAATATAAATAGTAAGAAGGAAATGGTATTTCAGAGGGAAGAGGATATATAACTAAGTGCATATATGGATTATATATTACCATATGTTGTATTTATATATATATACCCAGAAAGAATAAACATAAAGTAATAAGGAAAGAACACCAGGGTAATTAAAAATATGAATACATTTACATATCAAGAGAAAACAGATAGTTTGAAATATTAACCAGGGGTTAATTGATAAAAGGATATACATATATATATATTACAGTTTAACATAAAGAAAATAAAATAATTCAGTAAAGAGAAAATTGTTTTCAACAATTAAGTGATAAGGAGAAAATGATATATACTTTGGTAAATTAAAATGCTTAAAAAAAACCAGTTTTATATTAGTTATACATAAGTACAATTTTGAAATAAGTCAAGAGTAAACAAATAGGCTGAGATAATAGCTAGGAATGGAAAATAACTCGGGCATAATAAAAGGTATTAAAAGAAAAAAAAAAGCCACATGAAAATAATATACAAGTGAATCATGCAAATTGCATGCACACAGGAAAAGCAGTGGATAACTGCTTTTACCAGAAATAGAAACCAAGGGAAAATGGCACATTTAGCCATAACAGCACACACATAATTCTCTGAGTGATGTGAGGATAAAATGGGTTTTTCCCTTCAGTAAAACCCTAGTAAAAATGATTTAAATCAAGAGAAGAAGCAGAGGTTTTACTCTGAGGGATTACAGAAACACATTGAAAAAAAAGAGAAGAACATACACTGTTTGCGAGCTTAGGCAATCTCGGGGAAAAGAAGGGAAAGGTGAGTGATTAATCAATCTCATGAGGCTAAGGCATTAAGACCCAAGTAAAGGGCAGCCATTTTATTTTTGTGCTTGATCAACTTGTTTTTCTCTGAATAAATGAATGCTGAGAATGGTTGGTGTATTGATAGATCTTTGGTTGATGCTCTGATTTGTTTTGTTTGATTGTTTGATAAGAACAATGTCATGATCTCTGATATGGATCCAGTACCTTAAACCACCAGTTTGTAAATATGTTTAGTAAGATAAATACATTTTATTATGAAGTAGGGTAATACTGGAAAATAGGCTAGGCAGTGTGAACAAAAGGAGGTTCATGCTCATGTCTAGATTGTTTCAATTTGAGATGAACAATGCAATAATTTATTTATGTGCTGATTTGTTCAGATCTAAAGCTAAAATGTTTTATGGGTTTTTCTCTAAAAACCTTACCCTATGTTCACAATAGAATCAAGTATAAGAATTTTTATATGATTTTCTGGATTTGTTTAAGAGATCATGATATTCTTGAATATAGGAGATGCAAAGGATAAAACAAATTTTGAATGAGACAACTGAAAAAAAAATGAAATAAAGCATTATTTTCATAATTAAGTCATGGTCAGTGAAACCCATGAGAGAGTTTAACTCTCTCTGATTGAGGGAAAAAGAAAGAAAGAATGTAAAAGCATTCCATGAGTTAATAAATCTTTTTGAAATAAGAGATGAGACTGGTCACTAGATTATAAAACTAATCTAGGAGAGAAGCCTTGATCTATTCATCATAAGGAGTATGATGGGTATGTGCATGACTTGTTTAAGTCCTATAGGCCTTTGTGTAGGGGTTAACAGAATTGAGTCCCTTACAATGCACACATAGTGTTCAATGGCAAAGAGATATGACCAAATTTTATTAATGAATCAAGATTCAGAGCTGAACTATGGAATTAAAATGAGTTAATTCCATAAGAGTATGTGTACATGTATACTGTATTGAATGAATGGATGATTGCATATGTGCATGAGTGTAATAGAAGCTTAGATATATATATATATATATACTTAAACCCAGTTCATATTATAAATTCAAATTGTATATAGCATATGAATACTCTGCACAAGAATTTAAAAAATGACAAATATTTATATTTTGATTTCACTCATACCAGAATTTTATTTCTGACCCTATTTGTTGCTTTGTAACATCTAGGGTGTCTCATTTTATTGAGGCAGCTCTAGATGTTGCTGCAGGAAAGGAAGCATAAGAAACTTGTATGCATGGACAATTGAAGATTTACTTGCATTTAGAATGTTTAAGGAGTTATGCAGACATGTTGTAATAATTAAGCCAGGCAAATGTTTTAAGTATTTTATGGATTGATATGTGTTTGTTTTTCTGAGAAGAGAAAATGTAACGACCCGTATTTTTACGGATCGAAAAGTTCGTTCGAATCTGGAATTTTTAGCATTTTAAGTCGTTTCAGATTTTAGGCAAAATTTTTCTAAGTCCTAGGTCGTGAACGACCTAAGTGATAGGTCGTGACCGACTTATAGAGATTGGCGACCTAAGGGGTAGGTCGGCAGCGACTTAAGGAAGTTAATGACCTAAGAGTTTTGGTGAGTTAAGTGTTAGGTCGGCAGGGCGTGTTAGCGACCTAGTGGTTACCGGGTTAGCGACTTAGTATCTTGGAGCGACCTATAGGTTAGCGACCTAAGAAGGTTAGCGTGTTAGCGACCTAAGAGTTAGGCGACTTAAGGAGTAGAACTTAACCCAGTTAGGTCGCGTGAGTAATTTTGTAGTACGAGTTGTTAGGTCGCAGGGAATAGTTTAAGTGTTAGGTCGCGTGATTTCTAAGTCGTAGGTCGTTCGAGATATTAGGTCGCTGGGCTTTGGCTTAGTAGTTAGGTTGCAGTCCAGTTGTTTGCGACTTATGTTAGGTCGCGTAAGGACATAACAGATAGGTCGTTGAGGTGTTATGTTGTTAGGTCGCTGCTCAGTTGGGTCATAGGCGCGCATGCTATAGGTCGTAACCGACTTAGGAGATAACCGTTAAGTCGTTAGGCCGTATCCTATGTTTTAAGTCGCATGCGACCTAGGAGATAAAGTCGTAACCCAGCTATCCGTTGAGTCGTAGGATGCGCGCATATGCTATGCCGCTAGGTCGGCAACAGTTAAGTCGAGCGCATTAGGTCGTAGGTCGTTGGCAGGTTAAGTCGCAGATGCGCATTTGCTTTAAGTCGTCTGGTTTTGGTTAGGTCGAAGATGTTGCTAGGTCATAGGTCATGGACGACCTAACTCCGAGCGACCTATGGAGATGAGCGACCTAGGGGCAGTTTTCAGCTATAAATAGAGGGGGTTGTTCTCACTTTTTGGGATCCGGATTTTGAAGCGACGAAGTGCTGCCATTTTGAGAGCTCGACTTCTACACTTCTTCACTTCTTTTCTCCACTCTAATCTAGTGCTTCCATCCATCCAAGTTGAAGATCGAATTGAAGATTCAAGAGCATAGATTGAAGATCTTCATCTTTTCAAGAGAGATTTCTTCGTTTGAAGCGGATTTGTGATAGATCAAGCTTCATCCTTCGCTGTCCAGATCTGAAGCGAGTTGATTTGGGTTTGTTTAGGTGATTTGGTGAGTGGTGATTATCTCTCACACGGATCCAAAGGAGTATATCGGATTGTTGGCTCGATTTGGTGTTAAAATAGTGATTTCCATGCATTTTCTTCATCCTAAGTGTAGATCCATATAGATCCATTGTTCATGATGATGTTACATCCATTTTATCATATGTTAACCTATGCAAGTTCATTCATCAAGTTTGTAGAGATACAATTCATGTTTTCATGCTTATTGGACTTTCAACTCTTTAATTATGAAAATGCCATTATTGTTATAATTGTCTACTTAGATCATATTTGAATGCTTGATTTCTTGGATTGATGTTCGACATGATTGATTGCTGTGAATTAGATGATTGTTGATTGGTTTTAGACCGAAGATGATTCAAAAGCTAAGGGAAAGGCTCTTGAATTGGGAAAGTTGCTCGTGGCATATGTAGCGGGATGATGAAGCTCTTATGCATAGATTTGATGATATGATGTTGAGATGAGGCTTTGCGAGGATGTAATGAAGCGAGGCATCATGTGATGAAGACTTGGTCTAATCCAGACGGGATCATTCCAAGCATGTTGATAACTCGGTGATATGATTCGAGTTGAGGATAATGAATGGATATGAGAATAGTCGTCGAGGAGGATGACTAGGAGGCTTGGATAGCATCGTTGTTGAAGGTTCTAGCATGCTCTAAGAAAGAGTACGTTTGGGCAGATTCGATAGTCCCAACGGCCAACTATTGATGGTCGAGTACTCTGGGCAGATTCGAAAGTCCTAGGCATGGGTTGCGACGACGTGCGGGAGTTATGTCTAGAACCGGGGTTTCCATTAGCCCTTGACGGACGGCTGAAAGAATGTGCCGGTCATTCAACTAACGGTGATATCGAAGCAATGATAACAGTGATAGCCAGAGTCATGGATGTTTGGTTGTATCGTCATTCGAACTCAAGAGCGGTATTTTCTGGGTGCTTATCTGATTTAGGCCTTGGTACTTGGAAAACATCGCCCTTGACTCGAATGATTATTATTTTACTTTAAATTGTATGCTCTGCTGTGTTGCTTCTGCTTAGTGTGTGTCTGGGGGCTATCACTGTAGAAAGAGGTGGAGTGGGAGGGTTGTATTCCTATTCCTTTTCCTTTATGCTCTTTTGGTATGTTGTTAGTTAATTTACTGCTCACTAAGACTGTTGTCTGACTCAAGGCTTTATGTTTTAATTCTTATTGCCTTGGGCTGTTCGTCCATTTTGGGACGGGCAGACTAGGTAGCAGGTGACAGGTGCTGTTCTCTTCTCACGATGCTGATATCGAAGACGAGCTAGAGGGTTGCATATTATCTTCTTATATGTACTGGATATTCCGTTGTTTTGTATTCTCTGAGAGATATGTAGTGAGGCTTGATGTATTGACTATTTGGATGTTTGTATTCAACTATTATGGAGTTTTATATGATGGCATTTTGTTCTGTAAAGCTTCACTATACATATGTTCTATTGTATTTTGTCCATGCGCTGTGAGTAATACGATAGATTCTGTCGTTTTTAATTTACCTTGACAATCGTCCATGGTCGCCTGGCACACTTTACAGCGCACTTTCTCTAGATTCGGTGCAGGGGTCATGGGCGGTCGTCACATTTGGTATCAGAGCTGTGGTTAATCGATTTTACCCAACGCTCGCCGTCGTAACTACGTATGAGAGACGTAATTGTATTTTGATGGATGAATACTATATATAATATAGTAGTTTAGTTGAGTTTGAGTCCTTTATGCAGTTGTTTCTCTAGATGTTCTAATCATTCCTTTTTATAGATATTGAGAATGAGTCGAAGAGGGAGACCAGCTGCTAGGGAAGGCCGTGCTACTGAAGAGACTGCTGATTATGCAGCCATGTTCGAAGCTATGATGACTTCGATCATGAGAAGGATACCAGTTCCGGGGGCGGCAGTTGATGTTGGAGTTCAGGTTCAGACTCCGAAACCAGTGGATTTTGATAAGCTGTGCAAGGACTATACTGCTCTTGGAGGGAAGGTTTTCTTGGGAACAGAATCAACTATCGAAGTCCAGAGATGGATAGATGCTTGTAGAAGGATCTTTGGTGATTTGGGAATTGATGATGCAACTAAGAGGAAGTTGGCATCAAGGCAGCTTCAAGGGAGAGCCTCTGATTGGTGGAACTCTATTACCATCAATACCGCGGAGGAAGAGATTACTTGGGAGCAATTCCAAGCTAGATTTGAAGCTAAGTTCATTTCTACAGCTCAGAAGTCTGTTCTATTCAAGAGGTTTGTGGAGCTCAAGCAAGGTGGAAGATCAGTTCTTGAGTATGTTTCTGAGTTCGAAGCTTTGTCCAAGTATGCCCGGTCGCATATTGAGTCTGCTTATCAGAAGAATGAGAAGTTTGTGACAGGCTTGGACTGTTATCTTGGGAGACAGTTGGTGGATCATTTGGACGATTCATTTGAGAAGCTTGTGGAGAAAGCTCTCAGGCATGAGAGTCTGTTTCCTAAGGAAGGATCTGTTGTTGCTGTGACCAGGGAAGAGTCTAAACCCCAGCAGGGTGGAAACAAGAAGAGGAAGCAGCAGCAGCAGAAGGGTAAGGATGGCCAGAAGAAGCCGAAAGGCGAGGTGACTTGCTACAATTGTCAGCAGAAGGGCCATTTCTCTAAGGATTGTAAGAATCCGAAGGTGCCAATGAAGTGTCACAACTGTGACAAGCCAGGGCACATCAGGAAGAATTGTCCAGAACCGAGGAAGGACAAGCAGATTGTGCAAGCTTATGCTTTGGGAGCTGTTCCGTCGTCTTCGAAAGCTCCTACTACTGAAGAGAAAGGAAAGAGTGTGGTTGTTCAAGGTACTCTTTTCCTATGTGGTGTTCCAGTTAGAGTTCTGTTTGATACTGGAGCATCGCATTCGTTTGTTTGTAATGAACTCGTAGGCCGGTTAGATTTGAAGCCGGATATTGTTGATAGGCCATTGGTTGTGACTAATCCAGTTGGGGGTTCGTCTTGTTTGTGTATGTTATGCCGTAGTCTAGTTGTATCGAGTCATGGTTGCTCTTTTGTTTGTGATTGCTTTGTTCTGAACTTTGCGGGGTTCGGAATTATTTTGGGTATGGACTGGCTTAGGAGATATGCGGCTAAGGTTGATTGTGAGAGGCTGGAGGTGACAGTCGAGAATGTGGAGGGGCGAAAGATTGTGATACGATGTAAGCATGAGGAAGGCATCTTCATGAGCTTCATGTATTCGCTAGTTGTTCCACGGGATGGACTGTCTTTAGTGCCAATCGCAAATGGATTCGAGGATGTCTTTGACGAAGTCAAAGGGTTGCCGCCGCATAGAGAGATCGAGTTTCGTATAGATCTAGTTGAAGGAGCCAGACCTGTTGTGATGCCTCTTAGGCGGATGGCGCCTAGGGAACAACAGGAGTTGAGGGTGCAAGTTGATGATCTTTTGCAGAAAGGATTCATTCGGCGTAGTGTGTCCGAGTGGGGTGCACCAGTTGTGTTTGCAACCAAGGCAGATGGGTCGTTGAGATTGTGTGTGGATTATCGTGAGCTGAATAAGGTGACTAAGAAGAACAAGTATCCATTGCCGAGAATAGATGACTTGTTTGATCAGCTTCACGAAGCCAAGGTGTTTTCTCAGATGGATTTGGCAATGGGATTTCACCAGTTGAGAGTGGCTAAGGATAGTGTGCCGAAGACTGCTTTTCGGACACCATCTGGTTTCTTTGAGTGGCCGGTAATGCCGTTTGGATTGACTAACGCGCCAGCATATTTTGTGGATCTTATGAATAGAGTGTTCAGAGATCAGTTGAACAAGTTTGTACTTGTGTTCATGGATGATATTCTGATTTATTCCAGAACGGAAGAAGAGCACAAGACGCACTTGCGAATTGTTTTGGAAATCTTGCGGAAACATCAGCTGAAGGCTAAGTTTTCAAAGTGTCACTTCTGGAAGAGTGAGGTGAGGTTCTTAGGCCATGTGATTTCTGGAAATGGAATAGCGGTTGATCCCGCTAAGGTGGCAGCAATCCAGGATTGGGTTAGACCTAAGAATGCATCTGATGTGAGAAGTTTTCTTGGATTAGCAGGATATTATCGACGGTTTATCAAAGACTTCTCCAAGGTAGCTGCACCGTTAACAGGATTGACGAAAAAGAACCAAGTGTTCAGTTGGGATGCTAAGTGTGAGCAAGCTTTCGGAATCCTGAAAGAGAGATTGACGAGTGCTCCTGTTTTGACTATTCCAAGTGGGAATGATGAGATGGTGGTTTACACCGACGCATGTGGTACTGGACTTGGAGCAGTACTGATGCAGAAGGATAAAGTTGTTGCGTATGCCAGTCGACAACTGAAGCCGCATGAAAGGAATTACCCGACTCATGATTTGGAGTTAGCAGCGATTGTATTTTCTCTGAAGATGTGGAGACATTATCTACTGGGAGTTCGATTCGAGTTGTTTACAGATCATAAGTCGTTGAAGTATCTTTTCTCCTAAAAGGATTTAAATCTTCGGCAGCAACGTTGGCTAGAGTTTTTGGCATCGTATGACTTTGGTATAGCTTATACTCCGGGAAAAGGTAACGCAGTGGCAGATGCGTTAAGTCGAAGACATGCAGGATTGGGAGCCATGTTTTCAGAATGGAAGAGTCTCGAGTATTTAGCTGGATTTGACTTCAGGCCTAGATGTGAATTGGAACCTAAGATGTTGGCAAACTTATCGATAAGACCTTCTCTTGTGGAAAGGATTGGTGAGAGCCAAAAGCGAGACGATAAGCTTGTCAAAATTATCCGTGAATTGGGATCTGGATTGGATCAAGAAAAGGATAAAGGATTCGAGGTCGATCGAGAGGGTTGGCTTCGAAAGCAAGGACGACTAGTTGTTCCCGATATAGATGAATTGAGGAGTGAAGTTCTGAAGGAAAGTCATCACTCGAAGTTGACAATTCATCCAGGTGGAAATAAGATGTATCGGGATATGAAGAGAACCTACTACTGGGAAGGCATGAAGAAGGATGTTGGAAATTTTATTTCCAAGTGTATGAACTGCCAGTTGGTTAAAGCCGAACAGAAGAAGCCAAGTGGATTGCTTCAGCCATTAGAAGTTCCTACATGGAAGTGGGAACAAGTGTCGATGGATTTTATCGATGGATTGCCTAGAACCAGAACGGGAAATGAAGGGATTTGGGTCATTGTGGATCGTCTGACTAAGAGTGCACGATTCATTCCTGTTCGATCGACTAGGACTGCATCAAAGTTGGCTGAGTTGTATGTTAAGTGGATAGTTCGATTCCATGGTATTCCGAAGAGTATAGTGAGCGATCGAGACCCATTGTTCACTAGTGGATTTTGGAAGAGCTTCCAGGAAGTTTTGGGAACCGAGTTGTGTTTGAGTACAGCTTATCACCCTCAAACAGATGGTCAGACCGAGAGAGTCAACCGAGTTTTGGAAGATCTTCTTAGAGCATGTGTTTTGGACTTCGAAGGATCATGGGAAGATCACCTTCATTTGGTGGAGTTTGCATACAACAACAGTTTCCAGTCTAGTATTGGTATGGCACCGTATGAGGCATTGCATGGAAGACCGTGTAACTCTCCGACATGTTGGTTGGAAACTGGAGAAAAGCTGATACTTGGGCCAGAGATGATTCGGCAGACTTCAGATTGTATAGAGATCATTCGGCAACGAATGAAGGCAGCCCAAGACCGCCAGAAGAGTTATGCTGATAAGCGTCGAAAGGATTTGGAATTTGACGTAGGAGATATGGTTTTTGTAAAGATTTCTCCACTGAAGAATGTTATTCGATTCGGGAAGAAAGGAAAATTGACTCCGAGATTTGTTGGACCATTCCCGATCATCGAGCGAATTGGAAAGCTCGCCTATAGACTGGAGTTACCTGAGAAGATGTCGGGTGTGCACAATGTTTTTCACGTATCATATCTACGGAAGTATGTGCATGACTCGAATACAGTGGTTTCTGCTGATAGCTGTGAAGATTTCGAAGTTGATCCGGTCGATAGAAGACCTCGTAAGCCGCTTCGTGTTGTGGAAACCGACACGAAACAGCTTAGGAGGAAGGTAGTTAAGTTGCTCAAGATACAATGGAGTGATGATGATAACGACTGTACGTGGGAGGTGGAAGAGAGGATGAAGGCAGCTCATCCTGAACTCTTCAAGGTATGGCCCTAAGGTGTCGTGTCATCTCACGATATTGTCACTTGTTCTAGTGTTAGAATTCTGTACGCTAAGCTAGAATTGGATGCATGGTTTGATGATTGTTATGGATGATAGGCGTACAGAATAGTCTTTGATTGCTTTGTTTGTTTGGAATTTCGGGGGCGAAATTCCTAAGGGGGAGAGAATGTAACGACCCGTATTTTTACGGATCGAAAAGTTCGTTCGAATCTGGAATTTTCAGCATTTTAAGTCATTTCAGATTTTAGGCAGAATTTTTCTAAGTCCTAGGTCGTGAACGACCTAAGTGATAGGTCGTGACCGACTTATAGAGATTGGCGACCTAAGGGGTAGGTCGGCAGCGACTTAAGGAAGTTAATGACCTAAGAGTTTTGGTGAGTTAAGTGTTAGGTCGGCAGGGCGTGTTAGCGACCTAGTGGTTACCGGGTTAGCGACTTAGTATCTTGGAGCGACCTATAGGTTAGCGACCTAAGAAGGTTAGCGTGTTAGCGACCTAAGAGTTAGGCGACTTAAGGAGTAGAACTTAACCCAGTTAGGTCGCGTGAGTAATTTTGTAGTACGAGTTGTTAGGTCGCAAGGAATAGTTTAAGTGTTAGGTCGCGTGATTTCTAAGTCGTAGGTCGTTCGAGATATTAGGTCGCTGGGCTTTGGCTTAGTAGTTAGGTTGCAGTCCAGTTGTTTGCGACTTATGTTAGGTCGCGTAAGGACATAACAGATAGGTCGTTGAGGTGTTATGTTGTTAGGTCGCTGCTCAGTTGGGTCATAGGCGCGCATGCTATAGGTCGTAACCGACTTAGGAGATAACCGTTAAGTCGTTAGGCCGTATCCTATGTTTTAAGTCGCGTGCGACCTAGGAGATAAAGTCGTAACCCAGCTATCTGTTGAGTCGTAGGATGCGCGCATATGCTATGCCGCTAGGTCGGCAACAGTTAAGTCGAGAGCATTAGGTCGTAGGTCGTTGGCAGGTTAAGTCGCAGATGCGCATTTGCTTTAAGTCGTCTGGTTTTGGTTAGGTCGAAGATGTTGCTAGGTCGTAGGTCGTGGACGACCTAACTCCGAGCGACCTATGGAGATGAGCGACCTAGGGGCAGTTTCCAGCTATAAATAGAGGGGGTTGTTCTCACTTTTTGGGATCCGGATTTTGAAGCGACGAAGTGCTGCCATTTTGAGAGCTCGACTTCTACACTTCTTCACTTCTTTTCTCCACTCTAATCTAGTGCTTCCATATCCAAGTTGAAGATCGAATTGATGATTCAAGAGCATAGATTGAAGATCTTCATCTTTTCAAGAGAGATTTCTTCGTTTGAAGCGGATTTGTGATAGATCAAGCTTCATCCTTCGCTGTCCAGATCTGAAGCGAGTTGATTTGGGTTTTTTTAGGTGATTTGGTGAGTGGTGATTATCTCTCACACGGATCCAAAGGAGTATATCGGATTGTTGGCTCGATTTGGTGTTAAAATAGTGATTTCCATGCATTTTCTTCATCCTAAGTGTAGATCCATATAGATCCATTGTTCATGATGATGTTACATCCATTTTATCATATGTTAACCTATGCAAGTTCATTCATCAAGTTTGTAGAGATACAATTCATGTTTTCATGCTTATTGGACTTTCAACTCTTTAATTACGAAAATGCCATTATTGTTATAATTGTCTACTTAGATCATATTTGAATGCTTGATTTCTTGGATTGATGTTTGACATGATTGATTGCTGTGAATTAGATGATTGTTGATTGGTTTTAGACCGAAGATGATTCAAAAGCTAAGGGAAAGGCTCTTGAATTGGGAAAGTTGCTCGTGGCATATGTAGCGGGATGATGAAGCTCTTATGCATAGATTTGATGATATGATGTTGAGATGAGGCTTTGCGAGGATGTAATGAAGCAAGGCATCATGTGATGAAGACTTGGTCTAATCCAGACGGGATCATTCCAAGCATGTTGATAACTCGGTGATATGATTCGAGTTGAGGATAATGAATGGATATGAGAATAGTCGTCGAGGAGGATGACTAGGAGGCTTGGATAGCATCGTTGTTGAAGGTTCTAGCATGCTCTAAGCAAGAGTACGTTTGGGCAGATTCGATAGTCCCAACGGCCAACTGTTGATGGTCGAGTACTCTGGGCAGATTCGAAAGTCCTAGGCACGGGTTGCGACGACGTGCGGGAGTTATGTCTAGAACCGGGGTTTCCATTAGCCCTTGACGGACGGCTGAAAGAATGTGCCGGTCATTCAACTAACGGTGATATCGAAGCAATGATAACAGTGATAGCCAGAGTCATGGATGTTTGGTTGTATCGTCATTCGAACTCAAGAGCGGTATTTTCTGGGTGCTTATCTGATTTAGGCCTTGGTACTTGGAAAACATCGCCCTTGACTCGAATGATTATTATTTTACTTTAAATTGTATGCTCTGCTGTGTTGCTTCTGCTTAGTGTGTGTCTGGGGGCTATCACTGTAGAAAGAGGTGGAGTGGGAGGGTTGTACTCCTACTTTTCCTTTATGCTCTTTTGGTATGTTGTTAGTTAATTTACTGCTCACTAAGACTGTTGTCTGACTCAAGGCTTTATGTTTTAATTCTTATTGCCTTGGACTGTTCGTCCATTTTGGGACGGGCAGACTAGGTAGCAGGTGACAGGTGCTGTTCTCTTCTCACGATGCTGATATCGAAGACGAGCTAGAGGGTTGCATATTATCTTCTTATATGTACTGGATATTCCGCTGTTTTGTATTCTCTGAGAGATATGTAGTGAGGCTTGATGTATTGACTATTTGGATGTTTGTATTCAACTATTATGGAGTTTTATATGATGGCATTTTGTTCTGTAAAGCTTCACTATACATATGTTCTATTGTATTTTGTCCATGCGCTGTGAGTAATACGATAGATTCTGTCGTTTTTAATTTACCTTGACAATCGTCCATGGTCGCCTGGCACACTTTACAGCGCACTTTCTCTAGATTCGGTGCAGGGGTCTAGGATTGATATGTGTTTGTTTTTCTGAGAAGAGAACATGTAAGAATTTTAGTATTTTACATATATGCATATGTGGGTTGCTGCTTTAAGTCTGATCTGGATAATCTCTGGTGAAGTGTTAGATAGGAGATCATGCCATATAATTTGATATGTGAGCATGTTTCCTTTGGCAATGTTTGATGAATCTTAAAAATTGTAAAGTAGAAATAAATAGGAAGAAGGGAATATAGCACAATCATTAAATCTTGTAAAAGGTGAGTTGAATCCAAAACTGGGCTAACCAGAAATATATGAATATGACTTATAATTGATATAAGTACATAGTTAACCTGAAATGAAATTTATAACCTTAGTCTAGGTATTTCAATTGCAGTAGAAGTTGTATTGCTCTGTGAAGTAGATCCATATATATATGATTTGGTAAAACTTGTAGGTCTCATTGCACCATGCTTCACACATTTTATTACTTAAATATACAGTACCCAAGTCTGAGTACATTTGATCATGATCAAGGCTATTATAAATGACCTGCAGTCCTGTTGGTAATAGGCAAAATCATCACCACACAACTCTTTAGACACTTCCACATGATGTTTAGAATACTTCAGTTATTTATTTGACAAGTTCACCTGAGAAGTGTGTATTAATTTGGTTTGCAACATGGCTTCAATTACTTTGTCTTCAATCATATGTTAAGTCTTAGATTTGTACATGTGTTTGTATATATATACTCTGCCTAAATACATTGTTCCTCTGCTTGAACCTCAATCCAGATTAACATCTGGTCATTCATATGAACCTTGTTCAACATACAAATCAAAACATGAATACCCTTACCTGACACCAAAAATTGTTAGAACATGAATTATAAACCCCGGGCTAACTTGTAATTAGTAAGTTATCTTAGACACCCTGATTTGTAGCATAGGATCTAGTAGTGGCTAATTACAAAATCCCAGGATCTGAATTTTCTGCGTGGAAAATTCAGGGATCAAATAATCTGAGGATTAAAACAAGAAAATAAGAAAAAATGGAGTATTTGATTTTATATCAAGCTTGAGCTTTAAAAAAAAGAATGATTAGAAAAGGCTATGTGACACCATATCTCTGGAATATGAGAGAATAGGTGTGATTGAATTTCTTTGTCAATTTAAACTACTCTGATAGACAAAGAGCCATATATATATATCTTCATATATATATATGAATCAAGTTAATTTTATATACTAATATTTTCATATTGGTAAAAATAAGGAATCCTGGAAAAATTAAATTAAGAGAAGTGGTCCATTGAAGTGTGAACATATATATACTTGCACAAAAAAAAACCTAAACAGGAAAATTCTCTAAAACACTTGGAGAAAAGAAGTGGGTCACTTCACATGGCCAAACGATAAGTCCGATCACTACGAAACTTGAAATCCTATAATAATTCACTATTACGGATCCGATGAAACATGTTTCGTCGAAATCCAAGACAGTGCCCAGAAAGACTATTTTTATACGTTAATTAAAACAAGTAATTTTCAAAATAAATTTATTCACCTTTAAATACATTTTTAAAAGTTAACAATCTTCATTCTAGTTTAAATAAAATTTAAATCAACTTTTTCCATCATTTTCATTCATATTAAATTCAGGAATCAATTATTTAAATAATTTCTAATATTAAATCTAAACAATTTTAATTATTCAATAAATCGCTAGATTTGAAATATAAGTTATTTAACTATAAAATTACTTTTAAAACGAATTCAAAAATAAAAAAACCACTTCCTTTTTACAGTAATTCAACGTTTATTATTCAATCCCAGCTATTGATTATAAACACATTCAATATATAAAATTTCATTTCAATACTGGTTATTGCCAAAATCTTCGAAATTGGTTATTTAAATTTTTTATTCAAGTTCATATTAAATAAATTATATAAGCAAATCATTAAATTTTATTTCTAACCATTTTTATTCAATAATCATATTAAATTTAATAATTTAAAATAGTTAAAAATACGGGTCATTACATTCTCCCCCACTCAAAACTTTTCGTCCTTGAAAAAGGGTTAAGTAGAGAATATAACATCTGATATATTTTATTCAAAATAATTAACCTATAAAACATTAAAATCTTATTAGCAAAACCTTTACTAGGCTTCCACTACGCCACTCCAATATCGGCTTTATCAAAATTACAACTTATTCATAAAAACAAGTTATAAAAATTTTAAAATCTCAAATTTTTTCTAACACCCGGATTTACGGAAAATTTCGGCAGCGTCTCTTTTGCATGGCTTGGTCGCAAAAATTTACAATACAATATATAACACAAATATATATTATATACATCTCATCTCAATGATGAGGCATCTCGTAGGGAAAAATATAAAAGTGCGGTATGTAATCCGAGATATGTACCTTATTATTATTAATACAAGCGAGTTCGCTCATATTAAGCAAGCAAAAGCAAATCAAATCTGCATATACGTCCAAACGGCCTTCGTATGTACTTATCTCAATTTAATTTAGAATATTAGTTGCATATAAAGGATATCAAAAGCATGTATGAGTTTAATAGAACTATATAACATGAACTCTAAATCCAAATCATACACAAACACTAATACATAACCATAATAATCATATGCAATCAAAACAGTTATAACAATGATTTACAACCAAAGAAACCATCCATGTAAGGACCCGATTCTTCGACTTCCGAAAACCGACATCGATACGTCCACTGTATCAACTGCCGAGCAACGAATGCCGGAAAACCAAATTCTTAGGGTTTTAGAAAGAAGAAAGAAGAAGAAAAGATAGAAGAAAAAGAAGAGAAGAAAGAACAGAACATCAGATACAGAAACAATATCAGAATCTCACATATCGCAGCGGAACAATATATAATAGATAATCACTAGCCATTTAAAACAAAGAACTATATCAGTTTATACATACATCAATCAGAGTCAATATACAACAATGGACAGTTATATAAACTTGTCCTCGTACAGAATACACAGCGGAATAAATACTATTAGATACAAATACTACGTCTCGCCATCCAGCTTATCTCCAAAGCTCCAGAATATCCAGAATATCCTGATAACATAACTCTAGACTGCCCGTGTGGAAATTTGGTGGGCACCCAGAGTTTAGAAGGGAAACAATAAACTCCGAGTCAGTCATGGTGACTGGTGTGAGATCGTAAAACAGTTATCTTTCACAAAGAAAATAAAACAAATTCGCAATGCTTTTGAAAAATGAAACTACCATAAGACCTCCCGCCACACACACAATGCAAACGCAGAATTGGGGAAGATTTCTTCTTATGATAGTCAAAGATGCTTACTACGCAAAATAAATTCTTTTTGATATTATTATTAGTGCATAGTGTAGAAAACATTTCGAAAGTACCATATAAATCTTAGCCAGCATAGGTACCATTATAGTATGCTTGCTATAGCTACCATATTAGATGGCAGGTTCTACAACTAAAACCGTACAAGTCACGTATTGGAGTTTGGATTTCCAACAAATGGTCAGGCCAAGGAACTTCCTATGCCACGATGGGTACGTCCCTGGAATAGACGACCCGAGAACCTAACCGGATCTCTGCCAACACAAGGCCGGGTTACCTCTGCAAAAATAGGTAACTACTGACACGCGTATGTCATCCCCCGATCGTCACCGATCTTCCCGAGGATCCCCGATTTCCAACAAACCACAAAGTAATAAATTTGCAGCAACCACAGAGGTTAAGTATCTGGGCTCCATACCATGATACCACCTTTATCCAGAAGGAATGACATATACTAAGGGGCGCTACTCCCTAGAACCTTGCTGCATCCTTCCTGTTTTGACCATTTCCGGGGTGTGAGGCTCGACGAAGTCTCGTCCACAAAGCTACGCTTCTCAAAAAGCCATGCTTCGGGTCAAACAAATGATCAACCTATGATCACAAAGATATAAGATCAAACAAATGATCATATCGCAAATGATCAAACACTGATCATTTCACAGCAACACTCAGTATGCCACGTTACCAAATTGGGAATATATTGCTGATAAATTTCAACTACATAACCTCTGAGCTCGTACGTCTCAGAGAAGGGTGTTAAGCTAAGAGAATAAATTCTCCGCCACCAACAGATATGTATTTGAAAGAAATCAGCTTTATATCTCAAATTGTAACGTCAGACACACAATCCATACAAGTCTGTTCCGGGATCGAACAGAACCGAAGGCACTTCTCACGAAGCCCTTGCATATCCGGATAAATTTCTAATCACGTTTAGACTTCCCGTCACTAAGGGTGATAAAACCTCTAAATCGGAGATCAGCCGATGTAGAGTAACTCGACGGTAATCCTTCCGTTTTCAAAAATATCCGGTCTTCACACCGGTCTTCGAATGCAATTCATAACGACGTATCACATATTCGGAATGGGTTATACGACCCCATGGTCCTTTCCCGGCTAACCCGAATAGTGAGCGATTATTTAAAAATAAGTGTGGCATTCAAATTCATCCAATTCACAACAAATACCTACTCAAGGTAATTATTGATAGTCGGTCATTTAACTATCAATAAAGATGCGCAACATCATCAGATTCCAAATAATTTCCCAAATTACTGTATCTTCCAAAAATATCTTTACTAGATATATAATTTCCACACTTAACCATTTGAAAACAATTTCAAATCAATTTCCACAGTTCATTTTATCTTTGAAGATAAAATCTCAAAACAGTTCATTTCATATTGGAAAAGCATTTCCATACTTATTTAAAAATAAGTATTCTACAAATCTATTTATTTTCAACATTTGAAAATATTCGATATACTTAAATCAATATTAAGTATATATTCATTCTTTAAGGGAAATCATTCTCTTAAGCACATTTATTTGAGTCAAAACGAATGTTACGTAAAACATCGTTACGACGACTCAAAATCACTAGTATAGGGATTCGGAATTAAGATAGATATATGAATCCCAATACTATATAAAACATTTCCTTTTGGAAATCATTTACTATAACAACAGTGTTATAGTCCATCATTTCCTTCTATTTCTCGAAAACGTCTATTTCAACAATAAATGTTGAAATCTATGATTTCGATATTCAATATATTTTAAAACATCGTTTAAAACAATTAACTTCATTTCAAATATCACTTTCCCAAACATAACCATTTTTTTTCAATAATATATTCACTGTCCAAAAT
The DNA here is from genome assembly GCA_030737815.1 of Allium fistulosum. Lineage (NCBI taxonomy): Eukaryota > Viridiplantae > Streptophyta > Magnoliopsida > Asparagales > Amaryllidaceae > Allium > Allium fistulosum. Next base: position 875,192,064 of record CM060906.1, read on the forward strand.
CATGAATATACTTCACTAACCAAATCTTAATATTTTCTACACATTTATTTCAAGAATTATCCACTGTCCAAAATCGTGGATAAAATTCCCAACCAAACTCTTATTATTACAATATTCAACTTAAAGGATAATTCGCTGTCCAAAATCACGAATATATCTCCTTTAATAACTTCTACGTTTAATTCATCAAATTCAATTGGTTTCGGATTTATAAACAACTTTTATAAATTCCATTCCTATTTATAAAAACTTCAACTTATAAATCTCCTTATTAACCAATTCCATTCTTATCTCAATTAAATGCCAAAATCCCATTTTTAAGATTATTACTCATAAATCTTTTGTTTTACAAAATCTATTCATTTTGTACTCCACAATTTATAAATCTATAAATTTCATTCACTTACGAATTCCATAAATATTTCATTTTTAACACTTATAAAAACTCGTTTTATAATTCCAATACTTTTAATTTCATAGATATCAACTTTATAAATCTTTTATATAGACCGTTTACAATATTCAAAAATCCCAACTTAAACCATTTTATAAATAAATCAACTTTTATTTCAAAAATCACGCTTTGGTTATATTTCACCAAAAATCTAAACTTTAGAATCTCAAGCGTTTATTTATTTGAAATAAATCAATTCAAAAATTCAATAAAACGTCTACTTTCGAAAAATCACTTTAAAATCCTTTTAAAGTAAAAGTCGTTATTTTTAAACTTCAAAACTTGAATCCGATGATGCAACAGCACCAATTAGTCAATCACAACAACAACCATCATATATCAATATGATAACAGAATATACATCAATATCTGTAAATAAATAATTACTGGTGAGGAATCCAGTTGGATCCCTCCAACCTGTTTCCCTGCATCCACAGACGTTAGCACAATACCAATTCCACTTCGAGGTGGAATATCGCGGTATATGGGTTTTATAAAAATCATCCGCTTACTAACGGCGCAATAGGGTCTCATCCGCTATACGAGGCGGGAAATCAATCAATCCAATATATACATATGCCAATATGTATATATTGCTATATATATATATAGATATATCCTACTATATCTAATATCACAAATCCAAGCAAATCAAATAATCAATAACAGTAGAAATCTATTTCATTCGAGTGAGAAAAATCTCACCTTTGCTCTTAATTTGCCATCCCATTTTCCATTTTCGGCTGTTTTCTCGACTTTAAACCTTGTATAAATAATTATACAATTCATTAATATTCGAAATAAATCGAATAACAAATTTTCGTTTTGATAGTTTTAATTAACCAATTTCTCCTTTAATAATTTAACTAAAATTTTACTTTTCAAAACTAAATTTAATATATCAACCTTTGGTAAAAATAATTAAATAAGTTTTATTAAATAAAACTTCCTTTTAAAATAACCGAATTTATTTTACTGCATAACATTTTTTCTTTCTTTCGTATATGTATATTTATCTTCATCATTTTTTTCCCACTGCTTATAATTTTAAACCAATTTTATCCCCTGTTTCACTGGATATAAAATATCAAAACTGTACATATAATTTTGCTGAACATCTTTTATTCATGTTAATTTTAATTGGAGATGATCATCTCGTACCTTACGGCCAAAGCAACCCCATCGGTCGATCATCCACCTCCGGCTATTCCACCACTTCGAACTGCTCGCGTGTCCACGAGGCTTCCCAAGTCTGCTTCGCAAGACCATCACCATCGTCAACATCCTCCTGTCGATCACGATGTACAGCCATTTGCCAACCCCTAACTCATACGCACCTCCTTGCTTCAGCCTCTACGCGAGCGCGATGCTCGTTCGCGACTTCGAACGAAGCCCCAGCCCTAGAAATCGCGACTAGTCTTCACGCGATTCGAATCGCCCTAGCTAAACGAACTGCCAGACCCATGCCTTCACTCGAGCGCGCGCGAGCTGGAGTCGCGATGCTCGACTTGCCCCATCACCCCGTTAATCGATCGCGAGAATCCCTTCTCGAGCTGCTGCGCTATACATTTTTATTTTATTTGAGAAATGATCTCGTGAACAAAGCTGGAGGGAATGATTTCGATTTAAGCTTTATTTGGATTTTTGAACGAGAACAGTTCGTTTTCGGTTGTGAGTTTTTTTGTGGATGGAACGAGACTTTCTTCCTTTAGGCTTCGGCCATTTATTTTCAAACTGAAGATTGATTTAGAAAGTGAGGGAGAGGACGTATTTGAAAACGAAAGGGTATGGGTTGCACGATTTTTTGTTCGTGATTCTCTACGTGAATTTAGGCGTGGATGAAGGAGAGAACGTGCCGATGTTAATTAATATAAATTTTAAATTTTTAAAATTTCAAATTGAACTCAATTTGATTTCGACGCGTTTGTACGCCGTGTGCTCTCATATCAGTTCCGAAAAATACGAAATTTGAAATCCGGCAATAATTAAATATTACGGACCCAATGGAACTGGTTTCGTCGAATTCCGAGACTGTGCCTCGGACGGCTATTTTTAAATATTGATACGAACGATATAAATTCAAAACTGATCAAATCAATTCGAAATTAGATTCTGAAGCTTCTGTTATCGTCAGTATCATTATTATAAATTTTAGAAGCTTTTGAAATATTTTTCTTCGGCTTAAATTTGAAGATTCAAATTTTTATTCAACTTCCAATCGATTAAATTTTATAATTAAATCGCCAAATTCAAATTTAAATCGGGGATTCAAATTAAATCATCATTCAAATATTTAAAATAAATTAAATATTCTCAATTTAATTCGTTCAAAATTCTGGGTCGTTACAATCCAACCAAATAATATTCATCCAATTAATTCATAACTATATGAATTTACATTATCCAATGTCCATAGTTTATTTATACACTATCAACTTTTATTAACATCCAATTTTTTCATTAATATTTAATTGGTTTGCTTCAAATTTATTTACATCTATTTCATTTACATTCAATTTATTCAAATTTCAATTATTTCACTTTTTGTTTAACACATTTTATATCAATTCATTTATGGACCATTTTATAAAATCATTTCATTTAACCTTATTTAAGTTAAATTTTATTTGATTACCACTTAGTAAATTTTCTTTAATACTAATATCATTTATAAACCATTTAAGTTTATTATAAACCATTTAAGTTTATTATAAACCATTTAAGTTTATTATAAACATTTTTATATAACGCAACTCATGTTTATTATTACTTCATAACTTAAGTTCATATTAATTCATTGATTCACTTCATTAGTTCATTTAATTATTCATATCATTAACTTTTACCTAAGTAAATTTTATTTTATAACTCAAATTCATATTAATAATTTTTCTCTTTTTATCATAATCGATTTCATTCAACTTTTCTTAAATTAACTTTCATCTTATAATTTATTTCATTAACTTATTTCGTTAATTCATTCCATTCAACTTGATTTAAGTAAAATTTCATTTCATACTTCAAATTGCAACTTCTTATTTCATTAATCATTTCCTAAGTTTATAATCATTTTATACAAATGTATCTTCTTTTACACAATATTATTCAAATAATAATTATATCAGAAAACTACAACTAAATCTTAAAACATCCTTTGCAAAATTTTTTTTACAAAGATATGATTTAATTTATTACTTTTTTACCTTCTCTTAAGTTTATATCTAAATAGTATTTCATTTTACTACTCACATTATTCATTTAAAATTTCTTTAAACACAACTTCAATTGAAACATTTTTATTACTTATAAATTCAAACTTGTATAATATTCTATTACCTATTCATATTTAACATTTCAACTTATTTAAATATTCTAGTAAGTTTTATATATGTTTTAGAATGTAATTGAGTATTATACAAATTTATCTTGTTCATTTTAGTTAACAAGAATGTTCAATAATTTACACATGTTTAAATATCCATTAACTTGAAATTTAAGAGTTATAATTTAACTTCTCATATTTCGTTTAACACTTAGCTTCAAATTTCTTATTTCTCATTTTAGAAGTTTACAATTATTCAAAAAAATCACTTTATTCCAACAACTGAAAATCATTAATTAGCATGAACTTAAAATTTTAAATACCGGGTTCATTTCAAGTCATTTTGAAATAATATATCTGCTCATATCATTTATGTAACGACCCTGAATTTTTGATATTTAAAAAGTGAATATTTAAATGAGTTTAAATATTCGAATGATAGTTTAATTTGAAAAATCGAATTTCAATTTTCGTAATATTTGGAGTTGTTGTGTGAGCATACGATATATAAACGCGTTGGAATTTTTATCAAAATTTAATTCAATAACTGGTTAAATTTAAAAGGCACTCTAGCTTGATATTTTTCAAGCACGTATTCTCTTTAACAACATCTGTCTTCAATTTCAACACGCGTCCTTCCAGATAACACGCGTCTGCTCTAAATTAATCAACAGGCCGAACTTTAAATAAAAATCCAATCTCCTGTTATACTTCATTTCTTTCTCCCATCCTCCTTTCAATTTCATTTAAAAAGAAGAGAGGGTACAATTGTTCAAAAGAAAAATCTTGTTCAAATATTAATGGCGACATCCCCTTTTTCTCAGTTCAAAACAACATCTCCTCTCAAAATACATTCACATCGTCTCTTCTCGTCTTCTTCACCCAGACGAAATTGTGAGTTACCAGAGAGGATTGCGCGCTCGTATGTGGGCGACGATTGAACTCGAGCTCGAAGGCAACGAAGGGATGGTGGCGCGCGTTCGATTGGGGATCGCGATGTCGAGCAGGGATTTGGGTTCGCGAGCATGGAAGTCGCGACGATGAGGGCGTGGTGGCTTCCTGGCAGCGGCGTGAAGGAGGCCGTAGGCTGGGGTTTAATCGGCAGTGTCGAACTCTCGACTATCGAAGGCGTCGAGAGGCTCGCGTGAACTATCACCAGAGATGAAGAAAGGATTGCGGCGTCATTATCAATTTAGTGATCGAGTTAGTTATGCTAGTGATTTTGAAGTCGAGCCTGGGTTTCAAGTGCAGTGAGGTATTTTGATTTTTATCTTTATTTTAATTTAAAAATAATTTATACATAGATAGTATAGAAATAAGAAATTTATGTTTATAATGAGGTAAAAGATTTCTGCTTTTAAATTAAATAGTTAAACAGTGAAATAGTTTGTACATGGATATTGAAATGAAAGGTGAAAAGATATATTTACAGTAAAGAAAAAATTTGCTTAAAATTAAATTATTAGTTGAATTAAAATTTTTGTTTCAAATGAAAAATATTTTGTAAAAGAACATTTGTTAGAAATTAATTTATTGGATAAAATGATTTATTTAAAATGGAAAATTTGCTAGAATCAAATTATTAGGTTAAATGAAATCATTAATAATAATTAATTGTTCGATTTATTTCGAATATTAATAAAGTGTATAATTATTTATACAAGGTCTAGAACTGTGAAGAAAACGAAAAGAAAAAGGGATTGCAAAATAAAAGCTAAGGTGAGATCTTCTCACTCAGATTTAATTTTGAATTGCAGTTATTGATTGCTATTGATTGCTATTGATTGTGATATTAGATATAGTAGGATATATCTATATATATAGCAATATATACATATTGGCATATGTATATATTGGATTGATTGATTTCCCGCCTCGTATAGCGGATGAGACCCTATTGCGCCGTTAGTAAGCGGATGATTTTTATAAAACCCATATACCACGATATTCCACCTCGAAGTGGAATTGGTATTGTGCTAACGTCTGTGGATGCAGGGAAACAGGTTGGAGGGATCCAACTGGATTCCTCAACTGTATTTATTTATTTACAGATATTGTGGTATATTCTGTTATCATATTAATATATGATGTTTGCTGTTGTGATTGACTAATTGGTGCTGTTGCATCATCGGATTCAGTTTTGAAGTTTAAAAATAACGACTTTTACTTCAAAAGGATTCTTAAAGTGACTTTTGAAAGTAGACGTTTTATTGAATTATTGAATTGATTTATTTCAAATGAATAAACATCTAAAATTTTAAAGTTATAAAAGTTAAGATTTTTGGTGAAATATAACCAAATTGTGATTTTTGAAATAAAGGTTAAGAAATTTATAAAATGGGTTAAATTGAGAATTTTTAAGTATTATAAACGGTTTATTGAAAAGATGTACAAAATTGATATTTATAACTTTAAAATATTGGTATTATAAAACAAGTTTTTATAAGCGTTAAAATGAATTTTTAAGAATACATAAGTAAATGAAATTTATAAATTGTGAACTTATAAATGAAAATGATTTTGTAAAATAAATGAATTTTAAGTATTTAACTTATAATATGGATTTTTGGTATATACATTGAGTTATAAATTGAATTGGTCGTTAAAGAAGATTTATAAAGTCGAAGTTAGAAAATAGAAATAGAATTTATAAACGTTGTTTTATAAATTTGAAATCAATTGAATTTGATAAATTAAATGTAGAAGGTTATTAAAGGAAATATATTCGCGATTTTGGATAGCGAATTATCCTTGAAATAAAATGTGTAGAGAATATTGAAATATAGTTAAGTGAATTATATTCACGATTTTGGACAGTGAATATATTATTGAATAAAATGGTTATGTTTGGGAAAGCAATATTTGAAATGAAATTAATTGTTTTAACAATGTTTTAAAATGTGGTAAATATCCAAATCATAGATTTCAACATTTATTGTTGTAATAGATGTTTTCGAGAAATAAGGAAATGGTGGACTATAACACTGCTGTTATAGTAAATGATTTCCAAAAGGAAATGTTTTTTATGTAGTATTGGGATTTATACATCTATCTTAAAAATTCGAATCCCTATACTAGTGATTTTGAGTCGTCGTAACGATGTTTTACGCAACATTCGTTTTGACTCAAATAGATTTCCTTAAAGAATGAAATGTATACTTAATATTGTTTTAAGTATATTGAATATTTTCAAATGTTGAAAATAAATAGATTTGTGAATTACTTATTTTTAAATAAGTATGGAAATGCTTTTCCAAAATGAAATGAAACGTTTTTGAGAATTTATCTTTGTAAAGATAAATCGAAAGTGAATATTTGAAATCGATTGAAAATCGTATATGAGTAGATATTTGAAAATATAAATTCACTATGGAATTTATAAAGGAAAGGGAAATTGTTTAGAAAAATAAATGTTGATTTATTTTTGAAGTGTGGAAATTTTATATCTAGTAAAGATATTTTGGAAAATAAATAATTTGGAAAATTATTTGGAATCTGATAATGTTGCGCATCTTTATTGATAGTTAAATAACCGACTATCAATAATTACCTTGAATGGGTATTTGTTGTGAATTGGATGAATTTGAATGCTACACTTATTTTGAATAAGCGCTCACTATTCGGGTTATCCGGGAAAGGACCATGGGGTCGTATAACCCATTCCGAATATGTGATACGTCGTTATGAATCGCATTTGATGACCGGTGTTGAAGACCGGTGTTGAAGACCGGATATTTTTGAAAACGGAAGGATTACCGTCGAGTTACTCTACATCGGTTGATCTCCGATTTAGAGGTTTTATCACCCTTAGTGACGGGAAGTCCGGACGTGATTGGAAATTATCCAGATTTGCAAGGGCTTCGTGAGAAGTGCCTTTGGTTCTGTTCGATCCCGGAACAGACTTGTATGGTTACGTGTCTGACATTACAATTTGAGATGGAAAGCTGATTTCTTTCAAATACATTTCTGTTGGTGGCGGAGAATTTATTCTCTTAGCTTAACACCCTTCTCTGAGACGTACGAGCTCAGAGGTTATGTAGTTGAAATTTATCAGCGATATATTCACAATTTGGTAATGTGGCATGCTGAGTGTTGCTGTGTGATGATCAGTGTTTGATCATTTGTGATATGATCATTTGTTTGATCATTTATCTTTGTGATCATAGGTTGATCATCTGTTGACCCAAAGCGTGGCTTTTTGAAAAAAAGCGTAGCTTTGTGGACGAGACTTCGTCAGGGCCTCAACAACCCGGAAATGGTCGAAACAGAAATGTTGCGGCAAGGTTATGAGGGTCGCGCCCTTTAGGGTATGTCATTTCCTTCTGGAAAGGGGTGGTATCATGGTATGGAGCCCAGATACTTACTCATGTGGATACACCTTCTTTATGATGTGTGATGTTGGTTACCGAGCGCTTGGATAAAGGTCCCAAAGGACCGGGTGATGACATATTCGTGAGTTACCTGTTACAGGGGTAACCCGGCCTTGTTTGGCAGAGAGCAGTTTGTCTCTCGGGACGTCCAGCCAGAGGCGATCCTATTCGGCAGGAGGAAAGGAAGTTCCTTAGCCTGACCATTTATTGGAAAATCCAAAGAAACAATACGAACCTTGTACGGTATTAGTTGTAGAACCTGCCATTTACTTATGGTGGCGCCCACTGTTTAGATGGTAGCTATAGTAGGCATAGTTCGGAATGTCTATGCTGGCTAAGATTAATATTATACTTTCGAAATGTTTTCCACACTAGACATTAATAATAATATCTAATGATTGGCGTAGTAAGCATCTTTGACTATCATAAGAAGAAATCTTCCCCAATTCTGCGTTTGCATTGTGTGTGTGGCGGGAGGTCTTATGGTAGTTTCATTTTTCAAAAGCATTGCGAATTTGTTTTATTTTCTTTGTGAAAGATAACTATTTTACGATCTCACACCAGTCACCATGACTGACTCGGAGTTTATTGTTCCCTTCTAAACTCTGGGTGCCCATAATTTTCCACACGGGCAGCCTAGAGTTATTTTTATCAGGATATTCTAGATATTCTAGAGCTTTGGGGATAAACTGGATGGCAAAGCGTACTTCCGTACTTGTTATTTATTTCCGCTGTGTATTCTGTATGAGGACAGATTTCTATAACTGTCCATTGTTGTATTGAGTTGTATATTGACTCTGATTGATGTATGTATAAACTGATATAGCTCTTTGTTTAAAAGACAAGTGATTATCTATTATATTTTGTTCCGCTGCGAAATGTGAGATTCTGATATTGTCTCTGATTCTGTGTTTTATGTAGCTGTTCTTTTTTCTTTTTCTTCTATCTTTTCTTCTACCTCTTCTTTTAACCCTAATGGTTCGGTTTTCCGGCATTCGATTGCGCGACACTTGATATAGTGGACGTATTAATGTCGACTTTCGAGCGTCGAAAAATCAGATCGTTACAATTTATATATATCAAATCATATTTAGAAATTTTAAATCAAAATCCGTTTGTCGAACCAAATGTGTAGCAAAGCTACTAAGTGGCCTCCCCCACTTTGAGACTTGAAAATGAATGTTGAGGATTCGACCTTCATCACCGAAATTATTTTCCAGCGATAGAAGAGGGGAGTACATGACTTTAATACACCCAAAAAGGACACACTAAAGGATATGGTGCGATATAGGTATAGCTAAAGCATCACAGAGACGAAGATTCACAAGGCAAATAAAAAATAATAACAGCCGAAACATTTAAAGTACTTATCATTACTTTATAAAATAAGTCATAAAAACCAAATACACATGTCCCTTGAAAAATACAGTCTCAGTCACATCATCAAAGTACATAAAAGTCAGCCCTCTCACAAAGTACCAGTACATCCCAAGTCAAATGAAAAGAAAACTGAAAGGAAGAAGAATACATAAATAATGAGAAAGCTCTGCAAATGGGTCTCCAAGAAATCCAAATCTACTATCCTTGCCTCTGCTAGCCTATAGGGGGAAAAAGGGAAATAGAGGAGTGGGTCGGACTATAAGTCTGGTGAGTGAAAGTAACTACTAGTATTTCTAAGCAAGATAAAGATAATAGAATTAGCAACAGTTCTAGTATAAAAAGAAATAAAAGAAAGATATAACTGGGGTAAAAATACTGTTTAACCGTTTGCTTTGATTGTGATTGTTTGCACTTGTCTTAGATTGCTGTGATTAGGTTGAAATCCTAATCCTATTTTAATTAGGCTGAATCCTAATTCTACCCGTTGATCAACCTTCTATCTCTGTTGTACCACTTTGAGCTAGTCCCATCCTGTGGGTCCCATAAAAAAGACACATGTTTAGCGCTTGGAACGCAATAGCAACTTATTTACCCTAATCAATGCCACATGCACGGTCATCGCCGATACATGCTAACTGTCGTCCCCCTCTTGTGACCTCTTATCTGCCTTAATCTGCATAAGCGTGCCCAGCCTCACCTAATCTATTGTGAGACCATCAACCCTAGTCTGAAAGGGTCCTGTCCAGCCTCACCTAAGTGTTTTGTGAGACCATTAGTCCTAGTCTGAAAGGGAATGCTGCCAGTACGGGTCCTAACAAACAAAATCTAGTTGCGCCCCTTGCCCAAATCCCCCGATTTGAGCTTCTATCTATTAGCTACTTATTTACCCTGTGTCCCAGCCTCACCTAACTATTGTGAGACCATCAGTCCTAGTCTGAAAGGGTCCTGCCTAGCCTCACCTAATCTGTTGTGAGACCATCAGTCCTAGTCTGAAAGGGAATGCTGTTGGTACGGGCCCTGCTTCTATCTTTACTTATTAACTTAGTGTAAGTTTTTAAAATAAGCCTCTTCTGTTATTTCTGCTATATTTGCTTATTAACTTACTCTAAGTCTTAAAATAAGCCTTTTCTGTTCTTTCTATTTAATTATAACCTATGTTATAATTGCTCTTCTATTATGTCTTTTTAGTTATAACTACTAGTTATAAACTTGCTTGCAAATGCCTCAAATTTGCCTATTTTAGTCTATCTTCTTTTTTATTACAGTTCTTCTTATTTTACATCTAATTTTTTGTAAATTTAGCGTTTAGTTCTATTTAATTCATATTTCCAAATTATTCTCTTTTTTTAATGTTCTATTCGCGTAAAAAGGAATAAAAAGAAACTAACATTTACAGGCTAAATTCTAATTTAAAACAAATGCAAATAAAATACAAATAACTGTAAATAACCAAATAAGATAGCTAAATAAAAATAGCTGAATAAAATAGACTGAAAAAACTTTAAAAATTAACTGTAAATAACTTATATAAAAACTGTCTCAAAATTGCAGAAAAACTACAACTATTGAGAACCCTATTATTTTAAATTACTTAAAAATCTAAAATAATTACTAAACACTCACCTGTGGTCCTTAGCTCTAGTCCTTGGTCTTCCTTGATCCTCTTCTAGAGCATAGAATATTTTTATCAAAATGATTTCCTCCTTAGATAAATTTTCTATTTAGTGTCCAGCCTTTGGCAATGAACCCAAATAGGAGAAAATATGAATGAGAAAAATAGCTAGGCCTAGGATCTTATTTATAGTGTGGTTTAGGGATCTCAGACCATTGGATTTGAATATTAAATCTGGTGCAACCACGTTATAGGCTCTCTGGGAACCGTCGGATGGAGGCACGAACGCACAGGATTCAAAGAAAATTGGAAAACACATCATCGTTCGAAGCTGGACGTTTTCACGCCCATATACATAGGCAGGTCGACCTACATGTCGACCTACAGGTCGACCTAGCCTTGGTCTGGGTCGACTGACCAATATTTTTTTCGTTTTCTTTTTAATTCTTGTTTTCTTTATAACTTCTTCATATTAACTCGGATTTTGAAAAACTATATGTGGAAATTGACCAGAAAATTACCACGGACACAATGGTGCTCTCCCGTGGCTCAATTCTGATAGTTTCACAAACTTATTTTATTATTTAATTAATTCGTTAATTAATTATTATAGCTTAAATTTCGGGTTATTACAATCCAGAACGAAGTAGGATGGTTTGGTGACGTCTATATGAGGTATGAACGTAGCCCTGACTCCCGCGAGTCAGCTTGATTTGACTAAAATAGGAGCCATGTTGGGCCAAGTAGGGTCGCTCCCCCTATCAGGCGCATTTCTTTGATACCATTCTATTAATTTGTGATTTGATTGGGTGCACCTTTGATTTTGGAGTGTGTCTCGAGGTGGGCGGTAGTAGCTGCTATGCGTTACTACTAGTCCGGATCCACAAAACGGTAGTATCCTACCTTGGGCATTGCCTCGCATGTCTTGTCACATGCCTTATCGCACCCTCTACGAGTTTGGTTTGTACCGTACCTATGGAGTGCCCTCTGATAGCCCTCCAGTTTACGGAGGAATTACGGTACTGTATAGACTATAGGAATGTATATAAAAATGTGTTAAGGGGGATATGGGTAATGCCTTAATGCTATTTTAATATTTTTACTTTACTGTAGACATTATCTATGTAGCGTATTGTACTATGTATGTAGATAGTTTCACAGATCCTTAAAGGATGGGAATCCCAAACATCCTTTAAGTTATATTGCATTTCATTTGGACATTTCACTTCAGTTTGTTTACTTGTATAAGAATGTTAATCCTGACTCGAGTGTTTTGTGTTTTGCTTTATGCTCGGGTCAGACTGAGTGTCACAACATTTGAGACTCGCCTTTGGAGTTTGGAGCTTTGCTTGGAGATCTATCTCTTATCTATTCAGCTATTCAGTTATTCCAGTTTATTCTAGGTGTTTATATTCAGTCTTGTCATTTACTTTTGTATTGAGACTACTTTGTGTTTGGGATTTCTATTGTATTTATTTCAGATTCTGATGTTTATGTAGTAGCTTCATGAACTACTATTTATCTATTCCGCTGCTTATTGTTGTAAAACTCTGTGTCTATGATTCTGTGATTGATTTATTTACTGTATATGCTAAGTTTTGCCAAATATAAATTAACAATATGTGGTTTTGAACAATTCAAGTATGACATGTTTGGATGATTGTCGATTTGAATGGTCGAAATGGCAGGTCGTTACACTGAATCTTTAAAATAATTCAATTTCCAAAATTAAAGTCATATATCGATTATACTTCACATTTCCATTTTTATTCTTTAAAACAATTTCCTTCTTACCAATTTTAGTTTCAATATTTCAAAGCTTGAATTAGAAAATAATTCAATTCATATAAATCCATAATTTATTTCCTTTAAAACAATATCATTTAATCAAAAATCCAAATTCAAGATTTTAAAACCATTTCATTTAACCAATCCGGTGTCCGTATATAATTTTCTACCCTATGGCCAAGTGATCAGTTATTTCTATTTTAATTATAGGGATGGATATATATCATTTCAATCCAAATCAAGGTGCCATAGGTATATATCATTTTAACCTATTTCTTAGTTCATTTTCAATGATCCAAATGATAATATAAATGATGTCAATAAATTAATAGGTAATAACATGAACATGTCAAATAAATAAACAAGCATACATCCATCATCAATCGATAGGCATAAAATAAAAATTAAAACCCAAATCAACCAATATATCACAACAGTTACTGATTTATCCATTGTCGGTGTTAACAAGCAATTAAATTCAATACTAAATTATATGTCAATTTAAATTCAATATAAAATTCAATTTAATTTAAGTGTCAATTTAAAATACCAAACAGCAACCAATAAAATTCTTATCACTTTATAAATTTAATTTAACTAACATAAGAAAATTTAGTATTGCGTGAATGGGTTAAATCATTCACCTTTGATTTATAGTCGATTAAAAATCCAAGAAAAGACCAAAACTTGAATAGTTTTCAAATTCAACCAAACTAGTTCCATGTTGTCCGGAATTTCGATACGAACCCAACGAAAGAAACCGCGTGCGAATCTGAGTTCGTATGCAAATGTTATCGATGTTAAAACATTGAAAATTTAAATTTTATTTTTAAATTAACTAGGGGCAAATTGTAAATTCATCGTCACCAGAACCCTACGCGAACAACCGAACCCATGCCCTAGTTACAGCCGCCGTCTCCTCAACGTCGAATGCTGATGCTCCAACCACCTTCGACCCAATCAGAGACCACCATCGTCATCCCCATGGCCAGCCGATCCACCTGGACCCACGTCAAGCCCTCCGCCATCCCCAGTCAAACTCCATCACCGCTGCCTTATTTCTCGATTTCTGGCGAAATCGATTGCCACTGACATGATCGGCCACCATAGATGCATTCGCCTCGTCGCCCTCTACGCTCCAGCCCTTCCCGATCGTCGATTGGTCGACGATCCACCGTTAAATGAGAAACCCTAGCACGAACAGCCAAGAATGTTTCACCAAATTCTGGACAAACAGAGCCTCCAATCGAAAAATGAATTGCAGATGCAAATTACGTTCATTGAGAGCTTTGCAATGATATATTATTTGATAGGGTTTGAGCAGTTTGGATTTTTCGATTTGATTTGGAATTGTAATTAGGGTCTTGAGATGTTTGCCATGGGAAAGGAGCAGATGAGAACAAAAATTGTACGTACAGAAAATAGAATAGAGCTGCTAGGGTTTATAACAACATATATATAGGCAGAGATGGATAAAAATGGATGGAACAGATCAAATGGGTCGAAGTGATAATAAAGACCCGAAAAGCCCGTTTCATTCCCGAAATGAAAATAGGTCATCCAATATATCGAAATATAGGTTTTCAATATTTTTAAACTCAATGAAACTAATTTCAAACCCTAATTCTATTGTATATAGAAGTTATCTCTTAAAATTGAATTATATTCATTTAAATTCCTTTAATTGATTTCTACGCGTTTCAAGCTCATATGATCAAACGATAAGTCTGAACGCTATGAAACTTGAAATCCTATAATAATTCACTATTACGGATCCGATGAAACCAGTTTCATCGAAATCCGAGACAGTGCCCAAAAAAACTAATTTTACTCGTTAATTAAATGAATTTTTATTTTAAAATCAATTTAATCACTTTTAAATTCAAATTTAAAAGTTAACCATTTCATCATTCCTGATTACCCAGGAATTAATAGTATTTTAAAAATTAAAATTTTCATGTTAAATCCAATATTTAAATATTACATTAATTTCAATGTTAAATTATAACAGTAATAAAACCCAGTTTATTATATTTTAAATTTCAATAAATTCTATTATTTTGATCTATAGGTTCTTATATTAAAACAATAGTTCCTTATGTAATTTATTTATTAACATAAGTTTCCATTTTATTTCACTCAAACTCTACAGTTAACCTCTTTTCTTATATTAACTGCAATATTTAATTACATTTAATTTCATTGATCCCTGCATTAATTCTAAAACGGATTTAATAATAAGATGAGAAATGAACAGTTGTTAGAATTAAATAATTTGAACACATTAATACATTTATCGTTTACAACAAAAATTATAAATTTACTTACAAATGTTAAAAACCATTTTCAATTAAATAACATTGATTTCCCCGTTTTATACAACATTTATTTTATTCATTACTAGCCTTAACTATTACCATTAATTGAAATTACATTAAACAGTTGTCAATTTCATTCAATTAACATTATTAAATTATATTCTAATAAATGTTTTCCATTTATAAGTCATAAATTTTAATTTCACACAATATTAAATTCCAAAAATCTTATTAAATTTAATATTTTTAATTGTCAAAAATACGGGTCGTTACAGTATAACATTTTGGGTTGAATGAGAACTTTTAAATTAGCCTTGTTGCAAAAAAAAATTATTTTTGAAGTTGGCCACATTAAAATGACCATATATTTTAAGTCATTTGTCCGATTTCCTTGATTCTATTTAGATTTTAAAGATTTTTCAGTAACGAACAACTTTTCTTTAGACCACTTTATCAAATTCTACAAATTTTATAGCAAAACACTATATTAAGATGAACTAAAAACTCAGCATGCTATTTATTTCCTAAGTTAAAACATCATCTTGTTTTGGACAAAACTTTTGAACGATAAATCCAATTTCAGTAATCTTGCTCATTTTGGAAAGCTAAGACTATAAGGAAAATCTTTTATTTTATGAGTGTTTCCAAATTTTAATATTTGTTATATTAAAATTGATGATTAGTATAAAAGACCTAAAAGAAAAGGTAATTTTCAAGTTTGGTAAATTGAAATTTTAATAAAGTATTTTAATGTACTATATGTATCTAAATTAAAAAAAATGTTTAAATGATTAGTAAATATCTTACAACCTTATTTTGATGTAGATTTGGTTGTTATTTAAACATAATTTGTGTATTATTAATTGTATTGCAAGTTTGAGCGTAGGTATTTGGAGGCAACCAAATGATGTAAAATGCAAATGCGCTTATGCTCGCTAAAGGTATGTAAGAATGCACTTATAAATGGTAAGAGTGTAATGATCTACCTTTCTTACACTTAAAGACGATACTTAATACATTCTCGGTATTCGTCTGCCGATTAATTAAGTGTCCGGAAGACAGGTCATTTGGGGTTAAAGAAAGAAAAGACAGAACAAAATCTCATAAACATGACGAGAAATATATAATATAACTGTTATCTTTATAAAAAAAGACCGTTAATATATAATTATTAGAATACACTAAACTATTATCAACCTGGATAGTTATAACTATTTGTCCTTATAATTGCTGATAGATACAAACAAGAACAAAACAAGACAATAGAAGAATATAAGGTACATGAATACATCTTGGAGAATCGAGCTCGTCTCCTGAAAGCTCCAAAGCATCTAGCTAAATCTGGAAAATATGCTAGGGCTGACCTGAGCATAATAATAAAATAACGCCCGGATTAGTCTAGTAAACCAGCATGAGAAAGTCCAATCAAATCAATCATATTGATTTCTACATTTGAAACCTCTTTTAAAATAAAAAGTATCTTGTAAGACCACGTCACACATAAACACGAGCGGGTTTTTACCTTACGATTACCAAAACATTTTTATAAGAAATCTTCTAATATTATATTAATGTCTAGGGTATAAAATAAATATATAAAATAGTTGAAATGCTTGCATCTCACATTTCAACATAGTTGGGCACGACTAAGTCTGTAAAGCACATATTGGAGAGTGGATTCCAAAAATGGCAAGATAAGGGACTACCTTCCGTATAGTACATCTTTAGATAAAATGTTCCGAGGGCTACAAATGGATTTTCCCGTCTACCAACACAGGACTGGCCTACCCCTAACTCGGTAGTACCGAATATGTCATCACCCCTATTGTTTCCAACCTTTATAGAGAGTTCTCATGCACAACCAAATCCATAATATGATAATCTAGAAAGGTGATGACACACCCTTATGGGAGCAACCTACATACCATGTTGCATCTACCCTATTTCATCCATTTCCCAGGGTGTGAGGCTCGTGAGGTAATGATTTACCTTCCATTAGCAATTCCCACTTAGAATGCTAACACTGCCCGCTAAGCAAAAATGCAATGTCAGCATTCATCCATACAAGTTCGTTCTGGGTCTGAAAAAAACGAAGGCACTACCTCTACTCCATCCATTTTGGAATCACCCTCAAGATTTGTAGCAAGTAGCTCTTGCACTTCAAATAACTCCTTCTTCAATCATCTTCAAGATGTCTTCCATTCGAATGCTTATGTTGGTTCGAAGTGGTTTCGGATAACATATCTAATCCCGGTCTCTTCGAACCAACAACCGATAATTTCTGGTTAACTCATTCCCGATTCTTTCAAAATTAAGCATACTATATCAAAGTCCCAAAAGGATCTCTAATATATCCCTTGAAGCTAGAGACATTTCACTGAATGAGTTCTCCCAAAGGAACTTAAACCGTAAGAACACATGAAGCTCTTATTTAAATTTTAAGTAAAAAATTGGCCAATATTTGATAGTCGGTCATTTAACTATCAAATACACAAATAACAATTTAGAGATTTAATTACCCATAGCGACCACTAGGCCTCAAAATAAATCTTTCATTTATTTAAATCTCTTTCCAAAATATTTATCTAAATATTCATATACTTATCCGACCAGCATAAGTATATTCACAAAACATAACGAAAGACTTCTTATTTCAAAATAATATCAAAATGATTAAAACAAATGTTGCTTTAAAAAAATGAAGATAAGGATAAACCCAAACACTATTCCTTCGGTGTTAAGCATGGAACGATTGTCCACACCACCAAAATTAAGAAGGTCAATTTGGGGAAATCCAATCTCAATTTCTTTTATAAAGTTCTTCAATAAATCTATTTTAATAAATCTCTTTCATCTATAACATCTCCTTTACAAAAATTCCAAATCCATTAATAAAACTCTTAATAAATCTCCACGTTTATTTATAAAACTATTTTATAAATATCTAAAACCATTTATAAAACTCTTTTACAAATATCCAAAATCATATATAAAAGTTATTTTATAAATATCCAAAATCATTTATAAAACTTCTTTCCAAATTTCAAGATCTCTTTTCAATTTATAAAATCCTTTTATAAACTTTCCTTATTTAAAACAGAACTTCTTTAATAAACTTTAATCAATAAAGTTCCCGTTGATAGACAAAGCAATTATTTAAAACACCTTTAAATAAACAAGTTATTATTCAAAACATCCTTTATTAAATTTATCTTTAAACTGCATTAGCAAAATAATGACTTTAAACAATCATTTAATAAGTTTAAATTGCTTCAAAACTTTTTAAATAATATAACAACTAACTTTAAACCATTATTAAAAATATATTTAAAATGATTGACTTCACAAAATCAGAAAAAGGCTTAGTTACCACAATGGTTCTCATTTAATTTAGTTAAACTTTCCAAGTAATAACATGGGTATTTACATAACAAGCAGATATGTAAAGAGACTCAGCTAATAACAATTAATCAACATATAGGTAAATGTCCAAGTTAGCATAATAGAAGAAATGGGTTTAATTTCTACTTAATATATATCAACATAATCTACTTGGTGAATTATGGTAGAACTTTGATTTATTCTACCAAACATATGTTCAATATAATTTAATTAGCAAAATAGTGTTTTATTCTGCTAAACAAATGTCATTGGGTTTCATATTCAAGTAGGGTTATTTAAAGGTAATCGACAATGAAATCCTTTAGATTTAAAAATATTCTTTTAAAAGAGAGTTGCTTTAAAAACAAAACCGATCTTTAGAAATAAAGTGATTTAATAATCAAAAGCTTTCATTCCATAGTTAAATAACATTTAAAACTCATTATTTAATAATAATTAAACCTTTAATCAATAATTAACTATTAAATAAATAATTAAATAATAGTTAATCTTTAAATAAATTATTTAATCATAATTAATATTTAATTAATAACTAAATAATAATCTTCATTTAATAAAAAATAAATCTTAATTAAATTTAACTTAATTAGTAATTAATTAACAATTAAAACCGTCTATAATAAATAAATATTTATTATTTATTATTTAATAAATAATTAATATTTAATAAATAATTAAATAATAATTAATCCTTAACTAATTAATTAAATAATAATTGGACTTTAATTTAATTAACTAATTGTAATTAACTTACTTGATCAATACATAAGTACAAATTACTTTTCTTAACTGATGATTAAGTACTAATTAATTTACTTAATTAATTAATTAATCATTAATAAATAAATAAACAAACAAATACCTTTAAATACTTATAATATGTTTTGAAAACACTTTTCAAAATGATACTTAAGTAAAACATTTTTAATTTGCACAAAGAGTTCGGTTCCTCGAATTGCATCAATAACGACTATCGCCATATGATCCGTAATTTCAAAACTTGATTTTTTATATAAAATAGCTTCAAAATTCTTACTTTTATACTTTAAGTACTTTATAAACTTAGTATAAAGTTTTGGAAACAAAAGTAAGGGTCTTTGAAATTATATGAAAACATTTCTAGAAAGCAAGTGAGAAAACAAGTTTTAGACCAAAGGATCTCGATGTCGCAAACTATCCACTTTTTAAATACTAACTTTCTTTTGCTTAGCATATCATAAGCAAGATCACAAACGTATATTTATGAAAACAACTTATAATCATGTTATCACAACATACAACAAGTTAAGACCTAACTTTCAACTTTACTAACTTTAAACCTTACTTTATCAAGTTCTAAACCACCATTGTATCCAAACACATATACATCCATACAAATCAAGGTCATGCACCAAACAATAAACAAATTTAGCAACCAAGATAAACAATATTTATTGTCAACATTAAAATTTACAACTTTAAATAAAAGGCGAGCTTTCCTCACCTAAAAGCTAACCAAATAACCAAGAAATTCCATTACAACTCGAACCGATCCTAGATCCTTGCTTTCTTTAACAAAAATAGGATTTTTGCCTAGGGTAGTGGAGTTTGGGCTCGACCATATGGGATGGTGCTCGGACTTGGGTGAGTGAGTGAGCTAGGGTTTGCTTTTGAAAAGAGGAGGTGTGGGCATGGAAGGAGGTGGTACTAAATAAGGTTTCATGAATTAAAAAGTGGAAAAAATGAGAATTTTACAATTTTGGAAAATAAAGTAAAGCCATGAAAGTGACCATGAAGAAGACGGAGGAAAGTTATAAAATGTGAATGAATGAAAAATGAAAAATAATAATTCATAAAATATTTTTTATATAAAATGGGTTAAGGGAATTACTAAAATACACTTTGTACCTTACCATCCACTAATTCATGCCACATCATCACCAAGTTCCTTCCATCTTTGAAATTAATGAAATTTACCCCCCTTCACGCACTTGACCAAACATGCATTTAATACCGATGGTACTTAATGTTTTGTTATGTTCCCTAAGGCATCTTTCATTTTTAAGCATCATTTTTAAATTTTAAATTCCTTTTGAAATCAACTCACATCTCTCTTATTATATATACTTAAATATATACTAAAATATATCCTGACCATACTTATTTATAAATGTATGTGTATTTAATAGTGTTACACCATTTTGACAACTTTTAGCCGACGGAAAGTCAAAAATTTGGAAAACAAATTCTAGTTACAATTTTGATTTTCCTTCGAACTAAATATTTTTGTAAACAATTTTTGAAAACTATTTCACCATCATTATTTATTATTTAAAAGTGTTTTATTTTTAATTATAAAATCTATTATTCTATTATTTGAGTATTTAAAATTAATTAAATATTTGCAAAACAAAGAAGTGAAATTCCAGGTCGTTCCAAAGAGAATGCATGCCTTATCATTTAATGCCTAGTTTTAATTGTTTTTGCTTTCCCCATGTTTTGAGATGCCTCTTTTGGGATTATATATACTTCTATGTATTGTAAAATTTTGGAATGCTCTTCATACAAAGGAGACTCTGCTAAAATTTTCCGTAGATTACAACACTTCAAAATTTTTATTTCATATGCAAGAATAGAAACTTTTAGTACAGGTAAACTGAATATATGGAATACAAAATAGGTGAATTTTGGATGGCCTTTAGTAGTTAAAGTCATAGAGGTATTGGTTGTTATGCTTTAGGAGGTGATATAACGTGGAGTTTTTAATACATATATCTGTTATGGACTTTTCTTTGAAATGGAATTGCGATGATGCAATTTCTTTAAGGAAGGGAGTTCTGTAACAACCCTAATTTTTGAATTACTTTAATTAAATATATAGTGATTTAAATTGATGATTTAAATGAAAAAATTAAATTTTTTAGATATTGATGTATGGAGAATTAGAAATTTTGTTCTTTTATAAAAGATTATAAATTCTTATGAAATGTGAATTCTAAATCTAGATGGAATTGGAAAATTGTAAGGCATGAAACTAATATCTTGAGCTTGTAAATAAAATTTTCATTTTATAAGAAAGATAGAGATTTATCTTGTTGAATCTATTATGAAAGTATAAGAGATACTTGGAAAATGTTTAAATTTTAAGAAATCACTTTAAATTACTAATTAAGGTTTATCCCAAAATAATATATGAAAATCTGTTTTGGTATTTAAAAGCGTATAATGAACAAACTTGGGAATTTGAGATTTTATTTTGATATTAAAATTGTTTTATATTATATTAAAATAGCTTTTAAAAGAAGAAAAAAGCCATATTAAATAGAATTAAAAGAAATAAAAACCGCTCGTTTTCTTGTAGGCCTTATTTCAACCCTAGACCATTTAATAACGTAACAAAAGAGAAGTTTATCTCTTTCTCAATGTACAGTACGTACATGATCAGGAATGAGAAAAAAAAACAAAGATGAATGTTTTCTTCACTAAAACCCTAGGCCTTTCAAAAATAAAAAAATTCAAAAAATTCTCTAATTTATCAAACTTAGAACATAGCTCCTCAGCACTAATCTCTATCCCTTAGACCCAAAA
The DNA here is from genome assembly GCA_030737815.1 of Allium fistulosum. Classification (NCBI taxonomy): domain Eukaryota; kingdom Viridiplantae; phylum Streptophyta; class Magnoliopsida; order Asparagales; family Amaryllidaceae; genus Allium; species Allium fistulosum. The sequence continues at coordinate 875,214,277 of CM060906.1, forward strand.
AGCTAGTGTTTTGGCTATGGTTGGAGGTCGAAGTTAGTTAAATAGCAAACAGGGAAAGTGAAATATGGGCCGAAAATGTAGGTTAGTAGAAAAATCATAACTAATTCTAGAAATTTCATAAAATACGAAATTTTGATACATTGTTCGTAACTCATATATCTACTTACTGTAAAAATTTCATAGGAAAATATTAAGGTGTTCTATGATAAATCATTGCTGCACTGAGGATGAAAATGCAGGAATGTTCATTGTATTGATGCATGCACTTTTTGAGTTTTTGGATGTTAAGGTGAGTTCATCTCACAATTAATGTAATGCCCCACCTCTATGCTCATAATAACAAAGAGTATTAAAGGAAATACTGTCTATTATTACGAAGAATAAGGCTGGATGGGAGCGACCATCCGTAATTGGCTTTACACTAATATTGGTTATCTCGATAAGAGTGGTACATACTTTTTGTTTTTCTTCTATTATTTATTTACTCCCATCGACACACCCAATACTAGTATAAAACGAACTACGACGGTTCATAATAGTTTAGGACATTAGATATAACAATAACACAGATAATATAAATGCGGAACACAGATAAAAACAAAAGTCTCATATATATATAACTGATGTCAGTTAATACATAGTTGACACAATACATATGATACAACTACAACTGTCGACTCTAGAAGTTATATATACAAGTACATTACCCACTAATATACAAGAATACATATCGTTCTATACAATGACACGACTACTACTAAATGACACTGACAACTTCAGAAGATGTGAAAAGTCTTCATATCCTGTACAGCAACTCAAAGAAGAAAATCTACAACCTGAAATAACTCGGGTCTGACCCGAGTATTACATTCAAAAGAAAATAATACCCAGGTCAGTCTAATTCAAACCAGTTTATTAGTGCATATAGGCAGTAATAATTTAAATAGACGACAGTCACAGAAATCTCGTATATCCAACTCCTCGATAAGAGAATCGGATAACGGCAGATATAACACTGAACAGTGTTAAAAAATCAGCAAATCCAAATCAAATTTCGGTGTGGCTGCAGTACACGCACGCGTGCACTGCCTCGCCACTACCGCGATGAAATACACGAAAGCTCAATGAAAATCACAACCAAATGGCACCATCTCGAGATCAAGTTCGAGTTGTACGACTCAAACTCAACTGGACAGTGCTATCATAAAACATAAATGCAGCAAACAAGAGTATAGCCTCAATGATGAGGAGAAAGTGAAGATTCAAAATCAAGCCCACTGCCTCAATAGTTATAATGCAACTGGTCTGGGAAGCAAGTACGCCCCAAACCAAATAAGAGCAAAACTTCAACAAAGTCAACACTACCACAAGCAACTCAGAGGATCAAGTACAGGGAAACCAGAATGCAAGCGGTATCACTGCAACTTGAACCGGACTTCGAATTATACAATGATGTGAAGATAACCAGTGCACGACAGCCAATATATACAATAAGCACATATAGCTGTGAAGTACACAAACAAATCCAAATGCCAAATGAAGACAACAACATCAGGTGTACCGGATTAAGTACAACCTGAACAAAAGTGAAACAGAGGCGGCAACACGGAACTACAGAACTACCAGGCTAATGATGCAAACTGACTCGGAGCAATATACAGCGACACATGTTACAGTGAAGATTAACATGAAATAAAGTTTGTGTGCCACAAAGTTCAGAGGCAATGCAACAGTAATTGCACATAATAGCAGTGGTAGTTGTTTTATGAAATAACAACAATGCTCAAAGGCTACAGCAATCAAAGTTAATGCAAACAGTTCAAAGTTTTAAGTGAAGACTACAAGATGAACCAGACCAACTAGCATACTTGAATCAACAGCATACTAACTTAACAAATGAACACTACAGGTACACCATATGCAACAGTAACCTAAATCAAGCAAAAACCAAAACTTCAATTTAATTAAACAGTGGCATTGGATACAAGTGCATGTAGAATTTCTACAACATATATATAGCCATGAAACCTTTCCAACTCACGTGAACTAGACCAAATTAGAAAATAATGAAAATCAATTATACCGTGGACAGTGGCTACAAATTCATGTATCCCTAATCATAGACAATGGAGTGTCTAACTATCTGAACCAGTAAGTAAAGATTCAAACAGATCGAAAGCACTAATAAATGAAGGAGTGAATTCAATTATAACAAATGTAGCCTCTATATGAAGATTCGAAACAATTGGAACCAGAGGCAACTGGCTACAATTACTACAATAACTCAGGTGAAACTACTTGAGCTCCAAAAGATACCACATGATGATCCAGTGAACAACTAATTGAATGACCAGATCAAATGCAATGGTGGGATGTAACGGTGAACCAAGCTACCCCATAACGAAACAAGCAACAGTAACAGAGGAGATGATTCAAGTATAGCAAGATGGCCGATGACACTATTAAGTCACGAATATACAGTGATTAAAAAGGTCTGAAATCATCACAAAGCATTCAATCAAAATTCAACGACCAAGCTTACAATTATCAGGCTAAGTCGTATATGCAATACGAACGAGAATTAAGGGGTTTCAAACCCCAAATACACTCTGAAAAATTGAAAAAGTTATTGATCATTTCAAATATTCAAACGAAGATCCAATGGCAGAGCCAAAAACAACAACCTGGAACGAAGTCGAACAAATCGAGAAACCCAAACCATCAAAATTCAAAAATCACATACGAACGAAAACGAGGGGTTCAGCCCTAAATTTTAAAAACGAAATCGAATAGCCAAGGAATTAAAAACAGTGGCATCCAAAATCAAGCAGCGGAATTCACTAATTAAACGAGGATGAACAGATGTGAGTGAGGAATCACTCACCTCGTTTACGAATCTGACCAAATTGGAGCGGCCGTGGTTGCAACTCGAAAAGACGAACACTCGATGGAGCAGCCACCTATACGATCGATCTCCTTGAGGTCGGCGCCTTCGAATCTGAGAAGCCCTAAGCTTCAGAGGGGAACGAACGAAAGAACTAGACGGAGCCTCCATTGTTTTTCTTTTGTTCGTATAGGGTTTTCGAACGAAAATAAGTGAGGGAGGAAATGGGGGGAAAAAGAGCGAACAAACGAAACGAGAGTCGCCCCATTTTTTTCTTTCTTTTTGCCATTCTTGTTTAGGGTTAGAAAATGAACGAGAGGAATGAAGCAAGGGGATCGGGTTTGAATATCATCATGGCTTCAAACTAGTAGGCCGAGATTAAATTTAAAGCCCGCTTAACCAAATGAATTATTAAAAAGGATTTCAACCGATAATAATCCCAACAGCAACTAGCTACCAACCCTGACCATTTGATGACGATAAATAAATTGAGGTGAAAACTCGGGTTGTTACAGACTCCCCTCCTTATAAAAATTGCGTCCCCGCAATTTTCATAATTAAGGTCGTCAACCATTATTATTCTTCTAACTTGAACTGGTTATGTTAGAAAAATAAAAGGTAGAGGATATAAACACCAAAGAAATCTTTTAATTTCATAAAAGAGATTCACAAATTCTCAACAAAATCTAATTACCAAATGGATAATTAGAAAACAATCAAAACTGAATTCAAAACTGAATAAATACAATCATCAGCACTATTCAATTATCAACTAGACAATAAGAATTCAGAAATCACAAAACAGCAATATCTAATTATCGATACGATAATTAGAAAACAGCAAATCTAATCATCAACAAAGATAATTAGAAACACAAATCGCAAAATCGCAAATATCTAGTTATTCAACACACAACTAGAAAATACGAACTTCATAATCAACAAATTCAAAATATTAACAGAGATAGAGATAGATAGAAAACAGCGATTCGATTAAAATTAGCAAACATCAATTATCTAATTATCTCGAATGATAATCAGAAGACAAATCAGTACGTATCTACTTACCACAACCGGTAATTAAAAATTTCAAATTCAACAAATATTCGATTATCAAAAACGATAATCAAATTTCAAATTCAACAATTATTTGATTATCTCAAGCGATAATCTAACTTCAAATCAACCAATATTTAATTATCTAAAGCGATAATTAAATTTCAAATCAGCAAATATTTAATTATCTCAAGCGATAATTAAATCTAAAATCAACAAATATTTAATTATCTCAAGCGATAATTAAATCTCAAATCACCAATATTTAATTATTTAAAGCGATAATTAAATCTCAAAGCAACAAATATTTAATTATCTAAAGCGATAATTAAATTCGAAATCAGCAAATATTTAATTATCAAAAGCGATAATTAAATCTCAAAGCAACAAATATTTAATTATCTAAAGCGATAATTAAATCTCAAAGCAACAAATATTTAATTATCTAAAGCGATAATTAAATCTCAAATCAATAAATATTTAATTATCTAACAGCGATAATTAAATCTCATATCAACAAATATTTAATTATCTAAAGCGATAATTAAAAACAACAAATATCTGATTATCAAAAACGATAATCAGAACTCATATCAACAAATATCTAATTATCACAAGCGATAATTAGAAACAACAAATATCTGATTATCAAAAACGATAATCAGAACTCATATCAACAAATATCTAATTATCACAAGCGATAATTAGAAACAACAGTTATCTGATTATCAAAAACGATAATCAGAACTCATATCAACAAATATCTAATTATCACAAGCGATAATTAGAAACAACAATTATCTGATTATCAAAAACGATAATCAGAACTCATATCAACAAATATCTAATTATCACAAGCGATAATTAGAAACAACAATTATCTGATTATCAAAAACGATAATCAAAACTCATATCAACAAATATCCAATTACCTGCAGATAATTGGATGCAACAAATATCTAGAAATCAATTAAGAAGACTAGAAAATCAACATAAAAGCTTGGATCGATCCCATCAGATGGCGAGTTTTTAATTCGCCGCACGTGCATCAACAAATGGCCGAAGCCTACCAAGTACTCAACATAATTTTTGGCGCCCAACAAATGACCCGAAGGTCCAACAAATGACCCGAAGGTCTAGTACTGGTATTTGACCCGAAGGTCCAACAAATGACCCGAAGGTCCTCATAGTGGCTCGAAAGCACACGAAAACATCAAATATTTCAATTTACGAGTCCGGAATTAACCAAAATAGTAAACGCACATGTCCCATAACCACGAGTTTTACTAAATTGTTTAATTCTCTTCATCGTTTCCTTGAAAGTGTAGAATCATCAAAACAACAGATATTCAATTAACGAGTCCGGAATTAACCGAAATAGTAAAAGTGTGGTTCCATACTCCGCACTTTTGCTAAATCGTTTAAATCACTTCATCGTTTCCTTGAAAGTGCAAAATTGTGTATTTTGTAAAAATACACTTTACATTCTCAAACGGACAAGTCCGGAATTAAGCGAATCAGTAAAAGAAAGGGGTCATAGTCCTCGATTTTGCTGAAACGTTTAAATCGCTTCCTCATTCTTTTGAAATCGCAAACTGTGAAATTTTTGAAAACAATTTTGTTTATTTTGTAAAAATAACAATTCGCATCCTCAACTGAACAAGTCCGGAGTTAAGCGAAACAGTAAAAGAAAGGGGTCATAATCCTCGATTTTGCTGAATCGTTTAAGTCGCTTTCTCATCCTTTTGAAAACGCAAACTGCTAAAATTTTATAAAACAATTTTCATTTTTAAAACGAGTTTCCAATCGCGTGATTAAAGCAGCAATATTAGTAATAATTTCGATAAGGAAATTGTACTTCTCAAAATACCGTAAAAACGGTCACAAATCAGTATTGCGGAATAACCGCTCGAAAATCCACTTTTAAAACATGACGGTTACTGAAGCCAAAGCGACAGTAATTTTAAAACGTCGAAATCACATCAAAACAATTTACATCAAAATGTAATATCAGTGAATTTTCATTTATCAAAACGCCACAAAACACCGTGCTTCAAAATATAGCATTGGTGTAAAAATTCCGTTATAAAAATAACGGCAACAAAATACGTTTCATAACCTAGCATCGGTTCAACGTAAAATAAATGCAGTAACATGCAATTCATTTGCACGCACATTACAATATAAATAAAGAAATCATTCGAATGTATCTTCAATGAAGACAATTCGAAACAGCAAAAATCTAATCAATATATGATTAGTACAAGAGAAGCCAGCGGAAATTTCAACAAAAATCACATAACTGTAATTTCTTCAAATCCTCAATTCAGATTCGAAATTCTCAAAGAAACAAAATAATTACAGCTATGTAAACAACAAATGAAATTTATTTCAATTTCTAAATCAAATAGATTATCAGTTGTACTCAGCGAAGACAGTTTCACTGTTTCCGCTGCGCACCCTGATAAACCGTACTCAAATCAATCAAATCATCAGAACACAAATTCACTTTTATTTTTAAATAAGGATATTTAAAATTTCATCCAAATTTCAAAACTTTAGTTTTGACTCAAAATACAATTAAACCGTCGACCAATAGTTGTAACATATGTTTCATCCAAGTTACGTTTTATATTATGTCCATAAACCCCAAGCTCTGATACCAACTGTAACGCCCCACCTCTATGCTCATAATAACAAAGAGTATTAAAGGAAATACTGTCTATTATTACGAAGAATAAGGCTGGATGGGAGCGACCATCCGTAATTGGCTTTACACTAATATTGGTTATCTCGATAAGAGTGGTACATACTTTTTGTTTTTCTTCTATTATTTATTTACTCCCATCGACACACCCAATACTAGTATAAAACGAACTACGACGGTTCATAATAGTTTAGGACATTAGATATAACAATAACACAGATAATATAAATGCGGAACACAGATAAAAACAAAAGTCTCATATATATATAACTGATGTCAGTTAATACATAGTTGACACAATACATATGATACAACTACAACTGTCGACTCTAGAAGTTATATATACAAGTACATTACCCACTAATATACAAGAATACATATCGTTCTATACAATGACACGACTACTACTAAATGACACTGACAACTTCAGAAGATGTGAAAAGTCTTCATATCCTGTACAGCAACTCAAAGAAGAAAATCTACAACCTGAAATAACTCGGGTCTGACCCGAGTATTACATTCAAAAGAAAATAATACCCAGGTCAGTCTAATTCAAACCAGTTTATTAGTGCATATAGGCAGTAATAATTTAAATAGACGACAGTCACAGAAATCTCGCATATCCAACTCCTCGATAAGAGAATCGGATAACGGCAGATATAACACTGAACAGTGTTAAAAAATCAGCAAATCCAAATCAAATTTCGGTGTGGCTGCAGTACACGCACGCGTGCACTGCCTCGCCACTACCGCGATGAAATACACGAAAGCTCAATGAAAATCACAACCAAATGGCACCATCTCGAGATCAAGTTCGAGTTGTACGACTCAAACTCAACTGGACAGTGCTATCATAAAACATAAATGCAGCAAACAAGAGTATAGCCTCAATGATGAGGAGAAAGTGAAGATTCAAAATCAAGCCCACTGCCTCAATAGTTATAATGCAACTGGTCTGGGAAGCAAGTACGCCCCAAACCAAATAAGAGCAAAACTTCAACAAAGTCAACACTACCACAAGCAACTCAGAGGATCAAGTACAGGGAAACCAGAATGCAAGCGGTATCACTGCAACTTGAACCGGACTTCGAATTATACAATGATGTGAAGATAACCAGTGCACGACAGCCAATATATACAATAAGCACATATAGCTGTGAAGTACACAAACAAATCCAAATGCCAAATGAAGACAACAACATCAGGTGTACCGGATTAAGTACAACCTGAACAAAAGTGAAACAGAGGCGGCAACACGGAACTACAGAACTACCAGGCTAATGATGCAAACTGACTCGGAGCAATATACAGCGACACATGTTACAGTGAAGATTAACATGAAATAAAGTTTGTGTGCCACAAAGTTCAGAGGCAATGCAACAGTAATTGCACATAATAGCAGTGGTAGTTGTTTTATGAAATAACAACAATGCTCAAAGGCTACAGCAATCAAAGTTAATGCAAACAGTTCAAAGTTTTAAGTGAAGACTACAAGATGAACCAGACCAACTAGCATACTTGAATCAACAGCATACTAACTTAACAAATGAACACTACAGGTACACCATATGCAGCAGTAACCTAAATCAAGCAAAAACCAAAACTTCAATTTAATTAAACAGTGGCATTGGATACAAGTGCATGTAGAATTTCTACAACATATATATAGCCATGAAACCTTTCCAACTCACGTGAACTAGACCAAATTAGAAAATAATGAAAATCAATTATACCGTGGACAGTGGCTACAAATTCATGTATCCCTAATCATAGACAATGGAGTGTCTAACTATCTGAACCAGTAAGTAAAGATTCAAACAGATCGAAAGCACTAATAAATGAAGGAGTGAATTCAATTATAACAAATGTAGCCTCTATATGAAGATTCGAAACAATTGGAACCAGAGGCAACTGGCTACAATTACTACAATAACTCAGGTGAAACTACTTGAGCTCCAAAAGATACCACATGATGATCCAGTGAACAACTAATTGAATGACCAGATCAAATGCAATGGTGGGATGTAACGGTGAACCAAGCTACCCCATAACGAAACAAGCAACAGTAACAAAGGAGATGATTCAAGTATAGCAAGATGGCCGATGACACTATTAAGTCACGAATATACAGTGATTAAAAAGGTCTGAAATCATCACAAAGCATTCAATCAAAATTCAACGACCAAGCTTACAATTATCAGGCTAAGTCGTATATGCAATACGAACGAGAATTAAGGGGTTTCAAACCCCAAATACACACTGAAAAATTGAAAAAGTTATTGATCATTTCAAATATTCAAACGAAGATCCAATGGCAGAGCCAAAAACAACAACCTGGAACGAAGTCGAACAAATCGAGAAACCCAAACCATCAAAATTCAAAAATCACATACGAACGAAAACGAGGGGTTCAACCCTAAATTTTAAAAACGAAATCGAATAGCCAAGGAATTAAAAACAGTGGCATCCAAAATCAAGCAGCGGAATTCACTAATTAAACGAGGATGAACAGATGTGAGTGAGGAATCACTCACCTCGTTTACGAATCTGACCAAATTGGAGCGGCCGTGGTTGCAACTCGAAAAGACGAACACTCGATGGAGCAGCCACCTATACGATCGATCTCCTTGAGGTCGGCGCCTTCGAATCTGAGAAGCCCTAAGCTTCAGAGGGGAACGAACGAAAGAACTAGACGGAGCCTCCATTGTTTTTCTTTTGTTCGTATAGGGTTTTCGAACGAAAATAAGTGAGGGAGGAAATGGGGGGAAAAAGAGCGAACAAACGAAACGAGAGTCGCCCCCATTTTTTTCTTTCTTTTTGCCATTCTTGTTTAGGGTTAGAAAATGAACGAGAGGAATGAAGCAAGGGGATCGGGTTTGAATATCATCATGGCTTCAAACTAGTAGGCCGAGATTAAATTTAAAGCCCGCTTAACCAAATGAATTATTAAAAAGGATTTCAACCGATAATAATCCCAACAGCAACTAGCTACCAACCCTGACCATTTGATGACGATAAATAAATTGAGGTGAAAACTCGGGTTGTTACAATTAATTCTAGACCAAGTTGCATGTGATAGTGGAATTGAATTGATATGATTTTTGGATGAAATCTGAATGAAATTTGAATTAGTATCGGTTGTCGTAACTCTGTATTGTGAAACTAGTTCAAACCTTACTATAAGAGTTTATTGAATTCTTTGATTGCAAACTTGGTTGATTGTGGATGCATATGGCTTGCAGGCATGAAATTATTGATGTCATGTTGATTGCAGTAATTTAAATTGCTTAAAATCATGTTCGAAGGCCAGAATCAGGCGATTATATGACATGAGACGAAGCTTGGAGCCAATTTTGCTCCAGGCATTTACAGTGTTTATTATTTGATTTTGATTTCTGAATTTTTGGTTTATAATGCAAATTTTGGTTTTGTGATATCATGGAATCTCATTCTATGATGAAATGACCCTCCTATTTCTACTCTAATTCCATAAGGATTTTTTTTTTTTTAGGTAAAGAGGATATATACATATATATATAGATATATCATCCATTGCAATTATAATTCTCAGGGTCAATATCTTTCTCCAATAAACCAAAATATATCCAGGATCACAATAATCAACCAATATAAATATATCAGTACATTCACAAAGATAAGCACATACATGTGAGGATGTATATGCCTCTCTTGTTTGAATCAGAGTTCTGGAAAACAAGAGGATATTGGATTGCTGATTTTTTTTTTTGACCAAACAATCCACTGGAAACATATACTTTAGTCTGTTTATCCTAACTAAGAAGTGATCAAGTAATAATCAGTGGAAAGCAAGCTTTTAATATAGATGTTTGTGTTAAGTTCTGAATAATGACAAAATCAAGCTAAAAGGAAGTGGATCCCAAGTGAACACAAGCAACATCTAGGCGTAATGGAAACGCGCCTAACTTATACACGAGAAGTCACGAGTTCGAGTACTATGCTGGTTGGTTCAAACACAATTTTTTTTTTTTTTCATTTTTCTTCTGTACAGTTTGGAACCTGTTATCTACCTATATCTGCACATATATACATATATTTTATTTTTGCCTATATTCTATCATACAAAACAATAATTCTTGCTTAATTATTTTTGAAACCCATTTCTACAACCTGGAAGGCTTCATGATTGATGTAAATTAAGGGTCTGTTGCTTGGGTTTTGTAAATGATAAGAGTGTTTATCATTATCCAGGTTTGAATTTCTTCTCACAAAATCTGTCTGGAATTAAGAATGCATTTGGTTAGAATCTGAGTGAAATTCAGATTCTTATCACAAATACAAAGGAAAAGGTGTGGTAAAATTTGCACTTAAACATGTTTATGTGCATATATATCTGCAACTATTTGGATCTGGCTTACTCTTCCCTTATTACAAATCCTTTCTTAAAAAATATAGTACATGAGACATTTGTATGAAACAAGTTTAACTATGGAAACCTTGCAGCCATATAAAACATTCAACCTATGCCTATTTCTTTTGTATACATATGCCATAGTAGAAAATAAAACCATTAAATTTTCTGAGAATCAACTATCCAGATTTTCCAAAACTTAAATCCTTTCCAAAGATTCATGATTGACTAATGCATTTATAAAATGTAATCATTCAATTTTAACATGGTGTTCTTGCTAAATCCACTTACAAGATTTGATTAAAATTCTTTTTAAACATAACAGATATTTAACTTAGTTCATAGTTTCCAGATACAAGTCAATCTCTTAACAAAATACCTAACAAAATATCCATCCAATATTCAACACTTAATACAAGTAGCAATTTAAATTGTCAATACATGCAGATTTCAACATTTAGGCTCTTATCTAACTAAGTTTAGCATGCTATATCTTCTTCTCAAAGCCTTGCTCCTACTCCTATTTAGTTGCTGCAATCCCTGAAAAAGCATTTGAAACTGCCTCATTTTAAATGAGACACCCCAGATGCCATTAGCACACTAGGGTCAGACACATGTCTGGTATGAGAAAGCTCACAAAAATAATTAGTTAATCAGGTTAAAGTTAAGTTAAGTACATATACAGAAAGTTCAGCCCTTTGGAATCAGGCAAAGACTTGTGTGCATGCTCTGTGTCATTGTGCATGTGCACACTTTAATTTTCTTTCCAGAGACTACATATATAAATATGGCACATACACTCAAGCATACAATTTAATCATAGTCAAACAATCATTCATACCAAACAGGAGAATAACCAATATGAGTTAAATCATTTATTCAATTCTCATATTTCAAATCTGGGAAAAACTCTAGTTTTCTCATCATCTCAAGTATTATTCCCTTGGTATATTTATCTATCCTTGGTCTCATCTGCAATATTTATGAATCAATGGACACACTGTAATGAACTAATTCACTCCATTACACAAAGATCTCAGGACTTAAACAAGCCATGTGTCAACTTGTGTTACTCAAGCACACAAGTCATTCCTGCAGTGTTCTTGACCCCAATTTCCTAATCAGGTTTAAGTTAATAATAACTCTTTTGATTTTTCATGACAAAACCATTCAGTGATTCATTTCATTAGCTAAAAACATCCATAACATGGCATCTCATATTATTCATAACCATACAGAGGCAAACAAGCAAACAACCATTGGTGATTACAAAATAAGGTTCTGTATATATATATATTCATCCTGGTATTTTAAAAGGAGTTTAGGCAACTAACATTGGCTTATGGTTTCTGGGAGAGTTTTCCTTTTGCAAACATTTGTGCTTGAGTTAAACTCAGGATGACCTGGTTTCACTGAATCACAAAATTTTGTTTGCTATGCATTTTATTGAATCAGGAGCATCAGCACATAGGCAACCCTATTGCACCCCTAATTCCTTTCTATTTCAAGCCTCAGCACTTATACATGAGTATATTGCAGCTCAACATTATTTTCATTTTTCTGGGTTGAGCCAAAACCAATACTACTTGCCTATTCTCAACATTTTATTTTCTGGGTATTTGTTTATATCCCTAAATATTAACATATCAGAGATCTGAGTGTATAAAACAGATATGTATACTAACAACACATAAAACTTTGTTATAATAAAACAAGTGATCAACCAAAGAGAATCAAAACATTTTCAGATTTAAATTCACAGATAAGCATTCATATATGAAAATACTCTTTTAATAAAAATACTTTTATCTGGCTGCCTACATTAGGACTTATTGCCTTAGATTTTTGAGTGAGTTTTCTCACCTAGCTCTCTTCTTTGTTTCCTTAATTAATTGATGAGCTTCTGCCCTTAGCCTCAAGCTCTCTTCCTTCCCTTGTCTTATGATTTCAATGGTGTTGTTTTTTTTTTTTTCAAAATTCTTTTCTGAGGAGGAGAGGAGGCTGCTGCATATACATGTATATATATACAGGGTCTCTCTTAGGGTTTTGGGTATTGGCTAAGTCCATTTTTGCCCACCAGAAAAATCATGTTATCTGCATTTTTTAAACCCAAAGTTTTACCCTTCCCGGCTTAATTTGGGTGAAGAGAAAAGTGGTTACACATTTTTTTCAGAAATTTGCTTTTCAGAAAATACTTTTCCCCTTGTCTACAATCATGCTAAAAATGTGACTTGATTTTGTTATTTATTAAATACTCTTTTCTAATTCTGCCTATACCAAGCACTTCCCTGTTTTATCTTATTTTTTTTCTATTTTTAGCTTTCATGCAAATGGTATGTACTTCCTTCATTTATTTATAAGAGGATTATTCCTTTTTATATCTTCCTTCTTTTTTATTTCTGCTTATATTAAAATATGTCTGTATATTTTATTTTACTAGTTTAAACTCTAGTATTTTATTAACACATATATATTTATATAAGTCTTACTGAAATAATTAGTACACCCTCCCATATATTCATACATCATTCTATACTGACACACACATGCACATGTACACTCAAAAATATTCAGTAGCATACATATATATATATTTACTCATGCATACTACTTTTAAGAATTTAATCTACATATATATATATATATATTTCCATACACATCAATATGTATGTATTCTTGGAGTTCAGGGTTCTAGCTTATATTCATGTGCATTTCCTGTGCACACATGTACACACACTGATACACTATCAAGCTATATCAATTCCTCCTTCAAAATTTATTTAAAATTTATTTTAAATTTATTTATATTTTCCAGAATAAATTCCTAAAATCTTGGGTCATTACATACACCCCTCCTTTTAGAAATTGTGTCCCACAATTTTCCTAAGCTTAAAATAAATTTTAAACTTAATTCAGAGAACAAGTATATTCTCTACCAAATAGATTCTTAGTTCTATACTAACTAAAAATATATTCATCCAAATAAAGAAAACAATCAAAAATCAGAATTACCTTAATCTGAAAATAGCTTAGGATAATTCATCCTAACTTTGTCTTCTAATTCCCATGTGCAATCACTAGGATCAAGACTCCACTGTACCTTCACAAGTTTCAGAGATTTATTCCTCAACTTCTTCACATCTTTTGCCAAAATTCCCACTGGATCCTTTTCATAAATCAAATTAGGGTTTATCTGCACTTGGGTTGGGGTTTCAAGAATTTCTGCCTTGTCATGGACCCATCTTCTCAATTGTGATACATGAAAAACATCATGTATACCTTGCATGTTTTCTGGTAATTCCAACTTATATGCCAAGGGACCAATTCTCTCCAGAATTTTGTATGGTCCAATATATCTTGGGGTTAATTTGCCTTGTTTTCCAAACCTCAGCACATTTTTCATGGGTGAGATTTTGATGAAAACAAAATTTCCCACCTCATATTCTACCTGCCTCATTCTCATGTCTGCAAATTTCTTTTGCCTATCTTGAGCTGCTGTCATTCTTCTTCTTACCAACTCAATTTTCTCCTTGGTTTCTTGTATGTACTCAGGTCCTAAAATAGACCTTTCTCCTGCTTCTACCCAGCAAACAGGTGACAAACAGGGTTTACCATATAAGGCTTCAAATGGAGCCATTCCTATGGTGCTTTGGTAGCTGTTGTTGTATGTAAATTCAACTAGATGAAGATAATCTTCCCAGTTGCCCCCAAAATCCAGTATACATGCCCTCAACATGTCCTCCAAAACTTTGTTTACCACCTCAGTCTGCCCATCTGATTGAGGATGGTAGGCAGTACTTAAACATAGTTCACTTCCCATTGCTTCTTGAAAGCTTCTCCAGAATTTTGAAGTGAAGATGGTATCCCTATCACTCACAATGGTTTTGGGAATGCCATGTAAACTTACCACTTCTTTTATAAAAATTTGAGCTAGTTTTGGTGCTGTTCTTTCTGACTTGACTGGGATGAAGTGTGCTACCTTGGTTAGCCTATCAACTATCACCCATATGCTTGTATTACCTCTCTTAGATCTAGGCAGTCCATCTATGAAGTCCATAGATATGTCTTCCCACTTCCACTGTGGTACACTAAGAGGTTGCATCAACCCTGATGGTCTTTGAGTTTCAGCCTTGACTTGTTGGCAAGTCATACATTTAGCAATGTACTTAGCTATATCAGATTTCATCCCCTTCCACCAGAAGTCTCTTTTCAAATTTTGATACATTTTTGTGTTACCTGGGTGTATGGAGTATTTACTTCTGTGATATTCATTCAATATCTCCTTCTTCAATTCTATGTCCTCTGGTACACACATCCTATTCTGGTATCTCACATAACCATCTTTATCAATGTGGTGATTCATTACTTCCTCCCCTCTTGAGAGGAGCATTCTCTTCTCTAATAAGTGAGCATCTTGTTCTTGCATTTTTCCTACCTTCAGAATTAAATCTGGTTGAAGTGTCATTAAGCTTAACTTCCCTTTATCTTCTTGTGCACCATGCATCTGCTCATTAATGTGCACACAACCATTCTCCCCAATCTCTAACTCAGTTAGCAAAAATAAGTTTTTAAATTCTTCTATCATCATCATAGCCAATTTAGCATGCTGTCTACTTAGAGCATCTGCAACTTTGTTTGCTTTCCCTGGTGTATAAAGTATGTCAAAGTCATAGGCAGCTAAGAACTCCACCCATCTATGTTGCCTCATGTTCAAATCTTTTTGTGAAAACAAATATTTTAGAGACTTGTGGTCAGTGTAAAGTTCAAACTTAGTGCCTAACAAATAATGTCTCCAAAGTTTTAAAGCATATATCACAGCTGCTAATTCGAGATCATGTGTGGCATACCTTACTTCATGGGGTTTAAGTTGTCTGGATGCATATGCAATGACTTGGCCTTGTTGCATCAACACTGCACCCAAGCCAAATCCACTAGCATCAGTGTATACCACTAATTCTTCATTTCCATGTGGTACCTTTAGAATTGGAGCATTCACCAATGCCTCCTTCAACTGTTCAAAAGACTTTTCACATTTTTCTGACCAAACAAAAGCTTGGTTCTTCCTGGTTAGGTTAGTGAGTGGTGTAGAAATTTTTGAAAAATCTTTTATAAACCTCCTATAATACCCTGCCATCCCCATAAATGACCTCACTTCACTCACAGTGCTTGGCCTCTTCCATGCTTGAATAGCCACTACTTTATTGGGGTTCACAGAAATTCCTTTGGCAGATATAACATGGCCAAGAAAATGTACTTCCTCCTTCCAAAACACACATTTTGAAAATTTTGCCTTTAAATCTTTTTCCCTTAATCTAGACAAAACCAGGTGCAAATGATGCTTATGTTCCTCCACTGTCTTGGAATAAATCAAAATGTCATCTATAAAAATAAGCACAAACTTGTCTAAACAATCTCTAAAGGTTCTGTTCATTAAATCTACAAAGTAAGATGGTGCATTGGTCAAGCCAAATGGCATAACCAAAAATTCATACAACCCATACCTAGTGTTAAAGGCAGTGTACTTGATGCTTGATTCTTCCACTTTCATTTGATGAAAACCAGATGCTAAGTCTAGTCTAGAAAATACTTTTGCCCCTGCTAATTGATCAAAAAGATCATCTATTCTTGGCAATGGGTATTTATTTTTAATAGTTACTTTGTTAATTCTCTATAATCTATGCAGAGTCTTAAGGAGCCATCTTGCTTCTTAACAAATACCACTGGTGCTCCCCAGCAAGAATTACTTGGTCTTATAAAACCCTTTTCCTCCAATTCTTCTAACTGTTTCTTTAATTCTTTTAGTTCATTTGGCCCCATTCTAGTTGGCTTTTTAATCACTGGGCTTGCTCCTGGAACTAGATTGATCTGGAATTCTACTGGTTTATGGTGTGGAATACCCTTGACCTCACCAAACACATCCAAATATTCATTGACTATGGGAATTTCTTCAATGGTTAGTTCACTGAAATCTTTTTCTGAGTCAACTAAATGATATAGTTTTCCTTCCTTAGCTACCTCACATAAAACTGTGATTCTCTGGCCTCTAGAATTTTGCAATGATATGGTGGATGAGTCTAAATTAATTATGGCTTTAAATTGCCTTAACCAGTCTACCCCCAATATAACACCTATATTTGGGTAATTCAAAACATATAAATTGGAAATAAAAATATTTCCTCCTATGTTTAATCCCACATCCACACAAATCATATTTAAAACACTAGAACTCCCCAATGGACTGTGTATATGCAATGGGGTTTCAACCAATATGCAATTCAGTTTTAGCATTCTAACCAGTTCATAAGAAATTAAAGAGTGAGTTGCCCCAGTATCATATACTACTGTTATGGGTATGGTACAAATAAGTAATGTACCTTCCACTTGGCTATGGTTTACAGTGTTACTCTCCACTGTGGCTTTGCCTTTTCCTTCCAAATTTGCCAATTTGCCTTGCTGTTTATACTCAGGACAATTCCTCTTCATATGCCCCTCTTTCCCACATAGATAGCATTTGAAAGCTCCTCCTTTCAATTCTGGACATCTTGGTTTGATATGCCCTTCCTTTCCACACTGATGGCACACAATTTTCTTCTTGTTTTCCTTGGCTTTGTCATCTCCAGTGCTTTTGTTACTAGCCTCTTCTTTCTTCTTATCATAAGGGTGATACCTCCCCTTACCTTTCTTGGTATTATTGCTCTTAAAATTTCTGAACTTCTCCCTTTCCTTGTCATGCTGCTCCAACCTCAAAGCTAAGTCTATCACATGATCAAAAGTCTTGTCTGCATAGGGTAACATGGCTCTGCTAAGTCCTGGGTTCAGACCTTTTATGTACCTATCATTTTTAGATGCCTCATCTGCCACAAGCATTGCTCCATATGTGGAAAGCCCCTCAAACTTTTGAGTGTATTCTGTGACAGTCATGGTTCCTTGTCTAAGTCTAATGAATTCTTCTAGCAAGGTAGTCTTTGCTGATGCTAGTACAAACCTTGCTTCCAACATCTCTTTGAATTGATTCCAAGTGATTTCATTCTCATTTCTTCCTGCAATGATTACTTCCCACCAGCCTAAAGCTACTCCTTTTATCTGTCTTGAAGCCACTTGCCTCTTTCTTTGATCATCAAGTTGCATGTCATTGAAAATTCTTTCCAATGTTCTCAACCATGTTTGAATTTCCATGATACTCTCTGTCCCTTCAAAGCTTTTGCCTCCTAAATGAGTATATGTCTTAAGCAATTTTGAGAGTTCTTCATAGGGATTTTCTTGCCTTTGTCCTGCCCCATCCCTAAATGCTCTCACCAAGTCCTGCAGATTGACCACTGGTGGTGCATGGGAAGATCCTGCTCCCTGATTGGGTGGTCTCCCTACCATAGTTTGCTAATAATAATTTACATAGCTGGTTAGTTTGATTGGTAATTTGGTTGTTTCAGTGGGTTTTTTTTTCACACTGAGCACATTGTTATATATATATTTAGTTCCTTTTAATTTTATTTCTATCTAAGAACTTGATCCTTACTTCTACTATGTTAAATAACATAGCTCTGATACCAACTGAAATGACCCTCCTATTTCTACTCTAATTCCATAAGGATTTTTTTTTTTAGGTAAAGAGGATATATACATATATATATATATAGATATATCATCCATTGCAATTATAATTCTCAGGGTCAATATCTTTCTCCAATAAACCAAAATATATCCAGGATCACAATAATCAACCAATATAAATATATCAGTACATTCACAAAGATAAGCACATACATGTGAGGATGTATATGCCTCTCTTGTTTGAATCAGAGTTCTGGAAAACAAGAGGATATTGGATTGCTGATTTTTTTTTTGACCAAACAATCCACTGGAAACATATACTTTAGTCTGTTTATCCTAACTAAGAAGTGATCAAGTAATAATCAGTGGAAAGCAAGCTTTTAATATAGATGTTTGTGTTAAGTTCTGAATAGTGACAAAATCAAGCTAAAAGGAAGTGGATCCCAAGTGAACACAAGCAACATCTAGGCGTAATGGAAACGCGCCTAACTTATACACGAGAAGTCACGAGTTCGAGTACTATGCTGGTTGGTTCAAACACAATTTTTGTTTTTTTTTCATTTTTCTTCTGTACAGTTTGGAACCTGTTATCTACCTATATCTGCACATATATACATATATTTTATTTTTGCCTATATTCTATCATACAAAACAATAATTCTTGCTTAATTATTTTTGAAACCCATTTCTACAACCTGGAAGGCTTCATGATTGATGTAAATTAAGGGTCTGTTGCTTGGGTTTTGTAAATGATAAGAGTGTTTATCATTATCCAGGTTTGAATTTCTTCTCACAAAATCTGTCTGGAATTAAGAATGCATTTGGTTAGAATCTGAGTGAAATTCAGATTCTTATCACAAATACAAAGGAAAAGGTGTGGTAAAATTTGCACTTAAACATGTTTATGTGCATATATATCTGCAACTATTTGGATCTGGCTTACTCTTCCCTTATTACAAATCCTTTCTTAAAAAATATAGTACATGAGACATTTGTATGAAACAAGTTTAACTATGGAAACCTTGCAGCCATATAAAACATTCAACCTATGCCTATTTCTTTTGTATACATATGCCATAGTAGAAAATAAAACCATTAAATTTTCTGAGAATCAACTATCCAGATTTTCCAAAACTTAAATCCTTTCCAAAGATTCATGATTGACTAATGCATTTATAAAATGTAATCATTCAATTTTAACATGGTGTTCTTGCTAAATCCACTTACAAGATTTGATTAAAATTCTTTTTAAACATAACAGATATTTAACTTAGTTCATAGTTTCCAGATACAAGTCAATCTCTTAACAAAATACCTAACAAAATATCCATCCAATATTCAACACTTAATACAAGTAGCAATTTAAATTGTCAATACATGCAGATTTCAACATTTAGGCTCTTATCTAACTAAGTTTAGCATGCTATATCTTCTTCTCAAAGCCTTGCTCCTACTCCTATTTAGTTGCTGCAATCCCTGAAAAAGCATTTGAAACTGCCTCATTTTAAATGAGACACCCCAGATGCCATTAGCACACTAGGGTCAGACACATGTCTGGTATGAGAAAGCTCACAAAAATAATTAGTTAATCAGGTTAAAGTTAAGTTAAGTACATATACAGAAAGTTCAGCCCTTTGGAATCAGGCAAAGACTTGTGTGCATGCTCTGTGTCATTGTGCATGTGCACACTTTAATTTTCTTTCCAGAGACTACATATATAAATATGGCACATACACTCAAGCATACAATTTAATCATAGTCAAACAATCATTCATACCAAACAGGAGAATAACCAATATGAGTTAAATCATTTATTCAATTCTCATATTTCAAATCTGGAAAAAACTCTAGTTTTCTCATCATCTCAAGTATTATTCCCTTGGTATATTTATCTATCCTTGGTCTCATCTGCAATATTTATGAATCAATGGACACACTGTAATGAACTAATTCACTCCATTACACAAAGATCTCAGGACTTAAACAAGCCATGTGTCAACTTGTGTTACTCAAGCACGCAAGTCATTCCTGCAGTGTTCTTGACCCCAATTTCCTAATCAGGTTTAAGTTAATAATAACTCTTTTGATTTTTCATGACAAAACCATTCAGTGATTCATTTCATTAGCTAAAAACATCCATAACATGGCATCTCATATTATTCATAACCATACAGAGGCAAACAAGCAAACAACCATTGGTGATTACAAAATAAGGTTCTGTATATATATATATTCATCCTGGTATTTTAAAAGGAGTTTAGGCAACTAACATTGGCTTATGGTTTCTGGGAGAGTTTTCCTTTTGCAAACATTTGTGCTTGAGTTAAACTCAGGATGACCTGGTTTCACTGAATCACAAAATTTTGTTTGCTATGCATTTTATTGAATCAGGAGCATCAGCACATAGGCAACCCTATTGCACCCCTAATTCCTTTCTATTTCAAGCCTCAGCACTTATACATGAGTATATTGCAGCTCAACATTATTTGCATTTTTCTGGGTTGAGCCAAAACCAATACTACTTGCCTATTCTCAACATTTTATTTTCTGGGTATTTGTTTATATCCCTAAATATTAACATATCAGAGATCTGAGTGTATAAAACAGATATGTATACTAACAACACATAAACTTTGTTATAATAAAACAAGTGATCAACCAAAGAGAATCAAAACATTTTCAGATTTAAATTCACAGATAAGCATTCATATATGAAAATACTCTTTTAATAAAAATACTTTTATCTGGCTGCCTACATTAGGACTTATTGCCTTAGATTTTTGAGTGAGTTTTCTCACCTAGCTCTCTTCTTTGTTTCCTTAATTAATTGATGAGCTTCTGCCCTTAGCCTCAAGCTCTCTTCCTTCCCTTGTCTTATGATTTCTATGGTGTTGTTTTTTTTTCAAAATTCTTTTCTGAGGAGGAGAGGAGGCTGCTGCATATACATGTATATATATACAGGGTCTCTCTTAGGGTTTTGGGTATTGGCTAAGTCCATTTTTGCCCACCAGAAAAATCATGTTATCTGCATTTTTTAAACCCAAAGTTTTACCCTTCCCGGCTTAATTTGGGTGAAGAGAAAAGTGGTTACACATTTTTTTCAGAAATTTGCTTTTCAGAAAATACTTTTCCCCTTGTCTACAATCATGCTAAAAATGTGACTTGATTTTGTTATTTATTAAATACTCTTTTCTAATTCTGCCTATACCAAGCACTTCCCTGTTTTATCTTATTTTTTTCTATTTTTAGCTTTCATGCAAATGGTATGTACTTCCTTCATTTATTTATAAGAGGATTATTCCTTTTTATATCTTCCTTCTTTTTTATTTCTGCTTATATTAAAATATGTCTGTATATTTTATTTTACTAGTTTAAACTCTAGTATTTTATTAACACATATATATTTATATAAGTCTTACTGAAATAATTAGTACACCCTCCCATATATTCATACATCATTCTATACTGACACACACATGCACATGTACACTCAAAAATATTCAGTAGCATACATATATATATATTTACTCATGCATACTACTTTTAAGAATTTAATCTACATATATATATATATATTTCCATACACATCAATATGTATGTATTCTTGGAGTTCAGGGTTCTAGCTTATATTCATGTGCATTTCCTGTGCACACATGTACACACACTGATACACTATCAAGCTATATCAATTCCTCCTTCAAAATTTATTTAAAATTTATTTTAAATTTATTTATATTTTCCAGAATAAATTCCTAAAATCTTGGGTCATTACATATGAGTTTGGGGAAATTTTCAATAATAATATATACTTTATATATATATAATTAAGGTATTTTAAAGAAATTTTTTCTAGAACATCGCGTTATATATATATGTATGTATGTATGTATATGTATATATGTATATATGTGTGTGTCTATATATATATGTATATATCTTTTGAAAATCTCTTTTATAAAATCTATAAAATTTTCTTATGATAATATTGCAAATTCAAATGACTATATGATAGAAAATATTTAATATAATGATAATTGTGAAAGCAAAGAAATAGTATTTCAAGGGTTTATTTTGAATAAGAAGAATTTTCTATATATTAAAAATAGTTAATAGACACGTTTTTAATTGTTTTATAAAAGAAGTAATTTCATACAAAATTTCACTTCTATAAAATGAGTATTTTAATTAATCAATTTAGCAGTACTGGTGGTAGGGAACATTAATATCACTATATCGATTAATTCTTTGACTTGTTCAATACATTATTTTATGGTGTGAAGTTTACTATCTTATACTAAATATTCAAGAGTCATTAAGTGGTTATGAGACATTACGCGAATCTTGAGTATTTAATATTAAAAAGTATATAACACTTTTGGGATGTGGTGACTTGCTTTTAGGCTTGTTCACCGACGGGCTTTCATGTATGTCTTTGCATGCTGACTCGTTTTCGGATTTGTCTTCGACGTACTCATATGTTTTCCTTTAGATATAGTGACTCGATTTTAGGCTTGTTCATCGACATGCTTTCATGTACGTCTTTGCATGTTGACATGTTTTTAGACTTGTCTTTGACGTACTTTAAATGTACGCCTTGAGTTCTGGCGACACCAGGCTCATTTTTCCACGAAGGGCACTATACCTTCTCCCGGGGGGGACAGTACCTCTGTCAAGGAAGGAACCTTACGTTTTCATGCATGATTAGTGGGTAATGACTTGTCTTTTGATAGCACATTTTCAGGCATGTTCTTTGATTCCTGATATGCTTTATGAGATTTCTATTACCATATTTTGAGAGTGCTTATGATAAGAAAATTCATGGATTTATGATATGATAATTTGATAAATGATATACGTTTTTAGTTAAGACTAGCTTTTAGGCTTGTCTTTGATTTTGACTTACTTTCATGCTCGCCTTTTGGGCTAGACTTACTTTTATGCATGTCTTTTGGATTTCACTTGCTTTCACGCAAGTTTATGGCCATGATTGTGCGATATTTGGATTCATCTTATTTTGATGATGAATTATTTGAGTTAAGCCATTATTAATCTAGATTTTGGCTTAATATAGAATTATGGCTACTCTATTGTGATTCTTATATGTTATAACATATGATCTCGCTTTTATTTATTTAGAATTAGCCTGACCCATTTATTATTTTTATAATACTCGGATTAGGCCAAGACATTTCAGGTACGGGACTCGGTGACCTTTTGACGCTGTCTTAGCTTGGAGTTAGTTATAAATTTGTTGTATATATGTATCTTTTTGCGTCTAGACCTTGTATCAGTGTTATATTTTGTTGAAATAGTGGCTCGTGTTATGTGCATATTCTTTTGATGCTAGCCTTGGATATTATGTGGGTTTAGTATTATATTTTGTAGACTCGCTTATGTATGTACTTTCTTGTCGATATTATATATTCCACTATGTTCGGTGATTCTGTATTTTCTATGATATTATATATTGTTCTGAACGTTTTTAGTGATTGTGTTTATTGCTTTGTGCTAAGACTGTACACATCAAATATTCGGTTCAGACCCTCACATTTTGGTAAGTAAGATGTGTCAGTGTTAGCCCTACGGAATAATCACACTTGGTCGCTCCTAACCAGCCTTGTTCTTCGTATTAGCAGACAATATTATTTAGTAATATTCTTTGTTAGTATGGGCATCAAGGTAGAGCATTACACATGCCCTCAACAAGGTAAACGCTAGTCAATCAGTCCAAACTACAGAGACCGATTACCTCTATATATGGCTTTATAATATAATTATCTTACTACTAACGCATCCCAAAGACTCATCTAAGGGTTAACTAGCCCATTTCGCCGACAGAAAACTAACTGGATAAATTTTGAGGTCTATGTGTATCCTATACAGATCCTACACTAGTAGGAAGCGAAATCTATAGGGGCATAACACTAGCCTTTGCCATCGACCGCTGGGGACCGCTAGCAGTCATATCCTATATGACAGTCTAACAATAATACTGACATAGCATGCTGACCTTCCATAGCTGGAATCCCATTTAGACTAACCTTGTGACGCCCCACCTCTATGCTCATAATAACAAAGAGTATTAAAAGGAATACTGTCTATTATTACGAAGAATAAGGCTGGATAGGGGCGACCATCCGTAGTTGGCCTTACACTAATATTGGTTATCTCGATAGAAGTGGTATATACTTTTTATTTTTCATCTACTATTTATTTACTCCCATCGACACACCCAATACTAGTCTAAAACGAACTATGACGGTTCATAATAGTTTAGGACATTAGATATAACAATAACACAGATAATATAAATGCGGAACTCAGATAAAAACAAAAGTCTCATATATATAACTGATGTCAGTTAATACATAGTTGACACAATACATATGATACAACTACAACTGTCGACTCTAGAAGTTATATATACAAGTACATTATCGACTAATATACATGAATACATATCATTCTATACAATGACACGACTACTACAAAATGACACTGACAACTTCAGAAGATGTGAAAAGTCTTCAAATCCCGAACAGCAACTCAAAGAAGGAAATCTACAACCTGAAATAACTCGGGTCTGACCCGAGTATTAAATTCAAAAGAAAATAATACACGGGTCAGTCTAATTCAAACTCAGTTATTAGTGCATAACAGCAATAACAATCAGATAGTCAATTGGACGATAATCACAGAAATCTCGTATATCCAACTCTCGATACGAGAATTGGATAACGGCAGATATAACACTAAACAGTGTTAAACGACAAATCAACAATCCAATTCAGAATGCAACTCCAAAACAATGAAATTAACCAACGAAACAATTCGACAAATCGAAACATCAATTTAAAACTGTCAAATCTGATAGGGCTGCAGTACACGCACGCGTGTACTGCCTCGCCACTATCGCATGAGATACACTAAAGCTCAGTGAAAAACGCAAATAATCACAAGGTCAAACCCAAAATAACGGATTCAACTCAAGTGAATTCAAGAACAAATCCAAATGTATTAATGTAATGCAAATCAACAAGGGCAAAGATGCATGTAAAACTAAACTGCAGTCACAAATGAATACGAGGGGCAAACTGCAACAAAACTTTCAGATGCAACCACTAAAACAAATGCAGCCGTGGAAAGACTGCACAGTGCAAATGGTATGCAACCAAATGCCACCAAGTGAATATAATAACACTGCAACAACTACGCTGCAAGTACAACGGGCAAATGGAGATGCAGTGAAGCCGATATGGCAAACAATGATGAAGTATATAAATGCAGACACATTACATGAGTACCAAGCTTCGAGTCAAGCAATAGAAATGCAGACTCAACCATCAAATGCTCAAAACACTTGAATGACTCAAGTGATACAAATTATATGCTATGTGTACAGTAAAATTCAAGTGATACAACTCGAAACAATGCACCATGTTCGTACAACTACACAGTGCATAAGGGCCATAAAATGAAGACTGTACTCCAGTGGACCTATCAACATATGATCAGTGGCATGCATATAAATATACAATGCAAGATTGAATAGTAATATGATACAATGAACACTAAATGAAGCTGGACAGTGCAACAAGCAATCGAGTTAACAGAGTTGTAGTAACCATCGTTATATAAACCAATATCAAAATGCATCAAGCAACCAAGAAGCTATCGAGCTCAATACTATCAAGACTACATGAAGCAAACTCGAAGTAACAACGACGTGCAACTTCATCTACAAAATGTATGCATATAGTCAGGTAATGACAAAGACAAGGAAACACAAAACTTCCAGATGAATATAAGCAGCATGTAGCAGTTTCAAGAAATGATCAACAACAGTTCAGGGAATCAAAACGATAGTGGCAAGTTCGAACAAAGATCAATCATCACAAGATCAAGCAACAACAATTGTACCAGTCAATGAAGTTCCAAGTCAAGTAACGAAAACAAGTTGAAGCAGAAAACAACATTATCACCCAACCACAAACACACCCGCAAGTGAACTTGAGCACAGTCGAGAATGTTACAGGGACAATACAAAATCAACAGTCATGAAAATGCCAAGAACAAACAGTTCAAAACCAAGTAAATGCCTAAGTCACAATAAAAACAATTCAATGTCAAGACCGATGCCAACCGAGAAATGCACGGAGCGAGTTAGAACTCATCAAAACAGTGGTAGCCAAGAAGAAATGGCCAAAACAAAATGTTGGACAAATTCGAGAATATAAATTCGAAATCGTCAAAACAGTGGTGGTCTAAACTGAAAATAAACAAATCGCAGTGGCAAAGATACCGAACAAGTTAGAAATCGACACCATTTTATTCGAGTAATTCGAATAAGTCAGAGGTCAATCCCAAGCATAAAATGGCCAAGATAAATCAAGTGACAGATTCAGTTAAACCAGAAATCGAAAATCTCGAATCATATTTGAATTAGATGTGAGTAATAACAATTACTCACCTTATTCGAGAGCGTAGCCAAAAGAAGCAAACCCGGAGAGGAAGCGAATTCGATCAATAAATCGACGGTTTCAATGCCCTAGCTTTTTGAACGAAGAGGAACACTCAGCCATCATCTCTCAGAGGGAACGAGTCGAAGCCCTACTTTTTGACGAAGCGGAGGGATGAACGAGCAACCCCAAGCAGACGCCATTTTTATTTTCTCTCGTTCGATTTGATTTGGGTTTTTGAATGAATGGGAAAAGAGGGGATTTCGTGTTTTATGATCGTGGTTTTAATAGAGAAACATCGTCTCTAGGGCATGGGCTAGTATGGGTTTACTTGTACGAGAGGTATGATCATCATTTTTCTCAAAAAATCGGGCCGAAGTAATTAGGGATCGGGATAGTGAATTTTGAACGGAGGGAAAAAGAATTTGTCCCCGGCTTTATTAATTATCACATCCCTTAAAATACAAATGTGGCCCGAGATTTAAATTCATAAAGCCCATATAAACACTTGATAATATAATACAAAGAATTTCAAACCGATTTAAAAACTTCACTCAGCAATTAACAACAATATTAATCGTCTAAAACGATAATAAAATAATTACGGAATCTCGGGTTGTTACAGACTCCCCTCCTTATAAAAATTGCGTAACTAAGGTCGTCAATAACAATTACTTTTCTAACAAAAACTGGTTAAGCTAGAAAAATAACAGTCAAGAATTCAAATGCCACAGTAATCTTTTAATTTCCAATAAAAGAGATTCACAAATTTTCAACAAAATTTAACTATCAATAGATAGTCAGAAAGCAGCAAAACTGAATAAATGCAATCATTAACGATATTCATTTATCAACAAGATAATTAAAATATAGAGAATCACAAAGCAACAATGTTTAATCATCGATACGATACTCAGAAAACAAATCAACAAATGTCAAATTATCGAAGACGAATATCACAAAACATCAAATTCAACAATTATTCGATTATCAAAAACGATAATCAAATTTCAAATTCAACAAATATTCGATTATCAAAAACGATAATCAAATTTCTCAAATTCAACAAATATTCGATTATCAAAAACGATAATCAAATTTCAAATTCAACAAATATTTGATTATCAAAAACGATAATCAAATTTCAAATTCAACAAATATTCGATTATCAAAAACGATAATCAAATTTCAAATTCAACAAATATTCGATTATCAAAAACGATAATCAAATTTCAAATTCAACAAATATTTAATTATCTGAAGCGATAATTAAATCTCAAATCAACAATTATTTAATTATCTCAAGCGATAATTAAATCTCAAATCAGCAAATATTTAATTATCTAAAGCGATAATTAAATCTCAAATCAACAATTATTTAATTATCTCAAGCGATAATTAAATCTCAAATCAGCAAATATTTAATTATCTAAAGCGATAATTAAATCTCAAATCAACAATTATTTAATTATCTCAAGCGATAATTAAATCTCAAATCAGCAAATATTTAATTATCTAAAGTGATAATTAAATCTCAAATCAGCAAATATTTAATTATCAAAAGCGATAATTAAATGCAACAAATATCCGATTATCAAAAACGATAATTAGAACTCATATCAACAAATATCTAATTATCACAAGCGATAATTAGAAACAACAAATATCTGATTATCAAAAACGATAATCAAAACTCATATCAACAAATATCTAATTATCACAAGCGATAATTAGAAACAACTAATATCTGATTATCAAAAACGATAATTAGAACTCATATCAACAAATATCTAATTATCACAAGCGATAATTAGAAACAACTAATATCTGATTATCAAAAACGATAATCAGAACTCATATTAACAAATATCTAATTATCACAAGCGATAATTAGAAACAACAAATATCTGATTATCAAAAACGATAATCAGAACTCATATCAACAAATATCTAATTATCACAAGCGATAATTAGAAACAACTAATATCTGATTATCAAAAACGATAATCAGAACTCATATCAACAAATATCCAATTATCTGCAGATAATTGGAAGCAACAAATATCTAGAAATCAATTAAGAAGACTAGAAAATCAACATAAAAGCTTGGATCGATCCCATCATATGGCGAGTTTTTTAATTCGCCGCACGTGCATCTCAGAGTGGCCGAAGCCTACCAAGTACTCAACATAATTTTGGCGCCCATCAGATTGACCCGAAGGTCCGCAGAGTGACCCGAAGGTCTAGTACTGGTATTTGACCCGAAGGTCCGCAGAGTGGCCCGAAAGCCCAACAAATGACCCGAAGGTCCAACAAATGACCCGAAGGTCCTCATAGTGGCTCGAAAGCACACAAAATCATCAAATATTTCAATTAACGAGTCCGGAATTAACCGAAATAGCAAACGCACATGTCCCATACCACGTGTTTTACTAAATCGTTTGATTCTCTTCATCGTTTCCTTGAAAGTGTGAAATCATCAAAATCATCAAAACAACAGATATTCAATTAACGAGTCCGGAATTAACCGAAATAGCAAACGCACATGTCCCATACCACGTGTTTTACTAAATCGTTTGATTCTCTTCATCGTTTCCTTGAAAGTGCAAAATTGTGTATTTTATAAAAATACACTTTACATTCTCAAACGGACAAGTCCGGAATTAAGCGAATCAGTAAAAGAAAGGGGTCATAGTCGTCGATTTTGCTGAAACGTTTAAATCGCTTTCTCATTCTTTTGAAATCGCAAATTGTAAAATTTCTGAAAACAATTTTATTTATTTTGTAAAAATAACAATTCACATTCTCAACTGAACAAGTCTGGAGTTAAGCGAAACAGTAAAAGAAAGGGGTCATAATCCTCGATTTTGCTGAATCGTTTAAGTCTCGCTTTCTCATTCTTTTGAAAACGCAAATCGTTAAAAATTTATAAACAATTTTCATTTTTTAAAACGATTTCTCAATCACGTGATTAAAACAGCAAATCAGTAACAATTTCGATAAGGAAATTGTACCTCTCAAAATACCGTAAAAACGGTCACAAAACAGCATTGCGGAATAACCGCTTGAAAATCCACTTTTTAAAATCTGACGGTTACTGAAGCCAAAGCGACAGTAATTTTAAAACGTCAAAAATCACATCAAAACAATCTACATCAAAATGTAATATCAGTGAATCTTCATTCATCAAAATGCCACAAAACACCGTGCTTCAAAATATAGCATCGGTGTAAAATCCCGTTATAAAAATAACGGCAACAAATACGTTTCATAACCAAGCATCGGTTCAACGTAAAATAAATGCAATAACGTGTAATTCAAATTTTTGCATGTATTATAAAATGAGCAAAGAAATCATTCGAATGTATCTTCAATGAAGATAATTCAAAACAGCAAAAGCTAATCAATAGATGATTAGTACAAAAGAAAGCCAGCGGAAATTTCAACAAAAATCACATAACTGTAATTTCTTCGAATTCTCAATTCGGATTCGAAATTCTCAAAGAAACAAAATAATTACAGCTATGAAAACTACAAATGAAATTCAAATCAATTTCGTATTTTTATTTTTAAATCAAAAAGATTATCAGTTGTACTTAGCGAAGACAGTTTCACTGTTTCCGCTGCGCACTCTGATAAATAGAATACAAATCAATCAAATCATCAGAACACAATTTCATCAAAACAACAAAACACAATTCCACTTTTATTTTTAAATAAAGATATTTAAAAATTTCATCAAAATTTCAAAACTTTAGTTTTGACTCAAATCACAGATAAAACATCGACCAATAGTTGTAACATATGTTCCATCCAAGTTATGTTTTATATTATGTCCATAAACCCCAAGCTCTGATACCAACTGTGACGCCCCACCTCTATGCTCATAATAACAAAGAGTATTAAAAGGAATACTGTCTATTATTACGAAGAATAAGGCTGGATAGGGGCGACCATCCGTAGTTGGCCTTACACTAATATTGGTTATCTCGATAGAAGTGGTATATACTTTTTATTTTTCATCTACTATTTATTTACTCCCATCGACACACCCAATACTAGTCTAAAACGAACTACGACGGTTCATAATAGTTTAGGACATTAGATATAACAATAACACAGATAATATAAATGCGGAACTCAGATAAAAACAAAAGTCTCATATATATAACTGATGTCAGTTAATACATAGTTGACACAATACATATGATACAACTACAACTGTCGACTCTAGAAGTTATATATACAAGTACATTATCGACTAATATACATGAATACATATCATTCTATACAATGACACGACTACTACAAAATGACACTGACAACTTCAGAAGATGTGAAAAGTCTTCAAATCCCGAACAGCAACTCAAAGAAGGAAATCTACAACCTGAAATAACTCGGGTCTGACCCGAGTATTAAATTCAAAAGAAAATAATACACGGGTCAGTCTAATTCAAACTCAGTTATTAGTGCATAGCAGCAATAACAATCAGATAGTCAATTGGACGATAATCACAGAAATCTCGTATATCCAACTCTCGATACGAGAATTGGATAACGGCAGATATAACACTAAACAGTGTTAAACGACAAATCAACAATCCAATTCAGAATGCAACTCCAAAACAATGAAATTAACCAACGAAACAATTCGACAAATCGAAACATCAATTTAAAACTGTCAAATCTGATAGGGCTGCAGTACACGCATGCGTGTACTGCCTCGCCACTATCGCATGAGATACACTAAAGCTCAGTGAAAAACGCAAATAATCACAAGGTCAAACCCAAAATAACGGATTCAACTCAAGTGAATTCAAGAACAAATCCAAATGTATTAATGTAATGCAAATCAACAAGGGCAAAGCTGCATGTAAAACTAAACTGCAGTCACAAATGAATACGAGGGGCAAACTGCAACAAAACTTTCAGATGCAACCACTAAAACAAATGCAGCCGTGGAAAGACTGCACAGTGCAAATGGTATGCAACCAAATGCCACCAAGTGAATATAATAACACTGCAACAACTACGCTGCAAGTACAACGGGCAAATGGAGATGCAGTGAAGCCGATATGGCAAACAATGATGAAGTATATAAGTGCAGACACATTACATGAGTACCAAGCTTCGAGTCAAGCAATAGAAATGCAGACTCAACCATCAAATGCTCAAAACACTTGAATGACTCAAGTGATACAAATTATATGCTATGTGTACAGTAAAATTCAAGTGATACAACTCGAAACAATGCACCATGTTCGTACAACTACACAGTGCATACGGGCCATAAAATGAAGACTGTACTCCAGTGGACCTATCAACATATGATCAGTGGCATGCATATAAATATACAATGCAAGATTGAATAGTAATATGATACAATGAACACTAAATGAAGCTGGACAGTGCAACAAGCAATCGAGTTAACAGAGTTGTAGTAACCATCGTTATATAAACCAATATCAAAATGCATCAAGCAACCAAGAAGCTATCGAGCTCAATACTATCAAGACTACATGAAGCAAACTCGAAGTAACAACGACGTGCAACTTCATCTACAAAATGTATGCATATAGTCAGGTAATGACAAAGACAAGGAAACACAAAACTTCCAGATGAATATAAGCAGCATGTAGCAGTTTCAAGAAATGATCAACAGCAGTTCAGGGAATCAAAACGATAGTGGCAAGTTCGAACAAAGATCAATCATCACAAGATCAAGCAACAACAATTGTACCAGTCAATGAAGTTCCAAGTCAAGTAACGAAAACAAGTTGAAGCAGAAAACAACATTATCACCCAACCACAAACACACCCGCAAGTGAACTTGAGCACAGTCGAGAATGTTACAGGGACAATACAAAATCAACAGTCATGAAAATGCCAAGAACAAACAGTTCAAAACCAAGTAAATGCCTAAGTCACAATAAAAACAATTCAATGTCAAGACCGATGCCAACCGAGAAATGCACGGAGCGAGTTAGAACTCATCAAAACAGTGGTAGCCAAGAAGAAATGGCCAAAACAAAATGTTGGACAAATTCGAGAATATAAATTCGAAATCGTCAAAACAGTGGTGGTCTAAACTGAAAATAAACAAATCGCAGTGGCAAAGATACCGAACAAGTTAGAAATCGACACCATTTTATTCGAGTAATTCGAATAAGTCAGAGGTCAATCCCAAGCATAAAATGGCCAAGATAAATCAAGTGACAGATTCAGTTAAACCAGAAATCGAAAATCTCGAATCATATTTGAATTAGATGTGAGTAATAACAATTACTCACCTTATTCGAGAGCGTAGCCAAAAGAAGCAAACCCGGAGAGGAAGCGAATTCGATCAATAAATCGACGGTTTCAATGCCCTAGCTTTTTGAACGAAGAGGAACACTCAGCCATCATCTCTCAGAGGGAACGAGTCGAAGCCCTACTTTTTGACGAAGCGGAGGGACGAACGAGCAACCCCAAGCAGACGCCATTTTTATTTTCTCTCGTTCGATTTGATTTGGGTTTTTGAATGAATGGGAAAAGAGGGGATTTCGTGTTTTATGATCGTGGTTTTAATAGAGAAACATCGTCTCTAGGGCATGGGCTAGTATGGGTTTACTTGTACGAGAGGTATGATCATCATTTTTCTCAAAAAATCGGGCCGAAGTAATTAGGGATCGGGATAGTGAATTTTGAACGGAGGGAAAAAGAATTTGTCCCCGGCTTTATTAATTATCACATCCCTTAAAATACAAATGTGGCCCGAGATTTAAATTCATAAAGCCCATATAAACACTTGATAATATAATACAAAGAATTTCAAACCGATTTAAAAACTTCACTCAGCAATTAACAACAATATTAATCGTCTAAAACGATAATAAAATAATTACGGAATCTCGGGTTGTTACAAACCTAAGTAAGTCGAGGAAAATGCTCCTTTCAGTTACTTAATACCTGTTATTAGAAATGAAGCAGACTACATTTCCTTAAAAGTATTAGGCCATTTAATACTTCAAATCTAAGGCGAACCATTGATGTATTTTCCCCTTCTTATCTGCAACGTATATCCCTTTCCCCATAGGTCCTACGGCTGGAGATCCCCAACATCAATAGTAAGTATACACAACTGTTGGTAGCCTCTAGGTGAAGGGTAGACTTCAGTTGTGTAACTCTACCGACCTTGCATCTCTACCCATCAAACCAAACCAATTATCATAGGCCTAAACATTGGGCTAGGCCCACTAATTCATGCTTACCCTAAACGATATTTAAGGCTTTATTATTTTCCACTATGAAAATTAAACTGCCTCCTCGTTTAATTCTTATCTTATTCGCTTTTTACTATATTCCATAAATGTCAATTGTTCGTAATAAATAGTTATTATTATTCTAATTGGACAATCTTTAATAACATTTATTTATTAATTCTAATTCAACCTATTATGCCTATTTCATTTCCCCCTAAATGCCATACTAAATCCATTAACCAGTCCCATTAAACACATTTATGTCCCCGTTTAATTCATGTAACTCCTTAAAAATTGCACATTTATTGCCCTATAAATTTAGGGGTTATTATTTCTTTTCAATCTACACCTTCTGATCCTATAATTTAGTACACCATTTATAATTAGACATCCTAATTATAACTAATATGAATATTGATGTATGTTACGCTATATATATATAATCGGTAGGCGCAGTTATACGTGTATATATATTCCTAACACATTAATTCATATGCTTAGGAATTTCAGAATATTAATTTTTACATTTTAATTTATTAGAATTATCCTTCCCTAAAAAGGATTACCGTTATAATTTTCCATAAATTACCCAGAAATGAGACTTTTGCTTCATTTGAAATTACAAAGAATTATCTTTTTTTTTATTAAAATAAATATTGCAAACTACAGAGAAGGATATCTGTACCTTATGCATCTTTTTCCTTTTGTTATATTCCTTATTATTTCAAATGATGCACTTTTTATACATTTGTGAAATTAGATAATTTATGGAAATTACATGAAAATGGATATAGTTAAATTATACCTCGCTCCTAATAAATTAAGATATAGAAATTTACATTCCAAGTCAAATTAGGGAAATTTAAACTAATACTAACATTATATAGGCCAACTACAAATTTGGAATAAACTTTACAACATTATTAACATTCAACCTTAAAAATAATTGGGACTAATTTCCAAGTTTCCAGATTAGGGTGTAAATAACATTCCTATTCCAATTACCTATCCTATGGAATACGTAGACAATATTCTTATACATTCGTTTTAAGCCTACAACTCATCAAATCTTATATAAACGTAATAATTAAATAAATTTCAATGATGTAAATTTCAATGTTATAAATAAAATTATATGATTTTACACTCACCTTTCAAGTTTTCTAAATCTCCAAACTAAATTCATCCCTTTACTTGACTCCGTTTCCACTCCAGTCCAAAAAAATATGTATAACAACATATATACATACTAGTAGAATTACAGATTTAAGAAGAGATTTGTGGTTAAGGGAAAGATAGATTTATAATTATAGAAATTACCTTTTTCTTTCGCAACGCTGATTCGCTTCTTCTCTTCTTTTATTTTCCGCCCTTCTCCGATTATATATAAATAATATAATATTTTATAATTGATAGAAATAGTAGAGAAGGGAAAATGGTAGAGCTTCGCTCTTTGATTAGATAATATGAGAAGAGAAGTAAGGGTTTACGCCTGTATTTATAGGCACTCAAATCAACCATATTTGTTAGATTAAAATAATTAAATCTGAGTCGTTTTGCTAAGGTTCAAACCTTAGCCGCCACTACAAGACCGGTCGACTGCTCCTTTATAGGTGGTAAACCACCAGAGGAGCAGTTAACCACTAGCTGTCGATAAGCCCAAGGAGGGGGTCTACTGATGGATCCCGCATTTAATATTATTTATTTCTTATTTTTCCGTATTAATTATTTTCGTTCTGAAAATTTCAAACGCTAATAACTTCTTTATTTGAGCTCCAATCACAAAACTCCAAATATGAAAGTTGCTCAGCGTATCTCCACAAACACAATGGTGTAAGTTTCATGCCCAAATTCTGATGTTTTCTCAAATTCTAATTTTGAGCCTTAATAAATATTTTTTAATTACCGCTAATTTTTCGGGGTGTTACGTTCTCCTTGTTTAAAAGAATTTCATCCCCGAAATTCCCCAAGAGTTGAATCACATGACATAGCACGCAACCAATCTAAGCAATCCAATCAATTAGCGTACAACCAATTTTATAGCCAAATGTGCACAAGTGCACGGTGTACCACAACATATATGAGATGCATGTTGAATAATTCTAAATCGGCGCCTCTTATGTGAATGCATTCTTTTAAAAACATTTTGAAAATAATGCAGACAACCTATATATATTGGCAGTTCTATATGTATGCAAGTTTTCAAAAATCATAAAACCTTTTTCATATAATAGTTTTCACACTTCGATGAGTAGGAATATAATTCAACCAATTTTGCATCCAATCTCTATCATCCGACACCTAACACACAATTTCTAACATCCAAATTTTTGAATATCTTGTTTCTTATATCTATACTTCTATGCTGGAAAAGGAATTTGAATGAAATTTTTTACATTTCCATCCTTCTTATGGATACCCATTCTGTTGTATCTTGGAACCTTCATTTTTGCCCCCAAATTATCTCCAGCTTTTCAAATTACAGTTTGCATAAGGAGGTTTATTTTTGGATGTTAGAACGTAATTATCCTAAACACAAGTTTTTGGTCGCTATCAATAAGCCATGGAATAGAAATTCCAAAGCTAAAACTACTTTTTCCCTTATTATTCCCTATGTTTTTATACTATCACCCTTGTCGGATAGTAAAATTCAAAATCACTAACACATCGACCCTCCCTATGCTAAGTATGTGGCAACAAAAAATTGGAAATTTCATTTTCCATCAAAAATCTTTGTCTCCTTTTAAATCAAACTTGCAAAATAATTTGAAAACCGAATTTCAAAAAGCATTTAAACACTATTTTTTCAAAAGAACTAGAACAATATTTTCCAAAAGCATTTGAACCCAACTTCTCAAAAGATTTAAGGCTCCATCCTTTAAAAAAATCAAGCCATATCTTAACGTAATCAAGAGTCAGTCAATGAGTTAACGCATATGATTGACCCTTGCATTATGTAGATAATCCTAGA
Source organism: Allium fistulosum (assembly GCA_030737815.1). NCBI lineage: Eukaryota > Viridiplantae > Streptophyta > Magnoliopsida > Asparagales > Amaryllidaceae > Allium > Allium fistulosum. Next base: position 875,251,533 of record CM060906.1, read on the forward strand.
TCTGGGAAACTTTTCCTTTTACTCTAAAACAACAAACATACAAACCTATATAACTTTTAGCTTTTATGTTTTACAACAACCCTTCCCTATCCTCCATTTGCTAAAATTTATTTTTCCTAAAATTCTAAAGTTTTTGGGATTAAAGCATCCTAATCTATTTTATAAACTTCTAGCCTTACCTACATTTTATCGCTAGTTAAGTGTCCTTATGAGATTTCCTTATTTACAATATATATATATATATTCAGTCGAAGTTCATCTAGAAAATCAACATAGTGATAAAATAGGGGAACATATCTCATATCATATCGTAGCTTTTCTAATATCCAAAGGGAGACAACTAGCATTTATAACCTAAATAACCTAAAAGAAAATGATTGTTGGAAGCCGCCCTTCATCATCAACTGGTCTAGACGATGTTGTGGCCCTATCACCTCCTACTCAATTAAGATGGACATTTCTAGTATCTCATTCAACCATAATCCACATGTCTTAACTTGCCTCCTTTGCTCGCAATAAATAAGGTCCATGCACTACTTTAATCATTATGCCCGATTATAAGATAAATTGTGCATTCCTACACTGCAGTGGTTAAGAAATTTGAACCATGCGCATTTAGAATAACTCATCGAAGAATTGGTTTGGTGGAATAACTTTCATACCACCTTTCTTATCTTCTTTAACCCTGAGTCAACCAACATCCTTTAAGTGTGTTTACTATTTTATTGCTCTCCTCTCCAATCATACTACTATCTTCTCCCAATCAAAATCTCTTGATAGTATTTTCAAACTTTGGTATTTACTTTTCTTATCCATGATCTTTCATGCGAGTATACCTATAGGAATCGCAAATTTTTACTTCGATACCATTCCTCATTCATTTGAGGGTTCTTCTTATAGCTTCCACACATCTCTAGTAAAATATTCCTAGGTTCATACCAATGTTCCTTATATTCAATGGGGATTCCTTATTGCTACTTTATGAGCATCGATAGCTATTATATTCATAGCCTGAACCATTACCCCGTCTTACCTAGGCAATCATCCCTATCTACTCCATATCAAAAATTGTTTTGGTTTTCATCACTCTTAATAAAACTAAAACTTCATAATCATGAAGTACGTAATCCAAAACTTTTATTTAAAATAAACTTAGAATTTTTTTTATCAAATTCAATGTTGCTTGATTTCCAAAAAGGAGACATGAATTTTTTTTATTTTCAATGACTTTCTATAACAAAAATTTATTTCTTTAAAAGTAGGAATTTTAACTCAGAACATTCGAAAACTCAATTATCATACCAAACCAATTTTCCAAAAACATCCTTTACAACTTTAAATAATGAAAACTGGAGTAGACATAGATAACTTCCATTCTATTAATTTTCTACTACTCATGCTATTTCCACTTTGACCCTTAGCGGAGATTCTAATAGCATACGAGGGAGACTTCTAAAAGATATGTGCAATTGATGCATCTATCTAAGCACCTACCTAAAACATATGCGCAATTACTACATATGTTTACGAACCCTATCAATTCTTACTACCCTATTCCTATTTTTTCCTCCTATATTATTTCTAATTAGATTGCTAACTCTATTATAAATTCTAAACATTATTTCTATCTAAATTTCCTAATATTGCTACTATCAAAATTTCTCCCACCTAAATTGCTTTCAAGTGGCTTCTCTTTACAAAGCTCTTTTCCTTTATTATTGTTTTTTCCATCGACTTATTGCAGTACGTTCGCTTACTGCTTTAGTCATTGTCGTTTCTTTATTAACATGGAAAGAGATATGTATATATATCTATTTCAGCTGTTATTCTTCATATTTTCTTACATGAGAATGTTCCTCCTACCTTCATTATTGGGCATTATTACCCTTTTATTCCCTTTACCCCATTTTAACAAGTATCATTTCCATTTATCTACCCTTTAGAAAGAATTTTAAAAACTTTCGAATTGAAAAAAATAGGAAAAATCATCAAGCCTTTTCCATTCATTTCAAAAATGAAAATTCCCTTTATCAAAAACCTGTAAATCCAAACTTTGTAACTCAATCAATTTTAAACTAAGCATTTCAAAATTTCCTTACCCTTTAAAACAACAACTTCCCAGTCAATCCTTTGAGAAACCCATTCAAAATGTGTCAAAGAACTTTTATAAATCTTTTTGTCAAATTCTTTCACATGGAGTCAAACTTAGAAATTGACTTTAATTGCTCTTTCTTTTAGACTCTCCTTTGATTCTATTTCCTTTGCTCGTCTTCATCAAAAAGTTGGCCTATCTTCCTGTAGTGATTGATGCACACCTTCTTACAGAAACTTTCTTAATCCTTCTTCACATATTGCTTTCGGATGCTTGTGACATTTAGGTTCCTATCTCCCATCTGTTTGGATGAAATGTACGTGTTCAATCAGCAGTCCATCGAAATCCACAATCCTAAGGCTGCCTAGGCCTAACAAAGGAGTCAAGTACCATCCAGCCTTCGGGTTTCTTTTATATGTCATGCTCATGCTCTTCTTGGTCAACGCCATATGGTACAGCCAACGCTTTGTGGGATAATCAGGGTAGGTGAATAAATTTAACTGTATTTGTTGGCCCAAACCCATAGTCCTTTTAGAATATGGTTGCAGCTTCTTCTATAGTTAGAATTTATAGAGTTTGGCGTATAGTATATACATAATTATAAGTTAAAATGAAAATAAGTTATCTCAGCTTATCCTAATTCTTATGATCGACTAACCTATGCTCTGATCCAAATATAACAACACGTGCCTTAATGGGCCCGAATTTTGACTAAATCGAAACCCAACTCCATTAGCATATGGACCGTTGGTTTTATTAACCTATAATAAACATAATTATATCAAAGAGCTATCTACATAAACTCACTGCGAATAGAATAATATAATAGAACATATATACCGACTAAGGCTACTACCTTGGAATCAATGTTATTCCTTGGATATCTAGTCGCCTTGTCAGTTCCAAGCATAAATGAGAAGACTTCTTCATCTACCGTTCCCATCTTGCGCCAGTCGTTTGTCCCTTTAAATCTATCATGTGGGTGGTAATGAGGAGGAGGGTCAGTACAATGTTCCAGTGATTGGAATTACATACTTTACACATAACACTAATTTATGCTGATTGATTTCCATTTAAGTGTTATGTCTATTATTTATAGCTAATCTGTTAATCCTATATGCGCGTATGATATACCTAACCTCCTTTGAGGTATATATATATGCTTATATATACACACGTGTGTGTGTATACTCAAAAACCCCGACCACTTAATACTTTTTAAATAGGGAGGAGGCAGACCCAGCGGTCATTTAATACCTCATCCGAAGCAGGCCCTCCGCATTAAGCACTAGTCAATCGGTCCTAACTACAGAGACCGATGGCGCCTACATACGGCTTCATAATATAATTTCCATATTACTAGCCATCTCAAAGACTTATCTAAAGGTTAACTAGCCCACTTTTGGCAAACAACTAACAGCTAAACTTTGAGGTCTGCGATTATTCCATATGGATTTTACACTAGTTTAAAGCAAAATCTGTTAAGGCATAACCTGAGTCTTTACTATCGACCGCTCGGGACCGCTAGTAGTCATAGCCTATATGCCATCCCTACTACTAAATACCGGTCCAACTACAATACTGACATAGCCCACCGAACTTCCATAGATGAAATCCTGTTTAGAATAACCTAAGAAAGTCAAGGAAAATTCCTATTTCATTTACTCAATACCTCTTATTTGGAATGAAGCAGACCCTTTTCCTTAAAATTACTTGGTCATTTAATGCTTCAAATATGAGGCGAACCCTTGGTATACTTTCTCCTTTCTATCTGCAATGCATATCCCTTTCCCTATGGGTCCTACGGTTGGAGATCTCCCACATCAATAGTAAGTATACACAATTGCTAATAGCCTCTAGGTTAAGGGCATACTTCTATTGCGTAACTCTACCAACCTCGCATCCAACCACTAAAGCAAATCAATTATCCTAGGACTAAATATTGGGCTAGGCCCACTAACTCATGCTTACCCTAAACGTATATTTAAGGCTTTAAAATTTTCCATTATGAAAATTATACTATGTCCTAGCATTTAACCCATATCTTGTTCACTTATTTACTATATTCCATAAATGTCAATTGTCCGTAATAAATGGTTGTTATTTTTCTAATTGGACAGTATCTAATAACATTTATTTATTCATTCTAATTCAACCTATTATACCTATTTCATTTCCACATAAATGTCATATTAAATCTTTAACCACTCTCATTTAACACATTTATGTCCCCATTTAATTCTTATAACTCCATATTAATTGCACATTTATCATCTTATTAATTTAGGAGTTACTATTTCTTTTCCATCTACACCTCCTAATCTTATAATTTATTATGCTATTTATAGCTAGGTGTCTTAATTGTAATTAATATGAATATCGATGTATACTGCGCTATATATATATATATTTTTAATCGGTAGGAGCGGCTATATATATGTATGCATGTGTGTGTATGTGTGTGTGTATATGTATATATGTATATGTATATGTATATTTGTGTGTGTGTGTGTATTTTATTCCTAACACATTCATTCCTATGCTTAGGTTTTTCTATATAATGATTTCTACATTTTAATTTATCAGAGTTATCCTTCCCAAAAAGGATTACCATTATAATTTACTATATATACCAAAAAATGAGACTTTTGCTTCATTTGAAATTACAAAGAATTATCTATTTTCTTTTATTGAAATGGACAGTGCAAACTACGATGAAGAATATCCGCACTTAACTCATCTCTTTCCTTTTTGTTATATTACTTATTATTTCAAACGACGTACTTTTTATACATTTGTGGAATTAGATAATTTATGAAAATTACATGAAAATGGATATAATTAAATTGTACATCGCTCCCAATAAATTGTGACATACAAATTCACATTCCAAGTCAAATTAGGACAATTTAAAATAATACTAACATCTTACAACCCAACTACAAATCTGGAAAAAACTTTACAGCTTTATAAACATTCAACTTTAACAAATTTTTGGACCGATTCCAAATTTCTACAATAGGGTGTAAATAACATTCCTATTCCATTTACCTATTTACAGAATATGTAGGCAATGTTCCTATACATTTATTTTATGATGATTTTGAAAACGATGTTTTGATGGTAGAGATACTTTATAATTATAGATATTCTTAGTGGCTATCGCAGCCATTGCACTTTAGTTGACAGTTGAGGTCATTGGCGAGGCAGCGTTGATCATTCGGTCCATATTATAGCAAATTATCTATTATAGTCACTAGAGATATATGGAAAGGCAATGTAGATATCTTTTACAACATTTGTAAATTTAAAATATATATTGTATATTGAAATGAATTATGTGAATTTTTTGAATAAGTATGTATGACTTTGTAACACACCACCTCAATTCCCATACTATCCAAAAGTATTACAGAATAATACTATCAGATAATATGAAGAATGAGGCTATATAGACTACACACGTGAATATTCCCTTGTACTAACACCAGTACATATCAAAACATGAAATAAACATCTAATCTATACATATACGGTATCGGGACAAAGCAATAGACACAGGTGCCTTCAGGACATAATGATACATAATATAAATTGATGAGCGGAGAACACGGAGTCAGTCGCAGTGATAATATATAATATATAATACGATAATGTTATAAGAATGAAATACAACTCAAACGTTAATTATACACACACACATATATGGTGAATCAATAACATATAAATATCAGGTAGTCATCCTAATATAACACTCCACTAAGCCCAAAGTAAACAAATGCTGGGTGTATATCTCCTGTACCTGAAATGTCTCGGACTGACCCGAGTATTATAAAATAACACACGGTTCAGACTATGTTTAATCAAGGATCATAAATAAGGGTAATAATGTGTACAAGAAATAACAATAAGATATCACAATCAAAGATACTCAAATAATTAAATAGCAAGTCAAGTTAGATAAATAAGTATAGAAATGTATGTTTGAAATATTTATATAATACAATAAATATTTATCAAGGCATCATTCCTCACAAATAACTCGATTTCATATAGTGCAATCAACATTAAGATCAAAAGATGTCATCACCCATATAGAAATACATTGAATTGAAAAATCACAGAGTCAATACAAATGGGTGAACCATACATCTCTAGAAATCAACATCAAATCCAAAATAATCAGTAATAAGACATCCACAAGTGATGTCGGCCAGTAATGAAGCTATACCCACCCTCTCTCTCAATCTCATATTATAAAATATAAATATTAAATCAATAAGAAAGGTTTGAGCCAGCTCATAACAATGCCACAATGTGTAAAATCATATATCTTAACCTACAGTCTTGGAAAGACGAAACTCTCGACTAAAAGGTCCTAAGAGATAGAAACAATAAATCAATAATAAGTAGGTCGTCCACCTAAAAAGGATACAGGATTGATCATACTCTAGACACAGTCTCAGGTATAATATCATCCATACATAATATATGTCTATCTACCATCCACATACATCAGAACCAGATGAGAGACTAATAGCACATTTTCTTGCTCCAAGAGCCCCATGTGGTCCATATGACATGACTCTTACAGTCATCGGTTACCATTCCCTCTCCCCTCTCGGTATCGTGACAATGATCCACCTAGGCTCAACAACGCGTAGCCTCTTCGGCACGACTACTGATATGTGCCCCTATGATAACTGACTGCTCGCCTATGCGACACATGGGGCAACAAACTTCCAATCTCGCGATGCGCATCAAATACTATAAACAATAAGGGTGTCGTGGGTCCAGGCACAACCTCACAATCAGGCCGTCAGGGTAGATACTGGTCAATCTGGTTCACTCCCAAAACATAAAGGGAGTTGGACAAAGGTAGACAAATATATAAGGGACAGTTTGGCACAGGTCCCTAATAAGTTTCAAAATACACAAAAACCCCAGTAATTTTTTTTTGTAAATTAAGTCCCTAGAATTAAGTTACCGATAATGGCATACACTTATGCAATTATTCAGTGAATAATTACAGACATTTATGCAATTATATCAAAAAATTGCAGACATTTCCACAATTATTCACTGAAAAATTGCTGAAATTTCCGCAGTTTTTTCAAAAATTTGCGGAAAATTCCGTAATTATTCACCAAAAAAATTACGGAAATTTATGCAATTATTCACCGAAAAAATTGCATACATTTATGCAACTTTTGGATATAATTGCATAAATGTATGCAATTATTCAGTGAATAATTGCATAACTATATGCAATTACTTAGTAACTTAATTCTATGGACCTAATTTACATACTTTTTTACTAGGGTTTTTGTGTATTTTGAAACTTATTAGGGACCTGAGCCTAATATTCACAATATATAATGTATACTAACTATGTGGCTAACAAGTAGTCTTTATACATGCTCACTGTAGCGAGTCACCCACGCACTACATATCCCCATATGAGTGTCATCCACGAACAATGAATAACTGAATAAATAACACAACGGCATCCCATACCACCACGTGTTACTAGTCCATTTATTCAGTGCTCACACATCACACTCGCCCTTCTTTATTCTATATAATGAGTCCAAAGAATAACCGAAAACGTGTTACCAAAAGTTCCATACCACACGGTATCACTAAGCCATTTATTTTAATTTCTCATCACATAGAATAATCATAATAAAATCAAAACAAGGATGTCATCGCCGTATCATAATGAATTACTAAAAAAACCAAACTCAATGGTGAATCATTCATATATAATCTGATGTAATTACAAGAAAAGAAATATCAAAATAGAATATAAAAATTAGACTACTCAAATAAATAATAATAAACAAATCAATACTAAAGAATAAATCATTCACGATATATATTTTCATATATTATAACAGATATTAAGAGATGGATAATCAATAGATATATATGTGTGTATCAAAATAGATATAAAGTTAAATACCTTTTATAAATTATTTCATATATCCTAAATCAACATACGTTGAAGATTAAACAAGAAAACTATGAAATAGGTAATCTTAATTAATTATAACTATAAATACAAAGTTGATTCTTGATAAAACCATCAACACTTTTTCTAAAATTTCACTAAATAATTTGTAAAACTCATTATTATGTGTAGGAATTATTTAATTATTAAATATAGGAACAATTTCATAATTTAGTTTGATTAAATAGTAATCTAATTATGTATAAAATCTCTGATCTAATATAATTTATTTGCAATCAAAGAAATATATGGATATTTTCAAAGCTTAAGTTACTTATATATTAAAGTTACACTTCGCTAAAGACGACAACAAAAACCATTTAAATAATATAACTAAAATCACTTTATAAATTTTTTTAAACCTATATTTACATAAATATATAATAGAATTTAAGTATAATTTAATTTTGTTAGATCTCAAATATAATGGTATATGAACAAGTACCCAACCATAAAAATATACATATAACAAAGTTAAACAAATTATAGTATATAAACAGATTTCTAATTACTAAAATAGTTGGACATTACAAGAATGAAAATACGAGATACAAGTTTACATTAAAAATACTTCAACACACATTCTTAAGTCATTAAATATCTTATTAAAACATAAATTGTGTATATATTAAGTTGCACACTTCTATGAAATAGGAACTGATATTCATATAGACAGTAAAAACCAACCCACTTTGTTTGTTTATTAAATGGGTATTCACATATACGTAGGTAGCATAACCGATAGATATGTACATATATATAATAATTATAACATACATAGGCTTACAAACATAAAGGAACTCACATCACAGTAGCAGCTCATACACACACACACATCAATTCAAGAATTAATGGAATACAAGCATAAACATGTACAGACATGCAAACAATCTAAACACACTAACCTCTGTTATACAACTCACGTCACTCAGTTGACCTGACAGTTAAAATTTAAAGGTGTATAAACTTTTGATTTATTTTATATTCTAAAACTGTAATCCTATAGTTTAAATCAAACTGTTGAAGCTTTCTCAAACATACACACACTGATATATAAATATATAGGTTTGAATAGAGATTTGGCTTAGTCTAAACCTATATTAAAGAAAATATACATATATGTACACACATTTCAAAACTGAAATATATGTCTAAAAATCTGAACAAACCAGTCACACAAATCTTTATTAATAGTTGGCTTGGAAGCACAATCTTTTGGTCCGACCGTAAACTTCCCAAAATACCCATATATTTACCTTTAGAATGTTAAATTGTTATTTCATATGATCTTCCCAATAAAATAGGAAATAAAATCTTCCTACAATTACTTGCATATTCAAATGTAATTATAATTAGACTTCAGAGAACAAATCAAATATATATGGCTGCACTAGAATAGGTAATGCAAGATATTCCTATATAAATCAACCAATCTATAAATCTTTATTAATCTTTAAAATAAAAACACAATTTTGTGGTCCGACCGTGAAATTTCAAAAATGTCCTTCCATGCGAACAAGAGGTCATGAATTCGAATCTCACTGTGAATAAATATTAACATCTATTTTCAAATGAAAATTTTAAAAATAAACAATGTTACAAGTTCAAACCCTATTCCAACAAAAAAAAATACAATTTTCTTTATGTTAATCAGTTTATTTTTATCAAAATACATAGAATTTTCAAATTTAATAATTTAATAAAGAGCTTATATGTACGTGCATTGCACGTGCCAAAATATATATACTAACAAACATACACAAATACACATACGCAAATATAATTGTAGATATAATCTTTATTAATAATTGAAATAGAAACGCAATCTTTTGATCCGACCATTAAGTTTCAAAAATTACACATGATTTTAATGCAAAAATATAATTAAATATTTGTGTTTATTTTTAAATGTGTTAACATAAATGCAATTTGTAGAAAAATAACTCACACACGAAGCACGTTCCATAACGCTCGTATATATAAATATTCTTTAACAAGCATAAGCAATTCATCCATAAGCATTTATATCTATATATAGAAAAAAGCATTTACATAGGAGAAGCAATATGCTATAAAATATATACATAATACATAAACAAAACTAATTGAAATCGGTTACAGGTAACAAAAAGGATATACACTGAAGATAGCATGCAAAAGAAAGCACAAGATCAAAATGACAGTTAGAGTCTAAATGAACACAACACTCACATATAAAATTCAGTTTGTAGAAGCCAAAACTTCAACGGAGCAATGAACAACTGACCTACATACATGTGATTTCACTCCTACACACACACACATACTGACTTACATAGGGGTGTATGCGGTGCGGTAACTGCTAAAATTTAAGCCAACTGTTACCATACAGTTGTTTGATGGTTATACTATTTTGTCAACCATCACCGTCAACCGTTAGTTACGGTTTACCGTGAAACAATGCGGTTACTGTCGCATCCGATACGGTATGGTTGAGCTCCAACCATTGTAACACAAAATGAAAAAAAATTCATTAAACATCAATAATTACTTCAGTCATAAATAATCACTTTAATGTTTATTGATAATCAATAAATGCTAATAAATAATTCAGCAACAAACTTCCATAGTTTACTTGTTCATAATTCACTTGTTCAGTAGTCATTCACAATGAACATAGTACATAAGAGACTATAAATACCAAATAGAGTTCAAGACTTACATTTGTACAACTAGTCTTACTCATTACTTCATTATACATCGTAGTAATTCTTTTTCTTTCTCTGCAGAACCGTAGTGCAGCATCCAAATTTTGTCTAGTCCCCACTGACCAATCTTGTTATGAAGTCTACAGACTTCATTCTCCACAAAGATTGAGTAGACTATTTGTAATAGAGCCCAACTCCATGTGGTGTAGTACAGCAGCAATTAGCAATTATCATCACATGACTTCATAGGTCCATATATAAGCTGCAACAGAAATTCCAAAAACCTAAAGAAGAAAAAATACCTGTTAATAAATGTCTAATGTGATGCGATGAAATGATAATGTAATGTAATGAAGTATTGGTTCAATGATGTAACTATATGTCTGTTTACATAATTTAGATTACTATTAATGTTTATAGATACAAACAACAAGATGTTAATAACGTAATATACATACCACAACTTAATTTGAAATGATGTAATGTTCAATATTTGGCACACATATACTGTAATGATGTAATAGCTTAATATACATCAAACTTGCAAAGCAACTATAAATTGATGAAGTAATATTCAATATAAACCAAAAGCATACCAAATGATTATGTAGACAGTAAGAAAATAGTCCAGTATAGCATAAATTATAATGACCAAACAACACTTGTTGAAGATGTGTAAAGAAACTAAAAATTAGGTACCTATTCATAATGCATTAACTTGCAATTGGGTCGGCACCTATTAAAGGAGCCACAATTTTCAAAGTACCTAATGTATGATCAAATAAACAAAAAGTAAACCATATTAATAAGTAATGGCAATATTTAATACAAAAAACGACATTTCTTACTTATTTCAAGAGCCTCAAGTTCCTTATACAACTGAACTTCATCTTCGGTTGGTTCTATGTAAAAGTTGAAGTCTTATGCTCTAATCCAATCACTCGCACACACTGGAGCCTCTACTATTTTTGGAGTAAGTGAAGACCTAAATGGATCCACTATTCTTCTACCCAAGCTAAATGCACTTTCACTTGCTACGGTGGAGCTTGGGATTGCCAGTACATCTTTAGCCACTCTAGAAATAATTGGATACCAAGATTGGTTAACATTCCACCAACTCAAAAGATCAAAAGACACTATTGAGTTTTTCACAAGGATCGGAAAAATATTTATCAACTTCATTAGCAATATCCGCCACCTCCATGACCTCTCTTCTTCATTTGACTTGCAACTCAAATGGCGAAAGTCCAAATGAGACGCTCTCCGAATATGTAGGGATTTGGATTGTCGACAAAAAAGATACATTATTATCTACCCCTTTATATTCATTAAACAGAGAGAGTAATGTTCTTTTAGTTTCATTTACTATATGAGATATATTGACTTCATTATATCCAATGCATTCAAAACATGTTTCAATGATATCAAGCTTCCACCTAGGATTTAAAACATGAGCAACATATATCAACTTATTGACAGAGTTAAAATCTCCACAATATTTAATAAACTTCTCTTTCATGGAAATTGCAACATTTTGTAAAACTGGATTGGAAGTGTCACCAATCTTCAAATCAATCTCCCATAACAACTCAGCCACCACCTTTAAAATGAGATGAGATGTACTAGTTTTTGATGCACTAAGCATCAATGTGGACTCATAAAACTTCTCTAAAAAGTGCACAAAGGCATTAGCTTTCACCCAATCGTCAACACATGGTGGTCCAACCCTCTTTCGCTCACTACCTTCTTTTTCATTAAAAAAATTAATGAAAGGAAGATCATCTTCCTCCATCACAACAAACACATTTTGATATTTTTCCGCACTTTCTTACATTTTATAGGTGGAATTCTACCTAGTAGATACATCCACTAGTATATTGGACATTTGATCCATTTTCAACATACATGCATACACTCTAAATTTTTCTGGTCGTGAAGGGATGAGTGAATATACTTGACACAATTTCGGATTGCTTCAATTGAGCTATAAAGTTCTTTTAAGCCATCCTTAACAATTAAATTGATGATATGACAAGCACATATTATATGAATATATTTCCCATTGAAAATAACCTCATTCATGTCATTTAGTCTTTTCCTTACATGCTCGATTGCCGGCTCATTGGAACTAGCATTATCTACCGTAATACATAACACCTTTTCTATTCCCCAACCCCTCAAGCAAGTCTCTAAGCTTTTGCCTAGCTCCAAACCAACATGACTAGTTATTTTAGTAAAATTAATTTCCCTTTTGTGTAGCTTCCAATCACTATCCATAAAATGAGCCGTGACCACCATGTAGTTAATATTTTGTACGGATGTCCAAGTGTCTGTTGTAATACTAACTCTTTGTTTCCCTATTACACTTATAATTTTAGCTTTTTCCATGGGATACATTTCCCATACGAAAGAAGAATTTTTTTGCCTATTAGGTATTTTTAGTTTAGGACACAATTCTAATAATAATTTTCTAAAACCAACTCCTTCCACCATTCTAAAAGATATTTCATCTTGAATAATAAACCGAACTAATCTTTCTTTACATCTTTTTTGGCTAAAGAAATGAGGAGTTAGTGGTGTGCCCATACTTATTTGAGTTATAATGGGTTGGCCTTTAAGCATACCTGGATAAGCTTAACAATTTTTACATTTACGTTTAAGATGCTCGGCAATGGTGGTAGTCCCATAATGTATGCTATCAGCAGGTAATGCTGTTTTACAAGTATTGCAAATGCCAATTCTTTTTCCATTGACATCCTTAGACTTAGTGGCATGTTCCCATATCCAAGATTTATGTTTCTTACTAGAATTTGTTTTAGGATTTACCCGTAGAGAAGAGTTGGGAACAGATGAACTCTGTTCTAGAATAACAGGAGAATATTGTTCTTGAATAAATATCCGATCTTGCTCTTGAACGGAGGAATTCTGTTCAGTAATTATATCCATTCCCGAGTCACAAAATATGAAAAACAATAATTAACACCTTGCCCATTATGAACTATAAACAAAAACTGATGAATGTAGATAATTTTTTTTAACAGTTTATTTATTTTGAGTCAAAAAATTAACATTTTCTATCATGAATGTAGATAAGTATTGATGAATGCAGTCAAAAAAAATTAACATTTTTCTATCATGAATTACAATCAAATAATACTTGGCATATTTGCAATCCTACTTTATAATGGGTTTACAATATTTTCATAAATACATAGCATATTTGCAATTTTTGAATCTTCAACATTAATACTTGACATAGTGGCAAATTGGCAATAACCGTAACAACAAGCAACCCATAAGATTTAAAAATTAAAGAGGAAATGGTCATTAATGTATTTATTAATGCTATTACATAAACGTTGTCATCGTTATACAAATTAGTTTTTAGTTATATGCACCCACACAAAAATCTTACTAAAGACAAATATTTACTTTACCAAATTACTGCTTCAAAAACTAAAGTAACAATCAAAGTTTACCGCTTCAACAAATTGCTATTAGGAATTAAAGCAACAAGACTCACAAAATTACAACTAATAACTTATGTAACTAAAAGTTAAAGTTAAACAGAAAATCACTCCAAATGAACAATTTAAAGAGAAAGTAGAAAATAAAGTTGAAAACTTACCATCAATTTCTGGTTGTACTTGGATGATAGGCTGTTGAGAAACTTGAGATGGGTTAGAGAGAGATGCTAAAAGAGAAAGCATGATTGGTAATGATTTGAGGAAGTAACCCTCAACATAGAATATATAGCATAGAGTTCAATGGCTAGGATCATTCTCCTTTATTCCAACGGCACAAATTAATATACCAGTAACCCTAATTTTTTCAATAACAGTACAAAATTACATGCAGTACGGTTGGCCGCCGGTTTTGATTCTTGTCGCCATTTCCGCTTCCGCATCTCATGGTGAGAAGAACCGCACCGTTAGTGGTCAAACGATAACCGTTTGACTGTGATTTTAGCGGTATGGAACGATCATTTTTTTGCGGTTATACAGTTGATTTGTGAACCGGTTCACCCCTAGACTTACACATTAACACCTTACTACCTCACCGAGAAAACTCATATGTATGCATGCATTCCCCCTCGAACTTAACTCAATTGCACACACGTGGAGGTGCAAGACGAACTGACCAGTCCACCGGTCATCGAAGACCGGTCCACTGGTCGGAGAGCTTGCTTGGGGCGTAGCTGCTCCATGCCATGCTCCCCTTTTGCACTTTATTTTTTGATTGAGTTAAGGCCTAAGCATGACATTAGACAACATATACCCACCAACAGCAATTCAAGAATATCGTATCCGAGGATTAAAGTGATTAGATCGTAGATCCGTGAGCATGGAACTCATCTGTTCCCTGATATCTTTCTCTTCCCTCTTGCTAGAACTTTTGGCATAGATGAGAACAACTGCCTCCAACACTTTGAAAATTGATTCAATCATAACTTCCACGTTGTATAACAATGTCGAGAAACTTGCGTTTGAGTTTAGAAATTTTCGGGATTTATTTTTGATTTTATTTTGATTTTTCCATAATGATAGGATTTAGTTAAGTCTTCATTTTTCTAAAGCAGAGTAACATGAACTGGCAGATAGAATTTATAATCAGAGGCGAATTATCCAGAGAAGAAGGGTCTGGAAATAGAATACTCAAGAAGTAAAAGTTTAGGTTATAGGTTTGTGATATTGGTCCTTGATTTTCTTAGGCTAGGGCCATGATAAAGATAGGTAAATGAACGAATGAATACATAGATACATACATATATATGTATTACTTTCCTTTTTTTAAGAAACAAAATTCAATTTAATTTAAATAAATAAAATTTCTATTAGACATTCTTTTCTATTAAATCAGTAAAAAACATCACTTATATAGAATTTATATATATACGTTTTTAACTTATTTAATTATCGTATTTTTACAAATATTAATCCTTCTGTTGATTAATTCCAAAAAGCAATTTACCCAAAAATCACTAAATTGAAATTTAAAATTAAATTACTTGTTAACCCGCCTTTTGGCAAGGCCATGGACAGGCGGATTTAACTAAATCAGTTTATCGAGGCTGGAATACGATGGGTTTGAGTCAACTGGATGGATAGACGGTCAATCACGGATGATAAATATGATTATGAAGCCGGTGTTCGACATAGCATGGGTCGGTCATGAGCATTCGGTCATTGGAGTTCGGCCATGTGGGTCGGTCGTTCGACCAAGGTGGCTCGGTCGTACATGGCTCGGTCAAGGAGAAGAGACCATGCATGGTTCGGTCAAGGTGTTAAGCCAGGGTGGCTCGACGAGCATGGCTCGATACAAGTGGGTTAGTGTTGTGAAGGTTTTGGATCGGTAGGAAGCCGGGTCGGTTATTGGAGTGGTTCGGCAGTGGAGGTGGTTCGGTCATGACGAGTGGATCGGTATACATATGTGGTTCAGCATATTTGGTAGTGAATCGGCATGCTTGGGAGGTATCAGAGTCGGGAGTGGCTCGGTGTTGGAGTATGGTTATAGTTCGGTCAAGGTAGGTCGGCATAAGTCCATCGCGTGTGTGGGTCGGCATTTCGTTTTGGGTTCGGCAAGCGTTTGGAGACACGATTGATAGTTTGGTTTTGGATCGGTGAGGATAGTGATCGACATTGAATGAGTGGATAAGATCGGCTTCATTATGCTCCAAGTTCTAGCCTAGTTTACTCCGAGTCTTGGATAGGCCTGCTTCGAGTCATGACCGGGGGATATCAAGTCGACGTATTATGAACTCGGGGTCGGTCATGATGTTTGAGGTTTTGGTCGGCTATGATCTTGGTGGGCCCGGACCACTCAGGAAGCCCAGTAACTCAGGTTTTGCCTATAAATACAACAGGAGGGGCTTCAGAAAAAGGATCTTGATTCTATTTCCCTTCTTCTTCTTCATGAAGGCTGCTATGCCATTATTGTTTTAAAAACTTCGGTTTGTAACTATAATTGTAATTGATTCTCATGTCAAATAAAAAGGAAATTCCTGGAGTGGATGTGGGCCGGAGTCAGCCGAACCACTATAAATAATGTGTTATTACTGCTTTCTTTTTAATTTTCATTGTTCTTCACATTCATACTCTGTACATACACTCTATCTGTGATCTATAACTGTGATTTGGTGCTTTCATCTGGACTTGAGTGTTAGTGACCAATTTTGGTGCTAATATTTTGGTGCTTTCACTAAGAAAGCTAGCACTCAGGGATTCAAAAGCTTGGATTTTGGATTTAAAGGTCTAGGAACTTGGTTTGGAGACTATGGCAAAGCAATCAACCAGGAGACAAAGGACGGAAAGGAGTCAGCAAGAGGGAAGTCAGGAGGCTTCTTCTGGAGCTAATCAAGCCTCGATCTATATAACTAGGGATGAGATGCAGGTCATGATGAATTCCATGTTGGAGCAGTTGAAGAAAAGGAAAGAGGAAATGATGCAAACACTTCTTAGACAATTTGGACAGGCAGGAACAGCAAGAGCTGCAGGAGCTCAGGTCCATAGAGCTGGATCAGAAGGACTCCACAGGCAAGCAGATGGAGTGGTTCAATAGAGGGAAGCCCCCAATCAGCAAACAACTACCAATCTGGATGGACCTAGACTCGGGGGCACACCACCAGGTAATGATGGACCAATCCATGAAGGGATACCAGATGACGCTGTGCAGCCCGGCGCCAACAGGAATACAAAAGTGCGTGACGAGGAGTATGTACTGGAATTCCCTCGAGGACTTGGAGGACAGTTAGGAAATAGAGATGGGGGCAACCCTTGGTAGATAACACTTGATTAGCTGACATTATCAGGCGAACTATTCGCGGAAGTCTGACAAACAAGGATTTGGCGGGAGTAAACAAAAGTCCATTTACCCGAAACATCAGGATGGCTAGGAATCCATCCGATTTCAAGCTGCCCACTCTGGAAGTATACAACGGTAAGATGGATCCCACCGACCACTGGATGAGATACACAAGGCATCTGGAAGTGCTGGGGCCATCGGAGGAGGTTATGGCCCGGTGTTTTCCCCTGTACTTGACTGGTATAGCTGCTATGTGGTTCAGACAGCTAGAAGATGGATCAATTGGAACATGGATAGAATTGGTGGACAGAATTGGTGGATAGGTTTTTGAAACAGTTTTGAGTCCACATCAAAAGGCCGAAGAATGTGATGACACTGACGTCGGTGAAGCAGAAGACGGGAGAATCGCTCAGGACTTTTTTAAATCAGTTTAATGTAGCAGTTGCTTTGGTGGATCGGCTGGATCCATCAATGGTTCTAATGGCGGCGGTGTTAGGAGTCAAGGATAATTCGGATTTCTAAGTATCGTTGATATGGGTCCACCAACGGATCTCAGGGAATTCTTTCACGAAGCTAAGATATTACTTCGACAAGAGGATGCATGTTTGGATACAAGGTCAAAGGAAGTAAACATGGTTAAGGATGGAGAACCGTCCGGTGAAAACTCCGGTAAAGATAAGGATAAAGGGAAGAGGAAGCGTTTGGGAGAACCAAATTTTCCACCTACACAGGACTGAATGAGACATTGGAACGGATATACTTGGACACTCGGGATCGCCTTCCTTATTGAAGGCCGGCAAGGAGGGAACCCTCAGAACGTGAAAGGGCATCGGGAATGCACTGTCTCTTTTATGACATGGACGGGAATGATACTAACAGCTGTAGGCATCTAAAGGATATAATCGAGGAGCATGTAAGGAATGGTCAGTTGCGGCAATATGTCGAAACTCGGAATGAGGCAGTGGAATAGGAGCAGCCACCGCCTACCTTGGACGACAATGGCGCAAGGCCTAGGAATGATGGTCGGTTGGTCATCAACTTATCAGGGTGGTATGGAAAAAGTAGCAAACTTTGGGCAGACGACTAAGTCACTCACTCACATTCATACTCTCTACATACACTCTATCTGTGATCTATAACCATGATTTGGTGCTTTCATCTGGACTTGGGTGTTAGTGACCAATTTTGCCGCTAACATTACTATTAATAAAAATTTATTTATAAAATTTAAAATAAAATTACAATGGCGTTCTGTGTTCAGGAGGATTCACTTTTCAGCTATGCACTCCTTCCAGCTTTACCGAGTCTTCAGAGTGGCGTTTCTAGTCCAGATCATTTGCAGTTCCATTTCAGAACATTCACATCTCCATTCCTTCAGAGTGAGCAGCTTGGAGTTGCTTTCTTAGATAGAGCTGGCTTCCAGTTTCATTGGTTATGTGATATTCCATAGTTTTTCAGGTACTTCTAACACCTTAATATCGGGCGGTGGCTATGACGGAGCCGGTATTGGGGTGTAATGGGCGGTGGCCATGCCGGAGCTTATTTTAGGGGTACCTGAGTTTTTTCTTTGATACTTGTACTTAGATTAGTTACCTGCCAAGCATGTTAGCAGCACCTTGTCTTATGATATATATATATTCACATGTGTGCACTCCTCTATTTTAGAGGATCACACATTTTTCTCAAAAAAATTAAATTACTATTATTAAATTAAATTAATTATTACTTAAAAACTGGTTATTAAAGACTTAATATTGGTTGCTATGGGTATTAGAATATGAATAAGTAATACACAGTAGGTAATAAAATAATATATACATATACATATACACACACACACATATATATATACATACATATATATATATATATCTTTGTGTGTGTGAGTTTGCCATAAATTATAATTTACTTATAATTGGAATTAATTTGCGGGGTAATGGATACTTAAATTTATGTGAATATGAAATAATTTATATAGCTTAAAATATTTTGATTTGTGTGAATGTAAAATATATTAGAAAGGTATAATTTTTTGTATTTAATATTTTAGGATTAATGGAATGTATTTAATTTAAATTTTATTATAATATAATATTTTAAGGAAAAGAAAATTACTTTTGTTGATGAAAATTATTAATTACTAGAAGGTGGAATTTTTTTGATTTTGATTTCGAAATTAAATAATGAATGGATTTTGAT
The DNA here is from genome assembly GCA_030737815.1 of Allium fistulosum. NCBI lineage: Eukaryota > Viridiplantae > Streptophyta > Magnoliopsida > Asparagales > Amaryllidaceae > Allium > Allium fistulosum. Next base: position 875,271,325 of record CM060906.1, read on the forward strand.
CATTTTTTTTTCGATGAAGAAGAAATTTTTATGAAAGTTTTTATAATGAAGTATTTTGGAAAAAATGTAAAGTTCATAGTATTTGATGGAAATACTTATTTAAGAATTGTTTTGGTAAGATATAGTTTTAGTTTTGAAATGTTAAAATTTTATAAATATGTTTAAATGCCATTTATAGTGTGTGTGTGTGAAGAGTTTTGGCAAGAGGATAAATATTTGGATATTTTGAAATTTTAATACTTTAACTGGAAAGGTGGGTTTTTATAAATATCTGAAAGAATTTGAATAAACTAGTTTACAAAATTATAAATTGATATTAGTAAGTTTAAAAGAATATTTTGTGATAAAAGTGTACGAATAAGTTTTATTAAGTAAATTATTGAAAAGGAATATTTTGAAAAGTATTTATATCAAACTGTAAAGTTGAAAAAAGTTAGAGTAAGAGAAAGGTTTTGTTTTATTTAAAGTATTTTGAAGTGTAGTTGAAGGTCGAATCCTGGATAGCATTTAAATCGTATAAAATGAGAATTACGGGGAAAGTATTTAGAAAGGTTTTTATTAAAATATAGCATTCTTTAATGATGGAAAGTAATTTCCAATTTTGGTAAATATGTTTTAAAATAGAAAGAGATATATAGTATTATTTATCGATATCTTTTGTAATTATTGATAAGTTAAGTATTTTGGAATTTTAAGGAGAATTTTGACATTTGTATTTATAAATATAAGAGAATATGTTTAAGAATCAATGTGATAATTTTATCTTTTTTGGGTGTTGTGGATTTACGGGATTTCTTTGTGCCATATAGATTACTTCGAAGCATCCCGAAAATTCTAACATATGAGAAATACATTTTCATTGTTTGTAAAAGTTTTGAAATTTTCCAAATGAGTTCTTTAGAAAATCAAAGTCCGTGTTTATAAACATTGGGCAAGGAAGATAAATCTGAGTTTTGGAGTAAAGCCACCGTTGTAAGGTCTGATCAAATATTCTATGTTGCTCTATTGATACTTGATTATCAATGCAAATTGGGGATTTTCACTTCAAGGGTTTATTTGTGCACGTAATAAGTTTTAAGGACACTATTTCTAAAAAATTAGTTTTAAGGACATTTTACAGGAAAAAGATAAAAGAATTTATCATTTTCAGTTATACAGAAATAATGATAAAAAGATTTATCATTTTCCTGTATAACTTAAAAAGATAAATGAATTTATCATTATCCTGTAAATTGTCCTTAAAACTAATTATTTAGAAGTGTTGTCCTTAAAACTTATTACCCTGAAAATAGAAGCCCTTCAACATAATTTCCACATGCAAATTATTATACATGCTAACTTGGAATAGTAAAGATAAAGCATTGTGTAATTTTGTTTATGATTGTTTGTTCTTGTATTAAAACATGAATTGTAAATAGTGTAGTTAAGTTAGGATTTAGTACCTTAGTTATAGATTTTCCATAAAGGGAAATTGCAAGGACATAATTTTTCTAAGAGGGTAACAACCCGGTATTGAGAGGTAATTAGCTAAAAATTATTAATGGTAATTTGATTAATTAAAATAGAATGCTAAAGATTAAACAAGAATAATTTTGGAAATTATTTAATAAATGAGGTAATTAAATTAAAATGTGTCAAAATATTGAAATAATATTTCGAGAAATTATATATGGAATAAATAATATTGATTTGAGTCAGAAATAATTTTAAAGTGGAGTTTGAATTAATTTGGGTTAATGAAATGAATCTGAATTAAAATTGGACAAATTGAATACTATGGAATAAATAATTAAAATAAAAAGAATTTGTAGGAAATCAATTATATAAAATTCTATAAGGTTGAGTAATCACAAGAATAATACAAATATGATTTTTTAAATTTGTAATTTGATGTTGATTTGAGTAAGTAAAATTGAGGAAGATGGAAAAACAAAGAAGAAAATGTTTTTCTTTTTAGTAATTTACATGAAACCCAAGCCCATGTAACCCACACCCAAATATTTACTTCATGAAATCTTGATCATTCTTGGTCCATGATATTCTCTATTCCATTCACAAACAATTCACAGTGTCTCCTCTTCCATCTTTCTCATTTCTTGTTTTAGGAAAACAAAGTATGAAACCCTTCCCTCTTCATTTTAAAAATCAAAATCAAATCAAATAAATTTCTATAATTCTCAAATTTGAATATAAGCTTCCTAAGATCGATCTACACCAACTGCTAAGAAGAAATTCAAGTTTAGATCAAGATTTGAAGCATAAAAAGATATACAGTAAGTGAGAAAGAGGAGAAGATGGAAGCAGAAGAAGAAGTAGAAACTTCTTCAGGCTAAGGTGTGTGTTTCTTCACTCACTACTATGTCTAAATACATGTATATTGATATGTATGAATTGATTGTATATGCAGGTCCCTAGAATCTTGTGCATGCTTGTGTTCTGGATTGAAATTGGATTAAAATAATTGAATCAATGCTTTAACGCTTTGTGTTTGGTAGGTTACACCGGTCGACCAGTAGCGATCGATCGATATCCACGATTTTTGTGATCTATGCGAGCTTAAAAAATTAATACACACACACACATATTACATTGAAATTAAAAGTGAGCATTTATATAGTATATATATATAATTTTTTGAAGAAAAGTTTTTATTAAAGTTAATATATATATTTATAGTTATAAATTTATTGGAAGAAAATCCATTTTTGGGTTTAAATAATCATTTAAAAAGTTTTATATATTTTCCTGATAATTAAGAACATTTGTAATTAATACTCTAAGTATTTTAAAGTATATTTCATAATAAATAAGTTAAAATTAAGAATTATAAAGGTATTTTTTATGTATTTGATTGAAGAAAATATGTATTTAATAATCGAAAATTTATTTAATTAGCCTATTTAATTCTAGAAGTCCATGGGATGATTATAAAGGATTATTAAGTGATTTTATTATGTGTTATTAATGATTCTCGCATGTATATAAAGTAAAGATTTTGGGGGTTATACTTTATGGTTTGGAAATAAAAGAAATTATATTGAGATTTAAGGATTTATTTTAATATAGTATATAAGTATGGTAAATAAATTAAAGACCTTTAGATATCATATTTTTAACCGTTAAGTATTTTTGGAATTTATATACATGAATCCAAGTTATAAACTATACTAGAATTATTTAACTTTCATTTGAATATTGAATGCATAACTTGTATGGTAAATTTAGTATATATGTTTTATTACCTATTTTGAGAAGATTTATTATATTATCTATCTCTACTCTAGATTGAATTTAAATTCTATTGATGATTTTAATTCTATGCGATGAAGAATCAAAATAAATAAAGTTATAATACTGTCTGTTATGGGACTTCCGATAATATTTCTTCGGTTATTCTTTGGAATTGTTATATAGAATAATATTATGGAGAGTCTAGATTATGAAGAATTTGGTTAAACAGATTAATATTACCATTTGATATGGTATATTTATTAATATTTTTCCCATTACTCTTATGACTCATGGTATTGAATACAAGATGGAGTGAGTGTGACATGTGAGCACTGAATAAATGATTATGTAAAACAAGGTGGTACGGGACATCGTCATGATATTTATTCGGTTATTCTTTGCTCATGGATGACACCCATACTGGGATAAGTAAGATGAGAATACGTGGAGCTCTCTATAGTGAGAGAGTCTTCTTGCATATTGCAATGTGTCAACATATTTATATGGTTGTGTGTCAACCAATATACTTGTATATATATGTGGTATCTGTTTGACTATCATTGTCCGACTCCTCTTATGATGCAAGATTGAACTAGATTAGGTCAATATCAACACTGGTGACCTAATTGCGTGGTCACGTCCAAAATCCATGACACTATTATATTTATATAGCTATATGCTATCACAGTATGCATTCGCTGATGCGTCACCTGGGCCAGCAGTCGTTACCATTGGGGCATGTGCCGGGTCATGATAGAGTTGAGTCCTCATTATTGATAAGCACATTGGTGCATCTTATTAAGATACAAATGGGAGGTAACTTAAGAGTGTTGGAGTTGTGTCAGATGAACATGTGTATAGTCTCCTGGATCAAGTGTGTATTGTCGGTCTCCCATCTAGTTCTGGTGTCCGTAATAGATAGACTGGATTATCTATACACCTTACATGGGATGATGAGCTATGGTTATACTTAAGACTATGTCCAAAGTATTGTCAATCCCCATAACCTTCTTTGGCATGTGTAACATCCCCCTACTTGGAGGCCAAAAACTAACGGCTACGGATGCTGCAGCCATCCATAATTATTAATCCTCGGCGATCAAATACGGCGATATCAGATACATTGATACACAGAAACACAAGAATATGGAATAATTTTAAACAGCAAATAAAATCCACATTCCATTTCAAAATATTTCAAATTGATTACATAATCCCAGCTTGCAGACCATGTTCAAATAACATATAATAACAAAATACGCCAAGAGCGACATATGAAGATGCCCCCTTGGTTGATCAGAGTACATACTAAGGCAATGAAACAGTTTGCCTTTACAGTCAAACATACAACAGAAATAAAAACTTTAAATAACTATCTGCCTCCTTCACGCCTCCGGAAGCTTTATTCGTCTAAGAGAAAATCTGGAAACATTTAACTCTCAACCTACTCAATATCAATTGAGTACCCGAGAGTTTAAGGGGAAAACAAAAACTTTGAGTCAAACAAAAATCCTGGTATGAATAATAATTTACCATCTCAAACCATTTGAATATCTAGTGAGACCACATCGCTTAGCGGAACGGGTTTTCCCCTCACTAGTATCCTAAAACATTTATAAAACCATATACTGTGCTCCTGCATCCACAATGGTTAAAACATAGTATTTCAAAACATTATGATAATATGCAAAACAATTAAATCAATTCTTGATTACCCATCCCCATTCATTCTAACTATCTGTCTCAATTATAGTTTCTAGGGTTACTATTAACCTGTTAAATGTTAAGGACTATCTGTCCAATTACTTAGTTTTCATGGGATCACTAAGAACCTATTGGTAACTCCAATATCCTATCTCTTATCCTAGTTTTCATGGGCTAACTAGGAACCTATTGGCTGACTTCCAATATCTTAATCCAGATATAATTTTCATGGGCTAACTACAAACCTACTGGCATCTGCCAGTATCAAATCATAGTTTTCATGGGCTGACCATGAACCTATTGGCCCCTGCCAATATCATACAGTTTTCATGGGCTTACTATAAACCTATTGATCTATGCCAATATCTTTAAATTTAGAATTTAACATCTGTTAAGTTATATTCACTACTAGATCAATCTAGCTGGTTATTCTGCCCTTTCCCAAAATTCAGTTATGAGTTGAAAACAATGTCAATAACACATCAAAATCTTTATTTATTTACGCCATAGTTTTTCCTTAAAAATGAGAATGGGTTATTTGTTTTGAAACCTTAAAACCTGACTTTCAAAACCCTTGGATGACCTCCTCTGAAAGCTTAGAAATCCTATTTCCAAAACCCAAAGTATATATACACCTTTCGAAACCAACACGACCTTTCAATGGTATCAAGAAAACGTTCTTTAAAACATAGGTTTCGAAACAAATGAAATACCCTTTCGAAAGCATTGGGTTTTACTCTTAAAACATAATTTGGGTCAAGATGGTTGTATACGAAAGTATCTCTTTCGAAACCAACAAAAACTAGTTTGGGGAAAAATTGATGGTGTCAGAGCCATCTAGTTCGAAAGGAAAAAGGCTTTGAAAATCAAAACTTCAAAGGTCTGGGTCGAAACCCCCTTTCGACTCCATCTCCTTCGAAACCCCAACCCCTTTCAAAAACAATAAGGAAAAAAGTTTGGTTTAAGGTAAAACAAGAGCAACCACTTCAAAAGAATTACTGGACAACATGGTCGAAAGGTATAGTAGCGGCTAGGCTTCGACTAGGTCGAAACCAGCCCATTTCAAAAGCTTTTATTTAAAAGAAAAGGTTCCCCTTCGAAAGCTAGTACTTTCAGTATAACATGGAAACCTGCTTCGAAAGCTAAACAAACACCCTCTTTGAAAACAAATGTTTCGACTAAGTCAAAAGCTTTTAAATAAAACAAGGCAAGGATTTAACTTATGAAAACAAAACAGGGTTTCGACCCCATTAGAAGCTTACCCTTCGACACAATGGCTTCCACCCATCTTCAAACCCACTACGTACCTTACAGGAGATACCATGTATATTGGTTTCGAATATGAAGGTTTCGACTTTGATGGTTTTGACTATGATGGGCGGAATCTAGGGAATCGAAAGGTACATTCCATTAAAGGCGAAACACCTTTTTCTGATTAAAGGCTGAATTTTTGGCAAATTTAAGTAATCTCTTCTTAACAACTGGTCTAGTTGTAAAACACTGATTTGGCTACTATAAAACTTTTCAATTTCTTTACTTCTGAAACTGTTGCATTAATTAAATCCTAAATTAAATGATTTAAACGTTAAAACCTTTCCATATAACCTAAAACCGACATTTTTAGAAAATCCCCTCTTTCAAAATAATTTATTTCCCCTAGTAAATCAATTGGGAAAATCCCCAAAAATCATAGAAATTCGAATTAATCATGTAATCAAACATATTAAAATTTTTGACCCAATTACTTCCTGAAATAATCGAAATAAAATTTCTAACCCAATTAATCATATTTTCCTTTGAACATTCATATTAAATTTTCCATAGCTTGGAAAATTCTAATAATTAAAACCCATCTCCAAAATTATGTTTTACTTAACATGAAAAATTTCCATGGCATTTCAAAATCAATAACTCATAGTTTTACCCTTGAAACCATACAAATTATATATAATGTAATTGTTTAACTCAAACAATTCATAATTTTAAGCATATTATCACCCAAAAATTTAATAAAAATGAAATAAAACATAAATCTGAAATCATAGGATTATAGAAACCAAAACGAGATGGAATAAATTATTATTCACCTTAGATTTGATAAGGAACTTGAGATTTGTTACTGAATAATCATTTCTGACTTCGAGATTTGATAACAATTTCTACAAGGTTAAAAGATAGTAAAGGGATAAGACTTCAAGATTCGACCAGAGCGACCATCATCGCTGACCATCTCAACCGTGCCATTCTGACTTCGGAGAACGATCCATGTTAAAATTTGTTATGTTCAACAAGTAAGGTTCCATTGATGAGCTTTGAAGGGCAATCATACATGTAGTTCTACGGGAAAGTCCAAATATGCAAGGCTAAAGCTCGTCGAGGTTAAGTGTTCGAATATGCAAAAAGCCCTGAAATTCGTATCCATCATAATTCACATTGGATCGTTCCTCTAAAGCCGATATTCGTATCGATCAAAGCATTCAAATCAACTGCCTCTTCGTATCGATCGAACATTTAGATCGATGATCTGTTTGTATCGATCGTTTCAGCCATGGCCTTCATTCGTATCGATGCTGATCGTGTCGATTCAGTCGTATAAATTAGTCATCTTCCTTATCTCACTTCCAGAAGCGAACTTTCATATCGATCCAGGAGACATAGCTATTTCGTCTCGATCAAGGGGGCAGAACTTCCGCTTCCCCCGCTTGTGTGGATTTCCAGATCGATCTCCCATTAGTATTCATATCCATCAATATGAAACCGTTGCTCCCCTGTCATCGATTCGAACTCATGGATCCATCTTGTCTCCTTCTTCTTCAATTCCCCCAATTTCCATTGCCGACCATCTCAGTTTCACACTCCGACACCAACGACACCGAAGATGGCCATTAAGATGAACGAAGAGGCACGAAGCTCGAGTCCCATCATTTTAGGCGTGATTCTATTGATTATTTACCTAGCTCGAAGAATCTGGGTTAAAGGTTAACAATTTGGTATTTGAAGACGAAAGTTCTACAGATTCTCTTTTTCTCTGATGGGTAGATGTAGCGTATAAACAAGGTCGAAAAATATGCTAAGTACAAAAAGTATTTATACTCCTTCGTATCCAAGGCAAAAAACAATTTGTATCCCAGTTTCCTTACTGATTGAATCGGTCAACAAACCCATCGATACGAAGAGTACTATGCACTTGTGTCTGGATCATTCGTATCCATCAATACGAAGTGCATCTGAACCCTAATATTTTGTATACATCTCGTATCCATCGATACGAAGCATTCCCATGTGTTAATGTTTACAACTCTCGTATCCATCAATACGAAGCACATATTGTACATCAATTCAAGCCAAACCGTATCCATCATTATGGAATACACCTTTTGTAAACCCACCTCGTGTCGATCACTATTGATACAAAATACACCATGATACACCCCAGATCGATCCAGGAGAGGATCAATGCGCAGAAGGACATCAAAACAACCACCAATCGTTGTTGCAACTCGGATTTCATATCGATCCAGGAGAGGATCGATATGAAACTCGATCCAAAAGGGACCATCAATCGATGGTAAGGACTTCTTTTCACCAAAATCGGTTTAAAAAAATAAAAAAGAAGAGAAGAACCAAGAAGTTGACAACGACCCGTGAACGTGCAAGCGTGAATGAGAGTCAGGTTAAAATACGTGCATGCATGCTATACTAACATTTGATTCTCAATGTTAACAAAAATTGAATGCTTACCTAGTGACAGCCAGAACAGTCAACAACAAATTTCTAGGACTTGACCTTCAACTACAACAAAAATTGCATAATCATTAGCATTCTACAACTCAATATATATACTACTGGAAATCAAACGGGGGTTACATCTCTTGATGAAAGGACAACAACTATTTAGTAAATCAGATAGAACCTTTTCAGAATGAAGATTGCGGCTTTTCAAAGCACATCATGTTCACACAAGATGTACTTTGGGGGGCAAATGTTATCCCGCCTTTTGGCGAAGCCGTGATACCAATGACTTGACTAGAGACTGAAGACAATCCGCTCCGGAAATCAGTTATCTACAGATTCACGATGGATACAGGAAAACTAGGCCCGAGTCCGGATCGAGCCATAATTAGCATGGTATGACAAGCAAAGCTAGGAAAGACAACATTCCAAATTTTAGGACAATCGAAGTTTGTATGCTCAAGTTATGGAACGATCAAGATCAATGTGAAACATGCCCATTTCGTATCCATCAGCATCGATACGAAATAAACATAACTCTATCACTCGGCATCCATCGTTCGTATCCATAAGGTTCAACCCTATATCGATGGACTTCAGCACTCACCAGATCGATCACATTTCATTTGGCCGGCAGCTGAACATTTCGTATCGATCAACTGCTTGATCGATACGAAGAGTAAAGTCGATGATCGATACGAAGATGGAGGAAAAGCATCAGATGGATACGAAAGAAGCGGTCAACCCAGAGGAAATGATCCCCATCCTCCACAAAGCACGTGTGCTACGTCATTGACACGAAGGGATCGATACGATAGGTATTGATAAGAAGGCCTCAGCCAGTCCATATTTGCAACTTTGATCGATCAATTACTCCACAACCAAAACTCCAAATGCAATGAGATTTTAACAGAAGGTTGCATATCATCTCAGGAACGTCCATGATCGATCATAGCCCAATTGGGGCTAATTCCAATCGATATGAAGGCTATGTGGATCGATCAGGGATTGATCCCAAATGACTCCAGATCGATTGTGTGGGCCCACCTAGGCTTGAGAAAGGGTATTCTGAGATTCACGGCAGATATTTCCAGCTTCACACCTATAAATAGCACCCTCATTGCAACTAAAACGGACTTTTTATGCTGCTGCTTGAGTTGAACTCCATTGTAATTCAAGTGTTAGCTGTCATACTGTTGTAACTCAGTTTCTAATTTGAAATAAACATCAAAACCTTCAAATTGGATGTAGGCCACAGCGTCGAACCACTATAAATTCTTGTTTTCTTTCTGTTACTGCTTATTTTCTTGGTGTGATTGTTAGATTAGCCTCATTTTTCATTTTACTTCTTCATTCTAATCTCTTCAATTACATCCGACGAGTGTTGTGCCCATTTTTGGTACAAATATTAACATAATAACAGATGATTGTAAAATAGATTCTCAATTTTGTTTGCAAAAAGAAGTAGTTCAAATAAAAATAGAAAATGTGACCGAAGAACGTTTTCCGAAATTTTGACTTTTCGACACCCGTAAGTCATCAGGAATGTTGTGCACACTTGGTGCTACATGCATACATTTATATATGTTAGCAATAATATTAATTAAGCATGATTATGTATATAAACTTATATATATATCTAAGCATGGATGTGACAAATTATGTTATAAAAGGCATATATATATACACACACACACACACGAATAAACATACTTATATATACACAAAAAATCTCAATATCTTTAGTACACACACATGGAAGCTATAGCATGATTTAAGGCATGGAAAGGGGGTAATGTGTACAAGTAAGGGAGAGGGGAGGTATGTGGTGGATGCATGTGTGTATATTTAATTCTTATCACTTTATGTATTTTAATATAATTCCTAAGCCTATATATAAATCCTTCCTCTCACCAAATTCCACTTGACATTTCCATTCTTCATTTTCTTCACATCTTCTTCTTAAGATCCCCAATACTCTCATGGCCTTCTCGTTAATTCCTAAGAGAAAAAGTTAGTAAAAACATTTCAAAACATAGCTTAAATCACTCTGTTTCAATTCCTAAACTCTTCTCTTCACAAAACAAGCTCCTACACCTCAAAACCACCAAGGCCGAGCCATGTTATAGCAATGGACATGCCAATTGTTCACTAAACCAAGCCCATTTAGACTTCCAAGGGTCCACATCTTCACTTTGTTGAGCTAGGAGCAAGTGAGTTAGGTCGAGAGCAAGTTTAATTTGATTTAGTGAAAGTTTGGTGAGTAAAGTTCATATTTTTAAAAATCGAGTTCTAACTTTTTAAAATTGTAAATTTTTTGAGTTAAAATGTTTCTTAAGTATGCAGTAATGTTATATGTTATGTATGCATGCATATATGTTGATTTGGTGTTGATTGCTTATGCCGAATTTGGAGTAGGAGATAAAGATTATACCTAGAAGGTTGGAAAAGTTAGTTAGTATTGTGAAGTAATATTTTATTTATGATGGGATATTATGTTTGAAGGTTGTATTTGTTGTATGTGGTTCATGACACAAAGGTAGCGATTCGCTAACCAAAAGCGACGTAGGAATCCGCTTTTTGTTGAAAGTTTGATTTTTGTGTCAAAGTGAAAAGTTTTCAAGTTTAAAACCTTGATTTTGATTTCAAAAGTTTATTTTCATGTTTCAAAGAGGATAAGAGTTCAAAAGGGAAGTTTTAAAAGTATAAAAAGGAAATTTCAAGTTTTTGAAATTACGCGTCTGTATAGCGATAGTCGCTATACGCGTAGTTCGGTAAATCTAGCTATTTTTCTAATCTAAATTTGTTTTCACTTAGAATTTTTTTTGGAAATGTTTTCTAAATTTAATTTAGTAATTAGAGAAAAATTATTTGATTATTTGATTATTTAATGATTATTTAATGATTATTTAATTGATTAATAGTTTAATAAAGATAATTAGTACTTAATCATTATTTATTAATGGAATTTAATTTTTAAGTGTTAATCAATTAAGTTAATCAAGATTGCTACTTTATTAAAGTTAATTCTATTTAATTATTATTTAGTTATTAATTAACTATCAGTTAATTATTTATTTAAGATAATTATTAATTAATTATTATTTTGAAAAGGGGTTTATTTAATTAATCTTTGATTATAGTTAATTATGTTAATAAGATTTAATTAAAGTTTAATTACTTTTAATTAGAGTTTAATTACTATTTAAGAAGGATTTGACTCTCATTTACAAGGGTTTTAATTTATTTTAAAACCGCTTCGAATTTAAGTAATCAGTTTTGTTTTAAACTATTTTCTTTTCAAGTTTGTTTTTAAACTAAGAGATTTCTATTTCGCTTATGCTTAAGTAAACCCATATGATTAGGAAAACTAAATGACATTTATTAGCAAAACAAAACATCATTCTGCTATTACAATTAACTTGGACATCAACTTAAGTTGATTGATTGTTATATGTTCATCCCTTATATACCTGTTGTTATATGGTGCCATGTTATACTGGATAAGTAAAATCAAATTAAAAGCACTATTATGGTCGCTAAGCCTCCGTTTGATTTTGTAAAGATAAATATTTCATTTTCTTTTTGAAATGGTTTCAAAGTTATTGCATTATGAACAAGATATTTAAAGGAATTTGGAAATTTATAAAGTGTTCTGGGTAAATGGATTTGAGTTTTTAAGCAAAGAAGATTTCATAAATAAGGGAGATTTATAAAATGGATTGCTTATTAAAGGAAGCTAATTTGATTAAGGTTATTAAGAAAGTTGTTTAATCAGGAAAGGTTCATAAAGAAGTTTTATAAATGATTTTGGGGTATTTATAAAATAATTTTTGGAAACTGATTTGGATATTCAAAAAGAGAGTTTATAGAAAGGTTTGGATATTTATAAGAAATTTATATGAAAAGTCGGGTATCTATAAAAGCAATTTATATAAATGCTTTTAAATACTTATAAAAGAGTTTATAAATGAATTTGGAAGTCTGGAAAGTATTCTGAAATGGATTTGGATTTCAAGTAAAAGAGATTCATGAATGAAATAGATTTTATTAAAAAGGATTTATCGAAAGAAATATAAAAAAAAAGAGAAATTTGAGATCTGGGTTTCCCTAAACCGACCTTTCAAAAAAATAGTGGTATGGAACATCCATTCCACACATAACACCAAGGGAATAGTGTTTAGGGTTGTCCTTACCTCCAATTTAAACAACATTTGTTTAATTCTCTTTAACATGATTTGGAAGTAAGAAGTAATCCACAAATGTTTTGTGTATATACTTATATCAGAGATAAGTATATGAATGTTTTAGACAAACGTTTTGAATGGAAATTTATGAAATAAAGATTTATTTTGAGGCTTGGTGGTTGGTATGGATAAATAAATCTCTAATGGAATTTGTTGTTGTTTGTTTATTTGATAGTTAAACAACTTACTATCAAATATGGACCCAAAACGTAACTTTTGAAATATCTAGGAGAAACAAGTGAGTTATATGGCATAGTCATCTCGGATGATGCTGTATTGTGCGTATAAATTTCGTTTAGTTCTCCTAGGACAAATGATAAGGAAATCCATCCACTAACGGTTAGGAGGTGATCTCCGCTTTTATCTTTGACTGTTTATTTCCTAAAGAACCAGAGTTGAGTTTACCGGAAACCATCGAATGCTGTTTCGAAGAGACCGAGATCAGATATGTTATCTGAAAACCACTTTGATCCAACTCAAGCATTTCGAAGTGAAGACATCTTGAAGATGATGGAATTGAAGACGGAGCTCTTTGAAGTGCAAGGGTTGCTTGCTACTAAGCCTGAGGGTGATCCCAAAACGGATGTAGTAGAGGTGGTGCATTCGGTTTGTTCATATCCTGAACAACTTGTATGGATGAATGATGGCAATACATTGCTACATGGAGGGCAGTAGTGTTAGCATTCTAAGTGGGAAGTGTTATATATAAGGTAAAATGTAGCCTCAAGCCTTATCAACCAGGAATACCTAAACCAGGGGAGATGCATCAGGGCTAAGTGGGTGCTCCCATTAGGGTATGATCATCCCCATCTAGAGTCAATATTATCTCTCATTTGTATGCTTCGGTGCCCATTAACCAAGGGGTGATTATGTTCGGTACTACTAGTTAAGTGGAAGGCCTATTTTATGTTGGCAAGGGATCCCGACAAGGTCCTCGATGTTATTTTATCTAGAGGTGCACCGTGACTGGCGATACCCCAGTAGCCTAGTCATTGCATGGAATCCATTCTCCAATTAGTGGGTACGGACTTAGTTATGCCCAACTACATTGAAATGTGAGATGCAAGCATTTTAGCTATATTCATATTTTACTTTGACCCCTAGACATTAATATAATACCAATGGATTTTCTATAGAAACGTTTTGGTCATCAAATGGTAAAAACCCGTCCGTGTTTATGTGCGTCGTGGTCTTACGCGATGCCTTTGATTTAAATGATTTTATAAAGCTAAAATGTGTTCTTTACTCACACCAGACCGATGTTTGACTCGGAGTTTATTTTCCCTTTTCCTAAACTCTTGGGTGCTCAAATTCGAATGTGCAGCCAAGTAGTGGAGGTTTTTCGCAAATTCATCTTGGAGGAGCTTGGAGAAGATGGCTTCATCGATAGCTAGTTTTTACCTTGTTTTCTGCTATATTATATGTATATTTTATCGGTTAGGTAGGGACAGTCTGTTATAACTGTCCTAGTTAACAAAATCATCCACTCGACTTCCTAGTGCACTTAGTAAATTATCCTCTTTGCCATTGTATAATCAGGACGTGTTCAAATCCGAATGAACCCAAAGCAAGTGGATGATTTTGTTAAAAACTATTTGTCTATAAATAGTATTGTTCCGAGAAGATATTTGGAAAAAGAAGAAATATTTTTATTAACTTGTCCGAATGTCTTGGAGATGACTAAAAATGGGTAACAGATGTGTTCGGATGGCAAACACTTCTTTTAAGTATTTCCCTTCTTAGTAAAGGGGTATATGGTATTATTTGGTAGCACCCAATTCCTTGACATTGTTTTGGAGTTACTCATGCTATATGTATGTTTCAAAAGGTTTTTGAAATAAAACCTAGGTATTGTTTTCTTGGACCCCTTAAAAGGAAGAGTTTTCAAAATAAAAAGATATTTTGAAGGTGGATTAATACATGAAGTTTTAATTAGGTTAAATTTAATAAGGAGGTTCAATAAACTTTGTTTATTTAAACTGTGTCTTTTGATTTTAACATTAAGGATATGAAGAATTATTTGTTGTTATGTAACGACCCGGAATTTTCGATCCCGAAAATTCCAGATAGTTAGGAAAAGAAGGAAGAGATAGAAGAAGAAACAGAAAACAAAACACAGAATCTCACATTCGCAGCGGATCAAAATATAATATTAAATAATAACAGTTATACTAAAGAATACTGTATCAGTTGATTACATTTTTATACACCAGAGTTACACACATACCCAAACACTGGACGTATACAAATCAACATGTCTCAGATACATAGAAATATATCATAGCGGAAACACTCCATACGTTCCTACCATCCAGCTCGTCTCCTGAGCTCCAGAACGTCCTTACCTGAAAATCTATAATACTCGGTCTGACCCGAGCATTACATCAAAGTAACACCCGGGTCAGGCTGGAAACCAGCATGAGTAAACCTATCTAACATGGAATACAACAGCATAAAACTACATAAAACCCAGGGTAACTCGTATCAATTTACAAATTCACAATTTGTTATAGACATCACTTATTTCACATATCAATTTCTAAGTACCAAAACTTAGATTAAATGGTCCAATTCACTTAAATCATTCCATACCAGCCTATTGATTTCATATATAAATCTACAAAGAATCGAAGTGGTTTCGGGTATTAACTAATACCCGACTCCGGTCTCTTCGAATCCCATGTCATTTATTAAACCAAAAGTTTAAGTTTAAACAATACAATTTATACACAACAATTCATCTCAAATCATAAGCTGCACATATCTCATATCAGAGGTCTCACATAATTCAAGGCATTCAATCATCCATAAGCAAGGTTTATCAACCACATCATCTCTAATTAATTTAATTTACCACCAATGAATTAAATTAATTACTTTAATTACTTTTAAATCCTGCATACTTAACATTAATTAATTAATTACAAACCAATTAATTAATCATCCCTTAACTATCCATCTTAATTAATCATCCTTGATTAATTATTATTTAATTACATTAAGTAATTAATCTTCAATTAATTACATAAATTAATTATCCTTAACCATTTACAGTAATTAACCTTTAAACAGTCTTTAATTAATCATTAATTAACCTTTAATTAATCTTTAATCAATCATTAATTAAGTAATTATTCTTTAAGTAATTATCCTTTAATTACTTATATTAATTAATAAATCATTAATAACTTAAGATCTTAATTAACTAAAAGATAAACCATTTTATCTTTATTAATCACTTTAATTATCATTTAAACCTTATTTAATAAATCTTGTAATAATTTAACTTAGACTTTAAAGTTAATTAACAATTAAAACATCTGTTCTTAATTAACTTCTTAATATCATTAAGTTTATTAAAAATAAACTTTAAAAATAAAGGTCATACATATATTTAAAACATTTTGAACTTAATTAATTTTAAAATTTATTTTAAAACCTTTATATAATTCCAAACTTAGATAAAACAATCATTATACAAAAGAGCTAATTAAGAGATTGATTTAAACTCGATTTGTTTTAAAGGTTAAAACTGTTTTTATTCCAAACCTATAAACCCGAGCCAACCTTCAGAAAACCCAAGACCAACCCCGAGTTAACCCACATTTTTTTTCTTCCCCGAGCTATTTCGTAAAAACCTTCGAGTTCGTCCCGAGAATTCCTCGTCTTCCTAAATCAAAAAGATACACGCCATCACGTGCACGTGTACAGATCGTCGAAGTCAAACCGACCGACCATGCTACCCTTGACACATCACCGACACCTTGCCGATCACCACAACCTCTCAGAACCCATCAATTCGCTGCAGTTCAAATTCGAGTAACACGATCAAATAATGGAACCTATCACCGTCGACAAAACCCACCACCACCGATGATTCTGATTACTGGAATCCACACAAATTTGACCAAAGCTTCATCACGTCACGATGCATCGATCCATCTCCTCGCGATCGATTCCGATCAACCATCGATGACGGAAACACCCCGAGAAACACCATGACCAAAACCCGGTCTAAAACCCTATTTCGTCGATGATTGACCACCATAACAATTAATAAATCCAACAACTATTTTTCTAATGATCCATAGATCTCCGACCATCTCCAGTTTCAAACACGACGAACCCTACGTTGTTAATCGCCGGAATTTGACGAAAATGCCAATTCCGTTCAACTCACATTTTCTCATAATTTAATAAACTAAAAATCCTGAAAGTATTTTCTAAAATCATGAATTTCAATTTCGAATCGAGTTATGAAGTTGAAACACAAATCTATGATCATCGATTTTTGACATATATATGATTTTCACTATGATTCCTTATTTCAAAATTAATTACTTAATATAAATTTTCAAAACCATTTTTAAAATTTGAATCAGGTGAGTACAATCAAATGTTATTTGAAGATCATTACTGTTTGCGCCAAAATTGGTCACAAACCCCAAATGTTGTGAAAGCACCAGTGTATGAATATAAATCAACAATATTCGCACACAAATCTTAAATCTAAGCAAACAGAGTATCACAATTCAGAAATAATGAACAGAAACACGAGATTTATAGTGGTTCGGCGATCTTGCCTACGTCCACTCTGAAGTTGATGATTTTATTGATGTTCGCTCGATGATTACAATCTCTTCTAATGTAGTACAACTGAAATTATATGCTAAGTCTCAATCTAAGGTAGCGGTGGTGTTCTGGAGTAAATCTGGCAGAATCTGGGCGCTCTTTAGTACTTAGAATTATCCGACCCCTTTTCTGAATGACTAGGGGCTCTATTTATAGGTGTAGGAGGCTGATATTTCGCCTAAAATGAGGGGAGACCAGTTCTGGTACGTCGGGGGGCCCACATGGCCGAAATCTGGAGATCCGGGCCCACTTTGGGATCGATTCGACCCTTGGTTCGAATCGATCAAGAAATCATCCAATCGAGCTGAAATTTGGTGTGAACATTCTTCATCATGCGCTTAAGCTTCTGTTAAAATTTCATGACATTTGGACTTGTAGAACTCGAGTTATGATCGATTCAAGTTGAAGATTTTCGCTTTCTGGAGTCGCTCGAATCGATCCGTTCGAATCGATTCGTTCGAATCGATTCTCCTTCACGTGAAGACAACGGCGTGGTGCGCATACTTCGTATCGATCCGCTTCTCACTCTGGATTAACTGGGTCGGCTCCATGTTCCTCGCCGCTTTGACTGGGTGGATTCGTGGTAGTGGATTCGAAGACATCCCTCTTCGAATCGAATGAGCGAAGGTCTTCTTCGAATCGATCTAGGTACGTTAAAGTTGATCGATTCGAAGTTGCCTCAAACAGTGTGGATTCGAAGGTCTTCAACATGGTTGATACGAAGTGAAACAAACCCGTGGACTCGAAGCATTCTGTCTTGATGGATTCGAAATCACTCATGGGATGGAGTCGAATTGAGTCCAGTTCGTGGATTCGAACGTTGAGGGTGTTTTGATGGAGTCGAAGCAATGGACCTGAAGGCAATCATAAGATGGAATCGAAGCTTCTTTCATTTCACCGATTCGAAGGTCTTCTACTTCGTTCGATTCGAAGTGAAAGCATGTTTGATGGAGTCGAAGGCTAAAGCACTTCTCAGGGATTCGAAGCAATCAGGGGAATTTCGTTGGAGTCGAGCTTGATGGATTCGACCTTTAGGGGATTCGAACCATATGGAGACGAATTCAAGGCTATGTCCTTCACTTGCGTCGATGATATCTTGAGCGTACGATCTCAGATTGTCTTGAAATTTGGAATGCTGGCTTTCATGGCTTTGCTTGATATGTCTTATCAATTGTAGCCCGATCCGGACTCGGACAAAATTCATCGATATCCATGGTGAACTTGTGATGTAACTGTCCTACAGGATGAACTGTCATTAAGTTCTAGTCAGTTTTTTGGTGTCACGGCCTTGCCAAAAGGCGGGATAACATTTGCCCCTCAAAACATGCCTTGCGATATGAAGGTGTGTTTTGTAATGCCATAAGCTGGATGTTCATATCCTGTTGATGCCCTGCAAAGAAATTGATAGTTTTATCTGATCACAAATGACGATCGTTTGGGATCGTATGTCATTCAAGGCGATATGGGACCTTTCGAGGTCGGATGTCGTTCACTGCAAATAAAGAAATGGGACCGTTCGCGGTCGGACGCCGTTCGCGATAAATAAAGAAATGGGACCGTTCGCGGTCGGATGCCGTTCGTGGCAAATAAAGAAATGGGACCGTCCGCGGTCGGATGTCGTTCTAGACGAGTTGCGACCGTTCGTGATCGTGTGTCGTTCTAGGCGAACTATGACCGTTCGCAGTCAGGTGACGTGGAAAGAGGAATGTGATCGTTCGCGATCGCGTGCCGTACGGGGCAAAAATGTGATCGTTCGCGATCGAATGTCATATTAGGTGAATTGTGACCGTTCGTGGTCGAGTGCCGTACGAGGCAGAGTGTGATCGTTCGTGATCGAATGTTATACTAGATGAAGTGTGACCGTTCGCGGTCGGGTGCCGTTCGAGGCAAACGGTGACCGTTCGAGGTCGGGTGCCGTTCGAGGCTAATGGTGACCGTTCGAGGTCGGGTGCCGTTCGAGGCGAATGAGTGTGCCCGGGAGGGGGACTTAGTATTATCAATGTCAGGTTCACGTTCGGGTGAACTTCTGAATCAGCGATCGTGGCGGTTCGTCGCCATACAAGGTGTGCTTGTGGACCGTTCGCGATCCAAAGCATACGCAAGTAACTTCTTCTACAGAATTGAAAATATCAAATTAACGTTCACAGAAATATTCAAACAAACAAAGTCTAAATGTTCAAATCAACATGAAACAAAAGCAAAGCAAGGATGTCGAAGTGTAAATCCTCACTACGAGACAATCAACAATCATTCAGAGCATGCCCGTGGATCGTTCGCGATCTCATACATGTGTAAATGGTTTGATGTTGTTAGTGAGGAGTTTACGACTTGTTCATCGTTTATTCAAATCAATTGATAACCAAACGGTGTCCTGGTTCAGGATCACCCCTAGTTGATGTAGATGGTGGTCGCTCTGGTTCCACCGTTGGAGTTCGCCTCCTCACATACTGAAGTAGCCTGCCGTTCCTGATATGCCCTTCTACTTCATCCTTCAGATGTCTACAATCATTTGTGCTATGCCCATTCAGCTCGTGGAATAAGCAATATTTGTCTGATTTTCTCTCGTCGGTAGTTGGATCCCGTCGTATTGGTCTACGATAGGCAACTTGCTCTCGGGTGTCTTGGTAGATTTGCTCCAAACCCTCGTTGAGTTCTGAATAGGTGGTAAATCGCGACTCCCTCCGTTGCCGCTTTGACCTGTCATCATTTTCTTCAGCCTTTCGTTTTCCTTTATCCTGGTCTAAATCCTTTTCAAAAGGTTTTTTGTCTTTAAGTGCATAAACTTCTATTCCCTCTCCTTCTTCTCTTTCAGCATTAGTGTCTTCCAATCGTAAAAACTTTTCTGCCTCGTGATAGAATTCTCCTAGATCCATAGGTGGATCCTTAGTTAATGAATTTTTGAATTCCGTGCCGTCAGCTATTCCGGACACAGCTGCCATCATAACCATGGATGGATCTGGCCGATACACCGATGCTGCTGCCGCATTGAACCGCGTCAGGAAATTCCTCAAAGACTCCCCAGCTTTCTGTTTTAGCGTTGCCAAACTCATCACATTCTTGGGTCTTGAAATATGAACCCTGAATTGCCTCATAAATTTCTCAATCAAATCGGTCCATGTCCCAATGGAGCCGCTCTCTAGCTGTCTGAACCATAAAGCTGCTATGTCTGTCAAATACAATGGGAAGCACCGGGCCATGACTTCCTGTGATGCCCCCAGCACTTCCATGTGCCTTATATACCTCGTTAGATGGACCGCAGGATCCGTCCTCCCATCATACCTCTCTACTGTTGGCAGTTTGAATTCTGGTGGGTTCCTAGCCAATCTAATCGCAGGAGAAAAGGGACTCTTGTTCACGTCTTCAAGATCTCTGTTTACTAATCTGCCTCTCATGGCTCGCCTGACCATCTCTGCCAATCTATCATTATCTCCAAGCTGTAGTCCTTGTTTACTACCTTCGATCTGCCCCCCGAGTCCGTGTGAGCTTTCGGGTGTCTGCCCCCTTGGCTGAGCATTCATCCCTCTATCGCCGCCAGGTTGCTCGGATGTCCTTGTCTCTCTTCCCAGGTTCGGATCAACATGTCCTAAGTGTGTGCCCCCCAGCTCCGGCGCTGCGTTAGATGGTCCTGCTTCGTTCTGGATTCTGGTTGCTCCTTGATTTTGTGCTCCAAGTTGTACGATCTATTGAAGCAAATTCTGGATCATTTCCTCTTGTCTCTTCATCATTGTCTCCATCTCTTCCCTAGTGATGAAAACTGAAGCTTGGTTTGCTCCTGAGGAAGCCTCTTGACTCCCTTCGTGCTGACTTCGCTCTGGCCTCTGCCTTTTACTTGTTTGTCTTGTCATGATTCTTTGGATCTGAATCTCTTAGCCTTCTGATTCAAGTTTCAAATGATAGAACTCCTGAGTTCAACTCTCAGTGAAAGCACCAAAGTGTTTGCGCCAAAATTGGTCACAAACCCCAAATGTTGTGAAAGCACTAGTGTATGAATATAAATCAACAATATTCGCACACAAATCTCAAATCTAAGCAAACAGAGTATCACAATTCAGAAATAATGAACAGAAACATGAGATTTATAGTGGTTCGGCGATCTTGCCTACGTCCACTCTGAAGTTGATGATTTTATTGATGTTCGCTCGATGATTACAATCTCTTCTAATGTAGTACACCTAAAATTATATGCTAAGTCTCAATCTAAGGTAGCGGTGGTGTTCTGGAGTAAATCTGGCAGAATCTGGGCGCTCTTTAGTACTTAGAATTATCCGACCCCTTTTCTGAATGACTAGGGGCTCTATTTATAGGTGTAGGAGGCTGATATTTTGCCTAAAATGAGGGGAGACCAGTTCTGGTACGTCGGGGGGCCCACATGGCCGAAATCTGGAGATCCGGGCCCACTTTGGGATCGATTCGACCCTTGGTTCGAATCGATCAAGAAATCATCCAATCGAGCTGAAATTTGGTGTGAACATTCTTCATCATGCGCTTAAGCTTCTGTTAAAATTTCATGACATTTGGACTTGTAGAACTCGAGTTATGATCGATTCAAGTTGAAGATTTTCGCTTTCTGGAGTCGCTCGAATCGATCTGTTCGAATCGATTCGTTCGAATCGATTCTCCTTCACGTGAGGACAACGGCGTGGTGCGCAGACTTCGTATCGATCCGCTTCTCACTCCGGATTAACTGGGTCGGCTCCATGTTCCTCGCCGCTTTGACTGGGTGGATTCGTGGTAGTGGATTCGAAGACATCCCTCTTCGAATCGAATGAGCGAAGGTCTTCTTCGAATCGATCTAGGTACGTTAAAGTTGATCGATTCGAAGTTGCCTCAAACAGTGTGGATTCGAAGGTCTTCAACATGGTTGATACGAAGTGAAACAAACCCGTGGACTCGAAGCATTCTGTCTTGATGGATTCGAAATCACTCATGGGATGGAGTCGAATTGAGTCCAGTTCGTGGATTCGAACGTTGAGGGTGTTTTGATGGAGTCGAAGCAATGGACCTGAAGGCAATCATAAGATGGAATCGAAGCTTCTTTCATTTCACCGATTCGAAGGTCTTCTACTTCGTTCGATTCGAAGTGAAAGCATGTTTGATGGAGTCGAAGGCTAAAGCACTTCTCAGGGATTCGAAGCAATCAGGGGAATTTCGTTGGAGTCGAGCTTGATGGATTCGGCCTTTAGGGGATTCGAACCATATGGAGACGAATTCAAGGCTATGTCCTTCACTTGCGTCGATGATATCTTGAGCGTACGATCTCAGATTGTCTTGAAATTTGGAATGCTGGCTTTCATGGCTTTGCTTGATATGTCTTATCAATTGTAGCCCGATCCGGACTCGGACAAAATTCATCGATATCCATGGTGAACTTGTGATGTAACTGTCCTACAGGATGAACTGTCATTAAGTTCTAGTCAGTTTTTTGGTGTCACGGCCTTGCCAAAAGGCGGGATAACAATTACCTAAATCTTTTCAGATTTGGAGATATGAATTTTTTCTGGAATTTTGCTAACCTGTTATTAAACAGAGATAGATCTGTATATATACACAGACATGCATTCAACCATTTACACACATATATATATATATATATATATATACCTGCAGATATATTCACATTCATACAACATTATCATCACATGCATAAGATTCAAGAGAAACTGGTTTAAACAATAAAGTTTGCTCACCGATTTCCAGAGAAAAAGAACAGAGTTTGCTTGATGAAACAGGCCTTTGAAAATGCAAGCTGAAATTCTCATCTTTGATTCTCTGGCTTTAATTTTGTATTGTTGTTTTTAGTTAAAGTTTATTTAAGTTTTTAAGATGATGTTTACTTCATATTTTCTCAGTTTGGAATGAAACGAACTAAAAATGAAGAGTTGATATGTATAAAAGAAATATCAAAAGGATATGTCTTTGTACAGGTAATATATTTGTTTGTACAAATTTGATCAGTGATATTTTCTTCAATTGGAGGCTGAGATGATATTACTTATGCGTGCTGAGATTTGGCATTAATTGCCTTGTACAAATTTACTTATTTTATTTCTTTTGCGTCTTTCATTTCGGCTGAAGGTACTTGTATAAATTATTGTTGTCATTTTCTTTTCTTTTGCTTGTTCTAGCCTTGCACATTCATCTCCCTTCCCTTTTCTTGCTTGTCTCAGCTGAGATGATAGGGGTAAGTACATAGATTTTTTATTTTATTTTATTTTATTTTATGTATGTGTTCATACTTATCTTCTTTTTTACATATTTGAATGTATACTACTTGTTCCATATTATCATTCTTGAATATATTCTATTTTTCTTCTTATACTTGTAATTTTGTAATATAAATGAAGTTCTAGTTAACATGATATTTGAATTTATCTATGTTTACTTTAATTTTTATTCATAACCATATCATTTATCTTATATTTTTATTTCTATTTCTAACTTACACTATCTACTCTAAATTTTCATGCTTATGTCAATATCATATTTCTTAAGTCTATGTATTTATATTTATTTTTAAACAATATATTTGTTTTTTTTAAATAATAAGTTGTATTTAAATTAAATATTTACTAAAATAACACTGCCAAAAATCTCGGGTTGTCACATGTTATTAGGCTGTCTAATAGACATTTTTACCTTAGTAGTGTCTAAAAAAGTAGAATCTAAGATTTGGTTTGGCCAACATCCTACTCTTCTTAGCTACTTACTAGGCCAATTAGGGTAAAGGGGTTGATTTGGTCGACTTAGTTTCAAGACCCAAATTATTTTTGGCCTGCATCTAATAGTTAGAAGTATATAGAATTAAAAATTAGATATTTGTATATATTCTTAGGATTTAGAAGAGTATTATATAAGTTAATAAATTTAAAAATTGATCCTTATGAAGCATGATGGGAGGGTAGAAAGTAGTTAGATAGTAAGAATCGTTGGATCAGTACGCAGGTTGTATGAAGATCGTTTATCGTTTTCACATAGTTCTCGACCCTAGATTCAAGTATATGACTAAAGGTGTTTTACACCATTCGGAATAAGGATTTATCACTCGATATTTGATGACGAGTGTTGATGAGGGTTCTTATGTGGAACCAAAGTTGTCTATCATAGTTTATGGCTATGCAAGAAGAACAGAGGTTTCTAATTAAGAGGCCTGATCAAAGTCCGCACTAGGAAGTCGAGTGAACTATACTAGTTCGAAAGTGAAGTTATGTGCTCGGATGAATGATCAAATCATATTTTACATAGGAATGATCTATGTACATCATACAGACTGATGAATAGTCTAAGCGATTTTGGGAATTAGAGTGCGGTACAATTTCGGGGACGAAATTCTTTTAAGGGGGAAGAGTGTAACGACCTGGAATTTTACCACCTTGATTCCCGAATATTTAATAAATTTTAGATATTCAAATAATAGTTTTTAGAATTAAAATATAACTCTTTTAAATAATAACAACTGATGGTAAAATATATTTTCAATTTTGTTTACAAAAATAAGTAGTCCAAATGAAAATAGAAAATGTGACCGAAGAACATTTTCCGAAACTTCGACTTTTCGACACCTGAAAGTCATCAGGAACATTGTGCACACTTGGTGAAACATGCACACATTTATATACGTTAGTACTAGTATTAATTAAGAATAATTATGTATATTAACTTATATATAATTATACCTAAGCTGCTAAGCATGGATGTGACAAATTATGTTATAAAAGGCATATAGATACATATAAACATACTTTTATGTACACAAAACATCTCCATATCTTTAGTATACACACATGGAAGCTCTAACATGATTCAAGGCATGGAAGGGGGTAACATGTATAGGTAAGGGAGAGGGGAGGTATGGGGTGCATGCATGTGTGTATATTTAATTCTTCTTACTTTATGTATTTTAATAAAATTACTAAGCCTATATATACACCCTTCCTCTCACCAAATTCCACTTTACATTTCCATTCTTCATTTTCTTCACATCTTCTTCTTAAGATCCTCCATACTCTCATGGCCTTCTCACTAAATTCCTAAGAGAAAAAGTAGTAAAAACATTTTAGAACATAACTTAAATCACTCTGTTTCAATTCCTAAACTCTTCTCTTCACAAAACAAACTCCTGCACCTCAAAACCACCAAGGCCGAGCCTTGTTCTAGCCATAGACGTGCCTATTGTTCACTAAGCCAAGTCCATTTAGACTTCCAAGGGTCCACATCTTCACTTTGTTGAGCTAGGAGCAAGTGAGCCAGGTCGAAAGCAAGTTTAATTTGATTTAGTTAAAGTTTGATGAGTAAAGTTCATGTTTTTAAAACTCAAGTTACTAACGGTTTAAAATTGTAAAATTTATGAGTTAAAATGTTGCTTAAGTATGTGGTAACGTTATATGTTGTGTATGCATGTATATATGTTGATTTGGTGCTGATTGCGTATGCCGAAGTTTGAGTAAGAGATAAAGATTATACCCTGAATATTGAAAAAAATTTGTTAGTATTGTGAAGTAATACTTTATTTATGATGGCGATATAATATTATGATGTGATATTATGTTTGAAAGTTGTATTTTTTATATGTGGGTTCATAACACAAAGGTAGTGATTCGCTAACCAAAAGCGACGTAGAAATCCGCTTTTTGTCGAAAGTTTGATTTTGGTTTCAAAGTGAAAAGTTTTCAAGCTTAAACCTTTGACTTGGTTTTCAAAAGTTTATTTTCATGTTTCAAAGAAGATAAGTGTTCAATAGGGAATTTTTAAAAGTAGAAAATGGAAATTTCAAGTTTTTGAAATTATGCGTTTGTATAGCGATAGCCACTATACGCGCAGTTCAGAAAATCTAACTATTTTTCTAATCTAAATTTGTTTTCTCTTAGAAATCTTTTTGGAAATGTTCTCTAACTTTAATTTAGTAATTAGAGAACAATTATTTAATTATTTATTTAATGATTATTTAATTTATTAATAAATTAATAAAGGTAATTAGTACTTAATCATTTGTTAATAATGGAATTTAAATTTAAGTGTTAATCAATTAAGTTAATCATGATTTCTACTTAATTAAAGTTAATTATTATATAATTATTATTTAAGGATTAATTAATTATTACTTAATTGTCTATTTAAGATAATTATTAACTAATTATTATTTAAAAAAGGGGTTTTATTTATTTAATCTTTGATTAAAGTTAGTTATGTTAATAAGATTTAATTAAGGTTTAATTATTTTTAATTAGAGGTTAATTACTATTTAACAAGGATTTGACTCTCATTTTCAAGGGTTTTAATTTATTTTAAAATCGATTTGAATTTAGGTAATCAGTTTTGTTTTAAACTATTTTCTTTTCAAGTTTGTTTTTAAACCAAGGGATTCTGTGTCGCTTACGGTTAAGTATCCCCATATGATTAGGAATACTAAATGACATCTATTCGCAGAACAAAACATCGTTCTTCAATTATAATTACCTTGCACATTAACTTAAGTTGATTGATTGTTATATGTTGATCCCTTATATACCTTTTCTTATATGGTGCCATGTTATACTGGATAGTAAAATCAAATTAAAAGCACCATTGTGGTCACTAAGCCTCTGTTTGATTTAGTAAAGATAAATATTTCATTTTATTTTTGAAATGGTTTCAAAGTTATTGCATTTTGAACAAGATATTTAAAGGAATTTGGAAATTTATAAAGTGTTTTGGGTAAACGGATTTGAGTTTTTAAGCGAAGAAAATTTCATAAATAAGGGAGATTTATAAAATGGATTGCTTATTAAAGGAAAATAATTTGATTAAGGCTATTAATGAAGTTGTTTAAATAGGAAAGGTTTATAAAGAAGTTTTATAAATTATTTTAAGGTATTTATAAAAGAATTTTCGGAAAATGATTTGGATATTCATAAAGGGAGTTTATAAAAAAGTTGGATATTTATAAGAAATTTATATGAAAAGTTGGATATCTAAAAAAGCAATTTAGATAAATGATTTTGAATATTTTATAAAAGGGTTTATAAATGAATTTGGAAGTTTGGAAAGTATACTTAAATGGGTTTGGATTTCAAGCAAAAGAGATTCATGAATGAAATAGATTTGATTAAAAAGGATTAAATGAAAGAAATAAAAAAAAAGAAATTTGAGATCCGGGTTTGTCTAAACCGACCTTTCAAAAAAATGGTGGTATGGAACATCCATTCCACACTTAACACTGAAGGAATAATGTTTAGGGTTATACTTACCTCCAATTTAAACAACATTTGTTTAATCCTTTTTAACATGATTTGGAAGTAAGAAGTTATTCACAAATGTTTTGTGTATATACTTGTGTCAGAGAGATAAGTATAAGAATGTTACAGACAAATGTTTTGCAAGGAGATTATTAAATAAAGATTTTTTTAGGCTTAGTGGTTGCTATGGATAAATAAATCTCAAATGGAATTTGTTGTTGTTTGTTTATTTAATATTTAAATAATCGACTATCAAATATGGACCCAAAGCATAACTTTGGAAATATCTAGGAGAAACACGTGAGTTATATGGCATAGTCATCTCCGATGATGTTGTACTTTGCATATAAATCTCATTTCGTTCTCCTAGGACAAATGGTAAGAAAGTCCATCCACTAACGGTTAAGAGGTGATCTCCGCTCTTATCTTTGAATGTTTATTTCCTAAAGAACCAGAGTTGAGTTTACCGAAAACTATCGAATATTTTTTCGAAGAGACCGGGATCGGATACATTATCCAAAAACCACTTCGATCAAATTCAAACGTTTCGACGTGAAGACACCTTGAAGACAATGGAATTGAAGACGGACTCTTTAAAGTGCAAGGCTTCCTTGCTACTAATCCTGAGGGTGATTCCAAAATTGATATAGTAAAGGTGGTTCCTTCGGTTTGTTCACATCCTAAACAACTTGTATGGATGAATGTTGGCATTGTATTGCTACCTGGAGGGCAGTGTTAGCATTCCAAGGGGGAAGTGCTATATAAAAGGGAAAACGTAGCCTCAAGCCTTATCAACCGAGAATGTCTAAAATAAGGGAGATGCAGTAAGGCTAAGTGGGTCGCTCCCATTAGGGTATGATCATCCCTATCTAGAGTCGATATTATATCTCATTTGTATGCTTTGGGGCCCATTAACCAAGGGGTGGTCATAATTGGTACTACTAGTCAAGTGGTAGGTCGGTACTGTGTTGGCAAGGGATCCCTGCAAGGTCCTCGATGTTATTTTATCTAAAGGTGCACCGTGACTGGCGGTACCCCGGTAGCCTAGTCATTGTATGGAATCCATTCTCCAATAAGCACCGTACGGACTTAGTTGTGCCCAACTATGTTGAAATGTGAGATGCAAGCATTTCAGCTATATTCATATTTTACTTTGACCCCTAGACATTATTATAATATCAATGGATTTTCTATAGAAACATTTTGGTTATTGTAAGGTAAAAACCCATTCGTGTTTATATGCGGCATGGTCTTACGAGATGCCTTTGATTTTAAGGTTTTTATAAAGATAAAATGTATGCTTTACTCACACCAGACCCATGTCTGACTCGGAGTTTATTTTCCCTTTTCCTAAACTCTTGGGTGCTCAAATTTTAATGGGCAGCCAAATAGTTCAAGTTTTCCGCAGATTCATCTTGGAGGAACTTGGAGTAGGTGGCTTAATCAATAGCTAGTTATTACTTAGTTTTCCACCGTATTATATGTATATTGTATTTGTTAGGTAGGGACAGGCTATTATAACTGTCCTAGGCTAGAATTTGTATTAAAATGAGTCTGATGTAACATTTTTGAAATGACTTTGTATGTTGAGTAATATATATTGTTCTATTACGTTGTGAGATTCTATGTTGTTAGTTTCTTCTCTTCCATCTTATCATTCTTTTTCTTTTACCCTTAATGGCTCATCTTTCAGAGTAAGAAAGTCAGTTCGTTACTGGTACTCAATTGAGTAGTTTGAGAGCAGTGTTTCTAGGTCTTAGGTTTGATGAATAAAGCTTTCGGAGATGTGTAGGAGGTAAAGCTAACTATTTAGGAGTCTAATTATGTCGGATGTGTTGACTTCATTTTGTTTGAATGTATGTAATGGTAGAAATTGTATCTTTTTAGTAGTAAACTCTGATCAACCAAGGGGCCGTCTTCATATGTCATTCTTTACTTATTTTATTATAATTATATTTTCTATACCCGGGCAACGTTTTGAGATTATGTAATGAATATGGAAATTATAATAAAATCCGTGATTTGGAAAATTTTCATATTCCTATGCTTTGATGTTGATGATACTATTAGTCGATCTCATTTTATCACCGGAAATAATAATATTGATGACTGCAGCATCAGTAGCACTTATTTTCTGCCTCAGAATGGGAGATGTTACAACTTGGTATAAGAGCAAAGGTTTATGTAAAAATAAAATAATTTTGAACTATAAAAGAGTTTTTGAAAACATAATCCAAATGAATCGGAGAATGAGATTGGGGTATGGGATAATGTTATATAACGTACTTGTATTATATATATATAAGTATATATATTATCTTATTCTTCCTTCTCTCTTAGACCATTCTTTTGTATCTTACTAATGGTCGAACGCAGATTTAAGGAAATTAAGATATGGGGGCAGGAAAAGGAAGAGTGAATCTCGGTGGAGGAAGCACCACAACTAATGGAAATGTCAAGCCCAATACTAGGAGGAATCTGGGTCGACAAACAACTGCTAATGTGGGTGCAGGAACACGGTCGGTAGATATAGGAGCTATGTACCAGTTCTTTGTCAATATGATGCAAGCTGGAGTTACAGCTGGATTAGTTGGTGGTAATGCTGGAGGAGAAAATCTTAAAGTTTTGGTTGTCAACAACTATGCTGTTTTGAATCGGTATAATGCAAAACTTGGAGAAAAGCCATTTATTGGAATTGAGGATGCCATTGAAGTGGAGAATTGGCTGCTTCATTGTGAATGGTTTTTTTCCGATTTAAATTTGAATGACGAGCATAAGAGGAGATTAGCTTCCAGACAATTGCATGGAGCATCATTGTACTAGTGGAATAGTGTAACTATAGGAGTACCGGAAGACTTGGACAGAGTTTAGAAGGAGATTCAAGGAGAGATTCATGTCTGAAATAGCCAAGTTGACTTTGCTTGGAAAGTTCACTGAATTGGAACAAGATGATATGTCTTCAGTATGCGACTAGGTTTGAGGAGCTATCCAGATATGGATATGCAACTATGGATA
Source organism: Allium fistulosum (assembly GCA_030737815.1). Classification (NCBI taxonomy): domain Eukaryota; kingdom Viridiplantae; phylum Streptophyta; class Magnoliopsida; order Asparagales; family Amaryllidaceae; genus Allium; species Allium fistulosum. The sequence goes on from CM060906.1 coordinate 875,302,097, forward strand.
CCATGATTAAGAGGAACGATAAGTTCAATAGAGGATTGAAACTAGAGCTTGCCACAACAATATTACCGCTTCTTAGAGACACATGTGATGTATTAATGGAGATGGCATTGAGGAAGAAAGAGATGCTTGCACTGTTTAGTAATAACAAGCTAGAAGAGACTTAGGGCGGTACGAGTCAGAAAAGGAAGTTCTTTCAGGAAAAGGGAGCTCAAAGGGAAGGAGATACCAAGCATGGAAAAGCTAATGTTGTTTGCTAAAAGCGTGATAAGAAATGGCAATTTGCCAATGAGTGTCATTCCGAGTTTGGAAAGAAGGTCACTAGAAAGAAGAACATCAAGTGTTTCAACTTTGACCAGATAGGGCATTACAAGAATCAGTGCAGAGAACCAGCTAAGGTTGATAAAAGGAAAGTGTTTGCTTTGGAACCGTCTACCTCGAGACCAACAGTGGAGGAGAAATGAAAGTCTGTGATGGGAGGTACACTTTTGATTCATGGCATACCTGTTAGAGTATTGTTTAATACTGGTGCATCATATTCTTTTATCTCTCATTGTTTGTTAGACAAGCTTAGTTTAGAACCATCATACCTTGTTACTTCCTTAAGGGTCACGAATCCGATAGGAGGATATGCAACTCTTGGGATGAGATGTGACCATTTAGAGTTTGAGACATTAGGTCATATATTTGCCTGCTAGGATATTTTTTCAAGATAGGGAAATATCACTAAGACGCCCTAATAGTAGCGATTGAATTATATACGCAGTAGAGAACTCGAATTTTGATTTTGTGCTTTATTGGGTGCAATGGAGGAGGAAGACGAGTTGAATCAAGTTTTTGTTGTTAGAGAATTTGTAGATGTTTTTGAGCCAGTTACATGACTATCACCGAAACGAGCTATTGAGTTTCGAATAAATCATGTACCAAGAGTTGAACCAGTAAGTAGACCGCCTAGCAGAATGACACCTACTGAGATGAAAGAGTTAAAGATGTAGCTGGTAGACTTAGAAGGAAAGAATTTCATTAGACCAAGCAGTTCGCCTTAGGGAGCGGCCACGGTGTTCGTGAAGAAACTGGACATGTCGTTGAGAATGTGAATCAATTATCGCAAGCTGAATGAGAAAACGATAAAGAATCGATATCCCTTGCTTGAAATTGATGATTTATTTGATCAATTGAGTGGAGCCAAAGTATTTCCAGTTGGATTTGGCGATAGGGTTCCATCAATTGAGAGTGGCGGGGGATAGTATCCCTTTGACGACATCTCAAAAAAGATATGGTACCTATGATTGGTTAGTAATGCCATTCGAGTTGACTAATACACCTGCTTTCTTCGTAGATTTGATGTACTGAATCTTCTGAGAGCATTTGGATTGGTTAGTACTAGTATTTATAGATGACATCCTGATATATTCTAGGAATAAGCAAGATCATGAGCCTCACCTTAGAATAGTGCTTGAGACGTTGTGGAAATATCAATTAACAGCAAAGTTTTCGAAATGTCATTTTTGGAAGAAAGAAGTGAAGTTCCTTAGTCATGTAGTTTCAAAAAAAGAGTTTTCAGTAGATCCAGCTAAGATTGAGGCTGTTAATAATTGTAAGAGATCCGAGATGATGACTGAGATAAAGAGTTTTCTTGGATTAGCTGGCTTTTACCAGAGATTCATCAAGGATTCTCTCGTATAACAACACCGAAGGCTAAACTAACAAGGAAGGATGTGTAGTATGTTTAGATCGATAAATGTAAGGAGGCATTCTGAAAGTTGAAACATTTATCGACCAATGCGTCCGTGTAAGTTGTACCAGATGGTAATCAAGATTTGGTGGTGTATACAGATGCATATGGAATAGGATTAGGAGTTTTGTTAATGCAAGGAGGTAAAGTGATCTCCTACACTTCTCGATAGCTTAGACCCTATGAAGTTAGATACCCGACTCATGATTTGGAGTTGGCAACTGTAATCTTTGCTTTGAAAGTGTGGAGTACCTTTTGGGAGAAAGATTCGAGCTGTTTACGGATCATAAATCTTTGAGATATTTATTCTCTCGGAAGGAGTTAAATATGAGACAACGGAGGTGGTTAGAGTTCATAGTAGCTTATGATTTTGGTATTGAGTATAAGCTAGGGAAAAGAAACAAGGTAGCTGATGCACTTAGCAGAAAACATCAAAATGTGGTATTAGCAATGTTAGCGGAGTGGAAAGATTTAGAAGCATTGACTACTTGTAGTGTGCAGTTAAGGTCGACGGCCAGCTCCTGTAGTGTTATTTTGTTTATAAGTTCAACCAGTATTGATCGAGGGGATTACTTTTAAGTAGAGAGGTGATTTATGGTTTGCTGAACGGATTAAAATATTGGAAGGTGGAAGTAAGAATGATGATTTAAAGGAATTTAGTCTCGACCAGAATGTATGTTTAAGAGAGAAGGGACGATTGTATATTCTAGATGTTGGTGACCTAAGGAAGGAAGGTCCTAGGGAATGTCATCGATCAAAGTTTAATGTTCATCCGGGAGGAACTAAGATGTATCAGGATATGAAGAGAAGTTACTTTTGGGAAGGTATGAAAAGGTATGTAGGCTTATGGGTAATGCAATGTTTGAACTACCAATAAGTGAAAGCCGAATGATAGAAACCAAGTGGGTTACTTTAGCTGCTGGACATACCAGTTTGGAAATAGGACTTTATATCTATGGACTTTATAGACGGGTTACCAAGGTCGAATATAGGAAATGAAAGTATTTGGGTAATAGTGGATAGATTGACCAAGAGGTTACACTTCATTCCTATTAAATCAATAAGGATGGCTCCTATTTTAGCAAAGTTGTTTATGAAGAATATTGTTAGACTACATGCGATTTCTAGTAGTATTGTCAGTGATAGAGATACTTTATTCACTAGCGAATTCTGGAAGAGTCTATAAGAGTTTTAGGCACCAAGCTCAAGATGAGTACCACTTACCATCCACAGACAGATGGGAAAACAGAAAGAGTTAACAAAATTTTAGAAGATTTGTTAAGAGCATATGTGTTAGATTTTAGAGGATCATGGGAAGACCATCTACAGTTAGTCGGATTTTCCTATAACAATAGTTATCAGACTAGTATAGGGATGACACCTTTTGAAACTCTATATGGAAGGCCATGTAAATCCCCTGTATGTTGGTTAGAGACTGGAGATAGATTAGTTCTTGGTCCAGATATGGTAAGTGAAGCCACATAAAAGATTGAGTTGATCGCAAGAATGAAGGAAGCTAAGTCTAGGCAAAAAAGTTATGCAGATAAGAGGCGTAAGGATTCTGAGTCTTGGTTGGAGATCATGTTTTTGTCGAGCTATCATCGACGAAGGGTGTGATCTAATTTGGAAAGTTAGGGAAATTGGCACCGAGATATGTTGGACTTTATCCTATCATAGAAAGGATCGGGAAACTCGCTTGTTCGATATAGTTACCGAGCAGTTTGGCAGGAGCCACAATGTTTTTATGTTTTTGATCTTAGGAAGTGTGTTCGTGATCCAAAGACTACTATCACTCCTATCGCATTGGAAGATTTAGTGGTGGAACCGGGCATGACTATTGTTGGGCAACCAGTTCGCACCGTGGCTAGCAATGAGAAGAAGTTAAGAAATAAGATAGTCAGATTAGTAAAGGTTCAATGGAGTAACAACGAGAAAGACTGTACTCGGGAGACAATGGACAGGATTAGAGATACTTATCCTGATTTGTTTTGATGGTATGTTTAATGTCTATGGTTATGTTTGATGTTATGTACCTTATTGTTATTTCGAGGCTGAAATTCTATAAGTAGGGGGAGTCTATAACACCTCTAATTATAATTAAAATTATTTCAGAAATTTAATTAGATAAATAAAATAAAATAATGTTTGGTGAAAAGGAGAATGAGATTTGATAGTTAAAATGGGTCTTGCCTTAATTATTGAATTAATAAGAATGGTTATAACATAAATAAGAAGGAGGATTCATGAGAAGGGAAAAATAGGAAAGGCCACATTTCCGTAACATATACCCTACCATTCTCATTTCCTCATCCACTTACATTCACTTAAACACTTTCAAACTCAAGGGTGGCTATTACTAAGTAATTCAAGAGAAGAAAAAGCAAGGAAACAGGAGGAAAGCTTAGGAGAAATCAAATCTAAACTCAAATCTCATTTCTCTTCATTAAATCAAGGTGAAAAATGATTACCCATCTCACTATTGCATGTTTATTTTGGTTTTATGCCTAAATCCAAATCATATGTTGTTATAATGCTATGTTATAATCGATTAGTTTATTATATGCATGAATGATGAGTTATTGGATTTATTATGGAATTATTTAATAGGTTATAACAGTGAGAACCTAGTTTACGACATCCATTTGACTCAAAATTTGGATATGATGCTAGAAACATTATTTTAGAAGTGGTTTTTTAATTTCATAATTTTCAAGCAAGTATTAATATTTAATGAATTTCCTAAGTGGAAAAAATGATTTATTTTGGGTTTTAATTATTAAAATCAATTAAATATATTTTTTTGGTCCCAAAGGTTTTATATGTTAAAGAATATGTTAATTCTTATTTATTGTGATTTTTGGGGATTTTTCCTATGTGTTTATGATTTTGTATGACTTTATTAGGATGGAAAGGCTCAACAATTATATCAAATAATTATGTAAGTTTAATGGTTTGCAAATTATTTGCGAATGATAATTATGATCTATAGTAGTTCTCTCAAAAGGATTTGATAAAGAATTTTATTATCCAATAGCAATTTGACAAAGGATTGGAGTTGGTGAAAAGTATTTTTTTATAAATAAAACAGTTTTTATGTTAATTACGAGATTAAATCACGTCATTATTAATCAGTGCCGACGTCCACCTATGCCGTAATCTATGCCGCATGTCTATGCCGCATGTCTATGCCGCATGTTTTCAGTATCAACTCCTTAAAACTATGATGTCGCATTTTTATACCGGCATTAATATTTATAGCAGCAATAATGTTGTATATCTTCATTCCTATATAAAGAGGCAGTATTGTCGCATTTCGACATTAATATTAAAGAGCATAATGGCACACATATATATAATTCTGACATTATTCCTTTAGGAAGCAATGCCGCATACTAACCTTACTTTCAACATCGATATAAATTGCAATGATGCCGCCTATTTTCTATATCGATATAAACGTTATTAATGACTCTATGTTATTAATGCCAAAGGTCATCAATGTCGGCATTCCCATATTTTCAAGTTTTAAAGCTTTATACCATGCAAACCAAAGACTATGCCACATATATTCGACAACCTATATATTTATGTTATGCAATATAAATGATATTGGCCTTATGGCCTTATGCTTTATTAAATCAGATACTTTAACATAATAGCGACATAGAGGGGTGCGACAACCCACAGCGGCTATATCAATGCTGCACTTTATCAAATTAAATGGTTTTATTATATATGGCTTCGTAGCCTAAGGTCTTGAGGAGCGACAACCTCTGAATGATTTCGAAGTTCAACAACGTTAGTTTGTAAAAGCATATATATCTTGGCATAATATTTTCGATAAAGTAAAGGGCTATATTTTCATTGTTTTGAGTATGATTTCAAGGGTTAAATCAATTATAAAGATTTATTTTTCAAGGAAATAAAAAGGGAAATGGCCTAGAATTTTGTTAGAGATATTATTGTTCTTATCACCTTTAGATAAATTGTGATAGGATAAATTGACTATTGGATTAGAGAATAGAAAACTGGATAATGGGTTTGGTGTAGGGTCTCGCCCTGTACTTCAACTGTTAGCCCTTAGCTGATATTATTCCACAATTCCGATGTGTGGGGCTTTTTTAAGGGTGAAACTAAGAGTAGATTATGTACCGAAAGGAATCTATAGCTTAAATAGGTTATTAGTTGGCCTACAAAACCATTAGATTCATAGTGAGCCTAGCAAAACGAGATTGACAGATAGTTATGTCAACACTCGGATGATTGGGTTTGGATGGACAGTCCAGTTTACTCCTAAATGTAAGCTGGATAATTTTGGTATATCTAGTAGGCTCTAGTCTGCCATATAGGTTTGTAGTCGCCTTGGGGAAACTATGATGTAGAGACAGATAGTAAGTTGAGACAGATTATTCAGGATTACCATGCATGCATTTAATTGTCTTCTGTTTATGTAACCATTGTGATTACAAGAGCATTATTGTGGTAGACATATTATCGGAAGATACTAGTGAGGGGAAAACCTGTTCTGCCCAACGGCGTGGTCTCACTAGATATCTATTGCCGAGATGACATGTTGTTATTCACACCGGACTTTTTAACCGACCTAAAGTTTTTATCTTTCCCCTTTAACTCTTGAATACTCAATTGAGTAGTTCGAGAGTAAGGTTTCCAGGTTTTAGGTTTGATGAATAAAACTTCCAAAGACATGCAGGAGGCAAAGCTAGCTATTTAGGAGTCTAATTATGTCTGCTGTGTTGACTTCATTCTGTTTGAATGTATGTAATGGTAGAAATTGTATCTGTCTAGTAGTAAACTCTAATCTATCAAGTGGGTATCTTCATATGTCACACTCGGCGCATTTCGTAATAGTTATATTTTATCTATACCTGGGCAACATTTTGGGATTTGTAATGAACATGAATATTAATTAATGAAATTTGTGTTTTGGAAAATTTTCATATTCCTGTGCTTTGATGTTAATGATACTATTAACTGATCTAATTTTGCAACCAAAGAATAATACTATTGATAACTGCAGCATTAGTAGCGCTTTTTTTCAGGCCTCAGAATGAGGGTGTCACAGCAAGCCTACAAGAGATCCTCTAAAATATGATGTAGGCTTTTGGTCTGCCCAACTGTTTGAGGATGTTAAACTGTACTCAAATGTAGCTCCATCCTCAATGCCTCCTATAACCTCTTCAAAAATTCATTTGTGAATAATGGATCTCTATCACCTACAATGCTCTTCGACACACAATGAAATCGCATAACCAACCTCACATACAACTCGGCCGGTCTTGTTGCCGTTCTATTAGACTTTATGGGTATATATCCAGCACTCTTCATCAATCTATCCACGATGACCCAAAAGCTATCAAACTCTTCTCTAGTCCTCGATAGTCCATCAACAAAATCCATCGACGCATATTCTAACTTACATTGGGGAATCTCCAGCGGTTGTAGCAAACCACTATGCTTCTTTTTCTTAGCTGACTTTCACCAATCGGTAGTTTATAAACTTCGATAGAATTCACCGACACCCTTCTTCATCCCTTCCTAATAAAATGTTTGCTTCATATCTCTATGCATTTTATTGCATCCTGTATGTATAGTCAATCTCAAATGATGGCACTCTCATGGCACCTTATCCCTTAAACATCGGGTATAAACAATCTTTCATCTTTACGAAGCCAACCATCTCGGTTGAGTCTGTATGGCCTCGTCTCCTCAGACTCTACTTCTTCCTCGATCTTAGCATAGATCTTCGCTAGTCTAGCATATCGTTTTTGACTAACTCCAATTCACCTTATCATAGTAGGTCTAATCATCAAGCTCGTTAGCATCTCTTGCTCTAGCTCACATCTCGGTCAAAAATCTTAACCAACAATATAATAGGACTGCTCCACTCTAGGACTTAAGCTGGAAGACCTCCTACTCAAAGCTTCAGCGATAGCATTTCCCTTACCACGTGTATAGGAAATGTCAAAGTCATTAAAGGCCGGGAACTCTAACAATCGCTGCTAGCCAAGGTTAAGATCATTCTACGAGAAGAGGTACTTCAACGATTTGTTGTTGGTGAATAACTCAAACCACTCTCCTAGTAGATAGAACCTCCAAATTGGTTAATGGTGTCACTACCTTTGAGACATCCTTGATAAACCTTTTATAGTGTCCCGCTAGTCCAAGGAAACTACTCACATCCATAGCATTCTTAAGGCTCTCCCAATCCTAAACAGGTGCAACTTTCGCAAGGTCCACAACAATGCCCTATCCAAAAACAACATAACCTAATAGCCTTACTTCCCTCCTCTAGAATAGACATTTTGAAAACTTAGCATTCGGTTAGTGTTCTCGAAAAATTAGTCTTAAATTGGTGTTTTCTCAATACCTCCAGAACAACTCTCAAGTGCACCTTGTGCTCATCCTCTATCCTCAAATAGACAATGATATCATCCACAAACACAATAACAAACTTACTCAACCGATCCCTTAAAACATTGTTCATAAGATCAACAAAGTATGTCAGTGCATTAGTTTACCCGAAGAGTATAACCAACCACTTATAAAATAGCAATGAATAGTGGAATGCAGTATTCATCACACTATCCTTCACTGCTCTCAGTTGATGAAACCTTATCACAAGGTCCAACTAAGATAACACCTTTGCACCAAAGAGTTGATCGAATAACTCATCAATCCACGGGAGTAGATATGTGTTCTTCTTCATCACTTTATTCAACACATGGTAATTTACACACAATCTCAAAGAGCCATTCGCCTTCTTCATGATGCATCCCACTCAGAGATATAGTCACAACAGATCATTCACTTGAACATCTTTTTCCCTTTCATCTTTAGGTGTCATATGTCATAAAGGCATCACAACTGGTCTAGCGTCCTTCATCAAATTGATACGGAACTTGATCTCTCTATCTATCAGTAATCCAGTTACCTCCTTAAATATGTCTGAATACTCCTTCGCTATTGGTATTGTTGATAACTCACCTTGTGGGATCTCGTGCGAATATTGAAAGCTAACCATCACTCTGTCATCTACCAGGAAGCCGAACTCTACCTTCTGCTCTTCATAAATCCCAATCATCACCAATAACCTCTCACAATCCACCATAACTCTGTATCTCTTAAGCCTATCCTTCCCTAGAATAATACCAAACCCTACAAAACCTAAAACAAAGCAATCACACACAAATAAGCTTCCATGACTTGATAAGAGCAAGACGTGACAAACCATACATAAGCCAGTCGAGCCCTAATAGGCTTCATTCACAATACAAGGTCAGTTAACTATCTCATGTCCCAATCCAAATTTATGTACCAAGTCATTGGATATAAAGGAATGTGAAGCTCGAAATCAAACAAAACACAAACAAGGACATCATAAATAGAAAGCATACCTTGAATTACAATGCCTTTCCTCTTCTCCTTCAACGATGAAGCACTCGACGAAGTAAGAATAACTTCTAGAGCATATACTTTCACAACTCGGTTCTCCTTTGCTACTTAGACAATCTTTCTTAATAATCCCGAATTTGTTGCAATTATAGCATTTCATTTCATTAGCTTTGCAATTCTTACTCAAATGGCCTTTATCACCATAGTTATAGCAAGTAGGCTCCCATTTTTTCTTCTTCTGGCCATCCTTCCTTTGTGTCTGCTTCTTGTCCTTGTCGTTGTTCCACTTCCCACCACCACCACCTTGCATCTTAGCTTCTCCCCTAGGATCAACAACATCATCCTTTGGATTATAGTAGAAGCTCTTGTGCCTCAAAGCCCTCTCCATGAATTTTTGTAAGGTCTCATCAATGTGGTCAATCATCCACTCACCAAGATAGTCGTTTAGCCCAGTAATGAACTTCGTGTTCTTCTTCAATGGAGTGTCAATAGAAGATATCCCACACTTTGGAAGCACACTCAGTTATGTACTCTGAAATAGATAATCTCCTTGCTTAAATCAATAAATCTCCTAGAAAGTACCAACTTTAGAGTCGTTGGATAAAATTCTCTTCGAATATGACATTGAACCGGTCCTAATTAAAATGCTCCTTGGGAGTAGCCACCTTTGAAAGTGACTATGTTATAGGATCGTGTAATATGGGTAAACTACTTGTGTCGAATAATAATTAAGTAAGTAAATAATTAAAGCAGTAAAGTAAATGACACCAGCGATTTTTATACTGGTTCGAACTCCCGTTCTACGTCCAGTCCGAGACTCCTTCTGGAATTAAACTAGCAACCCTCACTTAACCCGAATGAATAGGTTTACACCACCTGAGCAACTGAACATGACTTCTACTGCCTAAGCAACCCGCCTTAGCAACCGAACAGGACTTGTTTACAAATAAACAAAAGTATCTGACTGTAGTATGCTCTTTAAATAGCACTGATAAGTCAACTAAGTACAATCTTTCTATAACCTTCTACTTTATGATATATAGTGTAATGTGCTTGAGAAATATGGAAGATAGAGTGATCAATGATCAAAGATTGTATGCAGTTTGAGTGCAAATTGAAAAATAGAGAGTAAGAGATAATAATTCAAGAATACTAAAATTAGTTAAGTTAATTGATTGTTGAATTCTAAACTCTATTTATATAGATTTAAAAGTTGCAATCTTTCATGAAAGAGAACGATGAAAAGAAACAGATGCAACTGTTAGATTTGAGATGTTTCTCTTCATTGAAGTGAAATGTCTTTTCATAAAAACTATCCGTTATAAATAATCAGCCGACTGAAATTATAATTTAGCCTTTTGAATTTAATTAAATTCAAAACAGCAAGAAATCAGGCATTTTTAGGCCTAATTCAGCCGTCTGAATAAAACCATTCAGTCGGCTGAAACTTCATACTAATTTATGCTTCGTTTCAGCATTCAGTCGTCTGAATGGTATGATTCAACCGACTGAATTCTATTGATAAACAAAAAAAATATCATAGCTCATTTGGTTAGAGCACTTGCCTTCTAAACTAGTGACCCGGGTTCGAGCCCTACTCTATGCAATTTTTGAAAACTTGATTTTTCATTTAAAATATGAATGTATATGTCTGTATACCACTTTGAGAAGATTTTAACATTTGTAAACTCTAGACATGACACTTTATGACTAATAATACTTTGTTTGTCACCTTCATGTTGTCTCTATCGTGTATATCTCTTCTTATATCTCCATATACATACTTTCATCCTCTTTTATACTGTGTATCTTCATGTTGAACGTATTTGTTTGTCTCTTTTTGATACTCATGGGCCTGCAACTTAGCTTAGAGATTCTTTGGCATAATTGTATAGTTGTTGTCATTAAAATCCAGCAATAGAGGTTCTAACATTCTCCCCCTTTTTGATGATGACAACTATACAATTTTTTTATATAAATATATTCATTCTATATATAAAATAATATTAATATTTTAAAGCTCCCCTTAAGTATAACATCTCCCTCTATCAATATGCATATGAATTTCTCCCTCTTTGTCATTATCAAAAAGATTGAGGGAATATAATAAATTTTATAATTATAAATAGCAGGATAAATCCAATACTAATTATGGAGAAAATAAAATAGATTTTACCGTATTTGATGAAGTCCATATTTCATTGTAAGTATGTAATTGTATGGAACATCCTTTAAAATTCCAAAATCTATCCTTTTCCTTTTGTTTATTCAAGTACCTGCAATAAATAATAATCATTTTTGATACCCACTTACTATTCCTTTTGTTTATTCAAGTACCTACAATAAATAATAATCATTTTTGATACCCACTTACTATGTTAGGGTCCGGGGGGTTAGGTCTTGGGAAACCATACCCATTTGGGTGTGGTTGAACCTTAATAAATATAATTTTCATTATTAACTACCATATCAAAATAATCATCAATGTATTTTTCTCTATTTTTCCAATTAACAGGTACTCAAATACTTAGATAATTTTTATTCATATTTCCAGTCAATGATTTTGTACTTCTAGAGAAATTATAAACATTATTGATCATAGCAATATTTGAATTTCTATAAAAATTGGATTTAGACTTTACTCGAAATTTAGTACTAGCGCTAACATTTTTACTATACATGAAAGTGTATCTAGTGCTATTTCTACGATCAGTTTTATTATATCCTAAATCAGTTTTATCATGTAAAGGTCTAGAACTAGATAAAATCATGTTTAAATCATTTTGACCTTTATTAAATTTTGTGACTTCAGTGTTAAGTTTATCAAATTTAGCTTTAAAGTCACAATTATTATTTTCAAAAGAAATATTACTGTTTTTCAAAATATCAATTTGCCTGTTTAATTCAGAATTCTCCTTTTTTAACTTACAGTTCTCCTTTTCGAGACGAAAAATTCGAGATTCTGAATTATCTATAGATGATTGTAATAAATCATTTTGTCTTTTCAAATTCGTAATTTCTTTTGAAAATTTTCTTTTTCTTTTTCAAACATAGTATTTTGTTCATCTAGAAAATCTTTAGGAGCCTCAAAATTATTTTTCAAAACACCATTTTGATTTTCTAAATCTAATTTCTCATTTTCAATTTTGATTGATTTCATCTTTTCAAAAATAAGAAAATTATGCTTTGAGAATTTATCGCATATACTAACTAATTCATTATTACCATTTACTGAAATTTGTAAATCAGAAGTACCATTTTGTAGTCCTCATTGGTGGCTTTGTCTTGGATTTTGCTTGTTGTATCTTGATTGGATCTTTTTTTGGCCATTATTCTATGATGCTGTGACGATCAATATAATTCCAGGCTCGGATACCAAATGAAAGTGACTGTGCTATAGGATCGTGTAATATGGATAAACTACTTGTGCAGAATAATATTTTTTTGAGAAAAATATGTGATCATCTACAAGAGAGGAGAACACACATGCACATATATATAACAACAAAAGCAAAGGAGCTGCCAACAAGCCTGGAAGGTAGCTAAAGACCCCCTCATACAAAAGAAAAATAAAACCCTCCCAAACTCCTAAGAAACTAAAAAAACAACCCTAAAGTGACAAAATCAACCAAATACCAAGGCCTAAAGCGACGCCAAAGGAGCAGCGACCAACTGAAAAACTTCTACATCCGCACCTGCAACCTCAACAAACAAGATGAAACAACACAAAGTACAACAACATCACAAACCACTAAAAATCCCAAAAACAATGAAAATCACAATAAGACTCCCAAAAAACAAACAACCCTCGCTCGAAAGACTAAAAAGCTTTACGATTTAAACGAGGACTTCTCCTAATAATACCAACTGAATAGCTCTTACTATTTCTTTTCCTTACATTGGAAGCACGAAGTAATTCTCTGGCATGGGCAGGAGAACGAGGAAATTTTCCTATAGACGCAAGACAACAATACATTACAAATCTGAAACCCCCAGTCCAATAATAGACAGCTCTATCAAAACCGACGTTATTGGGACAAGAATGCTCAGTCTGTCTCTCTAGATCAACAAAGCCCAAAGAACTAATATCAACCAAATCATAATCAGAAGAAACAACACCACCAAGCTTTAAAACTCCTATTGCAAAACACTGTGGCACATCTGAACATGCGCACTTATCTGAGCCTAAAATCGAAGCACCGCTAATAATGCTCGAATCAGGACTCTATCCTGAGGACTGAGGATGGCTACCCAGAAGCCTAACACTACGACGAACTAAACCACAAGGAGCCACGACCTTCTTACGTTTACCTCTCTTCGAAGAAGAAGGAATAGAATCAGAATTGCTGGCAATCGTGAGAGCATCACTCAATGACAGATGAGAAGGATCACTAACAACTCCAAGCTTCTCCAAAACAAAAGTGTCTCCAACATTAGCAGAACTATCAAAAAAAACTCTTGAACCTAACACTGTCTTATGGTCCAGCAACGAATCATCCATACTGCCAACAGCATATTTCTTCACATCAGAACAACCAACAAACTTTCCGTTTTCAGGAGAAAACAAATTCTGAGCAACCGCAAACTGTACGCTATGTGCATCATGTACACCAGAGTCCAAATGATTAACAGACATAATTTCATTAATAAAAAAATGATCCTCTAACACTGGTTCCAATACTTCATCAATGTGAGAAACTGATGATAAAAACCATTCATGCATATCACCTAATTGCCTCAACAAACAGTCACCATCAGGATCAAAATCCACCATGTCTGGAGACTCATCAAGCAATACCATAAACTTGTCTATCCAGTAACTGAAATCTGAACTGTCAATGCAAAATATGGGTGCAGTAATTGAAGGCAAATCATTCTCCAATGTCATCGGACTCAATTCATTAATAAAGCTCTCATCATAGATGGAAATCAGATCAATATCACTACATATAACAGAATCAATAACAGGGACAGTATCCAGCTCCAAAATATTACTTATAACAAACTGAAAAGGGCTGTCATTAACCACATAGTCAACAAAAGGATTCTCGCAAACAATATCCAAATTAGAATCACCATATGATATAACATTTATATCTGAAATAGCCTCGGTATCCAGATAAGCAAATCTATTTGCTGTTGAAACCTCAAAAATTTCCAAACAAGATTTACCTTTTTTAGATTTTGCTGGAATGAAACCACTGTTTGAATCAAAATTTGTGCCCCTAAAGTCAGAGAAAGAGTATTCGCCATTACAAGAAACAACATCTGGATCGAACAAGATAGGATCGAAAGATGATAATCCATCACTTCTTTCATTTTCGAACACAGTTCCATCCTCATTAATAACGAAATAATCCTCTGGAGAAACAGAATAATCATTCTCTGGATAAACAAAACTGTCTTGACAGCCCTTTCCAATATTAGGCGAATTAACAACGTTGAAATGAGATAAAAGATCCTCTAAAAACTTAAGACCCTCGTTTCTTTGATGCCAGAGATGATCTAATAAAATACCTTTCAGAAGAAGAAATTTCAACACAAATTTGAAACCATGTTCAACCAACTGTGAAGAAGAGACTTCATGATTAGATGAGATTTTCATTTTGCCAAAATAAAGTTCTGGATTGCCAAACTTAGCTTCGTAACCCCTACCGATGTTTGGAGAGTTAACGATATTAAAGTGACATAACATATCCTCAGGATATTGAATTCCCTCAGATCTATTCTGCCAAAGGAAATCAAGAAGAATCCTTTTTAATAACATGATTTTTAAAACGAAATGAAAACCATGCTCTACAAGCGTATCTGAGGAAACAGTGAAACCAGAATTATTCGAGCATCTATTACTCTTATGCCCAAATTTCCCACAGGCGAAACAACAAATTGGGTCTCGGCAATGAGATGCAAAGTGATTATAATCTCCACATCTGAAACAGAACTTCTTGTTAGATTTCGAGTCAATCCAATTCTTGTTCGACTGCAAGGATTTAGAATAACAGACTGGAAAATGTTCTTTAACAACTTGAGCGTAGGAATGACGATGGGAAGAAAAACGATTTAGGTTACGATCGAAGGTATCCACTTGAGCAAAATTACGGAACGAAGATGAATAGAGAGGACAGGAGGCCGACGCCATTAATTCGCATTTCGAGTTCTGTACATGAATAATAATTAAGTAAGTAAATAATTAAAGCAGTAAAGTAAATGACACAAGAGATTTTTATACTGGTTCGAACTCCCGTTCTACGTCCAGTCCCAGACTCCTTCTAGAATTAAACTAGCAACCCTCACTTAACTTGGAGGAATAGGTTTACACCGCCCGAGCAACTGAACAGGACTTCTACGGCCTAAGCAACCGAATAGGACTTCTACCGCTTGAGAAACCGAACAGGACTTCTACGGCCTAAGCAACCGAATAGGACTTCTACCGCTTGAGAAACCGAACAGGACTTCTTTACAAATAAACAAAAAGTATCTGACTATAGTATGCTCTTTAAATAGTGTTGATAAGACAATTAAGTACAATCTTCTAATAATCTTCTCATTTATGATATATAGTGTAATGTGCTTAAGAAATGTGGAAGATAGAGTGATTAGTGATCAAAGATTGTATGCAGTTTAAGTGCAAATTAAAAAATAGAGAATAAGAGATAAGAATTCAAGAATACTAAAATCAGTTAAGTTAATTGATCGTTGAATTCTAAACTCTATTTATATAGATTTAAAAGTTGCAATCTTTCATGAAAGAGAACAATGAAAAGAAACAGATGTAACTGTTAAATTTGAGATGTTTCTCTTCGTTGAAGAGAAATGTCTTTTCATAAAAACTAGCCGTTATAAATAATCATCCGGCTGAAATTATAATTCAACCTTCTGAATTTAATTAAATTTGAAACAGTAAGAAATCAGGCATTTTTAGGCCTAATTCAGCCGTTTGAATGAAACCATTCAGCCAACTAAAACTTCATACTAATTTATGCTTTATTTCAGCATTCAGCCGTCTGAATGGTATGATTCAGCCAGTTGAATTTTGTTGATAAACAAAAAAATACCACAGCGGTTAGAGCACTTGCCTTCTAAATTAGTGACTTGGGTTCGAGCCCACTCTATGCAATTTTTGAAAACTTGATTTTTCATTTAAAATATGAATGTATATGTGTGTATACCACTTTGAGAAGATTTTAACATTTGTAAACTCTAGACATGACACTCTATGACTAATAGTACTTTGTTTGTCACCTTCGTCTTGTCTCTATCGTGTATATCTCTTCTTGTATCTCCTTATACCTACTTTCATCCTCTTTTGTATTGTGTATCTTCATGTTGAATGTATTTGTTTATCTCTTTTTGATACTCATGAACCCGCAAGTTAGCTTAGAGATTCTTTGGCATAATTATATAGTTGTTGTCATTAAAATCCAACAATAGAGGTTCTAACAATCTTCATCGCATTCCACCAGTTAATTGCCTTGCCTTCGAGCTATCAGGAAGCCAACTTCCTTTTCATGGCATCCTATAACACCACATCCTTAAAAATTCTCTTGCAAGTCTCAGTCTAGTCTTCTACTTCAATGGCTGACTCCATTCTAAGGAACGGTTTGCCCCCTAGACTCACACAGTCTTTATTAAGCTTGGAAAAATTGACCCTTGGTGGTTGCACCTGGGCACCACCATACCCACAAAATCTAGAGCAACTCATTAGGCATTCTGAAGCATGTTCCTCATCACATCATTGAATATAGCTTGCAGTTCAGGGTTAACGACTACACCGGTACCCACTTCACCTTCTCTTGCAGTACTCCTCATAAGTCGTCTCATTCTTTCAATCGGTGATAAGAACGATCAGTCTCTCTAGTAAGGAAAAAGTGATACCTATGTGTGCAACGCGACTTTACTATATGTATACTATTAATATATAATTTTCAAGACAAAAATATATAACAAGTACGATCTCTCGAGCATCGCTTGATCCATTTTGGAGTGATATTTTCTACTCCATCTCTAATGGATCTCGGTATCAACTTTGGTTATTCACCAACCTATGCTTTATTACCAAATGTGATGACAACACTACACCCATGGTATCCAATATACATGTAAAGTGTGCTGCTATTGTACCTAGAAGATGCAGAGTGACGGTAAGGGTAAACTAACCAATTTAAATCAAAATACATTGTATATCTCACAGCATAGCGGATAAAATACGATAACCGACATAAATATAAAAAGGCTATTCAGATATGCATGACCAAAATAAACCACATAACACATCAGAGTAGTAGGTTCACATCAATTTTGCAACATCAACAGAGTTTATACATCATCAAAATAAGCTCAAACAATGTCTCTAATAATAGTCAAGCACTGATAAAAGCGCTACAGTGTTACATAGAGGAATAACATTAAGCTCAAAGTAAAAGTGTAAATAAGCGCTTGCCTCTTGCTCATCCCCTTGATAGCTCTATGAGCTAATCTCGGACCTGTGGTATATTCTACTCATTTAAGAGTACCCGAGATAATAAGAAGCAAAGCATAATTCCTTGAGTCGGACAACAATCTGGTGTGAACAATATACATATCTCAAAGTACTATAAGAACCGATATAGTAAAAGGAACAATTGAATATCAAGAAGCATACCTTTCGTGTCCCTCCATCCAATAAATTAGCATAAAACATTGATATATGCTATATTATCAGCTTTGGGAATACTAAAAGTCAAAGTACAATATAGGGCATCTAGGCCATTAACATCGATAGTACCTACATCGTATGACATCGATAGCAAACATATTTCATCAAGCCATCTAACATCACTCATCATGTCGTTGGATATATAATTACTGATGACCCCATTGTTAGGAACTGGAGATAGTGGTTTTGATGATAACAACCTTTGTAACTTATTTTATTATAACTTATTTTATTATAACTTATATACTAACACTATTGTCTAGATATATATGAATGTTATTATGCAGGATATATATAAGGCAGGTACTGATTATTCAAGACTATACAGTATAAAGATCAAGGATGAAGAAATCAAGTTTGAAGACTCATGAGTATCAAGATCAAGATTTCAAGATATGTGTCTAGTTTATTATTAAAACTTCATAATAGCATGGAAATCTTCATTCCGAATTTAATTTGGTATGGAACCCATTTCTATCTTCTTAGTTGCTTACAAACCCACGACAAGTAGCTTACAATCCTACGACAACTGGCATACAAACCCATGAACATCCTGGTTTTGTACAAGTTCTCGAGTCCTGATGTGATGAGATATTATGCAAGAAAAAGCTTGCAAAACTACTTCAAAATGGTTTTTCAAAACGATTTTCAAAACTGCTTTTCAAAATATTTTAGCCTTCAAATTATCTTTTCAAATGATTTTCAAATAGATGTTTTAGCCTTAAAATATTCTTTGTTTTTGTGTTTTAAAACATAGTAAAATTAGTTTAGTTTACTCCAGAGTCATCTCATTTTGTTTTCATTTCAATACCATTTTCAAAACAAAATTTATATTATTCTTAACTTTGGGATGTCGACATCATGGGATACCCCATGTCGACATGGTGGCCGTCGAATTCAAAAGTTTCAATTTTCAAAAGCAGTGTCTATTTGTTTAAATCTCTTCACGAATGGTTATGACCGTCATTGGTCTATAAATAGCCTTCACAAATGAATTTTTTAACTAACTATTTTCATATTTTCTTCACTCCTTCTCCACAAATCCATATTCTAAAATATTCATATTTTTAAGATCGTGCCGAAATTCAGCCGAAATCTCAAGTGAATCAAATTAGAATCTCATTCGTGTTTGATTCTCTACCCTCTCTCGAAGATCAAAGTGCTATTCAGAGTTATAGGATCAATTTGCAATCAAAAGTTTATCGAGTCTCTCTATAAGGTGTGGCTGTGCTTGGAAATCAATTGGGTAATCTTGTGGCCCGTAAATCAAGAGAGTTTGCCCCGGACTCGTGAGACAGGAGGGTACCTCAAGGCCTTTAGAAACTGAGGATTGTAATCTCGACTTTGGTATAATAAAAATCTGTATGAGGTGTTCTGCCTTGGTACAGGACTGGATGTAGGGTAAATCTAAACCGGTATAAAATCCGGTGTTTTCTTTCCTTTTACTGCTTTTTATTTACTTTCTGCATCTGTGTTTGATTCTGTGATTGTTCTGTGATTAAGTTCTGCATTTGCTTGTGTCATAATTTTAATTTAGTCCATATAAGTCGTAGAATCCATTAAACACTATTCACCCCCCTCTAGTGTTAAATTAGCCTTAAGATCCTTAATCCGCACTCCTTTTCAATTGGTATCAGAGCATAGGTTTTCATAATATGAAACTTGAAAAGTTGAAAATGGCATTTTTAGAAAATTTTGTTAATACTAGTTTGAATCTATGCATTTCATCAAAGTATCATAGGTCTGCATATAGTTTTTATGAAAAATCAAGTTATCTACCGAATTGGTTTGTTATGCAGGAACAAACATGTTACATGGCTTTTGAAGAATCAACAACCAATGGACAAATTGTGCAAATTAAGAAAGATAAATGGATACTTGATAGTGGCTTTTCAAGGCATATGATTGGAAATCCCGAGATACTCAATGACATTATATATCAAGATGATGGATTGGTCAACTTTGGAGATAACTCAAAAGGATATGTGATTGGCATCAGCAATATCGGTAATTCTAAAACTCCTCTTATTTCTGATATTTTGCTAGTTAGGAATTAAAACATAATCTGCTTAGTATAAGTCAACTATGTGATAAAGGATTTAAAATTAAATTAGGAAAAGATAAGTGTCACATCGAAGATAATAAGTCAAATATTATCTTTGAAGGAATTAGGAAGAAAAACATTTACATCCTTAGTATGAAAGTTTCAAATGATAACTTATGTCTTTTGTCTAATACAAGTGACCCTTGGATTTGTCATAAAAGATTTGGTCATTTAATTTCAAACTTTTATCTAGGTTATCAAAACTTGACTTAGTTAGATGTCTTCCCAAGTTAAACTTTAAAGTAGATAATATATGTGATACTTTCCATATAGGAAAACTTAAGAAAAGTTCATTTAAATTAAAAGATATGATTTCTACTTCTAGACCTCTAGAATTACTTCATTTAGATTTATTTGGTCCATCTCAAGTTCAATCAATTAATCACAATAAATATGTTCTTGTAATTATAGATGATTATTCTAGATATACTTGGACAATTTTTCTTAAACTCAAAGTGATGCTTTTGAATTATTTAAGAATTTTGCTAAAAGAATTCAAAATCAATTTTCTTTAAAAATAAAAACTATTCGTAATGATCACGGTGGAGAATTTGAAAATGAGAATTTTGAGAATTTCTGTAATAAAAAAGGAATCACTCATAATTTCTCTTTTCCAAGAACTCCACAACAAAACGGAGTGGTAGAACGTAAGAATAGAACGATTCAAGAGTGTGCTAGAACAATACTTTCTGATAGTAACTTACCTAAAAACTTTTGGGCTGAAGCAGTTGCTATAGCTTATTATATATTAAATAGGATTTTAATTAGACCATTAACTAATAAAACACCATATGAATTACTTTACAATAAGAAACCCATAGTAGCTTATTTCAAAGTTTTTGGTAGTAAGTGTTTTATTCTTAATACAAAAGATAATTTAGATAAATTTGAACCTAAATCTGACAAAGGTATCTTTATCGGATATTCTAATAGAAGTAAATCATTTAGAGTTTATAATTTAAGAACTAACACTATTGAAGAAACAATGCATGTATCTTTTGATGAAAATTTTAAAGATACTGTGCAAATAGAAGAAGAAGAAGATTTTGTAACTTTAAAAAATGAACCTAATGAAACTAATTGTGAAATCATTCAACCTAATAAAAGAATTAGACTATTAAAAGATCATCCTGTAGAAAATATACTAGGAAATATTGGATCTATAGTTAAAACAAGAAATCAACTAAATAGTATGAGTAATGTAGCTTTTATATCAACTATTGAACCTAAAAATCCAAAGGAAGCATCATTTGATGATTCATGGATTCTTGCTATGCAAGAAGAATTGAATCAGTTCACCATAAATGATGTTTGGGAACTTGTTCCTAGACCTGAGGATAAAAGTATAATTGGAACAAAATGGGTTTATAAAAATAAAATGAATGAACTTGGTGAGGTCGTGAGAAATAAAGCTCGTTTAGTCGTGCAAGGTTATTGTCAACAAGAAGGAATTGATTATGACGAAACCTTTGCACCCGTAGGAAGACTAGAAGCAATCAGGATTCTACTTGCTTTTGCAAATTACAACAATTTCAAGTTATATCAAATGGATGTTAAAAGTGCTTTCTAAATGGTTTTGTAAAAGAAGATGTTTATGTTGAACAACCTCCACTTTTTGAAAATAATGAATTTCCAAATCATGTATATAAACTAAAGAAAGCTTTATATGGTCTGAAACAAGCTCCTAGAGCCTGATATGAAAGACTAAGATCTTATTTACTACAATCTGGTTTTGAAATTTGATAATAGATACAACTCTTTTTATTAAAAGAAACAAAAATGATATTCAATTAGTACAAATATATGTATATGATATAATATTTGGGTCAACTAATAACATAATGAATAAAGAATTTTCAGATATAATGACTAAAGAATTTGAAATGAGTCATATGGGAGAAATAAGCTTCTTCTTAGGACTTCAAATCAAACAATTAGATAAAGGAATTTTCATTAGTCAAGAAAAATATGCTAAGGATTTAATTAATAAATTTGGATTGACCACTTCTAGTGGGAAACCAACTCCAATGACAACTAATGTAGCTTTAAGTAAAGAAGATAAATCAAAAGATATTGATCAAAAATTATATAGGGGAATGATTGGTTCACTGCTTTATATAACGGAAAGTCGTCCTGACATCATGCATAATGTCTGTCTCTGTGCAAGATACCAATCTCAACCTAAAGAAACTCACTTAAAAGCTGTTAAAAGAATTTTAAGATATGTAAAGAATACTTTAGATTATGGTTTATTTTACCCTAAAAATGATGTATTTGATTTAATTTCATATTGTGTTGCTTATTACGCTGGTTGTAAATCAGACCGAAAAAGTACAAGTGGAACTTGTCACTTTCTAAGACATTCTCTGGTTTTTTGGTTTAGTAAGAAGCAAAACACTGTATCCTTATCAACAACTGAAGTAGAATATATATCTGCCGCTTTGGCTTGTTCTCAAGTTATATATATGCAACAAACTTTAAAAGATTTTGGATTAACTATAACTAAATCACCAATTTATTGTGATAATACTAGTGCAATAAACTTATCTAAAAATCCAACTCATCATGCTAGAACAAAACATATTGATATTAGACATCATTTTCTTAGAGATAATATAAGTAAAGAAGTCATAACTCTTGAATATATTAATACCGAAAAACAAATTGTTGATATATTAACCAAACCATTAAATGAACAAAACTTTACTAAATTTAGAAGAGAATTAGGTATATTTTCATTAACTGAAATATAAATTATAAGTAATAAAAGTATAGTTAATAATTAATATAAATAAAAATTCTTCAAAAATTAAACTGGGCATGTCGACATGACCCATCCCCCTATGTCGACATACGTGCCGAGATTTTCAAATTTAAATTTCCCTCTAAAATTAGTTATTTGGTTATATATTTATATATTTTGACTTTTACTCCTTTCCTCTGTTCTATTCTCTGTAATAAACTTCTAAAACAGTAAATTAATGGCATCCTCTTCTAATAATGAACCTTCTTCACCCACTTCTCCTCATTTTAGCCCTTTTGAACGTTCCACACACGTACGAGTCATCAAATTACAAGAGAAGATGAAAGATTTGCTAAAAATGATGATGGAAATTCAAGTGAGTCAACTGCGAATGGCTAGAGAACAAGATAGGCAAGGCATAATTCTTAGGAATTTACAAAAATTCCATATGGATAACCATGCCAGTCCCATTGTCATCGAAGAATCGTCACAAGCCATGGATTCTGAAGAAGAAGAGCCTATGGAAGAACCACAAGAGGATCAAGAAGAAGAACATCCTCTACCGAATCCGGATATTCATATGGACGAAGACGATGGCGTAATTTGCGTTGGAGAGGTCCTTATTGACGCTAATGGGAACTTGGTTGAACAACATGGAAACTTTTGTCTCCACTATCCAAATTGTTCAGTCCATAAATCACCAATAGTTAAGGGTCCTCGTTAAGCGTTTTTCTCTTTCTTGATTGTATATTAGTTTGTTAATTTGTATATAAAGTGTTTTCTTAATCAATGTTCTTCTAAAAACAATCTTTGGTGTATAAAATCTTGAATTCCATTTAACTTAGGATGTTATATTTAACTCATACATAGTTATTATTCTTATGTCATATGTTTGTTTACCTCATTTTCTATTAAGTTCAAGGTTTATAGGTTATTGTTTTGTTGATGACAAAGGGGGAGAAGTTATATAAAATAGTAGGCTTGGAGTAAGGGGGATTTGTTGGTGTACGGGGGAGTTATGGTATGATTGAAGTGGTAAGTATATTTTATAAGGTTATCATCATCAAAAAGGGAGAGATTGTTAGGAACTGGAGATAGTGGTTTTGGTGACAACAACCTTTGTAACTTATTTTATTATAACTTATATACTAACACTATTGTCTAGATATATAGGAATGTTATTATGCAGGATATATATAAGGCAGGTACTGATTATTGAAGACTGTACAGTATAAAGATCAAGGATGAAGAAATCAAGTTTGAAGACTCATGAGTATCAAGATCAAGATTTCAAGATATGTGTCTAGTTTATTGTTAAAACTTCATAATAGCATGGAAATCTTCATTTCGAATTTCATTTTGGATGGAACCCATTTCTATCTTCTTAGTGGCTTACAAACCCACGACAAGTAGCTTACAAACCTACGACAAGTGGCTTACAAACCCACGAATATCCTGGTTTTGTACAAGTTCTCGAGTCCTGATGTGATGAGATATTATGCAGGAAGAAGCTTGCAAAACTACTTCAAAATGTTTTTTCAAAACGATTTTCAAAACTGCTTTTCAAAATATTTTAGCCTTCAAATTATCTTTTCAAATGATTTTCAAATAGATGTTTTAGCCTTAAAATATTCTTTTTTTGTGTTTTAAAACATAGTAAAATTAGTTTATTTTACTCCAGAGTCATTTCATTTTGTTTTCATTTCAATACCATTTTCAAAACAAATTTTATATTATTCTTAACATAGGGATGTCGACATCATGAGATACCCCATGTCGACATGGTGGCCGTTGAATTCAAAAGTTTCAATTTTCAAAAGAAGTGTCTATTTGTTTAAATCTCTTCACGAATGGTTATGACCGTTACTGGTTTATAAATAGCCTTCACAAATGAATTTGTTAACTAACTATTTTCCTATTTTCTTCACTCCTTCTTCTCCACACATCCATATTCTAAAATATTCATATTTTTAAGATCGTGCCAAAATTCTGCCAAAATCTTAAGTGAATCAAATTAGAATCTCATTCGTGTTTGATTCTATGCCCTCTCTCGAAGATCAAAGTGCTATTCAGAGTTATAGGATCAATTTATAATCAAAAGTTTATCGAGTCTCTCTATAAGGTGTGGTTGTGCCTGGAAATCAATTGGGTAATCTTATGGCCCGTAAATCAAGAGAGTTTGCCCCGGACTCATGAGACAGGAGGATACCTCAAGGCCTTTAGAAACTGAGGATTGTAATCTCGACTTTAGTATAATAAAAATCTGTATGAGGTGTTTTGCCTTGGTACAGGACTGGATGTAGGGTAACTCTAAACTGGTATAAAATCCGGTGTGTTCTTTCCTTTTACTGCTTTTTATTTACTTTCTGCATCTATGTTTGATTCTGTGATTGTTCTGTGATTAAGTTCTGCATTTGTTTGTGTCATAATTTTAATTTAGTCTATATAAGTCATAGAATCCATTAAACACTATTCACCCCCCTCTAGTGTTAAATTAGCCTTAAGATCCTTAATCCGCACTCCCTTTCACCCATCATATGGTCAAAGATTATTCAACATCTAAGTTTCCCTTGCACTCGAATCCATGCCACTTCGTAATGCTAGGACACTAGACTTACATTGTAAAAGTTCAAGGTGGATCATCATCCTAAGATCTAGATTCACAGAGTAAGACTCAAGTGAGCATCCTCATTAACCCCTTCTTTAAAGCATACTTCAAAACCTCAAAGTTATTAATGATCACTTAGCCTTCATCCAGTAGAACACATCTTATGTCCTATATCACAAGCTCACCTCAATGAACTAGTCTCCTTGGACCATCGTCAAAACTCACATCATTGAGCTACCATTGTTTGGAACTCTTGTGTACTACAAATGGAAGTCATAGAATCCCTTTAAGGCCATCTCGGAGTAGATCTATAGTTTCCTTATCTAAAACTCACATCTCTTTCTTCAACGTCAAATTAGTCTTCGTTGGCCATATGCATCGAACTAGGCCTCCAGAACATCGATCTATCGACCATTCTAGGCTTCTTGAAAAAATGCCAAAAATTGTCCCTAGAAAAGGGATCCGTACCAACCCTTTCAAAGTGACAGGCACCGACCACTTTAGCTGGACGCTTAGCTAAATTTGGCGAAGTACCAAAACTGTTCCTCGCCTTGAAATATGGAGCACTCACCAAAAAAGCCCAAAGCTAATATGGAAAATGCCCAAAGTACAAGTCCCATTAGTTCAAAATCCAATCATCAAACATGAAAACCATTCGTCCAACATCGTTAATCGAAAACCGTTCGTCACCAATCTTCGCTTAACTCCGATTTGAGTGCAAACATCCAGATCTGCTATCTTTCGTTGGTCTTCAATCTTTGGCACATCAGTTCTAGACCATGCTCTACCAACATGAATCTCCATCATTTTGTGCATCCAACATTAATGATCTAACATCTTGACCATCACAATGCACAAGATCCATCATAGAACGATCCCTAGACCCAAGTTCACCTTCGATCGGCGTTTTCACTCAATATAACCAGACAATCATTACACACATATAAACAACATATATTTTCATATATACTACCATTAAACAAGTATTTAAATAAATAACATTTAAATCCATTTTAAAAGCATCGTTATGTTTAGATTTAGCATGTTTTAAAATTTGGAAACCATTTAAAATCATTATTTATTACTAAATCAATAATTATGGTAAAGTGAGGGATATAAATCGCTAACCTAGGATCTAATTAGCACTAAAAATGAGGAAAAAGGATTCTAAACAGCGCTTGTACGAATCCTAAAGCAGCAATCCCGAGATCTAATGGTTTTCTTTGCTAATTGCCTTCTTACTCACTCGATTTGGCTATTTAATGTAACATATTTAATGGATTTTGGTCTTAGAAAGATTAATGGAGGTTTGAGAATGTTTTAGAAAATAGTCAAAAATGTTTTGGAAATCTAATATCAAATTTATTAGGCATAAATCCCAAGATGGGTCAACGGCCCTAATCTGGGCTTAAGCCTAGTTACCCATTAATCAACCTAAAAGAAGTGCGAACTTCAAATGATTGTATCTCTAAAATGTAAGTCAAAAAGTCTACTATTACCACTGTATGGAATGTGAAACAATCGAATCTTTCATTTGAAAGTGGTTTCAAGACCAAATTCAGCTCCTATCAAAAGTTACAAGCCTCACACGTTTTCAAAATCAATACCATCCAAAAAAATTATAAGGGTGAAAATTTACTACTCATCGTTACCCAAAATTATAGACTCATATGACCAAATCTAGTTTTTAAAACAATGTTTTACGATTCTTTAATACGTAAAATATGGGTTGTTATAGAAACGTTTTAGTAGATCTCTGCAATATTTTTCATCACCTACAAAAATTCAATTATTTAATTATTTAATTTTTAATCTTAAGGGAAAAATTAGTTCACTCATAAGGGATATCTCAAATTCCCTTTACATTATATTTGAAAATTCATTACATAATTTTCATTTGTTGAACCAAAAATAATATCGTCTGCAAAAATTTGTAAAACTAATAAATCATCATGTTCTTTTTTTTACTAAAAATTATATTAAAACTACGATTTTGGTATTTTGATCATAATAACTATATAAAAATATATTTCAAGCTCTGCGTGTTGAAAATAAAAGTTGGAAAAAAAGTAACATCAAAAAGGAGGAGAAAGCATATTATACCTAAGGCGGTATGCTTAAAAAATTTAAATAAAGCAGGCAAAGACTTATCATAAAGTGAAGGATTTGTAAGAGACATTTCTACTAGAACATGCCACGTTGAAGAAATACTTGAAGATGGACAAATGGTTACAAAAGTCGAATATTTTACTTATCGAGTTCTGTTAGTCTTGATTTGTTAAAACCTCTTAAACTGTCCTCGAATCACTCCAAATTTTGACAAAACATTATAAATATTTTTCATACTTTTTTGTGATTTTTCTTAGTTTTGGAAATAGTTAAACAAAAATAAAAACATATGAGTTAAAAATACATTAAAAAAGGGTTAGATAAACACTCATCTCGACTAATGTATATAGAACGATCGGTCTGTGTGCTAGCCTAAATGAAATGTTTTTATTATGTACATGTTCATTTATGGTCTTTCTCTAGTTTTTTCTATGTATACACCATTCATAGCCCAAAGTTTAACTCATCCACATCATTCTTTCTTTGACCGGAAACTACTTCCATTTCTAGCCCAAAGTTTGCACATGTCGACCCATAGAGTTTAATCAAACCAACTTGTATGTTTCTAGACTATGAAAATTTGATGATGTAGTTTTTGAGTTTATTGTGCCTATTCATTTTGATCTTCTTCTTCTGCGTCATATATTCACTTATTTTCAAATCTGACACTAGTTACATGTCATACACATCCCACATCATCTATAAATGTCCTTTCTTCTTCAAATCAAAACACAATTCCATTCTTTATTTTTTATCCATATTCTACTGCTCTAAACTCTGATCATTTATATATACTGATCTTTTAACTCTATACTCACTAACAATTAATTTACATCATATATCACTCGTTCCTTTGATTCAAAGATATTCTCTATGAGTTATGGGACATTATACTATAAGAGACAAATAAGTATTTTAAGATATAATGATGTCTATAATTTTTATAAATAGTTGGAAGTCCTATGCAATGTCTCAAGAATAGTTTGTAAAACACTTGTTCCTCGGATAATTAGGGGCATAAAATCAAATTCTAGAAAGCAGTTCTAGGACTGGACGTAGGATGAGAGTTCGAACAAGTATAAATTGATGTGTCTTCTTTCAGTTGCATTTCTTACTTTACTTATTTTATTCATTTATTTTAATTTTTGTTTACTTATCTATAATTTATAGAAATAAATAGCATTGGCCATAGTCGATCCATATAGTATTTTCGTTTTGAATCAGAGCTTTAATTTCAAGAGTCATAACATCATTTCTTGAAAATTTTAATATGGCCACTAGTAATTTTTCCATGTTTCTAGAAAATCAATCCACTGCATGACCACCACTTTTCACTGGATCAAACTATGCATATTGGTCTGTAGGATGAGAGTGTATATGCAAGCCAACCATTTCGCAATTTGGAAAATAACACAATTTAATTACACGGAACTGACTACTGATTTTGGCACATGGTCCAATGAAAAGAAAATGATGGTTAAAAGTAACTCCAAAGCCATGACTATATTTTTAGTGAACTCGACAATAATGAATTCAATAGAATCAACGTTTGTAAGTCTGTATATGACAAATGTCACATTTTATAAATTATACATAAAGGCACCAATAAAATCGAACAAATTAAAATTTTCAAGCTTAAAAACCAATGGTTAAATATTAATCGAAACAAACTAAAATTTTAAAACTAAAATTTAAAAGCTTTAAAATGAAACCAAACAAGAGTATCATAAAATGTAGTCTAGATTTCATGATATCGAACGTGCTCTCGACACATTTGGTGAAACATTTTCTAATTTCAATATATCTCCAAAATCCTTAACTCATTAAGTGATGAATGGGAGAGAAAGGTCATCGTGAATGAAGAGGATAATGATCTCTCAACACCAAGATTGTGAAAACTACTAGGCGGACACTAGGCAGCAAGCATGGACTAGGGATTAATCGTTTAGGCAGGGATTAATTGACGATTAATGGGAACTATGTGTTTTTTGATAAACTTACGAATTTTATAAAATTTTGGTATTTTTAAGTATTAATTGATACAAATAAAATCTAGGGGTTTAGATGAACAAGGTAGGAGCCAATAAGGCAAAATCATTTGAAACTAGCATGTAACTGCTTAAACAAGACATCAACACTAGACTAGTGCCTAAAAAGTGCTTACATACATATCAAGATGCTTAGGTAATGTGGTATTCCGCATTTAGGCAGGCTTACACATATAGCTAGGCAGCAAGCCTCGCTTAGCGCATAGGCAAGGAGTAGGCGGGGGGCCCAGAAAGATTTTTATGACAAAGCTCAACACTCAAGTTTGAAGAGTTGATTGTTAATTTAATGTCGTATAAAGTGAATTAGAAAGCCATGAAGGAATAAGCTCAATAAAAAAGAACCATAACTTTCCAAGTCGATGAATATTTGGACTTTGACGAAAATAAATTGTATTTATTGCCAAAAATTATAAGGATTTTAAAATTTTCAAGAAATATTAGAAATTTAGCAATAACAACGTTTCATATATAGTCAAATGTTTCGAATGTGGTCGAACAAGACACATAAAGAAGGATTGCCCCGAGAAAATGAAGACAAAAGTTGTTTCAGAAGTAAACAATAGCGACTTTCGAAAAAAAGAAGAAAGCCTTCCAGGTCACTTAGGATGATTCAGACTCATCGTCTACCAGATATAGCGATTTTGATTAGGAAAATATTTGCTTCAGATAAAACGCTAAGGTAAATTCTGAATCTACATATAATAAATACATAAGTAATAGTAAAAAAGTTAAGGTACTTAAGCCAATACTTTCAAGAGCAGAACTAAAAATAGAAATGTTAAAAGATGAGAAAGTAATTCTTAAAGAAGAATTACAAAAATCCCAAAATTCCCTTGCAGATTTAAATTCTTAGAAAACAACATTATATAACGAAATTATGGGATACTGCGATGTGAATGTAAAACTTTTAAAGGAAATTTGTGATTTAAAATCACCTTTTAAAATTTATAAGAGAACGGTAAATGAGGTAATAGTTAGAATATATATCAAATAATGTTTCAAAATTTAATAAAGAAAAGAAAGTTTATCGACATTAATAAATATTTCTTAACCCGCTTTAAATAAAAATGGATTAGATTTTAAAAATTGAACTAGCAAAAAAGTTAGTCCTGGTAAATATAATACCTTATACATTAATTTTAAGAATTCAAATGTCAATTGTAAACAATCTATTTTTAATACAAATAACAAGTTTGTTAAAATTTGGGTTTCTAAGACAGACAACAATTTAACTAGAAACAAATATATAGATAATTTTATTACAATTGTTCATAAAGGTAATATTTCCATTTTGAAAGGTTCTGCCAAACCTACTTGGTATGGTTACCTTCAACCTAACCTCTAGGATCCTAACATAGGAAGTGGGTACTAAGAATTTTTTTTAACTTTTACAGGTACCTAAAAACCAAAGTCAAAAGGAAAGATGGATGCTAAATAGTGGATGTTCCAAACACATGACAGAGAATGCATATATGTTAACAAACACGGAGGAAAGGTCAGTCTTTGCGGTAATTCAGAAGGATACCTCATTGGATGAGGTGACATCAACAATGTCAGTATAATCAACTCTCCGCTAATTAATAATTTCCAATTAGTGGAAAATTTAAAACAAACTTTATTAAGCAACAAAAGCTTTTCAATATCATTTAAAAAGGATATATGCAATATTTTTATAAAAGTAAAAAGTTAGTTTTTGAAGGAATAAGGAAAAGGAATGTTTATATTTCAAATATGAAAGTAAATCATAATAGATATTGCCTAATCGCAAATAGCAACGATCCATGTTATGGCGTAGAGGTTTTTACCACGTTAATTTTAATATATAAGTAAATTGTCAGAAACTGAGATTATAATTGCCAAAAATAAATATTAAAGTAGATAACTTATCTGATGCATGCCAAGTTGGAAAACTAAAAAACCATCTTTTAAATTAAAAAATGAGTTTCTATGAAACAACCACTAAAATTATTACATCCAGTTTTCTTTGGACCCATGAAAGTTAGATCAATGGATGATTTTGCAAGATTTAATTGGACTATATTTTTAAAACAAAAAAGTGATACCTTTGAAATATTTAAACTTTTTGCAAAATGAATTCAAAATTTAAAAGATCAAAAAAAGATATTTGAAACGATCGTGGAGGAGAATTTGAAAATGATATTTTTAGAATTTTGTAATAAAAAGGGGATAAATATTAATCTTTTTTTCACAGAACACCACAACAAAATGATGTGATGGAACGTAAAGATAGAATCAAAAAAAGAAGAAAGAAATTATGTAGTATTTTATTTCCATATTGATGAGTGCGTTGTGGCACCAACGGAAGGATAGTTTGCTAATTCACCCCAACTAATCAGGTTGCCTCACTTCTTCCCATTGGTTACATTATTAGATGCCTATATTCATAGTGGGTGATACCAGGCCAGCTTAGAAGAATGTGCTAGAAATCCATTGAATCATATTATATAATCTCAAATTTTTGGGCTAAAATAGTATCTACTGCTTGTTATGTTCAAAATCGTGTCACTATAAGACCTTTAACAAAAAATGCATCATATGAACAATTATATGGTCAAAAGTTTCATATTTTTAATTTTTTAATCAAAATGTTTCATATTAAATATAAATTTCAATTGGACGGGTTCGATCCATAAGCCAATAAAGGAATCTTTGTTGGCTACTTGGAAAGGAGCAAAGCATGTATGATGATAACATTGATAATCCTGGAATAAACCAAACTACAATTCTAGAACAAAATTCTTTATAATAAAATAATAACATTTATAAAAAACTCAAGAACAAAGTCAAGATAAAATTTTGAAGTCACCACCATGCAATTTAAAGAATTAACATATAGACAATGTATTAGGAGGTATTAACACTAAACTAACAACTAGATGACGATTAAATCAAATGAGTCACATTACTTTTATATCAAATATGAAACCTAGAAATTATAAAGAAATTGTTAAAGATGATTACTAGATTTTAGCAATGCATGAAGAACTTAACCAGTTTTAATATAATGTCATTTGAGAATTTATTCCGAGACCTGTAGATTAATGTAACGACCCAAAAATTCACCACTTCAGAATTTTTTTGAAATATTCAAATATAAGATATTTTAACATAAACAGCTCTTTGACCATCAGACATCGTGCACAGAGCTAGATACATACACTCATTTATCTATATAAATGAGAATATGTAATAAAATAATTTATTTTATTTTGGAAATTTAAAAGTGTATATGACATCATTAATAATATTGCTATTTTGGAATAATTGATTTTTGAATTTAAATTGAGTTTAAATTGAGTTTAAATGATTTAATAATTATTTTAATTATTAAATGGGCCCTTTTAATAATTATATAATGATAAAAATATTATTATTAAACATTGTTTACAAATATATGTATATTTACTGAGAAGAGAAAATATAACCAGAAATCAAAATCGGAATTCATAACGATTCAACGTGTAAAAGTTGCGCAACATTATGGATTATATGTGACATACATATGCACATATACATGTACACATACATAAATAAATTCACATGCACATGGATATGCACATATATACACGTATACATTTTAAAATAAAATAACCAAAAATATCAAGATATTTTCTCATTTCCTTAACTCCTAAGCATCCTAAAGTCAACCTCTTACATATCCAAGTACATGCACATGGGCAAGCACATGGGTGTGGAGTTTCGGCCAAACCATGTGAGGTAAGAGGGATATGGGATGGCGAGCAAAAGATGATGTATATGCATTAAATATCTTATTCCAGTTGCCTATAAATACCCACCATCCATCTCCACTTCCATTCACTTCTTCTTATTCTTGTCCTAAGCTTTCCACTCTATTTTCATGGCTTCCATCCTTAGAGAAATAATGGCAAAAATATTTACAAAAGAAATTTAAACTATAAATTTGTGTGTGTGTATCAAACCACTTCAAAACTATCACAAAACTCCTCTTTTCCACCTAATTACCCCCACGACCACCACCCTATTCCTCCATAGCCGAGCCATCCTCCCCTCTTAGCCAAGGCCGTGAGCAACTACCACCATCCCAAGCAAGGGCCGAGCCATCTAGAGGCATTAGTGCAAGGGTTCGTGAGCTTAAATTTTAAGCTATAGCCATTTTTAAGTTAACCGTTTAATCCGAGGTGAGAAAACTCCACTTATGTTCATATATATACTTTGGATGATGATATGTTGTTTGGTTGCAATGATTTAATCATCATGTTTGGTTGTGAAATATTGTTGTTTGGATGTGTAAAACAAGTCGCATTTAAATACACATCGAAATATCACAAAGGAAATCACTTTCCCTTTTTGAATAAAATGGTGTATATGGAATGTTTAAACCTCTTGAAAATGGTTTAAAATGATTTAATATGTTATATCAATACTTAAAAGTGTTTCAGCAAAGTTTGAAAATATGAAATTTAAGTTGAAATAAGCGTCCGAACTCTTATAACTGTATTTTTTAAACAAAGAAAGAAAATCGAGATTTCGTTTAATAGATTTTGAAATATGAGCAAAACAAGTTTTCAAAATAGTCGCGGTTCGGCAGTTCGAAAACCAAAGCGACAAGTTCTTTAAAAATGATATTTTTAATTCATTAAAAATATTGAATACATCCTATAAATATTTTAAATGTTTTAAAAGAGATTTAAGTTATAAAAACAGATTTCTAAATGATAGAAAAGTTGTTTTGATCAAATAAGCTTTAAAAGCACTATTTGCAGCACTGTTATTAACTTTTGAAATATAGCTTTAAACTAAAGTATTCTTTCCCAAATCTTTTATAAATGCTTTTAAATATATAATTATGTATTTTAAAAATGATTTAGAGGTTTATAATTTATTTTAAAAGGTTTAAATAAATGATTTAAAGAAAAGCTGGTAAAATCAAGTGATTTAATCTTTGCTCTAAAAGCTGATGAGTACACTGGATTTTTCTATTCGTGAGATTTGTATGTGAGGATCTTAAACTAAGGAGATGTTCAGGAGCAACCAGTGCCCTAGCACACCTAGCCTCTTTCCTAGATGAGGAATAGGCAAGGTCGAAATGTTGGAAATGAGAGAATTATAAAAGATTCAAATTTACAAATTTAATTTAATACAACTTGGATTGTATAGAGATAATCTTGTTGTACTTGGTATTAAATTTCGAAGAGGGGACCTATACTATCCATGTGAATTTAAATGGTGATTTCACCATCATTCGATGGATAGTAAAGGTTGAATACAGAAATTGATGTTGAGTAGAATTAGTTTAATTTCTATCGACCCTTTTTAACTCAATAATGTTTCCCAATATGACTTATGAAATTGATTTGGTATTTCCAAAGTTAAAGAGAGGTTTAATGATTATGTATTCCCGAAGAAAATGTCTTAAAGATATATATCTCTAGAAGATATTATTTTTGATAAAAAGTAAGTAATTAATCAAATGATAAGCATCTATTTAATTAATATCTTTTTATCAATGATTGGTTTGGAGGAACCGGGGCCAGATTCGAGTGATTCTTATCTGAAAACCACTTCGAACCAATTTACGTATTCAAAGTAAAGACATGGAATGATAGTAAATAAACTGAAGGGCTGCTTATCACTGACCTTTAGGGGAAATTTCCCATATCATATAAAAATGGCAGTAGTACCTTCATTTGATCTTCGATGCAAGGGCTGCTCGCTGCTAATCCTAGGGATGATTCCCGATAGGATGTGGTATGAGAGTTCCTTCGGTCTGTCCTGTTCCTGGACAACTTGTATGGATGAATGTTTGATGTTGCATTTCAAGATCACATTGATTGATCTCTATAAACATATCATCTATTTGGTGGCGGAGAAAACAACTTCTCTTAGCTTAACACCCTTTCCTGAGACGTACAAGCTTAAAGGTTATACGTTTGTAGAAATCAGTTGTATGATTGTGGAATGGAAATGTGACATTCAAAGTGAAATGAGTGCTAGTAAAGGTAAAGATTCCCTTAAGCCTTGCACCTTGGAAATGAAAAAAGCAGGGTTGAAGCAACATGGCTATATGGGTCACACCCATTAGGAGATGCCTTCACCTTTCTAGATGCACTCTATAATATGAGTTGTTATGTATGCTACGGGATCCCAGTAAAGGTCGGGAACGACCGGGGTGGTGATATATTCGGTACTATCAAGGAAGTGGTAGGTCGGTCTTGTGTTGGTTTAGGCGCCCAATATCTGGACCCTAGGTACATCCCTCTAGAGGTGTATTGTAGGAGGGTAGACCCTTATCTTATCATTGTATGGAATCCATTCTCCAATAAGTGCCTTCGAACTTAGTTTTAAACCTATTATGCTATCAAATTTAACTAATGTAACAATTTCAGCTATTTTAATATGTTTATTTGAAAAATGTTTTTCCAAGAATGTCATTAAAAATAATATTCCCAGATTTTGCGTAGCAAATGTTTTGGTTATCATAAATTAAAAACCCATTCCGTGTTTATGTGTGGCGTGCTCTTATGAGATACCATTTGTTTTCAAATATTCGTATTTTGAGTTTCTCACACTAGTCCCATGACTGACCCGGAGTTTATTTTCTAT
Source organism: Allium fistulosum (assembly GCA_030737815.1). NCBI lineage: Eukaryota > Viridiplantae > Streptophyta > Magnoliopsida > Asparagales > Amaryllidaceae > Allium > Allium fistulosum. The sequence goes on from CM060906.1 coordinate 875,338,155, forward strand.
TCCCCTTAAACTTTGGTTGCCCTATTTTTCTGGGTAGCCAAGTAGTTAGGTAATCTTGGATAATTTTGGATGGAGCATGGAGCCTGGAGCTGGAGTATCTTCTGTAGATAGTTATTTGTTTTCAAATTTCCACCATATAAAGTATCTATCAGCACCTGTAAGGATAAGCCGTTATAACTATCATAGCTGGATTAGTACTTACCATAACTTTGATACATCATTTTGAGAGTGATTGTACATACTATCTTCATGTATAATTTAGTGTTGAATACGATGTGAGATTCTACTATTGTTCTATCTTCTATCTTTATTTTCTTTTTACCCCTAACGATCGGGTTTTCAGCACTTGAATTTGTAGCATGTGAATACCAAGAATGTATTAGTGTCGATTTCAAGGGTCGGAAATCCCATTTGTTACATTTGGTATCGGAGCAAAGGTTAGCGAATACCTAAGCCTTGATGGGGTCGACTCATTAGAGATAGGGTTAGTAATATCCTAGAATGAGTTTAGTCGATGCGAGTGCGTAATCATAATCTTTATCCATCCAAATTATTCTATTCTTAATACCCATTCCCCAAGATAACATGGTCTATATATTCTAAAGGTGTTCCCTTACTATATTTAGGTAGTGGGAAATAGGTAACCGTCATGGATGAGGAAGGGGAGGACCTCAAGTTGATCTTACTGCTTCTGCAAGAATTATACCAGCTTGGGAGGAAAACCATTTAGGGGCACAGAATCTATTATTGAGGTTCAAGCTAGGCTCTGCTCATACGAGAGAATCTTTAAGGGATTAGGCATTAATGATGAAAATAAGCGCTTCTTGGCATCTTGGCAATTACAGGAAGGGGCCCTAGCTTGGTGGGAGTCAATTACCATCAATGAGTCAAAAGATAATTTTTCATGGGAAAGATTTAAAGAAATTTTTGAAGAGCAGTATAAACCCGTGTAGGAAAATCGTGTCTCTATAAAATCTTCATGGATTTAAAAAAGGGAGAAATGTCGATGGAAGAATATCCAAGAAAGTTCAATGAATTATCTCTCATTGGGCCTAGACTAATAGATACTCCACTTAAAAAGAATGAAATGTTTGTGGCTGGGATGAGAAAAGAGTTTCATGATAGAATGGCTGCTGACCTAAGAGGATCATTTGTGAACCTAGTAGATATGGGTTTGTGATATGAAATTCATGATGGGGAGAAGCCAGCACCAGCACTGAATATTAGTAGCAGCAGCAATAACCCTAGCAAAAAGGAGCTAAATCCTGAGGCAAAGAAGCAAAAGGGAAGGAAGAAGTGAAAGAATTCAAAAGGTGTCACTTGTGGATAATGTGAAAATAAAGGACATATAGCTGAGAATTGTAGAAAGAGGCAGTAAATAAGTATTATTTCTTCTGTGACACTCTATTCTAATTGCCACCAACAAGGGCATATGATCATGGATTGTCCATTTATGCAGATAATCCAAACAGCTAAGGCCTATACCATGGAAGAAGAACCAATAACTTCAGAAGAGACTAAGGAAAGAGGAATTTTGGAAGGACTATTTGTGTTGAGGGTAATGTGGTTAAAGTATTATTTGATATTGGGGCTTCCCGCAGTTTTATTTCCAAAGAATTGGTTGAAAATTTGAAGCTTACGACAAAAATAGTAGATACCCCTATTTATGTGCTAAATCTCATAGGTGGTACAACAAACCTTTGTATGATTTGTAAAAATGTCCAAGTTACATACATTTTCCATTATTTTTCATGTGACATGTTTGTCCTTGATTTTATTAGATTTGAAGTTTTGCTCGGTATGGATTGGTTATCTATGTATGAAGCTATTCCTGATTGTGTTAAGAGGACTGTCACGTACGGAAATTTTCGACTTTCGAAAATTCGACATCGATACTCACTTTATCGACTGCCGAGAAATCGAACGCCGGAAACTCGAATAGTGATGGTTTTAGAAAGAAGAAGTAGAAGAAAAAGAGAAGAAGAAGAAAGCAGAAGAAGAAAGAACAACAGGACAACATCAGAACAGAAAACAATATCAGAATCTCACATTCGCAGCGGAACAATATATAATAGATAAACACTAGTCATTTAAAACAAAGAACTATATCAGTTTATACATACATCAATCAGAGTCAATATACAACTCGATACAACAATGGACAATTATATAAACTTGTCCTCATACAGAATACACAGCGGAATAAATAATATCAGATACAAATACTACGTCTCGCCATCCAGCTTGCTTCCAAAGCTCCAGAATATCCTGATAACATAACTCTAGGCTGCCCGTGTGGAAATTGGTGGGCACCCAGAGTTTAGAAGGGAAACAATAAACTCCGAGTCAGTCATGGTGACTGGTGTGAGATCGTAAAACAGTTATCTTTAAAACAACAAGGAAACTTTAATGTCAATTCGCAATGCTTTTGGAAAATGAAACTACCATAAGACCTCCCGCCACACACACAATGCAAACGCAGAATTGGAGGAGATTTCTTCTTATGATAGTCAAAGATGCTTACTACGCAAAATCAAATCATTTTTGATATTATTATTAGTGCATAGTGTACAAAACATTTCGAAAGTATAATATTAATCTTAGCCAGCATAGGCATTCCGCACTTATGCCTACTATAGCTACTATGTTCAATAGCAGGTTACCGCCACATTCCATAGCAGGTAATACAACTAAAACCGTACACGTCGCGTATTGTTTCTTTGGATTTCCAACAAATGGTCAGGCTAAGGAACTTCCTTTTCCACGATGGGTACGTCCCTGGAATAGACGACCCGAGAACCTAACCGGATCTCTGCCAACACAAGGCCGGGTTACCTCTGCAAAAATAGGTAACTACTGACACGCGTATGCCATCCCCCGATCGTAACCGATCTTCCCGAGGATCCCCGATTTCCAACAAACCACATAGATAATAATGCAGCAACCACATAGGTTAAGTATCTGGGCTCCATACCATGATACCACCTCTATCCAGAAGGAATGACATACACTAAGGGGCGCTACTCCCTAGAACCTTGCCGCATCCTTCCTGTTTCGACCATTTCCGGGGTGTGAGGCTCGACGAAGTCTCGTCCACAAAGCTACGCTTTCTCAAAAAGCCCTGCTTCGGGTCCAACAAAAATGATCAACCTATGATCACAAAGATATAAGATCAAACAAATGATCATATCGCAAATGATCAAACACTGATCATTTCACAGCAACACTCAGTATGCCACGTTACCAAATTGGGATATATCGCTGATAAATTTCAACTACATAACCTCTGAGCTCGTACGTCTCAGAGAAGGGTGTTAAGCTAAGAGAATAAATTCTTCGCCACCAACAGATATGTATTTGAAAGAAATCAGCTTTATATCTCAAATTGTAACGTCAGACATACAATCCATATAAGTCTGTTCCGGGATCGAACAGAACCGAAGGCACTTCTCACGAAGCCCTTGCATATCCGGATAATTTTTTAATCACGTCCGGACTTCCCGTCACTAAGGGTGATAAAACCTCTAAATCGGAGATCAGCCGATGTAGAGTAACTCGACGGTAATCCTTTCGTTTTCAAAAATATCCGGTCTTCAACACCGGTCTTCGAATGCAATTCATAACGACGTATCATGTAACATCCCGTATATTTGGACCATTTAAATTGACAAAAATCCACACTTGTCAACTTAAATAATACAAAACACAGAACATTATGGGATTATAAGTACATAAATGTAAATGAGAATCAATACAACATCACAGACTCAGAACAGTCACAGAATAATGCAGCGGAAAATACATCGTCATAATAGTAGTTCATGAAGCTACTACAGAGAATACAACAATGTCTCAACATAAAGCGACTGAAAGAGATACAAGATGTCCAATACAAAAGTACATCAAATACTGAAATAAAATGATATAGATAAAAGCTAAGCCTTCAGCATCTTCAACCAACCTTGACCAGCAACGGAATATCTTCAGACTGACCCGAGCATATGCAAAAGAAACACTCGAGTCAGGACTCAAAATCTTATACAGGATAATCAAATGCATATAATAAAGTCCATAACTCAAAGGTGAATATAAACATCATTAAGGGATCGATAAACTACCTACAGAATACGCTAAATAGATAATGTCTAATCCATAAAGTAAGATATCAAAATAGGGTTAAGCAGGGCCCATACACCTCTTAACCTGTTTATTCCCAAAAGCATATACAAGACCGTAGTTTCCCCAAAACCGGAAGTCACCAGAGGGCAATCCATATACTAAAGGTACAAATCAAAATCGTAGTGGTCGCGAATAGGATAATCAGTATGACAAGGTACATGAGGCGATACCAACTAGGATACTAGTAGTTGCGTGATCCGGACTGATGTTGGGCATAGCAGCTACTATCCCAACACCGCGAAACAACACTCCCAAATCAAGGGGTGCACCCAAATCGAATCACAAAAGTAATAGATAAGGTATCGAAGAAGTGTGTCCGCTAGAGGTAGCGAACCTCAATGGCCCGGCGCGGCTCCTGTTTTAGTCATGTCAGGGGTCATCCAAAAATCGTTCTCTTTCTTCAGTCAACGCGTTCATCAAAACCATCCACTTCGTTCTGGATCAACACTTCGCGTATATTAGTTATTAAAGTGGTTTCGGTATCGACAAAGAGTATGTCCATAATCCGATCCCGGACTCTTTAATAACTACGTATTAATTACCCAACAGTCAACTTTTATTAAAGTTAAAACAAATCAAATCCAAAGGTCAAGTTGCAAATTTGACTTCCAAATTTGATATTTCATAATTCGATTCGTTTTAATTACAAAATCATATTCCGAAAAGAAATTCTAGTTCAAGCCCTTTAGTTATCAAAATTTAAGTATTCACGTTAAATCAACATTTCACTTATTTAAATCAAATTCAAATTCATGGATTATACGAAATAGTCAATCTTAGTTCAACTCATTAAATCAAGTTTTATTCTTTAAATCCGTATTTACATCTTAAATCTCATTTCGATATCAATTCTATTTACTACATTCACTTTGTCAAAACTTCGTTTATTCATTAATCAAAACTCGAAATTAAATCACTTTATCTTCTAACCTATTTACTTCTTAAATCTCATTTCGATTAACTTTGTCAAAATACTTTGTTTAACTAAATAAATCTACAAATCCGTTTCAATTTATTACATTAATTCGTTCTCATTTATTTCAATTAAATTCATTTCTTTATTCCAACAAATCTATTTTTTTTATTCGATAAAATCCATTTTACTTATTTCAAAACAAATTTATTTATTTGATTCAATAAAATCATTTTATTTATTTCAAAACAAATTCATTTATTCGATTCAATAACATCATTTTATTTATTTCAAAACAAATTCATTTATTCAATTCAATAAAATCATTTTATTTATTTCAAAACAAATTTACTTATATTTACGTTACCAATTTACAATACAGTTTCTAAGTTCATTCCATAATTCCAATAAGTCTCAATTTCAAAACGTTCTTTGTTGACCGTTCGGTTTCTTAGTTTAATTATCTATCCTAGGCCAATTCATTTAATTGGGTATTTATCATTTCAACCCGATTCCATTTAAATTTAAAAATCAGAACATACAAAGGGAACTTGCAGTGTGATAGCTGGGATGGTGTCAAAGTAAATAAACAAGCAATAGCATCCATTCACAACAATTCAACAATTTCAAATAATCCCAAAATAATCGTATTAATTCACGTTTGTTATTTACGCCAATTAATATAACTATTTCTAGAATCTACACTATCATTTCATGTAGATTAAAGATTATAACATTACAGTTTCACTTGGTCGTTCTATTTCAATTTCAACGGTTAATTCAATACGTTCAATAGTCCAAAGTGACATTTATCAATTCTACGTGTCAAGCAATTTAAAGGGTCAATTTAATTATTCAATATTCATCATATAAGGGGTCAAGTTTAACATATGTCATTCAGAATTTTTATATCTATTCTATCAAATTCAGTTCAAATTTATTATCAGTTACAATAACAACAAATTTAATATCACATAGCACATTTGGTGTCATACTATTTAACATACTACTTCAATTCAATTTTTAACATTCAATTCATTTAACGTCCAAATTAACATTCATAACATCCAACATCTAATTATCATAGTATAATAGATCTTTGAGTCGTGAATAGAAAATATTCACCTTGCGTGGTTAGAGATTTGACGACGAAGCACGAAGACGGATAGATACGAGACACTAACAAGCTCAATGCAAAATGAATGTAACAACGATGAAGCAAGACAGATCTGATAAGCTGAAAGTAACTTAGGACTCCAAAGCAGTAGCTGGAAATAAAACATAGCAACAACGTGAGCAACTAGAATGCCAAGAATTTCATTGCTATGTAATATACAGTTTTCCATATAAACTCGTATAAAATAAAAACAAAATCAGTTATGGCCAAGTCGAAGTGGATGAAAGCGACGGTGTTTGTTGGCGGCGGAGGCTGCTGGTTGGACTGGCGGACGGCAGTGGGCTGACGGAGGGCTGGTGGTGGCAGAGCTGGTGAAGGCGAGTGGGGCAGTGGCAGAACTGGGCAGGGTAGGGGAGGCGAAACGGGTCTGGGTGGGTCTGGGCGGAACCGGGCAGGCAAGGGGAGGCGGGGTGGGGTCAGGGTGCGGGTCTGGACGCGGAGGTCTGGGCGGGGTCTGGGTCGGGGTCTGGGTGCGGGTCTGGGTGCGGAGTCTGGGGCGGAGTCTGGGGCGGAGGTCTGGGGCGGTGGTCTGGGTGCGGGGTCTAGGGCGGAGTCTGGGTGTCAGGGCGGAACTGGGACGGAGGTCTGGGGCGGTGGTCTGGGTGCGGGGTCTAGGGCGGAGTCTGGGTGTCAGGGCGGAACTGGGAGGGTCTGGGGTCTGGGTGGGAGGCTGGGCACGGGAGGTAGGCGGACGCGGGTCTGGCGGGTAGGGGAGGCGGGCTGGACGCGGGTCTGGCGGGTAGGGAGGCGGGCTGGACGCGGGTCTGGCGGAGGCGGAGGGCAGGTCAGGTGGTGAACTGGGTTGGCTGGTTGCTGAGGCAGAGGCTGGAGTTTCAATAGTTGGTGGAGGAAAGAAATACAACAGAGAAGAAGAGAAACAAAATGTGAGAGGAGGAAGAACGAACCAGAAAATGAAATGCTAAACAGTGAATTATGAATTGGAGCCTGGTTTATACGCAATAGTACAGAATTGAAAAGTCTTTAATTGATTGTATAGGTACACTAAAAGGCTGTTGGAGTTTCAAGGAGTAATTACTGATCAGGAGATGCCTCGAATTCCACTCCCTAGGGAAGCCTAATGGACACAGGTTTAATATTGTAACGGACAGGTTCAAACCGTTAACAATTTGTAACTTTCAACTCCGAACTCCGAATGATGCAAACGAATATACCATTTTGATCAGCGCGACGGTACGCTTCCAACGGTATACAGATTATTGCGATACGATGATTTTATAAAATTTGCATTTACGCCGCTTAAATTGTGCGTTTTGCAAAATAAGATAAACGGAGAAGGCGATGACTGTTTTAGACGAAACGAATCATAAAATCTTGATCAGAATAATTTTTACAAGCGGACTGTGTAAGAATATTTGGATTTGGAAGATAAATTTTTCGCAGCTTTATATGGGCTGATATACAGTAAAACGCGCACGGACTTTACTGTAATATTTTTCAACGAAACTTTTTCTATGTCCATATCTTACTAGACGTATGCCACAAAAAAAGTTTGGATGTAAATTGAGATCGTTTAAAATTTCAAATTTTTTTATTGAAACGATGAATTTAAAATTTTAAATTGGGTTGAAAATTAGGGTCGTTACAATCTCCCCCACTCAAAACTTTTCGTCCTCGAAAAGGAACGAGACAAGTGAAGTAGAAATGAAACAAGTAAGAAAGTTAAGATAGATTTCGAGAAATTTGAATAATACCTGAAATTAATAGTTCGGGGTTTGAATCCCGAATACTATCCTCAGTTTCCCATGTGCAATCTCGCTCATCTGCACTCCACTGTACTTTGACGAGATTTACCGACTTCCTTCTGAGTTGCTTTGTCTCACGATCGACTATCCGAAGTGGCTTCCGCTCAATAGTCAAGTCAGGCTCAATAACTATTTCATCCAACTGAGCAGTAGGGATGGTCATAGATGGATCGTGTACAACCTTGCGAAGGTGTGAGACGTGGAACACGTTGTGAACACCAGCGAACTTTTCTGGTAATGCAACTCTATATGCCAATGTTCCAACTCTTTCTGTAATCTCAAACGGACCAACGAATCTGGGAGCTAATTTCCCTTTCCTTCCAAATCGAACGATATTCCTCAAGGGCGACACCTTCAGAAATACTTTGTCTCCTATACTGAATTCGAGGTCTCTTCTCCTTTTGTCGGCATAGCTTTTCTGTCTATCCTGTGCCGTCTTTATCTTCCTCTTGATTTCTTCGACCTTTTCAGAAGCTTCCATAATCATTTCTGGTCCAAGCACTAATCGATCTCCCGACTCAATCCAACAAGCTGGCGATTTGCATGGCCGTCCATATAAGGCTTCGAACGGTGCCATACCAATGCTTGCCTGGTTTTCAAAGGATAATTAATTCAAATTCAAATATACTTATTCAAATTTGAAATTCAAATTCTTTACCTGGTAACTATTATTATAAGTGAATTCAACCAAGTGAAGATGGTCTTCCCAGGATCCACCAAAGTCAATAATACAAGCTCGGAGAAGATCTTCCAAAATCTGATTTACCCTCTCAGTTTGGCCATCTGTCTGAGGATGATAAGCTGTACTCAGATTCAGTTTGGTGCCCAAAGTATCCTGGAATGCTTTCCAGAATTTACTGGTGAAAATAGGATCGCGATCACATACAATACTAGATGGTACACCGTGAAGTTTAACAACTTCCCTCATGTATATCTCGGCCAAACTAGAGGCTGTACGAGTGGTCTTGACTGGAATAAAGTGAGCGGACTTTGTCAGTCTGTCAACAATCACCCATATGCTTTCGTTACCCTTTCTAGTCTTTGGTAGCCCATCAATAAAATCCATAGAAATTTGCTCCCATTTCCAACCTGGAATCTCTAGCGGTTGGAGCAATCCTGCTGTCTTTCTGTGGTCAGCTTTAACTTGTTGGCAAGTGGTGCACCTGCTAACATAGATAGAAATGTCGCGCTTCATTCCACTCCACCAATATAGTTTCTTCATATTCTGGTACATTTTGGTAGCACCGGGATGAATTGAAAGCGAAGACTTATGATTTTCTCGCAGCACTTCCTGTCTGAGACCATCGACATTAGGAACACAAATACGATTGTCGATCCTCAAAACTCCATCACTATCAACTTGTGCACCCACTTTGTTGTCGGCATTACTTACTCTACCCATAATTAATTCCTTCATACGATAGAGCAAAGTGTCTTCATATTGCTTAGCTTTAATGCGATCCATAAGAGATGGAGAGATACTAAGCTGGAATAACATGCCTTCGATAATATTGCAACAAGACAATGCTTTGCTGCGGCTCAAAGCATCTGCTACAACATTTGCCTTCCCTGGTGTATAAGTGATGTCGAGGTCGTATGCAGCTAAGAATTCAAGCCATCGAACTTGCCTCTGGTTTAAATCCTTTTGAGAAAAGATATACCTCAAGGACTTATGATCAGTAAAAAGTTCGAACTTTGTTCCCAAAAGATGATGCCTCCAAAGTTTCAAAGCAAATACAACAGCAAGAAGCTCAAGATCATGAGTGGCATAGTTCAATTCATGGGTCTTCAACTGACGACCAGCATAAGCAATAACCTTTCCATTTTGCATAAGAACAGCGCCTAAACCTTCTCGGCAAGCATCTGTATAAACAGTCAATCCTTCACTTCCATCGATGACTGCAAGAACTGGGGCTGAGGTTAATTTACTCTTCAACTCATTGAAAGCTGATTCGCACTTCTCACTCCAAATAAACTTAACATCCTTCCGAGTTAAAGCAGTAAGTGGGGCAGAAATCCGGGCAAAGTGCTCAATAAATCTGCGATAATATCCGGCTAAACCCAAGAAACTACGAATATCTGTAGGAGTTTTAGGAGTCTCCCAATCCTGTAGAAATTTCAAATTAGAAAGTGATAAGAGAAATTGAATAAAAATAGCGAATAGGGTGGACTTACATTGATTACGGCGATCTTAGCTGGATCGACCGAGATTCCGTTTTCAGAAACTATGTGGCCCAGGAATCTCACTTCATCTCGCCAGAAGTGGCATTTGGAGAATTTGGCCTTAAGTTGATGATTTCGGAGAGTTTCCAGAACATAAGCAAGGTGTGTCTCATGCTCCTTCTTTTCTTTGGAGAAGACGAGAATATCATCAATGAAAACAAGAACAAACTTGTTAAGAACATCACGGAAAACTCGATTCATCAAGTCAACGAAATAAGCAGGTGCGTTGGTCAAGCCGAATGGCATAACCAACCATTCATAGAATCCATTCTCAGTACGGAAAGCTGTCTTATGGATACTATCTTCAGCAACTCTGAGTTGGTGGAACCCAGTGGCTAGATCCAGCTGTGAGAAAACTTTAGCACCATGAAGCTGGTCGAATAAATCGTTGATGCGGGGCATCGGATAACGATTCTTGAGAGTGCGTTTGTTCAGTTCCCGGTAATCAACACACATGCGAAGAGATCCATCTGATTTAGTGACAAATACAACTGCGGCGCCCCATTCAGAGCAACTTCTTCTAATCAAACCCTTAGCAAATAGATCATCAATTTGGGTTTTTAGTTCAGCTTTTTCTTTAGGTGCCATCCTTCGGTGTGGGAGAACTACGGGAGTAGCTCCAGGAATAAGGTCAATACGGAAATCGATTTCCCGTTTGGGCGGTAGAGAGTTAACCTCTCCGAATACATCGGGAAATTTCTGAACAATAGGTGTAGTACTGAGATCATCCGGATGAGTATCAAGAGAGAATATGAAGCTTCCGGCATACTTCTGAGGTGATTTGCATTCAATGACAAGCGGTATGCCCTTGTCATTGACTAGAGAAACAGAACGAGCTTTGCAAGAAATAACAGCATCGAATTTTCTTAACCAATCAGCACCTAACAAGATGTCAAATGCTGCGAAGCCAAGCACATAAAAGTCCCAAGTGAAACGATATCTTCCGTATAAGAGCACGACCTCTTTACAAATTCTGTTGAGGTTGGCAAGTCCTCCAATAGGGTTGGAGACGCATAAGGAAGTAGTAGCAAGAGTAGGTTCTAATTTGAGCTTATTACAGAGATCAATAGATATGAAGCTATGAGAAGCACCAGTATCGAATAATACCCTAATGGGTAAATCATGTAAAGAAAAAGTACTTCGTAAGGTACCTTGGTCATCCTGTGCAGGTGGTGGAGGTGGTGTAGGAGTGGTGATAGCAAATACTCCAGATGGTGTGCCACGCTTATACATTGGGCATTCCTTCTTGAAATGACCCGGCTGGAGGCAGACATAGCATAAATCCTTCCTAGTCGTAGAAGGTGGTGGAATAGCAGCTCCAGTAGATGGACAACTATTGGCATAATGGCCCTTCTTATCGCACTTGAAGCATGTGATATTTGCAAGATCGATAGGGCTTTTCTGAGCATAACCCAATCCAGTAGTCTTCTGCCAAGCTTTCTTTTGTTGATCAAAGTTCATCTTCCTCTTCCCAGGCTGACTAGAAGAGGGCTGAGTAGGGGCAGCCTTGGCAGTGGTTCCCTTAGGCTTCGACTCATATCTAAGAGCAAAATCAATAAGCTCTGTGAAAGTGGAGCGAATGTGTCCGGTAAGCAGGTCATAATATTCTGGTCTAGCTCCCAAAATGAATTTCTCGTTCTTCAAAAGTGGTGTATCTATCAAACCCGGTCCAAACTTGGAGAGTTCATTAAATTTCCTCTCATACTCAGAAATAGTCATACTGCCTTGCTTAAGATCCATGAAAGCTCTATAAAGTTGGGTTTTCCCAGCAGCTGGCATCCATTGTGCCGAGAAGGTATCCCTAATCAAAGATAGACAAGATGAATACCATTTCAAAGATAGAAGGAAGAATTTTAAACCACTAGAATCCAAACTATTCATACCTAAACTGGGCCCAAGTGATGGTGTCCTCCTCGATACGAGAAGTAACGGATTCCCACCAATCTTGTGCGGCATCTTGGAGTTGCCAAGCAGCAAGCTGACGCTTCTGAGCATCAGTAATTTCCAATCCAGAAAATATCTTCTCCAAACTCTTAAGCCATTGCTGAGCCTCTATGATGTTCTCGGATCCAGAAAATTTAGTACCTCCCAGTTGCGAATACTCCTTGCTAAGAGTAGTGAATTTGACAGGAGCTGGAGCGGCAGGTGCAGCCTGGGCAGGACCATTGCCTCTTCCACCTCTAACATTTCTTCTGGTACTCATCCTGAAATACCAAAAGAGATTTAGAACCAAAGATAAGATAATAGAAAGCTAAGAAAACTAATCAACGAATCAAAGGAGCTTGAACTTTTGAAAGGATTTGGATATTGAATCGATTCTCCTCATTCTAGAGTATTGCTACTCTATCTCTAATGAGTTTCTTATAATCCCGAACTAAGGTTTTGGGAAACCAGAGCTCTGATACCAACTGTAACATCCCGTATATTTGGACCATTTAAATTGACAAAAATCCACACTTGTCAACTTAAATAATACAAAACACAGAACATTATGGGATTATAAGTACATAAATGTAAATGAGAATCAATACAACATCACAGACTCAGAACAGTCACAGAATAATGCAGCGGAAAATACATCGTCATAATAGTAGTTCATGAAGCTACTACAGAGAATACAACAATGTCTCAACATAAAGCGACTGAAAGAGATACAAGATGTCCAATACAAAAGTACATCAAATACTGAAATAAAATGATATAGATAAAAGCTAAGCCTTCAGCATCTTCAACCAACCTTGACCAGCAACGGAATATCTTCAGACTGACCCGAGCATATGCAAAAGAAACACTCGAGTCAGGACTCAAAATCTTATACAGGATAATCAAATGCATATAATAAAGTCCATAACTCAAAGGTGAATATAAACATCATTAAGGGATCGATAAACTACCTACAGAATACGCTAAATAGATAATGTCTAATCCATAAAGTAAGATATCAAAATAGGGTTAAGCAGGGCCCATACACCTCTTAACCTGTTTATTCCCAAAAGCATATACAAGACCGTAGTTTCCCCAAAACCGGAAGTCACCAGAGGGCAATCCATATACTAAAGGTACAAATCAAAATCGTAGTGGTCGCGAATAGGATAATCAGTATGACAAGGTACATGAGGCGATACCAACTAGGATACTAGTAGTTGCGTGATCCGGACTGATGTTGGGCATAGCAGCTACTATCCCAACACCGCGAAACAACACTCCCAAATCAAGGGGTGCACCCAAATCGAATCACAAAAGTAATAGATAAGGTATCGAAGAAGTGTGTCCGCTAGAGGTAGCGAACCTCAATGGCCCGGCGCGGCTCCTGTTTTAGTCATGTCAGGGGTCATCCAAAAATCGTTCTCTTTCTTCAGTCAACGCGTTCATCAAAACCATCCACTTCGTTCTGGATCAACACTTCGCGTATATTAGTTATTAAAGTGGTTTCGGTATCGACAGAGAGTATGTCCATAATCCGATCCCGGACTCTTTAATAACTACGTATTAATTACCCAACAGTCAACTTTTATTAAAGTTAAAACAAATCAAATCCAAAGGTCAAGTTGCAAATTTGACTTCCAAATTTGATATTTCATAATTCGATTCGTTTTAATTACAAAATCATATTCCGAAAAGAAATTCTAGTTCAAGCCCTTTAGTTATCAAAATTTAAGTATTCACGTTAAATCAACATTTCACTTATTTAAATCAAATTCAAATTCATGGATTATACGAAATAGTCAATCTTAGTTCAACTCATTAAATCAAGTTTTATTCTTTAAATCCGTATTTACATCTTAAATCTCATTTCGATATCAATTCTATTTACTACATTCACTTTGTCAAAACTTCGTTTATTCATTAATCAAAACTCGAAATTAAATCACTTTATCTTCTAACCTATTTACTTCTTAAATCTCATTTCGATTAACTTTGTCAAAATACTTTGTTTAACTAAATAAATCTACAAATCCGTTTCAATTTATTACATTAATTCGTTCTCATTTATTTCAATTAAATTCATTTCTTTATTCCAACAAATCTAATTTTTTTATTCGATAAAATCCATTTTACTTATTTCAAAACAAATTTATTTATTTGATTCAATAAAATCATTTTATTTATTTCAAAACAAATTCATTTATTCGATTCAATAACATCATTTTATTTATTTCAAAACAAATTCATTTATTCAATTCAATAAAATCATTTTATTTATTTCAAAACAAATTTACTTATATTTACGTTACCAATTTACAATACAGTTTCTAAGTTCATTCCATAATTCCAATAAGTCTCAATTTCAAAACGTTCTTTGTTGACCGTTCGGTTTCTTAGTTTAATTATCTATCCTAGGCCAATTCATTTAATTGGGTATTTATCATTTCAACCCGATTCCATTTAAATTTAAAAATCAGAACATACAAAGGGAACTTGCAGTGTGATAGCTGGGATGGTGTCAAAGTAAATAAACAAGCAATAGCATCCATTCACAACAATTCAACAATTTCAAATAATCCCAAAATAATCGTATTAATTCACGTTTGTTATTTACGCCAATTAATATAACTATTTCTAGAATCTACACTATCATTTCATGTAGATTAAAGATTATAACATTACAGTTTCACTTGGTCGTTCTATTTCAATTTCAACGGTTAATTCAATACGTTCAATAGTCCAAAGTGACATTTATCAATTCTACGTGTCAAGCAATTTAAAGGGTCAATTTAATTATTCAATATTCATCATATAAGGGGTCAAGTTTAACATATGTCATTCAGAATTTTTATATCTATTCTATCAAATTCAGTTCAAATTTATTATCAGTTACAATAACAACAAATTTAATATCACATAGCACATTTGGTGTCATACTATTTAACATACTACTTCAATTCAATTTTTAACATTCAATTCATTTAACGTCCAAATTAACATTCATAACATCCAACATCTAATTATCATAGTATAATAGATCTTTGAGTCGTGAATAGAAAATATTCACCTTGCGTGGTTAGAGATTTGACGACGAAGCACGAAGACGGATAGATACGAGACACTAACAAGCTCAATGCAAAATGAATGCAACAACGATGAAGCAAGACAGATCTGATAAGCTGAAAGTAACTTAGGACTCCAAAGCAGTAGCTGGAAATAAAACATAGCAACAACGTGAGCAACTAGAATGCCAAGAATTTCATTGCTATGTAATATACAGTTTTCCATATAAACTCGTATAAAATAAAAACAAAATCAGTTATGGCCAAGTCGAAGTGGATGAAAGCGACGGTGTTTGTTGGCGGCGGAGGCTGCTGGTTGGACTGGCGGACGGCAGTGGGCTGACGGAGGGCTGGTGGTGGCAGAGCTGGTGAAGGCGAGTGGGGCAGTGGCAGAACTGGGCAGGGTAGGGGAGGCGAAACGGGTCTGGGTGGGTCTGGGCGGAACCGGGCAGGCAAGGGGAGGCGGGGTGGGGTCAGGGTGCGGGTCTGGACGTGGAGGTCTGGGCGGGGTCTGGGTCGGGGTCTGGGTGCGGGTCTGGGTGCGGAGTCTGGGGCGGAGTCTGGGGCGGAGGTCTGGGGCGGTGGTCTGGGTGCGGGGTCTAGGGCGGAGTCTGGGTGTCAGGGCGGAACTGGGACGGAGGTCTGGGGCGGTGGTCTGGGTGCGGGGTCTAGGGCGGAGTCTGGGTGTCAGGGCGGAACTGGGAGGGTCTGGGGTCTGGGTGGGAGGCTGGGCACGGGAGGTAGGCGGACGCGGGTCTGGCGGGTAGGGGAGGCGGGCTGGACGCGGGTCTGGCGGGTAGGGAGGCGGGCTGGACGCGGGTCTGGCGGAGGCGGAGGGCAGGTCAGGTGGTGAACTGGGTTGGCTGGTTGCTGAGGCAGAGGCTGGAGTTTCAATAGTTGGTGGAGGAAAGAAATACAACAGAGAAGAAGAGAAACAAAATGTGAGAGGAGGAAGAACGAACCAGAAAATGAAATGCTAAACAGTGAATTATGAATTGGAGCCTGGTTTATACGCAATAGTACAGAATTGAAAAGTCTTTAATTGATTGTATAGGTACACTAAAAGGCTGTTGGAGTTTCAAGGAGTAATTACTGATCAGGAGATGCCTCGAATTCCACTCCCTAGGGAAGCCTAATGGACACAGGTTTAATATTGTAACGGACAGGTTCAAACCGTTAACAATTTGTAACTTTCAACTCCGAACTCCGAATGATGCAAACGAATATACCATTTTGATCAGCGCGACGGTACGCTTCCAACGGTATACAGATTATTGTGATACGATGATTTTATAAAATTTGCATTTACGCCGCTTAAATTGTGCGTTTTGCAAAATAAGATAAACGGAGCAGGCGATGACTGTTTTAGACGAAACGAATCATAAAATCTTGATCAGAATAATTTTTACAAGCGGACTGTGTAAGAATATTTGGATTTGGAAGATAAATTTTTCGCAGCTTTATATGGGCTGATATACAGTAAAACGCGCACGGACTTTACTGTAATATTTTTCAACGAAACTTTTTCTATGTCCATATCTTACTAGACGTATGCCACAAAAAAAGTTTGGATGTAAATTGAGATCGTTTAAAATTTCAAAATTTTTTATTGAAACGATGAATTTAAAATTTTAAATTGGGTTGAAAATTAGGGTCGTTACATATCACATATTCGGATTGGGTTATACGACCCCATGGTCCTTTCCCGGTTAACCCGAATAGTGAGCGCTTATTTAAAAACAAAGTGTGGCATTCAAATTCATCCAATTCACAACAAATACCAATCTAAAGGTAATTATTGATAGTCGGTTATTTAACTATCAATAAAGATGCGCAACATCATCAGATTCCAAATAATTTTCCAAATTATTTATCTTCAAAAATATCTTTACTAGATATATAATTTCCACACTTAACCATTTGAAAACAATTTCAAATCAATTTCCACATTTCATTTTATCTTTGAAGATAAAATCTCAAAACAGTTCATTTCATATTGGAAAAGCATTTCCATACTTATTTAAAAACAAGTAATTCACAAATCTATTTATTTTCAACATTTGAAAATATTCGATATACTTAAATCAATATTAAGTATATATTCATTCTTTAAGGAAATCATAAATTTTAACATCTATTTGAGTCAAAACGAATGTTGCGTAAAACATCGTTACGACGACTCGAAATCACTAGTATAGGGATTCGGATTTTAAGATAGATATATATAAATCCCAATACTACATAAAACATTTTCTTTCGAAAATCATTTACTATAACAACAGTGTTATAGTCCACCATTTCCTTATCTCTCGAAAACGTCTATTTCAACAATGAATGTTGAAATCTATGTATTCGATACTTAACACGTTTTAAAACATCTTTTAAAACAATTACTTCATTTCGTAATATCACTTTCCCAAAACCATATCCATTCTACTTAAAACATATTCACTGTCCAAAATCGTGAATATACTTCACTTAACCATATTTAAATCTTTTCTACACATTTATTTCAAGAATTGTCCACTATCCAAAATCGTGGATAAAATTCCCTTAATAACCTTCTATCTTAAATTCATCAAATTTGATTGATTGATTTTCGAATTTATAAAACAACGTTTATAAATTCCATTTTCTATTTTATATAACAACTCCGGTTTATAAATCTCATTTTATTAACTTCTAAAATTTACTTATAAAAATAAGTGATTTCGGATTTATAAACAACGTTTATAAATCGCATTTGTACTTTATAACGATTTCAACTTTTAAAAAGAATCATTTATGAACAAATTCGATCAATATTCCATTTAAAGGCAAAAATCCAATTTATAAGCAAATTACTTATAAATCCTTTATTCTACAACTTCATTCATTTTTAACTTCACAATATAAATCTATTAATTTCATTCACTTATGAAATCCATTTATACTTCTTTTTAACACTTATAAAATTCGTTTTATAAGTCCAATATTTTGATTTACAAAAATATCAATTTTATAAATCTTTCTATACAAATCGTTTATAGTTATTCAAAAATCCCAACTTAAACCATTTTATAAATAAATCGACTTTTATTTCAAAAACGACACTTCGGTTATATTTCACTAAAAATTATAACTTTTATAACTTTAAAATTTTACGTTTATAAATCGATTCAAAAATTCCATAAAACGTATATTTTCAAAAATCACTTTAAAAACCTTTTTAAAGTAAAAGTCGTTATTTTTTTTTTACATTTCAAAACTGAATCCGATGATGCAACAGCATCAATCAGTCCATCACAACAGTCAATATCATATATCAATATGATAACACAATATACATCAATATCTGTAAATAAGTAAATACAGTTGAGGAATCCAGTCGGATCCCTCCAACCTGTTTCCCTGCATCCAAAGATGTTAGCACAATACCAATTCCGCTCCAGTACGGAATTATCGTGGTATATGGGTTTTATAAAAATAATCCGCTTACTAACGGCGCAATAGGGTCTCATCCGCTATACGAGGCGGGAAATCAATCAATCCAATATATACATATGCCAATATGTATATATTGCTATATATAGATATATATCCTACTATATCTAATATCACATCCAAGCAGTCAATCAATCAATCAATAACTGTAAAAGAAAATCCACTTTCATTTGAGTGAGAAGATCTCACCGTGATTTTAAATTCTGATTTCAGCGTTTTTTTCGAATAAAATTAAATGGCGTTTAATTTTACCCGAAATTCAAACTAGCTCCAAATGGCTCCAATTCAGTTCCATAGCGAAGTACACGTCAAGACGATTCCAACGCATTTTGTTTCGTCATTTTCTGATAATGTATGAAAGAGTTATGACATTTTGAAGTTAATACAAATTTTTATATAATTAATTATACAATTTCTTTTTATAATTTTCAACCTAACAGATCCTAACCGTTCATTTCCCTCTCAACAAAACTGGACCGCGAGATTGGTCTTCTCCCCCCTCACGTTCGAACAGCAGAACGAAGAACCCACTCCGCCACCTATTTGCCCTAATTCACGCGACCACCATGTTGATCTCGAACGTGATCAAGCTCCGCCATTTGAAAGGCCATCTCGTGCTCTCCCACTGGCCAGCGACCGGTCCATCTCGGTGGCCCCAAACACCCTCGAATTGTGTGCGAACGCATCACCTTCAAGCTCCAATTGCCGTCAAACAGCTTCGCCTATGACAATCTCAGCCGTTGAATATGTAGAGCTCACTGGCCTCTACAATTTCCTAGTTGAAAGTTTGTGAAATTATTGAGTGGATTGGAAGATTTTCGAGGGAGATCGAATGAAGATGTCGGCCATTGATTTGAAGAAGTGGCGGCTGCACGTTTTAGCTAGGGTTTATTTTCTTCAAAAAGGAAATAAATGAAGTACTATATATAGACTTTTAACGAACACTATTCATCCGGCTTTTCCGAACTCCGATTTACGCGCGGAAACTGGCGTTTCTGGGGTTTATCCCGCGTTCCGGACACAATGGAAAAGGTTTCGGAAGCTAATTCGGTCGTCTGTGCAAGATATGGAATTAAACGATCAAATTAAATTAAACCGATTTAAATCGATTTCGAGGCGTTTTGGCTTGCCCCGGACAAATGGTAAATCCAAAAATTACAAAATTTGAAATATTACAATAATATCACATTACGGATCCGATGAAACTGGTTTCGTCGAAATCCAAGACTTTTTGAAAAATGACTATTTTAACTCGACGATTTAAAATTAAAACAATTTTGATGCGTTTCGAGCTGCCACGGTCAAACGACAACTTCGTTTGCTATGAAAATTGAAATCCGATAATAACTAACTATTTCGGATCCAATGGAACTGGTCTTGTCAAATTCTGATACGGTTCGAAAATTGGCTATTATTACAGTCGATAATTAAATATTAAAATATTCGATTTTCATAGATTAACTCCAAATTCAATTTTAAAAGTTCTATAACCTTTCTATAACTCCAGTATGATTAAATAAAATTTTCCAAATCAATTTTAATCATTTTAGACCCAATTTTCAATTATCCTGGAATTTCACTATTTAATTTATCGATTTAATTATCAAATAAAATCCAACATTCGAAAAATAAATCATTCGACTTCTAAATTCCACTTATAAATATTTAAAATTAATTAAATATTCGAATTTTAATTATCAAAAATTCTGGGTCGTTACAAGGACAGTATTTGTAAAAACAAAGTTGGGAAATATGATTGAAATATGTTGTAAAGAGCTTGGTCTAGTAAGGGATATTTTCCAGTATACACTTGATTCAACCCAAAAATATTTGGGAACAATACCAATTGCCAAGGAATTTCACGACGTTTTTGAAGGAGTTATGAGTTTGCCCCTACACTAAAAAATTGAGTTCTGTATCGACTTAATTCCTATGCAAGGTCCGTTATTCACCCTATTCGAAGGATGGCTCCAAAGGCGAAGGATGAATTAACAAATCAAACAAATGAGTTGTTAAAGAAAGGATTGATAAGACCAAGTCACTCAAGTTGGGGCACATCAGTGGTTTTCGTCAAAAATGGATCTAGCCACAGGATTCCATCAGTTAAGAATAGCAGAAGATTGCATCCCCTTGATTACATTTAAAGGGCCAGAAAGCTTCTATGAGTGGTTGTTTATGCCATTTGGGCTAACCAAGCGCCCACCTACTTTATGGACCTTATGAATAGAGTATTTAGTGATGTACTCAACAAATTCATATTAGTCTTCATTGATGACATTCTTATATATTCAAAGACTAAGGAAGAGCACAAAAATCATCTGGATTTGAGGTGGAACATGCTAAAAGCAAAATTTTCAAAATGCCACTTTTGGGTAAAAGAGGTAAGATTCCTTGGGCATATTGTGTCAGTGGGATGGAGTTTCGGTAGATCCAGCCAAGATTTTTGCTATCCAAGATTGGAGGTAACCATAGACTCCAAAGGACGTCCGTAGTTTCTTGGGATTAGTTGGATATTAACGGAGGTTTATTCAGGATTTCTCCAAAATTTCCTCTCACTTAACAAAGCTGACTATGAAAGATGTGAAGTATGAGTGGACACGGAAATATGAAGAAGCATTTCAGGAGCATAAGAAAAGGTTAACTACTGCTCACGTGTTAGTAATTGCTGATGAAAGCAGTAGATTAACCGTATATGGTGATGCTTTTGGGGAAGGAGTAGGTGTTGTTCTGATGCAGCATGGAAAGTTCATTGCTTATGCAAGCAGACAATTGAAGATCAATGAAAGGAATTATGCAACACACGACTTGGAGCTATTAGCCGTTTCGCATTAAAAATGTGGAGACATTATCTACCGGGTAAGAATTCCTTATAGTTTATTTTAAATAAACTTTGACTGACCCCAGTAAATAATATTCCTTCTTTTAAATAGCTGAAAAGTTTGAGCTCTTCACACACTGCAAATCTTTGAAATATCTTTTCACTCAGAAGGACTTGAATATATGGCAATAACATTGATTGGAATTCCTTGCATCATATGATTTGGATATTCTATATACACCAGGAAAAGCCAATGTTGTGGCAGATCTCTGAGTATAAAGCACGCCATTATAGCTCATTTAGGGGTGCGACCAACATTGATTTGTCATATAAAGGAGAGTCAGCTCAAGGATCCAATCATTGCATAAATAGTCAGGGAAGTGGAGGAGAATGTAATACTTGGAAGATGGATAGGATTCAAAGTGGATGAGCAGGGAATCTTAAGAATGAATGGAAGGATATGTATTTCCAATGTTGATGGGGTTAAACAAGAAGTTTTAACCGAATGTCACAATTCTTTATTTGCAGTAGATCCCACGGTTACAAAGATGTATAGAGACATGAAAAAGACTTTCTGGTAGGGAGGTGTCAAGAGAGACATTTCCATCCACGTAAGTAGATGTTCAAATTGTCAATAGATCAAGAGTTATCAACAAAAGGTTGCAGGACTACTCCAGCCCCTTGAAATTCCGACTTGGAAATAGGACCAAATATCGATGGATTTCTTTGATGGCTTACCATGATCAAGAAAGGGAAATGAAGGCATTTGGGTTATCATAGTCGATTAACCAAGAGCACACAGTTTATCCCAGTAAAACCAGCGAGAACGGGTGCAAGTTTGGCAGAAATATACATGAGGGAAATAGTTCGATTGCATGGCGTCTCAAGAAGTATAGTCAATAATCGAGACCCAATCTTTACCAGTAAGTTCTGGGAGGCATTGCAAACAGCTTTGGGAATGAAGCTGAGTATCATCACCGCATATCATCCCATGACCGACGGGCAGACTGAAATGGTAAATCGAGTGTTGGAAGAATTTCTAAGAGCTTGCATCTTAGATTTTGGAGGTTCTTGGGAAAGTTATCTTCATCTTGTTGAATTCTCCTATAACAACAGCTATCAGGCTAGTATTGGCATGGCACCGTACGATGCTTTGTATGGTTGTTTGTGTAGATCCTCGGTATGTTGGATCGAGACCGGAGATCGGTTGGTACTTGGTCCTGACATGATTAGAAAAGCTTCAAAAAAGGCTGACATGATCAAAAAGAAGATGAAAGAAGCCCAGAGCAGGTAGAAAAGTTAAGCAGATAGATGGCATAGAAATTTGGAATTCTCGGTCGGAGATTTTGTATTCTTGATAGTTTCTCCAATGAGAGGAGTGGTAAAATTTGGACGGGTGGGAAACTTAGCACCTTGATTTATTGGACCTTTCCCCATTCTTGAGCAGACTGGCCCATTAGCCTACCATGTGGAATTGCCCGAAAGGTTGTTTGGTGTGCACAATGTATTTCACGTATCTCATCTATGAACGTATGTGCATGATCCAGAGCAGATTATAGAAATGACTGCCGAAGAAGATTTGGAAGTTGAACCAAATTCGGCAGTTATTAGACGATCAGTTTGAATTGTGGATCACGATGAGAAAAGATTAAGAAGGAAAGTTGTGAGATTGGTGAAAGTCCAATGGAGTGGTGATACAGAAGATTGCACCTGGGAAACATAAGACAAAACAAGGAAAGCAAATCATGAGTTTAGGATTGATGTTGTATGGTAGTGTACTCACCGCCTATGGTGTAGTCACTTATCATATCTTGTATATATTTCATTTTGTTAAATATATATATCCATTTCGAGTTATCTTCTTCTTTCCTTAATTTCGAGAACGAAATTCTTTTAAGGGGGAAGTATGTAACAACCCGAAAATTCATCACTTAAGAAATTTCTTGAAATATTCAAATATAAGATATTTTAATATAAATGATAATGTTTTGAATAATAAATAATATTGGTAATCTTATTTTAAATAAATATTTATAAAAATATATTCTTTGGAAGATATATCGATAAAATGACCAAAAATCATTTTACTGATAAACAGCTCTTTGACATCCGACATCTCGCACGGAGCGGGATATATGCACTCATTTATCTATAGGTGAGAATTTGTAATAAACTAATTTATTTAATTTTGGAAAACTAAAATTATATATGACTTCATTAATAATGTCGATATTTTGGAATAATTGATTTTTGAATTTAAATTGAGTTTAAATGATTTAATAATTATTTTAATTATTAAATGAGCCCTTTTGATTATTATATAATGATAAAAATATTATTGTTAAACTTTGTTTACAAATATATGTATATTAACTAAGAAGAGAAAATATGATCGGAAATCGAAATTGGAATTCGTAACGATTCAACATGTAGAAGTTGTGCAACATTGTGGATTATATGTGACATACATATGCACATATACATGTACACATACATAAAGACATTCACATGCACATGGATACACACATATACATATACATTTTAATATAAAATAACCGAAAATATCAAGATATTTTCTCATTTCATTAACCCTTAAGCATCCTAAAGTAAACCTCTTACACATCTAAGTACATGCACATAGCCAAGCACGTGGGAGGGGGGTTTCGGCCGAACCATGTGAGGTAAGAGGGGTGTGGAATGGTGAGCAAAAGATGATGTATATGCACTTAAATATCTTGATATTTTACTGCTTCCATTTTTCTATAAATACCCATCATCCATCTCCACTTCCATTTACTTCTTTTTCTTCATTTTCCTAAGCTTTCCTCTGCATTTTCATGGCTTCCATACTAAGAGAAATAATAGCAAAGAAACTTAAATTATATACCATGTTTATATATATATATATATATATATATATATATCAAACCACTTCAAAACTATCACGAAACTCCTCCTTTCCACCTAATTTCCCCATGGCCACCACCCAATTCATCCATAGCCAAGCCTTTCTCCCCTCCTAACCAAGGTTGTGAGCACCTACCACCATCCTAAGCAAGGGCCGAGCCATTTAGAGCCATTTTTAAGTTAACGTTAATCCGAGATGATAAAACTCCACTTATATTTATATATACACTTTAGATGATGATAGGATATGTTGTTTGGTTGCTATGATTTGATCATATTTGGTTGTGAAATATTGTTGTTTGGATGTGTAAAACAAGTCATGTTTAAATATACGTCGAAATATCACAAAGGAAATCATTTTTCTTTTTATAAATGAAATGGTGTATATGGAATGTTTAAACCTCTTGAAAATGGTTTTAAATGATTTAATAATGTTTTATAAACATTTAAAAGAGTTTTGGCCAAGTTTGAATAGAATATGAAATTTAAGTTGAAATAGGTGCATCGTTTAACGGTAGTTCACGATTTCGCACCGTAGAAAGTTAAATCCATTTACATGATGGATTTGGAGTTGAAATTCTTTGTAATAAGAATTTTCCAAACTCTTATAATTATAGTTTTCAAATGAAGAAAGAAAATCGAGATTTCGCTTAGTAGATTTTGAAATATGAGCAAAACAAGTTTTCAAAATAGTCGCGGTTCAGAAACCAAAACGACAAATTCTTTAAAACTGATATTTTTAATTCTTTAAAATATGGAATAAATCCTATAAATACTTAAAATGTTTTAAAAGAGATTTAAGTCATAAAAATGGATTTATAAATGATAGAAAAGTTGTTTTGATCAAATAAGCTTAAAAAGCACTATTCATAGCACTTTTATTAACTTTTGAAATATGGCTTTAAAATTAAGTATTCTTTCCCAATCTTTTATAAAAGTTTTTCAAATAAATAATTAAGTATTTTGAAAATGATTTGGAGA
This sequence comes from Allium fistulosum, assembly GCA_030737815.1. Classification (NCBI taxonomy): domain Eukaryota; kingdom Viridiplantae; phylum Streptophyta; class Magnoliopsida; order Asparagales; family Amaryllidaceae; genus Allium; species Allium fistulosum. The sequence goes on from CM060906.1 coordinate 875,363,587, forward strand.
TTTTATAATTTATTTTAAAAGTTTTAAATAAATGATTTGAAAAAAAGCTGTTAAAATAAAGTGATTTAATCTTGGCTCTAAAAGCTGATGGGTAGACTGGATTTTTCTATTCATGTATCTGGATGTGAGGTACTAAACTAAAGAGATGTTCAAGACCAACCAGTGCCCTGGCTCACCTGGCCTCTTTCCTAGGCGAGGAATAGATAAGGTCGAAATGTCGGAAACGAGGCAAGTATAAAAGATTCAAATTTACAAATTTAATTTAGTACAACTTGGATTGTATAGAGATAATATTATCATACTTGGTATTAAATTTTGAAGAGGTAACCCGTACTATTTGTGTGAATTTAAAAGGTGATTTCATCGTTATTTGATGGATATCAAAGGTTGAATACGGAAATTGATGTTGAGTAGAATTAGTATAATTTATATCGACCCTTTTTAACTCAATAATGTTTTCCAATATGACTTATGAAAATGATTTGGTATTTCCAAAGTTAAAGAGAGGTTGAATGATTCTGTATATACCGGAAAGAAATGTTTTAAAGATAAATATCTCTTGGAGATATTATTTTTGATAAAAAGGAAGTAATTAATCAAATGATAAGCACCTATTTACTTAATATCTTTTTATCAATGATTGGTTCGAAGAAACCGTGGTCAGATTTGAGTGATTCTTATTCGGAAACCACTTCAAACCAATTTATGTATTCGAAGTAAAGACATGGAATGATAGTAAATAAAATGAAGGGCTGCTTGTCACCGACCTTCGGGGGGGAATTTCCCGCATCATATAAATGTGGCAGTAGTGTCTTCATTTGATCTTCGATGCAAGGGTGGCTCGCTACTAATCTTAGGGAAGATTCCTGATAGGATGTGGTAGAAGAGTTCCATCGTTTTGTCCTATTTCTGGGTAACTTGTATGGACGAATGTCTGACGTTGCATTTCGAGATCACATTGATTGATCTCTATAAACATATCATATGTTTCGTGGTGGAAAAGGCAACTTCTCTTAGCTTAACACCCTTTCCTGAGACGTATGAGCTCAGGAGTTATACGTTGGTAGAAATCAATTGTGTGATTATGGAATGGCAATGTGGCATTCAAAGTGAAATGTGTGCTATGAAAGGTAAACGTTGCCTTAAGCCTTGCACCCCGAAACTGACAAAAACAGGGTAAAAGTAGTAGGGCTATGTGGGTCGCACCCATTAGGAGATGTCGTCACCTTTCTAGATACCCTCTTTAATACGAGTTGTTATGTATGCTTCGGGATCCCGGTAAAGGCCGGAAACGATTGGGTTGATGACATATTCGATACTATCAAGGAAGTGGTAGGCTGATCCTGTGTTGGTTTAGGCGCCCAGTATATGAACCCTAGGTATGCCCTCTAGAGGCGTACTGTATGGAATGTAGTCTCTTACCTTGTCATTATATAGAATTCATTCTCCAATAAGTGCCTTCAAACTTAGTTGGAAACCGATCATGTCGTCAAATTTAACCAATGTACTAATTTCAGCTATTTTATGTTTATTTGAAAACTATTTTTCAAAGAGTGTCATTAAAAATAATATTCCTAGACTTTGCGTAACAAATATTTTGGTTATCATAAGGTAAAAACTCGTTCTGTGTTTATGTGCGGCGTGGTCTTATGAGATACCATTTGTTTTCAAATATCCGTATTTTTAGTTTCTCACACCAAATCCATGACTGACCCAGAGTTTATTTTATATTCCCCTTAAACTCCGGGTGCCCTATTTTTCTGGGCATCCAAGTAGTTAGGTAATCTTGGAGCATTTTGGTGAAGCATGGTGCCTGGAGCTGGAGCGTCTTTTCTAGGTAGTTATCTGTTTTCAAATTTCTGGTGTATTAAGTATCTACCAGCACCTATAGGGATAGGCCGTTATAACTACCCTGGCTGGATTAATACTTACCATAACTTTGATAGATCATTTTGAGAGTGATTGTACATACTGTCTTTATGTATAATTTAACATTGAATACGATGTGAGATTCTTTTGTTGTATCTTCTATCTTTATTTTCTTTTTACCCCTGACGATCGGGTTTCCGACACTTGAATTTAAGGCATGTGAATACCAAGGATGCAACAGTGTCGATTTTCGAGGGTCGAAAATCTCAGTCGTTACAATTAATCTATAATTGGGACAAGGTTTACAGAATGATGTATATGAAAAAAGAGTTGTAATATGTAATAAGGCACAATTGGTTATTTATGGGTACAACCGAAAGGAATTAACTACGAAGAAACATTTGCCCCAGTAGCGGGATTACAAGCCAGAAGAATATTATTGGCATTTCTGTGCTATCATAATTTTGAACTATATCAAGCGGATGTAAAGTGAATTGTTAAATGTAATTGTTAAAGAAGATGTTTATGTCGACCAGCCTCTAATTTTTTAAAATGACATATTCTTGGACAATGTTTATGAAAATAAGAGGGCACTTTATAGCCTTAAACAAGTACCCTAAGCTTGGTATGATATGTTAAAAAGTCATGCCTTGAATTCGAATTTAAAATTGGGAAAAGTTGGCTCTATAAGTTTTTAGTAAAAAGAAAAATAATGATTTATTTGCAGTATAGATTTATGCAGATGATATTATTTTTGGTTCAACAAAAGAAAAATTATGTGATGAATTTTTCAATACAAGTAAAAGTGAATTTGGAATATCCCATATTAGAGGATTAAAAAAATTCTTACGATTACAAATCAAACAATTAAATATTGAATTTTTTATATATTAGGAAAATATTGTAATGGTCTACTTAAACATTTTAATATTGAAAATACTTCTTTTAAACCAATTCCCATGAGCACAATGGTTCACCTTGATAGAGATGAAAATGTTGAAGTAGTTTATCTAAAATTATATCGAAGTATGATTGGTCCACTTTATCTAACCTCCAATCACCCAGATATTATAATGAATATTAGCCTTTGCCTTAGATTTAAGTCAAATCCAAAAGGATAGCATATTCCTGCGGTTAAATGAATTTTGCATCATTTAACCAATATTACAAATTATGGACTTTTACACCGAAGAGGTTTCCCATTTGAATTAGTATCACATGGTGATGTTGACTTCGGAGGCTACAAAACAGATAGGAAAAACGCAAGCAGAACATGTCTCTTTTTGGGCCAATCCCTTGTATCCTAATGTAGTAAAAAGCAAAAACTATGAATTATTATCTACATGTGAAGCTGAATATATTTCATTTGCACTAGAATGTGCTCAAGACAAATATATATGTAGCAAACTCTACAAGATTTTGATGTACATATAAATAAATTGCCTACTTGTTGCAGTAATACCATTACAATCAATATCTTTAAAAATCCAATAAATCAATCTAAATGAAAGGAAATGAATTGTATACATCATCATTTCTTATGAGGTCGTGTTGCAAAAGAAATTATAACTTTGGATTTTGTAAACATTAAAAAAAATTGTTGATATTTTTAAAAAACCTTTGTGCGAAAATAGAATTTTAAAATTAAGAAGAGAACCATATATTTGCTCGTTAAATGAATTAAATTAATTACCCACTTGCTTTTCTAAACAAAAATATTTTTAAAAAAAAACATTTTTCATTTTAAAATACTTTATATATATAAATATTTTGTACATTTTAAAATAAAATATTTCATCTTTAACAAAACGCTTCCTTTATGCATTAATTCATATTAAAATTAACAAAAGATGTTTTAGGTTAGTCGGCGGATTGCAAAATCGGTTAGCTAATGTAAGGAGATAAAATTTACCTTTGTTCAGAAAGTTCTAATTATTATTGTGCTAAAACTAATAAATTTATTTTTAGTCGACTGAAGAGCGATGACCAATTGACTAAACGATAGTTCAGTCGACCTGTAGTTACTAAATAAAACAGATTTTGAATATTAACCATAAACTATCATCAAAAATCAAAACAAATATTTCATCAAATTTGAGTACTAAAGAATATATATTGATGATTCATGTTAATAAAATATGGGAATAGAAATAAAAAGAATTAAAATAAATATTAGTATAATAACGAATAAAAGCAGTAAAAAGGGGGAAATATTTTCTCTCATATACATGTTAACCCTTAAATAGCTCACCAATCGACATGTATATGACATATATCGACATGTGTCTTAGGCTTACGTTAACCTATGTACATGTCGAATTTGAGCAAACCCACAACGTGCATGAGTCAACCCTATCATCCAACTGAAGAATTCCTCAAACTCTAGCCGTTTCAACAATTTTCAGCCAAATCCTAAGCGACCTGGTCCATCTAATATAACCGATTGAAATATCTCTTGTGTATTACTAAAGGCACCAGGTTTTCTACTGAGGGCTACCATATTCGGAAATGAATAGCCAAACAAAAAGAAGAAGAAATATTATTTGCAGTCGATAGACAACCACCGACCAAACAGGGGTTTGGTCGGCAGTTATCTGCCGACTGCGGCTGGGCGCAGTAGCCCCTAGCATCCAGTCCCATGCCCTTAGCACTACGCTATCTCTTTACTATGTTGGAAGCCTTCTTCTCTCATCCTCAACATTTCTATCATTCACCAAGAAACCCTCTCTTTACTAGAATCTTCATTTTTCAAATATGAAAGTAAAATAAAAATTATAATCAATAGCGTCTATGAAAAGATCAACATCACAAAAATAACAGTGTTCTCACAGTTCAATTTTTACTCTTCGACTCAAAGCGTGGCTTAACAATAATCCAAAATGAAAATTTAAAAGATATTAAATTTTGATATAGATAGAAGACCGATAAAATTTCAAGATTTTACATCTTATGATGTTAAAACTCCTTTTGAATTTGAGGGAATATTAATATTGCCAATAAAGAGTGCTTTGAGAAAATTATCTATCCCTGACATGTCACATTATCCTGCTTAAATGCCAATGCCGATCATAGTGATGGATATGTTATACTTTTCGATAGTAAAAGAAATTAAATTAACGGAAATTGTACTCGGAGAAATGTTATCGATAACTTCTACTGCTATTAAAATTCATCAAGTAGAAATGGCCAACATTGAAATTCATCATGATATCTTTCATTCTAATGTTGTCCAATAGAATTTAGCAAATATGAGACTAAATGCTATATTGATTACACTAATTATTAAATAAAATATCATCCTTGAAACTGGAAGTTTCAATGTGATCTATCATATTGTTCAATAAGCCACTTATGTTATTGTAGGAAACATAAAGGTAAATTGGTCAAACATTATTCTTAAAAAGTTTCTAGATTCAAAATGATGTGGTGCTTAACCCTTATTGTAGTTTACTTATTTGCTTCTTCAAGTATTTTGAAGTTTCCTTACCTTTTGAGTAAGTATTAATTAGTAAGGGAGATGGTAGGAAAGTGGACAAGTTGTATGTAAAGGATTGCATATCCCTGCTCCTTTTGGACCTTTCCACTATATAATCAATCATAAGATTAGGGGATTAGAGAAGAGCTTACGGTTTACAATGACGGTTATGTTCCACCATCGGTAAATGAATATGACCAAAATATGGAACAAATCATGCTTACTCAACATAAAATACTTTATTAATAAGAAATGATTTTAAAGAATCAACAATAATTACTACTGAACAAGCTGAACAGAAAAAGGAGTTAGAAAATATTAGAGTTTCATTATGTGGTTCAACTTGACCAAAGAGAGTTTGAGTGGTCAGGGTAGTGCTACAGAGTTTGTCTTCGTTTTGTCGAAGAAAGATTTCATTCCAAAACCTTCTACTATTAATCTGGTGATGTACAACAAGATGATATACTAGAAAGATCAGTCCAACCCTCTAGATCTACTCATACAGGACCTAGTATAGCCACTCATCTTACTTTAGAGTCATGGGATCCGACCAAACCATCAGGTTAATATGGAGGTCATTAGAATTGCTTTCAGTATGGATATGTAACACCCCTAATTTTAAATAACATTATTCAGGAGATTTAATTAGATAAATTAAATAGAATCATGTAAAGATTAAAGTGGTTAAGAGATTGAGATTTGTATAATTATAAGGTAGTCGTGCCTTAAGTAATGAATAAACAAATGGAAATTTAAAATGAAGTAAGTAAAGGTAATAAGATAAGGGAAAAATAGGAATAGGTTATATTCTTATGCCCTAAACCCTTATTCCAATTTCATTTACAATATTCATAAACAAAAACTAAACCTAGAGCTTGGCCGGCCACCATTAGAAGAAATCTAAAGGAAGATAACAAGAATTCAAGAAGGAAGCTTAATCAAATCAATTCAAGGGCAAATATCAAACTCCTTAACATAAGCTAAGGTGAATAATAGATTACATCTCATTTTTATTGCTTTTGGTTTCTAGATAAGATTCGAATTTTTTTGCAAGAAAAATGCCATGTATTGATTGTTTAAATGGTTATATATGCTTGTTGATGATTTATTGTTTCATGTAGATTTTATGATAAGATTTGAATAACCTATCAAATGACACCCAAATGGCATGCGTTTTTGATATAAGGTCGGAAACAATATTTTAAAGATGGGTTTCAAGTTTCATAATTTTCTAAGTTGTTGTGATATTATTATGAATTTTCTAGTAAAGAATATACTTAAATTGGGTTTAAATTATTTTCGGCTATTATATATAAGCTTTGGGTTAGAAATTTAAATATGTTAGAAAACGTATTAAAAGTGATTTATGGGAATTTTTGGAGAATTTTCCTAAGTATTTCATCAAAGATATAAAATTATTTAAGTTATGGTACTTAAATGTTTTATATGTTTAGAAAAGGAGAAGGGGCAATTTGCTAAATGTTTTAAATTATTAATTACTGAATTCGACAGCACTTTTAGAAAAGATTTTGAAAAAGAATTGGCAACCAATTATATGTTGACAAATAAGGCAAGTTAGTTGGAAAGACGTTACTTTAAAAAGTTGAAAATCAGTTTTGTAAGGGATTACTGGTTCGTCACTTATAGCAGTCACCTTTCGACACCATACATCTGCCTCCAACCAAGTCAAAACCAATACACATGGTATCAATGCCTTGGTACGTAGTGGATTGGAGATAGGCGGAAGGTATAGAGTCGAAACGTGCTTTCGAAGGGGTAGAAGTAGCTCTTATAGACTTGGAACTATTTTGATTACAAATGAAGCTTTCGAAGGGGTTGGAGATTTCAGCTTAACCAATTTGCTTTTGTTTATATAAAGAAATGGCATTCGTATGGGTTGCTGCCTTTTGTTTTTAAAGCAATCTTTCGAAGGGGTTGATACCCCTACTGCTGCATTCAATCCTTCAAATCAATGCTTTCGAAAGGATACTTTTGCCTTTAAACTTTGAAGCTGCTTCTCTATGCTTTCAAAAAGGTTAGTTTCAAAACCATCCACTTTCTTTTACTTAGGAATAATGCTTTTGCCCCAATTCTTTCATGACCCTTAGATATATTGAAAGTTAAACCCAAAGGTTTCGGAAGGAATGGTTTTAATTGGTTTTGAAGCAATGTTCCACAAACTTTTACTTGGACCCAATGCTTTCGAAAGATATATAATGAAGGTTTCGAAGGGGAGATTCCCCAATGTTTTCGAAAGGTCTACTTTTAGTATTTGAATGGAAGGTTTCCAATGCTTTCGAAAGGCAAGTTTAAAGTATTTTGAAAAGAGGATGGCTAAGGTTTATAAAGCTTTCGCAGGGATACTTTCAATAATTTCGAAAGGTATATTTTTAAAGATTTCAAAAGGTATGTTTTGTCCTTTCGGCCTAGTGCTTCAAGGTAAAGTAGTTCGCTTATTTTGAAAGGGGTACTTTCAATGGATTCGAAAGGGACTGTTTAAAGTTTTTAAACAAGGGTTTTGAAGATGATAACTTGGATTTAAAACCTGTTGTTTTCTAATTAAAGAAGGGCTTTAACTTGTTTTAAAGGGATAGATAGCCCTACTGATTTAAGTTGTAACACCCCATATTTTTGGTAACATTATTTAGGACATTTAATTAGCTAAATAAAATAAAATAATGTGTTGATTAGGGGACTAAGATTTGATTTAATCAAGGGTGCCGTGCCATTTAACAATGAATTAAACTGAGAAGTTTAAATTGAAATAGAGGAGGGGTAAAATAGGAAGGAGGCCATTCTTATACCCTAAACCCATAGGCTGTGTATCTATACACGTTCATTTTCATTTGAAATTTTTATAACCCAAGGTCGGCCACCATTAACAAGGAAGAGGGGAAGAAAAGCTAGGAAGAAGCTAATTCAAATCAAATCTATTCACATCTCGATCTCTATAATCTCTAAAACTAAGGTGAATAATATTTACATCTCATTTTTATTGTATTTTTGGTTTTTAGATGAATGCCGAATATTTTGCATTGATTTGCTATGATTTTGAATGGTGCAATGGTTATATATACATGTTGATGATTTATGTATGTTCATATTGCTTTTATAATATGTTTTAAGGTGAAAACCCTATAAAATGACATCCAAACGCCTTACGAATTTTTATGAAGATCCTAAATATTATTTTGGAGATAGATTTCAATTTTTAGAATTTTCTAAAATTATGTGGAATTTATATGAATTTTCTAGTAAAGAAAATGTTAATTTGGGTTAATAATTATTTTCGGTTAAATAATAAAAGATTGGAACCTGGAATTTTTATATGTTGGAAAACATATTAAAATAGATTTTCTAGAATTTTTTTAGATTTTTCCTAAGTGTTTTAATGGTTATATAAAATTACTTAAGGTATGAGACTTAAATGTTTTATATAATTAAAAGAGGTGAAAGGGCTTTTTGCAAAATAATTTAAATTTGTTAACCTTAGAAAGTCGACAAGTGCAGTACTTTTTATTCTTAAAGAAAGAGGCAACCAATCACAATTAGACACGTAAGGCAGGTTAGATGGAAAGAACTATTTGCTACATGTTTTTCACTATTTCGACACCATCGGCACCAGGTTTCGCCTCCTCATCTTCGTTTTCGACACAGTCTAAGCCAATGCACATGGTATCGGGGAACTGGTACGTAGTGAATTGGATGAAGGTGGAAGGTAGGGAGTCGAAACCAGGGGTTCCGAATGGGTTGGGGCTTTACTTTGTTTTTAAATTAAAAATGTGCCTACTTGCTTTCGACTAAGATGCTTTCGACTTAGTTAGCTTTCGACTAGGTCAAATGGTTTTAAAAGAAATGGTTTCAATTAGGTCGCGCTTTTGTTTTAAATGATTGCTTTCGACTGAGTCGAAGCCTTTAGCTGCCGCTTCCTACCTTTCGACCCAGATGGTTTCGAAGGGGTTGTTTTTTTTCTAAAAACCTAGCCACCTCTCTAATGCTTTTGAAGGGATGGTTTCGACACCATCACTGCATTACTTAGGAAATGGTTTCAAATCATATGCTTTTGACTTAAATGTTTTTAAGACCCTTTTTCTATAATTGAAGTAAAACCCAAATAGTTTCGAAAGAGATAGTTTTAAATGGTTTCGAAATAGATGCATTCGACTTTAATGGGTTTCTGATCCTTTTCTCTACTTGAAGGCAGAATCCAAATGGTTTCTGTTATCCGGGTTTTTCACCCAGCAGGAACCAATAGGAAACAGAATAACCTCGTGTAAACAGGATGGTTCAGGACTTAACCAGAAAAGCTAAGACAAGGGATTAACAAGGGCCAAGCTATATGGTTAAGGCAATGACTGGGATCAGCGAAGCCGAGAGATCAGCATTCTTTTAGCCCAATCAGCAGCTGAGCGCAAACAGCTAGTAAATTGCCATCAAAACGAAGCAACTACGATAAAAGAATATGGAAACGTCTCCAATTCCAAACTCCATAAAAACCCTAAGTGCTTGGATCATCAGCGACCCATACCTCTCCACAAACCTTCAAACAAACTAGCTAAAGAATACTACGAAAAGAGGCCAAGACATGGGCTCGCAAACGAGCCAAGTCTAAGGGTCCCTAGCGACCCATGGCTTTACCTCGTTTTGCAAGCCAAACTCTCTCTGGGTCATTTCCTACTTACCTACGAGCTTATGATGAAGTGGCCTGGCCCAGAAGCTCTTTGATCCATATAAATACCATCCTACCTGCAACGTAAACGAGATCTTCTCCAAATTGTTTCTGAAGCTCTGCTGGAATTATTCTTCACTCTCTACCTCCCTCTCAATAATCTCCTAGGGAATACACTATAATTCTCCAGTTGATTCCAACTCCGGAGATTCAATCTAGCTAAAAGATAATCAAAGCCTTGTAATCAAACATCTCTTGTAACAACAATCAGTCTTTAATAAAACTATAAAGTGGACATAGGCTTCATTAATAGCCGAACCACTATAAAAATTCTTTGTTTTCTTTCTTTTACTGTTTTTCTTCTATATCTGTGATTTGTGATATCTCTCTATTAGGACAGGGCTGGTGCTTTCAATCTCAAACTAGGGTGTTGGTCCATTTTTTGGGTCAACATTTTGGTGCTTTCACTGAGAACCTAACTCAGGGTCCAGATCTAGCTATCTACTTTGGATCCCATAGGTCAAGAAGCTAGTCTCCAATATTTACCTGAAGAACTCGCTGTTTTAGGATCAATGGCTCATGGAAGAAGAAGAACTGCCCCTGGGAGATCCATAGGGGGAGCAATAGCTGTAGAAGGTGTTAGTCTCCAACAAGCTAAAGTAAATGGTGCTAACTTAGGAAATCAAGCGCCAGGGTCCTCTAGTCAGCATGAAGTTATCACCAGGGACGAGTTGAATAAGATGGCTGAAGAGATCAACCAGAGAATGGTAAATAGTCAAAAGGCTGTAATGGATAATCTCAACGCTTTGATAGCCCTACAATCAAAACCCACTCCAAGGACTATGCCTGAACTAGTAACTTTTATAGAACAAGAAAATTCCTCCGTTTCCGGTCTTCATAGAAGAAACGAAAAGCAGCCACTAAGAAGGGTAATAACATGATGTAACCAGGAGGAAAATTAGAACACTCCACCAGACGCAAGGCAACCGAACTTGAATCAAAGGGCCAAAACCCCGCAGGAAGATATAGTGTGAATCTCTCTGACTCAGAAGGTGGAGAGCAAGGCAATCAGATGGAATAGAACGTCAATGCATTCGATGATGCTAGAAACATCCAAACTGCCTAAGTCAGACCAACTGCAAGCCAACAGGGTCCCGTGGGAGTGGCTCTCCCGAAGACAAGAGAGCCTAGGCTTCAACCCACATGCCAAGACCGTTTGCAAAACCAAACACTTGGCGCAGTGACTGACTGCCGCCCCCAGGACTATGAACATCAGAGGCATACATAGCAGATATGGTCAAACGACTAATGGACGAGAGTAAAAACCGAAAGGATGATGAATGGGGATGTGCCCCGAGTCGAACCCATTTTACCGATGAAATCTTGAACGAAAGATACCTGGACAAATTCACTATGCCAACTATTCCCTCCTATGACGGAACTCAGGACCCAAAACTCCATTTGTACAAGTATAGCTGGTATATGGACGTAGCAAATGCTCCAAAGGTCATTCGCTACCGATGTTTCCCTGTTTTTCTAGAAGGTGTTGTGTCTATGTGGTTCACCAGACTCACCCCAAGATCTATTTCTACTTTTGATGAACTTGCAACAAAATTCCTGGACTAGTTTAGGCTCCATAACGCACAACCAAAGGATGTCATGTCCCTATCCGGGTTGGTCCAGGGACGCAACGAATCATTGAAATCTTTCATGAACCAGTTCAATACCGCCGTAATGGAAGTAAGCAACCCTAACAGGGATATGGTTTTTATGGCGTTAGTCCATGCTATTTACCTGAAAACGGTGTTTGGAAAATGGATTATAATGAAGCAACCTACCACCAAGAATGACTTCAATCGCAAAGCAAGCCAGTACTTGAGGTTGGAGGAAGCATAGGAGCTGGACAGAAAATCAGCCAGTGTACAACAAATGAACAACAGAAAAAATGAGGTGGCGATAGGTTAAAACACATGCAATGCTGGAACTGCACAAGGAGTCGTGGGAAAGGGCAAAAACCAGAAAAGAAGAAATCAAAACTCCGATAAAAGAAATAATAGTGGCAAAAAAAATATTTAGGGAGTTTAGATAGGAAGAATATACCCCTTTGAATGACACTCCAGAAAATATTTATCTTGCAACACAAAAGACTGAAGAATGTAAGAAACCCTCTAGGAAAGAAGCAACCGAGCAGCAAAAGCACTCAAGGAAATTCTGCCGCTTCCACGAGACACACGGTCACAATACGAATGAATGTCGCCACCTAAAGAATCTCATTGAAGAATTGATTCGAGACAACAATCTCCAACAATACGTGAAAAATCCAAAAAAAACTCAATCAAACGGCGGCCCCTCAACCGCCTAGAGAACAAAGAAATCAAGCTGGAACTAGCAAAGAAGGGTCGAAACAAACCGACCAGAGCCTTATTATTGGAACCATATCTGGGGGACCATATTCCGTGTAAAGAAGTTGAAGAGAGATGGAGCGATATGCGAGTTCATTAAAGCACGCCTCGAAGGAATCATGTTTAGCAATAGATGATGAAACTCTGATCAAGCTGCAAAAGGTTTTAAGCGACGACATAGGGTTCCACAATCGGGACATCGAAGGGATTAAAGCTCTGACCCAATGGTGGTGATAATAGGAATTGGGCCCGCCATAGTCCGATGAGTGCTGGTTGACAGTGGCAGTTCAGTTAATATACTTTTCAAACATACTTTCGATCAAATGAAGATTGGCATGAAAAGCGTGTCCACGTGCCAAACAAAGATTCATGGGTTTACCGGAGAACCCAAACAACCGGTGGGAACAATCAACCTACCGATAGAGCTTGGAGAGGGCGATTGAAGGGTCACCATCATTCAGACTTTTGTGATCGTGGATGAAATGTCAATATACAATGCATTCTTGGGACGACCCGCACTAGCCGACTTCAGAATAGCATTGGCCCAATGGTGCCTTACAATGAAGTTCCCTACTGAGCACGGAGTCGGAATTGTAAAAGGAGACCAAATCGTCACTTGAGAATGCTACATCGCAGAATTGCGCGAGTCAAGAAGAAAGGAAAAAGGAAATGATGTGGCGAAAACACTCCACATCCGTGAACCCTCCGAATAGCAACTACAGAGCCGCCTTTGGCTTGGGGATCATAGCCAATTCGACAAGGCTTTGGACCCTAGAAAGAAGAGCTCAGGGGAGGAACGGGTAGCACCGGCAGAATTGACGGTGTCTATCCCAGTCTGTATGGATGACCCAACGTGGGTCCTGAAGATCGGGTCGCACCTTGAGAACAAGATGCGGTCGGAACTAACCAAATTCCTCCATGCCAATTTGGACATATTTGCTTGGACACACTCCATTATGTGTGGGGTGTCACTTAAAATTGCCTGCCACGTGCTCAATATCGACTCCAAATTTACACCAGTAAAGCAGAAAAGGCGCAGCTTGGGCCTCGAACGGTCCAAGGCACTAAGGGAAGAAGTAGATAAATTGATGGCCAACGGCTTCATCCGAGATGCAACTTACCCTGAATGAGTATTGAATCCAGTCCTAGTCAAGAAGTCTAATGGAAAATGGCGATCCTGTATTGATTTCTTGGACCTCAACAAAGCCTTTCCAAAGGATAGCTTCCCGCTCCCTAGAATTGATCAACTGGTGGATGGAAAAACGGGACCTGAACTGCTGTCATTTATGGATGCGTACTCGGGCTATAACCAGATCCTGATGCATGAACCAGACCAAGAGAACACCACCTTCATAACCGATTTGGGACTGTACTGTTACAGAGTAATGCCATTCGGTTTGAAAAATGTAGCGGCAACGTACCAAAGACTAGTGAATACTATGTTCAAACGCCAGATAGAGAAGACTATTGAAGTTTACGTGGACGATATGTTAGTCAAATTCCAAGTAACTGCTAACCATCTTGACAACCTCGCTGAAATGTTCGAAATACTCTGGAAGTATGGAATGAAACTTAACCCACTCAAGTGCCACTTCAGAGTAGCCTTTGGGAAATTCTTGGGATTCATAGTAAGTGCCTGGGGCATCGAAGCGAATCCAAAGCAAATAACAGTGTTATGGGAAGTCCAAGCCCCTAAAAAAAAGAAGGAACTTCAAAGCTTGAATGGAAAATCGCCGCGCTGAGTCGATTCATCTCAAAAGCTACTGACAAGTGTATACCGTTATTCGATGCGCTAAAGAAGGGAAAGAAAAACTTTGAATGGAGTGAAGCTTGTCAAACAGCTTTCGAGGAATTTCTACGACACATGGAAACTCCCCCGATCTTATCAAAACCAGTCGATGGAGAAGTCTTATTCGTTTCTTTAGCAGTTTCCCCGCATGCACCGAGCGTCGCTCTTGTGCGGGAAGAAGTAAGAATCCAACAACCCATGTACTACATTAGCAAACGATTCATCGAAGCTGAGAAGAATTACCCAAAACTAGAGAAGCTAGCATATTGCCTTTTGGTCGCGTCCCGAAAATTACGACCATACTTCTAGGCACATCCAATTAAAGTATTGACTGGCGGCCATTGAAGCATGTTTTATACCGGCCCGAAACTTCCGGACGACTACTCAAGTGGAACATAGAGTTGAGTCAATATGATGTCATGTACCATCGAAGAAAAGCAATCAATAGGCAGGCATTGGCCGACTTCATTGCCGAATTTACGATACGGGACGACAAGGAAGAAGTTCAGTCGGAAACTGACATGCGATGGAAGCTCTACGTCGACGGTGCATCTGACAACTTATGTTCGGGCGTAGGGGTAGTACTCGAAACCCCCAAGGGGAAAGCCATTAGCTATGCTTTGAGCCTGGAATTCCCAGCTACAAATAACGAAGTGGAATACGAAGCACTGATCGTAGGATTGAAGGTTATGAAGGAACTTAAAATAAAGTCTATCCATATATACTGCGACTCCCAGCTGGTCATATGTCAAGAGAAAGGGGAGTACCAAGCACGTGGAGAAAATCTTGCCCCGTATCTGTCCAAAGTACAAGAACTGCTAAGCGACATCGAGCACTACACTATAACTCACATCCCACAGGAGCAAAATACCAAGGCAGATTATTTGGCTAAGCTTGCAAGCTCCAGGGAAGCTCAGTCATTGGGGTTGGTCCCAGTTGAAACTCTAACCAACCCAAGCATAAACGAAAGGGCCGTAGATTGGATTTTCGAGACCACTATCTAACCAGACACATGGATGACACTGATAAAGAACTATCTACTTGCAAGAACCCTACCAACTAACTAAAATCAATGGAAGAAGCTCATCTGGAAGGCGCCATGGTTCATGATACAGGATGGGATACTCTATCGAAGGGGATTCTCGACCCCTCTTCTTAGGTGTGTGAGTGATGATGAAGCATGACGAATCCTAAAGGAGGTACATGGAGGCGATTGTGGAGACCACACTTGGGGGCAGACCTTCGCAAAGAAAGTCCTTCAATACGGATACTTCTGGCCAATAATAAATCGTGATGCAGCAGATCACGCCAGGAGATGCGACGCTATCAAAAATTCGGCAAAACTAAGAGGACTCCTTTAATGGAACTGACGCGGATGGTTAGTCCATGTCCATTTGCGATATGGGATCGATTTGATTGGTGTCCTTCCAATTGCAAAAGGAGGAGCCAAATATGCTATAGTTGCCATAGATTATTTCACTAAATAGGCCGAAGCGGAGCCGCTGGGCACCATAACCACAAAGAAAGTTATTAACTTTGTTACTAAAAACATCAGTTGCATGTTTGGTGTGCCGCAAAAAATCATCACTGATAATGGAACACAACTCGAAAGTGCCAAGTTCAAAGACTTCTATAGTTGCTTACGAATCGAATTTTTTTTTTCCACAGTGGCTTATCCGCAAGAAAACGGGAAAGTGGAAGCAATAAACAAGATCATCAAATCCACCATCAAAAGGCAATTAACAAAAGAAAAAGAAAATTGGGTAGACGAACTTCCACTCGCACTATGGGCGTACAGGACAACACACAAAGCGGCAACTGGCCACACCCCGTTCGCCTTAGCATATGGTTCAGAGGCGATGATTCCTGTTGAATTAGAAGTCCCCTCGCACCGAGGGCAAAATTTCAATCAAAGGCAAAACAAGCAGCTCCTACTTGAATTGCTAGACATGGTTGATGAAAAAAGAAAAGAAGTAGAGTGAGAACTGCTGCCCACCAAAAAAGGGTCGCACTGTATTTCAACTCCAAAGTTCACAGTCAAACTTTTGAAATTAGAGATCTTGTGCTCAAGCGAATATACAATGTCACGGGGGCCTTTGGACCAAACTGGGAAGGACCATATGTCGTTAATCAAAATCTCAGGGAAGGGACTTTCAAGCTGAAAACCGTCGACGGGGTCGCAATTCCCAGAACCTGGAATAGCGAATCGCTCCGTCGTTATTTCATTTAAGAAACTACTTTGTGTATTTTCTATTTTTCAGCAAATAAGCCACCCCAGAAATGCCAGAGGCATTGTAAATAGGCAAAGAATCTATCATTCTTTCCTTAATAAAGTTTTCTTCTTGAACCAACCAAACTGTGTTCATAACAATTACCCCCGAGTAGATGGAAGCAAATCGACTCAAACCGTTGGATCGGTGGAACCCGATCTTTGCCCTTTGAAAATCGATGCTGCTCCTGCAACATCGAGAAGGCCAAAATTATAACTCCTCATGTTGCCCAAAGATAGGCAACACCGAGGAAAAACAAAAGTTGCGCATCTCATAAGCCGCGCACCGAAATTATAACTCCTCGTGTTGCCCGAAGATAGGCAACACCGAGGAAAAACAAAAGTCGCGCATCTCATAAGCCGTGCACCAAAATTATAACTCCTCGTGTTGCTTAAAGATAGGCAACACCGAGGAAAAACAAAAACCGCGCATCTCATAAGCCACGCACCAAAATTATAACTCCTTGTGTTGCCCGAAGATAGGCAACACCGAGAAATAACAAAAGCCATGCATCTCATAAGCCGTGCATCAAAATTATAACTCCTCGTGTTGCCCAAAGATAGGCAACTCCAAGGAAAAACAAAAGCCGCGCATCTCATAAGCCGCACACCAAAATTATAACTCCTCGTGTTGCCCGAAGATGGGCAACACTGAGGACAAACAAAAGTCGGGCATCTCATAAGCCGTGCACCAAAATTATAACTCCTCGTGTTGCCCGAAGAAAGGCAACACCGAGGAAAAACAAAAGTTGCGCATCTCATAAGCCACGCACCAAAATTATAACTTCTCGTGTTGCCCGAAGATAGGCAACTCCGAGGAAAAATGAAAGCCACGCATCTCATTAGCCGCGCACCAAAATAATAACTCGTCGTGTTGCCCGAACATAGGCAACGCCGAAGAAAAACAAAAAGCCGTGCATCTCATAAGCCGCGCACCAAAATACCAACTCCTCACGTTGCCCGAAGATAAGCAACACCGAGGAGCGCGAGAAACTGCACATCTCACATTCAGCGCCAACCGCTCCCATAGTCAGGAATAATGAATGCAATTCCAACAAAATCGGAATGCTACAAACCAAATAAAAAGCCTCGACTATAGACACTTAAGAGTTAAAGCTGCCTTCAATTAACCTATGCACTGTGCGCATTTGAAATACGCATACTCATTGAAATATCACAAGAAGCTTGGATTACATGCTAAAGTTGCAAAACTTCCAAAAATAAAAAATAAAAAAAGGAGAATCAAGTTGTAACTTAGCCAAATTTTCAATAAAGATTATCTAAACCCTAAGTTCTCGGCTACTTGAAAATTGTTTGATGTAAACAGCCATGTGAACTAGGGGGCATACACCTGTACGGAGACAGAAACGCATGAAAACAATAAGTTCACAAGTTCGGTTACTCCAAACAACAAGTCCTCAAGTTCTGTCTCAAAAGTTTTATATCTATTTTAAAATTCTAAACAAAAATTTCAAAGTTTTAGAGTTTTTATAAGTGTTATGATTTCTAAACAAAAATTCTCTAAGTTCTGATAATTTCTAAAGTTATATTAACTTCCAAAGTGCTGATAATCTCTAAGTTCTATTACTTCGAATAAAGGGCTTTGACTATAATCACAGAACTAGAGAAGTATGAAATGAAACAAGCACAAGTACACAGAACATATATGAACAGATAGATAAAAGTATAGTCAAAATATCAATGTATTGCTTATAATTTTCTGTACACATGGTCAAAATGTGGGGGTCGTACCCACACAACAACAGCCAGCAAAAAGAAAATACAGACTCTACAGTACAGACGCAAAGTGCAGACTCTACACTTGAACAAAATGACTCAAAAAGAAATCAAAACAAGTCGATTTTCATGCAAGCTTTCAGCCAAAATCAAGTCCAGCCACTCAACGCTTTTTTCCACCGCTACCCTTTCCACCTTTGGTTGGTAGTTTCTGCTTCTTTTCAGGAGTACTATCGTTGCCGGTAATATCAAAAAACACTTCGGTGGAGATGTCCTCCCCTTCTTCCTCTGAAACTTTCTCAGAAGAGCCTCCCTTCCCCTTGCGTTTTCTTGATTTTGGGAACTCTTCGAATCTTTGATTGCCTCCACCTTTTCCTTCTTGACGGCAATCAAATCGTGTTGAGTCTTCCGTGGCTGATCCATCTGCGTCTCCTGCTCCTTGGCTTCTGGTGCAGTTATATCACCTTCCCAAGATGCCGAAGGGTCATCCGGGCCGTGGAGCGCAGTTATCTTCTCGGCTTCTAGTCCTGGTTGCGAACTAGAGGCGGATGTGGGAATCGGAGCAGGAACAGATACAACCGCAGATGATGTGAAAATGGCAACAGGCAGGGGCATCGAAGTAGCTGGCGCGTCAACAGGAAAAGTGGATGGACCTATAAGATCAAAAATAAAAGCATTAAACTCCTCTTATTCTTGTGGCATAAGCTGGAAACTCCCAAATTCGGAGGAGGCAGGGACATTACCTGTGCCAGAGGGATGATGCTCAAGAAGTCTACTTCGTACTCACCACCCTAGCCCTCTTCCAATGGCTTCACCACTTAAGGAATAATTTCAAGTCCTGAACACGTTGGCTTGTCGTGGAGCTGCCCTGATAATTCGCCCACGTCGGAAATAGAAGGCTGGTTAAGCACATCGGTGGCAGTCGTTAATGCAGCATCGGTGGCCTCCTCCTCTCTTTCAACTTAGAGAATTTCCTGGCCCTCAAGTAATACCTTCTTGGAATCGTCGTTGAGATAGGCATCTTGCAACTCTCGATCGGAATAAATGTCGCCGCTATCGACAAAACGAGCTAAGATTTCCTCCCAAACAAGGGTGAGAGTGCGCGGAAACGTCGGACCAAGATAGCTGAGACTTCCTTGATGCAACAGAGAGTTGACATAGAAATTCAAAATAGTCGCATCCAGATTCTCCATTTTCCTTTCAAAAGCACTTTGGAGGTCCAAGTAATCCGCTCGTACAGTAGCTTTCTCAACTTCAGCAGCTATCTTGTCGGCATTGAGCTGTGTGACCTGGGCCTATAACTTGGCAATGATCTCGGCCTGGTCGGAAATAGTTTTGTTGTGCCCTTCAACGATGAGGTCATGGTCAGCGATAGTCTTTCGCTGAGCCTCAATCATTGCGCTGCAAGCATTCACTTCCTGCTTTAAATTCTCCTCCTCTACGTGAGCCTTTATGATCTCGTCTCTGTAGACGATTTCTATTCGGTTGTGGGCTTCTCTCACCTCTTTCAACGTGTCAGCATTTCTTTTGCTATCCTGCAGTGCCGCTGCTTTCTCTTCCTCCAACCACTTAATCTTGGTATCACGTTTGGCCAACACATTCTCAATGTCAATTTCTCCGATTCGAAGGAGAGGATCGCCTGATAATTATTTCTGTTTGTATCCGCTAGCTGTTTACAGAGCTTCTCCCATCGTTCGGCCTGTTCTAGGTTGCTCTGGATAGCTTGGAGATGCGACATGAAGGAATCCCTACGAATGGGGTGGAGATCCAGGTCAAACTTGACCCCCTTTAAAAACCAACCAGGAAGCGCTGCCTCAAGTTTAGGGTGACCTGAAGGAAGAACGAAGGTAGGTCTCCGTAGGGGCGAGAAGCACCAGTGGCGGCAGTGACAATAGAAGATGATGATACATGAGTTGAAGGAGGAATCAGAGCAGAAGTGATAGGAATTTCTTGGCCCACAGAAGAGTGTTTTGAAGCGAGCTCCGAGGAATAAGGGCGATGTTCAAACTTTGACTTTTTTGGCATCTCATCTCTTTCCTCAAGAGATCTTCTCTTTTCATACCCACCTTTATATGATCGAGATCGGTCTCTTTCTTCTTGGCGGTCGGTTTTAGCTTCGAGCTCCTTTCTCTACCTGTATTCCTCCTCCGTCTCTCAGATTTGATGATGGCTGGAGGAGCGCTTGGGATACCGCTACGAATCGGTGAAGTCTCGAAAGTCATCATAAAAGCCTCACCCCCTCATCATACTTGAAATGAGGCATACATAAAAGGTCTTAGAAGAATAAAAGTGAGTGTAGCGCAACGAATATGAAGAAATGAATGGAAGTGAGTGTGATCCTAGTGCAACGTGTAGAGTGTTTCCAATGTGGGCCTAAAACGGCGTCACGAACCGGAACGAACAGCCGTTGTAGAAGGAATCGGACTAACTTCGGTTATTGTGGATGGAACCGAGGTAACTGCTGGCGCAATATCACCCGAACCGGGAAGCGCCGTGTCAAATTTAAATTCTCCTTTCATGAGCACGTCGAAGTCGACAAATACATCACTGAAATCTCCAAACTCCGCTCCAACATCCCTACTTGGAGAATCTTGATGTCTCCTAGTTTTAGGGGCTTTGCCTTCACCACTTGCATCGGGGAGAGGTGAACTCGGGAGAACGGGACTCATTCCCAGAGTTTCATCACAAGACTCTAAGTCCCTACCGTCGGATTCAGACGAGAAGTAATCATTGGCATTGGACTCATCACTACTACTTTCAAACTCCCCCTCTTCTTTTTCCGAATCCACCGAGGCCTTGCCCTCTCTTTGTTTGAACTCCTTTTCTGCTTCCTCCGGGATTGGAGGCATTCTACCAAAGCCACTTAATCTAGTCGCAAAAGCCTCTTCCCCCTCATGGGTTTCGTCAAAGGATCCTCCGGACGGGCTTTCTCTATCTTGAGAGGATCCTTCTCCGAAATCGTGGTAGGAGGAAACATATCTCGTATGAATCCTGGATCGAGTAAGAGAGGGAATTTCAAATTGAATGGCAGATCTACCCAGAGCTAATAGTCCGTAGCGACGTAAGTTTTCATCAGTCAGTAATACTTTAACGCTTCTCTCCTCGACATCGATTGCCTTTAAAGTCTTGCAAACTTCATTGAGCGTCGCGTCTCTGTTCGGCCTTGGAATAACTACAAGAGACATATGGTTGGTTAGGAACTCCATGGCAATGCATCAAAAGCACGATGAATAAAAAGAAGCTTATCCCCTGTTGTCCACCGACGATTGAACCCCTCGGGGAATTTGACAAAGAAATACCGTGTCTCGAATTGCGATAAGTTGCTTTGCAAGCGCTGGATGATTTTCCAATTTCTCTAGGCTTCGATTATAATCAAAGAGGGACAATCATCTCTCCTCTTGAATGCCAGGAAGTACCGCAGCTCGTCAAAGCTTGGAGCGCGGTTGAACGCTTACATGAAAAGAACATGCAAGCAAGTCAGGATGGCGTAACCATTCGGGTGAAGCTGGAATGAGGCAATACCCAAGTTTGAGAGAGTCTCACGCAAGAAGTCGTTGAAAGGAGGCATGACCCCATTCAAACACATGTATCGGTGGCAAGTGGTGTATCCCGAGGGAGGCATATGGGCAAATTCGTCCTTCTTTAGCAGATGAACATCCTCTTTGGGAATTCCTTGTTGTGCACAGATGTTACGAAGGACCTTGGCGGAAACAACCGATGAAGCTCTCTTGGGTGGATTAAGCAAAACTCTGAAGTTGGGAGGCATACAATCCACGATTAGCCCAACTAGGACTAACTGACCACATTAAGCTTGCGAGGTGGATGATGACTCGGCTTCTGAAAGCGCCGGACATCCCCCGATTGACTTAAGACGCATGAATGGCTGCTTCATTCTAAATAACAGAACTCTTCTTCATCCATTAGACTAGAATTGACTTGTGTCTAGTTCCGCAGCCATTACTGTATGTTACATCACCAGTCGATCATGATTCTTCCGTAGAATTTGGACTTATCCTACTTGCTTGTTGCACGCTTGGCGTTCCTGTAGTGAGAAGAGTTTTTCGCGTAGCTTTGGACAACGGATTTGTTATCGATCATAGATCGATAATGGGTAAGTGTATAGGAAGTAGAAACAAAAGCAGAAAATGAAGTGATATAGGAAGTTCTTTTTTCTTCCACTGCTAGCGAACTATCTACATGGGATATGGCGTTAGCAATGTATCGGGCACTGAGTTTATCCCACATGGATAGCACACTTCACTTGCCCTAGTCCGCACTTGAAATCCAATGCGGGGATTACAAGTTAATGTTTCTTCGGGATTCAAGTATGGAAGGGGAAGCTATTAGTTTAGGATAGATTTACCTGACCGTTTTCGGACGATAATAAAACGTGTTAAGCACTGGGCCAAAGCCCGAATGTCGTTCCGGGAAATAACTTGAGACTCGATTTACTATCTTCCTCCATTATACCGCAATCAACTCGAACTCCTCACGATCAATGTTGCAAATGGACACTAGTCATCAAGTCATTACATGAATGTAGTAATTAGTAAATCAGCTGAGCAAACCCACCTGAAAATGGATTCAAAGGCACGGGAAGAATCAAACTCAGCGAGCTACGGAATGGATCGACGACGAGCTGATGTTAGGTCGGCAACAAAGTGAGATCGGTGGCGAGCTAATGGCGAGCTATGGTTTCATTCCTAAAAGAGGCTATGACTGAAAATTACAGCCTTGTGATTAGCAGGGTGGATTCAAGGAAGTGAATCGAATCAAGATGAACTCAAGGATTCAAGGGTTCAAGGAAGTGAATCGAATTAAGCAGACTTGGATTGGATCGTCTAAGGGCTTCAGGTCGTAGGAAATTAGGTCCGCACAAGAGTAAGTTCGTTCAAATAGAGATAGGGAGAGAGTCGGTTCATATATTAATAGGCAAGAAAAAAGAAGAAATTTTTTGGCTAAGTAATAGAGTCGCTAGCGACCCGACCCATCGTGGATCGCTAACGACCCGACCCAACTTGACTAGGTTTAAGATTTCCTCAGGAACTTAGGTCGCTAGCGACCTATCCCACTCGGATCGCTAGTGACCCACAAAAAAAAAGAAGAGAGAAAGAGGAAATGAAACCTCACATATTCTTCTCAAACTTGATCTCTTACAACTATCCATCATTCCGAGGCATGCCGGAAACTACGGGCAGAAATGTGATACATTGTGGCAAGTATTAGCAGTCAGAACCAAAGAAAGACGACCAACAACATTGGGTTAATGTATTCGTAAGGCTCTAATACAGTCACCTGGAGATTGACGGATGGATGTTGAGAGCGATAAATTCCAAAGCATGCCATGTTTACGATGAAGACGTACTCTAGGGGGCAAATGTTATTTGAGTTTTTAACCCAGCAGGAACCAATAGGAAACAGAACAACCTCGTGTAAACAGGATGGTTCAGGACTTTACCAAAAAAGCTAGGACAAGGGATTAACAAGGGTCAAGCTATATGGCTAAGGCAACGACTGGGATCAGCAAAGCCGAGAGATCAGCATTCTTTTATCCCAATCAGCAGCTAAGCGCAAACAGCTAGTAAATTGCCATCAAAACAAAGCAACTACGATAAAAGACTATGGAAACATCTCCAATTCCAAAATCCAGAAAACCCTAAATTCTTGGATCATCAACGACCCATACCTCTCCACAAACCTTCAAACAAACTAGCCAAAGAATACTACGAAAAGAGACCAAGACATTGGCTCGCAAACGAGCCAAGTCTTTGGGTCACTAGCGACCCATAAGCCATGGTTCGCCAGTGACCCATCGGCCATGGGTCGCCAACGACCCATGGCTTTACCTCGTTTAACGAGCCAAACTCTCCCTGGGTCATTTCCTACCTACCTGCGAGCTGATGATGATTCGCCAACGACTCATGGCTTTACCTCGTTTAACAAGCCAAACTCTCCCTGGGTCATTTCCTAACTACCTGCGAGCTGATGATGAAGCGGCCTGGCCCAGAAGCTCTTTGATCCATATAAACACCATCCTACCTGCAACATAAACGGGATCTTCTCCGGACTGGTTGCTGAAGCTCTGATGGAATTATTCTTCACTCTCTACCTCCCTCACAATAATCTCCAATGGAATACAATGTGATTATCCAGTGGATTCCAACTCTGGAGATTCAGTCTAGCTAAAAGATAATCAAAGCATTGTAATCAAACATCTCTTGTAACAGCAATCAGTCTTTAATAAAACTATAAAGTGGATGTAGGCTTCATTAACAACCGAACCACTATAAAAATTCTCTGTCTTCTTTCTTTTACTGTTTTTCTTCTATATCTGTGATTTGTGATATCGCTCTATTTGGACAAGGTTAGTGCTTTCAAACTCAAACTAGAGTGTTGGCCCATTTTTTGGGTCAACAGTTTCCAAGACGTTTTTCAAAGGTTTCGAAGGGGTAAACTTTTGAATGGTTTCGAAAGGTTCCCATGTATTTTAAATTGAACCCAAAGTGCTTTTGAAAGGATTGAGTTTTGACTGTTTCGAAAGGTTTAATGAATGGTTTCGAAAGGGGTGGTTCCCCAGGGTTTTGAAAGGGTTGAAAGGAAAGGTTTTTCCTATGTTTTCGAAAGACAATATTTAAAAGGTTTTTAAAGGAGGATGTCTGATATTTTGAAGCTTTCGGAGAAAAGAAAGGAAAGGTTTTTCCAATGTTTCCAAAAGGCAAGGTTTAATGGTTTCGAAAGGGTTGTTTAAAGGTTTTAAACTAAGGTTTCGAGTGTATTAAATAGGCAATGTAGCCTAAGTATTTTCAAGTTAAAAAGGGTTTTTACTTATTTTGGAAGGATAGTTAATCCTCATTAAATCTCATCAACATTATTTTGAGTAAAGTATATATATCATGGCAAAATAGCTTAGAGTAAAGCAAAGAATATACTTTCCTTGTATAAGTTTTATTTAAAAGGTTATATAATTTTGAAAAGGTTTTCAAGAAAAAAGGTATAGGGTAGCTAACCCTAAGAAAATAATTCGGATAGTTAGTCCATTTTGATTCGGACAGTAAGTCCAGTTTACGGGTAGTTAGCCCAGTTGTATGGAAAAATAGTCCATTTGTAGCACAACGGACCTTGCTATTATATTGTGGGTAGATAATTCACCTATTACCTATTTTACGGACTAATAGTCCATTTATTAGCATAAAGGATATTGTTATTTTGATATAATCAGTTTAATAAACTAGTTTGGTTGCAGGAAAGGATTTGCAAAATATATGCTTTAAAGAGGATATAAGTGAGGGGAAACCCATTCCGCTAAGCGACGTGGTCTCACTTAATATCAGTAAACCAAGATGTAACAGAATTATTCACACCAGGCTTTATGTCTGACTCGAAAGTTTTTGTTTCCCCTTAAACTCTCGGGTGCTCAAAATTAATTTGAGTGGGCTGAGGTTTAGGGTTTCCAAGTTTTAGGCGAATAAAGCTTCCGAAGACGAGTAGGTGGCTGAAGGATAGCTAATTAGGATTTGTAATTTCAGTTTGTTTTGATTCTGATATGTATATTAAGTCAGATATGACTATATTACTTTGATCAACCAAGGGGGCATCGTTATATATCGCACTTAGCATATTTTTGTAATGATTATAATTAATCTTTACTTGGAAAACGATATGGGATTATGTAAGTTGGATATGAATTTGTTTTGAAATGTAATCAGTAATGTTGTTTTTGAAAATCTGTGATTTTGTTCAAATTTAAGTGCTTCAATATTATGGATACCATTATCATTACCGTATTTTGTCACCAGAAGTTAATATTATGGATGACTGCAGCATCTGTAGCGCTTAGCTTTTGGCCTCTAGATATGAGATGTTACATAGGTATTCATCAACATTGTTTTGTGTAAAGCAAAGATCATGACAAAGATATTTGAGTAATGCAACGATCCAAAAAATTTGATGGTTTTAATAAGATAATTAATTGAAATTTTGTGAAATTTTAAACAATAAAATTTGAAAATAAAAATTTAATGTTTGGAATACGTCTAATTAAACATAGCAACTGGTAAATTTTCATCTGATAATATTGAAGTTTATTTTATTGTGAAATTTTATTTCATTTTAAATCAGTTAATAACAGTTGAATTTAAAAGTTTTCCGAAACCTAAATATGTCAACATGAGAAAATTTATTTAGAACACTCTGAATAAGACTGTGAAATTCATTTCGTGAAATTCGAACGTTTCTAGCTCCGTTTGGATTTTTCCGTACGAAATAGCAACGTATATCGGTACCAATTATCGACTTTTGATAGGATGATCATACCACTGATATCTGTATACCGTTTTGATCGTCTCGTCGTGCTGATCTCTGCGGTATAACTATTTCTGTGTTTTGATGTCCTGTACGTGACGGAAGCACTATAATGGTTCATCGTAATGGTACCATAGTATTTGACTCTACAATTTCGTTCGGTTTCAAAACAATAATTTGCTTCAATTATTTCACGTGATTCAAACTGGTGACCATTTCCATTCATTTAACATTTATATATATTTGTTTTAATCACTTTTCTCTATTCACACTATTCGAAACCCCCGCCCCACACACACACACATATATATATATATAGTGTTACAGCAGAGCTCAGTTGCATGTCCTTTCCTCTTCCTCTTTTTCTTATTTCCAAACCTCCCTCAACAAAAGGAAACCCATCAACTTGCGAACCAGGTCCTCCCATCGACAGCCGCCATGCAAGGCAATCCACTTCCGCAGCCCGCTTCCCTTCCCTCTCTTCCCCATGATCGGCCCACTCTCTCACTCCTCATCCACAAAATCCATCTGCGCTATACTTCCCCCTCGACTTCCACGCGAGTCACCCACTCCATGGCCACGACAACAACCTTCACCTGCCCAGACCATCGTTCGCCGCCGTAGCCTCACCTCCGACCTGTCGCACCTAGCCTCCACCTTCGGCCTTCGTCTTCCCTTCTTCCTTTTGACCATCCCATGTCCCTATTGTAAGGTATATATATATATATATATATATGCATTCGTGTGTTTGTTATGATATGTTATATATAATATATTTTATTAAACTCAAAATTCTATATGTCTATATGTATAAAATATTTTTGGTGCTCGATCTGAGTGAGTTTCAGTTTTGGGTATGAGTATATATAAAAAATTTATGTATTTGCTGTTATATATATTCTATAAGTTATATAGGTTTGTATATATAGTATAATAACTTATATATGTAAGTAATTTGTTTGCTAATATATTGATTTGATTTTTTTTTCAAAGCTGTTTATAATAAGTTGATATAATAGTATAGGTAGGTGTTGTTTACAGATAGACTTATAAAGTAAGTTTGTAATAAAGAAAATTTGTAGTTACGTCAGCTTATTGGTTATATACTTATAATATTAAAGAAACTTTATAATATATATATAGTCATGGGTTTTATATGTTAATATGTTAGTATAAGTTAAATATATAGGTTTTACATAAACAGTTATATGTCACTATATATGTATGTATAGCTGTTGTGTGATGTCTCCATTGTATATTGATTATATAAGATCTGTTTGGTGGTAATATATATTTTATACAGTAAGTTATATTTTGGAACATGGTTAATTACATTTATATGTTGGGGAATGTGTGTAGATGCAGAGCTATTATATTATATAAAGCATATTATATGAAGTACAGCTGTTCGAGATTCATACATATATGTGTTTGTTTGTTTTTTTGATAACGTGATATGTTTGGAAAACTATATAACAGTTTTAGGTTTGTTTAAATTTATATATAAGCCTTATTTTGTAAATGAAAGTTTTATTAACCGTATATGATTTTTCAGGTGAAGTAAAATATATTTATATCATATTAAATTATAGATAAAAACTTTTAAGTTTTAATGTATTGATTTAATTATATATATATATATATATGTTGGACTTTAATGTAAGAAATTTAATTTGAAATAATGATTTTGGAAACCATATATATATAATTTAAATTATATTCGAATTTTAATATGATTTATAGCTATGTATAGTTATATATATATATAAGTCCACTTATTTCAGCCATCTTCGTCGATCCTGTTTTGATTTGAATTCGTCTATTCCTATTTATCAGCTTTGATCGTCGATGTGTGCCAATCTGGCTTTGCTTTGGAAGTCGTGCTTGCATTTCATAACTCAATCTCATTGCCTATTCTATCTAGCCTCGAAAGGTGAGTAATCACTCACGATTAACATTCATATATTTATTAAATTTGATTTCAATTGAAACGACAATTGAAATATGCTGCTATAGTTATTTTAAATTGTTATATATGCTTTTATCTGTAACTGTTCACCTGTGGGATATGACACCATATCTTGTTGTTTATTTTACTGTTATTGATGATATATGCCTGTTATATTATTATATTAACTATTATCACTCTGCAAGTTCCCTGTAGTTTAGAATTCACTATGGGTTGAAATGATACATACTCGAGCGGACTTTAGAATAGGAGAAAATCGTTATGAGTTGAAATGATAGACCCAAGCGATTTTAATTGAATTGAATTTGGGATTGCGGGTCGAACTGTTATATACCCGTATATAATTAAATTACGGATTGAAATGATAAATATCCGTATCACTTGACCATAGGATAGGAAATTTTATACAGACACCGTTGTCCATATATAAATGTTTTGAAAATAAATTCTATGGTTTTGAAAAGATATATTGTTTTAATAAATGTTGATTCTTAAATTATTATATATAAATGGTAATGATACATATAGATTTAATAATGGTATTTAATTTAATTAAGATGGATTTAATACATATAATATGTTTAAGTATAAAATTTATATTTCAAAATAGATTTTGGTAATAATTTGAATAAGTTAAGGCTGGGAAGATAATTTGTTGAAATTGTATTCATTAAAGAATTTTATTTAATTAAACCGATTTGAAACTTATTGAAATTGAGATTTATGATATGATTTATAACTTGGGTTTGATTTAAATAATTTAATGAATATTTCTTGTTTAAATAAATTTTAGGAAATATTTAGTAAAAATGAAATTTAAGGCTAGTTGAATGATATTGAATTTATTAAGTGAATATTCCCTGATTAAATAATAATGAAGTTAAATCAAAAGCTATATGAAACTGTTAAATTTAACTTTGAAAATGTTGAATATTAAAGCTTTGAAATATATTGAAATTTAAATGGTCTACTGAGAACTGAATTGAATTGATGAAATGAGCTTTGAATAAATTTGAATTTGGAGTTTGAGTTGATTAGAATCAATTTGTGAGACTTGAGGAAATTATAAATACTTTACTTTATAAATTATTTAGGAAAATATATATATTTGAAATGAAATGATATTTGGGTTTGAAGAATAAATTAATTTGAAATGACCACGGTGTTATAGTGTATATTTCTGCCTTGTAGATAGGTCCGCAGATCCTTAGAGGATGGTTATTCCAAACATCCTTTAAGTTATTTGTATTTCAATTGATATTTCACTTGAATTGAATTTATTGATATAAGAATGTTAATCCTGACTCGAGTGTTTTGTGTTTTGCTTTACGCTCGGGTCAGACTGAGGGATACAACATTTGAGACTCACCTTTGGAGTTTGAAGCTTCGTTTGGAGATCCAACTATCGATTCAGCTTTTAGCTCTTCCAGTTGATTTATTCAGAGAAGTCACCTGTCTGCATTGGAGACTTCATTGTATTTGAGATATTCAGTTGTATTTTATTTCATATTCTGTTGTTTATATAGTAGCTTCATGAACTACTATTTATTAATCTATTCCGCTGCATTCTGTTATATACTCTGTGTCTGTGATTTGTGATTATTTTATTTACTGTATATACTGAGTTTTGCCAAATTTAAATTAACAATCTGATATTTTGAGCAATTCAAGTCCGGCATGTGTGGATTATTGTCGATTTGAATGGTCCAAAATAGCGGGTTGTTACAGTTGGTATCAGAGCTTTGGCTCTAGGCAAAACTTAGCATATATAGTAAATTTATTTGCAGAATCACTTTCGTTCGAGCTTGAAATTCTTCCTCCTTGATTTGGTTTTCCTTTGGATTTGGAACGTTCCCTACGGCTCCAAAATCCATTATCTCTCTCCCTATTCATGTTTCTTGATTCTGAAGTATCCCATAACTCCACTTCGAATGATCTCTATAAGAATAGGCGATCCTGCCAATCATTGAATGATCTGTAAAGGGGTGGAACTTCTTTACAATTGACATTGATTCACCGGAGATGTGACAACCCGTATTTTTGACGTCTGTAATTGTGTAATTAATTGATTTTAATTATTGAAATATTAAATTTTAAATTCCTGAATATGATAAATATTTTAGAAATGTATATATTAAACTCCACCCTCTAAATTAAGATTTAATGTCCATAAATATATATAGATAAAAACATATAAGCTTTGTGACATTGATGATATATAAGTGTATAGATGTATATATATGTATATATGTCCATACGAAGTGATATACATGTAAATAGGAAATAGTGTGTGAGTATATGAAAATATATGTAATGGAAAAAAATGCATGAGTATATGTATACATGTATGTATAGTGAAGGTGATAAATGCAAATATCTACAAAAATGATGACAACAACCTATATAGAAAGATATAAATGATCATATAAGTGTTAAGGTGGATAAAAGTGTAAATGCCTATGTGAATAAATGTAAACATATACATATATTTATCTATATTATGACAAATACATATGTAAGTAAGTATATACATATATGAAGAGTACATGTATGAAGGCAAGGTTAAGTATATGAATTAATATATGTATAAGATGGGAAAAAGCAAGATTTTGTTGATAAATATATATGTACACATATACGAAAAGATATGTATAAACATAAGGAAACACTGAATAAATGCACATCATTTCAGCTCACAAAACTTACAATCAAAGTCAAGCATAAAATCAAATCAGGTTAAGAAAAATCTCTGAGCAAGGAAAAATAAAATAAAAAGCCTATAGAGGAGTGTACCCTTAGGCTTGTACAGCACGCTTCACTTCTATGAATAGATATTCACCGCCTATACTTTCACATATACACTTTGGTTCACAAAAAAAAATCAGCAAACAAGTCTTTCAAAACTTCAAGCCTTCAAACTGAACAAAGTATAGCAAGCAGTTCAGATTCAAGAGAGATCAGTCTCAAATGAAACAGTCAAGTTGCAAATCAAAATAATAGGCTCTGTGTCCTTTGTTCTCTGTTCAAGTTTAAAAGGTGAGTAAACAAAACTAATATTTGTTTTAATTTGTTGCATGTGATGGATATATGAAATAATGATGTGATAAATTGTTGCATGAGTGAAAATTTAGCTTGCATGCTATAAATACGCAGATGGATAAGTGTGCTTGTCTGGATATATATATATATATATATATATATATATATATATCTATATATTCATCTCTGTTTTTAAGTTACAGGGTTTAAAACAAAGTCAAAATTCAAAATCTCCTTATTTAATCTCTTATAGGCTGTGATATTTAAAACAAAGTTTTGTTTGTTTAAACATAAACTAAGTTTTAAAAATATTTCTAAGTAAATATAGTATGAGTATTATTTGGAAAATTAAGAAAGATAGTGGAAACTTAGTAACATGTTAAATTCAAACATCACGACTCTTGAATTCACCTACATCACCTTGTTTGTTTTCAAAAATCATGATTTTTAAAAGTTGAATCAGGATTTTTAGCTTGGTTTTGAGTAAGAAATTCGTGGTTGATCAGAAAGGGGATTTTGGGTGATTGCTAGTGATCGGAGGGTGCTGAGGTCTCGAGTTCGCTACTGGATGTGGCGAGGAAGTAGGCGAGCTAGGGAAAAATGGTAGGTGGGTTTTCTGATCGTCATGGCGGTGGCTCTTCGTCAGAGTAGGGTTTTGGGATCAGGTTTGGTCGAGATCGGGAAATTGCTTTCTGCAGCGTCACTGGAGCATCGGAGTTCATTGGAGGTGGTGGAAAAGTTGGGTGGTCGCTCAACAAAAGTGTGGACGTGGTTTCGTGGTTGCTGGTGATCGACAGCGTCGGGTCGAGGGGGTTCTGATCGATGGGTTCAGTTCCAGTTTGATCGAGATGGCTCGTTTTTGGTTTTGGGTTTGAGTTGAAGTTTTGGTGGTCGGGAACGAGGGTGTAGATGAACGTCGATGTGCTGGAGGTAGCGTAGGTGGTCGTAGTCGCCTTGATCAGCGGTGCACGTGCACGAGGGGACTGGTGTCAGTGGGTTTGGAGAAGGAAGGTTTCCCTCGGGGAGGGCTCAAGGAAGTGTTGTCCAAACTCGGGGTTTGTTTCGTGCAAACGCGAGTGTTTTTAAGTATAACAGTATTTTAAAATCTAAACTAAAAAAAATAAGAAGAAGAAAAAGAGAAAGCTCGGGAAAGTTGAAGTAACTCTAGTTTTGATGAATAATACTCGGGCTTGTTCTCGGGTCATAAATTAGATGTTAAGTTTTTTTTAAAATTTTAACAAAGCCAAGATAAATTAATTATCTTAAAATTATTGTAAGTAATAAATTGATTTTTTTTTATGTTATGTTAATTTAAGTTGAGAAAAGTATTTAAGATATTAACCAAGTTAATCCTTAATTTGTTTAAAAGCCTAATTAATTAGATAATTAAATAGCTTAATTAAAAAAAATTAAGTGTTTTAAACTTTAATTTAACTTAAAGCTATTTGGTTCCAAGGCTATTAGGTAAGATATTGAGATGATTAAGAAGATTGATTAAGATAATGATTATCATCTAAATTTATTAATTGATTGATAATTAAAGATTAATTAATAGGTAATTAAAGATTAATTATTAATTAATAAATTAGTAATTAAGTAAAAATTAATTGTTAGCAAAAGAATAATTAATGAGTGTGATTAATTAGGGTTAATTAATCCTTGAAATTAACCAATGTAATTAATTAAGCAAAGGGATAATTACTTGATGAAAGTAATTAAGGATTAATTACTTAGTGTAATTAATTAAAGGATTGATTAATTAAAGAAATTAATTAAGGGTTAGTTAATTAATGAGTATGATTAATTAAGGGTTAATTAAGCAATATAAGTAATTATAAGATAATGAATATGAGTAATTAATTAAGGATCAATGTAATTAATATGGATGGGTAAAGGTTAATTAATTTGTGTAATTAATTAAGAGATTAAGTACTTATTGTAATTAAAGTATAATTAATCATGGGTGATTAATTAAGATGGATAATTAAAAGATGAATTAATTGGTTTGTAATTAATTAATGTTAAGTAAAGGTAATCTAAGTGATTAAAGATTAGTAATTAATTTAATTAGAGATAAATTAAATTAATTTTGGAAGTGATCAATCTTTCTTATGAATGTTTTAATGATGTTAAATGCCTTGAATTGGTTGATATCTCTGATATGAAATGTTTGGTGATATGATATATTGGGTGGACAGTAATAATGTGGTATTTATCAATGATGAATTGTTGTGTAAAAGGGTGACATCCTGTATTTAAAGTTGAGTTGTATTTAATTGAATAACTTGGGTTAAGATGACATGAGACTCGAAGAGACCGGGTCGGGTATTAGTAAATACCCGAAACCACTTCGATTAGAAATTTGCAATAATTCTTTATATGTGATATAAATGGGCTGGAATGGAATGATTTAAGTGAATTGGACCATTTAATCTAAGTTTGGGTACTTAGAATTTGATGTGTGAAATAAGTGATGTCTATAACAAATTGTGAATTTGTAAATTGATACGAGTTATCCCGGGTTTTATGTAAGTTTTATGGTATTGTATTCCATGTTAGATGGGTTCACTCACGCTGGTTTCCAGCCTGACCCGGGTGTTACTTTGATGTAATGCTCGGGTTAGACCGAGTATTACAAATTTTCAGGTAAGGACGTTCTGGAGCTCAGGAGACGAGCTAGATGGCAGGAACGTATGGAGTGTATTCCGCTGTGATATATTGTAGTTTGTCTGGGACATATTTATTGTATCTGTCCAGTATTTGTGTATATGTTGTAACTCTGATGTATTAAAGTGTAATTTGATAAGTACAAATTTCTTTTGTATAACTGTTATTTTTTGATATTATATTTTGATCCGCTGCGAATGTGAGATTCTGTGTTTGTTTTCTGTTTCTTCTTCTATCTCTTTCTTCTTTTCCTAACTATCTGGAATTTTCAGGATCGAAAATTTTGGGTCGTTACACTTGGTATCAGAACAAAGGTTAAGCGAGAACCTTGGCTCTGGTGGGATTACTCATTAAGGATAGGGTCAATGGCACCCCAGAATGAGTTGAGTGTGTGTGTGTGTGTGTATATATATATATATATGAGCGTACTTGTTATTTTCTTATATAAAGATTTTAAATGATTTTATATAAGAATATATTTTGATATATATAAAGCAATATTTCTTACTAATAAATGTTTAGGTAATTGGTTGTTAAAAATTATTGGAATTAAATATAAGAAGTAATAGAAATACAACCAAATTGAAATTTAATAAAGGTAAGTTTAAAATGGATCCAAACTGAAATTAAATCTTGAAATTGGGGAAAAGTTTTAGAATAAGATAATAATGAATTGGTTTCCAGATATGATAATCTTGGTTATTATCATAAATGATTGTTGTGTTTAATAATAAAATGTGTATTAATGAGTAAGGAAAATGAAATGTTTTAGATAAGTATGACTTATAAATTGGAACTGTAGATGATCTAGATTTTGAAGTTTTAAATCTAAGCCAGAAAATTTGAATTTGTTTCAAAGTGCTAAAAGAAATGATAAATAAGTATTATTTGAAATAAAGGGACTTGATGCAAACAAGGGTTGTTTGAAATTTTATTTAAAAAAAACCAAAGGTGGTTTAAAATTTAAGGATAACTTAGTGTGTAAAGAAAATAATATGTATATATGAGGAATATACATAATATCAAGAATGGTTTGAAATAAACTCTAAATATTGAGTTTTAAATTTGGTATGAGATATTATACCCAAAGTGATAAGATTTGAACTTATAAGATTATTAATGTGAAGTTTAAAATTTGAAATGGGAATTCAAATTTGGGTAAGGTTGGCTGGATTAAGTAAATTGAATTTAACTTTAGGAAAGTTAAATAAGTTAACAAGCAACCTGAGTTGTAAATTTCAAGATGAAATTGAGATTTAACTTGGGAAGTTAAATGGTTGATTTGAATTGGAAGTTTGTGTGATCTCAAAATGGGTTTGAGATCTAGAAATTGAAAATGGAAGGATGTTTTAAAATAAATTGGATGATGTCATCCTATTGTTATTAATAATCTTTAAAAGAGTGAATTGGATTTGTTTAAATGAATGAGGAATGAAGTGTGGTAATATATCCATTATTGTGATAAAAGGGGAATTAAACTTTAATTTGAAATTAAGGATATGGAATTACTTTGAACTGAAAATTTAAGTAATTGAATTTGTAAATTAAAAATTGTTTAAGAACTGGTTTCAAAACTGGAAGATAAAATTAGGTAATAAATTTAATTTTTAAGATAAAATTGTTCTGAACTCTTATTTGAACTTTGAAATAAGTTAAGTAAAGATAATTTAGAATGGAATTTTGAGAATTGAACTCAGAATTAAATTGTTTTAAGATTTGGATTATTGATTTAAAATAGAGGTTAATTTGATTTAAGGGGTTAAATCAACATTTGAAAATTTAACTCAAATTTATATAATTCGAGATGGATTAAGGTTGAGATTCAGATTTCATTAGTTCAAATTGAATTTAGTTTGAATTAACTAGAATTGAAGATGGATAAGTATAAAATTCAAATGGAAAATTTGAATTGGATTAATTTGAAATGAAATTGAAGATTGAATGAGTTCAAATTCAAATGGGAATTGGGATTAATTCATATAGAAATTGAAATGTTTTGAATTTGAAGTGGATTCAATTTGAAATTAGTCTAAATTAATTTGAATAATTTGGAATTGTAATTAAAGTGAATATGTTTAAAATCAAATGGAATTTGATTTGAATTTGGAAAGAAGTTAAAGTTATTTCAACTTGAATTGGGGATAAATAAAGTTCAAGGGAAATTGAAGTTATTCAAATTAGAAGTGAGTCAATTTAAATGGGTGTGGAAATTTAAATTGAATTGATAGGGAATTGAACAGTTGACTCTGGACTATTTTCAAAATAAATTGTTTTAATATAAATCTATTTTTCCAAACTATTTACTACACAAATTTTCTTTTTAAACCTAAAACTATATTAAACTTGTTTTACAATTACTTTTGGAACTATTTAACTATTTTACAACTGTTTTATAAACTAATTACTATTTTTCTACTACTTTATAACTGATTACTGTATTATAACTATTTTACAATTAATAATTATTTTTCAACTACTTGTCTATTTTTAAATTTATCAAGCTATTTTCTAAATATAAACTGGTCGGAGTTCAAACTGTTATTGATTAAATACCCAATTGAGATAAGAATTGAAGTGATAATCCAAATGGGGATTAAGGTAAATGTGAATAAGTAAATAAAATCAAAGTGAATGTGAATAGAATGGAAATTGATTTAACTAATAATCAATGAAGATAAATGTGTAGGATGTACGTATATTGTTCTATTCGCATGGTAATTTGATCCAGATTCGAGATAGTATTATCAATCCGAGTTGGGATTTTTCGCTCGATTTCGACGGCGAACCTGGATATGGATTTTTGACTGGTTTTGGATATTCTCTATCATAGTTGTGACTATGCAAGGAGAATGACGGTTTCTGATCAAGAAACCAAATCTGAGTCCGCACTAGAAAGTCGGGTGGACAATACTAGTTCGGAAGTGAAATTGGGTGATCGAGTGAGCGATCAGACTAATATTGCATACGAATGATATGTGGACATCGTACGGGTTTGAATGAAATTGGCATTGAAATTTGTGGATAAGAACTGTAAATGATTGTTGAAATTGAAAGTATATTTTGTGAAATATATGATGAAGTAAAGTGGAAATTGGATATTTCTATGGTAAAATTTACTTTATGGAAGCAAGCAATTTGGTAAATGACTTTATTAAAGAGTAATCGAATTTGAATATTTGATTTGGGATAAACAAAGTTAAATATCTTTGTTATATATGGTAAACTCCCCTTGTTGAATCTATTGACAGAAGAAAAGGGTTTTGGAAGTATTTGAAGTATAAAAAAATGAATTTATACAAGTATGAATTGAACCAAAGATTTTCCCAAGATTATTATATATATGTATATATTAAAAGGATTTATGAAAATGATTTTGACGAAGGGTTTTGGAAACCTATGGAATTTGGAAAGGCTTTTGATTTTTTGGGTAAAACCAATATTGGAATTTGGAAAAGCCTAATATGAGAATTATCGATTTTGGGAATCGATTTTGTAAAGGAGCTTTATATGAAATTCATACTCGGTGTATGATTTGAAAAATACTATATGTGTATAGTATAAAGTGTTTTGAAGTGGCTCTGGGGAAAAAGGTGCTCCCTTGAATGAACTTCTCAGGAGTGCCACAGGGTGGTACTGCCTTGAGCCTCAAAGGGGGAGGTTCTAAAGTTGATCCTGTGAGGAATCCGGACAAAACTAGTTCCTGAGGATTATTGGGTAGCAAAAGTCGAGGGCGCTGATGCCTACAGGGGCATTTGGGTTATGCTGTGACGATAGTGTAACTCGATGTCGCTGCAATCTACTGTGTGGACCATAGCGAAAATTGTGTGGAGGATGAGTGCCAACAGTCTACACTTGATTTTGCCGGGATGGCAACGTAACATCGGTAGACTGCGATCTATGGTCAAGTGGAGGAGTTTCATTCTTTTGGCAGCAAAATTCGGTGGCGCTGATGCCTACAGTTATTTGGGTTTTTGCTGTGATAGAAACGTATAGCCCGGGTATAACTGCGATCTGTAGCGGGTTCCATGGTGTAATCGAGGGGCGCGGAGGCCTACAGTTATCTATGGATTTTGCCGGGATGGCAACGTAACCATCGGGTTAACTACGACCATGGATGGGGGTGATGATTTCCAGAGCATTCTCACTAAAGATATTTCCTCTATTTTCAAAAATGTTTTCGGTATTTTCAATAAAATTATTTTCCAAGTATTTTCACTGGGTATTGAAAACAGGTTTACTAAGTACTTATAGATTTTCAGTCCTACGCCTGATCAACGTATGACCGAATTTCTATGAGAACAAGGATGGACTTGTCAAAACATCGAGTTATAAAAAGTATTTTTATATAAAGCTAGTTTGGTAATACTATAAATTTTAAAGTGTTTTAAAATTTTATAATTAAAAGAAATGGAGTTAGAATGATTAAAGAATGATTTAAATTAATAATAAACATTAAAAAAAATTCGCTTCGATCCTTTTCGAGGACGAAAAGTTCTAAAGGGGGGAGGAATGTGACGACCCGTATTTTTTACGTCTGTAATTGTGTAATTAATTGATTTTAATTATTGAAATATTAAATTTTAAATTCCTGAATATGATAAATATTTTAGAAATGTATATATTAAACTCCACCCTCTAAATTAAGATTTAATGTCCATAAATATATATAGATAAAAACATATAAGCTTTGTGACATTGATGATATATAAGTGTATAGATGTATATATATGTATATATGTCCATACAAAGTGATATACATGTAAATAGGAAATAGTGTGTGAGTATATGAAAATATATGTAATGGAAAAAAATGCATGAGTATATGTATACATGTATGTATAGTGAAGGTGATAAATGCAAATATCTACAAAAATGATGATAACAACCTATATAGAAAGATATAAATGATCATATAAGTGTTAAGGTGGATAAAAGTGTAAATTCCTATGTGAATAAATGTAAACATATACATATATTTATCTATATAATGACAAATACATATGTAAGTAAGTATATACATATATTGTTTGCACAAAAAATGGGCAAACACCTCCAAGTCGTATGATTTAGTCGATTTTATGTTGTTCTTAATGATTTGGGTGGTTTATGCAAATATGTAAAAAGCAGGGACTAAACTGTAAAAGACACACAAATTCATAGTGGTTCGGCTAGAATGTGCCTACATCCACTTTATATGTTATTCTTCTTTACTGTTCAGATTACAAGTACAAAGCTTTGATTACAAGTGTATGAAAGTTGTTCGAAAGTTCTGTCCGTGCTTGAGCTCTCAAACTTGTCCGCCATTGTTGTACCCCTACCCCTCTATTTATAGAGTGAGGCCGGGGGTAGGGGTCTTGGATGTATGTAGCTGCTGGTGGGCCTGGGCCGATGTAATCTGGCCTGGCAATGCTGGTTCGATAACGCCTTGGTTCGGTAGTGAGTGGAGAATGGATCGGTCTGGTGGTTCTGGTCCGGTGGTGAGTGGGTTGATTTCTGGTCCGGTGGTTCTGGTCCAGTGGTGAGTGGGTTGATTTCTGGTCCGGTGGTGAGTGGGTTGATTTCTGGTCCGGTGGTTCTGGTCCGGTGGTGAGTGGGCTGAGTTCTGATTCGGTGGTGGTTGGAGTGGTTTTGGTTCGGTAGTGTTTACTTTGGTTCGAGTTGGTTCGGTCTTTCATGGTTGTGAATCTGGTTCGGCAGTGGTAGGGATGCCGAATGAAACTTAGGCAAGCCTGGACGAAACTGGTGCTTCTTGGTCTTGAGATCTCCTGGGTGAGAACACACCCAACATTTGCCCCCCAAAGTGGGGCATATGCTGGTATATGCCGTGCTTTGTTTTAAAATCAATGATGTTTAGCTTGGATACTCCCATTCGGCCCAAACGACGAACCAGCCGGTCCGGTCGTCTATGTTTGCCTATAAGTATGGGCCTTACGCTTTTGTTATTCCTTACTGTCTAAAATAGCCGAACAAAATTCTTGCCTGCCGAATCAATCATATCATCGAACCAGCTTTGACTGCCGGACCAGGTGAGGTTTTCTTCTGCCGAATAAACTTTATGCTTGAATTACCGAATGAACTTTAGGGAGTATGAGTGCCGAATGAACTCAAAGACTCAAATTACCGAATGACACTTAGGGAGTATGAGTGCCGAATGAAC
Organism: Allium fistulosum; assembly: GCA_030737815.1. Classification (NCBI taxonomy): domain Eukaryota; kingdom Viridiplantae; phylum Streptophyta; class Magnoliopsida; order Asparagales; family Amaryllidaceae; genus Allium; species Allium fistulosum. The sequence goes on from CM060906.1 coordinate 875,403,930, forward strand.
TCGAAGACTCAATTACCGAACGACACTTAGGAAGTATGAGTGTCGAATGAACTCCAAGATTCGAATTACCGAATGACACTTAGGGAGTATGAGTGCCGAATGAACCCCAAGATTCGAATTCCCGAATGACACTTAGGGAGTATGAGTGCCGAATGAACTCCAAGACTTGAACTACCGAGTGAAGCTTTTATGTTTTGAATTATGAATGAAATTCCAGACTGTAGGTACTTGCTTGTTTATATCTCTACACTCCTTGTTCTAACAATATGTTTTCTCGTGTTGCAGATAATGTCTCATAAAGTAGAAACTCGTTACGACAAGAAGAAATCCAAGGACAAAGGAGAGTCCCCCATAGTGCCCCCAGTTCAGGAAGAACCAGAACGACATGGACCAACCCCGAGATCATTAGTAGACGGGTACGGTCCTCAAGAGCTCTTGAACTCACCGCTTGATTGCTTTCCCAGCTCCCTCAAAGATGAGCAGCTTGATGTTATCTCTTGCTCTTTTGGGATCGACAGAGCGCACATGTTATTGCCGGGGGAAGGAGTGATGCCGTATAACCCCCCTGAAGGATATTTTGCTTATAGCAGGTATCATTGCATGTGTGGTGCCATCCCACCTATCAATGCTTGGATAGTCAGCTTCATCACATACTTGAAGGTGTCTTCTTTCCAGCTTTAGCCCAACTCCTATGCCATCTTGGTGAGCCTGTTCGTCATCTTCCAGAGGAGATACGGGCGTCGTCCTTCCAATCGGGAAATCTGGTATCTGTACAACTTAAGGGGCTACAAGAAGGGGTCTCCGTATATTAGCTTGGAGTCGGCCGTGTCCTTCAAGCCAGTCCTGGATTTATACTCGAAGTTCAGCATGTTCAAGAAGAAATGGTTTTTTGTCAGAGATGACTCCGTTTCTTCCCGCCACTTCACCTCTGGCTGTAAGTTGAATCTTATTTATAATTTTTTCTTCTGACCACAATACTCTCCCTCACGTGCCTTATTTCTTGCTAGCGACAGGTGGCTTTGCGGTTGTAGAGAACGATCGTTTGGTGCGGATAGCTGAGGAAATAGAAGCCATTCTGGGAAGGGAGAGGTCGGCTTCTTATTTGATCAGGAACGCTACTCTTCTGGGGCACAACCTGATTCTGTCACATCAGTCTGTGGTCAAGCAGAGAGATACGGCTGAGGAGAGGGCCGCCAAGGCTAAAGGAGGGGCTACGGTGAAGAGCAGTAAAAGGACACCTTTCCCGAAACATCCAATTGCCGGGGGAAGAAACTTAAGAAGTCCGACGGTCCCTCCCCTATCACATGTCCAGACATCCCGGAGGAGGAAGATGTGGAGTAGGAAAAAGGTGAGGATGAAGGAGGTGAGGGGGAGAGCAGAAGTGATGGAGAAGGTGATGGACAGAGTGGCGATGGTGCTGGGGCTTTGTCTTCTGAGCAGGCAGGTGTGATCCAGGAGTGGACAGACGATGCTTTCCGCCTAGCTTTCGAAGGGCTGGAGGGAGAACCGGCTCTGGTAGAGGAGCCTAATAAATCTGACAAGGCCAGAACCGGCGCCGACTCATCTTCCCAAAGTGTTCTAGTTGAGGCAGCCCCCGCGACTCAAGGTGAATTTTTGACTTTTGCAGACTCCATTTGCGATAAGGACTTAGGAATATTTTATGGTCAACTCCCGTCCTGGAATGAGATCCAGGACTTATTGCAGTATCCCACTTCTCCCCAGGGTTTGTATAACATGAGTGTCTCTTTACTCTTCCTAACTTGATATATTTCTTGAATTATAGTTCAACGTCAGCTTGTAACACTTGGTTTTTTATCCTAGGAACGGGTAAAGCGGTCAAGACATCAGATGTTCGGCACCGTCTTGAACAATATAAACTTCTCAGGGCTTCTACTAAACCAAAGCCTCCGAATAACCGCTCTGGAGACGTAGTCGGCTACCGTCCTCTTCTTGGAGTTATCAAAGAGGGTATCCGAAAGAAGAAGAGGAGTCGCTCCTTGTTTGAATCTCCACCTGATCCTCAGCCCCCGACTCAGCCGCTTCAGGATACCACGGAGGAGAACACTGAGTTTATTCCTTCCCCGCTCCCGTCTGAAAATCCTACCGTTATCCCGATAGACCATCCTGGCTTGGCTCGTAATCCGTTTGCGGGTCATCCGGATCTGGATCCGGATTCTCACAATATTTCCTTTGATGAAGCTACTGGTGAGCACCTTCTCCCTCGCAATCCCATGGTAAGGGTGCTTGACGAGGCCAAGTCCCTGGACCTTGATTTGCTTACCACTCGGGTTGTAACCTTTGGGGACGAAGCTAAGGCAAACATTGACCGGGTTGCTGAGGAAACCAGGAAGCTGATGGGGCATCATGCTCGACTGGTTAAGGCTGGAGAAGAAATCGGCAGTGCTAACATTCGACTGCGTTTAATGGTTTCCGACCGGGCCAAACAACTCGTTGATCAAGCCATCCAGATCTCTCAACATGAGTTTGCATCTAGGCAATTAAAGAAGACCATGGAAGAGGTCAGCAGGGCAGAGATGCGGAAAATGGAGGTCGTTTGTAAGGAACGGATTGATATGGCTATTGCAATGGTGGATGAGGTATGGAAAGCAGATCTTGAGCGAGTACAGGAGTTGTTCGGGAAACTCGAGGCTGCGGAGCTTGCCCAAACCAAGCTGAAGGAGGAGATGGAGGCGATGAGAAAAACCTTTCAGGCTGATTGCTCGCGATACCGATCAGAGAGGGACGCTACCGTTGCAAAGCTGTTGGCTTCTGAGGACCGAATAAGGGAGTTCGAGGAGAATGAGGGGATAATGGATGAGATGCTTCACGATATATACTTTCGCACTTGGAAACAGGGCAACTTATCTTGGATGGATGATTACTCCCAAGTCATGGCCAGGATTTATCTCAGGGCTTTGGAGGAGGCTAAGTCCGATGCAGATAAGGAGGGTGGTGTGGCCTTTAGAATGGATGTGGTTACGGCTCAATTCACCAAGGAGGAGAAGGTGGCGGTGAAAGAGGGTATGCGGCTGCTTGCTGCTGAGGAGGTTGGTGTGCAGTTGGAGGATGATGATCAAGGAGCAGAGGCTGGTAAGTCTTCCCTTTTAGCTTTTTGTAACCTGACCGCTTATCGCTTATCTAATGGATTCTTCTTCTGGATTGGACAAGTGAGACCTCCAAGGTACCGACTGCCTCCGGCCAGCATGCTGAGAGTTCTGATCCCGTGGCTAAGTAGATCTCAGAGGACTAGCAGGATAGGGATGAAGCTCCGATGCAGCTGACTTCCTGACTTGACCTAGATGTATTTTTGGCTTGTTTGACATTGCTGTCTATGCTAGCTCTAAAACATTAATGTAGCTTTTAGGCTGTAATCATGTTATTGGTAACAAACGACTTTATTCTTAGCCTGTAATTTTTAAATTAAGCTGATTCTATCATATTTGACTGCCTCTGTTATTTTGATGTGTCGCATAAGAAATACAGCTGTGCACATGCCTGTGATTCCATCGTGTTTGATGTCAAGTTCTTGCTTAAAATGTAATTTCATATCTTTCAATGTTTAATGTGATGTGCGAAAAAATTATAGCTACGTATTTATACACAAAAGAAGAAAGTACCGCCCTTCATGTTTTAGTTGTAGACGGTTGCTTTGAACGTCTTATATGATTGAGTATGGAATGCAGTTGATTGACTCGTCATCCAATTGTGAGTTCTTAGTGAGCGTCTCCTATCTTGTGTCCTGTACTTTAGGGATTGTTATAGAGGATATGAGGAAAGTTTTTAAATAAAATAGAAATATAAGAAATAGTAAAACTTCCAATCACGGAAGGCCTGCGATGTGCTTAAGTTCGAGGCAAACGGGTTTTGTAGTCACTTTCCCTAGCTGTGGGTCTTGGAGACATTTGTCACCCATCTTACGCCTCTGCGGGGAGTTTATCTTTTTTACCACAGCCGTACTTAAGACACATCGGAGCCGAGATCGCGCACAGTAACTACCCGGGCCATTATGGCCCGTAGTCGTGGGTATTATTCGATTTACCGTGGCCGGCTAGCGTGGGTGCCGATCGTCAACCGTGAACTACCCCTGGCTGGCCACACCTTATGTTGGGGCTTAAAGTAGGTTCACGGTTGCCGGCGAGCCGAACGTCGTAATGAGCTGCCTCGGCTATAGTCGGCCTTCTCGGTGGCTTATAATCGGCTCATTACAGTTGGCTTTAAGGGCCGATCGTGAGCAATGAGTTAACTCGCAGCAGAGGGATGCTGGAGCAAAAGTGTCTCATTGGCAAGGGCATAGATTCACATAGTACCTATTAGATCTTGTCCAGGTGAAGTCGTGCCGTGATGTGTCTTGAATGGAAAAGCCATTTCATAGGATTTCGTTCAATAGAAAAGGATAGGGTTAACAAGCACCCAAGATATAAAGGAACAAGTTAAAAAGAGACAAGTTTTTAAAGTGGTTCAACACGAAAATGCCTACGTCCACTGATTCTCTTTGTTAATTCACTTCATAAGGGCAGTACAAGTTAAGAAAAGTATCGACGAAGGTGTTGGATGTTCCATGCCCTCTGGAACACCTCTCCGTCCACTGTTGACAAAATATAAGCTCCGTTGTGGAGATCTTTATGAATTACATATGGTCCGTCCCAGATCGGATCTAGTGCTCCGGGGCGCGGGAAGATTCGCTTGAGGACAAGATCCCCCTTTTGTAAGCTACGATGCTTGACTTTGGAGTTGTATTGCGCTGCCACTTTTTGCTTATGAGCTGCTGCTTTGAGGGCTGCATCATTTCTTCTTTCCTCAATTAGATCCAAAGACATGTGAAGGAGTTCCTCGTTCTCTTCTGGGTTATAGTGGATCCTACGATAGGAAGGCACTATAGTTTCAACTGGGAGCATAGCCTCCGATCCGTATGCCAAAGAGAAAGGAGTATGCCCCGTTGATGTTCTGAAAGATGTGTGATAGGCCCAAAGTGCCGTCGGAAGTTCATCCACCCAAGCCCCTTTTGACTTTTCAAGTTTCTTTTTGATTAGAGTTTCGAGAATTTGTTGACAGCTTCGACTTGTCCGTTTTCCTGGGGATAAGCTACAGATGAGAAGATTTTGTGAATTCCGTGCTCTTGGCACCAGTTGGTGAACTCCTCGCTGTCAAACCAAAGTCCGTTGTCCGATATGATTTTAAGTGGGACCCCGTACCTACATAGAACATTTTTGATCAAGAAGTTAATAACTTTTGTTGAAGATACTTTATTTAGGGGTTCTGCTTCCACCCATTTGGTGAAACAGTCGACTGCCACTATAGCATATTTGGCTCCGCCTCGGCCCCTTGGCAGTTCGCCAATCAGGTCAATTCCCCATACTGCAAAGGGCCAAGGGCTGGTCATTTGGGTAATCTCAGTTGTGGGTAGCCGCGGAATCTTCGCAAATTTCTGACATCTGTCACATTTTTTGACGAAATCTAAGGCGTCTTTGTTTAAGGTGGGCCAGAAGTATCCATATCGGAGTATTTTCTTTGCCAGAGTCTGCCCTCCAGTGTGATCTCCTCAGCTCCCTTGATGGATGCTGGATAAGATTTCCTTTGCTTCCCTTTCAGCGACACACCTTAATAAGGGGTTAGAGAAGCCGCGCCAATAAAGGGTGCCTTCTTGTATTGTGTAGCGGGAAGCTCTCCTCAAGATTTTCTTGACTTCGTTACGCTTGTCGGGCAGTGTGCCGTTTTGTAAGTATTTTTGGATGGGAGTCATCCAAGCTTCTTCTTTGATTGTAGCTATCAGATTCACCTGCTCGAAACTTGGGGTCAGTTGCTTTGAGATGGCTACTGCTCCGGAAATAGTGTCGTCTCTCATGCTAGCTTGCTTCGCCAATTCGTCGGCCTCTTGGTTCTCTTCTCGAGGGATGTGTTTGATTAAATAGCGATCCAATTGATCGAGAAGAAACTTGGTCTTCTTTAGATATGCTATGAGTCGTTCTTCTCGAGCCTGAAATTCTCCTAGTATTTGATTTACAATAAGTTGGGAATCACTATGAAGACACAAAGAATTGGCTCTGATTTCTAAGGCAAGTTCTAATCCAGCTATCACTGCTTCATACTCTGCATCGTTGTTGGTGGCAGCGAATTCCAACCTTAGAGCATAGTGTAGCTTATTTCCCTTGGGAGTGATTATTACCACACCTGCCCCCGAGCCTTGTTCGTTTGACGCACCATCCACAAAGAGAATCCACTTGATGTCTTCTGCTATTTTCGATTGCTCCTTACCTTCGTTGGTAGTGAATTCGGCAATGAAATCGGCCATGGCTCGCCCTTGATGGTGGTGCGGGGGTGGTAGGTGATATCATATTGACTTAGTTCAATGCACCATTTAAGTAGTCGCCCAAAAGTGTCGGGACGATGGAGTACCTGCCTTAGTGGTTGATCGGTCAGAACTCTGATGGAATGAGATTGGAAATAGTGACGCAGTTTCCGTGACGTGATTAGTAAACAGTATGCTAGTTTCTCAAGTTTAGGATATCTGGCTTCCGCCCCTGTAAACCTCTTGCTCACAAAGTATACTGGCCGCTGCGTGCGTTTTTCTCTCAGCAAGGCGGCGCTTAGAGCATGAGATGACACAGCAAGGTATAGGTATAGCTCTTCGCCTTTGTTCGGAGTTGAGAGTACTGGTGGTCTCTGGAGGTGTTCGATTAAGTTAAGGAAAGCTGTTAAGCATTTGTCAGTCCATTCGAACTTTCCTTTGTCTTTCTTTAGAGCTTTGAAGAAGGGGATGCATTTGTCAGTTGCTTTAGAGATGAATCTGCCCAGGGCGGCCACCTTCCCATTTAGGCTTTGCATTTCTTTTCGAGTAGAAGGTATCCTGATATCTTTCAGAGCTCGGACTTGCTCTGGGTTTGCTTCAATTCCTCTGGCATGGATGATGAATCCCAAGAACTTCCCTGATGATACTCCGAAGTAGCACTTTAGAGGATTCAGCTTCATTCCATATTGGCGAAGTACTTGAAACATCTCGCCCAGGTGGCTTATGTGATCGTCAGCTTTTCTTGACTTTACCAGCATGTCATCCACATAAACTTCCATAGTTTGTCCTATTAGCCCCGCAAACATCTTGTTGACGAGGCGCTGATAGGTGGCTCCTGCGTTTTTAAGTCCAAAAGGCATTACTTTGTAGCAGTACAAATCCGGTCAGTGATGAAACTAGTGTGGTCTTGATCGGGAGCATGCATCGGAATTTGGTTATATCCTGAGTATGCGTCCATAAAAGATAAGAGTTCGTGTCTGGCCGTGCTGTCCACGAGCTGGTCGATTCGGGGAAGTGGGAAGCAATCCTTCGGGCATGCGTCGTTTAAGTTGGAGAAGTCAATGCACGTTCGCCACTTCTCATTAGCCTTCTTTACTAGTACCGGATTAGCGATCCACTCTGGGTAGATGGCTTCTCGTATGAAGTCATTGCCAAGTAGGTTTTTTTACTTCTTCATCGAGGGCTGCTGATCGTTCTGCCCCCATACTTCTCTTTTTCTGTTTTACATGCGCCTTGGTAGGATCGATGTTTAGTACGTGGCATGCTATGTCTAGGGAGATTCCAGTCATGTGAGCGTGTGACCATGCAAATACATCCAAGTTGTGGCGGAGAAAATCAATGAGTTGTTCCTTCAATTCTACTTTTAGTTGGGACCCGACTTTCAATAGTCTACTCGAGTCGTGTTTGTCCACAGATACAAATTCCATAGCCTCTACAGGCTCAGCGATGGCCTCCTCCTCTTTGTCCCTGGGGTCTAATTCATTGAAAGGGTCACTGGTATATCGAAGAGGAGGGGCTTTCTTTAGCTGCTATGCTTCCAAACTTTTCGTGCAGAGGGCAGTCTCTGCACTCTTCCCTATATCCTTCCTACGGTTATTGCGAAGTTCAGTTACATAGCAATCTCGAGCGATGTCCTGGTCTCCCTCTACTTCCCCTATTCCATTGTTCGTTGGAAATTTCATCTTCAGGCACCATGGGGCCAAGACAATTTGGAAGTCAGACAAGGCAGGTCTTCCTAAGAAGGCGTTGTAGGCCGAGTGGTTTTCTATCAACACAAACGTTTGTTTCCGCAAAAAGAGGTCCAGTCGCCCGAGGGGCATCTTCGCATTTCCAGTGAAACCGTGTAGTGGTTTATTGCAGGGGAAAACATCCTTTAATGACAGCTTCATTTTGTCGAATGCATGCTTGAATAGGATATTCACTGAGCTTCCAGTGTCTACTAGAATTTGGAAAACTTTGGCTGGACCGAGTCGGGCAGAGATAACCATGGGATCCGCGTGAGGGTACTGCCTTCCCTCCAGGTCACGCCTACTGAATGTGATGTCATCATTCTCTATCCACTTCGGGTGGCATTCTTTTATAATAGAGTTAACGCATTCTTCATTGTTCCTAAGTGACTTTCCATACCTTTCCATATCTGCCCAGCTTCCGTCGGCGATGTGTGGCCATCCCGAGATGGTATGGACCACTATCTTCTCTTGACTGGAACCGCTGGTGTTGCGATTTCCTCTGCCTATTTCTGGGGAGGGTAACCTTGGGTTCTCATTGGCAGGAGATGGAGTCAAGTTCTGACCTTTTACATAGCGTTCTAGTCTCCTTCTTCTGATGTGTTCTTCAATCAAGTCCCGGAGATGATGGCATTCATTGGTATCATGCCCATGGGATTCGTGGAAGCGGCAGAATTTTCCAGACTTAATTGCGTTACCTGATTCCTTCTTATGCGGGGGGGGCATTTGTATTTAACTTCGTCTTGAGTGGCGATGAAGATGTTTTCGATCGTTTCATTCAAAGGGGTGTAAGCGTCAAATCTCGGTCCCGGCCGATGTAGACGCTTTTCTCCCTTCTTGCCCCCAGCATTGTCTCTAGAATCATTTCTTCGAACGTCCTTTGCTACAGCGGGCGTGTTGCCGTGAGCTGCCTTATTTTGTTGCCCTGACTGCCCCTCAGTGGCAGTGTCTTTAAGCCTCATATATTTCCCGGCTTCATGGAAGAAATCGGGTAAAGTAACTGGTTTTTCTTTTGTCAATCTTCTAGCAAATTTAGTATCCGGATGCACACCACTACAGAGGGCCATTAAGATAAGCTTCTCATCGGCATCTTGGACTACGGCCGTTGCAGCATTGAATCGGGTTAGATATTGCTGCACCTTCTCTCCAGGTTTCTGTTTGATACTGGATAAGGAATAAGCGTCCTTGGGTTGCTCCACATGAATGCGAAACTGGCTGATGAACTTTTCTTTCACATCTCTCATGAGTTGATGGATCCTTGGGGTAGATGGCAGAACCAGGAGGTAGCTAGATCTGATAAGAATAGTGGAAAGCATTTGCACATCACTCCTTCTGTTGCTCCGCTCATGAGCATATGTTGTGTGTATCTCTGTAAGTGTACAACGGGGTCAGAGGTTCCCTTGTAAGGTTCCATTGTAGGCATTTTCCATTCTCAGGGGGTGATGGCAATTTCGATATTGCGGGCGAAAGGGCTGGTTACCCTAGCGCCTATCCCTCGATCTCTTTGATCCCGTTGGAAGCACTCTCTGAACAAGCGTGCCATCCTTTCATCAGAATTTGGAGCAGATAGAAATGAGTTTGGTTCTGCTCTGCGGGATTGATTCCGTCCAGATGACCTGTAGGGATGGTATCGTCTATCATTCCTAATATTTTCCAGTGGCTGTCTTTGGTCTTCTGGGAGCATGCTAGGGTCAGCTACAGTTGTCCCTTGCCTTGATCTTCCCCTACTGGGTTCTGTTCTAAGCACTTCCTCGGGTCCACCTTCGGGCTGGACTCTAGCTCGGCCCCTTTCATTGGTGTTTCCGTGGTTAGGCAACATGACAGGCTCAGCTATAGTTGACCTCCGCCCGGTACCTCCCCCGTTGGGTTCGGTTCCAAGCGTTTCCTCAGGTCCAACTTCGGGCTGAGCTCGGTCTCGGCTCCTACCATGGCCGCTTCTGTCGTTGGCTTCTTCGAAGAAGGAAGATCTTAGTTGCCTCTGAGATCCTCCAGATTGGGACTCACCCCATGATTCAGTGTTGCGGTTGGACTCTTCAGCATCCCTTAAGCGTGACATGAGTTGGTTCACCAAGGCTTCCTGTTGGGATGTGAAGCAGTTAGTCACTTCAGCCACAACCCTGTCTATATCTACCCTAGTAATTGCTACCGCCTGTTCCGTGGCAGGGGTTGTCAGATTTTCCTGACCTTCATTTGGTACTGCTGTTGGAACGGGACGATTTACTTGATCTGTGACCACTGGATCTGGAATACTTCTGGTTGCGATGTTTTTTCCTTTGTTAACATCTTTCTTCTGCTTGGGAGGCATGTCTTCCAAGCAATGAGCGATGTTGTTAGGAAGAAGTTAAGTGGGAGAAGCTGAAGTCCGGAGTTCACCTTCTCAGTGAAAGCACCAAAAATGTTTGCACAAAAAATGGGCAAACACCTCCAAGTCGTATGATTTAGTCGATTTTATGTTGTTCTTAATGATTTGGGTGGTTTATGCAAATATGTAAAAAGCAGGGACTAAACTGTAAAAGACACATAGATTTATAGTGGTTCGGCCAGAATGTGCCTACGTCCACTTTATATGTTATTCTCCTTTACTGTTCAGATTACAAGTACAAAGCTTTGATTACAAGTGTATGAAAGTTGTTAGAAAGTTCTGTCCGTGCTTGAGCTCTCAAACTTGTCCGCCATTGTTGTACCCCTAACCCTCTATTTATAGAGTGAGGCTGGGGGTAGGGGTCTTGGATGTATGTAGCTGCTGGTGGGCCTGGGCCGATGTAATCTGGCCTGGCAATGCTGGTTCGGTAACGCCTTGGTTCGGTAGTGAGTGAAGCGTGGATCGGTCCAGTGGTTCTGGTCTGGTGGTGAGTGGGTTGATTTTTGGTCCGGTGGTTCTGGTCCGGTGGTTCTGGTCCGGTGGTGAGTGGGTTGATTTCTGGTCCGGTGGTTCTGGTCTGGTGGTGAGTGGGCTGAGTTCTGATTCGGTGGTGGTTGGAGTGGTTTTGGTTCGGTAGTGTTTACTTTGGTTCGAGTTGGTTCGATCTTTCATGGTTGTGAATTCGGTTCGGCAGTGGTAGGGATACCGAATGAAACTTAGGCAAGCCTGGACGAAACTGGTGCTTCTTGGTCTTGAGATCTGCTGGGTGTGTGACATCCCGGAATTTTGAGCAATATCAATTTAATAATCTATATTAAATATTAAATTGATTTGATATGTAATTGTTAATAAAATATAAATTGACTTGATAATTTTCTTTTAAATGGATATTTAACTGATAAATTATCTTTTAAGACTAATAAATTATTTTCTATTTATTTATATATATATTTGTATATATTGTAAATAGTCAATGTCTGTTTTAAATTTGATTTAAATTCTATATTAAATAAATAATCATATGGCTTTAAAATATACTCAAGATTTAAGTTAAGTTGTTTAAATGGTTTTAGCTTAGATTTAAATTAAATAAATGACTTTGTTTTTTTAGAGTATAGCTTAATAAAAAAATAAGTAAATAAATGTAGTATTTAATAGTATAAACTGTAAAATAAAAGAGTAATAAATAAATAGGATATGCAGGTAATTTTAGAAGCAAAGCAAGTAAACAAATGCAAAGCAAATAGCAAAGTAAAGCTTAAGTAAAATATCATATACACTATACCAAGTTATATATGTGCAGGCAAGAAATCACCTAAGTACAAGATAGTAGATAAGGCAAGTAAATATTATACATTATAGCAATGTACATGTGCAGGCATAATTCGTATCAGTGGATACGAATACAAATAGGGTAAGTATGCTTAGCATCTAAGGCAAACAAAAATGAACTTGTGTAAGATTTCTAAGTACATAAAAGAATAATAAAGTATGGCTGTTGTAGGCTTGAATAGGAGCAAGGCATTGAATGCCATCACCAAGTACACGAAACATTTCCTTTCAGCTTTCTTTTAGAAATAAAAATCTCTGAAATTTTGTGTACTAGAACAGTAAACAAATTTGTATACTTGTTTTATTTATCAACCTTGCCTCGTTTCATTTCGTATACGAAAGCCAAGCAACTCCAGTTCTATAAGTTTAAACAAATACAAACCTAAGGAAAGAAAGAATGGGAAAAAATATACAAACCTGAAAACAACTAGAAGGCCAAACATTTCAGTTTCAAGATTTCCAGATCAAATTCATGTTCAAGTTTCAAGCTGTTCAAATTTTCTGGAATCAACAACAAAAAAAATATGCAAGTTTCAAAATCCCAGTTTCAAGCTTCTTGTTTTCAAGAAAAAAATCAAGCTTTCTATTTAAAAAGACGGGTGAGTAAACTTTAAAATAAACCTTAAATAATATGGAATGTTTGTGTTAATGATTGTTTTATATGTATGTGTATGTGCAAGTTTGTGTGAAATTATGTTGTGTGCATATCTACTGATTTTAAACATCCCTGATCTTAGTTAAGCCCCTGACTTTAACTGTTAACATGAGATGCCTTCAGTTTTGATGCATACGACCTATGATTGAAGTAACTTGTGATATATGCTTGAAATTATGTTGTATGATGGTTTTTAAGCCTCTGTAACTTGTGAGTATGTTAGATAATGCTTGTGACATCTTTGTTTTAATGTTCCAGGGATTTAAAACTTAGATCAACTTCAAATTTCTTCCCACTCTAATTTCATTTTGGCTTAAGTAGTTAAAACAAAGTTGTTGTTTTAAAACTTAACTAGGCTTTAAAAATATTTGCAATAACTTAAGATAGAAAACATTTTCTGGAAAAAGGTGAATATACAGAACTACTTGAAAATGTTAAAGATCAAATCTTATAATTTGTTGATTTAAATATATATCTGGAATCGTACATAAAAGATAGGATTTTTAAAATCAAATTCACAATTTTTAGGGTAGCATTGAATGTGATATTTGGGAATGTCTGGCATTTGAGTTTTCGAGTATCTCTTGTGATCTAGTCGATCTGGAGAGTCGTAGTTCGTTCGGGAGGTGGAAGAACGATCGGGGGCTTTGGCAAAAATGTCTGATGATGGTTCACGTCAGTGGGGAAGTGGAGGTTGTCAGATGAAGTTTAGAACCCTAGTTTTGTGAGCTCGGGAATTTTTGATGCGTTCGTCACCAACGTGTGATCGAGTGCTGCGGGGTTGTGTGAGGTGGTAGAGGAGGCACTGTCGAAGTGATGATCGGAGTTTCGAGTACTCCGATGACCTTGCTGTCGAGAACGATGAGTTTTCCAGGTTTTGAGGGTGGGCCGTGTTCGTGTTGCCAGGTTTGGGCGAGTTCGAGTTGATGGGTTCCAGGCTCAAGTTGATATCGAATTTTGAATTCGAGTGAGATAGGGAAATCTGGTGGTGGTGATGGTGTTTGGATATGATTGTCGATGTGGGAACGTCGTCGAACTCGATCGGAGACGATCGAATTCGCTGTGCACGTGCACGGCGTTTCTCTGGTGGATTCTGAGATGTTGGGGGTAGCAGGAAATGGTCGCGTGTTATCTCGAGTAAATGGAAGAAAGGCCCGAAGTTTTTATTTGTTTGACTCGAAGTAAAATAGGGTAGGCTCGGGTATATTTGTGTTGCCAGTTTTAAAGCCTGTAAGGCTTTAAGTTTTGAATTTGGAAGTAGGGTTTTAACAGAGTTAAAACCAAAAATTTAAATGTGGATTCAAATTAAGTTTTGTCTCCATAGTTTTAAAATAAAAATAAGTTTTATAAAATAAAATGTTTTAACAACTTCTAAATGTTTAAAGTAGATTTAAATTGTAATTTAAATCTTGCTAAGTTAAATGTTGTATTTATTTGAATCTAATATTTGAAATGAAATGTGATCATAAATAAGAAAATGTTTATCTTTAAATAAATGTAAATTTAAAGATTTGAAATTATTAAGTTAATTAAAATAAATAATTAACTAATTTGATTAATTAATGATTGGATTAATTAATTTAGTAATTAAAGGTTAAATTAGTTAATTAAGGCTCGAGGTAATTAATTGGAAATAAATGGATAATTAAGAATCATTAATTAAATAAGAGTTGAATTTTTATCTATGAATACTAATTAATAAAGTAAGTAAGAATTAATTAAGTTATATTGAATACTTAATTAATTAAATAATTAAGGATTTATTTATGAGTTAGTAAAGATGAAATTTAATTGTAATTAATAATAAATCTTAATTTAATTAATTTAGAAAAGTAATTTAAGAAGTGTAAATAGTTAATGAATGTTATTAACTAGGATGATTAAATAAGGAATAAATATGATTAATCTGGATAATTAATTAAGTTTATTAATTTAAGATAATAAATTGTGAATTAGCTAAATATAAATTACTTATGGAAATAAATGAGAAATTTATTTCTCATTAAAATTAATTAAGTTAAATGTGAATTGTTTAAGTAATTAATTTAAATAAACCTTTGAGGATGGGATGAGTATAATTACTTAAGGAAGTAATTTATTTAAAAATGAAAGTAATTTGTGTATAATTACTTTGTATAAATTAATCAAGGGATTAATTAGAGAATAATTAATTATGGAGTAATTAAATTATTTGATGAAGTAATTAAGGGTAGTTAATTACTATATGGAGTTAATCAAGGTGATTAACAAATTTGGTTTAATTTAAGATAAATTACTAAATGAAATAAATGTAATTAGAGATCATTAATTATTGTAATTAATGATGTAAGTTAAAATGGATTTATTTGGGAATAATTAATAAATGAAGCAATTCATTAGAGTAATTAATTAAGAAGAAATGGAATTAATTTTAGTAAATTAAAAGTTTACTTTCTATAATTGGTATAAGGTAATAAATTTGTGAAAATAAATAAAGGATAATTACACAAATGTAATTAAAGATAATTAATCTAGGAAGGTTAATTAAGATGGAAAGTAGAGAATGATTAATTAATTGACTTGTAATAAATTAATGGATGTGTAAGCAAGATTAATTTTTGATGAAGTAATTAATTTAATTTACTTTAAATTAATTAGAGATTTGTAATTAATTTAATTCATTTTAAATTAATTATAAATGAGGTGATTATTAATCTTTGTTTATATATGATGGATGATATTGATTTCCATGATTGATTGTGATCTCGGATATAGATCTATTGTGTTATGGATGCTTGTTTTAAATATGATAATATTGATTATCTGTTTGAGTATGATAATATGGATTATCTGTTTATGATGATGATGTTATATCTATTGTTATATTGTGATTTATCTATCTGTGAGTATATAGATAATTGAATTAAATTGTTTTAACTTTAAAACAACTTGGCCTTAAAAGACACGGTTTGGATTTCGATGAGACCGGGATCGGGTTTCCAGATTTGGATATCCGAAAACCACATCGATCCAAATAACGATAGGTCGTGAATCTCAAGTGAAGATGAAGATTCAGAGTGCAAGGGTTATTGTCGTTGACTCTGAGGATGATTCCAAAATGAGTGTAACGAGATAATGCCTTCGGTTTCGTTCGAACCCGGAACGAACTTGTATGGATTGAATGCTTTCAGAACATCGTCAGGTGGACGATGAGCATTCTAAGAAATGTGTTCTCTAAAGGTAATCGTAGCCTCAAGCCTCATCAACCGGGAATGGCTAAAACAGGGGAGGTGCAGCAAGGCTTCGTGGGTAGCACCCACTTGAGAGCGAGATATACCCCTGTCTAGATGTCCCTTATCTTCGGCTTAGTGTGCGGTTGGTCATGAACAACCGTGGGGTTGTTTCGTTTGGGACTGTCCAGTAAGGGATGGTTTCGGCCTTGTGTTGCAGGGAACTTAGGGTGGGTTCTCGGTACGGTGATCTAGGCCACGTACTGTGACGGGCGGTACCCCAGTAGCCCTGCCATTGTATGGAATCCAAAATCCAATAAGTGCCATCGGATTTGATTGTATACCTATGTATGCTGGAATTTAATGAATGTAACAATTTCGGCTATTTTCTATTTACTTGAAAACCCTAGACCTATTATAATATCACTGAATTTCCTATCAAAGTTTTGGTTAGCGTAAGGTAAAAACATTTCCATGTTTATGTGTGGGATGTCTTACGTGATACCCTTTGTTTTCAAAGGTTTTTAAAAAGTTAAGCAACTTTAACCGTTTACTCATACCAGACCCATGTCTGACCCGAAGTTTATTTCTGTTTTTCATAAACTCTCGGGTACCCAAATTTTTACGGGTAGCCAAGGGATTCAGGTTAGCTTTGACGAACTATGGAGGAGCAATGGAGCAGGAGGCTTCAGCGTATAGATATATATTGGTTCCGCTGTGTCAGTATCTATGTGTTTATTCTGTATTTCCGCTGTGTTGTATCTCTGTGATGTGTGAGTTGTATTAACTAGACAGGTGTTTATAACTGTCTAGTATGTGTTGTATTATCTGTATAACTCTGATGTATATGATATTATGTAATCTATTATGTGATATATTATATTTTATTCGTTCCGCTGTTGAGATTCTGTGGTTGTTTCTTCTTCTTCTCTATCTTTTCTACTTTCTCACCCCTTTCTTTCTTTTCGATGATGCGATTTTCCGAGCATGGAATTTCGGGTCGTCACAGGTGGTATCAGAGCATTAGGTTGAGTGAATACCTAGGCTCTGGAGTGGTGTCTATCCTGAGAGAGCGTACTTGTAATTTTTATCTATATATATATATATATATATATCTATTTCTACCTGTCTGTTGGGTTACCTGTTCGGGTTTCCCAATATAAGTTATAAAGGTAGATAGGGTAGTGGTGTGTCACACGACTACCGATGGTTGGAGTTTGTTGAGATTGGAAGTGTATCTACCGAGACGGTATTGGGTCTACAGTCTTTCTCGAGTAAGCTTTGTTGATGTAAGGATTTCATCGATCTCTGAAGGTAACCTGTTAAGGTTTGGAGTTCATCTTCGAAGTGTAAGTTGGATGAGCTAGAGTTTGGATCTGTCGGTTGGACAGAAGCTAGAGATAATATCTTGATATCTCAGGGAGTAGTAGCTGTGTGATGAGACGCAGTGACTATGGATGTTTCCGAAGATGTTTCTTTGGAACAAGTTTTAAAGAAGTGTGTCTGCTTCGGTGATGTGGCTGAGTGCAACAGGGTGTTTCTGTTTGGTTTGAGGTTCGAGTTTCTCGAAGAGCTTTGGATTTAGAATTCCTTGGCATTGGTGTCAGCAGTGCAGCTCGGAGTATTCGGTGTATTGGCAAGAAGCTTTCTAGCTTAGCAGTGGAGTTCAGAAGCAGCAGAGTGGTTTCGTTTCTTTGTTGGATTGGCTAGTTAAGCGTAAGCTATTCTGTTTGGTTAAGAGAGAATAGTTTTTCTTTGGATAGTAGTTGGGTTGATCGCAAAGGTGACTTGCGATAGTCTGAGTGTTCTTTTGGTTTGTCAGAGCTTTTTTCTGGATGACTTCAGGAAGTCAGAATTTTGTTAGCATCTGGAGTTTGAGATGGTATCGACTTGATTTCAGAAGTGGTACCGATGGTTCAGCTTAGTAGTAGGATGGTTTTTGGAGAGAGTTTAGTGAAGCAGCTCGGGTTTTGGAGGAACTTTTGAGTTTTCTCTTTATGGATCTATTGAACCATATTTTCGGAATGGTTGAGAAGCTTACCAGTTGTGGCTACTGACCGACGGTTGCAAAGCCTAGGTCCGTCACAGTTGGTATCAGTGGAAGTTTGTGCTTGTGTTCGTCATCAGCATTTTCATCTGCTCGGATCAGAGTTGTGCAGCGGAAGCAGTTTGGAGAGCATCTGTTTTATCTCTTTTGGATAAGAGAAGTGAGATCCGTCTTTTGATTCTGGAATAGAATGGAGTTCTGAGTTGTGGTTGATCTTGGAAAGATCATTTTGTTGATTGTTTTGGTTCAGGATGTTTCGGGAGGGCATCAGCGAAGGATAAGCTGATCGGTAAGGATATAGGAGACCCAGGATCGTCCGAAGGATTTTGGTGGATAAGAATCGGAGATTTGATTTTGGATAAGTGTTTGATCTTCAGGAGTGGATTGTCAGTTTGGATAACTGGGATTCGATGTGTTTCACGTGTCTCTGAGGGAGTACGTGTATGAGTTATCTCTGGTTGTAGAACCAGCAGTTCAGGAGTTTTGGATGTTGAATCAGACTTGTTTATAGTCTGATTTCCTATTTTGTTTTGTAGATCTAGATGTGTGTAGCTTTGTAGTATTGATTGTTTGGATTCTATAGAGCGAGTAACCCGGTATTTATACTCGGGAAACTCGAGAAATTTCTATCCAGTATTTTGTCTGGATAGTTAGATTTGTTTGATTGGATGATTGATTGCTATGGTTGTTAGTATATATTGATGATATATGCTTGTGTTTTTAAAATTAAATCTTTAATGAGATTATTAAATTACCTTTGTTTTAAATTTCGGGGACGAAATTCTTTTAAGAGGGGAGGAATGTGACATCCCGGAATTTTGAGCAATATCAATTTAATAATCTATATTAAATATTAAATTGATTTGATATGTAATTGTTAATAAAATATAAATTGACTTGATAATTTTCTTTTAAATGGATATTTAACTGATAAATTATCTTTTAAGACTAATAAATTATTTTCTATTTATTTATATATATATTTGTATATATTGTAAATAGTCAATGTCTGTTTTAAATTTGATTTAAATTCTATATTAAATAAATAATCATATGGCTTTAAAATATACTCAAGATTTAAGTTAAGTTGTTTAAATGGTTTTAGCTTAGATTTAAATTAAATAAATGACTTTGTTCTTTTAGAGTATAGCTTAATAAAAAAATAAGTAAATAAATGTAGTATTTAATAGTATAAACTGTAAAATAAAAGAGTAATAAATAAATAGGATATGCAGGTAAGTTTAGAAGCAAAGCAAGTAAACAAATGCAAAGCAAATAGCAAAGTAAAGCTTAAGTAAAATATCATATACACTATACCAAGTTATATATGTGCAGGCAAGAAATCACCTAAGTACAAGATAGTAGATAAGGCAAGTAAATATTATACATTATAGCAATGTACATGTGCAGGCATAATTCGTATCAGTGGATACGAATACAAATAGGGTAAGTATGCTTAGCATCTAAGGCAAACAAAAATGAACTTGTGTAAGATTTCTAAGTACATAAAAGAATAATAAAGTATGGCTGTTGTAGGCTTGAATAGGAGCAAGGCATTGAATGCCATCACCAAGTACACGAAACATTTCCTTTCAGCTTTCTTTTAGAAATAAAAATCTCTGAAATTTTGTGTACTAGAACAGTAAACAAATTTGTATACTTGTTTTATTTATCAACCTTGCCTCGTTTCATTTCGTATACGAAAGCCAAGCAACTCCAGTTCTATAAGTTTAAACAAATACAAACCTAAGGAAAGAAAGAATGGGAAAAAATATACAAACCTGAAAACAACTAGAAGGCCAAACATTTCAGTTTCAAGATTTCCAGATCAAATTCATGTTCAAGTTTCAAGCTGTTCAAATTTTCTGGAATCAACAACAAAAAAATATGCAAGTTTCAAAATCCCAGTTTCAAGCTTCTTGTTTTCAAGAAAAAAATCAAGCTTTCTATTTAAAAAGACGGGTGAGTAAACTTTAAAATAAACCTTAAATAATATGGAATGTTTGTGTTAATGGTTGTTTTATATGTATGTGTATGTGCAAGTTTGTGTGAAATTATGTTGTGTGCATATCTACTGATTTTAAACATCCCTGATCTTAGTTAAGCCCCTGACTTTAACTGTTAACATGAGATGCCTTCAGTTTTGATGCATACGACCTATGATTGAAGTAACTTGTGATATATGCTTGAAATTATGTTGTATGATGGTTTTTAAGCCTCTGTAACTTGTGAGTATGTTAGATAATGCTTGTGACATCTTTGTTTTAATGTTCCAGGGATTTAAAACTTAGATCAACTTCAAATTTCTTCCCACTCTAATTTCATTTTGGCTTAAGTAGTTAAAACAAAGTTGTTGTTTTAAAACTTAACTAGGCTTTAAAAATATTTGCAATAACTTAAGATAGAAAACATTTTCGGGAAAAAGGTGAATATACAGAACTACTTGAAAATGTTAAAGATCAAATCTTATAATTTGTTGATTTAAATATATATCTGGAATCGTACATAAAAGATAGGATTTTTAAAATCAAATTCACAATTTTTAGGGTAGCATTGAATGTGATATTTGGGAATGTCTGGCATTTGAGTTTTCGAGTATCTCTTGTGATCTAGTCGATCTGGAGAGTCGTAGTTCGTTCGGGAGGTGGAAGAACGATCGGGGGCTTTGGCAAAAATGTCTGATGATGGTTCACGTCAGTGGGGAAGTGGAGGTTGTCAGATGAAGTTTAGAACCCTAGTTTTGTGAGCTCGGGAATTTTTGATGCGTTCGTCACCAACGTGTGATCGAGTGCTGCGGGGTTGTGTGAGGTGGTAGAGGAGGCACTGTCGAAGTGATGATCGGAGTTTCGAGTACTCCGATGACCTTGCTGTCGAGAACGATGAGTTTTCCAGGTTTTGAGGGTGGGCCGTGTTCGTGTTGCCAGGTTTGGGCGAGTTCGAGTTGATGGGTTCCAGGCTCAAGTTGATATCGAATTTTGAATTCGAGTGAGATAGGGAAATCTGGTGGTGGTGATGGTGTTTGGATATGATTGTCGATGTGGGAACGTCGTCGAACTCGATCGGAGACGATCGAATTCGCTGTGCACGTGCACGGCGTTTCTCTGGTGGATTCTGAGATGTTGGGGGTAGCAGGAAATGGTCGCGTGTTATCTCGAGTAAATGGAAGAAAGGCCCGAAGTTTTTATTTGTTTGACTCGAAGTAAAATAGGGTAGGCTCGGGTATATTTGTGTTGCCAGTTTTAAAGCCTGTAAGGCTTTAAGTTTTGAATTTGGAAGTAGGGTTTTAACAGAGTTAAAACCAAAAATTTAAATGTGGATTCAAATTAAGTTTTGTCTCCATAGTTTTAAAATAAAAATAAGTTTTATAAAATAAAATGTTTTAACAACTTCTAAATGTTTAAAGTAGATTTAAATTGTAATTTAAATCTTGCTAAGTTAAATGTTGTATTTATTTGAATCTAATATTTGAAATGAAATGTGATCATAAATAAGAAAATGTTTATCTTTAAATAAATGTAAATTTAAAGATTTGAAATTATTAAGTTAATTAAAATAAATAATTAACTAATTTGATTAATTAATGATTGGATTAATTAATTTAGTAATTAAAGGTTAAATTAGTTAATTAAGGCTCGAGGTAATTAATTGGAAATAAATGGATAATTAAGAATCATTAATTAAATAAGAGTTGAATTTTTATCTATGAATACTAATTAATAAAGTAAGTAAGAATTAATTAAGTTATATTGAATACTTAATTAATTAAATAATTAAGGATTTATTTATGAGTTAGTAAAGATGAAATTTAATTGTAATTAATAATAAATCTTAATTTAATTAATTTAGAAAAGTAATTTAAGAAGTGTAAATAGTTAATGAATGTTATTAACTAGGATGATTAAATAAGGAATAAATATGATTAATCTGGATAATTAATTAAGTTTATTAATTTAAGATAATAAATTGTGAATTAGCTAAATATAAATTACTTATGGAAATAAATGAGAAATTTATTTCTCATTAAAATTAATTAAGTTAAATGTGAATTGTTTAAGTAATTAATTTAAATAAACCTTTGAGGATGGGATGAGTATAATTACTTAAGGAAGTAATTTATTTAAAAATGAAAGTAATTTGTGTATAATTACTTTGTATAAATTAATCAAGGGATTAATTAGAGAATAATTAATTATGGAGTAATTAAATTATTTGATGAAGTAATTAAGGGTAGTTAATTACTATATGGAGTTAATCAAGGTGATTAACAAATTTGGTTTAATTTAAGATAAATTACTAAATGAAATAAATGTAATTAGAGATCATTAATTATTGTAATTAATGATGTAAGTTAAAATGGATTTATTTGGGAATAATTAATAAATGAAGCAATTCATTAGAGTAATTAATTAAGAAGAAATGGAATTAATTTTAGTAAATTAAAAGTTTACTTTCTATAATTGGTATAAGGTAATAAATTTGTGAAAATAAATAAAGGATAATTACACAAATGTAATTAAAGATAATTAATCTAGGAAGGTTAATTAAGATGGAAAGTAGAGAATGATTAATTAATTGACTTGTAATAAATTAATGGATGTGTAAGCAAGATTAATTTTTGATGAAGTAATTAATTTAATTTACTTTAAATTAATTAGAGATTTGTAATTAATTTAATTCATTTTAAATTAATTATAAATGAGGTGATTATTAATCTTTGTTTATATATGATGGATGATATTGATTTCCATGATTGATTGTGATCTCGGATATAGATCTATTGTGTTATGGATGCTTGTTTTAAATATGATAATATTGATTATCTGTTTGAGTATGATAATATGGATTATCTGTTTATGATGATGATGTTATATCTATTGTTATATTGTGATTTATCTATCTGTGAGTATATAGATAATTGAATTAAATTGTTTTAACTTTAAAACAACTTGGCCTTAAAAGACACGGTTTGGATTTCGATGAGACCGGGATCGGGTTTCCAGATTTGGATATCCGAAAACCACATCGATCCAAATAACGATAGGTCGTGAATCTCAAGTGAAGATGAAGATTCAGAGTGCAAGGGTTATTGTCGTTGACTCTGAGGATGATTCCAAAATGAGTGTAACGAGATAATGCCTTCGGTTTCGTTCGAACCCGGAACGAACTTGTATGGATTGAATGCTTTCAGAACATCGTCAGGTGGACGATGAGCATTCTAAGAAATGTGTTCTCTAAAGGTAATCGTAGCCTCAAGCCTCATCAACCGGGAATGGCTAAAACAGGGGAGGTGCAGCAAGGCTTCGTGGGTAGCACCCACTTGAGAGCGAGATATACCCCTGTCTAGATGTCCCTTATCTTCGGCTTAGTGTGTGGTTGGTCATGAACAACCGTGGGGTTGTTTCGTTTGGGACTGTCCAGTAAGGGATGGTTTCGGCCTTGTGTTGCAGGGAACTTAGGGTGGGTTCTCGGTACGGTGATCTAGGCCACGTACTGTGACGGGCGGTACCCCAGTAGCCCTGCCATTGTATGGAATCCAAAATCCAATAAGTGCCATCGGATTTGATTGTATACCTATGTATGCTGGAATTTAATGAATGTAACAATTTCGGCTATTTTCTATTTACTTGAAAACCCTAGACCTATTATAATATCACTGAATTTCCTATCAAAGTTTTGGTTAGCGTAAGGTAAAAACATTTCCATGTTTATGTGTGGGATGTCTTACGTGATACCCTTTGTTTTCAAAGGTTTTTAAAAAGTTAAGCAACTTTAACCGTTTACTCATACCAGACCCATGTCTGACCCGAAGTTTATTTCTGTTTTTCATAAACTCTCGGGTACCCAAATTTTTACGGGTAGCCAAGGGATTCAGGTTAGCTTTGACGAACTATGGAGGAGCAATGGAGCAGGAGGCTTCAGCGTATAGATATATATTGGTTCCGCTGTGTCAGTATCTATGTGTTTATTCTGTATTTCCGCTGTGTTGTATCTCTGTGATGTGTGAGTTGTATTAACTAGACAGGTGTTTATAACTGTCTAGTATGTGTTGTATTATCTGTATAACTCTGATGTATATGATATTATGTAATCTATTATGTGATATATTATATTTTATTCGTTCCGCTGTTGAGATTCTGTGGTTGTTTCTTCTTCTTCTCTATCTTTTCTACTTTCTCACCCCTTTCTTTCTTTTCGATGATGCGATTTTCCGAGCATGGAATTTCGGGTCGTCACAGGGTGAGAACACGCCCAACATATATGAAGAGTACATGTATGAAGGCAAGGTTAAGTATATGAATTAATATATGTATAAGATGGGAAAAAGCAAGATTTTGTTGATAAATATATATGTACACATATACGAAAAGATATGTATAAACATAAGGAAACACTGAATAAATGCACATCAGTTCAGCTCACAAAAATTACAATCAAAGTCAAGCATAAAATCAAATCAGGTTAAGAAAAATCTCTGAGCAAGGAAAAATAAAATAAAAAAGCCTGTAGAGGAGTGTACCCCTAGGATTGTACAACACGCTTCACTTCTATGAATAGATATTCACTGCCTATACTTTCACATATACACTTTGGTTCACAAATTTTTTTTTCAGCAAACAAGTCTTTCAAAACTTCAAGCCTTCAAACTGAACAAAGTATAGCAAGCAGTTCAGATTCAAGAGAGATCAGTCTCAAATGAAACAGTCAAGTTGCAAATCAAAATAATAGGCTCTGTGTCCTTTGTTCTCTGTTCAAGTTTAAAAGGTGAGTAAACAAAACTAATATTTGTTTTAATTTGTTGCATGTGATGGATATATGAAATAATGATGTGATAAATTGTTGCATGAGTGAAAATTTAGCTTGCATGCTATAAATATGCAGATGGATAAGTGTGCTTATCTGGATATATATATATATATATATATATATATATATATTCATCTCTGTTTTTAAGTTACAGGGTTTAAAACAAAGTCAAAATTCAAAATGTCCTTAATTAATCTCTTATAGGCTGTGATATTTAAAACAAAGTTATGTTTGTTTAAACATAAACTAAGTTTTAAAAATATTTCTAAGTAAATATAGTATGAGTATTATTTGGAAAATTAGGAAAGATGGTGGAAACTTAATAACATGTTAAATTCAAACATCACGACTCTTGAATTCACCTACATCACCTTGTTTGTTTTCAAAAATCATGATTTTTAAAAGTTGAGTGAGGATTTTTAGCTTGGTTTTGAGTAAGAAATTCGTGGTTGATCAGAAAGGGATTTTGGGTGATTGCTGGTGATCGGAGGGTGCCGAGGTCTCGAGTTCGCTACTGGAGGTGGCGAGGAAGTAGGCGAGCTAGGGAAAAATGGTAGGTCGGTTTTCTGATCGTCGTGGCGGTGGCTCTTCGTTAGAGTAGGGTTTTGGGATTAGGTTTGGTCGAGATCGGGAAATTGCTTGCTGCAGCGTCACTAGAGCATCGGAGTTCATCGGAGGTGGTGGAAAAGTTGGGTGGTCGGTCGACGAAAGTGTGGACGTGGTTTCGTGGTTGCTGGTGATCGACAGCGTCTGGTCGAGGGGGTTCCGATCGATGGGTTCAGTTCCAGTTTGATCGAGATGGCTCGTTTTTGGTTTTGGGTTTGAGTTGAAGTTTGGGTGGTCGGGAACGAGGGTGTAGATGAACGTCGATGTGCTGGAGGTAGCGTAGGTGGTCATAGTCGCCTTGATTAGCGGTGCATGTGCACAAGGGGACTGGTGTCAGTGGGTTTGGAGAAGGAAGGTTTCCCTCGATGAGAGCTTGGGGAAGTGTTGTCCTGACTCGGGGTTTGTTTCGTGCAAACGCGAGTGTTTTTAAGTATAACAGTATTTTAAAATCTAAACTAAAAAAAATAAGAAGAAGAAAAAAGAGAAAGCTCGGGAAAGCTGAAGTAACTCGAGGTTTGATGAATAATACTCGGGCTTGTTCTCGGGTCATAAATTAGATGTTAATTTTTATTTATTTTAACAAAGCCAAGATAAATTAATTATCTTAAAACTATTTTAAGTAATAAATTGATTTTTTTATGTTATGTTAATTTAAGTTGAGAAAAGTATTTAAGATATTAATCAAGTTAATCCTTAATTTGTTTAAAAGCCTAATTAATCAGATAATTAAATAGCTTAATTAAAAAAAATTAAGTGTTTTAAACATTAATTTAACTTAAAGCTATTTGGTTCCAAGGCTATTAGGTAAGATATTGAGATGATTAAGAAGATTGATTAAGATAATGATTATCATCTAAATTTATTAATTGATTGATAATTAAAGATTAATTAATAGGTAATTAAAGATTAATTATTAATTAATAAATTAGTAATTAAGGAAAAATTAATTGTTAGCAAAAGAATAATTAATGAGTGTGATTAATTAGGGTTAATTAATCCTTGAAATTAACCAATGTAATTAATTAAGCAAAGGGATAATTACTTGATGAAAGTAATTAAGGATTAATTACTTAGTGTAATTAATTAAAGGATTGATTAATTAAAGAAATTAATTAAGGGTTAGTTAATTAATGAGTATGATTAATTAAGGGTTAATTAATCAATATAAGTGATTATAAGATAATGAATATGAGTAATTAATTAAGGATCAATGTAATTAATATGGATGGGTAAAGGTTAATTAATTTGTGTAATTAATTAAGAGATTAATTACTTATTGTAATTAAAGTATAATTAATCAGGGGTGATTAATTAAGATGGATAATTAAAAGATGAATTAATTGGTTTGTAATTAATTAATGTTAAGTAAAGGTAATCTAAGTGATTAAAGATTAGTAATTAATTTAATTAGAGATAAATTAAATTAATTTTGGATGTGATCAATCTTGCTTATGAATGTTGATGTTAAATGCCTTGAATTGGTTGATATCTCTGATATGAAATGTTTGGTGATATGATATGTTGGGTGGACAGTAATAATGTGGTATCTATCAATAATGAATTGATGTGTAAAAGGGTGACATCCTGTATTTAAAGTTGAGTTGTATTTAATTGAATAACTTGGGTTAAGATGACATGAGACTCGAAGAGACCGGGGTCAGCTATCAGTAAATACCCGAAACCACTTCGATTAGAAATTTGCAATAATTCTTTATATGTGATATAAATAGGATGGAATGGAATGATTTAAGTGAATTGGACCATTTAATCTAAGTTTGGGTGCTTAGAAATTGATGTGTGAAATAAGTGATGTCTATAACAAATTGTGAATTTGTAAATTGATACGAGTTACCCTTGGTTTGATGTAAGTTTTATGCTATTGTATTCCATGTTAGATGGGTTTACTCACGCTGGTTTCCAGCCTGACCCAGGTGTTACTTTGATGTAATGCTTGGGTCCGACCGAGTATTGCATATTTTCAGGTAAGGACGTTCTGGAGCTCAGGAGACGAGCTGGATGGCATGAACGTATGGAGTGTATTCCGCTGTGATATATTGTAGTTTGTTTGAGACATGTTGATTGTATCGGTCCAGTGTTTGTGTATATGTTGTAACTCTGATGTATTAAAGTGTAATTTGACAAGTACAGATTTCTTTTGTATAACTGTTATTATTTGATATTATATTTTGATCCGCTGCGAATGTGAGATTCTGAGTTTGTTTTCTGTTTCTTCTTCTATCTCTTTCTTCTTTTCCTAACTATTTGGAATTTTCGGGATCGAAAATTTCGGATCATTACAGGAGATTTATATATCCCTCGGTTTGATGTTGCTATCTCTTGTTATGCTTTATTCTATCTCTGGCAATCGAATGTCGATTTGCCTCAGAATTCTGCACTAATTTTATTTTGAAGCCACGGTTGACCCTAGGGTCATCCGCGATTTATAAAAATATATCTATCTTGTATTTTGTAATTTAGTTATCTGATCTTCGTTCGAGCCTATCTTCAAGTCAGAATTCTATCCGATTGGAGTCCCTCTAATTGGAATCTTTATCTTTGTTTTGAAATTCATTGAAAATCGGGTTTGTTTGTATTTTTAGAAAGTTTTTTATATATCGAAATTATTATTTTGATAAGTATGATTATATTCTATATATAAAAGTGAAATGTTTTCGATAAAGATTATATACCTTTTTAAAAATGAGAATTTAAGGTTTAGAAAGGATTTGTAATTTTGAAAAATTTATATAAGAAATTTGATTTATCTAAAAATGATTTATAACCGAAGGATTTTAAATTTTAAATTCGAGAATTGAACTCCGGTATTTTTGAAATTGGTTTTAAGATTTTGAAATATATAATAATAATATAATTTAAAAGTATTTTCCAAATAAGAAATGTTTCAAATGATTTTAATGAGTTTCGAATGATTTCGAAGAAATTTCAAAAGAAGTTTGAGAAAATAGAAGTCTAGAACTCACTTATGTCGCTGGAAAATAATTTCGGTGATGAGTGCACGCATCATCGACATTGATTTTCGAGTTTCAGAGTAGGGAATAGGCCACTTCATTAGTTTTGCTATGCGAGTGATTTTGTGAAACCATTTTGATTTCAAATTCCGAAGTAAGATTTGATATTCGAAAGATATATGTGTATATATATTTGAAACGATTTGAAGTGAGCCCGGTGTTCAGTCCTCGAGTTTTGGATTTGATTTGGTATAACTCTATCTTTTGGAATTGATTTAATGATTTGTTAATGATTTCCAACTTTTGGATGTGAATATGATTTCTCCGACTATTGTGAATGTTCGAACACTTCCAAATCAAGGTTTAAATTTTGCCAAGCTAAGTAATTTTGAAAAGTATAAATTATTTGATTAAGTATATGAGTTAGTTTTGTATGTGTAAAGTATGAAGTAATATAAATTAAATAAGTAGAAACTGTTTTGTTAAGTAAATGAATAAGACTATTTTGAATTATACTAATATGAAATGTAGATTTGAAATGTTTTGAATAAAATTTAGTTCTAAATGTTTTGACTTTGAAACATCTTTTATAAAACTATATATATAGAATAATAATATTCAAAAAGGTAAATCAAATCTTTCAAATAGAAATAAACAGTTTAAAGAATTTAAAGGGATGGTTAAAAACTTAGTAATCATTTTTGGGTATTATTGATTTTGAGAAAATAATTGGTTTCGAAAATAGATTTAAATTTAAACCTAGTTTTACATGATGTTTTGGAATGAATTTGTTTGCCATAAAGTATGTTGATTTGGAAATTTGGATTATTTTCTAAACCTATTATTTTGGAAACTTTGAAACTGAAGATAATTTATTTGGAAGAAATAATTTGGTGAAATCGTGTATGATTTTGAAACTGAACTGATATTGAAATGAATTGAAATTAAGAACCTTGTTTTACTAAATACTTGATTTGGGAGTGGTCGAACTTATATAAATGGATTTGTATAAGTATGAAGTTGATTTGAAAACTATTGATTTGGAAAGGTACTCAATTTGAAAGTGAAACCTTATATAATTGAAATCTATATAAGTGTGATTTGATATACTATTGATTTTGGAAAATATTCGATTTGGAAATGAAATCTTATATATAATTGACTTTATATAAGTATGATATTTGAAAGTGATTTGAAATTTACTATATGATATATATTTTCGAAGTAAAGATATGAAAGTGCCTTCTGCTTGATATCTGATTTGTGGCCACATCTTGGATTCATTCTATCGATATTATTTCTATGATTTGGGTTTTCCGGATATGATACTCGAGTGTCCATCGATTTTTCTTCAAGCGACTACGTAGCGTAATTCGCCTGGCTGAGATGGCCCAGGGGTACGGATGTTTCCTAGGGGATCCAGGCGTAACCATTATGTATCATGTGATCTACGTAGGTCGTTTTTAGTAGCGAAATCCACAGGGCTGAGAAAGCTTACGGATACGGATGTTTCCTGGGGGATCCAGGCGTAACCTTTGTGTATCTGCGGTCTACTAGTCATCATGGCGTAATTCGCAGGGCTGAGAAAGCTTACGGATACGGATGTTTCCTAGGGGATCCAGGCGTAACCTTTGTGTATCTGCGATCCATGGTTAGACAAAGGTTTTGGTTATTTTATTTGGATTGTACTTTCCATATCTGTTTTTAAAAAGTTTTCCAGTATTTTCACTGGGTGTTGAAACAAGTCTACTAAGTACCTGGAGAATTCTAGCTTTGCGCCTGATCAACGCACCGCCAGAGTCTGCAGGAACGAGGATAAACTTGTTGAAACATCGAGTTATAAAAGTATTTTCGAGAGGAAATTTGTTTCGTTAAAGGCATTTTATCATAAAAGTATTTCCAACAAAGAAATTTTGTATTAATATTTGAAATTGAAATTCTTATGGTTTGAATTAATTATTCATGCCCGATACTATTCTTTTGAATCTACCTTATCTGCTCAGCTTTATTTATTCACCTATATTCTGTTTTTCCAAATCCTCCTTCTTTTCCTTGTTAACTATATCCTTTTTTAAATATTGTTTATTTATATACTACCTGGTTTAATAGAAACTTTTAATGTTAAATATTTTAGAAGTTATTAATTAAATACAACATATTTAAAGAAATGATGATTGATTTATTAATAATGTTTGAAAAGTATCTTGAGAAAAATTAATAAATTTATGAATTATGGATTTAATGTTTTCAATAGCTTCTTTGTAAATATAAGTAATGATGTAAATAATTGTTTTCAAATAGCTTACATATATTTATAAAGGTGTAAATGGTATTTATAAAGGAAGCAAGAAATTTTACAAATAGGTTTTGGGAGGTATTAAAGTATTAAAGATAATTTAATTGCAAATGAAGTTTTCAAATGAATATTTCAAGTAAAATTTATATAGTTTAAATAAATTATTTATCCTTGTCTTTCAATCTATTTTTTCCCTTTCTGGTTGTTTCTATTCTCATACCTTCTTCCTTTTCGGAGACGAAAAGTTTTAAGTGGGGGAGAGTGTAACGACCCAAAATTTTTGATGGTTTTAATAAGATAATTAATTGAAATTTTGTGAAATTTTAAACAATAAAATTTGAAAATAAAAATTTAGTGTTTGGAATACGTCTAATTAAACATAGCAACTGGTAAATTTTCATCTGATAATATTGAAGTTTATTTTATTTTGAAATTTTATTTCAATTTAAATCAGTTAATAACAGTTGAATTTAAAAAGTTTTCCGAAACCTAAATATGTCAACATGAGAAAATTTATTTAGAACACTCCCAATAAGACTGTGAAATTCGAACGTTTCTAGCTCCGTTTGGATTTTTCCGTACGGAATAGCAACATATATCGGTACCGATTATCGACTTTTGATAGGATGATCGTACCACTGATATCTGTATACCGTTTTGATCGTCTCATCGTGCTGATCTCTGTGGTATAGTTATTTCTGTGTTTTGATGTCCGGTGCGTGACGAAAGCACTATAATGGTTCATCGTAACGGTACCATAATATTTGACTCTACAATTTCGTTCGGTTTCAAAACAATAATTTGCTTTAATTATTTCACGTGATTCAAACTAGAGACCGTTTCCATTCATTTAACCTT
The DNA here is from genome assembly GCA_030737815.1 of Allium fistulosum. Taxonomy (NCBI): domain Eukaryota; kingdom Viridiplantae; phylum Streptophyta; class Magnoliopsida; order Asparagales; family Amaryllidaceae; genus Allium; species Allium fistulosum. The sequence goes on from CM060906.1 coordinate 875,435,081, forward strand.
TTTATTTATATTTGTTTTAATCTCTTTTCTCTGTTCACACTATTCGAAACCCCCCACACACACACAGATATATATATATATATATAGTGTTACAGTAGAGCTCAGTTGCGTGTCCTTTCCTCTTCCTCTTTTTCTTATTTCCAAACCTCCCTCAACAAAAGGAAACCCATCAACTTGCGAACCAGGTCCTCCCATCGACAACCGCCATGCAAGGCAATCCACTTCCGCAGCCCGCTTCCCTTCCCTCTCTTCCCCATGATCGGCCCACTCTCTCTCTCCTCATCCACAAAATCCGCCTGCACCCCACTTCCCCCTCGACTTCCACGCGAGTCACCCACTCCATGGCCGCGACATCAACCTTTGCCTACCCAGACCATCGTTCGCCGCCGTAGCCTCACCTCTGACCTGTCGCACCTAGCCTCCACCTTCGGCCTTCGTCTTCCCTTCTTCCTTTTGATCATCCCATGTCCCTATTGTAAGGTATATATATATGCATTCGTGTGTTTGTTATGATATGTTATATATAATATATTTTATTAAACTCTAAATTCTATATGTCTATATGTATAAAATATTTTTGGTGTTGGATCTGGGTGAGTTTCGGTTTTGGGTATGAGTATATATAAAACTTTTATGTATTTGTTGTTATATATATTCTATAAGTTATATAGGTATGTATATATAGTATAATAACTTATATATGTAAGTAATTTGTTTGCTAATATATTGATTTGATTTTTTTTCAAAGCTGTTTATAATAAGTTGATATAGTAGTATAGGTAGGTGTTGTTTACAGATAGACTTATAAAGTAAGTTTGTAATAAAGAAAATTTGTAGTTATGTCAGCTTATTGGTTATATACTTATAATATTAAAGTAACTTTATAATATATATATATATATGTATAGTCATGGGTTTTATATGTTAATATGTTAGTATAAGTTAAATATATAGGTTTTACATAAACAGTTATATGTCACTATATGTGTATGTATAGCTGTTGTGTGATGTCTCCATTGTATATTGATTATATAGGATCTGTTTAGTGGTAATATATATTTTATAAAGTAAGTTATATTTTGGAACAGGGTTGGTTACATTTATATGTTGGGGAATGTGTGTAGATGAAGAGCTATTTATATTATATAAAGCATATTATATGAAGTACAACTGTTCGAGAGTCATACATATATGTGTTTGGTTTTTTTTGATAACGTGATATGTTTGGAAAACTATATAACAGTTTTAGGTTTGTTTAAATTTATATATAAGCCTTATTTTGTAAATGAAAGTTTTATTAACTGTAAGGACCCGTTTCTTCGACTTCCGAATATCAACATCAATACATCCACTGTATCGACTATCGAGCCATCGAATGTTGGAAAACCAAATTCTTAGGGTTTAAGAGAGAAGAGGTAGAAGAAAAGATAGAAGAAAAAGAAAGAAGAACAACAGAACAACATCAGAAACAGAAACAATATCAGAATCTCACATTCGCAGTGGAACAACATATAATAGATAAATGAATAATCTTTAAATCAAAGAACTATATCATTTTATACATTACATCATCATCAGAGTTTACAACAACGATACAACAATGGACAGTTATATAACTTGTCCTCATACAGAATACACAGCGGAATAAATAATATCATATACAAGTTGTACGTCTCGCCATCCAGCTCGCCACTAAGCTCCACAGCATCCTGAATCCAGAATGACCTGATAACCCGACTCTAGACTGCCCGTGTGGAAATTGGTGGGCACCCAGAGTTTAGGAAGGAAACAATAAACTCCAGGCCAGTCATGGTGACTGGTGTGAGAACTAAAACAGTTTATCTTTAAAACAACAACAGGATATTTTTTTTAAAATCAATTCGCAATGCTTTTGAAAAATGAGACTACCATAAGACCTCCCGCCACACACACAATGCAAACGCAGAATTGGAGGAGATTTCTTCTTATGATAGTCAAAGATGCTTACTACACAAAATCAAATCCTTTTTTATATTATTATTAGTGCATAGTGTAGAAAACATTTCAAAAGTATAATATAAATCTTAGCCAGCATAGGCATTCCGCACTTATGCCTACTATAGCTAATATCTAAACAGTGGTGACCACCATAAGTAAATGGCAGGTTCTACAACTAATATCGTACAAAGTTCGTATTGGAGTTTGGATTTCCAACAAATGGTCAGGCCAAGGAACTTCCCATTGCCACATAGGTACGCCTCTGGAAAGACGACCCGAGAAATAACCTAACATTACGGTTAGATCTCTGCCAACACAAGGCCGGGTTACCCCTAACTGGGTAACTACTGACACGAATATGTCATCCCCCGATCGTAACCGATCTTTCCGAGGATCCTCGATTCCAACAACCACATAAGAATAATAATGCAGCAACAACATAGGTTAAGTATCTGGGCTCCATACCATGATACCACCTCTATCCAGAAGGAATGACATACACTAAAGGGGCGCTACCCCCTAATAACCTTGTCGCATCCTTCCTGTTTTGACCATTTTCGGGGTGTGAGGTCCGATGAAGTCTCGTCCACAAAGCTACGCTTTGGTACAAAGCCATGCCTTGGGTCAACAAATGATCAAAGTAATGATCACAAAGATAAATGATCAAACAAATGATCATATCACAAATGATCGAACAATGATCATTTCACAGCAACACTCAGCATGCCACGTTACCAAATTGGGAGTATATCACTAGTAACCATCAACTACATAACCTCTGAGCTCGTACGTCTCAGAGAAGGGTGTTAAGCTAAGAGAATAAATTCACCGCCACCAATAGATATGTATTTGAAAGAAACCAGCTTTATATCTTAATTTGTAACGTCAGATATACAACCATACAAGTCTGTTCCGAGATCGAACAGAACCGAAGGCACTTCTCACGAAGCCCTTGCAAATCCGGATAATTTTCTAATCACGTCCGGACTTCCCATCACTAAGGGTGATAAAACCTTTATATTGGAGATCAGCCGATGCAGAGTAACTCGACGGTAATCCTTCCATTTTCAAAATATCTGGTCTTCAACACCGGTCATCAAATGTAATCCATTACGACGTATCACATATTCGGAATGGGTTATACAACCCAAAGGTCCTTTCCCGGCTAACCCGAATAGTGAGCGCTTATTCAAAAATAAGTGTGGCATTCAAATTCAAGCAAATCGCAACAAATACCCAATCAGGGGTAAATATTGATAGTTTGTTATTTAACTATCAATAAAGATGCGCAACATCATCAGATTCCAAATTATTTATCTTCCAAAAATATCTTTACAAGATATATAATTTTCCACACTTAACCATTTGAAACAAATTTCAAATATTCACTTTTCAGTTTATCTTTAAAAGATAAAATCTCAAAAACATTTCTCTTCATATTGGAAAAGCATTTCCATACTTATTTAATAATAAGTAATTCACAAATCTTATTTTCAACACTTGGAAAATATTCGATATACTTAAATCAAAATTAAGTATATATTTCATTCTTTAAGGAAAACGTTCTCTTTCACAAATTTTATTTGAGTCAAACGAATGTTACGTAAAACATCGTTACGACAACTCAAAATCACTAGTATAGGGATTCGAAATTTAGATAGATATATAAATCCCAATACTATATAAAACATTTCCTTTCGAAAATCATTTACTATAACAACAGTGTTATAGTCCACCCTTTCCTTATTTCTCGAAAACGTCTATTTCAACAATGAATGTTGAAATCTATGTTTTCGATACTTAACACGTTTTAAAACATCCTTTAAAACAATTACTTCATTTTATAATATCGCTTTCCCAAAACATAACCATTTTATTCAATAATGTATTCACTGTCCAAAATCGTGAATATACTTCATTAACCAATTTCAACATTTCTACGCATTTTACTAAAAGAATTATCCACTGTCGAAAATCGTGAATAAAATTCCCATCCAACTCTCCATTACTACACCTATCATATAATTGACAATTCGCTATCCAAAATCGCGAATATATCCCCTTTTATAAACTTCTATGTTTAATTTATCAAATTCAATTGATTTCGGATTTTATAAAACAACGTTTATAAATTCCATTTCTATTTATAAAAACTTCAACTTATAAATCTCATTATTAACAAATTCCATTCATATCTCATTTAAATGCCAAAATCTGATTTATAAGATAATTACTTATAAATCTTTTATTTTACAAAATCTATTCATTTAATAACTTCACAATTTATAAGTCTATAAATTTCGTTCACTTATGAAATCCATTTTTTCCATTTTAACACTTATAAAAACTCGTTTTATAATTCCAGTATTCTTACTTTATAAAAATATCAATTTTGTACATCTTTTATATAAATCGTTCATAATAATTCAAAAATCCCAGTTTAAAAATCAAAATCGTTATTTTTAAACTTCAAAAATGGATCCGATGATGCAACAGCACCAATCATCAATCACGACAATCAAACATCACATATCATCATATGATAACAGAATATATCACAATATCTGTAAATAAATCAATACGGTGAGGAATCCAGACGGATCCCTCCAACCTGTTTCCCTACATCCATAGATGTTAGCACAATACCAATTCCGTTCCAGTACGGAATATCGCGGTATATGGGATTTATAAATATTATCTGCTATTATGTGGCGCAATAGGGTCTCATCCGCTATACAATGCGGGAAAATCAACTCCAATAATGTAACGAAGCGGATTTTGCCCACTCGAAAATCGACATCCATACTTTACATCGTACTCGAATGTCATAGATTCGACCGTTCAAATCCGAGTCGCCGGAGCTTATAACACCATTAAGTATAACAACACAGCGGAATAAAAAAATAGATGATATCATATACAATCCAATGAATACAATATCCAGTATGATATACAACAATGATAACAATATGATACAACAATATCAGAGATACAAGAAATAGCAGCGGAAAGAAAATAGATAACACCAGCAGTGGATAGAATATCTCCAATAGAATGCTCCAATCCATAGCTCATGGAAAGCAAGGTCAGTCGTCCAAGGATTGACTAGCTCCAGATAATCTACTCAACCTGAATATCTGAAAACCCCAACTCTAGACTGCTCATGTAGAAAATTATGAGCACCCAGAGTTTAGGAAAGGAACAATAAACTCCGAGTCAGTCGTGGGACTGGTGTGAGCAACAAAAACAGTTTATCTTTAAACAAACAACAAAGAAATTTTAAACATTGAATCCGCAATGCTTTTGGAAAATGAAACTACCATAAGGCCACCCGCACGCACACACAATGCAAACGCAGAATCGGAGGAGATTTCTCCTTATGATAGTCAAAGATACTTACTACGCAAGATCATTGGTTATTATTATTCGTGCATAGTGGAAAACATTTTGAAAGTATAATATTAATCTTAGCCAGCATAGGCATTCCACGTTATGCCTACTATAGCTACTATGTTCAATAGCAGGTTACCGCCACATTCCATAGCAGGTTATACAATTGCAATCGTAAAGGTTCGTATTGTTTCTTTGGATTTCCAACAAATGGTCAGGCTAAGGAACTTCCTTTCCTATTGCCGAATGGGATCGCCTCTGGCTGGACGTCCCGAGAGACAAACTTCTCTCTGCCAACACAAGGCCGGGTTACCCCTGTAACAGGTAACTCACGAATATGCCACTCCCTAGTCCTTTGGGACCTTTATTCAAGGCGCCTTGATAAACACAGAATCACACAATAAATGAGATTGGAGTATCCACATAGGTTAAATACCAGGGCTCCATACCTGATACCACCCTTTTCCAGAAGGAAATGACACACCCTAAAGAGCGCGACCCACATAACCTTGCCGCATATTCCTGTTTCGACCATTTCCGGGTTGTGAGGTCCGAAGAAGTCTCGTCCACAAAGCTATGCTTTGTCATAAAGCCATGCTTTGGGTCAACAGATGATCAAAGTAATGATCACAAAGATAAATGATCAAACAAATGATCATATCACAAGTGATCAAATAATGATCATCACACAGCAACACTCAGCATGCCACATTACCAAATTGGGAATACATCACTGATAACCTTCAACTACATAACCTCTGAGCTCGTACGTCTCAGAGAAGGGTGTTAAGCTAAGAGAATAAATTCTCCGCCACCAAACAGAAATGTATTTGAAAGAAATCAGCTTTATATCTCAAAATGTAATGTCAGACATGTAACCATACAAGTCTATTCCGGGTTCAAACAGAACCGAAGGCACTTCCAAAGAAGCCCTTGCAAATCCGGGTATTCACAATCCCGATCGGATTTCCCATCACTTAGGAGATCTCTATACCGGGCGCTACTCGGTGCAGAGACAATCGATAGGTCATCCTATCGTTTTCACAAACACCCGGTCTTCAACACCGATCTTCAAATGCTATCCATATACGACGTATCACTTATTCGGAATGGGTTATATGACCCAAAGATCCTCTCTCGGCTGAACCGAATAGTGAGCGTAATATTCAAAAACAAATGGATAATGGAATTTCAATTAAGTCACAACTTAAACCCAAAACTTTCTTTTCAAATGGTTTAACAAATTACCATTTCAAATCTTTAAACAAAAGATTTAATTCACAAAGTTTACTTAGTTTTCACAAAGATCTCTTCACAGATTTTCCAAAACAATAACCATTTCAATTTGATTAACTCGTTAAATCTTTAAATCAAAGATTTAACTTATAGTTTTCAAAACAATTTCATTTCGGATGGTTTAAACAAAACATCATTTTAAATCCGTTAAAAATAAACAGATTCAATTCATAGTTTTCAAAAAGAATTCATTCATAACTTGAAAAACCATTTTTCAATTCAATCTTGAAATTCCTTCAATTAAACTGGAATTTCATTTCTTATACGAAAGCTTTTATCATTTGAAAACAACCAGTTTCATTTCAGAAAATCTGATTCATTCATACGAGTTGAAATCCTTGGGTTAAATTCAAATTCCCAAAATTATACTTTTAAAATGGTTTAAATTCATATAACTTGTACAACATCTTAAATCCCTAGTTTCGAATCATAGAATTCAATTTCAAACTTGAATTCAAATCAAATTATTTAAATTTCAAAACTTAATCAAGTTATTCGAAAATAAGTTTTATCTTTGAAATTCCATTTCAAAAGCTTTTCACTTTAAACCCAAATTTCCAATTTGAAAATCAATTGAAATTAAAATTTCAATTTCAAAAACATTGAATTTAAATCATTTGTGACTTAACCGATTTCCACGTGAAATCCATATTTGTGTGTGTAAAGGTGTAGTCCAGGGGTTTCACATAGTAGTGCAACATCATCAGTCATTACAGATCAAAATACAAAAATATAGTTGATAAGCAGTATAAACTATAATGCTCATCGTTCATTCACAGATCACAGATATATATCACAGATAAGTAAATTACAGATCACAACATAAATCCGGGTGTATCACAACGCATCACAATTCAGGGATATCAAACAATTCACATTCAATAGAATCCAAACATCCATAAGTAAAATCAGTTAATTGTCTGATTAATTCAAATCAGATTAATTTCTTATGAATTTCAAATCCTGGTTAATTAACATCAATAATTTACAAATCATTTTGATTAATTATCCTTTAAATCATTTATTAATTAACCATTTAAAATAAATTTACTAACCTTTAATTATTAATTAATCAATCTTTAATTATTAAATAGTTAACCTTTAATTATAATTCATCAACCTTTAATTATTAAATAATTAACCTTTAATTATAATTCATCAACCTTTAATTATTAAATAATTAACCTTTAATTATTTAATTCACCATTTAATTAATTATCTTTAATTAATTAAATTAAATTGATTAATTACCATTTACTTAATAAAATTCCAATAAGTGATCATCCCTAACCACTCCCATTAATTAATTAATCTTTGATTAATTATCTTCAAATTAATTGCTTTAAATAAATTAACCTTTAATTACTTGGTTAATTAACATTTAACCAAAAATTTAAAATCTAATCTTATCAAATTAATGATCTTTAATTACAAATAAATTATTCCTAATTATTTAACTTATAACAAATTAAACCAAGTTTAAAACTCTTTTAAAATCAAATGTTAAAGGACAATTATCTTATATATATACAGGAATTTATATGAGTTTTAGACCCAAACAATATTTGACCCGAGCCATATCAAAAATGACTTCGAGTCATTTCATCTGATGCTTCGAGTAAAAACGCGAGTTACCCGAGACAGCTTCACTTTCTTCCCATCCTTCCTTCAACACCTGATGCACGAAACCGTGCACGTCAACGTGCACCACCACCTTGGCTAACGACGAACCAAGAACTGGCCTCCGATAAGTCGCACTCGACCATGACAACACTTCGCAAAACCCAAAAAAACACGATACGATCGAGCATAAAAATCAAGCAGCTAATCAAAACCTGGAAACGACCTCGAACTCGCCGCCTCGACTACCGGAGTCCGTGCAATTCCGGCCACCACCTCGTCTACACCCCAGCTTCCATCACCCGAAGGCACGATGCACTCGGTCAATTATAGGGAACGAACGAATCAAAATACTGGACCTAGTTGAAACCAGGGTTCCAAACAAGAATCAACTACCGCGAATTTCTCAATGAATTAATCATCTCCCTGACAATTTTCCCATCATCACCTTAGCCTCGTCGATCGCCACGAGCAAACCCGAACCCCCTAACGTCTCCGACCACGGGAAATTGCCCAAAATCCCATTTTCGTTCAAAGTTGAATTGCACTTAAACCCATTTTCTAGAAATCATAATTTTTACTTTAAAAATCATATTTTAGTATAAGAATTTAGTTTATAAACCTGAATTCGAGAATTAAGAAACTCAAAATTTGACAAGTTTAAAGCTTTGCTCAGTTTTCTTGCTTCCCAGGGTTATAAACAAGTTGATTTGACTTAAATAAATTTTTAAACATTAGTCCATGTTTAAATCAAACAACTTTGATTTGTAGATTACTTCCTAACAAAAACTAGATTAAATGCTAATGGATTTAGTTGGAAATTTGAGCCTGGAAAACAAAACAGAACGGAGCAATTCTAAACAGCATGTACACATATACATATTCACATCACAATCATATTGCTTTCAGAGATGAGTATGCAACAGGATTTATAACTTAAACATTTAAAATTTGTGATGTTACTCACCTTGTTTTCAAAAGAAGAACAGGGCTGCCCTTATGTTGAACCAGGCTTGAGTTTGCAAGCTAAAACTCTTCTTTGATTCTCTGGGTTTGATTTGATTTTTCTGTTGTTTAAGTTGATGTTGGTTTTAGGTTGAGATGATGCTTGCTTCATATTTTCTCAGTTTGAAATGAACGAACTTATATGAGGAAGGCTTGATAAAGAAAATGAGTACAGGGTATTCATTTTGTACAGGGTGTTATAATGTTTTGTACAATACAAAGTGGTCTTCTTTATACAATGGTCAGTGATTTTTTCTAGCAAATGGAGGCTGATGAGATATGGCATTTATTGCCTTGTACAAATTGTATATTTTGCTTGTACTTATTTTTTTTTCTTTGGCTATGCTACAATTTGATTTCGGCTGAATATAATTATTTTAGTTGAGTTGTCTTGTTGTACTTAGTTTATTTGTACATTCATATTTGCTTAGTTCTTACTTCTTGCGTTGCTTTTCGGCTGAGATGATATGTATTTTGTGTGCTAGAGAAGAAAGCATTTAATGCTTGTGTTCCCATTTTTGTTTACATACAAATTCATTTGAATTGTATATGCACAGTTTTGATTTGCAAGCTCCATATATATATTTATTTAACTTAAATATCATTTGATGTTTTTCCTTTTACTGGTTCTTGCCTGGTTACTTTTTTTTCTTTACTTTGTCTATGTTCTTGCACTTGCCTTACTTTTATATTTACATATGCATTTATACTTGCAAAAGATATACACATATATTTAAAACTTTCATAAATTCTTATTTACATTTTATTTTGTACTTAATACAATTCTATAACAAATGATATGAAATCAAATCATTCATTACTAACAATTAACTATATATAAAAGTTTAATGAATCCAATATTATTCTCAATATATTCATTTTAGTGATTTCAAATCAACAATATTCATTTCTATTTCTATTTCTAACTCAGATATTATTATTTTACTTTAATACTTATCGTCTTGTATCTATTTCATAAATTCAAATCATTATTAACCATTTACTTGAAATTTAAATCTAAATCACATATATACAATATTTTAGATTTTAATTGATTTAACATAGAATTTATTTGAATGCGGGGAAACTCGTTTCAATTTACAATGAATTTTACAATTTAATTCAAAAATTGAATTTAATTATCAATTTAAATTTATATAAAAATTGGGGGTCGTTACAATATACATATTCCAATATATATATATTGTTATATACATATATAATACCAATTCCACTTCAATGTGAAATTATCGCGGTATATGTTTTTAATAAATAACCTCCATTTAATAACGGCGTATAATGTCTATTACAATTCAACAACAGATAATAATTTATCATCCAGGCATACAATCAACAATTTTAAATCTAACTATTTAAAATTAACATCGAATACATTCGATTGAGTGAGAAGTTCTCACCTTTGCTTTTAAAACGGCTGCAGCGTTTTATTTCGGATAAAATTAAACAGACGTTTAATTTTACCCAAAATTTTCACTGACTCCAGATGACTCCAATCCAGTTCCATAGTGTAGTGCTCGTCAATACGATTCCAACGCAAAAAATTTCGTCCGAAACAGACCTCGTATGAAGAAGTTATGATAGTTTAAAGTTTATACCAATTTTTATATAAATTAATTTACAATTAAATCTAAATTTCCAAACCCTAATGCATCTCAGCCGTTCATTTCCTCCCACTTCAGATCTGGCCGCCCCCCCCCTTCATCTTCCCAAACGTGATATTCACGTTCAAAACGCACGCACAAACCCATATAGCCGCCCCCATTCAACGAATTATTGCGACCTCCACACTCGACTTGAAGACGATCAGACACCTCCATTGCGAAACTCTCGAAGAGCTCTACACTCGGCTACAACCTGGTTGAACTCGGCTATCTCTGCTGCACGCAAAATGAGAAGAAACGCACCACTTTGATCGTCGATTGTCGTTGATCCGTTGCTCCGTTTTCGATCATCTCCGTATGGATTTGAAGCTCTCATCGTCCTCTACAACTTTGTAGTTGACGACTTTTGCTAATTGTTTGTAGATTTGGAGATAATAGAGGAGGAAGTTTCGAAATTTTTCAGCCATTGAAATCTAGGGTCGGCTGCTGTTGAAGACAAGGGCTTGAGTGCAAAAACAAAGAATGAGGTCCTTATATAGAAAATTTCAAAAACACTATTCACCGAAAAATTTCCGAACTTCAAATTGAGCGTGCCGGTTGGTGTTTATAGGGTTTACACCACGTTCCGGACACAATGGAATATGTTTCGGAAGCTAATTCGGTCATCTGTGCGAGTTACGAAATTAAACGACCGATTATAAATTAAACCGATTTCGATGCGTTTTCGCTTGCCCCGGACAAACGGTAAATCCAATTGACACAAAATTTGAAACCATACAATAATTTATCATTACGGATCCGATGAAACTAGTTTCGTCGAAATCCGAGACTATTTGAAAAATGACTATTTTAACTCGCCAAATTAATATTAAAACAATTTCGATGCGTTTGGAGCTGCCACGGTCAAATGACAATTCTGATTGCTATGAAAATTGAAATCCGATAATAACAAACTATTACGGATCCAATGGAACTAGTTTCGTCCAATTCTGAGACTGTTCGAAAAATGGCTAATTTCACTAGACGATTAAATATTAAAATATTCGATTTTCACAGATTAACTCTAAATTCAATTTTAAAAGTTCTATAACATCACTATAACTTTTCAATATGATTTAATATAACTTTATAAATCATTTTCATTCACATTTAATCCAGATTTCAATTATTTCTGGAATTTCAACTATTAAATTGTCGATTTAATTACCCAATTAAATTCAATTATTCAAAAAATAAATTATTCGACTTATTAATTCTACTTGTTAATATTTAAAATCAATTAAATATCCCAATTTTAATTGACAGAAATTCTGGATCGTTACAAACTTCCCCCCTTAAAAGAATTTTGTCCTCGAAATTACCAAGTAAGAAAAATTCACAAAATCCATTAACTTCTAAAAACAAATCGTTTAAATTAGATTTACAAATCTCTTAAGTGTTTAATTTTCCCAAAATTCAATAGTTAAACTTCTTACAAAAACTTTTACTAAGTTTTCAAAATTTTCAAATTTCTCAAAAATATTCTAACGCCTTAAATTTTCGAAAAAATTCGCCATAGCCTCCTTTGCGCGGCTCGATCCGAAAAAAATGACAGTGTATATATATCACAAATATACATCTCATCAAGTGATGAGGCATCCCGTAGGGAAAAAAGTGTAAAAGTACGATATTTAATCCGAGATATGTACCTTATATATAATTAGCGAGCGTATACGGCTAATATAGCACGAAAGCGAGCTCCAAAAGCGAAGCAAATGCCATCCGCACCTACTAAACACTCATTCAAACAAATGAGAACATGTATATAGAAAATAATATCGATATACAACATATAGCAACATAATAACCACATGTGCCAACATAGCAAATGCAACAAACAACAAATGCAACCATCATCCAATAAACATTCAACAACTTCATAACCAAATCAATATACGTTCACTTTTCATTAATATTCATTGAATTGGTTTTCAATTTTAAATCATATTTGATTTATTTACATTGGATTTTATCAACATTCTTTTTCAATTCAATTAGTTACATTCACTAATTTACATTCAAGTTGGTTCACTTCCAATTCAAATTGAATTCTATTTAAATTTACTTCACTTCAATTTAAATCAAATTACATAGCTTCCAATTTATCAATTCAACTTCATTAACACTTAATGAATTTATATACAATCAACTAACAATCATATAACAACCAATGTATATTTAACACAACCAAATTATTCATTTACATTCGATTTGGTTCAACACTTTTAATTCCAATTGGTTTATATTAAATTGACTGACATTCAATTATTCAACTTTCAATTTCATTTACTTTTAATGAATTAACACTTACATCCATTTTTTCATATCAATTTATTTTCATTAGATTGATTAACATCCAATCCATTTATTCAATTCAATTGCTACTTCATTTTACAAATAAAATTGAATTTCATTTATATAACTCAAGTTCACAGAGTACACCATAACATCCATTTCGTAACACTTATTTTTTCTAGTTACCAACACTTATTTGCGTTGTAGATCAATAACAAAAATAAGCATTGCTAAGCAAAAAATGTGTGACCGAAAATACACATTTACAATTTTTTTATTATTAACACATATATGTGTTGCGAAATCTGATTAAATTGAAATTAACCAAATGTTGGTAGGGCAAAAATGTAAATGAGCATCCTTTGTCATCTGTGCCCTAATCCTCAACGCTTATTCATTCCTTCAACTGCCACAAAAAAAATATTTTCTCCTTCAGGCGATTATTTCGTCCTCTCACCTTCAGTTAATTGACCACTCTCCTTCAGGCAAGGAATCAGCCTCTCTCCTCCAAGAAAATCTGCCTTAACTTCAAGCAATTCGATTTCGGCCACATCTATTTCTGCCTTCTACCGCATCTAAAATTGCGAATTCGACGACGTTTAGGGCCTTCGGCAACCTGTTAGCAAACGATGACGGTATGTGACCTTGGTCAATCTGACTTTGTTTACATCGATTTCAACTGTGGTAAATGTGTTAGTTTAGGGCTTACCATTGTTTCTTTTAACAAATGTTCCTTCCTAATTTCAGACTTCGTGTGAACTAACTTCTTGAATACAACTGGTTATGGGCATTCAGATATTGTCTATTTTCATATATTATGGTTTTTGTAGTATTAATCCATAGTAATGGAATTTGACTTATATATTTCTACAAGGGTAGCTCGTCAGATGATGTCTAGAATTAAGAATAAAAAACTCAATCGCGAATAAGACACAGAAATATTGAGGGTTAACCACGTAGTTAGATCATGGTTATATCCAAATTGCTATACTAAAATTATTATTGCCTATTTCCCTTAGAAATTTAGTCCACTGAAGTTTGTGTACATGAAGACCAAATTAAGAATGTTACAATTAAATCACAATTGTTCTGAAATTGTGGGATTAGAATTTGGCAGGTGAGGTTCTAATTTTGTTTTAGGCTTTCTTTAGTTTTTGATATTGAATGCTTGAATATATCAAATTAAGAATGTTAGCATTAAGGAAAGATAACATGCAAACTCCATGTGACTCTACTATTAAATCCAAAACTGAAGAGAAACAAATAATGTAACTGTTGTATTCGGAATACATACTTTAGTTTCTCAACCCAGAATTTTTGTTTTAATTTCTTTCTTGAAATATGAATCAAGTATACAAATGAATATCAGGGATGGTTGTATTCTTAATTCAGTTTGAGGCTGTATTCTCAATTAAGAAAACAATTAAGTAGTTAAACAAATCTATGGTAAACTAATCCGAGGTACAACAGGAATGAAACCATGAGAAGCAAGCTGAATAAGCTGAGAGTAGAAAGTATTATTAGTTATATAATCAAATGGCCTTTTAGTTTTATTGCAAGCAAGTTTAGTTCATTTGGTTGGAAGTTTTTGCCTATGTTTATTTCAAAATTCATTCTAGCATTTATTTTATTCGACAACCATCCATTTTATTTTAATTCCATTGTTTTATCAATGCGAGAAATTTCCATTGTCATTTGAATTTGAGTTTGTTATAATGTGATAATGATGTGAAGTTTGTAATTGTCTGTTTGTCATTTGAATTCCAATGTTTTATCAATGTGAGAAAATTTCCTACCAACATACATGGAAACCTGTTAACTTATTTTGATATGCACATTTACATATTTGCATGCAAACAAATTGAAACAAAATAATTTACTTACTAGGGGATGGCATTGTCAAAGATTGAGTGTAATATCCCGGAAATTTTAACAATATCAATTTAATACTCTGTTAAATAATTAAATTGATATTGATGATCTTTGATATTAAAATTTGAATTTAATTTAATAATCTGATTAAATGAGTATTTAATTGGTGGATTTTATCTTTTAAAAAGTTAATAAGATATTTTCTATTTGAATATATATATATATATATATTTATTTATATATATTGTAAATAGAAACTTTGGTAAATTGGGAATTTAGATTTAATTTAATATGGACTTTTCAAAGTTATTTAAATAAATAACTTTATAGTTTTAAATATACTTTGGGTAAATATTTAAATTGGTTAAGATATATTTTAACTTAAGTTTAAATATAAATAAGATTTAACAAAAAGGTTTGTTTTGTTTCTTTTTAAAATATCACTTGATAATATAATCTCTTATATAAATAATTTAAATATCAAATATGTTAATTTCAATTAATAAGTATAATATATTATTTTTATAAATATGATTGGATTTTGAAAATTATGGAATTTTTATTTAATTGAATGAATAGTTATATATGTATATATATAACTTAACTTTTAAATTGAATCTTAGGATTTAATTTAAATTGAATTTGAAATTAAGTTTTGAAATTCAATGGAATAAATATTTAAATTTGTTGTGGAGTTTAGAAAATTGTATAAACTTTTAGTTATAAATAAATTTAGTTTTCTTTCTTTAAAAAGTAATTTGTATATATATAGATAAGTATTTTATAAATAAGAAAAGCCATTTTATATACTTCTAAAATAAATAAATATGTAAAAATTACTTAAGAGACATGTGTTATTTTCTAAAGTCATTGTTTTAACATGTGTAATTTAAGTAACCAATGTTATGACAAGTGTCTTCATTTTTTTTTTCTTTTATTTTTATTTATCATAAATTCACTTATATACACATATGCATTTCTTTACTTCATCCTTTCTATTTCCTTCTCAAAAACAAGATAAACTCAAACCTCTTTCTCAAATACAAATGCAAATCTGAAATCAGTAAACAAACTTTCCTCAAACCAAATCAAAGATCTGTAATCAACTCCTCAAACCAGAAATCAAAAATCAATACCCTGTAATTCTTTTTCCAAATCAACTCAAGCCTGTTGTATTCATTTGCAATCTGGGATCATCTCAAGTCTGTCTGCAAACATGCATTCTTTTCAAAACCTGCATTCTCTTCAACCTGGAAGCATGTTCAAACACTCATCTCTGCATGCAAATTTAAACAGCAAGCAACTCAGTTTAAAAGTCAAATAAGCAAGGCAACTCAAGTTTTAAAGATTCAAAAGCCTGTTGTTTCAGTTTCAAAAATCTGGAGGCTCTGCTTCTTTTAAAATAGGTGAGTAACTTTTAAAAACTTAAAGTAAAATATGGTTGCATGCTAGTATGGTTGAAATGAATAAGTATTGCATGAATAAGTGAGAATCTGATGTGAATGTTTATAGTGTGTATGCTGTTAACAATTAGATGCTCTGTTCATCTTCTTTAAATGTGAGTAAACTTAGATTTTAAAACAGTTAAAACTGGATTTATGTGGTAAAATGTTTGAAGTGAAATTGTGATATATGTTTGAAAATATGTATGCATGTTTGTTTTAAATTTAAATACATGTGTATTTGATTGAAGAACCCTGTGTGCATGTATGGCTATGTCTGTATTGTCTCTGTTTAAGTTACAGAGTTAAACTTAGAACAAAATTTCTAATTTCCTCATCTAATCTTTTATAGAGATTAATATTCAAACAAATTAAGTTTGTTTAAACGTGAACTAGAATCTAAAAATAGTTTAAACATGTTTAAAGTAGGTTGGAAATTTGCTTGTATGTGTATAAATTTGTGTATATATGTGTGTGTTGGCTGTGCATGTCTGGAATCAGACATATGAAATTAGTTCCAGGCTTACAGGCATCAGGCTTGTTCAAAAATCAATTTCCATTCCTCTGATTCATTTTAGGCAATAGGATCTAAACAAAAGTTGTTAGATTTAGCAAGATTCAAATCTTAAAAATAGATTTAAGTAAATCAAAGCAAAGCTTCTCTGGAAAATTTGGAAATACAGGAAAGATTCAAAATATGGTAAATTTCAAACATCATAGATTTTAGTTTCAGGTATACCATCTGAAATGTTATCAAGAATAATGATTTTTGAAAGTAAAATCAAGATTTTTAATGAAGATTTGACTGAGAAATTCTAAGTTGATCAGAAAATGAGTTTTAAGGCTTCTCTGGCGATCGTGACTCTCGGGGTAGTCGAGACCTTGGCTGGAGGTAGGGGAAGGTTCAGGGAGGTCGGAAAAATTACCTAGTGGGGTTCCTGAACATCGTGGCGTAGGCGGCGAGTTTGTTTAGATTTTTAAACCTAATTTGGTCGAGTCTGGAAATGTGATCGTGGCGGCATCTCTGAAGCATCGAGTCAGATGAATTTTGGTAAGTGGTCGCGTGGATAATACGTGGAAATGTGGCCGGAAGCGCAGTGGGTTCTGATGAACGGCATCATGGTTTCGAGGTGTTTTCTGGTGATGTTGATTTTCTGTTTCCATCTGCATTGCTCGATTTCGATCGAAGGCTGGAATGTGTGAATCGATAATTGGGTTTAGTTGCTACATCGATGGTCGATTGGTTGAGGGTGCCAGGGATGGTCGAAGGTGGCTGTGGCGGTGGTGCATGTGCACGATGTCGCGTGTGTGTCAGTAGGGTTGGTTGTGGGGTTTACTCGAAGGTCATCTCGGGATTTTAGAATGAGAACTCGAAGTAGCAGTGTTGCGTGAGAGAACCCAGGGGTTTTGATTGTTTTACTCGAGTTTGTCTCGGGTTGTATTTGTCTTGATAACCAGATTTCAAATTTTAAGTAGATGTACAGATTTATGAAGAGTAAAGATTTTACCAATTTTAAAGTTTTAAATAATTTAGTTTTTAAGAAAGCTTAGTAAATTTTAAAAGTGTGATTAAGGGATATGTTTATAAAATGAATTATTTAACAAGTTTAAAAATAATGGTAATTAAAGTGATATAATTTGTTTAACTTGAATTGGTTAAAGTTAAATCTTTAAGTTATTTTAAACTTAATTTTAAGATGTATTTAAGTGTAATTTAAAAGAATTGAATGTTTTAAAAATATGTGTTAATCATGATTAGGTAATTATTAAGATAAAGACTTATCTTTAAGTTAATTAAGACAGTGATAATTAAATTGAGTAATTAATTAAAAGTAATTAATTAGTTTACTTAATTAATGATCAAGGATTAATTAAAGTTAATTGAGAGTTATAGTAAATTAAATTAGAGATTAATTAATTATTTATAAAGATTTATTAATTTGAAATTAATAATAATTAATCTAAGTTAATTACTTAAGAAAAGTAATTAAAGAGTTGTTAATAGTTAATGAAGATCATTAACTATGGATTATTAAATAATTAATTAATGTAATTAATTTTAATAGTTAATTAGATTAATTAATTTAAAGATAATCAATTATAGAATTTGTTTTAAATGAATTACTTAGTGGAAGTAATTAAAAGAATTAATTACTCATTATAATTAATTGAAGTTAATTTGTTTGGTTAAGTTAATTTATTAGGTTTAAATTAATTTAGAATAATCAATGGATTGATTTGTTAAATAATTACTTAATGTAATTATTAAGGTATTATTATTTCGGGAAATAAATAATAGATAATTACTGGAAGTAATTAATTTAAGGAAGTAATTTGAGTTTAATTAATTTGAATAATTAATCAAGTGATTAATTAAGGAATTAATTAAGGAATAATTAATTTAGTATAGAAAAGTAATTAAAGGTAGTTAATTACTGATTTAGATTAATCAAGGTGATTAATTAATGTGTTTTAAATTAAAGGTTAATTACTTAATGTAATTAATTTAATTAGAGTAATTAATAATTAATTTATAATTAAGGATCATTAATTAATATAATTAATGATGTAATTAAGATTGATTAATTAAGTATAATTAATAAATGAAGTGATTAATTAATGTAATTAATTAAGGTTTAATATAATTAATTATAGTGATTAATTTAATTAATTATAGTTAATTAATTAATGAAGTAATTAAAGGTGAATTACTATAAGTGGTTAAGGTTAATTAATTTGAGTAATTAATTAAAGATAAATAACTTGAAGGTAATTAAAAGATAATTAATCAAAGATGATTAATTGAAAAAGGTAATTAAAAGATAATTAATCAAAGATGATTAATTGAAAAAGGTAATTAGAGGATAATTAATTAATTTGTAATTAATTAATGTTTAAGTAAGAAGGATTTATAAAATAAAAGTAATTAATTTAATTCACTTTAAATTAATTAGAGATGATATAAATCATTACTTATGAATGGATGATAATACTGAATGCTTTGCATTTGATTGATATCTCTGATGAGATATATGCTGTGTGATATGGATGTTCGTTGAATTGTGATGATAATATGGATTATCTGATAATGTTGATTATCTATTGTGAATTATCTTTCTATGTGAATAAAGATAATTGAATTAAATTGTTTTAACCTTAAAAACAACTTGGCCTTAAAAGATACGTTTTGGATTTCGATGAGACCGGGATCGGGTTTCCGTATACCGGATTTCCAGGTCTGGAGACCCGAATACCACATCGATCCAAATTTACGTTAGGTCGTGAAATCCAAATGGAGCAAGTGAAGACTCGAGGTGTAAGAACGATTCTTTGTCAGTATAACTCTGTGGGTGATTCCGTAATGAGTTGACGGAGATAGTACTTTCAGATTCGAGATAAAGATTCAGAGTGCAAGGGTTATTGTCGTTAACTCTGAGGGTGATTCCAAAACGAGTGTAACGAGATAATGCCTTCGGTTTCGTTCGAACCCGGAACGAACTTGTATGGATTGAATGCTTTCAGCACATCGTCAGGCGGACGATGAGCATTCTAAGTGATATGTTCTGATTAAAGGTAATCGTGACCTCAAGCCTCACAAACCGGGAATGGCTAAAACAGGGGAGGTGCAGCAAGGTTAGTGGGTAGCACCCAAGTAGGACAAGATTATCTCTGTCTAGAGGTCCCTTCTTATTATTATTCGGCTGTGTGGGCAGTTGTGAGCTCCAACTGTTGGGATATCTTGTGCGGGAATTATCCAGTAAGGGATGTTCCGACCTTGTGTTGCAGGGGATTGGGAGTGATCCTCGGTACGGTGATCTAGGCCACGTACTGTGACGGGCGGTACCCCGGTAGCCCTGCCATTGATGGAATCCAAACTCCAATAAGTGCCGTACGTTTTAGTTGTGCCCAACTATGTTGGAACGTGAGATGTAAGCATTCCAGCTATTTTATATTTATTTGAAAACCCTAGACCTATTATAATACAATCGAATTTCCTATCAAATGTTTTGGTTAGCGTAAGGTAAAAACTTACCCATATTTATTGGTGGGGAGTCTTACGTGATACCTTTTCTTTCAAAAGGTTTTGAAGTTAAACAAGTTTAACCTGTTACTCACACCAGACCCATGTCTGACCCAAGTTGTTTATTTCTCTTTTATAAACTCTTGGGTACTCAAATTTTTACGAGTAGCCAAGGGATTCAGGTTTAGCTTTGACGAGTAATCTGGAGGAGCAATGGAGCAGGAGGCTTCGGCGTTGTAGATATAGATAGTAGTTTTCCGCTGTGTTGATCTTTGTATTGATCTGTATTGTGTTGAGATGTAATAACTAGACAGATGTTTATAACTGTCTAGTATGTGATGTGTAATCTGTGTAACTCTGATAGATGATGTATATAATACTATGTAATATTTATGTGATATATTATATTTCGTTTCGTTTCCGCTGTGAGTATCTGTTGTTGTTTTCTTTTCTCTTCTTCTCTTTTCTATTTCTCACCCCTTTCTTTCTTACTGTCGATGCGATTTTCCGGGAGTGGAAAGCCGGGTCGTCACACGTGGTATCAGAGCTTAGGTTGAGCGAATGCCTAAGCTTTTGGTTAAGTGAATATCAGAGCTATTGGTTGAGTGAATACCTAGCTCTGGAGTGGTATCTATCGTGAGAGAGCGTATTTGTAATTTTTATATAACTATATATATATATTCTACCTATATTGTTGGGTTACCCGTACAGGTTCTCCAATATAAGATATAAAGGTAGATAGGGTAGTAGTGTATGAAACACGACTACCAATGGTTGGAATTAAGGTTGGAAGTGTATTTATCGAGACTGTAGACCCAATACTGTCTCGAGTAAGTTTTGCTGTGATGAAGGATTTCATCGAATCTCTGAAGGAAACCTGTTAAAGTTCGGCGTTTATCTTTGAAGTTGGATAGGCAGAAGCAAGTGATGGTATCTTGGTAACTTCTTGAAGAAGTAGCTGTGTGATGAGATGCAGTGATTATGGATTGTTCCCGAAGATGTTTTCTTTGGAACGAGTTTAAGGAAGTGTGAATGTTTCGGTGTTGTGGCTGAGTTCAGCATGGTATTTCTATTTGGTTTGGAGTTCGAGTTTCTCAAAGATCTTTGGATAGAAAGTCCTTGGCATCAGTATCAGCAGTGCAGCTCGGAGTATTCTGTGATGGCAGGAAGTTGTCAGGCTGAGTAGTTTTTCTGGAGGTGAAATTCAGAAGCAGCAGGGTGCATCCATTTCTTCGGTGGATTGGATAGTTAAGTATGGGCTGTTCTGATTTGTTAAGAGGAACAGTTTTCTTTGGAAATAGGCTGGGTTGATCGCAAAAGTGACTTGCGATAGTTTGAGTGTTCTCTTGGGTTATCAGAGTTTTCTGGATGTCTTCAAAAAGTCAGAAGTTGGTCTGCATCTGGAGATTGAGTTTTCTTATCGACTGGATTCCAGGAGTAGTACCGGTAGTTCAGTCTAGTTGAAGGATGTTTCCTAGAGATGGAGTTGGTGCAGCAACTCAAGTTTTGATGAAGTATCTGAGTTTTATTTATGGATCAGTGAACCTTATTTCTGGAATGAGTTGTCCAGTCTGTGTTTGTGTTCTACCTCAGATCAGAATTGAGCAGCGAAAGCAGTTTGGAGTATATCTCTGGATAGGAGAAGTAAGTTTGGAATCTACTGATGTTGTGAAGTAAAGTTATGTTTTGGATCTCTTCCGTGTTCTGATTTGGATAAGTATTGGGTTTTCAGGATTGAATTGTCAGTTTGGACAACTGGAATTCATTGTGTTTTACGTATCTCTGAGGGAGTACGTGTTTGATCTATTTCTGGTTTTTGAAATCAGTAGTTCAGGAAGATTTGGTTGTTGAGTCAGACTCGTCTGTAGTCTGATATTCTGATTAGTTCTGTAGATCTAGATGAGTAGGAAATCTATAGCTTAGTAGTTTAGATTGTTTGTAGAGCGAGTATCCCGGTATATATATATACTTGGGAAAACTCGAGGAATTCTATCTAGAATTTTGTCTGGATAGTTAAAATTGTTTGATTGGATGATTGGCTGCTATGGTTGTTAGCATATGGATGATAGTATATGCTTGTGTTTTAAATTAAAATCTTTAATAAGATTATTAAATTACCTTTGTTTAAATTTCGGGGACGAAATTATTTTAAGGGGGAAGGAATGTAATATCCCGGAAATTTTAACAATATCAATTTAATACTCTGTTAAATAATTAAATTGATATTGATGATCTTTGATATTAAAATTTGAATTTAATTTAATAATCTGATTAAATGAGTATTTAATTGGTGGATTTTATCTTTTAAAAAGTTAATAAGATATTTTCTATTTGAATATATATATATATTTATTTATATATATTGTAAATAGAAACTTTGGTAAATTGGGAATTTAGATTTAATTTAATATGGACTTTTCAAAGTTATTTAAATAAATAACTTTATAGTTTTAAATATACTTTGGGTAAATATTTAAATTGGTTAAGATATATTTTAACTTAAGTTTAAATATAAATAAGATTTAACAAAAAGGTTTGTTTTGTTTCTTTTTAAAATATCACTTGATAATATAATCTCTTATATAAATAATTTAAATATCAAATATGTTAATTTCAATTAATAAGTATAATATATTATTTTTATAAATATGATTGGATTTTGAAAATTATGGAATTTTTATTTAATTGAATGAATAGTTATATATGTATATATATAACTTAACTTTTAAATTGAATCTTAGGATTTAATTTAAATTGAATTTGAAATTAAGTTTTGAAATTCAATGGAATAAATATTTAAATTTGTTGTGGAGTTTAGAAAATTGTATAAACTTTTAGTTATAAATAAATTTAGTTTTCTTTCTTTAAAAAGTAATTTGTATATATATAGATAAGTATTTTATAAATAAGAAAAGCCATTTTATATACTTCTAAAATAAATAAATATGTAAAAATTACTTAAGAGACATGTGTTATTTTCTAAAGTCATTGTTTTAACATGTGTAATTTAAGTAACCAATGTTATGACAAGTGTCTTCATTTATTTTTATTTATTTTTTTCTTTTATTTTTATTTATCATAAATTCACTTATATACACATATGCATTTCTTTACTTCATCCTTTCTATTTCCTTCTCAAAAACAAGATAAACTCAAACCTCTTTCTCAAATACAAATGCAAATCTGAAATCAGTAAACAAACTTTCCTCAAACCAAATCAAAGATCTGTAATCAACTCCTCAAACCAGAAATCAAAAATCAATACCCTGTAATTCTTTTTCCAAATCAACTCAAGCCTGTTGTATTCATTTGCAATCTGGGATCATCTCAAGTCTGTCTGCAAACATGCATTCTTTTCAAAACCTGCATTCTCTTCAACCTGGAAGCATGTTCAAACACTCATCTCTGCATGCAAATTTAAACAGCAAGCAACTCAGTTTAAAAGTCAAATAAGCAAGGCAACTCAAGTTTTAAAGATTCAAAAGCCTGTTGTTTCAGTTTCAAAAATCTGGAGGCTCTGCTTCTTTTAAAATAGGTGAGTAACTTTTAAAAACTTAAAGTAAAATATGGTTGCATGCTAGTATGGTTGAAATGAATAAGTATTGCATGAATAAGTGAGAATCTGATGTGAATGTTTATAGTGTGTATGCTGTTAACAATTAGATGCTCTGTTCATCTTCTTTAAATGTGAGTAAACTTAGATTTTAAAACAGTTAAAACTGGATTTATGTGGTAAAATGTTTGAAGTGAAATTGTGATATATGTTTGAAAATATGTATGCATGTTTGTTTTAAATTTAAATACATGTGTATTTGATTGAAGAACCCTGTGTGCATGTATGGCTATGTCTGTATTGTCTCTGTTTAAGTTACAGAGTTAAACTTAGAACAAAATTTCTAATTTCCTCATCTAATCTTTTATAGAGATTAATATTCAAACAAATTAAGTTTGTTTAAACGTGAACTAGAATCTAAAAATAGTTTAAACATGTTTAAAGTAGGTTGGAAATTTGCTTGTATGTGTATAAATTTGTGTATATATGTGTGTGTTGGCTGTGCATGTCTGGAATCAGACATATGAAATTAGTTCCAGGCTTACAGGCATCAGGCTTGTTCAAAAATCAATTTCCATTCCTCTGATTCATTTTAGGCAATAGGATCTAAACAAAAGTTGTTAGATTTAGCAAGATTCAAATCTTAAAAATAGATTTAAGTAAATCAAAGCAAAGCTTCTCTGGAAAATTTGGAAATACAGGAAAGATTCAAAATATGGTAAATTTCAAACATCATAGATTTTAGTGTCAGGTATACCATCTGAAATGTTATCAAGAATAATGATTTTTGAAAGTAAAATCAAGATTTTTAATGAAGATTTGACTGAGAAATTCTAAGTTGATCAGAAAATGAGTTTTAAGGCTTCTCTGGCGATCGTGACTCTCGGGGTAGTCGAGACCTTGGCTGGAGGTAGGGGAAGGTTCAGGGAGGTCGGAAAAATTACCTAGTGGGGTTCCTGAACATCGTGGCGTAGGCGGCGAGTTTGTTTAGATTTTTAAACCTAATTTGGTCGAGTCTGGAAATGTGATCGTGGCGGCATCTCTGAAGCATCGAGTCAGATGAATTTTGGTAAGTGGTCGCGTGGATAATACGCGGAAATGTGGCCGGAAGCGCAGTGGGTTCTGATGAACGGCATCATGGTTTCGAGGTGTTTTCTGGTGATGTTGATTTTCTGTTTCCATCTGCATTGCTCGATTTCGATCGAAGGCTGGAATGTGTGAATCGATAATTGGGTTTAGTTGCTACATCGATGGTCGATTGGTTGAGGGTGCCAGGGATGGTCGGAGGTGGCTGTGGCGGTGGTGCATGTGCACGATGTCGCGTGTGTGTCAGTAGGGTTGGTTGTGGGGTTTACTCGAAGGTCATCTCGGGATTTTAGAATGAGAACTCGAAGTAGCAGTGTTGCGTGAGAGAACCCAGGGGTTTTGATTGTTTTACTCGAGTTTGTCTCGGGTTGTATTTGTCTTGATAACCAGATTTCAAATTTTAAGTAGATGTACAGATTTATGAAGAGTAAAGATTTTACCAATTTTAAAGTTTTAAATAATTTAGTTTTTAAGAAAGCTTAGTAAATTTTAAAAGTGTGATTAAGGGATATGTTTATAAAATGAATTATTTAACAAGTTTAAAAATAATGGTAATTAAAGTGATATAATTTGTTTAACTTGAATTGGTTAAAGTTAAATCTTTAAGTTATTTTAAACTTAATTTTAAGATGTATTTAAGTGTAATTTAAAAGAATTGAATGTTTTAAAAATATGTGTTAATCATGATTAGGTAATTATTAAGATAAAGACTTATCTTTAAGTTAATTAAGACAGTGATAATTAAATTGAGTAATTAATTAAAAGTAATTAATTAGTTTACTTAATTAATGATCAAGGATTAATTAAAGTTAATTGAGAGTTATAGTAAATTAAATTAGAGATTAATTAATTATTTATAAAGATTTATTAATTTGAAATTAATAATAATTAATCTAAGTTAATTACTTAAGAAAAGTAATTAAAGAGTTGTTAATAGTTAATGAAGATCATTAACTATGGATTATTAAATAATTAATTAATGTAATTAATTTTAATAGTTAATTAGATTAATTAATTTAAAGATAATCAATTATAGAATTTGTTTTAAATGAATTACTTAGTGGAAGTAATTAAAAGAATTAATTACTCATTATAATTAATTGAAGTTAATTTGTTTGGTTAAGTTAATTTATTAGGTTTAAATTAATTTAGAATAATCAATGGATTGATTTGTTAAATAATTACTTAATGTAATTATTAAGGTATTATTATTTCGGGAAATAAATAATAGATAATTACTGGAAGTAATTAATTTAAGGAAGTAATTTGAGTTTAATTAATTTGAATAATTAATCAAGTGATTAATTAAGGAATTAATTAAGGAATAATTAATTTAGTATAGAAAAGTAATTAAAGGTAGTTAATTACTGATTTAGATTAATCAAGGTGATTAATTAATGTGTTTTAAATTAAAGGTTAATTACTTAATGTAATTAATTTAATTAGAGTAATTAATAATTAATTTATAATTAAGGATCATTAATTAATATAATTAATGATGTAATTAAGATTGATTAATTAAGTATAATTAATAAATGAAGTGATTAATTAATGTAATTAATTAAGGTTTAATATAATTAATTATAGTGATTAATTTAATTAATTATAGTTAATTAATTAATGAAGTAATTAAAGGTGAATTACTATAAGTGGTTAAGGTTAATTAATTTGAGTAATTAATTAAAGATAAATAACTTGAAGGTAATTAAAAGATAATTAATCAAAGATGATTAATTGAAAAAGGTAATTAAAAGATAATTAATCAAAGATGATTAATTGAAAAAGGTAATTAGAGGATAATTAATTAATTTGTAATTAATTAATGTTTAAGTAAGAAGGATTTATAAAATAAAAGTAATTAATTTAATTCACTTTAAATTAATTAGAGATGATATAAATCATTACTTATGAATGGATGATAATACTGAATGCTTTGCATTTGATTGATATCTCTGATGAGATATATGCTGTGTGATATGGATGTTCGTTGAATTGTGATGATAATATGGATTATCTGATAATGTTGATTATCTATTGTGAATTATCTTTCTATGTGAATAAAGATAATTGAATTAAATTGTTTTAACCTTAAAAACAACTTGGCCTTAAAAGATACGTTTTGGATTTCGATGAGACCGGGATCGGGTTTCCGTATACCGGATTTCCAGGTCTGGAGACCCGAATACCACATCGATCCAAATTTACGTTAGGTCGTGAAATCCAAATGGAGCAAGTGAAGACTCGAGGTGTAAGAACGATTCTTTGTCAGTATAACTCTGTGGGTGATTCCGTAATGAGTTGACGGAGATAGTACTTTTAGATTCGAGATAAAGATTCAGAGTGCAAGGGTTATTGTCGTTAACTCTGAGGGTGATTCCAAAACGAGTGTAACGAGATAATGCCTTCGGTTTCGTTCGAACCCGGAACGAACTTGTATGGATTGAATGCTTTCAGCACATCGTCAGGCGGACGATGAGCATTCTAAGTGATATGTTCTGATTAAAGGTAATCGTGACCTCAAGCCTCACAAACCGGGAATGGCTAAAACAGGGGAGGTGCAGCAAGGTTAGTGGGTAGCACCCAAGTAGGACAAGATTATCTCTGTCTAGAGGTCCCTTCTTATTATTATTCGGCTGTGTGGGCAGTTGTTAGCTCCAACTGCTGGGATATCTTGTGCGGGAATTATCCAGTAAGGGATGTTCCGACCTTGTGTTGCAGGGGATTGGGAGTGATCCTCGGTACGGTGATCTAGGCCACGTACTGTGACGGGCGGTACCCCGGTAGCCCTGCCATTGATGGAATCCAAACTCCAATAAGTGCCGTACGTTTTAGTTGTGCCCAACTATGTTGGAACGTGAGATGTAAGCATTCCAGCTATTTTATATTTATTTGAAAACCCTAGACCTATTATAATACAATCGAATTTCCTATCAAATGTTTTGGTTAGCGTAAGGTAAAAACTTACCCATATTTATTGGTGGGGAGTCTTACGTGATACCTTTTCTTTCAAAAGGTTTTGAAGTTAAACAAGTTTAACCTGTTACTCACACCAGACCCATGTCTGACCCAAGTTGTTTATTTCTCTTTTATAAACTCTTGGGTACTCAAATTTTTACGAGTAGCCAAGGGATTCAGGTTTAGCTTTGACGAGTAATCTGGAGGAGCAATGGAGCAGGAGGCTTCGGCGTTGTAGATATAGATAGTAGTTTTCCGCTGTGTTGATCTTTGTATTGATCTGTATTGTGTTGAGATGTAATAACTAGACAGATGTTTATAACTGTCTAGTATGTGATGTGTAATCTGTGTAACTCTGATAGATGATGTATATAATACTATGTAATATTTATGTGATATATTATATTTCGTTTCGTTTCCGCTGTGAGTATCTGTTGTTGTTTTCTTTTCTCTTCTTCTCTTTTCTATTTCTCACCCCTTTCTTTCTTACTGTCGATGCGATTTTCCGGGAGTGGAAAGCCGGGTCGTCACATTGAGAGTTAAAATTTGATTTTACACCACTCAAAGATGTCCAGAATCATATTCTCAGGTTGATGGTTGAAGCTTGACTACCTGACTTTATAAATGCAATATAGGTATTAAACATTCATGTCTAGTTTTCTATTAATAGGATTCATACATATAAATGAATCGATAAAATATACCTAATTTGAGGTAATTGACAAGGAATTTTGAAAATAAGCATCTGATGAACTAATCGGCTTGATTTTCTGCGATGTTGTAATACCGCCAGACTTCCAAGTAAATGAACTTGATATGAATTGTATAACATGTAGATTAGGGGTTTTCCCCATCTCTTCGAAATAAATAGTCTCCTAATTTTGAAAATGATTCAATTCTTGCATATTTTAAATAAGACCATAATAAATTAATAAGTTCATAATAATAATAATAAGTTCATTATGATAAATTTACTATAAGTAAATGAATTAAGTTCACAATGATAATAATAATAAACTAACTATAAGTTTTATAAAAATTGACTAAGTTTATAATAATTATAATAATAATAAATATAAAATAGTAACCAAGTTAAATATGTATTATAGAAAATTAAGAAAATTTGAACTTTAGTTGAATGTGAAGTTTCGGTTTATGAATTTATTATGCATATGTAAGTTAATATTGTTGAATTACTAAGAAAGTAACCTAGCCATAAATTGTTATGAAGTAACCTAGCCATAAATTGTATATCCTTATTCAACAAATATATGTATGTATGTATATTGTTAGATTGGTGGAATGAAATTGTGAAGTTCATTTTCTTTCAGTAAAGAAGAAAGAAAATTCTATCACCTATCATATAAGTCGAATTTGCCAAATCAATCTACAAAAACGAAAAAAAACCTAGTGAACAACAACAAAAAGAAAAAATCCAATATATTAAGAGTATTATAAACATTCATATAATGCAAGAAATAAGATAACTCCATGTATGCTATTGGTATAGTAATTAAATATGTAGTTCATCATCTTAGGGAAGTATGAGTTTATTTATGGAAAAAGGTAATTGTAAGATTATGCCACATAAATCTGTAATAAAACAAAATTAAAACCCGACTTCAAACACTCAGCTAAAACCTAAAAGTTGATCGGCTAGTAAAGGCTAACAATTATGTGAAATAGAACAAAATAAATTATAATGAAACTTAATAGGCAAACAAATTTATTTTCTACTATGTCACCCAGTAACGATATAATAAAATAAAATGAATAACGCAGGCAAAATTATTTTACCAATTTAGGAGTAAATGAGCTAACATGGGTAATATAGTTGGATCATGCAGTTAAATCAATATTTATGTAATTTTGTTAATTTTCTAGGATAGAGATAAGAAGCGATTGCATTGGATCATATCATAGGTTTTTTTACCGTTAATTTTGTTGTTCTTTGTTCTAGTTGAAACAGCATGAAAAGTAATAGTAAAGGAATGGTTTTAAATTTACTTACAATTATAATCGAGAATAATTTTTTCATAAATAAATTGATTGCATATGACGAACGAAAAAATGAGAATGAAGAAATTATATAAAGAAATTTGAATTATGTACAGCTATAGCTAGAAAGTAAACTAAATTATAGATTTGAACGACAGTAACATACAATTTTAATTAAAAGTTACTGTAAATAAACTAATTAATATATATTTAATTTAACTTGGTTAATATTTTAACTTCACATTCAACAATATAAACTTACAGTGGAATTAAAACAAAATAGAATGCTAGGTTACTTCGAGGATCGATATATATATGTAATATAAAGCAAGTACCTATCAACAAGGCTAACATCATAGAATGCTAGGGTCACTCCATAGCAAAGCTCATAAATTGTTATTGAGCGATGAGCATTACTAAGAAAAAAAAGGTAATTTGAAGTTTATGCTGACATCTATAGGAAATTTATGTTGTTCCTATAAATGAAGTTTGGGTTTGGATGACTATGTATATATGTACTTAGCATAGATGCAACTGTAACTGATCTTTTAGAATTTTCTGGGTTAATAAATTTTGATATGCTGGTTTGCTAATGTTTAAACATTTTGTTTTTTATATTTGCATATTTAAGTTATGTATTTGTTATCTTATAAATTGCAGTTTATGCAGATTATTTATTAATCATGCAATTTAAGGGTTATAAGTTGATACAGTGAGCTAATGTGATGTGGATTAGCTAAGATGCCGTCATCCTATCATCTTCATATATGTGAGCATGAATACACACATACAAATACTTTTGTTTTCGTTCATTATTTTAAAGCTTCAATGACAACTAATTTTATTTTTCAAAAAAATAAAATAAAAAAATAAACCCAATAACTAGTGTTATTTTTAAAGCTTTAGCTGTAACCTTTGATCTGCCCTTGCTAATGTTTGACAATTTTGTCTTTGTATAGAAATATTTGTACACCTATTTTCAAATTTGTTTGTAAACTAGTAAACGGTGAAGGCATTTATGATGGATTGAATCAGAGCACAAAATTAAAGGCATATACGAAATTTCAACAAGTAAGATTACAACAAATTCTAGTATCGACAAGCAACACAAATATACAAGTATAACTCATCAATTCCACAAAACTGATTAAATTACCAAATCATTATAAAACTCAGAAACAACAACTTAAATCCAAATATTTCAAAAAATAGTAAAAACAACAGTTGTTATATACAAGTACGTACAAATATTATATTTGTATTGAGCAATTGTAAATGTACACAAAATATACACATAACCAACTTTATAATTACTTGAAAATAACAAAGGATTCTTTACAGTTTCCTCTAGTGCATGTTAAAAACTCAAATAACTAAAATTCTAAGAGAAATATAGCAGAACATATAGATATGTTACATTGATGTACATCCCACTCAAGCAATTTCATGTATGCAATACAACCACCACGTATTATTATTTTTATCAACCCCTGCTTATGGAAGGAGATTGCAGTCAAGTTTGACTTAGAAAGGTACGCATATTTCTTTTCTTGTATTTATATTTAATGCTAGTAGCTACAATAAGTTCCATCGTTTATTTTTGTTTTCTTTTCTGTTTATGTCATATTCACACCAAACTTAACTATTTGAGAAACTTGGTCCCATTGCTAAATTATATTATATATGGCTATAGTAAGTCTACAATATCATCGAACTAATTGTCCTAAATTTATTTAGCCTGATATAATTCAATTTTGTGCAAATATAAGAGAAATTAGTATTGAGGTGACTGATGTGTAATCAATCATTACTAGGTGAAATCTTAGTATTGCCTATATTATTAATCAAATATATTACTGGGACCATTGTAGGAATTTGCTGAGAACAGAGCATGAGGGACCATATGAAGTTATGAACCTTTGGTAGGTGGAAGCAAATGTGGTAATGGAAAATTCTGACCACCAGAATTTAGAAGAAGTAACAACTCTCTGAGAGGTAATAATTCTAAGTAACTTACCTCTATAATGCAAAGTTCTATAGAATAAAGACTACTAGTAGTCGTCTTCTTAAAATGTATATGATTTTAAATCGGCTGAAACTTTTATTTTGCTAAAATGAACAATCTTATTAAACCAAAATTTATTGAAAAAATGTATACAATTTTGTATTAAAGAGTGAGAACTAAAATTATATTAACTAGTAACTCATATTCATGAATTTATAGACTATTGAATGAAATATCTGAATGCTTTTAGCTAGAGTCTTATAAAAATCATTTGTTGATGGTTGTGATTTCTGAATGGAAAGTTATGTCCAATTATGTCATTATTCAAATTATATTGAACTATCTGAATCGATTGGCACATGTTTATATAGATATAAATGTAAATTATTATTGACTCCTCACTTTAATCAACTTAAGATTTTGTTTTGT
Source organism: Allium fistulosum (assembly GCA_030737815.1). Lineage (NCBI taxonomy): Eukaryota > Viridiplantae > Streptophyta > Magnoliopsida > Asparagales > Amaryllidaceae > Allium > Allium fistulosum. The sequence goes on from CM060906.1 coordinate 875,467,686, forward strand.
TTATTTATTTACAAAAAAGCTAGGAAAGTAGAAGAAAATTTATTGACATGGTGACTTATGTCCTACAAATGTGGTTGGAAAAGTAGTAGTAGCAATGTCCTACAAATGTCCTACATTATGTTTCATAAATTTTGTTTTATATTACCTCGGTTTAACAACTGAGGCCGCAAGGGCCTCAGTTTTGAACTGAGGCCGCTGTGGCCTCAGTTTGAGGCCACAGCGGCCTCAGTTGAAACTAAGGCCGTTGAGGCCTCAGTCCAAACTGAGGCCGTTGACGCCTCAACTGAGGCTGCAGCTGCAGCGGCCTCGTTCCAAACTGAGGCCACAGTCCAAAACTGAGGCCGCAAATTGAGGCCACATCGGCCTCAGTTCGAAACTAAGGCCGCGGCGGCCTCAGTTTTGATCCGTGTTAATCCAAAAAAGTTTGCTTTTCACTTGTGCTATCGAATACATTTGCTTGTTTTATTTATTGTCCTTTTGTTGTTAAATCATGTGCTATCACCTTATTACTATTTGTCATTCTTTTTTATTATAAATTTCAATTTAATATGATATTGAATGCATGTAGGTACTTAGAAGAAGCAGAAGAAAAGAGGAAATTGGATGGTAGTTCTAGTGGTAATGATGAAGTAGAAGAACTGGAAAATGATCCAATTGCAGAAGTTTTTGATTCCGATAGAAAAGAAAAATTATTGTCGAGCAGTTAGTTCTACTTCTTATATGGTCAGAGTTTCGTATTCCGTATTTGTAGACTTTAATTATGAATTATGTCCTATCTCTTGTTATTGCAATTTGTATTAGTATGGAATTGGTAAACTATGTATTGGTAACTTCATTATGTATTGAACTTCTCTTTTCTTAATTAATACTCTGTTTTATTACTGATTATGAATATTGTTTATTGATATTGATTAATGTTAAAATAATTGACTATATTAAGAATGAAAATATTTCAGCGTTATAAGCGTTGGCAATTAAAATTTACCAATGCTTATAAGCGTCAGCATAGAAAATTAAACAATGTTGGATGGTTAATTTTTCAACGTTTATAAGCGTTGCTAAATAATATACACCAACGTTTATAAGCGTTGGCGAATACAACCTTCCAACGCTTATTAGCGTTGGGAAACTAAACTCCCCAACGCTTATAAGCGTTGGCAATAAATTGCGACGCCTCAACAGCGACGCTAATAAGCGTTGCTGAAACTGTTTGCGACAGTTATACTCGTTGGGAATCACCTGTTTTGGTGTAGTGACATTCATCACTTCACTTCATTAATTAATTTTGATACCCAAAATCAAATTCATTCACCATTACTTAAGTTACTTTCCATTTCAAACATCTTTTGTTCAAATTAACTTAAGTTTCCACTTATAAATCCAATTCAGATTCAAATTCTATTAAACTTTTACCAAAGTCAAATTTATTATCTCATATTATAAGTTCAAACTTAATTACTTATATTCAACCATTACAGCTTGGATTTTTTTAAATCAAATCTGTTTATCACAACAAAACTTCAATTTCCAATTTACTATGGTAGCAAATCAATCACACGGAAACTCGAAAATGATACTGATGATGCTGCAGTCATCACCGTACTATTTCCCAGCAACAATAGTGAATTCAGTGCTTTAAATCCTTTCAAAAAAAATCTTGATTTATAAATCTACAAATCTTTTACTTATAAAATTTCACTATTTATATATAAGATTATTTTTCCATTGTAAATCATTTTAATTATAACACCATACTTATAATTCATTCTTTTATACAATTTACTCTTCCACAATTGTTGTTTTCATTTTCTTATTCAAACAACTTTTATTTACTTATATATATTTACATTTTCAACAACCAAATATTAAATTATATAGACTTCAACACTGAAAAATTATTCCTTTATATACAAAATATAATCGAGGTAAAATTATTTCATTTACCCAATTCAAAACAATATCGTGCCGAATTGTTCTATATAAATGTTTAGAGATCCCTATCGATAGAGTTGTACGGACAATACCGACCAGAATCCATATACCACTCAACAAATCAATCATCATAATATAAAACAATTTATATTCACTAACAAATACGCTCTCATATCTATTATTACACTCACACTCATTCTAGAGTACTACTGACTCTATCTCTAATGAGTAACACCCAACAGAGCCATGGTTGTCGCTTAACCATATGCTCTGATACCACGTTGTAAGGACCCGTTTCTTCGACTTCCGAATATCGACATCAATACATCCATTGTATCGACTACCGAGCCATCGAATGCCGGAAAACCGAATTCTTAGGGTTTAAGAAAGAAGAGGTAGAAGAAAAGATAGAAGAAAAAGAAAGAAGAACAACAGAACAACATCAGAAACAGAAACAATATCAGAATCTCACATTCGCAGCGGAACAACATATAATAGATAAATGAATAATCTTTAAATCAAAGAACTATATCATTTTATACCTTACATCATCATCAGAGTTTACAACAACGATACAACAATGGACAGTTATATAACTTGTCCTCATACAGAATACACATCGGAATAAATAATATCATATACAAGTGGTACATCTCGCCATCCAGCTCGCCACTAAGCTCCACAGCATCTCGAATCCAGAATGACCTGATAACCTGACTCTAGACTGCCCGTGTGGAAATTGGTGGGCACCTAGAGTTTAGGAAGGAAACAATAAACTCCAGGTCAGTCATGGTGACTGGTGTGAGAACTAAAACAGTTTATCTTTAAAACAACAACAGGATATTTTTTTTAAAATCAATTCGCAATGCTTTTGGAAAATGAGACTACCATAAGACCTCCCGCCACACACACAATGCAAACGCAGAATTGGAGTAGATTTCTTCTTATGATAGTCAAAGATGCTTACTACACAAAATCAAATCCTTTTTGATATTATTATTAGTGCATAGTGTAGAAAACATTTCAAAAGTATAATATAAATCTTAGCCAGCATAGACATTCCGCACTTATGCCTACTATAGCTACCATCTAAACAGTGGTGACCAACATAAGTAAATGGCAGGTTCTACAACTAATATCATACAATGTTCGTATTGGAGTTTGGATTTCCAACAAATGGTCAGGCCAAGGAACTTCCCATTGCCACATAGGTACGCCTCTGGAAAGACGACCTGAGAAATAACCTAACATTACGGTTAGATCTTTGCCAACACAAGGCCGGGTTACCCCTAACTGGGTAACTACTGACACGAATATGTCATCCCCCGATCGTAACCGATCTTTCCGAGGATCCTCGATTCCAACAACCACATAAGAATAATAATGCAGCAACAACATAGGTTAAGTATCTGGGCTCTATACCATGATACCACCTCTATCCAGAAGGAATGACATACACTAAAGGGGCGCAACCCCCTAATAACCTTGCCGCATCCTTCCCGTTTTGACCATTTCCGGGGTGTGAGGTCCGATGAAGTCTCGTCCACAAAGCTACGCTTTGGTACAAAGCCATGCCTTGGGTCAATAAATGATCAAAGTAATGATCACAAAGATAAATGATCAAACAAATGATCATATCACAAATGATCGAACAATGATCATTTCACAACAACACTCAGCATGCCACGTTACCAAATTGGGAGTATATCACTAGTAACCATCAACTACATAACCTCTGAGCTCATACGTCTCAGAGAAGGGTGTTAAGCTAAGAGAATAAATTCTCCGCCACCAACAGATATGTATTTGAAAGAAACCAGCTTTATATCTCAATTTGTAACGTCAGATATACAACCATACAAGTCTGTTCCGGGATCGAACAGAACCGAAGGCACTTCTCACGAAGCCCTTGCAAATCCGGATAATTTTCTAATCACGTCCGGACTTCCCGTCACTAAGGGTGATAAAACCTCTATACTGGAGATCAGCCGATGCAGAGTAACTCGACGGTAATCCTTCCGTTTTCAAAATATCCGGTCTTCAACACCGGTCATCAAATGCAATCCATTACGACGTATCACATATTCGGAATGGGTTATACGACCCAAAGGTCCTTTCCCGGTTAACCCGAATAGTGAGCGCTTATTCAAAAATAAGTGTGGCATTCAAATTCAAGCAAATCGCAACAAATACCCATTCAGGGGTAAATATTGATAGTTGGTTATTTAACTATCAATAAAGATGTGCAACATCATCAGATTCCAAATTATTTATCTTCCAAAAATATCTTTACAAGATATATAATTTTCCACACTTAACCATTTGAAACAAATTTCAAATATTCACTTTTCAGTTTATCTTTAAAAGATAAAATCTCAAAAACATTTCTCTTCATATTGGAAAAGCATCTCCATACTTATTTAATAATAAGTAATTCACAAATCTTATTTTCAACACTTGGAAAATATTCGATATACATAAATCAAAATTAAGTATATATTTCATTCTTTAAGGAAAACGTTCTCTTTCACAAATTTTATTTGAGTCAAACGAATGTTACGTAAAACATCGTTACGACAACTTAAAATCACTAGTATAGGGATTCGAAATTTAGATAGATGTATAAATCCCAATACTATATAAAACATTTCCTTTCGAAAATCAATTACTATAACAACAGTGTTATAGTCCACCCTTTCCTTATTTCTCGAAAACGTCTATTTCAACAATGAATGTTGAAATCTATGTTTTTGATACTTAACACGTTTTAAAACATCCTTTAAAACAATTACTTCATTTTATAATATCGCTTTCCCAAAACATAACCATTTTATTCAATAATGTATTCACTGTCCAAAATCGTGAATATACTTCATTAACCAATTTCAACATTTCTACGCATTTTACTTAAAGAATTATCCACTATCCAAAATCGTGAACAAAATTCCCATCCAACTCTCCATTACTACACCTATCATATAATTGATAATTCGCTATCCAAAATCGCGAATATATCCCCTTTTATAAACTTCTATGTTTAATTTATCAAATTCAATTGATTTCGGATTTTATAAAACAACGTTTATAAATTCCATTTCTATTTATAAAAACTTCAACTTATAAATCTCATTATTAACAAATTCCATTCATATCTCATTTAAATGCCAAAATCTGATTTATAAGATAATTACTTATAAATCTTTTATTTTACAAAATCTATTCATTTAATAACTTCACAATTTATAAGTCTATAAATTTCGTTCACTTATGAAATCCATTTTTTCCATTTTAACACTTATAAAAACTCTTTTTATAATTCCAGTATTCTTACTTTATAAAAATATCAATTTTGTACATCTTTTATATAAATCGTTCATAATAATTCAAAAATCCCAGTATAAAAATCAAAATCGTTATTTTTAAACTTCAAAAATGGATCCGATGATGCAACAGCACCAATCATCAATCACGACAATCAAACATCACATATCATCATATGATAACAGAATATATCACAATATCTGTAAATAAATCAATACGGTGAGGAATCCAGTCGGATCCCTCCAACCCGTTTCCCTACATCCATAGATGTTAGCACAATACCAATTCCGTTCCAGTACGGAATATCGCGGTATATGGGATTTATAAATATTATCCGCTATTATATGGCGCAATAGGGTCTCATCCGCTATACAATGCGAGAAAATCAACTCCAATATATATATATATATATATATTCTAATATATATATATATATATATTGCTATATACATATATAATACTACTTCCACTTTAATGTGAAATTATCGCGGTATATGTTTTTAATAAATAACCTCCGTTTAATAACGGTGTATAATGTCTATTACAATTCAACAACAGATAATAATTTATCATCCAGGCATACAATCAACAATTTTAAATCTAACTATTTAAAATTAACATCGAATACATTCGATTGAGTGAGAAGTTCTCACCTTTGCTTTTAAAACGGTTGCAGCGTTTTATTTCGAATAAAATTAAACAGACGTTTAATTTTACCCTAAATTTTCACTGACTCCAAACGACTCCAATCCAGTTCCATAGCGTAGTGCTCGTCAATACGATTCCAACGCAAAAAATTTCGTCTGAAACGGACCTCGTATGAAGAAGTTATGATAGTTTAAAGTTTATACCAATTTTTATATAAATTAATTTACAATTAAATCTAAATTTCCAAACCCTAATGTATCTCAGCCGTTCATTTCCTCCCACTTCAGATCTGCCCCCCCCCTTCATCTTCCCAAACGTGATATTCACGTTCAAAACGCACGCACAAACCCATATAGCCGCCCCCCTTCAACGAATTATTGAGACCTCCACACTCGACTTGAAGACGATCGGCCACCTCCATTGCGAAACTCTCGAAGAGCTCTACACTCGGCTACAACCTGGTTGAACTCGGCCATCTCTGCTGCACGCAAAACAAGAAGAAATGCACCACTTTGATCGCCAATTGTCATTGATCCGTTGCTCCGTTTTCGATCATCTCCGTATGGATTTGAAGCTCTCATCGTCCTCTACAACTTTGTAGTTGACGACTTTTGCTAATTGTTTGTAGATTTGGAGATAATAGAGGAGGAAGTTTCGAAATTTTTCAGCCATTGAAATCTAGGGCCGGCTGCTGTTGAAGACAAGGGCTTGAGTGCAAAAACAAAGAATGAGGTCCTTATATAGAAAATTTCAAAAACACTATTCACTGAAAAATTTTCGAACTCCAAATTGAGCGTGCCGGTTGGCATTTCTAGGGTTTACCCTACATTCTGGACACAATGGAATAGGTTTTGGAAGCTAATTCGGTCATCTATGCGAGTTACGGAATTAAACGACCGATTTTAAATTAAACCGATTTTAAATTAAACCGATTTAAACCGATTTCGATGCGTTTTCGCTTTCCCCGGGAAAACGGTAAATCCAATTGACACGAAATTTGAAACCATACAATAATTTATCATTACGGATCCGATGAAACTGGTTTCGTCGAAATCCGAGACTGTTTGAAAAATGACTATTTTAACTCGCCAAATTAATATTAAAACAATTTCGATGCGTTTGGAGCTTCCACGGTCAAACGACAATTCTGATTTCTATGAAAATTGAAATCCGATAATAACAAACTATTACGGATCCAATGGAACTAGTTTCGTCCAATTCTGAGAGTGTTCGAAAAATGGCTAATTTCACTAGTCGATTAAATATTAAAATATTCAATTTTCACAGATTAACTCTAAATTCAATTTTAAAAGTTCTATAACATCACTATAACTTCAATATGATTTAATATAACTTTATAAATCATTTTCATTTACATTTAATCCAGATTTCAATTATTTCTGGAATTTCAACTATTAAATTGTCGATTTAATTACCCAATTAAATTCAATTATTCGAAAAATAAATTATTCGGCTTATTAATTCTACTTGTTAATATTTAAAATCAATTAAATATCCCAATTTTAATTGACGGAAATTCTGGGTCATTACATTAACCGTATATGATTTTTTAGGTGAAGTAAAATATATTTATATCATATTAAATTATAGATAAAAACTTTTAAGTTTTAATGTATTGATTTAATTTTTTATATATATATATGTTGGACTTTAATGTATGAAATTTAATTTGAAATAATGATTTTGGAAACCATATATATATAATTTAAATTATATTCGAATTTTAATATGATTTATAGCTATGTATAGTTATATATATATATATATATATATATATATATAAGTCCACTTCTTTCAGTCATCTTCGTCGATCTTGTTTTGATTTGAATTTGTCTATTCCTATTTATCAGCTTTGATCGTCGATGTGTGCCAATCTAGCTTTGCTTTGGAAGTCGTGCTTGCATTTCGTAACTCAATCTCATTGCTTATTCTATCTAGCCTCGAAAGGTGAGCAATCACTCACGATTAACATTCATATATTTATTAAATTTGATTTCAATTGAAACGACAATTGAAATATGCTGTTGTAGTTATTTTAAATTGTTATATATGCTTTTATCTGTAACTGTTCACCTGTGGGATTTGACACCATATCATGTTGTTTATTTTACTGTTATTGATGATATATGCCTGTTATATTATTATATTATCTATTATCACTCTGCAAGTTCCCTGTAGTTTAGAATTCACTATGGTTTGAAATGATACATATCCGAATGGACTTTAGAATAGGAGAAAATCGTTATGGGTTGAAATGATAGACCCAAGCGATTTTCATTGAATTGAATTTGGGATTGCGGGTCGAACTGATATCTACCCGTATATAATTAAATTACGGATTGAAATGATAAATATCCGTATCACTTGACCAAAGGATAGGAAATTTTATACAGACACCGTTGGTCCATATATAAATGTTTTGAAAATAAATTCTATGGTTTTGAAAAGATATATAATTTTAATAAATGTTGATTCCTAAATTATTATATATAAATGGTAATGATACATATAGATTTAATAATGGTATTTAATTTAATTATGATGGATTTAATACATATAATATGTTTAAGTATAAAATTTATATTTCAAAATAGATTTTGGCAATAATTTGAATAAGTTAAGGCTGGGAAGATAATTTGTTGAAATTGTATTCATTAAAGAATTTTATTTAATTAAACCGATTTGAAACTTATTGAAATTGAGATTTATGATATGATTTATAACTTGGTTTGATTTAAATAGTTTAATGAATATTTCTTGTTTAAATAAATTTAAGGAAATATTTAGTAAAAATGAAATTTAAGGCTAGTTAAATGATATTGAATTTATTAAGTGAATATTCCCTGATTAAATAATAATGAAGTTAAATCAAAAGCTATATGAAACTGTTAAATTTAACTTTGAAAATGTTGAATATTAAAGCTTTGAAATATATTGAAATTTAAATGGTCTATTGAGAACTGAATTGAGTTGATGAAATGAGCTTTGAATAAATTTGAATTTGGAGTTTGAGTTGATTAGAATCGATTTGTGAGACTTGAGGAAATTATAAATACTTTACTTTATAAATTATTTAGGAAAATAGATATATTTGAAATGAAATGATATTTGGGTTTGAAGAATAAATTAATTTGAAATGACCACGGTGTTATAGTGTATATTTCTGCCTTGTAGATAGTTTCGCAGATCCTTAGAGGATGGTTATCCCAAACATCCTTTAAGTTATTTGTATTTCAGTTGATATTTCACTTGAATTGAATTTATCGATATAAGAATGTTAATCCTGACTCGAGTGTTTTGTGTTTTGCTTTACGCTCGGGTCAGACTGAGGGATACAACATTTGAGACTCACCTTTGGAGTTTGAAGCTTCGTTTGGAGATCCAACTATCATTCAGCTTTCAGCTCTTCCAGTTGATTTATTCAAAGAAGTCACCTGTCTGCATTGGAGACTTCACTGTATTTGAGATATTCAGTTGTATTTTATTTCATATTCTGTTGTTTATATAGTAGCTTCATGAACTACTATTTATTAATTTATTCCGCTGCATTCTGTTATATACTCTGTGTCTGTGATCTGTGATTATTTTATTTACTGTATATACTGAGTTTTGCCAAATTTAAATTAACAATCTGATATTTTGAGCAATTCAAGTCCGACATGTGTGGATTATTATCGATTTGAATGGTCCAAAATAGCGGGTTGTTACAGGTAAAGCGAAAATTATATTTTCCTTATTTAAGTATGATTTAAAGGGTTAAATCAATTGAAAGAAATGTTTTCAAGGAAAATTTGATGGGGTATAAGTAAATGACTCGGATATTAGAATACCAGATTGGACTGGTATAGGGTCGCACCCTATACTTTAGCTAATAGCTCCTAGCTAATATAAGTCCAAAATTCTAGTGTGTAGGGCTTTATCATACGTAACACTAAAATGATGTTACACACAGAAAAGAATATATAGAGAAGGATAGGTTATTGGTGAGCCTGCAAAACCATTAGGATCAGTTAACCTTGGGAGAAGTAAGTTAAGGACAGACCATCCAGAAGTGTGTCTAACAGAAGTTAGATTATTTATTTTGTCTGGTAGGCCCGAGTCAGCCAATGGTTAGGAGTTATCCAAATAAAACTACATTGTTCGGACAGATAGTCCATTGATTACTTGATTTATGTGCATATATGATATTGCTTTTATTGCTTTAATCAGTTTAATTGCAGGATTCTGGTTTGCAAAAGAATGTTTTAAAAAGGGATATTAGTGAGGGGAAACCCACGCTAAGTGGCGTGGTCTCACTTAATATCAGTAAACCGAGATGTAATAGTATTATTCACACCAGGCTTTATGTTTGACTCGAAGTTTATGTTTTCCCCTTAAACTCTCGGGTGCTCAAAATTTAATTTGAGTAGACTGAGAGTTAAGGTTTTTCAGGTTTAGTAGGTTAGACGAATAAGCTTCCGAAGACGTGCAGGAGGCAAAGTTAGAAGCTATTTAATTTTATTTCCACTGGGATGTATTATGATTGATATGTCTATTTAGTACTCCGATCATCCAAGGGGACATCTTCATATGTCGCTCTTGACGTAACTTGTAATAATTATATTTGATCAAAACCTAGGAATCATTTTGGGATTATGTATCTGAATATGAAATATTTATTTGAAATGTAATCAGAAAAGTTGTTTTTAAATCTGTGTTGATTTTTATCTCATATTCGTGTGCTTCTGATATTATGGATACCATCAAAATAACCGTATTTTGTCACCGGAAGTTAATACTATGGATGACTGCATCATCTGTAGCGCTTAGCTTTGGGCATCGATATAGGGGATGTTACAACTTGGTATCAAAGCATAGGGTTTATGAAAATTTAAAAGGAAATTCAAACTTAAAATGATTTTTGAAAACATAATCCTAAGGTATTAGAGAAATATTAGGGTATGGGATAACACTATAGTAACGTACTTGTATTTGTTATATATAAGTATACGCTTTATCTCTATTCTCCCATCTCCCTTAGGCTATTCTTCTTTATCTTACAAAGACTCAAATGCAGATTTTACATATGTAAGATATGGATGCTAGAGGTGGAAGAGTTAGAATTGGTGGGGGAAGCACCACAATTAATGGGAATGCCAGACCAAACACTAGGAGGAATCCAGGTCAAGCACAAGCTGCTAATGTGGGTGTTGGAATTCCACAAGTTGACATGGGAGCTATGTATCAGTTCTTCATTAACATGATGCAGGCTGGAGTTGCTGCGGGTTTAGTTGAAGGAAATGCTGAAGGAGGAAATCAGGGAGCTCTAGTGGTTAATAATTATGCTGTGTTGAGTAGAGATTATGCTAGGCTGGGAGGAAAACCGTTTATCAGGACCGAGGATGCAATTGAAGTGGAGAACCGGTTACTTCATTGCGAGAGGATTTTTTCTGATTTGGGACTCGGTGATGAGCAGAAAAGGAGGTTTTCTTCTAGGCAATTACAGGGAGCAACATTGTACTAGAAGAACAGTGTTTCGGTCGGAGTCAACGAGGAGACTATGACTGGGGCTGAGTTCATAAAAAGGTTTGAGGAGAGGTTTATGTTAGAGATTGCAAAGTCAACTCTGCTCAAGAAGTTTGCTGAGTTAGAGCAGGGAGATATGACAGTGCTTGAGTATGCAACCAAATTTGAGGAGCTATCAAGATGTGGATACGTTATGGTTGATACTGTTATCAAAAGGAATGAGAAGTTTAGATGTGGGTTGAAGCCTGAGCATGCTAAGGCCATATTATTGCATATTAGAGATCTGTGCAATGTAGTTGTTGAGATGGATTTGAGGCAGGAAGAAATGCTTGCTTTTCTTGAGGGTAACCAGGCAGGGGAAGCTCAAGGAGGGCAGAACCAAAAGAGGAAGTTTTTCCATAAGAAGGGAGCTCAGAAGAGAGGAGTTGCCAAGAAAGGAAAGGCGAAAGTTGTCTACTATAAGTGTAATAAGAAGGGATACTGTGCTCATGAATGCTAGATAGGCAAAGGGAAGAAATTTGCTGACAAGAAAGGAGTGAGATATTTCAACTGTGATCAGATTGGACATTATAAGAACCAGTGCAAGGAGCCAGCCAAGGATGAGAAAGGGAAAGTGTTTGCATTTGAGCCAGCTACCTCGAGACCAACATCAGAGGAAAAGGGAAAAGCTTTGTTGGGAGGTATGCTTTTGATTCATGGTGTATCAGTTAGAGTTCTATTTGATACTGGAGCATCGCATTCTTTTATATCTCATTGTTTGATAGATTAGCTTACCCTAGAACCCTCATACCTACTTACTTCCTTAGGTCATGTGTTTGTTTTCAGTTTGCATGTGTTTGATTTCGTAGGGTTCAGAATTATTTTGGGTATGGATTGGTTAAGTAAATATGATGCTAGTATATTTTGCCATGATAGGAAAATATCACTTAGACACCCTGACTGTAGTGGTTGGATAATATACTCCGTAGAAAACCCTAGTTTTGAGGATGATGCTTTGCTGGGTGTTGTGGTGGCAGAAGATGAGTTAAATCAAGTTTTCATTGTTATAGAATTCACAGATGTCTTTGAGCTCGTAGTAGGACAGCCGTTGAAACGAGCTATTGAGCTTCGTATAGATTTAGTACCAGGAGCAGAACCGATGAGTAAACCACCAAGAAGAATGACACCTACCGAGATGAGGGAGCTAAAGGTGCAGTTGGTGGATTTGAAAAATAAGAACTTTATCAGACCGAGCAGTTCGCCTTAGGGAGCAGCCGTAGTGTTTACGAGAAAACCAGACAGATTGTTAAGGTTATGTGTCTATTATCGTAAGTTGAATGAGAAGACGATAAAGAATCGATATCTGTTACCTAGAATTGACAGTTTGTTCGACCAGTTGAGTGGAGCCAAAGTATTTTCCCAACTGGATTTGGCAACAGGATTCCATCAGCTTAGAGTGGCGGAGGATAGTATTCCTTTGGCGGCATTTAGAACCCGATATGGATCGTACGAATGGTTAGTAATGCCGTTCGGACTAACTAATGCACCAGCATTCTTCATAGATTTGATGAACTGAGTTTTCCGAGAGCACTTGGATAGGTTCGTATTAGTATTTATAGATGAAATTTTGGTATACTCTAAAGATGAAAGAGAGCATGAAGTTCTTCTTAGAGTGGTGCTTGAGACGTTGAGGCAGCATCAACTGAAAACGAAAATTTTGTAGTGTCATTTCTAGAAGAAGGAAGTGAAGTTCCTTGGTCATGTAGTCTCAGAAAAAGGATTGTCTGTAGATTCAGCTAAGATCGAGGCAGTGAATAATTAAAAGAGACCCAAGCCAGTGACTGAGATAAAGAGTATTTTTGGATTAGCTGGTTACTATCGAAGATTCGTTAAGGATTTTTCGTAGATAGCGGCATCGATGACTAAGCTTTTTTTTTAAAAAAAATATAATATATATAGAGGAGAAAAAACGCCTTTCTCCGAGGGCTCACAAAAATAGGAAACAAGATGGGACGAAAACCACCAAAAAAGAAAATACCGCAAAACAACAGCGGAAAATAAAACCAAGACACTAAAGACAGCAACAAATCCACTGTAATGACCCAAGATTTTAGGAATTTATTTTGACAAATATAAGTGAATTCAAAATAATTTTGAATAAATTTTGAAAGGGGATTGATATAGCTTGATAGTGTATCAGTATGTGTGTACATGTGTGCACAGGAAATGCACATGAACTAAAGCTAAAAATCTCTGAACTTTAAGGATAAATACATATTGATATGTATGGGAATATATATATATACATATAGATTAAATCCTTAAAAGCTGAATGCATAAGTAAATATAAATATATGGATGCTACTGAATATTTTTAAGTATACATGTGCATGTGTGTGTCAATACAGAATGATGTATAAATATATATATAGGGGTACTAATTATTTCAGTAAGACTTATATAAATATATATATGTGTTAATAAAATACTAGAGTTCAAATTAGTAAGATAAAATATACAGACATATTTTAGTATGTAGGAAGAAAGAAAAAAAAAACTGAAGATATAAAAAGAACTAATCCTCTTATAAATAAATAAAGGAAGTACATGCCATTTACATGAAAGCTAAAAATAGAAAAAACTAAGATAAAACAGAGAAATGTTTGCTATAGGCAGAATTAGGAAGAGTATTTGATAAATAATAAAATCAAGTCACATTTTTGGCATGATTGTAGACAAAGGGGAAAAGTATTTTCTGAAAAGCAAATTTCTGAAAAAAAAATGTAACCACTTTTCTCTTCACCTAAATTAAGCCGGGAAGGGTAGAACTTTGGGTTTAAATAAAATACAGATAACATGATTTTTCTGGTGGGCAAAAATGGCTTTAGCCAATACCCAAAACCCTAAGGAAGACCCTGTATATATACATGTATATGCAGCAGCCTCCACTCTCTCTCAGAAAAAGAACTTTGAAAAAAAAAGAGAAGAAAAAAAAACAACACCATAGAAATCATAAGACAAGGGAAGGAAAAGAGCTTGAGGCTAAAGGCAGAAGTTCATCAATTAATTAAGGAAACAAAGAAGAGAGCTAGGTGAGAAAACTCACTCAAAATCTAAGGCAACAAGTCCTAATGTAGGCAGCCAGTTATAAGTAATTTTCTTAAAAGAGTATTTTCATATAAGAATGCTTATTTGTGAATTTAAATCTGAAAATGTTTTGATCCTCTTTGGTTGTTTTACTTGTTTGTTTATAAGAAAGTTTTATGTGTAGTTAGTATACATATATGTTTTATAATCCCAGATCTCTGATATGTTAATGTTTAGGAACATAAACAAATACCCAGAAAATAAAATGTTGAAAATAGGCAAGTAATATTGGTTTTGGCTCAACCCAGAAAGATGTCAATAATGTTGAGCTGCAATATACTTATGTATAAGTGCTGAGGCTTGAGACAAAAAGGAATTAGGGGTGCAATAGGGTTGCCTATGTGCTGATGCTCCTGATTCAATGAAAATATATATATATATATGTTCATATGCATAGCAAACAAAATTTTGTGATTCAGTGAAACCAGATCATTCTGAGTTTAACTCAAGCACAAATGTTTGCAAAAAGGAAAACCTCTCTCAAAAGCCATAAGCCAATGTTAGTTGCCTATACCCTTTTAAAAATACCAGGTTGTATACATATACATACAGAATCTTATCTATTTAGTCACCAATGGTTGTTTGCTTGTTTGTCTCTGTTTGATTATGAATAATATGAGATACCATGATATGGATGTTTAGATTAGTAAAATGGATCACTGAATAGTTTAGTCATGAAAAATCAAAAGAGTTATTATTAACTTAAACATGATTAAGAAATTGGGGTCAAGAACACTGCAGGAATGACTTGTGTTCTTGAGTAACACAAGTTGACACATGGCTTGTTTAAGTCCTGAGATCTTCGTGTAATGGAGTGAATTAGTTCATTACAGTGTGTCCATTGATTCATAAATATTGCAGGTGAGACCAGGATAGATAATTATACCAAGGGAATAATATTTTAGATGATGAGAAAACTAGAGTTTTTCCCAGAATTGAAATATGAGGATTGAATAAATGATTTAACTCATATTGGTTATTTTCCTGTTTGGTATGAATGATTGTTTGATTATGTCTGAATTGTATGCTTGAATGTATATGTCATATTGATATATGTAGTCTCTGGAAAGGAAAATTAAAGTGTGCACATGCACAATGACACAGAGCATGCACACAAGTATGATCTGATTCCAAAAGGGCAGAACCTTATGTATATGTATTTAATTTGATTTTAACCTAATTAACTAATTGCTTTTGTGAATTTTCTCATACCAGACATGTGTCTGACCCTAGTGTGCTAATGGCATCTGGGGTGTCTCATTTAAAATGAGGCAGTTTCAAATGCTTTTTCAGGGATTGCAGCAACTAAGTAGGAGTAGGAGCAAGGCTTTGAGAAGAGGATTATAGCATGCTAATCTTAGTTAGATAAGAGCCAAAATGATAAAAATCTGCATGTATTAATGATTTAAATTGTTACTTGTATTAAGTGTTGAACATGGGATGGATATTTTGTTAAGTATTTTATTAAGAGATTGACTTGTATCTGGAATTTATGAATCTAGTTAATATCTGATATTAAAGAAGTTAATCAAAATATTGTAAGTGAATTTAGTAAGAACACCATGTTGAAAACTGAATGATTACATTTTATAAATGTATTAGTCAATTTTGAGTCTTTAGAAAGGATTTAAGTTTTGGGAAATCTGGATAGTTGATTCTCAGAAAAATTAAATGGTTTTATCTTTCAAACATGGTAAGTGTATACAAAAGATAATAGGCATAGGTTGAATGTTTTTATATGACTGCAAGGTTCCCATAATCTAACTTGTTTCATACAAAATGTTTCATGTCTTATTTTTAAATAAAGGAAGGATCTGTAATAAGGGAATTGAAAGCCAGATCCAAATAGTTGCAGTTATATATGCACATAAACATGTTTTGTGCAAATATTAACACACCTTTTCCTTTGTACCTGTAATAGGAATCTGAATTTTTATTCAGATTTTAACCAAATGCATTTTAAATTCCAGACAGATTTTATAAGAAGACAATCAAACATGGACTTATAACACTGAATTATGTGTGGATTGATTAAATTCAATCAATCCAACATCCTCTTGTTTTCCAGAACTCTGATTTAAACAAGAGAGGCATATGCATCCTCATATGTATGTGCTTAACTTTGTGAATGTACTAATATATTTATATTGGTTAATTGTTTTGATCCTGGATATTTCGGTTTATTGGAAAAAGAAAATGACCCTGGAAAATATATTTGGAATGAATGATCAATCTATATATCATCTCTGATAGTTCAAAGGAAGTTTAAATCAAACTTAAAAGTGTAAATGAATATAGGTGGACACCCAGACACATATAAATTGAATGTGCATATGCATGTACATAGAGATCGAATTCAGACGACAGTCGTATTAATTTAGACGTCTAAGATTAAACTTAGACGATAGTCATAATAATTTAGACGTCTAAGGTCAAATATAGACGTCTGTTACAAAAAAATTTAGACGTCTGAAGCTAGTTCAAAATGTCTTTTTCTCTCTGTTTAAATTTTTGATCTCTGAGCCGTCTGTCATAACTAGATAGACGTCTGTAATTAAGTCTAGACGCCTGTCATATTAATTTAGACGTCTGAACTGCTGATTTTGCCTAATTTGCCTATTTAGAAAAGAGATAAGTAACTATGTCAATAACTTGTATGGCATTTTGATTTCTATTGGATTTAAATTCCCTTTGATGGGAAAAAAAATCCTTATGAAATTAGGGTAGAAATAGGAGGGTCTTTTCAGTTGGTATTAGAGCTATGTTATTTAACATAGTAGAAGTAAAGATCAAGTTCTTAGATAGAAATAAAATTTAAAGGAACTAAATATATATATCAATGTTTTCAGTGTGAAAAAAAAAACCACTGAAATAATCAAATTACCAATCAAACTAACCAGCTATGTAAATTATTATTAGCAAACTATGGTAGGGAGACCACCAAATCAGGGAGCAGGATCTTCCCATGCACCACCAATGGTCAATCTGCAAGACTTGGTGAGAGCATTTAGGGATGGGGCAGGACAAAGGCAAGAAAATCCCTATGAAGAACTCTCAAAATTACTTAAGACATATACTCATTTAGGAGGCAAAAGCTTTGAAGGGACAGAGAGTATCATGGAAATTCAAACATGGTTGAGAACATTGGAAAGAATTTTCAATGACATGCAACTTGATGATCAAAGAAAGAGGCAAGTGGCTTCAAGACAGCTAAAAGGAGTAGCTTTAGGCTGGTGGGAAGTAATCATTGCAGGAAGGAATGAGAATGAAATCACTTGGAATCAATTCAAAGAGATGTTGGAAGCAAGGTTTGTACCAGCATCAGCAAAGACTACCTTGCTAGAAGAATTTATTAGACTTAGACAAGGAACCATGACTGTCACAGAATACACTCAAAAGTTTGAGGGGCTTTCCACATATGGAGCAATGCTTGTGGCAGATGAGGCATCCAAGAATGATAGGTACATAAAAGGGTTGAACCCAGGGCTTAGCAGAGCCATGTTACCCTATGCAGACAGGACTTTTGACCATGTGATAGACTTAGCTTTGAGGTTGGAACAGCATGACAAGGAAAGGGAGAAGTTCAGAAATTTTAAGAACAATAATACCAAGAAGGGTAAGGGGAGGTATCACCCTTATGATAAGAAGAAGGAAGAGGCCAGTAATAAAGGCACTGGAGATGTCAAAGCTAAGGAAACCAAGAAGAAAATTGTGTGCCATCAGTGTGGAAAAGAAGGACATATCAAGCCAAGATGTCCAGAATTGAAAGGAGGAGCTTTCAAGTGTTATCTATGTGGGAAAGAGGGGCATATGAAGAGGAATTGTCCTGAGTACAAACAGCAAGGAAAATTGGCAAATTTGGAAGGAAAAGGCAAAGCTACAGTGGAGAGTAACACAGAAAACCATAGCCAAGTGGAAGGTACATTACTTATTTGTACCATACCCATAGCAGTAGTATATGATACTGGGGCAACTCACTCTTTAATTTCTTATGAACTAGTTAAAATGCTAAAACTAAATTGCATATTGGTTGAAACCCCATTGCATATACAAAGTCCACTGGGGAGTTCTAGTGTTTTAAATATGATTTGTGTGGATGTGGAATTAAACATAGGAGGAAATATTTTTGTTTCCAATTTATATGTTTTGAATTACCCAAATATAGGTGTTATATTGGGGGTAGACTGGTTAAGGCAATTTAAAGCCATAATTAATTTAGACTCATCCACCATATCATTGCAAAATTCTAGAGGTCAGAGAATCACAGTTTTATGTGAAGTAGCTAAGGAAGGAAAACTATATCATTTAGTTGACTCAGAAAAAGATTTCAGTGAACTAACCATTGAAGAAATTCCCATAGTCAATGAATATTTGGATGTGTTTGGTGAGGTCAAGGGTGTTCCACACCATAGACCCGTAGAGTTCCAGATCAATCTAGTTCCAGGAGCAAGCCCAGTGATTAAAAAGCCAACTAGAATGGGGCCAAATGAACTAAAAGAATTAAAGAAACAGTTAGAAGAATTGGAAGAAAAGGGTTTTATAAGACCAAGTAATTCTTGCTGGGGAGCACCAGTGGTATTTGTTAAGAAGCAAGATGGCTCCTTAAGACTCTGTATAGATTATAGAGAATTAAACAAGGTAACTATTAAAAATAAATACCCATTGCCAAGAATAGATGATCTTTTTGATCAATTAGCAGGGGCAAAAGTATTTTCTAGACTAGACTTAGCATCTGGTTTTCATCAAATGAAGGTGGAAGAATCAAGCATCAAGTACACTGCCTTTAACACTAGGTATGGGTTGTATGAATTTTTGGTTATGCCATTTGGCTTGACCAATGCACCATCATACTTTGTAGATTTAATGAACAGAACCTTTAGAGATTGTTTAGACAAGTTTGTGCTTATTTTTATAGATGACATTTTGATTTATTCCAAAACAGTGGAAGAACATAAGCATCATTTGCACCTGGTTTTGTCTAGATTAAGGGAAAAAGATTTAAAGGCAAAATTTTCAAAATGTGTATTTTGGAAAGAGGAAGTACATTTCCTTGGCCATGTTATATCTGCTCAAGGAATTTCTGTGAACCCCAATAAAGTGGTGGCTATTCAAGCATGGAAGAGGCCAAGCACTGTGAGTGAAGTGAGGTCATTTATGGGGATGGCAGGGTATTATAGGAGGTTTATAAAAGATTTTTCAAAAATTTCTACACCACTCACTAACCTAACCAGGAAGAACCAAGCTTTTGTTTGGTCAGAAAAATGTGAAAAGTCTTTTGAACAGTTGAAGGAGGCATTGGTGAATGCTCCAATTCTAAAGGTACCACATGGAAATGAAGAATTAGTGGTATACACTGATGCTAGTGGATTTGGCTTGGGTGCAGTGTTGATGCAACAAGGCCAAGTCATTGCATATGCATCCAGACAACTTAAACCCCATGAAGTAAGGTATGCTACACATGATCTCGAATTAGCAGCTGTGATCTATGCTTTAAAACTTTGGAGACATTATTTGTTAGGCACAAAGTTTGAACTTTACACTGACCACAAGTCTCTAAAATATTTATTTTCACAAAAAGATTTGAACATGAGGCAACATAGATGGGTGGAGTTCTTAGCTGCCTATGACTTTGACATACTCTATACACCAGGCAAAGCAAACAAAGTTGCAGATGCTCTAAGTAGACAGCATGCTAAATTGGCTATGATGATGATAGAAGAATTTAAAGACTTGTCTTTGCTAACTGAGTTAGAAATTGGGGAGAATGGTTGTGTGCAGATGCATGGTGCACAAGAAGATAAAGGGAAGTTAAGCTTAATGACACTTCAACCAGATTTAATTCTGAAGGTAGGAAAAATGCAAGAACAGGATGCCAACTTATTAGAGAAGAAAGTGCTCCTCTCAAAAGGGGAGGAAGTGATGAATCACCACATTGATAAAAATGGTTATATGAGATACCAAAATAGGATGTGTGTACCAGAGGACACAGAATTGAAGAAAGAGATATTGAATGAATATCACAGAAGTAAATACTCCATACACCCAAGTAACACAAAGATGTACCAAAATTTGAAAAGAAACTTCTGGTGGAAGGGGATGAAATCTGATGTAGCTAAATACATTGCCAAATGTATGACTTGCCAACAAGTCAAGGCTGAAACCCAAAGGCCATCGGGTTGATGCAGTCTCTTAGTGTACCACAGTGGAAGTGGGAAGACATATCTATGGACTTCATAGATGGACTGCCTAGATCTAAGAGAGGTAATACAAGTATATGGGTGATAGTTGATAGGCTAACCAAGGTAGCACACTTCATCCCAGTCAAGTCAGAAAGAACAGCACCAAAATTAGCTCAAATTTTTATAAAGGAAGTGGTAAAGTTACATGGCATTCCCAAGACCATTGTGAGTGATAGGGATACCATCTTCACTTCAAAATTCTGGAGAAGCTTTCAAGAAGCAATGGGAAGTGAACTATGTTTAAGTACTGCCTACCATCCTCAATCAGATGGGCAGACTGAGGTAGTAAACAAAGTTTTGGAGGACATGTTGAGGGCATGTATACTGGATTTTGGGGGTAACTGGGAAGATTATCTTCATCTAGTTGAATTTACATACAACAACAGCTACCAAAGAACCATAGGAATGGCTCCATTTGAAGGCTTATATGGTAAACCCTGTTTGTCACCTATTTGTTGGGTAGAAGCAGGAGAAAGGTCTATTTTAGGACCTGAGTACATACAAGAAACCAAGGAGAAAATTGAGTTGATAAGAAGAAGAATGGCAGCAGCTCAAGATAGGCAAAAGAAATTTGCAGACATGAGAAGGAGGCAGGTAGAATATGAAGTGGGAAATTTTGTTTTCATCAAAATCTCACCTATGAAAAATGTGCTGAGGTTTGGAAAACAAGGCAAATTAACCCCAAGATATATTGGACCATACAAAATTCTGGAGAGAATTGGTCCCTTAGCATATAAGTTGGAATTACCAGAAAACATGCAAGGTATACATGATGTTTTTCATGTATCACAATTGAGAAGGTGGGTCCATGACAAGGCAGAAATTCTTGAGACCCCAACCCAAGTGCAGATAAATTCTAATTTGATTTATGAAAAGGATCCAGTGGGGATTTTGGCAAAAGATGTGAAGAAGTTGAGAAATAAATCTCTGAAACTTGTGAAGGTACAGTGGAGTCTTGATCCTAGTGATTGCACATGGGAATTAGAAGACAAAGTTAGGATGAATTATCCTAAGCTATTTTCATATTAAGGTATTTCTGATCTTTGATTGTTTTCTTTTTAGATGCATATGTTTTTAGTTATTATAGAACTAAAAATTTATTTGGTTGAGAATGTACTTGTTCTCTGAATTAAGTTTAAAATTTATTTTAAGCTTAGGTAAATTGTGGGACACAATTTCTAAAAGGAGGGGTGTATGTAATGACCCAAGATTTTAGGAATTTATTCTGACAAATATAAGTGAATTCAAAATAATTTTTGAATAAATTTTGAAAGGGGATTGATATAGCTTGATAGTGTATCAGTATGTGTGTACATGTGTGCACAGGAAATGCACATGAACTAAAGCTAAAAATCTCTGAACTTTAAGGATAAATACATATTGATATGTATGGGAATATATATATATATACATATAGATTAAATCCTTAAAAGCTGAATGCATAAGTAAATATAAATATATGGATGCTACTGAATATTTTTAAGTATACATGTGCATGTGTGTGTCAATACAGAATGATGTATAAATATATATATAGGGGTACTAATTATTTCAGTAAGACTTATATAAATATATATATATATGTGTTAATAAAATACTAGAGTTCAAATTAGTAAGATAAAATATACAGACATATTTTAGTATGTAGGAAGAAAGAAAAAAAAACTGAAGATATAAAAAGAACTAATCCTCTTATAAATAAATAAAGGAAGTACATGCCATTTACATGAAAGCTAAAAATAGAAAAAAATAAGATAAAACAGAGAAATGTTTGCTATAGGCAGAATTAGGAAGAGTATTTGATAAATAATAAAATCAAGTCACATTTTTGGCATGATTGTAGACAAAGGGGAAAAGTATTTTCTGAAAAGCAAATTTCTGGAAAAAAAAATGTAACCACTTTTCTCTTCACCTAAATTAAGCCGGGAAGGGTAGAACTTTGGGTTTAAATAAAATACAGATAACATGATTTTTCTGGTGGGCAAAAATGGCTTTAGCCAATACCCAAAACCCTAAGGAAGACCCTGTATATATACATGTATATGCAGCAGCCTCCTCTCTCTCTCAGAAAAAGAACTTTGAAAAAAAAAGAGAAGAAAAAAACAACACCATAGAAATCATAAGACAAGGGAAGGAAAAGAGCTTGAGGCTAAAGGCAGAAGTTCATCAATTAATTAAGGAAACAAAGAAGAGAGCTAGGTGAGAAAACTCACTCAAAATCTAAGGCAACAAGTCCTAATGTAGGCAGCCAGTTATATGTAATTTTCTTAAAAGAGTATTTTCATATAAGAATGCTTATTTGTGAATTTAAATCTGAAAATGTTTTGATCCTCTTTGGTTGTTTTACTTGTTTGTTTATAAGAAAGTTTTATGTGTAGTTAGTATACATATATGTTTTATAATCCCAGATCTCTGATATGTTAATGTTTAGGAACATAAACAAATACCCAGAAAATAAAATGTTGAAAATAATAGTAGTATTGGTTTTGGCTCAACCCAGAAAGATGTCAATAATGTTGAGCTGCAATATACTTATGTATAAGTGCTGAGGCTTGAGACAAAAAGAAATTAGGGGTGCAATAGGGTTGCCTATGTGCTGATGCTCCTGATTCAATGAAAATATATATATATGTTCATATGCATAGCAAACAAAATTTTGTGATTCAGTGAAACCAGATCATTCTGAGTTTAACTCAAGCACAAATGTTTGCAAAAAGGAAAAACTCTCTCAAAAGCCATAAGCCAATGTTAGTTGCCTATACCCTTTTAAAAATACCAGGTTGTATACATATACATACAGAATCTTATCTATTTAGTCACCAATGGTTGTTTGCTTGTTTGTCTCTGTTTGATTATGAATAATATGAGATACCATGATATGGATGTTTAGATTAGTAAAATGGATCACTGAATAGTTTAGTCATGAAAAATCAAAAGAGTTATTATTAACTTAAACATGATTAAGAAATTGGGGTCAAGAACACTGCAGGAATGACTTGTGTTCTTGAGTAACACAAGTTGACACATGGCTTGTTTAAGTCCTGAGATCTTCGTGTAATGGAGTGAATTAGTTCATTACAGTGTGTCCATTGATTCATAAATATTGCAGGTGAGACCAGGATAGATAATTATACCAAGGGAATAATATTTGAGATGATGAGAAAACTAGAGTTTTTCCCAGAATTGAAATATGAGGATTGAATAAATGATTTAACTCATATTGGTTATTTTCCTGTTTGGTATGAATGATTGTTTGATTATGTCTGAATTGTATGCTTGAATGTATATGTCATATTGATATATGTAGTCTCTGGAAAGGAAAATTAAAGTGTGCACATGCACAATGACACAGAGCATGCACACAAGTATGATCTGATTCCAAAAGGGCAGAACCTTATGTATATGTATTTAATTTGATTTTAACCTAATTAACTAATTGCTTTTGTGAATTTTCTCATACCAGACATGTGTCTGACCCTAGTGTGCTAATGGCATCTGGGGTGTCTCATTTAAAATGAGGCAGTTTCAAATGCTTTTTTAGGGATTGCAGCAACTAAGTAGGAGTAGGAGCAAGGCTTTGAGAAGAGGATTATAGCATGCTAATCTTAGTTAGATAAGAGCCAAAATGATAAAAATCTGCATGTATTAATGATTTAAATTGTTACTTGTATTAAGTGTTGAACATGGGATGGATATTTTGTTAAGTATTTTATTAAGAGATTGACTTGTATCTGGAATTTATGAATCTAGTTAATATCTGATATTAAAGAAGTTAATCAAAATATTGTAAGTGAATTTAGTAAGAACACCATGTTGAAAACTGAATGATTACATTTTATAAATGTATTAGTCAATTTTGAGTCTTTAGAAAGGATTTAAGTTTTGGGAAATCTGGATAGTTGATTCTCAGAAAAATTAAATGGTTTTATCTTTCAAACATGGTAAGTGTATACAAAAGATAATAGGCATAGGTTGAATGTTTTTATATGACTGCAAGGTTCCCATAATCTAACTTGTTTCATACAAAATGTTTCATGTCTTATTTTTAAATAAAGGAAGGATCTATAATAAGGGAATTGAAAGCCAGATCCAAATAGTTGCAGTTATATATGCACATAAACATGTTTTGTGCAAATATTAACACACCTTTTCCTTTGTACCTGTAATAGGAATCTGAATTTATATTCAGATTTTAACCAAATGCATTTTAAATTCCAGACAGATTTTATAAGAAGACAATCAAACATGGACTTATAACACTGAACTATGTGTGGATTGATTAAATTCAATCAATCCAACATCCTCTTGTTTTCCAGAACTCTGATTTAAACAAGAGAGGCATATGCATCCTCATATGTATGTGCTTAACTTTGTGAATGTACTAATATATTTATATTGGTTAATTGTTTTGATCCTGGATATTTCGGTTTATTGGAAAAAGAAAATGACCCTGGAAAATATATTTGGAATGAATGATCAATCTATATATCATCTCTGATAGTTCAAATGAAGTTTAAATCAAACTTAAAAGTGTAAATGAATATAGGTGGACACCCAGACACATATAAATTGAATGTGCATATGCATGTACATAGAGATCGAATTCAGACGACAGTCGTATTAATTTAGACGTCTAAGATTAAACTTAGACGACAGTCATAATAATTTAGACGTCTAAGGTCAAATATAGACGTCTGTTACAAAAAAATTTAGACGTCTGAAGCTAGTTCAAAATGTCTTTTTCTCTCTGTTTAAATTTTTGATCTCTGAGCCGTCTGTCATAACTAGATAGACGTCTGTAATTAAGTCTAGACGCCTGTCATATTAATTTAGACGTCTGAACTGCTGATTTTGCCTAATTTGCCTATTTAGAAAAGAGATAAGTAACTATGTCAATAACTTGTATGGCATTTTGATTTCTATTGGATTTAAATTCCCTTTGATGGGAAAAAAAATCCTTATGAAATTAGGGTAGAAATAGGAGGGTCTTTTCATCCACACCAAGATAGAGGAGGAACCAAGATAGTGGAGAAGAATGAGGAATCGATCCACCAGCAAGCACAAACCCGCCTTTACCCTAAGGAAAAGGCCAGACCTCCAAGCCGAACCAAATGAGAGCCAACAAGTAAACGCGAATCCAACAAAAAAGGAACACACGGAAGATGGCAGTCAGAGTAAAGCAGACGCCATCAACGCCAAACCAGTGGCATAAAAGAAGATCAAGACCAGTTGAAGCCGCCGAACAACCACCGTGAAACCACCAGAAATCAGCGATCAAAAGGAGGTCGGATCCCGATACCAGACAACCAAAACCCATCCGAGCCAAAGAAGAACCAAAAAGAAAAGAACCTGAAAAACTAACAACAACATTAAACACAAAAAACAGGGGGGAGGGGAAGTGAGCGCTGGGTGAAGGCCAGCGATCGCTCGCGATGATCAACCTACTCCTAGTCTAGCGTGAGACAAAGCACACGAGATAGAGAGATGTCCGACCAGATGCTCCGCACGGGAGTTCAAACGACCCCTGAAAGGTCTACCACGGAAAGCAAGGAAGACGTCTTTCCTCACACACCGAATAATAGATGAGGGATCCATCCTAGAGTTTTCGAAGGTTGCCTTGTTCCGCGCACACCAGAGGTGCCAGCAGATGAGGTAGGGGATCAAGCGAAAAACAATAGAGCGAAGAGACTTACCACCATTCCCAGACCACCAAGAGTTAAGGAGATCAGAAGGGGAGCAGGCTAAATGGCGATAACCAAGGAGGTTTCCGAAGTAATTCCAGCACGATCTGGCCGAGAAGCCACCAAAGAACAAATGATTCAGGGATTCTGATTCCCCGTTGCCGCAGCATCTACAGCGAGACACTAGAGGGATACCGATTTTTTGAAGGTTCTCGTCAAGTGGCAATCCATCATGGAGAATCTGCCACATCAAAATAGAGACCTTGGGGGGAATACGAGAGTCCCAGATGAAAGAAAAGATCGGACGAATAGGGGCTTGAATTCTAGTAGAGGACCAAGCTTTAAGGATGGAAAAAGGAGATCCATCCCAACCAGAAGAGCCACCATGAGAGTCGGAGAGAGGCTTCACCGTCTGCATGTGCTTCCAGGTCTCACTAGCAAAAGACGGAGAGCCTGAGAAGTTAGAGCTCTCAAGACTGCGATATTTCGCATGAAGGAAAGAGGCCCATAAGGAATTGTTGGCGCCAAATCTGTGCCACAATTTGTAGGCAAAGGCAGCACAAAGGTCTTTTGGATTGCGCAGACCCAGTCCGTCTTCATTTGGGGCGACAGACCGCATCCCACGACACCCAATGGTGTCGACGACCACTGTCCTTGTTGCCCCAGAAGAAAGCGGAGGCCAAAGATCGATAAGACCGGAAGAAAGAAGAAGTGGGGGTCATAGCTGCGAAAACATGAGTTCTCATCGAATCCAACACGGATTTGATAAGAACAAGTCTACCAGCTTGAGAAATAAGAGAAGCATTCCAGCGTAAGATCTTACCCCTAACTTTATCAGTCAAAGGGTCGAAAATAGCGTTGAGCTTTCTACCGCGGTACAGGACAACACCCAAGTAAGGAAGAGGAAGGGTGGCTTCCTTGAACCCGGAGACAGACTCGATCCACGTAGCACGAGTGAGAGGCAAATCTTTCGCATGGACGAAACAGCTTTTGGCAGGGTTAACAAGTTGGCCCGAAGAACGCTCATACTGATGAAGAAAGTCGAGAAGCCGGCGGACAGAGGAGACGCTGCCATTAGAGAAAATGACAATGTCATCAGCGAAGGACAAGGAAGAGACCATGGGGCAGCCCCTCGGTATCCCGAATCGTTGAATCTGACCGTAGGTAGTCAAGGATTGAAGACCGCGAACGAAAGCCTCTGCCGCGATCACAAAGAGTGTAGGCGATAGAGGGTCTCCCTGACGCAGCCCCCTACCCGCTTTGAAATAACCATGAGCCGATCCATTAATAAGAACAGAGAACCAGCAGTTAGAGATAAGCCTCCAAACCAAATCAATAAGGGGTTCCGGAAAGCCGAAAGCCCTTAAGACCTTGATGATGAAAAACCAAGACATGCGATCATAGGCCTTAGCCATGTCCAGTTTGAAGACAACATTAGAACCCCTGACCTTCCGGTCGATCTGGGAAATAAGTTCCTGAGCGAGCAGAACGTTATCAGTAATCAAACGCCCCTTTACAAATCCCGCTTGAGAAGGAGAGATGATACGCTCAAGGTAGGGGGCCAAACGAGAGGACAAAATTTTAGAAATAACTTTGTTCGAAAAATTGCAAAGACTGATTGGCCGGAAATCCAAACACGACCTAGGGTTCTCGCATTTTGGAATAAGGACTATGTTGGTCGAAGTCCATCCAGAAGGAAGAGAACTCCCAGAGAAAAAGGATTGAATAGCAAGACAAAAGTCAGCCTGAATAATAGACCAAGCACTTCTGAAAAAAACACCGTTGAAACCATCCGGACCACTGGCACTGTCCTTGCTAAGCGCAAAGACAGCAGCACGTATCTCCTCAGAGGTAGGGAGATCCGCGATAAGGTCACTTTCCGGAGAAAGAACAATACGAGGAATGAAGGCCAGTAGAGCAGGGTCAGAAACAGAGACCGAAGGAGAGCCCAGAAAGGATTGAAAATGGGACAGGATGGTCTCTTTGACATCTTCAGGGGAAGAGGCCGTAGATTGATCCTGTCGCAAGATCTCACGGATCGTGAGGAGGTTATTCTTCTTGCGAATAGAGGAATGGAAGAATTTAGAGTTAGTATCACCAACAACTACCCACTTGATCCTAGCCTTTTGATGAAGGTAGTCGTTCTCGATACGAAGTTCCGAGGAGAAAATGGTTTGGGCAAGAGCCCAGGCCTCCTTGTTAGCCACGTTAGGATCCTCATCTAGCAAGGATTCGGCTGCGATAAGAGACTCTTCGGCCAAACGAATGCGGTCGAAAATGTTCTTAAAGACCTGAAGGTTCCAATCCTTAAGGCAAACTTTAAGACGCTTAAGCTTACGACCGAACATCTCACAGGGAGATGCAACAAGAGGAACGCTCCAAGAATTAGCGACAACTTGGAGGAAGGAATGGTGAGATATCCACATGCTCTAAAACCGAAAGGAAGATGGCCCAGTTAAAGAGCGGGGAGAGCAGCGGACAACCATGGGGGCATGGTCAGAGAAAGACCGATGGAGATGCTCGATCGAAAAGGAGAAAGGGAGACGAAACCACTCCTCCGACCCGAAAACCCGATCAAGTCGGGAAAGGATGCGGTTCGGGCCCTCTTGGTTGTTGGACCAGGTGAAAGCAGAACCAACAAAGGGAAGCTCAGACAGACCAGAGCTGACAATGAAAGAGTTGAAATCCGCCATCGCAACCCGGTTGATGGCGGCTCCTCCCCGTTTTTCCGCTTGGCAGGCGACAATGTTAAAATCACCACCTATCACGGAAGCGGAGAAGCCCAGCGAATCGAGCCCTAATATGTCCGCCCAGAGAACTAATCTCTCCAATCGATCACATTTGGCATAAACCGCAGAGAAAAGAAAGGGAGAGCTAAAAGAAGGGGACGAGCAGGCCAAGGAAAAGAGCTGATGGGAATCAAATGCGGCCTGAACCGATATCGATTTGGACCATAGGATCCAA
Source organism: Allium fistulosum (assembly GCA_030737815.1). Lineage (NCBI taxonomy): Eukaryota > Viridiplantae > Streptophyta > Magnoliopsida > Asparagales > Amaryllidaceae > Allium > Allium fistulosum. The sequence continues at coordinate 875,497,123 of CM060906.1, forward strand.
ATCTTCCCCGAAACATTGGCAAACCCTCCGCCAAATCCCAAGGATAAGACAATGCCGGAAATGCCTTCCGGTCCCAGAAAGGGTTCCAGAAGAGCGATCAAGCCAACAGAGTGCTTCTTGACAATGCGTCTAAGCCTAGCCGAAGACGCATCATTGCCTATACCACGGACATTCCAGAATAGAAAATTCGCCATTAAAAGCAAGAACCGGAACCCCAAAGAGAGGACTCAGACGAGGTAAAGCGAGTACCGAGTAGATCGGGCGATCTGCTCAGACGCCGCTATAGAGCGTGTGCGAATGGTGCGGGGGGTAGTCTGGACTCTACGCGAGCGACGTCGAGACGTCTTGGTGATAGAGTCGGAAAGCTGGGGAACCGTCTCTGAAGACACTACAAGACCCGGACCCGAAGCAGAAGTCAAAGAGGCACCAAGCGGCGATGGCGCCTGCGAAGAGTTCCTAGCAATGCAGTCGAGACGCTCGTTGAGGAGCGCAATCTCTGCCTTACTCATAAGAGGAATGGAAATGGACAGAGAGCAAGGAGAAGCAGGAAGGGAGCAAACAGAAGAGCAGTAGGGGGAAGAGAGACCCTGAGCAACCGGAAGATCCGGGTGCTCCTGGTTAATCCGACAAAAAGAGGGAAAGCGAATCAGTCGCATGCCAATCTGCCGAAGAAACCAATCAGATAAAAAAAAAGGAGAATAACTAAAAGCTCCGAGAAGGCAAGAGTAAAGCGACACCGGTAGAGAAGCCTCACCCGACGAGGGGGGATAAGACAAAGGCGAAACAGCGGATAGAGGTGAGGAAGAAAAAGAAGAAACAGAAGTAACAGAATGAAGCAGTGTAAGGCCGCTAACGTACAGCGACCCATATTGCTGTCGGAGTCTTACCAATGCAGGACTGTTACTAACAAAACAGCCCCGCGTAGCAGGTAAGAGTCGCAAGACGGACGAGAGAGGGGGACAGGAACAGCAGAACAAGCAAGTCTGGCTATATCTCAGTCTGTCCGTATAGTAGTCAAAAATGGCTACTATACGAACAGTGCGATGAGAAAGCCCGAACCAACAGCTCCATTCCCTCGTAGACCTCCGAATACTCAAATCTAATCCAGACACAGAGAGTCTATAGAATAAAAAGAACGTCGCTGACGACATAGGATCGGCGTCGCCAGGACACACAGAAAACCAACAAAGGACTGCCAGAAACTCAGCCCTGGCAAGAATCCAGAAAAAGACACCGTCAAAGCGACAAAAGTAAGCCCGCAAAAGCACCAGAGGCCAGAATGGCAGGTGCAAAGATAAGGACGACAAGGACCCGCAGAACGAATAAAGGCCAACAAAAACTAAGGGACCTGACACACTCCCAGCCTCAAATGAGACGGCAGTGTCAGGGAGCTCACACGAACGTGTGACAACGCTCATGAAGAACCGACAGACCAACACATCCGACAACCAAACAGCAGTAAATAGCCCAACTAAGCTAACTCGGAAGATGTGAAGTTTGTCTGGACTGATAAGTTTGAGGAGGCATTCCAAAAGCTGAAACACTTATTGAAAAATGCACATGTGTTAGTTGTTTTAGAGGAGATCAGGACTTAGTGGTGTACATAGATGCATGTGGAATAGGGTTAGGAGTCGTGTTAATGCAAAGACATAAAGTGATTGCCTATGCTTCTAGACAGCTCAGACCGCATGAGGTTAGATATCCAATTCATGATTTGGAATTAGTTGCGGTAACTTTTGAATTGAAGGTATGGAGACATTAGCTTTTGGGAGAAAGGTTCAAGTTGTATGCGGATCATAAGTCATTAAAGTATCTATTCTCTCAGAAGGAGTTGAATATGAGGCAACAAAAGTGGTTAGAGTTTTTATCCGCTTATGACTTTGGTATTGAGTACACACTAGAAAAGGCAACAAGGTTGCAAATGCACTTAGTAGGAAACATTAGAATGCAGTATTGCAATGATAGCTGAGTGGAAAGGTTTAGAAGCTTTGACTACATGCAGAATACAGTGGAGATCTGAAGCTAGATATAGTAAGGAAACCGCTATGTTGTCGTGTTTAGAAGTTCGACCGGTGTTGATAAAAAAGATTGCTTGTAAGAAGAAGGAGGATCCATTATTAGTTGAATGGATCGGAAAGTTTAGGGACGGAATGGAGAGTGATGACTTAAAAGATTTCAGTTTTGACCAGAATGGATGGTTGAGAAAGAAAGGAATACTATGTTTTCCGAATGTAAGAATCGTTAGGAAGGAAGTTCTTGGAGAATGTCATCGTTCAAAGTTCACCATTCATCCGGAAGGAACTATGATGTATCAGGACATGAAAAGAAGTTTCTTCTGGGAAGGCATGAAAAGAGATGTAGGCTTATGGGTGAAACATCGTTTGAATTGTCAATAGGTACAAGTTGAACATCAGAAACCAAGTGGGTTACTTCAGCCTTTAGATGTTCAAGTATGGAAATGGGATTCTATCTCAATGAATTTTATAGACGGGTTGCCAAGGTCGAGTAGAGGAAAAGAAAGTATATGGACTATAGTGGACAAGTTGACCAAGAGTGCCCATTTCATTCCAGTTAAGTCAACAAGGACGGCACCTATTTTAGCTAAGTTGTTTATGAAGATATAGTAAGACTGCATGGAATTCCTAGTAGTATAGTAAGTGATAAAGATTCCTTATTCACTACCAATTCTGGAAGAGTCTACAGGAGACTTTAGGTACCAAGCTCAAGATGGGTACCACTTACCATCCACAGATAGATTGGAAAATGGAAAGAGTTAACAAAGTCTTGGAAGATTTGTTACCAGCTTGTGTGCTAGATTTTGGGGGATCATGGGAAGACCATTTACACTTAGTCGAGTTTTCGTATAACAACGGTTATCAGGCTAGTATAGGGATGGCATCGTTTGAAACTTTGTATGGAAGGCAATGCAAATCTCCCGTTTGTTGGTTAGAAACTGGGGATAGGTTAGTTCTTGGTCCGAATTAGGTTAGGGAAGCTGCAGAAAAGATTGAGTTCATTCGAGCCAGAATGAAGGAAGCTTGGTCTAGGCAGAAGGGCTATGCTGATAGAAGACGGAAAGTCTTAGAGTTATCAGTTGGAAATCATGTTTTCGTCAAGATATCACCAATGAAAGGTGTAATTCGATTTAAAAAATTAGGAAAATTGGAACCAAAATTTGTTGGACCATTCCCTATTACGGAAAGGATTAGGAAACTGGCGTATAGAGTAGAGTTACCAAGTAGTTTGGCTGGAGTCTACAATGTTTTTCATATATCTCATCCAAGAAAGTGTATTCGAGATCCAGAAATTACTATAGCACCGACTGTGTTAGATGATTTAGTAGTGGAACTGAATTTGACTATAGTTAGAAAGCTGGTTTGTATATTTGCAAGAGATGAGAAGAGACTAAGGAACAAGACAGTCAGATTACTCATAGTGCAGTGGAGTGACGACGAGAGAGAATATACTTGGGAAACTGAGAGCAGGGTTAGAGATACTTATCCTGACTTGTTTCATGGCATGTTTTACCTTTATGATTGATTTTATGAGTACCTTATCGTAATTTCGAGGATGAAATTCTTTAAGAAGGGGAGTCTGTAACACCCCAAATTTTAAATAACATTATTCAAGGAATTTAATTAGATAAATTAAATAGAATAATGTAAAGATTAAAGTGGTTAAGAGATTGAGATTTGTATAATTATAAAGTACTCGTGCCTTAAGTAATGAATAAACAAATGGAAATTTAAAATGAAGTAAGTAAAGGTAATAAGATAAGGGAAAAATAGGAATAGGTTATATTCTTATACCCTAAACCCTTATTCCAATTTCATTTATAATATACACAAACAAAAACTAAACCTAGAGCTTGGTCGGCCACCATTAGAAGAAATCTAAAGGAAGATAAGAAAGAATTCTAGAAGGAAGCTTAATCAAATCAATTCAAGGGAAAATCTCAAACTCCTTAACAACAAGCTAAGGTGAATAATAGATCGCATCTCATTTTTATTTCTTTTGGTTTCTAGATAAGATCCAAATTTAGTTTGTAGGAAAAATGCCATGTTTTGATTGTTTAAATGGTTATATATGCTTGTTGATGATTTACGTTGTTTCATATAGATTTTATAATAAAATTTGATTTGAAAAACCTATCAAATGACATCCAAACTGCTTGCGTTTTTTATATAAGGTCAGAAACATTATATTTGTGACATCCCGAAATTTCTAGCAATATCAATTTAATAATCTGTGTTGAAAATTAAATTGATTTGATAATTTTTGTTGATAAATTCAAATTGATTTAATAATCTTCTTTTGAATAAATATTTAACTGAGAATTTATCTTTTAAAAGCTAATAAATTGTTCTATTTATAATGTATATATATTTGTATATATATTGTAAATAGAAATCTTTGGTTTGCATTTAATAAATAAATAAAGCTTGTTTTCAAATTCTAATATATTTTTGGTAATTTGGAAATTAGGATTTAATATAGAATATATGGTTTTAAAATAGTTAAGGTAAATGTTTAATTGATTTAAATTTATCTCTTAGCTTAAGTTTAAGGTTAATTAAAAAGGGTTGTTTTAAAATGTTGTTTAATAAATATGATATATTAACTCATTTAAATAATAATAGGAAGTTATAATCTCTTTTATAAATTATTTAATTTGATAAATTATTGTTTTCAAATAACATTTAGTAATGTATTGTTATATATATATAAATATGAATAGACTTTAAAATAGAAGTGTTATTTTCAAATTTAATATGTTGTTATATATGTATATATAACTTGATTTTAAAATTGGATTTAGAATTTAGTTTGAATTTAAAAGTCTTAAAATTAAATAGGGTAGATATTTAAAATGTTGGATTTTAAAGACATTTGTATAAGCTTTTATTTGTATATATATATATACATAGATTTAATTTATTTTCTCTAAAAGGTAATTCATAAGAATAAAGTTTTAATTTAAAAATAAAATATGAATATAAAGTAAAATGTTGATACTTAAGTTTTAAAAAGAAATATAAAGTAGTAGTTAGTAGTAGGAATAGATATATATAAAGTAAAATATACATTGGTTAAATTCTTTCATCTTGTCAAGTATAGAAAACTTATCTATATTTCAAAGCATAAGACACTTGATAGTTCTAGGAACAAATGTAGATGCAAGGCTGTAAGTAAATTTAAAGGGCAAGAATAAACAAAGTAAAAGAAAAGATATCTTCATGTTGCAGGCAAGAAAAATATATTCATGTTACAGGGGAATAACTTTGTACACTTGAAAAATATATACAATGAAGATAAGTACATACGAAATAAAGTATGAGATATGTATGTGTAGACATAAGGACACAAGGCATTTAATGTTTATATCTCTAGTACATTGTATAGATCACTTCAGCCCCCAAAGTGAAAAAAAATCTCTGAACAATCTTGTACCAGTGAAGTAACATAGCCTGTAAACTCTTTTCTTTATCAACCTTTTCCATTTCATTTCGTTTATCCAAATATAAGCAAACCAGAGGATAAGCAAGCAACAACTCAACTATAAACAACCTTTCAAACTTAAACAAAAACTCAGTTTAAACATCAATAAAAATCAGAGATCTAGAGAAAAAGTTTCCAGCTTGCAACTTCATGCCTGGGTCAAAATTGATGTACTCTGTCTTCATTTTCAAATCAGGTGAGTAACATTTAAATTTAAAAACTAAGTACATAGATGTCTGCTTGTTTGTGAAGCCCTGAGATGGATGATACTTTGTTTATGCATATATAAGTGTTAACTCTGTGGTTATGAATATATGTAAGCATGCATATCTGATATGTACATCTGTAGCACTTAACACCTCTGTTTTAAATTTCCTAGTTAAGTTTGTTTTCATATTTCTTTATCTCGTGATCTAGGCTCTGTTAAGTTTTGAAATACAAATGAAGTATGAATGTTATACCATAAATGTTAGTTTAAAAATATATAGTTATTTAAAATAACAGGGTAATGTTCAGGAAATATAAACACAGTGAAACCTTCAATTAAGTCAAAAATTATTTGTCGTAGATTATAGATTCAGGTGTATGAATCAAAAGCTAAAGCTAAAATATGATTTATAAACAAAAATGGAAATTTTTCATTGAGAAATAAAGGAGCAGTTTACAGATGAACAAAAATCATTCTTTTACAAATTTCTGTTGATTTAATAAATTGTCGATGCTGAAATTTGTTATGGAGTTAAATTATTGATTAGTGGATATAGGAAAAATGTTGGAAATTTTTTATAATGCAAGACTTTGTAACTCGAATTGAAATTAGGGTTTAACGCACTGTTTTGACGAGGCTTAGTGTTTCGATTCGTTTGTCTTCTTCGATTGATCGAGTTCAACGGAACTCTGGGGGAAGGAAGCTATGGCATAGTCGAAGACGTGGCTGGAGTTTCAGAGGTGATGGTGGTCGGGGCTTCGTGGTCGAGGCGTTTCCAGGTTAGGAGTTTTGTTCCTGGTTCCGTTCCAGGTTTGGTTTATTATTCTCGAATTCGATTTCGAGTATGGAGGGTTGTTCTAGTGATTGATTTTGTGTGCAGAGATGTTTTTGGGTATGTGAAGATCATCATCGATGATCAGAGGGGGACAGTGCCACCGTGCACGTGCACGGTGCACTTCCTCGTTTTGTGAAGACTGGGTTGGCAGGGAAGGTTGTCTCGAGTAATTCTCGAGTTATTTCGTGAGATGCTCGAAGTCGAGAGGGATTTGGCCCGAAGTAAAATAGGGTTGTCTCGAGTTAAATTTGGTTACAGGTTTTTAAGGGGAAACCTGTTCTGTTTTTAAATTTTTAAAATAAAATTTAAACTGAAGTTTAAATGAAAAGCAAAGTTTTAAAAACAAGTTTAAATCTAAGTTTTAAATCTGGTTCAAGTTAGTTTGAATATCAGTTTAAAAATAATTTAAAGTTTTTAAATTTAAATTGTTTTTAACTACTTTAAAATGGTTAAAAGGGTTGAATTTTAAAATGAAGATTTAAAATGTAAGTAGGTTTTAAAATCTAAAGTTTAATCTGGAATCAAGGTTTAATCTGCATTCCAGTTTTGAAATAAAAGGAAGTTTTTTTTAAAAAAAAAAGTAAATTGTTTAATTTCTTTGTTAATGCTAACTTAATCATTAATAAGAAATGGTTTTATCCTTAAGATAATTAGGATTTAATGATTTGGATTCATTAAATTGTTAAGATAATTAAAAATGGATAATTAATTAATTTATTTAATTAATGATATGGTTGATTAATTAAGTAATTAAGAGTTTAAATTAATTAATTAAAGTTAAGACTAATTAATTAGGAATAATTAATTTGTAATTAAAGATCATTAATTTGATAAGATTAGATTTTAAATTAATTGTTAAATGTTAATTAATCAAGTAATTAAAGGTTAATTAAGTTACAGTTAGAAAATTAAATTAATTAAATAATTAGTGGTTAATTAATTGATTATTAAGGATAAATTAACTTAAAATTAATATTGATTTATCTAAGTTTAATTTCTTAAGAAAAGAAATTAAGAATTGTAAATAGTTAATGAAAGTCATTAACTTGAGATTATTTAACAATCAATTAATGTGATTAATTTTAATAATTAATTAGATTAATTAATTAAAGATAATCATTGGTGAAAATGTTAAGTGTAATTACTTAATGGAAGTAATTAAGGAATTTATTACTTAAAATAATTAATTGAGTTTAATTTGATTTGTTTAAGTTAATTAATTAAGTTTAATTAATTTAAATTAATCATTGGATGATTTAATAAGTAATTGCTTAAATGTAATAAATGAAGTATAATTACATAGTGAAGTAACTAATGGTAATTATTGTATGTAATTAATTGAAGAAGATTTAAGTATGATAGTAATTTGGATTAAATTACTTTGTGAAATTAATCAAGGGATTAATTGAGATAATTAATTAAGGAGTAATTAATTTATTAAGTGAAGTAATTAAGGGTAGTTAATTACTGAATGTGATTAATCAAGATTGATTAAAAATTTTGGTTTAAGTAAAGATTAATTACTTAATGTAATTAATTTTAATGGAATAATTAAATCAAGAATGTAATTAAGGATCATTAATTTATATAATTAATGATGTAATTAAAGAATTGATTCATTAAAAGTAATTAATCAATAATAAGTGTTTTGAGTAATTAATTAACGTAATTAATTAAGGATTAATGTAATTAATTATAGTTAATTAATTTGTGAAGTAATTAAAGATTAATTACTGTGTTTAGTTAAGGATAATTGATTTGTGAAATTAATTAAAGGATAATTACTTGAATGTAATTAAAGGATAATTAATCTAGGATGATTAATTAAGATGGAAATCTAGAGAATGATTAATTAATTAATTTGTAATTAATTAATGGTTATGTAAGCAAGATTTATAATGATGAAGTAATTAATTTAATTTACTTTAAATTAATTAGAGATAGATAATTAATTTAATTCATTTTAAATTAATTATAAATGGTGTGTTTATGAATCATTGCTTATGTATTGATGGATGATGTTAATTTCCTTGAATGGTTTGAGATCTCAGATATGAGATAAATAATGCTATGTGATATGGATTGTCTATTTATGATGATATTGTAGATTATCTATCTGTGGTATTGTAGATTATCTATCTGTGATATTATGAATTATCTATCTGTGTGTATATAGATAATGAAATGAATTGTTTTAACTTTAAAACAACTTGGCCTTAAAAGATACGGTTTGGATTTTGATGAGACCGGGATCGGGTTTCCAGATTTGGATATCCGAAAACCATATCGATCCAAATTAACGATAGGTCGTGAATCTCAAGTGAAGATGAAGATTCAGAGTGCAAGGGTTATTGTCGTTAACTCTGAGGGTGATTCCAAAATGAGTGTAACGAGATAATGCCTTCGGTTTCGTTCGAACCCGGAACGAACTTGTATGGATTGAATGCTTTCAGAACATCGTCAGGTGGACGATGAGCATTCTAAGAGATGTGTTCTCTAAAGGTAATCGTAGCCTCAAGCCTCATCAACCGGGAATGGCTAAAATAGGGGAGGTGCAGCAAGGCTTCGTGGGTCGCACCCACTTGAGAGCGAGATATACCCCTGTCTAGATGTCCTTTTTTATTTCGGCTGTGTGGGCAATTTTGAGCTCCAACTGCCGGGGTTGTCTTGTTCGGGACTGTCCAGTAAGGGATGGTTCCGGCTTTGTGTTGCAGGGGACTTAGGGTGGGTCCTCGGTACGCTGATCTAGGCCAGGTACTGTGATGGGCGGTACCCCAGTAGCCCTGCCATTGTATGGAATCCAAAATCCAATAAGTGCCCTCGGATTTGATTTTAAACCTAGTATGCTGGAATTTAATCATGTAACAATTTCAGCTATTTCTTATTTATTTGAAAACCCTAGACACTATTATAATATCACTGAATTTCCTATCAATGTTTTGGTTAGAGTAAGGTAAAAACTTTTCCATGTTTATGTGTGGGAAGTCTTACGTGATACCTTTTGTTTTCAAAGGCTTTTCAAAGTTAAGCAACTTAAACCTGTTACTCATACCAGACCCATGTCTGACCTGGAGTTTATTTCTGTTTTTCTTAAACTCTCAGGTACTCAAATTTTTACGAGTAGCCAAGGGATTCAGGTTAGCTTTGACGAATTGTGGAGGAGCAATGGAGCAGGAGGCTTCAGCGTTATAGATATGTATAGTGTTCCGCTGTGTTCGTATCTCTGTGTTGTATTTGAGTTGTATCGAGTTGTATTAACTAGACAGGTGTTTATAACTGTCTAGTATGTGCTGTATTGTTTGTGTAACTCTGATGTATATGATACTTTGTAATCTCTTATGTGATATATTATATTTCATTCGTTCCGCTGTTGAGATTCTGATGTTGTTTCTTCTTTCTTCTCTATCTTTTCTATTTCTCACCCCTTTCTTTCTTAAAGATGATGCAACTTTCTAGTAGTAGAAAGTTGGGTCGTCACAATATTAGAGATGGGTTTCAAGTTTCATAATTTTCTAACTTGTTGTGGATTTATTATGAATTTTCTAGTAAAGAAAATGGTTAATTGGTGTTTAAATTATTTTCGCCTATTATATGTAAGCTTTAGGTCAGAAATTTAAATATGTTAGAAAACATATTAAAAGTTATTTATGGGAATTTTTGGAGAATTTTCCTAAGTATTTTATTAAAGATATAAAATTATTTAAGGTATGAGATATAAATGTTTTATATGTTTAGAAAAGGAGAAGGGGCAATTTGCTAAATGTTTTAAATCGTTAATTACTGAATTCAGCATCACTTTTAGAAAAGATTTTGAAAAAGAATTGGCAACCAATTATATGTTGACAAATAAGGCAAGTTAGTTGGAAAGATATTACTTTAAAAAGTTAAAAATCAGTTTTGTAAAGGATTACTGCTTCATCACTTATAGCAGCCACCTTTCGACACCATACATCCGTCCCTAACCAAGTCGAAACCAATACACATGGTATCAATGTCTTGGTACGTAGTGGATTGGAGAGTGGTAGAAGATATAGAGTCAAAACGTGCTTTCGAAGGGGTAGAAGTAGCTCTTATAAACTTGGAACTATTTTGATTACAAATGAAGCTTTCGAAGGGGATGGAGCTTTTGACTTAACTAGCTTGCTTCTGTTTATATAAAGAAAGGGTTTTTGAATGGGTTGCCGCCTTTTATTTTTAAAACAAGCTTTCGAAGGGGTCGAAACCCCTGCTGCTGCATTCAATCCTTCGAATAAATGCTTTCGAAAGGGTACTTTTTCCTTTAAACGTTAAAGTCGCTTCTCCATGCTTTCAAAAGGGTTAGTTTCAAAACCATCCATTTTCTTTTACTTGGGAATAATGCTTTTGCCCCAGTTCTATCAAGACCCTTAGATATATTGAAAGTTAAACCCAAAGGTTTTGAAAACAATGGTTTTAAAAGGTTTCGAAGCAATTTTCCACAAACTTTTACTTGGACCCAATGCTTGCGAAAGGTTTGTTTTAAGTAAAGGACTTAATGCTTTTGAAAGATATATAATGAAAGTTTCAAAGGGGAGATTCCCCAATGTTTTCGAAAGGTCTACTTTTAGTATTTGAATGGAAGGTTTCCAATGCTTCGAAAGGCAAGTTTAAAGTATTTTGAAAAGAGGATGTCTAAGGTTTATAAAGCTTACGAAGGGATACTTTCAATGATTTTGAAAGGTCTATTTTTAAAGATTTTGAAAGGTATGCTTTGGCCTTTCGGCCTAGTACTTCAAAGTAAAGTAGTTAGCTTATTTTGAATGGGGTACTTTCAATGGATTCGAAAGGGACTGTTTAAAGTTTTTAAACAAGGATTTCGAAGATGATATCTTGGAATTAAAACCTTATGTTTTCTAAGTTAAAGAAGGGCTTTAACTTATTTTAAAGGGATAGGTAACCCTATTGATTTAGGTTTTCATCAACATTGTTTTGTGCAAAGCTTATATCATGACAAAGATATTTGAGTAAAGCAAAAGGTACATTTTCCTTGTTTAAGATTTAAACGGTTAAATCAATTTGAAAGAAATATTTTCAAGAAAAATATGATAGGATAGTTAACCCTAAGTAAATGACTCGGATATTAGAATACCAGATGGGACTGTTATAGGGTTGCGCTCTATACTTTAGCCAATAGCCCCTAACTAATATAAGTCCAAAATTCCAGTGTGTAGGGCTTTGTCACAGATAAGACTAAAATGATCTTACACACAGAAAGAAATATACAGAGAAGGATAGGTTATTTGTGAGCCCGCAAAACCGTTAGGAAGAGTTGACCCTGGGAGAAGTTAAGGACAGACCGTCCAGAAGTGTGTCTAACAGAAGTTAGATTACTTATTTAGTCTGGTAGGCCCGAGTCAGCCAATGGTTGGAGTTAGCCAAATAAAACTACATTGTTCAGACAGATAGTCCATTGATTACCTGATTTATGTGCATATATGATATTACTATTATTACTTTAATCAGCTTGATTGCGGGATTCTGGTTTGTAAAAGATATGTTTTAAAAAAGGATATTAGTAAGGGGAAACCCGTTCCGCTAAGAGGTGTGGTCTCACTTAATATCAGTAAACTGAGGTGTAATATTATTATTCACACAAGGCTTTATGTCTGACTCGAAGTTTATGTTTTCCCCTTAAACTCTCGGGTGCTCAAAATTTAATTTGAGTAGATTGAGAGTTATGGTTTTTCAGGTTTAGTAGGTTGGACGAATAAGTTTTCCAAGATGTACAGGAGGCAAAGTTAGAAGCTATTTAATTTTATTTCCGCTGGTATTATGACTGATATGTCTATTTAGTACTCTGGTCATCTAAGGGGACATCTTCATATGTCACTCTTGACGTAACTTGTAATAATTATATTTGATCAAAATATGTGAATCGTTTTGGGATTATGTATCTAAATATGAAATATTGATTTGAAATGTAATCAGAAAAGTTGTGTTTAAATCTATGTTGATTTTTATTTCATATTTGTGTGCCTCTGATATTTTGGGTACCATTAACATTACCGTATTTTGTCACAGGAAGTTAATACTTTGGATGACTGCAGCATTTGTAGCGCTTAGCTTCGGGCCTCAAGATAGGGGTTGTTACAGGATATGTGTTTCTTTATAGTTTAGAAGCATTTAGTAGACATTATTATGTTATTTGCATTAGTGGTACTTTTTATTTTGCATTGATGTATTTGTGATGTTTTTTGCTGTGTCATTTTTTATTTGCATATTTCGTGACATATTTGTTATGTGTTTCAAATTTTTCACTTTTGGGAAATTTGTTTTGTGTTGATGTGTATTATTGTCTGTGTGATACGACTTATTTTTTAATCTATAACTAATGACATTATTATCATAGAAATGTTAATAGGACATATTTTTCCTATGACTACTTAAATTTTTGTCCCTTTTTGTTGATCACAAAAGGAGAGAAAAATTGAGCACATCAACAGCGAAAGTACATATAATGTGTGGGAGAATCAATTTAGTGGTAATTAGGGACACATCCCTATTTTTAAAACTTACCATTTTTATGTCCTTTCCTTTTGTAAACTATATTCTTTTTTCATATTATATGTGGTTCATTATTTTTACTTTTTAAATTTCCATTTTTACCCTTTCATTTTAAATCATATGAAATAAAACTAGATGTTATAATCATCAATTATACCTAATCATTAATCGTAAGCCATAATCTTCAGCTGTAATCTCTTGCTATCTTTAGCCTTAATCACACATATTCTTTAGCCCTAATCGTGAAACATTTAGCTATAATAGAGCATTAGTTATTTGTGTGAGGTAATTATTTATATTTCATTGTTTTTCAATTTTAGATTTGATTATTTATTAGCAAAGCTAGCGTGGTTGAACTGGGCCCCAACCAGATTTATTAAAAAAACAGAGGTATACAGAAAATACTAAAGTAACAAGCTACTTTGGTATATACAACAAAGGAAAATATATAACTCGACAAGAAAAGAAAATCAATTAATACTTTAGAGTGTTAATTAGGGTTTCAAATTTGTCGTTGTCTTCCATTTTATAGTAACCAGAAAGTAAAGTTCTTTTTTCCCGTAAACTTCCCAATGAATATTCTCGTATTTCTCTCCTTCCAAATAAACTAAATACAATGGTTAAGAGTTTGCATCTGTAGCTTACCAGAATCGTTCTTTCTTCTCATTCCTTTGGATATGGTGAACCATTCAGAATTTGAGTTCCTTACTGGTTTATGCATATTTAGCATGCTTTACAAGTTAGACCATATATAAAACTGTACGAGAAACTAAAAAATAGGTGGACAGTGCTATCATAATCTTGTTCACAAAGTACATAAATGGAGCTGATTATCGTGCCTCTTTTAAAAATGTCACCTTGCATGAATTTTCAAAGGAAAAAGGTTATCATTAGGCCTTGAGTTTGACATTAAGATTTTCAAGTGCTATGGAAAAATAGGGATATGTTGATAATTATTAAGCATTTTATAAAAACTTGAGATTGCATGAGACTTATTATGCCAAGAATGTAACACTTTGGAAATTTTAAATAATAAATAACAATAATAATAAGGGTAAAATGAAATTTTACATAAAAGGACAAAATATTAAATTTTCATGAACGTTGGAATTAGGTATCGGGACCAATTCCACTACGTCTGTAATATTGTTTATAATTAGGAAACATGTATAATTTGTTAAATTTGATAAAAATAGGTCAAAATTAGTGGAAAGTTGACTAAGTGGCACTTCTATAATTATTAATTTCGGGATTTAACCTAATAACCATAATTTTCAACTACAAATATAACCCTAACTTTCACTTCTTTTCACTCTAAACCCTAGCCATTGCCTCTCTACTTCTGTACGTTCTTATCTTCTCCTTCTGCCTCATCAAAACTTCTCAAATCTAAACATTTTATGTTCTCTTCTCCAAATATAAATCAAAATAAAACACATCAAAATTAAAAGAAGAAGAGAGAATAAAAATCAAAGAGAAAGATAGAAGGAAGGGCGAAAAGTCAAGGCTTGATAGTCTAGAAAGGAGATTCGCGGAGATTAAAGAAGAGAGAAAGCTTTGAAAAGGTGAGTGGATTTACTACGATATGTTATGATGATTAGCATGTAGTTAATTTACTTTATACTCTACCTAAATTAAAAGTATGATTTTTAATCTTGAATTTATGGTTTTATTTAGAAGAATACTTATGAATTGAAAAGAATAAAAAACCCTATTGATGAATTGACAAAATATTTATTAAGATTTAGGAGGAAGGATAAATTGAATTAAATCTACCATTAATTGTATAGATTTAATTTTTGTATAAATTTTGGCTTGGTTTTGATAAACAAGAGTGAAAACAAAACTTATCCCTTTCAATTTACCTCGATATTGACATAATTCGGCAAGGTAGGTCATAAATCGTCGAGGTAGTATATTCGGTACATTCCCAGACATTACGATGTTTGCTTAGTGTGCATGTGCGATTTATGTGGTTAGCCATTAAGAAATATTAACCCATTGTTAGTTAGGATATTATTTATGGGTATGGGTTCATACATTAGGAATTGACCTAGAGTTATTAATTGTTGACTGGTCAACCCTTGGTTGGAAACCTTCGTAAGTTATTACTAATGTAGGTGTAACAAGAATTATACTCCATTATTTATAAAGTAACTAATCCTTTATATATAATACATGAACACAAATGGACACCCTAGGTGGTGTAGATTATAGTTGTAAATTATTTATTTGTGAACACCATACACTACTAATATAATCCATTCACCGAACTTTGTCGGTTCCCCTCCATTTCTTCCTCTTTATATCTACCACGGGTGATTAGGTTAGTAGGTGAAGCGAGCAAGACAAAGCGCATAGATGAGGTGACTTTGGCGCATTAGAGAATTTTTTACTTATTGTTACTCCTCTATGTAATTATATTATGTTGTCAGTCAAATTTTTATTACGTACTATCATTTGGAGACTATGTTTATGTCAGACATTCTATGTACCACATTCATTTCTCAACCATGTTATTTTGGATTATTTTCAGTATTTATATTATATTTCCTTTGACATTGAGATCTGAAAGTGTTGAATGTTCTAAATTTTATATTAGTATCTACATCTAGTAACTCTTAAAAACCCAATGATTCGTACTTCTTGACATGACGCGAGTTCAAATGCCATTTTGGGCCTGAATCGATGTGTTTGGAGGCGTGAGTTGTCACAATTAGTATCAGAGCTTAGGTTTAGGATTTCTTAAGGATTAGGTGCATACTTGTATATTTTTAAAAGTACTATATGTGTGTGTGTGTACTTATACAAGTGCGTGTGTATTTGTACGTGTGCATATATAAATATAACGTAAACACACCCTATATTCCAGTAATACTTAACACTATCTAAGGAAAGTTGCAAAATATTCCTATTTATGAATAAGTGAGAATGAGCAATCAAATTGGAAATGGCTTTGGTAAAGAAGCTGAGGTTACGGACATGAACGTTTCAGCATGGTTCCATCGGTATATGCAAGCAAGAGGCCAGATGTAATACCCCGTAAATTTTAATAATAAGCTAAAATATTAAAATGGTAAAATTGTAATTTTACATAAAAGGAAAAAATAGTGCATTTTTACAAAAGAAGGAATTTTTGAAATCTAACTTTTCCATTGCATCAATTAGATTTTTCTAGCCAAAATTTATATATATAATGTAAAAAACAGATACCGTGTGAAAAAAATACAAATTTTTTACCATAGCATGCGTATGGAGATTTACACCTATTTTGAAATTAAGTATAAGAATTAATTACAAAAATAAGTCAAAACTTATTTATTAAGTAATTAGTTGAATATTTATGAATTGCTTTAAAAAGAGTACAATTGTAACGACCCAGAATTTCAATCAAAGAAATTTGGAATATTTAATTGATTTTAAATATTGAAAAGTTAATTTTATAAGTTAAATAAATTTAATTTCAAATATAGTGATTTATTTGATAATTAAATTGTTGAATTTAGTATTGATTTTTTTTAAATAATTGAATCTTGAATTTAATGTGAATGAAAATGATTCCAAAAGTTGAATTAATTTCTATTTGAACAAGAATGAAGATATTGAACTTTTAAATTAGAAGTAAAAGCGATTTAACTAATTTTGGAAATTGCTCGTTTTAAATAACGTGTAAAAATAGCCTTCCAGGGCATAGCCTCGGATTTTGACGAAACCAGTTTGATTGGATCCGCAATAGTGAATTATTATAGGCCATCGAATTTCATGACGATTGGACGTATCGTTTGGTCGTGCGGGTTCAAAATACGTAGAAATTAATTAAAGAAATTTTAATTAAAATAATTTGACTTTGAAAAGCTAACTTGGAATATGATGAAATTGGCTTCCAATATATATTCCATTGTATTCGGAATAGGGATATAACATATAGAACGTCAGGCGGCACGCTTCGTTTGGAGTCTAAAATTTTCACGGATGAATAGTACTTTGGAAAATTTTCTATAAATAGCCCTCAACTTTCATCCATTTGCAAACCCTAAATTTATAGCCGCCATTAAATTAAACTATCCAATGGCCATCACCGATCGGGGCTTCTAGGGGCGAAATTAGCCAATGACTTCAACAAGGAAAACATAGAGCACGTCATTACGAAGCTATCCAACGGTTAGATCGAGTCGAAGGGGACCGAGGCGACGACAATTGGCTCACGTTTGAGGGGTGGTTTGGATTCATTATGGGTATCGCAGCAGCGTTCGCACGCATCGTGGCAGCACGTGGAGGCGCGTGGCGGCGCGGCGTCATTGGTCAGGTAACGTGTGTTCGATCAAAAAAAAGTGAGGTGCGGCTAAAAACGAGCTGAGAGGGAAGAGATAGAGTAAGTTTAAATTTTTAATTAAATTAAGTTAATTATAGAATTTAATTATATCGTTCGATTAATAATTCGTAACATGTTTGTACGAGGTCCGTTTGGAGCGCGATGGGTTTGGAGCAAGTTGGGATTTTAGGTTAAAATTGAACGTTTGATCAAATTTTAATTCAAAATGGAATGTTTTGGCGACTGTAATCAAATGTGAGTTAATCTCACCTTTTTGGTTAATTAGAAAATTTATATAGTCAATAAATATTATTTATTGGATGTTTGGGTATTTATTTCTGATCGTTATTGATTGTTTGGATAATATACTAAATTATATTGTTGGTTTGGATATATTCCCCGTGGAGCGGATGGGACCCTATTACGTTTCCATGTAAGAGCGGATGACCCTTTGTATACGAATCTCGCCTCGAAGCGGTTGATTTATATTTTTATGATTATATAATGCATGTGATGCAGAGGGACAGGTTGGAGGGATCCAATAGAATTCCTTACACTGTTGATTTTATTTTCATATATATATGGTGATATATGTCTTGTTGAATGTCATATTGATGACATTGATATAATTTTCTTAATTTGTGCTTTAGTAGCATTGGGCCTCATTTTTGGTAATGTAAACACTATAAAAGGGTGATTTGATTTAAGAAGGAATTTCAAAGTGATTTGGAAATTTTATATGTTTAATAATTTTTTCTAAAATGAAAGTATAATTTTTAGGTATTATAAATGGATAGTTTTATAAAATATCTTAGGTAGAGATTTTTTGAACTACAAGATAAAGATGTTTAAAATCTTAAAATAAGTTCGTCTTTTATAATAAAGGGATATGTTTAAAGAAAAATAGAAATAATTTGATATTAATACTTTTGACATTTATATAAAGTAATATATATATAAGTATGTATGTATATGTATATGAGTACATATAGAAAGATTAATTACCAATGTGAGATTTTGTAAGTGTGAAAATTTATAAACGTAATATTTTAAAAATCAAGTGAAGATTTGTAAAATCATATTTTGATAATAAAAGTATGGATTTATAAACGGGGTTTATAAATTAAAGGAAGCTATTATCGTTTAATAAATTGGAGGATAAACCAAACGAAGGAATTATTATAAGATACGGAATGATATTTTAGAAATGGTTGACTCTATTTTGGGTATTGAACGCGAGGATAGAATTTAGAATGTTAAACGATATTTTTATAAATAAAAAGGAATTTATAATAGGAATTTATCCATATGGAAGTAACGTTGAAGGATGGTGATTGATGTTTTAATTGAGATTTATGAACAATTGAACTTCATAAAGAAAATAAAGTTATAAATGGAATTCATAAATAAATAGGTTTTATGAAAGGTAATTTTTATAAAACGGGAAGAGATTCTTAAATATAGTTTTATAAATATGGAAATGACAGGGCTGAAGATTTAAGTATGGATTTTATCAAGGAAATATATTATGTTCTAAAAGTTGGTTACTTATATTAATATTGTTTAAAATTGTTTATTAATATTTAAATATTTTGAAGGGTTAATTATTTAAATTATTGATATGGTTTGAAATTAATAGTAATGATTATTAATAATATTTTGGTAATTTATCATTATTATTTATATGGTAAAGATTAACCATTGTTTTATCCATAATGGCTTGAATTATTAATTATTATTTTTAAGAGATTAAAATTTAATAATAATTATTTGTTTATGATGTTTTCGAGATTCATAAATTGATTTTTGTAAACGGACTTGGATTTTTATAAGAGGAGCTTATAATATGGTTTGAGGATATAAAGGAAGATTATTTACAAAGTATAGAGGTTTATAAAAAAAGATGGATATTTATAAACAAATTTTAGAAATGGGTTTATAGATTAATAAAAAGAGTTTTATAAATAATTTCATTGTTTTATAAAGGATTTAGAAATGACTCGGGAAATAATTTATAAATGGTTTATAAAGGGTTTTAGAAATTTATAATGGAGTTTATAAATGGTTTTAGAATTTGGTAAAAGAAAGATCTTCCTCGGTGTTTGTTAAATACACTTATACGGATGAGATAAGTATATGGATATTTTCTATGTATGGAAAAATAGAAGGGTTTGTGAATATATCTTTGTAAAAGTATTTTGATACAAGCATTAACAGGATGGTTTTAATTAATGAAAATATTAATTAAGAAGGCTTAATGTTGCTTGATGCTTAACCAAATGTTGGTTTTTCCTATGGGATTAAACCTCTGATTGAATGTTTGTTATTCGATAGTTAAATAACTGACTATCAGAATTTGGACCAAAAGTAACTTTGGAAATATCTAGGAGAAACATGTGAGTTATATGGCACAGTCATCTCCGATGATGCTGTTGTAACAACCCGAGTTTTGGTGATTACCTATAAATACTAAATATTAACGATGGTTATAATTTAATATTGTGAATTAAAAATAATTGGATTTTAAATTGTTTATTTGGAATAAACAATGGATTTTGAAAATAAAATGCGAAAATAAAGTTTTTAAAACTTTATCTTGGTTGTTTGAATTAAAATGAGTGAAATATGATTTTTATTACTAAAAGTGCAATAATTCTTGTAATTATTGTCAAGTGCTTCTTTTAATATATTTTTTAAAAAAAGAAGTATTTGTTTTAAAATGTTGTTGATTTAAATAAAAAGGTGAAATTTGATTTGAAAATAAATTTTTATAAAAATGATGTTAAAATGGTTTTTATATTTTATTTACACAAGAAATTATATTTGTGTAACTTTTGAAGCTAAAAATGATGATTTATGTAAATATTTTTGTAAATTGGTTATTTATTTAAAAATGAGAGTTCTTGATAATAAAATATTTTTATAACTTAAATTATCTTTTTATATGTTGCAAAATATTTTATTCAACATAGAAATGGGTTTGTATAAATTTATTTTGAAGAATACTTGTGTAAAAGTGTTGTTTTATTAAAATACATAGTGTGTTTGTGTATTTTGGTGATAATTAATTACTTTGGGCTAATTAAATCTTTTATTTGGGTTCAAGCCCATTTATTTTCCTTAGCCTGTTGAGAGAAGTGAGAAACGTCTCTTCTTCCTTCAGTACGTTCATTTACTGTAAACTGAAAACAAAAAGAAGAAACTTACCCTATTTTCAAATCTAAAGCTCCAATCTCAATTCTTTCACCAAATTTAATGTTTTAGTCAACTTATAGCTAATTTACTATAGGTAATCGATTCCGAAACTCGGTCTTTTCATCAAAAATCTTATTGTGAATTGAGTTGTCTATAACTGTTATCTCTTTGCTTGCATGTTTCTGTTTTAAGGATTTGCAGGTCTTTGAAGCCAATTCAAGGAACAAGCTTCCATCTTTCAGCTATATATCCGAGAATTTGCTCTGCAATTGCAAGGTGAGTATCAAAAATCACAAATCTAGCTGAAGCAAAGCTTCAAATGCCAAAATCTGTACAAAATTTGCCTCTGTATATTGATTTTCCTATAGTGTTTTTGTTCTGTGAAAAACTGTTTATGTTGCCACTTTGCATGTCATTTTCTCTCAATTCCAGCAACAAAATGTAGTCGGATTTTCTTCTGTTGATAGTTCAGGTGTTTTAGTTTAAGTGTGGAAAATTTCATAGCAAACCATATTCGATTGATGCCTGAAAACTGTACTGAAAAATCAATACGAGCACAGAAATTTAGCCTGCACAACATCGCGTGGTCTAGATCGACCACTATTTTCCCTGGGTCGACCTATAGGTCGACCCAGAAGCCCCTTAGATCAACCCTAGGGTCGACCTATGGGAGTTTTAGGTCGACACCCAGGTCGACCTGGGGACTTATGTTTTCTGCCTTGTGTTCTTTTGGTTTCTGCCTTGTTCCAGCTTGCTTTTCCTACTTCTTGCTCCATATATTTGTGATATTTCCGATGTGTTTCATGGCTATGATGCCTATCAATTGGCTAGCCAAGATTTTGGTGAATTTGGGATTCAAAATGAAACATTTTTGAATTGAATTCGAATGTCGGTTTTTGTGAATTTTCGGTGTTTTCTCTTGATTTCGAGCACGAAATTTTCCAAATGATTTTGAAATCATTTTTAAATAAATTGGCTATGGAAATTATTATTATATAATATTTTTAAATTATTTTCAAGTTATAAAAACTATATATTGTCTATAATAAGGGAATTTTCAAAGAGTGTTTTCAAAATCGATTTTGGAAAAATGGTTTTAAAAGCTTATTTTCCCAAATAAATTATTTAATATATAAAATACATGTTTTTGCACTATTCGAGCGAATGAGAAGGAGAATTAAACGATTGGGCAAAACACGTGTTATAAGACACGTGCGTTAATCTTTTCAGTTAATTCTTGACTTGTCCGTTTGATCGTTTTGACTTTCGAGTCGTATTTGCCGATGAGATGAGGCAAATATTTTTACTGCTTTCTAGTGTGGCATTGTCTAGCGGTTAGTAAACCGTTAAGTGTGAACGTGTGGCATGGGACGCACGTTTACACTTTTCGGGTTCCTATCTGCGAGTTTGTTACATATTTTTCTAAGAGACATATTTGCCAGTACTGGACCTTCGGGTCACTTGTCCTTGGGATGTTTGTTTAAGAGACGTATTTGTCCATTGAGACGTATTTGTCCTTCAGGATGTTTGTTTAAGAGACGTTTTTGTCCTTCGGGATGTTTGTTTAAGAGACGTATTTATTTGTCCTTCGGGATGTTATCCTTCGGGACATTTGTCTAAGAGACGTGGCGCCTTATTTTTAGAGAACAGTACTTGGCGAGCTTCGGCCATAAGCACGTGCCATATCTTTGAGATGATTTCATTGATTTCTTTGTTATTTTCCAAGTGTATCGCCTTTTTACATTATTGGCCAGTTGAGCCGTTCGAGATATTATATATGGCGATTACATTTTTGGAAATTGAACTCCTTATCGAGTTCTATATTTAAGATTTGGGTTTGCCAACACTTGGCGTTTATTTGAGATTTATACTCTCCTATTTAGGGATATATGAGATTGCCATATTTGGCGTATTTTGTGTTTTGAGACTTCTCTATTTAGAGAATATTTTTATGATTGCCATTTGTGGCGAGTTTTGAGTTTGAGATTTGGGATTCTCCTATTTTGGAGATATGGTTCATAGAAACCATTTTAGTGGCTTTTGGGATTTGGCCGATGATATGAGGCATTTATTATACTTAGTGTTATTTGGCGAGTTTACCTATTTCGAGGACATACACTTAGTGTAATTACCTTATTTGAAGTAGTGGCATGGTCTTACCATTATTTCTTCTCATTCGAGAAGATACTATTATCCCGCCTTTTGGTTAAGGCCGGGATATCAACAAACAGGCTAAAAAGGATGGAAATCAGTATTAGAGATCGATTGGAAACAAGGCTATGATCGATACCGTCAAAACTTGACCGAGCTCCAATCAAGACGGTATCGATTGGGAATGATGAACGAGGATAAGAAAGGCTACGTTTCAAATTTCAAGTCAATCGGAGTTCGTATGCTCAAGTTATGATCGATGCAAACCAAGGAAATGAACTCATTTGTATCCATCATTACGCATCCTTCGCATCGCTTTCCTTCGAATACATCAAGGGAACCTCGGTCGTATCTACCAAACATTCATCAGTTCGAATCCATCAGGTGAGCATCGTTTCGTATCCATCAAGTAAGCATCGATTTGTATCCCTCGGTTAAGCATCGTTTCGTATCCATCGATTCGTATCCATCAATAAGCAACACCTTCGTATCGATCTCGTCCATATATATATTTCATACCGGTCTCATCGTCAACTCAATTCGTATCGATCAGCCAACGCTCGATGCAAAACATGCCACTAAAGACATCGATACGAAAGATATGTGGAATGATCGATACGAAATAGCATCTGGGTTATCGATACGAAATACACAAATTTGTATCGATACGAAGCGGTTAATAACCATCGATACGAAAAGAATACCAGATCGATACGAACAAATCATGTGAAAGTGAAAGACTCGGTCATTCAGCATGAAATGTGGATCTCACCTAAACAATCGCGCCACGTCACTCCGATCGATATGAAAGTGATGGATACGAACATATCAATACGAGATGGATCGATACGAAGGCGCCGGACTATGAAAATGTACAACTTGCATCGATCATAACTCAAAATCTACAAGTCCAAATGCCACCAAATTTTCATAGGTGCTTGCATACAACCTTAAGAATGTCCATGATCGATCCCGACCCAAAAGGAACAGTTTTGGATCGATACGAATTTGGTTCGTATCGATCATGGATCGAGTCGAAATGTCAGGGGATCGATCACGTGGGCCCATCCACGTGAGAGGAGTCTTCCGAGATCCGGGCGAGATATTTCCAGTCTACACCTATAAATAGCAGCCCAGGGTCTTTAGAAAAGGGATCTTTTTGGCTCTTCTACGATGTTACTCTGTTGAACTCCATTGTAATTCAGATACTATCGATTGTACTCTTATAAATCAGTAGAAAATCATCAATAAAATAACAACTCTTCAAAGTGGACGAAGGCTACAACGCCGAACCACTATAAATCTTGTCTTTCTACTGCTTTCCTTTTAATTTTTTGAGTGTTCTTCATATTTAATTCTATTACATACAATCTACCTGTGATCTATGACTGGGATTTTGTGCTTTCATCGACAATTGGGTGTTTGTGACCAATTTTGGCCCAAACAGATACCTCACCTTTACCCTTATACTTCATATATCTATTGCTAATCTGATTTTTTTAGCTAGACCGACCCGTGTATTTTATACTCGGGTCAGATCGAATTGTTTCAGGTAAGATACGTGCTTTTGGACTTTGCTTTGATGCTTCCGCTTGGATATCAGCTTATCCCTTTTTGTGTAGTTTGTAACATTTTGCTTGACTCTGATATGTATATATTTTTGACTTGTTGTATATAGTGTGGTCTTCGAACCACTTATGATGTATCATTTTGTATCCTACCGGGATGTATTAGTGTATATGTATATATCTGTTGTTTGGTGTTCTGTGATATGTTGTGTATTCTATTGTTATATTTTGTTATGATAAATCCGTTAGCCACTATAGTTTTGTATTAGGCATTTATTGGATATGTCGATCCACTTAAGAAAGAAAAAAAATTAGAGCATTAATCGACGTATTTAATAGATGTTTAAGACAAAACTTTAGATGGTCGCTCCTAACCAGCCATATTCTCCGCATTAACAGACAATATTACCCAGTAATACTCTTTGTTAATATGGGTCTCGGGGTGGGGTATCACAGCTTGGTATCAGAGCTGAGTTCAGAACAAAATATGATAAACACAGACAGAAACATATAATACGGTACATCCAAGTATAGTACAAGTGTTACAAATCCCTTAATCATCTTGTCCTTGACCTTTTCGTGTCCTTTGGGGTAGATATAAGTTGGAATATGTCTAGAAATATACTTTATTCCGTAGTATTCCATAATTAAATTAAATATACCTTATCTTATGAATAATCCTTATCGTTATTATTTTATTCTAGCTCTTTTCGATATGGGTGTTTGACACATTCGTATCGAAGGAGCTTGTAGTATCGTTGGATGTTTCTTATCTTGTTACTTCTTTGAGGTTTGCATATCCTATTGAAGGGATCCGCAATATTTGGCTTATCGTGTGACAACATTAGAGTTGATCTTTGTAGTTTTCCTTTCGGTGCAAATCTACACATTAGTTATCACCTTGAATTTAATATGATATTGGGGATGGATTGACTTGCTTGTTATCAAGTCCAATCCTATGTTTTGGAAGGATCCTATAATTTATGCATCCTAATTTGGCTAATTAGTTGTCTCTTGTTCTTCGGAATGTTGATGATAATTCTGAAGTATCTTTATTTGTTCTTGAGTATCGAGATGATGACGGAGTATCTCGAATTCCAGTTGATTGTGACTTTGTTAATATATGTAAGTCCGTTTTGGGTTTGCTACCCAATTAGGCAATTGAGTTTTGTGCTAACCACATTCCTGGTTCTTAGCCTGTTAGCCATCCTTCATAGAGGGTGTCCACTAGGGAAATGAGAAGCCCTAGAAGTAATTGCTGAAACGTGAAGCCAAGCAATTCATTCAGTCCAGCCTTTATCGTGAGGAACCACTGTCATCTTTGCTTAGAAATCTGATGGTATTCTTAGGCTTTGCATCCATCTTCGCAAGCCTAACAAGTTAACCATTAGAACAAGTATCTGTTGCTTATGATTGAGGATATTTGATTTATTGAGTGGTACTAGGATCTTTCTCAGCTTGACCTTGCACCAATTTTCATCAGCTACGAGTGCAGAGGATAGCATTCTTCTTACCACATTCCGCACTCGTATGGTTCTTGCGAGTGGCTCATTATACCATTCGGTTTGGTGAACACTCCAGTTTATTCGCCAATCTTGTGAATCGAGTATTCTGGGAATATCTCGATGAGTTCTTCTTGTATTCTTTGGTTTTGAGTATAACCAACTATATGAATTTTCAAATCTTTCAAATTGAAAATATGTTTTAAGTGAAATTGGATTTTTGTTTATTGAGATAAGCAAAGTATATTTTGTAAAATTATACATGAGGTAGTTCTTTTATAGAAAATGATTTTTGTATTGGATTGTCCATCGAGTGCTTTAAGAATTCTGGTCGATGCGCCTGATCAATGTTATCGATAGGAATTTCCTAAACACTATGATGAGACAGTCAGACATGGTAAACTGAGTTTTAATAAGAAAAGTTTAGAAATTTAATTTTTGTGACAAAGAGGAAATGCGAATTTGAATTGTTTTGATAAATGAACCATTTTGTAGTATAATCAGTTTAATTATGAGAATAATAAAAAAATTATATATATATATATATATATATATATCCCAAAATTTATTTTATGGATAATCAATAATCATATCTTGATAATGAAAGAGATTAGCTATCTCCTTCAAAATGAGTTTTCTTAGTTAATTGTTTTAAAGTTAGATTTTGGAAAGTAATAAAGATTTTTCTAACTAATGAATTATTTATTTCTATGATAATTATATAGAGTTGATCATAATTTTGGTATGTCTTAGCTTTCCGGAGAAAAATAAGATCATTTAATAAGTGATTTAGAAAAAGCTTGTTTGAAAATATAATTTGAAATTAAATGGTTTGGGAAAATTTCAAATTTTAAATTGATTTGAAAGATTAAATTTGGTTTGAAAAAAAACGTGCTTTGTTAAAACAACAATAACTTGAGATTTATAACTCCGAATGAGTTCAAACTTTTTGCAAAAAAAAGAGCTTTTAGAAATCTATAAATTTTCTTTTTACCACTTTATAAGATCTTGCTTTTTATTCTGTCTAAAATAGGTTTGAAAGTAAATAAACATTTCTGTCTTTTAAGATTCTAAAATTTGGGCTGAAAGTAAATTTGGCATAACTTTCAAATCGTGAACTCAATTTTGATGACCTTTACATCGCTGGAAAGCTTAGAATTAGAAGAACAACTTTTATTTTATAAGAGTTCTCTGATTTTGTTGTTTGCTATGTCAAAATTTGTTTTCTTTAAAGCAGGTTTGAAATTGAAATTTACTTGTTTTCTTTGTGGTTCATGTGTATTCTACCTATTTTGTGAATGTAATTGAATTGATGTTTGGTATAAATATATGTTTCAAACTGAAATATATTTTGGTTAAATTTAAGAGTGAAACTTTTTATTCACTTTAAATGAAGAATTTGGAAAATAAAATTTGATTCTTGTAAGAGGTTTTGGAAATTTTCTAAATATTGAGATTTGAGAATTTGATTATGAAGAAAATGGATTTTGATAACCTTGAAAATATTTGTTTAGTAAAGTAGGAATATAAAAATCCATTCCTTGAGTTTGTCTTACCTTTGTGCAATTATCTAGCGATTTGTATACACGCGGTCGTTTGGGTTGGTGGTATTGAAGAAACCACCTACCTCTTTTTGATTTTTCTTACCTCTATTGTTGTCAGTCTTATATTGGTGTGGTTCGTTTCGTAGTGTCATACGGAAGGCCATAATCTTGTTGATTGGAGTCCGGGATAAAGTTGTGCTAAATCCCGACTCTATTCGAGAAGCTTCTGAGAAATCAATCTCACTCAATTGATCTTTTATGTAGCACCATGTTTGTGTTCTTATTCGGAGGTGGGACGCCTTCGAAATCATGATGTATTGCTCGAAGAAAATTCAGTAGTCCACTGATCCCAAAAATTAGCACTTAGGAAACCACAGAATTAATCGAACAATCTTATATTGTTTTTCTATCATCTTGTGTTGGGGTGAGAAATTTTAAACTCGAGTTTATCTATCCTCCTTTGCTTGATGAAATTTATGTTGAATACGGCTCTTCTCTAGAAATTGCGAGGATGCAATTTTTATAAGGGGAGGAGTCTGTAACAACCCTGATTTTGGAGATTACTTGTAAATATTGAATTATAACGATGGTTATAATTTAATACTGTGAATTAAAAATAAATTGGAGATTTAAATAGTTTATCTGGAATAAACAATGGATTTTGAAAATAAAATGTGAAAATAAAGTTTTTAAAACTTTATCTTGGTTGTTTGAATTAAAATGAGTGAAATATGATTTTTATTTAGTGAAAGTGCAATAATTCTTGTAATTATTGCCAAGTGCTTCTTTTAATAATATTTTTTAAAAAAGAAGTATTTGTTTTAAAATGTTGTTTATTTAAATAAAAAGGTGAAATTTGATTTGAAAATAAGTTTTTATAAAAATGATGTTAAAATGGTTTGTTATATTTTATTTACACAAGAAAATATTTTTGTGTAATTTTTGAAGTTAAAAATGATGATTTATGTAAATTGGTTACTTATTTAAAAATGAGAGTTTTTGATAATAAACTATTTTTATAACTTAAATTATCTTTTATATGTTGCAAAATATTTTATTCAACATAGAAATGGGTTTGTATAAATTTATTTTGAAGAATACTTGTGTAAAAGTGTTGTTTTATTAAAATACATAGTGTATTTGTGTATTTTGGTGATAATTAATTACTTTGGGCTAACTAAATCTTCTATTTAGGTTTAAGCCCATTTATTTTCCTTAGCATGTTGAGAGAAGTGAGAAACATCTCTTCTTCCTTCAGTACGTTCATTTACTGTAAACTGAAAACAGAAAGAAGAAACATACCATATTTTCAAATCTAACGCTGCAATCTCAATTCTTTCACCAAATTTACTGTTTTAGTCAACTTATAGCTAATTTACTATAGGTAATCGATTCCAAAACTCGGCCTTTTTATCAAAAATCTAATTGTGAATTGGGTTGTCTGTAACTGTTATCTCTTTGCTTGCATGTTTCTGTTTTAAGGATTTACAGGTCTTTGAAGCCAATTCAAGCAACAAGCTTCCATCTTTCAGCTATAAATCCGAGTATTTGCTCTGCAATCTCAAGATGAGTATCAAAACTCACAAATATAGCTAAAGAAAAGCTTCAAATGCCAAAATCTGTACAAAATTTGCCTTTGTATATTGATTTTCCTGTAGTGTTTTTGTTCTATGAAAAACTGTTTCTGTTGCCCCTTTGCATAAATTTTCTCTCAATTTCGGCAACGAAATGATGCCATATTTTCTTCTGTTGATAGTTCATATGTTGTAGTTTAAGTGTGGAAAATTTCATAGCAAAACACATTCGATTGATGCTTGAAAACTGCACTGCAAAATCAATACAAGCACAGAAATTTAGTTTGCACAACATCGCGTGGTCTAGGTCGACCACTATTCTCCTTGGGTCGACCTATAGGTCGACCCAAAATCCCCTTGGGTGGATCTTAGGGTCAACCTATGGGGATTTTAGGTTGACACCCAGGTCGACCTAGGGAGTTATGTTTTATGCCTTGTGTTTTTTTGGTTTCTACCTTGTTCCAGCTTGCTTTTCTGACTTCCTTCTCCATATATTTGTGATATTTCTGATGTGTTTCATGGCTATGATGCCTACCAATAGGATAGCCAAGATTTTGGTGAATTAGGGATTCAAAATGAAACGTTTTTGAATTGAATTCGAATGTTAGTTTTTGTGAATTTTCGATGTTTTCTCTTGATTTCGAGCACAGGATTTTCAAAATGATTTTGAAATCATTTTCAAATAAATTGGCTATGGAAATCGTTATTATATAATATTTTAAAATTATTTTCAAGTTATAAAAACTATATATTCTCTATAATAAGGGAATTTTCAAAGAGTGTGTTCATCGATTTTTTAAAAATGGTTTTAAAAGCTTGTTTTCTCAAATAAATTATTTTATATATAAAATACACGTTTTTGCACTATTCGAGCGAATGAGAAGGAGAATTAAATGATTGGGTAAAACACGTGGTATGGGACATGTGCGTTTATCTTTTCGATTAATTCCTGACTTGTCCGTTTGATCATTTTGACCTTCGGGTCGTATTTGCCGATGAAACGAGGCAAATATTTTTACTACTTTCTGGTGTGGCATTAGCTAGCGGTTAGTAAACCGTTAAATGCAAACATGTGGTATGGGATGCACGTTAATACTTTTCGGGTTCCTATCTGAGAGTTTGTGACACATTTGTCTAAGAGATTTATTTGCCAGTACTAGACCTTCGGGTCACTCGTCCTTCGCGATGTTTGTCTAAGAGACGTATTTGTCCATTGAGACGTATTTTTCCTTCAGGATGTTTGTCTAGGAGACGTATTTATATGTCCTTCGGGATGTCGTCCTTCGGGACATTTGTCTAAGAGATGTGGCGCCTTATTTTGAGAGAACAATACTTGGCGGGCTTCGGCCATAAGCACGTGCTATATCTTTGAGATGATTTTATTGATTTCTTTGTGATTTTCCAAGTGTATTGCCTTTTTACATTATTGGCCATTTGAGCCGTTTGAGATATTATATATGGCGATTACATCTTTGGAAATTGAACTCCTTATCGAGTTCTATATTTGGGATTTGGGTTTGCCAACACTTGGCATTTATTTGAGATATATACTCTCCTATTTGGGGATATATGAGATTACCATTTTTGGCATATTTTGTGTTTTGAGACTTCTCTATTTAGAGAATATTTTTATGATTGCCATTTATGGCGAGTTTTGAGTTTGAGATTTGGGATTCTCCTATTTTGGAGATATGGTTCATTGAAACCATTTTAGTGGCTTTTGGGATTTCGCCGATGATATGAGGCGTTTATTATACTTAGTGTTATTTGGTGAGTTTACCTATTTCGAGGACATACAATTAGTGTAATTACCTTATTTGAAGTAGTGGCATGCTCTTACTATTATTTCTTCTCATCCGAGAAGATACCTCACCTTTACCCTTATACTTCATATATCTATTGCTAATCTGATTGTTTTAGCTAGACTGACCCGTGTATTTTATACTCGGGTCAGACCGAGTTATTTCAGGTTAGATACCTGCTTTTGGACTTTGCTTTGATGCTTCCGCTTGGATATCAGCTTATCCCTTTTTGTGTAGTTTGTAGCCTTTTGCTTGACTCAGATATTGTTCGTCGACGGAAATTCTATCAGATTAGAAAACCGTCGAACGAATTTTGAAATAAAAATAACCGCAAGCGCACGGCGTACACTTGTAGTACGTGGCGAATACGGGTCGATCCGTAGGGAATTGATGATTTTAAAATTCTATTCAATCAAATTAAACCAAAGTCGAGTGATTGTTAACTAACTAAAAGAAAGTAAAAACAAACTAAAACTAAGGAGAATAAAAATATGAAATTAAAGAGCAATTTAGAGGTAAATCCCCTCTCATGATCACATAAATCAACATAATGAAATTATGATCACTTTTTGGTCATTTTTGAGTTTAGTTGATGCATTTATCATAAGCATGGCTTAATTGTGTTATTAATTAACACACTTAAACCATCAAACTTTAATGCACCCTCTAACCCACTTACTAACTTCAATGAAAATGATATGAAATTAAAAGTAGAATCTATTTTAAGCATGGCTTATTAACTATTGAATTAGAAACATAAACCATCAAATTTTGATTCTAAATCCACTCCCATTACCATGATCATATGTAGATGAAGAGGTAATTAGTGATTCATATGACTAAGCATAGCCTATTTGTTTTGAACAACATAAGCTATCAAACTCAATATTAAACACAAAATCACACAAACATCCAACTTTCCATTAAGCACAAAAGAGACATAAATGAGAAATTATGTTGCATCTACATGATTCAAGAGAGCATCATTACCCCTAAATTGTAGGGATTAGCCTCTCATTTGTGTTATCATGTCAACACTAGTAGAAAGCAACATGAAATAAACAAAAATAAAAAGAAGAGGAAAATGAAAGCTAATGGAAAAGAGAACTACTATTCTACTTGCATAAAATAAAAGAGATCTACACTACAACATAAAAGGAAATAAACAAGAAAAGGAAAAGAACATGTATTAAATTGCATAAAAAAGAATTACATAAAAGAAGAAATGGCTAAGTAGCCATGAAAAGAAAGAGAGCTTTCATCTTATTTTCCTAAGAGAAGAGAGCCTAAAAGAAAGACTAAAAGAGAGTTACATGAAGATATGGGGTATTTATACAAGTGTTAAACCCTAATTCATATTTTTGGGGAATGCCCAAATTGCCCTTGAGGTAGTGTGGTGGCCAAGTAATCATTAACATCCACTAATCCCCACTTAAATGTACATGAATCTTTAATGTCCTTTTATCATTTGCTTAGCTCCTAATTTGAAAATCAAGGTAAGTGGGTGGGGTCCTCCATGATCTTCACTTTGAATTATTTCCATCTTCATTCCTTTGTGTTCTATTTGTGCATGCATATCTTCTTCATCAAACCACTTGTGATTGAAATCAAATTCCTACAAAATAGTATGGAAATTTATAATTAAATTTTCTCAAGTTAATTTATGCACAAAAATGTCTATTTTTCCCTTGGAAGAAGATGAATATGTGACAATTTGGAATTATTTGAATTTTGGTTTAAACAAGTTAAAATACCCGATATGATCATTTATTTAATTTAAATAGATTAAATATGGTGGTAAAAATATGCACATTTACGTGCACATCAAATACCCCCACACTTATCTTTTTATTCGTCCTCGAATAAAGGAAAACTAAGATAAATCCGTTTTCGTAGGGAGCACGATTACATTGAGCATATGCAACAAGCCATTAAACCTCTGGGTGTTCCCAGTAGGACGAGTGTTGTCTCATGAGGGTTTTCAGTGGATACTACCCACAAAATCCAAATGCAGGATGAAAATATTTACAAAATGCAAGATTTATTTACAAAGAGATGAATGCAAGTTTTTGAAAATATATACAAATGAAGGGTTTACTTTTAAATCGACACAAATAAGTTAAATATAGGTTTTGGTCATTATCTTGAAATTTAAGTCATTTACTCGTCAAAATTTCCCACAAAAATTAAGTTGTCATAACAAATAGACTATAGTTTAACTCGTTGCTTCGGTTGATTACGAAGTGTAATTATAAAATGGATCCTTAGTTGATTATCAAAGTTTATCAGAGTGGTATTTTCATTTCTTTTCAATAACAAGTCAAATCAAATAAGTTAAAATAGTGCTTGGATTTCATTTGCTTACTCTCTCCATTTTTTTCTTTTGAAAATTTTATTGATATTAACAATATTTACATATGCCTGACTCAGATAAACTAAGGCCAGATATATTACCCATGCACTGCCTTGCGGACTGATGTGAGGGGAATACAGAGCGTGGCGAGTGAACACACGAGTGTGAACACCTATTGACTGTAGGCGTTATTAAAAAGAATTTTTATAAATATACACCTAGCTCAGATAAACTGAGGCCAGATATACCGATCATGCACTGCCTTTCGGGCTTACGTGAGAAAGGTATAGAGCATGGCGAGTGTACACACAAGTGTGCACACCTGTCGACCGTAGGTGTTAATAGAAAGTATTTACATATATACAAATGTTTTTTTTTCTTTTTTTTTCTTTTTCAGATTTTTTTTTATAGAAAGAGAGAGTTTTGCAAAATCATCTTAGCACCACTTAACTTAGAAGACAAAAAAATGTTATATGCTTTACTTTAAATCAACCACTTTTTTAAAACAAAGATTTTCAATTAGGATATATTTCATAATTATCACGTATGAATCTTCCTATATGCTAGTTAAACCATTATTATTTGTAATCAAACTTCATTTTTATTTTTGTTAAGACGAATAAATTTTCAAAAATTTCAATTTAATAAACCAAAACCATATATTTATCTTATAGTGTTTCTTTAAAAATAAATTAAAATGCTTAAAAAAATTGTTTGTTTTTTTGTTTTTGAGATTTTTTTTTATTTTGGAAAAATTGAAAATGGTGAGTCTCCCCCCACACTTGATTTTGACTGTGTCCCCACAGTCAACCCAAGTGGAAGGAGAAAAATAAAAATACAAACATGACCTTTATTTAAATGAAAGTTAACGGTATTTACAAGAGATCAGAAAGTATATCGTCAAAAAGTAAATGAAACGGTCTTCCAAAAACTAATTCATTTGCCTCATCAAGTATATGAGACACAGTTTAAGCTCGAAAAACCAAATCGTAAAAGATTTCAAAGTTGAATGTTGATTTGGAAAAACGAATGTCGTTTTATTGAAAGTCGTACGAGTTGTTTTATTTTCGATGATTTTCGGGGTTGATATAATAATTGATTGAAATTCAAATTTCTTATCACCAAATTGAAATTCAAATTTCTCACTGAAAACTTCTTCAAAATTACTGAATTCAAAATCAAAATGGTGATTTAAATCTTCCCCGTCGGAATTTAACAACTCGTCATCGAAAAGTCCAAAAATTTCGTGTTCGTTAAATTCGTCTTCCTTTATTGGATTATCAACAACTTCATTGCGTGTCTCAAGTTCAAAATCCAAAGTTGTTGTATTCAAATTTTCAATATCGAGAAAAGGAAGATCGAATTTTAAATTTGGTTCCACACCCTCAAATGAATTGAGATCCAACTCAATTACCGTGTTTTCAACAACTTCATTAAGATTATTATTTTCAATTTCAAAAGTTGTTATTTGAAAGTCGTCGATTTGGGTAAAAGATGAATTATCGCTTGACTCGTCACACGTTGGGATTTGAGTATGTTTTTCACGTTGTTTCATATATGTTTCAAACAACGAATCCGTGTGATCATCGTAAATTTCGTTCATTTGCTCAACAAAATCCAATTTATAGTTATTGACTTGATAATTTTCGATTTGGACGTGTTGAGAACAAAAATTTTCACTCGTATCGTAATTGAGATTATTCCCATTGCCAAAATTATTTGAAAAGTGGATCACATTTTCGTTTTGATTTTGAAATTCATTTTGGAGTTCAAAATTGAATTGGCATGGGTTATACTCGAAATCATTTGAATTTTGAATTGAATTCAAATTTTGATTATTTTGAAAACTTTGATTTGAATCATTGCCCAAATATGAATTACACAAATCATTTATCATTTGATTTTGTTGTGTAGAGATTTCAAGTAAAGACGAAATGCTATTTTCAAGATCTGAGGGTTGTTCGTTATTTTGAAAACTTTGTGGTGCAAAATCCGAATCATTTGAACAATAGTTATTGTTAAAATATCCATACGAATTTTGAGTGAAATCATATGGATTATATTGATTTTCACAACTATTGTAAAATTCAAGTAAGTGGGGAAACTTGGGCATTTTCAAGAATGTTTTTGGTTTTTTTTTTATAAAGAAAAAAATTATTTACAAATAAAATTTATTTTTCAAAAGGTAAATTGATTTTTGTTTTGTTTTTCAATTTTTTTGTTTTTGAAAAGGTTTTATAATTTTTTTTTGGATTTTTGAAATTTCAAAGGAAAATGATTTAAAAATTTCAAGGGAAAAGGAATATTTACAATTTTTTTTAGTTTTTGATTTTTAAAATTTTTTTTTGTTTGTTTTTTTTTAAATATGCATGAACTAATGCAATTAAATGAATGCAATGGCTAATTACAAATGATTTATCCTATGTTAACCCAAAATTGTATAATTACAAATTGTCTTAAATCAACAAGATAGTTCTCGGCCAGGTAACGGGCAGGAGTTATCGGTGCACCACGAATCATCGTAGCAATGCAGCCGAAGGTTTAAGTACCTACAGAGTAACAACCACTATAATATTTACGAATCACCGTAATATTTATAAATGGTTATTACTCTGCCGTAGCCTAGACACCAAGAAATTAAATTGTTCAAAGAAGACAACTTGTTAATATACAATTAAAAGTTATCGATGTCTAATCGTTATTATTAATCAAAATCTAGGATGAAATGCAAAGCAGAAACTAAGCGTGTATTAACAATGCAACTACGAATGAAATTTTGGTTTTTTTTATGAGTTTTTCTTTTATAAAATGCAGGCAAACAACAATGCAAGGCAAATAAAAACAATATATATAGCAACCAAGCAGTTTTTTTTTGGCAAGCAAAGCGAAGCAGTTATTTTTAGCAAGTAGCTCCTTTCCTTTTCTGCTTTTGCAACCTGAAAATAAAAACAAGATATATATACAGTTTTTTTATATCGAAAAAGAAACTAAAATAAATGAAAAACAAAACAAATTCAAAACAACCCCCGTTTCTTTTTGGAAGAGATCTTTGGTTTTTTTTTTGAAATTTTTTTTTTGTTTTGGAAAGGAAACTTAAAAGTACTGTTTTACTTTAAAAAAAATTGAATATTTTTTTTGGCAAAAGAAAAATCCAAAATCAAGCACTTCACAAAACAACACCACCCAAAACACAACTCAACCCAAATTAACACCACCCGGCCCACTTAAATTAAAAGAACCCCATGATAGAAAAATTTATAAATCCCGTTCTTTCTTCAGACAAAGCAATCAACACAATAAAAAAAATGGAATCCCAGAAATTGTTGCCAATTCAATTTGCAAAATCAAGCAAACTAATTTAAGGAATTTGATGCCATTCGCTGCGATTGTTGAATTTGGGGATTGGGCGATTTCGTTGGCGATTGAATATTTGGTTGCGCGATTGTTCTGGAGGATTGGAGGCAATTGTTTTGGGGTTATGGATGAAGGTCGCGGGCTGGATAAGGTTGAAATTGGATGGTTTGGTTGCAGCTTCAGCTCACGATGATTTGGAGGGAGGTCTGAGTGATTGTCAGTGAGAAGTGAAGGGTAACAATAGTGGTTTCTCGAGTTCGGCTTGGTTTGGGTTCGAAGTGGAATCTCTGCAGGCGACTGGAGAGGAGATTGGGGGACGAGGTGGTGCTGGTTCGATTAGACAGGTAAGTGGATACGATGTTGTTGGTTGAGTGTGTCATTGTGAAGAGCGATTGGTTAGAAGATGTGTTGTTGTGTCACAGAACTTGACTGGGAGAGGGTAGGTAATGATGGATGGTAGGTAAGGGTGGCCAGTGATTGAGTTGTTGAGTTGAGGCAGTTTTGTGACTAACAGTTTTAATGTTAATGTGCACTGTCGTGTA
The DNA here is from genome assembly GCA_030737815.1 of Allium fistulosum. Lineage (NCBI taxonomy): Eukaryota > Viridiplantae > Streptophyta > Magnoliopsida > Asparagales > Amaryllidaceae > Allium > Allium fistulosum. The sequence continues at coordinate 875,534,084 of CM060906.1, forward strand.
GGTAGTTGAATGGTAGGAGCAAGGCTGTCGAGAAGTGGTGTTGTCACTGCGGTTAGGGATGTCAGGTCTGGTCTGAAGTAATTTGGGTATGGAATGAAGCAAATGTGGAGTTTTGGTAGATGATGTGGTTGGCTGTTGGCAGTGGTTCTATGATGTAAGTGGTTGTCTATAGTTGCACTGTGCAGTTTGAATTGGTGATAGAAACTTGGTTCTTTGCAGTTTGAAGTGGAGGCTTGTTTGAAACACAGTGGGTTTGTATTTCTTTGGTTGCCGTGGAGAAGATAGTGGGATGGAAGTGGTGTGAAAGGCAGTTCAGGTTAGTGAGATGTCTGGAATGCTTTGATGCTAGAGGCTGATGGTTGATATGTTGATGTGAGCAGCGAATGTTTGGGGTGGTTTTGTATGTATGGAGTGGGAGAAGAGTTGAGTAAGTATATGATGTACTGGTTGTATTGGAAGAACAGGGTCAGAGATGGTGGTGTAATTGACAGTTTTAGGTTGTAGTGGCAGGGAGTGATAAGTGATGTAAATATGTCGGGGTATGTAGAGTGATGATGGTAGGAACTGATGTTTTCTGTTGACAGTATTGATGAATTGAAGTGCAATTGTTTGTGTCAATGGGAACTGTGATGTAGCAGCAAGTTGTTATGGCTATTTGACCGTTGGGTTGTGGTGATGAATTGGTGAGTTTGATGTTTGCAGATTATGGAAGTGTGGAGAAAACAAGTATGGTTTTGATGTATTGTTTGACAGTGTGGTGTGTGATTGTGCAGTATGGAAGCAGAATGGCAGTTCGTCGAGGTTGGTCAGAGGATGATGGCACAGTTTCTGTAGTTGGCAGTGGTGGTTGTAGTTGGTTTGAGATGTGGGATTGTTGATGAGTGAAGATGATAGGCAAAAGTAATTGATGGTCAGAGGGGATGTACAGAGAAGAGATAATAGTGTTGAGGGCAGAGAAGCAACAGCAATGACACAAAACAGTGTTTTTTTTAGAAAATTGTAAATGGAAAATGTAACTGAAAGGAAAATGGAATAAAATTGTTTTTTTTAAATTGTGTATGTTTTTTTAATAGAAAATGCAAATTCTAATGAAAAAGAAACGAGCAAACTACAAACAACAAAAATCAAAATGCATACAACACACAAATTTTTTTTAACGTGCAAACACACCAAAATCAAACAAAATAATTCGAAGAATAGAAAATCAAAATCAAAACAAATTCACCGGCAACGGCGCCAAAAACTTGTTCGTCGATGGAAATTCTATCGGATTAGAAAACCGTCGAATGAATTTTGAAATAAAAATAACCGCAAGCGCACGGCGTACACTTGTAGTACGTGGCGAATACGGGTCGATCCGCAGGGAATTGATGATTTTAAAATTCTATTCAATCAAATTAAACCAAAGTCGAGTGATTGTTAACTAACTAAAAGAAAGTAAAAACAAACTAAAACTAAGGAGAATAAAAATATGAGATTAAAGAGCAATTTAGAGGTAAATCCCCTCTCATGATCACATAAATCAACATAATGAAATTATGATCTCTTTTTGGTCATTTTTGAGTTTAGTTGATGCATTTATCATAAGCATGGCTTAATTGTGTTATTAATTAACACACTTAAACCATCAAACTTTAATGCACCCTCTAACCCACTTACTAACTTCAATGAAAATGATATGAAATTAAAAGTAGAATCTATTTTAAGCATGGCTTATTAACTATTGAATTAGAAACATAAACCATCAAATTTTGATTCTAAATCCACTTCCATTACCATGATCATATGTAGATGAAGAGGTAATTAGTGATTCATATGACTAAGCATAGCCTATTTGTTTTGAACAACATAAGCTATCAAACTCAATATTAAACACAAAATCACACAAACATCCAACTTTCCATTAAGCACAAAAGAGACATAAATGAGAAATTATGTTGCATCTACATGATTCAAGAGAGCATCATTACCCCTAAATTGTAGGTATTAGCCTCTCATTTGTGTTATCATGTCAACACTAGTAGAAAGCAACATGAAATAAACAAAAATAAAAAGAAGAGGAAAATGAAAGCTAATGGAAAAGAGAACTACTATTCTACTTGCATAAAATAAAAGATATCTACACTACAACATGAAAGGAAATAAACAAGAAAAGGAAAAGAACATGTATTAAATTGCATAAAAAAGAATTACATAAAAGAAGAAATGGCTAAGTAGCCATGAAAAGAAAGAGAGCTTTCATTTTATTTTCCTAAGAGAAGAGAGCCTAAAAGAGAGACTAAAAGAGAGTTACATGAAGATATGGGGTATTTATACAAGTGTTAAAACCTAATTCATATTTTTGGGGAATGCCCAAATTGCCCTTGAGGTAGTGTGGTGGCCAAGTAATCATTAACATCCACTAATCCCCACTTAAATGTACATGAAGCTTTAATGTCCTTTTATCATGTGCTTAGCTCCTAATTTGAAAATCAAGGTAAGTGGGTGGGGTCTTCCATGATCTTCACTTTGAATTATTTCCATCTTCATTCCTTTGTGTTCTATTTGTGCATGCATACCTTCTTCATCAAACCACTTGTAATTGAAATCAAATTCCTACAAAATAGTATGGAAATTTATAATTAAATTTTCTCAAGTTAATTTATACACAAAAATGTCTATTTTTCCCTTGGAAGAAGATGAATATGTGACAATTTGGAATTATTTGAATTTTGGTTTAAAAAAGTTAAAATACCCGATATGATCATTTATTTAATTTAAATAGATTAAATATGGTGGTAAAAATATGCACATTTACGTGCACATCAGATATGTATATATTTTTGACTCATTGTATATAGTGTGGTCTTCGCACCACTTATGATGTATCATTTTGTATCGTACCGGGATGTATCAGTGTATATGTATATATCTGTTGTTTGATGTTCTATGATGTGCTGTGCATTCTGTTGTTATATTTTGTTCTGATAGATCCGTTAGCCGCTATAGTTTTGCATTAAGCATGTATTGGATATGTCGATCCACTTAAGAAATATAAAAAATTAGAGCATTAATCGACGTATTTAATAGATGTTTAAGATAAAGCTATAGATGGTCGCTCCTAACCATCCCTATTCTCCGCATTAGCAGACAGTATTTTCCAATAATACTCTTTGTTAATGTGGGTCTCGGGGTGGGGCGTCACAACGTTCTGTGCATGTAAATCTCGTTTCGTTCTTCTAGGACAATGATAAGGAAATCCATCCACTAATGGTTAGGAGGTGATCTCCGGTCTTATATTTGACTGTTTATTTCCTAAAGAACCGGGGTTGAGTTTACCGGAAACTGTCGAATGTTGTTTCTTCGAAACCGGGATCGGATATGTTATTTGAAAACCACTTTGATCCAACTCAAGCGTTCAAAGTAAAGATATCTTAAAGATGATGGAATTGGAGATGGAGTTCTCAAGTGTTTCGTTTAGTCCCAGAACGAACTTGTATGGATGAATGCTGGTGTTTCATTGGTTGCCTGGAGTGCAAAATTAGCATTCCAAGATGGTTTGCTAGGAGGAAATGGTAAGTGCATGGCCTCTTCGAGCCTCACACCCAGGAAATAAATAAAGCAGGGACATGCAACAAGACTAAGTGGGTCCCAACCAAGTAGGGTATGGTCATCCCAAATCTAGAGCAATATTCATGTATGCTTCGGGATCCCATTGTGTGGTTGTTGATTGCAACCAAGGGTTGATCATATTCGGTGCTACTCGAGAAGGGAGTAGTGTCGGTCCTGAGTAGTAGAGGTGCAACGTGTTGTAGCCTCCCGTACATTTTATCTAGAGGTGTACGGATTTGATGGGTAAACCATTACCCTTTCATAGTTGGAATCCATTATCCACTAGGAGCCTTCGGTTTTGGTTGTAGAACCTAGTATGCTGGAATTTAATTAATCTAACAATTTCGGCTATGATTAATAAGTACTTGTATATTAGACACTATTATAATATCACAGGAATTCATATGAAATGTTTTTTTTTATTGTAAGGTAAAAACCCGTTAGTGTTTATGTGCGGCGTGGTCTTACGAGATACTTTTGATTTTAGAAAGGTTTCTATAACTTCAAAAGTCCAATTGGCTGTGTTTTTCTCATGCTAGTTTTCCAGACCAACTCGGGTGTTATTTTATTATAATGCTCGGGTCAGACTAAGCATATTTACAAATTTCTTGGATGCATTGGACCTCAGGAGACGAGTTGGAGGTCTTCAAGTCGTATTCTCGTATATGGTTATTTTTCCGCTGCTTTGTTATTGAAATAATCAGCAATTATGAGGATAGGTTGTTATAACTGTCTAGGCTGATAATTGTGATTGTTGTTGTACTCTGATGGATGTATGTATATAACAGTTTCTCTTTTATAAAGATCATTGATATTATATTATATGTTGTTCCGCTGCGATTGTGAGATTCTGTGTTGTTTTAGTTTCTCTTCTTCTTCTCTTCTCTTCTTCTTTCTTCTTTCTTTCCCTTAACTATCCGTCTTTCCATTCGATTTGGGTTAGACATGTGTGGTTTATTGTTAGCTTGAATTGTACAAAAAAGCGAGCTGTTACACGTGTTATCAGAGCTTAGGTTGCGCGAACACCTAGACGTGGGTGGGAATTTAGTCATTTGAGATAGGTAAGCGAGACCTTATGATGAGTTTGAGTGTATATATATGAGCACGTATTTGTTAATGATTATAAAAATGTTTTATACTATGTTAATTTATCCATTGAGTGACTTATGAATTCTGGTCAATACGTGGGATGCCACGTTATCGGTAGGGTTTTCTAAAAGCTTAACCAAGGCAAACCGACACAATATTGTTTTAAAAGTGGGTAAATGAAATAATTTTACCTAAATTATATTTTATATATAAGAGAATAATTTTTTAGAAATTATTATAGTCATATATGGTGTGTTTGGTTGTTAGTGAATGGTAATATTTGATTATTATCATTTGTTGTTTGTTGATCTAATAAAAGTTGTTATTGTTATAATCTAACAAAGATAAACAATTGTAAACTAAATTATATAAGAGATCAAATTTATAAGTATGAATTATAGAGAATTGATTATACTTACAGAATCAATAGTTGTGAAGTGAATTACATAAGAAGTGAGATTTAACAAATATGATTTATAAACGTGATTTATAAATGGAAGGGAAATGGAGTTGCCTAAGTATATTTATAAATATGATTTGTTAATATAATTGGATTTAAAACAAGAAGTTTGAGAATTTAAATCTCATTGATTTTGGAAATTGTTTTTCGAAAGGATTTAGAAAAATAATAGTAGTATTATTTTGAAAGCATTTTGGGTTAGAAATATTTGAAATGGAATTTAAAGAGATAGAAAGCACTGAACTCACTTCAGTCACTGGAAAATAATTCTGGTGATGACTTCAGCTTCATCAGTGTTCAAATTTCGAGTTTCTAAGTGAGAGATTGCTACCTCTGAGTAATTTACCATTAGGGTTTGTTGTGATAATACAAGTTTTGATTTAAAAATTCAAAAGTATGATTTGATATACTAAGGAGTTATGTAAATATATGATTTCAAAATGATTTGAAATAAAAGCAGATGTTTAAAAATCCTGAATATTTCTATCTAAAATGTTTTGAGAACATAGGATAATAAGCTTTTGAACTTTGAAGATGGTACAGATAAGAAATAAGTTTACAAATTATGAATTTGAAAAGGATAAGTTAAAAAAATTTCTAAATTTGTTAGATATGAATGTTAAGGAATAAAAATCGTAAATCGAGATATGAAATTAAAATTTAACTTAGGTTAAGTTAAATAAATGAAGTATAGGGTTAAATGTAACATCCTGCCTTTTTGGACGTTTTAAGCAGACACACGTGCCAACTCAAACCATACAGAAGGGCGGATTGTTATGGGGTAAATAATAAAAAGAGAAAGAAATAAAGAAAAATCAAAACAGAATCTCACAGCGGAATGACAAAATATAATAATCAAATAACAGTTCATGAAGCTGTATACAAAACATTTGATTATACTTATACAATACAAAATCAGAGTTACACATATCAGAGATAAACAAATAATGCAGCGGAACAGTATGAATGCAGTGGAATAAATATAGTAAATAATAGTAGTACAAATCTTCGTCTTCGTCTTCCAGAAATAAGGCCTTCAAATCTTGAAATGCTCAGGTTGACCCGAGCGAATTGAAAAGACAAAACACTCGAGTCAGAACTAAAAGATCTTATGTAAGTTAAATCAACGGAAATAATATGAGTGGAACGGCATCGAAGATGTTTACGGGGTTTGACATCTCGTATCTAGTGTTTAACGTGAGTGCAATAACTTAAAAGATATTCGGGATTCACATCTCCTAAGGATCTGTTAAACTATTTACTATGTAGTACAATACGCTATTATAATATGTCTACAGTAAGATAAACTAATAAAATAGCGTTAAGGCGTTACCCATTTCCCCCTTAACACATTTTTATATATTCCCATAGTCTATACAGTACTGTAATCCCGTCCGTACTGGACGTCGCTAGAGGGCACTCCATAGGTATTATACAAAACAAACTCGTAGTGGTCTCGATAGGGTAGGTGACACGGCACAACTAGGCAATGCCAGGGTAGATATACCAATTACACTTCCAGACTGGTGGTAATGCATAGCAGCTACTACCGCCCACCTCGGAACACACTCCGAAATCAAGAATCGAGGGTGGCCACCAAATCAATCGCAAAGTCAGAATATAGTATCGAAGGAGTGTGCCCGATCGGAGGAATGACCTCACTTGGCCCGTCAATTGCTCATGTTTTAGCCACCTTAAGCTAACTCATGGGAGTCAGGTCCACGTATATACCTCATATAGGATCGTCGCCAACCATCCTACTTCATTCTGGAATCTCTACCGCGTACACAGTTGTCAAAGTGGTTTTTAGTATTGGCAAAGAGTATGACAATATCTGATCCCGGTCTCTTTAAAACCAATCGCTTATTACACACCGGATGGTTCTTTTACATTTCCAAAATCATTTCATAATTGATATCAAAATATCATATTCAATTCAAATCATATCATTTTCGGAATCATACTTCCGAAATTATATCACATTGAAATTATAGTTTGAAATTATATTTCCTTTCAAAAGCCATATTTCCAAAATAGGTTAAACTCTCATTTCAAAATATCATATTAAATTAAATATGTTATTTAATTCCCAACTTAGGTTATAACATCATTACCATATTCACTTAAAAAAATCGAGAATTTGAATACAAACCCATCCATTTTACTTAGTTTGGAATTTAGAAGAAAATAGTTATAAATAGTTATAAATAGTTAATATAGATTTAAAATAGATTAAATATACTTAAAATAGATTAAATAGCTTTAAAATAGATTAATTAGATTTAAAATAAGTTAAAACAGGTTAATTAGTTTAAATAAATTAAATGGTTTAAAATAGGTTAAAATGATTTAATATAATTAATACAGGTTAAAATAGTTTAATACTTTGAAAATCTTAATAATTAGAAATTTTGAAATAATATATTTTTTTAAAACAGTTTATATTAAAACATGAATTTGGAATTTATATCAACTTAAACTATTCATTTCATTTCAACGCATTTGGACCATTTTCAATTTCCAAGTCAACAAACCAAATTCCAAACCTTTCAATTTAACATTTCAATAAACTATTGAATTTCATATCGTTTCAATCCATGTTCAAATATCAATTCGGATTACTCTAATTTCAAAATATTTCAAAGTTATTTTCAAACAACTTCAATAACTTAATTTCGATAGAATTTCATTTATACCTAAAAGTTTAACTTTAAACATCCAATTTAATTTCTTAAAGCAATTCCTTTTAAACCAATTCACATTTCAACATAAAACTTGATTTTCCAATAATACTTCCATTTACATAAATCAAATTTTATTTCAAGATATCATTTAATTAAATTTTAAAATTAAGGATTTTAAAATCATTTAATTTAACCAATCCGGTGTCCGTATATAATTCTCTACCCTAGGGTCAAGTGATACGGATATTTATCATTTCAATCCGCAATTTAAAATTTTACGGTTATATATATCATTTCAAACCGCAATCCCGAAATAAATAACATCCATAAAATCGATCGAGTCTATCATTTCAACCCATAACGATTTTTCCCTAATCTATAGATCATTCGGGTATGTATCATTTCAACCCATAGTGAACTTGCAGTTTATAACGATATAAAATAAAACATCCATTCATCCAATATCAACAATCAACATCCATTACAAACATCATCCAAATCAATCAATAAATATCAATATAGAACTGAAAATCAATAACAGGTATTTAAATGGCAATTTATATTGAATAATAAATTCAATAACGATTTAATTCAAATAAATTCAAATTAACTGAGTTGATGATTCAAAATATACCAAACAATCATAAATAAATTTCTAATCACATCATAAATTTAATTTAACAAACATTAGAAATTTTAGAAGTTGTGAGTGGGTTAAAACACACCTTTGAATTTAAATTGATTTGAAATCAAATTTAAACCCAAAATTTGAATAGTCCTAGAATTCGTCTAAACGAACGCCAAAATGTCTGAAATTTCGATATGATCCCAACACAAGAAACCGCGCGTGAATCGGACCTCGTATGCAAAAGTTATCGATATAAGAAGTTATACGATTTAAATTCAAATAAAAAACAGAAATACACGAACCAGTACCGAAGCGCCACATCAGCAATCTCATTCACGGACCAGGTCACGATCGAACGCGCCTGAAGAACGAAGCTCTCCAACCCTTACAGCCGCCACCCTAAGCGCGATTACCGCTGCTACCACGACGCTCGAGCCTTCGATCAAGTCTCGCCATCCTCCATGCCTCGACGAGCTGCACCCATAGCTGGGTCGCAGCCACCATCGACCTTCCGTGGCGACAACGCATCCACCCTCTTCGAAGGCGAATTCCGGCGATTCCCTTCGCCCCCAACCACCAATAACCGCATGGATCTACATGCCTCGGCTCCCCCTACACGCCAGTGCCAACCGATCGCCTTCTAGTCGCAAATCCACCGTCAATCCGCAAAAGCACGTACGAACGACCGTAAATTAATCGTGCATTTCTGGCCACATGAAAATCCAGATCGAAAAACAGACAGTAGAATTGACTTGTGTTATTCGAGAGCTTCGAATTGATATATAATTTGATATAGTTTGCGGAGTTTGATTTTCAATTTGATTTTTGATTTGGATTTGCAAGGTGAATTTAGAGTTTTGATTGTCTGCCATTGGAAAGAGGAGCTGAGAAAGAAATGTATGTACAGACAAATGGAAATAAGAAAGGTGGCTAGGGTTTATAACAGGCTATTTATAGGCAAAGCTGAAACCGGAAAGGATGGACCAGATTTGATTTGAAAGTTGAACGATAAACGACCTGAAAAGCCCGTTCTGTCTTTGGAACGAAAATGAGTCATCCATATATCAAAACAGATGTTTTCAAATATTTTAAACTCAATGGAATAGGTTTCAAGTCTTAATTCCATCGTATGAAGAAGTTATGTTAAAATCAGCTTATTTCAAATTGATTTCAATTGATTTCAATTAAATTGATTTCTATGCATTTCGAGTCCGTTCAATCAAATAACAAGTCCGATCGCTACGAAACTTGAAATCCTATTATAATTCACCATTACGGATCCGATGAAACTGGTTTCGTTGAAATCCGAGTCAGTGGTCAAAATGGCTATTTTCACATTAATTAAATAAATTAACATTAAATTAATTAAATCAAAATTTTCTATTCAAATCCTATTATTAACAAATTTTACCATTTTTGATTTCTTAAACATTCACAATAATTTAAACAAGTTCAGATATCAATTTTAAAGTTAATCAATTTACCAATTACAATGTTTAATTCCCACTATAATTAAATCAAATTAATTATAATTTAATCCAAATAAATTGATTCAATTTGGTTTTCAATCTTTATATTCAATCAATTATTATTCTACATTCAAAATTACATTATTTATATTTTATTACATTACTATTCTCTAATTTCCACCTTTTATTTGAATTAGTTATTATATTTCCATTATATAGAATTTTTGTCAATTTCACACATTAATTATAATTAAAAATCTCAATTAATTTATTCAACTTGGTTTCATTCTTTTAATAAATCAATTAGTATCTTATGAAGAAATTGACATTTTCATTATTTCATTTATTGGGGTTTCATTCAAATTGTTAATAGTCAACTTATATTAACATTAATACATTTAATTTTAATTATTATTTCATTCTTAAACCACCAATTTTATTTCTTTCAATATTATATTACCAAAATCTCATTATATTAACAAATTTAAATCGTCGAAAATTACGGGTCGTTACATTAAATGAAATGAATTGGATAAGATAATGAAATGAAATTTAACAAAGCAAAGTTAAATAAAATTGAAATCGAATTCAATTTGTAAAGAATTAATGAAATGAACAAATAAAATAAATTAGTGAAATGGAAATGAACTTGAGTTATAAAATGAAATTCAACTTAAGTTGTAAAATGAATTGAATATGTTTTGGAGTGTTATTTGCAAGAAATAAATAAAATTGATTGTAGTAATGAAATAAATTAGTGAAGTGAACTAGTAAAATAAATTAATGTAAGGAATGAATTGAATTGAGCTAATGAAATGAATTAGTGAATTGAATATGGTTTAAATATTTTTGTCTAATAGAATTGAATATGAACTTAAGTTATGAAGTGAAAATAAACATGAGAAGTGTTGTATAAGAATGTTGTAGTATTAAAGGAAATATACTAAGTAAATTGAATATGGAATGAAATGTTGTTAAACATAAATTGAATTTAAAGTGAATATTAATAAGTGAATATTAATAAATTGAATGTAAGTGGAAATTAATGTGAATAATTGGATGTGAACCAATGAATGTAAATGGATCGAGCGTAAATAAAGTGAATGTAAATGGTTGAATGTAAATCAATTGAATGGAAGTAAACTGAAACAATCTTAAGTTGTACATATATTATTTTAGTTGCATAACAGTTTGATCCAGATTCGAGTATAGGATTTCGAGTTGATTTATACCGATTCGAGTTAGGATTTTCAATCAATTTCTTAACGGCGAACCCTGGATATGGATTTTTGATTAATTCTGATATTCTCTATCATAGTATATGGCTATGCAAGGAGAATGACGGTTTCAAATCAAGGAACTGAATCTGAGTTTGTACTAGAGTGGTCATGTGAACAATACTAGTTCGGAAGTGAAATTGTGTGATCGAGCAAGCGATCAGGTAAGGTTTTGCGTACGGATGATATATGTACATCATACGGGATTTAATAAATTAAATGTTGACATTGGAAGATGCAAACTAATATGATTATGAATTAATTGGATGAATATTAATTGTTTGATGGTTTCTCTTATTGCATTTCCTACATTTGCATATGGTTATAGTATTAGTAAATGTTATATATCGATATTACCTTCCATATACTTGTTCTCATTGTTTGTTGAGTGTTTAGTAGGTGCGGATGGCGTAAGCTCCGCATTTGGAGCTCGCTTTCGCATTTTATTGGTTGTATATGCTTGCTAATACTAAAATAAGGTGCACATCTCGGATTGCATATCGTACTTTTATATTTTTCTCTACGGGATGCCTCATCCTCGAAGATGAGATGTATATTTGTGATTATATATAAATTTTAAATTTTTATGATCGAGCCGCGCAAAGGAGACGCTGGTGAAATTTTCCATAAATTTAAGAGTTAGAAATTTTTTGATAATTTTGAAAAAATAATTATGATAGCTAAAATTTGGATTTTGGTTTTATAACTTTGAATGGTATTAGTTGGTTTTGGAAATTTAATTATGAATTTAAAGACTTAGAAAACCGTGATAACAAATTTTAACTAATTCGTTTTGAAGGTAAATGGGTTTGGGGCATTTTTCTTACCTTGGCAACTTTGGGGAAGAAATTATTTAAAGGGGGAGAGAATGTAACGACCCAGAATTCCAGTCAAAGAAATTTGGAATATTTAATTGATTTTAAATATTACAAAGTTAATTTTATAAGTTAAATAACTTGAATTTCAAATATAGCGATTTATTTGATAATTAAATTGTTGAATTCAATATTGAAATTGTTTAAATAATTGAATCTTGAATTTAATGTGAATGAAAACGATTTTAAAAGTTGAATTAATTTCTATTTGAACAAGAATGAAGATAATTAACTTTTAAATTAGATTTAAAAATGATTTAACTAGTTTTGGAAATTTCTCGTCTTAAATAACGTGTAAATATAGCCTTCTGGGGCACAGTCCTGGATTTTGACGAAACCAGTTTCGTTGGATCCGTAATAGTGAATTATTGTATACCGTCGAATTTTGTGACGATTGGACGTATCGTTTGGTCGTGCGGGTTCGAAACGCGTAGAAATTAATTAAAATAATTTGATTTTGAAAAGCTAACTTCTGAATATGATGGAATTGGCTTCTGATATATAATCCATTGTATTCGACATAAAGGTATAACATATAGAACGCCAGGTGGCACGCTTCGTTTAGAGTCTGAAATTTTCACAAATGAATAGTACTTTGGAAAATTTCTATAAATAGCCCTCAACTTTCATCCATTTGCAAACCATAAATTTCCAACCGCCATTAAATTAAACTATCCAATTGCCATCATCGATTGAGACATCCAGGTGTGAAATTAGCCAATGACTTCAACTAGGAAAACGTAGAGAACGTCGATACGAAGCTATCCAACGGTTAGATCGAGTCAAAGGGGACTGAGGATATGGTAATTGGCTCGCGTTCGATCAGCAGTTTGGGTTTGTAACACCCCGCATTTTTATATAATTAAATAATCAAATAACGATGAATAGTGAAAATAAACATTTTTGGAATTGTCAGAATATGGCCTCGAAACTTATACCAGTGTGTTCGTTGTGATTTTATGATCAATTTCTATATATAACTTATCAAGATCCAAGTCAATACGAAGAAGTTACAAATAAAACAAGAAAGCGAAAAAAAATATGGGTCGACCCATAGGTCGACCCGCATAGTATCCTGGATGACAATTCGTCCAGGTACGTACCGAACTCCTCAAAATCAATGTTTGCACAATCCGAAGCGTCGTTTTCTGGATCCGACGACTCGCGGTGACCCTGTGACATGGTGACTACGGATTTAATCCAAAAATCCAACGGTCTGAGATCCCCAAACCCCACTATAAATAGAACCCTAGGCCTAGTTATTTCCTCACAAACAGATTTTCTCCCAATGGGTTCATTGCCTGAGGCTGAACCCTAGATAGAAAATATTTCTTTGGGTTCATTGCCTGAGGCCGGACCCTAAAAAGAAAATATTTCTAGGGAGAAGACCTTCTCAATAAAAATATTAGTCACCTTAGAAGGGGATCCAGGAAGACCATGGAGCCAAGCTGAGCACAAGCAAAGCTAAGGACGACAAGTGAGTGGATTTAATTATATCTTTTTACGTTTATGATATATTATCGTTAGATTCCCGTTAAATAATTTTATTCAATGTTTATTTCAGTAATTAATTGTGTTAATTAGTTATGTTGAGACTGTAAATAGTATAAGAGAGCTTATATTTAATTATTATTTATATGGAAAAAAAGGAAAATAGTAATCCAATTAAATATAAATAATATTAGGCTTGACAGTTAGAGAAAGGCATAAGCCTAAAAGTAAGAAATTTACAGTTATTTACATCTATTTTAAAAGATGAAATTTAGCTTGTAAATGTTAGCTTCTTTTTATTCCTTTTTACGTGAATAAAATAGTAAAGAGAAGAATTCGCAAATACTGACCAAAATAAAAGAACAAGATTTACAGAAATTAGATGTAAAATAAGAAAAGCTGAAATAAAAAGAGAAAATTAGAATTTTGCAGTAAATTATGCTAAAACGGGGAATGGGAAAATCTAATAACTTGATTTAGAAGTAAGTGATAGATTAATTGGTTCATTAGAAAAGAGAATACATTTCCATAGTTTAATATTTAAAAGATAACGATAAACGTAATTGCAAGAATAAAAGAAAGAAAAAGGGAATTAGTGTAAAATACATAAAGTACTGTATTTTGCACTATACAAAAAGTAAAAGAAATGATAAAAGAAATATTTTGCAGTTACGGATTATTGTTTAGTATTAAAACATGGAAATGGAATTTTAGCACAGTTTTTGTAACCAACCAAATAGAATAGAACTACTTCCTAGAATATAAGAAAATAAAGTGAAGAATTACAGGAAGTAAAGAAGAAATCAAGTTAATTATTAGACAAGACTAGAAGCAATTAAAAGAAATATACCTAGATCTGCAATTACTGCGCAGATAATATAATAAAGGCAAAGCAGTTATTATGATAAGTAAATTTGTGACGGTCGGACGTAGTCCCAAGCCAAGATTGTCATATAATAAGAGAATTAAAGAGAATTCAATATCATAATAAAAGAAGATAGACTAGAATAGAAAAGTGATGCTTGTAATTATATTTATAATATATAGATTATAAAAGAATACAGTAGTGACAATTGCAAGTAAAATTATAACATAGGTTATAATTAAGTAGAAAGAACAGAAGAGGCTTATTTTAATAAACTTAGATCTTGGATTAAGTTAATAAGCAAGATAATAGAAGTGGCACAAATCAACGGCATTCCCTTTCAGTCAGGAACTGATGGTCTCACAATAGTTAGGTGAGATTGGGACAAGCTTATGCTGATTAGGGTAAATAAATAGCCAACAGAATAAGAAAAGTAAACTAAACGCATAATAAAAGATTAGACGTAGGGTCTAATAAAACAGTAAGATGCGCTTGGAGCAGCCCAAAGGATGAAGAGCCTAACGACGCAGCTCATCATAGATTTCAGCACAGAAGGAGCACGTCCAACTTAGATATTTTGGGCTAGAGGAAGTACGAGACTTCAACGGGACGTGAGGGTACTCTAGGATGGTCCTCTATAGGTGTTCCATCAAGAGAGTATGCCTTGACTGCTTCTTGCATGGCAGGGCCATTGTAGGCAGTCAAAAGGGGTTGATGTTTGGAGTAGGATATTCGTATGACACCGTACTTGACTTGCGAGTAGGTTTTATTGGGCAGGACCCAAAAGGATAGTCACATGCGGATATTGAGCCAGCATCAAAACCAAGAAGCGAGATCGGGAAAGACTAGAGTTAAACCAAAAGGCCAATGATTCTTTCACTATTGAGACATTGGATGAGGGGTGCAGCCAATTGGATGTTTAGATTATTTGCAGTAGGGCACAGCCACTTAGCTCTTTAGAGGTCTTTCGATTAGTTGAAGGGTGGCTGCGTGGGGCCATAGCCACGATATGAAAAGAGACAGACCAAGTAGAATATCTGTATTGTAAGCCTAACAAGGCAGTTCTTTACAGACATAGAAAATCCCCGACCGAGTTTCGTACAAGGTAGACCTTGTTAAGCGGGATTCAGGGAGTAGACAGAATGATTACGTATAGTCCTCAAGGTACGCACTGGGTGGTACATTGTGGATGTCCGAGCAATAGTATAAGCTAATGCGGAAGCAGCTTTACGTTTTCATAGTAGACTACGGAACATCTGTATTGTAGGCCTTACGAGGCAGTCCTTTACAGATGTAGTCACAGAACGCTATAGCAAGACGATGGAGTCCTTTGTGAGGAGGATACGGAAGGTAGTATGGGTAGTACCTAAGACCGATGCGGTCTTTGGGCATATAGCTACATATATATGAGTTATTAGGTTTTAATCTACTAGGCAGTAGATGGGCACGATTCACGCACAGTGGCGAGAGTATTATAAACCCAATGAACCTAATATAATGGTAAATGGAAATAAAATGGTATATGTAGAATTAAGCTTAGAAGTGTATAATTTGTCCATTCACCAGAACTTTAGTTCTGACCCCCTCCGCATAACATCCTACGGATTAGGTAGACGGCAGAGACTTTCCAACTGTGTGACACTTGTCTAGAAAGTGTTATTATATTGGTGAGTATTTACTTACTATTATATTTTAGTCAGTTCCGCTGTGAGGTATTTATCTAAGCTCTGATATATTTGTCTTTGCCTATTTGCAGGATACCAGATACCCAACTCGGGTTTCAGTGGGCTTGGATTTTAGCATTTTTGCGAAAAATCCAGACTCACAGGAATTCGGGTTGTTACATTTGGTATCAGAGCCTAGGTTTAGGATTCCTAGGTAGATAGTGAGTGACGTATTTGTATTTTTGAATAAAATATAAATATATTATGTACTAAAATCCCAAACAGTCCCCAATTATAGGCTTTAACATATGGAATGTTTTTAGAAGTATATTTGCGCATAGTTTGCTAGTTGGGTTTGGGATGACCCAAGTATGTTGAGCCCTATGTTATTACCAAGTTATAGCGTACAAATAAGCCATGTTTTGAGAGAAGATTGGTATCCATATGTTATAGGAAGTGGGGAAGTTCCCTAGGGATAGTAGGGAGAGTGTTTTTATTTTTGAAGGAATAAGAGGTTTTAGTAAGAAGAAAATACACTTTATGTCTAGCCCAATAAAATGAAACTTTTGGAGTTGAAAAGTTGAAAAATATAATTGTTAATATATTTGAGGAAGTAAATATTGGTTTTCTAAAAAAAAATAAGTGGTATGAAATTTAAATTGGTTTTTATATGATGTAAATTTTGTTAAAAGTGAAATTCTTTTTGAAGAATTATAGAGCGTGTATAGCTCGCTAATTTCCTAGTAGATAAACAAAGATTTTAAAATATAAAAACCGAGAGTGTGTTATGTATCGGAAATGTAGGTTACAACATTTATTGTTGTAATATATGTTTTCGGTAAGAATAAAGGAAGATGGACTATGACACTATTGTTATAGTAGGTGACTCCCAAAGTAAATGTTTTTACATAAGCATATGAGATTTATTAATATTTATTTTAATTGAATCCATATATTAGTATTTTTGGGTTGTAGTAACGGTGTTTTACGCAACATCTGTTTTGACCCAAATGAGTATTGGAGATAATTTCTAAAGTGGTTTGTGTGTACACTTATTATTTAAATAAGTATATGAAAATATTTTCTAGTTATGAAAATATTAAAGCAGTTTTGAAAATGAGTTCTTTTGAAAAATAATGCACGTTAAATTAATGAATTTAGTAGGAAATATCTTATGTAGGTGAGTATAGAGTAAACATACTTTAATCTATTGGAATGAAATGAATAATGATATAATTTTCTATGAATCACAAATAAAGATGTTTTGTGAAAGTTATAAGGAATACGTGAAAGAGATATACAAGGTATGGAAAGAACCATATTTTGTATAGCCTATTTCGATAAAATATTAAATAAATTCCTTATAATTTCACATAAACATGAAATCCTCCTTTAAAGGGTTCATGGAAGGTTTTGGCGTTAACGGTTTCTCATAAGAGAAAGTAATTCTAATACATTAAAGTATAAAACTATTAAGTGTAGTAAGTTAGAAAATCCTCCAAGGTTAAGTAATTGGAAGAGTAGAAAAGTTAGGAGAGTTTTGATAAAATAATTGTTCTTATCTACTCCAGTTTTAGTAAATTTGAAAATCTATGAAAATAAGACATTTTGAAAACATGCGAGGACATTTTTTTTGAAGTCAAGAAAAAAGAAAAACGTTTTAAGAACAAGAAGGACATGTTTTAAAGAAAAATGGTCTGGTGGAAAAGTAGATAAGTTTTTCGTAAGATAAAATTTTAAGTAACCAAGTACCTTTGAATTTAACAGAAAATTCAAAATAACATTTTCAAAGGCAAGAATTTTGGGATTTGATGTTTCAAAAATTTAGAAGCTTTAATTTTTGAAGTAAAATGATAAATACCAAACCAAACCGGACTTTTAAATATGGAGTATATGGGAACTTACGAGGCAGTCCTTTACATATGTAGTCACAGAACGCTATAGGAGCAAGATGATGGGGTCCTTTGCGAGGAGGATACGGAAGGTACTATGGGTAGTACCTAAGACCGATGCGGTCTTTGGGCATATAGCTACATATATATCGGTTATTAGGTTTTAATCTACTAGGGAGTAGATGGGCACGATTCACGCACAGAGGCGAGAGTATTATAAACCCAATGAACCTAATATAACGGTATATGGAAATAAAACGGTATCTGTAGAATTAGGCCTAAAAGTGTATAATTTGTCCATTCACCAGAACTTTAGTTCTGACCCCCTCCTTATAACATCCTACAGGTTAGGTAGACGGCAGAGACTTTCCAACTGTGTGACACTTGTCTAGAAAGTTTTATTATATTGGTGAGTATTTGCTTACAGTTATATTTTAGTCAGTTCCACTGTGAGATATTTATCTAAGCTCTGATATATTTTTTTTACCTATTTGCAGGATACCATATACCCAACTAGGGTTTTAGTGGGCTTGGATTTTAGCATTTTTGCGAAAAATCCGGACTCACGGAAATTCGGGTTGTTACAGGGTTCATTGTGGGTATCGCGGCCGCGTTCGTGCATGTCGTGGCAGTGCGTGGAGGGGCGTGGTGGCGCGTGACAAATGGTAGAGGCAGGTGATGCGGCGTCTTTGGTCAAGTCGCTTTCATTTGATCAAACAAAAAAATAAAGAAATTAAGGTACGGCTAAAAACAAGCTAAGAGGGAAGAGATAGAGTAAGTTTAAATTTTTAATTAAATTAAGTTAATTATAGAATTTAATTATATCGTTCGATTAATAATTCGTAACTTGTTCGTACGAGGTCTGTTTCGTGCGTGACAAGTTGCGTTGCGATCGTATCAACGATGGCTACGCTATGGAGTTGGAATGGATGGGTTCGAGGCAAGTTGGAATTTTAGGTTAAAATTGAACGTCCGTTCAATTTTAATCCAAAACGAAACGTTTTGACGACTAAAAATCAAATGTGAGTTAATCTCACCTTTTTAGTTAATCAGAAAATTTATATAGTCAATAAATATTATTTATTGGATGTTTGGATATTTATTTTTGATTGTTATTAATTGTTTGGATAATATACTAAATTATATTGTTGGTTTGGATATGTTCCCACCCCTGGAGCGAACGAGACCCTATTACGTTCCCGAGTAAGAGCAGATGACCCTTTGTACACGAGTCCCGCTTCGAAGTGGTTGCTTTATATTTTTATGATTATATATTGTATGTGATGCAGGGGGACAGGTTGGAAGGATCAAATGGGATTCCTCACACTACTTAATTTATTTTCATATATATATAGTGATATATGACTTATTGAATGCTATATTGATGACATTGATATGATTTGCTTAATTTGTGCTTTAGTACCATCGGGCCTCATTTTTGGTAATTTAAATATTATAAAATAGCAATTTGATTTAAAAATGAATTTCAAAGTGATTTAGAAATTTTATATATTTTTAATAAAATTTTATAAAATGAAAGTATGATTTTTAGATATTATAAATGGATAGTTTTATAAAATATCTTAGGTAGAGATTTTTCGAACTACAAGATAAAGATTTTTAAATCTTAAAATAAGTCCGCTTTTATAATAAAGGGATATGGTTTAAAGAAAAATAGAAATAATTCGATATTAATATTTTTGACCATTTTATATAAAGTAATATATATATATATGTATGTATGTATGTATGTATGTATGTATATGAATACATATATGAAAGATTAGTTACCAATGTGAGATTTTGTAAGTATGAAAATTTATAAAAGTAATATTTTACAAATGAAGTGAAGATTTGTAAAATCATATTTTGATAACAAAAGTATGGATTTATAAACAAGGTTTATAAATTAGAGGAAGCTATTATCGCTAAATAAATTGAAAAATAAACCAAACGGTGGAATTATTATAGGATATAGAATAATATTTTAGAAATAGTTGACTCTATTTTGTAAATTGAAGGAGAGGATAAAATTTGGAATGTTAAACAATATTTTTATAAATAAAAGGGGATTTATAAAAGGAATTTATCCATATGGAAGTAACGTTTAACAAATGGTGATTGGTGTTTTAATTGAGATATATGAATAATTGAGATTCATAAAGAAAATAAAATTATAAATGGAATTTATAAATAAATGGGTTTTATGAGAGGAAGTTTTTATAAAATAGAAAGAGATTCTTAAATACAGGTTTATAAATATGGAAATAATTATTATTTATTTATGACGTTTTCGAGATTCATAAATAGAGTTTTGTAAACGGACTTGGATTTTTATAAGAGGAGCTTATAAAATGGTTTGAAGTTACAAAGGAAGATTATTTACAAGGTAAAGAGGTTTATAAAAAAATATGGATATTTATAAATGAATTTTAGAAATGGGTTTATAGATTTATAAAAAGAGTTTTATAAATAATTTCATGGTTCCGTAAAGGATTTATAAATAACTTGGGAAATAATTTATAAATGGTTTATAAAGGCTTTTAGAAATTTATAAAGGAGTTTATAAATAATTGTGGAATTTTGTAAAACAGAGATCTTCCTCGGTGTTTGTTAAATATACTTATACCGATGAGACAAGTATACAGATATATTCTAAGTATTGAAAATAGAAGGGTTTATGAATATATCTTTGTAAAATTATTTTGATACAAGCATTTACAAGATGGTTTTAATTAATGAAAATATTAATTAAGGAGGCTTAGTGTTGCTTGCGGCTTAACCAAATGTTGGTTTTTCCTATGGGATTAAGTCCCCGATTGAATGTTGTTGTTCGATAGTTAAATAACCTACTATCAGAATTTGGACCAAAAGTAACTTTGGAAATATCTAGAAGAAACAGGTAAGTTATATGGCACGGTTATCTCCGACGATGCTGTACTATGCGTGTAAATCTCGTTTCATTCTTCTAGGACAATGATAAGGAATTCCATCCACCAACGGCTAGGAGGTGATCTCCGATCTTATCTTTGACTGTTTATGTTCTAAAGAACTGGGGTTGAGTTTACCGGAAACTGACGAATGTTGCTTCGAAGAAACCGAGATCGGATATGTTATCCGAAAACCACTTCGATCCAACTCAATATTTCGAAGTAAAGACATCTTGAAGATGATGGAATTGGAGATGGAGTTCTCAAGCGTTTCGTTCAGTCGTAGAACGAACTTGTATGGATGAATGATGGTATTGCATTGGTTTCCTGGAAGGCAATAATAGCATTCCAAGACGGTTTGCTAGGAGGAAATGGTAAGAGCGTGGCCTCTTCAAGCCTTGCACATGGGAAATGAATAAATAAGGGACATGCGGTAGGGCTAAGTGGGTTAGTATGGTATGATCATCCCAGATCTAGAGCGATATTCATGCATGCTTCGGGATCCCATTGTGTGGTTGTTGATTGCAACCAAAGGGTGATCATATTCGGTGCTACTCGAGAAGGGGGTAGTGCCGGTCCCGAGTAGCAGAGGTGCAACGTGTTATAGCCTCTCGTACATTTTATCTAGAGGTGTACGGATTTGGTGGGTAGACCCTTACCCTTTCATAGTTGGAATCTAATATCCACTACGAGCCTTCGGTTTTGGTTGTAGAACCTAGTATGCTGGAATTTAATTAATGTAACAATTTTGGCTATGGTTTATAATATCAGAGGATTTCATATGAAATGTTTTGGTTATCGTAAGGTAAAAACCCGCCCGTGTTTATGTGCGGCGTGGTCTTACGAGATACTTTTGATTTTAGAAAGGTTTCTATAACTTTAAAAGTCCAATTGGGTGTGTTTTCTCACACTGGTTTTCCAAACTAACTCGGGTGTTATTTTATCATAATACTCGAGTCAGACCGAGCATATTTACAGATTTTTTGGATGCATAGGAGCTCAGGAGATGAGTTGGAGGTCTTCAAGTCATATTCTCGTATATGGTTATTTTTCCACTACTTTGTTATTGAAATTATCAGCAATGTGAGGACATGTTGTTATAACTGTCCAGGCCGATAATTGTGATTGTTATTGTGCTTTGATGGATGTATGTATATAACAGTTCCTCTTTTGTAAGGATCATTGATATTATATTATATGTTGTTTTGTTGCGATTGTGAGATTCTGTGTTGTTTTAGTTTCTCTTCTTCTTCTCTTCTCTTCTTCTTTCTTCTTTCTTCTTTCTTTCCCTTAACTATATGTCTTTCCGTTCGATTTGGGTTGGACTTGTGTCATTTATGTTCAGCTTGAACTGTACGGAAAAGTGGGTTGTTAGAACAATTAAGTTATGTACAATAGAAGAAAAGGAAAAGGTAATCTACATGCAATGAGAGAAACGTTAATTACCATGTTAATGGAATTTATTACTATAATTAATGAAAATAGATGTTATATATGTTAGAAAGGGAATATAACAATATATTTAAAAAAGTAAAGAATGCACCTAATGTTATTTATTTGAAAAGTGAAGAAAACAATATATGCATGGAAGTAAAGGGTTATTTTAAATGAAAGGCAAGGTACATTATCTCTTTATTGATAAAGAATAAAGGGTAAAACCGATTTGAACTTGAAAACATTAATACTAATTTATTAATGAATTATTGCACATTAATTGGTAAAGAATAAGGTTTCCAACTATGTAAATAAATACACATATTTATACACACACAAGTACAATTGGATATAAATACATGATTTTCTGCTATATTCAATAATAATAAATGTGCAAAATATCAATAAATGATATTAATTCATTTGAATTATAGTAAATGGTAATTAATGACATTAATGGGGAGAATATAGAGGTTACCTTCTTTAAAGAAAAAGAAAAGGAAATAAATTTTGTGTATAGGTAAGGATAAGTAAATGTGAATAAGCATGGAATTATTTATTTCGAAAATTAGCCTAGAAACCCTAGTTTTCAATTATAAATATAGGCGTAAGCCTCCACTCTTCTCACTCTATAACCCTAACCTCTACTTCTTAAAAGTTCTTCATATTCTTCTCCTTCACCAAGCAAAATTCTCATTCAAGAATAAAATAAAAGTGAATAAAACAAAAAATAATTATAGAAAAAAATAGAAGAATGCAACAACCAAAGCTTAGGAATCGATAAGAGAGGATTCGCGAAGGCAATAAGAGGGAAAGCTATAAAGGTGAATAAGTTGATTATTAGGATATGTTGATTCATGGGTAATAAAATTTATTTATACTTATACCTGATCTACAAAAATACACTCTTTTAATTTGAGATAGTTCTTATCCAAAGTTATTTTAATGGATTAATTTTAGGTATATATAGATATAATGGGAAAACCCTAAATTAATATATTGTAATTGTAAATTGGGAATAGTGGTTACAACGTTGATCTTAATTAAGCTATAAATTCAGCTATGAATTTAATTGAATGACGGAAATGGAAATTTCCTAATTTCTAGTTAGCACGATAATTGTTAGGAAAGGAAAATATAATATATTATTAAATTCATATCATAGGTTATGAAATTAACTTTTTACATATGATATTTGGGTATGATTTGGTTTAGATAAATGAATAAGCCAATACCCTTTATTTCACTTTAAATTGGTTATGTAACTTGAAAATACGTAAATATTTTGCCGAAATTACATAAGTTGTTTTAGATAAAAGTGTGAAAAATATACGTATATAATCATGAAAATTAACAAGTTAAATCGGATGTTGTGTGGTACAAACTACATACAAAAATCTAGTCACAAACTAGCCCTTAAACCTATATTGGAAATCACGAAGGAGACAAATGAAAATAACTTAAATAGTTGAATTTTAAAAAAAATTGGAAACCAAAGTCATACGTCTGAATACCTTGTATAATTGTTTTTAATAAATCAAGTGGTTAGACATCTGAAGTGTATATTCAGACATCTGAAATGCTTCAGCAAGCCCAATTTGAACCTGGACTTAGTGCAGATTGAGTGCGATGAATAGGGGAAACTTGTTCTCATTCCTTTGACTTTAGAGGCACTCATGGAACTGAAGGAAGTCGTGCAACGAGATAGAGAAGTATCAAACAGGGTGACATCCTAGATTTACACATCACGAAGTTATAAGGTGTGGCGTTTGATGTTGTGTGCAATTCTATCGCGATAGTGTACCTTAAAGCACATGACACTAACGGGAGGTTACTCGATGTCATAGGAATTATGGTGGTATGCCCGGTGATGTGCATAGTTACGGGCACTAATGAGAGGTTACTTGATGTTATTGGGCAATTAGGCCTAGACATTATGGTATATGTTCGATGCGTTGCGTAGAAATAGGATATTAGACACTAATGGGAGGTTATTTGATGTTTTTAGGGCAATTGAGCCAAGATATTATTGTGTATATCCGATGTAGTGCATAGGATAATGAACGTGAGTAGGTAGGTTGCTTGACGTTGTTGGGTCAAGTAGGCCTAAGCATTAGAGAACAAGCTCAATGGAATTAGGAGATTGTCAGGTTACACACTTGGGACTCGCATTTGAGGTTGTCAAGTTAATGTAGAAGTTTTGTAGTTGATCATTAATGGTTTTTATCAGATTTTAAGTATACTTAGGGTGACTGCTACATTTAGTATCAGGCTATAGTACTTTGGTAGGAGATACCTTGTATATATATATATAGTCCACGAAAACAAATAAACACCCTAGGTCATGTAGACTATAAATGAAGTTAACTTCTTATGAACACCATACACTAGTAATACAATTCATTCATTGGACTTTGTCTGACCGACTCCTCTTCTTCCCCTTTTATAGCCATTACAGGAGGACAGATCGAGAGGTGATTTGGTGTAGACCTGGTGCGTGGAGGAAGAGACCATGCGATCAGAGTTATATTATTTATAGTTACTCCTCATGTACCTTATATTGTACTACTTCTATTAGTTAAACATTATATTACTATCATACTCTTTGTATTTGGAATTTGGAGACACTGTTGTACATACTACGTTTTGTTGAGATTGTTATCTGATTTGGACTATTTTCAGTATTATATTTTAATTCTTTTCACTGTGAGATATAAAAATATAGAAGGTATTAAACTTATAACTGTCTCCCTATCATGTAAACTTTAAAACCCAAGGACACATACTTCTTGGCACAACGCAAGTTTAAACACCGTTTTAGACCTTGAATTGGTATGTCCGAAGGTGTGGGTTGTTACACCAGGTGAACCTAACCCCAATGCAGGAGCACATGAGGCAACCCCAATTCTTCCCCTACTTTAGATTTTCCTATGTTATGTAGGAATTTTCAGAGCCTAGGTGGAAAGAATTATTTTAGGAGTGAATCATTTGCTGATACGTAGGCATGGTTGAGGAATTATTGTGGGAAACGATGTAGGATCTTAAGGCAACTTTAACACTAGAGGGGGGTGAATAGTGTTTTATAACTTATATGGAACTTTTCTAAATTATTTAAGATTTAAATTCAAACACAAATAATCAATGCAAATATATATGTATTTACAGGAAGTCAAAGATATTTATATATGCAGTAAAAGTAAAGTAAAAGAAAGAGAGATGACACTAGGAGTTTTATACTGGTTCGAATTATCCTACATCCAGTCATGTACGGTGTATGTATAAATTTTCTTTCCAACGCATACTTTAAACAGGTAACAAGCAAACCAGAATACGGTCTCGATTTCAAGGCAACGAGATACACCCTCCTAATTTTTCAAGTTCATGGTAGCTCTCTTGATTTAGTTGGACAACAAAATCACCCACTTTGTAACATCCTGGAAAAATATAAATAACTTATATTCAAATATATGGATTACTTAAATATTTGAATTATGAATTAAATATTAATTAAATGGATTTAATAGCCTTATTTAACTCCTTTTAACTAATAAATAATAATGATGAACTCATTTTATAAATTTATTTACAATAATAAATAGTTTGAATAAATTACAAGAAAATCAATTGTTAATAAAACGACTTGATTTTTAATGAAGTACTTTTAAATGAATTTATAAGGTTTTTCCATAATTTTTAGTTTGGAGAATATTTAAATTATCGTCTGATGTAATTTTCGGTAAATATTGGTATTTTTGAAATTTCACAGAATAAAATAACTAGTGTATTTTATTGTTGTTTTAGAATCATATCGCATTATTGTGCACGATCATATTTTTGTTTCTGTCGTTTGCCATTCATATGCGAATGAAATTCTATGTAGCGAAGTGTCAGAAATCACAAAATAAACTAAACCCAAACTTAAGACTTTTTTACACATTTTCATTTTCCTTATCTTTCTTTCTTCATTTTCCTGTAACCTAAATAAAATGGCCACCATCTTCAAAAATCCAAATTAAGAGCTACAAGCCACGTAATATCACAAGACTTGATCCATTGAGTTCGTGAGGGAGATAGCTTCAAAATCTTTGGTCTCGATGTGGTTGTGGTAGTGTTTAGGTTTGCTTGACTATTGGGGGCCGACCTAGGGTTTTTGATTGACGGTGATTGAAGGCAATTAGGCGAGGACGATAGTGCCATCATGTTTTTAGTGCAAAAGGGAGTCGATGGAGGCAAAATGGAGTGGTGCGGCTCCTCCTTGAGGAACGCATCATAAGGGTTTCGGGTCGATGTAGGTCGCGTTTTGCACTCGAGGTTCGAGCTTCATATTTTTGGGTGGGATGCAAAGCTTGCATGATGAGGAGTTGATCGAAGGTGGTTTGGTGCGATTTCACGGTGTATCAATCGAGTTAGAGTGGTGCATGCATAGTTGGAATGGTGCACAGACTTTTCATGTACAGAGGATGATTTGGGGAGAGGAAGAAGGATTGGAGAGTAATTTGTTAGCTAATTAATTAATTAAGCTAATTAATTACTAAAATTAATTCAAAATCTTGTAAAATTCGTATCTTCTCCATACGAGGTCTAATCGAAACACAATTTTGGCATTGGGCTCGTAGGAGCGTTATTTACGCACTGGAATTGATTTCGTCAAGTTTGGAGCAAGTGGAATTTTGAGCTAAAATCGAACGTCATACGATTTTAGATCAAACTGGAACGCGAAAGCGTCAACCGTACTTTTGATGAGTTTACTCACCTCTAAATAAACTATATGATATTTGCATCGCTATAGATTATTATTGAATGCTTAGATGATAGTTTATATACCGTTGTTTGATTATTTGTTTGGATTTTATTCCCGCTTGGAAGCGGATGACATAAGTAACCATTGTTTGCAGGGAACAAAAGGAAAAGGAAGTCGAAGTGTAT
The DNA here is from genome assembly GCA_030737815.1 of Allium fistulosum. Classification (NCBI taxonomy): domain Eukaryota; kingdom Viridiplantae; phylum Streptophyta; class Magnoliopsida; order Asparagales; family Amaryllidaceae; genus Allium; species Allium fistulosum. The sequence continues at coordinate 875,561,359 of CM060906.1, forward strand.
ACGTAGCGAATAGGTCACTACGAAACACTTCAAAACATACATACATATGTGTGATTTATAGCAGACTTTTGTGGAGAGACCCTAAGGGGTTTCTCACCATTACTGCTTTACTTATATTCTTATATTGCTTATATTGACATTTGGTTGAAATATTTATGACATATAGTTTGATTTGTATAAGTGTCTTTATAGCAATTATTGATATACCGACACTTATGAAATATCATCTCCTTAAACCTTTGTGTGTGTTGATCTTATGCTTGTATTCTTACAAAATAAATATTTGGTCACGTTTTTGCACTTTGAAAATTGTTTAAACTATGTTTCAAGTACTTTTGAGAATTTTGAAATAAAGGATAAGTGTTGTTTAAAATTTATAAAAGGAGTTATAAATTGGATTAATTATCTTTCGAGATAATTAATGTTATTTTAAATACCTATTCACCACTTATCCTTTAACTAGTAATTTATAAAACTATATTTCACTAGTGAGTTATTCAGGAGGCCTTGGACATTGAATTAAATTAGAGTACCTCGTATCATCCACAGATGAAGGGTCAGACTAAGAGGGTGAATAGGTATTGTAAGACCCGCTACAGATGTGTATTTTGGACTTTGAAGGTTCTTGGAAGGTTTACTTGCCGTTAGTAGTGTCTATATATAATAACATATATCAAGCAAGTATTGGGATGGCACCGTTCGAGGCATTGTAAGGGTGGCCATGTAATCTCCATTTGTTAGTGGGACACTACGGATAGAATCATTCTTGGACCAGACATGATTATGGAGACTTCAGATAAAGTAGACTTGATCCATGGAAGGATGAAGACTGCCGAAGATAGGCAGAAATCATATGCTGACAAGAGACGCACGCGGTTGGATTTCATAGTGGGCGATATGGTCTTTATGAAGGTCATGCCACTTAGATGCATTATGAGGTTTGGTAATTCGAAAAAATCTGCATTAAGGTTTGTAGGGTCTTTTCCAATTATGGAGAAAGTATGAAAGTTAGCTTATAGAGTGGAGATTCCAAAAAAATGATGAATGTTTACAATGTCTTCCATGTGTCACACTTGCGGAAGTGTTTATGTGTTTCGGCTGTTGTGGTCAAGGCAAGTCAGTTGGAAGAAGTTGAAGTAGAGAGAGTCACTTTTTTGTCATGCACCTACTCGCATTATTAAGCATGGGGCAAGACAATTCTGCAACAAAGTAATTAGACGGGTTAGAGTCCAATGGGAAGACGATCTAGGTAAGATTACTTGGGAGTCCAAGGAGAAAAATCCAAGCTACCCATACAGAGCTCTTTTTTGGTACATTTCAATTTAAGTTAGTATAATTACTTGTACACATAGTATTTATCTTAGTATTTTCCCTAGGTAGGAGTGCTTGGGTGCTAGGCATCGCTGTGAACGTGTCATTAGGAAATTTTCTAGATGATGACTGCTAATGGATGTATTTTATTAGTTAGTATTGCACATATGGACCAATATGTTCATGTTAGCCAATGACACACATCATCTTATCAATTTTATTATATCAGTTTACTTGCATAATGGTTATTGTAGTTTGCATACGTATTAAATGGTTGCTCATCCATATAGAATTACAAGTATAGGACATTGCATACATTTTAGATACATGGCATAAGCACTTGCATTTCAAATGGTCAACTAGTTCAGGAGACCGTCTAATTTTACATTACATATAAGTTCATACACATTTCATACCTATGTGTACATGTTCATTAGAAATTTTAAACTAAGGATAATGATTGCAAGTGATTGATGGTTGAGTAGATGGTTGTAGATATTGGTTGTATGAGCGAATTACAATTTTCCATCCTTAGATATTTTGGGGATGAAGTCTTTTTAAGAAGGGGAGAATGTAACACCCATAAAATTTTAAATAATAAATCAAAATATGAACAAGGGTAAAAATAAAATTTTATATAAAAAGACAAAATAGTAAATTTTCAAAAAAAATTGGATTTAAGCCTCAGAACCCGTATCATTGCTTTCGAAATGCAGTTTATTATTAGAAAACCTATATAACTTGTTAAATTTGGTAAAATGGTTCAAAATTAACTGAAACTAGACCCAGTGGCACTTCTGTAATTATTAATTTCGGGGTTTAACCAAATAATCCTAGTTTTCGACTATAAATAAGACCCTAACCCTCGCTCCTTTCACTCTAAAGCCTCGTCGTCACCTTTCTACTTCTGTATGTTCTTATCTCATTCCTCCTCCTCCTCAAAACCTCTCAAAACTAAATATTTTCTTTTCTTTTCTCCAAATCTTCTTAATCAAAATCAAAATGAAACACCTCAAATTAAAGGAGGGGGAGAGAGTCTCAAAATCAAAGAGAAAAAGAGAAAGAAGGGCGAACAAATTAAGGCTTGGAAGTGTAGGAAAGGAGATTCGCAATGATCAGACAAGAGGGAAAGTTTTGAAAAGGCGAGAGGATTGATTACGGTGTATTATGATGATGAGTAAATAGTTAATTTCCTTTATACTTTACCTGAATTAAGAATATGATTTTTAATCTTGAATATATGCTTTTATTTAAAAGAATTCTTATGAATTGAAAAGAATTAGAAACCCATAGTTAATGAATTGACAAAATATTTATTGTGATTTGGAAGGGAAGGGTAAATTGAATTGAATTTACCATTAATTGTATAGATTTGATTTTTGTATAAAGTTTGGCTTGGTTTTGATAAACAAGAGAAAAAACAAACTTATCCCTTTGAAGTTACCTAGATATTGAAAAAATTAAATTTTGGATATATGTAAAAGGTTAATTGAAATACACGTAGAAAATCAATCGAATGATATGTAGATAGTTTATTTAGAAGTTTTATACAATTGTCAAGGTAAATTAGCTAAAGTGTGTATAAACAATGTTGAAAATTGTAGCTAAACACCTATCAAATTTAAATCTAGCAGGTATATTCGAATCCACAAAGAAGATGAACGAAATAAATGGAATGGACAAATTAACCAAACCTGAATTTCAAAAATCTAGACACCTGAAATTGTAAGCAGACGTTTGAATTCCTTTTTAAACGCCAAAATTTCAGGTAGTTTGAAACAGAAAAGAAATAGTTCATAATTGACTTGATTCAGACATCCGAATTCTTATTCAAATATCTAAAATCAAAGTCAGACGTCTAAATAAGGAACTAGCCATTTAAATACCTATAATAAAATTTTGTACGGGGGGAATCAGATGTATGAATTATTTTTCAGACATCGGAAGGTTGAACTTGGACTTGGTGAGGCCAAGTAAGACGAATCGAGGGACTTGTTCCTACTTTATTGACTTTCTGGAGTTCACATAGTTGCATGGAGTGGTGCAATAGGTAGTTTCAGTTCTATACTAGATGATGTACCTAGGACCACGGTTCATGGTAGATGTAACGTGGAACTTGATAAAGTGTGTGATTGCAACGCACCTAGAAGCTCTTATTGTTATTGGGGCATGTTCGATCACATGTTAACATGTTGGATAGCAGGGAAGGGAAATGGAGACGTCTGCAATAGTAGGGCTATACAGTTGGGTAGTGGTCGAATCTGTGGTGGAATCGTTATAAGCGATTTTTTTAGATTCAGGTTGAACGATAAAGAGCATAAGATACGTTTAACATTGAGAAGGTAACATAAATGCTTCAGTAGGCCAAAAATCATCGAGGTAGTATACTCAGTGCGCACCAAAGCATTGTGATGTCCGCTCAGTGTGTATGTGCGATTTATGTAGTTAGCCACTGAGAAATGTTAACTCAATGTTGGTTTGGAGGTTATTTATCGGGACCATAAATTAGGAATTGACCTAAAGTTATTGGTTGTTAGTTGCTCAACTCTCAGTTGGAAACCTTCGTAAGTTGTTATTGATGTTGGTGTGATAAGAACTATCCCCACAATTTGTAAAATAATTAATCCTTTATATGTAATACACAAACACAAATAGACATCCTAGGTGGTGTAGATTATAATTGTAAGTTAATTACTTATGAACATAATACACTAGTAATACAATCCATTCACAGACTTTATCTTATCCCCTTTATTTCTCCCTCTTTATATCTACCATGGGTGGTCCAATCGGTAGGTGAAGTGAGCAAGACAATGTGCGTGGAGGAGGTGACTTGGCATGTTAGAAATTTATTTTACTCATAGTTACTGTTTATGTACTTATATTATGTTATCAGTCAGACTTTTATTACATACCATCATTTGGAGATTTTATCTGTGTCAGATATTCTATGTACCACATTTATTTTGAGATGTGCTATCTGGATTATTTTCAGTATTTAAATTTTATTTCCTTCCTCCGTGAGATCTGAAAGTGTAGAATGTTCTGAATTTTATATTAATCTCTGTATTGAGTAACTCTTAAAAACCCGATGATTTGTACTTCTTGGCACGACGCAAGTTCAAATGCCATTTTAGACCTTGAATCGGTGTGTCCGAAGGTGCAAATTGTCACAATGAAGCACCTTCAATTTTTCTCATATATGTTTGTTCTCTATTAAGTTTCATGCATTTCTGCCAACTAAAGAACTAGAGTAACGAAGAGACATCTGATCTTGAGAGAAGAAAGAAGAGATTTTTGCATTGTTTGGAATTCAAACAATATTCTAAGATTATGGTCGACTGAATTTGGGAGAATTATCCCTTCATTAGACTATGGAGTGTGCCAAATAGAATTTTCAAAGGTTTCAAAAATGTTATATTGTATGTGGGGTTCAGAATATTTCTTCAAGTCCAACTATAACCAAGGAGAGTTTGCATTTCCATTAATGTTTTTTTATAAGATTCATGGAGGGACAAAGGTCAACTTTTTGGAAATTAATTTTAATACAAGAGGATGTTGCTACTTTCTTCCATTTCCAAATGTTTATAATATCCAGGCCTTCCTGGTCATAAGGAAATATAGAGTTTTATAAGTAATAGGCACTAATTTCTCTGAGTGAGGATTGCGATGCCAAATGAAGTGATTCATAGCAGAGTTATTCATTCCTATAAGTTTAAGGGGGGTATGTATATTCTAACATAATATAAACACATAGAAGTGGTAATAAATTTGATTATGATAATTATCCCAACACAAGAAAGTTTGGATGTTGGCCAGGTAGTCAATTTAGTAATTATTTTTTCTACATTGGAAGACATTGGCTTTAATAAATTTTGGAAATAATGAGAGGGGCTCCTGGGTATACCGTGTTTATAGGAAGGTATTTAGAGAAGATAAGTCATTCATCAAAGTTCTTCCATTATATGAGATTCTAGGTATTAGAATGTTAGATTTGTTCTTATTTACCAGCAGGCCAATGAAGCTGTAAAAGTAGTCTAAAGCGTTCTTAATATTGGATATAGATTTGAAATTAGGTTTGGTTAAGATGTAAGATCATCAACAAACATTAAAGAAGAGATTTTGGGACTCTTACATAGTGGATGGAGATCTATGTTTTTTTCATTCACTTCCCTATTAAGTAAGCAAGTTAAGCTTTCCATCATAGAAATAAAAATATAAGGCAAGATAGGGTTTACCTTCCTTATTCCCTGTATGCCTGCAAAACGACTAAAATTCTCTCCGATAATAGCAAGAGGGTAACGAGAGTTGAAATGTAAGTGTGAATCCATGCTAAGAATTGAAGGGAAAAATTCATCACTGGAGAATGCTGATAATGGTATTCCACTTAACACTATCAAAAACCTTTTGAATGTCAAGCTTTATTAAGCATCTTGGGGAGATGTTTTTTCTTTTATATCCTCTCATGAGTTCCTAAGTTAACAAGATGTTGTCAATGATACTTTTATTTGGATGAAAAGAATTTTGAATTACAGAAATTGTAAGGGCTAAAACAGTTTTCATTCTAGAGGCAATGATTTTTCATAAGCATTTGTGAATGGTATTACAACAAGCTATTGATATATATTGAGTTACATGAGAGAGTTGCTCCACCTTAGGAATAAGAACATTTCTAATAGCATTTATACCTGGCAATAATATATTACTTTTAAAAGAAAATTAATTGCTTTAACAAAATCATGTTCAATAATATTCCCCAAGCATATTTGAAAAAATGAGCATTGAAGCCATCAGGTCCAAGAGAGCTAGAGAAATTCATATCAAAAATTGCACTCTTTATTTCCTCAAAAGACATTTCACTTAAAAGATTGAGTTTATATTTATTACCAATGATAGGTAAGAATATGTAGCTGAGCGGAGAGATATCAGTGATCATATGATTATTTATGACAAGAGAAGAGGTAAAGAATTCAAGAAAAGCATGATTAATCTATATCTTAGAAGTATAGGAGTTTCCATATATGTCATTTAAGGAAATGACTTTTTTCTGACATTAGATATTCTAATAGGGGAGTGGAAGAATGCTGAGTTTTTGTCACCATTAATATCCCATTGATTTTTGAGTTTCTGCCTCGTCATATCATTTTCCTCGACAAGAGAAACAACTAATTTTTCAGAAAGAATGTGTTCTTCAATTGACCATTGTGTAGAGTTAGGCTGAGCAATCATATTAAGTTGAGAAGCTTGTAAATGAGATCTTAGAAGAGAAAATGCCTAGATCTAATACCATAAATTTTTTTAGACTAGGCTTTTAAGTTTGATCGTCATGGTCCTTAATTTTCCTTGCAAGAGGGACATAGAATTACCATAAATACTAGCGTTCCATGCATATTTTAATATGTTTATAAAAGCTAGATGATTAGTATAGTCGTTAAAAAAAGAAAATAAGAAGGGGCTTTAATAGTAACGTATCCCAAATCAACTATGAGGGAAGAGTGGTTAAAGAGAGATGGAGGGGGGGAACATGAGTTAGGAGATTAAGCCATTGAGACGGGGCTTACAAATTGAAATATGATCTATCCAATTTACAGAAGGTTCTAATTCCAGATCCATTGCAGTTATTTCAAGTATAAAAATAACCGATAGAGTGTATGGGAAAAAGGTTTAATGAGTAAACAACATTGTTAAGAGGGCTAGTTGAAGAGAGAGATAAGGGTTTCCCCCTATTTTGTCATGGTGATGTTGCATACAGTTCTAGTGACCCAAATGTAAATAGAGCAGGGATGAAGGTTTGAAGAGGAGGAATTATATTAATCATAATTTGCCTAGATGATTGGTTGTCTCGGCATAAATGAAAGTTGAATGAACAGTGGTACCAAAACCGATATGGATAATTTTAGTGTGTGAATTGTTTATGCATATATAATGGAGAGATGTTGAAAATAGTAGAATTCCATAGAGTTGGAATTCAACCATATTGAACTTGTGCTAGATTATGTAATTTGGACCTTGAAGAAGCAATGGTTTTGGCTACTTAGTTGGATAGAGAATGATTTAGTTTAGTTTCAAGTAAGGAAATCGATTGAAGTTTATGAGATCGAACAAGTTTTCTAATGTCGAGTTGCTTTGAGATTTTGTGAGCACCCCTAATGCTCCAGCAACCAATTTTATTTATCATTACTGATTTTTTTGATTTGTTGGAAACTTGCCTCATCATAACCGCTGGAGACACAGGTTTAATTTAAGCAAGTTGCTTAAGAAAAATATGATCACTTGTGTATTCTATCCCTTGATCCAGATCAACACTAACAGGAAGGGATTTTTGTCTTTTTTTGGTCTGCCTTTTTTCGGGTTGGAGTAGCATGATCAGATGAGATAATTGAAGGAGAAGAGATAGATGATGCTAATGAAGTTGATTGGGTAGAAAACCAAGATTGCATGTTAAATGGAGCAAGTATTTTCCCGATGTGCAAAATAGTAGTGTTCATGTGCATGATGGGAGGAGATTGAATGATATGATTAAGAGGTTCTAGAGAGATGTAAGGGTTAACTTGAATTTCGGTAGATAAAGTGGCATGATCTGGAATGAGTAATGTTTAATGCTAAAGAAGCCGATTGCATGTTTAATGGAGCAATAGTTTTACCAGTGTATTCCATGTGCATGTTAGGGTTTAATGTTTGATGAGTGTCGTTAGGATTGCCTGAATTTTTGTTATTGCAATAGATCATCATCTTAGACGGAGCAGCGCAAAAAGGAGGGGAATCCGATGCCGACCTGACTGCACTAAACAGTGCACCACGTGTCGACTTGTGAAGATCTCGTAGATCCTGGGATGAGCCATATGTCGACCTATGGGTTCCTTGGATGTCACTATAGGTCTCAGATCGCGCCTATTCTCTTTCACAATAATATTTTCTAAATCATTGCGACTTTCTCCTTCTACCCCTTCGTTTCGGAGTTGCTTCTCTTCATTTCTAAACATCGTATCTCTTCGAAAAGCATCTCTCTAAATCCGTAAATTGAAAAATTAAATAATTAAATAAAATTAAAAGAAAAAAAGAAAGAAACCAGCATCTGCAGATCAAAGAACACTTCCATTGATCTATCGCTTCACTACCTTAAGGTTCTAGTTTTTTATTTGTCCTAAAATCCCTGCACATCCATTCAAATATAATTTGTTAAGATTTCAAGAATTTGTACTTCTTTTTTGTATATGGCTGTGTATGATCCATGTGGGTTCAATCATCATCGGAACTGGATCAAACTTTAACTCCTCTACAAGAAGAATAAATTATGTGCGGTGCTAAAAGCACCCAAGAAAATGCTGCCTAATACCATTAAAAAATTTAATTAGTTTTATTAATTCATGTGCTTCTTAATACCGCACCTAATTCTCCATTTAGTTATTATTTTCCGAACAAAACACCATTTACATGCACGCGTTTCCTTTTCTTCTTACTCACATCAATTTGAAAAGCCAAAACCTTAAGGCACGTCTTCTCTTCTTCTTCTCAAAACCATCTCTCTCCTACGTCAATTCCAAAACCTTAATATCCACTATCTTATTCTTCCTCAAGTTATATCATAAACCCTAAACCTAAAGTCTTCATAGTTCAATTAACGGTGATATCGAGGCAATGTGCCGGTCATTCAATTAACGGTGATATCGAGGCAATGATAACAGTGATAGCCAGAGTCATGGATGTTTGGCTGTATCGTCATCCGGTCTCAAGAGCAGTGTTTTCTGGGTGCTTATATGATCTTGGTTTAGGCATTGGGGGTTTGTACTTGGAAAACATCGCCCTTGACTCGAGTGATAATTGCTTTACTTTAAATGTTTGCTTTGCTATGTTTGCTTCTGCTTAGTGTGTGTCTGGGGGCTATCACTGTAGAAAGAGGTGGAGTGAGAAGGTTGGATTCCTATTCCTTTTTCCTTTATGCTCTTTTGGTATGTTGTTAGTTAATTTACCGCTCACTAAGACTGTTGTCTGACTCAAGGCTTTATGTTTTAACTCTTATTGCCTTGGGCTGTTCGTCCATTTTGGGACGGGCAGACTAGGTAGCAGGTGACAGGTGCTGTTCTTGCTTCCGACGATGCTGATGATGAAGACGAGCTGGAGGCTTGCATATTATTTTCGTACTATATGTACTGGATGTTCCGCTGCTTGTATAATTCTCTGAGTGATATGTAGTGAGGCTTGATGTATTGACTATTCAGATGTTTGTATTCAACTATTATGAAGTTTTATATGATGACATCCTATTCTGTGAAGCTTCACCATATATATATATATATATATTCTATTGTATTTTGTCCATGCGTTGTGAGTTATACGATAGATTCTGCTGTTTTAATTTACCCTGACAATCGTCCATGGCTGTCTGGCACACTTTACAGCGCACTATCTCTAGGTTCAGTGCGGGGGTCATGGGCGGTCGTCACATTTGGTCTTCTCAAAACCATCTCTCTCCCACGTCAATTCCAAAACCTTAATATCCACTATCTTATTCTTCCTCAAGTTATATCATAAACCCTAAACCTAAAGTCTTCATAGTTCAAACTCTCATTATCAAAAGCAATTTAAATTTTCTTCTTTGATTGCTAACCAATAATGCCCAAAGAAGAAGGTGATTTAGAGAATAGTCAAACCGTCTGTGGAAGAAAATAAGGTGATTTTTTTTATTTACACTAATTTTGTAGGCTTTTAATGATATTCGCAACATATATTAATTTTCTCAATTGATTGATAAGAGAAATTTTTTTTCATGAATTCAAATGTTGGAAAGGAATAAGAAAACTCCAATGATACTAATGCGGTATGAATTCTTAATTAAGCTTTCAACCTATACCGTTCGTTTGTAGAATTTAATACAAAAGTGATTTTGCAGGACTTCCTTAATGAATTTGTCGAGTATAAAAAAATTGATAATGTGAAGATTGATGATGTAGAGATTGAACCGTCTAATGTAAGTGTATTTAATTTTTTCCTTTTGTTTATTTAATGTTATACACACAAACATAGTTGATAATTGTTGTTTTATGGATTGAATTGGTTATTAAGTTTTTTGCATGACCAATGAGAAAACCATGGAGCATGATAATGAGCCAATCGTTGAAGACATTCACTCCAATCACTATGGAATAGTTCATGTTGATGTGACAAGACATTTTGAAACCGATCAAGTATGTTTTTTATTACAAACATTAGATAATTTGTCATGTGCACCAAAGTATTCGTACTAATTACTTGTTTGTTTGTAATTTAAGGTCTTTAATTCTCGAAATGTATTGGTATGTTAGTGCAAAAGTCAAGGGAAAAAATTGAACACTGTAATTGTTATTGTCAAATCCGATAAATTGGGTCCACGGAAGAAACCTAGGCTGCAATTGGGTTGCGAAAGAGGAGGAATCTACTGAAGTCGTGTTTTAAAGAAAAACGAAATTAACATCAATGTTAAATGTAATAGAGCTAGTGCGACAAGAAAATGCAATTGCTCGTTCTTGGTCAAAAGCGTTTGTGTAGATGACAACAATTGGAAGATTCATGTACATAATGGTATGCACAATCATGATCTTCCCAATTCATTGGAGGGACACCCTTATGCGGCACGGTTGATCGATGATGAGAAAAAAATATTAGCAGATATGACCATTGCTAGTGTACAACAAGAGAAATTCTGACTACTATAAAGAAAATATTTCTGGAGATTACATCTACGTTGAAAACTACTTACAATGCAAAATACAAAATGCAATCTGCCATGCAATAGCTATTGAAATTGCTAGTTGAGAATCATTATGTTCATTTTTATAGGTCTGAATCGTTAACTGATCGTTTGATAGATTGATGTTCATCTTGTGTAAGTGTTTTCCATCTATATTGCTTCTTGATTGCGCATATAAAACAAGCCGTTATAATATGCCATTACTTGAAATGGTTGGAATGACATCTACCGGTAAAACTTTTAGTATCGCACAAGCTTTTTTAGCAAATGAAAAAGAAGACAATTATGAATGGACTCTTATGATGTTAATGCAATTTAACAAATACCAAAACACCAACAAATATTTGCGATTGTTAATGCGTTAGTATGCATAAATTATTGTTTAAACAAATGGTACGACTTACTATATAGTTTATATAAAAAAAACAACCTAGCAGTAATAATTAACTAATCTATTCACACATCTGATGTAGATCATTCCCTAACCATGGCTATTAAATGTTAAATTTACTATTATCATATCAATACCAAACATTCGCAAACAACACTGAACTACATCGGTATAACAATGCTAACGGTATGGTTACAGTATATTTACCATTGATAACGGTAAATATAGCGGTAAAAAAACATCACTGGTAACAGTAAATTTTCCAGTCGTATTAACTTCGTTTTCTTCACTATTTGAACTAATCCTAATCATGGACACTTCTAAAGATATATCAGTATTTAAGATGTTTTTAATATTATTTAGGATATTATTTAGGACAATGTTAGTTTAAGATTATGAAAGTTATTACTTCATATCATTGTAAATATTTTGTAACAAATTAAAAAAAACAGGAAATTATTGTCAAGGACAAAAATTTTCAGTGTTTTTGCCTCAAGGACAGGCCTTCAATATTTTATTCTAAGGACAACTTTCTTTAGGTATCAGTTTTTAGTCATTGATGGCAGTTTTTAGGTATCAGTTTGTAGTTATCGATAGCAGTTTTTAGGTATCAATTTTGTTGTCCTTATGAATAATTTTAAAAAATATTTGTCCTTATGAATAATTTTTAGAAGAATGTTTGTCCTTATGGTAAAAATATTGAGGTTGTGTCCTTGAGGCAAAAAATATACAAATTTTTGTCCTTTAAATTAATTCCCCCTTAAAAAAAACACAAATGTCAGCTAAAATAAGTCAAAATATTGATATAAATATTAATGGAGTTAAATCAAAAATAAAATATTTACTTTATTTTATCATCTTAGCGCAATAAAATTTGAATGTTTTATGTACGGATAAATTTTCCGTTACCAGTCAATGATTTACCGGTTTATCGGTATACCAACGATTATTTTATCAACAGTAGCGGTGATGTATCAATGGTTATTTTTAACTTGCCAATAGTACTGATACGGTAATGATTTTCTTGTATCAGTAACGATTAGCCCTACCATAAGAGCCATATCCATTACTAATACGATGACAAGTATGTACACTGTTGGAGTTATTTGTTTAACTTGATAATTGACAACAAACGCACTGTCAAGTTTTAAATGAATTTATAAAGCAACAATCAGAAATTCAATTGTTGATTGACAATTAACAATGTGCGCAACTACTGCATATTTAAAAACACAAGACAACGGGAACTCATTTTTCAGTTTACATTCTATTTAGTTTTATTGCTACTAGGGTTCAATTTCATTCAGCCCTGATTAATGCAGACATTTGTAATGGACCAATGATCATAGTTGTGGAACTGAAACATATTACTTCAAAAGCACACATACTGAAAGAATACATGATTCCACAAATCATCTAAAATTCATATTATGACAATTTCACAAGATCTCCGTATTTGCAAAACACTCATCTTTAAAAAACTAGCAATTATCGTATGATCATTAACTCATCTAGAGACTACAATGCAGCAATATAAAAACAAGTATTATTAGAAAGCTACATATCTTCAAAGAACCAGTGGGAAAACAAGCAAAGCAAATCAGATAATTTCACAGTATTCCAAGTAGCCACGGCCCTCGTTATTAAGAAACAGAAAGGTGCTTAGTGCTTGGGATACCCACTCAAAGTAGACTCTTAAAACATGAATAAACAGGTTCAAACATACCTGACCACTAATACAAAGGTTTTTCAATTTGAAAAAAGTGATATACATGATATGATATAATAGCATCAAATGATTGAACTGCTTGCGAGTTATCATTTTAGCACTTTCACATTCATTTATAAAATAATAAGCAGGATGCACATAACAGATTTGTTATTGTTTTCCCCATATGTTGACCTTAACATACTCAAGCACCACTGGCATATAAGCGTGTCCATTCCTTCGCTGAATAACCCAAACAAAGATTTTGACTTACCATGATTAATAATTAAACATAGAATGATATTAATTGATTGAAAGAGCAAAAAAAGGAAAATAACATGATATTACCGGTTTCGACGGCCTCAGCCTCATTTGCCTTCCAATGCTTAGCGATGTTTTCTGAAAGCGGGTCATCAGGGTTTGGAGCACTCAAAAGCGCTTGTATACTGCAATCAAGCAAACATTTCAGTGTGTCATCATCAAGCAAAAGAAAGAAAAAAGAAAAGTATAGTGACATAATATGAATTAAGCAGGTGACCCATATGATAGAAATATGATATTACTAGATGCATATTTCACTTCCAATTACTTACTCTTATATAGCAAAAAAATGTAAGAGGATAGGGATATGCAAGGCATAAATACTTCTGCAACAAAATTTAGAATTTTTGCCGGTTAAGGACTCGCAGATTATCCGCTTGAATGGACTTAAATAAGCTACTTTTTTTGCTTTTTGAAAGCCAAAACCAATTGATTTTGGCTTTCAAAAAGCCAAAAACTAAGGGGTCGTTTGGTTTATTTTGTATTTTATGTTTTGAGTTTTCAACATTAATTACAAAATATGAGAAGAATGAAGCGAGGTCGGAAGGGATGAACGGAAGATTGGAGGGGACCACGAAGTGGATGGAGAAACGACGGAATGATGAATTGTTGCTCGTGCTTCCGTTTTTCTCAAAACACGAAAAATGAAAAAAAGTTGTTTTCTATTTTGTGTGTTAAATTCGTTTTCTAAAATGACCATTTTTCATAATATACATGCGTTGTTCGTATTTTTGTATGGACGAAAACTCAAAACTAAAAACGGTAAACCAAACATAGCCTAACTTATTTAAGTCAAACCAAACGAGCCATAAAAGAAAATTTGTCCCAGCAGTAACTCTCCTCCTTTCAAAAAATAGCTATTACCCGCTTCATAAATTGTAGGCCATTGTATAGAATTAGATAGACTTTAAAAACTTTGGGGTGGGTCAGAAGTGAGTGAAACAAACAATAGAAAAGAATAGGAGCATACAGAATAAGCAAAATATTTTTTAATCTAAAGTTCCTTTTATATCTACAAATTCCTTTCTTCTAATATGAGTAATGCATTAAAGCTGGATTTATGTTATAGTTTCAGAAACAACTGCTCTTTTGTATCAAATATTTTTAGCAGTGAGAAGCACGTGCACATGCATGTATGTTCACGCACGCACACAGACATGCACGCGCGCACATATGAGGAGCGCTCAACAGCACACCCCCAAATAGTGCAGCACCCCAAGTGCACCATGATTTCGACCACAAGGTCCGATTTAAATAATAGTTACTTCTCTCTCTTCCCACTGCCACTATTATTTAAATCGGAGCTTGTGGTAGAAATCGGGGGGGCAGGACTGAACTGAACGTGCATATATTTGTATACATAAAAAAAGAACCAAACAAATTCCTCAAAGAAAATTAAATACAATGTTTAAAAGACCCTAACTAATATGTTACCTTAGCAATACTGTTCGAATCTGCAAAGCAGGACTCCATTTGTCTTTGAGAATGTCAAGGCATATTCTTCCAAGCTACAAGCCATAATATTAAGTTTCTCAAAGAATGTTTTTATGCAGCAAGCTATTAGATAAAGCTAAAGAAAAGCTCACCTTGTCAATGTTGGGATGATAGATTTTGGTAAGGAACCGGACCTGTTAGAAGTGAATCATATATGAAGAGGCAATTCAACCGAAGGATCACAAGACGCAAATTACAATAACATGTGAACCCCATTGAGATAGCATATAAAACTTGATCACCAAGTGTACACTATAAAGTGACTATTACTTGCTAACAATTCCAGGCTATTTTATGGTAATCGGCTTTATACACCTCCATGTTTATAACAAATAACTGGACTGTAAAGATCTGACCATGACTTGCCCATATCAAATATTAATCGCTCATTTGAACCATTTGACTTCATATACGAGCATTTTGGAGAAGAGGGAGGGTGTTTTATGATAGAGACATACGTTAACTACGACAACTCTTGTTTGAAATAAATTGAGCTGTGTATATCCTACATGACAAATGAAGGAGTGCAAAATGTACCAATCAAACAGCGAATATAACACAAATTAGCATGTCTAGCAGTTCGGTAAGTGAAAACAAAACCACCCGATGCTTTAGGTGCACTAGAAAAAAAAACACTAGTTGACTGCAACCACCAGAATGTAAAGAATACTTTCCACAAAACCGAAGATAAAAGAATATAGATTGATATATGTTTACCTTTGGGGCAGCCATTGGGTATTCTTCAGGCAGAAAAAGTTCAAGCTTGAAAACACCACCTGAGTGATTAAAAAACAACAAGACCATGAATTATCATTTAAAATAATATACAAAATAGCATACTTACGAACAAAATAAATTTAGGAGTAATCACCATGTCCTGTATTATATTAAATATCTTACAACTTTATCCTCTGCGTATATTTATTTATCATTGCACCTTATAAAAAATAAATTTCTGCTTTGTTGACAAGCATATATATCCATAAGTATTGTGTTTACGTCAGTAACACGTTGGTAAGAAACTTAAGCTCGGTATACAATTACCAAGATGATTAGGTAAAGAAAAACAAATCACATTTTATGTAGGTGAAATTGTTATGAAATAGTTGAGCAGGATGATAAAACTGCTATGAGTTGAAGGAAAATGTTTTCCATTTTTTTGGAATAGATTAGGATCCTGGAATTAAAACAAAAGGAAGTTACAGTCCAAGAAAATGTGATTTCCCAAATGAACCAACCTCTTTTTCCATCCAGTAAATATGAACTGTGTTACAGATCAAAAAAAATTAGCACAATTTTCATCTTCTTTAGAAATTCTTCGGAAATAATCCATCAATGGTTATTATATAGGAAATTAGCATCACAAGATCCATTATACAGTGGAAAATTCACAAGCCATGAATCACTGAACAGAAGGCGGCATGAAAATAATGCACTGATAATACTAACAAATCATGGGCACACATGAACTTCGAGAAACCCAATCAAGAATGATCAGGTGCTAACCACGCAAACAAAGGCCTAACCAGTTGGAAAATGACAACTCAGCACAGAATAAAGAAGGTTACAAAAGGTTGGTTACTAAATTGTGACTTAGCTATACGCAAGGGCATATAAATAGTAGACCGATTAACTCATTATTAATACTTCGGTTCTTGCTGGATTCAGTCAAAATTAGATTTCAGCAAAATTTGAACTCAAGATCGCAGCATTTGGAAAAAAAATGAAGGACATTTATACTACACTAGCAACAGTAACTGCAAGCATAAATGATATAGTTTTATAAGCTTAGAGTAGAAAGTTCTTTTTTTATTGTAGCTTCAAGTATTGGAATGGATGAATAAGTGAAACCTGGCTGAACATTGTCCCCTTAATAATAAAAAAACCTTGGATACAAATTAGCATCTTAATTTCCAATATAATAAACACATGCCCGCGCGGAACTACTGAAATGTTTTGCACGACCATGTCGAGAATGTAAATTGAATGTGAAATTGGCTGCTAAAGTGTTCAGAAGAATAACTTGTCAGAAGCATTGTTATCAAAAATCCTAAAACCTTACGATTTAAATCCCGATTCAGATCGGATCTCTCCCTTTACGATTCGATTTATATTGCGATTCAAACTTAGTTAAATCGCAATTCAGAAAATTGATTAAATCCATATTGATATGTTTAATATACTTATTAGGATCCACTATTTAACATCTAATGTTTTCTAAATAAAATAAAGTGGAACAATAGAGAAAATTGAGTTTTAGATTTAAATTTAGAAGTTCAAATGTCAAAATCAATGTAGAAATGTGTATAAAACTTGAAAATACAGATCTTTTGAATCTATGATTTACGATTTAAATCCCGTTTCGATTTAAAGTTTGAGTTTCACGATTTACGATTTGAATCCCATATTGAAAACCTTGGTCAGAAGAATACATGGCTCTACAACTAATAGTGGGAATTGACTGAATAAGGTTCTCCGGTTTGCCCATCGTTTCAACCACCGTCAAAGTTACATAGACACCGGTTTGCCCATCGTTTCAACCACCGTCAAAGTTACATAGACACCCTTATAAATTCTTACATTGTATTACATCTCCAAGTCATGTGCTTACATGTGTTCCATACACTAATTGACCCCTACATTGACTTGATTTATATAATACCAAATGGAGTGTACAGGGTAGTGAACATACACTATCTCCACGAATTCTTATTAACAATTAATGTTGTCAAATGCAGCATTTGTGGTCCTCGATAGACATTATTATGTTTAATAAAGTATAGATTGAATTATGCTACATAGGTTTTAAGATATAAATCCCAACTGTTATCGCAATTGTTGGGCTATGGTAGATCATGGCAATTGAAATTTTTGCCAGTTGTTTTTATCTGAAGGAGATATCAATTTAAAACTGACATGATATGAAGAGGAACTAAAATATATTGTTATGTTGTTTAGACTTTGGAGTTTGTATAATGTGTGTGCACTTGTGGCAAGTGATATCATAATTTTAACTAATATTAGAGTTTCGGTATGATGAATGACTGTTCGCAATCATAGTCTCAGTTTGTAGACAAGAGATGATGAAAAAGGGATGGACCTGAAAATGCATGCTTGATTAGTGTTGGTTATTTGTAAGTTGTAACAAATAGAATTACCTTATGATGTAGGTTTTTTCATTATTGGTATTGAATGTTATTATACTAATACATAATCGTGTTACTTTATATTTCATTTTGTTTTTTAATATTGATTTTACTTTATTGGGTAGCTGAAAATATCATTTATATTATTATTTTAAGAAATAAGTTATTATATTTTCTATTCCTTTGAATATAAAAAGAAATAATTGCAGACTGCAGAACAAAAGGCTTGGACGTAAGATTATGTTACATCGGACGTTAACATATAAGCAGCACTTGGGGAAATTTTTGCACCGACGCACATTATGTTTGTTGTTGTTGTTACATAAAGACAATTCTATAATATTGCCGTTATTTAATTGTAACTCCTCTGTAGTACTGAAAAAGGTAATTGACTACAAAACAGTTGAATGACGTCCATATCATTATAAAAATTGTCAAAGTTGCATACATTAACATACCCTTTAAAATTGACATATTGTATCGCATCTCTATATTACATGTATGTTGTGCACATCACATGTGCCATAAACTAGTCATAATAAAAAAATGACACTTCAATTTCGCGTTTTTGGCCATTTACTATCAGGTCAATTTTGAATGTTCCTTTAAGGAAATTCATATAAAAAGTTAACTATCGAAAATATTTTTTCTGCTTTAGTTGGAACATTTAAAAAATCAAAATTAACAATCTGAGAATGCCCATTATGGAAATTTTTGCAAATTAGTCTTTTTGGGGTTTCGTCTACAAATTTTGGGTGAAGAAAGTGACGAATGGCAAGAGGGAAGAAAGAAAACATAAATTTTACAGCTCTACAAGGAGTTCAAAAACTCATTCATTATCAATGCTTACCTCATTTTTTAGATGTAAAAACAAAAATAACAACAATGGTGCATAGCGAATGTATATTGTTAAGTGTACATGTCCCCTACAATGTAAAATGTTGCATTTTTAATAGAAACCATGATATGTCCAATTAGTTGCACTTATACAGCATCAGTTTGGTCAATCGTTATTGTACTATCCCTCATATCTTCCTAGTTTTAAAACAATTAGACAAAAATATACTTTGAATTAATAAAATCTGTAAATATAGGGCATGGAGCAAAAAGGATAATAAGCAGCTACCAGTACTAATACACACAATACGTGAAAATGTTGAAATAAATTTCAATAAAAGCACCTAACGTTACATATAAATACCATTTTCAGTCTTGCAGACTTCATGTGCATGCAAGCAACGATCAAACATTATAATCACATGACAAACAATCGAAACTGGCAGATAAAATTAAATGCAATTATCCAATACCCTCGTATGGAGACTGAGTTGGCCCAAGAATCATGACATTAAAATATCTCATATTTTCTTCCGATGGCGATGCACTAATTCCGGGAGCTAAAAAAGAACAGTGTAAGTAAAACAAAAGAAAGGAAAACCTAATCTTGTAACCAAATCAAAATTTCAACTCAAAATTTTACCTGGTTCACTCAACAACCTTTGAGTTTCCTGTTCAAGCAAAAACAATATCAAAACCCTATAAATCTAACAATAAGTTGAGTTTTGTTGAAAAAATAATAGCAACAAAGATCGGATCGAAGACTGTACCTTGATGATTCTTCGAGGAAGATTGCTATTTGCCATCTGATCTAATCGAAAGAAACCCTAAATTTAACTTTCGTTTTATATGGGGGCGAAACCTAAGAAACAAACGATAGGTGAGAAGAAAATGTTTATTCGATATTGATTTAAAATGGTCAAATGGAGAATATTGATTATGAGTCGAGGGGTTGGGGAAATTTTACTTTATTCTATTCTATGCAAGTAATGGAATATGGGTGCGCCTGCAAGGACCATTTTTCTAATTCCTAGCCACTCTCCCAAAAACTAGTTGTGCTATCTCACACCACCAGAATTTGTTTTTGTAACACCAATGCATTTTCATTTGAAATAACCCTTTTTAATTTCCAAATAAATATCCACCCTCTTGTCCATCCATGGAATGCAACATAATCAAATTTGATAAAAACGAAAACACAAAAACAAAATAAAAATAAAAGGCCAAACAGAAATCATGATGAATTTGGAAGATATCCATGTATAATCAATAACAAGGCAATATTCATATTATATGAGGATCTACAAAAAATTTCCACATAATTGAACTAATTTTTATTAGGAGTACTCATTCGATAATCGAATACTAATAAATTGAATTGTCATGTTTATAGGTTCATGAAGAAATTTATATATTACTTAAGGCTCCGCTTAGGAGTTTCTTTTTTACCGGTTTTGATTGGTTTTGAACGGTTCTGTATTTCAAGTGTTATCATAACCATTGCTTGAAAGTTTTTTTTTCACATTAGTTATTGTTGGTTATAAAACCGGTGAAAACCGGTGTAATATAATATTGATGGTAATTCTCAATCCATCAAATTAGAATGTTTTGGGATGTTCAAACTTTTCTTTTCTCGATTATGCATCTTCTAATTATATTAGAAAATTAATCTTCACAAAACTAAAGAATAAATATAAGGGCATATATGTAATGTTATTTTAGTGGAAAACTCTTAAAAGCGGTGTATGTTAATTATAACAACACTTCGTGTAAACCAATCAAAACCGCTACGATCATTGCCGGTCAAAGCTGGTACTCTCAAAACCTCTCATAGTTTGTACTAAAACTCCCAACTAGGGCCTCAACATAAAAGCATAATCTCGACAGCGCTTACGTAGCACTGCTTTTTACTAATCTCAAAATAACCGACTTCGATCTATTCTTTTCGTTTTTCAATAGGATTTTTCACTTTAACCTGATTTTTCAAACTTATTACGCAAATAGCCCTATTTTAAAACTATTTTCAAATATAGCCCTGTGCCAGCTCAATGTTGAGCTGGCCAGTACGCACTAGCGCCATTTCAAATGGCGCCAGTGTATTACCATTTTTATATTGGTAAAGTAACGGGCGACTTTTGAATAGTCGCCCACTACGTTTATACAAAATTATATATATGACTTTTGAAAAGTCGTATGTGGGCATTAGTCGTCATAACATAAAATCAGTCGCCATAATCCTTACACAAAGCCCAGTTTTCCTCCTTCCCTACCAAACTTTTCTCCATCCAATTGTGAGCTCTAATATTGATGGTCTTAATTTCCTCTCGAATTTTTAGATACTCAACTTCCTCCGAAGCACATGCTGCGGCATAAAATAAACTTGTCAAGTGTTTGTCTCTAAATCCAGCGGCTTGAAATTATGCTTTCAAATTTCTAGCACATAATCTATGCTTATGAGGGAATCTCCAGTGGCTCTCCAATCCTGTCGGTATTCCTTTCATTCTATCGGAAATGAAAGTAATACGTCGATTGTTAACACCATGAATTAACCTTCGCATACAAGCAAAAACCAACCCAAACTATCACATGATTCTGCCTCAACAATTGCAAAAGCTAAATGATAAAGTTGATTATTTGCATTTACTGCAGTTGCAACAAGTAAGGTACCTTTATATTTGCCATACAGATGCATGCCATCAATGCAAAGTAAAGTCAATGTAACAACCCCTATTTGGAGGACCGAAGCTAAGCGCTACAGATGCTACAGTCATCCATATTATTAACTTCCGGTGACAAAATACGGTAATGTTAATGGTATCCATAATATCAGAAGCACATGAATATGAAACAAAATCACATATTTCAAAAAACAATATTTTTGATTACATTTCCAAAACATGTTCCATATTCAAATTACATAATCTCATCGCTTTCTCAGGTTTAGATAAAATATAGTTATTACATAAATACGCCAAGAGCGACATATGATGATGCCTTCTTGGTTGACCAGAGTACTATATATACAACACAACGGAATCAATCCAAAATAAAACAGCAACTCCTAATTATCTATCCGTCAGCCACCTGCTCGTCACCGGAAACTCTATTCACCAACCTTCTTAAACCTATAAACCTCAACCCTCAGCCTACTCAAATCAATTTTGAGCATCCGAGAGTTTAAGAGGAAAAACATAAACTTCAAGTTAGACATAAAGCTTGGTGTTAATAATACTATACATCTCGGTTATTTGATATTAAGTGAGACCACGCCGCTTAGCGGAACGGGTTTCGTCTCACTAATATCCTTTTAAAACATAACTTTTGCAACCAAAACTGGTTAAACATGTAAAGCAATATCATGTATATGTACATATCAGTTATCAAATGGACTATTTGTCCATACACTGTAGTTTTGTTTGGCTAACTACTAACCCTTGACTGACTTGGGCCTACCATACAAAACATAAAAATCTAACATCTGTTAGATACTCCTCTTCTGGACGGTCTGTCCTTACTTAATTCTCCAGGTCTAAATGATCCTAATGGTTTTGCGGGCTCACCAATAACATGTCTTTCCTTTTTAGATTCCTTTCTATGTGTAACATATTTTAGTCTTACATGTGACAAAGCCCTATATATTGGAATTTTAGACCTATTTTAGCTAGGGATACTAGCTAAAGTATAGGGCGTGACCTCATACCAGACCCATCTAGTATTCTAATATCTGAGTCATTTTACTTAGGGTTATTTACCCATAAAGTTCTCCTTGAAAAACTTTTCTTTCAAATTAATTTAAACCTTTAAATCATTCTTTAAACAAGGAAATTATTTATATATACTCTTTACTTTACTCAAATCACCTTGACATGTTACATATTCTTTACACAAAACCTTGTTGATGAAAACGTTTCAACTTTCGAAAGTACCCCTTTCGAAACCTTTGAAAGTATCCCTTTCGAAACCATTGGAAGTACCCCTTTTGATACAAGTAAAACCTTAGGCCAAAGGCCAAAACATACCTTTCGAAACCATTCATATTTATCCTTTTTAAAGCATTGAAAAAACATCTCCTTCGAAAGCTTTAAAACCTTAGACATCCTATCTTTAAAACGCTTAAACATTGCCTTTCGAAACTATTGGAAAACCTTTCCTTTTAAACCTTTCGAAACCATTGGGGAACCATCTCTTAGAAACCTTTTTTAAAATATTTCAATAGCATTAAAACATCAAGCCTTTCGAAAGTATTTGGGTTCAATTTATAACATGCGGAAACACCTTTCGAAACCATTAAAACTATCTCTTTCGAAACCATTTAGGTTCTACCTTTTATAGAGCAAAAGGGTCATTAAAACCTTTAAGTCGAAAGCATCCCTTTCGAAATCATTCCTAAGTAAAGAAGTGATGGTGTCGAAACCATCCCTTCAAAAGCATTGGAGAAGCGGCTGAGTTTTAAAACAAAGTGTACTTTCCGAAACCATTGGTAGAAAAGCGGCAGCTAGGAATTTCGATCCCATTCGAAAGCATTTACTTAAAACAAAAGGCGCAACCCATTCGAAACCTTTCCTTTGAAACATTTGACTCAGCCGAAAGCCAACCAAGTCGAAAGCACTTCCTTTGAAAGCAAAAGCAGGCGCATTTTCAATTTAAAACAAAGCATGCTTCGATCCCCTCGGAACCTTTGGTTTCGACCCAGTGCCTTTCCACCTATATCTAATTCACTACGTACCAGGTATTTGATACCATGTACATTGGTTTCGATGGAGTGGAGGCGGAGGAAAGGAGTCGGAAGCCTGGTGCCGAAAGCATTGAAACAGGAAAAAAACATGTTGATTTGACTTTTTAAATTAATTCTTTGTACCTAACCTGCCTTGTTTGTAAAATTATGATTGGTCGCAAATTTTCTTTTCTAAAAGTACTGTCGACTTTTAGAAATAACAATTTGAATTATTTACAAAATACCCCTTCTCCTTTTTATAAATATATAAAATATTTAAGTCTCATACCTTAAATAATTTTATAAATCCATTAAAATACTTAGGAAAATTCTACAAAAATTCCCGTAAATCATTTTTAATATGTTTTCCAACATATATAAATTTCAGACCCTAAGCCAATATAATTTGGCCATAATTAATTTTAAACCCAAAATAGTATTTTCTTCACTAGAAAATTCATATAAAATTCATATTAATTCAGAAAATTATGAAAATTGAAACCCATTTCTAAATTGTCATTTCTAATCTAAATTTAAATTCGCAAGGCAACTGGATGTCATATAATATGGTTTTTATATCAAAACATATCACAAAATCTATGTGAATTAGCATAAATCATCAACAACATATAGATATACATTTTATAATCCAAAACATGGAAAAACATTTGCAAATAATTCGAATTTCATACTAAAAACCGAAAACCATTAAAAACTTGAGATGTAGTCATTTTCACCTTAGCTTTTTGATTAAGGAGCTGAGATTTGAGAATGAATTTGATTGCTTAATCTTCCTTCCTTTAATTTCTTTATCTTCCTTTTGTTTTTCCTTTAATGGTGGCCGGCCTCAATGGTTTTTGTTTGTAGAAAATGAACGTGTGAAGTGAACGAGTGTAAGGGTATAAGGATGTGTCCTTTCCTATTTTGCCCTTACCTGTTTCCCTCTCTTATTTTAAGTTCAAATCCCCCCTTAGCTCATTTGTTAACATGGTACGACTACCCTTTTTAATAATAAATCTCAATACCCTAATCATTACATTATTTTATTTAATTTAACTAATTAAAAAAATTAGGGTCGTTACCGTCAATAATGTACATCGATACAAGGCCCGTAAACCTAAAAAGCACGATCGAAATCTTCATACTCATCGGTTTTTACATGTCCAACACTACCTGAATTCGTTCTAGCAATTTCAGCAAAATATTGTTGTAGGTTGGAATATGACTCTGCCCAATCACCATATATACGTTCAATTGTCTTGCTCATTGCTCTCCACGCTTTCGTATAACCGATTTTAATAAAAAGTTATTCCTCCATTAAAACCTGCACTGTTCCAACTGTTATGTTCAAATTCGCTTTCATGAAAGGCATGATCTTCGAAACCAAAAAGATGGATGTTACTTGCTTATAATTGGAGTTTACTGTTGGGTTAACGCAAGTATGATCACTTGGATATTTGTTTAATAACCCACCATTCGGATTGTGATTTTTTTGAATCTATAACATGTATTCTCCACAGCCAATTTGAATCGACGTTGCAAATGGTGGTGTATTTTGCTTTGTTTGACCTAATTGGCTTAAAAGAAACTGCATGTAAAATTGATCATTCACTTAGTTATTGTAAAAATTATCCTTTTCTCTCAAATACCATTCCTGCTTTGAAACCGTTTTGAGCACTATACGATGGGAATATTTCATCGTTGAATTGCATATTAGCAACGACGAATCTAGCCATCATTTGTGCATTACACAAGTCATCATCCAAAAGTATCTCCATGTCTGGTTCGTCACTATCCCCACAAGCTTCGTCTTGGCCTCCAAATGCATAGTTCGGTGGATCAATGTTTGCTTGCATGTTATCGATCCACGTTGTACCATTCTCTGGTCTAGTTACAACAGTCATGCTATCAAGAGCAGGAACGTCATGTATTTGTACATCTACACTAGCATTTATATCCATATCGTTATCGGATACATTAGAAACCCCTAATTTAGTCGTTGAATGTTCGATTGTGTATCAAAATTGTTTGCCGAAAAGTTGCAATATGAATATACGACATTTTTAATACAGTTATAAATTGCAACACAATTCATTAGCATTGCAAAACGTAACTTACTTTTGGCTGGTATAATTCGGAAGGTGTGGCCTGCATTGGATAAGACATACGCCTATTCAATGGTCCAACACTATTTTGGGTTGAATGTTACTGTGGAATAACGCTACACATGAAAATAAAATTTTGTATCATATTTGATACATTAAATAATATATGATTTGTATGTAATCGCAAATATGTGTTACCTTTGACACATGCGTGCAAAACTATCCTACGTTGGATATGGATAGCTAAATAGTACATTTGGTTGGTATTCATGAAAGAAGGATATCCAAATAATATTTGTTGTTGCTCATATTGCGCTTCATTCATAGGCGGATTACTATAACTAGGAGATGGAATTCCTTACAAAGTATACATGGTCCCTAACAATCTATAATAACCTTCAACACCATAGTTAACTACGGGTGTCGGTATAGGTTGGTCTACCACCGAACTTCTATTTTTTCCAACAAACAACTCTATGGATTTTGATATGGAAGAAAACATTAATTCAAAGTCGTCATCGTCGATAATTTTTACTGCTTTAGATCCAGAATCGGTTGGCCAATTGCAAACTAAATTAATATGAAACTCCTCCGATTTTATCTTAGTTACTTTGTAAACCAACTCTTTTTTATTTTCTAAGTTGGATCCTTTACGAACTTTCGCCAGTTTGTAAGAACCACTAACATACTTTCCACATATTTGATCACCAATAACTAATTCACCATCATAATAGCATATAGTTGGAATAAAATTAGGAGTCATTCTATAATAATAATGGATACAACATTATTCAATTTTCATTTGGTGCTTTCACTGAGAGAGCTAGGCCTCGCGGATTTAGAATTCGGATTCAGAGCTTGGAAAAGATCTAGAGCTTAGATTTTCAACAATGGTGAAACCATCAACAAGGAGAGTGCTACCAGAAATGAGCCACCATGAAGGGAGTCAGGAGTCTTCCTCGGGAGCTGGAGCTAATCAAACATCTATCTACGTCACCAGGGATGAAATAGAAACGATGATGGATGCTGAATATACAGGAGGAGATGATGCAAAATCTACTCCGACGAATTAGATAAGCTATAGAACAAAACCAAGGGAATAGAGTAGCAAGAACTAATGGCAACTTGGATCAAGGAGTTGAGGCAGCAAGAACCATTGGAAATCAGAACCAGGATCATGGAAACGAAGCTAATAGGCAGTTGGATGGAGTGGAGCAGCCGGGGGCGGTCCTCGGCCAAAACAAAATGATCGGCATCGATCCACCAGTACGGATCGGCATCGATAGATCAAGACTTACGGGCATCCCCCTTGGTCAGGCTGGATCGATCCCAAGTGGGGTCTTGGACAATGCTGAGCAGTTTGGTGTCAATCGGAATGCAGATGTGCATAATGAGGAGCGTATACCAGGATTCCCTCATGGACTAGGGGGCAGTTTGGAAATAACGATCGGAGACAACCTTTGGAAGGCAATGACAGGTTTGTGGAAATGATTAGATGGGCTATGAGAGAAGGAATAGTGAACAGAGATATGGAAGAGGTAAATAGAAGCCCCTTTGCTCCTAATATCAGGAATGCTAGGAGTCCACTAGAATTCAGACTACCAACACTGGAAGTTTATGACGGAAAGTCGGATCTAATTATGCATATGATGAGGTATATACAGCATATGGATGTACTAGGGGCATCGAAAGAAGTTTTGGCACGATGCTTCCCCCTATACTTAACGGATGTAGCTACGCTATGGTTCAAACAGTTGGAAAGTGGTTCTATTAGCATATGGATGAAATTGGTCGAAAGATTTATGAAGCAGTTTCGGGTTCACATTACGAGACCCAAGAATGTGATGACATTGACATCAGTAAAGCAGTGGGCGGGAGAATCACTCAAGAATTTCTTAACCAGGTTCAATGCGGTAGTTGTTTAGGTGGATCAACCAGATCCATTGATGGTTTTGATGGCGGCAGTGTCATGAGTTGCAGATAATTCAGATTTTAAGATATCACTGATACAAGAAGATGCGAAAGCTAACAAAGAGGCAATGGAAGTTAATACGGTACTGGGTGGAGAACTGCTAGGTAAAAGCTCAGAAAAGGACAAAGGTAAACAGAACATGGACAATAGCTTCGATGGATTGAAGCGGCAGAGGGGAGAACCCAAATTCTCTTCTTACTCAAAATTGAATGAAACCCTAGAACGGATATATCTAGATACTCGAGGACGCTTTCGGTATCGAAGGCCGACAAGGAGGGAACACTCCAAACACGAACGGACATCAGGAAAGCGATGTTTATTCTATGAGATGGATGGGCACAATACAAATGACTGTAGGCATTTGAAGGATATCATTGAGGAACACATGAGGAATGGTCAGTTACAACAATACGTAAGGACTCGGGCTACGACGATGGAATAATAGTAGCGACCGTCCACCTCGAATGAAAATGGCACTGGATCAAGGCATCATCATCAACTGATCGGGATGGCATGGAATAAGTAACAAATTCCATAGTAAGATGGCTAAGTCACTTACACATGTACGGGATCGAGGACGGTCCCTAGGCATGCTCTGAGATGATGATAAACCGTAGTGCTCGGGTTTGTGAAATTTGGTTTTTTTTCTTGTTTGCTTCAAACTCTTGTTTTTCTAGTTTTATTAACTCTGGTTTATTGGTTGTGTGGACTCTTATTTTATATTTTGGCAAATGGACTTATGAATGCTTAAATTTGGATCAATGTAATAGATAACACGGGTCGCGTTTGTGGTCCTGTCAGGAGAGGCGGGAAAACAATCGCAAGGTACAAGTTTTTTGTCAGGTGAACAGGATGAGATAGACTCATGCATCATGGATTAAGTCCTCGACTGGATATCGAGGCTGAAGAATAAAACCCAATAGGTCGTCAGGTATGGACTATGCCTAGCAAGGGGTAGATTGCTTCGCTTGAACACGATGGATCGACCTACTCAAGTCGTCGAGTATGGATTGTGCTTAGGAAGGATTTAGAGAAATCAAGGTCATTAGCTATGGACTATGTTGGCAAAGGGTAGGTCTCTTCGCTCGAACGCGATGGATCAGTCTACTCAAGTCATCGAGTATGGATTGTGCTCAACAAGGAACTAGTGAGATCAAGGGTTTGGATTAGAAAAACAACCCGGAGAGGTCATGGATGTGGATATCGGCTTCAAACAACAATGGATTTGGCTTTGGATGGATGTAGATTTGGATAAACGAACCCGAGAGACCGTGAATTTGGATTGGATTCTAGATTGGAAAACACGGCTATCAATGGATTATATTTTTTGGATTTATAGCAATTCAAAACACGCCTTCTTATCGCAAGGCGTGTTTTGAGGGATAAATATTATCCCGTCTTTTGGTCGGGCCGGGATACCACGAATTCAGCTAAAACAGATGGTTATCGGGATTGGAAATCGGTTGTATTTGAAACTATTGACAATAGTTGAATGGATTCGGATGAACAACACTCAAAAAATGGTTAAGTATGGAATTGGCACTTCACCTAGGCAACGGATCGGATCGGATCCGATCGAACCCTCAATTCTCGACCTAATCAATGTGTGATTAGTATGGAGTTAACAAGGGAGGCCTCATAAGGCTACATTTCAAATTTTAAGTCGATCGGAGTTCGTATGCTTGAGTTATGGGCAAAAGAAGATGAATAAGTATTGATGGATAGGTGGTAATTTGCTTGGAGTCGGACCCGGGAAAATTTGCTACATGCTTAGAGTCGATGCATGGTTCGCTTGGAGTCGTAGAAATTTGAAGTGTTGGATTATGCTTGGAGTCGGATGCATGTTTACTTAGAGATTGCTTGGAGAAAAATGATCGGCACCGATTGTTTTTCGTGCTTGGAGTCGGATACATGTTTTCTTGGAGATTGCTTGGAGAAAAACGATCGGCACCGATCATTTTTCGTGCTTGGAGTCGGATATGTGTTTCCTTGGAGGTTGCTTTGGAGAAAAATGATCGGCACCGATTGTGTTTCGTGCTTGGAGTCAGAATCATGTTTCCTTAGAGAAAATTTAGATTTTACCCGAGTAGCCATAGGTCAAAATTTTTAGCACCTGCTTCGAATCAGAAAGGTGATTACTTCGGGTCTTGCTTCGGGTTAACCCTAAAGTGGTTTTCCGACTACCGTTTTGGCGATTTTCAACGATGATCGATCCATAACTCAAAATCTATAACTTCATTACACACGAAACTTTGGGAGCATGAAGTACTAGAGGCAAGGGAGGACCCACCAGAATGATCGCACCTAAAAAGGAGCAAGTTGGAATGATCGGCCATGATCGATCTTCAACACAAACAACTTGACTCAACTCAACTCCATGGAAAATGCGATATCTCACAAATAGTAAGTCAAAATGGCACGAAATTTGGAGAGCAGGTAGCTAACATCATAGAGGACTTACTATAGCGATCGCACCCCAAAAGGAGTTAATATAAACGATTGTTGTCGATTGTTTGTTGGTGAGTGATCGACCCCAAATTTTGTGGGTCGAGTTGTCTGGGCCTGGAATTCTTCTAGCGAAATTTCAGCCCGATCCATGCACAACTTTACCTATAACTACAGCGGACTTGGCTCATTGCAAGGGATCTTCTTCTGGATCTTCTTTTGGCTCTCCTTTATCACTTCTTATCTCTTCCTCCATTAATTTTCTAAGGCTAAAAACAACTGTATCTGTAGTCCTACGGTATAATAAAAAAAATACTGGAGTAGATGTAGGTCGAAGTTTGTCGAACCACTATAAAACTTACATGTTCATTTTTCTGCAATCTATTCTATGATCTATGAATCTATATTTTTCTGTTTGGATTTAAATATTGGATATTGGTGCTTTCACATACAACCGGGTGTAGGTGACCATTTCTGGCGTTGACACCATCATAATAGCATATAGTTGGAATAAAATTTAGAGTCATTCTATTTTAATAATGGATACAACATTATTCAATTTTCATTTACAAATCTACCAAAAACTAGGCTTTATAAATTCATGCCTTGATTGATCCGAAGCATGGAGATGTTGTTATTCTTAAAGTAGATCTTTTAAAACACTAGTTTTTATTGAATTTAATGCAAACGGTAAGAGATTTCAGAAAGAGAAAATGGAGAGGGTTTTGGATTTTTTGTTTAGAGTTCGGTAAAGTTTAGAATGAAAGAGGAGATAAGGCTTACTACTTTGTAGTTCAGGAAAGTGGACGACTTTTGAAAAGCCACCCACATGCAACTTATCTATTAAATTTATAGGATTTATGTTTAGAATGAAGGAGGAAATGAGGCTTGCTGTTTTACCAGATGGATTTCTGGTCTTATTATCAATTAAATTTATGGGATTTTTGGTCTTCTTATCAATTGAATTTATGGTTTTCAGTATTCTTATCGAGCAGATTTTTGCTCTTCTTAATTGAACTTGGTTTTACACTAAAGTGTAAAAGGCTTTTTTAATAAAAGGAGAGTGGCAAATGTTATCCACATACTTTTTGACTACTACACTAAAAGGGTTATCAAATGAAAAGGAAGTAACTAAGTCAATAGGAAGACATGGGAGCATTCAAAGATAAATATTGAGCCTGTGAATACATGATGATATAATGAGCTAATAAGTCCATGGTGATATATTAAGGTTCCAAGTCAATAACATACCGAACTTCTTGATGAAAATACATCAAGCATATAGATAACGAAGATGTCGAGCTTGTAAGTGGACATGTCGAGCATGAAAATGTCAAGCCCATATTCGAAGGAAATATCGAACTCCTGATGCAAAGATGATATCGAGCTTCTACAATGGCAGAAAGGTTGTCGAGTCTATATAGCCATAAAGATGTTGAGTACTTAAATAAAAAGTAAGCTTTTACGAAGAATAAAGAGATGCTGAGTCACTAAAGGGTAACGAGCATCTGTAACAATAGGTATTGTCGAGTATTTAATAAGTAGAATAAGATGTTGAACTAGTAAATGTTTAAGGATGTCGAGCTACAACAAACTGAAAGAATAAGAAATGTCAAATCTCTGCAACACAAAGTGTTGTAAACTATGTAACAAAAGATGTCGGGCACATCAACAATGAGGAGAAGTATCAAAGGCCCAACAACAAGAAGGTATCGAATGTATGAAAGGCAACAAAGCTATCAAACCACTAAAACACAAAATGTTGAGCAGTATAAGATAAGGGAGGAGTGCTGTATTACTGAAAGATGTTTAACATCTGATTACAAGGGGGAGTATATCGAGTCCCTATGGAAATCAAGTCTTAAGAGTATTAACTATTATCGACCCTTTACATTATTGGCTATTGTAAAGCAACAAAAGACATCAAGCTTTAACAAGAATGATGGGCTTCAACATTAGTAAAGGAACTTGAGTTTTAACAAGTAGCAAGGGATGTCGAACCTCAATGGGCATAAAGGGTACCAAGGATCTACAATCGTACAAATTGTCGAGTATCTACCATCATGAAGGTTATCGAGTAAATACTTTGATGAGGGATATCGAGAATTAACAATACAATAAGGGTGTCGAGTATCAATAGTACAAAGAGATGGCGAGTGTTTAGATGGATGGACGCGTGTCAACCATCCCACTTGCTGCAACCTCTATAAGTAGACCCCATCATCTCTATAAAAGGGGATTATTTTTTCTTTATCTACTTCTCAATATACAACTTGTAAACCCTAAATTGATTTGGGGATTTCTTGAGACATTTGTAACTTTTTGCGTAAAAGGACTTGGACAAGAACTTTGCATAGCACAGTTACCTTGATATATGTATCTTTGACTACTATTGAGATGTGGAAATTAGCCACAAGGGCCTCTTTAGCAAGTGGAATTAGTTTTTAGGACACACAACTGAAATAATTACTTTTAAGGACAAAACACAAAATAATTAGTTTCTAGGGCCTAAAAACCTATGAAATTATGTCCTTGAAAGTAATTAGACTGCTGACTTTGTCCTTGAAAGTAATTATTCTGCTAACTTTGGCCTTGAAAGTAATTTCTTTGAATATGTGTCCTAGAAACTAATTGGACTACAAAGTTTGTCCTTCTGGTGAAATGCCCCTATTGAGATAATGGACATGCATATGACTTATCTTTGGACTTGGACTTTAATTTGGACTTGCGTATTGTCGATTTGAGCAAGGCCACTTGAGCCCTTGCCTAAATTAAAGCTTATTTGCATAGTGACTGTTATGCCCATTGACATATGAACAAAAGGTTGTGATTTATGTGAATTGCTTATTTTTCCCATTAATGAACAAGTAGTGGACTACTATGCGACTCGCCTCTTTTACTCTTGGACATATAACTTGAACTATTGAATAACTTCATGACTAAATTAAAACCCATGGGCATTATTGGGTCCATTTCAAATAATATTATCTTGTAAAAGATCTTGGGCGTTGAGCCAATTTTTGGTTCAACAAGAATAAAATATAGTTAAAGAAAACTTATAAATTGAGCAATGATCTAAGAAGAATACTGGAGCAGACAAGCAAAAAAGGGGAAAGATGAAAAGTCAAAAGATAAATTTTTATTATTAAGAAATATTTCTAACCGAACATTTCTAATTATTTTATACTATTCATTATGGGAAGAAATCAAGGGTTGACCGTATGAGTAAAACCAATGTATCATTATTTATGGTTGTTAATTTGTCACACATGAAGCAAGTTACTCTAAATAAAAGTGAAAGCAGTAACTTTGATTGTATGAAAGTTAAAAGAAAAGATTGATAATATTTGTAACAAAAACTTATGAAGTGTTCTATGTGGCAGTTGGTCGTGCATGTTAATATCTCTCATGCTTCTTATATAAATAATCCTGGCTATTACATACAATCCTAACACTTCGATTTATTTGATATTACGACCGAAGAGCAAATGAATAGCTCGATGGTGTACTATGCTCTCTTTGCATGCCTCCAAGTGCATTTACAGTTCTTATTTTGCTCATATCATATGTAGTTGGAGATCATGAACAAAGAAATGAATTATATATATGTTATCCCACCTTTGGCAAGGTCATGATATCATGGAGTTGGCTAAAGGGATTTGCAATCATCAAGGTAGGAAGTCCGGAGAGATAATTATCAGGTTCAGAGATCAGCTATAAGCATGATGGATGATAGTCAAGCAGGTTTAGGTGAATGGCATACCGTAATTGGCTAACTATGGATTGGAACTTCCCCTAGGTAGTGGATCAGATCAGATCACTATGGCTATGGATCGCTCGGATTGGCAGTTCAACTCAACAATGATCGCTCAATAACTCAACAAATACCAGAGGAATCAAGCAAACAACTATGGAAGCACAAAGAGGGAGTGGAGGGGGACCACCATAACCGATCGTGTGGCACCACATGGCTCCCATCACCAATTGGTATTATGGCCCTAGATGGGCCCTGTTTTTTCTGGATCGGTCCTTCTTGGCTTCAGTCTTTTGGACGTGGATTTTCAACTGGATATTTGCACATCTTCTCCTATAAATAGAGGATCATTGGCTCATTGCAAGAGAGCTTCTTCTTTTGCCACTTCTTCATTGTTTCTCTTTCCTTCCTCCATTAATTTTCTAAGGCTAAAACAAACTATATTTTTAATTCTACAATATAATAAAAAGATTACTGGGATGGACATAGGCCAGAGTTTGCCGAACCACTATAAAATTCGTGTGTTCATTTACTTTTTTGGTATTGAATCTATGATCTGCGCATTTAATTCTCTGTTTGGATTTGGATATTGAATCTGCGGTGTTATCATATTAGTTGAGTGTTTGTGACCAATTTTGGTGCAAACAATATAGGTTTGTATTTCTAAGTGACGAGTCGAAACCAAGTATTCGAGAGCTAAGAACCACATTATTATATATATATATATATTAGTTGATATCAACGAATGTTCTGCTTGCAATAAGGATCATGACGAAGTTTATACTTTGAACAATCATAAGTAAATAGTTTGCTTGGAAACGTCAACAAAAAATGATTAATTACAATAATTAGTTTCACTAGTACAAAACAGATCAGTTGCTTCGCCTCATTTGTGTCGGTTGTCCATAAAACCGACACAAATAGTGTAATTTGTGTCGGTTATTAACAACCGAAACTATTGACTTATGGGGTAAGAAGAAAATGTTAAAAATGTAATTTGCATCTGTTATTCTTAAGAAACCGACACAATTGAAGGGAAGCAATAGATTTACTCGTGTCGGTTGTTTGAACAACCGACACAATTAAATACAATAGCATCGGTTGCCCAAAAACCGACACCATAGGCACACAACTTTTCCCCCAAATCCATTTCAGCCGCCTCCATCTTTTTCCGCGAACCCTAAATTTTAGAGATTAAATTTAGCCATCACGTACCCGGCACGTCTCTTCTTTTCTTCTTCGTAAAACAAAAAAAAGGAGAAAACAGCAATCGCACGCTTTTATTCCTTCTTCTCTCTACCCATTAAGCTTGAAAAGGTACTAAATTTTGGACCTTGGCAATCGAGAATTGAAATTTCTGTATCAATGCTTTTCATTTCTGTATCAATGCGATAAAATTTCTGTATCAATGCTTTTCATTTTGTAAGTAATTCCAGAAATAAGTGATGCATCTTTGTTGTTTATGTGCAGCTTGGTTCGCGATGGAGTTTCTGGTTTTGGTATTGGTGGTTCACGGTGATGATTTGCAGAGGGATAGTGCGATTCAATTTTCTTCTATATCACGAAAACACTAATCTATTCATATATTTTCCTTTCATTACTCAAGCTTATTCAAAGAAAAAAATTAGTTTTTTAAGTTAACCTAGTGATTTAATTTTTTTTTCTCATCATGATATAATATTCGGTAGGAAATCTCTGTATCAATGCTTTTCATTTTGTAAGTTATTCTAGAACTGAGCTTATATAAATATTTGATAATGTTTTCTGCAATGTAATTTAGTTTTATGCTGATTCTATGAATATTTGTTTGTAATCTGAATCATAAAATCATGCATGATTAAATTTGGAGCATGTACCAATCGATTAATAAAACACCTTATAACTATCTGTCTAAACCAATACTTCTATTTACAGTTATAATAGGTACTCCCAGAACCCCTCACACCGCTACTACAAAACTCAAGTGCTAACCCTTCTAGTATATTTGCCTTGAAATTTAAAGCTTTGATGAAATTATACAGGAAAGCAGAGTGAAAATGGTGTTGTGGGTGTTTGGCTAAGGATCATTGGTCTGGAACCCTGGTTTTGATTTTGATGAGAAAATCGTTGGATATATCAAGAACTATAGGCGTGTGTTCGATCTTGGTAATTTTTTGTAATTGAAGTTTAAGCCTTAACTAAGCAATATCAAGTTTGGTGAATTACATTACCAGCATTTTCTTTTTTCCTTTCTCTAGCATGCATTGATCACAGGGGTACACTTGAACATCTAGCAAGAACTTGCACCTTGGAAGAAAAGGAAGATGAAATTTGCGTAAGCTTATTATAAACTTCTACCGCTTTTGTACAGTAGTGCTACCCATGTTTATCTTTATGTAAGTTTTTGTTGTTTCAGTAATGACCAACATGATGAATCCTACATTGATTTGAACTTGTTTGTTGCTTGCAACTAGTATAGCTTGACAAAACACTGTGCTGTACAATTGAATTATCTACTGTCTCCAGAAAACTCACAATCGAAACAAGTAAGAGTACTTGATGCTATGTCGATAATCATGTAAAGAACCATAGATTATGTACGGCAGCTTTACTAAATAAGGATTTGAAATGGTTTGGTTTAATTAATGTGTAGTGATTGTTTATTTGACAGTGGGGTGCAGCCTTCTGTGTCAGAGGAGGTTTAGAAAAGGAAAGGAAGGCTATGGAGGTATCATCCTGTAATCTATTTGATGTCTCTTTTATCGGTAATAATGAACAACTGTTCTCAACTAATATTTCTCTTATCAGTATTTGGAGAGAAGAGAATGTGAGTATGATTCGAAAGCATCTGTAGACTTTTATAAGGTGAGTTCAAAAGCATCGGTATGTGAATAACATTTGTATTGCTATGCTTTATCATGCTTAGAGTCATAATATGTGCATTTGATGTCCAGGAAGGAGATGATCTTGCACCAGCTGTAACTGGAGTTTTAGTGTAAGGCTTCTTTTGGCAGAGTACTTATATTTTATTTTCCTACTGTAACTTACAACAACTAAAGCATCTACATACGTTATAAACACAGATTCACGTCGACCCCTGACAAAGTAAACAACAAATACTATCTAGGTCCAGCTCCTTTGGAGGTTATGGCAAGGTATATAGCACAAAATGCACTCTTTCTCGTTTGTAAATTATTTTTGCTGATCTGCTTTTTTTACTTGCTTCTTAGGCAAATAGCCACTGCACATGGACCTTGCGGAAACAATAGAGAATACTTGTTTTCATTGGAGAAAGCATTACATGATATATGTATAAAGAATTTGTTGTGTATTGGTTGTGTCTCTTTGAAAATGATAATGATAGACTGCAAAGAACTGAACATAAAAGGTTATGACACTTGTATAGGACATGAAGATGATTATGTGATAGAACTAGCAAATGAAGTAAGAAAGGAGCTTGGGAGAACTAATTTTTTTCTTTGAACAAGTGATTGGCTTTGCATGGCTTCTTTTGATGTTTTAGTTGTAAAATAGTCTGTTAATATTGAAACTTCATAAATACAAAGTTCTGTAAGTAACCATTACTCATGTTTCTAGTTGTCGAACAATTGAACACTCGTAACTTGTCCTTATGTTATTCTTTCGCGAGATGTAGAACCTGGTGACCGTGTTGAAATTGACGAACCTAATTTTCATGTTGAAAAAGACAATGTATTATTAGGTCCATAGCTTTAAATTATTCTTACCACCAATTGGTTTAATGTGCATTCACCTATATGAACTATATCCGATTTAAAAAAAAATCAAATTTAGGTGACCATTGATGTTGCTAGTCCTCAAGCAGGTGTTATTGAAAAGGTTAGACACAATCTTATAATAATTTCATACATCTCTGTGAAGTGTTTTGACAAAATTTCATACATCTTTTTTAACCGACAAGGTATTTATGATTTTGTCTTCTACATGTTTGAAAAAATTTATATTGTGTCTCCTTTCCCAGCATTTGTATATTTTTATGATCATCAAATTTGACAGGCAATCATGTCATCACTTGCTAAGGCCATGATTAGTTTTTCAGATCTGAGCTTGTCTCGAGTTATACGATGCACCTCAAGACCTAATTCTTGCAAGATAAGTTCTAACC
This sequence comes from Allium fistulosum, assembly GCA_030737815.1. NCBI lineage: Eukaryota > Viridiplantae > Streptophyta > Magnoliopsida > Asparagales > Amaryllidaceae > Allium > Allium fistulosum. The sequence goes on from CM060906.1 coordinate 875,599,407, forward strand.
CTTGTATATTTTCTGATTTGAAGTTTAATTGTTACATAAGATGTTTGCAATCCGCCAGAATGAGTTCCACTTGAATACTTAAGGGCGTTTCTATTGATCTGAAAATCCTATAATTGCATTCTATCATATGTGCCAAACAAGAACTGTTAGAGCTATGTCATTTAGTTTGTGATACGTTTTGTTCACTGTTTTTGAGTATAAAATCTCTATGAACACAGAATCAATGTCGTTATTATCTTTGAATAAGCATTTTCATAATATTTATAATATGTTGCAATAGAGAACTAGAGTATTGGAATTGGAAAAATAAGTGGCTTCTTGTCTCGGTTCCTTGATTGCACAGAATGAATGTCTTGTCAATAGCGTCATTCCACTTAGGGATGTTTTATCTAGCGTTTAACTCTTTAAATTTAGCTAATACAGTGCACACCGACATCTTGGGTGAACACGCATTGTTTCAAACATGTATTCACCACTCTAAGTTGCTATGCTTTTCCCTTACCCAAGTCCATGCTGATTTAAAGTAATTTTTCCATCAGGCTGTAGTTTCCAGGCCCAAAAGTCTTTGTTATGTTGCTTGTCTGTACATAGCTTTATAATAGCTTTATAAGAATTCTATATGATACATGTATTTACATATATTAATCGTATTATTGTATGTCTAGATATCTATTCTATCAATTCAGTATACCCTTTGTGACTTAAGCTCCTCTTTAGTCACAAAAAGTCCATGAAAACCATATGGTACTCGCCTCGGCAGCAGCACCGGTATGCCCATGTTGATGCTGAACTTGCTAATGCTGAAGGTATGATCTTATATCAATATAGAGTCGTATAGATATTGAATTGGTTTTATATGAGAAAATAAATAATTTTTTTGTAACTTGATCTTTGTAGTGTGGTGGTACAAACCGGAGTATATTATCAATGAGTTGAACATCAATTCGGTGATCACTACACCAGGTCATGAAGAGAAACTTCCGATCAACTCTGCGACAACACATATGCCTTATACCATGAAGGGCTATGCATACTCAGGTACTTGACAATCTTGGCTGATATTTCAAGCGTTACCGATATTGAGCAAAAATTTAACAAAGATGATCGATTTACAGGCGGAGGAAAGAAGGTGACAAGAGTAGAAGTAACTCTGAACGGAGGAGAGACATGGTTAGTGTGCACAATAGAGCGTCATGAAAAGCCAAACAAGTATGGAAAATATTGGTGTTGGTGTTTCTGGTCATTACAAGTTGAAGTCCTTGACCTTTTGAGTGCTAAAGAAATAGTCGTTCGTGCATGCGATGAGACCCTAAATACCCAGCCTGAAAATCTCAACTGGAACCTCATGGTAATATATATTTTTAACGTGGTTGCACATTTACTAACTAAAACTCTGAATACGTAGCTCACATAATATGTGTATCCAGGGTATGATGAACAACTACTGGTTCAAGGTTAAGGTGAATTTCTTCCGCCCTAACAGAGGAGAAATAGGGCTCATATTCGAGCACCCAACTCAGCCAGGCAAACAATCAGAAGGCTGGATGGCTAAACAAAACCACATAGAAAGCACTCAACAAACAAAACCTCTTAAAAAGAGCACATCCACACCTTTACTGAACACTTCCACAAAACAGTACTCTCTATGCGAAGTCAGCAAGCACTCTAATGAAGACTCCGCTTGGATTGTCATTCACAACCAAGTCTATGATCGCACTGCATTCATTAAAGACCATCCAGGTGGTGCCGATAGCATTATGATAAACGTTGGCACCGACTGTACACCCTTGCATTGCCATCCCATCCACTTGGTAGAATACCAGCCATTTATGCTTGTTGTCCTTCTCTGCTAGAGACATTGTCAAATATGCGTATATGCCTTGCTGTCAAATTTGATGATCATGAGTTGATGCAATTGGGCTGAAACATGAATAGGTAGAACATGATTAAACTGAAGTATATACTGACATGTTGAAGTGTCTTGCTGGCCGGGGCATGTGCGAACTAAAGTGAAGAATGCAGTGAAGTTGAAGCAAAGCTGAGTGAGTATCTAAACTAATTGCATGATGATAGATTATGTGCGAACTAAAGTGAAGAATGCAGTGAAGTTGAAGCAAAGCTGAGTGAGTATCTAAACTAATTGCAGTGAAGTTGAAGCAAAGCTGAGTGAGTATCTAAACTAGTTGGTATTTTGTTATGTACGTTATGTTTGTGATAGATTATATTCTATTTTGTTCTGTAAACAAGAATTATGTTGATGGATAATATAATTATATTTTTTGTTCAATCAGTTCATAGTAACGTTCGTTTATAAAAAATTAAAATTCAATATCATACTATTTTTATAATCTTAAACGGTAATAATATTTTTTTTTTGCTTCAGATATAACTTGTGTCGGTTGTTACTTCAAAGGGAACCGATACAACTGCATATCAATTGTGTAGGTTGAAAAAACAAACATAACCGACACAAATATCAATCATTTGTGTCAGTCGTCAATAAGGAACCGACACAAAACAAGCAACAGTTGTGTCGGCTTTTCTTAAAGGACCGACACAATAAACGGCGGTTTGCTTCACTATACAAGCTGATTTGTGTCGGTCCTATTAGAAAGACCGACACAACTGTTCATAGTTTTGTGTCGGTTCTCTATTACCAACCGACACAAATAATTGATATTTGTGTCGGTTGTACAACCGACACAACAGAAAAATGTCTTTTGTGTCGTCTTCATTTGAGTCGGTTGTAAAACCGACACAACAGGGGTTACACAACAGACACAAATGACCAGTTTTGTACTAGTGTTTTATGCACGAGTATCATTTTTCTTATGTGTGTAGTGGTTTTGTTGATAAATACTTATCTATTTTTAACGTACCCAATAATGAATCAGTGTAATTAAGGATGATTTGGAGTTATGGAAATCAAAATATCCTTAAACAATGGTTATTTATGAAAAATGTTGATGTACATCAAACTTTAGGACAAACGATAAGGGTTAAAGGAGCTTAAGTCACAACCTTATATTATTGACATGTTTTAAGAACCAGAAGTGCATATACTTTTGCCATGTCTTAGTAATTGGATGGTGAGTTGGCTTATTTTACAACTATATCTTTACATGAAATTTAAAAGACTTCAATATGGACAATGTTTCCCCCTTCACCCTTTCTACTAGTATAGTAAACTCATCCTTGAATAGGTGGTGGAAAAAAGTGACTATATCACAAGCATGGTAAAATGTGTTTTAATGTTATTTCTTTCCATGAATTTAGAAGAACAAATCATGTTATGCATGCTACCTATTCTTATTTTGTAATAATGTAACATATATGTATAATGATTAAGGCTCTAGAATTGCTTAATATTTATGTATACAATAAGCACAAGAATTGTTTCATGTTTATAAATAAATAGGTATAACTGTGTCAAATTATCAGCTTATTACAATTAACTAGAATAATGATGGCTTTAAAAAGTATTTTTTAAACCTAAGCTTTAAAATCGAGTAACAAAAGATGTTTAATGTGGCATTCACGCACGCTTGAGAAGGTTTTTCAATAGCAAACTTACTTCTTTTAAACATATATTTTGTTTAATGCTTTATATGAAAATCAAATTTCTATGGAAAATTAAAACCTTGATCTACATTACTTTATCCTAAGACCTATTGATTGCCAACCGTTGCAAAGTATAACAGGAAAAAAAATGATAAATCAGGTTATGCCAGTAGTTCCTGTCCTTTTCATTCCCTTACATTTTAGTTCTTGAACATTTAACTATTTTTTATTGTAACGACCCGTAAATTTTAACCGTTTTAATAACGCAATTAGTTAAAATTTTGTGAAATTTTAACGATAAAATTTTGAAATAAAAATTTAATATTTGGAATACGTCTAGTTAAACATAGCAACTGGTAAATTTTCGTCCGAAAATATGAAAGTTTATTTCGCGCGTAAATTCACTTCAATTTAATCAGTTAAAAAGCGTTGAAAATAAAATGTTTTCAAAACCAAAATATTTTTACATAGAAAAATTCTAAACCATCTTCTGAGCAAGATGTCAGTTTGTCGTTTTTCAAAATTTGGACATCTATTGCTCCATCGTTCTTATTTTCTGCAAAATAGCAGTATTCTGGTACCGATATCGATTTTTATCGGATGATCATACCACTGATATCTGTATACTGTTTTGATCGTCTCGTCGTGCTGAGCACTGCACTATATTCGTTTTTGTGTTTTGAAGTCCGGTACGCCGCAGAAACTACGAAACGGTCATCCGTATCGGTACTGGTCCCGGGCCTTTTGATTTCCTTGTGCCTTTTTAACTGCGGTGTTATGAATAGCCGTTGTCTTTAATGTTTTCAATCTTGATTTTTGTCATTCCCTATTTCTTTTGTTGACTATTTTTCTATACGTATAAAAAAATATATATATATGTTTAGAAAGGAGTTTGCATTCATTTCCCTGAGAGTTTTCATCTTCCACCTGTTCATATGAAGGCATATATTGGTTTGCCTTCCCACCTGCAAATCTCTTCTCCCCTCACATTCTCTTTCACCCCATACGTCCCTCACCATTTATCACCTATCGCCACATCATCTTCCCAGACTTTTTCCCCATAGCTTCTTTTGCCGCAACCCTCCAACCCGCGTTCACCACCCAAGCATACCCAAAAACCCACTGTCACCACTCCCTTCCCCTCCGCGCCACCTGGCTCCGACCACACCCCACCACGCATCACTACAGCCCATTTTCCATTCGTTATCCAACAAACCCAACCCTCCGACCAACCGCCTCCTTGAACCACCGTGATCTGCCACATCACTGCCCACGCCCTACTCGAACACCCCGACCAAACACCGCTCCAGTTCGCTCCAGATCCGCCTGAACTTCCACCGTGTCCCCTAGCACGCGTCAGTCGTGCTTCAACCCATCATCGACCATCACCTAACCCGTTTCCCACTCCTTCACCCTCGACTGCCCATGCTCCGCCTAGCCAAGCAAGCGACCCAGATCCATCAGCTCTGCCCTTCCGTCTTGTCGAACGCCTGTCGCAGCCCACCCTCAGCCAACCTTCCTTTTCTTTGTGGCTCTCATGTATATAAAGGTTTGTGTATGGTCTGTTTATAAGGAAGTTTAAATAAATGATTTTATACAACTGTAAAGTTATCTTGGTTTTAAGATGAATGTCAGGGAAGAGTTGTTGGTTTTATGGTGCGTGTATATATTGATATATATTATGTAATTATGTTTTAACTACATATATATTTTGTACGTAAGTTTAAATATATACAGCTTATATATGTCAATCTTCTAATATAAGAATACTTTCATTTTGGGTTTACATAAAAACTTTCGAATTCATTCAGCATATATATTAGTACATAGTATATAATAGCTTGTTTATGGTTTTGAGCATAGGCTTACTTTGTTTAAAAATATGTTATTTTCTATGTATTGTTTAGCTTGCAAATTCTTTCTCTGCGTATTAAAGGTTGTATATATATTTGTAAATACTGTTGGTTGGCAGTTTAGGCATTAGTATACGTATAGGTCATATTATATTGCATGAGTCTGTTTTGAAATAGTCCATTATATATGTTGTCAGTATAGAATATTATTAGATGTAGTGTAAATGTTAGTTATACAAATTAAAGTTGGTAGCATTAAAGTATGTGGTGACAGCTGTATATTGCAAGCTGTATTGATAAGTTTTATTATTAGTTACAACACCTTATACAACGTTCCTTATACAACGTGTATATATGTTTTTTTGTGTGTTTAATTTAAGATAATGATTTTGAAATACATATATATTTAAATTTTAAGAATGTGTTTCAATATAAAATATAAACTTATGTACATAATTAAATATATATGTTCAATTATACCATTGTTCGTCGATATAGTCTAATTTGATTTCGTTAATTCTTTTTATCAGCTTCGTTCGTTGATTTGAGTTCAACCTTGACTTGTTTTGAAATTCGTGCCCATCTAGCATTGTTTGGAATTCGTACTTGAGTTTATAACTCAACTTCATCGTTCATCTCTCTAGCCTCGGAAGGTGAGCACTCACTCACGATTAACGTTCTTTTATTTATTAAATTTGATTTCAATTGAAACGACAATTGAAATATGCTGCTGTTAGTTTATTACACTGTTATGTATGCTATTGCCTGTATCAGTTCACCTGTGACATCTGACACCATTATCTGTTAATTATTTATGCGTTGATAATACAGTTTGGCTGATAATTGATTGATTATTGATGTTTATATTGGACGTTAAATTGTTAATGTTAAAATGATAAATAATGTGAAATTGAACTCGATATAGGATAGTTAAATGTTAAATTTGATTAACTGACATTTGTATAATATGACCCCTTTAACTGTTGAACTTATTGACACGTAGAATTTGTTTAATTTTATTTTGAACCACTGAATGTATGTTGTTAAACTGATGATGTATGAAATTGTAAATAGATGACAAGTGAAAAACCGTAATGTAATAATCTTTAATCTACATGAAATGATAGTGTAGATTCTAGAAATAATTATATTAATTCGTACAAATAACAATGCGAATTAATACGGTTATTTCGGGATTATTTGAATTGATTATTGGATTAATATTGGTTGTTGTTATTGCTTGTTTATTTACTTTGACACCATCCCAGTTATCACACTGCAAGTTCCCTTTGATATGTTTTGATTTTGAATTGAATTGGAATCGGGTTGAAATGATAAATACCCAAATTGAACTTTGACTTAGGATAGAAAATTAAATAAAAACCCGATTGGTCAATTATTTGATTTAAAAATGAAACGAAGATTTTATTTAATAAAGAATATGGTTTTGAAATGAAGTTGAAATTTGAATTTTAATGGAAGGAAAATGTTAATATTTAACAATCTGAAACAAAATATTAACAATGTATTTGATGAAAGAACGATGTTTAACTTTGAAATGATTTAATAATTCAGTTTGAAATTATTAAACTTCGAAATGATTTAATAATTAAGTTTGAAATTATTAAACTTTGAAATTATTTAATAATTAAGTTTGAAATTATTAAACTTTGAAATTATTTAATAATTAAGTTTTGAATTATTTAATAATTAAATAAGATTGAATGATTTAGTGATTAAATTGAATTGAATTCTTTAATAAGTGAAATTGAACTTTTAATAAGTGAATTTTACTTCGTAAATAAATGAAATTGAGTTCTTTATTAATTAAGTCTTGGAAAATATTTAAGTAAGTAAATAAGTGAATTGAATTTCTTTAACAAGAAATAAAATGTGATTTATTGAAATGAATGTAAGACTTGAAATTTAAAGAATTTGGTTTAATGGATTTAATTTAATTAAATTTGTAAGTTTTGATATAATGGCAGTTGAACTTAAGTAATTGATTTTATGAATTGGAAATTAAATAGAATTGATTTGAATGATAAATTAACTTAACGAATATTGAATAAAATCGATAAATGAAGTTAAACTGATTTGAATGTTAAATTAAATTGAGTTAAATGATTTCGGAATTGAATCTTATATACGAATTTAAATTGATATTTGAATTGTTTAAAATAAAGATTGAAATGGAATTATAAGATTTTGAAATTGGAAGTTTTGAAACGAAAATTTGGGAATTGTTTTAGAAAGACAAATGAAATGTTGATTTACGAATTCTATTTGAAATTGAAATTGATTTGGTTTTTGAAATATATAAACGACCAATCGGTGTAATAATTACGAAAGTTATTAAAGAGACCGGGATCGGTAATGGATATACTCTCTATCTGAACCGAAACCACTTTAATAACTATACGCGGAGTGTTGATCCAGAACGAAGTGGATGGTTTTGATGAACGCGTTGACTAAAGAAAGAGAACGATTTTGGATGACCCTTGACATGACTAAAACAGGAGCCGCGCCGGGCCATTGAGGATCGCCATCTCTAGCGGACACACTTCTTCGATACCATATCTATTACTTTTGTGATTCGATTTGGGTGCACCCCTTGATTTGGGAGTGTTGTTTCGCGGTGTTGGGATAGTAGCTGCTATGCCCAACATCAGTCCGGATCACGCAACTACTAGTATCCTAGTTGGTATCGCCTCATGTACCTTGTCATACTGATTATCCTATTCGCGACCACTACGATTTTGATTTGTACCTTTAGTATATGGATTGCCCTCTGGTGACTTCCGGTTTTGGGGAAACTACGGCCTTGTATATGCTTTTGGGAATAAACAGGTTAAGAGGTGTATGGGCCCTGCTTAACCCTATTTTGATATCTTCTTATATTACTGATAGACATTATCTACTTAGCGTACATTACTACCTAGTAGATAGTTTAACGGATCCTTAGAGGATGGTTATTCCAAACATCCTTTGAGTTACTTGTATTTCAATCGCTATTTCACTTGAGTTGGATTTATTAATATAAGAATGTTAATCCTGACTCGAGTGTTTTGTGTTTTGCTTTACGCTCGGGTCAGACTGAGTAGTTCAGCTTTCGAGACTCACCTTTGGAGTTGGAGCTTCGCTTGGAGATCCAGCTATCTATCCAGCTTTCAGATATTCGATGATTCCAGTGATGTATTCTGATTTGTATCTGTTACTCTTCCGTTGTATCTGGTTTAACTCTGATGTATCGTATTACTCTTCTGTTGTAAACTCTGATGTATTTTATATATTCATATAGTAGCTTCATGAACTACTATCTCTTTTATTTCCGCTGCACTTATTACTCTGTGTCTGTGATCTGTGATTATATCTATTTACTGTATATGTTCAGTTTTGCCAAATTTAAATTAACAACGCGGTATTTTGAGCAATTCAACTCTGGCATGAGTGTCTACCTATACACTTATAATGGACGCGAATGGTCCAAAATGGCGGGTCGTTACAGTTGGTATCAGAGCTTTGGTAGCTCTAGGCAAAACTCAACATATAGGGTAAATGTATTTACAGAATCACTCTCATTCGAGTTTCAATCTCTTCCTTTTGACTCGATTCCTTTGAATTTTGGAACGTTCCCTCGGTTTCGAAATTCATTCGTGTCCCTCACTATTCGTCTTCTTTTAATTCCGGAGTATCTCATAACTCCACTTCGAATGATCTTTACGATGAATCGGCGGTCTCGCCAATCTTCGAATTATTTGTAAAAGAAGTGAAACTCCTTTACAATAGGCATTGATTTACCGGAGATTTCTATATCCTCGGTTTACGATGCTATCTATCTTCTGCTATACCTGAATTTTATTTCTCGAGATCGGATGTTGATTTACCTCGGAATTTAGCATCGATCTTATTATCTAAGTCACGGTCGATCCGGTTAAGGTTGCCCGTAAATTAAAAAGCTTATCCGTCTCCCGATTCTGTTAATATAATTATCTTATCTCTTATTCTGAACTTATCTTCGAATCAAATTTCTCTTTGATTTGAGTCCATCAAGATTTGAATCCCTATCCTTATTTTGAAAATTCATTCCTGTATCGTCGAGCAAAGAAATGTATTTGTAAATTTATATTAAAAATGTTTTATATATTGTGTTGTTTGAGTTGTTGATGTGATTTGGGTTTCCGATCGATTCGTCTGATCAGCGCTATCGATAGGATCTCCAAAACACTTGAGCAGAGCAAACTGACACAACATTGTTTTCAAATTTAGTAAATAAAATAGTTTTGTATGATTATATTTTATATAAGTATAAATTTTTCTGAAATTAAAGTGTTAATAAATTTGTTGTCAGAAATAATAATATTTGACTTTCATTTATTGTTTTGTAAACCATTGATTATTGCATAAAATAAATAAATGAATTTATGAAACTTGGTTATAAATTGATTTGGGATTTGAAAGGAATTTAAATAAAAATTTGAGAATTTAATTTCCGGTGATTTCGAACTTTGTTTTTTTAAAATTTTAAAGTATATATTATTGAAAGTATTTTCGAACAGAAATCGTTTTCAAAAAAAAAAAAAAAAATTTTTTAAATGTTGAAATCAGTGTTCCTCTTTTTGTCGCTGGAAAATAATTTCGGTGATGGCGGCCGCATCATCGACATTCATTTTCGAGTTTCGAAGTGGAGAAACCATTCTGTAGCTTTGCTACGGTTTGTTTTGAAAAATATTTTGATATGAATTTCTTCAGTATATTTTGATTTACATATATATAGGTATCTTATTTATTTTTAATTTAATTTGATTTGATATAAATATATTATATATATCTCTAAATTGTTTAAAGTTAATCGGAAATCTAATTCTTAAATTTTGTTAAAGGCCGATTTTAAATATAAATAAAACCAAAATTTGGAATAAATATTTAGACTTGAATAATTGAATTTGGAAAAATTTTATTTGTATATTGTTCAACTGCATTCTAATACAACTTACCTAAATCGTTCAGAAGTTGAATATGTAATTGGATAATATATAAGATAAAATGATTTTATAAATAAAAATTTGAGTGTTTATAATAAATGTTATACACCTAGATTTTAATTATAAAAAAAAATGCAAATAGGGATGATATAATAATAAGTTAATTGAATGAGGTGAATATAATAATTTTGTTTTGAAAGAATTTATAAATTGGAATTTGATCAACATATGAAAATACCTTGAATTTAAAAGAAATTAACAGATGTAAATTAATTTAAATCAAAACTTTTATGGTTTAAATTAATTTATATGGATTAAATATATGTGATTAGATATATTAAGTAGAATAAATTTCACAATAATTTGAAATAAAGAAGAATTTAAAATTGCTGAAAAATATGATTATAATAAAAGACTATTCAAATCCATGGTTTTAGAAATTGTAAATTTAAGATAATTGGATAATAAGATAATGAATTTAGAAATAGTTGAGAATGATTTTAGTGAAATCAAATGGATTAAATCAATTATTGAATATCAATTAATTTAAATTTGAATTTATATGATTTAAATTAATCGTTATTTTGTATTTCAAATCTGTTTTTCTTTCTGGTTGTTTCTATTTTCCTACCTCGTTCCTTTTCGAGGACGAAAAGTTTTGAGTGGGGGAGAATGTAACGACCCGTAAATTTTAACCGTTTTAATAACGCAATTAGTTAAAATTTTGTGAAATTTTAACGATAAAATTTTGAAATAAAAATTTAATATTTGGAATACGTCTAGTTAAACATAGCAACTGGTAAATTTTCGTCCGAAAATATGAAAGTTTATTTCGCGCGTAAATTCACTTCAATTTAATCAGTTAAAAAGCGTTGAAAATAAAATGTTTTCAAAACCAAAATATTTTTACATAGAAAAATTCTAAACCATCTTCTGAGCAAGATGTCAGTTTGTCGTTTTTCAAAATTTGGACATCTATTGCTCCATCGTTCTTATTTTCTGCAAAATAGCAGTATTCTGGTACCGATATCGATTTTTATCGGATGATCATACCACTGATATCTGTATACTGTTTTGATCGTCTCGTCGTGCTGAGCATTGCACTATATTCGTTTTTGTGTTTTGAAGTCCGGTACGCCGCAGAAACTACGAAACGGTCATCCGTATCGGTACTGGTCCCGGGCCTTTTGATTTCCTTGTGCCTTTTTAACTGCGGTGTTATGAATAGCCGTTGTCTTTAATGTTTTCAATCTTGATTTTTGTCATTCCCTATTTCTTTTGTTGACTATTTTTCTATACGTATAAAAAAATATATATATATGTTTAGAAAGGAGTTTGCATTCATTTCCCTGAGAGTTTTCATCTTCCACCTGTTCATATGAAGGCATATATTGGTTTGCCTTCCCACCTGCAAATCTCTTCTCCCCTCACATTCTCTTTCACCCCATACGTCCCTCACCATTTATCACCTATCGCCACATCATCTTCCCAGACTTTTTCCCCATAGCTTCTTTTGCCGCAACCCTCCAACCCGCGTTCACCACCCAAGCATACCCAAAAACCCACTGTCACCACTCCCTTCCCCTCCGCGCCACCTGGCTCCGACCACACCCCACCACGCATCACTACAGCCCATTTTCCATTCGTTATCCAACAAACCCAACCCTCCGACCAACCGCCTCCTTGAACCACCGTGATCTGCCACATCACTGCCCACGCCCTACTCGAACACCCCGACCAAACACCGCTCCAGTTCGCTCCAGATCCGCCTGAACTTCCACCGTGTCCCCTAGCACGCGTCAGTCGTGCTTCAACCCATCATCGACCATCACCTAACCCGTTTCCCACTCCTTCACCCTCGACTGCCCATGCTCCGCCTAGCCAAGCAAGCGACCCAGATCCATCAGCTCTGCCCTTCCGTCTTGTCGAACGCCTGTCGCAGCCCACCCTCAGCCAACCTTCCTTTTCTTTGTGGCTCTCATGTATATAAAGGTTTGTGTATGGTCTGTTTATAAGGAAGTTTAAATAAATGATTTTATACAACTGTAAAGTTATCTTGGTTTTAAGATGAATGTCAGGGAAGAGTTGTTGGTTTTATGGTGCGTGTATATATTGATATATATTATGTAATTATGTTTTAACTACATATATATTTTGTACGTAAGTTTAAATATATACAGCTTATATATGTCAATCTTCTAATATAAGAATACTTTCATTTTGGGTTTACATAAAAACTTTCGAATTCATTCAGCATATATATTAGTACATAGTATATAATAGCTTGTTTATGGTTTTGAGCATAGGCTTACTTTGTTTAAAAATATGTTATTTTCTATGTATTGTTTAGCTTGCAAATTCTTTCTCTGCGTATTAAAGGTTGTATATATATTTGTAAATACTGTTGGTTGGCAGTTTAGGCATTAGTATACGTATAGGTCATATTATATTGCATGAGTCTGTTTTGAAATAGTCCATTATATATGTTGTCAGTATAGAATATTATTAGATGTAGTGTAAATGTTAGTTATACAAATTAAAGTTGGTAGCATTAAAGTATGTGGTGACAGCTGTATATTGCAAGCTGTATTGATAAGTTTTATTATTAGTTACAACACCTTATACAACGTTCCTTATACAACGTGTATATATGTTTTTTTGTGTGTTTAATTTAAGATAATGATTTTGAAATACATATATATTTAAATTTTAAGAATGTGTTTCAATATAAAATATAAACTTATGTACATAATTAAATATATATGTTCAATTATACCATTGTTCGTCGATATAGTCTAATTTGATTTCGTTAATTCTTTTTATCAGCTTCGTTCGTTGATTTGAGTTCAACCTTGACTTGTTTTGAAATTCGTGCCCATCTAGCATTGTTTGGAATTCGTACTTGAGTTTATAACTCAACTTCATCGTTCATCTCTCTAGCCTCGGAAGGTGAGCACTCACTCACGATTAACGTTCTTTTATTTATTAAATTTGATTTCAATTGAAACGACAATTGAAATATGCTGCTGTTAGTTTATTACACTGTTATGTATGCTATTGCCTGTATCAGTTCACCTGTGACATCTGACACCATTATCTGTTAATTATTTATGCGTTGATAATACAGTTTGGCTGATAATTGATTGATTATTGATGTTTATATTGGACGTTAAATTGTTAATGTTAAAATGATAAATAATGTGAAATTGAACTCGATATAGGATAGTTAAATGTTAAATTTGATTAACTGACATTTGTATAATATGACCCCTTTAACTGTTGAACTTATTGACACGTAGAATTTGTTTAATTTTATTTTGAACCACTGAATGTATGTTGTTAAACTGATGATGTATGAAATTGTAAATAGATGACAAGTGAAAAACCATAATGTAATAATCTTTAATCTACATGAAATGATAGTGTAGATTCTAGAAATAATTATATTAATTCGTACAAATAACAATGCGAATTAATACGGTTATTTCGGGATTATTTGAATTGATTATTGGATTAATATTGGTTGTTGTTATTGCTTGTTTATTTACTTTGACACCATCCCAGTTATCACACTGCAAGTTCCCTTTGATATGTTTTGATTTTGAATTGAATTGGAATCGGGTTGAAATGATAAATACCCAAATTGAACTTTGACTTAGGATAGAAAATTAAATAAAAACCCGATTGGTCAATTATTTGATTTAAAAATGAAACGAAGATTTTATTTAATAAAGAATATGGTTTTGAAATGAAGTTGAAATTTGAATTTTAATGGAAGGAAAATGTTAATATTTAACAATCTGAAACAAAATATTAACAATGTATTTGATGAAAGAACGATGTTTAACTTTGAAATGATTTAATAATTCAGTTTGAAATTATTAAACTTCGAAATGATTTAATAATTAAGTTTGAAATTATTAAACTTTGAAATTATTTAATAATTAAGTTTGAAATTATTAAACTTTGAAATTATTTAATAATTAAGTTTTGAATTATTTAATAATTAAATAAGATTGAATGATTTAGTGATTAAATTGAATTGAATTCTTTAATAAGTGAAATTGAACTTTTAATAAGTGAATTTTACTTCGTAAATAAATGAAATTGAGTTCTTTATTAATTAAGTCTTGGAAAATATTTAAGTAAGTAAATAAGTGAATTGAATTTCTTTAACAAGAAATAAAATGTGATTTATTGAAATGAATGTAAGACTTGAAATTTAAAGAATTTGGTTTAATGGATTTAATTTAATTAAATTTGTAAGTTTTGATATAATGGCAGTTGAACTTAAGTAATTGATTTTATGAATTGGAAATTAAATAGAATTGATTTGAATGATAAATTAACTTAACGAATATTGAATAAAATCGATAAATGAAGTTAAACTGATTTGAATGTTAAATTAAATTGAGTTAAATGATTTCGGAATTGAATCTTATATACGAATTTAAATTGATATTTGAATTGTTTAAAATAAAGATTGAAATGGAATTATAAGATTTTGAAATTGGAAGTTTTGAAACGAAAATTTGGGAATTGTTTTAGAAAGACAAATGAAATGTTGATTTACGAATTCTATTTGAAATTGAAATTGATTTGGTTTTTGAAATATATAAACGACCAATCGGTGTAATAATTACGAAAGTTATTAAAGAGACCGGGATCGGTAATGGATATACTCTCTATCTGAACCGAAACCACTTTAATAACTATACGCGGAGTGTTGATCCAAAACGAAGTGGATGGTTTTGATGAACGCGTTGACTAAAGAAAGAGAACGATTTTGGATGACCCTTGACATGACTAAAACAGGAGCCGCGCCGGGCCATTGAGGATCGCCATCTCTAGCGGACACACTTCTTCGATACCATATCTATTACTTTTGTGATTCGATTTGGGTGCACCCCTTGATTTGGGAGTGTTGTTTCGCGGTGTTGGGATAGTAGCTGCTATGCCCAACATCAGTCCGGATCACGCAACTACTAGTATCCTAGTTGGTATCGCCTCATGTACCTTGTCATACTGATTATCCTATTCGCGACCACTACGATTTTGATTTGTACCTTTAGTATATGGATTGCCCTCTGGTGACTTCCGGTTTTGGGGAAACTACGGCCTTGTATATGCTTTTGGGAATAAACAGGTTAAGAGGTGTATGGGCCCTGCTTAACCCTATTTTGATATCTTCTTATATTACTGATAGACATTATCTACTTAGCGTACATTACTACCTAGTAGATAGTTTAACGGATCCTTAGAGGATGGTTATTCCAAACATCCTTTGAGTTACTTGTATTTCAATCGCTATTTCACTTGAGTTGGATTTATTAATATAAGAATGTTAATCCTGACTCGAGTGTTTTGTGTTTTGCTTTACGCTCGGGTCAGACTGAGTAGTTCAGCTTTCGAGACTCACCTTTGGAGTTGGAGCTTCGCTTGGAGATCCAGCTATCTATCCAGCTTTCAGATATTCGATGATTCCAGTGATGTATTCTGATTTGTATCTGTTACTCTTCCGTTGTATCTGGTTTAACTCTGATGTATCGTATTACTCTTCTGTTGTAAACTCTGATGTATTTTATATATTCATATAGTAGCTTCATGAACTACTATCTCTTTTATTTCCGCTGCACTTATTACTCTGTGTCTGTGATCTGTGATTATATCTATTTACTATATATGTTCAGTTTTGCCAAATTTAAATTAACAACGCGGTATTTTGAGCAATTCAACTCTGGCATGAGTGTCTACCTATACACTTATAATGGACGCGAATGGTCCAAAATGGCGGGTCGTTACATTTATTTTTATGATTGTTATCTGATTCCTACCGTTTTTCCCTGTTATCAGCACTCGATTTGCTAGTGAATGGACAATATATTTATGGATCCATAATAATTGCAATTCTTTATCGAACGGTGACTAACATAGATATGTAATGTTTCTAGATATCCATCAACAAGGTAAGTTTTACTTGTATGCTTGCATTTAAATTATTATGATATGCTGGGTTACTTGGATATTTGCCATATATCTATGTATACAGATTGATTCTTAGGTTATTATTTGCTCGAAAAATAGGCAAACACCTCCAATCAGTTTGTTGTAAGTTGTGTATACCGAGTGTATGACACAACAGCGTTGTACGTGGTTTAATAGTCTTTTGATAGAGGAAACGACAAACAGAGAAGAAAAATGCAATAAAGTAAGTACACAAGAATTTATAGTGGTTCAACCAGAATGTGCCTATATTCGCTCTTCATTTTCATTTCTTTCTTCATAGATCAGTTATAATTTGATTAAAATGCAAAATATAATGATTTAGAATGAAATATGGCTCCCAAGATCTCTATTCGGTTGTTTATACTCTCCATACTTGTCTGCAATTGCTATTGGAAGCTTGGGTATTTATAAGAGTGAAGATATATGGAGGTTAGGCCGATAAAATAGGCAATTTCCTTATTTACCATTATCGATTCAGTTATTTCTATACATAAAAGATATGATCTAGAATTTCCATATATATAAGATAGTGTTTCCCTAAATACACTATTTGGTTCGATAGTGTGGCTTGGAAGTTGGATCTGGACTCGTTCTTGGCTATGTTCAACTTTGGGGTTCTTTATTCCGGCATCTTCCATTATCGAACAAGAATTCTTATCTGGCACTTCCTCTACTGGAAAAGGAATCTTGTCTGACATATAAGCTATCAAATAGAAATTTATGTTCGATAGTAATGCTACCGGACAAGAAATATTGTCCAATGGTAGGATTATCGGACGTGAATTTATATCCTGTAGTTGTATTACTGAACAAGGGAGGCTTACGTAACTTCCTTGGTGTCTTCTCACGCTTCATCTCATATCACTTTGCATTCTTCTTGCTTTCTAGCTGGGACCTTAGCCTCATCGTTTCCCTTATACCGTGTACACTCTAGCTACTCCTGTCTCAAGCACGAACACTTTGCAATTACCATTCACTTCAATGGGCAGAAATGCCAACAACACTTGCCCCTCTAAGTACACTTCGTAGAATATGGAGTGTGCTTTTTCCAACATTCCCTTTAGAGTCAGTTATCATCTTGCATGTTATCTTATACAATCTTCTTTATTTCGTCATCCTTGGTTCATATTTTTGTTCAACATTTGATACCGAATGCATATTCATGTCGGCCTATCCTTGGTTTGGGATTACATGCTTCGGTACCGGACAGCCCTGCTCCGGCCTATATAAGTGGCTTTACTTCTCTTTTATGCATATCTTTTCATATTGCCGTTATCTTCTAAAGCCTACGTCTATTCGTCTCCTTAGAGCTGTAGCGTCAAAGCTTAATTCCAATCCCCTTCAAACTGTAATTTTTGCCTTCCATCCCTACAATCTATCGAGTTAACACTTTCAATCATCGAATTAAGCTTTTTTATGAACAATTTTTCGCATTTAGTTGGTTCCCCCCATCATGTGTGTTCGACATTTTTAGGGATTTGAGGATTTTAAAGGTCTCCTTGGTTGTGATTGGATGCTGATTAAAGACTTATACTCCCTCTCTTTAAATTTAGGATAATTTTGTGTTTAATTTCCATATAGGGTTTTTGAGGTGTGTTTTGCTTGTTGCGACCATAGGGTTTAAGGCTTCGATCCGGGGTTTGAGTATCGAACAAGGATTTTTGGGGATGTATCATATTATATTGTTGAGGGTTGTAGACTTTATTGGTTAGTTCTTTGACTTAGGTGTTTAGACATGTTTTATAACACCTGGGTTGAATAATTCGACTTTAAGTGGTTCGATTAGGGGGTTATTGCTGGACATAATTGGAAATTACACAAAGTCTAAAGTTTGGACATGCTTAAATAATTGTGTATGGTTAACAGTCAAATCCTAAAGCTGCGTGTGGTTCATGTTTGTCTTTGCATTAATTGGTAGGCTAGTACAGTCACTACATGCCTGATCACCAAACATAATACTTAGGAATATTTTAGGAAGAATCAAATTATCCCTGGTTTGATAACCGAACTAATCCCTTAGCTTACTCTATCGTAGTTATTGTTGTAATGGTTGGGGAGTCCCTTTTTCCATAGCGATTGGGGTTCAAATATCACCATAGCTAAAAAAATTATGCCCTTATAATATTCTATTGCATTTGTCATGGTGCGCACACACATATGTGCAATGATAGTATGTGAGACAAGTTGATATATTAGACAGGCATGTCTGATCGTCATCATACATGCTCATCGAGCGCCATAGGAGCTCGAGCCCCTTCTTCATCCGCTCCTATCGAGATTTCATCACCGCGGTCCAGGGTCAGCCGACCTAGTTCGCCCTACTCACTAGTTCACGAATATGGTCCTTCGCAGCTACTAGTAGATCCTATTGAGTCAGTTGCCACCACCTTGTCTTTTAGGAAGTTAGACAATATAACCGCTACCCATGGATTATCAAGGGGATATATGCTCTTTGCCAACCCCTGACCTATGGGCTCATGCTCCCCTTGAGGGATATATGGCTTACTTTAGGTGCTACTATATGGCGGGAGCCCCACCTCCCTTCATCAATGGATTATAGAATTTTTAGTACATTTGAAGATCGCCCCGTTCTAGCAACATCCAAATTGCTATGTTATCTTGACCAGTTTCCACGCCATGTTTACGTAGGAATTTCAGGCTCCCCTAACTCACAGACAAATTAAATTTTTATATGTGATTAAGAGCAAGGCAGAGGTCTCTCCTTTCCTTTATCTCGAGGAGGGTAGCAAGTTCAAAATCATGGAGGATTAATATTCTAAATACAGTATAATCAAGCGAGAGTATTTCTTCATTAGGGACGACTCTCCTTGCTTTCACTGGTGGCATTCTGGATGTAAGTGGTTCTAATCTCCCATGTTATGTCCCTTTCCTCTAAGAGTTCTTTATGCTAGATGCTAATCCTTCTCTTGGTTGCTTTCTTAGGTGTTGTAAAGCCTGCCATGGGTACATACTTAGTTGAGATGCTTGAAGAGGATTTCATTGGAATCAAGAGAAGTTCCTTATCTGGTGACTAACGAGGCCTTAAGGCAATACGGGCCATTAGTTGAAGGTCGTTCGATTGGGAAGGCCAGAGCCCCTTATACTCAAAGAGCTAGTAAGAAAGGGAAGAGGAAAAACCTCTAAGGCTAGCGAGACAAGCGGGGAACAACCCACTAAACCATCCATTCCTGACACTAACTTGGCCTTGGCTCCATTTGGTACTAAGACTGTAGCTGATGCAGATGTTATGGACTCAGAGTTAGAGTCTTTCCAGCTTCAACTTCAACATATCAGTCGATTGAAGTCCCTTAGGGATTGGAAGGATGATGGGGTTGAGAGAATAGCTGTAGAGGGGGAGAGCTCGCATACTCATGATAGTAAGGCCACCACTATCGACCCGAGTGGAAGCCATTCTCCTGGACATCTTGGCCTCGTCCCCTAACTAACCTTGATTTTGATAAGGCCTTGCACAAAACCTTTGGTTCAGAAAGTCAGGAGGAGTTCGTTCCCAAGGAAATTATAGTCTTCAATTATCTATAAGATCTGGAGTTGGGTATCGACTATGGAGACTCTGCACCGCTAGCAGAAATCAAGCAACAATTGGAAAAACACAAGGACCCTAAGTGTTCGCTTAAATGCTACATGCACTTCACACACACCCATTTTACACATGTTGGACTAATGGACTTTATTTATTATGGTATTGTTCTAACACTCTCATATTCTTTGCAAGGAGCATGAGTTTAAGAAGGAGTAAGCTCCAGTCTAAATGTAACAAACCGCACCTTAATAGGCCTAATTTTTTGACTAAATCGAAAAACCCAAGTCCATAGGATACGAATCATATGTGTTTGTAACCTGAAATAAACATAAGTATATTAGAGAGTTGTCAAAAACTCACAATAGAATTGAAAAATATAATAGAACATATATACTGACTAAGGCTAATACCTTTGAATCAACATTATTCCTTTGATACCAAATTGCCTTGTCAGTGCCAAGCATGAATTAGAAGACCATGTCCACCTACTGTTCCTGTCTTGCACCAGTACCTTGTCCCTCTAAATCTATCCTATGGGTTGTAATGAGGATGAGGTCAGAACAACGTTCTGGTGGCTAGTAAGTTGCATACTTTATCTATAACACTACTTTATGTCGATTGATTTCTATTTGAATGTTATGTCCTTTATTCATGGTTTATCCATTTAATTACACTTGCGCATACGATATATCCTACCTTCTCCGAGGTATGAGTATATGTATGCGTGCGTGCGTGTGTGTGTGTGTATAAAAGTGTTGTACTACCAAAAAAGGAAACCCCGACCACTTAATACTGCTAAAATAAGGGGAAGGCAGACCTAACAGCCATTTAATACCTCAACCTCGAAGATCCCTCGGTAACGTAACTAATTGTCAACCGACTCTAGCTATGAAGGCTAATGACCTCTAGATGGCTTTACGATTCAATTAGTTGTATTACTAACACATCTCAAAGACTTATCTAAAGGGTTAACTAGCCTACCTCTGACAAATAATCAATTAGCTAAACTCTGAGGTCTTTGCATATCCCATACGGATTTTACACAGGTAGGATGCGAAATCGGTTAGGGAATAACCCAAGTCTTTGCTAACGACCGCTTGAGGCCATTGGCAGTCAAAGTTTATATGCTAGCCTACTTCTAAATATCGATTTATCAACAACACAGACATAGTCTGCCGACCCCACAACCGAAATCCTGTTTAGGCTTGTGCAATATAAGTCAAGGAAAATGCCCACCCCATTTACTTAATACCTCGGGTTTGGAAATGAAGCATTCCCCATTTCCCAATTAGGCACTGTCAGAGATTACTTCTTAAATAGGAAGGAGACAGACCTAACTACCATTTAATACCTCAATCCTCAAAGTAAACCCCTTGACTCCCTAAAGCCACTGGGTCATTTAATACTTCAAATATGAGGCGAACCCTTAGTTATATTTCCCTACACCTATACGTGAATGTATATTTCCCCACCCACGGGTCCTATAGTTGGAGATATCCCCACATCACTAGTACGTATACACAACTGTTGATAGCCTCGTAGAGGGCAGATTTCCATTGTGTAACTCTGTTGGCTTATCCATCCTAAGTTGTATAATTAATCTAAGTAACCAATTCACATCCGTCAAAAACGTATTATCATGGCCATATAATTTCAACTACGGTAATTATTCCACCTCTTAAGTCCATCTATTGGTATTTATTCACCTACTTACTATGAACTTATTCTTATCTTACACATTTATTGCCTTTATTTTTCATTTCATCTTTGTCATTTAAATGTCATTCATTTCTTTACCTCCAATTAATTATCATTTATAAATGGCCATTATTATTCAAATTAGACAATCACTAATTACATTTATTTATCTGTTTCACATCTAACTTATTATGCTTATTTTGTTTTCTCCATAAATGTCATATTTAATTCTGTAATCAATCCCATTAAACATACTTATGACCCCATTTGATTTCTGTAACTTCCTATTAACTGCACATCCACTGCATATTAATATTGTACTTGTTATTCATTAATATTGGAGTTATTACCTCTTTTTCATTGCAACCTCCTAAGCTTTTAATATATATCACGTTATTAATATTTAAACATTTTAATTGTAATTAATATGAGAACCGACGTATATTTATTTATTACGCTTTATCCTTTACCTTATGTATACTTATATTTTAAGTAGTGTACACGATAATACGTATATATATATTTCTTTTTTTAACTCTTTAATTTCTACGTTTAGGATTTTCAGAATATACACTTATGTGTAAATTCTACAAAGAATATTTGTTTCCACGTTTTAATATATCAGAACTATCCTTACCCAAAAAGGAAATTATTACTGTTATGACTTTCCATAAACTACCTAAAAGTATGACTTTTTCTCCGTTTGAAATTACAAGGAATTTTCTTTTCATTTCTATTGAAATAGGCAATGCAAACTACAGAGAAAGATCCATGCTTTACATGTCTCTTTCGTTTAGGCATATTTCTTATTATTCCAAACTATGCACTTTTTATACATAGTAGTTAAACATTAAAATTCATATTCAATAACATGTCAAACCCCTCCTACATTAAGCACGTGGCACTTGAAAATTAGAAAATTTTCTCATTTTCGGTTAAAAACCTTTTTTCCCTTTCAATCAAATTTGTAAAATAGTTTGAAAATTAAAATTTTCAAAAGGATTTGAACACAATTTTTCAAAAGCATTTGCATTTACATCTTTTAAACAAATCTAGCCACCTCTTAATGTAATCAAGATTCAGTAAATGAGTTAATGCATATGATTGACCCTAGCATTGCATAGTTAATCTTAGATTTTGAAAAAATTTCCTTTTATTTTGAAATAACAAACAACACACAAGTATATTTATAAATTTTAGCTTCTAAGGCATAGGCATAGTGACCCGTGGTTTCGCAACAACCCTTCTCTGTCCTTCGTTGGCTAAAATTTATTTTTCCTAAAATTCTAAAGCTTTAAGATTTAAGCATTCTTTATTTTTAGTTGCTAATTTAATTAATTTCCCGATTTACTTTATATACTTCCAACCTTACCTTACATTCATCGCTGGTTAAGTGTCCTTATGAGAATTTCTCATTTACACTATTTTCCAATATATGTGTGTGTGTGTGTGTGTGAGTATGGCGGTCAAACCTCATCTAGAAAATCAACACAGTAATAAAATAGGAACATATCTCATATCATATCGTACATTTTCAATACCCGAAGGGAGACAACTAGCGATTACAACTCAAATAACCTAAAATAAACAATCATCGGAAGCTGCCCTCTAACATCAACTAGTATTAGTGATGTTGTGGCCTTATCACTTCTTACTTAAATAAAATAGACATCTTTAGTATGCCATTGTATTGTAACCCACATGCCTTAACTTACATTTGGCTTCTAATAAATAACTTTCATCCATTACTTCAATTATTATAAGCAGTTATAGAATAAACCGTTCATTTCCATATTATAGCGGGTAAGAAATATAAACTATGTACACTTGGAGTAACTCATCGAAACATTGGCTTGGTGGAATAACTTTCCTACAACCTATGTGTGGTTGCCATCTCAATACCCTCTTCTCCAACACATTATTACCTTCTTTCAATCAAAATCTCTTAATGATGTTGTCAAATATCATATTTATTTTCTTTACATTTGATCTTTCATGCGAGTATACTCTAGAACTCGCGAAAGTATACTTTGATACCGTTTCTCATTCCTTTGTGGGTTCTTCTTATGGCTTTCATAAATATCAAATAAAACATTCCTAGGTTCATACCAATATTCCTTATATTCTACGGGGATTCCTTTTTGCTACTCTACAAGCATTCATAGCAATTTTATTCATAGCCTTAACTTTTATCCCATCTTACTTAGGCAGTCATCCAAATCTACTCCATATCAAAATTGGTTTAGTTTTCACCACTGTTTATAAAATTAAAACATCATAGAGTACTTAAACAAAAAAAATTATCTTTGATGATACAAACTTAGAAACTTTTTATTGAATTCGACAATTGCTTGGTTTCCAAGAGGAACCATGAAAAATTTCTCATTTTAATCAACTTTAACTGCAGGTGTCGTAACTTTTAATACTATAATTTAGTACTTAAGAAGTAAGTTTATTTATTATGTTCAAAAGCTACCATTAGCAATTTAAAAGATCCTTTTCTTTAATCAATGCATTATTTCATTCTTTTCAAGTGGTAAGAACCAAGCTTTTATTACATGAATAGTCATTAAATCAATTTTCCCTTTTTAAAAAAGAGGTTTACTTCTTAAAAGGTGGTTTTTTTAACTCAAACTGTTTATTATGTTTTGCATTCAAAAAATCAATTGTCGTACGAAACTATTTTTCAAAAACATCTTTAATAACTATAAACAATGAAAACTAGAGTAAACAAGGATAACTTTCATCCTATTATTTTTCTACTACTCATGTTACTTTCACTTTCAACCTTAGAGGAGATTCTAATAGTATATAAGGGGGATTTTAAAAGATGTATGCAACTGCTACACCGATTTATGGAAACTACCCATTTTAATTTGCTTTGCCTTACATTTACTATATTGTTCCCAACTAGATTACTAATTATTATTTTAGTATAAATTTCTAACGTTGTTCCTATATAAATTTTATAATATCACTACAGTTTAAATTTCTTTTACCTAAATGGCTTCTACTTATATAGCTCTTTTAAATAAATTTCTAAATTTTCTTATATATATATTTAAAGAATATCTTACATGGAGAAAATTTTAGCATTTACCCGCCTTTCAAAAATAACAACATTTCAGTGTTGGGGTTCTTTTATTTTTAAATAAATTCTTGGAAAGTCATTTCAAATAATTTAGGAAAATTTTAAAATATTTTGTTAAATTCCTCTACATAGGGACGGACTTGGAAATGGATCTTATTTGTCCTTTCTTTTAGACTTTCTTTCTTTCCCAATTATTCTTTGTAACATTTCCCCTTTTGACCGCTTCCAGTCGGAAATTAAACCAACTCGAAACGTTCAAAAAGACGAATTGTTATTTAGTTTATAACGTTTAAACAGAATCAGCCACAGAAACACAGAATAATAACACTGAATTAAAACAAATGAATCTTTATTTCATTACTATAAATCTTTTTATATACATCAGAGTTTATACAATTTTAATACTGATACAGCGGAATATCTTAAAATACAATTTTCTTCTGAAAACTAAAGTGATTCTTTACTCTCTCTAACTTCGCTGCTCGAAAATCTTCAAGCTGTAAAATACTCGGTCTGACCCGAGTATTATATTCAAAAGAAAATAATACACAGGTCAGTCTAATTCAAACCAGTTTATTAGTGCATAGAGACAATAATAATTTAAATAGACGACAGTCATAATAATTCTCGTCTATCCGACTCTTTTAACAAAGAAATCAGATAACGAAAATATACACTAAACAGTGTTGAGCAATAATCAGCAGATTTAAATCATCAACAGAGATAAATAAACAATTTATCAAATCGACTAAATCAATTTAAAACAATTGAAGTTGTCACTTTAAAAACCATTAAAGTTTGATTGGCTGCCGTACACGCACGCGTGTACGGCCTCGCCAATACATCATACGAAATACGCAAAAGATCAACAAAAATCCATAAGCGAGCACAAGGTCAAGCCCAAGAAAAAAAGATCGGGTTCAACACAAGGCAAAATGAAACTGAAGCATGTCAGGTCACAAATGAAACAGTAAGAGAATCGAGCCAGGTTGATAGTCAAACCACTACAACATCGTAAAATCAAGTGCGCAACACTTATCAAATGAAGGCTCAATTTTCAAAGTCACTGTCTCAACATCAATGTATCATCGACAAAGTGAAACAACAAATATACAGCAATCTCAATCCAAGGCCGAAGCCATTAGAATTCATCGACTACCAAAAACATACAATGGTATGGTACAGATCCAGAATCAAGCGAAAATACTACTGCAA
This sequence comes from Allium fistulosum, assembly GCA_030737815.1. NCBI lineage: Eukaryota > Viridiplantae > Streptophyta > Magnoliopsida > Asparagales > Amaryllidaceae > Allium > Allium fistulosum. Next base: position 875,625,357 of record CM060906.1, read on the forward strand.
TTGAATTTAATTAGTTCAAAATGAAAGCACCTATAGGCACCAGATCACCGCAAAATGCAACTGAGATGAACAGAAGTTCCAAAAGGTCAGAGACAGTACGAATCTAACTCAACAGTGAACTCAACCAAATAACTACAATTAAAAGTGTCGATTCAACAATATATACATACACACATCCTATTGTATATATGCACATATGTGAAGTCACACCGAATTTGTCAAATAATTTCAAATTAACAGCAAGTGATAAACAGTGAATGCAGACTAGTCTACAATGAACAAGAAAAGAGAGCATCAACATCACTGCAACAAAAACTTTTGAATGGAGGTAGTGCAACAGCTCCAAGTCAAAATTGAACTACTATAGATGCAACAAAGCAATTCATCAAGTTTATGTATGCAACAATAACAAGAACATGCAAGCCTGACTAGCAGTGGCAGCAGACAAACATACATCAACACCACAGTAGTACAAGCATATGAGTGACATCAAGCAACAAATATACAAAGTGGATCAAAACAATGGATCAAATAATATACAACTGCAGACAAAACAGTGTCAAAAATGAAGGAGACCAGAGGGATGCAACTAAAACTGATGATAGTGGTAATCACATAGTGAATGCAACTGATGATACTGAATGAGACAACAACTTCAAACTCAAGTGAATAGCTACATACAACATCAGGTGAAGTGCAACAGTGCATAACAAACCAAGAATGACTCAGTGAAGATTGAGAAATAGGAAAGTACGAAACTCTGGAATCACAAAGTTTCAGATACCCTAAGGAGCAAGCGAAGTCGAAGCCAAGCAAGATCAAAGCAAAGCCGAGCGCTCAAGGGAACAAAGCCCCAAAGTTAAAGAGAAAAGAACGAAACTATTATCAAAGCAATAATTTCAAACCGTGACCAAGAAATCAACTCAGAAAAACAAATACGACTGAAAATCATCAAATTCGAACACAAATAAACTGGAGCTGGAATTAGATGTGAGCGGTTATCCACTCACCTTTTCTCGAAGAGGTCACGAGCGAGAATGAAGACGAAGGAAGTTGAAGCCTTAGAATTGAACGAGCGCGATCGAAAATTTTGAAGCCGCCTTCGATTCAACCCAGCCCTAGTTTCTCGGAGACGAGGAAGAACGAAACTCACAGCCGCCATTTTTTTTCTTCGTTCGATTGATTTAGGGTTTTGAATGAATGGGAAATATGAGAGGCGGGTACGTGTTTTATCAGAGAAAAAGGAAAGAAAAACGTGGGAGGTATGGGCTGAACGATATAGGGTATGAGTTACTTTATTTATTTTATTTTATTTTTCTTTTTAAAATCTAATTTGTTTTTGTAAATATTTTCTTTAATTTGTTTTGTTTAATCATGTTGCTAAATTTAAACTATGTGTATATATTCATTTCGTACAAATAAAAATTTAAATAAAAGAATTTCAATCGATTTACAAATTCCAAATTCTAATAGAAATTAACAATTCGATATTAAATCGTTAATTGACGAAGATTTTATCGTTATAAAAATTTCAACAATAAACAGCAAATATCTGTCAACTTTAATCGTTTATTGATGATTATAATTTTGGGCAAAACCCCAGTTGTTACAGAAATTCAAATTGAATTCAATTAAATTTTATACGCGTTTATACGCCGTATGTTCATAAAACAATTCCGATAAATACGAAAATTGAAATCCAATAATAATTCAATATTACGGACCCAATGAAACTTGTTTCGTCAAATTCCGAGACTGTCCCTCGGAAGGGTATTTTTAAATTCAATTCAAACGATACAATTTCAAAATTGAACAAATCGCTTTTAAAATCAATTCTGAAGCTTCTATTATCTCCAGTATTATCAATATGAATTTTCTAAGCCTTTAAATTATTTTTAACCGGCTTAAAATTGAAGATTCAAATTTTATTCAACTTTCAATAGATTAAATTCAAAAATTAAATCGCCAATTCATTCTGATAATTTGAAATTCAAGTCAAATCATCGTTTCAAATATTTAAAATTAATTAAATATTTTCAATTTAAATTGTTCAAAATTCAGGGTCGTTACAAACTCCCCTCCTTAAAAACTTTTCGTCCACGAAAAGGATAGGTGGTTAAAATTTCATCAATATTTATACTCTAGTCAATTTTTTTACTAAACTTAAAACTTATTACAAATAAATGAATATAGGATTCATTTCATTTGTTTAATCTCATTAGTTTTGTTTAACTTCTCTTTTGTTCATTGATTTTATAAAATCAAAACCCAAAAGTCTTTTACTAACATTATTTTATTTAAAACTCAGATTCAAACTTAAAATTCTTCACGTTAGAGATTTATATAATATATCTCTTCCAAAGCTGTGGACTTTCAAAACATTACAAAGATCCTCTTCCTTAGTTTATTAGGTAGGAATTTTGAAATTTTAATTTCAAATCATTGATTCGCTATTTACAGTTTGAAAATACTTGCTAACTCGAAATTTAACAAGTCCATCTTCGTTCTCACAGACATTAGGCATACGCTGGCCAGGCGCAGGTCTAAAAATCTCCAAGTACTAAATATACTTGCTTCAATTCCCAGTGAAAATACTTTTAAAAATTCTTTTAAAAATGGATATGGAAAGCACGTTCCCCCATGGATTACAGTTCCACCCGGCGGTTACGCTACTATCCCAGTAGAATCGCTCGTGTCTGTAGGCATCACGCCCCTCAAATTTCGCCTGGCATTAGATTGCAGTTTACCCGGAGGTTACGCCACTATCCCAGTGGAATCGCTTGTAACTGTGGGCATCTCGCCCCTCAAATTACGCTAATCATCAATCAATCTAATCTCATCGCGATGATCTATCGCGAAGGATTTCCGATTCAAATAGTCACTCTGACTAAATGTAAATTCTACGTAGCTACGAATTTCAAATGGACACTCTTCACGAGTTCCAATACCTTCTCTAATAATAAATGGAAGGTACTTTTCCACATCCTCAGTTTAGAAAACATAATATCATATATGTAGTACTTTCATTTCACATTTCGTACATATCACATCTATGTAAACATACATAAGATTTCCATAACAATGTCTTTCTAAACTAACGGTTTCAAATTTACCGTATTCATATATATAAGTTCTAAAACTTACATATCTCATATTCATAACAAAATAGAGGATTTCAAAATTTCCCTCTAAGTTGATTTGGAAATTTAAGGTTATCTCAAACCTAATTCATATTCATAATTCCATTTATCATCGACTTTCACATTCGATTTGAATTTCACGCTTACATCGTCAATTCTCAACACAGAATTGATGTCTATCGATATATAACCTCTGAGCTCGTACGTCTCAGAGAAGGGTGTTAAGCTAAGAGAATAAATTCTCCGCCACCAACAGATATATATTTATTAGAGATCAATTGCTATGTCATCAATTCACAATGTTAGACATACAATCCAAATCATCATCTGAAATTTAAAGCTCAACTTATATTGTCTTTGATGTCGAAGTTAAACTCAATTTTAACTCAACGATTCAATCTTTTTGAAAAATTTCAAATTGAACAAATTGAACAAATTCTCATTTAACTTTTCAACTTCGACTTCAAAAATGAATTTCAAATCATTTATTCCTTACGGAATATATTCACAACATTTCATATTTGGAAAAACATTTCCATACTTATTTAAAAATAAGTAATTCACAAATCCATTTATTTTCAACATTTGAAAATATTCGATATACTTAAATCAAAATTAAGTATATATTTCATCTTTAAGGAAATCATTCTTTCACACATTTATTTGAGTTAAAACGAATGTTACGTAAAACATCGTTACGACAACTCAAAATCACTAGTATAAGGATTCGAAATTTAGATAGATGTATAAATCCCAATACTATACAAAACATTTCCTTTTGGAAATCATTTACTATAACAACAGTGTTATAGTCCACCATTTCCTTATATTCGAAAACGTCTATTTCAACAATGAATGTTGAAATCTATGGTTTCGATATTCAATGCCTTTGAAAACATCTTTTAAAACAATTAACTTCGTTTTAAAATATCACTTTCCCAAAACATGTCCATTTTATTCAATAATATATTCACTGTCCAAAATCGTGAATATACTTCACTAACCCAATTTCAATATTTCCTGCACATTTTATTTCAAAGATTATCCACTGTCCAAAATTGTGGATATACTTTCTTTAACAAGCTATAAAGATTTACTTATCAAAATAAGTCAGTTTCGAATTTATAAACAACGTTTATAAATCCCATTTCTATTTATAAAGACTTCAATTTATAAAAATTGCTTTATTAACCCATTCCTTTATAACTCAATTTTATATCAGAATTTTAATTTACAAGTAAATTACTTATGAATTCTTTTATTTCGCAACTCCCATTCATTTTATAACTTCACTTATGAAATACATTTATATTTCATTTTTAACACTTATACAAATTCATTTTATAATTCCAATATAATATCAATCTTTTCAAATCCTCCATTTAAACCGTTTATAATAATTCAAAAATTCCAATTTAAACTATTATATAAATTTATCAATTTTCCATTTCCAAAATAATCTACTAGTTCTTTAGTAAACCATTCATCGACTTGGTTTTCAATCTAACCGCATTTGATTCATTCACATTGGATTTTACTAACATTCATTCATATCCAATTAGTTCACATTCACTAATTTATATTCAAGTTAGTTTGCTTCAATTCAAATCAAATTTGGTTCTATTTAGCTTTCTTACCTTTCAATTTGAATTCAATTACTTAACTCTCAATTTCCATTAATTCAATTTCATTAATACTTAATGAATTTCCATACAATCAACTAGCAAAACCAAATTTATTTACTTTGCTTAACATTCAATTTGGTTTAACACACTTAATTTCAATTGGTTTATATTCTAATTCAGATTGAATTCTTATACTCACCATATTCACTAATTCACTTTTACAATTAAAGTCGAATTTTCTTATATAACTCAAATTCATATTCATTCTTCACTTTATTAATTCATTTTGATATCAAATTCAATTTGATTCAACATTACTTAAGCTATGTTTCATTTTATCTCCACTTGCATTTATTTTCATCATACAACTTAAGTTCGTCTCAAATTTATTTGAAATTCTATTTTATTTAACTTAACTTAGATTTCATTTCAAAAATCATTTTATTTAACTTTTGCTAAAGTCAAATTCATATCACATTTCAAAATTCAGATTTTGTTTTACTTAACAAAACCGTTTAACCATTTTAACAATTGGTTTTACTTAAACTTCTTCATCTTATAAGTTATACAACTTATTAATTTAAACTTCCCAATTCATATTATATAATCACTTATCCTTCAAGTTTTAAATTTCCATCTCAATAATTTATCAAATCAAGTTCAATTTATTGAACTTTCCTTTAGTTAAATTTCAAATCCATACAAACAATTTTAAACTTCTTTAGATTTGAAAAAAAAACATTTTCTTTAAAGTGTTTCTCGTAACTATTCATATTAAACATCATAAACTAAGCTTTGTGTAAACCAAAGCTCTGATACCACTCTGTAACATTCCCCCTTTTGACCGCTTCCAATCAGAAATTAAACCAACTCGAAACGTTCAAAAAGACGAATTGTTATTTAGTTTATAACGTTTAAACAGAATCAGCCACAGAAACACAGAATAATAACACTGAATTAAAACAAATGAATCTTTATTTCATTACTATAAATCTTTTTATATACATCAGAGTTTATACAATTTTAATACTGATACAGCGGAATATCTTAAAATACAATTTTCTTCTGAAAACTAAAGTGATTCTTTACTCTCTCTAACTTCGCTGCTCGAAAATCTTCAAGCTGTAAAATACTCGGTCTGACCCGAGTATTATATTCAAAAGAAAATAATACACAGGTCAGTCTAATTCAAACCAGTTTATTAGTGCATAGAGACAATAATAATTTAAATAGACGACAGTCATAATAATTCTCGTCTATCCGACTCTTTTAACAAAGAAATCGGATAACGAAAATATACACTAAACAGTGTTGAGCAATAATCAGCAGATTTAAATCATCAACAGAGATAAATAAACAATTTATCAAATCGACTAAATCAATTTAAAACAATTGAAGTTGTCACTTTAAAAACCATTAAAGTTTGATTGGCTGCCGTACACGCACGCGTGTACGGCCTCGCCAATACATCATACGAAATACGCAAAAGATCAACAAAAATCCATAAGCGAGCACAAGGTCAAGCCCAAGAAAAAAAGATCGGGTTCAACACAAGGCAAAATGAAACTGAAGCATGTCAGGTCACAAATGAAACAGTAAGAGAATCGAGCCAGGTTGATAGTCAAACCACTACAACATCGTAAAATCAAGTGCGCAACACTTATCAAATGAAGGCTCAATTTTCAAAGTCACTGTCTCAACATCAATGTATCATCGACAAAGTGAAACAACAAATATACAACAATCTCAATCCAAGGCCGAAGCCATTAGAATTCATCGACTACCAAAAACATACAATGGTATGGTACAGATCCAGAATCAAGCGAAAATACTACTGCAATTGAATTTAATTAGTTCAAAATGAAAGCACCTATAGGCACCAGATCACCGCAAAATGCAACTGAGATGAACAGAAGTTCCAAAAGGTCAGAGACAGTACGAATCTAACTCAACAGTGAACTCAACCAAATAACTACAATTAAAAGTGTCGATTCAACAATATATACATACACACATCCTATTGTATATATGCACATATGTGAAGTCACACCGAATTTGTCAAATAATTTCAAATTAACAGCAAGTGATAAACAGTGAATGCAGACTAGTCTACAATGAACAAGAAAAGAGAGCATCAACATCACTGCAACAAAAACTTTTGAATGGAGGTAGTGCAACAGCTCCAAGTCAAAATTGAACTACTATAGATGCAACAAAGCAATTCATCAAGTTTATGTATGCAACAATAACAAGAACATGCAAGCCTGACTAGCAGTGGCAGCAGACAAACATACATCAACACCACAGTAGTACAAGCATATGAGTGACATCAAGCAACAAATATACAAAGTGGATCAAAACAATGGATCAAATAATATACAACTGCAGACAAAACAGTGTCAAAAATGAAGGAGACCAGAGGGATGCAACTAAAACTGATGATAGTGGTAATCACATAGTGAATGCAACTGATGATACTGAATGAGACAACAACTTCAAACTCAAGTGAATAGCTACATACAACATCAGGTGAAGTGCAACAGTGCATAACAAACCAAGAATGACTCAGTGAAGATTGAGAAATAGGAAAGTACGAAACTCTGGAATCACAAAGTTTCAGATACCCTAAGGAGCAAGCGAAGTCGAAGCCAAGCAAGATCAAAGCAAAGCCGAGCGCTCAAGGGAACAAAGCCCCAAAGTTAAAGAGAAAAGAACGAAACTATTATCAAAGCAATAATTTCAAACCGTGACCAAGAAATCAACTCAGAAAAACAAATACGACTGAAAATCATCAAATTCGAACACAAATAAACTGGAGCTGGAATTAGATGTGAGCGGTTATCCACTCACCTTTTCTCGAAGAGGTCACGAGCGAGAACGAAGACGAAGGAAGTTGAAGCCTTCGAATTGAACGAGCGCGATCGAAAATTTTGAAGCCGCCTTCGATTCAACCCAGCCCTAGTTTCTCGGAGACGAGGAAGAACGAAACTCACAGCCGCCATTTTTCTTCTTCGTTCGATTGATTTAGGGTTTTGAATGAATGGGAAATATGAGAGGTGGGTACGTGTTTTATCAGAGAAAAAGGAAAGAAAAACGTGGGAGGTATGGGCTGAACGATATAGGGTATGAGTTACTTTATTTATTTTATTTTATTTTTCTTTTTAAAATCTAATTTGTTTTTGTAAATATTTTCTTTAATTTGTTTTGTTTAATCATGTTGCTAAATTTAAACTATGTGTATATATTCATTTCGTACAAATAAAAATTTAAATAAAAGAATTTCAATCGATTTACAAATTCCAAATTCTAACAGAAATTAACAATTCGATATTAAATCGTTAATTGACGAAGATTTTATCGTTATAAAAATTTCAACAATAAACAGCAAATATCTGTCAACTTTAATCGTTTATTGATGATTATAATTTTGGGCAAAACCCCAGTTGTTACAGAAATTCAAATTGAATTCAATTAAATTTTATACGCGTTTATACGCCGTATGTTCATAAAACAATTCCGATAAATACGAAAATTGAAATCCAATAATAATTCAATATTACGGACCCAATGAAACTTGTTTCGTCAAATTCCGAGACTGTCCCTCGGAAGGTTATTTTTAAATTCAATTCAAACGATACAATTTCAAAATTGAACAAATCGCTTTTAAAATCAATTCTGAAGCTTCTATTATCTCCAGTATTATCAATATGAATTTTCTAAGCCTTTAAATTATTTTTAACCGGCTTAAAATTGAAGATTCAAATTTTATTCAACTTTCAATAGATTAAATTCAAAAATTAAATCGCCAATTCATTCTGATAATTTGAAATTCAAGTCAAATCATCGTTTCAAATATTTAAAATTAATTAAATATTTTCAATTTAAATTGTTCAAAATTCAGGGTCGTTACATTCTTAGTCTACCTTCATTAAGAACATATCTAAATCTGCCTATCATCTTTAGGTTGTCAATGCACACATTCTTGTGGGAACTTGCTCAATTCTTACTTTTAGGTATCTACAACATATAGATTCTTACTCCCTCTTTATCTGAATGAAATGTACATCATCAATCGATAATCCAACGAAATACATAATCATAGGGCAGTTTAGACCTAGCAAAGAAGTCAAGTACCATCCAGCTTTAGGGACCCCTCTATATGTCATGATCATGCTCTTCTTGGTCAATGCCTTGTGGTACGACCTACATCCAATTGGCTAATCAGGGTAGGTGCATAAATTTAACTCTATTTATTGTTCCAATTCATAGTTGACTTATCCATCTTTTAATATGGCCGCAACAACTTCTACAGTTGGAATTCATAGAGTTTGGCGTATTATATATACATATACATATATATATATAATTATAGGTATAAATACCAATACGTTCACTCAGCGTATCCTAATTCTTACGATTGACTGACATAAGCTTTAATACCAAATGTAACAACCCTCACCTTAATGGGTCTAATTTTTTGACTAAATAAAAAACCCAAGTCCATTAGGGTACGGATCGTTGGTGTTGGTAACCTGAAATATACATAAGTATATCAAAGAGCTATCTACTAAAACTCACAGTGAAATAGAAACATATAATAGAACATATATATTGACTAAGGCTAATACCTTGTAATTAACATTATTCCTTTGATATATAATTGTCTTGTCAGTGCCGAGTATGAATGAGAAGACCTTGTCCACCTACTATTCTTGTCTTGGACCAGTGCCTTGTCCCTATGAATCTATCTTGCAGGTTGTAATAAGGAGGGGGCCAAAACAATGTTCTGGTGACTGTTAAATTACATACTTTATCCATAAAACTAATTTATACCAATTGATTTTTATTTAAGTGTTATGTCTAATATTCATAGTTTATCTATTTAATTCTACTTGCGCATATATATCCAACCTTCTCTGAGGTATTACTATATATATGTTTGTATATATATAAGTGTTGTACTACCCAAAAAGGAAACCCCGACCACTAAATACTTCTGAAATAAGGAGGAGGCGGACTTAACAGCTATTTAATACCTCAATCCTAAAGCGGGCCCTCTATTACGGAATCGTAGTCAACTGACCCTAGCTACGAAGGTCGATGACCCCTAGATACAGTGTTATAATTTAATCAGTTGTATTACTAACACATCTAGAAGACTCGTCTAAGGGTTAACAAACCCACCTCTAACAAAAAAACAATTAACTAAACTTTGAAGTCCTTGCGTATCCTGTACGGATTTTACACTAGTAGGAAGCGAAATCCGTCAAGGCATAACCCAAGTCTTCAGTAACGACCATTGATAATCAAAGCCTATATGTCAACCCTACTTCTAAATACCAGTTTATCAACAATAATGAAGTAGAGCACGAACCCCCACGGCTGAAATCCCATTTAGACGTGCCTAACATAAGTTAAAGAAAATGCATACTCTAGTTATTTAATACCGCTGGTTTGGAAATGAAGCAAACCCCATTTCCCAATTAGGTACTATTGTAGGTTATTTAAGACTTCCTAAATGGGGAGGAGGCAGAACCAACAACAATTTAATATCTTAATCCCCGAAGTAAACCCCCTGACCTTCCTAAAGGTACCGAGCCATTAAATAATTCAAATCCGAGGCAAAACCCTCAGTATATTTTACCACACCTATCCACGAACATATATTTCCCCACCCATGTGTCTTATAGTTGGAGATGTCCCACATCAGTTGTACATATACACAACTGTTGGTAGCCTCTCATGGAGGGCGGACTTTTGTTGTGTAACTCTAGTGACCTTGCATCTCCAATCCATCCTAAGTTTTATATCTAATCTAAGTATCTAATACACGCCCGTCAAAAACATAATATCGAGGCCATATAATTTCAACTACGAAAATTATTCTGCCTCCTAAGTCAATTTATTAATATTTATTCACTTACTTACTATAAACTTATTCTTATTTTACTTTATTGCCTTTATTTTCATTTCCATCTTTGTCACTTAAATGTCATTTATTGCTTTACTTCCAAGTAATTGTCCTTTATAAATGACAATTATTATTCAAATTGGATAATCACTAATGACATTATTTATATGTTTCACATTTAATTTATTATGCCTCTTCCGTTTTCTCCATAAATGTCATATTTAATTCTGTAATTAATCTTATTAAACATACTTATGTCCACATTTGATTTCTATAACTTCTTATTAACTGCACATTCATTACCCATTAATCTTGTAATTATTACTCATTGATATTGGAGTTATTACCCCGTTTTTATTGCAACCTCCTAACCCATTGATCTATTAGGTTGTTAATATTTAAACGTTTTAATTGCAAGTAATATGAGAACTGACATATATTTATTTATTACGCTTTATCCTTTACCTTATGTATATTTATACTTTTAATTGGTAGATGTGGTTATGTGTATACATGTTTCTATTTTTAAATCTTTAATTTCTATGTTTAGGAATTTCAGAATATACACTTATGTGTAAATTCTATATTAGGAATTTCAAAATATACACATATGTGTAAATTCTGTAGAGAATATTTGTTTTCATGTTTTAATATATTGGAGCTATCCTTACCCAAAAAAAGGAAATTAGTACCATTATAACTTTCCATAAACTACCTAAAAGTGGGATTTTTGCTCCAGGAATAATCTCTTTTCATTTCTACTGAAATAAACAGTGTAAACTACAAAAAAGATCCGTACTTTACACATCTTTTTTATTTGGGCATATTTCTTATTATTCCAAACTACACACTTTTTATACATAGTTGTAAGATAGTCTATGGAAATTTTCATGGAAATAGATATAACTAAATTGTACATTCAACACTCCTAATAGATTAATATATAGAAATTTGCATTCCCAATCAAATTAGGGAATTCCAAACGAATACTAAACAATTTTCAACCCCATTAACATAAATCTTGAATAAACTTCACAATAACATCATACTCTATAATTTTTAGGGACTAATTTTCCAAAATTTCCAAATTCTAGATTTTGTTGTATATGCCATTCCTTCACAATTACATAAGTTACAGAATACATAGGCCAGATTTCAATTAAATACATTCATTTTAGGCCTATAATTCAACGAGTCTTGCATAGGCATAGTAATCAAATAAAATTCAATGATATAAATTCCAGAGTTATATATAAATTATATAATTTTCCATTCACTTTTCTAGCTTTTCAAAGCTCCAAATCCTAATTCATTCCTTTAGTTGACTCCCTTTTCCTTTCTAACTAAAAAATATGTATACAAAAGATATATACATGCCTATTAGAATTACAGATCTAAGAGGAGATTTGAGTTAAGTGGAATTTAGATTTATAATTATAGAGTTTACCTTTTTAGTAGAATTGATTCACTCCTTTTCTTCTCTTTTATTTTCTTCCCTTCTTCAATATATGTATATATAATATATTATTTCTATAATTTCTAGAAATATTGGAGAAGGGAAACTGATAGAGCTATGCTGCTCTGTTCAAAAAATATGTGAAAATAAATAAGGAGCTGGGCCTATATTTATATGCGCTAGAATCAATTTTTACTCGTTTGATTATAATTTGTTAAATCCGGACTGTTAGGTCAAGGTTTAACCCTAATCACCATAATACAAACCGGTCGACCCTGCCATAGTCGATTGACCGCTAGCGGTTGACTGACCCAATGAGGCTGTTGACCAGCGGTGGTCCAACATCTAATATTATTTATTTCCTTCTTTGAATTCCTTTTTACTTATTTTTGATTCGAAAACTTCAAACGTTGAGAGCTTCTTCATTTGAACTTTGATCGTAAAACTTTATATATGAAAGTTAACTAAATGATTGCTACAAACACAATGGTATCGTAGCTAAATTCTGACATCTACTTAACTTCCATTTTTGAGCCTTATTTAATTATTTAATAATTCTTTTAAATTAATTACTGTTTATTATATGGGATGTTACACTAAGTTGAAGCATTTGAGTCAGGAAGACCCTCTAGAAAAAATTAAAAAGGCGTTATCTTCCTTCGACCCAGACCACAATGTAGGGCAACCTGAAATAGAGCTCAAGACAAGAGTTAAGGTGTCTTATGGTCCATTTGGGAATCAAGCCGACCGGGACGGATGAAGTGGTTCCCGAAAAAGATCTCGCTCCCTTGGTAAATCTAGGTCGAGGACGCCTCCTCCTCCATCTAGGTCTCCAAATACATCATCTTTCACTCTTTCAGAGTCTGAGTCCTCCAAGCAGTAGGAGAAAATGGATAAGCATGAGAGCACTAAAGCTGCTCAGCAGACTTCTTCCTAAGGAGTGGTTTCCAAAGCTCGGGTGAAGGAAAAGGAGAAGAAGAAGGCCGCCGTCATCACTGGCCCTACTGATCCCAATTAGGATGAATTTCAACAAGTCTACCAGCCTAGGGATTTCCTAGCTTGACTGCTTGCTAATGCTCCCCATACCTCCTTTAACAATGTGATTGATTGTTTTGGAAATACGCTTAGTGGTGTGAAGGCATTATATGAATTCCACACCAAGGTGAAGAGGCAGGAGAGGATATTGGTCAACAAAACGCTACCAAGAATCTATAAAAAAATTAAACTCCAAAAGGAATTACATCAAAAGGCTAAAAAGCACCAGGGGTTGTAGATTCACCGGAGAGGGCCCTTGATGAGGAATTTGAAAAGCTCAAAAGTTACTATCTTTAGGAAATGAAAAGGTTGAAAGAGAATCACCTCATCGATTTTAGGGTGCTGGAGATTAGATTCAACTCCAAATCTAAAGAGCTATGCGAAGATTATAAGAAAATAAAAGAAAATTACATAATGAGGTTGGATGAAATTAAGGCTACGGCTGATAGGGTCGAGACTGGAAGCTTGGAGTTGCATGAGATGACTGAGGAGTGGAAGAGGGAAAGTGCCTCTCTTCAAATGAAGATTGAAGTTGTATTTGCTGAGAAGGAGGCTAAGTCAAACACTATGAGGAACTTCAGGCTGAGAATGATGATCTAAACATCCAGTAGATTGGGTTAAAGACCTTATGGATAAAGTATACTTTCAGACGTATATGGAAGGGAATCTAAGATGAATGGATGACTATCCGAAAGTTATGGCTTCCATTCACTAAAGATTGATACGAGAAGCTAAAGAGGCAACTAATAAGGAGGGCCACCTTTTAGTCTTAAAACTCTCGAAGTCTGGTTCTCTAAAGAAGAAAACGAGGCCATATGCCAGGGTTACATGAAGTTGGATGCCGATGAATAAGCTAGAAGAGAGCAGGAGGTCAGTAAGAGGGACAGTGGTTCCACTTCTATGGCTATTACTTAAGGTTGGACCACCAAACCATTTATATATGCCCCCATAAACAATGTTCCACCAACTATTTATCACATCTGTTCAGATATAACCACCTAAAGCTTGCCCTAGGACGATGCTCCATCAACCCTAAAGGAGGTAGGATTTTATATTTAGCCCACTGGCCACTATTCAGTACATTCGAGCCTGTTTGGGCAAGTCCATACCTGATAGTCCCCCTTCTTTTCATGGATTTTACAAGGCCATGGCAAATCCATCTATAGCTTGAGTGCCTTTAAAAGCTTCAGCGTTTGGGCTTGTGCCCTAGGCTTATCAAACTTCAAGGCAGAGGAAGATCACGGAGTAATGATTGCCACTTCGAAGGATGACATAGAAGTTGAGATTTTGAGATACAATTAAGGGACCATGGATTTTGATAAAAACGAGGCTCTTAGAGCGAGTGTAATAGCCTAGTTCCCAAAAGAGATGGCTAGGGTTAAGCTTAAAGCGGCGGAGGACCTTGGAATAATAAAGAAGAAGCAAGCCGAGCTTAACTTTGCTACCTACTCTTAAGCCAAAAATATCAAGAGAAAAAGGAAGCCTACTCCACCCAAAGAGCCACTCATCCCACCCAAGTGGTGGTCATCCTTCTTCCAACAGAAGTTGGGTATGCCTATTTTATATTTTGTTTTTGTAGACTAACATTATGACTGCAATGCCCATTTTGATGACTCTTGTAGGGGTATGCACGTATTACTTTGATGGTTGTGACTTCTTTATGTATACGTTTTGTAATGTTATTATTTTTGGATGCTGAGACTGATCATAGTCTATTTTCTTATTGATTCTTATCATTTCTTGTTGATTGTTCATATGAGCACTGATATATTTCATGTGTGTTTCACATAACATCTCTTAGGAAGATGAGTTTCTGACCGCCAACTGGGATTTCTGGGCCAATCGTCATCCTGACCATGGATAAGTTCGATCCACCACTATCGGATAGGGATTTTCGGCCAATTGTCAATGGTGAATACCCAGTCATTGGTTATGCTCTGACTGCAGGAGTTCCATTCATAAAGTTATGGAAAACTTAGTTAGCATGGGCAATGAGCTTTGTACAAATTAGATGAGTATTATCGCTTATTCCTAACTATGCAACTCCCCCAAAGGAGTTAGGAAAGTTGAAGCGGTTGATAACTCCCTATTACGTGATCTGAGTGTTCACAATGTCCCAAGCGTAATAAAAATAAACCTCGTATAGTATGATTTCAAGGAACACACATTTATTAATAATTATTTTGGAATTGCCTTTGTTATAGAATAGTAATATTGAAAACAAATAATACAATAAGGACTAAGTAAAATAATGACAAAGGTCCTAAGCATTCTAAGCGTTCCTGAATACGGCCTCATCTACTATGCTGAAGATATAGGCTTTATTGCCTAGATCTTTATGAATGACGTATGGTCCTTTCCAGATCTGGTTGAGTTCCCTCGGTCAAGGGAATATTCTCTTTAATACTACATCCTCTTCCTTGCGTGCACGATGTCTGACTTTGGAGTTATATTGTCTGACTATCCTTTGCCTATGTGCCACGGCTTTTAAATAGCTTTGTTATGTTTCCCATCGATCAGATCTAGTGACATATTCAACAGCTCCTCATTCTCATTCGGTTCGTAATGAATTCATATATGGGGTGGTACTGCAGTCTCGATGAGTAGCATGGCCTTTGAACCATAAGCCAAGGCAAAAGGGGTATGTCTCACTGTAGTCTTGTAGAAAGTGCGATAAGCCCATAGTACCAGTGGGAGTTCATCCACCCATGCCCATTTTGCCTTTTCCAACCACTTTTTGGTAAGAGTTTAAAAAACTAGCGGACTACTTCTACCTATCCATTAGCCTATAGATACGCCATTGTAGAAAAACATTCCAGCCCCGCTAGTACCGCCAATCTTGTCCTTTAGTATTGAATTCCCCAAGCACTTAGTTAACAATTAACTGGAAATCACTATGCACACATAGTGATGTAATTCCCAGTTCCTCTATTTCCAACCCCGCTATCAGTGTCTCATATTCAACCTCATTATTTATTGCTTTGAACCCACTTATACCGCATAACTCAGCTTCTACCCTTCGTGTGTGATCAACGCTACTCCTACATCAGAGTAAAGCTCATTCGATGCTCCATCCACACACATTCGCCATTTAAGAGCCCGCTATTCTTGAGGTCCCATTTTATCATCTCTGATGGTAAACTCAGCAATAAAGTCTGCCAACAAATTCCCTTTGATTTCTATTTGAGGATGGTAGGTGATCTCTTATTGGCTCAGTTCGATACTCCACTTTATTAATCTTTCCGAAGTGTCCGGTTGATGTAGGACCTGTCTCAACGATTGTTTGCACAAAAAATGGGCAAACACCTCCAAGTCGTATGATTTAGTTGATTTTATGTTGTTTTTAGTGATCTGGGTGATTTATGCAAATATGTAAAAAGCAGGGACTAAACTGTTAAAGACACACAGATTTATAGTGGTTCAGCCAGAATGTGCCTACGTCCACTTTATATATTATTTCTCCTTTCTTGTTCAGATTACAAGTACAAATCTTTGATACAAGTATATGAAAGTTGTTTGAAAGTTCTATCCGTGCTTGAGCTCTCAAACTTGTTTGCCATTGTTGTACCCCTGCCCCTCTATTTATAGAGTGAGGCTGGGGGTAGGGGTCTTGGATGTGTATAGCTGTTGGTGGGCCTAGGCTGATGTGATCTGGCCGGCACGTCTTGGTCCGGTGATGGGTGATCCAGTCGTGTCCTCCTTTGCTTTTGTTTCGGCAGTGGATGGAGGTAGCTGGTTCGGTAGCATTCTGGTTCGGCTATGCATGGAAGTGGGGTTTGGACTGGTAGTGCTTGGAGAGGAGATGGTTCGGTGGTTGGTTGGTTCGGTGGTGATGTTGGTCCGGTTTGAGGTGATTTGGTGGCTCGTCCCTTGCTTCCTCGTGTTGGTTCGGTGGTGGTAGAAACGTACCTAACATTTGCCCCCCAAAGTAGGGCATATGTTAATATATGTTGTGCTTTGTTTCAGTTTGAACAACCATATTCGGCCCGAGAACCGAACCGGCTGGTCCGGCAATCCAACTTTCCTCTATAAGTAGGAGCCCCAGGCCTTCGTTTTTCCTTACCGAACGAGATAGCCGGATCAATTTCTGAATTGTCGAATCAATACGTTCCAAACCAATCTTAGCTGCTGGACCAGGTAAGTTCTCTTCTGCCGAATGACTTCTTAAAGTCCTTTATTTTACCGAATGAACTCCATACCGAATGGACTTGATACAAAATGGATTTGATACCGAATGGACTTGATACCGAATGAACATGAAAAACTTGCTTGTTTTATATTTCTACATCCTTCGTTTTAACAACGTGCTTTTCTGCGTTTGCAGATAAATGTCTCATAAAGTGGAAACCCGATCAGAAAAGAAGAGATCCCAGGACAGAGAAGAGCCTTCCGCCGTGCCCCCAGTCCAGTCAGGACCGAGACGTTATGGGCCCACCCCGAGATCATTGGTAGATGGATATGGTCCTCAGGAGCTTCTGAACTCACCTCCTGATTGTTTCCCTAGCTCACTCAAAGGCGGGCATCTTGATGTTATTTCTCGCTCCTTTGGGATTGACAGAGCACGCATGCTATTGCCGGGGGAAGGAGTGATGCCGTATGACCCCCCTGAAGGCTACTTTGCTTACAGCAGGTATCACTGTATGTGTGGTGCCATCCCGCCTCTTAATGCCTGGATAGTCAGCTTTGTCACATATCTGAAGGTGGCTCCGTTCCAGCTTCAGCCTAACTCCTACGCCATTCTGGTGAGCCTTTTTGTTATCTTCCAGAGGAGATACGGGCGTCCTCCCTCCAACCGGGAGATCCGGTATTTGTACAACTTGAGAGGCTATAAGAAGGGGTCTCCATACATCAGCTTGGAATCAGCCGTATCTTTCAAGCCGGTCCTGGACTTATATTCGAAGTTCAGCATGTTTAAGAAAGAATGGTTTTTTGTTAAGGATGACTCTGTTTCCATCCGTCGCTTCACCTCAGGCTGTAAGTCGAAGTTTATTTATGATTTATGTTCTGACTGCAATGCTTCTTCTCATGTGTTTTTATTTCTTGCTAGCGACAGGTGGCTTTGTGGTCGTAGAGAATGACCGCCTGGTTCAGATTGCTGTGGAAATAGAAGCCATCACGGGAAGGGATAGGTCGGCCTCTTACTTGATTAGGAACGCTACACTTCTGGGGCCCAACCTGATCCTACCACATCAGTCTGTGGTCAAGCAGAGAGATACGGCGGAGGAGAGGGCTGCCAAAGCCACAGGAGGGGCCACGGCGAAGAGCGGCAAAAGGAGACCTTTCTCGGCGCATCCAGTCACCGGGGGGAAGAAACTCAAGAAGTCTGATGGACCCTCTCCCAACACACATCCAGATGTTCAGGAGGAGGATAAAGTGGAGGGGGAAAAAGGCGAGGATGAAGGAGGTGAGGCGGAGAGCGGAAGCGGTGGAGAAGGTGACGGTGATCGTCTCGGCGATGATGGTGGCGAAGGACATGGCGGTGATGGCACCGAGGCTTTGCCTCCTGGGCAGGCGGGCGTGATCCAAGAGTGGATGGATGATGCTCTCCGCCAAGCCTTTGAAGAGTTGGAGGAAATGGAGAAGTCCAAGAAAGCTGATAAGGTTGGGACCGGCGTCGATTTATCTTCCGAGAGTGCTTCTACTGAGGCAACTTCTGCGGTTCAAGGTGAATTTCTCTCTATTCTTTTTAATTCTCGAATGATGGCTCAATGCATGCTGGTGACACTTGATTTTTATTCCAGGAGTGGGCAAAACGGCCAAGACCTCAGATCTTCGGCACAGGCTTGAACAATACAAACTCCTCAAAGCTTCCGCCAAGCCGAAGCCTCCTACTAACCGTCCTGGAGACGTAGTCGGCTATCGTCCTCTTCTTGGAGTTATTGAAGAAGATATACAAAAGAGGAAGAGGAGTCGATCTACGTTTGAATCTCTTCCTGGCCCTCCGGCCCCACTCCAGCCTATTCATGATATTGAGGAGGAGGACACCGAGTTTATACCTTCCCCACATCTGTCTGAGAATCCAACCGTCACCCCGATAGATCACCCTGGCTTAGTTCGCAATCTGTTTGTGGGTCATCCGGACCTGGACCCGGCATCTCATGGCATCTCCTTCGATGAGGTTACTGGTGAGCATCTTCTCCCTCGCAATCCTATGGTACGGGTGCTTGACGAAGCTAAGTCCCTGGACCTTGATTTGCTTACTACCCGGGTTGTAACTATGGGGGATGAGGCTAAGGAAAATATTGACCGGGTTGCTGAGGAGACCAGGAAATTGATGGGGCATCATGCCCGACTAGTCAAGGCCGGGGAGGAAATTGGGAGTGCCAACATTCGGCTACGGTTAATGGTCTCCGACCAGGCTAAGCAGCTTGCCGATCAAGCCATCCAAATTTCTCAGCACGAGGCCGCATCCAGGCAACTGAAGAAGACTATGGAAGAGGTCAGCAGGGCAGAGTTGCGAAAAATGGAAGCCGCCTGCAAGGAGCGAATTGACATGGCCATCACGACGGTGGATGAGGTTCGACAAGCGGACCTTGAACGGGCGTAGGAATTATCGGGAAGACTTGAGGCCGCGGAGTTTGCTCAGTCCAGGTTGAAGGAGGAGATGGAGGCGATGAGGATATCCCTTCAGTCTGACCGCTCACGATACCGATCGGAGAGGGATGCTGCCGTCGCTAAGCTGCGTGCTTCTGAGGCCCGAATGAGGGAGCTTGAGGAAAACGAGGGGATGATGGATGAGATGCTCCTAGATATGTATTTCCGCACCTGGAAGCAGGGTAATTTATCCTGGATGGATGATTACCCCCGAGTTATGGCCAGGATTTATCTTCGGGCTCTGGAGGAGGCCAGGGCTGATGCGGATAAAGAGGGTGGCGTGGTCTTCAGAATGGATGTGGTCACTACCCAGTTTACCAAGGAGGAGAAGGTGGCGGTGAAGGAGGGTATGCGACTGCTTGCTACTGAGGAGGCAGGTGTGCAAGTAGAGGATGATGACCAGGATGGTCAGGAAGCAGGTGCTGGTAAGTCTTCCTTTCTAGTCTTTCCGTTAACTTGGTTGCTTATCATTAATGAATTCTTTCCGGACAGGTGGGCAACATGACAAGGATAAAACTCCGACGCAGCCGGCTCCTTGATTTGACCTGGATATCTTTTTGTGAACTTGACATTGTTGTGTATGTTAGTCTCAGAATAGTAACGTAACTCTTAGGCTGTAATTATGCTACTTGTAATAAACAACATTATTCTTGACGTGTAATTTTTTAACTTAAGCCGATTCTGTCGTTTTTGAATATTTTTGCTATTTTGACATGTTGTATGAGAAATATAGCTATGCATATTCTTGTAATTCAATTGTGTTTGATGTCAAGTTCTTGCTTAAAACATAATTTCATGTCTTGCAACGTTAGTGTGATGTGTGAATAAATTATAGCTACGTATTTATACACGAGAGAAGAAAATACCGCCCTTCATATGTTACTTGTAGATGGCAGCTTTGCATGTCTTGTGTGATTGAGTATGGAATGCGGCCTAGTGCCCCGTTGTGAGTTCCCGATTCCATTAGCGAATATCTCCTATTCTGTGTCCTGTACTTTAGGGATTGTTATAGAGGACATGAGAAAATTTCTTTAAGTAGAATTGAAATATGAGAAATAGTAAAACTTCCAATCACGGAAGGCCTTCGATGTGCTTAAGTTCGTGGCAAACGGGCTTTGTAGTCACTTTCCCTAGCTGTGGGTCTTGGAGACATTTGTCACCCATCTTACGCCTCCGCGGGGAGTTAATCTTTTTTACCACAGCCGTACTTAAGACACATCGGAACCGAGATCGCGCACAGTAACTACCCGGGCCATTATGGCCCGTAATCGTGGGTATTATTCGATTTACTGTGGCCGGCTAGCGTGGGTGCCGATCATCAACCGTGAACTACCCCTGGCTGGCCACACCTTATGTTGGGGCTTAAAGTAGGTTCACAGTTGCCGGTGAGCCGAACGCCGTAATGAGCTGCCTCGGCTATAGTCGGCCTTCTTGGTGGCTTATAATCGGCTCATTACAGTTGGCTTTGAGGGCCGTCGCGAGCAATGAGTTAACCCGCAGCAGAGGGATGCCGGAGCAAAAGTGTCTCATTGGCGAGGGCATAGATTCATATAGTACCTGTTAGGTCTTGTCCAGAGAAGTTGCGATGTGGAGCGCCTTGAGTGAAAATGCTATTTGCACAGGGTTTTGTTCAACAGAAAAGGATAAAGTTAACAAGCAGCCAAGATATAAAGGAACAAGTTAAAAAAGAGACAAGGTTTTTTAAAGTGGTTCGGCACGAAAATGCCTACGTCCACTGATTCTCTTTGTTAATTCACTTTATATGGGCAGTACAAGTTAAGAAATGTATCGACGGAGGTGTTGGATGTTCCATGCCCTCTGGAACACCTCTCTGTCCACTGTTGACAAAATATAAGCTCCATTGTGGAGATCTTTATGAATTACATATGGTCCATCCCATATTGGATCTAGTGCTCCGGGGCGAGGGAAGACTCGCTTGAGGACAAGATCTCCTTCTTGTAAGATACGATGCTTGACCTTGGAGTTGTACTGTGCTGCCACCTTTTGCTTGTGGGCTGCTGCTTTGAGGGCTGCATCATTTCTTCTCTCCTCGATTAGATCCAAAGACATGTGAAGGAGTTCTTCGTTCTCTTCTGGGTTATAGTGGATCCTACGGTGGGAAGGCATGATGGTTTCAACCGGGAGCATAGCCTCTGATCCGTATGCCAAAGAGAAAGGAGTATGCCCAGTTGATGTTCTGAAAGATGTGCGATAGGCCCACAGTCCCGTAGGGAGCTCATCCACCCAAGCGCCCTTTGACTATTCGAGCTTCTTTTTTATTAGAGTTTTCAGAATTTTGTTGACGACTTCGACTTGTCCGTTTGCCTGGGGATAAGCTACGGATGAGAAGCTTTTGTGAATTCCGTGCTCTTGGCACCAGTTGGCGAACTCCTCGTTGTCAAAATGAAGACCATTGTCCGATATAATTTTGAATGGGACTCCGTACCTGCATAGAACATTTTTGATCAAGAAGTTAATAACTTTTGCTGAAGATACTTTATTTAGGGGTTCTGCCTCCACCCATTTGGTGAAGTAGTCGACTGCCACTATAGCATATTTGGCCCCGCCTCGGCCCATTGGCAGTTCGCCGATCAAGTCAATTCCCCATACTGCAAAGGGCCAAGGGCTGGTCATTTGAGTAATCTCAGTTGTTGGTAGCCGCGGAATCTTAGCAAACTTCTGGCATCTGTCACACTTTCTGACGAAATCCAAGGCGTCCTTGCTTAAGGTGGGCCAGAAATATCCATATCGGAGTATCTTTTTTGCCGAAGTCTGCCCTCCGGTGTGATCTCCGCAGCTTCCTTGATGAATGTTGGATAAGATTTCCTTGGCTTCCCTTCCAGCGACACACCTTAATAAGGGGTTAGAGAAGCCGCGCCGATAGAGGGTGTCCTCTTGTATTGTGTAGCGGGAAGCTTTCCTCAAGATTTTCTTGACTTCATTACGCCCATTGGGCAGTGTGCCACCTTGTAAGTAGTCTCGGATGGGAGTCATCCAAGTTGCTTCTTCGGTTGCAGCTATCAGATTCACTTGCTCAAAACTTGGGGTCAGTTGCTTTGAGATGGCTACTGCTCCGGAAATAGCGCCGTCTCTCATGCTAGCTTACTTCGCCAATTCGTCGGCCTCTTGGTTCTCTTCCCGAGGGATGTGTTTGACTAAATAGTGGTCTAATCGACTGAGAAGTAACTTGGTCTTCTTTAAATATGCTCTGAGTCGTTCTTCTCGAGCCTGGAATTCTCCTAGTATTTGATTTACAATAAGTTGAGAATCACTATGAAGACACAAAGAATTGGCTCCGATTTCTAAGGCAAGTTCTAATCCAGCTATCACTGCTTCATACTCTGCATCGTTGTTAGTGGCAGTGAATTCCAATCTTATAGCATAGTGCAGCTTACTTCCCCTGGGAGTGATTATTACCACACCTGCCCCCGAGCCTTGTTCGTTTGATGCAGCATCCACAAAGAGGTTCCACTTGACGTCTTTTGCTATCTCTGATTGCTCCTTACCTTCGTTGGTAGTGAATTCGGCAATGAAATCGGCCATGGCTTGCCCCTTGATGGCGGTGCGAGGATGGTAGGTAATATCATATTGACTTAGTTTAATGCACCATTTAAGTAGTCGTTCGGAAGTGTCGGGACGATGGAGTACCTGCCTCAGCGGTTGATCGGTCAGAACTCTGATGGAATGGGATTGAAAATAGTGTCGCAGTTTTCGTGATGCGATTAGTAGACAGTATGCTAGCTTCTAAAGTTTAGGATATCTGACTTCTGCCCCTGTAAATCTCTTACTTACAAAGTATACTGGCCGCTGCGTGTGGTTGTCTTCTCTTACCAAAGCAGCGCTTAGAGCCTGAGATGATACAGCAAGGTATAGGTATAACTCTTCGCCTTCGTTTGGAGTCGAGAGTACCGGCGGTTTCTGGAGGTGTTCGATTAAGTTAAGAAAAGCTGTTAAGCATTCGTCAGTCCATTCGAACATTCCTTTGTCTTTCTTTAGAGCTTCGAAGAAGGGGACGCACTTGTCCGTTGCTTTGGAGATGAATCGGCTTAGGGCGGCCACTTTCCCATTCAGGCTTTGCATTTCCTTTCGAGTGGAAGGTATTTTTATATCTTTTAGAGCTCGGACTTGTTCAGGGTTTGCTTCAATCCCTCTGGCATGGACGATGAATCCCAAGAACTTTCCTGATGACACTCCGAAGGAGCATTTTAGAGGATTAAGTTTCATTCCATATTGGCGAAGTACTCGAAACATCTCGTCCAGGTGGCTTACGTGATCGTCGGCTTTCCTTGACTTTACCAGCATGTCATCCACATACACTTCCATAGTTTGTCCTGTTAGCCCTGCAAACATCTTGTTGACGAGGCGCTGGTAGGTGGCTCCTGCGTTTTTAAGTCCGAAAGGCATTACCTTGTAGCAGTACAATCCCCGGTTAGTGATGAAACTAGTGTGGTCTTGATCGGGAGCATGCATGGGAATTTGGTTGTATCCTGAGTATGCGTCCATAAAAGATAAGAGTTCGTGCCCGGCTGTGCTGTCTACAAGTTGATCGATTCGGGGAAGTGGGAAGCAATCTTTCGGGCAGGCGTCATTTAAGTTGGAGAAGTCAATGCATGTTCGCCACTTCCCATTAGCCTTCTTTACCAGCACCAGGTTGGCGATCCACTCTGGGTAGATGGCCTCTCGTATGAAGTCATTGGCAAGTAGATTCTTTACTTCTTCGTCGAGGGCTGCTGATCGTTCTGCCCCCATACTTCTCTTTCTTTGTTTTACGGGCACCTTGGTAGGATCAATGTTTAGTACGTGGCATGTTATGTCAGGAGAGATTCCGGTCATGTCAGCATGTGACCATGCAAATACATCCAAGTTGTGGTGGAGAAAGTCAACGAGTTGTTTCTTTAATTCTGCTTTTAGTTGGGACCCGATTTTCAATAGTCTACTCGAGTCATGTTTGTCTACAGATACGAATTCCATAGCCTCTGCAGGCTCGGCGGTGACCTCCTCCTCTTTGTCCCTGGGGTCTAATTCATTGAAAGGGTCGCTGGTATATCGAAGAGGAGGGGCTTTCTTTAGTTGCTATGCTTCCAAACTTTTTGTGCAGAGGGCAACCTCTACACTCTTCCCTTTATCCTTCTTGTGGTTGTTGCGAAGTTCAGTTACATAGCAGTCTCGAGCAATGTCCTGGTCTCCCTCTACTTCCCCTACTCCATTGTTCATTGGGAATTTCATCTTTAGGCACCATGGGGCCAGGACAATTTGGAAGTCAAACAAGGCTGGCCTTCCTAAGAAGGCGTTGTAGGCCAAGTGGTTTTCTATCAGCACAAATGTTTGTTTCCGTACAACGGAGCGGGGATGGCTTCCAATTTCAACAAAGAGGTCCAGTTGCCCGGGGGGCATCTTTGCATCTCCAGTGAAACCGTGTAGTGGTTTATTGCAGGGAGAAACGTCCTTTATCGATAGTTTCATTTTGTTGAATGCATGCTTGAATAAGATATTTACTGAGCTTCTAGTGTCTACTAGAATTCGGAAAACTTCGGCCGGACCGAGCCGGGCAGAGATAACCATGGGATCCATGTGAGGGTACTGCCTTCCCTCTAGGTCACGCCTACTGAATGTGATGTTATCACTCTCTTTCCGCTTCGGGTGGCGTTCTTCTATAACAGAATTAACACAGTCTTCATTGTTTCTAAGCGACTTTCCATATCTTTCCATTTCTGCCCAACTTCTGTCGGCGATGTGCGGTCCTCCCGAGATGGTATGGACCACTATCTTCTCTTGACTGGAGCTGCTAGTGTTGCGATTTCCTCTGCCTACCTCTGGGGAGGGTAGCCTTGGGTTCTCATTGGCAAGAGCTGGAGTCCTGCTCTGACCTTTTACATAGCGTTCCAGTTTCTTCCTTCTGATGTGTTCTTCAATCAAGTCCCGGAGATGATGGCATTCATTGGTATCATGCCCATGGGATTCGTGGAAGCGGCAGAATTTTCCAGACTTAATCGCGTTATCTGATTCCTTCTTGTGTGGGGGGCGCTTGTATTTAACTTCGTCTTGGGTGGCAAGGAAGATGTTTTCAATGGTTTCATTCAAAGGAGTGTAAGTGTCGAACCTCGGTCCTGGCCGATATAGGCGCTTTTCTCCCTTCTTGCCCCCAGCATTGTCTCTAGAATCATTTCTTCGAACGTCCTTTGTTGCAGCAGGCGTGTTGCCGTGAGCTGCCTTATTTTGTTGCCCTGACCGTCCCTCAGTGGCAGCGTCTTCAAGCCTCATATATTTCCCGGCTTCATGGAAGAAATCAGGTAAATTAGCTGGTTTTTCTTTTGTCAATCTTCTAGCAAATTTAGTATCTAGATGCATACCACTACAGAGGGCCATTAAGACAAGCTTTTCATCGGCATCTTGGACTGCAGCCGCTGCGGCATTGAATCGGGTTAAATATTGCTGCAGCTTCTCTCCAGATTTCTGTTTGACATTGGATAAGGAGTAAGCGTCCTTGGGTTGTTCCACATGAATGCAGAACTGGCTGATAAACCTTTCTTTCAACATCTCCCATGAGCTGATGGATCCTTGGGGTAGATGACAGAACCAGGAGGTAGCTAGATCTGCTAAGAATAGTGGAAAGCATTTGCACAGTACTCCCTCTGTCGCTCCACTCATGAGCATATGCTGTGTGTATCTCTGTAAGTGTATAACATGGTCGGAGGTTCCTTTGTAAGGTTCCATTGTTGGCATTTTCCATTCTCGGGGGGTGATGGCAATTTCGATATTGCGGGCGAAGGGGCTAGTTACCCTTGCGCCTATCCCTCGATCTCTTTGATCCCATTAGACGCACTCTATGAACAAGCGTGCCATCCTTTCATCTGAATTTGGAGTAGATAGAAATGAGTTCGGTTCTGCTCTGTGGGACTGATTCCGTTCGGACGATCTGTAGGGATGGTATCGTCTATCATTCCTGATATTTTCCAGTGGCTGTCCTTGGTCTTCTGGGAGCATGCTAGGGTCAGCTACAGTTGGCCCTTGCCTTGATCTTCCCTTGCTGGGTTCTGATCTAAGCACTTCCTCGGGTCCAACTTCGGGCTGGACTCTAGCTCGGCCCCATTCATTGGTGTCTCCGTGGTTAGGCAGTATGACCGGCTCAGGTATAGTTGACCTCCGTCCGGTACCTCCCCTGTTGGGTTCGGTTCCAAGCGTTTCCTCAGGCCTAACTTTGGGCTGTGCTCGGTCTCGGCTCCTACCATGGCTGCTTCTGTTGTTAGCTCCTTCGAGGAAGGAAGATCTTTGCTGTCTCTGAGATCCTCCAGACTGGGACTCACCCCATGATTCAGTGTTGCGGTTGGACTCTTCAGCATCCCTTAAGCGTGACATGAGATGGTTCACCAAGGCTTCCTGCTGGGATGTGAAGCGGTTAGTCACTTCAGCCACAACTCTGTCTAGATCTGCCCTAGTAATTGCTGCAGGCTGTTCTATGGCAGGGGTTGTCGGATTTGCTTGATTTTCAGTTGGTACTGCTGCTGGAACGGGACGATCCTCTTGATTTGTGACCACTGGATCTGGAATACTGCTAGTTGTGATGTTCTTTCCTCTGTTAACATCTTTCCTCTACCTGGGAGCCATATTTTCCAAGCAATGGACGACGCTGTTAGGTAGAAGGTTAAGTGGGAGAGGCTGAAGCTTCGAGCTTCTTGTTCTCTGTGAAAGCACCAAAAATGTTTGCACAAAAAATGGGCAAACACCTCCAAGTCGTATGATTTAGTTGATTTTATGTTGTTTTTAGTGATCTGGGTGATTTATGCAAATATGTAAAAAGCAGGGACTAAACTGTAAAAGACACACAGATTTATAGTGGTTCAGCCAGAATGTGCCTACGTCCACTTTATATATTATTTCTCCTTTCTTGTTCAGATTACAAGTACAAAGCTTTGATACAAGTATATGAAAGTTGTTTGAAAGTTCTATCCGTGCTTGAGCTCTCAAACTTGTCTGCCATTGTTGTACCCCTGCCCCTCTATTTATAGAGTGAGGCTGGGGGTAGGGGTCTTGGATGTGTATAGCTGCTGGTGGGCCTGGGCTGATGTGATCTGGCCGAGAACGTCTTGGTCCGGTAGCACTTGGTCCGGTGATGGGTGATCCGGTCGTGTCCTCCTTTGCTTTTGTTTCGGCAGTGGATGGAGGTAGCTGGTTCGGTAGCATTCTGGTTCGGCTATGCATGGAAGTGGGGTTTGGACCGGTAGTGCTTGGAGAGGAGATGGTTCGGTGGTGATGTTGGTTGGTTGGTTCGGTGGTGATGTTGGTCCGGTTAGAGGTGATTTGGTGGCTCGTCCCTTGCTTTCTCGTGTTGGTTCGGTGGTGGTAGAAACGTACCCAACAACGATTGATTCCGTTAAAACTCGAATAGGATGAAACTAGAAATAATACCTTAGCTTTCTAGATGCCACCAACAGACAGTAAGCCAATCTCTCAAATTTAGGGTATTAAGACCCAAATTCGATGAAATGCTTGCTCACATAATACATCGGCCATTGCACCTGGCCTTTTTCTCCTACCAATCCTAGGCTTAAAGCATGTGCTAATACTGCTAAGTGCAGGTATAGGTCTTTTCTTTCTACTGGCGTGGAAAGAACTGGTGGATTTTGCAAATGTTCTAGTATGTTGAGAAATGCAGCCAGGCACACATCTGTTCAGGTAAACTTTCCTTTCTCCTTCTTCAAGGGTTCGAAGAATGGAATCTACGTATCAGTTTCCTTCGATATGAATCTACTCAGCGTCGCTAATTTACCACATATCAGTTTCCTTCGATATGAACCTACTCAGTGTCGCCAATTTACCATTCAAACTCTGCATTTCCTTTCGTGTTTTGTAGATTTTAGTATCTTTTAATGCTTGGACTTACTCTGGGTTAACTTTATTTCCC
Organism: Allium fistulosum; assembly: GCA_030737815.1. NCBI lineage: Eukaryota > Viridiplantae > Streptophyta > Magnoliopsida > Asparagales > Amaryllidaceae > Allium > Allium fistulosum. Next base: position 875,654,020 of record CM060906.1, read on the forward strand.
CTGGCATGTATGATAAAACTCAAGAATTTTCTTGAGGAGACCCCAAAAGAACACTGTAGCGGATTCGATTTCATTCCAAACTCTCATAACACTTGAAACATCTCATCAGGTGAGTAATATAATCACCGGCCTTCTTGGACTTTACTAAGATATCATTAACATATACTTCCACTATCCTTCCAATCTGATCGGCAAACATCTTATTGACCAAGCATTGGTACATTGCTGTGGCATTTTTAGACCAGAATGGCATGATTTTGTAGCAATAGAGGTCCAAGTCAGTAATGGAGCTAGTGTATTCTTGATTCGAGATATACATAGTAATTTGATTGTACCCATAGTACACATTCACTAAAGATATGAGTTCATGTCCTGCAGTACCATCCATCAATTGATCGATTCTCTAGAGTGGAAAACAATCCATAGGGTGGATATCGTTCAGATTGGAAAAGCCAATGCATGTTCGCCACTTCCTATTCGAATTCTTCATTAACACTATATTAGCTATCCATTATATATAGCAGGACTCCCTAATGAAACCATTTGCCAGTAGAGTTTCCACCTCCTCGTTGAGAGCTACCGATCGTTGGGAACCCATACTCCTTTTCTTTTGTTTCATTGAGGGTTTTATTGGATCAATATTTAAGGCATGGCATGCAATGGTAGGGGCGATTCCAGAAATGCCTGCATAAGACTATGCAAATATGTCTTGATTATCTCACAAAAATCCTACCAACTTTACTTTCATATATCGTTCCAATCAGGATCTGGTTTTCATTAACTAGTTGAATCATTATTATCCACTTCTATAAACTCCACTACCTCTCTAGGATCTACCGGTGCCTCCTACTTCGTCTCTTAGGTCAAGTTCATCAAAAGGATCACTTGTAAACCCAAGCGGGGGCCCCTCCTTTAATTGCTATGCAGTCGACTTTTTAACTAGAGGAAGAGCTCTACACTTTTTCCTTTCTCATGACAATTGCTCTCGTGAAGCTTTGCTATGTAAGATTCCCTAGTAGCATCCTGGTCTCCCTCGACTGCCCCTACTCCATGAGCTATGGCGAATTTCAAGGTCAAGCACCTGGGACACAACTACACAGAAGTTTGATAAAGCGGGCTGCTCTAAGATGGCATGTTACATTGAGAAACCATCCACCAAAGTGAAAGATTACCTTTTTATGACTGATCGGGGGCAGTTCCCTGGCTCGATAAAAAAATTGCACTTCCCTAGCGGCATCTTGCCTTCTCCGGTAAAGCCATGCAACTATTTGTTGCATGGTGCGACATCTTCATGGTCAGCCCCATCTTGTCAAATGCATCTTTGAATGGGATGTTAATTAAACTTCCATTGTCTACCAAAATTCGGCGCCAAGCATTGCTAAAATCACCATGAGATATGTGTGCAGATAATGCTTCCCTCACAAATCACTATCATTAAAAGTTATCTCGACCTACTCTCGGTGAGGGGTCTTAGCCTCATACACCTTGCCCATGGCATTTACAAAGGTTTATCCATTCATTAGAGACTTGTCATATCTTTCCATCTCAACCTAACTTATGTTTTCCATATGAGGTTACCCATTATGGTGTTAATTACCAATCTCCTATCCCTTTTGCGATGGATGCTGGTTCCTTCTCCTTTATTCCCATGCGGGTGTTGTTTTTGTGGTTGCCGCATGGGAATGGGGAAGCTTTGGGATTTCTAACATATCTCTTCCTTTCTTTGTCTTTTTGATGTACTTCTCAACAATGTCGCATAAGTGACGACACTCATTAATGTCATGTCCGTGATTCATGGAATCAGTAGTACTTTCCTGTATTTATGTCTGCTTCAGTCTCTTTCTTGGCTAAGGCCTATTGTACTTAAGCTCCGCCTACATTGCAAGGTAGATGCTTTCCACGATGTCATTTAGATCTGTGTAAGCATAGAATCTTGGTCCAGGCCTGAACCTTGTTCGCTCTACCTTCTTCCCACCTAACACACTTTGGCTGTTTTCCTTCTTCTTTTTAGCTAAATTGTTTAGCGTTTCCCTTTACCATAGCGTTTAAACTGTTAGATGCTTCTAAAGATATAATAACCATCCTAGTTTTCCATCCAGTTGTGGACTCTTCTAACCTCATATACTTTACCGCCTAATAAAAGAAAATTCTATAAGGTGGTCGGCTTCCCTAATCCCATTTAGCCAACCTCCTTGCCAGTTAAGTGTTGAGGTAAACCACGCCACACAATGCCATCAAAGTTATCCATTTATCTGCATTTTGAACCCCGTCTAATGCTGGTTGAAACGAGTTAGGTACTATCATAATGATTCATTCTCTCCCCACTTCACATTTGATAATGAATATGGATCCTTAGGTTGTTCCACATAATCTTGAAACTGGCTGATAAATTTTTCTTGCAACATTGCCCAGAACTGTATTGAGCTCAGGGGTATGCGACATAATCACTTGTTGCTAGGTCTGCTAAGAACAAAGGGAAACATTTATAGAAGACCTCCTCTATTGCTCCGCTCGTAAACATTAGCTGGGTATACCATTGTAGATGTACCACAAGGTCATGTAGACCTTTATAAGGATCCATGGTGGGAATTTAGAAATCCTTAGGGTTCTTGTCGATCTCTATCTCCATGGAGAAAGGGCTGCCAACCCTTGGTCCAATACCCCTCTCCACTTATTTTCGTCAAACACATTCTATAATGATCCATGCCAATTCATCTTTTGGTTTAGGTTATTAGATCAGGGCCAGTCGAAAGTGGGTTAAATGTGTAAATTTCAATAAAAATTTCATTTTGATCTTAGTAACCATATGAAGCCTAAATGGAATTTAGATCCAATCTAAAATTTTGAATAAAATCTTCATTTTGTTTCATTAAATATTTTGAATTTATTTTAAGTTGTATGTATATTGTAATGAGTGCATCAAATGCACCTATGTGTGAAAGTCCAAGTGCAACATATAGGGAGTGTACGTAGTTAATGTAAACGTGTTTAGGTGTTGGGATTTACACTACAACGGACATATATCCCCTTTATATAAGCCTTTTTTCAAAAATATTTTTTGAAATATGATTTATTACATTCACACACACCCATATACACACAAAAACACACACACACACATATAAACATATACACATATGTATTTATACTTGTTTACATTAAGTTAGACTTTGCGTGACGACCGACCTCCTTGACCCTCAAAAATCGACACTATACATCCTCGGTATTCACGTGCTGCAAATCCAAGTGCTCGACTGGCAGATTATCATGGGGTAAAGAAAATAAAGGTAGAAGACAAACAAAATAGAATCTCATATTATATTCAACATTTAATTGTACATACGAGTAGTACATGCAATTGCTCCAAATTGCTCCATCAAAGTTCTAGTAAGCACTAATCCAGCCAGGATATTTATAACTGCCTATCCTCACAAGTGCTGGTAAATACATCATACAAAATACTACATAATTAATACATAACTTTCTACGAAGGACCCAAAATGCTCAATGCTCCTTTCAAAATGCTCCAAGCTACCTAACTACTTGGCTGGCCGGAAAAATAGGTCACCCAAAGTTTAAGGGAAAAAGAAAATAAATTCCAGGGCAGTCATGGGACTAGTATGAGAAACTCAAAATACGAATATTTGAAAACGAAGCGTATCTCATAAGACCACGTTGCACATAAACACGGAATGGGTTTTTACCTTATGATAACCAAAATCTTTACAATGCAAATTTTTGTAATATTATTTTTAATGACATTCTTTTGAAAACACTTTTCAAGTAAATATACATGATCTCACCCGAAATTGTTACATTATTAAATTCCAGCATACTAGGCTCTACAATCAAGTCCGAAGGCACATATTAGAGAATGGATTTCCATACAATGGCAGGTAAGGAACTACCTTCCATATAGTACATCTCTAGAGGGATGTACCGAGGATCAACAACTTTGAAAACTCTGCACCTGGCAAGACCGGCCTACCCGCAAACCCATCTGGTGGCGGATAGAACCGAATATGACATCACTCCAGTCGTAACCATCATATCCGGAATCCCATAGCATACACAACATACTCGACATATATAGAGTAATTTAGAATGGTGATGACCATGCCCTAATGGTTGCGAACCACATAGCCTTATGACATGCTCTGTTTAAGCCATTTCCGGGTGATGAGGCCCGAGGTAATGATTACCTTTCACATAGCACATTCCACTTTGAATGCCACATTGCCAATTCCATCACACACCATTGATTTCCACAAATGCACAACCTCTGAGCTCGTACATCTCAGAGAAGGGTGTTAAGTGAAAGAGAGTTACTTCCTACAACACCAAACAGATGCATGTTCGTAAAAATCAATGTACGTGTATGTTGGAAATGAAATGTCGGACATTCGTCCATATAAGTTATCCAGGAACAGAACAAACCAAAGGAATTCTCCTACCACATCCTTTCGGGAATCATCCCTAGGATTAGTAGCGAGCAACCCTTGCATCAAAGATCAAATAAAGATACTACTGCCACATATATGTGATATAGGAATTTCCCCCAAAGGTCAGTGACAAGCAGCCCTTCTTTCCATTTATTATCATTCCATGTCTTTACTCGAATATGTAAATTGGTTTGAAGTGGTTTCGGATAAGAACAACTTAAATCCAATCCCGGTTCCTTCGAACCAACTATCGATAAAAGATGTTAAGCTTAAGGGTGATTATCATTTCATTTATTAATATCTTTTATCAAACAAAGTATCTCTTTTAGAGATACAAATCTTTAAATCATATTCTTTTCCAGTATATACAAAATCATTAAACCTCTCTTTAATTTTGAAAATACCAAATCAAAATCATTTCTCATAAATTATATTGCAAAACCTTATTTAGTAAAAAAAGGTCGATAGAAATTATACTAATTCTACTCTACATCAATTTCGTATTCAACCTTTACTATCCATCGTTTAACAATGAAATCACCTATTAAATTCACATGGATAGTATGTGTTCCCTTCTCAAAATTTAATACCAAGTATAAGAAGATTATTTCTATACAATCCAAGTTGTATTAAATTTGAAAAAATTAAATCTTTTATACTTGCCTCATTTCTGACATTTCAACCTTTTCTATTCCTCGCCCAAGAAAGAGGCCAGGGGAGCCAAGGCATTGGTTGATCCTGAACACCTCCTTAGTGTTAGCACCTTACATCCAAACCCACGAATAGAAAAATCCAGTCTACTCATTGGCTTTTAGAGCTAAGATTAAATCACTTGATTTTAACAGTTTTTCTTTAAATCATTTATTTAAACTTTTTAAAATAAATTATAAAACCTTCGAATCATCTTTAAAATACTTAGTTATTTATTTGGAAACATTTATAAAATATTTGGAAAAGAATACTTAAGTTTTAAAGCCATATTTCAAAAGTTGTTAAAACTACTATAAAAGTGCTGCGAATAGTGCCGTGAATAGTGCTTTTCAAAGCTTATCTGATCAAAACAACTTTTCGATCATTTAGATATCCATTGTATAACTAAATCTCTTTTAATTTTTTTTAACATATTTATAGAATTTATCCCATATTTTTAAAGAATTAAAAATATCAATTTTAAAGAATTTGTCGCTTTGGTTTTCGAACTACCAAGCCGCGACTATTTTGAAAACTTGATTTGCTCATATTTCAAAATCTACTAAGCAAAATCTAGATATTTTTCTTTTGTTTGAAAACTATAATTATAAGAGTTCGGAAAATTCTTATTACAAAGGATTCCGACTCCGAATCCATCGTTTAAATATACTGAACTTTCTATGGTGTGAAATCGCGAACTACCATTACGCGACGCGTCTATTTTTGACTCATTTTTCATAACTTGTCAAAACTTTGTCGAAACACTTTTAAATGTATATAAAATATTTCTAAATCATTTCAAACCATTTAAAGAGGTTTAAAAATTCCATATCACTTTTATAACTTGATTCGAAAAGTGATTTACTTGTGTAATATCGATATATGTTTAACGTGACTTGTTTACACATGTAAACACTATATTAAAATAACCAATATTTGATGATTAAAGCATAGTAAATATCCATAGAAATCATCTCAGATCATCAATTTATGTATATATATGTATGTATGTATGTATGTATTTATGCATGTATAAATAGAGTTTCTCGCTTGATTTTCGATCGGACTAACTTTAAAATGGCTAAAGCTCCGCTATCTCGAAATCGGAGCTCACGACTACTAGCACAAATGCTCCTAGGGTTAAGCCTTGCTTAGAAGTGGTGGTAGAGGTGGTTGTAGTGGGTTGTAGAGAAGGAAAGGAGTGGATTTGCTTTGGTTTTGAAGAGTTTTGATAATATATACTTACTATATAATTTTAATTTCTTCTTGCCATAATTTTTGACATAACTTTCTTTAGGCAAGAAGTAATTAATGTAGAGAAGAATGAAGAGCTTATGAATTTTATGAAGAAGAAGTGCGAATAAAGTGAAGAGACGCGGGTGCTATTTATAGGCAAAAGTAAGGATGCAAACATCATGATATTTCCACACAAACACATCACCATTTCATCACCACCACTCCCCCTTCTCCCCTCATCATTCTCGGACGACCTTCCCCCCATGTGTGTAGCCATGTGCTTGTAGTTAGGGTGTAAGAGTTTGCCTTCGGATTTACTTAAGGGTTAAGTTTTAGGAAAATAACTTGGATGTTTTGTTATATATATATATATATGTATGTATGTATAAGCATATTTGTTTGTATATATGTGTTCATGTGCATGTGAATGTGTTCATGTATATGTACAGGTGTGTTCTTATGTTTATCTCAAATGATTCACAACATTGTGCAACTTTTCTACGTTGAATCGTTACGGATTCCGATTTAGATTTCCGGTCATATTTTCACTTCTAATTATATATATATATATATATATATATATATATTTGTAAACAAAGTTTGATAATAATATTTCTACCATTACATAATAATTAAAAGGGCTTATTTAATAATTAAAATAATAATTAAATCATTTAAACTCAATTTAAATTCAAAAATCATTTATTTCAAAATAGTGATATCATCGATAATGTCATAAAGAGATTTTATTTCCAAAAATAAAATAAATACTTTTATTACATGTTCTCACTTATATATTTATAAATGAGCGTATATATCCAGCTCCGTGCACGATGTTGGATGGTCTAAGAGTTGTTTGTTGATAAAACAGTTTTCAGTTATTTTATCGATACATCTTCCAAAGTATATATTTTTTGTAAATATTTGTTCATCATTTATGTTAAAAAAATATTATATTTGAATATTTCAATAATTTTCCGAAGTGATGAATTTGTGGGTCGTTACATACTTCCCCATTAAAAGAATTTTGTCCTCGAAATTAAGGATAAGAAGGAAATGATTCGAAAAGGAGTATATATTTTTGACGTGGGGAAATATATACAAGATATGATAAGTGACCACACCACAAGCAGTGAGTACACTATCTCGATACCACATGCAACTATTCATCAATTCTAAACTTAGGATAAGCTTTCCTCATTCTATCTTCTGTTTCCCAGGTTCCATTGAACTTTAACCAACCTTACCACCATCCTTCTCAGTCGCTTCACATCGTGATCCAGGATTTTAACTAGTCATATGATAACTGCCAAATTTTTTTCTACTTCTAAATCTTCATGGGCAGCTATTTCTATAATATGTTCTGTATCATGCACATATTTCCATAGATGGGATACGTGAAAGACGTTGTGCACACCTGTAACCTTTCGGGCAATTCCACATGATAAGCTAATGGGCCAATCTACTTAAGAATGGGAAAAGGTCCAATAAATCGAGGTACTAACTTCCCCGCCCGACCAAATCTTACCACTCCTCTCATCGGAGAAACTTTTAAGAATACAAAATCTCCAACTGAGAATTCCAAATTTTTGCGCCTTTGATCAACGTAACTCTTCTTCCTACTCTGGGCTTCTTTCATCTTCTTTCTGATCAAGTCTACCTTTTCTATGGCTTCTCGAATTATATTAGGATCCAGTACTAACCGATCTCCAGTTTCGATCTAACATGCTGGGGATCTACATGGACGACCATATAAAACTTGGTACGGTGCCATGCCAATACTTACCTGATAGCTGTTATTATAAGAGAATTCCACAAGATGAAGATAGTTTTTCCATGAACCTCCAAAATCTAAGATACAAGGTCTTAGAAGATCTTCCAACACTCGATTTACCATTTCAGTTTGCCCATCCGTCTAGGATGATATGCGGTGCCTATACTCAGCTTCGTTCCTAAAGTTGTTTATAATGCCTCCCAGAGCTTACTGGTAAAGATTGGGTCTCGATCACTGACTATGCTAATTAGGACACCGTGCAATCGAACAATTTCCCTTATGTATATCTCTACAAGAATTGTAGCTGTTCTCGTTGGCTTTACTGGGATAAAGTGTGTGCTTTTGGTCAATCAATCTACGGTAACCCAAATACCTTCATTTACCTTTCTTGATCAAGGTAAGCCGTCGATGAAATCCAACAATATTTGGCCTCATTTCCAAGTCAGAAGTTCAAGAGGTTGGAGTAATCCAATAGTCTTATGTTGATTGCTTTTGATCTGTTGACAATTTGCATATCTACTAATATGGATAGAGTATCCCTCTTCATACCATCCCACCAAAAAGTTTGCTTCATATCTCCATACATTCTGGTAACTCCGAGATGTACTGAAAGTCGAGAATCGTGACATTATGTAAAAACTTCTTGCCTTATACCATCGACATTTGGGACGCATACTCTTCTATTCGTCCTTAATATTCCTTGAATTCTATCCATCTTTCCAGTACTGTGTTTTTCTCCACTGTTTTGAGCATCTCTGGATTAAACGGTTCTCTAAACTGATTCTCGTTTATACGGTAAATCAAAGTTGGATGTACTATCAAATAAGCTATAACGGCATGCTTTCCATTTAATGCATTTGCTACCACATTGGCTTTCCCGAGTGTAACGACCTACAAATTTATCACTTTGATAAATTATATTTATTTTTAAAAATTATTCCAATAAAGGGTTGATAATACAAAAATATTGTTTTGAGTGGTAATAAATAATAATAATCTTATTTTGAATAAATATATACAAAAATATTTTCCTCAGGATTTAAATCAATAAAATGGCCGAAAATCGTTTTATCGATAACCAGCTCTATAAATGTAAAATGTTTCACATTGAGCTGGATACATACACTTATTTTTATAACTGAACAAGAATATGAAATAAAATAATTTATTGTATTTTTGAAAATTAAATGTATTTACGACATTGTTGGTAATGCCCTTAAATATAATAATTGATTATTAAATTAATTTGAGATTTAATGATTTAATAATTATTATAATTATTCAAATGATGATTTTAAAAAGGTTATAATTCATCTTAAATAAGTTATGAAGTGATAATAAATCATTTATAATAATTTTATGAAGATATATATTTGATTTGTAAATATAAGAAAAATCGATATCGCTTTATTGGTATAATAGAAATTACTAAATAATTGTTAATATTAATTTATATAGTTTATAATTCAAATGTGACCATTTTAATAAATTAAAAATTCTTAGAAATTTATTTTCCAATTTTGTTTATATATATATGTAATTTAATGTATAAGTGAAAATGTGACCGGAAATCGGTTCCCCGATTGGCAACGTTTTATCGAATGGAAATTACTCGGAGTTAATGCAATATTGTTTATATGTCATGTGCACACATATAACACATAAATATGCACCCTAACATATACATATATCCATATTTGTATATATAACACATTTATACAATATATATATAAAGTTAAAAATATCTAAGATATTTTTCATTTACTTAATTTTTAGGGGCATTTCACCAGAAGGACAAACTTTGCAGTCCAATTAGTTTCTAGGACACACATTCAAATAAATTACTTTCAAGGCCAAAGTCAGCAGAATAATTACTTTTAAGGAAAAAGTCAGCAGTCCAATTACTTTCAAGGACATAATTTCATAGGTTTTTAGGCCCTAGAAACTAATTATTTTACGTTTTGTCCTTGAAAGTAATCATTTCAATTGTGTATCCTAGAAACTAATTACACTTGCTAAAGAGGCCCTTGTGGCTAATTTCCACTAATTTTTAAGTATTCAAAAGTCAACATATGCATGCCTTGAGGTGATAGAAGTGATGTGCACATGGGGATGGGGTCGTGACCGTGTATATGATAATGGAGGAGGATGATGTAAAGGGTGATGTATGGAAAAATAAATATCATGATATTTTTCTTGCAGTTGCTTAGCCCTTAAGGCTTCCAAGGCTATAAATACGTGCATACCTTCATTCACATTTTCACAAAACTTTCCATCTTCTTCTTCCTCTTCTTTTGAAGCTCTAATGGCCTCTTTAATGGCATTCTCCTATAAATAAAATAATGAGCAAAAGTTATAGAAAAATAATAGCAAATTATATACACATGTATACATTATGAAATCCACTTCAAACGAAGGCAAATCTCCTCCTCTCTACCTTAAAAGACCATGGCCACTACCATCCTCCTCAAATGCCGAGCCTTCCCTCCCCTATAACCAAGGCCATGAGCTCCTCCTTGCATCCAAAGTCAAGGCCAAGCCATTTAAAGGCAATAGTGCTAGTGATCATGAGCTTAGATTTCGAGATAGCAAAGCTATAGCCATTTTTAGGTTAATCGTTTAACCCAAGGTGAAAACTCCTAAACTATAGTATTATATGCTATTGGATGTGATATATGTTTAATTATGATCGTTGATGATGGTTGTTTAATATGAATGTTGAATATATATGCAAGTCACGGAAATACACGTCGATAAGTACAAAGGAAATCACTTTCCTTTATTTAATGAATTGGTGCATATGGAATGTTAAACCTCTTTAAAAAAGGTTTAAAAATGAGTTTTAATTGTTTTATAAACATATGAATGTGTTTTGGTAAAGTATGAAAGATAATTGGAAGTTTAGTAAAAATTAGGCGCATCGCGTAACGGTAGTTCGCGATTTCGCGTCATAAAAGTCAAACGAGTATATAGAATGGAATATAGCTCGTAATTCTTCGAGATAAGAATTTTATGAACTATTATATTCATAGTTTACAAGTAAAGAAAGAAAATCTATATTTTAAGTAAGTTTTGAAATATAAGTAAAACAAGTTTTTGGAAAAATCGCGGTTTTGTAGGTTAGAATCCATAAAAGGATTTCTTTAAAAATGATATTTTAAAATTGTTTAAAAATATGAAATAAATTCTAAAAATCTTTTAAAAGTGATTTTAGTTATAAAAATGAATTTCCAAGTTATAAAAAGTCGTTTTGATCAATATAGCTTAAAAAGCACTTTCCGTAGCACTTTTCTGCAACACTTTTCTATAACTTTTGAAATATAGTTTTAAATGCAACCATCCTTTTCCAAATATTTTATAAAAAAATTCAAATGATTAATAAAGTATTTTAAAGGTGATTTGAAGGATTTATGGAATGTTTAATGTTAAATGATTAGAGTCGATCAAATAACTTGACCGCCTTATGGGTGGCAGAGAGACAGTGTCTAGGCTTGATTTTGGAAAACCAGTTTCTTGCTCTCCTTGGCTATCCAGACTAGCCCGACAGATGGGATAGTAAATTTGGTTTACTCGGATCAAAATTTTCCAAAGTAGAAAAGATATGATTTTCCCAAATATAAATAACTTGGATTTTATGGAGATAATATTCTTATACTCGGTGTTAAAGCCCGAAGAGGGAACTCGTACTATTCGTGAAATTTAAAAGGTGATTTCACCATTATTCCGACCATAGTACTTGTTGAATATGGGAATTGCTATTGAGTAGAATTAGACGATTTCTATAGATTCTGCTCACTTAATATTTACTGGTTTTGGATTAACATCCTAGTTAACATGGTTTTAACTCAACCAAAATTTTGGGGTTTGAATTAAGAAATCTATGTTAAGATTTAAATGAAATGATATGGAAATATTTCCTAAGTGAAAAATGAAATGATTTCGAATTATTCCAAGTTTAAAAAGATTTTTAGTAATCAAAGGATTTGATAAGTGAGGTTTAATGGTTCCATATATATCAGAAAGAAATGTTTTAAACTTGTATATCTCTAAAATATGTTTTTGATTAAAGGAATGAATTAATAAAATATCATTCACCTATTTACTTGACCTCTTTTATCGATGATTGGTTCGAAGGAACCGAGGTCGGATTTGGGTAATTCCTATCCGAAGACCACTTCGAACCAATTTACGTATTCAAAGTGAAGACATGGATATGATTTGGAAGATGGGAATGTACGGCTGCTTGTCGCTGACCCTCAGGGGGAATTTCCCATACCATATTATGTGGCAGTAGTTCTACATTTAAGATCTTCGATGCAAGGACTTCTCGCTACTAATCTTAGAGGTAATTCCCGATAGGATGCGGTAGCCTGCGATTTGTCCTATTCCTGGGCAACTTGTATGGATGAATGTATAATGTTGCATTTCTAATTACATAAATTGAACTCCATGAACGTATCATCTGTTTGGTGGTGGAGAAGGCAACTTCTCTTTACTTAACACTCTTTCCTGAGAGGTATGAGCTCAGGAGTTATACGTTTGTAGGAATCAATTGTGTGACTATGGGATGACAATGTGGTATTCAAAGTGGAATGTGCTATGTGAAAGGTAATCGCTACCTCAGGCCTCATCACCTGGTAATGGCTTAAATATGGTACGCCGTAAGGATATGTGGTTCACAACCATTAAGTTATGGTCATCACCTTTCTAGATTACTCTCAATATGTCGAGTATGTAGTGTATGCTGTGGGGCCCCAGATAGGTCGGTAACGACCGGGGTGATGTCATATTCGGTTTCTATCCAGGCCATGTATGAGTGCCAAATAGGGATAGATCGATCTTGCCAGATGCAGAGGATTGTTTGTGTATCCTCGGTACATTCCTCTAGAGATGTACTGTATGGAACGTAGTCCCTTACCTGCCATTGTATGGAAATCCATTCTCCGAACAAGCCTTGTTAGAGTTTTGTTTGTAGAGCCTAACATATCCGTAATTTAATAATGGTAACAATATCGGCTAAGATTAATAAGTTTACTTGCAAATGTTTTCAAAGGAATTTCATTAAAAATAATATTAAATGATTTTGCGTATCAAATGTTTTTGGTTATCAAAAGGTAAAACCCGTCCGTATTTATTTGCGGGCGTGGTCTTATGAGATACCTTTTCTTTTCAAACGCGTATTTCGAGTCTCTCACACCAGTCCTATGACTAACCCGAAGTTTATTTCCCTTTCTCTTAAACTCCGGGTGCCCTAATTTTCCTCGGACAGCCTAGTAGTCAAGTTTAGAAGAAATCTGGATGGAGCTCAAAGCATGTAGTTAGAAGATCCTTCTGAAGATTGTTATCCATTTCCGCCACACTTATTTACTATTGTATTCCACATTTGTAGGGACAGATATACATAACTGTCCATTTTTAACTATGATAATGTATTTAAAAATTTCCGCTGTAAAGATTATATGTTGAAAGTATATGTGAGATTCTGTTCTGTCTTTTTTTTCTTTCTTACCCTTGAGGATCCGCCTCTCCAACACTTGAATTTGCGGCACGTAAATATCGAGGATGTATTAGTGTCGATTTCCAAGAGTCGAAGAATCGGGTCATCACATTTGGTATCAGAGCCTAGGTTGAGCGAACACCTTAACTTTGGTAGGGGTAAAGTCTCATCAGTGATAGGATTAGTAATACCCTAGGATGAGTAACTTGTTAGAGATAGGGTTAGTAACACCCTAGAATGAGTTTGAGTATACATGATCCACAACAAAAAACATGTTTGATAACGTGCTTAATACAATTTTGAATGTTAAGGGGAAAACTAAGGACGATCTGAATTCAGGACGTGATATAGAACACTTTTGTAAATGTTCCAAACTTCATATGAAACACCAATGACAGTAAAAAACCCAAGGCATGCTATGAGCTAGATAGCAAGCAAGTAAAACTCATGCTAAACTAAGTGGAAGGACTAATATTTTCTGATGGGATTTTTTCTAATCTCCATAGAAGTGTTGAATTTAAAAACAATAAATTGAATGAGATGAAAAGTCACGATTGCTACATCATGGTGGAATATTTAGTACCCGTGGTTTTCAAAGAACTATTGCCCATAAAGTATGGAGTGTTATAACAGAATTAAATTTATTTTGTAAACAGCTTTGTTCGACGACGTTAAAAGTTGACCATATACGTAAACTTTTACTTAAAGTAGAAATTTCTGTACTGCTCTTCAAAGTGGAGAAAATATTTCCGCTAGGTTTCATTAATATAATGAAGCATTTACCTGTTCATCTTTCATCCGAAGCATTTTTTCGAGTCCTATGCAATATGGATGGATGTATCCATTTAAGAGGTAATATTGAATATCCATAAAATTAATTTTAGTTCAAATTTTAGATTAAATTCAGATTTACATAAGTAAATTTAAATTGAATTACTTTTGTAATAGGTATTTGAATCATCTAAAGAAAAAAGTTAGACAAAAAGCACGAGTTGAATGTTCGATTTGCAAATCATATCTTGAAGAAGAAGCTTTATTCTTTTTCTCTAATTACTTTAGTGACCATGTGAACTTATCTTTTGTAAGCGTTCCTCATAATGATGAAGCCGTCGAACAAGATTCTTCTCAAACAATGTAATCTATTTTAAGACAACATGGTCAACCTGCTGGAAAATGTGTGAAAATATGGTTAGATGATAGAGATCGTCATGTTGCACACACATATGTTCTTCTTAATTGTGCTAAAGTTGCACCATTTGTTAGGTAATAATAAATCAAATATTTCAATTATACTTCTTGTTTAATTATAAAGGAACATATTATATATATTTTGCTGTATTTACGAATCAAAGCATCTACTTGGCGATCTCAGTAAAGAATTTGCTAAATGGTTTTCGAACTACGTTTATAATCCAAGAAATTGTGTCATTGATGAAGGATTACAACATCTTGCACTCGGACCAAAAAGAAATGTCAAGAGTTATCCAACATTCTTCATCAATAGATTTAAATTCAACTCCAAGGATTATGGTGCTTAAAAAATAACGTATAACAGAGTGGATTTGTCACAGGTAGTGATGATCTAGATGAGCATATGAAAGAATTTTACGGCGTTTTAACACAGGTTTTAAAATTGACATATTATATACAACCTACAGAAAAATTTTTTTTATTCAAATGCAACCGGTTCAGCAATGTTCCTAGTTATGGAATCAACGTGCACAAAGATTATAAGCTTATTGAAATAAGGCATACCTCACATTACTGTAAGTATGATCCTTTCATATTAGTCAAGCAAGCATTACAAGTTTATTTTGCTCCGTATCCATCCTTAAAAAGAGATAGTGGATTGGTCGGCGGTTTTTAAAGAAAAAGCAAGATTTACATTTGACGGAAATAATATTCTAAACTGTTATACGTCTAGTATACCAAAACAGAGAATAATCAATTATAAACTCGTCTCATAATTTTATTAAATAGATTTCTACTACTCTAGAAGTTGTATTAGTTAATTTAAGTAATAGTTATGTCGTAATTAAATTACAACAACAAATTAACAACTATAGTAATAATAACTATAGTGCTAAATCAACCGTTATACTATTTAATGAAATAGTATACCGCAGAAAGAAAAAGAAATATATATATATATAAATATATATAAATCTAACCGGTTGAAGAAGGAAATTCCGTCTGAGGCTTGTCATGACAATTTCCTTAAGACTTTATTTAAAGTCTCCCAAGATACAACAGACGTAATCTGCATTAGATTGTAATGAGTATGTCAACTCTGTGATATTATTTAGAGCAGCAGAGAAGGAAGAAGCAGAAGAAATTAGACTGGAATGGAATGAGAATGTGATCAGTATTCTCTTCTATTTATAATTTCGTCCGCACCCCTTCGAACAGTCGCGTCTGCCTGAAAGGTTGCACCCGTTGCCTTTCATTGCTGCTGTTCATTAACGGGCCGCACCCGTTCGCTCCTGCTGCTGCCATAAGTTTCCCCCGCTTGTGTCTAACGGGTCGCACCCGCTTTCGGCTGCGTCTGTTCGCCAAAAACCCACGCCCGCTTTAGAAGTCGCACCCCCTCAGTCAATCTGCATCCGCTTGAACAGATTCGCACCTGTTCGTATAGCCTGCAACCGTCAGAAAGCCCGACCCAGTTTTGCAGTAAAAATAGGATCATATTAGACCCAAACCCGAGCCTGGCCCGACCCGGCTCGGTTCGGTCGGACGGCGGCGGCGGCGGCGCGCGCGCGTGGTGGTGATGCATGATCTCCCTCCTCACAACGAAGCAAACATTTGGGTGCCCCAAGGCCCCAACCCTTTCATTGCAAAGCTATTAATATACTAGAATAGCTTTGCAATTTTGGCGATGTGGGACTTATGTAATTTTCATTCATTTTAGGTATTAGGAATTCCAACAATCCCCTACATGAATGATAATATACATATCCCCCACACAAAGCGAAATATCACAGAGTACATATGGAATAATGCTTTATCGTGGATAAGTAGATATTTCACTTTGAACTTTCCCTAGTTAAAACTTATCGGATCTACTTGGCTAATCGGTGAATTATTTCATCTTGAACCGTCGGCCTTTATTGTATATCCAGACAATAAGCTTTAAGAAGCATTGATTCCCTTCTCATCCAATCTCTTGGTTGTGTTCATTTTGGTCCTAACAAATTTGTTTGGTTCTGCGAGTGTTTATAGAAAATATAAGCCTTTAATATTCTCATAGAGCCGACCCAGCTCACACTAACATAGGTGATCGCAACCATTAAGAGTATCCTACATATACCCCACTTGTTATATTCAAGATATGGTCATCATTAAAAAAGATAGTTTTAACCTTTAAATACTTCTGTAGGCATGCATTTATATTGTGCACCATAGGAATGGAGTTGGACTATGTCCAAGCAAATGCATTACGTCTTGAGTTACTCAGAACTGGTTTGCCTTTTAATCCTAGTCCTTGGGATCTCCAGTCGCTAGGATAGGTTTCTGTATAAGATAACTCTTGGTGGTTTAGGCTTTTAAACCCATTCCCCTTGATGCGCGGTCAATTTTCTCTCTTGATAAACCTTTAGTAAATGGATCCGCTAGGTTATCATTTGTTCTCATACAATCTATGGAAATAGTTCCATTTGAGAGTAACTGCCTAACTGTGTTATGGCGTCGACGAATGTGTCGTGACTTTCCATTATACACAAAGTTGTCCGCTCTGCTTAGCGCAGCTTGGTTATCACAGTGTATGCATATGGCCGGTACAGGTTTAGGCCAAAATGGAATATCTTCTAAAAAATGATGAAGCCATTCTGCTTCTTCGCCTGCTTTATCTAAAGCGATGAACTCCGATTCCATAGTGGATCGAGCTATGCATGTTTGTTTAGTAGATTTCTATGACACTGCTGCCCCTACTAAGGTAAATACATAACCACTCGTTGATTTTGATTCCTCTGAATCAGCAATCCAGTTTGCATCACTGTATCCTTCTAGGATGGCATGATATTTTCCATAATGTAAGGAAAAATTTGTGGTATTTTTTAAATATCCAAGCACTCTCATTAGTGCTTTCCAGTGTTCCTTTCCTGGATTGCTTGTATACCTGCTCAGTCGACTTACTGCATAAGCTATATCTGGTCTTGTGCAATTCATGAGATACATGAGACATCATATTACACGAGAGTATTCCGGTTGCATCACACTCTCATTAGTGTTTTTATGCAATACTTCTAATGGATTAAAAGGTGTTCTCACTCCTTTAATTCCATAGTCTTGGAATTTTTCAACCACTTTGTCTACATAGTGTGACTGAGACAATTCTATTCCATTAGGTGTTCTTATTATTTTGATTCCCAAAATAACATCTGCAACTCCTAAGTCTTTCATATCGAAATTGTTGATTAACATCTTCTTTATGGTCTCTATTACCTGAGTATTTGGACCAAATATTAACATATCGTCTACATATAAACAAATCATCACATATGATTGTCCAATTTGTTTATAATAAACGCATTTATCACATTCATTTATACGAAAACCATTTCTCATCATGACACTATCAAATTTTGCGTGCCATTGTTTTGGAGCTTGTTTTAGTCCGTAGAATGATTTTACTAATCTATAGACTTTGTTTTCATTTCCTTTGGAAACAAAACCTTAGGTTGCTCCATGTAGATCTCCTCATCGAGATCTCCATTTAAGAACGCTGTCTTTACATCCATTTGATGAATTTCTAGATTATAGATCGATGCAATTGCTATTAGCATTCTTATAGAGGTTATTCGTGTTACTGGCAAATATGTATCAAAGAAGTCTACTCCTTCTTTTTGACGATATCCTTTGGCTACTAATCTGGCTTTATACTTGTCGATAGAGCCATCCGCTTTCATTTTCTTTTTGAAAATCCATTTGCAGCCAATAGGTTTTATTCCAGGTGGAATATCAACAATTTCCCAAGTTTTATTACTTAGAATTGAATCAATCTCACTTTGGATTGCTTCTTTCCAACATGAAGATTCAGAAGATGACATTGCTTCCTTGTACGTTTGAGGTTCATGTTCTAACACATATGTGAAAAAATCCAAACCAAATGTCTTGGAAGTCCTAGCCCTTACGCTTCTTCTTGGTTCAACTTCCTCAATCTCATGTTGAGTTTCATCTTCATGTGAATTGCTTGATTCTTCTCTTGTCCTTTTAGGGACATTATTCCCTTCATTCCTTTTGTATGGAAATACGTCTTCAAAGAATGAGGCATCTCTTGATTCCATGATTGTATTTAGATGAACATCAGCTATATCAGACTTGAATACCAAAAATCTATAGGCACTGCTATTTTGGCTGGCCCTAGATAGTAACAATCTACTGTTTTTGGTCCAAGTTTGACTTTCTTGGGAGGCGGAACTGGAACTTTTGCCAAGCACCCCCACACTTTGAGGTATTTAAAGCTTGGTTTGTGTCCTTTCCATAACTCATATGGAATTGTTCCTGTTTTATTGTGAGGGACTTTGTTTAATATGTGATTAGACATATTTAAGGCTTCCCCCCACAAGTTCGTCGGTAGACCAAAGGTTAAAAGCATGGCATTAATCATGTCTTTCAACATTCTGTTCTTCCTCTCGGCTACACCATTTTGTTGTGGTGAATATGGAGCTGTTGCTTGATGAATTATACCATTTCGGCACAGAACTTTTCAAATGGTGATTCATATTCTCCACCTCGATCAGATCTCAATATCTTGATCTTTTTATTTAACTGATTTTCTACCTCAGACTTGTACTTTATAAATGATGTAATTGCTTCATCTTTACTATTCAAAAGATATACATAGCAATATCGTGTATAATCATCAATAAACGTGATAAAGTACTTTTTCCCACCTCTTGTAGGTAACGATTTAAAATCACATAAATCTGTATAAACCAAACCTAGTGGTTCGGTGCTTCTATCAACAGATTGAAATGGTTTTTTTAACCATTTTTGCTTCTACACATGTCTCACATTTGTTATTCTTATCTACTTGGAATTTCAGAATTAATCCCAAGTTTGATAATGTTTTCATTTTTCGGAAATTTATGTGTCCCAATCTATCATGCCATAGTAAAATTTCGTGCTCAAGCAAATAAGAAACTTCAATTTTATTAATAACACAATCAGAATACATAGTTTTATTGCCGATAACGGCTACATTTGCCTTAAATAGGCCATCACATAAATATCCCCTTCCGATATACATTCCATCTTTGGACAGAACCATCTTATCTGACTCGAACACCATTTTGAATCCTTTCTTTGATAGTACTGAACCAGAGATCAGATTCTTGCATATGTCTGGAACATGGAGCACGTCATTCAACTTGACAGTTTTTCCAGAAGTAAACTTGAGGATTACTGTGCCCCTGCCTTCGATCATGGAAACAGCAGAATTACCCATGTAGAGTTTTTCTTCCTAATCGAATTTGTGATATGTTGAAAACATGGATTTATCAGAGCAGACATGACGAGTAGCTCCTGTGTCCACCCACCATTGGTTAGGATTCTGAACTAAATTGCATTCAGATATAACTGCTGAAAAGTTGGACTCGTCCACTTCTATGTTGTCAACTATATTTGCCTCTTAGTTCGTTAAGATGTTATACGTCTAGTATACCAAAACAGAGAATAATCAATTATAAACTTGTCTCACAAGTTTATTAAACAGATTTCCACTACTCTAGAAGTCTGTATTAGTTAATTTAAGTAATAGTTATGTTGTAATTAAATTACAACAACAAATTAACAACTATAGTAATAATAACTATAGTGCTAAATCAACCGTTATACTATTTAATGAAATAGTATATCGCAGAAAGAAAAAGAAATATATATATATATATATAAATCTAACCGGTTGAAGAAGGAAATTCCGTCTAAGGCTTGTCGTGACAATTTCCTTAAGACTTTATTTAAAGTATCCCAAGATACAACAGATGTAATCTGCATGAGATTGTAATGAGTATGTCAACTCTGTGATATATTATTTAGAGCAGCAGAGAAGGAAGAAGCGGAAGAAATTAGACTGGAATGGAATGAGAATGTGATCAGTATTCTCTTCTATTTATAATTTCGTCCGCACCCCTTCGAACAGTCGCGTCTGCCTGAAAGGTTGCACCCGTTGCCTTTCATTGCTCTCCTGCTACTGCCATAAGTTGCCCCCGCTCGCGTCTAACGGGTCGCACCCGCTTTCGGCTGCGTCTGTTCGCCAAAAAAAGGCGCCCGCTTTAGAAGTCGCACCCCCTCAGTCAATCTGCGTCCGCTTAAACAGATTCGCACATGTTCGTATAGCCTGCAACTGTCAGAAAGCCCGGCCCAGTTTTGCAGTAAAATAGGATCATATTAGACCCAAACCCGAACCCGATCCCGACCCGGCCTGGCCCGGTTCGGTCGGACGGATGGCGGCGGTGGTGCGCGCGCGTGTGTGGTGGTGATGCATGATCTCCCTCCTCACAACGAAGCAAACATTTGGGTGCCCCAAGGCCCCAACCCTTTCATTGCAAAGCTATTAATATACTAGAATAGCTTTGCAATTTTGGCGATGTGGGACTTATGTAATTTTCATTCATTTTAGGTATTAGGAATTCCAACATAAACGAAGCAGCTTATCAAGCGGATCTTGAGCCAAATAATGAAATAATAACAACTGATGATATTGATTTAGGATGGTTGAATGATGAATCAAATATTTTAATAGAAGCATTTGAGAGTACAGAGGAAAATGATATGGAGTACGAGACCAAGTCTGAATCAGGAAACAACGAAGACTGATAATTCTGAATATTTGTATCACTTGTTGTATAATGTATATTATGAGTTTCCGCTGTTATTTATGATGATGACTATGTTGTGAGCTATGTATTATTCTGTTTTGTTAATTCTATATATGTATTCAAGAGATCTTGTTCCATATATGTTGTTTTAGTGGAAGTTTTATGTGATGATTAATCGAACGTGTTTTCAAATAATAAAATGATTTTTTTTATTATATGAAATGATATGTTTGTGGTAGATATATCTTACCTGAGACATTCCAACAGATCTCAGGCTTCTCCTTTCCTTGGCACAGGTGCCAGCGACATGACACCGGATTTACGTCCAAAGGCGGAGGTCATTCCGAAGAGTGTAGGGTAAGTATCAAATTTATTGTATGTATATTGTTTAAATTTATTAAATGTCTACATAAAAATTAATACAGAGGTTCTGAGGTGCAGCCTTCGGACTATATTCTTCAAGTCTCTAGGAAGGCGTTCAAGAGTCGGATGTCGAGATGTTGGCTCATTGGGGCGACATCCCAAACCATGTTATGAACGCTATTATGGGTCGACTTGATGGTAAGTATAAATTTATAATCTATTTGAAAACTAATATAATGTATATAATTCAATTCAATTTCTATATACAGGCCGTGGTACATGTTGATCCGGAAGATATGGATGCTTTTACAAATCACTGGATCTAACGGATGAGGAAAAATTACAGAGACACCCTCTCAAAAGCAAAAAATGGCAAATAAAAAACCCGCTTGGATGAAAGCTGATATTTGGACTGATTTCTACAGCTCTCGGATACTCCTGAAGTGAAAGTAAGCTATCTAATTTCATATTGTTATTATAATTTGTTTAAATTTCATATAATAGTTGCATTAATTTAGTCATGCATATATTAAATTTACAAGAAATTTCCACGTGGAACACGACAAACAGAAATAAAAATCCTGATGTACACCACGACAGCTCTAAATCCTTCCAACAATATCGAAGGGATTTGGTAAATTTATAAATTACGCTTATAAAATAGTTGTAACGTTATTTAATTATATTGGTAACATTGTTTATTCATATATATAAATTCAGGCCAAGGAGAAGGGTCGTGAACCTACATTTGTAGAGGTCTTCACATGGACTCATGCCGTCGAGAAGACAAATGGGGATGACTCAGTTTCATATGCTTGAACGGACGATAAATCCTAAGCCGTAATGGTAAACATGCTTAAAATTTTCTTTTACTTCACATTTCATAAGTTGTAAATTGAATATTTATTATGACAAACTTCTATTCCTAATCACAGGAAAGATATGAAGCGGAGCGAGCTCGAGTGGCGCAGTCCACCGGCCGATAGCAGTTGAACTTTGAGGAGGAGAAACATACAGGGGACGCTCTGATTGACCCACCCACACAAATAGGCGATATGGCTACGACAATCAGGAGATAATGTTTACCGAGTTCAACTATTTTATTAACTAATATATAAAATTTATATAATATTAAGTATAAATTATAACTAGTACAGGCGCTGATGTCGTAGGCCAATTAATGGAAATCGCAAGTCGAGGAGGAGATAGCTAAGCTCAATCAGCAGATAGCAGAGTTGAATGAGCGGATTCCTACTGGAGGATTGACTATGCTATTGGATGATCGGATTGCAGCATATTTTGCAGAGCATGGGCATATTCTCGGGATGGGTCGGGAAATAACGATGATGAGAAGGTATAATTGTGTTTGTGATGGATTTTGATTGTTTTGTTTTGTACTTATTTGACACGTGTTGATGGATTTGATACTTGTTTGATGGTTGTGTTGTTTGTGGATGTTTGATGGAACTATGGATGTTTTATTTGATGGACATGAGTATTTAAAGGTATGGTTGTGTTGTTTGATGGAATATTGATGTTGTTTGATATAATGTTGATGTAAATATTGATTTTTGCGTTATATACTTGCTTATGTGTCATATGTATGAGATTATGCGATGGTTGTAGTTGTGAAATTAACTTTATATGTGTTGTAGATGAGGTGGATAGAGGTATAAATATTATATGTGCGGTTGGATGATCTAAATAGTAGCTGTTTTGCAAAACAGAACTCCAGTCTTGCATTGGCTAGCATTGGCCAATTTGTATTGGGTTGTGTCGGTTTGCGTCGGCTTGCGATGATCAATTTAAACAAGTTTGCATCGGTTTGCGTCAGCCAGCGACAACCCATCGGTTCATTCGTTCTTTTCATGTGTCCAATTTACCGCCTCTAACCGACGATATAGTAACGACGATGCCGATGCTAAATCATGTTGTGTCGACCTGGTGAGTGTTGGATTTTAACGTCTCTTTGCGATGACTTATCTTGACCTCCGACGACTTTTTGCCGATGCTAAAGACAGTGTTTCTTGTAGTATAAGCTATAGGAATAACGGAATTTTTTTTAATAATATAATGAAACATACAAGCATCACGTATCACTTTATTAGAGAAATAGAAGCCGGAAAAGAGATACAACTCAAATACCATAACACGAAGTACAATTAGCATATACTAGTGTGTAACCCGTGTGTTGCACACGATATGTTTTAGAAAAATAATTGGATGAATATTTTCAAAAATTGAATATATTATGGGTAATTTGTTAAAACAGTCGAGGTATGTGCTAAACTTATTGATTTTAAGTATGTAATTTTTGTCATGTGAGTTATAATTTTTATGTGTAAAAAAATGTCCTTTTGTATATAATATTGAATTAGATATCGATTTTATAATAAATAAAATTTAGGATTCTTAATTAATTTCAAAACCAATATTTTCATAAATTCCGACAAATGAATATTACTATACATAAATTTTAAGTTTAATGTTTAGTTTTTTACTTTTTAGTATATTTGTTTAAAAGATAAATGATATATAGATTGAATTTCAAATGTTACTTTAAAAAAATGAAAAAAATACTTAGATATGAATATGTATGAATGAGTATAATTTTATCTATTTGAAGCTCTTGGAGTTAATACCAACATAAAAAATAAGCATGTTTCATTATACATGTGATACAAAATATTTATTTAACCGTTAAAAGAAATGTTGATTAAAAGAAACATTACAAATCATATTGTTTTTTAATTATGTAAAATTATAACTTGATTTTTAAAAATTTACAAATCATATCTTACAAATTTCTAGTTAAAATACCGTATGTTTTATCCTTTAATTAACGTAAATTACGAATAGACATAATTAAAATTTTTAACATTTTCACAGAACGTATTAACTGAAAATAATCATTGTTTTTCAAATTATAATTAAACTACGTTATTCATCATGTACAATTAATTGAATATCATTCTTAACAATAATAAATTTTATTAATGATAAAAAATTCACTTGATTTACCAATTTGAGAAAGAAAAAACATTGAATATGTTTATAACCATACATGTTTTAGAATACATTTGTTTATAATAAAATAACAACTTCAGAAAGTAGTTTTTTTAATATTCTTCTTTGTAATTAAGTACTAATTTTAGAAATAAATAAATTATGTAAACTTAAATTGGAATAAGCTGGGAGAACCAAAGATAATTTTGTAATAATTATATAAATTTTCAGTTACATAGACTGAATAAAATATTAGTTCAACGTTTTTTGTCAATATAAGTGTAGTCTACAACATATTGAATTATTATCTACTAGGACCTGATAGACTGAATAAGGATTATTAATTAATTGGATTTATTTTAAAAGTTCAAAATTTAGACATGTAGTTAATTTGAAAGGAAAATAAATTATCCGAAGAGTATTAGGAAGAGGAGGAAATTCCTATAATTAATAGGAGCGCTTCAAATTCTTCTGTCTTACTATTATTTAATAGATATCCAATAAGACGGGTAAAAAATTTGGATCCATTTTCTTGCCTGCTACTCATAAATGACATCACTGGACTTGCATTACTATTCTGTGCAGAACTCGAGCAAATCATACAATATTAGCCGGAAGCAGCACTGGTAAGGAGTATTAATCCGAAAATGTGTTTATTTTATAATTTTAGATTAATGCTTAGTTCACTGATTTGCATATAATTTCACGATGTTTGTAATTAATCTAATGTCTGTAATTTTATATTCCATGATATAGACGTGCTGATCTTGATTTCAGATTTTTGTATACAAATATGCATTTGCAAATAAATACAAGAGACACAGAAGAAACTTTGAACAATAAATCATAACCATCCATTGATCAAGTTGATAAACAGCAGGCATTAATCAATAACTGATCAGAAGTTCAGACAACACTTAAAACACGAATGTTGGACACTGACTACATAGATAATCCCCTTACACAGACTTAGACATAACATAGTTCTCGCTAAAATGAAACTGTTCTACTGGACTGACCAAATTATAGGCCATTTCTTCTGCTAATTGCAAACTCAGATTTTGCCCATAATTTGGTTTTACTGCACCATCAGTAGTATAGAGAGCCTGAAACAGATTAATAGTAAAGCAGATTAATTAACGTATTTAGGATAAATGCGGTTAATATATAAATCAGGTACCTTGCCACCATTCTCCTCTGGTGTGTTTAGGATCAGGATAATAAAAGCCCTCACAGGTATTACCTTTATCCTGCATATACATTATATTCTCTTAATCATCAACTTTTCAAAATTATACTTTGACAAGTGCAAAAAAATTAAAAGAAGACTTTACAGGATTAGACTCATCGGTTGGAATATAGTTGTCCGGGGCACCATGATCAACGGTTGTAGAACAGTACTTGCATGGCTTTGAAACATCTCCCTGTGCTATCATTTCTTTGCTCATTTTGTTACAAACCTTGCACCTTTCGCTTTCTTTATTTTTACAAGAGTCGTCTGCAGAATCGCTTGCGGGAGCTATCAGACTCTGACCTCCATATCCATGCCATTCAGTGTACTCCTTTATTTTTAATATATAATCATGAACGTATTTATTTACACTTTGTCCATTACTAAAGTTGCAGATATGAAGCATATATGTGCTATTTTTATCCATATATGAAGCTAGCAAAAAATATTGCCAAATACCCGAAAATGTCGCAATCAAGATCAACTCAGATGGTAGCTAATAAATCAAATTAAAATGAAAAGGTTATAGAAATAATTACCAAGTGTGGTTTTGGTGGAAAGAAGTCACTTAAAATATCAGTTTGGCCTAGTTGGCCAGGTTTTGCAAACAAACTCTCCGTTATGGCAACCTTTGCTCCTTGCTTCTCATGTTGTCCTTCCATTGCAGACTTAATGCTTATCACTGTATATTGAAGATATAAAACAAATGTAAGATGTGTGACTCTTGATATGTGAACTTGCTTATATAGAGAAACTTGATAGTGGCAGAACTGCAATATTCAGGAATTTAAAAGGTAACAGAAAGGGTAGAACACGTGAACCTCTGTTTCTCCCCTTCTTATTTGTTAATCATTTTCTTTTAACCAAACCGTAATTTAACTAGTTTTTGAGTTGGCGCTGATTAACTATATTGATTTAGTTAAGAAAATACCATAGGTGGAACCAGTAGGAAATTAACTTGTACAAAATCAAGTTCATGAATTTGGAAAATATCAGAGTCGTTACAAATTATAACCGCATTCTTTAATTAATTTCTGTAAAAGAATACTGATTATTTTTAGGTGAGTAATAGGAAGTAGTGTTTTTTTTAATGGATGTTACTTAATTACCAGTAATTATATAACACCTAACCATATATTTTCCACAAGTTACACAATTATACGACAGCATTCATACTACTTTTGATTCGTTATTTTACATTAACTCCTTCAAATTTTTTGTGCGATTCATCCTAGAATATCGTAAAAAGTTATTACGTATGAAAGTTCAAAGCGGATGTAAAATTTATGGTAAACTTCGAAATTTTTTATTCTAATTTTTTATATGTTTTTAATATTGAAACCGCTAGTTGAGAAATGCTTATTAAGCTTTTTTCATTGAAAAATAAATTAAAATAAATTGAACAAATATTATTTGATCAAATATATTCTGTAACCTAATTTGAAACATAACTTTTGATTGATTGTTGTTGTTTGAAAATATAAATTTAAAGGATTTCTAAAATGAAAAGAGAATGAAGTACTCTGTGTCCTTCAATCTTAAATTGATTGACGACAAATCAAATGGGTTAATTCTAAAAGTAATTATTCTCCTAGATCTATTATGTAATTAGTCAATTATGTAAAGGAGTTCGCGCAAAAATGATACACACATATATACATACATATATATATATATACAAATATATATACATATACATATATATATGTATGTATTTATGTATGTCTGTATGTATGTATATATGTACGTACGTACGTGTATACACACACACACGTCTAGTCGTGTGTGTCCTTCAATCTTAAATTGATTGACGATAAATCAAATGGGTTAATTCTAAAAGTAATTATTCTCCTAGATCTAAGTTCATATATAATTATTGTGTACATTGTGCAATTAACACCATGACAATAATTAGTCAATTATGTAAAGGAGTTCATGCAAAAATGATACACACACACATATATACACACACACATACACACACATATACAAACATATATATACATATATATGTGGAGTACATATAGTCGTGTGTGTCCTTCAATCTTAAATTGATTGATGATAAATCAAATGGGTTGATTCTAGAAGTAATTATTCTCCTAGATCTAAGTTCATATATAATTATTGTGTACATTGTGTAATTAACACTATGACAATAATTAGTCAATAATGTTAAGGAGTTCGCACAAAAATGGCACGCACACACGAATATATATATATATATATATATATATATATATGGAGTACATATAGTTGTCAAGTAAACGACACCATCGTTTGTTGCGTTTTTACATTCTCCGAGTCAATGTGAATTCTAGTAGTAGTTATAATCAATAATAGAACTTCACAAGTAACTATTACCTACGTTGTGTAACTAATATTATAACAACAATCAGTCAATTAAGTTGAAGAACTCCAATGAACTTTATATACATGTAGTTGGGTACGGTGGCCAAATTTACACTATTTAAACTGCCCAATGTAAAATTTATTTGCATTACTTTATTTGCATACCACATTGTCGTTCACAAAAGAAAAACTCTTTACACATGTAAATTAAGCTCCATGAAAAGGACAATGAATGTTAATATCCTAAGTATTTATTTTGATAACAACAAGCATCTATACTATACTATTAATACTAAATTCCGTTTCTGCCGCTCTCAAGCCTCCTCGCACAGAAGCAATCATGAGCTTCCACGTGGATCTAGAAAATGAATCGTCTGACCTAAATCCCACCCATTCTCTCTCCCTTTCCATATTTCAACCTATACCTAAATTGTTTTTCCTCTTCGAAACGTCTTACGCCCTATCGATTTCTCCTCCTCAAACCTCGACTTAATTTCTAGGCATTAGTCCCCTCATCAGCTACCTTCGCCAATCTGCCAGTTTCTGCCCCCGTTGAAGAAAAGTATAATGTACCCTCCAATTTGAAAGAGATACACTTCGTAAATCATGAAACTCGGCTTCTTTTTCTTAGCAATTGAGGATATCATCAAAGATAATACATCGATTTGAACTATTATTAGGTATGTTTTCACTAATTTCCATTGAAGATGAAAATTATATGGATCGACTATCTTTTAGCTCTTCAGCTATAACTAATCGTAATTTTAGGATGGTCAGATTAGCAAATATTTCTCTTTTTGAATGTATCCAATTATTTGTTTGTTAGTACAACTAGGTTTGTATCTCTTCATGTGATATATAAATAACTTACGATGATTCACTATTTAGTTGTAGGATATGCCTTTTTCCTTTAAAAAAATTCTTAGCAATCGTTTGTGATTCTTTTGGTTGACGTATTATGCGTAAACTTTTAAAAATTCCCAGGATATGTGTAGGTATGACTTTTAAAATCATAAGGTTATGAGAATGTTAAGGGAATTCTAAGTGAAGCACAAGTTTAATTACTCAATTTGCATAAAGCATGGGGTAGTATACCATGCTCAAATTGGGTTCAAAATAGTCCAAGCCAAGTTACCACGGATGATGTATCATATTCTGTTTGTATTAAAGTTTAACCTCATATCTGACCTATACTTTTATATTTCTTATTTTTGACCAACTTTGTTTGTTTTAAATTTGTAATTGGTTTGCTGCCGGAGTATGAGCATACAAAAGAACTGCAAAAATACTTTTCCAGTTATCGAGGGAAGGACAAAACATGATGTAATTAAACCAGTAAATGGTACTATGAAAATAACCTATATGCCCAATGGAAGCCTAACATTAAATACAATAAATTGACTCTTTTTTGCTAAACCTTTCCAATTGCTTTATTTTTTTTGCCATATATTAGTTTCATTAATCTTTAAAATAAAACATATACAGTCACAATGAAATTTTTTTTAAGGAATTTCTTCAATGATATTTTCATTTCATTACTTAACTTCTCATCATTTACATATCTCATCACTTCACCTGATATTTGCTTTTATAGCTAAAGTTAATTGTAACACCTTTAATATATATGGTTTTCTTCTTTCTTTCTCTGTTTTTCTGGAAAATTTTGCCTAACCTGAAACTGACAATTTTCTCTTTAGGGTGTCGTAGTAAACACTTTATGATAATGGAAGTCTCTAACTTCCCTACCGATCACTGTCTTGAACTCTTTAATGAGTATATTTTTTTTCTGCTGTTGACTTGCTTATTTAGAGTAGAGAGAAATAGAATGCGGGGAATAAAATGGTAAATTATCATGTATGGGTAATTTTTTACTATAATGTTAATGAAACTAAAGTAGTCCTATATATACCAAGCATATATTTTTGGATAAAATACTATGATATTTGGTAGGGATCAAAATACATAATGTATTGGCGATATATTTGAGAAGATTCAGATGTCAATAAATTGTTTGAAGCTATCATTGATCAAGCACAACTCATGAACTTTTGTTATCAATTATGGAATATGTATGTGTTAAAGAAAAATATTTTCTACTCATTATTTTCTATATGATTATCTTATACTTATTCAAAAGTTAGAGCTAAAATGTAGAAGTTTTAAATCTTGGTCTTTTGATATGTATTGACTATATATTTTTAAACTCCTAAAAAGGTACTTTACAAAGCCAATGATAACGAGAAGGTTTGAAGAAACGTGATGGTCAGTTATGAAAAGCCAACTGATAAAGGAAATTGAGCAAGATAAGCATAATTTGATCTAAAACGCAACAGTGAAGTTGATTATTGAGTTGCAAGATAAAGAGCAACCCGCTTTGATTGGAAGGCAAGAGGATGTGAGTTTTATTTTGTGTCATAATTTTCTTACCTACTAACATCTTTATGCACACACTTCCTTCGAAACAATACTTTCCAAAATTATTTGATTTTGACAAGCACCATTGTCCCAATGGTTAAGTGATTCGACTTAGGTGCGAGAGGTCATAAGTTCGAAACTTGCGTAGCGTGATTCGAACATTTATTGATACATGATTTGTGGTTTGTTGTCCCAGTGACATGTTGTATCTAAGTACCATTTCAAAAAAAAAGTTATTTGATATTTTTAAACCTAAGACTGTCAATGGATATCTGAAAAATCCAAAATCGTCTACATCCGTATTTGAAATACGGATAAATATGCGATATTCAGAAAAGCGGATGCGGATGTGGGGGCATCTGCATTTGAAAATTATCCGTTCGGTCTTTGTCGACATTATAGTTTTTTATGTGTATTTTAGCATAAAATAGGATATGTATTTGTTGTTTTATTAAGTTAATAGTTTGTATTATATGCATTTAATGCATATTAACTGCTCAAAACTATTTCATCGTATTTGTTGATTTTGCATGCTTTTATACTCAATAGGATTGACAAATAATTATGTTAAAACAAAATTTTCTATTTATATTTCTTGATTTATTGATTGTCAGCGAATAGGATAATTATCTGATATTCATCCATATCTGTGGACGCGGGTATCCCATATCCGAAAATGATTTCGGATGCGGATGTGCCACTATCCATATTCGAAAGTATAAGTTGACGGGCCTACCAACAAGGCATTTCTTAAGTTTTGTAAAGTGACCAAAAAGGCATTTTTAAGTATTCTTAAGTCCAACAAGGAATTATTTAAAATTATTGGCATGTGCGAATAAATTTCAAAATAGCATTTGATTGATAAAATAAATTTTCAATGACAAATAAGTAATAAATTCCCATTTAATTTTCCTCCTTCAATTTTCATTTTTATTTACTATCTAAGTTTACAGAATTACCGGTGTGACAATGTATTGGTTTGGGTTTATATATAGATATGAACGAATCAATATAGTGTATGAGAAGTGAATAATTTATGTTTGGGATATTCCATGCTAGAAAGCCATTAACATGAGTAAAGTGTGCATGAATCAAACTATGTTGGAACATTGATTACTACTAATGCCTTACTACATGTTCATCTATTTTAGGTTTTGTAAACTACAAGACTATGTCTTCAGCTGGAGGAAAGGGCACCTGAAGCCTTTACAATCAATTGCTCATGGAAATGGAATTTCCTAAAATGGAAAAGTTGGTGGCTAACAGGGTAAACCATTAGAAATTTCTTACAGTTGCAATTGCTTCGTTTGATTTATTACAAATATCTTCCCATGCACTTACCGAGAACATTTTGTGCTATTTGACCTATATTGTTGGCACTTTCCTCATTGCCAAAATAAATTTCGGTATGGTTTTTCTTCTTCATTTTTCTCCTTGGTTTTATTGATGTCCAACTCAATTGACGTATTAATTTCTTTAAATTTGGCACTATATGATCTAATATGCTCATGTAAGCTTGATATTTGTTAATTATGAACTAAAGATATTAATATGTATTGTAAGTAGTGACAATAACATACCTTATAATTATAATAAATGACCATGATATTGATATTACTAATATAAATATAACAAATGTATATTATAGTATGCATATATAATATACTAATAGATTTACTTTATAGATTTTAAAGGAAGCAGTATAAATAATTTATAATAAAATTTGTTTTTATCAATAATAATATTAAATTAATGTAATGATCGCTAGTTCCTCCACAATATCAGTAATATGAGTGGCTCAACTAAAAGTGAGATTGTAAGTTGTACTTAAAGGCAAAATTTTGGTCCAACCCTAAGATTATGATCATTGTTCTTTAGTTTAGTTTGTCATAGATGTACACAACAGTGGAATCTACCGATCTCTATTTGAATTTCTTAGGTTTAAAATATAGGTGCCACATGTGTCTCTGTTGACGTAGATTACAATGCTAGAGTTTGTATAACGAGGTAATATTAGTGATAATATACATAAGAGACGAAGTTAAATTTCTGTAGCGTTCAAATGTAAAGAATAACTCTACAGCCTTAATATTGTAAGCTGGACATTAAAGTGTATTATTTTGCATTAATAGAAAGAATATTTACACATGCACGTACCAATAGTCTTCTTCTCAACATATATTTTTCCTTCAAGTAACCGTTGACAGTAACAAGAAATGTATCTTTAAGCTTAACATTATCATCTCCTCTTCTTATGTCAAACAAAGGACATAATGCAATAACATGATCGAACTTTTCATATACTTTCAATGTGGCCATCAAATAGTTGGTTAAAATCAGAAAATTATATGTGCAAATGACTACCATCTATAAGTACTAACATTTCTTTCAATTCTACAGACCAAAACAATAAATCAATGAAAACATGATATATAGTTTAAGCGGGGGTTCACCCTTAAACTATTATATACTGTTGGGTCTACTTGAAGTATCCATATATATTGTCTTAAAAGTTAACTTTATACCAGCCGACATAGAATCTACGCAAGTATATATGTATAAATGTTCAATTTATGTGTGATAACTCTAATATTTTCAAATGAACTACTTTATTAAGGTCCTACTGAAATGTACATGAAATTAGTGTATTTCAGTTTGTGTTGTTGTTCCTAAGCAATAACCTCTCAAATTAAAAAAGTGTGATTCTCAACTATACTATTTCGTCCATAGAGAGATCTACCTTGACATACAGAAAAGTGTGTGGAGTAGTGCACAGAATTTAATATTTGTTTGTAAAGCAATATTTTCTTTGGTTCCATTTTCATAAGCTTACAGCCTTCTCCATTATGATTCGGTTGTTTCTTGAGATCAACCCATCTAAGGGATAAAAAATTGTGGCAAATTTTGCTTCCATGTCAAAAAAAATGTTGATTGCACATTTGTTTACATTGTGCAGAAAAGTGCATATGCTGTTAGTCAGATACCATATTTAGTGTGTGAAGCCATAACTCAAGTTGGCCTTGGAGTAACACAGGTTCAAAGAACAATTTCAAACAGCCAAGACATCATATGTGCGAGCTATTATTGAAATATAAAAAGCCAAGGTTTATGCCTGTTTTCTGCACCTATATCTCTGTAATTTATTGCGGCATTCAGTATCGCTGCATGATATTCTAACCATTTACTTTCACTTCATATTGTTTAATGGTTTAGTTTTGCTTCTTGGTACTTCACTTATTTGCTCTGCTTCATGGTAACTCTACCGCAAGAACAAACTAAAAATATATCCTTTTAACAACATCCAATTTCTAAGTCAAGTTGCTAAAATAACCACGTTGTGTCAACCAATCAACTGATTTGTATCATGATCGGTACATTATACTGCCTCAAGTGTGGCAACTCACATAGAAGTTTATGTACTTTGATAGTTTCCATATATTTTTTTTGTTACGAAGAATGAGTTTTTGTGCAGAACATGGTATTTGGTAGAGCTGTATATAGGACAGGACAGTCCGTTGTCCGACTCGGTCCGAGGCTGTAAGACGTCCGGTCCGCGTCCGTACGATTCTCATTTAGGACACGAATTAGGACAAGAAAAAATGTACGAAAAAACGTCCGTTCGAAAATGTTCGATGTTTTTCTATTGTCCGAACATCGTCCGTCCGTTGTCCGACTCGTACGAACAATGTTCGAAGTTAAAGTTTGTCCGGTCCGTGTCCGTTCGAATCTCTTATAGGACAGGACTAGGACATACCTCTGTCCGGTCCGGTCCGACCCGTTTACACCCCTAGTATTTGGTGGTTTTCATGTACACTTATGGTTATTAGACATGTCTCGAGGAATAAGAGTAACATATGAACATTTATGATTTATTCATTTTTCCCTTTCTCATCTATATTGATGCATGCCGATAAATGTGGACAGCGTTGCTACAAAATAGAGATATTGTATGCTTATAACAAAAAGGAAAAAACATCAAACATTTGCCATGCACATTAGAGCTTAGTGCATGTGGCAACATCACTGTGTTGCATCATAGCAGCAATACTGCGCGTGCCGGCACATCCTGCTGCATAGCAGCCGTGTGACTGCTACTGCATACTGCATAGTACCACTGGGGGTGCTGCAATTTGCAGCACCACTTTGCTCCTGCAATTTGTGCAGTTAAAGCGCTTAGCGGATTCAATGCGGCGGAGGTGCAAAAAGTCATAACGGGGATACAGTGAGGATATATCGGGATATAGCGGATGACTCTAAAATAGCATATAAAACTCGTACTTAATGTTTTTACAAATATATAAATGGTAATTAAATGAAAAGTTTGTTGGATCATGGGTTTTGATTGCTGACAAGACACAACAATTCACGAATCTACGACTACGACAACATCCGGACTCAACGACTCAAAGTATGGTTCATATAGTTATATATTTTAACAAGAGTCATGAAATATGTATATAGAGTCTAGTTTAGTGCTTTGTTAAAATATTTCCTCAAGAATCATCATTCACATCCAAATAAACTTGCATGCATATTTTAATCAAAATAAAGTTTTCAAAAAATGCATGGAGCGGGGCTCGAACCCTGGTCACTAGTTTGGAAGGCAAGTACTCTAACCAAATGAGCTACTATAGTTTTTGCTTAACAACAGAATTCAGTCGACTGAATAACCTGAGTCAATCGACTGAATCTGTGCAGTTTAACATATACATGCATGTTTTTAAATTCAGTCGACTGAATAATCTGAGTCAGTCGACTGAATCTGAACCCGAGAGTTTACACTCTGTAATCAATCGACTGACTCAGACTATTCAGTCGACTGAATTCTGCAACAGTCATTTTTTTGTGAAAAGTCACTTCCTCTTTTGAATAGCCTTCTTCCTCCCCAAGGGTTGCAACCATTGCTATTCGCAGAGAACTCTTCACCAGCAGTTGCAACTCCTTAACTACTATATATATGCATGAATTTCAAGATCAAATCACTTGACTAACTTCACTTACTTGCTTATACTTGAATCATATTTTTTGAATTAACTACTCTCTTGAATTCATACATTCATTGCTTACGTATTCATTTCCATATTCTTCAAGCAATTTAAAACTTCCTAATCTTCATATACACACAACTACACACATCATACTTGAGGAAAAGATTATAGGAAGGGTGTACTACAAGTGACAAATCCGTGTTATTAGAACACACAAAGTCAAAACAATCTTTTATATTTGTTGAAGTCCTGTTCTGCTGCTCAGGCGTGTGAAGTCCTCTTCAGCTGCTAAGGTGAAATCCTGTTCTCCTGCTCAGCTCCTTGTTCGGCTGCTCAAGGGTTGTATAGACCTGTTCCTCCAGGTTAAGTGAGGGTTATTGTTTTAGTGAAATTCCAAAAGGAGTCTGGGACTGGACGTAGGACGGTGCTCCGAACCAGTATAAAAATCTCTGGTGTCATTTTTACCATACTGCTTTTATATTCCGCACTATTTACAGTATTACTATCATCACTATACTCTGTATTATCATATATCCATATTACACGGTCCTGTGCACTTTCATTTGGTATCAGAGCCTGGTATTCTAGAGATCGTAACAACATTCTAGAATAAATGGATACAAAGAGATCTAGTCAAGGAAATAAGAAGAGGAAAAGCAATAAAGAAAAATCAAAGGAGAAAACAAACAAATGCTTCATGGCAAAAGATAATGAGGTTAGTGATCTAACTTTTGATGATATGATAGAAATAAATTCAGAACTTCTAGACACTTTAAAAAGTCTCAAAAGAAAATATAAGGAAGCTCTAGAAAATCAGAAGAAAGCGGAATTCGAAAGAGATATGCTTAAAGACGAGAAGAAAATTTTAGAAGAAGAACTTGAGAAAATTCAAAATTCAGACTATTCTCAACTCGCTCTATTAAGTCAAGAAATAGAAGCTCAAAAAGAAAAGAATAACGCTCTAGCTTCTGAGAATCATGAGTTAAAAACAAAAATTAAAATTGTTGAGTTAGATAACACTAGTCTCAAAACTAAGCTTGATGAGATTACTAAAAATACTTCCAATTTTAATAAAGGAGAGAAAATTTATCCATGATTATTGAAAATTCTCAACCTGCTTCAAATAAGAAGGCATTAGGTTATGTTAAGAATTCAAAAGCTCGCAATGATAAAAGTGGTATAGGATATAATATAATTGATCGTAGAAATAGCACTAGATATGCTTTCATGCATAGTAAAAATATTAGTGCTAGTACTAAATTTCGAGTAAAGTCTAAATCCAATTTTAATATAAATTCAAATACTGCTATGACCAATAATGTTTATAATTTCTCTAGAAGTACAAAATCATTGACGGGAAATATGAATAAAAATTATCTAAGTATTTGGGTTCCTGTTAATTGGAAAAATAGAGAAAAATACATTGATGATTATTTTGATATGGTAGTTAATAATGAAAATTATATTTTTAAAGGTTCAGCCACACCCAAATGGGTATGGTTTCCAAAAAAATAGGAAATTATAAGAACCTTGGGTATCGCATGCTTTAAATGTTAAATTGTTTTTGATACCTTACATTATAAGTAATAGTTATTTTTTTTTATATTGTTCTATGTTAACACTTATGTGGAATATAATTTATGTCATCATATAAACTCTCCTTTTTGTCGATGACAAAGGGAGAGAAAGATATTGCTCTAACACTATTTGCAGGAATAAACGATGCAAGCATAGATCAAAAGAGAGAAAAGATTAATTATTTACAGGAATATATAGCATAGATTCAGGGGGAGAAATCTATAGCACAATTACAGGAATATATTCAGGGGGAGAGATAAGTCAACAAAGCTTGTCGAAGATTCGTCCGTAGCAAATGGAGTTGTCATCATCAAAAAGGGGGAGAATGTTGGATCATGGGCTTTGATTGCTGACAAGACACAACAATTCACGAATCTACGACTACGACAACATCCGGACTCAACGACTCAAAGTATGGTTCATATAGTTATATATTTTAACAAGAGTCATGAAATATGTATATAGAGTCTAGTTTAGTGCTTTGTTAAAATATTTCCTCAAGAATCATCATTCACATCCAAATAAACTTGCATGCATATTTTAATCAAAATAAAGTTTTCAAAAAATGCATGGAGCGGGGCTCGAACCCTGGTCACTAGTTTGGAAGGCAAGTACTTTAACCAAATGAGCTACTATAGTTTTTGCTTAACAACAGAATTCAGTCGACTGAATAACCTGAGTCAGTCGACTGAATCTGTGCAGTTTAACATATACATGCATGTTTTTAAATTCAGTCGACTGAATAATCTGAGTCAGTCGACTGAATCTGAACCCCGAGAGTTTACACTCTGTAATCAGTCGACTGACTCAGACTATTCAGTCGACTGAATTCTGCAACAGTCATTTTTTTGTGAAAAGTCACTTCCTCTTTTGAATAGCCTTCTTCCTCCCCAAGGGTTGCAACCATTGCTATTCGCAGAGAACTCTTCACTAGCAGTTGCAACTCCTTAACTACTATATATATGCATGAATTTCAAGATCAAATCACTTGACTAACTTCACTTACTTGCTTATACTTGAATCATATTTTCTGAATTAACTACTCTCTTGAATTCATACATTCATTGCTTACGTATTCATTTCCATATTCTTCAAGCAATTTAAAACTTCCTAATCTTCATATACACACAACTACACACATCATACTTGAGGAAAAGATTATAGGAAGGGTGTACTACAAGTGACAAATCCGTGTTATTAGAACACACAAAGTCAAAACAATCTTTTGTATTTGTTGAAGTCCTGTTCTGCTGCTCAGGCGTGTGAAGTCCTCTTCGGCTGCTGAGGCGAAATCCTGTTCTGCTGCTCAGGTCCTTGTTCGGCTGCTCAAGGGTTGTATAGACCTGTTCCTCCGGGTTAAGTGAGGGTTATTGTTTTAGTGAAATTCCAGAAGGAGTCTGGGACTGGACGTAGGACGGTGCTCCGAACCAGTATAAAAATCTCTGGTGTCATTTTTACCATACTGCTTTTATATTCCGCACTATTTACAGTATTACTATCATCATTATACTCTGTATTATCATATATCCATATTACACGGTCCTGTGCACTTTCAAAGTTAACATTCAATTGAATTATAATTAATACATAAATTTTTTAAATAAAAACATATGCGAATATACTGTAATAAACTTAAAACTGTTATATAACATAACTGAATTTAGTAGAATATTAAAGTATCTTCATTTCTAAAAATATATTAAAAATTCAATTAATTAAATTAATTTCATAATTTTTATAATGTATAAATGTCATTTTTCGATTCATTTCTTTTAAAGAAGATATAGTGGAAATAACAGAATATAGCGGGAATAACGGGATATAGCGGGGCTTAAAGCGGAAAGACTATATTTGGGGCTATATGGAAAAATCGTAGCGGTAGATATCCGCTATGAGATATAGTAGGGTTATAGCGGGGTAATAGCGGGGCATTAACTGCACAGCCTGCAATCAGCAGCAACATTAACGTTGTTACATGCATCAGCACAAGCTACATGTACGCTATTCTCTAGGATTAATTTCTTACCTACTGCAACTCATGAACGAGGCACCACTGTAATACATTCCTAATGGGAAAAAATTCAGATTCATACGATTGTACTGTAATTGTCAAATCCAGGGGATATAATAAAAAAAATCATGGGTTGCCTTTGTATTACCTAATTAAGTGTTAACTTTGTGAAGTATCATTAATCCTAAATGTTGACGTAATCAATGAAATCAATATTTGTTTTTTTACATAATAGAGGTATTTGTTTATTCAATTATGGGCATAGGAATACACATGCGCAAATGGTCTGTATTTGAATTCGATGACCTACAGTATTATATGAGTGATTCATTTTTTGAAATGAGCGCGCATGTTACTTTGTAATATGACTAGATGTATGGGTATTATAACTTTGGCCATGATATTGAGTTAATCATCTTTGCATATTTATTTAACTACAGCTGACTACGTAAGTCCAATTTTTATTATAGTTTATTTGTAGAGACAAATGCATGCTACGCCTAACCCTCCATTTTCACATTGAAGAAAGACCAATGACGTATAACCAACACAACACTTTTGATTTATACACCACATTAACTCTTACAAATTGCAAAACCAGTAACAATTAGTCAATAAGATAAAACTTTTACGGAGTTATCACTAATTGTATAATAGAAATCCATGTGCGAAGCACGGGTTCGCACTAGTTTAAATATTACTACTAACGTTTCTTTAAGTTGTTTACTATTTTCGAATACATTATAAATGAATGCAAGCAAATGAGTTATAAATATGAGGATTGATCAAAGAAAATTAAAGTTATAATAGACTCAAGACAAATGGAACATAAGTGCTTCAATGAAAAATAAAATAGAAGTATTCAGTAAGTCTAACAAGCCATAGAATTTTGTTAAAGACCCCACAACAAATATCCTTGGCATTCCTCTTTCATTTCACTCTATTTTTAATCTCTGACATCTTTGTATAAACATACAACTTGAGTTTTAAAATGTGGAAGGCAAAATTAAATTTTAGAAATGGTAAATAAATTTTTTCTACAGTATGTCAACATACTCTCTAGGGATATGTCGACATAGAGAAAGTTATTTTGAAACTCAAATTTTAAATGGAAGGAATTTGGCGTCATCTCTTCACCAATGGACACATCTCTAGAAAATGAATTTTATAAGGATTCGCAAATTCAGACGAGTGAGCTTGTATTTGAATTCTCAATCTCCATCTCTCTGGCCTCGTCATATTCCTCATTAAATTCAAAGATATATTGTTATTAAAAGTCTATAGGATCATTATAGTGAAACTACAAGAATTTGAATTGGAGATACAACTAATTGCCATACTCTAGTATTGTTTGTGAAGAGAAAAGTGTTCTCACAATCCGTGGTTTATCTTATGACTTATTGAATTGTTAGATCATAAAGGTGTTGTTGTCACACGTGGAAAGCAAGGAAGTGATATTTGAAATTTTGTATAGGAAGTACAGTACTAGGCGTAAGATTGTATCCAAACCATAAATGAAAATTCCTTGTGCCTTTTGCTTTATTTCATTTAGTTTACATTTACCATTCGATTATCTACTCATATTTGTGATTTTATACTGAACTAAGTAGATAACTTTTAAATTGACAAGTTAACTTTAAAATAATTTATATACTGTAACGACCTAGATTTTGGACCTGTCAAAATACCGAAAAATCCGTCCGTTCTAAAACCAACAAATGAAAACTACCATTTTAACATATTATAATCTGATAAATATATCACATTGTCCTAAATGAACATGATACATGCATCAGTATATTTTCAGAGTTTAATTATTTATTCTACTGAGTGTATTTTAATACTTGAAAAATAATAAACAACAAACATGAAAATATTATATTATTATTTTTGGGGCTGTATCACTACTACTTGTGATTGCCTACGTATCCCTATCTAATTGGATACCCAATTAGATACAGGATCAAGTCAACGTAGTTCTCGAACCACAAATAGACTCCATAGGAGCCTACGATGCAACAAACGAATATGTAATTCCCAACTACATAGCATATAGCATGCAAATGTAACTTCCAAATATATCCACTTAGGCTTATATCGTTTAATTTAGATTTTGAAAATCTATTTAATTTTATTATTTTCAAAATATAATCTTTTTCGAAAATAATCTCTTCGAATTGAATTCCCGATTTTATTTCAAATCAATTTGAAATAATAATATATATCTTTTGTATCAAATCATACTTTATTTCGTGATCTTAAAATAAATCATTTTTTATGCAAAGGATATTAAATACTCT
Source organism: Allium fistulosum (assembly GCA_030737815.1). NCBI lineage: Eukaryota > Viridiplantae > Streptophyta > Magnoliopsida > Asparagales > Amaryllidaceae > Allium > Allium fistulosum. The sequence continues at coordinate 875,695,717 of CM060906.1, forward strand.
ATATAAAACCATATAAAATATATGCAACCGGATCAGGAGGTTTCTAACCATAACAAGGCAATTGGGTCCCAGCGATAAAAAAAAGATCGTATATCCCTCTCTTCATCTAGCAGACTATACCGAGGCTACAGAAAATTTGCATATCCTTTGTCCACCTTTTCAGTTATAGGTTACCCGAATCATCTGTAACATAACAAATCATTTTACATCCCAAAGTGATAAATCGTTCTCACTACTATTCATAATTACTTTCAATCATAGTATTTTCGTTTCCCAAAAACTTTTGAAATCATTTTCAAACATCGGGTTTTTAGTGCTCGAAATTATTTTCGTTTATAAAACAATTTTATAAACCATTTTATGGAAATCACTTTTATATATAATCCCTTCAAAAATATTTATTCTCGTAATATTTCCATTACTTTCCAAAAGAAATCATTTCAATTCAAAATATAAAATATCTTTTATTTCCAAATTTATAATAAACATCTTTTGTTATAATATCCGCTTAACTAATATTCTCATCAAACATCTTATAGTCAAACTATGAAATTCTAATCATAAGGTGTCCGTATTAAATCATCCTCAATTTATTGTCAACCCAGCCCATGCATATAAAAAGGGTTATTGCTCATAAACTGGCTGAGCTTAATTCAAATAATCAATCAATGAATTTAAACATAACAAGAAATGGAACTTCATCTTATCAAACATTTATAACACTTTTTATTTTATCTTGAGTTAAAAAGGTTTGAGTAAATCAATTTAACTTTTCCCTCCGTCGGGCCAGGCCAAATAGCTAGGGGGAGTAGGCAACTGGTTTCTCAAACACCAGCCTAGAGACTACCATTCTGTCACCCATAAGGCTATCAAGTTATTTTATTGACTTAAATATTGTTGATATTTATTTTAGAGCATCCGGCCTTTTCCTCTAACATGTTCCATCCCTCGCCCAAGTCTCATTGGATCTCATAGACGAAACACGTGTACTAGTCGTTTCGCATACCCCATTGAGTATTTAACTTTTAATTAACTTTTAAAATACTTAACTTAACTATCCAAACATATTTAACATCATGATAACACATAAATAAACAAGCACAAAAGCATATCATAGCATCATAGAATATTAAATAAAAGTGTAAAACATTTCTTATCTTAAAACTATCCTTTTTAATCACTATAGCACTTCTTCTTCCAATTTAAAGCCAAGGGGAGGTCGGCTATGGATTAGAGGATGGAGGTGACGGAAGCCATTAAAGTAGAGGTGAAGAAGAAGAAGAAAAGGAATCTAATGTGTTAAATTATGATGCCCTAGGGTCTTATTTATAGCCGTAGAAAAATGTGAAAAATTACTAAACTACCCTTAGATATTATCAAAATATCTCTTACAACATCAAATTCTTGCCAACATACTCAAGTGCATGCATTAATAAGATGTAATGCGATAAGACATATTGCAAAAATATCTTAAGCATGGAATGACATGCATTAATGGTGGATTTGATTTTTGATTTTTGGCGAAAAATATCTTAAATAGTTTCTATAGCTTTGATTTGATTAATTGTGTATTTGTATATATGTATGTATATGTATGTTTATGCATGTGTGTGCATGTACAAACAATATTGCAACAACTTAAAACAATTTCTATTCATCAAACTATTGAGATTCTGGGATCCGAATTCTGATCATATTTTCAGTTTTTGATCAAACTATTTATTTATGTAAACAAAGATTAAAAAGAAATTTTTTATCATCTTTAAATGCTCATTTTATAAAATCATGACATCATAATTATTTTTATTTCCAAAAATGGAACAATATTTTATTTACTTAGTTTTCTTTTAATTACTAAATAAGTGTATGCAGAAAAATTATTCAAGTGGATACTTTGAGAAAAAATCATTTTTATCGAGAACCAATTTTCGTTGCTTTTTCCGGTATAATTCAAAATATCCATTTTTGTTAACAAATTTTAGAAATTAGTTCACCATTATTATTTATCGTACAAAACATGATTATTTATTTAAAATGATCTGATATTTGAATATTTAAAATTAATCAAATATCCTTGATTAAGTGATAAAAATATGGATCGTTACATTCTTCCCTTCTTAAAAGAATTTCGTCCTCGATATTCCAAGGACGGAAAAATATAATGAAACCAAACAATTAAGTACACCTAAAAATAAATATCACCCATACCCCCGGTCGAGGTACGGTGCCTTATTCTAACCATCTTATTTATCAAATTAAGGTAGTTTTATTTTAAGATTCTAAGGTTGCTTCACTAACCTAGACAAATTTTACTTAGGCAACTAACCTAACCTCTGATACCGTATGTAACGTCCCGGGTTTTTGGACCAGTCAAAACGTCGAAAAATCCATCCGTTCTAAAACCAACAAATGAAAACTGCCATTTTAACATATTATAATCTGGTAAATATATCACATTTTCCTAAATGAATTGGATACATGCGTCACTAACTTTTCAGAGTTTAATTATTTATTCTATTGGGTATACTTTAATACATGAAAAATAGCAAACAACAAACAAGAAAATATTATATTATTATTGGGGCTGCATCACTACTACTTGTGACTGCCTACGTACACCTATCTAATTGGATACCCAATTAGATACAGGATTAAGCCAGCGTAGTTCTTCAACCACAAATAGGACTCCATGGGAGCTTGCGATACGACAAACAAATATGCAATTTCCTAACTACATAGCGTATAGCATGCAAATGCAGCTCCTAAATCTACCCTCTTAGGCTTATATCATTTCATTTAGATTTTCAAAATCTATTTAACTTTATTATATTCCAAAAATATAATCTTTTTCGAAAATAATCCTTTCAAACTAAATTCCTGGTTTTATTTCAAATCAATTTGAAATAATAATATTTTTTTTTCAAATCATACTTTACTTTGGGATCTTAAAAAAATCATTTTTTTAAATGACATTAGATACTCTATATAAAAGCATATAAAAATATATGCAACTTGATCGGGGGGTTTCAAGCCATAATAAGGCAACTGGGTCTTAGACTTCCAAAAATAATAGATGTGTATACCCCTCTGTTCGTCGAGCAGACTACACCGAGGCTACAGAACATCTTCACCTCCCTTGCCCACATTTGTACTTATGGGTTACCTAAATCATTGGTAACATAACAAATCATTTTACATCCCAAAGTGATAAATCATTTTCACTAATATTCACAATTACTTTCAATCATAGTATTTTCATTTCTTAAAAACTTTTGAAATCATTTTCAAACATCGGGTTTTTAGTCCTCGAAATTCTCTTCGTTTATAAGACACTTTTATAAGCCATTTTATTGAAATCACTTTTATATATAATCCCTTCAAAAATATTTATTCTCATAATATTTCTATTACTTTCCAAAAGAAATCATTTCAATTCAAAAAATAAAATATCTTTTATTTCCAAAATTATAATAAACATATTTTATTATAATATCTCCTTAACCAATATTCTCATCGAACATCTTATAGTCAAATTGTGAAATTCTAATTACAAGGTGTTCGTATTAAACCATCCTCGATTTATTATCTACCCAGCCCATACATATAAAAAGGGTTATTGCTCATAAACTGGCTGAGCTTAATTCAAACAATCAATCAATGAATTTAAACATATTGATAATTGATAATCAACACTTATTTTATCAAACATTTATAACACTTCTAATTTATTGGATTAAATGGTTTGAGTAAATCAATTTAACTTTTCCCTCCACCAGGCCCAGCCAAATAGCTAGGGAAAGCAGGCAACTAATTTTCGAAATACCAGCTTAGACACTACCATTCTATCACCCATAAGGCGGTCAACTTATTTGATTGTCTCAAATATTGTTAATATTTATTTTGAAGCATCTAGGCTTTCCTTCGACATGTCCTATCCTTCGCCCAAGTATTCTTGGATCTCATATATAAAACACGTGTACTAGTCATTTCCCCATACCCCATTAAGTATTTAACTTCTTAATTAACTTTTAAAATACTTAATTAACCATCCAAACATATTTAACATCATGATAACACACAAATAAACAAGCATAAAAGCATATCATAGCATCATGGAATATTAAATAAAAGAGTAAAACTTTTCTTATCTTAAAGCTATCCCTTTCAATCAATATAGCACTTCTTCTAACAATTTAAAGCCAAGGGGAGCTCGGCCCACGGATGAGAGGATAGAGGTGATGGAAGCCATTAAAGTAGAGGTGAAGAAGAAGAAGAAGAAGGAATTAGATGTGTATAATTGTGAAGCCTTAGGGTCTTATTTATAGCCTTAGGAAAATGTGGCAAATTACTAAACCACCCATTGATATTATCAAAATATCTCTTACACCACATCACATCAACATCAAATCCTTGCTAACATACTCAAGCGCATGCATTAATGAGATGTAATGTGATAAGATATATTACAAAAATATCTTAAGCATTGAATGATATGCATTAATGGTAGATTTGATGTTTGCTTTTTGGAGAAAAATTTCTTAGATATTTTCTATAGCTTTGATTTGGCTAATTGTGCATACATATATGTATGTATATGTATGTTTATGCATGTGTATGCATGTACAAACAATGTTGCAATAACTTAAAATAGTTTCTATTCGCCAAACCGTTGAGATTCCGAGATCCGAATTCTAGTCATATTTTCATTTTTTAATCAAACTATTTATTTATTTATATAAACAAAACTTGAAAATAAATTTTTTATCATCTTTAAATTCTCATTTTTGAAAATGATGACATCATAATTATTTTTATTTCCAAAAATGGAACAATATTTTAAATACTTATTTTTGTTTTAATTACTATATAAGTATATGCAGAAAAAATTATTCACATGAATACTCTGAGAAAAACTTATTTTTATCGAAAACCGATTTTCATCACTTTTTCCGATATAATTCAAAATATCCATTTTTGTTAACAAATTTCAAAAATTAGTTCATCCTTATTATTTATTGTACAAAACATGATTAATTTATTTAAAATAATCATAAATTGGATATTTAAAACTAGTTAAATATTGTAGATTAAGTGATAACATTACGGATTGTTACATATACACTCTAGTATACTAGTGACTTTAAGAGCCATTTCGCATATGTGATAACCTGTCTTTTCGACCCTTAAGAGTCGACACTAATACATCTACGATATTCATGTGCCAAACATCCAAGTGGTAGAAAGATAAATTGTGCGAGTAAAAGGCAAAAAAAGAAAAGACAGAATGGAATCTCACATCGTGACGAGTAAAATATAATATCCAAATGATCTTTAACAAAGAAAAACTTTAATATTCAAACAACATCAGAGTCTAATATATCATCAGCCCAGACAGTTATAACAGCATGTCTTTGCAAATGCTGATAAATACAATTAAGAAACACAACGCAAATAAAAATATTGAAATACATTTTGGAAGGATCCAGCTCGTCTCTTGAAGCTCAAAAGCATCCAAAGCTAATTCTGGAATGTTACTCGGGTCTGTCTTGAGTATTATAAGAAAATAACATCTGGATCAGTCTGGAAAACCAGCATGAGAAACTCAAATCAAATGGGTTGTAATATCTTATAAAACCTTTCAAAAATAAAGGTATCTTATAAGACAATGCCGCACATAAACATGAACAACTTTTTATCTTACGATAACCAAACGATTTTTAAAGAAATTACAATGATATTACAATAATGTCTAGGTTTTAAAACAAATAAATAACATAGCTGAAATGCTTGCATCTCACCTTCCAACATATTTGGGCACAACTAAGTCTGTATGGCACTTGTTGGAGAATAAATTCCATACAATGACAATGTACTGGGGTACCACCTATCCTAGTACACCTCTAGATAAAATGTACAGAGGGCCTCACATTGAACCCTTGCACGACAAGTTTGGCCTACCCTTTACTGGATAATACCGAATATGTCACCATCCCGGTTGCATTACAACCTTTCTTCATGAGCTCACATGCACATGCCAAATCCATAAATAGTGATCTGGAAAGGTAATGACCATGCCCTAATGGGTGCGAGCCACATAACCTTGCGGCATATCCCATGTTTTAGTCATTCTCGATTGTGAGGCTTGAGGCTACGATTACCATTTCTTTAGCAAATCCCACTTGGAATGCTAACACTGCACTCCAAGCAATATTGCAATGTCAGCATTCACCGATACAAGTTGTCCAGGATATGAACAAATCAAAGGCACTACTTCTACTACATCCCTTTTGGAATCACTCTCGGGATTAGTAATAAGTAGGCTTTGCACTTCAAAGATCTTCGTCTTCGATCATCTTTAAGATGTTTCTAATTCAAATGCTTATGTTGGTTCCAAGTAGTTTTCGGATTACTCATACTTATCTGATCCCAGTCTCTTCAAACCAACATTCAATAGTTTCCGACAAACTCAATTTCAATTTTTCGGAAATAAACAAATAATACATAAGAGCAGAGATCATCTCCTAACCATTTAAGTGGACAGATTTCCTTATCATTTGTCCTGGAAGAACAAAATGGGTTTATACGTTCAGTATAACATCACCGAAGATAACTGTACCATATAATTCGCATGTTTCTCCAAGATATTTCTAGAGTTATATTTGGATAATATTTAATAGTCTATTATTTAGCTGTCAAATAAACAAACAATCAAACATAGATTTAATTTCATATGGAATCCACGAAGCCTCTTTAATTAATCTTCATTAATTAAATCACTTCAATTATTTATAAAAATATTCATGTACTTATCAATAGCTAACACATCACTTTTTCAATATTAATTAACTGGCATACAAATAAAAGTCCAAATTTATATAGTAGCAGAACGGAGATTTATCCTGCTAAATAGATGTTCAAAGTAACCTATTTAATTTAAATATAGCAGAATGGTGTTTTATTCTACTAATGGAATGTTAGTGCTAAAATATAATTATCTAACTATGTAATTATTTTCTATCACTATTAATTTATCATCAAACTATACTTCACAAGAATTATCGACCATTTTTATTAAAGTGTTGTACTTGTCAATATAAGTGTAGTGCAAGAAACCATGGGTTAAACATACCTGAAATAGTGAGTTATCTCTATTTAAAGTTAACACATTTAAAATAAATAATTTAATTAACTAAAATATCATTAAACTTCACCCACTTTCGAGCCAAAACCCAACCCAACTCCCACTCTTCTTCCCTAGTATAAATCCCCGAATCAATTCAAATCTCCCAAACCAACTCTTGTGCACGAAACATGCACGTGCATGCTACCGACACGCCACCCCGACCACCGATTGACGAACCAACCCCACCCACAAACTCCACTAGCCACGCTTGACTTGCCTACTCCTTCACCATCTACTTTGGCAGCCTCAATCAAAATACGATCGATCAAACCCAATTTGAAACATGCCCAAGAAAATAAAATGCAGGGACAACTCCCCTTTTTCGTTACCACGCACCACTTTAGCCACTGCACCAACTCCATCATCTCCGCCATCAATCCACGCACCCTTGCCCAAACCCACGACCAACCAACGCCATGTGTCGTCGTCATGAGCTTCATTTTCGAATGCTAAACCCAAAACACATGAAACCCTAAACCTAGCTCACTTAAGTAACTCCAACCACATACGACCACGCGACCACCTCCATCACCTTTTCCATCACCCAAGCCTCCTCCCAGCTTCAAAGCTCCACCCCTAAACCCTTAGATCGCTAGAATTTCCTAACTAACCAAAAACCAATCATCTAACCCCCACAACATAACCCCAACCCCTAAAATTATGCGACTAGCTTCAAAAATCATGATCTACAAATACGAACACGACTGTACACTCCGTTCATCAATTCATGCTCGTCAAAAAATTTTCATTATTCGACCATTCACTCTAATCCACACATTTCTGACACGCTGCTCGACGAAACAACACACAACTATGTTTAAAAAAAACTAGAGACTAAGATGAACAATTTTACAATTGATGGCAATGGCTAATTTTCGATGAAATAAGAGATGTTGACTTTTGAATATGAAAGGAGGATTTTTATTTCTTGTTCCAGAGAACAAGAAAAGGAAAGAAGAAGATATGTCAGTGTTTGTATCCATATATCTCTATATATGTATCATTTACAGCAAGCCTAACATTCATGTTCAAAGCAAATACCAACATAATATGATTTAAAACAATTACATAAAACATGAGTATCATATCAAAATCAAAATTCTAACAAATACACAATATTCATTATTTTTAAAAACATATAACAAAGTTTAGAGTGCTCATTTTTGTGACGACCCACCTTTTTGGACGGTTTAAATAGACAATAAACCACATATGTCTAACTCAAACCATTTAAAAGGGCAAATTATCAATGGGTTTTAATAAGAAAATAAGAGAAAAAAAGGAAAACAAAACACATAATCTCGCAGCGGAATGACAAAATATAATAATCAAATAAATAGCTCATGAAGATGTTTTGCAATATACATTTGATTACACAATTTTTACAACATAATCAGAGTACAATCAACAAACATACCAAAATAATGCAGCTAAATAATAATAGTAATTATGATCAAGCAAACTCCATCTTCATCTTCTTTATGGAATAATGTCTTCAACACTGAAATTCTCAAGCTGACCCGAGCGTAATGAAAAGACAAAACTCTCAAGTCGGAACTAAAAGTTCTTATGTAAGTTAAATAAATAACAAGTAAATATGAGTGTAATAGCTTCAGAGATGTTACGGGATTTTCCATCTCCTATCAAGTGTACAACGTGAGTACAATAACTTAAGAGATGTTACCGGATTTTCCATCTCCTAAGGATCCGTCAAACTATTTATATGTTGTAAGATACGCTATATATGTAATGTCTATTAATAAAATGAATATTTTTCCTCGCGTTAAGGCTTTACATTAATCCCCCTTAACACATTTTTAAGCATTGTCCTACAGTTTTCCTTAGTAACACAACCAGCAACGTCGATAGCCAGGGAGGCATCGTGATATGACAACACTAAAAAAATTGTAGTGGTCAAGAATAAGGATAAAAAGTATGACAGGGCACGTGAGGCGATGCCCAAGGTAGGATACTATCGTTTTGCATTTCCTGACAGGTGGTAACCCCTAATGGCCCACCGCGTCCAACACTCCCAAAATCCGAAGGTGCGCACCAATCAAGTTTCAAAGTCAAGATGGTAATATGAAGATGTGTGTCCGCTAGCGGTAGCTAGCCTCATTGGTCAGGTATGGCTCCTGTTTTAGTCATTTCAAATAGACACAAGTGTCGGGGCTATCCATCATTGTTCTCTTTCTTCAAATCCAGCAAATGCCTCCAAATCAACCTCTACATCCTGGATAACATCCACCGCGTACACAGTTGTTAAAGTGGTTCCTGTATTGACAGAGAGTATGCCAATATACGGCCCCGTTCTCTTTAACAACCAAACGTCATTTTTCATATCGGTTGGTTCTTTTAAATTTCAAGAACAAGTCATATTTCATATCAAAATATCAGATTCACTTCAAAATCATTTCGAATCCAAAATAGATTATACCTTCATATCAAAACATTCGTATTTAAATCAATGATTTAAATCTAAATAGTTCCCCCTTTTAAACAGTTCGAATATTGAAAATGGTTTTGAATAATTAAAATAGTTTGAATATTGAAAGTAGTTTGGATAATTAAAATAGTTTAAAGATTGAAAATAGTTTAGAATATAAAAAAGTTTTAATATTGAAAATAGTTTAGATAATTAAAATAGTTTATATATTAAAATAGTTTAGTTATTAAAATAGTTTATATATTAAAATAGTTTAGTTATTAAAATAGTTTATATATTAAAATAGTTTATATTAAAACTGTTTCTTCTTCCACAACAATTTGAACTCATGTTCCAATTCCAAGTCACAACGAAAACAAATTTTCAACTTCCAATTCAAATCAACTTCATATTCGATTTCAATTTAAATCAACCTCAATTCAAAACAATTTCAAACTCTACTTCAAATTCAATTTAAACAGTTCTATTCAAATGGCTGGAAGTTTCAATTCAATTTCTCATTTTAAAACAGTTAAGTTTAAATCCATTTCACATCCAAAACTTTGAATTACCGATTAAAGAAAATTCAAAGTTTAAATTAAAATTAAACCTTTAAAACGATTCACTTTCGGTAGATATAAGTCATTTCTCAAATTTTAACCTAAGATTTTAAATTAAATCCTTTAAACACTTTCATTTAAACCGTTTTAATTTCAACATTTCAAATCTCAATTTATAAAATAATTCAATTCATCTAAATCAAATTTTATTCTTTTAAAACAATATCATTTAAACAAATTTAAATTCAAGATTTAAAACCAGTTAATTTAACCAAATCCGGTGTCCGTATATAATTTCTACCCTATGGCCAAGTGATCAGTTATTTCAATTTTAATTATATGGATGGATATATATCATTTCAACCCATAATTAAATGACATATGTATATATCATTTCAACCTATTTCTTAGTTCATTCAATTTATTACAAGTGACAATTTGTAAGATTCAAATAATAAATAGGATAATAACAGGGATATGTTAAAATAATTAAACAACCATGCATCCGATCATCAATCAATAGTCATTCAATAAAAATCAACATCCTAATCAACCAACCTATCACAACAGTTACTAGTTATCAATTGTTGGTGTTTAACTAACAATTAATTTCAATATTTATTTAAATGCTAATTTAATTCAATATAAAATTCAAATTAAATTTAAATGAAAATTTAAATTACCAAACAACAATCACTAAATTGTTATCACTTCATAATTTCAATTTAACTATCGTCGGAAATTTAGTATTGCGAGAGTGGGTTATATCACTCATCTTTGATTTATAGTCCATTAAAAATCCAACAAAAGCCCAAAATTTCAACAGTATCAAATTAAACCAAACCAATTTCATGTTGTTTGGAATTTTGATACGAGTCCAACGGAAGAAACCGCGCATCAATCGGAGTTTGTATGCAAAAGTTATGAAGGATAGAACATTTGAAAATTTTAAAATTAAATAAAAATAAATGAGGGAAAAAACGTAATTACCCACATCTCCCTCAACCCTAAATGCGATCAACAAAACCCATTGGCCTTTGTTTTCATCGACCAACTGCTACACCTAAGTGTGCCTATTCTTCGATCGGACCCCGCCGTTGAGGAGCCATAACCGAGCCGCACCTAATGGACCCTGCACGACCGCCTCCTGGAGCTCTGCGCCCCCGCTCCCCTTTGTCGCCAATTCTGGCAAACTCGAGCGTGTACATTACGATCGGACACCATGGTTCGACTCTATTCGCCAAGCTTTACACCATGGTACCCTCCGATCGTCGTATGGTCGATGATCCACCGTTAAACCAAAACCCTAGAATGGACGATCGAGACTTCTTAGCCAATTTCTGATCAAACCGAGACTCGATTGCAAAAACGAATTGTAGACACTAATTTCGTTCATCGAGAGCTTCACGATGATATATATTATGATATGGTTTGAGTAGTTTGAATTTTTGGATTTGATTTGAAATCTGTAATTAGGTCTTTGGGATATTGACCATTGAGAAGGAGCAGATTAGAACTGAAATGTACGTACAGGAAATAGAACATAAGGCCACTAGGGTTTCATAACAGAGTATATATAGACAAAGATGGACAGGAATGGATGGAACATATCGATTGGCCCAAGTGACAACAAAGGCCTGAAAAGTCCGTTTCGTTCCCGAAACGAAAATTGGTCATCCTACATGTCGAAATATAGGTTTTCAATATTTTTAAACTCAATGAGACTAATTTCAAACCCTAATTCTATTGCCTATAGAATTTAGCTTTAAAATCAAATTATATTTATTTTTTTGCGTTAATTAAAACAAATTATTATTAAACTGATTTAATCACTTTTTATTTCTAAATTAAAAGTTTCTATCATCATTCTTGATTAAACATGAATTTAATAATCTTTTGAAATACAATTTTTCATGTCAAATCCAAGATTTAAATATTAAATTAATTTCAATGTTTAATTACAACTATAAAAAAAATCTGAGTTCATTATAATTTAAATTTCAAACAAATTCTTTTATTTTGATTTACATGCTCTTATATTAAATCGACAATTCTTTTATGTAATTTATTTAACAAAAGTTTCCATTTATTACAACTATTATTCTACAGTTAACGTTTTTGCTCATATTAATCGAAATATTTCAATTATATTAATTTCCCATTTGATTACCAAATTAATTTCAAAACGGATAAACCAGATGAATGAGAATAAAACAATTGTTACATTTAAATAATTTAAACACATTTCTGAATTTATTGTTTACAACAAAGGTTAATAATCTATGTACTAAATTATTGATTTCTTAATGCATGCTAAAACCAATTAAATTAAATAACCTATGATTTCTCTTTTTAATACGTCATTTATTTTATTCCTTAATAACCTTTTTTATTACCATCTTTACCTCATTGAAGTTTGTCGTTTTAGAATTCATTTAAAATCAAGTTATATATTCTACCAAAATTTTACATTATTAAATCACTAATTTTAATTTCTGACAATATTAAATTCCAAAGTCTTATTTAATTTAATATTTTTAATTGTCAAAAATACAGATTGGTACAATCTCCTCCACTCAAAACTTTTCGTCCCTGAAAAGGAACAAGAAAGAATCAAGGAATTTGATATATTTTATTCAAAGTAGTCAATTTATAAACAATTAAACTTACATATTTAAGTCTAATACAAATTTGAAAATAACTCATCTTCTACAAAAAATTTCTAAGTCCAAGATTTACAAAAAAATTCGGCAGCATCTCCTTTCCGCGGATAGGTTCGGAAAAATAACAATATCAATAATTACATGGTATATATCATATTTCAATAATAAAGCATCCCAAACCATGGGAAAAACAATTAAATACTGCTACAAAAACCGTAATCCGAAAATGTACCTATTTGTCGGACAAACAAACCTCTATTTATGAAACCAAAAGCAATAGTTATTGCTTCCATAAACCTGTATCTTACCTATATAATCCAAAAGAGTTAAAACTATGTAAAAAGAGTAATATATTAGTTGTTCCAATCAATAGCACAAGCAACACAACATATATAATAATCATATGCAACGAAAGCAGTACAACCATTATATGCAACAAAAGAATCCATCACACGTCCATAGCAATCAAAAACTAATGGTTAGTCTAGGTTCAGAAACTTTTCATCGTACAAGGGTGATAAATAAACTACCAAGTGTACCTTACGCTCAACAGCCTTAGGAAATTACTCAATAGATTATTCATACAACCTCAAACGATTTGAAGTATCATTTCCAAAACTTCCTATAAGTTAGCAACATAGAATTTATATATTATTTATGTTTGTACAATGTACATATCTCATTTATACACAATATCATTTCTGATCGCTTGCTTGAATACACAAATTTGACTTTCGAACTAGTATTATTAACTCGACTCCTTTAGTGCGGATTCTGATCCGATTTCTTGATTAGAAATCTCCATTTTCCTTCATAGCTATAAAATATGGTAGAAAACTTCAAAATCATATAAAAATTCGTATCAAATATTCACCATCAAGAATCGAGCGAAAAATCCTAATTCGGACTGGTGTGAATTTCCACAAATCATGTATTCGAATCTTGATCAGAACTGTTATGCGAATAAAATGATCTACGCACAACTTTCTTATTTTATTCTATTGGTTTTTTCTACACATTATTTACTTTTTAATTGTTTTCTTATTTCTCATTCATTTATCCCAGATCATCTTTTATTAATTTATATTCATTTATTTACGTAAATTATTTCCCATTCAATATTTAAAATCATCAATGAATAAATTTTTAAAGTATTACATATGTTTCTTTGCAGTTTAATTCACAATTATTATTATATAACTTGATTTCCATTTAATATTAATATTCATTAATGGATCATTTCATACTTAAGTTTCTCTAATTTTTAATTCACATTTATTTCTTCATATATAGTATCATTTAATAATAAACTAAGTTTTGAATCATTTCAACATTTTCTTAAGTTTATAATCATTTACTTAAATTGTATTCACTCTTTACTATTCAATTAATTATTAAGCATTTCAAACATTGACTTAAGTTTATAACATTCCTTGTACATCTTAATTCTTTATCTATATACAGACATACTTTCATTTTGAAACATTTTTATTACTTAAGTTTTTACTTGTGTGATATTCCATTATCTTTTATTTTACAAGTTACAAACTTCAGTTGTATATTTTTATTGAACACCTAGCTTTAAATTTTAGATTTTCCATTTCCTTCCAATAATTGAAAATCACTCATTAACAGAAAACTTAAGAACTAAATACTGGGTTTCATTTCAAATCATCTTGAAATTATATATACTTATCTTTTGTATATCAAATCTTACTTAGGAAATTAAAATTAAAATTTGTTTATCAAAACAAATGTGTTGCAAAGCTACTATAGTGGTCTTCCCACTTTGAAACTCGAAACTGAATGTTAATGATGCCGCAGTCATCACCGAAATTATTTTCCAGTGACAGAAGAGGGGACTACAGAACTTATTTTCTTTAAAATTCTTTTAAAACATTTTGAAAACATTTCTATTTGCAAATACTTCCAAATAATACTAATATATTTTTCTCCAAATCTTTGAAAACCAATTTCAAAACAACGAAATTTAAATTTTCAAATTTCCAATCTTAAATTCCTTTTATTCGTAAATCATAATTTATAAACCTTATTTATAAAATTATAGTTTCTAATAACATACAATAGTCAATAGTTTTTAAGAACCTTGACCAACTGTAACAACCCGCATATTATACGATTGTATATTTAAATATTTTATTTAAATATAGCATCGTTAGTCGGATTTAAGTCTGAAATGTCACCTTTTGCAAACAGTCGAATTAGGACTCGAGACCACTTCCATTGAGTCCAAAATTGCATTTGCGACCTTTTTGAGTATAAATATCGATATGTTTGGAGTTAAGTAAAATTTTGATATTTTCATTTAGGGCTTTGGGTTTGGGTTTCAACCCACCAACCTAACAAATAACCCAACTCAACTCCTCTTCATTCATTCCACTCCTCATTTCCTAACACTCTCAAGCTAAAGTAAAAATGGGGGAAAGAAGAGGAAATTAAAATTCCTAAACCTTAGCTTTGATTAGGAAACTCAAATTCAAGTCCAAAATCCAAGAGAAGCTTAGGTAAGCACCCTCTTCATCTTCGCCATCTCAATCCCTCTTCAATTTTCAGAAATTCCTATAACCTAACTTAGGAAAAACTTCACCTTTGATAATAGATTGAAGATTCTAGAGGGGTTGTTGAGGAGAAATCAATCTTTGCTTGTTCTAGAGCTTCTCATTTGTTGTTTTGGGTTTAAAAGGTGAGTTTTTGAACTCACATTTATGTCTATACATTTGATAGTTGTTAGGTAGGAATTACTAACACCTATTGCTTGTCCATTTACCTTTGAATTGAACTGGTTTGATGAATATTCCAATTTTTGGTGTTTTGAAGTCAAAAGAATCTTTAAAAATCCTATCTTTGATGTTTGAACACGTTTTTGGGGTGTATCGAAGAGCCTACAAGGCTAGGTTGTCGCTTGGCATAAATCCCCAGTCACCGTTGCTCGTCTGATCGCTTCCTGTTAGGATTTTTGCCCTTCGTGGGGCTAGACTGATTTTACTACAAATTACAGTTCAGTCGACTGAACTGTATAGTCAGTCGACTGAACCTGGAAACAGAATGTTTCTAGGTATCATATCAGTCGATTGACTATATAGTTCAGTCAACTAAAACTGGGAACAGAAAGTTCCTGTCCCTGTATCAGTCGACTAAACTGTATAGTCAGTCGACTGAACCTAGAAACCGAGAGTTTCTAGGCATGTATCAGTCGACTGATCATACAGTCCAGTCGACTGAATCTGGGAAATGTGCTTTTTGCCTATTTTAGGCAGTTTTGTGTGGGTTTCCGATTTTTAATCGATTCTTGTCGATCCGGTTAGTTGTTATCACTTATTATCGTCTTTGATGACTTCTTTCTTTGGATTTTTGGGAATATCCGTTTGATGGATTTGATATCGATTTTTATGGATTTAATTCACATTGTCGTATGTGAATTTTTGGTGATTGATTGTTTCTACAATCATTTCTGTGGTTTGTCACTTTAAAATGCAAAGATTTCTATACTAGTAGTAAATACTCAAATTCTTTCACCAAAACGATTTCAACATTACTTTTAAATACAAATCTCGTTTATAAAACCGTTTTCCAATCTATTATTATATACAAACCTTTACCTCATTCGTATGAGAAATTTAATTAAACGGCTTAGCAAACCAAATGGTATGAAACACTTGCGTTTACTTCGTCGGTTAATTCTTGGACTTGTTCGATTGAACTCTTGTGACAATTTTCGAGTGGAAATCTACAATTTGTTCGTAAATATTTAAGTTAAGCCAGTGGTTATGGGACATGAAGCTAAACTCTTATATTTACTAGCTTAGTGTGATTCGCACTTTTTGTTGATCGATGATGATCATTTTGTGATTTAGACTAGCGATGTGCGACGTCTCTTTGTTTTTTGTGGTGGTTAAACCCCATTTGTGGAGTTCCAACTCAAAATTGGTGGGGTAGCGACCCATGGTCTTCGAGCCGTTTGTGGAGCTTCAGCTCAAAATTGATGGTTAGAGACCATGGAATAGCGTTCCGTTTGTGATGCACGTGTTGGTGAGTTTTCATGCTCCCGTTTGTGATAAGCCTCCCCCTTTGTGATTTCTAGATTTCTGGTGGTTGATTTCTAGAATTTGTGTTTCACCAATTTTCATGGATTGCATTGATAAGCTCTATCAATATTTGTGTTTTGGTGAATAATTTAAAGAATATGACATTTTTTTGGTGTTTGAGAATATTTGAGATATTATATGATTATTTGTTGTTATCTGATGTATACTTGTCACAGAATGACATTATTGTTATCATACGTTTTTGTGATATCTCTTGTCCTATCTCATTTTATCTAATATTTATAGCTAGACTGACCCGTTTATTATTTTCTTCTTAAATAATACTCGGGTCAGACCGAGGTATTTCAGGTGCTCCTGCTTGACTTCTTATCAGGGTCCGTCACCTGACTTTTGGCTAACTACTTTAGCATAGTAGTTTTTGTTAGTATACATTTGAGATAGAGACTCCTTGTTGTATACTTATTCTTTTGTCTAGCATTTGTATCTATTCTTTTGTGATGTAGTGGATCTAGTTTGACCACTATTTTGATGTACACTTTTATGTGTTATATTCATATCTGTTTCCGCCTTTGTGATATGAATGTCTGTGACTGATTTGTGTTATGCTTATTTCTATATTTGTTTCCGAAGTCCATATAGCCACTGTGTGGTAGCTTTGAGTTTGTATATGATATGTCGGATTTCCTCTTGAAATGAAATGTAAGTTATATTATTTGACATATCGGTACTCGCACAAAATAATTACACAGATGGTCGCTCCTCAACAGCCTTATTCTTCGTGCTAGTCGATGACATTACCCCGTAGTGTCCTTGGCCAGTGTGAGTATAGAGGTGGGGCGTCACAGCTTGGTATCGTAGCCAAACTTCGGAACAATGTAGAATAATCCAGCAAGGATCATTGTCCTAAGTCTTTCTTAGGAATCGTGCTATAGGATTTAATTCGAGTCTTCGTACCGTTCTATCATATTTATTTTTATGATGCCTTGTTTTATCAATCAAGTTTGTTTGATATTCATTCTATGAATAACCTTTTTCCTCTTCTTTCTTTCTTAAAGAAGAGAAATGGTTAGACCAGGCCGTCCCAGCGCCGGTCAATCCAGTGCTACTCCTCAGGATGGAGTATTTATGTCTGCCCAGCAGCTCTTAGATCTTGTGAAAAATGCTCAAGATATCGGTCCCATTCCAGAGCCTACTCATCCTAAATCTGGGTTTGCACGCTTGTGCAGTGATTACACCAACTTGGGTGGAAGGCCTTTCAAGGGATCCGAAAGCGTTATAGAAGTCCAAGCTTGGCTTAGAACATGCGATCACATCTTTTCTCGCATGAACCTTATTGATCTACATCGAGTCCAAGTGGCTTCTAGCATGCTCCAGGAGAGAGCTTTGGATTGGTATGAGCTTCTGATCTCGGAAATTATTGAAGCGGATCTTACTTGGGAGCAATTCCGGGAAAGATTCGAGTTAAAATTTGTGCCAGAAGCTGAAAAAGTATCTCTAGCTCGACGCTTTATTGACCTTGTTCAAGGTGAATCTTCTGTGACGGATTACGTCGCATCTTTCGAATCTCTATCTAAATATGGGGTCGAGTATATTAATACCCCATTGAAGAAAAATCAGAGATTTGTCTATGGGTTGAATAAGAACCTCAAAAAGCCATTACTTCTGGAACTAGAAGTTTCTTTCGATCAGCTTGTTGATATCGCTCTTCGACTCGAAGAGGCCGATAAAGAAAGTGATGTTGAAGTTGTGGGTGCCAAACAAAACATCAATAAGAAGACGCCTTTTAAGTTCAAGCCTAATCCCAACAAGAAAGGGAAGCAAGCAACTTCGGTAGCAGAGACTCCTACCTCTAGTCGTGGAGAATGCTACAATTGTGGTTCTAAGGACCATTATGCAAACAAGTGTCCGAAGTCTCTTACTTGTCGCTATTGCAAAAGTTCGGGTCATACTATATCTTCATGTCCCAAACTTCAAAGCAAGAAGGAAGGCAAGCTAAATGTTGCGCAAGCCCCTACTAACACTTCCCTTGGTCAAGGTATTTCTCATTCTATCCTTGATGGCATTATTATATTTCGTGATCTTCATATTCGAGTTCTTTTTGATATGGGTGCATCTCACTCTTTTATATCAAAAGAACTTGTTGATGCTTTGTCTTTGAATGTTATTGGCTTGATGACTTCATTGAGAATTGCGAATCCGGTTGGTGGATCCACAACACTCAGTTTACTGTGTAAAGATGTCAAGATTATTTTATGTGATTACTCTTTCTGTGCCGATTTGCATGTTATGCGTTACATAGGCTTCGAAATGATTTTGGGGATGGATTGGCTTAACCGATATGAAGCCCATATCCTATGTCCTGAGCGGACTATATATCTTCGACATCCCCAATCTGTTAAGCAGATTTCTCTTGTTCTTAAAGATTCAGATTCCAATTCGGGAGCATCCTTGTATTCTCTAAATCCTCATGATGACGATAATGATGATGAGGAAGATGTTATTTCTCTCATTCACATTGTTCGTGAATTTCCCGACATATTTGAGCCGGTTTTAGGATTACCACCTAAGCGAGCAATTGAGTTCAGAATTAATCTAATCCCTGGAGCTCTACCTATTACTCGTCCTCCTTATCGTATGTCTAATAAGGAAAATGAGGAGATGCATAAACAATTATCCGAATTGGAAGTAAAACAGTTTATTCGTTCTAGTTCCTCTCCTTGGGGAGCTTCTGCTATCTCTGTGAAGATATCCGATGGTACACTTAGGCTTTGTGTTGACTACCGCAAGATTAATGATCTCACCATCAAGAATAAATATCCCTTGCCTCGGATTGATGATCTATTCGATCAACTTAGTGGTGGTAGAGTCTTTTCACAGTTAGACTTAGCAACTGGTTTTCATCAGCTTCGCATTGTAGAGGATAGTATTCCTTTGCATCGTTCCATACTCATTATGGATCTTATGAATGGCTTGTTATGCCATTTGGTTTAATGAATGCTCCAGCTTATTTCGTTGACCTTATGAATCGAGTTTTCAAAGACTTCCTCGATCGATTTGTTCTCATCTTTATCGATGATATTCTTGTTTATTCTAAAACTGAGGAAGAGCATGAAAAATATCTTCGATTGTGTTGGAAACTCTAAGGAGCAACCAATTGAAAGCAAAATTTTCTAAGTGCCACTTTTGGCAATCCCGTGTGAAATTTTTGGGACATATCATTGTTAGGAAATCAATTCTATGGTTTCGATGATAACAACTATACAATAGAAATCGAATGTACATATATATCTATATTTACAGGTAGTTGATAGAGTAACATCACCAAAGAGACTAAAGCAACACTCAAGAGAAGAATCAAAAGACGTCAAATCAGTAGAGGTTGAAGAGAAATAGGACATGCACAAGATAAAGCAACATGCACACTTTCAGACGTCTGAGAGCACTATCTAGACGTCTGAATGATTCCTCTAGTTCATAATTCAGAAGCAATCAGACGTCTGGTTACCAACGTCAGACGTCTGAAAAGTACCCAGGCATAAAACAGATATGAAGACCAGACGTCTGAGGTTACTCTCCAGACGTCTGATTCGAGACTCGACTGTGCAATTTCAAAGTACAACTGCCACATTCGAAAAGACACATCCACTTCTCTTTTGTCGCAACTCTTCATCACCATCATAAGCGACTTTACAGAGATTACAACAGATGCAACTATACAAGAAAACTCTTCATCACTATAAATAGCATCAGGAATTCAAGAGAATACTCATCTGACTTACTTACACTCTTATCTCTTGTACTCTAATTTATTCCTGATCTATAAGCAATCAAATACCTGTAATTAATCCTTCCATATGTATAGAACTCCTCATTCAGATATTCTCTAGATAGATATATATTGGAAGCAATATTGTACTCAATAGTCAACATCCGTGTTATAGAACACATTCTTGACAAAGAAACTTTGCTATTGTAAACCTGTTCCTCCGGGTCAAGCGAGGGTTAGTTGAAAGGAAATTCCGAAGAGGAGCTTCGGGACTGGACGTAGGACGGGAGGTCCGAACCAGTATAAAATACCGGTGTGATTATTTTCATTTACTTTTCTACTATCGTTTATAGAGTTATATTATATAGTTAGCTGTTTATACTTGCATATAATCTATACGATCCACTCATATAGACTTTCAATTGGTATCAGAGCAAGGTTCGTTTAAAAGAACAGTAACACGTTTTTTAAATCATTCTAATATGGCAAGTATTTTTCAAGAAGGACAATCCACAGCACGACCCCCACTTTTTAATGGCTCTAATTATTCATATTGGTCTACACGTATGAGAATTTTTATGGAAGCTAATGGTTTAGAAATTTGGTCAGCCACTCAAGATAAATATGAAGCTCCAACTACTGCTATGAACACATGGACCGATGCACAAAAGACCTTAGCATCAAATAATGCTAAAGCTATGAATGTTCTGTTTTGCTCACTTGACAAAAATGAATTTTCACGTGTCATGTTATGTACAACTGCATTTGATATTTGGCGTACCTTACAAATTACACATGAAGGTACAACAAAGGTCAAACAAACTAAAATTTCAATTTTGCAAAATCAATTTTCATCATTTAAAATGAAACAAAACGAAACTATAGTAGACATGTATTCTAGATTTCAAACTATTCAACATGATCTTATGGCATTAGGAGTTAAGTTTACTGATTTTGATTTAGTTTCTCGAATACTCAACTCTTTAACACCTGATTGGGAAAGAAAGGTATTAGCTATTGAAGAAGCTAATGATCTCTCCACTCTCAAAGTTGAAGAGTTGATAGGAAATTGGATGTCCTATGAAGCTAATTTACAGGCTTGTAAAGAATTAAATTCGGAGACGAAGAACATAGCATTTCCATCAATAAAGAATGATGACTTAGATTTAGATGAAAATGAGATAGTATTCATTGCCAAAAACTATAATTAGAAAGATGACCAAGTTTCAAAAAGAAGGAAAAACCAACTCAACAAATCTATCTCAAATTAAGTGCTATGAATGTGATCAATACGGACACATGAAAAAGGATTGCCCAAAACTTAACAAGATAAAAAGAATAGCAAATTTTGAAAAACTCAAAAGGAAGAAAGCTTTCAAGGTAACATGGGATGACTCCGATTCTTCATCTTCAGAAAGTGATAGCGATAGTGACGGAGAACAAGCTAATGTGTGTTTTATGGCACAAAAAGATGAGGTATGTCCGGAACTTAGCTATGAAGAATTACTTGAACTTAGCATAGAATTAGATGATAAATTTAGACAAATTAAAAAATTGAACAAAGAATATATAGTAAAAGTAAATAGATTAGAACTTGAAGTAGGAATGTTGAAAGATGAAAAAACTATTTTAGAAGAAGAACTTGAAATATCTCAAGAAAAACTAAGAAATATTGTGATAGAAAGTGAGAACATTACTCTAGTAAAAGAAAATGTTGATCTTTAAAATAATATTGAATTATTGAAAACAGAAAATAGAGAGTTAAAAGAAAAATTAGATAAAATTACCAATAATGTATCAAAATTCAATAAAGGAAAACAAGATTTGGAAAATCTTATCAAAACATCAAAACCATCAGGTAATAGAAATGGAATAGGATTTAAAAAATGTTCTAAACAAAAGGAAAATAATGCTAAAAAAATTAATTATATAGAAACTAGAAGTTTATCTAAACAAAAATTGAATACCAAAAATATGAAAATTTGGTGCCTAAAACAAATAATAATTTAATTAGACAAAAGCACATTAGTAATTACTTAGAAAATGTAGTCTATAATAAAAAATATATTTATAAAGGTACCAAACCATCTTGGGTGTGGCTACCTTCTTCTAACAATTAGGACCCTAACCAAATATATGGGTACCAATTAAAACATTTTTTTATCTTGCAGGTACTCAAAATAAAAAATAAGGAGAAATGGATACTAGATAGCGGTTGCTCCAAACATATGACCGGAAACTCAAAAATGTTATCAAATATAACATACATCGATGGTGGAACGGTAACATTTGGAGATAATTCAAAGGGATTTGTCATAGGCATTGGGGAAGTCATCAACTCTGGTATATCTAATTCTTCTATTATTACAAATGTTTTACTAGTAGAAAATTTAAAACACAACTTGTTAAGCATTAGTCAATTATGTGATAAAGGTTTTCAAATAAATTTTGAAAAAGATAAGTGTGATATTTTAGATAATAACAAACAACTCATTTTTGAAGGTTTTAGAAACAAAAATATTTATGTATTAAACATGAATATTAATAAAAATTCAAACTTATGCTTAATTGCCAAACATGATGATCCATGGTTATGGCATAAACGATTTTGTCATATTAATTTTAAGAATATTAATAAGTTAGCTAAACATGAATTAGTAAGAGGGTTACCTAAAATAAGTTACAAAGTAGAAAATTTATGCGATGATTGTCAAATTGGTAAACTAAAGAAAAGCTCGTTTAAATCTAAAAATAATATTTCTACAAAACAACCATTAGAATTATTACATTTAGATTTATTTGGTCCAACACAAATAAGATCTATTAATCACAATAAATATGTTTTTGTAATAGTCGATGATTTTTCGAGATATACATGGACTTTATTTCTAAAACACAAAAGCGATACTTTTGGTATGTTTAAAATATTTGCAAAACGAATTAAAACTCAACTGAATTTGAAAATTAAAAATATTAGAAGTGATCATGGAGGAGAATTCGAAAATGATCTTTTTTCAAACTTTTGCAATAAAAAGGGAATAACTCATAATTTTTCTTTTCCTCGTACACCTCAACAAAATGGTGTCGTAGAAAGAAAAAATCGTACATTACAAGAATGTGCACGAACATTATTAAATAGTAGCGGATTACCAAAACACTTTTGGGCCGAAGCTATCGCTACATCTTGTTATGTATTAAATCGAGTAACTATTCGCCCAATGACTAAACAAACTTGTTTTGAAATATTTTTTAGTAAAAAACCTAAAGTATCATACTTTAAAACTTTTGGCTCAAAATGTTTTATATTAAATACAAAAGATAAATTAGGAAAATTTGATCCAAAAGCCGATGAGGGTATCTTTGTTGGATATTCGGATTGAAGCAAGGCATATCGAATTTTTAATAAAAGGAATAATACTATAGAAGAGAGCTTACATGTTTCATTCGATGAAAATCCTTTCAAACATCAGACTAATGATGAAGAAGAAATTATTCAACTAACAAATTCAGAAAATTCTATTAATAATGAAGCAAATATACAGAATAACACTATTGTATCATCTCCTAGAATTCTTAAGAATCATCCAATAGATAATATTATTGGAGATATTAATTCAAGAGTTACTAGAAATCAACTAAATCAAATAAGCCATATAGCGTTTGTATCAAACTTTGAACCAAAGAATTATAAAGAAGCCTCAAATGATAATTTTTGGATAATAGCTATGCAAGAGGAATTACATCAATTTGAACGTAATAACGTATGGTAATTAGTACCAAGACCTGAAGATCAATCAGTAATAGGAACAAAATGGGTATTTAAAAACAAGGCGGACGAAAATGGAAATATTGTTAGAAATAAAGCACGACTAGTTGCTCAGGGCTACAATCAAGAAGAAGGCATAGATTACGATGAAACTTTTGCACCGGTAGCAAGATTAGAAGCCATTCGTACTTTACTTTCCTTTGCAAATAATTTTAAACTATTTCAAATGGATGTCAAAAGTGCCTTTTTGAATGGTTTTATCAAAGAAAATGTATATGTCGAACAACCACCGCTTTTTGTTCATGAAAATTATCCCGATCATGTTTTTAAATTACATAAAGCACTGTATGGATTAAAACAAGCACCTCGTGCATGGTACGAACGTCTTAAAAATCACCTAGTAACATCTGGTTTTCATATAGGAAAAATAGATACAACTTTATTCATTAAAAAAGAAAATGACGATATTTTAGTTGTACAAATTTATGTTGATGATATCATCTTTGGTTCAACCAACGAAAAACTATGTAATGATTTTTCAAATATTATGACAAATGAATTTGAAATGTCACACATGGGAGAATTAAATTTCTTCTTAGGATTACAAATAAAACAACTAGAAAATGGAATTTTTATTCACCAAGAAAAATATTGTAATGATTTATTACATCGATTTAAAATGGATAAAACTTCAAGCAAACCAACACCAATGAGTACCACTATTCACTTAGAAAAAGATGAAAATGGAAAAGATTTTGATGAAAAGTTATATCGAAGTATGATTGGTTCTTTACTATATTTAACGGCTAGTCGACCAGATATTATGATGAGTGTATGTCTTTGTGCTCGATTTCAAGCTAAACCAAAAGAATCTCATCTACGATCTGTTAAGCGCATTTACGTTATTTATCTAGTACTAAAGATTATGGTTTGTTTTATCCTAAAGGATCACCTTTTGAACTTGTCTCATATAGCGATGCGGATTTTGGTGGTTGTAGAACAGACCGTAAGAGTACTAGTGGAACATGTCACTTTATCGGACAATCTTTAGTTTCGTGGTTTAGTAAAAAGAAAAATTGAGTTTCTTTATCTACTTGTGAAGCTGAATACATTTCCGCAGCTCTAGCATGTGCGCAAGTAATATACATGCAACAAACACTAATGGATTTTGGTAAAATTATCAAAAAATCTCCAATATATTGTGATAACACAAGTGCTATAAATTTGTCAAAAAATCCTGTAAATCACTCACGAACCAAACATATAGATATACGACATCATTTCTTACGAGACCATGTTGAAAAAGGAACTATATCTTTAGAATACGTAAGTACCGAAAATCAAGTAGCCGATATATTTACAAAACCATTAAACAAACAAACTTTCATAAAACTGAGACGAAATCTAGGAATCTGTTCACTTCAAGATCTTAACTAAAATTGAATTAAAAACTAAATTTAGTTCACCTCTTCATTACCACAAATGAATGAATTTTTTGAACCATTAAAATTTTAGAAAATTAGTTTTCCTATAAATAACTCTTTCAGCATATATAATACACATAGTTATATCACAAAAATATACAAAGTATCAAATTCTTATAATAATGTCTTTTGGAAGTTCCTATATATCTATCTCTGTCTCCACACCATCGACGGACAGCGCAGTAGACACACCACAACGTCTTCCGACACCTACACCAAAGCAAAAACCGACAAACAGGTGGTCTTCGTATCATACGGGTTTTACTCCAGAAACTAAAAAAACTAAAAGATCTTTGTTTACTTCTCCTAATACAAAGGAGAAAATTGATGAAATTCATCATTATCAAAAACAACAGATGGATCTTCAACGAGAACTTTATTTCGAACAGAAAGTTACAGCACGAAGGCTTAGTTTTCTGGAACAAGTGGCGATGAAGTTTTGCTCGTCCCGAAAGAAAGATGTACTTGAACCACTACCAAAACCTTGTAGTTCATTAGATCCATCTTCTTCATATCGCACTTCTTCTGATCCTTCTCCAAGACGATATTCTGGCTCCCCACGGACCCACGAACGAAGGAATATATGGTCTCCACTTAGACAATGGAAGGATAACGACTCAGGAAATCCGAAAGCACCGTCGCCTTCTAAATAAATAACATCAAAATTGATTATTGTATGTATTTTGTAAGTTGTTATATATTTTCCAATAATAAAAACTTTTACTATCAAAAATTGATAAATAAATAAAACCATAAATTTTATACTATTTTTAGCAAAATTGCCCCTGTCAGACGTCTGACTATTGTCTTCAGACGTCTGATTCACTGATATATGTCACAACTTTAACCACTGTGCATATGTCAGACGTCTGATATATCCCCCAGACGTCTGGAATGAAGCTCTTCCTTCTCCAAAAAACATTTAGAATAATTCAGACGTCTGAACTAATTTCCAGACGTCTGACTGACTTATCTGTTTCACAAATAAACAGAAAACAGACGTCTGTGTTAAGCTCCAGACGTCTGATTAGTCTTTCTGCCTCTAAATTTTTCAAACTTTGCCAAACCAAGACGTCTGACATATACCAAACAAATGTCTATTCGCTTTATCTGTACAATTTTTAGGGCAAACCAGACGTCTACTTTCAAACTCAGACGTTTGGAATTCTATCGACCGTTATTATAACCCCAAAATAACGACAGTTGTTTTTCACTTTTCAAACCTCATACCATATTTTCTCTCTGCCGATTTCCAATTATATTACCAAACCCTAATCATTTTCAAACGAAACCAAGATGCCTCCTCGTACAAAAAATATCAAAGCTCCAAAACGCAAACTAGACCAACAATCGACATCTTCAAATCCTCAAGTATGCTCAGACAAGCAGATTGATTGATGGATGCTCAAGGCACCCCATTCGATGAAAAGGTATCAAGAAATTCAAAAAAAAAACTTCATATAGGACCTTTCTATAATTTACTTAAGTTTCCTATGTATGACCTCGATGAAATTTGCGAAAATGCTGGATTGGAGACTTTAATTTCTTTCACACCGAATGATGTTCAGATAGATCAACTTGCTATTTTCTTATTCTACGCCAATCTAGATAGCACTGCTGTCTGGAATACCGAAGACGAGGACAATTGGTTGTGGTCAAGTGTTTATGGAAATACCATACGTTTAACTCCAGGATTAATCGGAAGAACCTTGGGATGCTCCGACACCGGTGAAGATCTTCACAATATCCCAGATATGCGTTTTAAGCCAAGGAATAACATCACCCATCAAATATGGGAGGACGAAATGCCCAAATTTGCTTCAAAATATTTGCGTCCTAAAGCTCGATTACTCACAAGGATGATAATCAATACAATTGTTCCGCGGATGGGGAGTCACGAGCAAATAACGGAAATGGAGCTCAAAGCACTTTATGCTCTTTTTAGTGGAACAAGGGTAAATTGGGCGAAGTTCATATTTGACGAGCTCAAACAATTTTGGAATCGATCAAGGCCATCGATTATCTATCCTACCTATATTATGAGGCTTTTTCGTGCACATAATATTCCTTCATATCTCTCGACGTTCGAAGAAATTTCCCCAAAATATGCTTCCACAAAATTCTTTTCTTTGATGCATTTGCTTGAAACTCCTTCGGAATTCATGTCTTTTGAAGATTGGACAAATCATCGACAATCTAGAAGAGTTGAAAAGCCTTCTCAACCATCTGCTGTTCCATCTCAACAGCCAGAACAACATAGAGAAATCACTCCTCCTCCTCCCGCTCCATTTGATTATCCAGGACAAGAAGATGTTATAGAGACTCGACTAGAAACAGACCCTAATGAAAGTATTCGAGATCTTACACTCAGAAATCAACATATATTATCTCAAAATCAAAAGTACTTGGCTAGGTGAATCGACAAATTAGAAACTTTAATTGCTACACGACTAACCACAGTCGAAGACTCTCTCTCCACTGTCCTATCAGTTCTAAAAGAGGTTCTACAGCGAGTTCGTGGTCCTTCACCACCTTTTGAGGATTGGCCTACTCCTGTACCCTCTCCTCCTACAAAACACTCTAAATTATTTGACGATGATCCTTCCAATGAAGCTTTGACACTTCCTTCTAAGCCAGGTACTTTTGACAAACCAAAGGAAGATGATCCAAAGGAAGCTTCTCCTAAGGAACTCTAAAATTTAGTCTTTTTTGTTTTCACTTTCTTATTCAAATCTATGAATGTAACTTCTTCTTATTATTAATGATAATTTCTTTTTGGCTTGACCTTTTAAATATTCTTTTTGATAATGTCAAAGGGGGAGAAATATATATATAAATCTTAACAACAAAACTAAGCACATATTCAGGGGGAGATTTAAAATATATATATAAGTACATTGAATAGTTGTCATCATCAAAAAGGGGGAGATTGTTAGGAAATCAATTCTATGGTTTCAATGATAACAACTATACAATAGAAATCGAATGTACATATATATCTATATTTACAGATAGTTGATAGAGTAACATCACCAAAGAGACTAAAGCAACACTCAAGAGAAGAATCAAAAGACGTCAAATCAGTAGATGTTGAAGAGAAATAGGACATGCACAAGATAAAGAGACATGCACACTTTCAGACGTCTGAGAGCACTATCAAGACTTCTGAATGATTCCTCTGGTTCATAATTCAGAAGCAATCAGACGTCTGGTTACCAACGTCAGACGTCTGAAAAGTACCCAGGCATAAAACAGATATGAAGACCAGACGTCTGAGGTTACTCTCCAGACGTCTGATTCGAGACTCGACTGTGCAATTTCAAAGTACAACTGCCACATTCGAAAAGACACATCCACTTCTCTTTTGTCGCAACTCTTCATCACCATCAGAAGCGACTTTACGGAGATTACAACAGATGCAACTATACAAGAAAACTCTTCATCACTATAAATAGCATCGGGAATTCAAGAGAATACTCATCTGACTTACTTACACTCTTATCTCTTGTACTCTGATTTATTCCTGATCTATAAGCAATCAAATACCTGTAAATAACCCTTCCATATATACAGAACTCCTCATTCAAATATTCTCTAGATAGATATATATTGGAAGCAATTTTGTACTCAATAGTCAACATCCGTGTTATAGAACACATTCTTGACAAAGAAACTTTGCTATTGTAAACATGTTCCTCCGGGTCAAGCGAGGGTTAGTTGAAAGGAAATTCCGAAGAGGAGCTTCGGGACTGGACGTAGGACGGGAGGTCCGAACCAGTATAAAATACCGGTGTGATTATTTTCATTTACTTTGCTACTATCGTTTATAGAGTTATATTATATAGTTAGCTGCTTATACTTGCATATAATCTATACGATCCACTCATATAGACTTTCAATCATTTCTAAATCCGGAATTTCCATGGATCCTTCAAAGATTGAAGTGATTCAAAATTGGAAGAGACCAGAGAGTGTGACGGAAATTCATAGCTTTCTCGGATTGGCGGGTTATTACCGTCGTTTCATAAAAGACTTTTCTAAAATTTTCGTACCTCTTACTAATTTGACAAAGAAGGGAGTTAAATACATTTGGTCAGACAAATGTGAAGCTTCATTTCAGAAATTAAAAGAACTCCTTTCCAATGCTCCTATTCTTGTGATTCCCGAAGGGAACCAAGATTTTATTGTTTATACCGATGCTAGTCGTGTTGGTTTGGGTGACGTTCTCATGCAAGGGGAACGTGTTATTGCTTATGCTTCTAGACAATTAAAGCCTGCCGAGACTAGGTATGCCATTCATGATTTAGAGCTCGCAGCTATTGTTTTCGCTTTTAGAATTTGGCGTCGATATCTTTTAGGAGAGAAATTTTTTCTCTACACCGATCATAGATCTTTGAAGTATTTATTTTCTCAAAAGGAGCTTAATTTGCATCAACAACATTGGCTCGAGTTCCTTGCATCTTATGATCTTGATATTCTCTACTCTCGAAAATGGAAATCGTGTTGCTGATGCCTTAGTCGTAAGCAACAAGCGGTTGTTTCCATGATGATATCCGAATGGAATGATCTCGAGACTTTATCCGCTTGTGAGATTCGAGATCGTGAATCCAATTCATGTTCATCTCTTGTTTTGTGTAGCCTTGAGGCTCATCCTTCTCTTTTAGACCGCATTCTTGAAGCTCAAAAGCATGATCCCGAATTGGTTCTTCTTAGCCAAAGTTGTAGGGATAAAATTGATATTGAAGGTTTGAAAGACTTTGATATTGATGCTCGTGGCGGTATTCGAAAATTTGGTAGACTTATTGTGCCAAATATTATTGATCTTCGTAAAGACATTTTAGAAGTTTCTCATCGTTCTAAATTTACCATTCATCCCGGTAGTAGTAAAATGTAAGCGGACATGAAGCGACTTTATAATTAGGATGGAATGAAATCTGATATTGCTAACTTTATTAAGCGTTGCATGACTTGCCAACTCGTGAAGGCCGAGCATCAAAGGTCCGGTGGGTTATTGCAACCTTTGGACATTCCCGTTTGGAAGTCGGATCAAGTCTCCATGGACTTTATTGACGGTCTTCCCCGTTCTCGTTCGGGTCATGATAGCCTATGGGTGATAGTAGATAGACTTACAAAATCCGCCCATTTTCTTCCCATTCGGTCCAATCGGACCGTACCTATTTTGGCTAAACTCTATGTCAAGGAAATTGTTAAATTTCATGGAGTTCCTACTTCTATTGTTAGCGATCGTGATCCATTGTTTACTAGTGGATTTTGGAAGGGTCTTCAAAAAGCTTTGGGAACAAAGCTTAATTTTAGCACCGCTTATCATCCTCGGTCCGATGGACAAACCGAGCGTGTGAATCAAACTCTTGAAGATCTTCTTCGTGCATGTGTTCTTGATTTTGGTGGAAGTTGGGAAGATCATATTTCTCTTGTTGAGTTTTCCTATAATAATAGCTTTCAATCTAGTATTGGTATGGCTTATTTTGAGGTACTATACGGAAGGCCATGCCGATCTCCTTTGTGTTGGCTTGAAGCCGGTGAGAAGCCGGTTTTAGGTCCAGATTTTATTCGTGATGCCACAGAAAAGATTGACCTTATTCGTCATAGGATTGAAGAAGCCGAAAGTAGACAAAAATTCTATGCCGATAACCGAAGAAGGAAATTAGAATTTTCTGTGGGAGATTTTGTGTTTATTCGTGTTTCACCTATGAAGGGTGTTGTGCGTTTCAGTCGATCGGGAAAATTAGCACCTCGATATATTGGACCATTTCCCATCACCGAACGCATTGGTTCCGTGGCTTATCGCCTTTTATTACCAGCTCAGTTTTCTGCTATTCATGATATATTCCACGTCTCTCAACTACGGAAATGCCTTCGAGATTCCGATTCCATTCTTGAGCCCGGTGTTATTGAAGAAATTGAAGTTTCGCCTAATTTGACTTATGAGCAACATCCTATTCGTATCATTGCTACGGAGGTTAAACGCCTTTGAAATAAAGATGTTCCTCTTGTGAAAGTTCAGTGGTCCAAAAATCTTAAGGATTGCTCTTGGGAATCCAGAAAATTCATCGAGCGAACACATCCGAATTTACTCTCTCGTGCTCCTTAAGGTGAACTTCTCATTTCAAAATTTCTTCTTTTTGTGTTGTTATGCCTTTGTATGGTTGTAACTTTTTATTTCTTTTTCTTAAGTATTGCGAGGATGCAATTTTTTTAAGGAGGGGAGTTTGTAACAACCCGCTTATTTTACGATTGTATATTTAAATGTTTTATTTAAATATAGCATCGTTAGTCGGATTTAAGTCCGAAATGTCACTTTTTGCAAATAGTCGAATTAGGACTCGAGATCACTTCCATTAAGTCCAAAATGGCGTTTGCGACTTTTTTGAGTATAAACATCGATATGTTTGGAGTTGAGTAAAATTTTGATATTTTCATTTAGGGCTTTGGGTTTGGGTTTCAGCCCACCAACCTAACAAATAATCCAACTCCACTCCTCTTTATTCATTCCACTCCTCATTTCCTAACACTCTCAAGCTAAAGTAAAAATAGGGGAAAGAAGAGGAAATTAAAATTCCTAAACCCTAGCTTTGATTAGGAAACTCAAATTCAAGTCCAAAATCCAAGAGAAGCTTAGGTAAGCATCCTCTTCATCTTCTCCATCTCAATCCCTCTTCAATTTTCAGAAATTCCTATAACCTAACTTAGTAAAAACTTCACCTTTGATAATAGATTGAAGATTCTAGAGGTGTTGTTGAGGAGAAATCAATCTTTGCTTGTTCTAGAGCTTCTCATTTGTTGTTTTGGGTTTAAAAGGTGAGTTTTTGAACTCACATCTATGTCTATACCTTTGATAGTTGTTAGGTAGGAATTCCTAACACCTATTGCTTGTCCATTTTCCTTTGAATTGAATTGGTTTGATGAATATTCCAATTTTTGGTGTTTTGAAGTCAAAAAAATCTTTAAAAATCCTATCTTTGATGTTTGAACACATTTTTGGGGTGTATTGAAGAGCCTACAAGGCTGGGTTGTCGCTTGGCATAAATCCCTAGTCATTGTTGCTCGTTCGATCACTTCCGATTAGGATTTTTGCCCTTCGTGGGGCTAGACTGATTTTGCTGCAAATTACAGTTCAGTCGACTGAACCTGGAAACAGAATGTTTCTGGGTATCATATCAGTCGACTGACTATACAGTTCAGTCGACTGAAACTGGGAACAAAAAGTTCCTGTCCCTGTATCAGTCGACTGAACTGTATAGTCAGTCGACTGAACCAAGAAACCGAGAGTTTCTAGGCAAGTATCAGTCGACTGACCATACAGTCCAGTCGACTGAATCTGGGAAATGTGCTTTTTGACTATTTTAGGCAGTTTTGTGTGGGTTTCCGATTTTTAATCGATTCTTGTCGATCTGATTAGTTGTTATCACTTATTATCGACTTTGATGACTTCTTTCTTTGGATTTTTGGGAATATCCGTTTGATGGATTTGATATCGATTTTTATGGATTTAATTCACATTTTCGTATGTGAATTTTTGGTGATTGATTGTTTCTACAATCATTTCTGTGGTTTGTCACTTTAAAATGCAAAGGTTTCTATACTAGTAGTAAATACTCAAACTCTTTCACCAAAATGATTTCAACACTACTTTTAAATACAAATCTCGTTTATAAAACCGTTTTCCAATCTATTAGTATATACAAACCTTTACCTCATTCGTATGAGAAATCTAATTAAACGGCTTAGCAAAACAAGTGGTATGAAACGCTTGCGTTTACTTCGTCGGTTAATTCTTGGACTTGTTCGATTGAACTCTTGTGACAATTTTCGAGTGGAAATCTACAATTTGTTCGTAAATATTTAAGTTAAGCCAGTGGTTATGGGACATGAAGCTTTGCTCTTATATTTACTAGCTTAGTGTGATTCACACTTTTTATTGATCGATGATGATCATTTGTGATTTAGACTAGCGATGTGCGATGTCTCTTTGTTTTGTGTGGGGGTTAAACCCCGTTTGTGGAGTTTCAACTCAAAATTGGTGGGGTAGCGACCCATGGTCTTCGGGCCGTTTGTGGAGCTTCGGCTCAAAATTGATGGTTAGCGACCATGGAATAGTGTTCCGTTTGTGATGCACGTGTTGGTGAGTTTTCATGCTCCCATTTGTGATAGGTCTCCCCCCTTTGAGATTTCTGGATTTCTTGTGGTTGATTTCTAGAATTTGTGTTTCACCAATTTTCATGGATTGCATTGATAAGCTCTATCAATATTTGTGTTTTGGTGAATAATTTAAAGAATATGACATTCATTTGGTGTTTGAGAATATTTGAGATATTGTATGATTTTTTGTTGTTATTTGATGTATACTTGTCACAGTATGGCATTATTGTTATCATATATTTTTGTGATATCTCTTATCCTATCTTATTTTATCCGATATTTATAGCTAGACTGATCCGTTTATTATTTTCTTCTTAAATAATACTCGGGTCAGACCGAGGTATTTCAGGTGCTCCTGCTTGACTTCTTATCAGGGTCTGTCACCTGACTTTTGACTAACTACTTTAGCATAGTAGTTTTTGTTAGTATACATTTGAGATAGAGACTCCTTGTTGTATACTTATTCTTTTTTCTAGCATTTGTATCTATTCTTTTGTGATGTAGTGGATGTAGTAGATCTAGTTTGACCACTATTTTGATGTACACTTTTATGTGTTATATTCATATCTGTTTCCGCCTTTGTGATATGGATGTCTGTGACTGATTTGTGTTATGCTTATTTCTATATTTGTTTCCGAAGTCCACATAGCCACTGTGTGGTAGCTTTGAGTTTGTATATGATATGTCGTATTTCCTCTTGAAATGAAATGTAAGTTATATTATCTGACATATTGGTACTCGCACAAAGAAATTACATAGATGGTCGCTTCTCAACAGCCTTATTCTTCGTGCTAGTCGACGACATTACCCCGTAGTGTCCTTGGCCAGTGTGAGTATAGAGGTGGGGCGTCACACCAACCAACAATAAATGACAATAATCAAATATTATCATTTCCTAAAAACCAACACAACAAAAATAACAATATCAATTTATGAAAAATTATTCTTTTTTTATTATATATAAAATATAGCTTTAGGTAAAATCATTTCTGTAACGACCCGCCTTTTTGGATGGTTTAAATTGACAATAAACCATGTTAGTCCCTGAGGAGTTGGTTTTGATGACAACAACCTTACTTAGAATTAGATTATAAAATATATAATACTAACATTATTGTGTAGATATATATAGATATGTTTGCAGGTACTAAAGAATGAAGAACTGTACAGTATAAAGATTCAAGATCAAAGATTGAAGATATCAAGATTCAAGACTCATGAGTATCAAGAATTTCAAGAGTTCAAGTTTCCAAGATAAGTTATATAGATAGGAATATTGTTAAAACTCATAGAAAGGCACTGACATCTTAAAATCTATTTTATTCGTGGAATGGAATCCACTTCGTGCTCGTTAAAGGGATGGAACCCTAAGTAGGATGGAACCTACGAAAAATCTAGTGGAACATCTTTATGTATCCACTTACTTTTATTTCAAAATGATTTTCAAAATATGTATAGCTTGTTTTTCAAAATGATTTTAAATATTCCTGTTTAAAAACCAAAATCATCTGTCCAGGTTTTTCAATATATTTCAGCCTAAAAAATATCCTTAGTTTTAAATATCCTTAATTTTAAATATCTTTGAATTTAAATTATTATCCTAAGTTTTTAAACTATAATTCTGATATTAATATATTTAGCTGTTTTATATATTTATACTTAAGATTTAAATATAAAAGTATAGAAAATTATTATATATATTTTAATATTGTTCTTTATAGTTATTTATGTATTATAACTATATATAAGTATATTTTAAAGTTTAAATATAAATATAATATAATATAGAAATTATTTTCAAAGAAAAACAAATTACCAAAAAATACAAGGGCATGTCGACATGGTCACATGTACCCCTGTTGACATGGTGACAGTTAAATTGTTTTTTAAAAGAAGTGTCTATTCGCCACATCCCTTCACCAATGGACATGGCTATTGATCTACTATAAATAAAGGGTGTTTTCAACGAATTTTAATCACTTTTTCTCTGATTTTACTTCTCTTCTTCTTCTCCACTTTCTTATTTACAAATTACACCATTACTCTGTCGAAATCAATGTCGAATCTAACTAGATAATTTCTGGTTTTGATTCTCTCCACTATCTCTACAAGATCCAAGTGTTAATATGAGTTATAGACTTTTTGTAATCAATCAAGCGAGAAAAGGTGTGATTGTAGCCTTGGAAATCAATTGGGTGAACTTGTTGCCCCGAAAATCAAGTATCTCTACCCAGAGGATTGTGAATCTGGAGCGGTGTACCTCGTAGCCTTGAAATCGAGGGTTATATTTGTAAGAATTGTTTTTGAAAGGAAATCCGTACTTGTGTTGCGGGGCTGGATGTAGGGTAACTTCGAACCAGTATAAAATCCGGTATGTTCTTTCCTTTACTACTTTTACTTTATATTTGCATCTGTGTTTGATTCTGTGTTCATATCTGTGTCTGATTAGTGTATACATTGTTAACAAATTAAGATAAATTCAAAAAGATTAACAAATTTCTTAAAACACTATTCACCCCCCTCTAGTGTTAATTCTAGCCTTAAGATCCTTAATCCGCATTCTAACAATTGGTATCAGAGCTTTGTTTTCAAAAGTTTCATAATCTGAATTTTGAAAAGTTTTAAAATGGCTATTTTTGAAAAATCTGTTAAAACTAGTTTAGAATTGTTTAAATCATCATTGTTCCATGAGTCCATATATGAATGTTATTCAAATTCTAGTTGTCTACCCAAATTTTATAATGTGCAGGAAAGATGCTTTATGGGTATTAAGGAATCAATCCACAATGGACAATCTGTGCAGATCAAAAGGAATAAGTGGATACTTGATAGCGGATGCTCTAGACACATGACTGGTAATCCGGATATGCTGAATAATATTATATACAAAGACGGAGGACTGGTTAACTTTGGAGACAACTCGAAAGGATACGTGATTGGCATCGACAATGTCGGTAACTCTGAAACTACTATTATTACTAATGTTTTGCTAGTTAAGAATCTAAAACATAATCTACTAAGTATTAGTCAACTCTGTGATAAAGGATATAAGATTAAATTTGAAAAAGATAAATGTCATATTGAAGATAATAACTCAACCATAATATTTGAGGGAATTAGGAAAAAGAATATTTATATTCTTAGTATGAAAGTTTCAAATGATAACCTATGTCTTTTGGCAAATACAAGTGACCCTTGGATTTGGCATAAGAGATTTGGACATTTGAATTTCAAACTCTTATCTAGACTGTCAAAACATGATCTAGTAAGAGCCCTCCCTAAAATGAATTTTAAAATAGATAGTTTATGTGATGCATGTCAATTAGGAAAGCTTAGAAAAAGTTCCTTTAAATTAAAAGATATGATTTCAACTTCAAAACCCCTTGAGTTAATTCATCTTGATTTATTTGGTCCATCTCAAATTCAGTCAATAAATCATAGTAAATATGTTTTTGTAATTGTAGATGATTATTCTAGATTTACATGGACAATATTTTTGAAACATAAAAGTGATACTTTTGAATGTTTTAAGAACTTTACAAAAAGGATTCAAAATCAATTATCTTTAAAAATTATAACTATTCGTAGTGATCACGGTGGTGAATTTGAAAATGAAAAGTTTGAGGAATTCTGCAATAAAAAGGGAATAACTCACAATTTCTCATTTTCAAGAACTCCACAACAAAACAGAGTAGTTGAATATAAAAATAGAACGATACAAGAGTGTGCGAGAACTATGCTTTCAGATAGTAATTTACCAAAACACTTTTGGGCAGAAGCTGTTGCTACCGCCTGTTATATTTTGAATAGAATTTTAATTAGACCTTTAACTGATAAGACACCTTATGAACTTCTTCATGGAAAGAAACCTAAGGTATCATACTTCAAAAATTTTGGAAGTAAATGCTTTATTTTAAATACAAAAGATAATTTAGATAAATTTGATCCTAAATCCGACAAAGGAATCTTTATTGGATATTCTAATAGAAGTAAAGCTTATAGAGTTTTTAATTTAAGATCTAACACCATCGAAGAAACAATGCATGTTTCGTTTGATGAAAATTTAAAAGATTTTGAAATTACAAATGATGAAGAAGATTTAATTACTCAAAATCAGGAATCAACCGAAATTAATCAACCTAATAAAAGGATTAAACTTTTAAAAGATCATCCTATTGAAAATATAATAGGAGATATGCAATCTATTGTTACAACTAGAAATCAACTAAGTAAAATGAGTAATGTAGCATTTATATCATCTATTGAACCCAAAAATCCTAAAGAAGCATCAACTGATGATTCATGGATTTTGGCTATGCAAGAAGAATTAAATCAATTCACTAGAAATGAAGTTTGGGAACTTGTTCCTAGACCTGAAGATAAAATATAATTGGAACTAAATGGGTCTATAAAAATAAAATGAATGAACAAGGTGAGGTCGTTAGAAATAAAGCACGATTAGTCGCCCAAGGTTATTGTCAAGAAGAAGGTATAGATTGTGACGAAACCTTTGCTCCTGTAGCAAGATTAGAAGCCATTAGGATTCTACTTGCTTTCGCAAATCATAATAATTTCAAATTATTTCAAATGGATGTTAAAAGTGCATTTTAAATGGATTTGTAAAAGAAGAAGTATATGTTGAACAACCACCACTTTTTGAAGATGAAAAATTACCAAACCATGTGTACAAACTTAAGAAAGCTTTATATGGTCTAAAACAAGCTCCTAGAGCCTGGTATGATAGACTAAGATCTTATTTATTACAATCAAATTTTGAAATTGGTAAAAAAGATAATACTCTTTTTATTAAAAGAAATAAAAATGATATTCAACTAGTTCAAGTATACGTAGATGATATCATTTTTGGTTCAACTAACTTCGAAATGAATAAAGAATTTTCTGAAATAATGACAGAAGAGTTTGAGATGAGTCATATGGGTGAATTAAACTTCTTTCTAGGATTGCAAATAAAACAGTTAGATAATGGTATTTTTATTAGTCAAGAAAAATATGCTAAAGAACTAGTTAATAAATTTGGTTTGACTACTGGGAGTGGAAAACCAACTCCCATGGCAACCTATGAATATCTAAGTAAAGAAGATCTCTCGAAAGATGTAGATCAAAAGTTGTATTGAGGAATGATCGGATCATTGCTCTATATCACTGCTAGTAGACCTGATATCATGCATAGTGTATGTCTCTGTGCAAGATATCAATCTCATCCTAAATAAACTCACTTAAAAGCTGTAAAACGTATCATAAGATATATTAAACACACCTCTGATTATGGCTTATTTTATCCTAAAAATGATTCATTTGATTTAATATCATACTGTGATGTTGACTATGCTGGATGTAAATCGGACCGAAAAAGTACAAGTGGAACTTGTCACTTTTTGGGACATTCTCTGGTTTCCTGGTTTAGTAAAAAGCAAAATACAGTTTCTCTATCAACAACTGAAGCAGAGTATATTTCTACTGCTTTGGCTTGTTCTCAAGTAATATATATGCAACAAACCTTAAGAGATTTTGGATTAAATATCTCAAAATCGCCAATTTATTGTGATAATACTAGTGCAATAAATTTATCTAAAAATCCTACTCATCATGCTCGAACTAAACATATTGATATTCGACATCATTTTCTTAGAGATAATATAACTAAAGAAGTAATTACTCTCGAATATATAAACTCTGAGAATCAAACTGCTGATATCTTAACAAAACCATTAAATGAATTTATATTTACTAAATTAAGAAGAGAATTAGGTATTTGTTCAATAACTCAAATATAAAACATAAATATATAACAAGTATAATTAAATAAATTAAAAATAAATTAGAAGCCAAAATTAAAACACCCCTGTCGACAACCCCATATCCCCCCATGTCGACATATAACGGTATTTTTTGAAAATTAAAATTCCCACCAAAATTTGAAAAGTTGGTTATATATTCTTCCATATTTCGACTTTCTCTTCATTCTCTCTCATTTTCTTCTGGTTTAACTTCTGAAACAAAGAAAATAATGGCTTCTCCATCAAATTCAAACATAAACTCGACTTTCTCATTTAACTCTCCTATCGTCAAGAATACTCCTTAGTGTTCTTTCTTTCATTCTTTCGTTCGTATCGTTGTATATATAGTTGTTTATATTAAAAACACATGTATATTTGTTTGCATAGTTTACACACATGTAAATATAACATTATATAATAAATTGTGTTCTCTTATTCGTATATTCTCGTATCTTTTGAATATATAGTTTATTAGTTAAGAAAAGTAGTTATTAAGAGTTTAGTTCAAAGTTAAGTATTGATTATGTATGATAACACTATCATTATAATCACAAGTAATGTAGTCTTAGTTTCAGGGGGAGTTATATAGAATTATATAGTATTATAATTATGGAGTTATATGGTTTTTGTTGATGACAAAGGGGGAGAAGTATAAGATAGGATAGTTAGGCATAGATTAAGGGGGAGTTATTAGAAGTATTAGGATAGAAGTGATATTTTATAAACAAAGGTTGTCATCATCAAAAAGGGGGAGATTGTTAGTCCCTGAGGAGTTGGTTTTGATGACAACAACCTTACTTAGAATTAGATTATAAAATATATAATACTATCATTATTGTGTAGATATATATAGATATGTTTGCAGGTACTAAAGAATAAAGAACTGTACAGTATAAAGATTCAAGATCAAAGATTAAAGATATCAAGATTCAAGACTCATGAGTATCATGAATTTCAAGAGTTCAAGTTTCCAAGATAAGTTATATAGATAGGAATATTGTTAAAACTCATAGAAAGGCACTGACATCTTAAAATCTATTTTATTCGTGGAATGGAATCCACTTCGTGCTCATTTAAGGGATGGAACCCTAAGTAGGATGGAACCTACGAAAAATCTAGTGGAACATCTTTTTGTATCCACTTACTTTTATTACAAAATGATTTTCAAAATATATATAGCTTGTTTTTCAAAATGATTTTAAATATTCCTGTTTAAAAACCAAAATCATCTGTCCTGGTTTTTCAATATATTTTAGCCTAAAAAATATCCTTAGTTTTAAATATCCTTAATTTTAAATATCTTTGATTTTAAATTATTATCCTAAGTTTTTAAACTATAATTCTGATATTAATATATTTAGCTGTTTTGTATATTTATACTTAAGATTTAAATATAAAAGTATAGAAAATTATTATATATATTTTAATATTGTTCTCTATAGTTATTTATGTATTATAACTATATATAAGTATATTTTAAAGTTTAAATATAAATATAATATAATATAGAAATTATTTCCAAAGAAAAACAAATCACCAAAAAATACAAGGGCATGTCGACATGGTCACATGTACCCCTGTCGACATGGTGATAATTAAATTGTTTTTTAAAAGAAGTGTCTATTCGCCACATCCCTTCACCAATGGACATGGCTATTGATCAACTATAAATAAAGGGTGTTTTCAACGAATTTTAATCACTTTTTTCTCTGATTTTACTTCTCTTCTTCTTCTCCACTTTCTTATTTACAAATTACACCATTACTCTGCCGAAATCAATATCGAATCTAACTAGATAATTTCTAGTTTTGATTCTCTCCACTATCTCTACAAGATCCAAGTGCTAATATGAGTTATAGACTTTTTGTAATCAATCAAGCGAGAAAAGGTGTGATTGTAGCCTTGGAAATCAATTGGTGAACTTGTTGCCCCGGAAATCAAGTATCTCTACCCAGAGGATTATGAATCTGGAGCGGTGTACCTCGTAGCCTTGAAATCGAGGGTTGTATTTGTAAGAATTGTTTTTGAAAGGAAATCCGTACTTGTGTTGCGGGACTGGATGTAGGGTAACTCCGAACCAGTATAAAATCCGGTGTGTTCTTTCCTTTACTGCTTTTACTTTATATTTGCATCTGTGTTTGATTCTGTGTTCATATCTGTGTCTGATTAGTGTATACATTATTAACAAATTAAGATAAATTCAAAAAGATTAACTGTCACATACCGAAATTATCGACTTTCGAAAATTCAACATCGATACTCACTTTATCGACTGTCGAGAAATCGAGTGCCGGAAACTCCAATAGTGAGGGTTTAAGAAAGAAGAAAAAGGCAGAAGAAGAAGAAGATAGAAGAAAAAGAGAAGAAAGAAGAACAACAGAACAACATAAGAACAAAAAACAATATCAGAATCTCACATATCGCAGCGGAACAATATATAATAGATAACACTAGTCTTTTAAAACAAAGAACTATATCAGTTTATTCATACATCAATCATCAGAGTCAATATACAACAATGGACAGTTATATAAACTTGTCCTCATACAGAATACACAGCGGAATAAATATATCAGATACAAATACTACGTCTCGTCATCCAGCTTATCTCCAAAGCTCCAAAATATCCAGAATATCCTGATAATATAACTCTAGGCTGCCCGTGTGGAAAATAGTGGGCACCCAGAGTTTAGAAGGGAAACAATAAACTCCGAGTCAGTCATGGTGACTGGTGTGAGATCGTAAAACAGTTATTCTTTAAAATAAACAACAGGAAGATTTTAAAGTCAATTCGCAATGCTTTTGGAAAATGAAACTACCATAAGACCTCCCACCACACACACAATGCAAACGCAGACTTGGAGGAGATTTCTTCTTATGTTAGTCAAAGATGCTTACTACGCAAAAATCAAATCCTTTTTGATATTATTATTAGTGCATAGTGGAAAACATTTCGAAAGTATAATATAAATCTTAGCCAGCATAGGTACCATTATATTATGCCTGCTATAGCTGCCTCCCGAGGAGACAGGTTATACAATTGAAATCGTAAAGGCTCGTATTGTTTCTTTGGATTTCCAACAAATGGTCAGGCTAAGGAACTTCCTATCCACGATGGGTACGTCCCTGGAATAGACGACCCGAGAACCTAACCGGATCTCTGCCAACACAAGGCCGGGTTACCTCTGCAAAAATAGGTAACTACTGACACGCGTATGCCATCCCCCGATCGTCACCGATCTTCCCGAGGATCCCCGATTCGCAACAAACCACATAGATAATACTAATGCAGTAACCACAGAGGTTAAGTATCTGGGCTCCATACCATGATACCACCTTTATCCAGAAGGAATGACATACACTAAGGGGCGCTACTCCCTAGAACCTTGCTGCATCCTTCCTGTTTCGACCATTTCCGGGGTGTGAGGCTCGATGAAGTCTCGTCCACAAAGCTACGCTTTCTCAAAAAGCCCTGCTTCGGGTCAAACAAAATGATCAACCTATGATCACAAAGATATAAGATCAAACAAATGATCATATCGCAAATGATCAAACACTGATCATTTCACAGCAACACTCAGTATGCCACGTTACCAAATTGGGATATATCGCTGATAAATTTCAACTACATAACCTCTGAGCTCGTACGTCTCAGAGAAGGGTGTTAAGCTAAGAGAATAAATTCTCCGCCACCAACAGAAATGTATTTGAAAGAAATCAGCTTTATATCTCAAATTTGTAACGTCAGACACACAATCCATACAAGTCTGTTCCGGGATCGAACAGAACCGAAGGCACTTCTCACGAAGCCCTTGCACTTCCGGATAATTTTCAATCACGTCAGGACTTCCCGTCACTAAGGGTGATAAAAACCTCTAAATCGGAGATCAGCCGATGTAGAGTAACTCGACGGTAATCCTTCCGTTTTCAAAAATATCCGGTCTTCAACACCGGTCTTCGAATGCAATTCATAACGACGTATCACGTATTCGGAATGGGTTATACGACCCCATGGTCCTTTCCCGGCTAACCCGAATAGTGAGCGCTTATTTAAAAATAAGTGTGGCATTCAAATTCATCCAATTCACAACAAATACCTATCTAAAGGTAATTATTGATAGTCGGTTATTTAACTATCAATAAAGATGCGCAACATCATCAGATTCCAAATAA
This sequence comes from Allium fistulosum, assembly GCA_030737815.1. NCBI lineage: Eukaryota > Viridiplantae > Streptophyta > Magnoliopsida > Asparagales > Amaryllidaceae > Allium > Allium fistulosum. The sequence goes on from CM060906.1 coordinate 875,739,762, forward strand.
TTTTCCAAATTATTTCATCTTCAAAAATATCTTTACTAGATATAAAATTTCCACACTTCAATCATTTGAAAACAATTTCAAATCAACTTCCACATTTCAATTTATCTTTACTAGATAAAATCTCAAAACAGTTCATTTCATATTGGAAAAGCATTTCCATACTTATTTAAAAATAAGTATTTCACAAATCATTTATTTTCAACACTTAGAAAATATTCGATATACTTAAAATCAAAATTAAGTATATATCTCATTCTTTAAGGAAATCATTCTTAAATCACATTTATTTGAGTCAAAACGAATGTTGCGTAAAACATCGTTACGACGACTCGAAATCACTAGTATAGGGATTCAGAATTAAGATAGATATATAAATCCCAATACTATATAAAATATTTCCTTTCGGAAATCATTTACTATAACAACAGTGTTATAGTCCACCATTTCCTTATTTTTCGAAAACGTCTATTTCAATTGATTTCGAATTTATAAAACAATGTTTATAAATTCTATTTCTATTTTCTAACAACTTTGATTTATAAATCTTCTTTATAATTCAATTCATTTTATAACTCAACTTTATCTACCAAAAGTCCATATTAGAGGTTAAGTACTTATACTTCATGGATTTATAACATTCGTTCCTTTAAGGCTTCACAAATTTTAAATCTTATTCCTTATAAGATTCCTTTTAAAATCTTATTTTTAACAACAACCGAACTACGTTTAAAATTCCATTGTTTGGATTTATAAAATATATATTTTATAAATCTCGTCTATAAACCATTCATACTTATTCACAACTCTTAATTAAAATGTCGAAACCCAATTTATAAGTAAATCACTCATAAGTCTTTTGTTTTACAAAAATCTATTTATTTTGTAACTTCATAATTTATAAATATAAAATTTCGTTCACTTATACCATCCCTTTATTCTTCATTTTAACACTTATTAAAACTCGTTTTGTAATCCCAATATTTTATATTTATAAAAATCAAATTTTATACATCTTTTATATACCTCGTTTTAATAATTCAAAAATCTCAATTCAAATCTTTTTATTTATGACTTAACCATTTATTTCAAAAGAAATTTTATCTTTCGGTTATAATTTACAAACATTATAATTCCCATAACTTTAAATTTATAACATTTATTTATTTAAAGTAAATCAATTCCAAAATTCAAATAAAACGTATACTTTCAAATAATCACTTTTAAAAATCTCTTTTAAAGTTAAAGACCGTTATTTTTAAACTTCAAAATTTTGAATCCAATGATGCAACGCATCAATTAGTCAATCACAACAGTCAATATCATATCTCAACATATGATAACAGAATACATCACAATATCTGTAAATAAATAAATACAGTTGAGGAATCCAGTTGGATCCCTCCAACCTGTTTCCCTGCATCCAAAGACGTTAGCACAATACCATTCCACTTCGAGGTGGAATATCGCGGTATATGAGTTTTATAAAAATCCGCTTACTAACGGCGCAATAGGGTCTCATCCGCTATACGAGGCGGGAAATCATCAATCCAATATATACATATGCCAATATGTATATATTGCTATATATATAGATATATCCTATAATATCTAATATCACAATCCAAACAGCAATCAATAACTGCAAATCCAAATTTAAATCTGAGTGAGAAGATCTCACCTTAGCTATATTTTGCCATCCATTTCCATCCAATTGTTTTCTTGATTTAACCTTGTATAAATAAATTTATACAATTCATTAATATTCGAATTTTAAGTCGAACAAATCAATTTCTGACTTTCAATTATACAATGATTTTAATTTTAATTTACTAACATTTTGATTTAAACTATCTTTCTTATAATTATTTCCTTTCTGTAGTTATCAAAACAGAGATTTACTTTATTGTAAATAAAAATAAAAATATAATCCATATATATATTTAAAATCTCGTTTTTTTTTATCCATCGTTCTAAAATAAACTTAGAAAATAAAAATGGACATTCGTAAAGTATTTTATTTTATTTTTCTCTCTTGTGGAACTGCATATATATTTAACTGTAAATATAAAATTTAACTTAAAATCAAATTACCTAATACCTCACTGACATTGGTAACCTAGGCTAGCATCCACCACCAGAACGCGACCCCGCTCCATCCTCGATCGCCGCGTCGCCGTGTTCACCCTGCCTCAATCGCGAGATATCTCCGAACGTGCTTCCTTGACGACGCGACTGCCTTTGACGAACTCACCCAAAGCCTCAGTCACCGAGATCGACTTCGAGTGAACTACACGCAACCCCCAGATCTGCCGACGAACTCCATCGACCACCTGACTTCGCAGTCGCCACTGCCACCAACACCCAGTCGCCTCGCGAAACCCTAAGTCGCCGATGTCATCGAACCTCACTCGAGCCGCCGCTGATGAAACTGCCACGATGCCTTCGACTTAGATCTAGGGCAACTCGCGGCCTCCTCCAATGTCAACGCTCTCGACATCATCCCCTGCCGCAATTCGATCGTCACCATCGCGAGCACGAACTCCCCCAGGTCACCGCTTGTCGTGCCGCGATCTCTCATTTTTTTTATACGAATTGTTTTCTGAAATAGGAGGCGGCCATCGTTATTTTGAACGAGATTTGATTTTTTTGAACGAATGTTTGTCGCGGCCATGAATTTTTATTGATTTTGAATCTGTAAAGAGGAAGGCGCGATGCTGTTATATATTCCCTTTTGTTTTTCTGAAAGAAGCCATAGTGATGTACGCGATTTGGTTTCAGTCGCCATTGATTTGTTTTGAACGAAATTTTATCTTTCCTTTTTATTTGAAAAACTGGAGAGGGAGAGGGATGTATATTAAAGCATCGGCCATGCTTTGAGATGAAGTGTTATGGTTTGCACGATCATCTTTTATCGTGATTTTAGGCAGAAACAACGGGGCGTGATTTAAGGAGAGAACGTGCTGATGTTTACAATTTTAATTTAAATTTAAATTCAATTTGATTTCGACGCGTTTATACGCCGTACGCTCGCATAACAACTTCGATCGATACGAAATTTGAAATCCGGCAATAATACAATATTCCGGACCCAATGGAACTGGTTTCGTCGAATTCCGAGACTGCGCCTCGGACGGCTATTTTTAAATATCGATACGAACGATTTAATTTCAAAACTGAACAGAACAGTTTCAGATTAAATTCTGAAGCTTCGATTATCTTCTGTATTATCAATACGAATTTTAAAGGCTTTCGAAATATTTTTCTTCAACTTAAAATTGAAGATTCAAATTTTTATTCAGCATACAATGAATTAAATTATATAATTTAATCGCCAAATTCAAATTTAAATCGGGGATTCAAATTAAATCATCGTTCAAATATTTAAAATTAATTAAATATTCTCAATTTAATTTGTTCAAAATTCAGGGTCGTTACATTAACAAATTTCTTAAAACACTATTCAACCCCCCTCTAGTGTTAATTCTAGCCTTAAGATCCTTAATCCGCATTCTAACAAACCACACATGTCAACTCAAACCATTTAAAAGGGAGGATTGTTACTGGGATAAATAACATTTGATTGCACTTTTACAATACAAATCGGAGTTATACATACAGCAGAAATAAATAAATAATGCAGCGGAACAATATGGTGCAGTGAAATAAATATAATAAATAGTAATAATATACCAACTCTTCGTCTTCATCCTCCAGAAAGATAGTCTTCAACACTGAAATACTCAGGCTGACCCGAGCGTAATGAAAAGACAAAACACTCGAGTCAGAACCAAGAGATCTTATGTAAGTTAAATCAATAGTAAATAAATATGAGTGTAATGGCTTCAGAGATGTTTACGGGATTTTACATCTGCTATCCTGTGTCTAACGTGAGTGTAATAACTTAAGAGATGTTCGGGATACCATCTCCTAAGGATCCGTTAAACTATCTACATATGTAATACAATACGCTATTATAATATGTCTACAGTTGTAACGACTGGATTTTTCGACGCTCAAAAGTCGACATTAATATGTCCACTGTATCAAATGCCGCGCAATCGAATGCCGGAAAACCGAACCATTTGGGTTAAAAGAAGAGGTAGAAGAAGACAGAAGAAAAGAAAGAACAGAAACAGAAACAATATCAGAATCTCACATATCGCAGCAGAATAATATACAATAGATAAATCAATAATCTTAAAACAAAAGACTATATCAGTTTATACATACATCAATCATCAGAGTTTACAACAATACACATCATTGGACAGTTATATAAACTTGTCCACTTACAGAATACACAGCGGAAATAATAAACAAGTACGATAGTACGCTTCGCCATCCAGCTCATCTCCAAAGCTCCAGAATATCCAGAATATCCTGATAACATAACTCTAGGCTGCCCGTGTGGAAAATTATAGGCACCCAGAGTTTAGAAAGGGAACAATAAACTCCGAGTCAGTCATGGTGACTGGTGTGAGATCGTAAAACAGTTATTTTCACAAAGGAAATAAAACAATTTCACAATGCTTTTGGAAAATGAAACTACCATAAGGCCTCCCACCACACACACAATGCAAACGCAGAATTGGAGGAGATTTCCCCTTATGATAGTCAAAAATGCTTACTACGAAAAATCAATTGATATTATTATTAATGTCTAGTGTGGAAAACATTTCGAAAGTATAATATCAATCTTAGCCAACAAACTACTATTGTTGTACGCCTACTATAGCTACTACGTTCAATAGCAGGTTACCGCTACATTCCATAGCAGGTAATACAATTAAAAACCGTACAGGGTTCGTATTGTTTCTTTGGATTTCCAACAAATGGCCAGGCAAAGGAACTTCCTTATACCGAAATAGAACGCCTCTGGAAAGACGCCCCGGATCCTAACCGGATCTCTGCAAACAAAAGGCCGATGCTACCTCACGCTGTACAGCTGTAACTAGGTTACTAACACACTGACGCTACCTCACGCTATACAGCTGTAACTAGGTAACTAACACACAAGTATGCCATCCCCCGGTCGTAACCAACCTTTATCCGAGGATCCTCAATCACAAAGCAACAGCCACAAAATATAATCAACATAGGTAAAATATCTGGGCTCCATACCATGATATCACCTTTTATCCAGAAGGAAATGACATACCCTAGGAGCGCTACCCCTACAATCCTTTGCCGCAACGTTCTTGTTTCGACCATTACCGGGTTGTAAGGCTCGACGAAGTCTCGTCCACAAAGCTATGCTTTTTCACAAAGCCACGCTTTTTCACAAAGCCACGCTTTGACCAACAACTGATCAACAACACTTCGTGTGCCACATTACCAAATTGGGAATGTATCACTAGTAACCATCAACTACATAACCTCTGAGCTCATATGTCTCAGAGAAGGGTGTTAAGCTAAGAGAATAAATTCTCCGCCACCAACAGAAATGTATTTGATAGAAACCTGCTTTACATCTCAAAGTGTAACGTCAGACACACATCCATACAAGTCCGTTCCGGGATCGAACGTAACCGAAGGCACTTCCAAAGAAGCCCTTGCAATTTGGATATTCACTAATCACGTTCGGAGTTCCCATCACAAAAAGAGTGATATAAATCTCTATACCGGAGCAACTCGGTGCAGAGACATTCGACAGGTTGTCCTTTCATTTTCACAAATATCCGGTCTTCACCACCGGTCTTCAATACGATCCATATCGTTGTATCACTAATTCGGAATGGGTTATACGACACAAAGGTCCCTTCCCGGCTAACCCGAATAGTGCGCGTTTGTTTTAAAAACAAATCAAGTGCCATTTCAAAGGCAAATATTGATAGTCGGTTATTTAACTATCAATAACATTCACAACAAACATCCAATTCAAATAATTTTTGCCAAATTATTTATTTCAAAATATCTTCAAAAGATATATATTTTCCACACTTCACATTTGAAAATCAATTTCAAATCATATTTCACACTTCACATTCGAAAATCAATTTCAAATCACAAAATGGTCCATTTAAACCAATTAGATAAATCCTTATCGATTTATTTCAAAGTTACATTTCAAATTTGTAAATTTATTTCCACACTTCATCACTTTGAAAACCAATTTCAAATCATATTTTCCACACTTTAAAAATAAATCAATATTTATTTTTAAAACAAATTTCTGTTTCCTTTATAAATTCTATTCGGAATTTACATTCTCAAATATTCACTTTCTATACGATTTTCAAATCGATTTCTCAAATATTCACTTTCAACACCAAATCAACTTTAAAAATTGATTTCTCAATTTATTTCAAATCCCAAATCGAATTCCAAATTGATTTCTGAATTTACTTCAACACTGAATCACATTTCAAATTGATTCTAACTTTTAATCCCAAATACCAAATCATTATTTTACAAATCGATTTCCAGATTTATTCTCAACACAAAAATCAATTTTCATTCAACATCAAATAAGTTTTCATATCGATTTCCCAAAGATTTATTTCAAATATCCAATCAATTATCAATTTGATTTCAAACAAATTTATCTCCTTTTAAATAAATTCTTTTATTCTTCCAAACCATCAAAAATTCAATTTTTAATTTTAGAAATCCAATTTCATTTATTTCTGGTATCCAACGATACCAAAAATACATTCAGCTAAATTATAGCCTTCAACAATTTCAATCACAGATATAATCATTCATAGATTATAAATAATCAATCACACAACATATGAAATCAATTCAAATGTTTTGAGGAATCCTGTTGGATCCCTCCAACCTGTTTCCCTGCATCCACAGATGTTAGCACAATACCAATTCCACTTCGAGGTGGAATATCATGGTATATGGGATTTTATAAAATATCATCCGCTATTATGCGGCACAATAGGGTCTCATCCGCTATATAATGCGGGAAATCATCAACTGCAATATTTACATATGGCAATATATATATATATATTGCTATATATAGATATATCCTACCATATCTAATATCACAATCCAAACAGCAATCAATCAACACGTTCAATAATTTTAAATATAACTATTTAAAATTAAACGACCCTTTGTTTGAGTGAGAAGATCTCACCTTTGCTTTTATTTTGCAATCCCATTTTCATTCCAGATTGTTTTCACTGTATTAGACCTTGTATAAACAATTATACAATTTATTAATATTTGAATCCACCAAACAATTAATCAATAAATTTTAATTTCAAACAATTGACTTAATTAAGTAATTATTTAATTAAAAATCAAATTCCCTTTAATATTCAAAATTTCTTTTAAACTTGTAACAGAGATATTTTTTTATACTTTATTGTAAAACTAAATTCCGTTTCTATATAAAGTTCAAACACTATAAAGTTTCATAAATATTCGAATAAATCGAACTAATAAAGTTTCAGTTGATAATTTAAATTAACTAAAAATTTATCTTTTCTAACTAATTTCTTTCTAACAAAATATTTTCTTTGAAAATAATCTATATAGATTTTAAAATCTAATTTTGATATAAACTCTTCAACATTCAAAATTTTCTTTTCAAAATCTTATACATATAATTTTTGTTTAACTGTCTAAAATAGGTATGTGTATATAGGTATATACAAATCCTTAAATCGAAAAGAATAAACAGTAAATAGACCTTACTGTCCCTTTTTTTTCTATTTTTTTCTTTCTGCATATATATATGATAAATTAAATAAAAAAAACAAACTGCCTTCGAATTATTTCTTTACTGTAAAAAAAAATTCCAGACTTGACTTTTTTTTCTGTTTAAACCATATACATATCTTTTAATTTCTTTCATCTACATATATTTTAATTTCTTACTAAACCAGAATTAATTAAAGAAATTAAATTCGAATACCTCACCGACTCGATTGTTTTTCAAGCACGAACCAGCCTCGACTCGCTATCCCTTCGCTTGCCACCATTGCTAGAATCGCGACATTCAAAGTCGCCTCGTCCTCGTCTGCCTCCTTTCAATCTGTAGCGCACGAGCCAAGTATCCTACCCAAATCTCGAAGCTTCCCCCGGCCCTTGACACTAAAAACTGCTGGCGCTCAGATCTCGAGCTCGAATCCTGTAACGCCCCACCTCTATGCTCATAATAACAAAGAGTATTAAAAGAAATACTGTCTATTATTACGAAGAATAAGGCTGGATAGGAGCGACCATCCGTAATTGGCCTTACACTAATATTGGTTATCTCGATAGGAGTGGTATATACTTTTTATTTTTTTTCATCTATTATTTATTTACTCCCATCGACATATCCAATTATCAGTATAAAACAAACTACGATAGTTCATAATAGTTTAGGACATTAGATATAACAATAACACAGATAATATAAATGCGGAACACAGAATAACAAAAATCTCATATATATAACCGATGTCAGTTACAATATAGTTGACACGCTACATATGATACAACTACAACTGTCGACTCTAGAAGTTATATATACAAGTACATTATCGACTAATATACATGAATACATATCGTTCTATACAATGACATGACTACTACAAAATGACACTGACAACTTCAAAAGATGTGAAAAGTCTTCAAATCCCAAACAGCAACTCAAAGAAGGAAATCTACAACCTGAAATAACTCGGGTCTGACCCGAGTATTACATTCAAAAGAAAATAATACCCAGGTTAGTCTAATTCAAACCAGTTTATTAGTGCATATAGGCAGTAATAATTTAAATAGACGACAGTCACAATAATTCCCGTCTATCCGATTTTTTAAACAAAGAAACCGGATAACGGTCAATATAACACTTAACAGTGTTTAACAAAAATCAGCAGATTTAAATCATCAACAGAGATAAATAAACAATTTATCAAATCGACTAAATCAATTTAAAGCTGTCAAATCTGATAGGGCTGCAGTACACGCACGCGTGTACTGCCTCGCCACTATCGCAAGAGATACGCAAAAGCTCAGTGAAAGTCACAAATGATCACAAGGTCAAACCCCGAAATCGGGTTCAACACAAGTGTAATAACAGCCCACATGAAACTGTACAACATAACAGTGCAAACTCCAAAAAGATATGAAGATTACATTACTACGGGTCGGGAACAAACATATGCACATCAACCAGTGACGAGCACATGAGTGCAATCACCCTCGAGTTCCAGGGAACAGCCTAAATCAATACCAAACAAGATCAGAGGCAACAGTGAAACCAGTTTAAATGAACATAGACAGCAAGCTCCAAATATAAAGCAACAGTGCATCTGGACAACCAGAAGTAAAACCAAGACCAAAGACTACAAAACATCCTGCATCAGATCTGACAGACAAATATATGCATATCAAATCCCAGTTACATGAATGCTCAAAACAACGTGCACATATATAAAGACTACAGGCAAATGGTCAAAGTGAATAAACTCAAATCCAAATGGACCAGACTTATGAACATATACAAGATCAAGAAAGTCCACAGGTGAAGGCAGGCAACAGACTCAAGAGTATACAAGTCAGAATGCACAGGGTACATGAGCAACATGTCATGTATGAAGTATGTACACAGTGAAGCTAAGAAGTGCAACTGCAACTACACTGAATAGGTAATATGGAACAGACTCAAGTGCATATACCAGAATGCATATGCAATTGTAAAACAGTGATATGCAGTAGGGTACATAACACAATTAGGCAAATCAAGCAAGGTACTGGAAATGGTTTAGTCCAATATTAGAAATTCACAAAGTCAAGTGACCAGAGGGTGGCCAAAGTCGAATCATCAAAATCATCACAGCAGTGACAAGTGCAACAGGATGATCGGAGATATGCTACAAATTGGTCAACACAATCTTGCCAACGTCGAACTCAATGTAACACAGTGAGGTACAATAAGGAAGGATACAACAGACCACAAGCAAATGTCACCAACATAACAAAGCAACCCAGTGACTACAAGAATGCTCAGTGCACTACAACACCAAGTGGTATAGGGTCAATGCTACAATTTCAAATCCATATGCAAATTGAAATAGGCAGTGACAACCGATGATATACAAGTGCAACAATTCAAAACAATGCCCCAATACCAGGTTATAATCAATCGAAAAAGAAACTGCAACATCAGGAAGTGCAGTCATGCCAATGACATTTAATGTCAAAATCAAAGTCAAGTGATATCAAGTGCGAGAGAAGTACACTATGCAGTGTTCAATACTGAAGCCACAAAATGCACATACAAATCGAAAACATTATGAAGTCAGAGCCAAGTTTGACAGTGTCAAACGTCAAAGTGAAGAACTCATAACGCGAACCACCTCAAGTTCATAGGGGCATGATAAAGACAGTGGCCAAGGCAATCAATCGAGAGCGAGTACATCTGCAGTGGTAATACTCAAGTGTATACCAGAAGTCAAGTCCGATGTCTCAAAGGAATCAAAGTTCAAGTCAAAAACACTCGAAAATTTAAACAAAACACAACAACTACAAGATGCCAACTACAAAGTTTTAAAACCATGGTCATCAAAAATTCGAGTCAAACCGAGGTCACTGGAAACAAAATAATACTACAGGGATGGACGGAAATGGTCAAGCATACTAGAGTCAAAGCCGAGACCAAGACAAGGCAGTGAAAATCAAATACACCCTAGATTTCAAACTGATAATTCAAAACCATTTCAAGTCGAAAATTTCCAAAACCAAGTCAAGGCCGAGTATATCGTACTGTGGTGGCCAAGCAACATCAGAAGAAATCAAATATACACATATGGAAAAGGTCAGAATTCACCACAATCATCCAAACAATATCGAACAGCCAAAGATGAATTTAACATAGAATATACGAACGAGAAAACAGGGTTTCGAACCCATATAAATTCAACCCAAAATCATGCACTGGAGAATTGCATTAGATGTGAGTTTTCACTCACCATTTTCGACGCAAATCAAGGAGCTGCGAGCGACGACCACAAGATTGAGCACGGCGAATGGCGAACCTCCCATCTTTGCTTCGATCAAATGAAGTGATGCTTCGTAGAGCCCTAATTGTGGTGGAAGAACGAGCGAGACGTATGCCCTAATTCGGTTGCAAAGAGGAAATCGTCGCCGCCACCATTTTTCCATTTGTTGGTTTTTAGGGTTTCGAACGAAAAATGAATGGATCGAGTAAGTGGAACGGGTATACCCTCCGATAACACGACACTGAAACAAAATATAACATGGACTAGATTTAAATTTAAAGCCCACAAAACTCTTCAACAGATTTCAACCGAATTTTTGACCGATTTGAAAACTCCAATTACCATCAGCTACCAAACACAATCGTCTAATGACGATAATAAATTAACAGCAAAACCCCGGTTGTTACAAACTCCCCTCCTTATAAAAATTGCATCCCCGCAATTTTCCTAATCAAGATTGTCTATAACAATTATTCTTCTAACCTAAACTAGTTATGCTAGAAAAATAAGAATTGAGAACACAATTATCAAAGAAATTTCGTCCACGCAATCATAGGGAATAAATGGATAAAATGTAACAACCAAAAGAGCATGGCAATGTCGAATGTACAAGCAAAGCAAGTGTCAGCGGGGAAGTATTAGATAAGAAATCAAAAGGTTCGACTACTTCAAATCAAAAGAATCAACATCGTGGGAATCAGGGATCAAAATCAGACGACTAACAAAAGCAAGAACAATCGAGTTCCAGCAACTAAAAGAGAAGGAAAAACAGAGCAGAAATCCCATACAGAGCACGAATTGAATGTGAGTAAATCAAATTACTCACCTGAATCGCCAAAGAAAAAGACGAAGCTCAAATCTCAAAAGTCGCAAATATTCAATCATCAAAACGATAATTGAATTTCCAAATCGCAAATATTTACTTATCTCAAACGATAATCAGAAGACAAAACAAATATCTGATTATCTCATACGATAGTCAGAAAACAAATATTCAATTATCAAAAACGATAATCAAATTTCTCAAATCAACAAATATTCGATTATCACAAACGATAATCAAATTTCAAATTCAACAAATATTTAATTATCAAAAGCGATAATTAAATCTCAAATCAGCAAATATTTAATTATCAAAAGCGATAATTAGAAACAACAAATATCTGATTATCAAAAACGATAATCAGAACTCATATCAACAAATATCTAATTATCACAAGCGATAATTAGAAACAACAAATATCTGATTATCAAAAACGATAATCAGAACTCATATCAACAAATATCTAATTATCACAAGCGATAGTTAGAAACAACAAATATCTGATTATCAAAAACGATAATCAGAACTCATATCAACAAATATCTAATTATCACAAGCGATAGTTAGAAACAACAAATATCTGATTATCAAAAACGATAATCAGAACTCATATCAACAAATATCTAATTATCACAAGCGATAATTAGAAACAACAAATATCTGATTATCAAAAACGATAATCAGAACTCATATCAACAAATATCTAATTATCACAAGCGATAATTAGAAACAACAAATATCTGATTATCAAAAACGATAATCAGAACTCATATCAACAAATATCTAATTATCACAAGCGATAATTAGAAACAACAAATATCTGATTATCAAAAACGATAATCAGAACTCATATCAACAAATATCTAATTATCACAAGCGATAATTAGAAACAACAAATATCTGATTATCAAAAACGATAATCAGAACTCATATCAACAAATATCTAATTATCACAAGCGATAATTAGAAACAACAAATATCTGATTATCAAAAACGATAATCAGAACTCATATCAACAAATATCTAATTATCACAAGCGATAATTAGAAACAACAAATATCTGATTATCAAAAACGATAATCAGAACTCATATCAACAAATATCTAATTATCACAAGCGATAATTAGAAACAACAAATATCTGATTATCAAAAACGATAATCAGAACTCATATCAACAAATATCCAATTACCTGCAGATAATTGGAAGCAACAAATATCTAGAAATCAATTAAGAAGACTAGAAAATCAACATAAAAGCTTGGATCGATCCCATCAGATGGCGAGTTTTTAATTCGCCGCACGTGCATCTCAGAGTGGCCGAAGCCTACCAAGTACTCAACATAATTTTGGCGCCCATCAGATTGACCCGAAGGTCCGCAGAGTGACCCGAAGGTCTAGTACTGGTATTTGACCCGAAGGTCCGCAGAGTGGCCCGAAAGCCCAACAAATGACCTGAAGGTCCGCAGAGTGGCCCGAAAGCCCAACAAATGACCCGAAGGTCCTCATAGTGGCTCGAAAGCACACGAAAGCATCAAAATGTTTCAATTAACGAGTCCGGAATTAACCGAAATAGCAAACGCACATGTCCCATACCACGTGTTTTACTAAATCGTTTGATTCTCTTCATCGTTTCCTTGAAAGTGTAAAATTCATCAAAATCATCAAAACAACAGATATTCAATTAACGAGTCCGGAATTAACCGAAAAAGTAAAAGTGTGGTTCCATACTCCGCACTTTTGCTAAATCGTTTAAATCTCTTCATCGTTTCCTTGAAAGTGCAAAATTGTGTATTTTGTAAAAATACACTTTACATTCTCAAATGGACAAGTCCGGAATTAAGCGAATCAGTAAAAGAAAGGGGTCATAGTCCTCGATTTTGCTGAAACGTTTAAATCGCTTCCTCATTCTTTTGAAAGCGTAAACTGTTAAATTTCTGAAAACAATTTTATTTATTTTGTAAAAATAACAATTCACCTTCTCAACTGGACAAGTCCGGAGTTAAGCGAAACAGTAAAAGAAAGGGGTCATAATCCTCGATTTTGCTGAATCGTTTAAGTCGCTTTCTCATTCTTTTGAAAACGCAAACTGTTACAATTTTATAAAACAATTTTCCAATCACGTGATTAAAACAGCAAATCAGTAACAATTTCGATAAGGAAATTGTACTTCTCAAAATACCGTAAAAACGGTTACAAATCAGTATTGCGGAATAACCGCTTGAAAATCCACTTTTAAAATTTGGCGGTTACTGAAGCCAAAGCGACAGTAGTTTTAAAACGTCAAAATCACATCAAAACAATCTACATCAAAATGTAATGTCAGTGAATTTTCATTCATCAAAAATGCCACAAAACACCGTGCTTCAAAATATAGCATTGGTGTAAAAATCCCGTTATAAAAATAACGGCAACAAAATACGTTTCATAACCAAGCATCGGTTCAACGTAAAAATAAATGCAGTAACGCGCAATTCAAATTTTTGCACGTACTACAGAATGAACAAAGAAATCATTCGAAGGTATCTTCAATGAAGACAATTCAAAACAGCAAAATCTAATCAATAGATGATTAGTACAAAAGAAAGCCAGCGGAAATTTCAACAAAAATCACATATCTGCAATTTCTTCGAATCCTCAATTTGGATTTGAAATTCTCAAAGAAACAAATAATTACAGCTATGTAAACAACAATTGGAATTCATATCAATTTCGTATTTTGATTCTTAAATCAAAAAGATTATCAGTTGTACTCAGCGAAAACAGTTTCACTGTTTCCGCTGCGCACTCTGATAAATAGAACACAATTTCATCCAAACAACAAAACACAATTCCACTTTTATTTTTAAATAACGATATTTAAAAATTTCATCAAAATTTCAAAACTTTAGTTTTGACTCAAATCACAGATAAAACGTCGACTAATAGTTGTAACATATGTTCCATCCAAGTTATGTTTTATATTATGTCCATAAACCCCAAGCTCTGATACCAACTGTAACGCCCCACCTCTATGCTCATAATAACAAAGAGTATTAAAAGAAATACTGTCTATTATTACGAAGAATAAGGCTGGATAGGAGCGACCATCCGTAATTGGCCTTACACTAATATTGGTTATCTCGATAGGAGTGGTATATACTTTTTATTTTTTTTCATCTATTATTTATTTACTCCCATCGACATATCCAATTATCAGTATAAAACAAACTACGATAGTTCATAATAGTTTAGGACATTAGATATAACAATAACACAGATAATATAAATGCGGAACACAGAATAACAAAAATCTCATATATATAACCGATGTCAGTTACAATATAGTTGACACGATACATATGATACAACTACAACTGTCGACTCTAGAAGTTATATATACAAGTACATTATCGACTAATATACATGAATACATATCGTTCTATACAATGACATGACTACTACAAAATGACACTGACAACTTCAAAAGATGTGAAAAGTCTTCAAATCCCAAACAGCAACTCAAAGAAGGAAATCTACAACCTGAAATAACTCGGGTCTGACCCGAGTATTACATTCAAAAGAAAATAATACCCAGGTCAGTCTAATTCAAACCAGTTTATTAGTGCATATAGGCAGTAATAATTTAAATAGACGACAGTCACAATAATTCCCGTCTATCCGATTTTTTAAACAAAGAAACCGGATAACGGTCAATATAACACTTAACAGTGTTTAACAAAAATCAGCAGATTTAAACCATCAACAGAGATAAATAAACAATTTATCAAATCGACTAAATCAATTTAAAGCTGTCAAATCTGATAGGGCTGCAGTACACGCACGCGTGTACTGCCTCGCCACTATCGCAAGAGATACGCAAAAGCTCAGTGAAAGTCACAAATGATCACAAGGTCAAACCCCGAAATCGGGTTCAACACAAGTGTAATAACAACCCACATGAAACTGTACAACATAACAGTGCAAACTCCAAAAAGATATGAAGATTACATTACTACGGGTCGGGAACAAACATATGCACATCAACCAGTGACGAGCACATGAGTGCAATCACCCTCGAGTTCCAGGGAACAGCCTAAATCAATACCAAACAAGATCAGAGGCAACAGTGAAACCAGTTCAAATGAACATAGACAGCAAGCTCCAAATATAAAGCAACAGTGCATCTGGACAACCAGAAGTAAAACCAAGACCAAATACTACAAAACATCCTGCATCAGATCTGACAGACAAATATATGCATATCAAATCCCAATTACATGAATGCTCAAAACAACGTGCACATATATAAAGACTACAGGCAAATGGTCAAAGTGAATAAACTCAAATCCAAATGGACCAGACTTATGAACATGTACAAGATCAAGAAAGTCCACAGGTGAAGGCAGGCAACAGACTCAAGAGTATACAAGTCAGAATGCACAGGGTACATGAGCAACATGTCATGTATGAAGTATGTACACAGTGAAGCTAAGAAGTGCAACTGCAACTACACTGAATAAGTAATATGGAACAGACTCAAGTGCATATACCAGAATGCATATGCAATTGTAAAACAGTGATATGCAGTAGGGTACATAACACAATTAGGCAAATCAAGCAAGGTACTGGAAATGGTTTAGTCCAATATTAGAAATTCACAAAGTCAAGTGACCAGAGGGTGGCCAAAGTCGAATCATCAAAATCATCACAGCAGTGACAAGTGCAACAGGATGATCGGAGATATGCTACAAATTGGTCAACACAATCTTGCCAACGTCGAACTCAATGTAACACAGTGAGGTACAATAAGGAAGGATACAACAGACCACAAGCAAATGTCACCAACATAACAAAGCAACCCAGTGACTACAAGAATTCTCAGTGCACTACAACACCAAGTGGTACAGGGTCAATGCTACAATTTCAAATCCATATGCAAATTGAAATAGGCAGTGACAACCGATGATATACAAGTGCAACAATTCAAAACAATGCCCCAATACCAGGTTATAATCAATCGAAAAAGAAACTGCAACATCAGGAAGTGCAGTCATGCCAATGACATTTAATGTCAAAATCAAAGTCAAGTGATATCAAGTGCGAGAGAAGTACACTATGCAGTGTTCAATACTGAAGCCACAAAATGCACATACAAATCGAAAACATTATGAAGTCAGAGCCGAGTTTGACAGTGTCAAACGTCAAAGTGAAGAACTCATAACGCGAACCACCTCAAGTTCATAGGGGCATGATAAAGACAGTGGCCAAGGCAATCAATCGAGAGCGAGTACATCTGCAGTGGTAATACTCAAGTGTATACCAGAAGTCAAGTCCGATGTCTCAAAGGAATCAAAGTTCAAGTCAAAAACACTCGAAAATTTAAACAAAACACAACAACTACAAGATGCCAACTACAAAGTTTTAAAACCATGGTCATCAAAAATTCGAGTCAAACCGAGGTCACTGGAAACAAAATAATACTACAGGGATGGACGGAAATGGTCAAGCATACTAGAGTCAAAGCCGAGACCAAGACAAGGCAGTGAAAATCAAATACACCCTAGATTTCAAACTGATAATTCAAAACCATTTCAAGGCGAAAATTTCCAAAACCAAGTCAAGGCCGAGTATATCGTACTGTGGTGGCCAAGCAACATCAGAAGAAATCAAATATACACATATGGAAAAGGTCAGAATTCACCACAATCATCCAAACAATATCGAACAGCCAAAGACGAATTCAACATAGAATATACGAACGAGAAAACAGGGTTTCGAACCCATATAAATTCAACCCAAAATCATGCACTGGAGAATTGCATTAGATGTGAGTTTTCACTCACCATTTTCGACGCAAATCAAGGAGCTGCGAGCGACGACCACAAGATTGAGCACGGCGAATGGCGAACCTCCCATCTTTGCTTCGATCGAATGAAATGATGCTTCGTAGAGCCCTAATTGTGGTGGAAGAACGAGCGAGACGTATGCCCTAATTCGGTTGCAAAGAGGAAATCGTCGCCGCCACCATTTTTCCATTTGTTGGTTTTTAGGGTTTCGAACGAAAAATGAATGGATCGAGTAAGTGGAACAGGTATACCCTCCGATAACACGACACTGAAACAAAATATAACATGGACTAGATTTAAATTTAAAGCCCACAAAACTCTTCAACAGATTTCAACCGAATTTTTGACCGATTTGAAAACTCCAATTACCATCAGCTACCAAACACAGTCGTCTAATGACGATAATAAATTAACAGCAAAACCCCGGTTGTTACAAATCCCCCCTAATGAGTTAAATTTCAAACCGCGATCGTCTTCTCTTTTTTTTTTAGGTTGCGAACGAATTCGTTTAAATAGATGGGGAAGGCACGATTTGTTTTGAACTGGAAAAATGGGAAGGAAGGAGATTTGAACGAAGAAGAGAAATGGAAGGGTAGAAATTTCGTTCGGCCATTTCTGTTTATATTTTATTTTTGAAACTTTTGAAACACTCAGTTGATAATATAAAAGAAGAGAGGGGACAATAGACCAGCGCGTTCAGATGTAGGGTGGCTTGAGTACGATTATAGGGTGGTTGTGATTTGATTTGTACAAAATTTTAAATTAAATTTCAATTTAATTCTCAACGCGTTTGCTTATCGTATACTCACATAACAACTCCGAATAATACGAAATTTGAAATCCAGTAATAATTCAATATTACGGATCCAATGAAACTGGTTTCGTCAAATTCTGAGACTGTGCCCCGGAATGCTATTTTCAAATATCGATTCAACCGATAAAATTCAAAACTGAACAAAACAGTTTCAAATTCAATTCTGAAAGCTTCCATTATCTTCAATATTATTAATATGAATTTTCCAAGACTTCATATTATTTTTAATCAGCTTAAAACTGAAGATTCAAATTTTTACCCAGTTTCAATAATTAAATTCAAAATTTAATCGCCAAATTCATTCTGATATTTGAATTTCAAATTAAATTATCATTCGAATATTTAAATTCAATTAAATATTCCCATTTCAAATGTCAAAAATTCAGGGTCGTTACAATCTTCCCCCCTTAAAAGAATTTCGTCCCGAAATTACAAGTTAGGAAAAATGGTCCTTAACTCGTCTACTGTTTTTCACAATCTAAATAGTTTTATCAATTTATCAAAACAAATCTTTCTACTAAAGATTCGTTATTAATTCAACTAAATTTCCAACTTCAATTATAAGTTTCAAACAACATTGTTTACTTCAAAATTCAAATTTATTTCAAATTTAAATTTAAATTCAATTTTTAATCTTTCAAAATTTTCTCAAAAATTTTCTAACTCTCGAAATTTTCGAAAAATTTCGCCAGCGTCTCCTTTGCGCGGCTAGCTCGGTACGACTACAAAACGTCCCTACGGACTCTCAGATCTCAAAAGAAAACAAAATGCCAAGTGGCAAAATCAGAAACTCATCAAATTTCATACTGAAATTTAAATACAT
The DNA here is from genome assembly GCA_030737815.1 of Allium fistulosum. Taxonomy (NCBI): domain Eukaryota; kingdom Viridiplantae; phylum Streptophyta; class Magnoliopsida; order Asparagales; family Amaryllidaceae; genus Allium; species Allium fistulosum. The sequence goes on from CM060906.1 coordinate 875,759,000, forward strand.
ACCTTTTGGTCGAGCAATTTAAATTTTCTTCAAAATCAAAATCCAATTCCAAATACCCTGTATATTTACTTAACAATAATGTTCAAATTTACGTATTAGATTCCAATACCAATTTACTTAAGAATTTCATTCTCTATTTCTTAAGTGCAATATAAGTATTACATACTTCTTATATTTGTTTTCACTTCACTAATAAAGTTATATATTCATTTCCATTCAACTTTGCATTTTCAATTCCATTTGAATTCAATTTACAATTTCAATTCAATTTGAATTCATTTTATCTTCAGATTTTCATTCAGATTTTCATTTCAAATTTTACTTGAATTCGATTCATCTTCTAATTTCGAACATTGAGCTTTATTCACTTTTATCTCAATTCCGAATTTTAAATCTTTTGTCTTTAGTCAAAATTTTCCAAAAAATTCAAAATTTTTTCTAACTCCCAGTGAAAACATTTAAAAATCCTTTTTAAAAATGGATATGGAAAGCACGTTCCCCCATGGATCATAGTTACTCGGCGGTTTCGCTACTATCCCAGTAGAATCACTTGTAACTGTAGATTTCACATCTCTTGAATTTCTCCATGGTTGTTGCCATAGATCGTAGTTCACACGGCGGTTACACCACTATCCCAGTGGAATCGCTTGTAACCATAGGCATCTCGCCCCTCGAATTTCGCTATGGCATTTCATTAATCAAACAAATCTCATTGAAAACCATTCAAATCTATTCCATCTACTAATTTAATTCAATTAGTACCTTCACTCATCCATTTTAAATTCCAAATTTCCATATTCAATTCGTCTCGAATTTATTTTATCAATAACAAGGAAATTTCAATTTATTTTTCTTTCTTACTTACTTGAATTTATATACAAATTCAAACCATTTCATTCAACTCACAATTCAATTTTGATTTACTAACTCAACTTCCAATTCACTATTTCATGAATTAATAATTTATCAAGTTAGTTTACTTGAATTCAATCAATTTTGTTTTATTCAACTTGATTCAAATCAAATTTCATCACATTATTCAAATTTCATTTCACTTTTCAATTTGAATCTTATTCCAATCCAATTTCAAATATATTATAAGTTATCAACTTATTTTACATTCCATTAACGAATTTTGTTTCAAATATTCTCTGGAATTCTATTTCAAATTATAAATCACATTTTCAATTTACATTTACAAATCTCATTCATATATGAATTTTATTTCCTTATCTTTTTCAATTCATATTTATAAATTTCATTTGTCAAATGAATTTATCTTCAAATCTTTGGTTATACCATTATTTCTCATTCAATTCCATATAACAATGATAATATTTCAATATTATCTCTTCCTAACAACCAAGCATCCATATACTATGATAATTCATAGAAAATCATTTCTTTTCTATACAAAAATAGTTTTGGGCAGAATTATTTCATTTACCCTATTTTAAAACAATACTGTGTCGGTTTATCTTGTTTAAGAGTTTAGAAACCCCTATCGATTACAGTTGGCCAAACTGCACCGACCAGAATCTGTAAACAATCAACCGATAAATCAACACAATACAAAACAAATTTTTGTATTCACTAAAAAATACGCGCTCATATCTATTAATACACTCACACTCATTCTAGAGCACTACTGACTCCATCTCTAATGAGTAACACCCAACAGAGCAGGGTTGTCGCTTAACCGGATGCTCTGATACCACTTGTAACGACTGGATTTTTCGACGCTCGAAAGTCGACATTAATACGTCCACTGTATAAAATGACGCGCAATCGAATGCCGGAAAACCGAACCATTAGGGTTAAAAGAAGAGGTAGAAGAAGACAAAAGAAAAGAAAGAACAGAAACAATATCAGAATCTCACATATCGCAGCAGAATAATATACAATAGATAAATCAATAATCTTTAAAACAAAAGACTATATCAGTTTATACATACATCAATCATCAGAGTTTACAACAATACACATCATTGAACAGTTATATAAACTTGTCCACTTACAGAATACACAACGGAAATAATAAACAAGTACGATAGTACGCTTCGCCATCCAGCTCATCTCCAAAGCTCCAGAATATCTAGAATATCCTGATAACATAACTCTAGGCTGCCCGTGTGGAAAATTATGCGCACCCAGAGTTTAGAAAGGGAACAATAAACTCCGAGTCAGTCATGGTGACTGGTGTGAGATCGTAAAACGGTTATTTTCACAAAGGAAATAAAACAATTTCGCAATGCTTTTGGAAAATGAAACTACCATAAGGCCTCCCGCCACACACACAATGCAAACGCAGAATTGGAGGAGATTTCCCCTTATGATAGTCAAAAATGCTTACTACGCAAAATCAATTGATATTATTATTAATGTCTAGTGTGGAAAACATTTCGAAAGTATAATATCAATCTTAGCCAACATACAACTATTGTTGTATGCCTACTATAGCTACTACGTTCAATAGCAGGTTACCGCTACATTCCATAATAGGTAATACAATTAAAAACCGTACAGGGTTCGTATTGTTTCTTTGGATTTCCAACAAATGGTCAGGCAAAGGAACTTCCTTATACCGAAATAGAACGCCTCTGGAAAGACGCCCCGGATCCTAACCGGATCTCTGCAAACAAAAGGCCGACGCTACCTCACGCTGTACAGCTGTAACTAGGTAACTAACACACTGACGCTACCTCACACTATACAGCTGTAACTAGGTAACTAACACACAAGTATGCCATCCCCCGGTCATAACCAAGCTTTATCCGAGGATCCTCAATCACAAAGCAACAGCCACAAAATATAATCAACATAGGTAAAATATCTGGGCTCCATACCATGATATCACCTTTTATCCAGAAGGAAATGACATACCCTAGGGGCGCTACCCCTACAAACCTTTGCCGCAACATTCCTGTTTCGACCATTCCTGGGTTGTGAGGCTCGACGAAGTCTCATCCACAAAGCTAAGCTTTTTCACAAAGCCACGCTTTTTCACAAAGCCACGCTTTGACCAACAACTGATCAACAACACTTCGTGTGCCACATTACCAAATTGGGAATGTTTCACTAGTAACCATCAACTACATAACCTCTGAGCTCGTACGTCTCAGAGAAGGGTGTTAAGCTAAGAGAATAAATTCTCCGCCACCAACATAAATGTATTTGATAGAAACCAGCTTTACATCTCAAAGTGTAACGTCAGACACACATCCATACAAGTCCGTTCCGGGATCGAACGGAACCGAAGGCACTTCCAAAGAAGCCCTTGCAATCCGGATATTCACTAATCACGTCCGGACTTCCCATCACAAAAAGAGTGATATAAATCTCTATACCGGAGCAACTCGGTGCAGAGACATTCGACAGGTTGTCCTTTCATTTTCACAAATATCCGGTCTTCACCACCGGTCTTCAATACGATCCATATCGCCGTATCACTAATTCGGAATGGGTTATACGACACAAAGGTCCCTTCCCGGCTAACCCGAATAGTGCGCGTTTGTTTTAAAAACAAATCAAGTGCCATTTCAAAGGCAAATATTGATAGTCGGTTATTTAACTATCAATAACATTCACAACAAACATCCAATTCAAATAATTTTTCCCAAAATAATTTATTTCAAAATATCTTCAAAAGATATATATTTTCCACACTTCACATTTGAAAATCAATTTCAAATCATATTTCACACTTCACATTTGAAAATCAATTTCAAATCACAAAATGGTCCATTTAAACCAATTAGATAAATCCTTATCGATTTATTTCAAATTTACATTTCAAATTTGTAAATTTATTTCCACACTTCATCACTTTGAAAACCGATTTCAAATCATATTTTCCACACTTTAAAAATAAATCAATATTTATTTTTAAAACAAATTTCTGTTTCCTTTATAAATTCTATTCGGAATTTACATTCTCAAATATTCACTTTCTATACGATTTTCAAATCGATTTCTCAAATATTCACTTTCAAATCAACTTTAAAAATTGATTTCTCAATTTATTTCAAATCCCAAATCGAATTCCAAATTGATTTTTGAATTTACTTCAACATCGAATCACATTTCAAATTGATTCTAACTTTTAATCCCAAATACCAAATCATTATTTTACAAATCGATTTCCAGATTTATTCTCAACACAAAAATCAATTTTCATTCAACATCAAATAATTTTTCATATCGATTTCCCAAAGATTTATTTCAAATATCCAATCAATTATCAATTTGATTTTAAACAAATTTATCTCTTTTTAAATAAATTCTTTTATTCTTCCAAACCATCAAAAATTCAATTTTTAATTTTAGAAACCCAATTTCATTTATTTCTGGTATCCAACGATACCAAAAATACATTCGGCTAAATTATAGCCTTCAACAATTTCAATCACAGATATAATCATTCACAGATTATAAATAATCAATCACACAACATATGAAATCAATTCAAATGTTTTGAGGAATCCTATTGGATCCCTCCAACCTGTTTTCCTGCATCCACAGATGTTAGCACAATACCAATTCCACTTCGAGGTGGAATATCACGGTATATGGGATTTTATAAAATATCATCCGCTATTATGCGGCGCAATAGGATCTCATCCGCTATATAATGCGGGAAATCATCAACTGCAATATATACATATGGCAATATATATATATATATTGCTATATATAGATATATCCTACCATATCTAATATCACAATCCAAACAGCAATCAATCAACACATTCAATAATTTTAAATATAACTATTTAAAATTAAACGACCCTTTGTTTGAGTGAGAAGATCTCACCTTTGCTTTTATTTTGCAATCCCATTTTCATTCCAGATTGTTTTCACTGTATTAGACCTTGTATAAACAATTATACAATTTATTAATATTTGAATCCACCAAACAATTAATCAATAAATTTTAATTTCAAACAATTGACTTAATTAAGTAATTATTTAATTAAAAATCAAATTCCCTTTAATATTAAAAATTTCTTTTAAACTTGTAACAGAGATATTTTTTATACTTTATTGTAAAACTAAATTCCACTTCTATATAAAGTTCAAACACTATAAAGTTTCATAAATATTCGAATAAATCGAACTAATAAAGTTTCAGATGATAATTTAAATTAACTAAAAATTTATCTTTTCTAACTAATTTCTTTCTAACAAAATATTTTCTTTGAAAATAATCTATATAGATTTTAAAATCTAATTTTGATATAAACTCTTCAACATTCAAAATTTTATTTTCAAAATCTTATACATATAATTTCTGTTTAACTGTCTAAAATAGGTATGTGTATATAGGTATATACAAATCCTTAAACTGAAAAGAATAAACAGTAAATACACCTTACTGTCCCTTTTTTTTCTATTTTTTTCTTTCTGCATATATATATGATAAATTAAATAAAAAAACAAACTGCCTTCGAATTATTTCTTTACTGTAAAAAAAAAATTCCAGACTTGACTTTTTTTTTCTGTTTAAACCATATACATATCTTTTAATTTCTTTCATCTACATATATTTTAATTTCTTACTAAACCAGAATTAATTAAAGAAATTAAATTCGAATACCTCACCGACTCGATTGTTTTTCGAGCATGAACCAACCTCGACTCGTTATCCCTTCGCTTGCCACCATTGCTAGAATCGCGACATTCAAAGTCGCCTCGTCCTCATCTGCCTCCTTCCAATCTGTAGCGCACGAGCCAAGTATCCTACCCAAATCTCGAAGCTTCCCCCGGCCCTTGACACTAAAAACTGCTGGCGCTCAGATCTCGAGCTCGAATCCCCCCTAATGAGTTAAATTTCAAACCGCGGTCGTCTTCTCTTTTTTTTTTAGGCTGCGAACGAATTCGTTTAAATAGATGGGGAAAGCACGATTTGTTTTGAACTGGAAAAATGGGAAGGAAGGAGATTTGAACGAAGAAGAGAAATGGAAGGGTAGAAATTTCGTTCGGCGATTTCTGTTTATATTTTATTTTTGAAACTTTTGAAACGCTCGGTTGATAATATAAAAGAAGAGAGGGGACAATAGACCAGCGCGTTTAGATGTAGGGTGGCTTGAGTACGATAATAGGGTGGTTGTGATTTGATTTGTACAAAATTTTAAATTAAATTTCAATTTAATTCTCAACGCATTTGCTTATCGTATACTCACATAACAACTCCGAATAATACGAAATTTGAAATCCGGTAATAATTCAATATTACAGATCCAATGAAACTAGTTTCGTCGAATTCCGAGACTGTGCCCCGGAACGCTATTTTCAAATATCGATTCAACCGATAAAATTCAAAACTGAACAAAACAGTTTCAAATTCAATTCTGAAAGCTTCCATTATCTTCAATATTATTAATATGAATTTTCCAAGACTTCATATTATTTTTAATCAGCTTAAAACTGAAGATTCAAATTTTTACCCAGTTTCAATAATTAAATTCAAAATTTTAATCGCCAAATTAATTCTGATATTTGAATTTCAAATTAAATTATCATTCGAATATTTAAATTCAATTAAATATTCACATTTCAAATGTCAAAAATTCAGGGTCGTTACAACAGTAAAGTAAAGTATTAAAATAACGTTAAGGCGTTACCCATATCCCCCTTAACACATTTTATATAAATGACGTAATCTATATAGTACTATAAACTCCACCGTAAACTAGTGGGCTATCAGGGAGCACTCCATAGGTACGACACAAATCAAACTCGTAGAGGGCGTGATAAGACATATGACACGACATGCGAGGCAATGCCAGGGTATGATTATACCGTTTGCAGTCCTTGACATGTGGTAACGCATAGCAGCTACTACCGCCCACCTCGGAACACACTCCCATAATCAAATCGAGGGTGTCCACCAAACAATCAGAAAGTAAAAAATATGGTATCGAAGAAATGTGCCCGTGTGACGCCCCACCCCGAGACCCACATTAACAAAGAGTATTACTGGGTAATACTGTCTGCTAATGCGGAGAATAGGGCTGGTTAGAAGCGACCATCTATCGCATTGTCTTAAATATCTATTGAATACGTCGACAAATGCTATATTTTTTTTCTACCAAGTGGATCGACATATCCAATAAATACTTAATACAAAGCCATAGGTGGCTATAGGATCTATCAGAACAAAATATAACAACTTGAATGCAAAACACATCATAGAACAATAGATCATCACACACACACACATATATATATATATATATACATATACAGATACTCACAGAGTATACAAAATGATACATGTCAAGTAGTATAGCGACCACAATATACAAGGAGTCAAAAGAATATACATATCAGAGTAGCAAACAAAAAGGACTACACAAAAAGCTATAACAAAAAGAGCTAGTAGAATAGAGTCCATGCAGAAGCATAGTAGGCTAAGTCCAAATGTAGCTAACCTGAAACACCTGGTCTGACCCGAGTATAAAATACACGGGTCAGTTTAGCTAAACATATCAGTTTAAGGGAAATACGATAATATAATCATAGGATAGAGGTGATGTTCTTCTTAAACAAGAAGAAACAATACTAAGTAAGCATAAGCATAAGTATGGTATGGTTACTCCAAGAGACATAGCCAAGTATGTAAGGTTATTTATATGGCATAAGGTATCACAAAGCATGCGTACAATCTCAAAAGAGATAAAACTCTATAACAACTCCAAATAGAAGCACGCCTCATATTATCGGCATTTCCCAAACATCAAAGATAGTTTAGGGAAAATCCCAAACCCGCCAAATCGGCAAAACCAAAAACATACTCAAAGAGATCCCATCTCAAAACACGCCATAAGGCAAATATATCTCCAATAGGAGAATAAAACCTCAAATAAACGCCAAAAGGCAAATCTGAAATAACGCCAGTGTAGGCAATTCAAATTTCAAAAATAGAACACCCAAGAGTTCAAATTCTCAAAAGGAAATCGCCATAAATATACATCGAATGGTTCAAAGGACCAATTCCGGAAAGGGGCGATACACCAGGGAAAATAGTCAAAGAAATCATCTCAAAAGTGTTTGCACGTGTATGTGGCCGAAGCCTTGCCAAGTACTGTTATCTCAAATAGGTACCTCGCCCGAAGGCAAAACGTCACAATGACAAATACGCCGCAATGGCAAATACGCCGCAATGGAAAATACACTGCAATGGCAAACGGCACAATGGCAAATGTCTCGAAGACAAATACGTCGCAATGACAAATGCCGCAATGGAAATGACCCGAAGGTCCAGTACTAGCACGCCGCAATGGCAAATATGTCACAAACTCTCGGATAGGAACCCGAACAGTGTTAATGTGTGTCCCATACCACATGTTCGTACTAAACGGTTTACTAACCGCTAGTAAATTTCACACTCAAAGCAGTAAAAAGTTTACGTCATCTCATCGGTAAACTCGACCCAAAGGTCAAAATGATCAAACAAACAAGTTGGAAATTAACCGATAAGATAAATGCACATGTCCCATACCACGTGTTTTACCAAACCGTTTAGTTCTCCTTCTCTTTTAACCGAATGGTGCAAAAACGTGTATTTTATATATAAAATAATTTACTTTGGAAAACAAGCTTTGAAAACCAATTTTTGAAATCAATTTAAAAACCCTATTTAAAAATTTCCCTTATTATAGAGAATAAATATATTTTATACTTTAAAATATTGTATAATAATTATTTTGAATGCCCATTAATTTTAAAAATCATTTCAAAAAGATTTAGAGAAAACCGTGCTCCAAAACGAATAAAAACAAGGAAAATCATTCAAACCGATATTCGAATTTAAATTCAAATTAAATTCAAAACAATTCAAAATTTAAATTTCAAAATCTCCAAAATTTGGCTATCTATTGATAGACATCATGGCCTTCAAAACAATCAAAAACATCACAATTTATATCAAGAAAATGAAGCGAAACGGCTAAAAACACATCGGAACAAAGGGAAGAGGCAAAGAAAGTTTTTGCCTTGCCCAGGTCGACCTAGGAGCCTCTGGGTTGACCTGCAGGTCGACCCAGGGAGTTGTGGCAGTTGACCTGATTTACGTACTTTGTTTCAGGCGTTTTCAGTTCGTGAAGTGATTTTCCAGCAAGAGTTTGACATAACAAATGACCATAAAATTCAACCAAAATTTACAGAGATGGAGTTCAACACGCAAGCTACCAAATGCAAGGAATCCTGCACCATTTCGTTGCCGGAATCATAAAATATAAGGTTTCATAGTAGCAACAGAAACTGATTATAAACAAGAGAAAAACCAACTACAGAAACTTTTACACAGCAAGCAGAATTTCACAATTTTGAGCGATTTGAGCTTTGCTCAGCTAGCGTTTGTGAGTTTTAGGAACTCACCTTGCTGTTAGATGCAAATACCCAGAATATAGCAGCAAGTTGGAAGCTTTTAGTAAGATAGAAGCCTCTAAGGACCTGTACACACTACACCAGAAAAGACCTTTAGTAGCGTTGAAAAAACGCTACCAAAACTTTTAGTATCATTTTAAAGAACGCTATTACAGGTCGCGCAACTAAAAGTATGATTGTTTTGGTTGAGTTTTAATAAACGCTACAAAATGTTCAATATAACTGCGTTTTTTAAACACTACTAAAAGTTTTCTGCAGCGTTTACAAAACCATACCAAAACTAACATTTTGTGCAACTAAAAACTTTTCGTTGCATTTATTTTGTGCCACTATAAATTCAGGTGGTATTTTACATTTGTTTCAGTAGCATTTTAAAAATGCTTGTAAAAGGTATTATTTGTTTTCTAGCATATTTTAAATGCTACTATGTACTGTTAATGGCTTATATTATTTCCAGCAACTAGTTATATAATAGTCATATTAAAATCAGCAACAATCGTATAATTACCATATTCAAACCAATAATCAATCAATCATATAATCATCATAATCAAATAATTGAGAACACGTTAATCACATAAGTATAATATCCATAACCATTTAGATAATAGTTATTTGACAAAATGAGCAAATTCACATACCACAAGCATTCACAAACAAGTTTACACAACCACTACTAATAAATATCATAATACATATAACAATTGAAGTCATGTTCATTGTTGCCGATGGTCTTCACTCTGGAAAAGCTAATTAACTGTAAACAAGGTTGATCATCAACAACAAGAATTTGCCATGAATTATCAAGTAACATTCAAACAATATTAACTGATTATTATTCAAACAAGCACATAAACAATCAAGCCATCAGGTTCACAACATTTCATAGCTCATGTCATGATATTAGTTATGTAACTTTTGTTGTTTACTTGGTCATGAATTAAAGGATTGGGATAACCATTTTATATAAAAAATTGAACGGGCAACATCCATTTCAGTCCACCTAATAGGAATGTAAGTATGCTACTTTTACCACCAAAGGTTTTAACATGAATTATTATTAGATATATGTTTTGAATCCTGACTTTTAATTTGTTGCTAGATGTCTAATTTAAGTGCAATTAATTATAGGCTATAATTGACAAATTCTTTAATTTTACCAGCGTGTAACTAATTGATTTTGAATTGACTAATTAATCCTAGCTCATTTGGCATTGTTTAAGTTACTAGTTCTAATATGATCAACGAATCTTCATGCTGGCTACCATTTCTCAATACCCCTATGTAACTACTGTTACTGGTTGAAGAACTGTCGACCGTTGTTGCAAATTAAAAGGGTACTTTAACAAATAACGTAACTGCAAATTTTGTTGTTCTGTAAAAAAAGGCAACTTTGCAACTTCAGTTAATTGCAAATTAAAAGGCTAAATTTCTATATTAGTTTGGAGAATTTACTGGTTAATATAACGAGCAAGACAAAAGAAAAGGAAAAGAGTCAAAAGACAAAATAAAAGGAAAAGGTATTATAATATACCTTATCAGTTAATTGCCAAAAAGCCTCACTTCCATTTGCTATGTCCAGTTCCTAGAAAGAGACTAACTTTGATTAGGGAATAATAAAAACAATTCGGAGACAAAACAAATGTCATTATCAGTTACCACATTACCAGTAAACCACCGATCTCTTCTGAGTCAGCAGCTTGTGATACAATATTATTAGTGAAATCATCATCATAAGTAAATAGAGCATTATATAACTTAAAGAGATATGACAAATAGATGTTACCAAATTGCCCTTTCAGGACTATCTGGAATTTGCACTTGATGATATAAAGATGAACAAAATAGTTGCCAACATAATTGACACAGTGACAGACATGCATAAATGTACCTATTGACTGCAGTTGTCCATTTCTAAGCATGCAACTTTAATCTTCTACTTCAAGTGGCCGTTCAGAAGATTCCAAGCACTTACTGATCTAGTCATTCTTTATAAGGAAAATGTAGTTCATTACCGTTTTGGACACTAACTAAACGAATAAATTCCAAAAATCTTTATAGATAGGTAAGCATATCGAGAATGCATCAGTAGGTTTAAATCCACCCAACACAATAGCGTAGCATTGTTGACTTAAGTTTTGTAAAAGTGACACAATTTAAAATATTGTTTTAAAATAAACAAGTTATATGTGATCTCAAAGCCAAGCATAAACTCAAAGCTTCCAAAAGAATTTGCTAATAATAATATATATATTCCATGTCACTAATACTGCTCATATAAAAAATTGTGTGTATTTAAATAACATATCAAGTTACTAAAATCAGATGAAATTATCCATACAGAATACTTACAAGCATGAGTCTTGAGTTTTTCTGGCACTACGCACCAACCAAATAACGGAGAGAAAGTAAATTGGTGTTATTTGGTATCAGGCTCCATGTAAAACCGAGCACTAAAAGCAGCCAGATGTGCATAAAACGCTGGTGGAACTGCATTTACCATTTGAATCAGATAACATTATTTACCATAACCTTATATGACCTTGTAAAGGCTGGTTTTATACTATAAGAACATGCACCTCCCAAGAACACGATTCCAAATACATGCTTTATAAATTAAATAGATTAGAGTCTGTTGTCTCTATGAAAGATATTTATTACAAGACGGCTTTACAACATCATTTTAAGCAAAATAATTAGACAATTTACCACATTAAACTGTTCAAATGAATGAAGCATTGGTGTTATTTGGTAATCTTTTATTTAAACAACCATAAATTCCTACCAACTTTTTCTAACATATTAAAATACCTTAATTGCATTTTCCTCAATTGAATTTTCATTTTTTTACTTTTCTAAAAGGTGTTTTCTTGTTTTAGTTCCCACTTTGAGCTCATAAGTTATTTTATACTTTACAGTGGCAAACTGAAATTAACAGAAGCATATGTGCAAAACAAATCGTCAAATGAGAAAATCAAACAAAGCACTAAAAAATATCAAATAAAGTAGGTTGATAATAGCTTACCAATAGAGACGGACCTTGTGCACCTTGCATAGCTACAAAATAGAACATTGTTTAGTTTACAATATGATGGCAATAAACAACAATAGTTAAATCTAAGGAATGAATTCATTACGTATGACACAGGTTGTTTGTAAGTGTCTGCAAAGCATCAACGGAAAATTTATTTTCATCCCATAAGACATGGTAATGCGCTGGGTGGCTTGTGCCCCGACAGAATTTACATTGTCAATTTAACAATTAGTATTGAAGATTTACTAACAGCCTGCTATAAAATATAGCATGGTACATTCGATAAACTTACCTGAATGCCAGCATGACTGCAGAGGTAAAAGTCAAATTCAGTTGGATGGAAAATGCTTGAATCAACAAAAGTACCTAAAATCAGGTAGCATGCAAATTAAGAAATACAAAACATGCTTGAAAAAAAAAGCAATCTATCAACATAAATTTTGTGTGCAAAGGTGGTCTGCAAAAATAACTAGTAATGACTTGGCTGCTATTCAAAGAAGATACCAGGCAATATATTTCCACTCCTGTGAATAGATGACAAGTCTCTATGATTATGTAACAGCCCTAGATTTTTGCATATATTTGTAAATTTGACTTTATTTTATTTTGAAACTATTTTAAACTTGTTTGATTTCAAACATTTTATTTTTTTTAAAATAAATGTTAATTATTATGTGAACTATAATTTCAAACTAGTATAAATTGGTTATTTTACTGAAAAGTGAATTTCTGTTCAAACTGTTCAATCTTTGGCTTTTAAACTTAAAATTTTAATTATTTAAACTCTTAAATTTTATCTTTTATTATGAAAATAGATGTAATAACTTGAACACTGCTTTTTGTTTCGTTAAAAACGGAGTTAAACTGTAAAAGTTATGTGTATTTCAATATTATGTGTAAACTGATGTATTTAGCAATATTGTCTATTTTAAATTATATTTTTCTTGGTCATATTTTATTTTAATATGGGTTAATATGTTATTTTATGTATATTTTTATCTTTTAATAATTTTAAAGTGATAGTATAATTTTTCTAAAGTTTATTGAATTTATTTTCTAATTTTAAAACCTAGTTTCCATTTCTTTGCTATCTTCTTAATTTAGTTATATAATTAAAATTTAATTATTTATTCACTTTGAAAAATGTTTTAAAAGTCATTTTTATTTAAAATTTTGTCTTATAATATTTTTAAAATGGAGTAAATAATTTTCCAAAGCCATTGGTAATTTTCTTGTAATTTTTATGTCCTGTTTGCTATTTTTAAACAATTTCTTTATTCCTTTTTCTATTTTTCTCCAATTTAATTATTTATTTTATTTTGGAAATGATAAATAAATTATTTTATTTCAAATTTTCACTTCATAATATTTTTAAAATGAAGTGGATATTTTTCCAAGACTAGTAGTGATTTATTTGTAATTTTCCGGGCACTGTTTTGTATTTTAAGTAATTTCTTTCATTCTTTTTATATTTTCCTTAAAATTAATTATTTGTTTTCTTATATTTTTACTTAGTTTCGGTTTGTAAAGCATATTTATGAGTTTATTTTATTTATATAAAATTAAAAAGAAAAGGAAATGTCAAAGGTTTAAAAAGTTACAAAACTTAAGGCTTTTCACCTTCAAAACTCTTCATTTTCTCAACTCCTCATTTATGTGCATTTTTGGCGGTACAATATTTTTCTTAGCTGTGTATTTTCATTATCTTTCACGTGAAAAATACCTCAGCTCCTCATTTTTCATGGCTTGAGAGATTTGGTAATGGCTTCACTTCCTTTTTCTACTTTTTCTTCTTATTTTCTATGAATTTTGCCTTGCTTTCCCTTGCTTTTTGGTAGGTCTCCCCTACATAGCCACGGCCACCACACTCTACACTTCCTTCCAACCATTACCACCACCTATACTCCAGACCATGACCAAGGCCGAGCCATCCATGGTGACCAAACCCCTCAAAAATGCAACCTATTGCCAAAAAAACAATGCTATTTGACCACTACTTGTTCATATCCTTCAACCACCACCCTAACCATCACCATAGCCGCCACCACTCCTCTGACCTGACCTCTACACACCCCTTTCCACCACTGACCAGTCATGGTGCACCCAGGCCGAGCCATAACCCCAAGGTCGAGCCTTTGTTTTGACCAAAAATCACACTATTTGCCTTAAAACTCTTCACATCTTCATATATAAATTTCACCACCATATTCCACTACCTAGGCCGTGCATACACATGACCAAAACCTGAGCCAAACTTATTCAGACCATACCTAAATAACACCCCTAGGCCGTGCCAAATAGTAGAGAACGAAAGGCAAAAGACTGTGTATTCGTATCTCTTTTTATTTCAAAGTTATTGAGTTTTAAAGTGTATTGAATTGTGTTGTTTTGATTGTTTGTTTTGGGTTGTACACAAGAGTTGTAGCTTGGATTCGCTCTCCACTCAAGTCCGTAATCGTGTCATCGTGCTTTGTTTTCTGTTGTGTCTTTGGTTTTGAAATCTTCAGCAATTAGAGGTGAGTAAATCTCACCAGACATTTATACTTATACAAATGTGAATTGACACCATTTGAATGTGTAGAACTATTATGTGATGTTATAACTGCCTGTGATCATTTATTTATGATGTTAAATTTATTTACCTATCATATCATCTGTTATTTTTATATGTTATTAACTGTTCATTTATATCTGTTTATCACACTGCAAGTTCCCTGTTAGTATAGAAATCACTATGGGTTGAAATGATACATACCCGAACGGACTTTAGAATAGGGAAAGATTGTTATGGGCTGAAATGATAAGCCTGAGCGACTTTTTATTTATTTTATTTAACTTGGGATTGCGGGTTTGAAATGATAGAACCCGGTTTTCTTTGTAAACTGCGGATTGAAATGATACATATCCGTATTACTTGACCTAGGCTAGAAAATTATACACAGACCCGTGGTTTATATATTTTTCTAAAATTTTTAAAATATTTTTAAAAATGTAAATATTATGATATTTTGATTTAAACTTTATTAAAATGATTTCTATAAAATATTTGTGATTTTCTACAAATTAAATAAGTGAATTAAGTAACTGGTGAAGTAGAATTTGAAATAGAAGTTAATTTTGGAATTTATGATTTCGTTTATAAATGGAATTTATGTAAAGTAAGAATATATGACAAATTTGATTTAAAAATGAATTTAACGATTTTATTAAGAAATAATGATTTTATAAAGTGTTAATGATTTTGTATAACTTAAAATATGAAATAAATGAATATTTAAGCTGAATTTGGAAATATAACTTAAATTGAATTTTTGTGAAATTTGTTTAAAGGTGAAATTTTAATTAAGTAAAATAAATGGAAATAAGTTATATTTTGGAAATTTAAACTTAGTTGTTAAGTTAAGAATTTAATTAAAGAAATGGAAATTTAATTGTTATTTAATTTGATTTTTGTATGGAAATTTGACTTTATAAAATCATAGAAATAAAGGTATTTAAATGATTGTTTTTAAATGTGAAAATATATGATTTTATAAGTTAAAATGGTTTATATTAAAAGTTAATTATGTGTGAAATTGTAAATAATGTTTGTACCAAAAATGGACACAACACTCTTCGGGAGTTATTTGAAGAGATAAAATGAAGATTATAAATGTAAAACAGAGGTTATCTAACAAAAACTCCAACAAACAGAAATGTAAAATGCACAGACAAGCAATTTAGAGTGGTTCGGCGTATGGCCTACGTCCACTATGAAGTTTTGATGATTTTATTGATTCTCTTTCAATGATTACAAGCGGTTACAGCCATGAACAGCGGATTACAGATTAGAATTCGAAATTGACAGCAAAAGTAGGATGCAAATCTCAATCCGGCAGAGTCTGGACGCTTCAGAGAAAAAAGATCCTTTTTCTGTTGGTTCTGGGGCTCTATTTATAGGCGTAGGAGGCTCAAATCTCGCTCAAACTCCGGGAGACTTGGTCTGGCACGTGAGGGGACCCATTCGACCGTTTCCAGAAAGTTTCGAGTCGATCTGTGATCGATACGAAGTCGTTTCGTATCGATCAAGATGATCTCCAATTGAGCTCAAATTTGGTGGACACGATCCTCAGTATGTATGCAAGCTTCCCTGAAAATATCATTGGATTTGGATCAGTGGATTGGAAGATATGGTCGATACGAACTGAGATTTCTCGAAGGCTGTCTGGTTCGTCTCCATGATTTCGACTCCATCACCTCGTGTCAATGACCGCGCGTGTTCTCAAGATGATGTGGCGCGCGCGCTTCGCTTCGATCCGGCCTTCACTCCGTACTGACCGCTTCGACTCCATATATTTCGCCCTGTTTACTTCGATGGATGACACGTCATCCTAGTTGGTTGACCCGTTGGATACGAACAAGTCATGGGTCACGGGTTCGAAGCAAGGCTCTCTAGTGGATACGAAATGGACATGGACTGATGGACACGAAGTAGACATGGACTGATGGATACGAAGTAGACATGGACTGATGGATATGAGGTTGACGCGGGGCGACCGTTACGAAGTAGACGTTTCTCTGATGGGTTCGAACGAGCCCCTCTGGCTGGAGATTGATCGATGCGGAGTTCATTAACACGTGGACCTGGTCACTCTGATCGATACGAAACAGATGGATACAAAGCGAGGACTATTGAAGGGCACGAAGTCCATCGATACGAACTCGATGGATCCGAAACATGACTAACTTCACCGCTACGAACCACTGCTCCGGATGGATACGAAATAGGGCCTTCTGGTGGATACGAAAACACGCTTCTCTTTCCAACTTTGTATCCATCACAACTTGAGCCTATGAACTCGGATTGACTTGAAAATTGGAACGTTGGTTTACCTTGCTCTCCTAGTCATGTCCTATCCATTGTAGCTTGATCCGGATTCGGACAAAATTCAGCGATATCCATGACAAGCCATACTTGTTCTCTAGTTGGTTCCTTGGTGTCCTGGCCTTGCCAAAAGGCGGGATAACATTTGCCCCCCAAAGTACGTATTGTGAAAACATGACGTGCTTTGAAAAGCTGCAAGTTTGCGACTCGTCGTTAGTCTAGGTCGTTGTTGAATCTCGCACCGATTTTCTCTCGAATCGATTCGAAATTCGTGTTGAAACGATGTCTGGTGACCGCCTTGAGCCAACCTCTTGTGTTGGTCCTCTTATGAATCGTCGTTTGAAAGCTGGAAAGCTTTTCTTCGTATCGATGCGGGCAGACTTGATGGATACGAAATGATTATTCGTATTGAGTGATTATAACAGGTATGAATTCTGTGACCGTATCGATAAGCCTGCTTCGATGAGGGCGCGTGTTTCGAATCGATGGGGTCCATTATCCTCAGGTAGCTTCTCTGCGCATCTCGAATCGAGGATGTCTGGTGGGTTCGAAACGGACCTTCGCCTCGACGCGACATTTGACTGGTTGCGACCGGTCAGGTTGACTGGGAGCCGAATCGACTCGGTTCCACCCTGGACTCCATATAAATACCTGGGACTTAGCCCATTTTTCACTTTTTCACTTTCTGTTTTTACTGTTGCCTTTAGCCTCTTGCGATCGATTCGGGAAGAGATAACAACTCCACACTTTCGATTCGATCAAATTCATTCCTCCAGATCTTTGAATCCAAGCTTCAAACTAGGTAGGCAACTGCGAATCTAAATGATAACGTTGCCATGGATCCATTTTTTCTCCATCAATCTCCTCTTCTGGCGACTGGTAAAACCAGATCTGGCCCGAAGATGAGACGGCCATGGCGTTTTTTGGTAGGTTGGAGAAGAAAGATTGGAAGAGGCGATTCCAAATCGACATGGGAGTCATGTTCGAATTGATCAAACCGATGGTGTTCTTTCTGGGGTTCGTATCGATTAGCAGGAGGTTTTGATGTGGAGACGATGCGTTTTTCGTATCGATGGTTGTGGAGATGAAGTGGTTTCGTATCGAAGGTTGTGGAGATGGGTCGTATCGACATGGAGTAGCTGACAACAAGTCAATGATTACTATGGAGTCCTTAGCTTTTGGATCGATACGAAGTCCGCCCCTGCGATCGATGCAAAAAGTATCGATTTGAGCGCTATCGATGCAAAGCCAAGCCCCTACCGATCGATTCGAACCTAGGTCACTAACGATCGCTACGGAGGCGTATCTATTGCGATCGATACAAACCAGATTCCCAACGATCGATACGAAAGCACACCTATTGCGATCGATACGAACCAGATCTCCAACGATCGATACGAAAGCTCACATACTGCGATCGATACGAACCAGACTGCCAATGATCGATTCAAAACATAACTCTTGGCATCGATTCGAAACCTTCCTTTGATGGATACAAAATCCTAAGCACTTGAGAACACGATCCCGACGAACTTCATTCCTGCATATCTGGATTTAACAATTAAACTACACACCTGATTCCTACGAGCTTCCGCATTGCATAATCGAACTTGATTACAACACTGCACATCTGATTGCCCTTTGAAGCTCGTAGATGGAACCGTAACTCAGCAAAGTATAATGGACCTTTAACTTGGATCGAACGATGGTTTCTGGAAGGCGCGGTCGTGACGGTCAGCGATGACGGTCATTTCCGGTCTGACTTCCAAAGTTTCGTCGTTTGCATATTTTCTTTAATTCCGCAGAATTTGCTCAAGTCATGCACAACACTTGTACTGCACAACACATTCATACACTTTACACTGGGGAATGCACGGGCTGTTTATCGTCTAATGATGATTTCTCGTGAGTTAGCTAGTTATGGAACCATCAAGTCCGCAGCAGCAAGAAACTCAGAATCTTATCCCTCCTAGACTTGAGATTCCGGACATTGAGGCCGAAGCTATTGGTCCAGCTCCGGATGAGTTGCCCGATGCGTCCTTCATTAATAGTCCACCTGACTCTGTCCCGTCCAACATCTCTGAAGATATGCTAGGGAGAATATGCTTGAGGCATGGCTTATAGTTGGACGACGTAATGTTGCCTGGACCAGACGACAGACCACACAATCCCCCGGAGGGGTACACTGCCTTTAATCGACATGCATGTACAGCCGGTACACTTCCTCCGTTCAACGATTATATAAGAGAGGTGTTGGCTTACCTGGATATTGCTCCGTCTCAGCTACATCCGAATGGATATGCTTCACTCAATGGCCTATTCATCGCATTTATGGAATACCTCTACCGACCTCCCCGCCCGACCGAGATAAGATACCTCTTCAACTTCAAAAGTCGAACTGACAGCCCATCTTTTACATTCTTGGAGTTTGTAAGAAACTGCCAAGTTGTCACGGGGTCGTGGACTAGGCTGAGCTACTTCAAGTCAGAGTGGTTCTATGTCCGATGTCCGCCGGGGTTTGCTAGAAGATGGCTGTTTAGACGTAAGCATTGTCTTTTTCCCAAGTAATTGACGGGGCAATTTTTGAATGAAACTATACTCATATCTCCTATTCCTTTTCTTTCAGCAATAATCCAGCGACCTGAAGGTGGCTACTATAAAGAGATAGTTCGTGTCCTTCAAGAAGTCCCTGGCGAAGAAAGGAATATCGAATTGCTACTGACGGACCAGAACCTTAGAGTTCTTGGGTTGATCGGGCGGAGGCAGAGCATAAGGCTCGATGGTGCACTAAAGACCGTCTCCAGAGAAAAGGTCAAGCGGAAGAAACCCAGGGTTGTGATAATTGAGGAACCCGATTCCGAAAGAACTCATACCGACGAGGAACCGTTGGTCGGACCTGCTAATGCAATCCCGGATTCTGACGAAAAGAGAAAAGGCAAAGCGGTGGCCTCCAAACAGCCTAAATCCGGGAGGCGGAAGTCGGTGGTTTTACACCGCCCCCTGTCAGGAGTTAGAATTGCGGAGGCACCCTCCCTGCAAGCTGAAAATCAATTCGAAGGGCCTGCTGACCCTCCAATCCCGGACATTGAGCCCGAGCAACACGACGTTGAATTGGGTGGACCGCGACATATCATCGATGTTAGCGAGTCGGTTCAGGTATGATTTCTGGGCAAATAGCACCGGTCGGAGTAACGCAGGGGAGTTCACTTTCTTTTGATGAACAGATGATAAACGAGCTCCTTGGCCGTCAGAGTGATCCCTTTGCGGACCTGCCATTTGGCCTGGGTGGATTCGCGTCTACTTCTAACACTTCATCTCAGACTGCCATGGCTCCTAGCGAGGCCAGAGCACAACGGGAAGCAACGATGTTGGCTGAGATTAATGCCGAAATGGAGGTCGCGGCGCATGGTGGCAGTATAGATGGCGGAGCAGCAGCACAGTGCCCCACTCCTCTTATGTTGTGTCTCCTGGGGGCACGCTTATTGATACTAGTGTATCAGTCCCTCCTCCGGCTGCGGATTCTGTTCCTCCAACTCCTCCCGTGGGAAGCATTCCCATAGAGTCCAGCTCGGACGAGGACGTCGACATTATGCCTTCACCCGAGGGGAGCCTGCCTAAGGAGAAAGGTTCCAAGCGAAAGGGTACTGGCGGTTCCAGTAGCTCCTCGAGGAAGAAGAAGTTGAGGAAGCAGAAGGATTAGACACTCCTTTTAGGCATACTTTTCTTTTTTCCCTTTTGTAGGCCGTGTTTAGATGCGGGTTCGGCCCCTGCAAGTAGGAGTATTTTGGAAAGGCTCATGTATGAACTGTAGCCTTTGATTTAGTTGAAAATAAAATTTTGTCTTCTAGTTTCAGCTTATGTTCCTTTCTATGCTTGAATATTGCAGTGTTCGAACTTCGGTCCGGTGTACTTGCATTATCTTATTGTTTCAAGAATAGCTCATTTTACTTGTTAAGTATGGAAATCTCGGACTTGAGTTGTGATAGGGGATCGCATCGGAGCTGAGCATCGCACAGTTTCGGGTAATGATTAACATTTGCCTCTGCCCCCAGTTCCAGGGTTAAGTTGTGATGATCAGCTTGTGATTGCATCAAGCGAGGACCGAGTGGTCGAACTACACTTGTTCTCTTATGAATTGTTTCATCCACACTCCGGGGATATAAGTCATCTCGTAAGCGGTTGTTCGCACTCTGGGAACACGGAGTTGACTGATGTTTGTACTCCATCTCGCACTCTGGGAGCACGGAGTTGGTCGTTTATACTCCGCTTCGCACTCTGGGAACACGGAGTTAGTTGTTTATACTCCGTTTCGCACTCTGGGAGTACGGAGTTGAGTGTTTATACTCCGTCTCGCACTCTGGGAGCACGGAGTTGAATGTTTATACTCCGCTTCGCACTCTAGGAATGCGGAGTTGGTCGTTTATACTCCGTTTCGCACTTTGGGAACACGGAGTTGAATGTTTATACTCCGTCTCGCACTCTGGGAGCACGGAGTTGAATGTTTATACTCCGTCTCGCATTCTGGGAACACGGAGTTGAATGTTTATACTCCGCTTCGCACTCTGGGAATACAGAGTCGAGTGTTTATACTCCGCTTCGCACTCTGGGAATACGGAGTCGAATGTTTATACTCCGCTTCGCACTCTGGGAATACGGAGTCGATTGCAGGATTGTCGTGTGTCAATTCCATCAATATTGGTGTAATGGCTTGCCCCGAGCTCGGGTTTTACTTAGTGAGTGGCCGGTCATATCACAGCCACTCTCCATTTGAATAAGTCCCATAGCGTGATGGGATTTAGCTCTTCGTGCATCGTGATGTCGTATATCGTACTTAATGAATCACAGCTCTGGCTCGAAGAAGTGGCATTTTATTGCTGAAATAAGAAAATGCGGCAAAGTCAGTTGCCTTATTACAAAATTTAAATTTCGAAATGCAGAAACAAATTGCTAAATAGAATGAAATAAATAAAGCCTGTCATATGTAATAGCGACGGAGACTTTCGCTGTTCCAAGCCCTCGTCAAATCGATACCGTCAACGGTCGACAGCTTGAACGTGCCATCTCCGAGTCTTCGTGTAATCACATACGGCCCTCCCCAGTTCGGCTTCATGTGTGAAGGAACGGGGTAGACTCTCTTGAGCACGAGGTCGCCGAGTTCAAAGGTTTGAGGTCGAACTTTGGTGTTGTATAGTCGGGCGACCCGACTTCGATGTGCGGCTGCTCTCAGATCAGCCTCTTCCCATTTTTCATCCAATAGATCCAAAGATTCGGCCAGAAGTATAGCGTTCGTTTTCGGATCATAGTAAGTCACGCGATGAGAAAACACTTCCGTTTCGAGCGGAATAACAGCCTCTGAGCCATAAGATAGGGAAAACGGAGTGTGTCCGGTCGCGGTTTTGTGAGTCGTTCGATAGGCCCATAACGCCATAGGAAGTTCATCGACCCACTTGCCCCCAGCCTTTTCCAATCGTTTCTTCAGGATTGATTTTATAACTTTATTGACAGCTTCAACCTGTCCATTCGCTTGGGGGTGTGCGACAGCCGAGAACTTTTTGTGGATATGAAACCGTTGACAGAAATTTTTGAATTCCGCACTCTCGAATTGGGCTCCGTTATCAGTGATGATGGTATGCGGGAGTCCAAATCGACAGATGATGTTGCGAACCACGAAGTTTATCACTTTCTTTGTCGTAATGGTTGCAAGGGCTTCGGCCTCAGCCCACTTTGTGAAGTAGTCAACGGCAACGATGGCGTATTTCGCACCGCCTTTCGCTAAAGGTAAAGCGCCGATGATATCGATGCCCCACATTGCGAATGGCCATGGACTGACCATTTGGGTTATTTCAGTAGGCGGAGCTCTTAGAATTCGGGCATGTATCTGGCATTTATCGCACTTCCGGGCATAGTTCGCCGCATCTCGGTTCACTATCGGCCAGTAGTACCCATATCGGAGTATCTTCTTAGCGAGAGCTTGTCCTCCGGTATGATCGCCACACTCTCCTTCGTGTATGTCATGTAACACTCGTTTGATTTCCTCGTGGGCGATACATCTGAGGAGAGGAATGGAATAACCTCTCCTGTACACGACTCCGTTTTGGATGACGAACCGCGAAGCTTTCCGCTGGATTTGTCTCTTCTCATTTCTAGGTTCAGGCAACGTCCCATTCTCAATGTAATTCCGATACGGAGTCATCCAAGATTCTCTACTGGGAGCGGTTTCATATACAGAGTTCATTTCTATCCGATCGATGCTCGGGGAGGCCAAAGTTTCAACAGGGACAAGTCCCATTTGCTGCGCTTCACCTGTGCTGGCTAACTTTGCCAGTGAATCGGCTTTCTGATTGTGCTCCCGAGGCACATAATAGATGGCATAATAATCAAACTGGTTTAGTATTTCCTGAACTCGGGCCAGGTAAGCAGCCAGTCTTCGGTCTCTTGCCTGATATTCTCCTCGTACTTGACATACCACTAACTGTGAATCGCAATAAATTTCCACATCGATAATTCTCAAGTCTCTGGCAAGTTTTAGGCCGGTTAGGAGGGCTTCATATTCAGCTTCATTATTAGTTGCACGAAAGTCGAACTTCAAAGCATAACATATGGATCGGCCCTCGGGAGTCTCAAGTACAACCCCAGCGCCCGAACACCGGTCATTTGACGCACCGTCAGTATACAGCTTCCAGATGTATTCGGGGGATTCACTGGTCTCGGGCAAGTTTTCTGGAACGGTGAATTCAGCTATGAAATCTGCCAGGACTTGTCCTTGAATGGCTCTCCGCGGAGCGTATGCGATATCAAATTGGCTTAGCTCAATGTTCCACTTGAGTAACCTACCGGACGTCTCAGGCCGTGTGAGGACCTGTCGTAACGGCTGGTCGGTGTACACAGTAAGCGGATGAGCTTGGAAGTAAGGGCGGAGCTTTCTTGAGGCAATGACCAAGCAATAGGCCAGTTTTTCCAGTCTCGGATAATTTCTTTCAGCTCCTGTTAGCCGCTTACTAACATAGTAGACCGGGTTTTGCACTTTGTCTTCTTCCCGAACTAGGGTAGCACTAATCGCATGTTCTGATACTGCCAGGTAGAGATATAGTTGCTCGTGGTCAACTGGTTTTGACAAGATCGGAGGTGTGGAGAGAAGTTGAACTAGTGATCGGAACGCGCCTTCACACTCCGTGGTCCATTCAAAGTTTCGTTTTCCCTTCCGGATCAGGTCGAAGAAAGGAATGCATTTATCGGTGGACTTTGAAATGAACCTGCTCAATGCTGCGACCTTTCCGTTGAGACTCTGGACTTGCTTTATGGTTCTAGGGGTTTGCAAATTTCTTATAGCCCAGATCTTCTCAGGATTCGCTTCTATCCCTCGAGCATTGACGATGAACCCAAGGAATTTTCCGGATGCGACGCCGAAGTGACACTTGAGCGGGTTGAGCTTCATTCCGTATTCCCGGAGGATGCTGAACATTGAATTCAAATCTCTGACGTGGTCTGTGGAGAATCGGGACTTCACCAGCATGTCATCCACGTAAACCTCCATGGTCTTCCCGATCTGATCGGCGAACATCCGGTTGACTAAGCGTTGGTATGTTGCTCCAGCGTTCTTCAGACCAAACGGCATGACTTTGTAACAATAGAGTCCCAGATCGGTCACGAAGCTGGTATGTTCCGGATCAGGTAAATGCATGGGTATTTGGTTGTAGCCGGAATAAGCATCCATAAAGGATAGTAGCTCATGTCCGGCCGTTGAATCTACGAGCTGATCGATTCGCGGAAGTGGGAAGCTATCTTTTGGACAGGCCTTGTTTAGGTCAGAGTAATCAACGCAGGTTCTCCATTTTCCGTTTGGTTTCCGAACCAGTACAGGGTTGGATACCCATTCTGGATACAAGGCATCTCGAATGAACCCGTTTGATTGCAGTTTATCAACCTTATCCTTAAGGGCGGCAGATCTCTCTAGACCCATACCACGCCTTTTCTGCTTTACTAGGACATGTCGCGGATCTATATTCAGGGAGTGACTTGCAATGCTCGGTGAGATTCCGCACATGTCAGAGTGTGTCCAGGCGAAGACGTCGAGATTCGCCCGAAGAAACTCGACCAATTCCTGCTGTGTCTGCTGGTTCAACTGAGACCCGACTTTCAGCATCTTTGAATCATCATCCTCACTGATTAGGACGTCCACAGTCAGTTCGGCTGGAGAAGCTTGACTCTCCGTAGATTCGTCTTTGTCCTCGTTGTCCCTAGGGTCCAGGTCTTTCAGGAATTGGTCATGGTGCCCGGGCCGAGGCCCAAGCATCAATTGTCAATTATCAATGGAACGGACGCAGAGAGATTCCTCTACGCCCTTTCCCTTCTCTTTGCGTTGCGCCCCGTGCAGCTCAGCAACATAACAGGCCCTTCCCGTGGCCTGATCTCCTTGAACAACTCCAATCCCATGATCGGTGGGGAACTTTAGAGTTAAGCACCATGGGGCGATGGCCGCCCTGAATTCGGCTAGGGCCGGTCGGCCCAAAAATGCGTTATAAGGTGAATCAATCTCCAAGATGACAAACTGTAGCATCCGGACTCTCCGGCGTTCTCCAACCCCCAACCTAACCGGTAGTTCAGTAACTCCAACGGGTATCGTAGCACTCCCGTTAAAACCGTGGATTCGGGACTGGCAAGGTTTCAGATCCTTTGCCTCCATCTTCATTAAGTCGTAAGCCCGTTTAAGCAAGATATTCACAGAACTTCCACTATCAACCAGGATCCTCTTCATCCAAGCAGGACCTACCTAGGCAGATATGACTAGTGGGTCGATTGTAGGGGCTTCGACTTTATCAGTGTCTCGGCTCTTGAACACGATATCGTCAGATATTATCTTCTGTTGTTTAACCGGGGTTCCGTCTTCGCAATTACTACAACACTCGAAGTCCGCATGCCTGATAGAACTAGCATACGACTCCATTTCCCCCCAGCTTCTGTCCGCTGGGTGAGGACCACCACTGATTGTATTAATAACCAATCTCCCGCCTGCACGGGCGGGTTCCTCCTCTCTTTCCTGATTTTGTGAACGATTTTGATTCGAAGGGCCCGCTCCGCCTGACGGTGGCGCACCGTACAAACTGATCTAGCTTCCTCTCTCTAATCAACTTCTCGATGAGGTCCTGTAAATGCCGACACTCATTGGTATTGTGACCGTAGCTTTCATGGAATCTACAGAACTTTCCTGTTTGAACCTGTCTATCCGATGAGGGCTTCGGAGCAGGTTTCTTATACTGTACAGTGTTACAAGTCTGTAAGTATACGTTTTCCAATGATGTATTTAACGGCGTATAACTGTCAAACATCTGAGCTCTACGTCGTGGACCTCGGTCCTCATCTCTTTTCTTATTCTGGCCATTGTTTCCTCTCTACTGGGTTTGTTTGTTTTGTATATTCAGTTGAACTTTCTCGGAATTCTCACCGGATTGTTTAACTGCTACATTACTCTGTATTCCCTCAATACTGGGCCTCGCATCATCCTGTTTCCTAGACTGTTTTGCGTCCTCTTGCCGCAAGAATTGAGCGGCCTTGGAGTAAAAACGGTCCAACGATGCGGGCGGTTTTCCTGCCAGCCAGTTCCCAAACTCAGAATCAGGATCAATCCCCTTGGTCAGAGCCATCAAGATTGAGTTATCGTTAGGATTAGTGATCTCAACGCATGCCGCGTGGAACCTCTCCAGGTAACGCCTGAGCATTTCTCCATGAGCTTGAGTGACGCTGGACAGGGTATTAACGTCTTTTGGCCTGGCAACATGCATACGGAATTGTTCTACAAACCTCTTGGCCAATTGATCGAACGAAGAAATTGATCTAGGTGGTAGGCGTGTAAACCACATTGTGGCGATTCCCCCCAGAGAGATGGGGAAACTTCGACACTTCACTGCATCATCGGCCCTTGCAGCGCTCATCGACCATTCATATTTCAAAATATGCTGGTTGGGGTCACTATTTCCCTCATACATCGGGAGAGTTGGCATTCTGAATCGCCTAGGGGGTTCAGCGTGTAACACTTCGTCTGTAAAAGGGGTATGACTACGAGAAATCCCCCAATCATCATTAGTGAGCCCCTGACTCTCGTGTATCATCTGACGTATCATGGTTGATATATCCGACACTGGCAGATTCTGAGTATGATGAGCTAAGGCGTGGTCGGGTTCCATGGTGCGAGTCTGGATCGGGCGCTGTCGACGATCCGTATCTCGCCTCCTTGGCTCAGCGTCTTCTGGGACATATGGTTCAGGAGTATGTCCACGCTGTTGATTGATCGGTTCTGATTGATTTCGGGTATCGACCCTTGTTTCTGCTGCGGCGGTTGTGGCGCGGTTATCCGTGGTGTACTGTGGGGCAGTAGTGTACTGTGGGGCAGTGCCTCCTCGTGTCGAGGGTCCCGTTTGGAAGCTGGTCGATGGTCCTACCCTCAGTTGCCCAACAGTTAAGGCGGGTTGATATTCAGCAGCTTGAGCGCGACTCCCCTCTAACCGAGGACGGGTAGTCCGGTGGTGATAGTCAGACGAAGCTGAGCTTTCGGTAGATGCTCTGGAGGCATCATCTCTCCTGGACCTTCTGTGCCCCCGGCGGTTTAGCTGGTTGGTCAGCTCGATATTGGCGCGCAACTGTTCTGCCAACTGCTGACGGCTTTGGGTCAGCTCCTGGGGAAATACTTGAAACTCCTGTCGGGTGACTAGCCCCGTCGAATCCGAGTGAGCGGTATTGTCTTGATTAGAAGAAGGCTGCTGTGTGGGATTCTGCCTATCTCGGCCTTCTTGCTCTGTAGCGGTAGCGCCAGTTCTTGTGCTGACCATTCTCGGTGGCGGAGTCCTCTCCTAGATTTTGAGCAAATCTGAATAGAATGGAAGGATTCCGGACTGGATATCTGGATCTTCCTCTTGGATTTGTGCAATCCGGTATCGATGGCAGATCCAAAGAGCAGGAGAAAAAACTGGGTTTCTCAGTGAAAGCACCAAAGTGTTTGTACCAAAAATGGGCACAACACTCTTCGGGAGTTATTTGAAGAGATAAAATGAAGATTATAAATGTAAAACAGAGGTTATCTAACAAAAACTCCAACAAACAGAAATGTAAAATGCACAGACAAGCAATTTAGAGTGGTTCGGCGTATGGCCTACGTCCACTATGAAGTTTTGATGATTTTATTGATTCTCTTTCAATGATTACAAGCGGTTACAGCCATGAACAGCGGATTACAGATTAGAATTCGAAATTGACAGCAAAAGTAGGATGCAAATCTCAATCCGGCAGAGTCTGGACGCTTCAGAGAAAAAAGATCCTTTTTCTGTTGGTTCTGGGGCTCTATTTATAGGCGTAGGAGGCTCAAATCTCGCTCAAACTCCGGGAGACTTGGTCTGGCACGTGAGGGGACCCATTCGACCGTTTCCAGAAAGTTTCGAGTCGATCTGTGATCGATACGAAGTCGTTTCGTATCGATCAAGATGATCTCCAATTGAGCTCAAATTTGGTGGACACGATCCTCAGTATGTATGCAAGCTTCCCTGAAAATATCATTGGATTTGGATCAGTGGATTGGAAGATATGGTCGATACGAACTGAGATTTCTCGAAGGCTGTCTGGTTCGTCTCCATGATTTCGACTCCATCACCTCGTGTCAATGACCGCGCGTGTTCTCAAGATGATGTGGCGCGCGCGCTTCGCTTCGATCCGGCCTTCACTCCGTACTGACCGCTTCGACTCCATATATTTCGCCCTGTTTACTTCGATGGATGACACGTCATCCTAGTTGGTTGACCCGTTGGATACGAACAAGTCATGGGTCACGGGTTCGAAGCAAGGATCTCTGGTGGATACGAAATGGACATGGACTGATGGACACGAAGTAGACATGGACTGATGGATACGAAGTAGACATGGACTGATGGATACGAGGTTGACGCGGGGCGACCGTTACGAAGCAGACGTTTCTCTGATGGGTTCGAACGAGCCCCTCTGGCTGGAGATTGATCGATGTGGAGTTCATTAACACGTGGACCTGGTCACTCTGATCGATACAAAACAGATGGATACGAAGCGAGGACTATTGAAGGGCACGAAGTCCATCGATACGAACTCGATGGATCCGAAACATGACTAACTTCACCGCTACGAACCACTACTCAAGATGGATACGAAATAGGGCCTTCTGGTGGATACGAAAACACGCTTCTCTTTCCAACTTTGTATCCATCACAACTTGAGCCTATGAACTCGGATTGACTTGAAAATTGGAACGTTGGTTCACCTTGCTCTCCTAGTCATGTCCTATCCATTGTAGCTTGATCCGGATTCGGACAAAATTCAGCGATATCCATGACAAGCCATACTTGTTCTCTAGTTGGTTCCTTGGTGTCCTGGCCTTGCCAAAAGGCGGGATAACAAATAAAACTCTGAATTTGATTTGACAGCATTTTTGAAATGTAATGTAAAGATATTACAACATTGGAAATTTCTGTAGTTGTTTTAAATGAACTAAAAGGCTAATTTGAACTAAAGGTTATTATAGCACTTTGTAAGTGCTATAGTTGTTTAATTTAACTAAAGTTTACTTGAAATTAAAAGAAACCTATTACATCATTTTAAATGCCATCTTTTGTAAATGAACTGTTTTTAAACATAACATTTCGTAGCATTTTCAGTGCTGCGAAAGTTGAATTTTCTTTGTTTAATAAATTCAAATTAATAAATGATCTTTGAAAAAGATTAAATTTTGGAAATTAAATATTTAATTATTAAATATAATGAATTGACTTTAAATGATTTAAATGGAATAGTTGATTTGGGAAATACAACTATTTTGAAATGTGATTAAATGGTATTTAAATTTAAATTAAATAAATGATATTTTGGAATGAATTTGAAATGATATTAAATCTTGGAATGAATAATTGAAGTTTATATTAGTATGAAAAATATTTGGTTTACTTGTAATTTGAATCTATTTAAAAGATGTTGGACTTATGAAATATAGGATATTAAAGCTTTGGAATTTATTTTATAATTTGAATAGATATTTTGTAGATTTAATCTATATTTGAAATTTATAAGATTTGAAATGGTCTATGGAAATTTAATTGAAATAAATGATTGAATTGAATTGAAACTTTGAAAATTTTAATATATGATTTGAAAGTATAATATTTACACTTTTAAATGGTTTAGATGAATTATTTTGATTGAAATATAAACTATTCAAAAGGTGACTTGAAATGATAATAAATGAATGATATCTTTGAATTTAAAAAGTATATAAAGTTGAATATTTAGATTTGAACTCAAATGATATTTTGGTATATAAAAATGATTTGAAATGAAGTTTTGGAAAGATTGATATTTTGATATATTAAAATGATTTGAAATGAAGTTTTGGAAAGATTAATATTTTGATATATTAAAATGATTTGAAATGAAGTTTTGGAAAGACTGATATTTTGATATATTAAAATGATTTGAAATGAAGTTTTGGAAAGATATGATATTTTGATATATTGAAATGATTTGAAATGAAGTTTTGAAATGATATAATATTTTAAATATATTGAAATGGTTTGGAATTGATTTAATCTTTATTTTGATAAAGATTTGGATTTGAAATGATATTCTATTTTGAAGTATAAACTGTTTTTAAATTATAACCACGGGTTATAATAACGATTGGTTGTTAAAGAGACCGGGATCGGATATGGACATACTCTCTGTCGATACCGAAATCCACCTTAACAATTGTGTACGCGGTGGAGTTTCCAGAATGAAGTAGGATGGTGACGACGATCCTAAGGTATATACGTGGACCCAACTCCCATGAGTTGGCATAAGGTGGCTAAAACAGGAGCGATCTCGGACCAGTGAGGTAGCACCTCTTATCGGACACACTTCTTCGATACCATTCTATTACTTGTGATTGATTTAGTGCCCACCCTTGATTTGGGAGTGTTGTTCAAGGTGGAGCGGTAGTGGCTGCTATGCGTTTCCATCAGTCCGTGTGCGTAATTGGTATATCTACCCTGGCATTGCCTTGTGTGCCGTGTCACCTACCATATCGAGCCCACTACGATTTTGGTTTAAAGATCCGACCACGTTAAGGTTCACCATCCCCTTAACGCTATTTTCTATATGATTATACTTTGCTAATTAGACACTACTGTATATAGCGTATATTACTACATAGTAAATAGTTTAACGGATCCTTAAAGAATGGGCGATCCCAAGCATTCTTTAAGTTACTTGTACCTTTATTACAGTTCACTTGAGTTGGTTTACATTATATAAGTATATATTGTCCTGACTCGAGTGTTTTGTGTTTTGCTTTACGCTCGGGTCAGCCTGAGTTATTCACAGATTTGGATTTTCACTCTCTTGGAGATTTGAATCGCTGGAGATTGTCTGCTTGTCTGGTCCTATCTATTTCTGTTCCATTGTTCTACTCAGCTTGTACTTGGTTATTGTATTGAGACTTCTGTTGTACTTTATTTCTTCTATTGTATCTTATTTAACTCTGATATATTTATATAGTAGCTTCATGAACTACTATTTCTTTTACTTCTGCTGCATTATTTTACTCTGTGTCTGTGATCTGTGATTATTTATTTACTGTATATTCTAAGATTTGCCAAATTTTATTTACAACGCGGTATTTTGAGCAATTCAATTTCGGTATGAGTGTCTACCTATACACTTATAATGGATGCAAATGGTTGAAAATATCGGGTCGTTACAGATTATTTGCAAATAATCATGTATGATGACGTTTTTGGACGACCACAAATGTTACAAAGGGATGATATTCTGCCTCAAGAGAAGCACATGCCTAAAAATAGAAAGGAATGAGTTGCATAAAATTATAGCATTAAATCATAAAAATGAACATATATGGTTGAAAATTACCTTTCGAATCGCATCAAGTTCAAATAAAAGTACTTGATAAAACTGCCCTTCGCTCACATCATCTCTAAGAAACAAAATTAATTCAGTCAGTTGAAAAGCATAATATGCTTATCAATATAAATTGAGTTAGGCACAGTTTGAAATAAGTCAAGCCAATCACGGTATACAATGGAAAAGAATGTATCATCTCATACCAGTAAAAGATTATTCGCTCAGGTTATGCCTAGTTGATTTCTTGAAGGATATAAGCAGCTCCCTATAAAGGTCACAGATGTTTTTAGCAACTGCAAGAGTTCGTACTGCTGAAGAATTATAGATTAAAAACAAAATATACAAACCTGATCATTCCACCATAGTGCTTTGCACCCTTAGTATCGGTCCACTCACTATATAGATCTTGTATGAGTTCTTGACGATGTGCTTGTGCACATACCAACCCAGCATATTTGGTTACCTCTGGCCAATTTTGAGAAGCAACAACCTGCAACATTTATGTTCATATAGACAACAATTCAACTAAGCTAAGATTATCACAAGATAATGATGATGCACATTGATTAGAACCGTAGAATCATACCTTGTTCCCTATGCATCCCATAATACCCACACCAACTGTAGACACCTTCAAACTCTGAATATGTTTCCTTAAGCTCCTTCGAACCCAACAGAAAGAAATACCATGACCATTGTTTTTACTTACGATCCTCACATAAGATGACTCTCTCTTCTTACTTACAAAACTACTCCAATCATATTCATAAAATGAACAAATATCTGCAAAGCCCTTTACATTCTGATCTACTTGCTTAAACGAACTATCCGTTCCATAAGACTTGCATGAGCGCAAAGGCTTATTCTTATTAACATCACCAACACATCACCAATGCTTTTTGCTAACACATCTAAAGATTGCTCTGGCCATACAAGTCCGATTCTTTCAAAAATACTAACCTTTTTTGTCAACTTATTATAGTTAAATTTACCCCAAGTATTCATTTTTAATTGAAATAATAACCAATCCACTTAATCTTTTTGCATTATAGTTGTTTGAATATATTCTTTTACGATAAATTCAATAATAAAGCCAAATGTTTATCATAAATTCTTAAATCTTTACCAATATCAAGTCAGTGTATGAAATCAATGAAGATGATTTACTAAAAAAATCATAGAATCTTAATAGACATTTACCGAGATTAATAATTTTAGATCTGCAACCAATGCATAAATTTATTGATTTCAAGACGATTGATAATATAAAAACTCTTAATCAATTAGAATAGTCATATTGTTATTTTTAGCAAGCCAGAGTTCATCTGAAACTAAAGTGTACCATACAAAATCGACTGGATACCAAGTAATCTCATCTTCCAATAGTTATTTTCTATGATACTGTTAAAAATTAGGATGTTCAAAATCCATACATAAATGATTCATATTAAATACAAGGAAGCTTATAAAAAAACTAAACAAATATTGGTATATAGGAACTGTGATTATTCGACATACATGCTAATTCATTCAATTTTTTCTCTAAAGTGTTCCTTAAGAGGCCTGTCGTAATATATTTTTTGTAGATGCTCGAATATGATAAAATGTAGAATTATCCATTGAACCTGAATGCATAGGAACAGCTGGCAGATCACCTAACGCAGATACATCATAAGAAGGAAAATGTATAAATAGTTTCACTATTCCTGTCTATTCAAAATACACAGTTATTTAAACGCTGACAAGCAAATATTATTGTATTCATGTCATGCCTATGTAACAAAGTTACATGTCATAAATAAGGATCCAATGTATTCTGCAGATCATAGTAGCGTAAAGATAATGTACACATGAAATATAAATATGTCATGTGTGTATAACCAGCAAAATATTGCTCTGTCATCACGTTTGTGCATCTCAAGTGTCATGTTTCTTATCCACCTGATAGGGTGCCTCAAAATTGTACTTAAAAATGCATCCAAAGAAGAATAGTTTAAATTTGAACTAAATTAACAGATGGTATCGAGGATAAGACAAGTTATGGATGATAGGATGTAGGAAAACCAAAGAAAGTTGGATAGGAAGGCTACCGACTACCATATTCACTTGAAAACTAAGATATTTGTGTTGAAGGTAACCAATAAAATTTTATCACTATGCAATTTGTTTGTAAACTATGTTTATGCATAGTTTTTAAGTTTTATGACTTAAAGTGATGTAATATTAAATTTTCAGATGTGTATTCAGTTTCTACGAAGCAGATTTACTTAGGCAATGAATTTGAAATACCTAGGCTCGAACCAAGCTCTAATTATGATTTTAGTATATGGTATCGGATCAAGGTTTTAATCCATTCAATCAGTATCCGATAAATTAATAGGTATACTTGTGAGCACTAATTTCATGTACAAAAATATCCAGACCAATAAATAGTATGTACTCATAATTCAATCCTACTATTAGTTTTAGAAAGTATCCTTAAAGCAGGTGTTACTTGAAGAGTATATACACACAAAAAGAGTATCCAATAGCATACTATTACAGAGGATCCTGTATTAAGTTTCAGCGAAGTTGGAATCTGCTTGGTTTATTACTTGTTTCAAATAAATAACTTGATGGGAGTAAAAAGTTGTCTTCAAGACTTATGTTTCAAATAAATAAAATAACTTGGTGACTAACTATGAATTTGCTAGCAATCATCTTTGAAAATGCAGATCATGGGACAAATAAAAAAGAAACAAAACTGCGTTATAGGTGCGCAGAGAATAAGTACTTTATGTTGAAGAATAGGCGGTATAAATGCACCAACAGTAAGACAGCCAAATACAGCTGCTCGGAACAACAATGTGCAATTCAGCCATTATACCGTGTCATTCATTTCACATAGTAAAATCTTATTTCCAGTTGTCAACCAATGCATATAGGGAAGATGAAACCACCAAACTTCACATAACAAGAAATTACTGACTAAAGCAACATTATCCTGGCTAACAATCAAAATGTATCTAAGCACATAAAAGTGTAACATCAAACCTCAGATTCCTTATCGGAATCGCTTGATTCTGTACCGCCACCGGTAGCTTCAGGAGAAGAACCAACATTAACAATCTCAGCTTCTTCTTCCTTCTCTTCACTATTCTCCAGCAGTTTCTTTTTACCTTTCATTAATTCAATGGCAGCGGCACTAGCTCTAGCAACATCCTTAGCAGCAGCTTCTGCTTTCTTTCTCTCTCCTGCTTCTCTGGCTAGTGCTTCAATTCTAGCCTTCTTCGCTGCTTCTTTAGCTAACGCTTCTGCTTTTTCTTTCTCCACCTCTTCATAAAGCTTGCCCATATCCTCTTCCCTTAAATTTAATGATAAGCGAATGATAAGCATATTGGATAAAAGTGGTTAGCCTTAAATAATATTCAACAGGCAACAAAATTCAAGATATTTACACATTTTCATGAGTTGAACAACTATTGTATAGATAATGAATATCAACCAAAGAAATTAACATAAAATTTTATTTTTTACTTGAACCGTTGCTCCAAATGTTTGCAAAACATTAAATTCCATGCCATTATTCTTCATATATCAATTCAAAATTCAAATAATGTATCCATATCACCATCCAATCTCATAAGAGCAGCGGTGGGGCACTGTGAGAAAATCGAGATGTGAACCACGATGAGGTAAACCAATTCTAGGGTTTCCTATCTTTGAAACAGAAGTCAAGGATCGATGGAGACGAAAAGTGGATTAGATGGAAGTGGGATTGACGAGACTGAGGTTAAAGATTCGACGAGATTGGAGGGGTCAGGTAAGGAAGCATAGAGCGGAGGATGGCGAAAAAATTCTAAGCTTCTCTTGTCTTTTTTTCTAAATGAAAGTAAGAAATGTTTTTGTTTAGGGAAGAAAGAGAGATATGAGCGGCCGGCAAAAAAATTTCACCAAAATTCTTGGCAGGAGCATTTCGTAGCGACTACGTATATATTTACTTATTATAAACGATTATTAGATGCACTTAGCATTAAACGCAACTAATTAGTGCAACTAATAATAAGTTTTTTTGTAGTGACAGGAGATAGAAAGAACATGCAAACCAAAACATACAGTAAAATTAGAAAACCACTTACTGTAAAAAGAAATTTTGATATAATTGGATGATTTGGTGGTAGATTACCTTATATTTAACTCTAGATTGCAAAAGGACTTTGATTTGGTGAATTTAATTGAAGAAAATGATTGGATTTTGCAATTTGGGAAAATGGTTACTGACTTTTCTTTTCAGGTAGAAGAAGGAAGAAGAAAGACTGAAAATGAACGTACAACCAATTCTTTTTCCTCTTTTCTTACCAGGCTAATACTAAATGGGCTAATTGGGTTAGATAATTAAAAGAAATAAAATGGCTTAAGCTTTAAATCAACACTGAACAAATTAATGTGTATATATCACATATACACATAAATAAAAATGCATTTTTCTTAAGTTTTACACAAGAAAATAATGTGAAAACTTGCACACATATAAAATAAAACATTTTCTATCATATAGAAAGATTAATTTATATTATTAAAACATTTTTATTATTAAAATCCTTAATTTAACAAAAATACACCATTTACTCAAATAAATGAATAAAACATTGTTTTTAACTTCTAAAATTCCACAAAATTTATTTTCTCACTTAGAAAAATATTTCAAACCATTTCAAAACATTATTTATAGCCAAAACTTATTTTTAAACCAATTTCTACCTTTTTATTTCAATAGACAACCTTCAAAAATAAAACACTTCCTTTAAAATTATTAAGAGAAGTAAATAGGCAATAATTGATATAATTATTGCATTTCCACTTAAATAAAATCATATTCCATTTATTTTTACTCCAAACAAAATAAAATAAAACTTGGAACTTTATTTTCTCAATTTAATTCCAATTTCATTGTTTATTTCAAATAAACAATTTAATTTTTCCAATTTTAATTTAAATCACAATATTAAATTATGGTTACCATTATAATTTAATATTGACAGGTAATCTCCAAACTAGGGTTGTTATAGGCTCCCCCCTAACAAAATTGCATCCTCGTAATTTCTAGAGAAGAATTTGTATTCAACCTATTAATTTCATCAATCAAAAAGGGAAAAGAAACAAGCTTGAGATAAAGAGATATTCTCACCATCGCTATGTGAAGAAAGAAAACCGGGATATGATCGCTCGATAAACTCTCTGATTTCCCAAGTGCAGTTGTTGGGATTAGCGGACCATTGAACTTTAATGAGCGGCACGTCCTTGTTTCGAAGGCATCTCACCTTCGAAGCAAGTACGCGAATAGGCTGCTGTAGAACAGATAGGTCTGGTGAGATCTCAAGCTCATGCAAATCAGGATAATCGATAATAGAATCTGACTCTCGAAGACACTTCCGAAGCTGAGAGACGTGAAACACGTCATGAATGCCAAATAGATGAGCTGGAAGCGAAACTCTATAAGCCACAGGGCCAATATGTTCAGTAATAGGAAATGGTCCTAAAACTCGAGGAGCCAATTTCCCAGTCGTACTGAAACGCATTACCCCTTTTAGAGGAGAAACACGAATGAAGACGAGATCACTAATAGAGAACTCGAGAGGCTTCCTATGGTTGTCCACATAGGATTTCTAGCGGCTCTGTGCCTCTTTCATTCTCTGCCGAATAAGAACAATCTTCTCAAAAGAATCACAAATAAAATCTGGGCCAAGAATAAGCTTCTCCCCAGATTCCAACCAACACGAAGGTGATCGACATGGCCTTCCGTATAAGGCTTCGAAAGGAGCCATACCGATACTAGACCGAAAACTATTGTTGTAGGAGAACTCCACAAGAGGTAAGTGATCCTCCCAACTAATACCGAAATCCAGAATGCAAACACGAAGAAGATCCTCAAGAATACGATTCACCCGTTCAATTTGTCCATCAGACTCTGGATGATATGCTGTGTTGGAATTAAGCTTTGTTCCCAAAGCTTGCTGAAGACTCTACCAGAAATGACTCGTGAATAGCGGATCACGATCACAAACAATTGAACTAGGAACACTGTGAAGTCTCACGATTTCCTTGATATATAACATGGCCAGATGAGAAGCACTCCTATTAGACTTAATAGGAATGAAATGAGCAGACTTGGTGAGGCGATCAACAATAACCCAAATGCTAGAATGGCCCGATCTCGAATGAGGTAGGCCATCAATGAAATCCATTGGAATCTGATCCCATTTCCACAATGGGACCTCTAAAGGCTGAAGGAGACCAGAAGGGCGCTGATGCTCGGCTTTAATAAGTTGACAAGTCATGCAATTACTCACATAACTCGCCACATCGCGCTTCATGCCTTCCCAATAATAAAGGCGATGCATATTGGCATACATCTTACTACTGCCGGGATGAATGGTATACTTAGAATGGTGACAGTCATCGAGAATGTCACGCCTAAGTGCAGAATCAGAAGGCACGACTAGACGGTTCTTCTTGCAAAGACACCCATGAGAATCAATGTTGAAATCCCGCAACTCCTCACCATGGGACTCAGACTCACAAATCTAGATAAGGTGCACAAGATCGGGATCACGCCGCTGAGCATCGGCTATACGATCTAATAAGCTGGGTCTAGTTTCCAAACTGAATAATAAAATAGGAGAATAAGAAGATGGAGCTCGGTCATGAATATCACAAAGGGATAAGGTCTCAAGAACATCCCCCTCGGTTAGTATCATAGAAACAATAGCCGAATGTTTGCGACTAAGCGCATCAACAACACGATTTCCCTTACCAGGGGTATACTAGATATCGAAGTCATAGGAGGCAAGGAACTCGAGCCAACGCTGTTGCCTCATATTGAGCTCCTTCTGAGTGAACAGATACTTCAAGGACATGTGATCAGTATAGAGAATGAAGCGCTCTCCTAATAGATAATCTCGCCAAATCTTCAAGGCGAAGACAATGGCGGCTAACTCGAGGTCATGAGTGGCATAGCAAACTTCATTTGGTTGCAGTTGCCTAAAAGCATAAGCAACTACCCGATCTCTCTGAATAAGCACGGCACCGAGGCCAAATCTACTAGCATCGGTGTATACAACAAGATCATGATTCCTTTCGGGAACCACTAGAATAGGAGCATTAGTGAGAAGCTCCTTTAACTTCTAAAAAGAAGCTTCACACTTGTTGGACCAAATAAATCGAATACCTTTCCGAGTAAGGCTGGTGAGAGAAAGCAAAATGCGAGAGAAATCCTTAATGAACCGACGGTAATAACCACCAATCCAAGGAAGCTGCGAATTTCATGAACATTCTCAGGCCTCTTCCAATTCTGGATGGCTTCGATCTTTGAAGGATCGACCAAAATGCCTTCGGAAGAAACAATGTGGCCTAAGAACTTAACCTTATTCTCCCAGAAGTGGCACTTGGAGATTTTGGCTTTAAGCTGATGCTGACGAAGAGTACTCAAGACAATTCTCAAGTGATTAGCATACTCGGCTTCAGACTTCAAATAGACAAGAATGTCATCGATGGACACAAGGACGAACTTATCGAGATATTCCTGGAATACTCGATTCATAAGATCGACAAAGAAAGCAGGAGCGTTCGTCAAACTGAACGGCATAACGAGCCACTCGTAAGATCCGTATCGAGTGCGGAAAGCTATAAGAGGTATGTTATCTTCCGCAACTCGGAGCTGATGAAAACAAATTGCAAGGTCAAGTTGAGAGAAGACCTTAGCGCCACTCAATTGATCGAACATATCGTCGATACTGGGCAACGGATACTTATTCTTGATGGTCAACTCGTTAAGCTTGCGATAGTCGATGCAAAACCTAAGAGTTCCATCAATCTTCTTCACGAAGACGACCGCGGCACCCCACGGTGAAGAACTAGACTGAATCAACTGCTTAACTTCAAGCTCTAACAACTGCTTCTTGAGTTCCTCATTTTCCTTTGTAGACATCCTCATGAGAGGATGACTAACTAGCTACGTGCCTAGACTGAGATCAATGCGGAACTCGATAGCCCGCTTGGGTGGCAAACCCGAAATAGGCTAAGACACATCAGAGAAGTCACAAACAATAGGAATACGAGATATTTCATCATCATCTCGTGAGTCGAGAGAAAATAAAGATGCTTCGGAATTATCCACATTCCGAAGAACAAGTGATAGCTGAGCAGACGAATCTGGATGTCGAAGATATAAAACTCTCTTAAAACAAATAATCCTAGCATCGTATCGCACTAGCCAGTCCATACCCAAAATCATATCAAAACCCAGAAAAGAAATAACGTGCAGATTCGCACGGAAAGAAAAGCTACATAAAACAATCTTGACATCCTCACAAAGCATGCTAAGGGTTGCGAATCCCTCGATAGGATTCGCAATCCTCAATGAAGTATCAAGGCATGAAACATCCAAAGAAATAACATCAACGAGCTCCTTCGATACGAATGAATGCGATGCACCCGTATCAAAGAGGACTCGAATAGAACGATCATGGAATAAAATAGAGCCTTCAAGGATAGAAGGAGATATACCTCTATGCTGAGAAGACCCTCCAGAAGCATCCACTACATTTAGCTTGCCAGACTGGGTATTACTAGGAGCAATAGGACAAGTAGAAATACAATGGCCTTCCTTCTTGCAATAGTGGCTGAAGAGAGGCTTAAGAAAATCTCGAATCATGTGGTCAGGAGAACCACAATTGAAACACCCCTTCCGAGTAGGAGGTGCTCTACTAGGCTGAGAATGAGAACTAGATCCAACGGGCTTCTTCTTCTTGGAAGGGAAAGACTTTGACTTATGGAAAGGAAACCGCTTCTTGTTAGGGTTCTTGCAAACCTCAACCTCATCACCACTATTGCACTCCTTCTCGACGGCTTCGAGATGAAGTGCCGAGTCAACCAACTCCTCGAAAGAAAGCATGAGCTGGAGCATCAAAGACTTCTTGTAGGAAGTGCTAATGTACTCAAGACCATATTTAGATAAGGCCTCGAATGAAGAAACATAATCAGAGACAGAGGACTTCCCTTGCTTCAACTCGAGGAAGCGATGGGCCAATAAAGTTTTCTCAGATTCAGGAACGAACTTGAGCTCGAATCATTACCGAAACCGAGCCCAAGAAAGAGTAGACTCATCGAGCTCGGCTATGAGAAGCTCGTACCAGTCAAGGGCACGTTCTTGCAACATGCTAGATGCTACGAGAACTCTGTCGTCGTCAGAAAGATCCATGCGAGAAAATATCTGCTCGCACGTATGAATCCAAGCTTGGACCTCTAGAACGGACTCAGAGCCTTTGAACGGCTTTCCTCCGAGATGGGAGAAATCACTGCACATGCGTGCAAAGACAGACTTGCATGGAGGAGACAATGGAGTAGGAGCTGGAGGCTGAGTGCTCCTAAATAACTCCATGAACTGATCGACAGACATATAAACGCCGTCCAGATGCGAGCCGCTAGATTGCCCAGCATCTGAGCATCGTCCTCTGCCTCTTCCAGCCATTAGCTGAAAGTTAAGATAGATAAAGATTATTCGTAGGGTAGATATCATTAATTCAAATATGGAATACTATGGAATTAAAATGCATTCCTAGACGTATTCCCAAACTTCTATCTACCACAAAGGACAAGAAAAGGTCAAAGGCACGATGATTCAGGGATTCGTAACACTTGTATTACACTTAGATGTACCGTAATATGTGCTTTTGTTCTGTGTTTATCATATACTTTTCTGAACTCAGCTCTGATACCAAGCTGTGATGCCCTACCCCGATACCTACATTAACAAAGAGTATTACTGGGTAATACTATCTGCTATGCAGAGAATATGGCTGGTTATGAGCGACCATCTATAGCCTTGTCTTAAATATCTATTGAATACGTCGACAAATGCTATATTTTTTTTCTCCCAAGTGGATCGACATATCCAATAAATACTTAATACAAAGCCATAGGTTGCTACAGGATCTATCAGAACAAAATATAACAACTCGAATGCAAAACACATCACAGAACAGCAAATCATCACACACACATATATACACACACATATACAGATATATCACAGAGTATACAAAATGATACATGTCAAGTGGTATAGCGACCACAATATACAAGCGAGTCAAAAGAATATACATATCATAGTAGCAAACAAAAAGGACTACACAAAAAGCTATAACAAAAAGAGCTAGCAGAATAGATTCCATGCGGAAGCAGAATAGGCTAAGTCCAAATGTACCTAACCTGAAACAACTCGGTTTGACCCGAGTATAAAATACATGGGTCAGTATAGCTAAACATATCCGTTTAAGGTAAATACGATAACATAAGCATAGGATAGAGGTGATGTTCTTCTTAAACAAGAAGAAACAATACTAAGTAAGCATGAGCATAAGTATGGTATGGTTACTCCAAGAGACATAGCCAAGTATGTAAGGTTATTTATATGGCATAAGGTATCACAAAGCATGCGTACAATCTTAAAAGAGATAAAACTCTATAACAACTCC
This sequence comes from Allium fistulosum, assembly GCA_030737815.1. Lineage (NCBI taxonomy): Eukaryota > Viridiplantae > Streptophyta > Magnoliopsida > Asparagales > Amaryllidaceae > Allium > Allium fistulosum. Next base: position 875,801,706 of record CM060906.1, read on the forward strand.
AAATAGAAGCACGCCTCATATCATCGGCGTTTCTCAAACATCAAAGATAGTTTAGGGAAAATCCCAAACCCGCCAAATCGGCAAATCCAAAAACATACTCAAAGAGATCCCATCTCAAAACTCGCTATAAGGCAAATATATCTCCAATAGGAGAATAAAACCTCAAATAAATGCCAAAAGGCAAATCTCATATAATGTCGCCAAAAGATAAATCTCAAATAACGCCACTGTAGGCAATTCAAATCTCAAAAATTGAACTCCCAAGAGTTCAAATTCCTGAAAGGTAATCGCCACAAATATATACCGAATGGTTCAAAGGACCAATTCCGGACGATACACTATGGAAAATAGTCAAAGAAATCATCTCAAAAGTGTTTGCACGTGCATGTGGCCGAAGCCTTGCCAAGTATTGTTATCTCAAATAGGTACCTCGCCCAAAGGCAAAATGTCACAATGACAAATACGCCGCAATGGCAAGTACGCCGCAATGGAGAATACGCCTCAATGGCAAACGCCGCATTGGCAAACGTTTCGAAGACAAATACGCCGCAATGGCAATGACCCGAAGGTCCAGTACTAGCACGCCGCAATGGCAAATGTGTCACAAACTCTTGGATAGGAACCCGAACGGTGTTAACGTTTGTCCCATACCACACGTTCGCACTAAATAGTTTACTAACCGCTAGTAAATTTCACACTCAAAGCAGTAAAATGTTTACCTCATCTCATCGGTAAACTCGACCCAAAGGTCAAAACGATCAAACGGACAAGTTGGGAATTAATCGATAAGATAAACGCACGTGTCCCATACCACGTGTTTTACCAAACCGTTTAATTCTCCTTCTCATTCGCTCGAATGGTGCAAAAATGTGTAATTTATATATAAAATAATTTACTTTGGAAAACAAGCTTTGAAAACCAATTTTTGAAATCAATTTAAAACCCTATTTAAAAATTTCCCTTATTATAGAGAATAAATAGATTTTATACTTGAAAATACTTTAAAATATTGTATAATAATTATTTTGAAATGCCCATTAATTTTAAAAATCATTTAAAAAAGAATTGGAGAAAACTGTGCTCGAAAACGAATAAAAACAAGGAAAATCACTCAAACCGATATTCGAATTTAAATTCAAATTAAATTTAAAACAATTCAAAAATTGAATTTCAAAATTTGGCTAGTCTATTGATAGACATCATGGCCTTCAAAACGATCAAAAAGATAACAAATTATAGCAATAAAATGAAGCGAAACGGCTAAAAACACATCGAAACAAAGGGAAGAGGCATGGCAAGTTTTTGCCTTGCCTAGGTCGACCTGGAGGTCAACCTCCTTGGTCCCTAGGTTGACCGTACGATCAACCTAGGAGCCTCCGGCTCGACTTGCAGGTCGACCCAGGGAGATCTGGAAGTCGACCTGGTTTACGTACTTTGTTTCAGGCGTTTTCAGTTCGTGAAGTGATTTTCCAACAAGAGTTTGACATAGCAAATGACCATAAAATTCAACCAAAATTTACAGAGATGGAGTTCAACATGGAAGCTACCAAATGCTAGAAATTCGGCAGCATTTCATTGCCGGAATCACAAAATATAAGGTTTCAAAGTAGTAACAGAAACTGATTATAAACAAGAGAAAAACCAACTACAGAAACTTTTACACATCAAGCAGATTTTCACATTTTTGAGAAATTTTAGCTTTGCTCAGCTAGCGTTTATGAGTTTTAGGAACTCACCTCACTGTTAGATGCAAATACTCGAATTATAGTAGCAAGTTGGAAGCTTTTAGCAAGATAGAAGCCTCTAAGGACTTGTAAACGAGATAGAAAGAACATGCAAACCAAAACATACAGTTAAATTAGCAAACCACTTACTGTAAAAAGAAATTTTGATGAAATTGGATGATTTGGAGGTAGATTACCTTAGATTTAACTCTAGATTGCAAAAAGACTTTGATTTGGTGAATTTAATTGAAGAAAATGGTTGGATTTTGCAAATTGGGGAAATGGTTACTACCTTTTCTTTTTAGGTGGAAGAAGGAAGAAGAAAGACTGAAAATGAACGTACATCCACTTATTTTTCTTCTTTTCTTACCAGGCTAAGACTAAATGGGCTAATTGCGTTTAATAATTAAAAGAAATAAAATGGCTTAAGGTTTAAATCAACACTTAACAAATTAATGTGTACATATCACATATACACATAAATACAAATGCATTTCTCTCAAGTTTTACACAAGAAAATAATGTGAAAACTTGTATACATATAAAATAAAACATTTTCTATCATATAAAAAGATTAATTTATATTTTTAAAACATTTTTATTATTAAAGTCTTTAATTTAACAAAAATACACCATTTACTCAAATAAATGAATAAAACATTGTTTTTAACTTCTAAAATTCCACAAAATTATCTTCTCACTTAGAAAAATATTTCAAACCATTTTAAAACATTATTTATAGCCAAAACTTATTTTTAAACCAATTTCTACCTTTTTATATCAATAGACAACCTTCAAAATTAAAACACTTCCCTTTAAAATTATTAAGAGAAGTAAATGGGCGATAATTGATATAATTATTGCATTTCCACTTAAATAAAATCATATTCCATTTATTTTCACTCAAAACAAAATAAAACTAAACTTGGAACTTTATTTTCTCAATTTAATTCCAATTTAATTGTTTATTTCAAACAAACAATTTAATTTCTCCAATTTTAGTTTAAATCATAATATTAGATTATCATTACCATTATAATTTAATATTGAAAGGTAATCTCCAAACCAGGGTTGTTACAGCCCGATAGGAGGAGCGACCTCACTTGGCCTGGTATAGCTCCTGTTTTAGTCATATCAAGCTGACCCAAGGGGGTCAGGGCTGGGTTCATACCTCATACAGTAGTGTTTACCAAACCAACCTACTTTATTCTGGATTCTCCACAATGTGCACTGTTTTTAAAGTGGTTTTCGGTATTGGCAGAGAGTATGACAATATCTGATCCCGGTCTTTTTAACAACCAAACCCTTATTTCACACCGGTAGGTTCTTTTACATTTCCAGAACCGATTCATAATTGATATCAAAATAACATATTCACTTCAAAATCATATCACTTTCGAAATCATATTTACTTCAAAATCATATCACTTTCGAAATCATATTTACTTCAAAAATCATATCACTTTAAATCATATTCAATTTCGCAATTATAACCACAAAATAGGTTAAACCACCATATCAAAATATTCACATTTAAATCAATTAAATCTAAATCATAACAGTTCCAACTTAAATAGTTTGAATATTGAAAGTAGTTTATATATGGGGATAATATACATTAAAATAGTTTATATTTAAAAAAAAGGTTATAGATTAAAATAGTTTATGTATTAAAAATAGTTTATATATTAAAATAGGTTATAGACTAAAATAGTTTATGTATTAACAATAGATTATATATTAAAATAGGTTATAGACTAAAATAGTTTATATATTAACAATAGTTTATATATTAAAATAAGTTATAGATTAAAATAGTTAATGTATTAAAAATAGTTTATATATTAATATAGTTTATATGAGAAAATAATTTATATGTTAAAAGAGTTTATATATTAATAGGGTTTATATCGAAAATATTTTCAAATTAGAATTGTATCTTCCAATTTCACAAATCAATTCAAATCAATTTTAGTTCCAAACTTCAATTTAAATAAATCTCAGTTCAACGATTTCAATCCAAAAGGCTAAAGGTTTCCATTCAAATTCTCATTAAAACCATTTCAATTTATATCGATTTCAAATCCATGTTTGAACTACAAATTTAAACCACTTCAAATTCAATACGTTTCAAAGTTTAAATATTCAAACATTTACAATAACTCAATTTTGATAAATTCCATTTATATTTGAAATTTCAACTTTAATATTTCAATTTAAATTCTTTAAACAATCCATTTAAATCAATTTCAATTTAAACATTTTAAAAGCTTGGATTTTGAAAATAATTCAGTTCATATAAATCAAAATTTATTTCAAAATATCATTTAACTGGATTCAAAAATTAAGGATTTAAATTCATTTAATTTAACCAATCCGGTGTCCGTATATAATTTTCTACCCTATGGTCAAGTGATACGGATATATATCATTTCAACCCGCAATAAATTCAAATTTACGGGTATATATCATTTCAACTCGCAATCCCGAATAAAATTCAAAATCCATAAAATCGTTCGAGTTTATGATTTCAACCCATAACGTTTTTTCCCTAATCTATAAGACCATTCGGGTATGTATCATTTCAACCCATAGTGATTTTCCTAAATATTACTAAGAGAACTTGCAGTGTGATAACAACATATAAAATAAATATAATATCCAATCCTCCAAATATCAACAATTGAACATCCATCACAGTCATCATTCAAATCAACCAATAAATCACAATAAAAACTGGTTATCATTATCAGGTATTTAACTGGCAATTTAAATTCAATATTAGTTTAAATGACAATTAAATTCAAATTAAATTTGAATGACAATTTAAATATACCAAACAGAATTTAACCAACATAAGATGGTTTAGTAGTTGTGAGTGGGTTAAATCACTCACCTTACGAATACAAATCCAAATTAGGCCCAAAAATCTGACAGTCTCAGAATGCAGCCAAGCCAGTTCCATAATGTCTGGAATTTTGATACAATCATAATGGAGAAAACCACGCGTGAATCCGAGCTCGTAAGGAAAAGTTATGCTAGTTAGAACGATTGAATAATTAAATTAAAAATAAAATAAAACAAGGGCAATATCGTAATTTCAATACCTCCCTCCTAACCCTAGCATGCGTTAATGAGATCAACCATGCGACCTCACAGTTCAGTCGCCACTGCTTCAAGCCTCGATGGCGCTGCCTACGCTCATTTCCTCCAAGATCAAACACCAGTGCCGTGCTCCTCATCCACGGCCAACCCCCCACCTGGCCACACGGTGCCTCCGCCGTCCCCAGTTCGACTCCGCCGCCGCTGCCTTTAGCTCATATTTCCAGCGATTTAGACAAACTGCGACTCGAACCAACCACGCCGATCGACCAAGCAACGCATCCTCTACCAATGGTCACCTCCGATCGTCGTATCGACGAAGATCCACCATTGGATCGGAACCCCTAGAAATGGACGACCGAGGTTCTTCGTCAATTTTTGGTCAAATGATGCATCAAATCAGAAAAAGAGTTGCTGTAGTAGATTGCGCTCGTCGAGAGCTTTCCAACGATATAAAATATGACATAGTTTGGAGAGTTTGAAATTTTGGAATTTATTTTGATTTGATATTGGATTTGGCAATTAGGGTTTCTGCCATTGGGAAGGGAGGAAGGAGCAGATGGAAATGTATATATAGAAATAAGGAAAAAGCTACTGGAGTTTCAGAAAAGAAATCTATTTATATGGACAAAGCTAGATAAGAATGAATGGACAAATCGAATTGGGTCGAAATGATTACGCGAACCCGAAAAGCCCGTTGGTTTCTGAAACAAAAGTAAGTCATCCAATATATCGAAATATAGGTTTTCGATATTTTTAAACTTAATGGAACTAGTTTCAAAACCCTAATTCCATTGTATGCAGAATTTAGTTTTGAAAATCAGCTTATTTTAATTGAATTCGTTAAATTGATTTATACGCGTTTCTAGCCTGCACGATCAAACGATAAGTCTGATCGCTACAAAACATGAAATCCTACAATAATTCACTGTTATGGATTCGATGAAACTAGTTTCGTCGAAATCCAAGACAGTGGCCAAAATGGCTAATTTTCACGTTAATTAATAAATTATTATTAAATTGATTAAATCACTTTTAAATTCAAATTTATAAATTAACCATTTTATCATTCTTGATTGCAGAGAAATTTAATAATCTTTTAAAATAAATTTTTGTTGTTATTCCTAAGATTTAAATATTTCATAAATTTTAGCGTTCAAATTACAACTGCAGTTAAACCCAGTTAATTATAACTTAATTTCAATCATTTTTTTATTTATTTTTAATTTCACACTTATTATTCAATTATAAAATATCATATGAATGTAATTAACATTAATTTACACTTTATTACATTTAAATTCTACAGTTACCATTTAAACTCATATTAACTGTAATATTTCAATTTCATTAATTTCATTAATTCCATTAATTACAAATTTAATTCCTTTTTTACAATTATAGCCAAATTAACTTTACCATAATTTCAATTGATTTAAATTACATTAAAATAGTTGTCAATAGCATTCAAACAACATTATTAAATCATATTCTAATAATCTTTTTCATTTATAAATCATAAATTTTAATTTTCCCTATATTAAATTACAAAATCTTAATTAATTTAATATTTTTAAATATCAAAAATTACCGATCATTACAATTTCATTTTCCAATTTCAAAATAATATTGTGTCGGTCTACCCTGTTCAAGTGTTTAGAAATCTATATCGATGCCATAGCGTCCAATGTACCGATCAGAATTTATAAATACTCAATAGAACAAATTAACACAATACAAAACATTTTTATAGCACTAACAAATATGCTCTCTTGTATATATATACACTCAAACTCATTCTTGGGTATTGCTAACCCTATCTTTAATGAGTTTAATCCCCAACAGGCTAAGATATCTTTAAACCTGGCTCTGATACCAACTGTGATGACCTACCTTTTTGAACGGTTTAAATCAACAATAAACCTCATATGTCTCACTCAAACCATTCAAAATGGCAGATTATCAAAGGGGTTTAATAAGAAAATAAGAGAAAAGAAGGAAAACAAAACATAGAATCTCGCAGCGGAATGAAAAAAATATAATAATCAAATAAACAGTTCATGAAGCTATCTTAAAATATACATTTGATTACATAATTTTTACAACATAATCAGAGTACATATAACAAACATACCAAAATAATGCAGCAGAATAATAATAGTATTTACGATCTAACAAACTCCATCTTCATCTTTAAGGAATAATATCTTCAACACTGAAATACTCAGGCTGACCCGAGCGTAATGAAAAGACAAAACACTCGAGTCGGAACTAAAAGTTCTTATGTAAGTTGAATCAATAACAAGTAAATATGAGTTTAATAACTTCAGAGATGTTATGGGATTTTCCATCTCCTATCAAGTGTACAACGTGAGTACAATAACTTAAGAGATGTTACAGGATTTTCCATCTCCTAAGGATCCGTCAAACTATCTATATGTAGTAAGATACGCTATATATGTAATGTCTATTAATAAAATAAATATTTTTCCTAGCGTTAAGGCTTTACATTAATACCCCTTAACACATTTTTAAGCATTGTCCTACAGTTTGCCTTAGTAACACAACTAGTAACGTGGGTAGCCAGTGAGGCGCCGTGATAGGACAACACTAAAACAAAATTGTAGTGGTCGCGAATAAGGATAAAGAGTATGACAAGGCACGTGAGGCAATGCCCAAGGTAGGATACTACCGTTTTGCATTTCCTGATTGGTGGTAACCTCTAACGGCCCACCACGTCCAACACTCCCAAAATCCGAAGGTGCGCACCAGTCAATTTTCAAAGTCAAGATGGTAATACGAAGAAGTGTGTCTGCTAGAGGTAGCTAGCCTCATTGGTCAGGTATGGTTCATGATTTAGTCATTTCAAATTGACACAAGTGTCGGGGCTATCCATCATCGTTCTCTTTCTTCAAATCCAGCAAACGCCTCCAAATCAACCTCTACATCCTGGATAACATCCATCGCGTACGCAGTTGTTAAAGTGGTTCTGGTATTGACCGAGAGTATGCCAATATTCGGCCCCGGTCTCTTTAACAACCAAACGTCATTTTCACACCGGTTGGTTCTTTTAAATTTTAAGAACAAGTCATATTTCATATCAAAATATCAGATTCACTTCAAAATCATACCGAATTCAAAATAGGTTATACCTTCATATCAAAACATTCGTATTTAAATCAATGATTTAAATCTAAATAGCTCCCCCTTTTAAACAGTTTGAATATTGAAAATGGTTTTGAATAATTAAAATAGTTTGAATATTGAAAGCAGTTTGGATAATTAAAATAGTTCAAAGATTGAAAATAGTTTAGAATATAAAACAGTTTTAATATTGAAAATAGTTTGGATAATAAAAATAGTTTATATATTAAAATAGTTTGGTTATTAAAATAGTTTATATATTAAAATAGTTTGTATTAAAATGGTTTATATTAAATTGTTTCTTCTTCCATAACAATTTGAACTCATGTTCCAATTCCAAATCACAACGAAAACAATTTTTCAACTTCCAATTCAAATCAACTTCATATTCGATTTCAATTTTAATCAACCTCAATTCAAAACTTTCAAACTTTAATTCAAATTTAATTTAAACAGTTCTATTCAAATGGCTGAAAGTTTAAATTCAATTTCTCATTTTAAAACAATTAAGTTTAAATCCATTTCACATCCAAAACTTTAAATTACCAATTTAAACCATTTTAATTAAAGAAAATTCAAAGTTTAAATTAAAATTAAACCTTTAAAATGATTCACTTTCGATAGATATAGGTCATTTCTCAAATTTCAACCTAAGATTTCATATTAAATCCTTTAAACAATTTCATTTAAACCGTTTCAATTTCAACATTTCAAATCTCAAATTAGAAAATAATTCAATTCATATAAATCAAATTTTATTCTTTTTAAAACAATATCATTTAAAAAAAAATTCAAGATTTAAAAACATTTAATTTAACCAAATCCGGTGTCCGTGTATAATTTTGTACCCTATGGCCAAGTGATTGGTTATTTCAATTTTAATTACATAGATGGATTTATATCATTTCAACTCATAATTAAATGACATAGGTATATATCATTTCAACATATTTCTTAGTTCATTCAATTTATTACAAGTGATAATTTATAAGATTCAAACAATAAATAGGATAATAACAAGGATATGTCAAAATAATTAAACAACCATGCATCCAACCATCAATCAATAGTCATTCAATAACAATCAACATCCAAATCAACCAACATATCACAACAATAACTAGTTATCAATTGTCGGTGTTTAACTAGCAATTAATTTCATTATTAATTTAAATGTCAACTTAATTCAATATAAAATTCAAATTAAATTTAAATGACCATTTAAATTACCAAACAGCAGTCAATAAAATGTTATCACTTTATAATTTTAATTAACTATCATCAAAACATTTAGTATCGCGTGAGTGGGTAAAATCACTCACCTTTGATTTACAGCCCATTAAAAGTCCAACAAAAGCACAAAATTTCAACAGTCTCCAGATTCAACCAAACTAGTTTCATGCATCTAGAATTTCGATAAAGTCCGACGGAAGAAACAGTGCATCAATCAGAATTCGTATGCAAAAGTTATGAAGGTTAGAACATACGAAAATTTTAAAATTAAATAAAAATAAACGAGGGCAAAAACGTAATTACCCACATCTCCCTCAACCCTAAACGTGATCAACATAACCGCACCTAATGGACCCCGATCAGACCTTGCCATTCTTGTCTTGTAATTACCCACATCTAGAATTACCCACTTCGCTTGTTCTTCGATCGGACCTCACCGTTGACAAGCCCTGACCGAGCCGCACCTAATGGACCCCATGCGACCGCCTCCGCTGCCTCCTGGAGCTCTACGCCGCCACTCCCCTTCGTCGTCGATTCTGGAAAATTCGAGTGTGTACGCCATGATCGAACATTATGGATCGACTCCATTCGCCAAGCTCTATGCCGTGGAACCCTCCGATCGTCGTATGGTCGACGATCCACCGTTAAACCAAAACCCTAGAATGGACGGCCGAGACTTCTTCGCCAATTTCTGATCAAAACGAGACTCGATTACAAAAATGAATTGCAGATGCTGATTTCCATCGTCGATAGCTTCGCGATGATATATAATATGATAGGGTTTGAGTAGTTTGAATTTTTGGATTTGATTTGAAATCAATAATTAGGGCATTGGGATATTGATCATTGAGAAGGAGCAGATTAGAACTGAAATGTACGTACAGGAAATAGAACAGAAAGTTGCTAGGGTTTCATAATAGCACATATATAGACAAAGATGGACAGGAATGGATGGAACAGATCGATTGGCCCAAGCGATAACAAAGGCCCGAAAAACCCGTTTCGTTCCCGAAACAAAAATAGGTCATCATATATGTCAAAATATAGGTTTTCGATATTTTTAAACTCAATGAGACTAATTTCAAACCCTAATTCTATTGTATATAAAAGTTAGCTTTAAAATCAAATTATATTTATTTTTTCGCGTTAATTAAAACAAATTATTATTAAACTGATTTAATCACTTTTTATTTCTAAATTAAAAGTTTCTATCATCATCCTTAATTAAACAGGAATTTAATAATCTTTTGAAATACAATTTTCCATGTTAAATCTAAGATTTAAATATTAAATTAATTTCAACGTTTAGTTACAACTGTAAAAAAATTCGAGTTCATTATAATTTAAATTTCAAGCAAATTCTTTTATTTTGATTTACATGTTCTTATATTAAATCGACAATTCTTTTATATAATTTATTTAACAAAAGTTTCTATTTATTACACCCAGTATTCTACAATTAACGTCTTTGCTCATATTAATTGAAATATTTCAATTAAATTAATTTCCCATTTGATTACCAAATTAATTTCAAAACGGATTAACCAAATGAATGAGAATAAAACAATTTTACATTTAAGTAATTTAAACACATTTCTAAATTTATTGTTTACAACAAAGGTTAATAATCTACGTACTAAATAATTGATTTCTTATTGCATGCTAAAACCAATTAAATTAAATAACCTATGATTTCTCTTTTTAATACATCATTTATTTTATTCCTTAATAACCTTTTTTATTACCATCTTTACCTCATTGAAATTTGTCGTTTTAGAATTCATTTAAAATCAAGTTATATATTCTAACAAAATTTTACATTAGTAAATCATTAATTTTAATTTCTGACAATATTATCCAAAGTCTTATTTAATTTAATATTTTTAATTGTAAAAAATACGGGTCATTACAACTTTCCACATGGTTGAAATGTAAATTCAAGCTTTAATTTTTGATCTTTTGAGTGGAGTGATGATGATCAAAGTTATGTGGGTCTATTAAACTTTTAAGCTTAGAAGATGTGATTTTTCACAAATTTTGAAAGGTAGAGAAGGTGGAAAAATGAAACTAGTAAGTATGAAGATGAATATGAAATATAAAATGAGAAGTGATAGGTGTTTTACATTTTATAAATGCATGAAAAAAAATAAAGACCATAATGCCCTCAATCCACTTTTCCATCTTTCTTGTCTTTTGCCTAGTCACCTAAATGGTCACTTTTGAAAAGCCTAAGTGCCTTTGTTAAATTTTACTCTTAAGGAATCTTGAAATTTAATTTAAACTTCACATCCAACATTTCAAATTTTATTTAAACATTATATATATATATATATATATATATATTTCTCAATGTTTTCTAACTTATCAAATGTATTTAAATATTGTTTAAAAGTGTATACAAATGTATAACAACTGTCAATAACTTGTTATTTGATAAAAAGTCGAAATTTTGAAAAACGGATTTCGGTCCCATTTTCAGTTATTAATTAAAAGAAGGCTATTCAATTATTAAAAACCATTAATTGAATAATTAATATTAATTAAGTATTCATAAATTCAAACGATAAAATTCTGGATCGTTACATTCTTCCCTCCTTAAAAAGAATTTCAACCCCGAAATTTCACCACAATCTAAACCCAGTAAGAAACAAGTCTAAACAGAATCCTTAACCCCTTATTAGCTATTTCTAGAGTGCAAAGAAAACATTTAAAGGAAGGCTAACACAATATATCATACCAGAATAAATCCAAGCATACATAGTATTAATACCTAATACATACCAAAGGTATCCACTAAGATACTCAATCAAACTAGCAATCTAAGTACAGATACATAAAACATCCAGATACTTACTTAAATACAAATATATAATAATCAGACATGATACAAATAACTCGAAAGAGCAATCCAAGCCAAACGACTCCAAACTCTCTCAAAGAGAGCTCTCCTCATCAGAGTCCTCTACCGGGGGAACCGATAACTCCATCGATTCCGCATCATCAGAAACCGATCCACCTACAAGCTCCATTTCCCCTCCTAACCTTATCCACCACTCATCTAGGTCTTCCTCAGGTTCCTCTTCCTCCTCTTCTTCGCGTGTAAGCTTCCATTGATATCAGGAGGTCCAAAACCTCTGTGCCATGCTTAGGCATGGCCTAACGAAATAACTCCCTAGCCCTCATGCGCATTCCTCTCGTAACCCTAGGTGCCATCTAAATTAACATAACAAAAAAATCCTTAGAATCACACACTAAGCTCAACTAAATCTTAACAATACTGTATATATTTCCTATAAACATATAAAATAGCCTTAGCTCTTTATTTATTAAAAATTGGGTTCGTTCAGATTCAGACTCATTTCAATCAAACAATGATAAAGCGGGTAATTTACTAAGTGCACTACAACGTTCGCTTAAGCAAACATCATATCATTACTTAGAAGATTTTTTAGATCATAAGAAAACTAATCGAGACTCATTCCAGAATTATCCAATGAAAATATACATTACTTAAATTCTCTTTGAAATATGATTATAAATACTTTTTAGTTATACTATTATTACTTTTCCAAAAATCATTTAAAATCTTTTTCAAAGACATCGGGATTTATATTCTCAGAAATCCTCTTTATTTACAAAACATGCTTTATAAACTCAATTTAAAATCCTCTTTATTTTATAAGAAACATCTTATAAACCAAATTTATATAAACTTACCTTTAACATAGTGAACTTTTTAAATCTACGTTATCTACGAATGCCTTATAACTAAATTCACAAGATGTTCTTATTTAATTTAACCAAACAACAAATGCTCATAAACTGGACAAGCATAAATAATCAACAAGTGATGATAAATAAATATCATCATTTCCTAACAAACAATCACAACAAGAATAACTATATGATAATTTTTAAAATTATTCTTTTATATAAAATGTAATCCTAGATAAAATTATTTCATATACCAATTTCAAAACAATATAAAACATTTTTATAGCACTAACAAATACGCGCACTCATATATAATACATTCAAACTTATTCTAGGGTGTTAGTTACCCTATCTCTAATGAGTTTACCCCACCAGAGCCAAGGTTCTCGCTTAACGTTCAGCTCTGATACCACATGTGACCAAGGTTTTAAATATCAGATTTCGGTCAGGTTTCGTCTTGGAATTTTTACACAAGTTATCTCGTATCGGGGGAGATCTCAGACGAGATGAGTACATATCGGGTGTACATCTCGGATTGACATCCAGGGTCTTATAATGCATCTCGGGAATATCTCGGATGTACTTATATGTCTAAAATTGATGTGTCAAATTTATTTAACGGATATAACTTTCTTAGTAAAAATAAAAATGGTAACATACTTGATTTACATGGAAAAAGGAATATTTTTAGAAGAGTAGTAGCTTGATTATTTGGTAATGATTGAATAATATCCTTTTATTTGAACATAATAAAGAAGTGAAACCTTTCACTATAACTCATTAAGATAAAAAGTAAAGAATATGTTCAAGAATTGGTAATTTATAATTGGATTGAGTAGTTTCTTTTAAATCAATATGAAAATAAAAAATATTATGAAAATAAGAAAAAAGTATAATTTCGGGTAAGATCTCGGATTGAGATTTTGATCCATATTTCGGGTGAGATTTGAATATCTCGGACGAGATGAGTGTCGAGGGAGATATGGAGGAGATTTGATGTCTCGTCTCGTTTAAGTGTGAAAAAGAGATCTCAGAGGAGAACTCGGGCGATATATAGGAGATTTAAAACCATGCATGTGACGACTCGCCTTTTCGACCTTTAAGAGTCAACATTAATATAGCCATGATATTCATGTACAAACATCCAAGTGTCGGAAAGACAGATTGTTGGGATGAAAGAAAAGAAAAGAAAAAACAAAACAGAATCTCACATCGTGACTAGTAATATGTAATATCCAAATGATCTTTAACAAAGGGAAACTTTAATATTCAAACAACATCAGAGTCTAACTTATCATCAGCCTAGACAGTTGTAACAACATGTTCTTACAAATGTTGATAAAAGTAATTAAGAAACACACCTCAAATAAAAATATGGAAATTAGTCTTGGAAGCATCCAGCTCGTCACTTGAAGCTCGAAAGCATCAAAACCCAATTCTGGAAAGATACTCGAGTCTGACCCGAGTATTATAAGAAAATAACACTTGGACCAGTCTAGAAATCCAGCGTGAGGATGTCAAGTCAAATGGGTTGTTATATATAAACCTTTTCAAAAATAAAGGCACCTCGTAAGACCACGTGGTACATAAATAAGGATGGATTCTTATCTTACGATAACCAAACCATTTTTATAGAAAATCCAGTGATATTATAGTAATATCTAGAGTTTAAAATAAATATATAACATAACTGAAATGCTTGCATCTCACATTCCAACATATTGGGCACAACTAAGTCCGTACGCACTTATTGGAGAATGGATTTCATGCAATGACAAGGCACTGAGGTACCACCTACCTCGGTACACCTTTAGAAAAAGGTACCGAGGGCCTCATGTGGACCCCCTGCATGGCAAACACCGCCTACCCCTTACCGAATAGTACCGAATATGTCACATCTCGGTTGCTTTACGATCTTTCTTTGTGAGCTCACATGCACATACCAAATATATAAATAGTGATCTAGAAAGGTGATGACTAACCCTAATGGGTGTGACCCACATAGCCTTCTAGCATATCCCATGTTTCATTCATTCATGGTTGTGAGGCTTGAGGCGACGATTACCTTTTCTTTAGAAAATCCCACTTGGAATAATAACATTGTCCTTTAGGCTACATTGCAATGTCAGCATTATCCAAACAAGTTGTCCAGGATATGAACAAACCGAAGGCACTACTTCTACTACATCCCTTTTGGAATCAGGCTTAGGATTTATAGCAAGTAGCCCTTGCACTTCAAAGATCTTCTTTATCGATCATCTTCAAGATGTTTCCAATTCAAATGCTTACGCTGGTTCGAAGTGGTTTTCGGATAACTCATACTTAACCAATCCTGGTCTCTTCGAACCAATATTCCATAGTTTTCGGTAAACTCAATTCCAGTTCTTTCGGAAATAAACAAACAATACATAAGAGCAAAGATCACCTCCTAACTGTTTAAGTGGACGGATTTCCTGATCATTTGTCCTAGTAGAACAAAATGAGTTTATAAGTACAGTATAACATCACCGAAGATAAACGTACCATATAATTATCATGTTTCTCCTAGATATTTCCAGAGTTATATTTGGTTAAGATTAATAGTCTATTATTTAACTATCAAATAAAAAAACAATCAAACATAGTTCTAATTTCATACGGAATCCACTAAGCCTCTTTAATTAATCTTCATTAATTAAATCACTTTAATTATTTACAAAAATATTCATATACTTGTCTTATCTGTATAAGTGTATTCTCAAACCATTTCACTTTCTATACTTGGGAGACTTTACCATGTACTTATACGATGGTATAAGTATATTTACAAAGCATTTAAGAAATATTTCCTATTTCAAAATCATATTGAATGGATCCAAAAAAAATCATCCAAAACATTTTTATCATAGACCCAAACCACTTATCCTTCGGTGTTAAGTATGGAAGGAATGCTTACATACCACCATAATTAAGAAGGAACATTTATTAATTTCAAAAACTTGATTTTCATAAGTGATCCAATTCATATACAGAAACAATACTTTATACACCGAACATCAATCTTCGATTTCAAACTTAGACTATCCTTCGGATAATAATGAAGCCAGCCAAATTGGAATATTATTACATCTCAAACCTTGACTGAACAACATTCTTACTGTTGGATAAGTAGAAGTTTCGATACCTCGAAGTTTAATGTCAAGTATATGTTTTTCAAAATCTCCATATACAATTCATTTAAAATCAAAGTTTTGTAAATCAAACTTCTTCTCCAATTTCCAAGATCTCTTTCCAATTTGTAAACTATGTTAATGAACCCTTCATTTAAAAATAATTCCCTTTTATAAAACAATTTATCATTTTTATAAAACAATATTGTTATTTAGAAACACATTATTAAATTAACTTTAACGCCATTAGTAAATTAATTAATTGACTTTAAAAACCATTATTAAAATGACTAATTAACTTCGAACGTTATTATTAAAATGATTAATTAAATTTAAATATCATTATTAAATGATTAATTAACCTTAAGCATGATTATTAAAATGATTAATAACATTAAACATAATTACTTAATAACTATTAACATCATTATTAAAATGATTAATTAACTTTAACATTAAATATAGAAAACATTTTACTTCAAAATATAATAAAGTTAATGTTAATTTGAATCCGTTTCTTTTCAAACCTAGAAAGAGGCTTCAGACCACAATGGTACTTAAACAAGTTACCACTTATTTTTAGTTCAACGTTCAAAGTCATATCACTGGTATTTATATAAGCAAACATATATGTAAATAAAATCCATAATTAACAATCAATAGCTAACACATCACTTTTCCAATATTAATTAATTGGCATACAAATAAATATCCAAATTTATATAGTAGCAGAACGGGGATTTATCCTGCTAAATAGATGTCCAAAATAATCTATTTAATTTAAATATAGTAGAATGGGATTTTATTCTACTAACGGAATGTCGGTGCCAAAATATAATTATCTAACTACGTAATTATTTTCTATCACTATTAATTTATCATTAAAC
The DNA here is from genome assembly GCA_030737815.1 of Allium fistulosum. NCBI lineage: Eukaryota > Viridiplantae > Streptophyta > Magnoliopsida > Asparagales > Amaryllidaceae > Allium > Allium fistulosum. The sequence continues at coordinate 875,818,659 of CM060906.1, forward strand.
TATACTTTACTAGAATTATTGACCATTTTTGTTAAAGTGTTGTTCTCGTATATATGTGTCTACTGTAAGAAATCACGAGTTAAACGGATCAAAAATGAGTGAGTTATCTCTATTTAAAGTTAACACATCTAAAATAAATAATTTAATCAACTAAAATATTATTAAACTACACCTGCTCCTAAGCCCAACCCGACCTAATTCCTACTCTTCTTCCCTAACCTAAATCCCCAAATCAATTCAAATCTCCCAAACCAACTCCTATGCACGAAATGTGCAAGTGCACGTCACCAACACGCCACCTTCGACCGACGATCGACGAACTGACCCCACCTACAAACTCCACTAACCACGCTTGACTCACCTATGCCTTCACCATCTACCCTAGCAGCCTCAATCTAAATACGATCGATCAAACCCAATTCGAAACACACCCAGGAAAAATAAGACGAGCACGAACATCTCCCATTTTCCTCCACCTCACACCACTTTAGCCACCGCCACCAACTCCATCAGCTCCGCTATTGACCCATGCACCCTTGCCCTAACCCATGGCTAACTTGATGTCGTGCGCCATCATCACGATCTCCATTTCCGAACGCTAAACCCAAAACACATGAAACCCTAAACCTAGCTCGCCTGAGCAACTCCGACCACTAGCGACTATACGACCACCTCAATCGCCTTCTCCATCACCCAAGCCTCCTCCCAGCTTCATAGCTCCACCCCTTCCAATATCGATCTCATTTTCAGTTTTTCATTAAACTATCTATTTATGTAAAAAATTCAAAAATGAATTTTCTACCATTAGTTATTAATTAAAAGAAGGTTATTTAATTATTAAAAACCATTACTTCAATATTTAAAATTAATTAAATATTCACAAATTCAAGCGATAAAATTCCGGGTCGTTATATTATAACTGTTTTTGGGCATCTCATAACCCACATTGGGTATCAAAGCACACTTTTTCTAAAAGATTCATAATCTGAATTTTGAAAAGGATAGAGGGTCAATAATACTAATAACACTTTTTTTAACAGTTTTGTAGAGGGTTGATCCATTGTTAAACCACTACACTTTAATGGTGGTAATTATGTTTATTGGTCTTGTAGGATGAAAATTTATATACTATTAGATTAATTTGATACTGGGAATGTTACACATATTGAATACACTTAATCCCTAACAAATTATGCACAATGGACAATTGATGGAAAGACATTAGAACTCATAATTCAAAAGGAAATGAATTTTCTATTCTTTGCCTTAGACAAAAATGAGTTTAACAGATTGTCAGTTGTAAAAGGGCATATGAAATTTGGAGGACTCTACAAGTCACGCACATAGGGATGAAGTTAAACAAACAAAATATAATATTGATAAATCAATTTCTACTTTCTAAAATTAAGAAAAATGAGTCTATATATAACATGTATTCTATATTCTAAGATATTTTGTATGTACTAGTATCAATAGGAAAGACTTTTTTCGAAAAGGAACAGGTGAGGAAGATTTTAATTTCTCTCTCAAGTGAATAGGACCAGAAGACTTTGGTCACTGAAGAAGTAAATGGCATTATAGTATGATAGTATAAGAATTAGTAGGAAATTTAATGTCCTAAATTATAGTTGCAGATTGGAAAAGAGATTCATGCAAAATAAAAGAAATCACCTGCATTAAAGGCTACAAATGAAAATTATGATGATAATAATGATGATGTGGAAAATCACTTTCAAGGCCAAGAAATTCAAGAAATTCATGAAATACAGAAAAGTGAATAAACTTCGGAAAACTAATAATAATATATTATGGAAATGTTGTCAAGTATTTCAAATGTGACAAAACTAATCATTTGAAAAGATACCGTTTGAATCCAAAGAAACCAATGTGATCTTCAAACACTGAAAAATTCAATAAGGAGAAGAAACATGCGTTCAATGCGACATGGGATGATTTTGGATACATAATCAAGTGATAGTGTTCTAGAAAATGAAAATCCCAACATGTGCTTCAGGATAGATAATGGCCAGGTATATGATTCTAATGTGGAAATAACACTACAAGAAAATTTTGATTTAGTGACAGCAAAATCCATCACAAATCTATCACCAAACCTAAACCTGTGACGGATTTATAATAGAGAGTTCCTTCACTAAAACACGTATGGTGGATCCATCACAAACAAAATAGTAATGGAAAATCAACATTATCTATGACGGATTTACCATGGTGCGTAATAAACTTTGTTTTTCATAACTTTGAGGTCAAGTTATTATAATAAATATTCGTTGCTAATCCATCACAAGCTAGTGATAAAATTTTGATTTATTTTTAATACTAAATTAGTAGTAATGCGTTTCATCATAAATCCGTCATAATTTACTGTAAAAAAATTGGGAAATAACCATGGATTTGTCATGTAAAATTATTTGAAAAAAAAATGTGCATAAAATATTATATACTCCGTCACAAATCCATGACAAATAATGGTTATGGATTGTTTTATTTATTCTCTTGTTTCGTCCGAACAATCAAACAATATATTTATTACTTCGGAATATTACGTGAACAAACTTCATCGAAAATTATGCCGAACGAGCATATTAATAAATGCATAGACCAAAGACTAACATAAACTAGAAAGAAATTATACAAATGGTAATTAACCAACAATATACAAGCCATAACACATAAATTTCAATGTGCACACCAAAATACATGCCCTTGTATTAAATTTACACATGCATACCAAAAATCTTTTATTCATACCAAGCCCATAATAATAAGATGATAACATGAATCAATGAGGAGTGGGTCGTGACAATCTCTGTTCGACAAATTGCATCAATCTAAGTTCCAATTCTTTACGCTTTTCAATACCATGTCAACTTTCATCCTCAATACAGCGCAAATGAACCTCATGCTCTTCTAAAATCGATCGTCGATGTATCTCACGCTCATTCTCAATCCATTGATGATACGCCTCACACTCCTCAATTCTTCGATGCTTTATCTTAGATCGTTGACTTAATTCCATTGCCCAAGCCTCGACATGTTGCATTTCCTCCGTTAAGGCAATAAGCCTAGATTGTAACTCCTCCCTTGTTGTACTTTCACTCATTTGCATCCTTCATCGTTGAGCAGCATGTGATTCAATCTATAATTAACAAACCATGTTTTTTCTTAAAAAATACACTTCAAGAACATGAAATTTTACATATATGTTAATATGTAACATTACCAGTTATGCACTAAGTAACAAATCAGTTATTCATAGAACTACTTACCTCATCAGGCAGGTTACTACCGGGATATGCACATTCATTTGCATTTAATGGGCTCAAAGCATGAAAAATCAATGTTTATTGCTCTTATGGAACCTCCAATGCATCCTCGTTGTTCTCTTCTCTAATAGCAGTCAACCGCTCATTGCATGCAACATGATACCCAGCCTGTAAATATATAATATCAACAAGAATTAAATTTAATCAATCCAAAAATATATAATAGCAGTCGTTGAGCTGATTTGCGAGCAACTCGGTCATTGAACTGAGTTGCAAGCAACTCAATGTGAACTGAGTTGCTTCAGCAACTCAGTTGCTGGTAGCTCAATTGAAAACGAAGTTGCAACTCAGTTTTAAAATCGAGTTGCTAGCGGAATTTCATGATGACTGTTATTCAAAATTCATATGCTAGAATTGCTTTTCTACCTACACTTCATGCTACCTATTATTTATAAAATGTGTTGCATTCCACAATAATTAATATTTATCACTATAAATGAAGTAGAAACTTGTTAAGGATCAACAAAGGAGGTTTATGCCTGCTAATTTAAAAAATTCATGTATCATCCGAATAATGATATTTTAATATCAGATCTCTATCAACTATCACATTGAATTAAATTATTACTAAATGTTTCATCGATATTATGATATGGTTGAACATCATTTATTGCAAATTTACTAGAAAATCTTTGGCAGCTTAGTCAACCCACTTCAAAACAACGGTCATCAGATCATCTTTCATTACTATCTTATTACTTTTTTGATATGAGTCTGTTTAAATATCTTGAAAGATATAAAATATATTTAAATATTTTCTAAATTACCATCTTCTCCCCAGTCTCCTCCATAGAAATTGAACCACCAATATGCAAATGTGGATTGGTCTTACGACTAAATGATGCCTTTGAGACTTTACTATCGTGTTTGGATGATTCCGATGCTCTAAACAATGGTTTCATTAATGCTCCAATACAAATGGTGGTCTTTACTTCTTATTAATTTCCATTTCCTTCATCCTATGAACAATACATGAATAACATCCCATAACTTTCCAGCACCAATCCCCCCTCATCATAGCAACGGTGACATCCTTCGGATCAAAACAATATACCTTTGACTAAAAAAGTAGAAATGGTTTACAACCATAATGAAGCAAATAGTGCATAATGATTATAAAATACTAATTATCAAATTCTACTTTGCAGACTAATAACAGTTTGTATAATTTATTACTTAATATAAAATACCAATTTGTTACCATGAAGTAGGCAAATAAGGCTTTTGCATGTCAAAGTCCACATTCTTGCATGAAGCCACCCAAAAATCACTCATACGTTGCTTTATTGAATATGATATTTTTTTTTGGCACGCATAGAAGATGGATGAAGCACAAGATGCCTGTAAAATGTGATAGTTAAATACATGTATGTATTATCAAATTTATAGGAAAAGAAATAAAAATATCCTACCCTGATTTATTTTGATGAAGTATAACTTCTTTTCTTCCTACAACAACCGTGGTTATAAGTGGAGGATCATCTATGGTTACATAGAATGGAGGGGGTCAGTGAACTAGAGGAAGGTGTACTAGTGACATGTGGGTAGAGGGGGTGGCGGTGAACTAAAGGAAGGTGTACTAGAGAGGTATGGTCAAAAGAAGAAGAGGTATTTTCGGACTTGAAAATCTGGTTTTGAAAATGCTCTACAAAGAAATGAGATTTGGACATGGTTATGCTCAAAATTTGAAGAAGTGGTACACATGAAAGTTGAAGCCACTAGAATTTTAAACGGTTTCAAAAAAATCTCCATTTTCTTCAGATATGAGAATGATGTGATAGAAGGAAAATGAGGAAAAAATGAAGAAATGAAAGAGTTATTTATAAGCAAGAAACAAATCAAATTACCTTAATACCCTTAGTCCTTTACCCTCTACCTCCTCTTGTCACATCACCATGCCACCTCACCTTCATGTACCTTAGCCTACAAGCTTGTCCCCCTTATCCCTTTGCTTAGCCAACATGTTTAAACATGTTTTAGTACTCAGTGTACTCTATGTTTGCTAATGACTTGACATTTTTTCATTTATTTATTATTTTCATCAAATATCATATCTCTTTTATAAATATATACCTATACACAAACATATACATCATATAACCCTAACTAATTAGATAAATGTATGTGTTAAATTATAAAATAAATTTTACAACGTTTTCAATAACTTTTAGCTGACGGAAAGTCAAAAATTCGGAAAACGAATTCCGATCATATTTTCGAAAATCTTAACTATAATTCGGAAAACAAATTCCGGTCATAATTTCAATAACTATAATTTAATGTTTTACAGTTCATAGCAAATCCAATTAATCAAAGACTTTCGAAAATCTAAACTAAAAATTCTCTGGTAAAAGACAACATCGAACCAAAAAACTCATCATCTGGTAAATAAACCTCCAGTAGACAACATAATTGCAAAATCAAGTTGTGTAAGGATTTAACTTATGATTGTATGGGATGAGTGCACAAATTATGAGCTAAACTAAATTGTAGATGCTGGCGATGTAGTCGCATGTGCGTCAATGTTGTCTTCCCGTACGCAATGCTGGAATCGAGGGAAGAAGTGGCACGACGGAGTAGAATTATAAGCAGTGACAAAGCAGAAAGGAGCGATGCAGACTCGATGGACGGAGTAATGTAGTAGAGTGATGTGGTGAAGCAAGGCTGGAGGAGAAAATCGACTGGGAGCGGAGTGACAAGGGTCTATTTGGAGGGCATTGGGTTGATTTTAGGGGAATGAAATATTATGGAGGGAAGGTTAAGGCAAAGTGAAATGAGGTAAAGAGTGATGTATCCAGAGATATTTGTGTTAAGATATAATTATGGGTGTTTGCTAAACTATATTTCTTTTCTACACAAGAGTTATAGTTAATAAATAGAGTATTCATTGTATTTTTTTAAGCAATACGAGAGATAACTCATTTAAAAATTTATTTAAGAAATATAGTTTAATTTAATGTGAATTTGAGAATCAAATTGTTTTTTTACAATTTACTGTTCAAATGAAAATTTTGAGATATAATATATATCTAATTAAATTATGTTACATATTGGTAGTTATAATTCATATTTTGTTATAAAAAAATTAAGACATAATTCCTATTAAAAGATTGCAACTAAATTTATAATTAACTATGTATTTGAGATGGAATTTTACAATTTATTTTTAATTATTGTGGATTTGTGACGGATTAGGTACTGTATTATAATAATCTTATTCGTCATAAATTTTAGTTATGTTTCAAGTTCCATGACAGATACATAACTGATTTGTGATGGATTAGCTACTTTACGTAACAAATACTATTTCACATCATTTTTCAATATTTTAGCATAACAATTAGTTACTTTTCAAATATCCATGACAGATACGTAACTGATTTGTCACGGTTTTATGATGAATTCTTGTTATGTCACAAATTTTTGTATTGGGCAATGACATTTTAATGTAAAAATAAAATAAATATCACAAATTTGATGCAGATCCATCACAAATCAATCATGGATTTTTCTATCACAAATTCTGCATCACTATATCAGCTTTTTCTTGTAGTGTAATGAATGTTTTAAATAATATTTATAAAGGATACAAAAAGCTTAAATAACAGCACAGAAAAGTTTAATAAAGATAGATAAACTAAAGATATTCAATGAAATGCTAATTAAAGAAAAACAATGTTTAGAAGATAAAACTGAAAGACTCAAAAGGATTTAATGGTGAAAAGGATTTGAAACTTGAAAATTTTGAAAAACTGGAAAGTGAAAATGAATACTTAAAAATATGTGACCTTTTAGTGAAGTTAAAGATAGCTTGTTTATATGACAAATAATATCTCTAGATGATGTTATCTTAACTGTAACAAGGGTATAAACAAAATGAAAACCGATGTAGGTAAATTTAACAAAGTAAATATAATTCAGAAAATTTATTAGCTTCATGTAATCCTCCCCATAATAAACATGGACTTGGATATAAATTAAAGCCTAAACCAAAGATAAATAATGCTCAAAGTACTATGTTTGTTAAGGCTACCAAGTTCAAACCTAAACCTAGAAAATTAAAATTAAAACCCATGAATAAATTTATTTATATAAGGGTGTTAGGAATTTTCCTAGGATCACTATGGAACTAAATTCTAGAAGAGATAGGAAGTGAAAAAACAATAGACAAATGAATTCCTTCAAAGATTATAAGAAAAAATCCTAAAAATTGAGAGGATATCTCAATCTCCAAAACTCCAGAAAAAATAACTTTTTTCTAACACACATCTAATGATTCAGATACATGCATATTTATAATAGTCTTGATAAAATGACTTCTTTAATCAACTGTTGATTATTTCCATCTTTCAACATAAATCATTTCCAAGTAAATAATTCTTTTCCTTTTCTAATGCAATAAAAGAAGCAAATAAAATTCTTTAATCACTCTCCGAAATCTACAAAATCTATAAAACATGCAACATATTTGAGTCACAATTCCACATTTACTCACAATTATCCAAAATCTACTTAATCTGAAAATATGGTGTCATCGAAGTCTAAAATATTCACCTTTATACTATATTTCCATAATGCCATCCAAACTCCACTATATCCCTCAAACTCTAAACAATATCCAATATTTCCATTGAAAGAGATATCTCTAAGAGTCTAGTGGATCGTATCTAATATGAATTGTGTATTAGTATGCGAGTGTATACTAATATATGAGCTAAATATAGCAATATAAAAAAGTATAAAAAGCAAAGTATAAAAGTGAGCACACCAGAGTTTTTATACTGGTTCGGACCTCCTGTCCTACGTCCAGTCCCCAAGCTCCCCTACGGTATTTCACTAAACAATAACCTTCACTTCGGCCGGAGGAATAGGTTAATACAAAAGTATTCCTTTGACAATCTTGTGTTCAATACAACACGGATGTTGACTGCTAGTACAATTCTTCCTATAATCTCCTTTGAGCGATAATGAGTGTTAGTTGCTCGTATTTGTAGAAAATAATTTAACCAAAATATATAGACTTTGGTTGAAAGTGATTGAGAATATTAAGTCAATGATAGCACAAGAGAATATGAATATAGAAGTTAGAGAAAAGTAAATCAAGTTAAATTAAAATCTTAATCTATTGAAATAAATATAGAATCAAAGAGCTGTATTTGAAAAGTTATGACTTCTTGAAAGATTGCTCTTTGATTAATGATTGCAACTGTTAATGGAAGAAGAGGTTTGTTCAAAGTAGAGAGAGGCATCAGTTCAAAATACGACAATTGCAGTTTTATGACTACAGGCCAAAACATGTCACAGACGTCTGTCCTTATGTCACAGACGTCTGTGGATGTCTGAAAACAACAAACAGAAAAATGTCATAGATGTCTATGGAAGAAGGATGGACGTCTGTCACTGTTTAAATTGTAAAACTTGAGCAGTTTATTATCAAGATTTATCGATATGAAATCGTGTGTGTTATGATCACTAAAAGAGATTATACAACATATATCAATGACTATAATACAATAATATGACCTTACTTGTAAATAGTATGATCCATTTTTCTTCAATTTTCTTTGAGCCATGATTTTGTTGTGCACCATGATCTTCTTCTAATATATACTTGTAATATGATGAGATATATTTTGTATATGTGATCGTATAGTTGTTGTCATGGAAATCATAGGATGGAGGTTCTAACATTCTCCTCCTTTTTTATTATAAAAACTATACAATAGTTAGTAATAAGTAATTAAGAAATAGCTCCCCCTAAATGTTATCTCCCCCTGTGTATATACACATTTATCTGCCCCCTTGGCAGTATAAGAAATAAAAACAATGGAACCGAACTAAAACATAGCCATAAGAACTATGATAAAATAGTTATAAAGGAAATAACAATGGTAGTACTTGTACGAATATGAAAAAAAACAACAACAAAAAACAATCCTAAAAATGTAAAGAACAATCTTTGATACTCTGATAATTGTAACTGAAGAAATCACCATAATTATCAGAACAGTCATAGTAGGCGGATGAAGTAGATTAATAGTTTCCCGGCCATTGAGTATATTCCTCATCTTCGAGAATAGACAACCCTTGAAATGTCAAAAGATTCATTATAGTCCTCATCTTCATGAATAGACAATCCTTGAAATGTCGAAAGCATCATTTGTTGTGTTGTTGAAGGATCGGGCCAAGACATATCATCGCTATCTTCTTATGCTTCTTCCAGTTCTTCCTACACAATAGTCTTTCCTCTATCTTTTTGGGAACTTCCTCTATAAGAAGATGATCTATGAGGATGGCAAATATGAGTCTGTGCTGAAGGTGATGGTGTTGGAGAAGGAATGAGGATGATCAAGATGATGATCTACCATGAACTTTTCTCATAAGTTTGCCCAAAGTGGAAAACAACCTTTTCCAAAGTTTTCTCCATTATAGTCATTAATGTAGAAAAAGATCTTTCGAAGCCGACCATTTTATTTTGTAAAGATTTTTGATTTTTCTCCAAAGCTCTCTAATTGACCGTGATCAATTTTTGATTTCGAAGCTTTAAATCTCGGATGGATTCATTTTGAGTAGGTTCAGTGCGAGCTTCGTAAATCTCCAAATCGAAATGATATTCGGTAGTGTGGTGATAAGAACTAGATGGTTGTGCAGGACCAGGTGATTGAGCATGTTGTGGAGGAGGAGGTGCTTAAGCCTGTTGTGGAGGAACCTGATGCATTTGTTGTTGCTGCTAATCAGTCCATTGAGCAAGAGACATGATTGGAGGTGGTCTTTCGGGAAGATGCATTAAGAATAAAAATCTTTTACCACTTTTTTTACCGTAATTTCTTCAAAATGAGAAATATAAGAAGTCACTCCGAGACCTTGTAAGACACATGATGTACGGAGCATATATAATTGTGCACCGGTGGTGGTACCAAATTTTTTTAATTTCATCAAGAATAAATTTAGCCTAATTTACATGAATTCCACCAAATATAGCATATAGGGATTTGTGGTCATTTTCATATATTTGCTCATGACTTCCTAATCGGGGAACTATCGTATTAATTATCATACGATTTAACAATCTAGCTTTTGGTCGTAGATAAACATATTTCCATTATGGCATTCTATCTTCCCAAATTTGGTGTGTAATTTCATCACGTGGCAGATTTCTATGGTTGGGAATTTCCTAAAAATCGGCTCCCATAGAGGAACAATCGAGTACACAACCAATTGTGCTTACACTAATTTTCAAAACATGTCCGTACACACTAGTCCATAACCATCCATCTTCATTTTCAAATGTCCAAATATCATTACTGCATAAGTTTGCATAAAAAAGAAGATGACCAATTAATCAATTTGTACCTCATTTTCAACGAAATTAATTAACCAACGACATCCAGAGGTGGTGGTGAGTTCTTGAAAACCATATTCTTCAAATTTGCATAGTCGGTAGAAAGGACCAGAATGACGTCTCTTTTGCTTCAGATCTTCGAATCTTTTGTTAGCAATTGGACTATTCCGAAGCCATTCTTGGATATGGGCATCGATGACAAGATGTGTTTAAGAAGAAGAAGATTGACCTCTCTTTGATCTCTTGTTGACTGGATTCTTTATTTTGGGTTCCATTTTTGACAAATTAGGGTTTTGAGGAAGCTAGGGTTTTCGAGTTGGAGTTAAGAATTGAAATAGTTTGGGTAATAATGAGGAGTTGGGTGAGAAAAATATATATATGAAGTGCTATTTGTTATTGTCGAAACTCGTCTAAGATGTAAGAGGAATGGTGACAGACGTCTAAGATCGCTCAGGAAATTTTTTTCGATAAATTTGACAAACGTTTGTCACGTTTTCACAGACGTCTGAGAAAGGTAGAATTCTATATTTAATTATACTATCTATAATTTTGATTTTTAATTGCATATTTTTCATAGAATCAGCATAATAAACGATTATTATAATCTACCAACATACAAAAAATATATATTATGGTTTACATATTTATATCTATATATGTGTTTGTAGAATTAGTTATCTTTCGAAGATTGTGAATTTTTGAATTCAGGTTGATCCCAAGAGTTTGTGTTAGTTTGCTTATCTTGAGGCTTACGTGGTGACCAACTTGGGCAAGCCGGAGTATTAGTCCAGTCTTGGTTTAATGGCCCTGCCTTCCATAAATTCTTGGAGTAATGTTGCAAGTTTCTACAGGAGTTTCTATTAAACGAGGAGATTTTTTATGTAAACAATTTTTTGTTGGCAAATGACCGTAAATTGCTAGAATGCATTTTTCGAGAAAGTTAAAATGAGATCCTTGACGTTGTTGCTCATAATACATTTCTCGTTAAACTCCCATCATTTCTTGTTAATAGTGATATATTACATCCACTTTAGTATTGAGAGACGTTGGTTCAAGATCAATCACTCGTTTAGCTTTCGTTTCCTTCGGACAATAGCCGGTGTGATGTGTAGGTGATGCAATAATATTTAGTAAGGCCGATCAATTTGATAGAGGTGTGGTTTTTGTTGGTAATACTAGGTTCTATTTGATGAAGATGAGTTAAGTCGATAGTTGAGTAAGTGGAGTCGTGATTAGAAGACATGTTCAGTTTTTCTAAGTTTATAAATAATATTTTTGTTTTTACTTTTCTTTAGTCATGTATAAGTAGAATGTATAGTCTATTTATAGTTAAAACTTTCTATGGATAGAACTATTTTAACCATAAATTTGTTAACGGTTTTTTGTTATGGTTGTTATTGACTAAAACAAATTCAAGTTAAAATTATATAATGTTCAAAATTTTCTAATGATAAATAAATGTGACATATACTAATTAAATAATTCATTAAATGAACATATAACAAGGTCTCGCATAGCTTTATTAAAGTTGATTCACTGAACGGTTTAGTGAAAATATCGGCAATTTGGTTCTCAGTGTTAACAAATTCGAGAGAAATGATTCCCTTTTCTACATTTTCTCCTAAAAATGGTAACGAATATATATGTTTTGTACGAGAATGATTAATTGGATTCTTAGATAAATTTATAGCAGTGGTATTATCACAGTATATAGGAGAATTAGTTATAATTTTACCAAAATCTTAAAGTGTTGGTTGCATATAAATTACTTATGCACAAGCTAAGGCTGTTGAGATATACTCAGCTTCACATATCAAGAGAGAAACACAAATTTGCTTTTTACTAAACCATGAAACAAGAGAATGACCGATAACATGACATATGCCACTTGTATTTTTTCTATCCGTCCTGCAACCACCGAAATCTGCACCGCTATATGATACAAGTTCGAAAGAGTTGCCTTTCGGGTGGAAAGTCCATAATCTTTGATGTTGGTTAAATATCGTAAAATTCTTTTGATCGCTCGATGATGTGACTCCTTAGGTTGTGCTTGAAATCTTGCAAATAGACAAACACTCATCATAATATCCGGTTTAATAGCCGTTAAGTACAATAGAGATCCTATCATACTTGGGTATAATTTTTGATCGAAATCCTTTCCATTTTCATCTTTATCTAAATGTAAACTCGTGCTCATTGGAGTTGGTTTACTTGAAGTGTTATCCATTCCAAATTGTATTAATAATTGTAACAATCCGCATATTTATCGATTTTATATTTAGATATTTTATTTAAATATTTCATCGTTCGTCGGATTTTGGTCCGAAAAGCTACTTTTTGCAAACAGTCGAATTAGGACTCGAGACCACCTCCATTGAGTTCAAAATGTCGTTTGCGATCTTTTTGAGTGTAAACTTCGATATGTTTGGAGCTAGTCAAAATTTGACCATTTTCACTTTGGGTTTGGTTTTGGGTTCAGCCCCTTTGCCAACTTAACCCCCAAATCTGAACCTCTCCTCTCCACTCACTCTCACTTCCTCCTCATTTCAGTTCCAGAGCAACAATGGTGGGAGAGATGGGAAATTAGAATTCCCAAGCCCTAATTTCCATTTGCAAATCAAGTTCTAGCTCCAAATTCTAAGAGAACCCATTGGTAAGCATCTCCTTCGTCTTCTCCAACCCGTTCTCCTTTCAATTTCAGAAATCCTAAACCTAACTTTAGGAATGTTCTTCTTTTTGAGCATAGATTCAAGCTCATTTGGGTTGTGTTGAAGAGTGGTTGATTCTCCCTTTGCTTTCAAGCTCCTTCTTCATTGTTTTTGTGAAAAGGTGAGATTTTTATCTCACATCTAAGTCAATAATTATCTTCGATTGTTAGGTATGAATTCCTAACACTTATACTTGTGCAATTCCTGAGTCGTTGTTGCTCGACCGATCGTTATCGATGTCGTTTGGCCATTTTTGGCCTAGGTTCAGGGAATGCCCTGAATAACAGTTTCAGCCGTCTGAACGTATGGTTCAGACGTCTGAAGTGAATACTGGGAATTTTCTTCTCCCAGCATTCAGACGTCTGAATCAAAATTTCAGACATCTGAATTGGTTCGTTTTGGACCAGAAAAGGAATAGGCTAAAAAGTGCCTATTTCAGACGTCTGAAATCTAGGATTCAGACGTCTGAATTCTGTTCTGGAAAATAGTTTATTTTCCAGATTCAGACGTCTGAATTCTTGATCTCAGACGTCTGAATCTGCTGTGTTTTGCCTATTTGCCTTTTTAGCTTGAATATCCAACTCTAATCAAGTCGGGTTGATTCCCTTTTTGTTGTTATCATTTATTATCGGCCACTTTGTTAAGTCGCCCACCTTTTTAAACTTAGGTCGCTTGTCTTCACTAAGTCGAACCCCGTATAACTCTGCGTAGGCAATCTTATCCGAAAACCATTCAACCGAACTTCTTACTTTGATGGTTTTGGGAATTGATTTCTTTGGATTTTATTCACGTCTTCGAATGTGAACTTTTATAATTGATTGTTTCTACAATCACTTCTATGACTTGTCACTTTAAAAATATAAAGGTTTCAATACTAGTAGTAAATATCAAAACTCTTTCATCAAAAGGATTTCAACTCTATTTTCAATATCAAACTCGTTTATAAAACTGTTTTCCAATCTACTAGTATATACAAACCTTTACCTCATTCGTATGAGAAAATATAATTAAACGGCTTAGCAAAACAAGTGGTATGAAACGCTTGCGTTTACTTCGTCGGTTGATTTATGGACTTATTCGATTGAATCTCTTGTGACAATTTTCTAGTGCAGATCTACAATTTGTTCGTAAATATTTGAGTTAAGCAAGTGGTTATGGGACATGAAGCTAAACTCTTATATTTACTAGCTTAATGTAATCGACACTTCCTTATGATCATGACGATCATTCTTGTGATTTAGACTAGCGATTGAGCGATGTCTCTTTGTCCATGTGAAGGACTGTACTTCATTTTATTGAGCTTCGACCCAATCAGGAGGAGCTTCGGCTCAAAGTCCGCAATGGGGGACTATACCCAGTCAGGAGGAGCTTCGGCTCAATCAGGAGGAGCTTCGGCTCAAAGTCCGCAATGGGGGACTATACCCTGTCAGGAGGAGCTTCGGCTCATCAGGAGGAGCTTCGGCTCAAAGTCCGCAATGGGGGACTATACCCAGTCAGGAGGAGCTCCGGCTCATTTTCATAGGATTGGCCATCCTCTTTTATTGTGATTTCTGGATTTCTAATTATTGATTTCTGGAATTTTATGTTTCACCAGCTTTTACCATTGACATTGATGAGTATGTCATTTTATGGTGGCTTGGTGAATTAAATTAAGAATATGACATTCTTTTCTCTGTTTTGAGATTATTGAGATATAGTATGACTTTTGTGGGATTTCTAATGTATACTTATCATAGTATGACACCTTTTTGTTATAATACGTTCTATTATCATATCTCATATTCTATCTCATTTTATCTGATAATTATAGCTAGACTGATCCGTTTATTATTTTCTTCTTATAAATAATACTCGGGTCAGACTGAGATTTTACAGGTGCTTCCTCATGACTTCCTATCTGGAGCCATCATCTGACTTTTGGCTAACTACTCTAGTTTAGTAGTTTTTGTTTGTATACATTTGAAATTAGACTGCTTGATGTGTACATATTCTATTATCTTGCACTTGTATCTATTCATTTGTGTTATTATGGATCTTATTTGACCACTACTCTGATGTACACTTTCATGTGTTGTATATTTATTCATATCTATTTCCGCCTCTGTGATATGAATTGTCTGTGACTGATTTGCGTTATGTTTATTTCTATATTTGTTTCCGAAGATTATATATAGCCACCGTGTGATAGCTTTGTGTTTGTATCGGTATGTCGGATTTCCTCCTTAAAAGATATGCATTCTATTCTATCTGACATATCGGTGCTCGCACAAAGAAGTTACATGGATGGTCGCTCCTCAACAGCCTTATTCTCCGTGCTAATTGACAGCACTACACCGTAGTGTTCTTGGTTAGCGTGGGTATAGAGGTGGGGCGTCACAATAATTCTCTACAATATTTTCTTGATTTATTTAAAATTGCATTTTCTATTTGTAAACCTAAAAAGAAATTTAATTCTCTTATATGCGACATTTCAAATCCATTTTTTATTATGTTAGAGAAATTGTTACATAGTTTCTCGTTAGTTGATCCAAATATAATATTATCAACATATATTTATACAACTATTATATTGTTATCTTATCTTTTTATAAATAATGTAGAATCAATTTTCCCACTTTGAAAACTAGAATTTAATAAATGTGTTTTCAGTCTCTTATACCAAGCACGGGATGCTTGTTTTAGTCCGTATAATGCCTTTTTAAGTTTAAAAACATGCTCTGGATATTTTTCATGAACAAATAAAAGTGGTTGTTCAACATATACTTTTTCTTTTATGAAAGGGTTTAAAAATGCACTTTTAGTATCCATTTGAAATAATTTAAAATTATGATGACATGCAAAAGCAAGTAATGTTTGTATAGCTTCAAGACGTGCTACAGGAGCCAATGTTTCTTCATAATCAATTCATTCTTCTTGGTTGTATCCTTGAGCAACTAATCTTGCTTTATTACGAATAATGTTTCCATTTTCTTCTACCTTATTTTTAAACATTTAGTTCCTATTACCGATTGATCATTTGTTCTTGGTACGAGTTCCCATACATTATTACTTTCAAATTGTTGAAGTTCTTCTTGCATTGTGATAATCCAAAAATCATCTTTTGATGCTTCTTTATAATTTTAGGTTCAAAATTAGATATAAATGCAACATGACTTATTTGATTTAATTGATTTTTAGTTGAACTCTTGTGTTTAAATCACCAATTACATTATTAATTGGATGATCTTTTAAGATTCAAGGTGCTGATCTCAAAAGATTATTATTATTATTTATGGTATTATTGTTTTCAATTACAGAAGTATTATTGATACTATTATTATTTAAAACTACGTCGTCGTCGTCATTTTTGGTATTTTGAAAATCTTCGTCAAAAGATGTTGAATTTTGTCCATACTATAGGGAGAAATTGAAGTGGTTGAAAGTAGCTCGGTGACGGAGAAAACGGTTCGCAAATCGGAGCTCGGAGGAGGAAGTTATGGCGAATAAGGTGGAGTGGTGCTGGAGTAACAGCGACAGACGTCTGTCATTATAGACAGACATCTGAGGCTTCATCAAATATGTTCCAGAGACTCAGGACAGACGTTTGAGAATACGATCAGACGTCTGAGTCTGCAGTAGATTTTCCAGAGAGCAAGGACAGACGTCTGATGTCTCAAGAAAAATTTTCCTGGGACTTTGGATAGACGTCTGTCACATTGTGACAGACGTCTGTGGTGACTTCTGCCAGATTTTTGGCCTGAGCTTGACATGAAGATTTGTGATATTCGAAGGGGCAATTTTGGAATCTTGCCTAGGTTTTCTATTCTTCTATATAAGCTATTTTCTGGATCCAGATTTGGATGCGACTGCAAGGGTTTTAGCCTCCACTAATTAGGGTTTATCAAAACCTAATTTTCTTCAATTCTCTTCTCCACAAAATAATTATATTATAATTTTGATCATTGTAATCAATCTCTTGTACTCTTCTCATCGATATTAATAAAAGCTCTCACATAAAGTGGATGAACACTAACACAACGTTAGTGGAACCACTATAAATCGCTGTGTGATTTATTTTTCATTATTGCTTTGATTCTATATTTCTTGTTTGGGGATTGTGATCAGATTTGGATTGCTTGAGATTTAGATTGAGTTATTGATTAGTTGTTTTTACACTTCTTACCACGATCTCGTCTTTCCGCTGTGCTTTCGGGTTTTTGATTGGAGTGGTCTCGAGTTAGAATTCCATCACAACATTTGATATCGGAGCTTTGGTGTTGGTAGGTGGTTGTAGAAATGCCGGAATCAGATAATACCTCAATCAGTTCCTCAATGGGTAATCCAAGTGAAGTAGCGCCTTATGTACATAGCTCATACGCAGCTTCGGGATCACAATTGGTAATAGATAAGTGGAATGGCGATAATGATGTTGAAAAATGGCAATGGAAGATGAAAGCGGTTCTAAGGAGGAATCAGGTAGTGTTTGACACACATTTGTTGCCACTGGACATCTCGGATGTTGAGAGAGAGGAAATGGAAGAGTGGGCATTCACTACACTTCAACTTACTATGAGGGAGAATGTTATCTCCGAAATTAGTGGTGAGACTACCACTAAGGGTATTTAGGACAAGTTGGAGGAGTTGTATATGAAGAAGTCACTAACTAACCCTTTGATCTTGTTGTGAACGTTCTTCACCTATAAGGTGAAGGAAGGTACTTTGCTGAAGGCGCACTTGAATACTTTTGATGATTTGCTAATGAAGATGAAGGCGGTGGATTTGAAGATTTAGGAAGAACAAAAGGCGATGATATTGTTGTGTTTGTTGTCGGACCGTTATACGGGTTTCTCAAATAGTTTGATCTATACTCGGGATACTTTGACACTAGATGATGTCAAAACGGGTCTTCTTAGCGAGAAGTTGCGGGATCAAATGAAGGAGTTATGTGATGGAAGTAGTGGTTCTAGTAGTGGTCATGGTTTATTTGAGGAGAAGGAGAGATATGCGAAGAAGGAGAACCAAGGGCATTCTAAATCAAGGAACCCCGGTTGGAGAGGAAAGTCAAAAGAAAGAAAAGGCAAGTGTTATATTTGTTAGAAGCCCGGTCATTGGAAGAACGAGTGTCCATACAAGGAGAAGGAAAAGAAGGAAGTAACATCTTCATCAGTAGCGGTAGAGAGTGGAGTTGGTGAGGGAGACATAGCAGTGTTGTCGGTGGTAGCATCAGATGTTTCGGGTAGCGATTGGGTGCTCGATTCGGTGGCGTATTATCATATGACGCCAAATAGGAATTGTTTTTCTTCTTATATCGACAAAGAAGAAAATTAAATTGTTATGGGAAATGGTGCTATTTGTAAGTCGAAAGGCATTGGTTCCGTGCAAATTCGTATGTTTGACGGAGTGAATCGTACTCTCACTAATGTACGCTATGTTCCGGGACTTCGGAAGTCTCTTATCTCTTTGGAGCAGCAGGAGTCTTTAGGTTGTAAGATCACTATTGAGAGTGATAACTTGCGGGTTTCGAAGGGGGCGCTTGTGGGGATGAAGGGTGCTAGGACTCATGGTATTTATTTGCTTCAAGGAGTGACTATAGAAGGTGAAACTTGTGTAGGAGTTGATAGTTCTTGTGGCTTGGACGCGACTTGGTTGTGGCATTTGAGGTTAGGTCATGTCTCAGAGAGGAGTTTGGAAATTCTTCGGAAGAGGGAGATGATCGGTGGAGAGAGTTTTAACAAATTAGAGTCTTGCGAAGAATGTGTCATGGGGAAGCAAACTAAAGTTTCATTCGATGAGGGAAAACATGATTCGAGAAGGGTTCTTGAGTATGTTCACACGGATGTTTGGGGACCGGCACCGGTAGCTTCTTTCGGAGGAGCTCGCTATTATATTTCTTTTATTAATGACTTTTCTCGGAAAGTATGGGTGTATGTAATGAAGGCCAAGTCGGAAGCATTTGCAAAGTTCAAAGCTTGGAAAAAACTTGTTGAAAATGAGAGTGGCAAGTCTTTGAAAGTTCTATGGTCCGATAATGGCGGAGAGTATGTTTCCGAAGAATTCTTGGAGTTTTGCAAGCATCATGGTATTCGGAGGCATTTAACTACACCGAGAGATCCGCAGTCGAATGGGGTTGCAGAGAGGATGAACCGTACTGTACTAGAAAAAGCTTAATGCTTGAGATTGACATCAGGTTTAGCTAAGGGATTTTGGGTCGAAGGTTTGTCAACCGCAGTGCATATTATTAATCGAATTCCATGCTTAACTATTGGTAACAAAATTCCGGAGGAGGTGTGGAAGGGAAAGAGCATTGACTTGAGTTACCTTCGTGTGTTTGGTAGTCCGGTTTATGTGCATGATCCAGGAAATGATAAACTTGAACCTAGAGCTTTCAAGGGGATTTTGCTTGGTTATACGGATGGAGTAAAAGACTACCGGATTTGGAATTCGGAAACGAAGAAGGTTATGAATTCTCGTCATATTACTTTTGATGAGTCAGCATTGTTCAAGGAGAATAAAAACTCATCGGACGTTCCGGATTTGGTTCATGGTGAATCAAAGGAGAAGGAAGTTATTTCCACATTTTGTCCAAGGAGTAGAGAGAGTAAAGTAGTTGGAGATGCTTGTGAGGAGGAAGCGTTGATGTTACATCACATAGTCGATAGAGTGCCTCTAGTAGTGTTGGTGATGTGCATGATTCTAGAGAAGATTCGGTTCAAGGTGGAGCCAAAGGGAGTTTGGGTGATGGTATTGCTAGTTGGGTTGGTCATCGTGCAATAAGGCCACCCGAAAGATACAGTGATTGGCACTATCTTAGCTTTTGTGATAATTTGGACTATGCTCTTCATGTAGTCCAAGATGAGCCGATGGACCTTGATGACATCATGGAGTCGAGTGATAGCTCGAAGTGGATTTGTGCCATGGAGGAAGAGATGCAATCATTGATGAAGAATAAAACATGGGATTTGGTTCTACTTCCTAAAGGAAACCGTGCTATTGGGTGCAAATGGATATACAAGGTGAAGGACGATGGGAGATACAAAGCTAGGCTAGTGGCTAAGGCATTTGCACAAAGGAAGGAGAAGGAGTATGATGAGATATTTGCACCGGTTGTGCATCATACTTCTATCCGGATATTACTTGCTATAGTTAATGTTCACGATTTGGAGTTGGAGCAACTTGATGTGAAAACCGCTTTCTAGCATGGTGACTTGGATGAAGACATCTACATGGAGCAACCGGAAGGTCTTATTGTGGATGGTAAGTCAAATTTGGTTTGCAAGCTAAATAAATCACTATATGGTTTAAAGCAATCACTGAGACAATGGTACAAGAGATTTGATCATTTTATGCTTGAAAATGGTTTTGATAGAAGCACCAAAGATGCTTGTGTATATTTCAAGAAGTTGAAAAATGATTGTTGGGTGTATTTACTCTTGTATGTGGACGACATGCTCATTGTTTCTAAGGATAAGAATGAAATCAACAAGTTAAAACTGAGTTTGAAATCGGAGTTCGAAATGAAGGATCTTGGAGAAGCAAAAAAGATATTGGGCATGGAAATTGAAAGGGATTGAAAGCATTTTGAGTTGAAATTGACTCAAAAGGAATACATAGAGAAAGTGCTTTGTCGGTTTAGCATGGAGAATGCAAAGGCTTCAAATACACCTTTACCTTTGCATATGAAGCTTTCGAGTAAAGGATCATCTATATTGGAGAAAGACAAGGCTTATATGGCAAAGGTGCCATATACTGGTGCGGTTGGAAGTCTAATGTATGCTATGTTGTGTACAACGCCCGATATTGCAAATGCCGTCAGGATGGTTAGTCGATATATGGCTAATCTGGGGAAATTGCATTGGGAAGCCGTGAAGCTTATATTGAGACACTTAGGGGCACATCATGTCATGGTCTTGTTTTTTGCGGTAGTATGGAGAAGAATTGCAAGTTGGTTGGTTATTGTGATTCGGACTACGCCGGTGATAGGGATCGAAGAAAATCAACTTCCAGATACGTCTTCACACTTGGTGGTATAGCGATAAGTTGGAGATTGAGATTGCAGACCGTAGTTGCTTTATCCACTACGGAGGCAGAGTTTATAGCCGCGGTGGAGGCGGCAAAGGAGGCACTCTATTTGAGGCGATTGTCGTGTGACCTAGATTCCAGCATGATAGCATCGATGTTCAATGTGATAGCTAGAGTATTATTCACTTGGCAGGGAATTTGGCGTTAGACTAAGCATATTGAAGTGAGAGAGTCATTTCTAGTAGCCATGGATGAGGATAAGCAAGTATATCTTCGAAAAGTGCACACAAAGGATAACGTGGCGGATATGTTCACTAAGGCATTGCCGGTTGGGAAGTTTGAGCATTGCTCGAACTTGATTCGCTTGGAGAAGTGCCAGGTGCCACGGGGTGGCACGATTCAGGGAGAAGCTTGGTTATGAATGAGGAAATGTATCGGTGAGAAATTGAGGTCCTATCTTCTTGGTGAGTGCTAGTTTACACTCCTTAGCATTTTAGTCTTTGGTGAGATGGTTTAGGATTTGGATGTTTTCAACACTTCATTAGCGGGTGGGAGCTTTGCCTGAGCTCGTTGATGGAGTGCAATGAGCGGTGGCTTTGTCGAAGCTCATCGATAAAGCATTCATTTTGATTGAAGGTAGAAGTGGCGATAGTTGGTGCTATCGGTTGATGGTATGATACCATTGGAGTTGGAGATGGATGGTGTTGAGGTGGAGTGTTGAATTTTGGCAACACTATATGGAGAAATTGAAGTGGTTGGAAGTAGCTCGGTGATAGAGAAAACGGATCGCAAATTAGAGCTCGGAGGAGGAAGTTATGGCGAATAAGGTAGAGTGGTGCTGGAGAAACAACGACAGACGCTTGTCATTATGGACAAACGTCCGAGGCTTCAGCAAATCTGTTCCAAAGACTCAGGACAGACGTCTAAGGATATGGTCAGACGTCTGAGTCTGCAGCAGAATTTTCTAGGGAGTAAGGACAGACGTTTGTCACTTTGGATAGACGTCTGATGTCTTAGGAAAAATTTTCCCGAGACTTTGGACAGACGTCTGTCACATTGTGACAGACATCTGTGGTGACTTCTGCCAGTTTTTTAGCCTGGGCTTGACATGAAGATTTATGATATTCAAAGGGACAATTTTGGAATCTTTCCTTGGTTTTCTATTCTTCAATATAAGCTATTTTCTGGATCCAGATTTGGATGCGACAGAAAGCGACTGCAATAGTTTTAGCCTCACTAATTCGGATTTATCAAAACCTAATTTTCTTCAATTCTATTCGCCACAAAACAATTATATTAGAATTTTGATCATTATAATCAATCTCTTGTACTCTTCTCATCGATATTAATAAAAGCTCTTTCTTAAAGTGGATGTACACTAACACAACGTTAGTGAAACCACTATAAATCGCTGTGTGATTTATTTTTTGTTATTGCTTTGATTTCTATATTGCTTGTTTGGGGATTGTGATCAGATTTGGATTGGTTGAGATTTAGATTGAGTTATTGATTGGTTGTTTTTACACTTTTCACCACGATCTCGTCTTTCCGCTGTGCTTTTGGGTTTTTGATTTGCGTTGTCTTGAGTTAGAATCTGACACAACAAAAGAAACATGAAGACTTTCTTCAATAGTGTGAGTTCATTTATTAAAAATTCTATATGCTTTGCTACAATCCGAATATCCAACAAAAATTCCTTCATCGGCTTTTGGATCAAATTTTCCAAGATTATCTTTAGTATTCAAAATAAAGCATTTAAAACCAAAAATACGAAAATATAATACTTCATGTTTCTTTTTGAAAAATATTTTGTAACATGTATTCTTAATCATAAGTTGAAGTGTTACACGATTTAATACATAACAAACGGTAGCAATAGCATCGGTCCAAAAAATCTTTGGTAAAATACTGCTACTAAGTAATGTTCGTGCACATTCTTGTAGTGTTCGATTTTCCTTTCTACTACGTCATTTTGTTGTGGTGTTAGTGGAAACGAAAAAAATTATGATTAATTCTCTTTTTATTGCAAAAATTTTCAACGATGTCATTTTCAAATTCTCTGCCATGATCACTTCTTATACTTTTAATTTTTAAGTTCATTAAATTTTTAATTCTTTTAGCAAAGATTTTAAACATTTCAAACATATCACTTTTATGTTTTAAAAATAATGTCCAAGTGTATCGTGAAAAATCATCAATGATAAAAAATACATGTTTGTTATGATTTATTGATCATGCTTGAGTTGGGACAAATGAATCTGGATGAAGTAATTCAAGTGGTTGTGTGGTAGTAATTTCTTTCTTAGATTTAAAAGAACTGTTCTTTAGTTTTCCAAGTTGACAAGAATCATATAGATTTATAACTTTATAATTTATTTTGGGTAATCCTATTACTAAACCATTCTTTGCTGTATATATTTAAAATTTACGTGACAAAAGCGTTTATGCCATAGCCAGGGGTCATTATAATTGGCAATTAAGCACAAATCACTATTGTTTTTAATATTCATATTTAAAACATAAATATTTCATTTCTTAATCCTTCAAAAATTAAAATTTTATTTTGATCAAATATACTGCATTTATCTTTTTCGAAATCGATTTTAAATCATTTACCACATAATTGACTTATACTTAATAAGTTATGTTTTAAATTTTCTACTAACAAGACATTAGTAATAAGGGGAGAAGTGGATATACCGACGTTGACGACGTCTCCAATGCTGATGACAAATCCTTTTAAGTTATCTCCAAGTGTCACAGTGCCACCACCGATATATGTTATGTTTGATAACATGTGTGTATTTCCCGTCATATGCTTGGAACATCCACTATCGAGTATCAATTTCTCCTTGCTTTTTACTTTATTTTTGGGTACCTACAAAATAGTAAAAGTTTAATTGGTATGCACTTCCTCTGTTATGGTCCTATGTGTTAGTGGATGAAAGTAGCCATACCCAAGTGGGTTTGGGACCTTTAAAGACATAATTATTAATATAAGCAATATTTTTCAAGTATTCATCTATATGTTTTTGCCTAATAAATTTGTTATTTGATTTAGAAATCCATATTTTGACGCTATTTGTTTCAGGTGTATTAATCTTACTTTTAGAGACAGGTTTCTTGAATTTAATATATAGTGTATTATAGTTTCTATGTTTTTGCTTAGCATTAAATCCTAATCCATTTCGATTTCCTGATGGTCTTGATATTTTGATCAAATTTTCTAAGTTTTGTTTTCCTTTATTAAATTTTAATACATTATTAGTTATTTTATCTAACTTGTTCTTAAGATGAAAATTTTCAATATTGCTAGAATCTAAACTTGCCTTTAGTTCTAATTTTTTTCTTCAACTTTGGTATTTTCTAAATCATTTAATAGAGTAGTATTTTGAGAAGATAACTTTTTACATTCATTTTGAGCCATTTCTAATTCTTCCTCTAATATTGTTTTTTCATCTTTTAACAAACCAATTTCTAGCTCTGCTCTATTTATCTTTCCTATATATTGCTTGTTTAGTTTATTAGATTCTCTACATTTATCATCTAATTCTATTCTAATTTTCAAAATTTCATCATATGTTAATTCAGGGCATTCTCATTAGTATTAGCCATAAAACAGACATTAGCTTGTTCTGAGTCACTTTCACTATCACTGTCAGAGGAAGAGCAAGAACCGAAGTCATCCTAAGTTACTTGAAAGGTTCTTCGCTTTTTAAATTTCTCGAAATTGCTTTTCTTTTTATCATTATTGAGTTGTGGACAAGCTTTCTTCATATGGCCAAACTTGTCACACCCATAACATTTGATTGGTGTTTGGTTTGATGAGTTTGAATTACCACCATTCTGAAATTTTGTCATCTTTTTGAATTTATTGTAGTTCTTGGCTATGAATACAATTGCTTCCTTGTCCAAATCGGAACTATCATTATTTGCTTGAAAAGAAATATTCTTCTTCTTGATTTTGCTCCTTTCTTGTCTGCAAAGTAGCTTCATATGACATTAGATTTCCTATTAGTTCTTCGACTTTGAGTTGAGAGAGATTGTTAGCTTCTTCGATGGCTAAAACTTTTCTTTCTTATTCGATAATCAAAGAATTTAAGGTTCGTGTAACTAGATCAAAATCAGTGAATTTGATCCCAACTGCCATAAGATCGTGTTATATAGTTTGAAATCTGGCATACATGTCTATAATAGGTTCATTTACTTTCATTTTAAATGGTGAAAATTGATTTTGTAAAATAGAAATTTTTCTTTGCTTGATTGTTGTCGTACCTTCGTGAGTAATTTGTAAAGTGCGCCATATGTCATGTGTTGTAGTGCAAAGCATAACTCGTGAAAATTTATTTTTATTAAGTGAACAAATAAAAACATTCATGGCTTTGGCATCATTAGTTGCAATGTTTTTTTGTGCATCGACCCAAGTTCTTATGTCAGTGGTAGGTGCTTCATATCTAATTTGAGTAGTTTTCCAAATTTCTAATCCATTAGCTTCCATAAAAATTTGCATATGTATTAACCAATAAGCATAAGTAGAACTGGTAAATAGTGGGAGATGAGTAGTTGATTGACCTTCTTGAAATGCACTTGCCATTTTAAAAAAGTTTTCAATCTCGTGTTACTGTAAATTGAAATAATCATGCTCCGATACCAAGTATAATTCTAGTGGATCGTATCTAATATGACTTATGTATTAGTATGTGAGTGTATAACAATATATGAGTATAGCAATATAACAAAGTATAAAAAGAAAAGTATAAAATGAGCATGCCAGAGTTTTTATACTGGTTCGGACCTCCTATCCTACGTCCAGTCCAGAAGCTCCCCTTTGATATTTCACTAAACAATAACCCTCGCTTCGAGAAATAGGCTAATACAAAAGTATTCCTTTGACAATATTGCGCACAATATAACACGAATACTGACTTCTAGTAGAATTCTTCCTATAATCTCCTTTGAGTGATAATGAGTGTGAGTTGCTTGGATATGTCGAAAATAACTTAACCAAAATATATAGATTTTGGTTGAAAGTGATTGAGAATATTAAGTTTATGATACCACAAGAGAATATGAATATAGAAGTTAGAGAGTAGTGAATCAGGTTAAATTAAAATCTCAATTGTTTGAAGTATTTATAGAATCAAAGATTTGTATTTGAAAAGTTATGACTTCTTGAAAGATTGCTCTTTGATTAATGGTTGCAACTGTTGGTGGAGGAAGAAGTTTGTTCAAAGCCGAGAGAAGCGTGTATTCTAAATACGACATTTGTAGTTTTATGATTACAGGGCGAAACATGTCATAAACGTCTGTCCTTATGTCACATACATCTGTGGATGTTTGAAAACAACAAACAGAAATATGTCATATACGTCTATGGAAGAAGGACGAACATCTGTCCACTATTTAAATTGTAAAACTTGAGCAGTTTATTATTAAGATTTTTCGATATAAAATCATGTGTGCTATCACTCAAGGAGATTGTACAACATATATCTATGACTATAATACAATAATATGACCTTACTTGTAAATAGTATGATCCAACTTTCTTCAATTATCTTTGAGCTATGATTTTGTTGTGCATCGTGATCTTCTTCTAATATATGCCTGTAATATGATGAGATATATTTTGTATATGTGGTTATATAGCTTTTGTCATTGAAATCATAGAATGGAGGTTCTAACAATCTCCACTCCAAAAACTAGCTAACCTCTAATCCACCTATGGTGACCATCCTACACCCCGGTACGCAAATATAACATGTATAGTACGCTGCAATGGTGCTCGGCCGATTCATGATAATAGTCAAGGGTTGTAAAGTAAATAAAACATTACTAAATCGGTCGTATATCTCACAGTGCATTGAATACGATATAATAGTCGTCATAGATATAAAACAGGCAAGACAGTAATAACTGAATGAACCATAGAAATAAAAGTGCATAGATCTATATAGCTATACAACATAAGTAATAGAGTTTACACAACTGATAATAAACTCAAATTGGTAACTATCTCTAAATATATTACAGCACTAGTAAGCTCTGTAGTGCTGCATGGTGGAATAATAAGCAATAAAACCTAAATATAGTAATACGTGAGAATGTAGCCTCATGCTCGTCACCTGTCCAGCTCCATGTGCTCACCAGACCAGAAATCCCTAATCTATTCATTCAAAATTACCAAGAATAATGGAAAGCAAAGCATAAAATTCCGATTCAAACAACAGTCTGATGTGAGTGGTACCGAGAGGTTCTGAGTGGTACCGAGAGCTTCTCTAGAGAGTGATCAGGTGTTTGGCATGTGGAAGTTAGAGTACGGAAGGAAAAGGACTTCAAGGAAGTGGGAGGACCCAAAATATGGCTCAGTACACTACTCGGTACCGAACGGTTTAGATTGGTACCGAGTGATTACTTTTGACCGGATTGGGGTAAAAATTCTTGAGTGTGAAGTATAGGGTCTTTAGGTCGTGCCAAGAGTGTTGGTTCATTCATTCATTATCGATGGTGATGTGATAGCACGATGAAGACTGATGGTTAAGGAACAAAGTGATATTTGGGTGCTTTGACATGATCGCTTCGAAACCGAATTGATGGCAACTCAAAAGCGGATGAAGTTAAGTTCTATTAATGATAGTGGCTCAATGACTGGAGCCGAAGTGATGATCCAAAGGATGGGTTCAATGAGGAGAGCTTGTGAGTAGAATTATGACCATGTTCCACTATGGATAAGGGTAGGATGGAATAATGATCGTGTTCCATTATGAAGGTGTGCGCGAAGGGATCATAGACACTCGGAGGTTTCATGTGTGCTCATGTAGAAGGGGTATATGAGGATGCCAACCTGGATTATGACTATGTCCAAATCTTATGATCGTCGATTACCCTAGACCTTATGACTATGAGTCTATTTCCTAGCCTTACGAAGTAGCATGGATTGAGCACCATGGAACCGAGATTCGAATGGGTCTCCGGCTTATGATCGTGCCATACGAGTTGTCTTATATCCAAGCACATTGAGTGATAGTGAGGATTGTTTAATGGATGCTATATTTGCTTTGATTGTTTTCCCCCGTAGTCTATCACCAAGGGTAGTCAGCTGATGCAGGTATTTAGGACATGGATACCTAAATGCCAGACGATGTACTTAGGATGTAGTACATTCTAATGATGGTAGAGTAGCATATTATAGTTGTTACGTGCTAACTCTTTGGTTGCAAGGACGGGTCAGGTATGATTTGTATTCCCTTGTTCCTTTATCGAATTGTGTAGTATTTTGAGATTCATTTGCTGCTCACACCAAACTATTGTCTGACTTGAGGTTTTATACTTTGCTTCTTATTGTGTCGAGTACTTTTAAATAAGTAGACTAGATAGCAGGTAAAGGTCAGAGCGGTAGCTGTGTAGAGGACAAGCATGATTAAACTTTCTTGTATTATATATGGATATTATGCTTACTCTGCTATGCAACACTTTGAAGCCTAGACAGTGTTTGCTTAACTAATATGATATGGATTATTTGAATTTATTTTTGTTTTGTATAAACTCTATTACTATGTTGTATAACTTTGTGGATCTATGCTCTGATATCTGGTTCTGTCTCTCCCATTTTATATCTGTGATTATAGTTTACTCCATGCGCTGTGAGATATATGACAGGTCCTATGATATTTTATTTCTTTATCAACCTTTAATGATTATCCTACATCGGTTGGTCATGGCACCTGCGCACTATTGATTTATATTTGGTGCCGGTAGTGTAGGATGATCGTCATAGTATGCTTAGTAGATTATTTATCATCCTTGTGCGGCGAGAGGGTTTTTGAACCTGAGCAAACCATGAGCTTTGTTTGCTAGTGATTTTGAATACTGTTAAGCATTGATATGTCTTTTTTCTTTTAATTGTTGGTCGTGTTGGAATTTTGAGGATGAAATGTTTTAAGTGGGGAAGAAAGTAACGACTCGGAATTTCAAACACTTCGTATTTAAAGATCCGGACTATTTAAATATTTGAATCTTGTATTTAATACGACTAAATGGATTTTATAACCTTGTTAACCCCTTTTAAAATATAACTAATGATAAGAAATTAGGTCTTGAAAAGTGTTTACAAAAATAAATAGTTTAAAGAAATATCGATAACGTGACTGAAAATCGTTTTATCGATAACTAGCTTTTTACTCCATACATGTTTCGTGAACTTTTTAGGCATGTCTAATATATTAATAGGTCATTAATTAAAAACTAAAAGTATTTAAGTGTTTAGGGATAATTAATTAGTGATGATGTCATGCATGATGTCTTTGGAAGATATTTTGGGAGAGGGGTAGTTTGGGGATACTTAAGGGCTAAGTATGAAGAAGTAATGGGATAAAGTGGAGCAAATGGAGGTTGGGAGTGGGCTTTTTGGCTAGTCATAGAATGTTGGAGTTGGTAGGTAACCTCATGGGGAAGACTATATAAACATCCTTAAGGCTTAGAAAAATGGTTTGTTAATTCATTAAACACAGAAAGCTTGTCTTTGTCCTCCTCTTTCTTCATATACACATTCTTAAATCTACTTCAATCTTCATAGAACTTTGGCAAGAGGCTTAGAAAAATATGGAAACAAGGAATATCAACTTATATCCGGAAGAAATGGAGCATAAACTTCCACCCAAAGTTGGGCCGCTAGCAATATGGGCAAGGGGGAGGTGGCCAAGTGCAAAAGTGGAGCAAAGGTTGGATTTTGTGGCTTGTTTTGGTTGAGGTAGGAAGTGAACTTGAGGTAGAGGCTTGTGCTTGATGCTAGCTTAGGTTTGGATGAGATTTCCTACTATTTTATTATATATAAAGTGGTATAAATTGCTTGTGTATAAAGTTCATTAACTACTTAAAGTTATAATTTTTAGGCCCTTCTTGCTTTTGAAAGCAAATGACAACTGTATGTTATGTATATTCACTTCTATTACCCTCTAAAACATATATCGTTGCCTAGACTTAGTGTTTACATGTTTGGTTTGGTTAAGTGTGAAGTTGAAGTGTGTTTGAACTTGATTGAAGCAAAATAGCCGCTATAAGCGCACTTTGAAATCCTTTGTTTTTAACTTGCTTAAATTGGTGATTTGTGTATATATTATGATATAACATATTTTTGTTGTGATCTGCACATATAGTAGTGTATCCGACAACAAGGAAATGGTTTGGAACAATGTAGAACTTGTTAAACAAAGTGGCTAAAGTTATTGCGAAATAGTCGCTATAAGAGCACTTTGAAAATGCCTTATGTTCGGTGAATTTTAATATGACTTTAGAAGACATCCTTAAGGGTTTCATTGTATGGTTATTTTCTACTATAAGTATACTTCTTACTATAAACAAATCAGACCTTGAGTCGATCGTTTAGAAAGAGAAAACTTGTCAAACTTTCGATGCTTTTTAAAGTGTACTCTATCCGAAACTTTCTATTACACTTTTCTGCTGCTGTTGTAGATAAACTGCAGCGCTTCTGGGCTTGTCATACTGTTTTATTTTAATGTGACATTTTAACTAGTTTTTCATGATTTAAATGGTTTAAAATTTATTATCTTTTTGGAATCCTTTTAGAGAAGTCTAATAACATGGATAAGGTTATGAAAAAAGATTAAAAGTTTAAATCTAGTTTTAATATATAAATATGAATTTTTCAAGAAATTTGTTTCCTTTGTTGCATTTAAAATAAAAGGGTTTAGTCAAAAGGAAAATAGGCATAAGGACAAACTTAGAAAAAAAATTAGGCTGAAGAACAACAAGTTTGTTTTTTAGGCTGAAAGACAATGCTAGTTATAACTAGCATTTTGTATAGTGTAAAACTGAATATAATGCTAGATATAACTAGCATTTTGTATAGTGTAAAAGTTGAATATAATACTAATTATAACTAGCATTTGTCCTTCAGCCTAAAAATAAAAATTCTTGTCCTTCAGTCTAATTGTTTTTCAAAGTTTGTCATTTTCCCTAATTCCCTCTTTAGTCAATTATAAATTAGTTATTTTTAGATAATATTTAATATAAACATATAAAACATATTTATAAGTATTTTTGAAAGTATCTTCATGCATATAAGTTTGGAAAAGTAAGTTAAATAACTTATAAAAGGGTAAAAGTGGTTTTGTTATAACCTTAAGTTATAATGAATGATTTTTGAGAAGTTAATGAAAAGTATATCACTTTGTTAAATAAGTGTAAACATACTTAGATCTTTAAATAGAACATTTTAAAGGTATTTACAAGTATAAAATGGTTTTTGGTTTATATTAATAGTGTTTTTAGTAATATTTGTTTTTATTCCATTTAAATATACTTTTGAAAATATGAAATCTTGTTAAGTGATTTGTGAATTTTCTTATACCTGTGGGACAAAGAAATGAATATATTTCTAAGCATTGAAAAGAATAGAAATGAATGGTGGAATAGTAGTATATATGTATATATCTTTTGAAAAGGTATTTTAAATATATGTACAAGTATTTACAAAAATGTTTTAATTAATAAAAGAATTAATTAAATAAAAAGGAGATTATAAGTCGCTTATGTGACTTAATCGTGTTTTGTGCGTTTACTTGTTTATGAAAAGTAGTTAATCCTATACTTAGCACTAAAAGCCAATAAAGTAGATTTATTCTATCTGTGAGAGTTAAGGATGATGTTTGAGTAGGGCTTAGAAGCAAACATTGCTCTAAACCACGGGCTTCACTCTTGACTAAGGGATAGTGTAAGTTGAGAAGGTCGGAACCGTGATAAGTATATGAGACTTTGTTTCCATATGCGATCATTTCTATTTCGTACTTGATAGTCGACTATCAAACTTAACCAAATTAGCTTAGGAAGTACGTAAAAGCACCACATATAAATATAGTTTGAGATCTACCAGGGAGGACTCATCCGTATGAATCATCTCTTGCTTTAAGAACACATACACATGTATGAGATCTCCCAGGGAAGACTCCTTTATATCGTTCGCTTATTTCTAAAAGAACCGAAGTTGAGTTAACTAGAAATTCATCGATTTAGTTTTGAAGAGCCGGGGATCGGATAAGTGTATTACTTACCAAAAACCACTACAAAACAGATATATGATTTCTGTGTTTTAGAAACAATTATCGAGTGAAATGTTTTAGAGTTGAAATATCTATTCTAAAGTTAAGGCAAAGGGAGAGGTTGGCGTTAACATTTCAAATAATGCTAAAGATGGTACCGTCTATCTTGAGGTCGATTCCAAGAGAGAGGACGGAGTTAGCATTTGTCAGACAAACTTACATGGAATCCGTGGAGAGATTCGTGAATTGTTCGAGATGTTGGAATCCACTATGAGATTCGAGCTCTACTCGATTGATGAAGACTTGTGGGTTGAGATGCTGAACGTGACTTCACCATCGAAAATGACAGAAGATAAAGTAGGATGCACAACCGGTGGGTTTATCTAACCCGATTGGGTATATCAACTCCATATCTAGATATGCATACAGATGTTGCTAGCGGGAGTTGATGATATTCGACATCATGTGTTCGGGCGTTGGCCAGTTGTGTTTATCTTATGGTATATTTTATCTAAAGATATACGACACTTAGAAAGTAGTTTCTGATCCTTGTCATAAGGACCGACCT
The DNA here is from genome assembly GCA_030737815.1 of Allium fistulosum. NCBI lineage: Eukaryota > Viridiplantae > Streptophyta > Magnoliopsida > Asparagales > Amaryllidaceae > Allium > Allium fistulosum. The sequence continues at coordinate 875,851,676 of CM060906.1, forward strand.
CGATGTACTGAGGAGGCCACAACGGACATCCATATGCGAATGTACTTTAGCAGTTTTAGTTGTACTTCTAATATTGTTGTGCTATGCGATGTAAGCTACGCAGCTATTTTATGATTATATTCTACACCCTAGACACTATCTATTATATCGCCTTATTTACTTATTAGATAGTTTGGTTTTTTTGAAGGGAAAACCGTTACAATATTCGAATAGTCTCAAGAGATATTGTTTTATGATCCCTACATATTTCTTGAGTTTCTCACACCAGACTTGTGTCTAACTCGAGATTTTATCCTCCCTTAATTCCTCGAGTGCTCTTTTGAGCAGTCTGAGAAAGACAGGTTTTTGTTGATATTCTTTGAAACTTCAGGAGACGGATTGGATGCTTCCATTCGCCTACAGTTGTATTTTATTTGCATTGTACTACTATTATGTATATATCAGCACTTGTGAAGACTTGTCGATACTGATGATAACACATAGGATTGTAACTCTTAAACGCTGTGTATCTTAAAGCGACACTTTGATTGTTTTTTGATATTATATGTTATCGTCCCACTATGAGATTCTCATATTGTGTTCTTTCTTCCTTGTTCGTTTTCTTTTTGTTCTACTCTAACAATTAGTTTTTCCAGCATTCGAGTACTCGAATCGTGAATACCGTGAATGTATTAGTGTCGACATTTGAACGTCGAAAAGATGAATCGTTATATTTATTAACAATATTGAAAATGGACATCAACCTAATTTAATTGAAAAAAATCTAGTAACATATCATATGATCTAGCAATAACCAAATAGTAGATTTCAAATATAATTTGTGATCAAAATAGTAAAGGTAGAATCTTTTACCTCTTAGTTCAAGATATGATGATCGTGTTGATAGTTGCATCAACGGTTGTTGGTACTACATCGGCCAAAATTTATACAAAATGGAACTGGAATCAGGCATATCAATCTTGTATTGAATCTCGAGACGTTGGTTCGGACGGTTGATGTTGATTTGAACAAATGTTTGAATAAACTTCACGTTCCGGTCATTGAAAGTGTAGAAGGAAAGGAGTTAAATAATTTGATATGTGCGGACGTTGATTACAACAGCAGGAGTTTGGCGTGAGCAGTTGGTTGAAGAAATGTTGACTTCAATTATGGAAAACTAAGAAGGTAAAGAGTAATTCAGTAATGGAATTGGGAATTAGGGTTAGACAATCGAAACAGAAGTCGGTCGAGGAATGAGTGGTTTGAATCAGTTTTTACGATGTTAAAGCAAAAACGAAGAGGTATCGAGTGTAGTATTTTGAAATGTCTGAATATTTAATTGTACAAGCAAGCAGGAGTGGTATTCTATTTTGAAGCTTAAGGAATAGATAGATTGCAAGAAACTTTAAGCTTAAGGAATAGCAAGCAGGAGTGTAGTATTCATTTTGTATTTTAAGTTTTGTGTTTTCAAGTTGCGCTAAGAAATAATAAGAAATAAGAGACAATCAACAGACAACGAAGGAGTTAATTTGTTCTCCGTGCTTTTGTTATCCTTCGAAATACGAAAAACAAAATAAATTTGATTTCTATTTTACATGTTAATTTCTATTTTACATGTTAATTTCATTTTTCAAAATTGTTTGTTTTTCAAAAATACGTACGACGAACGAACTTATGTATAGACAAAAATACAAAACTAAAAACGACAATTCAAATGGGACCTTAATTTTCTCAAAATCACAAGGTAGATTGCTTAACCAAACTTAAATAATGAATTCAACGGTACACTTTTGCAAACTCAATTGTGTAAGATACTTATAGCTTTATGAATTAACAATGAGAGCAGATCTCCAATTTTGCTTTTATTCATAATGTTATTTGCTGTATAAAAATAAAATTTTCCTGTATGCATATACGGTTTTGGTATAGAGGGCGACATATTAATACAGTGGCGGAGCCAGTTAAAAAAAAGTCTGGTATGGCAGAATTTTAGACACATTGATAAAAGCCCTTTCATTATATTTCCTTTCAAAACTTAACATATATGTAGCCTTCGCTATATTGATGTCTTTGTCAAAAATAACGATGGTCAGTTGACTTCGTGTAACACTGGACCTCTAGAATGTATTTCTAGTTTTTACAGTTAGGTAGGCCAACTAATAAAATATTAGAATGGGCTAGTTTTTTCTAAATTTTGGTATGACCTAAATTTTTTTCCAACTGTGGCACAATTATACGAGTCCAATTCCTCTATCCCAATAGTCATGTGTCTCATGTCCCCGATCAATCTCCGCCCTTCATTCCATCACATTAATTAATTAATTAGTCAACAATAAAGGGTGAAGATTGAGTGAGGACATGGGACACATGGATTTTGAGGACAGAGGAATTAAAGTTAATAACGAATGTCTTTTATTTACCTAATTTTATACATAGGAATTACCATGACATAACCATTTCAAGAAATTTGATTGTGGTTTTACCAAGTCTACTTGAAACTTTATGATAGTAAGGTAAATTAAAAATGGACTAGCTCTTATAAACATTGCAAATTTAGTCTTGATCTCACCTTGGTGGAATTGTACCATTGATATACGGTACTAATGATGTTCATTGAGCTCACAATATTTCTTAGGATCATAACTTACTCTTGGATTGATATTACCATATACCCTGTTGTTTAACTTCATTAATAACTTGCATTTTCATGATACCATGTGATACACCCAAGTTTTCTATATAGTTGAAAAAGAGGAGTAATAAGTGAAGAAGAGTGAAGAAGCAGACAAGAAAATGATGATCAAGAGAATTATTTAATGATTTGTTGGTTTCCATACATATTCTAAGCACACGTATATTGGCAGTGACTTTAAATAGAAACACAATATCTTTTGGACAAGGCCCTCTAGTTGTAACTTAGTTTAGCTCACTAATAGGAGAAATTACAACGTGATTCTTATTTTCAAACTTAATATTTGAAAATCCACTATCAAAAATAAGTTTCACAAAATACCTCTGTCAATGTGCATTTTAAATGACACGTGTTTGCAATTAGATTGCAAATATTTGCAGTTTAAACACTACAAAGAACGAAAGCAATAGCAACGGCAAATAGCCGTTGGCGGCCGTTGCTAGCCGTTGCTAAAAGCCGTTGCAATTAAGCTCGTTGCTACGAGTTCCAGCAACAGCAATAGCAACGGCTCCGTTGCCAATTTAGCAACGGCTAGCGACGGCAAGTTGTCCACGTGACAACAGTTAGTTCCAACCGTTATCGTCCCGTGGCGTCGCGAACCGTTGCAAGCCTGGAACCAGATAGCCGTTGCTAGCCGTTGCAAGCCTGGAACCAGATAGCCGTTGCAAGCCTGGAACTTTTCTGTTTTCCAGCAGCTAGCTTTCACTCTTCCAACCTCCAAACCATTCCACATCACAACAATCACTTCCAATCCATCGTATACATTCCATTCCAACCATAATATAACCAAATACATCGCAAATAATCAAATAAAACACATATACATCAATAATCACGCAACTATATAATCAACTAACACAAATATTTCATCATCAACCAAACAAAATACATCTCAAATCCATCACACATAATATCCATCACCAACACCATAGGTACACAAAACACCGAACAAACTACCAAGCCCATCAACAAACATAAGTACACAAGTCCAACAAATATCCATTAAAACCACAAATCTTGCCCAAAAAAAATAACCATCAACAAAACATACCTACTCATCATCATCAGCATCATCGTCATCACCACCACCACCACCACCTGACCCTGGCATGGTCCCATGCTCTGAAACGAATGCGGCAATGCGCTCATCTATCTGCTGAGACAAGAAGCTATGTCGCCAATCATTTATCTCGTCCAGCTGTCCTTGCATCTGGGCTATCTCCTCTTCGGCCATAGATTTCTTGTAAGCCCTTTGGAAGTTAAGAGCCTGTAAAACGATCAAACAATCTAGTTCTAATTCACGCTCGCAACGGCTATATTAAATTCAAATATAAGTTATTAAAACAGTTTACCTCCTGATTGTCGTATCCATAACGCCTATTGCGAGAAGGCGGATCAATAATTCTATCCCATATTTGATTGGACTCTTGAAGCGTAATATCCTCCCGTCCAGTTTTTTGCGCCATCGCTGCCCGCTCCGCTTCATATCTACCCTGCAATTACGAATACAAATTTGACTCAACATATAGCTATACAATTTACTTATACACTACTAAAGGAATGTGAAACGTTGTCATTGCGAATAAACATATTTACCATAACAGATTCAGCCTTTGCATCTGTCCACTCATAGGCGACATTCCCATCATCATCGGTCTGCTCCACCGCATGAGTGACTCTAAACACCTCGGCCATTGTAGGCTCCTGTCCGGTTCTTGAATGCTGAAATTATAAATGAATAAAAAATGTTACTAATATAATTAAATAATATTACAGTTTATAAACTCAAATTACGAATTTACCAATTCCCTCCGCCATTGTTGGAATGACTTGGACCCACCGCGGTGTAACGCTGGATTTTTATTTCTGTTCGCACTATTTCGCTTTGCTATTTCCTGTTAATTTAAATACATGGTTAGTTAAATTAATAATGCAACTAACATACATAATTTAAATAAATAATACTAACAATACAGCAATACATAACTTACTTTGACAGCTTCACTTTCCCAGTGGGTGACAAATGCAGCCCAAACATCATTACCCATCCAACTGGGTTTTTTTCCGCTTAGCTTGGCCTTCGAAAGAGTTTCCCTGTAATTTTTCTGCATCCTCTTATTCCAATGATTGAAGAAGATATTGTTATCTTCCGGGCGGACACGTATTACAGCCTGCTTATTGAAAATAATTTGAATTATATACAGTATACTAATTTTACATTGAAATATAAAATTTTACTTACCATCAAATCAGCAACTATAGTGTTCATCACTTCGCCTGGGATGTCGTCCCAATAAGGCCAGCAACCAGACATCCTACTCTTATAGGATTGCTTTGACACTTGAAGAATGTAATCCGCCGGCTCTATTTCGAAACCCCTGTATAAATGTTGATGTATATAATTAATATATTTTAAATAATTTAATTGAAATTATTTAGATACTTACCCAACACTCTTGGGAACTATCTCTATCTCACGGCGTAAGTCCGGAGCCGTACCGCTGGGACCTGCGCCATGAGAAGGCGAAGGAGAAGGCTGAGATGTACTGCGCCTTCTGTGAGACATATCTGCCACAAACATAATCATATCATATAATGAAAAGAAAACAAATTATTATTACAACACATGTTCCATTAATCATCATAATCATTCTTTGTAATTACATAGCTCAGAATAATGCAGAACATAATCATTATTATTATTAAACAGCTCTCTGAATAACGCATAGGTCAAAATAAAACAGAATGATAATACATAACAAAATTATTATTATTACATAGCTCAGAATAATACAGAACGCATTCATCATTCTTAATACATTATTCAAGATAAAACATCATACATGCATACATTAAAAAAACAGTGTAATGTATCAGTCTTCGTCGTTTTCTGATTCAGACTCGGTCTCATACTCTATATCGTTTTCTTCGGTACTTTCAAACGCATCTATTAAAACATTCGCTTCATCATTCAACGATCCTATGTCAACATCGTCAGTTATTATTATTTCAGTATTTGGCTCCAGATCTGCTTGATACGCTGCTTCATCTGGAATATTATTTCCATCAAATGTAAATCTTGCCTTTGTTTTAATAACAGCCCACCAATCTGCTTTATTCTTTTTTAAGGATGGATACGGAGCAAAATAAACTTGTAATGCTTGCTTGGCTAATATGAAAGGATCATACTTATAGTAATGCGAGGTATGCTTTATTTCAATGAGCTTGTAATCTTTGTGCACGTTAATTCCAGAACCAGGAATATTGCTAAACCAATTGCATTTGAATAAAAAAACTTTCTCTGCAGGTTGTATATAATATGTCAACTCTAAAACCTGTGTTAAGACGCCGTAAAAATCTTTTATATGCTCCTCTGGATCATCACTGCCTTTAACAAATACACCACTGTTATATGTTAATTTTTCAGTCCTGTAATCTTTGGTGTTGAATTTAAATCCGTTGACGAAGAATATTGGATAAGTCTTCACATTTCTTTTTGGTCCGATAGCAATATGTCGTAATCCTTCGTCAACAACAGAGTTTTTTGGATCATATACGTATTTTGAAAACCATTTAGCAAAATCTTTACTGAGATCGCCAGATGGATGTTGTGATTCGTATATACTACAAAAATGTATTATTCCCATCAAAATTAATATATATATATATATACGTATAATTAAATTGTACATGAATTTAGTACTACCTGACAAATGGTGCAACTTCAACACAATTTAAAAGAACATATGTGTGTGCTATATGGAAATATTTATCGTCTAACCATATTTCCACACATTTCCCAGCAGGTCGGCCTTGTTGTCTAAAAATAGATAACATTGTTTGAGAAGAATCATGTTCAACAGCTTCATCATTACGGGGAATACTGACAAACGATAACTTCACATCGTTACTAAAGTAATGTGAGAAAAAAAATGAAGATTCTTCTTCCAGATACGCTTTGCAAATTGAACCTTCTACTCGTGCTTTTTGTTTAATTTTCTTCTTCAAATGATTCAAGTACCTATAACAAAATTAATTTAATTTCTGTTTTGGTATATAAATCTAAATTTTAAGCAAACTTCATATTGCGGATATTCAAAATTACCTCTCAAATGGATACATCCATCCATACTGCACATGACCTCGAAGAAGTGCTTCGGATGGTAGATGAACAGGTAAATGCTCCATTACATTAAAGAACCCTGGCGGAAATATTTTTTCCAGTTTGCAGAGCAGTATAGGGATTTCTACTTCAAGTTTACATATGCGATCTACCTTTAATGTCGTCGAACAAAGTTGTTTATAAAACATACTTAATTCTGTTATAACACTCCATACTTTGCCAGGCAACAGTTCTTTGAAAAGCACAGGGAAAAAATATTCCATCACTATATGGCAATCGTGACTTTTCATCCCACTCAATTTACTGTTTTTAAAGTCAACACATCTACGGAGGTTAGAAGAAATCCCATCATGACAGCTTAGTCCTTCCACCCACTTTAGCACGAGTTTTACTTGTTTGTTATCTAGCTCATAGCATGCTTTGGGTTTTTTTGTATCGTCGTACAAATGAAGCTCGGGCCGCTTACAAAAGTGTAATATATCACGTCTCGAATTCACATCGTCCTTAGTTTTCCCCTTTACATTCAAAACTGTATTAAACACGTTATCGAACACGTTTTTTTCATTGTGCATAACGTCAATATTATGTCGGAGTAGCAGATCTTTCCAGTAAGGTAACTCCCAAAATATACTTTGTTTGCACCAGTTATGAATGTCTGATTTACCTGGAATTTCAACTTGTACCCCAGTTTCATGTATCTTTGGATAGTCTTTTAGATTTCATATATCTCTTCACCTGACCAAACCTTCGGTGGTAGCATACTCTCTTCTCTATTTGCTTTAAAGTTCTTTTTATCCATTCTAAATTTATGATTAACATGTAGAAAACATCGATGACAGTCAAACCAAGAAATTTTCTTTCCATACTTTAATGAAAATGCTCGTGTTTCATCCATGCAATGAGGACAAGCTAGACGTCCGGCTGTGCTCCAACCTGAAAGCATCCCATACGCAGGAAAATCACTAATAGTCCATAATAAAGAAGCGAACATACGAAAATTCTTTTTTCTTAAAATGTCGTATGTTTCAACTCCTTCATGCCACAATGTTTTCAATTCTTCGATCAATGGTTGTAGATAAACATCAATTCCTTGTGTCGGATCATCGGGACCGGGGACGACGATCGTTAGAAACATATACAAAGTTTTCGTACACATCCATGGAGGTAAATTATAAGGAGTAACAATAATAGGCCATGATGAGTATTTACTACCAAACTGAGAGAATGGTGAAAATCCATCTGTACATAAACCGAGTCTGACATTACTGCTCTCTGCAGCAAACGCGGGATAAGTCTTATCGAAATGTTTCCATGCTTCTCCATCAGAAGGATGTATCAAAGTTCCTTCTTCTGGTGTTCTAACACCGTGCCATCGCATATGACATGCTGTAACAGAAGATGCATATAACCTTTGAAGTCTAGGAGTGATAGGTAAATAATGCATTCTCTTGTATGGAACTTCTTTTCCTCTTTTTTTTCTCGGTTTGAATCTTTCCTCGTTACATGTTCTGCATTTTCTAAGGTCAACGTCATCTTTCCAATACAACATACAACCTTTTATACATGTATCTATCTTTTGGTATGGCAATCCAAAAGCAGACATAAGTTTTTTCACTTTATAATGACTATCGCACATCAAATTATTGGGTGGCATGTGTCGTTTTGCAGCTTGTACAACTGCTGTAAATCCAGCTTCTGTAAGGTTGAATTTTGATTTCATAGTGATGTATTCGGCGGTTACGGATAATTCGGTTCCGCTTTTACAACCATCCCACAAGGGCCTCTTAGTAGAATCCAATAAATCATAAATTTGTTTAGCTTGCGCGGTCGGTTCTTCTTCAACGTTATCATTGTCATCATCGCCCTGATCAATGGTAGGAAACATCGACCGTGCTGCATCTTGCACCATATTTTCTATTGGATTCGTCATAATATTATCGTCCTCTAACACTACAGGATTAGGTGTACGTTCAACAAGTTCACCATGACGATCCCATAAGTAATAATTCGACACAAAACCAAATTTATACAGATGTACTTCTATTACATCTGATTTCCAATGCTTTAAATGTTTGCACTTACTACACGGACAACGAATTTCATCGTTATTCCGATTATTAGATTTAGCGAATCTAATAAATTCATGTACACCATTACAGAAATGTTCCTTTATTGATCCTTTCATACCAGTTCGGACTTCATACATCCAACTACGATCGAGAAAATAATCGAACATTTTTCCTGATTTGATAAAATATGTTAGAAGATTCAACTAAACACTTCACTTCATATTACAGTATTTTACGATTGATTTATAATTTGTCATTAAATCAACTATTTAACAATTGAAAAACATTTTATAATTCATTGACGGCCGGTCATCCTACTTCCCATTACAAACACAATATCGTAATTACATTTTATAAATCATTTCAGGTTAAACGATTCAACAAAATTTCGGCAGCACTTCCCTTTATTCCCTGTATCGTACACAAAATGCGTGTACACAGGGAACAAAAAGGAAGTGCCACCAAAATTTTGTAAACCGTTTAAACTGAAATGATTTACAAAATGTGATTACTTTATTGTGTTTGTAACTTGTCCAAATACTAGGACAAATCCAACAAATATTGTATCAGATGAATATAAATGTCCGTTCTTGGAAAAAACGAATATCCATATAACGATCATATACAACACTTGTCAGACGGGACCAAAATATCTCTAAGGGATTTACAGAAATAAAACATATTTTCTAATTATTCTTCTAACAACTACAAAATATTTTATAATTAATTAATTCATTATATTTTAACTTTCACTGAATAATTAGCTCATTGTTATTACGCTCATTTCAAAATTTTATAATTCATTCAACGAATTATATTTATTTTAAACTACGATAACAGTTATAATTAGCACTTCTGAATTAAATTATCGTTAACTGTACCAATCTATCATGATATGTATTAATTTCTATACAATTAACTTTGGCGTAAACTATACACATTATTTTAAATAAAAACAAATATTGTCATAAACTTAAATATCAACAAGCATGTTCATCAATAATATACACTAATTTTAAAATCAAACCACCAATCAAAATCAACTAATACAAATATTACCATAACTAATACGTCGCAGTATTCATCATTTTCAACATAATGATAAACTATAATTTAACTTCCACCTAACTTAAAACACTATAATCATCATCCAATATCACTATAAATCACTATAATCATCACCCAATATCACTATGATCAACTAATACAATTATTTTTGAAATTAGGGTTTTCCAATTAATCCTAAATTAAACCTAAATCAAAGCCAAATTAAAGCCAAATCAAGTTTAGAAGATATACCAGCGAGTTTTGGAGGTGTTTGAGCGACGTGGAGGCAACGAGCAACGGCTGGAGTCGGAGAGGCGGCGGATTGCGACGGGAAGGAGGATTTGGGAATGAAGTTTGTTTTGGTGGGAAATGAGAAACTGTTCGTGGGTTGCAGATCTGTAGTCGCGATATGCAACGGCTAGCAACGGCCATTTTTTGTAGCCGTTGCCAGCCGTTGCAATCTTCCGACATAAAATGGAGCCTTTTCTTGTAGTGAAAATGTACATGTTTGTAACATAAATATTTGTAACGTGGACGGCAAATATTTAAAATATTAAATGCGCATTCATACAGCCTAGTCAGAAAATTTTTATTTTATAAAAATATGCAGCTGGAACTGCAAATGCGAATATTTGTAGTATAAAATGCAAATATTTGCAGTTTTAACTATAAATACGTGCAGTTTGAAATGCAAATTTTTACTGAAAACGTTGACGGAGGTTTTTCCTAAAACAAAGTTTTGAGTAGATGCAAAAATGAATTTTAAAACTTTCTAAGGAGGTTGGAAAAAACAGCCCTATTTATTTGTGGTCATTCTTCATACATCATACCATGCTTTTGCTAGTGGTTCTTCATTGCTTGTAGAATGTTTATGCGGAACCCAATGTTTATATACTGCTAATCCTCAACCTGGCTAGTATTAGAATTTTTTGTTTAAGCCCGTATGCTGTTATACCTGATGTAAGCACATCCTGATATGGATCATTTTCCTTCCAATGGAGAATGACGTTATAAGTAAATGTGGAAAGCTTGAAGTAAATTGTTCACGATTTTCCTAAGTTGCTTCATCCCGAAGGCTTTCTTGCCATTAAACTAGTATTTGTTATTGTGGTAGGTAATATTATGAAGAGTTCGGGTGACGAGAATTTTGAATGGTTGGTAAATTGGATGGCCATCAGAGAATGTTGGTAGTGATGGAGTTGGAGTTATGGATAATGGAGTTGGGCATAGATTAAGAGCTGAGATGTGGGCACATAGAGGTAAGGCGAGTTTTTGCATGTTATTGACCTAACTTTTCTAACAATTTTTAAGGGCCAAAGCATCATTTAGAGAGTTTATGAATTGTGTGTTGACAATGGTTTGTTGATGACGGTAACGTTGGAGCAGAACGAAAATCCATTCAGCTACAGAGAATTCCTTGTATTTACGGTGTTGATTAACATATTTTGTTTGTTTTCGTTCGAGCTTTATGGAGATCCATCTTGAGTGCGTGCATGATTTGAGCTCTACCGGCTAGCCAATTATCAAGTTCTTATATGTTAATGTGGTCACCTATTTAATTGGAGAGAATCAGGAGGTGGTTTCCCGTAATCGACTTGACATGGAGACATCCCAATGGAACAATAATAGGAAGTGTTGTATCATCTTTACGTCCATGAAAAGCATTTAGTATAACGAGAATTTTTTTAACACGTATAATGCATGGGTGTGTATATAAGAGACATATATAAAATTATTAAATTTGAAATTTCTACTTGGTGTGGGAAGAATAAATTGGAAATTACAAACATTAAAAATCTATATAAAAAAAAATTTGTTGGAAAGTGTTTTGAACTTGTATCATTGTTCAGATGATAATTTTTGTTTACGGTGGCATTCAAACTTGTAAACTCATATTTTCATATAAGGATATTTTTGAAATTTTATGGTCGGATCAAAATATTGTGTTTCTGTTCCAACTATTAATAAAAATATAAGGGTATTTTTGGAACTTCACGGTCGGATCAAAAGTTTGTGTTTCTATTTCAACTATTAATAAAGATGTATTGGTACATCTCCTACGATGACTTTCAAATAGTTTTCAAGACATCAATTGACGGGTTTCGTTTAACAATCGATTTGGGGTGACAAACATTGCTTATGTTTAGCCCATTACATGGAGTCTAAATGGTTCTTTTCAAAAATGACTAACAAATAACGATCCGAAACTATAAAACAGGGAAACCCATGGAGCCGAATATACTCTAGTATAAAATGTGATACAATTTGGATCAAGAAAATAGAAGATGGTGAAGCCTAGAAATGTGCATACTTAGATATGTAATCAACTGTAACCCAAATTGTTGTTTTTCCGAATAATGATGGTAAATGAGTAGTGAAATCCATGGAGATATCTTTCCAAATTCACGAGGGGACAGGTAGCGATGGTGATAGTCCTTTTAGAAGGTTATTTAATGATTTTGTTTTTAAAAATATTGAACAATTATTTACATACTCTTATACCATACAATCTAATCTTGGCTAAAAAATACTCCCAGAGATACATGAAATGGTAGCCTGAACACTCGAATGGCCATCAATTTTAGAGTCATGATAAGCTAAGATTATATGATTTTGGAACTCTGATGTATTAGGAACCCAAGTCCAATTGTTTTAGAGTTGGAAACCCATTTCGTAGTGTGAATTTGGGATTTTTAGGAGAAAGGTTTTTCAACTATTTTCTGAAGGATCAACTTGTACACGTATTCCGAAAATGATTTCCCCAAAAAAGTTAAGTTCGTAAGTGCAAACGCGCATTTGTATAGGTTAAAGAAAATTTGGTGGTGTTTAGGTATATCCAGTGTTTCTTGAAGGTTCATATGTGAGGTCATGGGTGTGATATGTGCGAGGATGTCATAAAAAACAAGAATGAATCTCTACTGATGGGACCAAAAAATATCATTCATGGTGGCTTGGGTGAAGGGGAATTAGTGAGGTCGAATGGCATAGTAAGGAATTCATAATGTCCATTATAAGTATGAAAAGTTGTTTTTGAAATATTAGTTGAGTGAATGCGAATTTGAAAGTGTCCACTCTTAAGGTCTAATTTGGAGAAGTATGTGGAACTATATAACTCATCCAAAAGCACGTTGACTGCCAGATAGAAAATTGATTTTTGATATTATGGTGTTGAGAGCTCGATAATCTACACAAACTCTCCACAAGCTATTTTTACTTAATAAGAAGCAAGGGAGAATAAAATGGACTAGCAAAGGGTTGGATAATTTTATTTTCGTGCAACTCACGAACTTGTTTTTCTATTTCAGTTTTTTAGAAGTATGAGTATCAGTATGGTTTAACGTCGATTGGTGAGGTGTTTGGGATAAGGTTGATGTGATGGTCTAGATCTCAATGTCGTGGAAGGCTTGTTGGGGGATTTAAAAGGGTGGAAAATTTTGATAAAATTAAGTGTATGACCTAGGGGCAATTATGTAATTTGTTACATACATCTAACTTTGTGACCGATCCAGTTCATAATAAAGGCATTTGATTTCTATTATATACTTTATTATATAATGATTAATTAACTAAATAATTAATTTAAACTATATAAATAAGAAAATCTTTAAATATTACGTTACGTTTATAATAACTACAAGGAGTTGTAACCATGAGAAAATTATGACAAAATAATAGAACATTTTATTCTAAATATTCATGGTAAAGATGTTTCGAGAAAGAATATCGATACGTCCATTGATACCAGAATATGTAACACACTTTAAATGTTGGGAACTGTATTACTCATGGCTACTAAAGGCACCAAGGGGCTACGCATCAATAGTTATTGGATAACTGTGGGATGACTCACTCCTGAATTCCTATTGGTTAATAATAACAAGGGTCAAACTAGAAATTTCAAAGTGACGATATTACACTGTTCTCTCAACATGAGAATAATGTAGAACTTCAATGTGGATACTCTACTTTTACTATAGTTAAATCGTGACATGACATCCATCGAACGACCATAGAAGGTCCAAGTTGAATCATTGGAAGTGAAATATTATTCAATAGAGAATTTCTCTTTTCAGTTCTATGATGTTAGTATCACGGTCAACTATAGTCAACTCAAAATCAAAGTCTTTGGCCAGAGCAATATGATTATAATATATGTTATGTAACACCCCACCTCTATGCTCATAATAACAAAGAGTATTAAAAGAAATACTGTCTATTATTACGAAGAATAAGGTTGGATAGGAGCGACCATCCGTAGTTGGCCTTACACTAATATTGGTTACCTCGATAGGAGTGGTATATACTTTTCATTTTTCATCTTATTTATTTACTCCCATCGACATACCCAACTACCAGTATAAAACAAACTACGATGGTTCATAATAGTTTAGGACATTAGATATAATAATAACACAGATAATATAGATGCGGAACATAGATAAAACAAAAGTCTCATATATATATATATATATATAACTGATGTTAGTTACAATATAGTTGACACAATACATATGATACAACTACAACTGTCGACTCAAGAAGTTATATATACAAGTACATTATCGACTAATATACATGAATACATATCAACTTAAAACAGACACACTGACAACTACAACAAGACGAAGACCACTTCAAATGATATAAAAAGTCTTTATAGCTCAACAGCAACTCAAAGCAGGAAATCTACAACCTGAAATAACTCGGGTCTGACCCGAGTATTACATTCAAAAGAAAATAATACATGGGTCAGTCTAATTCAAACTCAGTTATTAGTGCATAAAAGCAATAATAATCAAATATCAAATAGACGACAGTCACAGAAATCTCGTATATCCGATTCCTCGATAAAAGAATCGGATAATGGCAGATATAACACTAAACAGTGTTAAACAACAAATCAGCAATCCAAATCAATTTATACAATTGAAATATCAATTTAAAAACAACAATGCTGATTGGCTGCAGTACACGCTAACGTGTACTGCCTCGCCAATACAGTCTATGAAATACTCAGAAGACCAATGAATCAAAAAGCCAACGGATCCAACTCAAATCAAAATGAACCATTTCAAAATACAACTTCAAAATATTTAATTGAACCAACGAAATAATTTAACAATCGAAATATCAACTAAATCTATCAATCCTGCTAGGGCTACAGTACACGCACGCGTGTACTGCCTCGCCACTACAAACAACTCAAAACAATACTAAACAAGATCAGAGGCAACAAGTGAAACAAGTTCAACATGTCACAAAGCAAGGCACAGTGAAATAGCAAACTGAAGGTGAGAGCACCAGGGATATGGCACTACAACACTCAACAGAAAAAGACGCAGATCAGCCTCATCAGAGAATAAGGTCACCAGTGAAGCACGATGACCAAATGCAATTGGATACAAAGCATCAATGCAACGTATCAGATTCGAGCAGAAAGACACAGACTCGAGTGGAAGTGAATTAATTGACACAAATCAATGTCAACAACATGAACTGGACAGTGTAGCAAGGATAAGGCAACAGAGGAATAATTAAAACAATGAACCAGCCTGCAAGATGAACCAACAAAGGCCAAAGCTCATGGAAACCACATATAAATGCACAAGTAATTCACAGGGGTAAACACCCTTGACTATAGGGTAAATAAAGCTCCAAGTGAAACACAATAAAACCCAATTGTTAAACAAGTTTAAAACAATGGGACAGCAAAGATATGAATACAGCAGTAACACTGTAACCAGACTAAAATGGTAACTGGCAACAAGTGATGTACACACAAATGCAATAGTGGGATGTACCAAGGTGTATCAGTGCAACAATAAACAAAGACAGGTATACCAAGTAGATAGTAAAGTGACATGAATAAGTTATACAAGTGAAACAGGCTACATGAACACAGTGAAGTATTACCCAATGCAGCTACATGAATGGTCACAGGCGTGTACACCTAACTACATGCATGTGGTTGTGAAACAAGCTAATGCAAGCTAATATCATGAACAATGTACTAAGGCTACAACTTCACATAACCCAAACAGTACACCTGTATGCTAATAAGTCTCGACAAAAATCAAAATGTACACTTACAACATGTAAATGGACAGTGTAAACTCGACCAGAAGCGGTGAATACAAATGCAGCAGTGTAAACATCGACATGAACAGGGATGAAAAACTGGAAAGTGAAGTATCAAAGCCAGTGCTACCAAAAATTCAAATATGATCGAAGCCGAGTATCAAATGAAGTTCAGTTCAATATCCAAACCAATGTCGAAGACAACCCGAAACAAGTTCGAACTATATCAAGTAACCAGGAAGTCACGAAATCAAATCAAGTCAGAACTTAAGTTTATATGCAAATAAACAGTGTAGTGATGGAATTACAGTGATATGCAAATGCAACAGGTAAGGGATAATTCAAAAGCTACACAATATCAAAGTGCTACTAGAGGCGGTGGATAATATGGCAAAAGTCGAACAAGATCAACATCACAAAATCAAGTGTGCAGCCGAAGACAACTACGGGTCAAAGTCGACGCCGAAGCCAAAAAGGAAGACGAAAACAGTCGAGCAAATACATGTCAACAAAAATGCCAAACAAACCAAAGCCACAGATATAACTCAATGCAATCTCGAATCAAATCAAAAGGAAACAAAATAGCAAGGTAACCGAAATCACAGTGAAATCGTCAAAACAAAACTCAGGTCATCAAAGTCAATGACGAACTATTCAAAGCAACTGACCGGAATGAATGAGCAACAGGAAGCCAGAAGTTCTCACAACAAAACCAGTCGAAGTTAACTCGAAATCAGCATATCCAAAAGAATTCAACATCGAAAGATAACAAGAACATAATCAATCATCGGAAAAACCCAAAACAAGCCAAGGAATCACGACCGAAGTCAGTACCAAAGTTCAAGGCCGAAACACAAAATCACTTGTACATGAATTCGAAATAGATGCGAGTAATTAAAAATTACTCACCTTTGCAAAACGAATTGGAGCAGCCATTCGAATTGAGGAAGAGTCAAAGCCGTGGTCCTCAAGAATGATCGACAACAGCCAGCAACTCGTCGAATAAATCGAAGACCCAAAGTCGACGCCTTTGATTTCACGAGCCCTAGTTTTTGAAGACGAAAACGAGGCCGCCATTCATTTTTTCGCTCGTTTGATTTAGGGTTCGAAAAAGAAAGGTGGGACCGGGTTCTTGAACGAATGAACGGAGGAACCAATTTGCCTCTAGATATTATTATAACATAGCCCAAGATAGAAACATGGGCCAAGATTTTTAAATTTGTAAAATCACATATTTACTTAACCAATTTTGAACGAATTTACTACTGATTAAAACACTTAACAGCAATTAACCACTAAGTTAATCGTCATTTGACGATGATAAATTTTCACAAAATCTCAGGTCATTACAGACTCCCCTCCTTATAAAAATTGCGTTCCCGCAATTTTCATAATTAAAGTTGTCAGTAACAATTATTTTTCTAACATAAACTGGTTAAGCTAGAAAAATAAAGTCGAAAATACAAACGACAAAGAAATCTTTTAATTTCAAGAAAAGAAATTCACAATTTCAACAAGATCTAACTATAAAATATATAATCAGAGAGCAACAAAACTGAATAAATGCAATTATCAGCAATAATCAATTATCAATTAGATAATTAAGATACAGGAATCACGAAACAGCAATATCTAATTATCGATACGATAATTAGTAAACAGCAAAATCTAATTATCAACAGAGATAGATAAGAAACAGCAATTCAATATAATCAACATAATATAGAATCAATTGGAGACTAGAAAATCCCATATCAATAAAATCAGCAAACATCCAATTATCCAAACGATAGTCAGAGAACAAATCAACAAATATTTAATTACCACAAACGGTAATCAAATTTCAATTCACAAATATTCGATTATCAAAAACGATAATCAAATTTCAAATCATAAATATTCGATTATCAAAAACGATAATCAAATTTCAAATCACAAATATTCGATTATCAAAAACGATAATCAAATTTCAAATCACAAATATTCGATTATCAAAAACGATAATCAAATTTCAAATCACAAATATTCGATTATCAAAAACGATAATCAAATTTCAAATCACAAATATTCGATTATCAAAAACGATAATCAAATTTCAAATCACAAATATTCGATTATCAAAAACGATAATCAAATTTCAATTCAGCAATTATTCAATTATCAAAAACGATAATCAAATTTCAATTCAGCAATTATTTAATTATCAAAAGCGATAATTAAATCTCAAATCAACAAATATTTAATTATCAAAAGCGATAATTAAATCTCAAATCAACAAATATTTAATTATCAAAAGCGATAATTAAATCTCAAATCAGCAAATATTTAATTATCAAAAGCGATAATTAAATCTCAAATCAACAAATATTTAATTATCAAAAGCGATAATTAAATCTGAAATCAACAAATAAATATTTAATTATCAAAAGCGATAATTAAATCTCAAATCAGCAAATATTTAATTATCAAAAGCGATAATTAAATCTCAAATCAACAAATATTTAATTATCAAAAGCGATAATTAAATCTCAACTCAACAAATAAATATTTAATTATCAAAAGCGATAATTAAATCTCAAATCAACAAATATTTAATTATCAAAAGCGATAATTAAATCTCAAATCAACAAATAAATATTTAATTATCACAAGCGATAATTAGAAACAACAAATATCTGATTATCAAAAACGATAATCAGAACTCATATCAACAATTATCTCATTATCACAAGCGATAATTAGAAGCAACAAATATCCGATTATCAAAAACGATGATCAGAAACAACAAATATTTAATTACCGATACGATAATTAAATCTCATAACATCAGATATCTAATTATTTGCAGATAATTAGAAACAACAAATATCTAGAAATCAATTAAGAAGACTAGAAAATCAACATAAAAGCTTGGATCGATCCCATCAGATGGCGAGTTTTTAATTCGCCGCACGTGCATCAACAAATGGCCGAAGCCTACCAAGTACTCAACATAATTTTGGCGCCCAACAAATGACCCGAAGGTATAGTACTGGTATTTGACCCGAAGGTCCATCATATGACCCGAAGGTCCAACATAGTGGCTCGAAAGCACACGAAATCATCAAATATTTCAATTAACAAGTCCGGAATTAACCGAAATAGCAAACGCACATGTCCCATAACCACGAGTTTTACTAAATCGTTTAATTCTCTTCATCATTTCCTTGAAAGTGCAAATTCATCAAAATCATCAAAACAGCAAATATTTCAATTAACGAGTCCGGAATTAACCGAAATAGTAAAAGTGTGGTTCCATACTCCGCACTTTTGCTAAATCGTTTAAATCTCTTCATCGTTTTCTTGAAAGTGCAAAATTGTGTATTTTGTAAAAATACATTTTACATTCTCAAACGGACAAGTCCGGAATTAAGCGAATCAGTAAAAGAAAGGGGTCATAATCCTCGATTTTGCTGAAACGTTTAAATCGCTTCCTTATTCTTTTGAAATCGCAAACTGTAAAATTTCTGAAAACAATTTTAGTTATTTTATACAAATAACAATTCACATTCTCAACTGAACAAGTCCGGAGTTAAGCGAATCAGTAAAAGAAAGGGGTCATAGTCCTCGATTTTGCTGAATCGTTTAAGTCGCTTTCTCATTCTTTTGAAAGCGCAAACTGTTAAAATTTTTGTAAAACAGTTTTCATTTTAAAATGATTTCCCAATCACGTGATTAAAGCAACAACATCAGTAGAAATTCCGAAAAGGGAATTGCACTTCTCAAAACATCGTAAAACGAATCTCAAAATCAGCATTGCGGTATAACCGCTTGAAAATCCACTTTTAAAATTTGACGGTTACTGAGCCAAAGCGACAGTAATTTTTAAACGTCAAAATCTCATCAAAATAATTTACATCAAAATGTAATCTCAGTGAATTATCATTCATCAAAAATGCCACAAAACACCGTGCTTCAAAAATTTAGCATTGGTGTAAAAATCCCGTTATAAAAATAACGGCAACAAAATACGTTTCATAACCAAACATCGGTTCAACGTAAAATTAATGCAGTAACGTGCAATTCATTTTTGCACACACTACAAAATGAACAAAGAAGTCATTCGAATGTATCTTCAATGAAGATAATTCAAACAGCAAAATCTAATCAATATATGATTAGCGTAAAAGAAAACCAGCGAAGATCTCAACAAAAATCACATAACTGCAATCGTTTCGAATCCTCAATTCGGAATCGAAATTCTCAATGAAACAAAATAAATACAGCTAGGTAAACAACAAATGAAATTTATTTCAATTTCGTATTTTGTTTTTTAAATCAAAAGATTATCAGTCGTACTCAGCGAAGACAGTGTCACTGCTTTCGCTGCGCACTCTGATAAACAGTATCCAAATCAATCAAATCAACAAAACACAGTTTCACTTTTATTTTTAAATAAAAATATTTAAAAATTTCATCAAACTTTCAAAACTTTAGTTTTGACTCAAATCACAAATAAAACATCGACCAGTAGTTGTAACATATGTTCCATCTAAGTTATGTTTTATATTATGTCCATAAACCCCAAGCTCTGATACCAACTATAACGCCCCACCTCTATGCTCATAATAACAAAGAGTATTAAAAGAAATACTGTCTATTATTACGAAGAATAAGGCTGGATAGGAGCGGCCATCCGTAGTTGGTCTTACACTAATATTGGTTACCTCGATAGGAGTGGTATATACTTTTCATTTTTCATCTTATTTATTTACTCCCATCGACATACCCAATTACCAGTACAAAACAAACTACGATGGTTCATAATAGTTTAGGACATTAGATATAATAATAACACAGATAATATAGATGCGGAACATAGATAAAACAAAAGTCTCATATATATATATATATAACTGATGTCAGTTACAATATAGTTGACACAATACATATGATACAACTACAACCGTCGACTCAAGAAGTTATATATACAAGTACATTATCGACTAATATACATGAATACATATCAACTTAAAACAGACACACTGACTACTACAACAAGACGAAGACCACTTCAAATGATATAAAAAGTCTTCATAGCTCAACAACAACTCAAAGCAGGAAATCTACAACCTGAAATAACTCGGGTCTGACCCGAGTATTACATTCAAAAGAAAATAATACACGGGTCAGTCTAATTCAAACTCAGTTATTAGTGCATAAAAGCAATAATAATCAAATATCAAATAGACGACAGTCACAGAAATCTTGTATACCCGACTCCTCGATAAAAGAATCGGATAACGGCAGATATAACACTAAACAGTGTTATACAACAAATCAGCAATCCAAATCAATTTAAACAATTGAAATATCAATTTAAAAACAACAATGCTGATTGGCTGCAGTACACGCTAACGTGTACTGCCTCGCCAATATAGTCTATGAAATACTCAGAAGACCAATGAATCCAAAAGCCAACGGATCCAACTCAAATCAAAATGAACCATTTCAAAATACAACTTCAAAATATTTAATTGAACCAACGAAATAATTTAACAATCGAAATATCAACTAAATCTGTCAATCCTGCTAGGGCTGCAGTACACGCACGCGTGTACTGCCTCGCCACTACAAACAACTCAAAACAATACTAAACAAGATCAGAAGCAACAAGTGAAACAAGTTCAACATGTCACAAAGCAAGGCACAGTGAAATAGCAAACTGAAGGTGAGAGCACCAGGGATATGGCACTACAACACTCAACAGAAAAAGACGCAGATCAGCCTCATTAGAGAATAAGGTTACCAGTGAAGCACGATGACCAAATGCAATTGGATACAAAGCATCAATGCAACGTATCAGATTCGAGCAGAAAGACACAGACTCGAGTGGAAGTGAATTAATTGACACAAATCAATGTCAACAACATGAACTGGACAGTGTAGCAAGGATAAGGCAACAGAGGAATAATTAAAACAATGAACCAGCCTGCAAGATGAACCAACAAAGGCCAAAGCTCATGGCAACCACATATAAATGCATAAGTAATTCACAGGGGTAAACACCCTTGACTATAGGGTAAATAAAGCTCCAAGTGAAACACAATAAAACCCAATTGTTAAACAAGTTTAAAACAATGGGACATCAAAGATATAAATACAGCAGTAACACTGTAACCAGACTAAAATGGTAACTGGCAACAAGTGATGTACACACAAATGTAATAGTAGGATGTACCAAGGTGTATCAGTGCAACAGTAAACAAAGACAGGTATACCAAGTAGATAGTAAAGTGACATGAATAAGTTATACAAGTGAAACAGGCTACATGAACACAGTGAAGTACTACCCAATGCAGCTACATGAATGGTCACTGGCGTGTACACCTAACTGCATGCATGTGGTTGTGAAACAAGCTAATGCAAGCTAATATCATGAACAATGTACTAAGGCTACAACTTCACATAACCCAAACAGTACACCTGTATGCTAATAAGTCTCGACAAAAATCAAAATGTACACTTACAACATGTAACTGGACAGTGTAAACTCGACCAGAAGCGGTGAATACAAATGCAGCAGTGTAAACATCGACATGAACAAGGATGAAAAATTGGAAAGTGAAGTATCAAAGCCAGTGCTACCAAAAATTCAAATATGATCGAAGCCGAGTATCAAATGAAGTTCGGTTCAATATCTAAACCAATGTCGAAGACAACTCGAAACAAGTTCGAACTATATCAAGTAACCAGGAAGTCACGAAATCAAATCAAGTCAGAACTTAAGTTTATATGCAAATAAACAGTGTAGTGATGGAATTACAGTGATATGCAAATGCAACAGGTAAGGGATAATTCAAAAGCTACACAATATCAAAGTGCTACTAGAGGCGGTGGATAATATGGCAAAAGTCGAACAAGATCAACATTACAAAATCAAGTGTGCAGCCGAAGACAACTACGGGTCAAAGTCGACGCCGAAGCCAAAAAGGAAGACGAAAACAGTCGAGCAAATACATGTCAACAAAAATGCCAAACAAACCAAAGCCACAGATATAACTCAATGCAATCTCGAATCAAATCAAAAGGAAACAAAATAGCAAGGTAACCGAAATCACAGTGAAATCGTCAAAACAAAACTCAGGTCATCAAAGTCAATGACGAACTATTCAAAGCAACTGACCGGAATGAATGAGCAACAGGAAGCCAGAAGTTCTCACAACAAAACCAGTCGAAGTCAACTCGAAATCAGCATATCCAAAAGAATTCAACATCGAAAGATAACAAGAACAGAATCAATCATCAGAAAAACCCAAAACAAGCCAAGGAATCACGACCGAAGTCAGTACCAAAGTTCAAGGCCGAAACACAAAATCACTTGTACATGAATTCGAAATAGATGCAAGTTATTAAAAATTACTCACCTTTGCAAAACGAATTGGAGCAGCCGTTCGAATTGAGGAAGAGTCGAAGCCGTGGTCCTCAAGAACGATCGACAACAGCCAGCAACTCGTTGAATAAATCGAAGACCCAAAGTCGACGCCTTTGATTTCACGAGCCCTAGTTTTTGAAGACGAAAACGAGGCCGCCATTTATTTTTTCGCTCGTTTGATTTAGGGTTCGAAAAAGAAAGGGGGGACCGGGTTCTTGAACGGAGGAACCAATTTGCCTCTAGATATTATTATAACATAGCCCAAGATAGAAACATGGGCCAAGATTTTTAAATTTGTAAAATCACATATTTACTTAACCAATTTTGAACAAATTTACTACTGATTGAAACACTTAACAGCAATTAACCACTAAGTTAATCGTCATTTGACGATGATAAATTTTCACAAAATCCCGGGTCGTTACATGTTATTATTGAACCAAAGACTTCTTTTAAGGACTAACTGGGTTGAATTTGGACATTTTTGGAATTTTAACCAAAACCGAATTCCATTACTCCTAAAGTGGTATAGTGTTGATGAGGAGAATTAGTGTAAACAATCGTTAGCAAATGTAATGCTTAAATTGTAAAATTGGATTTTACTGATAAAGATGTGTAAGCGATAAAAAAATATCGACCCAAATATCACTCCACTAGCTAAGGTGATGAGGGAATGTTAATATTCGAATGGCATGATATTAATCGCTGACTGAATTTACACCTACGATTCGCACAACGGAATCTTATTTGTCTTCGAAACACCACCTAATTTGAATGATTTATAATAGTTATAAATTTATTAAATTAATTAATATCTGTAAAATATTAATTATTATTGTATTTATTATACGGGGTGCGTTTAGTAAAATGGGTTGCCTCAAGAATTGTTCTTGGCACTACTAGTAATTTATTATGTGTGTATATAAAAGTTGTATATGTGCACATCGATATACGATATCGATAGAGATTTAAATTAGATTTAAATAAAATAAATTACTATGGGTTTTTATGGAATTTTTGCCTATATTTGAATGGATATATGGTCAGCCTATAATTAGGCCTAACAATGGTACGGGTTTCGGTCTGAGCCCGGCCCAAACCCTTCATACTAATGCGGGTACGAGCTTTGCTTTTACTACCCAAGCCCAACCTAGGCCCAACCCGGTTACTATTAGGGTCGGGTACAGTTTTATCAAAACCTAGTCCGGTTAGGGCCCAACCCGACTATTAGTTTTCCATCGTATCAAAACATGAGTGTGTGTGTGTTATTTATTTATCATTTTGTTTATTTCCAATTGTTGATGTTTTTGTGTACTTTTGTTGTGAACTTGACTGCTTCATCGTCCAATTTATATGTTAACATTATTTGTATATAAATTTTACCGAAGTTGCAATTGTAAAAAAATGGTTTTAATATAAATATTTTGAGTTGGGACACGGGTATTACCTATTGGGCTTTAAAAGCCCATAGGGTCGGGCTGGGGTATTGGTTTGAAATACCCTACGGATTTGGGCCGAGCTTGGGTTTTAATTATTGTAATCGGCCTCGGGTCTGGGTTTTATAATACCCGGACCAAACCCGACTCACTGATAGGCCTACCTATAATGGGAGGAAGAGGGGATCTTGGTGTTTGAATTTATATGAAAGGAACATGCATATTTTTTTCTCTAACTCACATTATTAGTTCAAGCCCTAACCTCCAATTGTTTTTCTACTTTTCGGAACATTTCTTCCCATTCGTGGACGCATTACCCATTAGGCCTACTTCCATCTTTTAACTCCATTACATCAAATCAATTACTTACAATTAGATCTAGTGGGGATGCATTGATTGCTTGCAACAGTGGTGTTATTAGAATCTAGAAGACCGGTTGATCAAGATGTGGTTCTTAGGCTAAGGTAATTTTCTGTTTACATATTTATATGTCATAACCATTATAACAATTTTATATATATGATAATTATCACCCATAAAATTAGTGCATTAAATAAATTTCAAATAACGAATCTCTATGAATCTAATGTTTAAAATTAGAAAGAAATATTAAAAATAAATATGTGTAATTTAATTTTCGGCCATAGATATTTTTTACAAGCATATAATATTTTTATAAATATTATAAACATTTTTTTCTAAAATGTATATTTACTATTTCTAAAACCCAAAATAATTTAATCCAGTTTAAATATATATAAATATTCATTAAATCATTTAATATCATTTGGCAAATATAAAAAAATTCTAGTCAAAATGAATTTTTAATATATATATAATATATATTTATTACTAACCATTTAATATAATGTTGCATTTAATTTTATTAAAAATTATATAAATATATTAATTAAATTTAATATATTTGGCTAATAGAAATAAAAATAGTAAATTTAAATTTTTGGTCAAAATATTTTTTATTGTTATATATTTACATAAATTAATTTATTATTTAACACATCGGTTATTATTAATAATTTTATATATACTTATATTCAATTTATAAATTTAATTTTGGATTAAAAATATTTTGACCAAGTGACACATTGGATATATTTTATGAATTTTAAAAAATTTATAATATATCTATAAATTCTTTTACACGTTAAATTATTTTAAGTGTTTAAATAAAAATACACATATACGCACGCGCACACACAATATAAAAACACAAAAATATATTAATAAAATTAATTTTAGCAGCATATTATTCGTTATATTATGTATTTAAATTTAGTAAAGATATTTTAAATAATAATCTTTGTAACGATCCGTAAATTTAACGATTTAAATAATGTAATTAACTAAAAAAATTCGTGAAAATAAACAATAAAATTTAGAAATGAAAATTTGATATTTGTAATACGCCTATTTTAACATAGCAAGTGGTAGATTTTTATCGAAAAATTTGCAAGTTTGTTCGGTTGTGAAATTTCAATTTAAAATCAATTAAAATTTGCTGAAAATAAAATATTTTTGAAATATGAATATTTTTATATAAGAAAAATGTAGAACATTTTCTGAGTGAGACGTCTTAATTCGTTGCGTCAAATTTGGATTGCTCTAGCCCCGTTTAACTTATTTTCGGCGATTTAGCAGCATTTTTGGCAACGAAAATCGAGTTTTAATAGGTTGGTCGTGTCTTTGATATCTGTGCACCATCTTGTTCGTCTTATCACACTGATCTCCGCAGTATATTCATTTGTGTGTTTCGGCGTCCGGTACACGGCGAAATCTGCGAAACGATTAGTTGTATCGGTTCCGCATTTGAGCCTTTTGGTTTCCTATGTCCTTTCATTGTCCTCCGTGAGGAAGCTAATAGCCACTAGCTATTAATAATTCCTAGAATTTCAACTATTGACTATTACTATTCCACCATTTCACTTTATATATTCTTGTTCATTTCCTTCATTCATTCTTTCTTCCTTTCGTTTTCTGTCTTGCTTTTGAGAGAAAATAAGGTAAGCATTTATATATAGGTTTATGTAACTTGCTCGTTTCTTTCCACTTCATCCAAAACCTTGCCGAACGCCTCACCACCGCATTGCCGCCAGTCCACCCAGTGCTCCACCTCCTTCCACCACTAACCGCCTTCACCCAGCTTTCCTCCACCGCCTTTACCACGCTAGTCACACCTACACCAAACGCCGAGAGCCTTCCCTTCTCCACACTCCAACGGCCTTACCTCACACGTGCCACAACCCCGCAATAGCCAAAGCACCCAACGCCACCTCTCGAACAGCCTCACCCCACACCGAATGCCAGACTTGCATCCACGTCCTCCGCCCAAGCAGCAGCCAACCAATCCCAAGCAGCCAAACCCGACACTCCTCTAGCCACCTTGCATCGCTTAACCCTCTGCCTTCCCATCGCAGTACAGTTCTCCCCTCCAACGCCTTGCTCCTCCCTCTGCATCTCCACCCGAGCCACCTTCTGCGTAACCACAGCCATTTTCTCTCCCGCTGCCTTGTCACTCCACCTCGCCGCATAGCCGCCTGAACTCCTTGCTCGACCGCTCCACACAGCAGCTTCCAACACCAAAGTCTTCCTTCCTCCTTGCCGAGCAATAACCCCTAGCCCCTTCTCTTTCTTAAATATATATATATATATATATCTTTTCCATTTAATTTAAGCTATCTAGTTTTGTCGCTGTCCAGTTATTTGCCTTGTGTTTGCTGTCTGGGGATCATTACAACAGCAGTTTTCTGTTTCGTTTATCCGTGTGCGTGTGCGTGTGCGTGTGTGTGTCCATGTCCGTTGCTTTAATTCTCGTTGTTTCTCTAGCCTTGAAAGGTGTGCGATCACTCACGATTAAAATTCTTATGTTTAGTAAATTTATATTCACATGAAATGGCGATTGAAATATGTTGTTAAATTTGAATTGGTTAGTGAATATGGTATGTTAATATTTAAAATTGTTTACCTAGGACATATGACACCATAACCTATTGTAAATATATTATATTTAAATTGTTAATTATGATATATGCCTATCATTGATATGTATGTCATTTTATGCTATTATTCTATTGTTCTCACACTGCAAGTACTCTGTTAGTTTAGGAAATCCATATGGGTTGAAATGATACATACCCTAACGATCTTATAGATTAGGGAAAATCGTTATGGGTTGAAATGATAAACCCAAGCGATTTTATTGATAATAAAATTTTGGGATTGCGGGTTGAAATGATATATACCCGTAAATTTTAAATTATTGCGGGTTGAAATGATAAATATCTGTATCACTTGACCATAGGATAAAAAACTACATACGGACACTATTGGTCGATTTTAAAATGAATTTTAAAATTTTGGAAAATATATGTGTTTTAATAAATATTGATTTTTTTAATATAATATAAAGATAATTTATTTTAATACGTTTGTAAAATTTAGATTTTTAAATTATATGTTTGGAAATTTTTAATTTATAAGTTAAGTTTTGAAAATGTAAATTATAAGATTTTACTTATATCTTTATTATTTTTAAAACATATAAATAAGATTTAATTTAATAAAATTTAATTTAACTAATATATATATATATAATATGTTTAAAATATTTATTTACAATTTATATTAATATTTTGAAAATAGATTTTAGTAATAACTTTAAATAAATAAAGGTTGGAATGATAAATTAAATTTGATTTGTAATTTAATTTGTTTAAGAATTGAATTTAAATAAAAATTGATTGAACTTATTGATTTTTGAAATTTTTAAAGATATGGCTTTATAACGAGATAACTTGATTTTGATTAAGGTGATTAAATGAATATTTCAAATTTAAAAAAAAAATTGAAATTGAATATTTGATTTTGATTTAATTTTGTGATTTGAGATTTTATTTAAATGTTTATAAAAGTGATTTTATAAAATGACCACGGTGTGAAATAAGCGTTAGGTTGTTCAAGAGACCGGGATCGGATATTGTCATACTCTCTACCAATACCGAAAACCACTTTAACAATTGTGCACGTGGTGGAGAATCCAGAACGAAGTAGGATGGTTTGGCTAACATTACTGTATGAGGTATGAACGTAGCCCTAACCCCCTCAGGTCAGCTTGATATGACTAAAATAGGAGCCACGCCAGGCCAAGTGAGTTCGCTCCTTCGATCGAGCATGCTTCTTCGAAACCATATCTATTACTTTGGTGATTTGATTTTTGTGTGCACACCTTTGATTATGGGAGTGTGTCTCAAGGTGGACGGTAGTAGCTGCTATGCGTTACCACTAGTCCAGATTCGCAAAATGGAAGTATCCTACCCTAGGCATTGCCTTGTGTGCCTTGTCATATGCCTTATCGAGCCCATTACGAGTTTGGTTTGTGTAGTACACTATTGAGTGCCCTCTAATAGCCCTCTAGTTTACGGAGGAATTACGGTACTATATAGACTACGACATTTATATAAAAATGTGTTAAGGGGGGTATGGGTAATGCCTTAACGCTATTTTGATATTTTATTTTACTGTAGACATTATCTATGTAACGTATTGTACTATGTATGTAGATAGTTTGACGGATCCTTAAAGGATGGAATCCCAAACATCCTTTAAGTTATATTACATTTCACTTGAGTTGATTTACTAGCATAAGAATGTTAATCCTGACTTGAGTGTTTTATGTTTTGCTTTATGCTTGGGTCAGCCTGAGTGTTACAACATTTGAGACTCACCTTTGGAGCTTGGAACTTTTCTTGGAGATCTATCTTTATCTGTTCAGCTTTCAGTTATTTCCAGTTATTTATGTTCAGATTTGTCATTTTCTTTTGTATTAAACACTTCTATGTATTTGGGATTTCTGTTGTACTTTTCTTTAGACTCTGATGTTTCTGTAGTAGCTTCATGAACTACTATTTATCTATTCAGATGCGTATTATTGTATTACTCCGCGTTTGTGATTCTATGATTGATTTATTTACTGTATATGCCAAGTTTTGCCAAATATAAAAAACAATATGTTGTTTTGAGCAATTCAAGCCTGACATGTATGGATGATTATCGATTTGAATGGTTCGAAATAGCGGGTCGTTACAGTTGGTATCAGAGCCAGGTTTAGGAAAAACTTAGCATATGGAATAAAAACTCATTAGATATACGGTAGTAATACCCTAGAATGAGTGGGATTGATTATGGAATCATCTTCGTTCGAGCTTGAAATCTTAGTTAGGATTTCCTTTGATTAGGATTTTTTTGAATTTTGGAACTTTACTTGTTCTAAAATCTATTCTTGTCTTTTCCATATGAGTAACCATAGGAACGTTCGAGGTAGGGGTCGTGGAAATGCCCTCGCACCACCGGTTGTTGCTCCAGTTCCGCCAGCTCAGCCAGTTAGATTCACCATTCTTTGTAAGGAGTACTCTCAGCTTGGAGGTACCAAGTTTACTGGAGCAGAGAGTATTATTGAGGCTCAGCAATGGCTGAAGAGTTGAGAGAGGATTTTCACCGGACTTGAGATCACTGATGCTCGGATGTGTTAGTTAGCTCTTGGCAATTGTAGGAGTCCGCTCAAGATTGGTTGGAGTCTGTTACTGCTCAGACTATCGAGGCTAATATCACTTGGCAGCAGTTTAGGGATGCTTTTGTGGCTTATTGGATGCCCGAAGCCGAGAAGTCTCAATTAATAGGGCATTTATGGACCTTGAGCAAAGGGATATGTCATTTGCAGAGTATGTGAGGAAGTTCAATGAGTTATCTAAGTTTGGACCGAGCTTGATTGACACCCTGCTCAAGAAGAATGAGAAGTTTATCCATGGTGCTCGCCCGAAGTATTATGACCGTTTGATTAGTCATGTTCACGGAACCTTCACTTCTCTTATGGATATGGTCACCAGATTTGAGAACCCTAATTTAAGAGGAAAGCAGGCTGTGTCAGCATCTCAGGGAAATTCTATTAGTTCGAAGAAGAGGAAGCCCAATTTTCAACAGTAGAAGAAGAAATGGAAGAATTCTAAGGGTATTGGTTATTCTTCTCAGAAGCTATCTCTTGACTTATCTTCCATCAATTGTTTCAAGTTGGACTAGAAGGGTCATTATGCCAACAACTGTCCATCTCCTGCCGGAGTTTCTATTCATCCAGCCCAGACAACCAAGAACAACCTTTGCCACCTTTTCTTGCAGCCCGGCCACTTCAAGAAGGATTGTCCCACTCAGTAGAGAGGCAAGACATCTGGAGTCTTTGCCATGACCTCTTCCACTCCTCCTTCTGCCAGTGATACCCAAGGTACTCTTTAGAGCGCCTTTACTTTGTAAGATTTTCCTGTTCGTTTTCTTTTTGATACTGGAGCATCCCATAGCTTTATTTCTGTTGATCTCTGTAATAAATTTGAGCACATCTTGCAACCCAATTGGCAACTTCATCATTACGTATGACTAATCCCATCTGCGGTCTCGCCAACCTTAGTATGATTTGTAAAGGGGTGAAACTCCTTTACAAGAAGCATCGTTTTACCGGAGATTTCTATGTTCTAGGTTTCAATGCATTTAATATCTTACTTGGAGGTGATTGGTGAAAGCGATATGATGCGGTTATTTCTTGTAAGGCTCGAACAGTTTCTTTAGTAAGCAAGCTGGGCGAGTCTTTAGTAATCGAATGTCGAATGCCTCAGGATTATGCAGGTAGTTTTATCTTTTCGCTAGATGCTCAACCTAGTAATCTTAACTTTACCCCGATAGTCAAGGATTATCCTGATGTTTTTGGTGAAGTCGCTTCTCTTCCTCCCAAGTAGGAAATTGAATTCTGCATCGATCTGATGGTTCATTGAGGATATGTGTTGATTATAGAGTGCTGAACAAGCTTACTCTTAAGAACAGATATCCTATGCCTCGTATCAATGATATGTTCGATCAGCTCTATGGAGCTAAAATATTCTCTCAGCTTGATCTTGCTACCGGTTTTCACCAGCTTCGTGTA
Source organism: Allium fistulosum (assembly GCA_030737815.1). Lineage (NCBI taxonomy): Eukaryota > Viridiplantae > Streptophyta > Magnoliopsida > Asparagales > Amaryllidaceae > Allium > Allium fistulosum. The sequence goes on from CM060906.1 coordinate 875,883,493, forward strand.
GCTGAGGAAAGCATTCCCAAGACAGCTTTCCAAACAGAGAATGGTTTCTATGAATGGTTAGTCATGCCCTTTGGATTAACCAATACTCCTGCCTTCTTCGTCGATTTCATGAATCGCGTTTTTCGCGATGTTCTCAACATGTTTGTCTTGGTTTTCGTTGATGATATTCTCGTCTTTTCTAAGTCAGAGAAGGAGCATGAATCTCATTTGAGCTATGTTCTCCAAACTCTTGGGAAACATTAGTTAATAGCCAAGTTTTCTAAATGACATTTCTGGAGGGATGAAGTCTGATTCCTTAGGCACATTGTTTCTGAAAATGGAGTCTCGGTTGACCCGGTTATGGTCACCGCAATTAATGTAAGTTTATCCACCTTTCCTCTTTTGTAATTTAATTATCTTATCTTCCTTTGAACTTACCCACCTTATTCTATTTCCAGGATTGGGAGGCACCTGAGACTCCTTCCGATATTCGTAGCTCTTTGGGCCTTGCCGGTTATTATCAGATATTCATTAAGAATTTTTCTCGAATAGTTGCACCTCTCACTACTTTGACTCGTAAGAATGCTAAGTTTGTTTGGAGTGATAAGTGTGAAGCAGCATTTAATGACTTGAAGCAAAAGCTTACTACTGCTCATGTTCTCACCGTTTTGAATGGGAGTGAAGGATTATCGGTTTATACTAATGCTAGTCAAGAAGGTTTGGGTGCCGTCTTGATGTAGGATGGGAAGGTCATTGCTTATGCCAGTCGTCAGTTGAAGCCCCACGATGCCAACTATGCCACTCATGATTTGGAATTGCTTGCTGTTGTGTTTGCTTTGAAGTTATGGAGGCACCGTCTTTTGGGAACTAAGTTTGAGCTTTTTACGGATCATCAGTCTCTTAAGTATATTTTCACCCAAAAGGATTTGAACCAGAGGTAGTTTAAACGGCTTGAGTTCTTAGCATCTTATGACCTCGACATCAACTACACTCCTGGGAAAGCTAATGCTGTGGCCGATGCCTTAAGTCGGAAGAGAGCCATGTTATGTCAGAATGTAGCTTCTTCCTCTCTTATAAATCGTATCGCAGCCAAGCAGGATGAAGATGAGATGCTTAAGCTCATGAAGGAGAATATTCAGAATAGGGAAGGTGATAACTAGAGTGAGTTAGGAGCACAAATTGATCAAAATGGAGTTCTGAGGATTAATAACTGCATTTGTGTTCCGAATGTCGACGGATTGAGGCAAAAGGTTCTTAGGGAGAATCATCAGTCCAGACTCTCTATCCACCCGGGTGTCCGAAGATGTTTCAGAATATGAATAGGTTGTATTGGTGGAGTGGTATGAAGCGGGATATCTCCATTTATGTCAGTAGATGTGCCACTTGTCAACAGGTCAAGGCTGATCACCAAAAGACTGCTGGATTGCCGCAATCCCTTGAGATTCCCATTTGGAAGTGAGATCAGGTTTCTATGGACTTTATTGATGGTTTACCGAGGACTAGAAGGGGTAACGAGAGTATATGGGTAGCTATCGATAGATTGACCAAATCCGTTCATTTTATTCCGGTCAAGTCGAATCGAACCTCTTCGAGCTTGGTAGAGGTTTATATGAGAGAGATTGTCCGACTCCATGGTGTTCCATCTAGCATTGTTTGTGATCGTGGTCCTATCTTTACCAGCAAGTTCTGGAAAGCTTTTCAGGAAGCTTTGGGTACTCGTTTGAACCTTAGTATAGCTTACCATCCTCAGACTGATGGTCAGACGGAAAGGGTAAATCAGATTCTAGAAGATCTCCTTCGTGCCTATGTTCTTGATTATGGAGGATCTTGGGAAGATCATCTCCATCTCGTTGAATTCACCTATAATAACAGCTATCGGGTATAACTTCATTTTTTGAATTCTAAATCATCTTAAACTTTAATCAATTTAATCCCATTCTTTTGAATTCAGGCAAGTATCAAGATGTCTGAGTTTGCCGCTCTTTGCGAATGATCTTGCAAATCTCCATCTTGCTGGATTGAATCCGGTGATCGCTTAGTTCTTGGACCTGATATGATTCTGGAAGCATCCAAGAAGGTTGAGGAGATTAGGAGGAAGATGAGGATTGCTCAGGATAGGTAGAAGAAGTATGTTGATAGGCGGAGAAGGGATTTGGAATTTTTAGTGGGTGATCAGGTCTTTCTTAAGGTCTCGCCAATGAAGAATGTGGTTCGTTTTGGTCGGAGAGGGAAGCTTGCTCCTAGATTCATTGGTCCTTTCTGCATCTTGGAAAGGTTTAGTCCTTTAGCTTATAGAGTGGATCTGCCGGAGAAGCTAGCGGGTGTGCATAACGTGTTTCACATATCTCACCTTCGCAAATATATGCATGATCCATCCTTGATTGTTTAGCCTACTTTATTAGAGAATTTGAATGACGAGCCAAATCTCACTATTGAGAGGAACCCACTTCTTACTGTCGATAGAGGTACGAAGCAGCTTAGGAGGAAATCTGTCAGTCTGGTCAAGGTACAGTGGAGTACAGATGATCGGGATTGCACCTGGGAAACTGAGGAGTCCATGCGTGCTTCGAATCTTGAATTGTTTGTCTTAGGTATTATTCTTTTGAATTTATTTTATCTTTCTGTTTGCTTCTATTCTCCTATCTCGTTCCTTTTCGGGGACGAAAAGTTTTGAGTGGGGGAGTGTGTAAAGACCCGTAAATTTTAACGATTTAAATAACGTAATTAACTAAAAAATTTCATGAAAATAAACAATAAAATTTAGAAATGAAAATTTGATATTTGGAATACGTCTATTTTAACATAGCAAGTGCCAGATTTTTATCGAAAAATTTGAAAGTTTGTTCAGTTGTGAAATTTCAATTGAAAATCAGTTAAAATTTGCTGAAAATAAAATATTTTTTAAAATTTGAATATTTTTATATATGAAAAATGTAGAAAATTTTCTGAGTGAGACGTCATAATTCGTTTCGCCAAATTTGAACTGCTTTAGCCCCGTTTACCTTATTTTCGGCGATTTAGCAGCATTTTTGGCAACGAAAATCGAGTTTTGATAGGTAGGTCGTGTCTTTGATATCTATGTACCATCTTGTTCGTCTCATCATGCTAATCTCCGCAGTATATTCATTTGTGTGTTTCGGTGTCCGGTACACGGCGAAATCTGAGAAAAGATTAGCGGTATCGTTTCCGCATTTGAGCATTTTGGTTTCCTATGTCCTTTCATTGTCCACCATGAGAAAGCTAATAGCCACTAGCTATTGATAATTCCTGTAATTTCAAATATTGGTTATTACTAATCCACCATTTCACTTTATATATTCTGGTTCATTTCAATTCCTTAATTCTTTCTTCCTTTCGTTTTTGTCTTGCTTTTGAGAGAAAAGAAGGTAAGCATTTATATATAGGTTTTTGTAACTTGCTCGTTTCTTCCCACTTCATCCACAACCTTGCCGAATGCCTCACCATCCCATCGCCGCCGGTCCACCCTGTGCTCCACCTCCCTCCACCACTAACCGCCTTCACCCAGCCTTCCTCCACTGTCTTTACCACGCCACTCACACCTAAACCAAACGCCGAGAGCCTTCCCTTCTCCACACTCCAACAGCCTTACATCACATGCACCACAACCCCGCAACAGCCAAAGCACCCAGCGCCGCCTCTCGAACGGCCTCACCCCACACCAAATGCCAGACTTGACTCCACGTCCTCCGCCCAAGCAGCAGCCCACCACTCCCTCATCTGCCTTTTCCCCCTCAGTTCCGCCACCGAATGTCACCCCTAGCAGCCAAACCTGCCACTCCTCTAGCCACCTTGCATCGCCTAACCCTTTGCCTTCCCCTCGCAGCACAGTTCTCCCCTCCAATGCCTTGCTCCTCCCTCCACATCTCCACCTGAGCCACCCTCCGCGTAACCACAGCCATTTTACCTCCCGTCGCCTTGTCACTCCACCTCGCCGCATAGCGGCCTGAACTCCTTGCTCGACTGCTCCACATAGTAGCTTCCAACCCCAAAGTCTTCCTTCCTCCTTGCCGAGCAGTAACCCCTAGCCTCTTCTCTTTCTTATATATATATATATATATATATATATATATATATATATTTGTTTTCCATTGAATTCAAGTTATCTAGCTTTGTCGTTGTCCAGTTATTTGCCTTGTGTTTGCTGTCCGGGGGTTCATTGCAGCAGCAGTTTTCTGTGTCGCTTATCTGTATGCGTGTCCGTGTCCGTTGCTTTAATTCTCGTTGTTTCTCTAGCCTCGAAAGGTGAGCGATCACTCACGATTAACATTCTCATGTTTAGTAAATCCATATTCACATGAAATGATGATTGAAATATGTTGTTAAATTTGAATTGGTTAGTGAATATGATATGTTAATATTTAAAATTGTTTACCTATGACATATGTCAGCATAACCTGTTGTAAATATATTATATTTAAATATTTAATTATGATATATGTCTGTCATTAATATGTATGTCATTTATGCTATTATTCTATTGTTCTCACACTGCAAGTTCTCTGTTAGTTTAGGAAATCCCTATGGGTTGAAATGATACATACCCGAACGATCTTATAGATTAGGGAAAATCGTTATGGGTTGAAATGATAAACCCAAGCGATTTTATTTATTTAGAAATTTTGGGATTGCAGGTTGAAATGATATATACCCGTAAATTTTAAATTATTGCGAGTTGAAATGATAAATATCTGTATCACTTGACCATAAGATAGAAAATTATATACAGACACCATTGGTTTATTTTAAAATGATTTTTACGATTTTGGAAAATATATGTGTTTTAATAAATATTGATTTTTTTAAATATAGTTTAAAGATAATTCATTTTAATATGTTTGTAAATTTTAGATTTTTAAATTATATGTTTGGAAATTTTAATTTATAAGTTAAGTTTTGAAAATGTAAAGTGTAAGATTTTACTTATATCTTTAATATTTTTAAAACATATAAAAAAGATTTAATTTAACTAATATATATATATATATATATTAAATATGTTTAAAATATTTATTTACAATTTATAATAATATTCTGAAATAGATTTTTGTAATAACTTTAAATAAATAAAGGTTGGAAAGATAAATTAAATTAAATTTGTAATTTAATTTGTTTAAGAATTGAATTTAAATAAAAATTGATTGAACTTATTGATTTTTGAGATTTTTAAAGATATGATTTTAAAACGTGATAACTTGATTTTGATTAAGGTGATTAATTGAATATTTCAAATTTTTTTTCAAAAAATTTGGAATTGAATATTTAATTTTGATTTAATTTTGTGATTTGAGGTTTTATTTAAATGTTTATAAAAGTTATTTTATAAAATGACCACGGTGTGAAATAAGCGTTTGGTTGTTAAAGAGACCGGGATCAGATATTGTCATACTCTCTGCCAATACCGAAAACCACTTTAACAATTGTGCACGTGGTGGAGAATCCAGAACGAAGTAGGATGGTTTGGCAAACGTTACTGTATGAGGTATGAATGCAGCCCTGACCCCTTCAGGTCAGTTTGATATGACAAAAACATGAGCCATGCTGGGCCAAGTGAGATCGCTTCTCCGACCGAGCATGCTTCTTCGAAACCATATCTATTACTTTTGTTTCAATTTATTTATGATATAGTGCTGACATGCACAATTAATAAATGAATGATAAACTCTAAACAGCAACATTTTATTATCTAACTAGTTTCCTATTAAGTATATTACATCGGAAAATTCATTAGCACACACATCGATTAAAAAGGTACTTAGAGTACTATTATTACTTCTATTTTAGTGTCAAGATTTTCTTTAATTGAATTAATAGAGATTTTATTTTTTTAATATATTCTTCAAAACTAATATTATTATCTTTTTTTATAACAAGGTTTGAAATCAAAATAAAATAAAACAAGGAAATTGTATATATTAAATTTTCCATAGGTGTTTTTGTATTATTAAAGACTCTTTGATTTCTTTCAAACCATATATACCGACATATTATTGTCAAAATAGTGTCAAAAATTAATCTATGAAATCCAATATACTAAAATCTAAGACTATGCCAATATAATTCACAATAATATCTCTATTTGTTATATTAAAATCAAAATATTAAGAGTATTTGTAATAATAAATTAAGTGATATGACACTCAAAATATAAATGTGGAATATTTTCCATTCACCTTTGCAAAAAATCATTTATTATCAATAACTGTATATTCATTTTTCAAAATTCCTTTGTATTTCAATTTTCATGTATAATTAATCACATATAAATTTTTGTCTTTAGTGGAGTATTACCTTTCAAAATATATTTCAATATATTCTACTTTGGTCCTGAAAAATTTAGAGGTTTACAAAAGGAGTGCGATGAATAGGTTTTACTCACATCCTAACACCATATTCTAATGTCATTTTTATTATATATGTTGTATAGTTCTAATTTAGCACAAAGCAAAGTAAATTGAGATAAAGTAATTCCAACTAGTATAACTAAATTCCTATGAAAAAAATTAATTTGGTCTATATATTTCTAAAGCTCATTTTTAGAATTACATATTTCATAAAGTGCTTTAAATACCTTGTTTAGGGAATAACTGATATCCAACGATCATGCCAACATAGAGTGTTATTTCCTGAATGTACCACACTATTAATTCCTAATTTATAATTACATTACTTTTTATTGTTGATTTCCAAAAATGAAAAATATTACTTGTATTACTAATAGTAGTAGGATGAAGATTATATGTAGCACCATACCATTGGTTCAATATTAATTCTTTCCAAATTAATTTTTCATTGTTATCAGTAAATTTCCATATCTATTTTCCTAATAAAGATGTATTCAAATTGTGTAAATTTATAATACATATCCCTGCCTCCACTTTATATTTACATACTATTTTCTAATTAACTAAACAATTCGAACTATTATTAGGCGTATCCCCACTCCATAGGAAATATCTCCTAATTTTATCGATTAGCCATTTTGGAAAAGATAAAACAACGTCTTGTATATGGGTAGTGCTGACGAAACTGAGTAAATAAGAACTATCCGACCCACTTTCGATAAAAATTTACCATCCCACTTGGAAAGCCTTTTATTGATTTTATAAATTATTATTAACCAATCATCATGTTTGAGTTTAGTTGGCTTTATAAAAAATCCTAAGTATTCTATGGGAAAATTCATAATTTTAAAATTCAATCACTACTAAAAATATTCAATTAAAGACTGAAGATTAAAAATTGAAATTTTTATGTCTTTAATTGAAGACCAATTAATCACTGAAAACGTTAGCCTTTAGTTTTTGTTAATAGTGGCTGAAATTCAGTTTGTAGTAGGTCTGTAAAATTTGACACCATTTACAAACAAATTTCAGTCTTTAGCTTGATTACTAATTGGTTTCTAAATTACTTAACTGCTAATGGTTAAGGATTTTATTTTATTTTGAATCCAATGGTTAAATTTGGTGATCCATGTCATATTAAATAATTAGTTCGGTATAATTACAAGTAACAGCATTTCCCTAAGTAACTTATGTGCATGACCCACGTTCTCATTCTCCACTTAGAAAGCTTTCTCATTTCTTCCTTACGTAGTAAAATAAAATCATCACCAAATATTCAAACCTACCACAACCAACACCATCCTCTTTGATGTACCTTCGATGTTGCCTCTTCTTATCTATAACTTCGATATCCATTCATACAAATTGAGGATATCTTATACCAGTGAGATGAACTTGTGCCCTACATGGCTATTCGGGTTAGATAAAACAAAAATTGATAAGTACATTTAGATCTGAGTACTTTCTTAATTCTCTCTGATAACAATTCCATTAACCAAAGAGAAAGGTTTCTTCTTTCATCTATTGAGATCCAACTGAAAAGATGATTTGGTTTGCTGAAGTTCCTGTAATAAATAGATTCCTAATATTTTGGTCGATGTAGAAAAGTTTTCAAGAATGCATATAGGTTTGGTAGTTTGAGCGGATATGATTTTGGTAATTCTTCTGATTTGCAAAATGCAAATGTTGGTAATTTAGGTGGAGGTGATATTTATACTAAAACGAGATAGAGAAGGGAGCAGCAAGTTGAGATTAGTTGCTAGTTTGAGTTGATAAATAGTTAAACAAATTATGTTGGCAATATGAGTTTGCCTTATGAACGAGCATGTTATGGCCATTGCTTCATTTTATCAAGTAAACTATTCAATTCATAATTATGCAATGTTTAATCCTGAAAAGAATTCTAGTTGTTCACTTGCTTTTTATAAAAGTTCAACACAATTTATCTAGTTATACTAGGATCTTTAAAAACAAATATGTTATTCATTTTATAAAAAAAATCTAGAAAGACAATCTGTAAAGATGTAAATTTGCACTGTTAAGTTAAGAATATGTTTTCAAGAATGTATATGTTCTGTTATATATATATATATATATATATATATATATGTGTGTTCTCAACAGAAGCATATGTTTTTTTAACACCTCGTAAAATTAGCGATAATTAATAAATAACTAATAAGGCTTAAAAAGTAGAATTTGAGCAAATTTTCGAATTCGGTCATGATACTTGCACCATTGCATTCGTGACGATTTCTTGAGCAGCTTTCATATTCGGAGTTTCACGATCGGAGTTCAAACGAAAAAGTTATTAGCGTATGAAGTTTTAGGAGCGAAAATAATTAAATACGAAAAAAGAAATAAATTATAATAAATGCAGGACTCCATCAGTCAACCCCCACTTAGGGCCAATGGACCGCTAGTGGTTGATTGGTCATATAGTGGCGACTAAGGATTGTACCTTAGCCAACGACCTGGATTTAATTATTTTAATCCAATGGTTACGATTTATTCGTACGCATGTAAATAAAGGCCTAACCCGTCACTTCTCTTCTCATATTTTCTGATCCAAAAAGTGAAGCTCTGTCGTTTTCCTTTCTCCGCTATTTATAAAAATTATAAAATATTATATATACACACATACACACACACACAAAATTGGAGAAGGCCGAAAATAAAAGGTAAGAAGAGAAGAAGCGAATCAATACTATGAAAAAAGGTAAATTTCAATCTATATTGCCCTTAACCTCCAATCTCTTCTCATATCCATAATTCTAATAATACGTTTATACCTTGTTATACATATTCTTTTGGATTAGAATGGAAAACGATGTCAAGTAAAAGATTGGATTCAGATTTGGGAGATTTTGAAAGCTGAAAAGGTGAGTGGAAAATTATATAATTTATTTATACATTGATTGAATTCTTATTTAGATATTGCACCTAAATTAGATTTGATGAATTGTAGGCTTAAAACAAATGTATATGATTATCGCCTACATATTCAATATAATAGGTAATTGGAATAGGAATAGTATGAACAAACTAATCTATTGAATTCTGTCATTGTAGAAGGTTTGTAAAGTGTATTCTTGATCTATAATTTGGTTGTAAATTTGGTTGCCCTTGTTGAATTAGAATGTGAATTTCTATGTTTTGATTTATTTGGAGTAGGTTATGTGTAATTTCCATGGATGATCCAATTCTAAAATATGTGTAAATGTATGTCGTTTGAATTAACAAGGGATATACCAAAAAGTGAAAAAGATGTGAAAGATATGGATATTCTTTTCCATAGTTTACACTATCTATTCCAATAAAAAACGATAATTCCTTGTAATTTCAGACAAAGCAAAGATCTCACTTTTGGTTAATTTACGGAAAATTATAGCGGTAATCGTATTTAGAACGATAGCTTTGATAAATTAAAATATGGAAATGAATGTTCTAGTTCGGCAATTAATAAATAGAAATAACACACATATGTATAACCATGCTTAATGTTCAAATAAATAGTGTAATTTATGACTATATATAGTTATTAACAGCATAATAATTAACGGACTAGATGGACAGTAGTTACAAATTTAATAGGAAATAAATTTGTAATTAATAGAGTGTTAAAAGGGAATTAAATAGGGACTAGTTAGGGAAATTAATATGGCATTTGTGGAGGAATTGAATAGATATAATATGTGGATTTTGAAATTGGTTAATAGATTAAAGGGATTAAATGAGGATTGATTATAGATTGTCCAATTTTGACATTAACGACCAATTATTATGGGTAATAGACAGTTATTAGACATTACAAGGAAACCAAAGCCTAAACGTATAAGTTAGGAATAATAACACAGCGAACAGGTAAGTATCAATGCTAATAATTATACATAGAAAGCAATATAATTTTCATAGTAGGAAATTATATAGCTTAAATTATCGTTTAGGACAAACATGAATCAATCGGCCTAGCCCAACACTTAGGATTTGGGTGGTAGGTTTGGTTTAGTAGGTTGGGGTGCGAGGCCAATAGAGTTACAAAATAGAAGTCTGCCCTTCATTTAGAGGCTTCTGGCAGTTGTGTACACTTACTACTAATATGGGATATTTCCGACCATAGGACCCGTGGGGAAGGGTTATGCATTGCGATATGAAAGGGAAAATATATCAAGGGTTTTCCTCAAATTTGAAGTATTAAATGACCCATTACCTTTTGGAAAATTTTGTCTGCTTCATATCAATTAAGATGTGGTAAGTAACTGAAAGGTACAGTTTCCTTGACTTACTTAAGTTAGTCTAGATGGGATGTCAGCTGCGGAGGTTCGGCGGTCTATGCCAGTTGTTCGTACTGGTATTTAGTAGTAAGTCTGGCATATAAGCTTTGACGCCTAGCGATCCCTAGTGAGTGGTAAAAACCACTTAGGCTATACCCTGATGGATTTTGCTTCCAACTAGTGTAGAATCTGTATGGGAGACACACAAACATCAAGGTAGATGGTTAGGTGAAAATTAGTTTAGTAGAGATGGGATAGTTAACCCTTAGATGAGTCTTTGAGTTGCGTTAGTAGTAAAATAATTAAATTATATATTATATTGCAAAACCGTATATATGGGTCATCGGTCTCTATAGCTAGAACCGATTGACTAGCGTTGACGTTGCGAAGGGTGCGCTTCAGGGACTTAGGTAGTAAATGGACGATGGGTCTGCTGCCTTAATATTTAAGAAGTATTAAGTAGCCAAGGTTTTGAGTAGTGTAAAGATGTATATATGTACATAGGCATATGTATATATAGTATACCTTGGAGAAGGTAAGGTTAGGCATGTTAGTTCCTGAGATAATGATTTTGATGACAAAAACCTTAGGACTTGTTATAAAATATAAATACTATTATATTTGTCTAGATATATATGTATATGCAGGATATATATATATATGTGTTGGTACTGAGAATGAAGACTGTACAATATAGAGATTCAAGACTGACGAATTCAAGATTGAAGATATCAAGATTATCAAGAGTTCAAGAGTTCAAGATATCAAGATTATCAAGAGTTCAAGAGTTCAAGATATCAAGATAAGTAATAGAGTCTAGATTTATGTTAAAACTTCATAATAGCACTAAAATCTTTATTCGGATTTTAATTGTGAAATGGAATCCACCTTCTCGCTTTAATAGTAGGATGGAACCCACGACCTTCTCTAGTGCATTGGAATCCACGAAATTTTCAAAATGACTTATTTTTAGTTTTTTTCAAAACTATCTTTTTAAAAGTCATCTCTATCAATTTAAATATTTTAGCCTTAATTCAAAAATTATTCTTATCATCTTTTAATATTTTGGTCTCAAAATCATCTCTTGTTTTTTAAAACTATCTCTTGATTTTAATATTTTAGCTTTAACTCAAAAATATATTTTAAAGAAGTATATTCTTAGTTTTTAATATTACTTTTATATTATAGATTATATATTTTAAGATTACTTCCTAAAACATTTTTATAAGTTTAAACTATATTCAAAATGGTTTACAAAGTTTAGAAATTGTTTTGACAAGTTTTAGAATAGAAATCATTTTAAAGCAAAATCAATTTTCAAAAATAACATAGGCATGTCGACATCCCTATACCTTCCATGTCGACATGGTAGTCGTAGATTTTAAAATTCAAATTTTCAAAAGAAGTGTTTATTCGTTATAACCTTTCACGAATGGACATGACCGTTATTCTCCTATATATACCAGTAGTTTTCAACAAATTTTCACTTAAGATTTCTTTGTTTTCTCTCCTCTTTCTCTTCCATTCTTATTTTCAAATATTCTTTACCAAAATCTGCCAAAATCCTAAGTGAATCAAACTCGATCGTCTCTAGTTTGATTCTCTGCCACTCTCTCTCAAAGATCTCAGTGTTATTCAGAGTTATAGGATCATTTGTAAACAAAGATCGAAGTGTATCGAGTCTCACTCTATCAAAGTGTGATTGGAAACGGTGTGATTGTGGCCCATAAATCAATTGCATGTGATTGTAGCCCGTAAATCAATTAGGTGATCTTATAGCCTGGTTAAATCAAGAGAGTTTGCCTTGGACTTGGAGACAGGAGGGTGTATCTCATGGCCTTGAAATCGAGGTTGTAATATCGACATTATATTTGAAAAGAAATCCGCACAAGAAATTGTGTGGGACTGGATGTAGGGTAGTTCCAAACCAGTATAAAATTCCGGTGTGTTCTTTCCTTTACTGCTTTTATTTACTATTTGCATCTGTGTCTGATTCTGTGATTGTCTATGTGTTTGTGAATTGCATCTGTTTGGGTTTAATTTGAAAAGATTTCAAAAAGATTCATAAAATTAATTAAACACTATTCACCCCCTCTCTAGTGTTAATTCTGCCTTAAGATCCGTAATCCGCATTTCCTACATTTGGTACCGGAGCATTGGTTTTCAAAGTTATCATAATATGAATTTTGAAAAACTTTAAAATGACAATTTTTGGAGATTCTGTTAACACTAGTTCAAAACTGTCCATATCATCATTGTCACATAAGTCTGCATATTGTTATTATAGAAAATCAAGTTATCTACACTACAACAGAATAGGGCTTTCATAGCGTTCAAAAAATGCTATTACAGCTTACCATAGCGTTTCAGAGAACGCTGTGAAACGACAAGCTATGGTAGGTCGTTAGCTTTACATAGCAGGGAGGAAAATGCTATAATAAACCATAGCGTTTATAAACGATCATAGCGTTTGTAGCCTACCATAGCGTTTATGTCCTGTTATTAAACCAAAACGCAATACGAATTATTATCCTGTAGTTGATTTCTATAGCGTTTTCTGGTCATTTTTATAGCGTTTCAGCATACGATGTTATAGCGTTAAGATGATATTTCAATAGCGTTTCTTATCATACTTGTATAGCGTTTATGATTTTCGATTATAGCGTTGTTGATGTGTAAATCTTACATCACATACACTGTTTCGATAGCGTTTTGTTAATCAATAGCATTTATCTAACGCTATTCCATGTAATATTAATCTATAGCATTTATCTATTTCAGTTTCATATTTTTATTATATTATATTATTTTATATATATATATATATATATATGTATGTATATAGTTGCACGACAACTTTGAACTCTACATTGCATATTATGATCATCGAACAATGAAACCAAATCAACTAATTTCACTTAGCTGGAGAATCCACCGTGAGACTCGAGAACAATGAAACAACGATGTAGAGAGTGCACAACCATTAAAATTAAGGCTAAAGCACAATCAATAAAAGCATTCATTTCTTACAGTAACAGCCCAGTCTAGGTCATAATAAACAGTTTGTCTCCAACATTACATAATAACAACATTATCTAGCATAACGTACTAATACAAGTATGAAGAAAACATAAATACATTACTTAGCCTAGGCATCCATCTTTCCCATCATTTTTGCAATCATAGGAGGTACCTTAGGATTTGCTTGATGTTTTGCCAAACTTGCAGGATTACCCATACCTGTGCAAATTTAATGAACATATGAGACAAGAAGTTAAAAGGAGCATATCCTAATTTGCAGATAACTTTATACTGTGCATTAGTCCACAAAAGTTAAGGACGTTTACTGTGCATTAGAGTCCACATAAGTATACTTATACTATGCATTGCAGAAAAGTGGCCAGGCCATCTTAATATGAAAGCTGTCAAATATAAACAGTTTAAATTCTTTGCAAATAAGAAGTGGAAAGTATCAGATAAATTTTTATCAAATATCAAATACTTCTTAATGGAATGAGCCATGAATTAACTGCAATTGTTAGTTGATCGTCCAAGACATTTGGAAGCTGTCACATTGGGATAGTCTGCATAGAAAATATGATGCCAAACCCAAAAAGCTCAAAAGAGAATGAAACTCGAAAAAGATGTTGAACAATAACTACCATGACCTTATATCGTATATAATTTAACTTTTTGAAATTTGCCATCGATCTTGCACTTTGTCTCAGTTCATGGGTTTGGTGGGCAGCACTACCTTGAATCTGGGCCAGTTTGACGACAGGCCGAGCTAATGATCTTCACAAACCCCGATATTGCTGCCTAACAGCAGCAAAGTGTTGCTGACTATAGCAGCAGCACCTGCTGCTGACTACGCAAGGCCAGGCCAATGGCCTGGCCTCTTTTCTGGCTACCTGGCTGGACCAGAGTCCGGCTAAGGGATGGTGAGGTGTGACCCTTTTGGCAGCTCTAATGAATTGCAAGGTGATTGCATCATGGCATATCTTCTCTCGGATTTTTTTTGAGAACTTGACTTTTTACTAAAACCAATGCTTTAAGTGGGACTAGAAGAAAATGGTTTTGTACAAGGAAAATGAGTATTACTATATTTAAATTAGATAAATATCAAACAATATAATTATTAGGTATTCAAGTAACCATTTCGCAAAAGAATGCGTACATTATAACTTAACTCAGATATTAGTACACTTAATTATTTATTCAAGAAACAATTTGATAATTCAATGGGGATATAAAGAAGTAAATGAGATTGTTATCATTATGATAAGGTTTTGTTACAAAGCCTCTGCTTTTTGTAAGAAACATGTCCTATTGAAGAATCTGATGATGTTTAAAATATTTTGAAATTGGTAATTAGTTATATTTAAGGTTTCGCAGAATTATTAAGTTTTCTTGAATAGATAATTAAGTATATAAGTATTCAAATTGAGTCACTAGATTTAAAATCAATGAATGGGCTTGTTATCATCAATCATAAGGTGTATGATGCAAAGCCTCTGCATTTTCATCAAAACTTGTTCAATTAATGGTTGAATGAATTTTCTTATATTCTTAGTACAATATCATCTAGTTTGAGTCTAAAGTACTACTTATTTTATTTACTCGGACAAAACTATCGTTTTTAATCCTATTGAAAATTTTCTAGCTTTATGAAAGGGTCAAGGTTTTTGAACGACTGAGAGAACATGCCATGCATCATCTAAATTTTCATATGGTTATTAATTTGTTTCTTAAGTAACTACGTATAAATATCGAATATGGTATTAATGGGATTTAAAATCAGTAAACGGGACGGTTTTCATAAATAGTGAGGTTTTTGATGCACGGCGTGTGCATTTCTTTAAAAACTTGTTCAATTAAATGGTAGGATTAATGTTGTTTTATTTTTATTCTAGTGTCATCTATTTTGAGTATAAAGTAGTACTCATTTTATTTCCTCAAACAAGACTATCATCTTCTAATCCCATTAAAAGTTTTATTTTTAAGTAAGCTTAAAGGTTTCTAAAGGACTAAGAGAACAATCAGTGATGTTATCATTTTGCATGTCTTTAGGGATGCCTAAAGGATAACCTCTGGCTTTGGCATAGCAAAAAAAAATAGATTGCTCTGATTGAAGACAAAATTGACAATGCTGTCAGAAGATTATTAATGATTTATGATTTCTAATGTAAAGCCTTCACCTTATTGTAAGAAAACAGTTCAAATTGTAGGTTATTATAAATTTTATTTCACTTTTTATTTTGAACTTTTTAAGTATATTTATATTGAATTGCAATGAAGCTTATAGTATTGGAGATTCTTTTGGAATTAGCATCCCTACCCGAGTTTGTAAATATTAACCAACCCATCGATAGCCCTTAAAATAACAAAAATATTTGGCACATTGGTAGTTGTCTAGTATCAAGCATATTGGTTCTTCTCAAAGGACTACAGGTATCACTATTCTGTCTAGTATCACTATTCTGAAGTGATACACCATCTACTTTTTTGGAGAAAAAAACAGTAGTTCTTCTCAAAGGACTACAGGTATACCATCATCAATAGTTTTTCTCTCCGTTGTATAATGTATATCAAGTAATTTATCTTCCCTGATATTTCTAACGTAGATGTATGTATATTTGCATCACTTTTCAAAGTGTGCACATTCTTATTTCAGTTGTCAAAGCGTGCATATTTTGCTCTCTTCTTGACTTTCAGATAAACGAAAATTATTAACTCATCTTCATCAAAACCATTTTATACAATCTTTTTTATGTTTGGTTTACATTTATGATTGTACTAATTATGAACGAGAAAAGACAAATAATTGTATTTATAAACTGTATTTTTAAGTGTTCACGAAGATAAAATGCAAAATAGTATCAACAACCTAACTAGGATAAAAATGAAGCCTGGATTTATACAACAATGACGTTTTCATGTCTAAAAAACAAATATTTTATATTCTAATTAATAAAAAAGAACAATGATAACCTAGAATATTTCACAATTTTTTATATTCCAATTAATAGAAATGGTGGCTATTTTTATTATCATTAATTACTCAGTATATACAACAATAAACAACTTGCTGCATAGGATTTAAGAAAAAAGAGAAAATCACCTTTTAAATATGCATGTTGGTACATGCAATATCATTTGAAAACGTCATATCCTGTAGTTAGTAAAAAAGATATCGGTAATAAATCTGACTTATTATGTTAACTTCATGATTCAAGGTAGCAATGTAGCCAACATGTGATTAGAATAAGAAATTATGCAATGACAGAGGCAATTTTTCCAAGTACAGTAAAAAAGCTTGATCAAGACAATAAACTTACTCTAATACTGGATACTATATCATCAACTACACCTCTTTATTGATCAAGCTGGGCTTTTAAATTGATCATGCTATCAACATATACTTTGTGTCCCTACAAAAGCCTTTGTTGCAAGACTTTCATCTAATAAAAAGACTAGTCATCTGTCTTTGTTCATCTGTCTTTGTTGCGGGCAGGTTGTGCCCTTTTATATACCAATATTTAGAAGCTGACTAAGCAACTTTATAAATCAATAGATAGAAGTACCTTCAACCGTTTTGCATTACAGTCATCATTTTGAAAAGAAAATACAGAGCTACATGAAATTAGTTTATATATAGTAAGAAACTACCAAACAAAGATAGTTCAGTTCAGTCAGATAACTACCAAAAAGAGTATGAAATTTTAGTGTGAATACATAGATTAGTGTGAATATATAGATTAGTGATACAGAACTACCAAATTACACTAACAGATTCAGACAGGGTCTGCCGTCGGTCCTATATGGATGTTATCAGTAGCAGGCATGTACATAGGCGATCTCTTGCCAATTTAACATATGTCTGCATGGCAGGCGCTTACACTGCTAATTACTGTATATTGACTCGGCCTTTGAATTTATACAAGAATATGAAAATTGATTCTCCTATATATATCGAGCTTCAATAGTAGTATTTTATTTTTCTTTCAATGCTTTTGATTATCAGTCTTAAGCAACCAGCTGTATTTTGAAAATCATTGTTAACAGACGAGTAGGACATAAACTCGACCTCTTTCTTTGATGTTGCACTGAAGAAAACTCCTTATTCATTTGCCAGCTTTATTGCTAACAAGTAAACAGAAAACTCATACCCTGTTATTCAAAAACACTAAATATAAAATAGAACTGTACAATTTAAAACAACAACCTGAATGAAATACAAGCAGACTAAATATTTAATTTCAGTTCCTCAAAATGCACTTGTTCCCATTACTCTAAAACTTATTAACCCTCAATTCTTTCTATTCATCTTCTGCAACTATTGTTATCCTATAGATAAACAATTGACTTATAATATTACTCATTATGTTAACTTGCTTTTAAAAATCAATGCAAAGAAACAAACAATTATCTTACTTGAACAGATTGACCTATTTTCAAAAAATATAACCCAGCTGTCAGTAGAGTCTGAATAATAATTTATTGCTACTAAAGAACAACCTCTAAATAGGTCGAGTACAACACTGAAAAATAAAGAAGCCCACTACTAAGTTCGTGGGATGCATGAACAAGAATGAATCGAAGAGTAACTAAACTATTACAAGTTAGGAGACTTATTCAAAGCAAATTGAAAGCAAACAAACTGATCCTACACTTAAGCAACTAATAGAACACGTCTCAACAATCCCTCCCTTAAAATAATTACAGTTTCAGCAATTAGTTTAACACATGCATCTCACAAACACCAAGCTTCTCTCGAAGATACGAAAATGCATCCAAATTTAACGGCATAGTCAGCACATCTGCAATTTGATCATTTGTGCTGCAAAACTCCATCTTAATACTACCTTCTTAATGAGATATATTAAATGAAGACTAATGGTTATGGATGGTTGTTAAATTTATATTCTTTGTAATATAATCCATGTAATCAAGTTATAGATGGCTATTCATGTTAACCGTACAATTAACCATGGGAAAATTTGATTGAATCATACATCAGCATTTAACAATATGTGGTTGAAATGTGTGGCAAAAATGAGACCCTTGTTCAATATATATATTCAACAAAAATTGTAACATTTTTATTTCTTGATGTCAATTCATTTCCACAGAAATGATACTAAATTTCCTAAATGTTTAAATTTGAAAACCACTGTAACTAACAATTATGATTTCTCAGTTAAAAAATAATTATTTTCTTCATCAAAATGTTAAGATTTAATTATTACTTATGATTTTTAGATTTTAATTGATGGGTTATGGAAAGATATGCAAGAATTTTAAATTATTAAGAAAATAGGTAGTCTTATCATATATTATTCTTTAATATAATATGAATTTTGTACCTTAGGTAAGTTTTGGTGTACAAAATTTGCCTTAATTACGATTCAGATTATGCTCTTTCAATTTACTATGTATGTATCTACATGAAGATTTTAGGCACTTAATAGCTAAACGTTGCTTTGCGTTTTATACAGCAGTTTTTTTTAAAATAACATGAATAATCTTTTTTAATATATTATTATCATTTGTTTAACTGAAATTAAAGAAAACTTATAACAATTTTCTTGTAGTTTGAACTTATATAACACAACAATCGGGTTTTCACTGTTTTGCCGTTACTAGTCATTGTTTGCGTATGTACTAGCCAATTTCATTCACAAGCATTATTCTCATGATTTCAAATTAAAATCATATACTTGTGATCAACTACAAATTTTAGGGTGGCATCGTATGTGATAGATAATAATTCAACCCATACATATGTCATCTCAGAAACATGTAATTTAAAGGAATGCTGCGAGTAAAATATACTCATGATCAATTACTGCTTAGAAGTTATAAAAACTAAGAGATTAACATTTATTAATCAGAATAAGCCACACAGTTTTATTGAAACATTCATCAACAATTATTAAATGAAGATCTGGTCCACATTCATCAACAAATGAATCATTCAACCTTAATAACTGATTATTAATCCAACACATCATCATTCATCATAATTGATTACCGTAATCCAAATCTCAGCACCATCATCATAATTCAAATTTGAACAGGAGCTCCAAATTTCTATATTTCTAATTCAATTTATATGTAGCGATTTGAAAACATGAAATTTCTATTTCTGATTCAATTTACGTTTCACATTTCCTACTGTACACATATTTGTGTTAAGTATTGACTTTTAAATTCAATTCATAGTGAGTAAGTTATGGTTTTTATATGGCTACCCATTATTTAAAAGCTATAAAATCTTGTCTACTACTTGGAAAAAATAATATAGTAACTTATATTTAAAATAAGAATAAAGTCCGGATTATAGTATGAAATCAAACACCTGAACTAATTATAATGATGAGTTTAGAGTGCATACACATCAGAATGTTGAGACTCAGGTCAATTGTTAAATTTAATTTCAGGCTGGCATATTTATATTTTAGCAAGTATAATCCTACCGTGATTATAGTTTTCATTTCCAAAGCAAGTTCAAAACTGCAAACAAACAAGCCATTGAAATTATGTAGTAAGGTATCCTACAAATTGCTAAATCATCAAGCAAGCACGAAAAAGGATTAAGTCCTAGGAACCACTAGTATTGCTCACTGACATAACCCATACAAGTTACAGATCAAGCAATCAAATTCAAAAACAAGTACAACAACCAAAGGTGTAATAAATCACTTATGTTTAAGTGTTCCATCATACACTGTCAAATGCTGGATTTTTAAACATAATTAAATCAGACACATGTACCAAATTCAATAAATCAGACAAAAACAAAAAGATTCGAAATGCACGGAATAATTCGTTTGCGATTTCTGGAAACTCAAACAATAAATCAAACATAAACAAAATGATTCAAAATGCACAGAATAATTCAGTAAATCAGATACAAACAAAATGATTTGAAATGTACCGAAGCTCGTTTGGGATTTCTGGAGACGCTTGTTCACACAGCTATCAGTTCGTTTGGGATTTCTAGAATCTCTGTTTACTTCTGGATATTACTAGATCGCACAGAATAATTCGATCGACATCCTAATCCACCCCTTCAATCAGAATGATGAGAATTTGCTGGATTTCTGTTTACTTCAGGATCGCATAGATTTCTGGAATCGATCGGCTGGGATTTTTGTTTGCTTCTGGATCGGAAGTGAAAGGAAGTATTTGCTGGAGATGATAAAAGTGATGGCGATTAATTTTTTTCGGAGATGATAAAGTGAAAGAAGGGTTTGCTGTAGCCTGTGAGGAGAGGAAGTGACAGCAGTATTCCCGCACAATTTTTGTTTCCCGCCTGCAAATATATAAATAGCGTTGTACATACAAATAGCATTCACTATATTTACACATAGCGTACCAGACCCTAGTTTGCATAGCGTACCAAAGGTGGTATGCACAAACGCTATAGATTGATGTTATCAAAGGTCCTTTTTGTTGTAGTGCTACCGAATTGGTGTGTTGTGCAGGAACAGATGTGTTATATGGCTTTTGAAGAATCAACACTCAATGGACAAAAGGTGCAAACCAAGAAAAACAAATGGATACTTGATAGTGGAAGTTCAAGACACATGACTGGTAATCCGGAGATACTGAATGACATAATTTATGAAGATGGAGGAATGGTAAACTTTGGAGACAATTCAAAAGGATATGTGATTGGCATCGACAATGTCGGTAACTCTAAAACTCCAACTATTTCTGATGTTCTGTTAGTTAGGAATCAAAAACACAACTTATTTAGCATAAGTCAACAATGTGACAAGGGCTACAAAATTAAATTTGAAAAGGATAAGTGTCACATCGAAGATAATAAATCAAATATTATCTTTGAAAGAATTAGAAAGAAAAATACTTATATTCTCAGTATGAAAATCTCAACTGATAACCTATGTCTTTTGGCTAATACAAGTGACCCTTGGATTTGGCATAAGAGATTTGGGCATTTGAATTTCAAACTCTTATCTAGACTTTCAAAACTTGATCTAGTAAGAGATCTTCCTAAAATGGATTTTAAAGTAGATAGTATATGTGATGCTTGTCAATTAGAAAAACTTAGGAAGAGTTCATTCAAATTGAAAGATACGATTTTAACTTCAAAACCTCTTGAGTTACTTCATTTAGATCCGTTTGGACCATTTCAAATTCAGTTAATAAATCACAGTAAATATTTTTTTGTAATTGTAGATGATTATTCTAGATTTACATGGACAATTTTTCTAAAATATAAAAGTGATGCTTTTGATTTATTTAAAACTTTTGCAAAAAGAATTCAAAATCAACTTTCTTTAAAAATCAAAGCTATTCGTAGTGATCACGATGGAGAATTTAAAATGAAAATTTTGAGACTTTAATCAAAAAGGAATAACTCATAATTTTTCTTTTCCAAGAACTCCACAACAAAACGGAGTGGTAGAGCATAAAAATAGGACAATTAATGAGTGTGCAAGAACTATGCTTTCAGATAGTGAATTACCAAGGAATTTTTGGACTGAAGTAGTCGCTACAGCTTGTTACATTTTGAATAGGATTTTAATTAGACCTCTAACCAATAAAACACCATATGAACTTCTTTTCAATAAGAAACCAAAGGTACCTTATTTTAAAGTTTTTGGAAGTAAATGCTTTATTCTAAATACAAAGGACAATCTGGATAAATTTGATCCTAAATTCGACAAAGGAATCTTTATCGGATATTCTAATAGAAGTAAAGCATACAGAGTTTTCAATTTAAAAAATAACACCATTGAAGAAACAATGCATGTATCTTTTGATGAAAACTTCAAAGATTTTGTTACTTTAAATAATGAATCAAATGAAAAAAAATTGTGAAACTGTTCATCCTAATAAAAGGATCAGGCTTTTAAAAGATCGTCATATAGAAAATATACTAGGAAATATTGAATCTGTTGTTAGAAGTAGAAATCAACTAAACAAGATGAGTAATGTAGCTTTTATATCAACTATTGAATCAAAAAATCCAAAGGAAGCATCATTTGATGATTCATGGATTCTTGCTATGCAAGAAGAACTAAATCAATTCACCAGAAATGATGTATGGGAACTTGTTCCTAGACCTAAGGACAAAACTATAATAGGAACTAAATGGGTTTATAAAAATAAAATGAATGAACAAGGTGAGGTCGTTAGAAATAAAGCTCGGTTAGTCGCGCAAGGTTATTGTCAAGAAGAAGGAATAGACTTTGATGAAACCTTTGCACCCTTAGCTAGATTAGAAGCCATTAGAATTCTACTTGCTTTCACAAATCACAAAAATTTCAAATGATTTCAAATGGATGTCAAAAGTGCCTTTTTAAATGGTTTTGTTAAAGAGGATGTTTATGTTGAACAACCTTCACTTTTTGAAGAAGAAAAGTTTCCAAATCATGTTTACAAATTGAAGAAAGCTTTATATGGTCTGAAACATGCTCCTAGAGCCTAGTATGACAGACTAAGATCTTACCTATTACAATCAAATTTTGAAACTGGTAGAGTAGATAATACTCTTTTTATTAAAAGAAACACATATGATATCCAATTAGTATAGATTTATGTAGATGATATCATTTTTGGACCAACAAACAATGAAATGAATAAAGAGTTTTCTGAAATAATGACAAAAGAGTTTGAGATGAATCATATGGGTGAACTTACTTTCTTTTTAGGATTGCAAATAAAACCATTAGATAGTGGTATTTTCATTGGTCAAGAAAAGTATGCTAGGGATCTAGTTAGTAAGTTTGGTATGACTACTGCGAGTGGAAAACCCACTCCTATGGCAAGCAATGAAGCCTTGAATAAAGAAGACATGTCAAAAGATGTTGATCAAAAACTATACAGGGGAATGATTGGATCGCTACTCTATATAACTACGAGTAGGCCTGATATCATACATAGTGTCTGTCTCTGTGCAAGATACCAATCTCAACCCAAAGAAACCCATTTAAAAGCTGTTGAACGTATCCTAAGATATGTTAAACACACTTTAGACGATTGTCAACACTTGAAAATTTTTATAACTTGTTTTGATAACTAACTTGTAAATTCCGTAATCCAATTGGAGTAGCATAGTAGAAACATAGTAATGGTTTTATAAATGAGATCTTATTTTTTTATAAGTTGATAATTTTGAATAAAATATATCAAATGTAAAATTCTCTACTTAGTTCCTTTTCGAGGATGAAAAGTTTTGAGTGGAGGAGATTGGAACGACCCGTATTTTTAAATATTTTAAATTATTAAATTTAGTTCAATTAATGAATAAAAATGGTTAAGAATAATTTTTTTAATGATTTATAATATAGCTATTGAATATGAACTTGAGCAAGATTTTAAAATAAACAAATTTCGAAGATTTTGACGATAACAAGTATTAAAATAAATTCTAAGTCTTAACTATGTTTAAAATCAATAATGGAATTGAATAATAAATGTCAAATTCACTAGATGTAAATAATGTAATTGGTTGATAACTAATATTCATGTGAAAGCTAATATTGAAATTTATTGAATATTGGACAATTAAATTGTTTAAAATTTAATCTTGAAAATTATGAAGATTGTCAACACTTGAAAATTGAATTTAAGTGATTAATTTAAAATTTGAAAATTTTATGTTTTAATTGATAAGTAAAAATAGCCTTACGGGGCACAGTCTTGGATTTCGACGAAACTAGTTCCATTGGGTTCGTAATAGTGTATTATTATCGGATTTCAAATTTTGTAACGTTGGGATTATCGTTTGGTCGAACGGGATATAAACACATTGAATTTAATATCGAGAATTCAATATAATAATTGGGTCCAAAAAGCTATCTTCTCCATACGATCGAATTAGGACTTGAAACATATTCCATTGTGTTCGAAATATGGGTAAAACATTATATACATCAAGCGGCACGCTTCGTTTGGAGTTCGTCCGAAAAAGCACGTGGATAATTGAGATAATATTAAAATATTATATATGCACGTATATATACTCATATACACAGTAAACCTTAGCAAAATAAAATGCAGCTGCCAGTTATAATTTAATGGCTAAAATCGTCCAAGACTTTTCCCCTCCGATCTCCTCATCCAAGCAATATCAGGCCGAGCTTCCAACTAGGAAATCGAAGAGCTCGTCGAGTTCGCCATATCCAACGGTCGAGATCGAGAAAGGAGGTCCACGGCAGCGGCGATTCTTGTTCGAACATTGCGCGTTCATGCATGATTCTTGAGGGCAAGGGGCGACCAAGCTTTATGGTGTTTGGGCCGAAGGTGGAACTCGGCTAGGGCTTTAGGCCGGTGGTCTCTGATCGACTTCCGGTCGAGTGTAGTGGTCACGGCGTGAAGATGAGGGAGGCGACATATGGGTTCGAACGCGATTTTGCCTGGAACGATCGTGAGTGGAAGAAAGCTTCATGTGGCTGTGATCTGGAACGAACGGCCAGAATAACTTAGGTTAAAATTTAATTTATTATTGTAAATTTAATTATATATTAAATCGCGAATCTTATAAAATGTGCATCTTTTGCATACGAGGTCGAAATTGGACGAAACAAGTGGCGACGGAATCGTGGTGACGAGTACTACGTTCTGGAACTATTTTGGAGACGATTGGAGCTAACTAAAATTTTAGGTTAAATCGAATGTCGTTCGATTTGATTTAAAATTGAAAACTCAAGGTAAGTGTTTTATAACGCTCACAACGTACTAGAATATTTTTATGCTAGTTAAATTTGAAATTATGAAGTGATATAAATTTATTGATCGTTGTTGGATAAATTTAATTGTCGTCTAAATTGTCATTCGAATTAACTGTTAAAAACTAAAATGGACAGTTAAGTTTGAAATTGGAATTTAATTTCCAGTAAAATACCTGATATTAATAACAGAGAAATTGTCATGAATATTTTGACTGTTTGGATGATTGATTGTGATGGATGCCAATTGATTGATATTTGGATGATTGGATGTTTATTTATTTTTATATATATCTTGTTATCACCTGGTAAATTATTTACAATATATAAAACTGTAAATCGAATTATTTTGAATAAATTAAGAAATGGGTTGAAATGATATATACCTATGGCATTCATTTTGGATTGAAATGATATATATCCATTCCTGAAATTAGATTGAAATTACTATTCACTTAGCCATAGGATAGAAAAATATATACGAACACGGGATTGGTTAAATTAAAAGATTTTAAAATTTTGATTTGAAATTTGTTTAAATGATTTGTTTTTAAGAAAAAGAAAATTGAATTTATGGAAATCAAACTATTTTGAAATTGAGTTTGAAATTGAATTATATTTGAGGATTTGGATTTCAAATTGGGTATTGAAAGTAAATTGATTTAAGTGTTTTTAATCGATGTTTTGAAAATCGAACTTGGAATTAATAAAAATCAAAATGGTTAAAAATTTGAAATTGAAATTATATTGGAATTGTAACTGAAATTAATTTGAAATTGGAATTGAAATCAGATTGAAATTGACATCAAAATTAATTTGGAATCGAAGTAAAATTCGACTTGAAATCGGAATTGAATCGATTAAATCGAAATGGAAATTTAAAAGTGATTTGAATTGGAAAATTTGGAAATTGAATCAGCTTGAATTTGAAACTATTTTCAAATAAATTATTTTGATATAAACTTTTTAAATCTATCTTTTTAAATATTCAAATTATACTAGATTTTCCAATCTATTTCGCTATATAAACCATTTTAATATTTAAACTATTTTATATTAAACTATCTTAACCATTTAAACTATTTTTAACTCTTTTAATTATTCAAACTATTTTTCAAAAATTCAAACTGGTCAAGGGTGGAATGTTTATTTTTAAATCATGGAATCGAAATCGAAATACTGAGGCGAAAATGATTTTTGAAGTGAAATGGTATATTTTGAGTAAATATAATGATTTTGAAATGGATTTGATTTTGAAGCGAATATGATATTTTTATATCAAGCATGAACTGTTTTCGAAATGTAAAAGTACCAACTAGTGTGTAAAACGACGTTTGGTTATTAAAGAAACCGAGGTCGGATATGTGCATACTCTCTGTCGATACCGGAACCACTTTAACAACTGTGTACGTGGAGTGATGATCCAGAACGAAGTGGTTGGATTTGGCGTCATTGCTGGATTTGAAGAAAGAGAATGATGATGGATTAGCCTGGCACTTGTGCCAATTTGAAATGACTAAAAAAGGAGCCGTACCGGCCAAGTGGATTAGCTACCCCGTGCGGACGCACTTCTTCGTATTACCATCATTTACATTGTGATTGATTAGTGCACACCCTCGGATTTTGGGAGTGTTGGACACGGTGGGCGATCATGGTTATGATGCGTTACCACCAGTCGGGAATGGAAAACTGATAGTGTCCTACCTTGGGCATTGCCTAACGTGGCTTGTCTTAATTTTATCCTATACGAGACCACTACGATTTTGGTTTAGTGTTGTTGTATCACGGTGCATCCCTATCCACCAACGGTTTACTGGTGTTTTATATGCAAACTGTATGATAATGCTTAAAAACGTGTTAAGGGGGATCAATGTAAAGCCTTAACGCTATTTTGATATTTATTTTACTGATTAGACATTATATATATAGCGTATTCTACTACATATAAATATTTTGATGGATCTTTAAGAGATGGAAAATCCCGTAACATATCTTGAGTTATTGCACGCACGTTATACACTGGATAGGAGATGTGAAACCCGTAAACATCTCTGACGCCATGACACTCATGTTATATGTGATATCGATTTGGCTCACATAAGAATATTTTAGTCCTGACTCGAGTGTTGTCTTTTCATTACGCTCAGGTCAGCCTTGAGTTTTCAGCTTATCGAAGATTATTCTCTGGAGGACGAAGACCAGGATTTGGTATATTATTACTAGTATTATTCCATCATTGTTTGTCCCACTGCATTATTTTATTTGTTCTGTTGTATATATAACTCTGATAAATGTTCTATAAATTATAATCAAAAGTATAGTAAAACAGCTTCATGAACTGTTTATTTGATTATTATATTTTGTCATTCCGCTGCGAGATTCTGTGTTTGTTTCCATCTTCTTTTCTTAATTAACCCCATTGATTATCTATGTTCTGGATTGTTTGAATTAGACATGTGTGGATTATTGTCGATTTAAACCTTCCGAAATATGGGTTGTCACAGCCTATTTTACCCTAAAAATGATTCATTTGATTTAATCTCATATTGTGATGCTGACTATGCTGGTTGTAAATCAAACCGAAAAAGTACAAGTGGAACTTGTCACTTTTTAGGACATTCTCTGATTTCCTGGTTTAGTAAAAGCAAAATACTGTCTCACTATCAACAACTGAACCAGAATATATCTCTGCTGCTTTGGTTTGTTCTCAAGTTATCTATATGCAACAGACCCTAAAGGATTTTGGAATAAATATTTCAAAATCACCAATTTATTGTGACAATGCAAGTGCAATTAATTTATCCAAAAATCCTACTCATCATGCCAAAACCAAACATATTGATATCAAACATCATTTTTTCAGAAATAATATAAGTAAAGAGATTATTTTTCATAAATTTATCAACACTGAGGATCAATTAGCTGATATTCTGACCAAACCCTTGAATCAATCAACCTTTACTAAATTAAGAAGAGAACTAGGTATTTGTTCTATAACTGAGATATAGAATATAGATATAGTTACTATATATTTAAATAAATGGAGAAAAACAAAATTGTCAAAATTTTCAAAGGGATGTCGACATGCCCCTACCCCCCATATCGACATACAACGGTCAAATTTGAAATTTTGATTTTCCCTCTAAAATCAGTTTGGTGGTTATATAACTACAATATTTTGACTTCATCTGTCTTCTCACTTCATTTTCTCTGTAATAAACTTCTGACAATACAATGTAATGTCCTCCTCTTCTAAATCAAACCAAAATGCAACCATTTCCTTCCCTTCTCCTAATTCTGGTCCATTCCAACGTAATACATTGGCTCGAGTAATGAAGATCGAGGAAATTATGAAGGATTCTCTGCAAATGCTGACTGAATTACAAGTCATGCAAATAAAGATGGCAAAGGAACAAGAGAAACAATGCAAGATTCTTCGAAATTTGCAATAATTTCTAATGGATAATTATGCAGACCCTATTGTGATTGAAGATGAATCCTTTAACATACATATTCATAATCCATTAGAGGACGACGAAGAAGAAGAAGCGCAGATAGATGAGGAGGATATTATTGTTTGCGTTGGAGAAGTCTATTTTGACAAAAATTGGTAATTTGGTTGAACAACATGGAAACTTTTGTCTCCATTACTCTAATTGTTCGATTCACAAGTCACCAATGTCAAGCACTCTTGTTAGATTATTATTATATTAATGTTTTTATTTTTTGTGTACATGTATATATTTGTGTCTATGTTTCATATATGTGCAATGTAACATCTTATATAATAAAATTAGATTTATGTTTCGCTTATTATACTTTGTTATTAGCATTTAGTTCCATAGTATTAGTTTAAGGGGGAGTTATGTAGTTTAGGCTTAGTTTTTGTTGTTGACAAAGGGGGAGAATTATAAAATAAGATAGTTAGGCTGTTAGTTAGGCTTAGATTAAGGGGGGAGTTAGTAGATTAAGGGGGAGTTATTGGAATAAGGGGGATTCAGAGTAGGATCAGAGTTGGGTGGAGTATATTTTATAAACATAATTTGTCATCATCAAAAATGGGGAGATTGTTAGTTCCTGAGATGATGGTTTTGATGACAACAACCTTTGGACTTGTTATAAAATATAAATACTAATATCTTTGTCTAGTTATATATGTATATGTAGGATATATATATATATATATATGCAGTTATTGAGAATGAAGACTGTACAGTATAGAGATTCAAGATTGAAGATATCAAGATTATCAAGAGTTCAAGATATCAAGATAATTAATAGAGTCTAGATTTATGTTAAAACTTCATAATAGCACTAAAAATTTTATTCGGATTTTAATTGTGGAATGAAATCCACCTTCTCGCTTTAATAGTGGGATGGAACCCACGACCTTCTCTAGTGGAATGGAATCCACAAAATTTTCAAAATGACTTATTTTTATATTTTTTCAAAACTATCTTTTTAAAAGTCATCTCTATCAATTTAAATATTTAGCCTTAATTCAAAAACTATTCTTATCATCTTTTAATATTTTGATCTCAAAATCATCTCTTGTTTTTTAAAACTATCTCTTGATTTTAGTATTTTAGCTTTATATCTCAAAAATATATTTTAAAGAAGTCTATACTTAGTTTTTAATATTACTTTTATATTATAGATTATATATTTTAAGATTACTTTCTAAAACATTTTTATAAGTTTAAACTATATTCAAAATGATTTACAAAGTTTAGAAATTGTTTTGACAAGTTTTAGAATAGAAATCATTTTAAAGCAAAATCAATTTTCAAAAATTACGTAGGTATGTCGACATCCCTATACCCCCCATGCCGACATGGTAGCCATAGATTTTAAAATTCAAATTTTCAAATGAAGTGTCTATTCGTCATAACCTTTCACGAATGGACATGACCGTTATTCTCCTATATATACCAATAGTTTTCAACGAATTTTCACTTAAGATTTCTTTGATTTCTCTCCTCTTTCTCTTCCATTCTTATTTTCAAACATTCTTAACAAAACTCTACCAAAATCTTAAGTGAATCAAACTCGATCGTCTCTAGTTTGATTCTCTGCCACTATCTCAAAGATCTAAGTGCTATTCAGAGTTATAGGATCATTTGTAATCAAAGATCGAAGTGTATCGAGTCTCTCTCTATCAAAGTTTGATTGGACATGGTGTGATTGTGGCCCATAAATCAATTGGGTGTGATTGTAGCTCGTAAATCAATTAGGTGATCTTGTAGCTTGGTTAAATCAAAAGAGTTTTCCCTGGACTCAGAGATAGGAGGGTGTATCTCGTAGCCTTGAAATCGAGGTTGTAATATCGACATTATATTTGAAAAGAAATCCGCACAAGAAATTATGTTGGACTGCATGTAGGGTAACTCCGAACCAGTATAAAATTCCGGTGTGTTCTTTCCTTTACTACTTTTATTTACTATTTGCATCTGTGTCTGATTCTATGATAGTTTCTGTGTTTGTGAATTGCATATGTTTGGGTTTAATTTGAAAAGATTTCAAAAAGATTCATAAAATTAATTAAACACTATTCACCCCCCCCCCCCTCTAGTGTTAATTCTGCCTTAAGATCTGTAATCTGCATTTCCTCCAAGGCATATCGTATGCACACATAGGATTTAGCGGATTAGCCGTAAATAATAGGCATAACACTTTAGTAGAAATCAATCGTCATAAATCAATGGTATGGTTAATGTATGTGATTTTCCTATTTCCAAAACGTTGTTCTGACCCCCTCCTCATAACAACCCATAGGTTAGCAATAGAAGTATAGGTTATTGGTGCAAGACGAGAACAACATACATGAATTCTTCTCTTTCATGCTCTGCACGGACAAGGCAATTAAATATCTAAGGAATGTTATTCTGAGGTAGTAGCCTTAGTCAATGTGTATGTTATATTATAATTTTCAATTCCATTGTGAGTTAATATTGATCGCGCACTGATATACTTATGCTTATTACAAGTTATTAAAACCAACGACCTGTACCCTAATGGACTTGGATTTCGATTTAGTCAAAATTCAGGCCATTAAGGTGGGGTTTTTAAATTTAGTATCAAAGTTTAGGTTAGTTAATCATAGTAATTAGAATACACTAGGAGAACGTATTTGTATTTTTACCTATAATTATATATAAATTATATGCTCAACTCTATAAACTCCGACTATAGAAGTAGTTGCAACCATATTCTGAAAGGATAGGTGAGGCAACTATGAATTGGGCCAATAAATAGAGTTAATCTTATACTCCTACCCCGATCACCCCATAGGGTGGAGGTCGTATCGTAAGGATTGGACCAAGACGAGCATGAGCATGACATATTGAAGTATCTCGGAGGCTAGATGATACTTGACTCCTTTGTTGGTCCTAAACTAATTTATGATTGAGGATTGCAATGGATTGCCGACTGAAGACTTACATCTCATCCAGACCTGGGAGATAAGAACCTATACGTTGTAAGCATTTGGAAGTAAGGAATGATAGGAGTGGAGAAAGTTGTGAAGAAGGAGCGAAGTAAGTTCCCGCAAGAAAGTGTGCACTAATCACTATATGAAGATAAGCCGGATTTATGGATGAAGATGAGTTAAGGATGAATGGAAAAGAAGGGGAGTCCAAAAGGAATGATAATTAAAGTTCATTTCTAAGTCCAACCCCAGGTGAAAGAATGTGACAAAAATATTTTTAGGAATTCCTTGAAATGTTTGAGTGGGTTTTTCAAAGGATTTATTAGGAAGTTGTCTTGAAAAAGCAAGAAAATTTGGCAATTCATAATGTGAAAATTTGTTGAGTTAAAAGTTTTCGATTTAAAGGTTTTTGGTAAAAGGGTTTTTTATTTCTGAAATTCTTAGTTTAAAATTTATTGTGTCAAAAAGTTTGGATTTAAAGTTGTTGATAAAGAGATTTTTCATTTTTTTAAAATAAATAGAAAATAGCGCATAGATTTAGCTCGGTGATTTTTCTTATCTTTGTAAATTTGGAAGTTCTTTTTTATTAAATTCTTTTTATAAGGGGTTGATAAATTGAAATGGTACTTGAATCAAATGGGATATAGAGAATAGAAGGATAAGAACGCACGACAATTTAGATAGAAATAATACTAGGAATATATATTAAAATAGGATTAGTAATCTAGTTAGAAATAATATAGGAGAAAACAATAGGAATAAGATAGGAAGAACAAATGAATTCCATGGATATGTAGTACTTGCATATACACTTAAAATGAATGCCTGGATTGATGTTGCAATTGCTCATATCTTTTAGAAGTCCCCCTCTCGTGCTATTAAAATCTTCATCATAGGTGGAAGAGGAAACAACATGAATAGTAAGAAAATAATAGGATGGAAGTTATCCTTGTCCACTCTACTTTTTATTGTTTAAAGTTATAGAAGATGTTTTTGAAAAAAATGGTTTGGTATGATAATTGAGCGTTTGAATGTTTTGAGTTAAAAATCCTACTTTTAAAAGAAGTAAATCACTATTAAAGGTTAGTCCTTAAAAAGGTTTCCAAGTTTATATTTTTAAAGATAAAAGTTTTGGATCAAGTACTTCAAGATTGTGAAGTTTTAAGTTTATAAATAGTGATGAGAACCAAACCCAAGTTTTTAATATGTAGTAGATAGGGATCACTACCTAGTAAGATGGGGTAAAAGCTTTAGGCTATGAATAAAATAGCTACACATACTCGTAGGTTAGGGAATCCACATCGAATTTAACGAATATTTGTATAAACCTAGGAATTTTTCATTAGAGATTTGTAGAAGCCATGAGAAGTGTAACAACATGCACTCCAGTGAACCTGAATTTTCGCTAAATCGAAAACCCAGGTCCACCAAAGTACGGATTGTTGGTTTAATATCCTACAAATAAAATAAGAGAATGCATATCAGAGCACTAACGATATAACTTACAGCAGAATAACAAAATATAATAAGTCATATATCTGCTGACAAGATTTGATACTTTCAAAGTCAAGTGCCCTCGTCAGCACTGAACACGCCAAGAATCAGTACCTGCCCTTCAAACTATCCTGTGAGTTGTAGTAAGGAGAGGTCAGAACAACATTTTGATGACTGGTAAATTATATACTTTGTACATAACGCTAATTTATGTTGATTGTCTTCTAGTGCATGTTATGTCTTTTATTATTTAATTAGTCATCTCGACTCCACGTCCGCATAAAATCTGATCCATTCTAACCCCCCCCCAGGCCCCCACGTAGAATCATAGCTACATATGTGTGTATATAAGTATCATGGTCCCTCAGTGGACCTAGATACTATCCCTGCTAATATCTCTAAATCAGCACCTTGTCGGGATCTGTCGTCCTCGTCGTGTCACAATCTCGTCATCGTATAACTTGAGGGACTCCCACGGTACCTAATGAAGGCTTCCTATTGTGGACTCAATTCCACGGACCACCCCAACAAATTTAAAATAAATTTGTTTGGGTTAACTGGCCTTGCCATAACAAACAAACTAGCAAACAACTGTGGTGGTGCACAACTGAGTCTACCCTGGTAGGAGGCGAAGACCATTAGGCATAATCCTTTCTTTCCATTAGAACGCTAAGGATTAATGACATATCGCCTTATACAGCCCTACCCCTAACGATTGTTCATAATATTATGCCGTATTTGGTGAGCCGTATGTACCAACAACCCTGCATAGTGCCTGATCCTGCTCATCATTCTATTTAGATTGTCTAACGCAATCAAGGCAATACCCTCTTAAAAACTATATTTGAAGTAGACTACTCTATCAATTGGGGGTATTCCTTTATCTATACGTAAATGCATATACTCCATGGGTCCTATGGTTGGATACATCTCAGTCGGTATAATGTTACACAACTGCTGGTAGCCCCTTACGTTGGGCAGACTTCTATTATGTAACACTACTGACCTTGCATTCCAATCACTCTAATTATCAAATATCATATCATTCATTTAACTATATTTTAACTATAATAGTTCACACCCATCATAAATGCATATTTAAGGCTATATATATATTCGTTCATGCTTACTTATTACCTTGCCTCTATAGTTTATTGTGGACCATGAGTCTTTATTTTATTATGTGTTTATCCTTTTCGTTTACTTTAAGTTCATTTACCGCTTTTCCTTTATCAAGTTCATAATATCATTTTCCATTCTTTTTATCCGTTTCCCATTTTCTATCCTTATTCCTATTTTATGTTTTTATTTCTTCTAGCCTATCCTTCGAATTTCCTTTAGTTTACTTTTCATTTTTATTGGTATTTCACATTTTATATTTTTAGGATAATTCTTATCGCGCCCATATCTTCCTATTTAACTCTTTGGGTTTACTGCATTTTAATGAGTTGGAACTATATTTCTATCATAAAATGTTGACACTGTAAATTTTCTTATTTTATCCAAAAAGTGAGATTTGTGTGATGCTTGTAATTACCGGGAACTATCTTTTTATTATTTGAAATAGACAGTATAAAACACGGTCCCTATTTTGTTCATCTCTTTCTTATTACGTCTATTCGTTGTCATTTCAAACATTGCACTTCTATTTATTTCAAACTTGATAACACGTAGAATCTACTTGCAACATCCCAAATTTCAACTAATTAAAATATCACTTAAACCTCTAAAATCTTAATAGAATTCTTTTATTCTGCATTTTTATCCTTTGATCAAAACCAATTTATTATTAACAAATTCATAACAAGTTACTAGTACAAAATATGTAGGCAAGTTTTCCAATTTTATTAAATCCATAACATAATAAATTTTACTAGATCTATTCCATGATCATTACGCGTATACAATTCATTATTCAATTCGTTATTTACACTAATTCATTATGTAAACAATAAATTATCCAAACAAAAATTTATATGTAATCATTACACACTTCAAATGAAATATCCTAACTGATCAATATTAAGCATCAATGAATTAGATCACAACAATATAAATGTAATCTTATTACAAAACATGTAATTTTTCCACTTACCTTGCTTTTAGCTTTTCCATTCTCTAGATCTAGATCTGTTCCCTTTTTATTCGGCTCTCACTTACTTCAAATCAATTTAATAAAAAGAGTATACATCTATTAAACTTACAGATCTGGAGAAAGGATTAATTATTTAGAGTTTTAGATTCAAGTTTACCTTTTTAGTTGTCGTTCTAAATTGCTTTACTCTTCTCTTATTTTAAGCTTTTCTCCACTTATATACATATATAATATAATATTTTACTTTTAGAAATCTAGAAATTATGGAGAAAAGAGAATGGTAGAGCTCCGCTGCATAAAATATGAGAAGAGAAGTGAGAACTACGCTTGCATTTATAAGGTTTGGAATTAACTTGGATCATTAGATTTATCTATGCAATCTTTATTTTTATCAGAGGCGCACATCAATTACTTCGCACGAAAGAAGATAATTGGACAAATCAGCATCGTTCAGTTACACGCTCAGTCTACAAATTTTATACAACACGGGTTAACCGCCCCTTGCCTAGTGTGGACCGCTACCGATTGACCTAGGTGCTTTGCTGGTCGATCTGTGGTATGTTCTATGTGTTAATTTATTAGCGTGTTTGATTTTTTTGTTAATTTGATTCCTTAATTAACTAATCTCTTTCATTTCTTTCCCATTTTGTATACTTTCTGAGATTTAGTATTTCATTAACATTTATAAACATCTAATCTTCCATTAACATTACCAATTAACATTTAATTTATTTTTATTTCCACAATTGCATATATAATTATTTCTAATTCAAAAACTTCAAACGTTAATAACTTTTTCCTTTGATCTTCAATCGGAAAACTTTATATATGAAAACTGATCAAAAAATTACCACAAACCCAACGGTGTAAGTTTCATAACCAAATTATGACATTTGCAAAAAATTCATTTTCAGCATTATCACTTATTTATTAAATCATTTTTAATCAGTTAGCGTTACAATTACGGGGTGTTATATTCTTCTCCTCTTAAAAGAATTTCGTTCCCGAAATTCCTCAAGGGCTGAACAATGTAACCTAATGTACAACCATCATAAACTAATAAATCAATCAGTGTACAACCAATTTTTCAACAAATCGTGTACAAGTATACGACGTATCATAACATATACGATATGTATGCAGAATGATTCTAATCGATGCCTCCTATATGAATGAATTATTTTAAAACAATTTCGAAAAATATGATGCAAACACCCTAAATATACTGGCAATTCTACATGTACAAAACCTTCGAAAATCAAAAACTTGCTTTTAAACCCATATTTTCTCATACTTCTACGAATAGAAGTATAATTCAACCAATTTTTCATCCAATTCCTGCCATCCAAAAACCTAGCACACCTTTGCTAACATCCAAATTTTGAAAGACCCGGTTTTCTAAACCTATTTTCTTATGCTTGAAAAGGGCTTAGAATGAAAATTTCATAATTCCATCATTCTCTTCGGTACCATTTTTCCACTGTATTTTGGAATCTTCTCTTATACCCCCTATTCTCATCCAACTTTTCAAGTACAGTTCGCATAAGTCAATTTCTTTTAAAGTATTTAAAACAGGTTTATTCACAAATCAATTTTTTACTTACCTATCGACAAGGTATAGTGAAAAAGATTCCATAGTTAAAACAACTTCTTTATTCTAACTGTATTTTATTTTCTGAAAATTAGGCCCCGTCCCTAAAATCAAATTTAATAGCCCAAAACTCCTTCCGTTCTAAACTTGTAAATCCATCCCTATTATTTTTTACAATATTTTGTTTCCCTAATTACCCTCGTTTATTTCATGTCGACTATTTTCGTGTGATTGTATTGGCGATCAAGATTTGAAATCTTCGTAGGGAAATCAGATTTAATTCGATCTACTGTTCGATTTTTTTTATGATTCATTATGGCTCCATTATCTTACAGGTAAACGCTTGATTTAATTTTCAATCGAATTTGTATTATTGTTTTTTGTAATTTTTTGATAATTTAGCAATGTTTTTTGTATAGTTATGCATAGCAAGTATAAGTTATATTAAGTAATTAGAATAATATGATGTTTTTTGTTCAAAGAAATTTTATTTTTAATCTTGTATGTAAATGCAGAGTTGTATGCGGTTAAGTAAAATAACTGCAGACTCTACTGCAGTTATTGTAAGTAATTGCGTTCATGGCTGTATTTATCAAAATATTTAATTATCTAAATAAATGTGTATTTTTCAGCAGTTATCGAGAGTTATAATAGAATTTTATGTGCGTTGATAATAAGGAGTTTGATCCTATTCGTTGTAGTGTGATTGCATAAGTGAAATGCAGTTAAAAATGTAAGGATTAAAAATGTTATAACATTCTTCTTCTTCAGTTGAATTTTCGTATTTCAACATTTCATTTTCAGACAAATCATTTTCAGAATCAGTAGAAGTTGATTCTTGTTGATATTTGCTAAGTTGTTTTCTTAATTGCACATTCTCACTTTAAAGTCTTCTGTTGTCTGTTTCAAGTCTTTGCATTTAACAGTTGTATTTATTAACTGCATATCAAGTATGCAGTTAAAAAACACATTTAACAGCTGCAATTTTTAACTGCATACGATATATGAAGTTAAAAATAATACAATTCATAACTTTTTATTAGATATATATGCAAGTATAATAAGAATCTTAAGAATTTTTAACTACATAAGTAAAATGCACTTCAAAATTTTCTTGACTCAAGTGTATATTTTAACTGTATATGTTATATGCAGTTAAAAATTGCATTTAACAGGAGCTATTTTCACTGCATAACAGATATGCAGTTAAAAATGGTGCAATTTATAACTGCATAAGTGAAATGTAAATGCAGTTGGTTATAAATAAATGTAAGGATTTAACTGTATTTTAGTATAGATTTTAACTACATTTTTCATTAATTTTTAACTATGTAATACATATGTAGTCTTAAAATGCAGCAGTTCAGTACTAAATTTTTTTAAGGATCTTTTTAGTTTTTAACTACATATGCAAAATGCAGTTAAAATTTACATTTAACAACTGTATTTATTAACTGCATATCAAGTATGCAGTTAAAAAACACATTTAACAGCTGCAATTTTTAACTGTAAACGATATATGCAGTTAAAAATAATACAATTCATAACTTTATATTAGATATGCATGCAAGTATAATAAGAATCTTATGAATTTTTAACTGCATAAGTGAAATGCACTTCAAAATTTGCATGATTCAAGTGTATGTTTTAACTGCATATGTTATATGCAGTTAAAAATTGCATTTAACAGGTGCTATTTTCACTGCATAACAGATATGTAGTTTAAAATGGTGCAATTTATAACTGCATAAGTGAAATGCAGTTAAAAATGCCATTGTTCATAAATAATTGCAAACATGTATGCAACTATTCATAATAATTGCATATATGTCTGCAAGTATAATAAAAATCTTATGACTTTTTAACTGCGTAAGTGAAATGCACTTAAAATTTGCATCATTTAATTGTATGTTTTAACTAGATATTTCATATGCAGTTAAAATTTGCATATAACAGCTGTAATTTTAAGATGCATATCAAACATGCATTTAAAAATGATGCAATTCATGACTTCATAAGTGAAATGCATTTAAAAATGCAATTGTTAATAGTAATTGCAAAGATGTATGCAACTATTCATAATAAATGCATATATGTCTGCAACTTTATAATAAAATTGCATATAACTAGAAATAATCTACATATCTGCATATAGATGAGAAAATATTTGCTGAAATTTTTTTGTATTTTTATTTGTATAATTAGATGCTTCACTGTAAATCTCAACAATATTTTTGCAGTGTTTTATGCATTTATTTTCAATATTTGCAGATTTGACTGCAAAAATTGTACCACAATCCTAGTTTGCAATAATTGCAGATTAGTCTGCAAATACTAAATATAGTCACATATATGGCTGCAATTATTGCATATAATTGCATAGAAGGGTGCAATTATATAAAACTTCTACTACTGTAAACAATTTGCAGAAAATTCTATATAATTCAAAATATTGTATATTAATTTGGGAAAATATGTTTAAATTTTCATGTAACTGTTTCGCTGCATTAAATTAGGCATAATATTGTTTGTATGTGAATGTTTTTGAGCTTTCCTAACAAATATCTGCAAATTTTATCAAATTTAGTTATTAAAATAGAATAAAAATCGAAATAACGAAATTTCTTAATAGATAACCTTTGATTTTCTGATTTGTGTTGTTTTCATCTTCTGAATCTCAACTTTCTTCAGTTCTGGACTCGATTTGGACATCGATTTTTGAAGTAGCAACTAATTCCGATTTATAATTCAAGTGATTAGGGTTTTCTTTTTTTAAGTTGATAATCGATGAAAATAATTTGAAGGGTTCTGGGTTTTGTTTGGAAAAGACGTAGGGGTATTTAGGGAAATCTTTTTGTCACGTTTAAAAATAAGGATGAGAAACTTATAATTAAAATGGAGGGATGTTTTGTGTGACGACCGCCCACGA
Organism: Allium fistulosum; assembly: GCA_030737815.1. Classification (NCBI taxonomy): domain Eukaryota; kingdom Viridiplantae; phylum Streptophyta; class Magnoliopsida; order Asparagales; family Amaryllidaceae; genus Allium; species Allium fistulosum. Next base: position 875,923,349 of record CM060906.1, read on the forward strand.
CCCCCGCACTGAACCTAGAGATAGTGCGCTGTAAAGTGTGCCAGGCAGCCATGGACGATTGCCAAGGTTAAATTAAAACAGCATAATTTATCGTATAACTCACAGCGCATGGATAAAATACAATAGAACATATATATAGTGAAGCTTCGCAGAATAGAATGTCATCATATCAAACTTCATAATAGTTGAATACAAACATCTGAATAGTCAATACATCAAGCCTCACTACATATCACTCAGAGAATTATACAAGCAGCGGAACATCCAGTACATATAGTAAGAAAATAATATGCAAGCCTCCAGCTCGTCTTCGTCATCAGCATCGTTGGAAGCAAGAACAGCACCTGTCACCTGCTACCTAGTCTGCCCGTCCCAAAATGGACGAACAGCCCAAGGCAATAAGAGTTAAAACATAAAGCCTTGAGTCAGACAACAGTCTTAGTGAGCGGTAAATTAACTAACAACATACCAAAAGAGCATAAAGGAAAAAGGAATAGGAATCCAACCCTCCCACCCCACCTCTTTCTACAGTGATAGCCCCCAGACACACACTAAGCAGAAGCAAACATAGCAAAGCAATCATTTAAAGTAAAGAATTTATCACTCGAGTCAAGGGCGATGTTTTCCAAGTACAAACCCCCAAGGCCTAAACCAAGATCAGATAAGCACCCAGAAAACACTGCTCTTGAGACCGAATGACGATACAACCAAACATCCATGACTCTGGCTATCACTGTTATCATTGCCTCGATACCACCGTTAATAGAATGACCGGCACAATCTTTCAGCTGTCCGTCAAGGGCTAATGGAAACCCCGGTTCTAGACATAACTCTGCACGTCGTCGAAACCCGTGCCTAGGACTATCGAATCTGCCTAGAGTACTTGACTACCAATCAGTAGTCTTTAGGGACTATCGAATCTGCCCAGCGTACTCTTGCTTTGAGCATGCTAGAACCTTCAACAACGATGAAATCTCAGCCTTCTAGTCATCCTCCTCGATGACTATTTCCATACTAGCTCAAGCGCCTCTCGAGCAAACCATTATCCTCAAACCCGAACCATTTCACCGAGTTTATCAACCATGCTTGGAATGATCCCGTCTGGATTAAACCAAAGCTTTCTCATACCATGCTTCGCTTCATCTCATCATAGCAAAGCCTCATCTCAACATCATCATCATCAAACCTATCCATATGAGCTTCATCATCTGCCACATATGCCACGAGCAGCTTTTCCAATTCAAGAGCCTTTCCCTTAGCTTTTGAATCATCTTCGACCATCTTGTCTAAATCAAATCATCAATCAACTAATTCATAACAATCAATCAAGTCAATCATTAATCCAAGTAATCAAGCATTCAAACATGATCTAATAAACAATTATAACAATAATGGCAATCTTGTAAATAAAGAGTCCAAATCTAACAAGTATGAAAACATGAGCAATATCTCTACAACTTGATGAATGAACTTACATAGGTTAACATGTAGTAAAATGGATGTCAAATCATCATGAACAATAGATCTATACTTAAGTTTACGAAAATGCATGGAAATCACTATTTTAACACCAAATCAAACCAACGATCCGATATACTCCTTTGGATCCGTGTGAGAGATAATCACCACTCACCAAATCACCTAAACACCTTTGAAGCAACACACTTCAGATCTGGACAGCGAAGGATGTAACTCGATCTATCACAAATCCGCTTCAAACGATGAAATCTCTCTTCGATGGATGTAGATCTTCAATCTAAGCTTTTGGATCTTCGATTTGATCTTCGATTTGGATGGAAGGAATCACAAGATTAGAGTGGAGAAAAGAAGTGAAGAAGTGTAGAACTCGAGCTCTCAAAATGGAAGCACTTTGTTGCTTCAAAATCCGGATCCCAAAAATGAAGAAGAACCCGCCTATTTATAGGCTGAATTCCTTAGGTCGTTTGCTCGCTATTAGGTCGTCCACGACCTAAGTCTTAACGACCTACCAATCTCATGACCTACGACCTACTAATCTCACGACCTAACGCATGCGCGCGACCTAACAGCTTAGCCTCTACGCGTCCTAACATAAGTCGTCTACGACCTAACGACTTATCATAAGTCGCGACCTAACAACTCACGCGACCTAATAACTCACGACCTAACATTCTTAGGTCGTCTAGCGACCTAACTAACACGGCAGAGACTCAACGACCTAATCACTTAAAACTACTGCACGACTTACGACCTAACAAAGATGCGGCTTAGCGACCTAACAAAGTCGCGACCTAACTATACTCATGTGTGCGACCTAATGACCCAACGACTTAACTTCCTTAGGTCATAAACTCACTCAACCCCTAGGTCGCTAACTGCTACCACCAGCTTCCTTAGGTCGTTGCCGATCTATCCTCCTTAAGTCGCTAACTCGTCCAGTTTCCTATGCCGCTAACTCTTAAGTCGCCACTATCTTAAGTCGCCAATTCTATAAGTCGTTCCAATTCCTTAAGTCGTCTACGACCTAACCTCCTTCACGACCTTAGCTCCAACATGACCAAACTTCTTAGGCCTCTTCTATCTCTTAGGTCGCTCCACGACTTAAGCTACCACTCGACTCATCTTCTATACGACTTAAGCTACCACTTGACTCAAGCTTCAAACGATTTAACAATACCATCGATCTAATGACAACAGTTTTGCAATGTTTCGATCCGTAAAAATACGGGTCGTTACATTCTCTCCCACTTAGGAATTTCGCCCCCGAAATTCCAAACAAACAAAGAAATCAAAGACTATTCTGCATGCCTACCATCCATAGCAATCAACAAACCATGCATCCAATTCTAGCTTAGCATGCAGAATTATAAAACTAGAACAAGTTACAATGTCGTTAGATGACACGACACCTTAGGGTCATACCTTGAAGAGTTCAGGATGAGCTGCCTTCATCCTCTCTTCCACCTCCCATGTACAGTCGTTATCATCATCACTCCATTGTATCTTGAGCAACTTAACTACCTTTCTCCTAAGTTGTTTCGTGTCGGTTTAGACAACACGAAGCGGCTTACGAGGTCTCTTATTGACTGGATCAACCTCTAAATCTTCACAGCTATCAGCAGAAACCACAGTATTCGAGTCGTGCACATACTTCCGTAGATACGATACATGAAAAACATTGTGCACACCCGCCATCTTCTCTGGTAATTCCAATCTGTAGGCGAGCTTTCCAATTCGCTCGGTGATCGGGAATGGTCCAACAAATCTCGGAGTCAATTTTCCTTTCTTCCCGAATCGAATAACATTCTTCAGTGGAGAAATCTTCATAAAAACCATATCACCTACGTCGAATTCTAAATCCTTACGACGTTTATCGGCATAACTCTTCTGACGGTCTTGGGCTGCCTTCATTCGTTGCCGAATGATCTCTATGCAATCCGAAGTCTGTCGAATCATTTCTGGCCCAAGTATCAGCTTTTCTCCTATTTCTAACCAACATGTCGGAGAATTATACGGTCTTCCATACAATGCTTCATACGGTGCCATACCAATGCTTGACTGGTAACTGTTATTATACGAAAATTCCACCAAATGAAGGTGATCTTCCCATGATCCTCCGAAATCTAAAACACAAGCTCTGAGGAGATCTTCCAAAACTCGGTTGACTCTCTCGGTCTGACCATCTGTTTGAGGGTGATAAGCTGTACTCAAACACAACTCGGTTCCCAAAACTTCCTGGAAGCTCTTCCAAAATCCACTAGTGAACAATGGGTCTCGATCACTCACTATACTCTTCGGAATACCATGGAATTGAACTATCCACTTAACATACAGCTCAGCCAACTTTGATGCAATCCTAGTCGACCGAACAGGAATGAATCTTGCACTCTTAGTCAGACGTTCTACGATGACCCAAATCCCTTCATTTCCCGTTCTTGTTCTAGGTAGTCCATCGATAAAATCCATCGATATTTGCTCCCACTTCCATGTAGGAACTTCTAATGGCTGAAGCAATCCACTGGGCTTCTTCTTCTCGGCTTTCACCAACTGGCAGTTCATACACATGGAAATAAAATTTCCAACATCCTTCTTCATACCTTCCCAGTAATAGGTTCTCTTCTTATCCCGATACATCTTATTTCCACCTGGATGAATTGTCAGCTTCGAGTGATGACTTTCCTTCAAAACTTCATTTCTCAATTCATCTATATCGGGAACAACTAGACGTCCTTGCTTCCGAAGCCAACCTTCTCGATCGACCTCGAATCCTTTATCCTTCTCTGGGTCCAATCCAGATTCCAAATCACGGATAATCTTGACAAGCTTATCGTCCCGCTTTTGGCTCTTGCCAATTCTTTCCACAAGAGTCGGTCTTATCGATAAGTTTGCCAACATCTCAGGTTCCAATTCACATCTGGGCCTGAAGTCAAATCCAGCTAAATACTCAAGATTCTTCCATTCTGAAAACATGGCTCCCAATCCTGCATGTCTTCGACTTAACGCATCTGCCACTGCGTTACCCTTTCCCAGAGTATAGGCTATACCAAAATCATATGATGCTAAAAACTCTAGCCATCGTTGCTGCCTAAGATTCAAATCCTTTTGGGAGAAAAGATACTTCAATGACTTATGATCCGTAAACAGCTCGAATCGAACTCCCATTAAGTAATGTCTCCACATCTTCAGAGCAAAAACAATCGCCGCTAGCTCCAAATCATAAGTCGGATAATTCCTTTCATGCGGCTTCAGTTGCCGACTTGCATACGCAACAACTTTATCCTTCTGCATCAGCACTGCTCCAAGTCCAGTACCACATGCGTCGGTGTAAACCACCATCTCATCATTTCCACTTGCAATAGTCAAAACAGGAGCACTTGTCAATCGCTCCTTTAGGATTCCGAAAGCTTGCTCACACTTAGCATCCCATCTGAATACTTGGTTCTTTTTCGTCAATCCTGTTAACGGTGTAGCTATCTTGGAAAAGTCTTTGATAAATCGACGATAATATCCCGCTAATCCAAGAAAACTTCTCACATCCGATGCATTCTTAGGTCTAACCCAATCCTGGATTGCTGCCACCTTAGCGGAATCAACCGCTATTCCATTTCCAGAGATAATATGGCCTAAGAACCTCACTTCACTCTTCCAGAAGTGACACTTCGAAAACTTAGCCTTCAGCTGATGTTTCCGTAAGATTTCCAAAACAATACGCAAGTGCGTCTTGTGCTCTTCTTCAGTTCTGGAATAAATCAAAATATCATCCACGAACACTAGCACGAACTTGCTCAACTGATCTCTGAACACTCTATTCATAAGATCCACAAAATATGTTGGCGCATTAGTCAATCCAAACGGCATTACCAGCCACTCAAAGAAACCGGATGGTGTCCTAAAAGCAGTCTTCGGCACACTATCCTTAGCCACTCTTAACTGGTGAAATCCCGTTGCCAAATCCATCTGAGAAAACACCTTAGCTTTGTGAAGCTGATCAAACAAGTCATCTATTCTCGGCAATGGATACTTGTTCTTCTTAGTCACCTTATTCAGCTCACGATAATCCACACACAACCTCAACGATCCATCTGCTTTGGTTGCAAACACAACTGGTGCACCCCATTCGGACACACTACGCCGAATGAATCCTTTCTGTAAAAGGTCATCAACCTGCACCCTCAACTCTTGCTGCTCCCTAGGCGCCATCCGCCTAAGAGGCATCACAACAGGTCTGGCTCCTTCAACTAGATCTATACGAAACTCGATCTCTCTATGCGGCGGTAACCCTTTGACCTCGTCAAAGACATTCTCAAATCCATTAGCGATTGGCACAGATGACCGTCCATCCCGTGGAACAACCAGTGAATACATGAAGCTCATGAAGACGCCTTCTTCATGCTTACATCGTATCACAAATTTTCACCCCTCCACATTCTCGACTGTCACCTCCAACCTATCACAATCAACCTTTGCCGCATACTTCCTAAGCCAGTCCATACCCAAAATAATTCCGAACCCCGCAAAGTCCAGAACAAAACAATCACAAACAAAAGAGCAATCATGACTCGATACAATCAGACCATGGCATAGCATACACAAACAAGACGAACCCCCAACTGGATTAGTCACAACCAATGGCCTATCAACGATATCCGGTTCTAAACCCAACCGGCCTACAAGTTCACTACAAACAAAAGAATGCGACGCCCCAGTATCAAATAGAACTCTAACTGGAACACCACATATGGAAAGAGTACCTTGAACCACCACACTCTTTCCTTTCTCTTCAATGGTAGAGGTTTTCGAAGATGATGGAACAGCTCCCAAAGCATAAGCTTGCACAATCTGCTTGTCCTTCCACGGTTCTGGACAATTCCTCTTAACATGCCCCAGCTTGTCACAGTTGTGGCACTTCACCGGCACCTTCGGATTCTTGCAATCCCTGGAGAAATGGCCCTTCTGCTGACAATTGTAGCAGGTCACTTTGCCCTTCGGCTTCTTCTGGCCATCCTTACCCTTTTGTTGCTGCTGCTTCCTCTTCTTGTTTCCACCCTGCTGTGGTCTAGACTCTTCCTTGGTCACAGCAACAACAGATCCCTCTTTAGGAAACAGATTCTCATGCCTGAGAGCCTTCTCCACAAGCTTCTCAAATGAATCGTCCAAATGATCCACCAACTGCCTCCCAAGATAACTGTCCAAGCCTGTCACAAACTTCTCGTTCTTCTGATAAGGAGATTCATTATACGACCGGGCATACTTGGACAAAGCTTCAAACTCAGAAACATACTCAAGAACTGGTCTTCCATTTTGCTTGAGCTCCACAAACTACTTGAACAGAACAGACTTCTAAGCTATAGAAATGAACTTAGCTTCAAATCTGTCTTGGAATTGCTCCCAAGTAATTTCTTCCTCCGGAGTATCAATGGTGATAGAATTCCACCAATCAGAAGCTCTCCCTTGAAGCTGTCTTGATGCTAACTTCCTCTTAGTCGCATCCTCAATTCCCAAATCACTAAAGATCCTTCTACAAGCATCTATCCACCTCTGGACTTCAATGGTTGATTCTGTTCCTAAGAAAACCTTTCCTCCAAGAGCAGTATAATCTTTACACAGCTTCGCAAAATCCACCGGTCTTGGAGTTTGAATTTGAACTCCAACATCTACCGATGGCCCCGGAGTTGGCATTCTTCTCATGATCGAGGTCATCATAGCCTCGAACATAGCAACATAATCAGCAGCATGACCTTCCCTAGCAACTGGTCTCCCTCTTCGACTCATTCCTAATATCTATAAAAAAAGAATGATTAACATACCTTGAGAAACAACTGCATAAAGGACTCAAATCTTTCTAAGCTACTATATTATATATAGTAATCATCCATCAAAATACAATTACGTCTCTCATACGTAGTTACGTCAGCGAGCGTTGGGTAAAATCGATTAACCAAAGCTCTGATACCAAATGTGACGACCGCCCATGACCCCCGCACTGAACCTAGAGATAGTGCGCTGTAAAGTGTGCCAGGCAGCCATGGACGATTGCCAAGGTTAAATTAAAACAGCATAATTTATCGTATAACTCACAGCGCATGGATAAAATACAATAGAACATATATATAGTGAAGCTTCGCAGAATAGAATGTCATCATATCAAACTTCATAATAGTTGAATACAAACATCTGAATAGTCAATACATCAAGCCTCACTACATATCACTCAGAGAATTATACAAGCAGTGGAACATCCAGTACATATAGTAAGAAAATAATATCCAAGCCTCCAGCTCATCTTCATCATCAGCATCGTTGGAAGCAAGAACAACACCTGTCACCTGCTACCTAGTCTGCCCGTCCCAAAATGGACGAACAGCCCAAGGCAATAAGAGTTAAAACATAAAGCCTTGAGTCAGACAACAGTCTTAGTGAGCGGTAAATTAACTAACAACATACCAAAAGAGCATAAAGGAAAAAGGAATAGGAATCCAACCCTCCCACCCCACCTCTTTCTGCAGTGATAGCCCCCAGACACACACTAAGCAGAAGCAAACATAGCAAAGCAAACATTTAAAGTAAAGAATTTATCACTCGAGTCAAGGGCGATGTTTTCCAAGTACAAACCCCCAAGGCCTAAACCAAGATCAGATAAGCACCCAGAAAACACTGCTCTTGAGACCGAATGACGATACAACCAAACATCCATGACTCTGGCTATCACTGTTATCATTGCCTCGATACCACCGTTAATTGAATGACCGGCACATTCTTTCAGCCGTCCGTCAAGGGCTAATGGAAACCCCGGTTCTAGACATAACTCCGCACGTCGTCGAAACCCGTGCCTAGGACTATCGAATCTACCCAGAGTACTTAACTACCAATCAGTAGTCTTTAGGGACTATCGAATCTGCCCAGCGTACTCTTGCTTTAAGCATGCTAGAACCTTCAACAACGATGAAATCTCAGCCTTCTAGTCATCCTCCTCGACGACTATTTCCATACTAGCTTAAGCGCCTCTCGAGCAAACCATTATCCTCAAACCCGAACCATTTCACCGAGTTTATCAACCATGCTTGGAATGATCCCATCTGGATTAAACCAAAGCTTTCTCATACCATGCTTCGCTTCATCTCATCATAGCAAAGCCTCATCTCAACATCATCATCATCATCAAACCTATCCATATGAGCTTCATCATCCGCCACATATGCCACGAGCAGCTTTTCCAATTCAAGAGCCTTTCCCTTAGCTTTTGAATCATCTTCGACCATCTTGTCTAAATCAAATCATCAATCAACTAATTCATAACAATCAATCAAGTCAATCATTAATCCAAGTAATCAAGCATTCAAACATGATCTAATAAACAATTATGACAATAATGGCAATCTTGTAAATAAAGAGTCCAAATCTAACAAGTATGAAAACATGAGCAATATCTCTACAACTTGATGAATGAACTTACATAGGTTAACATGTAGTAAAATGGATGTCAAATCATCATGAACAATAGATCTATACTTAAGTTTACGAAAATGCATGGAAATCACTATTTTAACACCAAATCAAACCAACGATCCGATATACTCCTTTGGATCCGTGTGAGAGATAATCACCACTCACCAAATCACCTAAACACCTTTGAAGCAACACACTTCAGATCTGGACAGCGAAGGATGTAACTCGATCTATCACAAATCCGCTTCAAATGATGAAATCTCTCTTCGATGGATGTAGATCTTCAATCTAAGCTTTTGGATCTTCGATTTGGATGGAAGGAATCACAAGATTAGAGTGGAGAAAATAAGTGAAGAAGTGTAGAACTCGAGCTCTCAAAATGGCAGCACTTCGTCGCTTCAAAATCCGGATCCCAAAAATGAAGAAGAACCCGCCTATTTATAGGCTGAATTCCTTAGGTCGTTTGCTCGCTATTAGGTCGTCCACGACCTAAGAAACCCCACGACCTAAGTCTTAACGACCTACCAATCTCACGACCTACGACCTACTAATCTCATGACCTAACGCATGCGCGCGACCTAACAGCTTAGCCTCTACGCGTCCTAACATAAGTCATCTACGACCTAACGACTTATCATAAGTCGCGACCTAACAACTCACGCGACCTAACAACTCACGACCTAACATTCTTAGGTCGTCTAGCGACCTAACTAACACGGCATAGACTCAACGACCTAATCATTTAACACTACTGCACGACTTACGACCTAACAAAGATGCGGCTTAGCGACCTAACAAAGTCGCGACCTAACTATACTCATGTGTGCGACCTAATGACCCAACGACTTAACTTCCTTAGGTCGTAAACTCACTCAACCCCTAGGTCGCTAACTGCTACCACCAGCTTCCTTAGGTCGTTGCCGATCTATCCTCCTTAAGTCGCTAACTCGTCCAGTTTCCTATGCCGCTAACTCTTAAGTCGCCACTATGTTAAGTCGCTAATTCTATAAGTCGTTCCAAGTCCTTAAGTCGTCTACGACCTAACCTCCTTCACGACCTTTGCTCCAACATGACCAAACTTCTTAGGCCTCTTCTATCTCTTAGGTCGCTCCACGACTTAAGCTACCACTCGACTCATCTTCTATACGACTTAAGCTACCACTTGACTCAAGCTTCAAACGATTTAACAATACCATCGATCTAATGACAACAGTTTTGCAAAGTTTCGATCCGTAAAAATACGGGTCATTACATTTTGTGTATTTTCAAACCTATTAAGGATGTATGCCAAACGTTCCCTTTTATTTTACTACCACTTCTGTCGCACAGTAAATTTAAACTAACTTGTCAACAAATCTCCCATGTCAAGTATGTGGCATTTCCAAAATTTCTAAAATATCAATAAAAACTTTAACTAAAAAAAATCTTCCAAAACATTTTGAAGAGATATTTTTAGTTTCCAAAAGTGTATTTATGTATATGTTTTTCAAGATAAAATTTTCCACATCTCAAGAAATTGAGGTTTAGTAAACAGTCCAATGTCCATAGTAGACTTCATCTATTTACGAGATAAATTTTAAGTTTTTCAAAAAAACCTTTATTTTCTTTTATAATATCAACCAGCGGGCAAGTTAAATATAAATTTCAGCCTTTGAGGTACATGAACATTCACCCGTGGTTATGCAACATCCTTTCCCTATCCTCTGCTCATTGAAATTTATTTCCTGAAATTTTTTTCAAGGCTGACAATCTTGTTTCATTTTTGCAACACCCCATATTTTTAGTAACATTTTTTAGGATGTTTAGTTAGTTAAATAAAATAAAATATGTATGATGATTAATGGATTGAAATTTGTGATTAAATAAGGGGTAGCCGTGCCATGTTAAACAAGTGAACTAAAGAACAAAAAGAGAATAAAAAGGTAAGGAAATATACAAGGGCAAAATAAGAACATGGCACATCCATATACCATAAACCCTTAACCCCTCAACACTCATATTCACTTCATTATTCATAAATAAAAAATACAAGCTAAGGCCGGCCACCATTAGCAAGCTCAAGAGAAGATAAAAGCTAGGATTTCAAGAGGGAGATTCAAATCACTTAATCAAGAACAAATCTCACATCTTTAATAAAAAAAGCTAAGGTGAATAATGACTACTTCTCAAGTTTTTAATGGTTTTTGATTTTTAGTATGAAATCTGAATTATTTGCAAATGTTTTGCCATGTTTTGGATGATAAAATGTATATCTATATGTTGTTGATGATTTATGCTAATCCCATAGATTTTGTGATATGTTTTGATATTAAAACTCTATTATATAACATCCAATTGCCTTACGAATTTACATTTAGATTAGAAACAATAATTTAGAAATGGGTTTCAATTTTCATAATTTTCTGAATTAATGTGGATTTTATATGAACTTTCTAGTAAAGAAAATGTTATTTTGAGTTAAAATTAAGCACGGCCAAATTATATTGTCTTAGGGTCTAAAATTTATATATGTTGGAAAACATATTAAAAATGATTTACAAGAATTTTTGTAGAATTTTCTTAAGTGTTTTAATGGATATATAAAATTATTTAAGGTATGAGACTTAAATGTTTTATATATTTATAAAAGGAGAAGGGGTATTTTGTAAATAATTCAAATTGGTTATTTCTGAAAATTGGCGGTACTTTTAGAAAAGAAAATTTTGCAACCAATCATAATTTGGCAAACAAGGCAGGTTAGGTACAAAGAATTGATTTAAAAAGTCAAATCAACATGCTTTTTCCTGTTTCATTGCTTTCGGCACTAGGCTTTCGACTCCTTACCTCTGCCTCCGACTCCATCGAAACCAATGCATGAGGTATCAGATACCTGGTACGTAGTGAATTGGATATAGGCGGAAGGTATTGGGTTGAAACCAAAGGTTCCGAGTGGATCGAAGCATGCTTTGTTTTAAATTGAAAATGCGCTTGCTTTTTCTTTCGAAGGAAGTGCTTTCGACTTTGTTGGCTTTCGGCTGAGTCAAATGTTTCAGAGGAAAGGTTTCGAATGGGTTGCGCCTTTTGTTTTAAATGAATGCTATCGAAGGGGTCGAAACCCCTGACTACCGCTTTTTACCATTCGACCCAGATTGGTTTCGGAAGGGTTACCTTGTTTTTAAAACCAAGCCACTTCTCCAATGCTTTCGAAGGGAGGTTTCGACACCATCACTTCTTTACTTAGAAATGCTTTCCAAAGGGATGCTTTCAACTTAAATGTTTTAATGACCCTTTTGCTCTATAAAAGGTAGAATCCAAATGGTTTCGAAGGAGATAGTTTTAATAATTTTGAAAGGTGTTTCCACATGTTATAAATTGAACCCAAATGCTTTCGAAAGGTTTGTTGTTTACAAAGGTTTTGATGCTTTTGAAAGGTTTAAAGAAAGGTTTCTAAGGGGTGGTTCCCCAATGGTTTCGAAAGGTCTAAAAGGAAAGGTTTTCCAATGGTTTCGAAAGGCGATGTTTAAGTGTTTTAAAGGTAGGATGTCTAAGGTTTTAAAGCTTTCGAAGGAGATGTTTTTCAATGCTTTCAAAAGGATAAATACAAATGGTTTCAAAAGGTATGATTTCGAAAGGTATGTTTTGGCCTTCGGCCTAAGGTTTTACTGTATCGAAAAGGGTACTTCCAATGGTTTCGAAAGGGGTACTTTTGAAAGTTTAAACGTTTCCATCAATAATGTTTTGTGTAAAGAATAAGTAACATAGCAAGGTGATTTGAGTAAAGCAAAGAGTATATATAAATAATTTTCTTGTTTAAAGAATGATTTAAAGGTTTAAATCAATTTGAAAGAAAAGGTTTTCAAGGAAAGTTTTGTGGGTAGATAACCCTAAGTAAAATGACTCAGATATTAGAATACCATATGGGAATGGTATGGGGTCGCGCCCTATATTTTAGCTAGTAGCCCCTAGCTAAAATAGGTCCAAAATTCCAGTGTGCGGGGCTTTGTCATAGGTAAGACTAAAATTATGCTACACACAGAAAGGAATCTAAAAAGGAAAGACATGTTATTAGTGAGCCCGCAAAACCATTAGGATCGGTTAGACCCGAAGAAGTAAGTAAGGACAGACCGTCCAGAAGAGGAGTATCTAACAGATGTTAGATTTTTATGTTTTTCTGATAGGCCCGAGTCAGCCAAGGGTTGGTAGTTAGCAAAACAAAACTACAGTGTATAGATAGATAGTCCATTTGATAACTGATATGTATATGTACTTGATATTGCTTTACAGATTTAACCAGTTTTGGTTGCAGGATTATAATTTGCAAAAGATATGTTTTAAAAAGGATATTAGTTAAGGGAAACCCGTTTCGCTAAGCGGCGTAGTCTCACTTAATATCAGATAACCGAGATGTATAGTATTATTCACACCGGGCTTTATGTTTGACTTGAAGTTTATGTTTTCCCCTTAAACTCTCAGGTGCTCAAAATTGATTTGAGTAGCCTGAGGGTTGAGATTTACAGGTTTTAGTAGGATTGGCAAATAAAGCTTCCGGTGACGAGCAAGTGTGATGTGCACGTAAATATGCATATTTTTACCACCATATTTAATCTATTTAAATTAAATAAATGATCATATTTGGTATTTTAACTTGTTTAAACCAAAATTAAAATTATTTGAAATTGTCACATATTCATCTTCATATAGGGGCAAAATGGTCATTTTTATGCATTTATTAAATTGTGAAAATTTACTTGGAATTTTCTATGTTGTTTTGTAGGAAATTTGGTGAATTTTACAAGTGGTTACATGATGATATATGGATTCACAAGAGTGAAGAGAACAAATGAAGATGGAAATAATTCAAAGTGAAGATAATGGAGGACCCCACCTACCCATCTACCTTAATGTACAAATTAGAGGCTAATGCACATGCTTATGGAATTAATGGCTTCATGTACACTTAAATGAGGATTATTTGAAGCTAATGATTACTTGGCCTCCACACTTCCTAAGAGGGTATTTTGGGCATTCCCCAAAAATATGAATTAGGGTTTAACACATGTATAAAATCCCCTTATGTTTCATGTAACCCCCTCTCCCTTAGTCTCTCTTAGTTAGTTTTTAGGCTTAAAATAAAAGAAATCTCTCTTTCTCTTTTCATGGCTACTTAGCCATTTCTACTTCATGTAACTTTCCTTTTTTTTATGCAATGTAATTATTGTTTCCTTTTAATTACATGTTCATTTCCTTTCATGCTAGTAGTGTAGATTTTCTTTTATGCAATTATAATAGTTTTCTTTCATTTAGCTTTCATTTTTCTTTCTTTTTGCTTTCATGTTGCAAGCTACATTTGTTAATCAAATGACAAATTTGAGAGGCTAAACCCCTTCAATTTAGGGGTAATGAAGCTCTCTAATTATGTAGCTTCAACTATTTGTTAATTCATGCTCTCTTTTTGTGCTTAATGAAGAATGATTGAAGTGGTTTAATTGTTGTTTTTGCCTTGAATTTGATAGTCTATATTGTTGACACCAAATAGACTATGCTTAAACAATCACAAACACAAATGCCTCTTCATCAAAATATGATTATGGCATAAGAAAGTGATTTGAAATTAAAATTTGATGGTCTATATTTCTAATCAATAGTTAATAGGCCATATTTAAAATAGATTTCATTTTTATTTTCATTGTCAAGTTTCATGAAAGTTAGTAAGTGGTTTAAGGGGTGTGTCAAAGTTTGATGGCTTATGTTGGCTAACTAATAGCACAAAAATGCCATACTTATGATAGACACATCAATTAAAGCACTAATGACCATAAAAGAGAGATAATGATTTCATATGTGTTGAACTACATGATCTAGAGAGTGGATTTATTCTCTAAATTGTCATTTAACTCTTATATTTGCATTTCTTTTCTTTTAGTTAGTTAGTTAATTTTCTAATTCTCTAGCTTAACTTTCACTCGACTTTGGTTTAATTTGATTGGATAGACTTTTAAAATCATCAATTCCTTGCGGATCGACCCGTATTCGCCACGTACTACAAGTGTACGCCGTGCGCTTGCGGTTATATTTTATTTATAAATTCTTTCGACGGTTTTCTAAACCGATAGAATTTCCATCGATGAACAAAGTGGCTGACGGATAGCTAATTAGGAGTTGTTGTTTATTTTTGATTGATTCTGCTGTGTTGTATATATAGTACTTTGGTCAACCAAGGGGGCATCATCATATGTCGGTCTTGGCGTATTTGTGTAATAACTATATTTTATCTGAACCTCGAAAAGCGATGGGATTATGTAATTTGAATATGGAACATGTTTTGGAAATGTAATAAAAAATGTTTTTTTTTGAAATCTGTGATTTTGTTTCATATTCATGCGCTTCTGATATTATGGATACCATTAATATTACTGTATTTGGTCACCGGAAGTTAATAATATGGATGACTGCAGCATCGGTAGCGTTTAGCTTCGGGCCTCCAGATAGGGATGTTACAATTTTTTGCTTAGTAGTCAATTTAATAAATTTCCTCAACTTATTTCTTAACTTTCAGCCTTTACTATTTTCTTTTCTTTTCCAGTAGTTGACCTTCTTTTCAAAAAAATCTTATCTTTACTATTTTACCATAATATAGCGGTTTACATAAAAATGAACATTTCCTATAATAGCGTATGCGCTTTTACCCCCAATAAAGAAAACTAATGCTTATAACCTAACCTAGAAAGAATAGTTATTGGAAGCTGTCATTCAAGATCAACTAACACTAACGATGTTGTCACACTATCCTTTTTAACTTGAATGGACCTTTCTAACGAGTCATATTTTGCAATCCTCACATTTTTAACTTGGGTTTGCCAATATCCTCCATATGTGTTCGCCATGTCATAATCCTTTATTAATTTCTTCTCTTAATCCAAATTCTTTGATGGTATTCTCAAATCTTGATATTTATTTCCTTTATCTTTGACCCTTCATTTGAGAATATCCCAGATCTCATAGAAGTGTACTTTAATATCATTTATCATTTCTTTACGAGTTCTTCATATGGCTTGCACACATGTCTAACAAAATATTCCTAGATTCTTATCATTATTCTTTGCACTCTACGGGGGTTCCTTATTACTTTTTCCATGAGTAATTATTGTTATATTCTTTAGAGTCTTACCCTTCACCCCATCTTACCTAGACATCCATTCCTATCTACTCCATATTTAAAATTTTGATTTGGTCTGTGCCCTTTTTTTCAAAAGCAAAAATCTTCACAATATTTGAAATCCCAAAACCTTTCTTGTTAAAAAGTAAAACTTAGAAACCTTTTATTAAGTTCAAAAATACTTGGCGTCCTAACATTTTAAAACTAAAATCTAAAAAAAATTGAATTTAACTTATTCATTGAATCTAAAAGGAAATGTTAGCAAATTAAATTTGTTAAAAAATGTTTCTTTCCTTTTTCTTCAAATCAACTTTTTCAATTAAAGACCTATTTAACTTTTACTTCCCAAAAATTGGTATTTATAGTTAAAATATTTAATTAATTTTTCCTTTTGAAAACTTATTTGTTGCACAAAACCATTTCTTTCAAAAATATACTTTAGAATGTTTTTATCTTTTTATAATTTTGAACAACAAAACTAGAGTAGACAAGAACAACTCTCATTCCAATGTTTTCTTACCACTCATACTATCTTCACTTCCAATCCTTGGTGGAGTCTCTAATATTTTGTAAGAGGGACTTTTAAAGATACTTGAAATAAATGTACACAATAATGTAAAATGTCCATTTTCCTTTGTTATGCCTTTAATTCCCTATGTTGCTTCCAATTAGATTACTTAGCATTATTTTAATATATTATGCTAACATTATTTCTAATTACTAACATTATTTTGTATTAATTCTCAATATTGTTCATGCTATTACTATTCAATTTTCCTTTATCCAAACTGCACTAATTCCAATTGCTTTTCTCTCAATTAACTGTCTTCTTAGTTGAACCATTGTAGTTTGTTCGCCTACGGCTTTGTTTAGGGTTCTAAATCTTCTTTTCTATACTATTTACCCTATTCCAAACTGGTACCAATTCCTATCGTTCATCCATTAAAATGTTACAACTTAAGAATTTTCATTACATAAAAACAATTGAGCTATATTGCTTTATCATTTTTTTTCTTTCAAAAGAAATAGCATTTTACAAAATTTCCTTTATTGAAATTTTGGGTTTTAACAAATTTTAATTTCTACTGGAGCTCAATATTTATACTTTTCTTTCTTTACAAAGAAATTAGCGAGCTATATACGCTCTATAAATTTTCAACCATTGGCTTTTGTAAAACCTATATATGAAAACTTTGCAATTTAACTAAATATTTGTATGTTTTAAAGTCCAATATTTGCTTACTTTTTTAAATTTATATTTTTCTCAATTTTTAAAACTATTTTCTACTGGGTTGGACCCAAAGTGAATTCCTATTTGTTCATCATCTATAATTTCTACTTTTCAACTTACTGACTTATCTTCTTTCGAATATTAGAAATCTGGCTATTAACTTGGAGTGACTACTTCACACCATTCTTCAGAAAACCAATTACTTTCGAATATCTATAACATATGAATTCTTATTTCACTTTATTTGGACCTACTGTACAACATTAATCGACATCATACGGGGATCTACAACTATTAAAAGGTATGCAAGCCATATGAGTTATTACAATTATGCATAGTTCGTATTTCTTACCTACTGCAGTGTAGGAGAGCACAATTTACCTATAATCGGGTTTAATAACTGAAGTAATAAACGGACGGCATTTTTTGAAAGGCAAGAAGGTGAGTTTAAGAAGGTGGGTGATAATGGAATGGCATAGTAGGAATGTCCATCTTAGTTTAGTAAGGAGTGTTAGGGCCACAACATCATTAACACCAGTTGATGATGAACGACAACTTCCAGCAATTTTCTTTTAGGGTTTTTAGGTTGTAAACGCTAGTTGTCTCCCTTAAGTTATTAGAAAAGCGTACAATACGGTATGAGATATGTTCATGTTTTATCACCGTATTGATTTTATGGATGAAATTAAAACCGCTATATAAATATAAATTTATTGAGAAACGGTGTAAATAGAAAAATCTCATAAGGACACTTAACTAGCGATAAAATGTAGGTAAGACTGGAAGTTTATAGATTAAATTAGGAAATTAAGTTAGCAAATATAAATTAAAAATACTTAGATCCTAAATCTTTAGAAGTTTAGGAAAAATAAATTTTAGCAACTGGAGGAAAGGGAAATGTTGTTGTGGAATTACGGGACACTATCCTTATACCTTAAAAGATAAAATTAACAAATATGCTAATAGGTAGTTTGTTGTTTTAGAGTAAAAGAAAAGTAAAGGTTCCCCAAATCTAGGATTTATAGCATAATACTAAGGTCAACCATATACATTGACTCATTGACAGAGTCCCGATTTAGTTAAGATGTGGCTTAATTTGATTTTTAGAATAAAGCAGAAAATGTTTGGGAATTTTTTTTTGTTCAAAAGTTTAGAATTTTTTTTAAATACTTTTAAAAATTAGTTTCGGAGTATTTGAAAATTATGAAATGATGGTGGTATATTTAGAAGTGACATGAAATATTTTCTAAAGGGGATTTGGAAATTTAATGATTGTTTGATAAATAGTTTTGAAAATGTTTTGGAAGTAATTTTAAAAGTGGTGGAATGTTTTAAAAAACAAAACGGTGAATAAATTTTTTATAAAGGAATTTCAAGTAGTTTGAAAAAGCTAGTGTAAGTTTTGAAAATTTGAGTTCAAATGTTTTTGGATGATTTTGTTCAAATGCTTTTAAAAAAATGGTGTCTAAATGATTTTAGAAATTCGATTATTCGAACTATTTTACAAGTTGGAAATTCTTTTGGAAATTTTGTTTAAAAGTTTTCTTTTGAAATGAGAAAATTTTGATTTGAAATGGCATGCACTAGCATAAGGAGCATCGATGCGTTAGTAAATATGAATTTTACTGTCCGACAAGAGTGATAGTAGGAAAAACATAGATAATCATAAGGGAAAATGCAATTTTAGCTTTGGAATTTCTATTTTCATATCTTGTTGATAATGAAACGAAACTTGTGCTAGGATAATTGCGCTTTAACATCCAAAAATAAACCTCCTTATGCAAACTGTACTTGGACAAGTTGGAAAAATATTGAGGGCGGAAGAGAAGGTGCCAAGTTCTACCGGAACAAGTATCCAAAATAAGGGTTGAAATGTAAGATTTTTCATCTAAATTCCTTCTACGGCATAGGAGTAAAGATTCAGAAATCTAAAATTTTGAAATATTTTGGATGTTAAAAATTAGGTGCTAGGTTTTGGATGGTAAAGATTGGATGCAAAATTGATTGAACCATATTCCTAATCGCGGGAGTGTGGAAAATATTGTATGAAAAATAGTTTTAGAAAACTTGCACATATATATATATATATAACAACCGGTATATCTTTGTTTTTGCATCATATTTTCAAAATGTTTTTAAAAGAGACACCGATGTAGAATCATTATGCATACATTCTTATATGTTGTGATACACCAAGCACTTTACACATTTGGCTACAATATTTGACGTACACTAATTGGTTGGTTAGCTTAGATTCGTTGTGCACTATGTTACATGATTTAACCCTAGAAGAATTTCGAAGATGAAATTCTTTTAAGGGGGAGAATGTAACACCTAATAAAATTAACGATAATTAATAAATAATTGATAATTAACCATTGCGTTCATGGTGATTTTCTGATCAACCTTCATATTTGGAGTTTGCAATCGGAGCTCAAACGAAAAAGTTATTAGCATTTGAAGTTTCGGAAGCGAAAATACATAAATACAAAAAAGGAAATAAATTTTAATAAATGTGGGATCCCACCAGTCGACCCCCTCCTTGGGGCGATTGACTACTAGTGGTCGACCGCCTATAGTGGAGAGGTCGACCATTCATATAGTGGCGGCTAGGGTTTGAACATTTGCCAACGGTTTGGATTTAATTATTTTAATCTAACAAGTTACGATTGATTCGTGCGCCTATAAATAAAGGCCTAACTCCTTAGTTCTCTTCTTATATTTTCCAATCCAAGCACCGAAGCTTTGCCATTTTCCCTTCTCCACTATTTCTAAATTATAAAATATTATATATATATATATATACACACACATACACACACACACATACACAAAAATCGGAGAAGGGCGGAAAATAAAAGATAAGAAGAGAAGAAGCGAATCAATTCTGTGAAAAAAGATAAATTTCAATCTATATTCCCCTTAACATCCAATCTCTTCTCAGATCTATAATTGTAATAATATGTATATACCTTATTATACATATTTTTTTGGATTAGAATAGAAAAGGGAGTCAAGTAAAGGACTGGATTCGGATTCGGGAGATTTGGAAAGCTTAAAAGGTAAGTGGGAAATTATATAATTTACTTATAACATTGAAATTTATCTCATTGAATTCTTATTTAATTATTGTGTCTAAATAAGATTTGATGAATTTTAGGTTTCAAACAAATGTATATGATTATGCCTATATATTCAACAAAATAGTAATTAAAAGAGGAACAGTATGAACAAATTAATCTTAAAATTTGAATTCAGTCCCAAATATTTATTATTGCAGAAGGTTTGTAAAGTTTATTCCAGATCTATAATTAGGTTATAAATTAGGTTGCCCTAGTTAAATTGGAATGTGAATTTCAATGTTTTGATTTATTTGGAGCGGGTTCCATGTAATTTCCATCGATTATCTCATTCTAAAATATGTATAAATGTACATCGTTTGAATTAACAAGGGATATACCAAAAAGCAAAAGAGATGTGTAAGATATGGATATTCTTTTTCGTAGTTTACAGTCTATTTCGATATAAAAAAATAGATAATTCCTTGTAATTTCAAATGAAGCAAAGTTCTTACTTTTGGTTAATTTATGGAAAATTATAACAGTATCCTTTTAAGAAGGATAGCTTTATAAATTAATATGTGGAAATGAATGTTCTAGTTCAGAAATTACTAAATATAAATACACACACACACATACCTATAACCACACTTAACATTCAAATAAATAGCGTAATTTATGACTATATATGTAGTTATTAATAGCGTAATAAATAAAGGATTAGAATTTACGGACATTAATTAAAAATTTAATGGGCAATAAATTTGTAATTAATAGAGAGTTAAAAGGGAATTAAATGTGGACTGATTAGGGAAATTAATATGACATTTATGGAGGAATTGGATAGGCATAATAAGTGGAATTTCAAATTGGTAAATAGATTAGAGGGATTAAATGATATTGCTTATAGATTGTCCAATTTTGACATTAATGACCAATTATTGCAGGTAATAGACATTTATTAGACGTTACAAGGAAACTAAAGCCTATGCGTATAAATTAGGAATAATAACATAGCGAACAAGTAAGTATCAATCCTATTAATTATAAGTAGAAAGTAATATAATTTTCATAATTGGAATTTATTTAGCTTAAATTATACGTTTAGGACAAACGTGAATTAGTGGGCCTAACCCAACACTTAGGCTTTCAGTGGAAGGTTTGTTTTAGTGGGTTAGGATGCGAGGTTAGTAGAGTTACACAAAGAAGTCTGCTCTTCACTTAGAGGCTACCAGTAGTTGTGTATACTTAGTGCTGATATAGGACATCTTCAACCATAGGACTCATGAGGAGGGATATGCATTGTGACAGGAAGGGAAAAATATATCGAGGGTTTGCCTTGGATTTGAAGTTTTAAATGGCCCGGTATCTTTTGGGAAATAGGGTCTGCTTCTTATCCAATAAGAGGTAGTAAGTAACCGAAAGAGGCATATTCCTTGACTTGCTTAGGTTAGTCTAAACGGGATGTTAGCTATGGAGGGTCGATGGGATATGCCAGTTGTTAGTACCAGTATTTAGTAGGTCTGGCATATAAGCTTTGACGTCCAGCGATCCCGAGCAAGCGATAGCAAAGACTCTGGTTATGCCCTGATTGATTTCACTTCCTACTAGTGTAAAATTCGTATGGGAGATGCACAGACCTCAAGGTAGATGGTTAAGTGAAAAATTAGTTTAGTGGAGGTTGGCTTATTAACCCTTAGATGATTTATTGAGTTGTGTTAGTAGTATGGCAATTAGATAATATATTATATTACAAAATCGTTTATATGATTAATCGATCTCTGTAGCTAGAACCGATTGACTAGCATTGATTTTGCAAAGGGCTTCCATTGAGGAATTGAGGTACTAAATGACCAATGGATCTGCCTCCTCCCTATTTAAGAAGTATTAAGTGGCCAAGGTTTTGAATAGTGTATGTTAAGATGTATATATGCACATAGACATATGTATGTGTAGTATACCGTGAAGAAGGTTAGGTTAGGTTAGGCATATAGATTTAGCTAGCCGTAAATAATAAGCATCACACTTTAATAGAAATCGATTGGCCTAAATTAATGGTTTGGGTAAAGTATATAATTTTCCTATCATTAGAATGTTATTCTGACCCACTCTTCATAACAACCCACAGGTTAGGATTAGAAGGACATGCTATTGGTGCAAGATGGGAATAGCAAACGATGAAGCCTTCTCTTTCATGCTCGACGTGGATAGGGCAATTTAAATATCTAAGGAATGATATTCTGAGGTAGCTGTCTTAGTAAATACATATGTTATATTGTATTTTTCAATTCCGCTGTGAGTTTATACTGATCGCACTTTGATATACTTATGTTTATTATAGGTTAGCATAACCAACAATCCATACCTAATGGACTTGAGTTTTGATTTAGTTGAAATTCGGCCCCATTAAGGTGCAGATTGTTACATTTTCTTATCATGATGTATTGTTTACTTTTCAAGATCTAAAGAGGTATGATAATTTATGTGTATGTTTCGATTTTTTTAAGTAGTTTTCTTTATAAATGGAGAGTCTTTCTTATTTTGAGACTGATTAAGGACTTAATTCGATCTTTGACCATCAGTCTTAAATTTTTCAGTGACCGACTTTTCGTCTTTACTTGTAAAGACAGAAACTTCAGTCTCAAAATGATTTTGTGACTAGAGATTTAGTGATTGAAATTTTAGCCTTTCGGTCATCTTTGGGTTTTAATCAAAGACTTATTTCTTTCATTAAAGATTGAAATTTATGGTCTTTAATCTCCATTATTTTTGTAGTGAATGTGCATGCAACTTGATTCTCTATCTTATCCATATCATTCAATACTAACATAGAACTATTATCGAAATTAATTTTTAATCCAGAGAGTAACTGAAAACTGTATAAAATAAACTTAAGCGCAATAATGTTTCCTGACGAATGAGTTGTAAAGAGCATGGTACATCCACAAACTGGAGAACGGGGAGACCATTAAACGTAATCTCATTTCCAACATTGTTTAAAATCTCATTATTTATGGATAGCTTGATAATTCTAGCAAAAACATCAGCAGTTAAATTAAATAGAAGAGGTGACAAATGGTCACCTTGCCTGAGTCTACATTCCAATTAAATCTTATTTCCTAGTATGTCGTTAACCATAATACTTGAATTTCTAGTTAATTCAAGTATTAGGTAAAGACATGGTCCAACCCACCCATCTACACCAAAACTCCTAGCCAGTGATAAATCCTTGAGAAAATCACAATCAATTGAATTAAAATCTTTTGCAAAATCAAGTTTTAAGAGCGCACAAGTGATATTGTTTTTACAACAATAATTAATAAATTCTTGAACTATGGTACCCCATTGTTAATATTTCTACCTTTGGTAAATGCAATTTGAGTATTATCGTTTAATTTATTCATTTTAGAATTTAGCCTATTAGCTAAAACCTTAAAGATGAATTTAAAAGAACAACTTAATAATGAAATAGGTTTGAAATCTTTTAGCTTGTTTGCTCCCACTTTCTTTTGTAGTAAAATTACATTGATGAAATTAAACCTACCTAATAGTAATGAACCATGATAGTACTCATTGAACATTTTGATTATATCATATTTTATAATGTTAAATGGGTTATCCAGGCCATCTAAATAAATTCTAGTTTCATTAGGATACAAATCATCCCAATTAGCCTTAAATTTATGTCTAACCTATGTTTCAAAATTTTGTTTATAATAGTTAGTAAATACCTCAATTAATCCTTTTTGATCGGCAATCTCAATATTATTAATTAGAATAGAATTAATGGTATTACTACGT
The DNA here is from genome assembly GCA_030737815.1 of Allium fistulosum. Classification (NCBI taxonomy): domain Eukaryota; kingdom Viridiplantae; phylum Streptophyta; class Magnoliopsida; order Asparagales; family Amaryllidaceae; genus Allium; species Allium fistulosum. Next base: position 875,947,500 of record CM060906.1, read on the forward strand.
TTCCTATTATTTGCTACTTTATAGAAAAATTTGGTATTCTTATCCCCTCATCCATCCATTGAATCATAGTATTTGTTTCCACATCATTTCCTCTCGCATTAAATTTTTATTTAATTCTTCATTTTGATTTGAAAATACGTTTTTTTTGAAATATTTAAATTGCTAGATTCTTCAATTATATTTAACTTTTAAATCTCTTTTAGTAATTTATCCATTTTAGTTCTAGTGTTACCAAGCACATCTTTACTCCATTTTTTAAGGAAAAATCTTAAGTCTCTAAGCTTACTTACAAATGTTTTTGCCATGTTACCTAAAAATTTGTATTTATATTTACTTAAAATAATAATTTATTTGTGAATAAGTAAAGTTATTTTCTAATAACTACATCTTCTCAAATCTAAAAATTTTATTCCTAAAATTATGATTAGAACAAGTTAAAATAATAGGACAATGATTTGAGTAAATACTCGGAAGTCCAATAACCTTACAAACTGGGTATCTATTTTCCACTTCATCACTAATAAAGATTCTATCTAAAAGTGTCATAGAAGGGTCTTCTCTATTGTTTGACCAAGTGAATCGTCTATTGCTTAGTTGTAATTCAATAAAATTTCCACTAATAAGTAACTGATCGGATTCCTCCATAGCATTAAATTTTCCTACTTTAGGGGGACCGTTCCCTAAGAAATCCGATTACATTGAAATCCCCACCAATTATTGATGGACCGGGTGTGAGTAATCTAAACTCAAAACACTTGCTCCAAAGAATCCTTCAATCGATTTTATAATTTGGTCCATAAACATCAGTAACATTAAGAAATGAGTCGTCACTAAAATCGATAAATATAAGAAGTATCGAATGAACTTTAGTAATAGTTTGTAAAAGCTTAACACAAGTTTCTTTCCAATCCACCCTCAAACCTCCCAAACTTCCCTTAATTAGGAGATGAACTCAACGATCGATACACAGACCCGTTAAACTCCTATACAATTTATAATAAGGATGTTCAATTTTAGTTTCTTGTAATAAAGCAATATCAATGTTATTTTCTTTAAAAGAAAAGATCTAATTTACTACATTACCTAAATCGTGCAGAACCCTAATAATCCAACTACTATATCTCATGATCTAAGCAATCTAACCTGCTTTAATTCTATACTCCTAATGAACTCGGCATCTAACTGAACATCGTCAAAAAGAAACCTAGAATTCCTAGCTAACAATTTCATATCACTAGTAGATAGACTTCTTAAAGCAAAAGGACTATATGTACTACCTAAGAGAACATCCATGCCTAAGTTAGAGTAATTGAATACTCCAGTGGAAATTCTACGAAGCCGAGCACTACTCCTCACCGATCCGACTGAACTCAAACTATAGCATCAATCACTATCCTCTTTATATAATATAGAGATAGAATTCCTAGTTAATTCACCTCATTTCCTTTTTGAGACACGTGTATCTTTTCAGTATGTTGACTATTTGAACCATTCTCTAGATTTTTTGTCCTTTCACCATGAGCCCTGAGTGAATAATGCATTTCCATGTATTGTACAATTTTTGAATCCTTTATCAATAACTTTGGGCTTTGTTTGTTAAAATGACTAAATACTTAATGTTGAAGGTTGAATGGTGAAGGCTGAATGCTGAATAGCAGGTGCTTAATGCTGATTACTGAATGTTGAAATATTGTTTAATTGGTTGCTAATTATAAATATGTTTTATTGTAGTAACCTATTAGTTGACAAATTTTCCCTTCATTGTTAATATCATTTATTGTATGAATAGTATAATTAATATACATAGAATTAGTAACTATAAATTAAAAAGAAAAAACATATTCAGTGGTCTTCAAAAAAATTAAAAATAAAATTGTTTATTAGCAATATTATTAAATTTACCACAAACTAGAGAAGATCAGCAATTTGATCATACATATTTGCCATAAAAGCTTGCGACCCAAATGCAAATATTTCACTTTGACTTCGTAGAGCTTGCGGTGGTTCTTGATTATCAATTTCATTGCTTGTTTCCTTATTTGTAGTTTCTTCCTCTTGCTCAGTTTACAAAAATAACTCATCATTGAGTGAAACGTGACGTAGAAAATTGTGTATTGCCATACATGCAATATCTCTTTGATGGAAAAATTTGTATTGAGGCATTTTAACTAAAATGGAAAATCTTTTCTTTAGTACACCAAAACTTCGTTCAATGACATTTCTTAATCGCGCATGTGCATAGTTGAATCTTTCTTTCTTATTTGTCGCACTTTTGTTAGAATGATTTTTGTAAATAAATTTATTGAATTTACTTACATAAAGGAGGGATTGGAAAGTTATTAGTAGGATTATGGATTATTTCATTGAGCGCCCTTGAATCATGAGCTACTCCCTCCCATCCCGCTATGACATATATAAATTTCATATCGAAATCACACACCGCCATGACATTTTGATAACAATTACGCCGACCTTTGACTCTGAATGGAATCTGATCACATGTTGGAATATTTGCATCTACTAAAAGGTCATCTAATGCCCCAATTGCATCTTTAAAAGAACATTCTCTTAGTTGTACATGAGATTGTATAATTTCAATAAGTTTATCAAAATCAGGCAGAATTATCATTTCTCGAGCGAAATCTCTCATGGCTGTCAAAAATTCATGAAAATACTTGCCAACTATTTGACATGAATGTTGGTATTGGTATCTAATAATACAATTTCTACTATTGTGACATATGATGGATAAAACTATTGCTATTTTCTCTTCGACAGCTATATATTTACTATCCCAAAGCCAATTCTTTTCCCCAAAAAAGCAACACAACTTCATCAAGGATGATTTATTCAATCTAAATTTATCATATATCGCAACAAAAGAAGCGTTCGGAAGCTCTTGCATGTATTCTTTTCCAGAAAGGGAAGAAGTCAAAACTTTTTGTTTACCACTTCTACGATTCTTCATTTTAAGCGATATTAAAAGCGATACAACACTTGACCAACCTTTTTTTGAAATCATCCTACAATATCAAAAATATACATCAATTGCAAAATAATAAAAATGCCCTCAATATGTTTTAGCATATAAGTCCACTATCCAACATGAAATATGTATAAAATGAAAAAAAGATGAATATTTAATTTATTTACTAATATAGCAAAGATAAATCTACATACAACATGCCAACTGAACTATAACGACCCGGATTTTCCATCGTTTGATTTTAAATATTTATATGGTTTAAAATAGTGGATTCAAAATATAAATTGATTTTTGAATATGAAGATTTTGGTTGAAATTCTAGAATGAAATTTAATTTCAAATATAGCAATTTATCTTAATGCGGAAATGGTGAATAATTGAAATTTTAGTTGAATATGAATCGAAATAAATTTTAATGTTGATGTAATTCTATTTGAATTATAATTGAGTTAGTAAGTTTTTAAAATAGAAATTTCAAGTGATTTCGTCAATTTTTGAAATCGTCGATCTAATCGATGCATTAAAATAGCGATTCGGGGCACAGTCTCGGAATTTGACGAAACCAGTTCCATTAGATCCATAATAGTGTATTATTATCTGATTTCAAATTTCGCAGCATTGGAGTTACCGTTTGATCGTACGGGATAGAAATGCGTTGAAATTAATTTTGAAAATTTAATATAATAATTGGATTCCAAAATCTATCTTCTACATACGATCGAATTAGGTCCCGAAACTTGTCCCATTGCGTTCGGAATAGGGGTATAACATTAGGAACACTAGGCGGTACATCTCGATAGGGGTTCAGGGTTTCGAGGTATGTAAACAATATATTTTTGAATATAAAAATATAAATTATTATTCGTAGCCACCCTATATTCGTCTTAGCGCCACCCTATACTTCTGAAGCGCGCCGTCCCAGTTTTTTTTAAATCATGCGAGTCTTCTCCCTTCCTTTCAAGTTCAGTTCGACTTCACGAGAATTAAAAAAAATACGATGTACGCGATGGAATCTCGATCGTGTTGGGTTTTTGGATCGTGCGGCTGTGTGGGAGTCGCGAGCGTCGATCACGCGCTGGCAAAGAGGTTGGTGGGAGTCGCGAACGTGAGCGGCGATAATCGAGCCCAGGGTTTTGGGCACACGCGACCAGAGGAGGTCTACAGGCGCCGTCGCGAGAGGAGTGGAGAGATGGTGGTTGATCGGAGGATGGTGGTGTGGAATGTCATGGGTTTGGGCACGAACCGTCGAGCTCCATGGAGGCGCGCGCGTGGGTTTGCAGTGACACGGAGGAGTGGCATGCGGAGGTGGAGTTGATGTCCCGTATGTTGGTCTGTACGCACGATAGCCTGGAACTGCAGCAGCTACTTGGGTGTTTGGGGCATGGATTTGTGCACGCGCGTACACGTTGGTGATGGAGGCAGGTGCTGATCAGTGGTGATAGCGGGGAGGAGCAGATTTGAATAAGGAAGAAGGTAATTTGTATTTTAATATGGTAATTAGTTATTAATAAATGTAATTAGAAAATCGAATTTAAATTTAAATTCATTAACTTATAAAAATTCGTAACCCTTTTATACGAGGTCCAAAATTAACGTAACGAGTACCGTTGGATTTGCAGCGGCAAATACTACACAATGGGATAAATTTGGAATTGGAACGATTAACAATTTCGAAAAAATCAAGGTGAGTAAAATCTCACTCATTTGGATTGCTGGTTTTAATTTATAATAATTAAAAATTAATCATTGGATGATTGGTTGAATTGATATATTATTATCAGTTGAATATTATATTATATATAGTAGTAGATATATATATATATATCAAAAGTTGGGTACATTCCCGCCGATTGGAGCGGATGAGACACTATGTGCCCCACATAATAGCGAATGACCCTATATTACCGTGATTTCCCGCCTCGAAGCGAGATTGGTATTTTATGTTATATAACATCTGTGGATGCAGGAAAGCAGGTTGGAGGGATCCAACTAGATTCCTCAAAAATATATTGATTGTTTTTCATATATAGCGATATATGATGTGATTGAATAATACGTTATGGATTGTTGTATGATTGGATTTATTGGATGTTATAGTAGCACTGGCCTTATCTTGGTTTTTTAAATACCATAAAGAATATTTTTGAATTTTAAAAAGAAATTAAAAGGGAATTTATGGAAATAAAATTATTTATACTGATATGGAATATTTGATAAGGTATGAGTGTGAATTAAATAAAATGATTTGATTTAGAATTCACTTAACTATTTTACAAAGTGTTTTCAAATAAATATTTTGAAATTAATTTATATAAGTAATTTGGAACAATATAATTTAATGATATTTCTAAAATTTTAAATGGAAGTTGAAATCGAGTTTTTGAATGGAATTAGAATAAAATTGCTTTTATTAGAAATAAATTTCTAAATGGGTTTTAAAATAGAAATCGATTTATAAATGAGATTTGTTTAATATAAATCTGTTTTTAACAAAGAACAACCGGAAATGAGTTTATAAATTTATAAACGATGTTTATAAATAAAGTGAAATGACTATCATTTGATAAGTTGGAAATATAAATCCACTATGGGGATTTAAAGCGAGATATGGAAATCGGTTTAGGGGAAAGATAGTGGATTCTATTTTTGGAATTTGCAAATAGTCGTGGAATTAGAAAATGAAAATCGATTGGAAATAAATCAAGAGGGGTTTTTAAATATTATTATGGTCATGTTGAACTTTAAAAAAATTATTTTTTATCGAGAGATTAAGATTGTTTTTAAACGGGACTTTTATTTATTAAATTATATAGTTAAAGCTGATTTTGTATTGAAATATTTCGGGAAGTGGATTTTTCGAATATCTAATATTAATTTTAAATGAATTCAAATTTTTATAATAAGCTTTGTAAATCGATTGGTTTTATTTAAAAATGAATTGGAAATGAATTATCGATGTTTATTTAAAGTGTTTTAATATTTTAAATAATTACTTAAACATGTTTTAACAATAAATTATTATTCTTTAAAAGTACTTATTATGCATATATAGAGTTTTGAAATGATTAAAATTTATTTATAAATTCTCTCAAGATTTGTATACGGGGTTTATTTAACGGGTATGATTTTTATAAGAGAAATCTTATAATGGAATTTTGGAAACTTAAGGAATTTCCAAAATGGTTAGATAAGTGAACTTCAAGAAATGAATCTGAATTCATAAAAGAAGTTATAAATTGTTGAATGAGATTTATGAAATGAATTATAATGAGTTGTGACCTTACGAAAAGGGTTGTAAATGGTTTTACGAAATTGGAACAAGGGGAGATTTCCTCGTTGTGAATATACCTATAAAATCGAGAAGATATAAATATTTCCTAAGTGTTGAAAAGTAAGTGATTTTGGAAATTATATTATAAATATTTTTCTAAGTATTGGGATAAAATGATTTGGGAATATTTCACTAAGTGTTGAAGTAAGATATAATTTGAAAATTTTCCGTTAAGGATATAAGGATTTGAAATTGTTTTCAAACGTTGGAATACTGGAAGAGATTTGAACATACAACCGTGTAAAGATATTTCAAATGAATGTTTTGAAAATATTTAATAGATTGGGCCTAGTGACTGCTTATGTGTGAAATTTGATAGTTAAATAACCGACATCAAATCTGTCCAAATTCGTTGATCATTTCGAAGAGACCGGGATGATTTAATATTCTGAAAACCACTTCGATTCGATTTGTGCGTTACGAATTGTGATATCATGAAGATAATGAAGATGATGATTTTGAAGATTTGGTTTCTCCAAACCCAAAACAACTTGTATGGATGAATGCTATCATTGCATCGTTGCCTGGAAGGCAGTGTTAGCATTTCAAGTATGAATGATATTTAAAAGGTAAAACGTAGCCTGAAGCCTCATCAACCGGAAATGACTAAAACATGGGAGATGCAGCAGGGCTAAGTGGGTCGCACTTAAGTAGGGTATGTTATCACTTTTCTAGATACCCTTGAATATATTATAATTATGGATATGGGTGTGCATTAAAAGAGAGCGCTCGATTAGGGTGGGAATACCCGGGGTGATAAGATATTCGGTACTATCCAGCAAGGGGTAGGCCGGTCCTGTGTTGGCAGGGATCGTTAGGTACGATCTCGGTACATTTTTCTAGAGATGTACTATGGCGGGTGGTACCCCAATAGCACAGTCATTGTATGGAATCCAATATCCACTACGAGCCTGTACGGTTTTTTATTGCGCCCAACTATGCTGAAACGTGAGATGCAAGCATTTCATCTATTTTCTAGTTTATTTTCTATAGACACTATCACTATAAGAAATTATATTATTAATAACACCATTTAATAACGCATTATTCTTAAGCGTTATTGTTTACCTTTAAATATTTGTTTTTTTAAATAATTTGTTTTGTATGTACATATGCAACGCTTTGGCCCCAAATTTTCGTCTACCTCCCAAAATCACACTCAATTTCGTCTCCCTCCCAAAGTAACACTTAGCCATTTTCGTTTCCCTCCTAAAACAAAATAACCCTAATCGAAGTTCTACTCCCTCCCCAATCTTCAAAATTTAGCTATTGTACTCAATCCCGATCTTCCACGGTTCGCTCTTCAACAGTTGTGAAGTCGACGGCGTCAGGAGCCCTAATCTCCAATCTTCGATCTTCGATTCGCTCTTCATCAATATCTGCCAGATTCCAAACTTCATTTATGGTTGTAAACTTCAACTGGTTACTTCGTCAATTCAGAAATGCCATCTTTCAGGAGCTCTTTGCCGGTTAACGATTTTACTCAAGTTTATTCACAATTCAAACCCTAAATCTCTTCAAATCTCAGGTACGAAACAATAACTACATTCTTTAATCACTATTTATGAAGTATCCTCTCTTATTTATTTATTTATGATATTTGTAACGTAACGTTTTGCCTATACTGAAAGCAGCTTTGGATTTATCAAATTCTCCAAAAAATTTCCATGAAGTCGTTAAAGATGAGGAGGTTGATGACGATGAAATTGAGATTGAAGGGGTTATCAATAATTTCGATGATAAGGAAATCGATTTTCCTATTCAACCAATTCGTGATCTTGAACTTGTGATATATCATGAAGAAATCGAGCCTGATTTGAGTAAGCTAGTACATTTTATAATCGTTTTAATTATTACTATTAATATAACGTGGATTTGTTTTTAGGGGTACTTAAAGAAGAGAGGATGGAAGAAGAGTATAGTTCTGGAAACAGAATGCAGAATATTGGTAAACTACAACATTTTTGCATTTTGATAATTGTGCGAAGATGAGATCATGACATTGATGAATTTTTGTAGTTGATTTGGTAATGTGGGGAGATGTGTCAAAATCTTGTTTTGGTTTTGGGTTTGGTACATTTATGCTGCTTTCTTCTTCATATGCTAAAGATCTTAACTTCAGGTATTACCTTTCTCAATTTTACATTAAAATTATAACTAGAAATAGAAAAGCATAATTGTTGAATTTTTTTTTTGGTCTTCTTTCAATTTTGCAGCATTATTTCAGCAATTTCTTATGTTGGTCTTGTTTATTTGGCTTTGATTTTCTTCTACAGATCCATTCTTACAAGGTAAAGTCATATTCACTTAATATTTCTTCAAATAATTAAGTGTAGTATATTTAATCACATTGCATATTTGGATGGATTTTGTATCTTAGAAAGTGGAAAAATTATATTCTGAATTGACCGGTCTATGATGGTTCAGATCAGTTCAATAATAAATTAATGTGTTCATTACAATTTAAGTATAATCATTAATAATAGGCAAAAAATGTATAATTTAACTAATGGTTGGTTTCTAGATTTGGAAGAAAATTCCAAAAATAGGAAAACAAATTCTGTAAAATTAATACGTTTTGAGTTGAAACAAGGGAGGAGTAGAATATGAAAAAGAGAATGAAGCAAAATGAATAATTAGAGAAGAAGATGTAATCTGTATATTGAGAATATTACTTCCATACATAAATGAAGTATTAGTTAACATCAAGGCTCTATTTTCTGGAGGTCCTCAGACTACCATAAAGGTACTGCTGCTCCTCTTTTACTTTTGAATTTGTTTTTACCATGCACCCTTATTCATTGATATTTACACCTTTTTAGACGTCTTTAATCGGTTCTATAATGTGCAATTTCTGTAATTTGTATGTACATGGCAGTTGGCAGTGATTTTGTTCGTGATGGCCAGATGTGGAAATTCCATTACTATGTGGACCTTATGCAAACTCTGTATGTTTCTGGGCTTTCTAATCTTTATGTCTTTTGCAGTGAAATGTAAATTTGTCATTTGATTAAATTACTGAATAAACTTGTTTGAATTACTGCATAGCCATTCTTTATTAATGATTAAGGGGTAAGAAGAAATAATCTTTATTGATGATTTGGTAATGATATACAGTTCATAGCCAACTAGTTATAACCACATTGCTTAAATTCTAAGTAATTGTAAAACTATTTGATAAGAGAAAACCTGAATATTGAAATATTCTGAATTAGTTTTTAACATATAATGAATATCCCTTAACATGTATATGTATGCACTTGATAATTCACTCACACCTGGAAGAAATAATTTCCATGTAAGATGTAAGATATAGTTAAATGAGGGAGAAAATCATCTGGTTCTATAATCATTTGTCTCGGTGTACTCAGCTAATTAGAACACAGAGAATTTTTATGAAAAATACTTCGTTTTTTCACGAATAAAATACTTTCTTTTTCCTAGTAGAGGACCATGTTCTAATTGGTTGGACATTCCTAGTATGGGAAAGGTGATTTACTCGTTGAATAAATTAATCATTATCAAAAGATGAAAAAAGTACACACTCTTTCTTTGATAATTTGTTCTTCATCATTAAAATGAGTAGGGAGCATTTGAATACTGGACATCTCAGCCACACAGTGGGTTGGTTAACCAACCATAGTATGGGTTTTGTTGGCGTAAAAGCACCAACCAACACGCTGCAGTCCAGCTGTGTTTGGCCTTGCAAGTTTCTAACTTTTAAGCTATTAATATATATACAAGTCCAAGTTGTTAACTAGCAACCGACCTTTGTTTTTGCTAGATTACAGTTCTGTCTTGTACTTTATTTGGATCGTGTTCAATTAACCAACGTCCGTCTTTGGATGCCAAACTAATACTTTATAATCTCATACAAGGACAATTTGTCGTACTGATTCCATTTATCAAGTACCAATGCACATGTTGCATGTTTCAGTTTTAACTGGTCGGTATCATTTTCTGTTACAAAATTTGGTGTAATTAACTTGCTAACCATCTCCAATTTGACAGATGGTTTCCGCTATGTCCTAAATCAACCAATTTAATTTGTGCATTAGAAGAGTAGGGAAAAAGGTATCAAATGCTTGACAGTATATACACAGACATACATGAGTAACATATTCATGACTAGATTTTATATGCATAGGTTCATGGATCTCATATCTAAAGGTGCTGTCCTTTTAACAATAAAATGCTATTAAAAATTGCTTGAGAGTCTCTACATAGACATACATTAGCAACATATTCCTGACTAGTTGCTATATGCGCAGGTTCATGGAACCCATAACTCAAGGAGACTATCCTTTTAACATGCGAGCAATAGTGGGGGATCGTTTGCCCCAGTTTACCAAAGAGCAGTCAGAAATGTTGAAAGGGTCATTTGACTTCCTTGGTTTGAATTATTATACCTCAAACTATGCCAAGAGTATATCCTTGTTAGCCAAGGTTAATGTAAGCTATGGTAGTGATATGCATGTGATCCAGACAGGTAATTTCTCTTTATAATTTGATTATCAATTTGATTCACTTCATTATCTGCGTCCTTTTGTTTTGAAGAAAAAGCACAGGCTGTAGAGAAGTGAAATTTTGAAGTATTAAAAGAATATGAACCCGTAATACATACAACTATACTATAATTGTTCAACGGAAACCGAATACTATATTATTAGAACCTTTTCAGTTGCATGAGTGCAATTTTTGGAGATGATTCCTCGTATTGTGCTAAAAAATAGCTTCTATGGAACAGGTGTACGGGATGGTAAACCAATTGTTCCTCCGGTAAGATTCTTACAACCAATGGCAGATTTCCAAAAAAAATCACTTTATTTTTTCACAAATTGGAATCTGTAATTTCTTAAGAGCTATTCTAATTGTTGTACGTAACCTAAATAAAATACAATTTAACAGGCAGCCTCCGAATGGCTCTTCATCTATCCTCAAGGGATTCTGGAACTTCTCCGCTATATAAAGGACAAATACAATAATCCTATGATATACATAACGGAGAACGGTACACTGTGCACCAATGATATAACAAAGAATCTTCAAATAAATGATTCATATATCACTGATCGAAATGCTTATGTATATTTTTAACAAGAGTTGATGAGGTAAATAACTATGGAAAGAAACCCATTGATGAACTCTTGAAGGACGGATACAAGATAGACTATTATACACAACACCTACTGAATGTGCAAAGAGCTGCAACGTAAGTACATGAACTGCAATTTTGAATGATATACAATTTAGTTTGGAGACTAATGGATGTGTATACAAAATGTGTTTCAGGGAAGGTGTGAATGTGAGAGGTTTTTTTGCTTGGTCGATGTTCGATAACTTTGAGTGGGCTGATGGCTACACGGTTCGGTTCGGTTTGTATTTTGTGGATTTTAAGACATTGAAGCGGTATCCTAAAAGCTCTGCTCTTTGGTTTAAGAAGTTTCTGATGAAGAATTGAGTTGAATCAACATGAGTTGCTTGTGTTTACATTTAGATTGAATAAGTAAAAAGGAAAAAAAAACTGATATTAGTACTGCATATTTGCATAGGAAGTTGAAATAGCACTTACATGTGGCAGACTATGTAAATAAGGGATTTAGTTTGTTGTGTTTTGTTATAAACTTTGACAGAATGCTGTGATCAGTATTTCATCTTTGCAGACTTTAATTTTTTAGTTCATTGCTTTCTACATGTCTCTTTCCTAGGTCTTCTTCTGGCTTGATGTTCATTTAATCACATGTTTATTGTAGATACAATTTTCTTTCGTCCAGTTTTTATATTGCAGTTAGGAGCTTGTGTAATTTTGAGCATATTTGCAATGTCTGGTAAAAAGCTTGATACAGCCACATCCAAAAATATTGGGTAAAATGCCTTTATAATTATAGTGGCTATAATGAGCTATTGAATAAATCTTTTATAGCGGCAAAATGGTGTTATAAAGATTTCCAGTTCCGTTGAGATTTAGCTGTATTATAGCGGCTATAATGAGCTATTGAATTAACTTACCATAGCGGCGAATTTGCATTATAAAACTAAGCTCAACCATAGCGGCATATTTTGTGTTATAAATATTCAACAGTTTTTTATAACATATCGATATACAGCGCTTATCAAACCGCTATGGTTATGATTAATAGCGGTTATATGCCGCTATAAAAGACACTTTTTGTTGTAGTGTATTATAATATCAGATGATTTTGATTTAAAATGTTTTGGTTATCATAAGGTAAAAACCCATCATATTTATGTGTGACGTGGTCTTACGAGATACCTTTGTTTTCAAAGGATTTTGATAACAGTAATAATTCGAAGTGAGTGTGTTTTCTCACACTGGTTTCTCAGACTGACTTAGGTATTATTTTATTATAATGCTCGGGTCAGACCGAGTATTACAGATTCAAGTTAGGATGCTATGGAGCACAGGAGACGTGCTGGAGGAGTTTCGGGCGTATTTAACGTACTTGATTATATTCCGCTGTGTGAATCATGCTGTATATTCAGTATTTATGAGGACAAGTTATTATAACTGTGGAACTCAAAAAAAAGTTATTATAACTGTCCAGGTTTGATTTTTTGATTGTTGTACTCTAATAATTGTATGAATATTAATTTCTATAGTTTCTTTTTGTATAAAGATCTATATTTATCTATTATATATTGTTCCGCTGCGATTTCTGAGATTCTGTGTTGTTGTTTCTATTTCCTTCTATCCCATTTCTTCTTCACCCCTAATGATATGGTATTTCCGGCACTTGAATATTCAGCATGTTATATAGTGAACGTATTGATGTTGTTTTTCGAAGGTCAAAAATCCCGGTTCGTTACAGTGGTATCATGGTTGAAGGTTAAGCGAGAACCTTGGCTTTGGTCAGGATTAATCATTAGAGATAGGGTTAGTAGTACCCTACAATGAGTTTGAGTGTGTTATTAATATGAATGCTTATTTGTTAGTGAATATAAATTGTTTTATATTGTGTTGACTTATCGGTTGAGTGTTTATGAATTCTGATCGAGTAGTGGGATGCCACGACATCGATAAGGGTTTCTAAACACTTGAACCCGGTAAACTGACACAGTATTGTTTTGAAGCGGGTAAATGAAATAATTTTACCCAAACTATATTTTGATACAAAGGAAATAATTTTCTTGAAATTATTATAGCATATTGGTGTGTTTGTTTGTTATTATCATAATCCAAACCAGATTATAAAATTTGAAATGGTTATATATAACCAAATAGGGATTGTATAAGAATACTTTATGCAAATGAATTATAAATAAAAAATGGATTCAAACCAGAGTTCGGAGATTTAAAATTTTGGAAAGTTTGGAAAATATTTAAGTATTGTGAAAAAAAAGTATTCTTTTTGATAATATTTTTGAAATAAAAATGGTTTAAAATGGATTTTTGAGGTGATAAAGCACTAAACTCACTTCAATCGCTGGAAAATAATTCCGATGATGATCGCGACATCATTGGTGTTTATTTTCGAGTTTCTAAGTGATGGATTGCTACCGTAATAATTTGATATGGAGATTTTTGCTGAAAAACTAGTGTTGTTTTAGAAATTCTGAAGGGAATTTGTTTTGAATAGAACCAGGTTTTGATTTAAAAATTCCAAAAGCAAGATTTGATATACAGAAAAGAATATATGTTTATATATGGGATTTCAAAATGATTTGAAATAAAACCGGGTGATTGAATTCTGAAATTCCAATTAAATGAGAAGTGAAACCAAAAGAGAATAAGTTTTTGAACTAAAACTTTGGAAATGTGAATTTCAATATGAAATTAAAATTTAACTTATGCAAGTTAAATAAATTATATTTGTAAAAGGAAGTTGTATGGGACTTCAATTTCACTAAAAGTTAATAGGATTCAATAGTCAATTAAAAAATAATAATAAATTTTGGGAAGCATCTAGATTTTAATGATAAAACTGGTTTTGAAATTTTAAACTTTTATGTGTGGATGAACTTATAAACACTGAAATTACATTAAATTTCTAAAGCATACTTTGTTTCGATGTTTTCAAGTACACGGGGGACAATTAGGAATGTACGATTTTCAAGCCCCTCGGGTGCTTGTGATTTGAAATCAAAATTCAAAGGTGTATTAAGGTTGAATATACATAACAAGATCATATCAAAAGATTTTACACATCTCAGTTTTAAATTGTTAAGCTCAAGCTTTTTAAGAGACAGATGTAAGTCTTGAATTTAAATGGACATGATTTTAAGCACATAATTTTTAAAGGAACTGGTAATTCATTCATTGGGTTTGAAAGTAAAAAGGGTTTTAAGCCTAAGAGACTTTCAGGTAAACTTTATCCCACAAATCGATTGATTTCACTTCAGCTCAGGGATTAAAAATTGAAAATGATGGGTGTGAGGGTCCCTAAAAAGGGGTATGCAAATTTGATTTCCAAAACATACCGAATTCTTAGCTTTGTGCATAGGGATTTCAAAAGAACGATAATATCCTATACATACACATATGCATTTCGCTATATAAATGATTTTGAGAAAAAGACAGCTTTAAGAGAATACGTTTTTGATATGGAATTTCATATACATGAATTAGGTTTTTGTATGTGTCAATCTTTTGTATATCTAGTTGTGTATATGCAAACATTCAATGAGTATATAGTTTTTAAAACATATGTAATTTGGGTAAATTGGATTTCTTATGTTGATTTACCTTATTAAAAATTTGAAGTCCATAACAGTTCTATGAGTTTTAAGTAAATACATGGAATATCAACCTCGTATATATTATGTTCTTTAATATGACAGTTTTGAGTATAATAGATTTTGGAAACACGAGACCTTTCACATATACAGGGTTTTGAACAAAAACTTTATATGCTTATCTGATGTTCGAGCTATCGAGTTTAATGTAAGTTTCTCAAGAAGCATTGAATTGTGTTAACGATTCCATTCTGAAATTCAAAATCAATTATTTTGCAAATTTGTTATTTCGATCAATTATTTTGAAATGGTATTTCATAAAACATATGAAGCTAAATTCAAAAGTGTTGTTCATTTATGGGTTTCAAAATAAGATTTTGAAATTTATTGATTTCAAGAGATAAGGATTTCAAGAATGAGAAATTTGTTTCTCAAGTCACTTGTAGTTAGGAATTTTAAGTTTAAGAAAGTTTTTAGATTCAATTTCCGAAATATGACAAATTCACCATTTTATATAATTGAGGTTTCAAATTTCGTAAACGAGATAATTCCATTTAATAATATAAAATTGAATTGAATATAAACATGATTTGTGAAGTGATTTTATAACTATATGTTATAAATATAGAATGTGAGTAAACTTAAGTGGAGATTCAGGGACTTGTGAATAAATAAGTTTGTATAACTTATTAAACTGAGTAAATGAAAGTGAATAAATTGAATGAGAATCGATGGAAATTTGAACAAATGGCATATAAATTGAATTGGAAACGAATAAGTGAATGTTTGAACCTTGTATTTGCATATGCATTATAAAATACATGATCTGATAAGTTTGTTTAATGAAATCTATGTGTTTAATTAGTTAAATGCATGTGATATTATTAAATTTCAGAATTTCGGTACTTATGGGTTTTATTTAAGTAAGCATAGGTACAAGGAGGCTATTGGGCTAGATTTGGTTGCGAAATTGCATATAAACTGAGCAAGCTTGCTTAATAACGCTAAAATAACGTACCCTTACGAATTTAGCATGTAGAAAATAAAAATATTGTTATATATTATGTTTTCCGGCCATGAGAGCTGATGTATATCTTTTTATCAATTTTTTCATATTGCAAAAGGCTCTCGGTACAAGGGAGACTCTGCCAAAATTTTTTGGAAATTTAGGGTGTAGGAAAAATTTGAAAATTTTCGAAAATTTTTTGTTAACTAAAATGTGATTTGAAACTTTAACTTGAAATAAAAGATTTTGACTTAGAAATGAAACCTAATTGTTTTGGATGAAACTAAAAGGTTTAGGAAAGTGAAATGTAGGGTTTTAACTAAGTGGGTTTTGGATAAGTTAATGGGCTTGGAGCATTTTTCCTACCTTAGCAAATTTAGGGGACGAAATTTTTTTAAGGGGGTAGGAATGTAACGACCCGGATTTTCCGTCATTTGATTTTAAATATTTATATGGTTTTAAATATTGGATTTGGAATATAAATTGATTTATGAATATGAAGATTTTGGTTGAAATTTTAGAATGAAATTTAATTTCAAATATAGCGATTTATCGTAATGCGAAAATGACGAATAATTAAAATTTTAGTTGAATATGAATTGAAACAAATTTTAATGTTAATGTAAATTTTATTTGAATTAGAATTGAGTTAGTAAGTTTTTAAAATAGAAATTTCAAGCGATTTCGTTAATTTTGGAATCGTCGATTTAATCGAAGCGTTAAAATAACGATCCGGGGCACAGTCTCAGAATTCGACAAAACTAGTTCCATTTGATCCGTAATAGTTTATTATTATCGGATTTCGAATTTCGTAGCGTTTGGAGTTACCGTTTGATCGTATAGGATAGAAACGTGTTGAAATTAATTTTGAAAATTTAATATAATAATTGGATTCAAAAAGCTATCTTAAACATACTATTGAATTAGGTCCCGAAACTTGTCCCATTGCATTCGGAATAGGTGTATAACGTTAGGAACATCAGGCGGCACGGCTCGATAGGGGTTCATGGTTTCGAGGGACGTAAACAAGATATTTTTGAATATAAAAATATAAATTATTATTTGCAGCCACCCTATATTCATCTTAGCGCCACCATATACTTCTGAAACACGCCACCCTATACTCATGAAATGCACCGTCCCAGTTTTTTTTAAAATCATGCGAGTCTTCTCCCTTCCTTTCAAGTTCAGTTCGACTTCACGAAAATTTAAAAAAAATATGATGTATGCTATGGAATCGCTATCGTGTTGGGTTTTTGGATCGTGCGGCTGTGTGGGAGTCGCGAGCATCGATCGCGCACTGGCAAAGAGGTTGGTGGGAGTCGCGAACGTGAGCGGCGATAGTCGAGCCCATGGTTTTGGGCGCACGCGACCGGCGGAGGGCTACAGGCGGCATCGCAAGAGGAGTGGAGGAATGGTGGTTGATCGGAGGATGGTGGTGTGGATTGTCGTTGGTTTGGGCGTGAACTGTCGAGCTCCACGGAGGTGCACGCGTGGGTTTGCAGCGACGCGGAGGAGTGGCGTGCGGAGGTGGAGTCGATGTCGCGTATGTTGGTCTGTACGTGTGATAGCCTGGTACTACAGCGGCAACTTGGGTGTTTGGGGAATGGATTTGTGCATGCACGTACGCGTTGTTGATGGAGGCAGGTGCTGATTTGTGGTGATAGCGGGGAGGAGCAGATTTGAATAAGGAAGAAGGTAATTTGTATTTTAATATGGTAATTAGTTATTAATAAATGTAATTAGCAAATCGAATTTAAATTTAAATTCGTTAACTTATAAA
Organism: Allium fistulosum; assembly: GCA_030737815.1. Taxonomy (NCBI): domain Eukaryota; kingdom Viridiplantae; phylum Streptophyta; class Magnoliopsida; order Asparagales; family Amaryllidaceae; genus Allium; species Allium fistulosum. The sequence continues at coordinate 875,965,300 of CM060906.1, forward strand.
AATTCGTAACCCTTTTATACGAGGTCCAAAATTAACGTAACGAGTCACGTTGGATTCGCAGCGGCAAATACTACGCAATGGAATAAATTTGGAATTGGAACGATTAACAATTTTGGAAAAATCAAGGTGAGTAAAATCTTACTAATTTGGATTGCTGGTTTTAATTTATAATAAGTAAAATTAATTATTGGATGATTGGTTGAATTGATATATTATTACCAGTTGAATATTATATTATATATAGTTGTAGATATATATATTAGTAGTTGGGTATGTTCCCGCCGATTGGAGCGGATGAGACACTATGCGCCCCGCATAATAACGGATGACCCTATATTACCGCGATATCCCGCCTCGAAGCGGGATTGATATTTTATGTTATATAACATTTATGGATGCAGGGAAACAGATTGGAGGGATCCAACTGGGTTCCTCAAAAATATATTGATTGTTTTTCATATATAGCGATATATGATGTGATTGAATAATACGTTATGGATTATTGTATGATTGGATTTATTGGATGCTATAGTAGCACTACCCTAATCTCGGTATTTTAAATACCGTAAAGAATATTTTTGAATTTTAAAAAGAAATTAAAAGGGAATTTGTGGAAATAAAATTATTTATATTGGTTTGGAATATTTGATAAGGTATGAATGTGAATTAAATAAAAAGTTTTGATTTGGAATTCACTTAACTATTTTACAAAGTGTTTTCAAATAAATATTTTGAAATTAATTTATATAAGGAATTTGGATTAATAGAATTTAATGATATTTCTAAAATTTTAAATGGACGTTGAAATCGAGTTTTTGAATGGATTTGGAATAAAATTGGTTTTATTAGAAATAAATTTCTAAATGGGTTTAAAATAGAAATCGATTTATAAATGAGATTTGTTTAACATAAATCTGTTATTAACAGAGAACAACTGGAAATGAGTTTATAAATTTATAAACGATGTTTATAAATAAAGTGAAATGATTATCATTTGATAAGATGGAAATATAAATCCACCGTGGGGAATTTAAAGTGAGATACGGAAATCGGTTTAGGGGAAAGATAGCGGATTCTATTTTTGGAATTTGCAAATAGTCGTGGAATTAGAAATTGAAAATCGATTGGAAATAAATCGAAAGGGGTTTTTAAATATAAGTATGGTCATGTTGAACTTTAAAAAAAATATCGAGAGATTAAGGTTGTTTTTTAAACAAGACTTTTATTTATTAAATTATATAGTTAAAGCTGGTTTAGTATTGAAATATTTTGGGAAGTGGATTTTTCGAATATCTAATATTAATTTTAAATGAATTCAAATTTTTATAATAAGCTTTGTAAATCGATTGGTTTTATTTAAAAATGAATTGAAATGAATTATCGATGTTTATTTAAAGTGTTTTAATATTTTAAATAATTACTTAAACATGCTCTAAAAATAAAGTATTATTCTTTAAAAATACTTATTATGTATATATAGAGTTTTGAAATGATTAAAATTTATTTATAAATTCTCTCGAGATTTGTATACGGGGTTTATTTAACGGGTATGATTTTTATAAGAGAAATCTTATAACGGAATTTTGAAAACTCAAGGAATTTCTGAAATGGTTAGATAAGTGAACTTCGAGAAATGAATCTGAATTCATAAAAGAAGTTATAAATTAGTGAATGAGATTTCAAATAAGTAAAATCGATTTTGGAAATTTTAGAAGGGATTACGAAAATTCCCAAGATTTATGAAATGAATTATAATGAGTTGTGACCTTACGAAAAGGGTTGTAAATGGTTTCACGAAATTGGAACAAGGGGAGATTTCCTCGTTGTGAATATACCTATAAAATCGAGAAGATATAAATATTTCCTAAGTGTTGAGAAGTAAGTGATTTTGGAAATTATATTATAAATATTTTTCTAAGTATTGGGATAAAATGATTTGGGAATATTTCACTAAGTGTTGAAGTAAGATATAATTTGAAAATATTCCGTTAAGGATATAAGGATTTGAAATTGTTTTCAAACGTTGGAATACTGGAAGAGATTTGAACATACAACCGTGTAAAGATATTTCAAATGAATGTTTTGAAAAGATTTAATAGATTGGGCCTAGTGACTGCTTATGTGTGAAATTTGATAGTTAAATAACCGACATCAAATTTGTCCAAATTCGTTGATCGTTTTGAAGAGACCGGGATCAGATTTAATATTCTGAAAACCACTTCGATCCGATTTGTGCGTTAAGAATTGTGATATCATGAAGATAATGAAGATGATGATTTTGAAGATTTGGTTTCTCCAAACCCAGAACAACTTGTATGGATGAATGTTATCATTGCATCGTTTCCTGGAAGGCACCGTTAGCATTTCAAGTATGAATGCTATTTAAAAGGTAAAACGTAGCCTGAAGCCTCATCAACCGGAAATGACTAAAACATGGGAGATGCAGCAGGGCTAAGTGGGTTGCACCTAAGTAGGGTATGTTATCACTTTTCTAGATACCCTTGAATATATTATAATTATGGATATGGGTGTGCATGAAAAGAGAGCGCTCGATTAGGGTGGGAATACCCGGGGTGATAACATATTCGGTACTATCCAGCAAGGGGTAGGCCGGTCCTGTGTTGGCAGGGATCGTTAGGTACGATCTCGGTACATTTTTCTAGAGATGTACTGTGGCGGGCGCTACCCCAGTAGCCTAGTCATTGTATGGAATCCAATATCCACTACGAGCCTGTACGGTTTTTTATTGTTCCCAACTATGCCGAAACGTGAGATGCAAGCATTTCATCTATTTTCTAGTTTATTTTCTATAGACACTATTATAATATCAGATGATTTTGATTTAAAATGTTTTGGTTATCATGTGTGAAATTTGATAGTTAAATATCCGACTATCAAATCTGGCCAAATTCGTTGATCGTTTCGAAGAGACCGGGATTAGATTTAATTATCCGAAAACCACTTCGATCTGATTTGTGCATTACGAATTATGATATCATGAAGATAATAAAGACGATGATTATATGGATGAATGCTATCATTGCATCGTTGCTTGGAAGGCAGTGTTAGCATTTCAAGTATGAATGTTATTTAAAAGGTAAAATGTAGCCTGAAGCCTCATCAACCGGAAATAACTAAAACATGGGAGATATAGTAGGACTAAGTGGGTCGCCCCCAAGTAGGGTATGTTATCACTTTTCTAGATACCCTCGAATATATTATAATTATAGATATGGGTGTGCATGAAAAGAGAGCACTCGATTAGGGTGGGAACACCCGAGGTGATAACATATTCGGTACTATCCAGCAAGGGGTAGGCCGGTCTTGTGTTGGCAGGGATCGTTAGGTACGATCTCGGTACATTTTTCTAGAGATGTACTATAGCGGGCGGTACCCCAGTAGCCTAGTCGTTGTATCGAATCCAATATTGACTATGAGCCTGTACGGTTTTTGATTGTGCCCAACTATGCTGAAACGTGAGATGTAAGCATTTAAGCTATTTTCTAGTTTATTTTCTATAGACACTATTATAATATCAAATGATTTTGATATAAAATGTTTTGGTTATCGTAAGGTAAAAACCCCGCCGTATTTATGTGTGACGTGGTCTTTCGAGATACCATTGTTTTCAAAGGATTTTGATAACAGTAATAATTCAAATTGAGTGTGTTTTGTCATGCTGATTTTCCAGACTGACCCGGGTGTTATTTTATTATAATACTCGGGTCAGACCGAGTATTATAGATTTAGATTAGGATGCTGGAGCACAGGAGACGTGTTGGAGAAGTCTCAAGCGTATTTCACGTACTTGATTATATTCCGCTGTGTGAATCATACTGTATATTCAGTATTTGTGAGGACAAGTTATTATAACTATTCATGTTTGATTTGTTGATTGTCGTACTCTGATCATTGTATGAATATTAATTTCTATAGTTTCTTTTTGTATAAAGATCTGTATTTATCTATTATATATTGTTCCGTTATGATTTGTGAGATTCTGTGTTGTTATTTCTATTTCCTTCTATCCCTTTTCTTCTTCACCCCTAATGATCTGGTATTTCCGGCACTAGAATATTCGGCATGCTATATAGTGAACGTATTGGTGTCGTTTTTTGAGGGGCGAAAATCCTGGTTCGTTACATGAACATACATAACTATCATAGCTCTTAGTAGTCATTCATTTTAAACAGAACTTAATAAATCCATCTTCTTGATAATAATAAGATGCAATCATGTTAGGATAAAACACACATGTTCTTTAATTCTTTCAAAGCAACAATTACATCACCTAATGAAGGTCCTTTGCCAGCCTCTTCTTTGTCAATTTTGTCTTTCAGAACTCCAACTAAACCTTTAATTTGTTTCTCTACTGATTCACTACTTGAACTTTTATGCTTTCTTTTGGTAGACGTAGAGGGTTTGAACTCATCTTCCACGTAAGTAGGCAAACGATCTTCCTCTATCCCTACGGTAGCTTCTGTATTTATATCATCTCTCACTTGGGGTGTTATCTGTATTAGGAGATGGATCAGAAGCTGCAGATGACCATGCATTTTCTCCTTTTGCATAAGTGCTTTCAAAAATCACCTTTAACATTTCAACATTTTCTAAAGGGTTTTTTTGAAATTTCCGTGCTATAGGATGTTGTTATTCAATAACGTATACATAAAAAATTAATCTACAAATATTAGAAAATTAATTATATTATTCTAAATAAAATGTAAAACATATGTACTATACTTGCCCGAATGATCTCATTCCATTTTTCTGAGGGTCAAAGTATGGTATCTGTTTCACCGTTGATTCCACGTCCGGACAATCTAATCATTTTAATCCAAAGCGCATAATCATTTCTAAAATAAGTATAATGATTTTTTACTTGCTTGTGTTCTTAGTTGGCATCCCACTTTGTATTAAATTCTTTCTTTAATCTTTTCCATGAATCTAAAGTCAACGAAGCTTCTTTATGCCCATGTTTAGTGACTTCTCTCACACATAACTCAAGGGAGTGCTTTTCCATTTCAGGATTTCTACAAAAGTGGTCATACTCTTGGAAGGTACATTTGCTTCATTGTCCACACATTTACTATCAGAGTTTTTACGTGATGTCATTCCTATATATTTTAGATTTGATTTGGAAATTTTTTATCCATGTTTCCATGTCAATTTTGGTTATGACTCATTTGGGAGTGAAGAAGAGAGAACGGCAAAAAGGAATGAATGAATAATGAAGGCAATCAATTTTTGATTAAGATTAGAGATTATTTTCATTCCTTCATTTACTCCTTCCCTTACAAATTCAATTTGAACCCTTTCATTTCCCTTCATTTGGATGGAAAAACATAGATTCCACATGGGCCTTGAAAGATCTCAAACCCACTAAGCACTTATAATGCACAGAATGCAAAAAGAACACGTGCACAGAATGAAAAAAGAATTTCCATTAAAAAATAGGAAAAAATATTCAATATCTAATGTTAAAAACATTGTAAATACATGCACAGAATTATCAAATATAAGTGCATAGAATTTTGATATCTACATTTTATATATCAAGCTATCGAGTTAACACAAATTAGATTAAAATGAGAACTGGAATCAAACAATAAGGAACTTAGTAGAAATGGTAAGAAAGCATTCAACATATAACTCAAGAAAATCAGTTCACAGTCACCACTATTGGTTTTGTACTCTAATACCTTCCTTAAATAACACATGGGTTTCGATTTAAAGATACTACCATTCTCTGGTAATACTAATAGGAAAGTTGGTAACCTAATATTATAAAATGAACTACTGAATACATCTAAAATAAGTCCACCAAATTTAAACTAGTAACCATATCATAGTTGACAAGTACTATCATTTTTAACAATAAACAAAATATTATACGTTTCAAATTTGTGACAATGAGAAATATGAGAATCATCTTGGTTCATTTGAAACCAAAAAAGAATGAATATTACCGTTTTCTTCTCATTCAGCTCACTATTGTAATTATTCCCTTATGTTCAAGATGATGCTTTGATTTGAAATATTAATAATGTTTAGTCATATAAAATACTATTACACAATATCATATTAACATCAGTATGCTTACTTGAAACAGCGAGATATAAGCATGCAATAACGAAGGTAACAGTTACAGAGAGATATAACCATGTTTACATGCACTATTTTCGTTTTCTTTTACCAAAAATGTACCCTCACCAGCATGAAATGAAACAATCCATGCTTGTGTATCTTATAAAACAATGTGTCACACCCTACTAAAATACAAAATCAAACCATATGTGCTTTATTAAAAAATTCATTTAACCATTAATACAATTAGGCCTGTCAATGGGCAGGGTTCGATCCGGGTATTATAAAACCCGATCCGAGTCTAATGATAATAATTAAAACCCGAGCCCGATCCGAACCCGCAGGGTATTTCAACCTAATATCCGAGCCCGGTCCGTCGGGCCTTTTAAGCCCGCTGGGTAATAACTATATATCTAACTCAGAATATTTATGTTAAAACCATATTTTAAAACTGCAACTTTGGTAAAATTTGTATACAAACAATGTTAACATATAAATTGGACGGTGATGTAGTCAAGCTCATAACAAAAGTATGCAAAAACATCTACATTTAAACAAACAAAATGGTAAATAAATAACATACGCACTTATGTTTTGATACGATGAAAAACTAATAGTCGGGTCGGGCCAACCGGGCCGGGTTTTGATAAAACCGTACCCGACCCGGATCGGGCCTGAGTCGGGCTTGGGTAGTAAAAGGCAAAACCCGTACCCGCATAAATAGGACGGGTTCGGGCCGGGCCCATGCCAAGTCCGTACCATTGATAGGCCTACCTACAATGCTGCAATAGATGCTGAACCGTCCTTGTATGGAAGAAGAAAATATATGCTATTTAAAATATAAGGGTCTTGGAACTGATGCAGAGCTGCCTTGAAGGAAAGAAGAAAATCTGTGCCATTTAAAATACAAGGGTATCCATCGAAAAATATATGTGCACTGATTCAGATACAAAAAGCATTAAAAATGGGTTGAATACGTTTTGGCTGGTTTGCCTTCGCAAGGCTGAATGAAATGAATCTACGCTTGTATCAGTAAGTGGGGCCATACCCCGTGCAAATTCTATATTCCCATCCATTATGTGTATCCCAACAACATGCTTTGTGTCTATTGCTTGCTCCATCCATATACCCATTAAAAATGCCAGAATTATAACTTTAATGTAATTATCCCCCCTATGCAAACTTTTGGTTTATCAATATTGTTCTTACCATACCTCACAATTCCACCAGACCACATAAACATACAGTTTTCCACTGTAGACTCGTCCTTTTTCTAGTTTTTAAGCTTTAGATTATTTGTATCTAACACGCCCTTGTCATCACACAACGGATTGATACAGATAATCAATTTTCGAAACTACCTCAGCATGCCCTATCATTTGATCTGAAACTAACCTTACAACAACCAAACTCCCTCATTATTCAGCGTATCATTTCAGCATTCTCCTGCACATTATTCGGTATTTGTGTGTCAAGGTTCAGTATAGAGCTCAAGCTTGTAATAATGTGCACTTGCTCCTGCACAACTCGATCGTAGCAAACACATGAGTCAAAAATAGCAGTTTCAGCCAAACATTCGCTCACTTCATCTCCCGGTACGAGTTATTGGCTATTGTGGTTCCTTGGTCACCAAAGCCTTCACCATCAACACATATTCCATTAGCTGTGTATCTTGACTCTACATCCTTATACTTCATCAACTGCGAATCGCCAAAGCCACTGCCTACTCCATCAAGAAGTAAATCCAAGTCTGTACATGTTGCTGGAAACAACTTCACTTTCTTGTTCATCACGTCATTTTCTCTTTATATATTTTTACATCCTTAGCATCATTAGCATTTAGGGCTGTTACGGTTGAACCATCAACCGTTCAATCGTACCAATCGTTTTAGCGGTTACCGTCTATAATGGTAACGGTTGAAAAATTAGATAACTGCGGTTAACCGTCCAACCATACATGATTATTTTGTATAATATTTAACATTAAAATATAAAAATTAGTAATTTAAGTTGGAGGAATAACTTGTACATTAATAATACGTGCCTTCATGAACTAGTAACATGTGCATGCATATTGAACTTATATAAATAAATAAATAAATTTGCAAAAACAGTTAGAGTTATATAAATTTATCATCAATAATGCATATAATTGAAAATACATGTACATGCTTCAAAATTTGAAATATAATGGTTAACCATCATTGACGGTAATGATTATAAGAATTTATAACCGTCAACAACGGTTATGGTTACGGTTGGTGATAATAATAATGGTTACCGCAACCGTAACACCAGTCATCTTCACCAACAAAGATAACCTTTTCACAAACAATAAGGTCATCTTCATACGGACCACTGTATTCAAATGAACTGAAAATTTTGAATTTATTATTCAACACAATCTCATCAGAGTTGACATTCTTGCGCTTAAAGACTTTTTTGAAAATCTGCATACCCCTCTTCACTATTGTTAACTCCCCAACGTTGTTTGTTATGACCAGATTTGTCACCAAAATGATTAAAAGGATGGACTTTTAGCACATAATTCAACACTAGTGGATCCAAGCATTGTATCAGAATTATAACTATCTAAACATTCATCCCTTAACTGTGTATCTCAAATCATAACCAAACTATTAGGGTCTGTTTGATTTCATTTTGTGTTTTGCGTTTTGCATTTTCATTATCAAATATGTGGACACACAAGAGAAATTTAAAATCTTAAGCCATTACAACGATGATGGAAGGACAACAGAGGGAATGGATTATTTTTATTCTTGCCATTTCTTAAAACAACAAAATAAATTTGTTTTCTATTTTATATGTTAGTTTCATTTTCTAAACCTCTTGTTTTCCAAAAAAAAATATGTACCGTGTATCGTTCTTTGGATAAAAACACAAAACTAAAAAGAGAAAATCAAACCGGGTCTTATCTTCTGGATTGATTTTATTTTCATTACCAAGAAATGCATCAGTGTTTTGTTCCTCAAAATCACGTTGTTCATATTCTTATTTTCCAACCCAGAAACAATATGAATTTCAAATGCGTAATTAACAGTAGTATTCAAAGCATCCAGATGCCAAAGAATTTTGTTGAATGGATATATCCCTTTTTCTTTCTCTCCTAAATAGCTGTTTGCGCCAAAATTGGCCACAAAACTCAATAGCAGATGAAAGCACCAAATTACAGTCACAGAACACATGTAGAATATACGAAGATGATATAAATATGAAGAACAACAAAAATTAAAAAGAATATAGTAAAAAGACGAGATTTATAGTGGTTCGGCTGACTCTGGCATACGTTCACTCCAAAAAAGTCCTTTTTATTGCTAGAAAATTGTTTACAATTACAATCCAGAGTTTTTGAAAAAATAATGGCAGAGCAGCCTTTAGGTAGAAGATGAAGGGAAATAGAATGAGAATTCCATTTTTCTGAAGCCCCGTCTGCTGTATTTATAGGCAAAATCTGGTTAATGGGTTTCCTCAGTGATATGGGCCCACCAAAACCATAGTCGAACCCATATCCTTCGTCACGACCGATCCCAAGTTGCTAATATGCCGACCCGGAGTTACCTCGAAGATGACCTGAAGCAGATCCCTATATGACCCGAAGCAAACTGTAATATGACTCTAAGTGGAAATATGCCGACCACTTGCTTTTATGCCGACCTGATTTCCCAAGGCCGACCCGTAGTATGTCCATAGCCGACCCGAAGCAAGTAGAAATATGCCGACCCTATACCCAAGTTCCTATGCCGACCTGAAAACCTATTGCCGACCCGAAGAAGCCTGCTCCTTGACCCGAAGTAGTGCCGACCCCTTATACTATGCTGACCCCTGAGTTTTGCCGACCCGAGGCCACCATTGTCGGCCCGAAAATAGGAACTTGCCGACCCGGAGTTAAGCTTCAACATGCCGACCTGATTTTGATGTCGATCCCTTAATTCATGCCGACCCAAAGCATGATTCATACCAACCCGAAGTATATTGGATGTCGACCCAAAGTTATCATTAACCCCTCTTCGAAATACCGATCCCAGCAATGAGCTCTGACCCGAAGTAACTACTCTTCTGACTCGAAGAAAACTGCCTGAAAACCCGAAGTAAATCCACAAGCGACTCGAAGCGAACTCCAACCATCCCGAATCACCTTGACTTTTGTCGAAATCCATTTTCCAAGCATCCTGAGCTTTTTGTCCATCGACTATGCCGAATCCCGGCCTCACAAACATATTTATCATCCGTGATTGATCGTCTATCCATCATCTGAACCAATACCATCATATTCCAGTCTCGATAACCGAGCAGTTGATTGAGTTAAATCCGCCTGTTTACGGCCTTGCCAAAAGGCGGGTTAACATTTGCCCCCCAAAACATGCCTTACTTTTGGAAGGTGTGTTTTGAATAGCTTTAAATCTGATATCCAAAGACCATATTCCATCCATAGCTGTATCATCCAATCCTTAATCCAATCCATTATCAAGCAATTTCATCCAAGTTTGATAGCCAAATCCGCGACTGTTCCGAGTCGTTATCCAATTCTGAATCCATTCCAAATCCATTAACCGAATCCGCGATCTCTCCGGATCGTTTTATCCAATTCGGGACCACTCCGTGTCATATCCAAATCCAGGGAACTCTCCGGATCCGAATCCAAATCCGGGACCTCGCCGGGTCCTTAGCCAAATCCTCAACTGTTCAAAGCCAAAGCAATATCCATTTCACACCTTGGAAGCCAGTAACCAAATCCTGCGATCTCTCTGGATCGTTGATGGCCTCTCTAGACACTTGCTAAGCTCGATCCAAAACTTTACGATTGAATAGGCAGATCCTGTCGCGCTCCGGCGAAGCTACCTATCCCTTGCACTCCGGTTCAGTATCCTTGAACATTAAGCAATGCCCCGGTCCACCTAGACCGATCACAACCTCTCTGGGCTCTTACTGGATCCCATCCTATCACTCTCTAGTGAAGGGGAAACAACGTCGAGCGAGCCGATCCTGTCGCTCTCCGGCGAAGCGGCGTCACTCCCTGCACTCCGGTAGTATCCTTGAACATTAAGCGATGCCATGGCCTAAGTCCTAGACCGATTACAGCCACTTCGGGCTCTTGTTGGATCCCATCCTGTCACTCTCCGGTGAAGGGAAAACAACGTCGAGCGAGCCGATCATGTCGCTCTTCGGCGAAGCGGCGTCACTCCTTGCACTCTGGTTTAGTATCCCTGAATATTAAGTGATCAATTCCCACCTAGCTTCATGTATCCATCCCCTAACTCTCCGGTTAGGGATTTGTTTCATAAAATCCATATCCATATCCAATGGCCGAATCCATATCCAAATCCGGGACTGCGCCGGGTCCATATCTAAAGCCGGGACCTCACCGGGTCCATATCTAAATCCATAGACCTCGCCAGGTCACTTTATCTTACTCCGACCTCGACTCTTCGGTCAAGGACTTATATTCTCCAGCCTCGACACTTCGATAGAGGACTTATATTCTCCGGTCTCGACTCTCCGATCGAGGACTTATATTCTCCAGCCTTGACTCTTCGGTCGAGGACTTAATCCGTGGGGTATTATTAAAGTATAAAAACATTGATTTTTCAAATTCATTTGTTATGGTGGTTTATCACCATCTCAGAGCATGCCCAGGGATCGCTTCGGTTCCCGTACATGTGTAAGTGACTTAGCCATTTTAGTGTAGAGTTCATTAGTTATTTAGCTCATTCCATCCCGATCAAAGGATGACCGACTATGCCCTTAAGCCAGGCTCGCTCCAGTTTGTGGTGGGTGAAGGCTGCTCATGTTGCATCACCGCTATCCAATTCCTCGAAAAGCCAACAAGATCCATACACACAGTTCCATGGGGAGAGTAGTGCCCATCCATGAGAATGATTAGTGTCGATCCATTTTCCTTGGTTGGTAGTTTTCCCCCAGTCGTTCCAATCAATGTCCAATCCAGTTAATTCCCGTTCCAAGTCTGGGGTTCCAACTTCCAACTATTCCAGCATCCATAGGTTGTTTTTGATCATTATTCCCATCCTGCCCCCAAGTCCATATGGTAATCCTGAAACCTGCCCTTCTAGACGAGCGTCTATAAATGGTCTTCGATTATCATTTCCATTCTGCCCCTGAGTCCATGAGGGAATCCCAGATCATCCTCTTCCAAACGTGCATCCAAGTTCTGATTCATGCCAAAATCTATAGCTCCATCAACGTCCTACTTGCTTCTTTTCCCGGTTCATATCCTGGATTTCCTTCTCCTTCTCTAGCATCATATTGTTTCCATCTTGTCCTTGCTTTCTGTCTCCTCGTTGATTGCCCAACCATAGCTTCCATAATCCGAGTTCCTAAGCTTTCAAATCCAAAATCCAAGCTTCGGAATCCCTGAGTGCTAGCGTTTCTCAATGAAAGCGCCAAAATGTTTACGCCAAAATTGGTCACAAACACCCAACCGCGGATGAAAGCACCAATTCACAGTCACAGAACACAGATAGAATATATGAAGAGGATATAAATATGAAGAACAACAAAAATTAAAAAGAAAGCAGTAAAAAGACGAGATTTATAGTGGTTCGGCTGACCCTGGTCTACGTCCACTCTAGAAATTTTCTTTTTATTGCTAGAGAATTGATTACAATTACAATCTAGATTTTTTGAAACAATAATGGCAGAGTAGCCTTTAGGTAGAAGATGACGGGAAACAGAATGAGAATCCCTTTTTTCTAAAGCCCCGCCTGTTGTATTTATAGGCAAAATCCTGGTTAATGGGCTTCCTCAGCGATATGGGCCCACCAAAACCATAGTCGAACCCATATCTTTCATCACGACCGAGCCCAAGTTGCTAATATGCTGACTCGGAGTTACCTCGAAGATGACCCAAAGCAGATCCCTATATGACTCGAAGCAAACTGCAATATGACTCCAAGTGGAAATATGCCGACTCCTTGCTTTTATGCAGACTTGATTTCCCAAGGCCGACCCGAAGCATGTCCATAACCGACCCGAAGCAAGTAGAAGTATGCCGACCCCATACCCAAGTTCCTATGCTGAGCTGAAAACCTATTGGCGACCCGAAGAAGCCTGGTCCTTGACCCGAAGTAGTGCCGACTCCTTATACTATGCCGACCCCTGAGTTTTGCTGACCAGAGGCCACCATTGCTGACCCGAAGATAGGATGTTGCCGACCCAGAGTTAAGCTTCAACATGCCGACCTGATTTTGATGCCGACCCCTTAATTCATGCCAACCCGGAGCATGATTCATGCCGACCCGAAGTATATTGGATGTCGACCCGAAGATATGATTGACCCCTCTTTGAAATGCCGATCCCAAGCAATGAGCTCTGACCCGAAGTAACTACTCTTCTGACTCGAAGAAAACTACCCGAAAACCCAAAGTAAATCCACAAGTGACTCGAAGCGAACTCCAACCAACTCGAATCACCTCGACTTTTGTCGAAATCCATTTTCCAAGTATCCTGAGCTTTTTGTCCATCGACTATGCCAAATCCCGGCCTCACAATCATGTTTATCATCCATGATTGATCGTCTATCCATCATCTAAACCAATACCCTCATATTCCAGCCTCGATAACCGAGTAGTCATTTGAGTTAAATCCTCATGTTTACGGCCTTGCTAAAAGGTGGGTTAACAATAGCTATCAAGAAATATTTTCCTTAATTTTAAAATTCCAAACAAAAGCAGTACCCATGTTATTTCGCATTAAATGATTCTGGCAAAGGTGGATTATCAAGATTATTTGTTTTCAAACATGAATTCTTCTTATGTTCGGACCTCCCACACCTGAAACATCAAATTAGATCTCCACTCTCCCATGCATAATTTTTTCCATCACCACATCTAAAATGCAAGGAAAGGAAAGTTTTTTCTACGCTCCTTGTTATTTGACAAAGAAGGTGCAATTTGAGATAAGGAAATAGAGGTGATTCCTTGAGGATGCTTGTATAAGAACAAGAAAAGGAATTGCAAGTCGAATTATAGAGAGTATTGCTTTTCCAATTATAATGTGGAGTGGATTGAAACTGCGGAAGAAATAATCCCGTAGAAGAAGAATTTTTACGAAAGGCATAAACAAATTTGATATTAGTTACAAAATTATTTTCAAAAATTATTTTTGAGGATAAATTAATATTTTCAAAATTATCGAACTATTTAATTAATTGTATTAAATAAAAAAATAGATAATTAAAAGTTAATTAATAAACATATATATGTTGGGGTGTGTGTATCTTAAATTGTATATGTTAAATTATAAATAAATATTTCGAAATTTGTTGGTTATTTGATTCAAAAATATTTCTAATTAAATAAAAAATAATTATTAAATAAATTAATTAAATGTTAACTAATAAAATAAAATGTATATATATTGATATGTATATAAAAATATAAGTATTATCTATTCATCTTAAATTTATAGGATGAATAATGTAAAATTTTGAATTTTAAAATAATTTAATTGTTAATTAAATTAATAAATTGAAATTAATTAAATATACATAAGCATATTATATAAGTCAATTAAACTATAGGTGGTTGTAAATAAATCGAACTTGTAAAATATGACTGTATAATATAAGTGGAACTATAAGAAACCCAACTTAAATATAAGGAACGAACACAAGCATATTGTAAGTATACCTTTATTTCAAATGTATTCGATACTTGAATCACGAGGGTATTTCATAAGAAATACATTATTTTGTAAATCGATCGATAGAGTTAGGGATATGCCTTAGGAGCAATTATGTAACTTATTACAAATACTTATCTCTATGATCGGCCGATCTAGTTTATAATAAAGGTATTTTATTTCTATTATATAATCTATTATATAGTGAAATAAGCAACTACGTAATTAATTTAAATTATATAAATAAGAAAATCATTGAAAATATGTTATGTTATAATAATTATAAGGATTTTAATCATGAGAAAAGTACCATAAAATAATATATCATATTATTTTAAATATTCCTGGTCAAGATGTTTCAAGAAAGGATATCGATGCATCCGTTGAGACTAGAGTACATAATGCTCTCTTCAAATGTTGGGCAGTGTATTACTCATAGCTACCAAGGTCACCAAGGGTTACATACCGATAGTTATTGGATAATTATGGAATGACTCACGGGGGAGTTTACCGTTGGTAATTAGTAACAAATGTCAAATAGGAAATCTCGAAGCGACGATATTACACAATTTTCTCGACTTGAGAACACTGTTAACTTCAATATGGATACTTCACTTTAATTATAGTTAAATCATGGCATGACATCAATCGAACGACTATAGTTGGGTATGAGTTGAAGCATTGGAAGTGAAACACTATTCAATAAGGAAACTATCTCCTCGATTATATAAGGTTAGTATCACAGTCAACTAGCTATATTCAACTCAAAGTCAAAGTCTATAGCTAGCTCAGTACATTAATAATAAATATTATTATTTAACCGAGGATTTCATTTAAGGACCAACCGAGTTAAATGTCGACGATATTGGAGTTTTGACCAAAACCAAATTTCATAAGTCCTAAAGTAGTACAGTGTTGACGAAGAGAATTGGTGTAAACAATCGTTACTAAAATGGAGTACTTAAATTATGAAATTGGATTTTACCAATAAGGATGTGTAAGAGATAAATTCGACCTAATTAACACTCCACTAGGCAATGTGACAAGCATTCGAATAGTTCGATATTAATTGCTGACTAAATTTACACACACGAGTCGCATAACCGATTCTACTCAGTTTCTAAAACACCGCTTAATTTAATTGATCTATAATAGCTATAAATTAATTAAATTAATTAATATTTATGAAATATTAATTATTATGTTTATTGTATTGGGTGTATTTAGTAATGTGGAGTTTTCTCTAAAATTGTTTAGGGAACTATTTGTAATTTATTGGATGCATATATAAAAGTTATATATGTATGTATCAGTATACGATATCAATAATGTATTACATTAGATTTTAATTAAGTAAATTACTAAGGGGTTTTGTGGAATTTTTGCTCGTATTTGAATGGGTATATGGCCGTCCTATAATGGAATAAAGAAGGGGCCTAGGTTTTTGAATCTGAAAGAGAGTAACATGTAGATATTTATCTTTAACTCACATTATAAATTCAAGCCATAGCTCCGCTTTGTTTTAGTACCTTTGGGCTCCTCTCTTTCCATTCGTGGCCACATATCCCATCATCTCCACCTCCATTTTTTTACTCCATTACATCAAATCAATTACAGACTGTAGGCAATGGTGTGGTGACTTGTGAACTGATCTTAAGGCTATTTTAACCCTTGAAGGGGGTGAATAGTATTTTTTAACTTTTGTGAAACTTTTTAACTTATTTTAATATTTGAATCAAAACACAGATAATCAATCATAATTATATACTAGCAAGCAACTATAGAGATAAATATAATCAGTAAAGTAACGTAACGAGATAGAGAGATGACACCCGAAATTTTATACTAGTTCGAATTTCTCCTACATCCAGCCCCTTACAATTTCTTGTATAGATTTCTTTTTAATCGCCTAATTTGAATAGGTAGCAAGAAAAGCAGAATACAATCTCGATTTCAAGGTAACGAGACACACCCTTCAGAGTTTCGATTTTAGGGTAGACTCACTTGATTTAATCGGGCAACAAGTCCACCCACTTGATTTAAATGGCTATAACAACCTGCCTTCTCGATCCTAAGAAGTCGACATTAATACATATCCGGTATTCATGTGCCAAACATCTAAGTGCCGGAAAGATAGATTACTGGGGTGAAAGAAAAGAAAAGATTGAACGGAAACTCATAATGTGACGAGTAATATATAATGTAATGGTGGTCTTTACAAAAGAAAACTGAACTTTAATATGCATACATAAAATCAGAGCATTACTAATCTATCATCAGCCCTAGACAGTTATAACAATATGCCCTTACAATTGTTGATAAAAGCAACAAGAACAAAACAGCGGAAGAAAAAAGAAAATACGGGAGTACATCTTGGAGGATCTAGCTCACCTCCTGAAGCTCCAAAGTGTCCAGCTAAATCTGGAAAATATGCTCGAGCTGACCCGAGCATTTATAAGAAAAACAACGTCCGGATCAGTCTAGTAAAACCAGCGTGAGAAACACAATCAAATGGATTTTAAATGTTATAAAAACCTTTCAAAATAAAGGTATCTCGTAAGACCGTGTTGCACATAAACAAGACGAGATTTTGCCTTATGATAACCAAATCATTTATTATGAAATTCAATGATATTATAGTAATATCTAGGGTTTAAAATAAATATTGAATCTTAGCTGAAATTGTTAAATTAATTAAAGTTCAGCATAATAGGTATACGACTAAGTCTAAAGGTACTTATTGGAGAATGGATTCCATACATGATAAGGGAAGGGCCTACCTTCCGTATAGTACACCTCTAAAGAAAATGTACATAGGCTGCCTTAATTTGCACCTCTGCTGCTCAGGACCGGCCTACCCTTTCTTGGATAGTACCGAATATGATCACCCTCTTGGTTGTCCTCAATAAACCATTTCTATGGCTATAAACATACATAATCCATACATAAATGTGGATCTAGATACATGTGATGATCATATATTAATGGGAGTGATCCACATAGTGCTACGACACATCTCTGCTTAAGTCATTTACCGGTTGTGAGGCCTAAGGCTACATTTTATCTTTTAGGAAACCCCACTTTGAATGTTAACATTACACTCCAAGCAATAATGCAATGCCAACATTCGTCCATACAAGTTTTTTCTAGGACTGAAAAAAACCGAAGGCACTACTTCTGCTACATCTTTTTTGGAATCACCCTCTAGATTAGTAATAAGCAGCCCTTGCACTTCAAAGAACTCCGTCTTTGATCATCTTCAAGATATCTCCAAATCGAACACTAATGTCGGTTCAAAGTGGTTTTCGGATAATATATCTGATCCTAGTCTCTCCAAACTGACAATGATAGTTCCGGTAAACTTAACCCTGGTTCTTTCTAAAATAATCAGACAATACATAAGAGTGGAGATCGTGTCCTGGTCATTGAAGTGGATGTATTTCCTTATCATTTATCCTAGGAGAACAAAATGAGATTATATACACAGTACAACATCATCGAAGATGACTGTGCCATATAACCCCCGTTTTCTCCTAGATATTTCCAGAGTTAGATTTGGTTAAGATTTTGATAGTCGGTTATTTAACTATCAAATAAACAAACAATCGAACATAGATTTAATTCCATGTAGGATCCATTAAGCCTCTGTTAATTAGTCTTCCATTAATTAAAATCTCATTCAATTATTTGATTCAAAATACATTCACAAAAGATAATATTCACAAACCCCTTATGCTCCTTCAATACTTAGGAAAATATTTCTATACTTATCTCATCGGTATAAGTATATTACAAACCATTATATTTTCAATACTTAGAAAATACCTATATATTTATCTCAACGGTATAAGTATATTAACAAAAACTTAAGGAAGATTTTCTTTTTTCCAAATTCATATTTTAAATGGTCCAAAAACAAATATCATTTAAAAACAATTCTTACTATAAACAGACCACCTATCTTCGGTGATAAGTATGGAAAGAATGTTTATGTTCCACCATAACTAAGAAGATTAACTATCAAAAATCAAATCACATTCCTTTTACAAAATTCCTTTTTATAAGCCTATTTGATACTTACAAATCCTTTAATAAATCTCAAAATTAATTTATAAAACTTCTTTCATAAATTTCTAAAATAATTTATAACATCCCTTTTTATTTATAAAACTCTGTCCTATTAATAAAACTCTTATATATATATATAAAACTCTTGATATAAATCTTTTTATACAATCCTTAATAAAATCCTTTTTATTAAGTAAAATTCCTTCTATAAACAGTTTATTATTTATAAACACCTTTATTTAAAATTAATTAATTACCTTTAACATCATAAATAAATAAATAATTAACTAAAAAACATCATTGAAAAAATAATTAATCAACATAAACCAAAATTAAATCAATTAACAAACTTGTAACAACATTATTAATATATTTAAATCTTTATAAACAACATTAACAATATAATTAAATATTTTAAACAACATTAATACTATAATTAAATGACTTAAACATTATTAATAATATAATTAAATAACTTATTTTAAAACATCATTACTAAGATAATGAATAAACTTTAAAATATTATTAATATAATAATTAATTAACCTTAAACAACATTAATAATATCTCTATCTCAAATCATTTATAATTATATAGGTACTGAACCTCAAAATTGTTATAAAATGGAAGTAAATTTAAATCCATAGCTTTTCAAATTCGAATCGAGGCTTAGTGGTCATAGTGGTACTTAGACAAGCTACCATTTACGTAACGACCTGCCTTTTCGATAATTAAAAGTCGACATTAATACATCTACTGTATTCACGTGCCGACCAACCAAGTGCTGGAAAGACTGATTGTTTAGGGAAAAGAAAAGGCAAATGAGAGAACTAAATATCACAATGTGATGAATAATATATAATATTCCAGTTTCATCTTTACAAAAGAAAATCCTTCAATACACAAGAAGCATCAGAGTCTAACCTATCATCAGCTTGAACAGTTATAACAGCATGTCCTTACAAATGCTGATAAACACACACAAGAAAAACACAGCGGAAATACAAATACGAAAATACGTCTTGGGCATCCAACTCGACTCTTGAAGCTCCAAAGCATCCAATGCTATCTTTGGAAAACTACTCGGGTATAACCCAATCGTTTAAGAAAAATAACAACCGGATCAATCTGGTAAAACCAACATGAGAAACTCAAATTATAAGGAGTTTTATTATATTTTGTAAACCCTTTAAAATAAAAAGTTTCTCGTAAGGCCAAGCCACACATAAACACTGATGGGTTTTTACCCTACAATCAAACCATTTTATAGAAAAATCCAATGATATTAAAATAGTGTCTAGGGTTTAAAATAAGATATGAATATAGCCGGAATGGTTGCATCTTACGTTTCAGCATAGTTGGGCATAACAAAGTCCATACAATGCTTATTGGAGAATGGATTCCATCAATGACAAGGCACCGAGGTACCACCTGCCACAGTACACCTCTAGAAAAATATACCAATGGCCTCACATGGACCCCTTGCAAATCAGGACCGGTCTACACTTTACTAGATAGTACCGAATATTTCATCACCTTGATTGCTTTGCAACCTTTCCTTGAGAGCTCTCATGGACAACCAAATCCATAAATATGTGTATGTCTATATATCTAGGAAGGTGATAACAATACCCTAATGGGTGCGGCCCACATAGCCCTAAAGCATATGCCATATTTTAGACATTCTCGGTTGTTGAGGCTTGAGGCTATATCTTACTTTTTATATAGCAATCCTACTTGGAATGTTAACACTGCCCTCCTGATGATAATGCAATGTCTGCATTCGTCCATACAAGTTATTCAGGATATGAACAAACCGAAGGCACTACTTCTACTACATCCATTTTAGAATTACCCTCAGGATTATTAGCAAGTAGCCCTTGCACTTCAAAGAGCTCCATCTTCGATTCCATTATCGTCAAGATGTCTTCAATTTGATCGCTTGAGTTGGTTCAAAGTGGTTTTCAGATAACTCATACTTATCCGATCCCAGTCTCTTCAAACCAACATTCGACGGTTTTCGGAAAACTCAAATCCAGTTCATTTGGAAATAAAAAGACAATGCATAAGAGTAGGGATTGCCCCCTAACTGTTTAAATGGATGGATTTCCTTATCATTTGTTGTAGGAGAAAAAAATGAGATTTATACGCACATTATAACATCAACGAAGATGACTGTTCCATATACTCTCGTGTTTCTTCTAGATATTTACAAAGTTTAAAATAGGTCCTGATTTGATTGTCTGTTATTTAACTATCAAATAAACAAACTATCAAGTAAACAAATTATTAAGCAAACAAACTATTAAATAAACAAACAAACAAATTTGATAGTCGGTTATTAAACTATCAAGTACTCTACCTTACCTAGCTACTAGCCTGACCCGAACAGATATGTGGGCCTCAAAAGTTGCCACTAATAGAAGAGGCCTAGGATGAATTGGTCATTGAGTTAGTTTTCAAAAAAAAATTGGAAATTAAAAATAAAATATTTTAAATTTAAAAGTTAAGTTTAAAATAAGATATAAATAGATTATATAAGTTATGATATAATAATAATCTTCAAAATGTTTGAATATATATGTGTGTATTAATTTCAAAATTTTTAAATTTTATTAATTAGATTAAAAAAATTAATTAATTAAATAAGTTGATTAATTAATAAATGGATACATGTATTATATATTATGATATATGTTATGTTGTTTTAAAATGTTTAAAATAACATAAGTATACATGTATGTACATGAATTGAATTTTAAAATTAATATAACTTAATTAAAATTGTTAAATTATATAAATAAATCAAAGGTTAATTAAATAAATAAATTAATTAAAGGTCAATTAATTAAATGAATATACAGATATATAAGATATATGTGTAATACTATAAAGGTTATAGTATGTAATAAATATTTAATATAAATATTATATTAAATTAATATAAAATTAATTAAAATTAATTAAACTTTTAATTAATTAAATAAGATATTATATATAAGATAAAAAAATCCTTATTCTCAATCAATGGCGGCCTCTCCCCATCACCATTCAAAGTGGAGCACCTCTATAGAATTCCTCTTATGGCATGGACTCGAATTGGCATCAATTGGTTGCCACATAGGAAAATTAATATGCTATGATGAAAACACTGAGAATGAAGGGATTCGAATATGCTAAATGTTTGATAGATATTGGTAGAACCTCCGACTTATGTTTCAATGATAAAAACTATACAATCATATACATATATAGACTTTATCAAGATTGCAGGTATATACTACAAGCAGTCACCATGATCGAAGATAGACCCAAAGAGCAATGAAGATTCATTGACCATACTAAGGTTATTCAACTGTAAAAGAGTCCTAGATAAAATATTGTTAAGGTCTCCTTGAGTATATATGCATACAAGGTCACACACAATTTTATATACATCAAAATCTAGTGGAAAACTGCTTTTTCAGCTCACAGGCGTCTGAGGTATACTCACAGATGTTTGTGACAAGTCTTGGGTTAAAATTTAAAACTAGTCACAGACGTTTGTCATTATACCACAGACGTCTGTCGTGGCAAAAACTATCATATTTGAAAAGACACTTCTTTTTGAAGTTAAAGGAAATCATCTTTCATGAAGAGTTGCAGCCATTGAAACGAAAAGATTTCTTCAAAGAGTAACAACTCTTCATCTGCACCTCTTTGATTCTATAAATAGCATCTTGATTGAGAAGTAGAAATCACTTACTTAACTGAATTTGATCTATTCTTTACTCTCTTGATTTGAAAGCACTCTCTTGCATATACACTGTTTACATACTCTCAATCCATTATAACCTTTTTGTTAAATCACTTCCTACAACTCAAAGCAATCATATTCATATACTCAAAGGAGATCATAGGAAGATTTGTACTATAAAGTCAAAAACCATGTTATTGAAACATAAGATTGTCAAATACACTTTTGTATTAAGCCTATTCCTCCGGGCGAAATGAGGGTAGTTTGTTTAAAGGAAATACCGAAGGGGAGCTTCAGGATTGGACATAGGATGGGAGGTCCAAACCAATATAAAAACTCTGGTTTGCACACTTTATATTTTACTATTTATTGTCTACTATTGCATTGATTTATATACTTGCATATTATATACAAGTTAGATAGTATACGATCCACTAGACTTTCAGAAATTACCTCTGATAAGGAGCTTTTAGAATTTTTATGTGTGGGTGATGATAAATGTGAGTGTTCAAGTTGATTACTCATGGAGATCATTAATCTGTGCTCATTGTAAAATATTTGGTCACTCCATTGTTAATTGTGAAATGAATGTTGTTGTTGACCATGTTGAAGTAGAAAATAGTTTGAAGGAGCATTGTGATTCTTAAGTGCAAGTGAATAAGCCAAATATGTAGCAAATAATAAGAATGAAATGGTTAAAGAAAAATCTCAGTATGATAATGGTCATGAAAAAACTCAGTTTTCTGGTGATGTTAATGGTCCTGATAATGAATTTGTGCATGTCAATAAGAGAAATAATGCAACTAAGAAGGGAGGGGGTAGTCATCAAATGCAATGGAGGAAGGTTATTCATAGTGATATTGTGTCTACTGCTATCTCCGGTGTGCCAAAAAATGCTGAAATGCATAACTATGACAATAATTCAGTGGACATTTCAAACGAAGTGGATAAGGTTCCTATTCCCCAATCTGAATTTGTTGATTGTGGCATTGTGGTCCACTTGAATAGTTTTGAGATTCTGGATGAATTTGAAGAATGATAAATTAGTGATTCTGTTCACAAAGTGGTTGAGGTTGATTCAATAAATTCTAACATTCATTTAATGATGATCATGCACATGCAACTTCTTCTACGTCTATTCCAATAATACCAAATAAAATTACTCACTCTCTTGATTCCTCTAATGCCATCACTGACGTGTTCAAATGTTTCAACTTGCTTTGATCCTCATGCCACTAATTTTGTACCCCTATCATCTAATAATCTTGACCCTTCTGTTTCAATCGTGGTGCACAATGATGTTGTGCATGTTGTACATGATGTAATGCACACAACTAATCAAACCTCTCATACTTTACTATCCATTCATTCATCCTCTTCTCAACTGAATTCTGACAATTCAATGAACACTGCAATCCTTTCTACTACAATCTCCACCAAAGGATCTTCACCATGTATTCAACTTTCTCCACCTTCAAATGCAATTCAAACTGACCTTTCTTTTGACTCCCTATCATCATTAAAGAAACGTGGCAGACCCAAGAAAAATGCCTCTTCTTCAACTATATCTAATAAT
Organism: Allium fistulosum; assembly: GCA_030737815.1. Lineage (NCBI taxonomy): Eukaryota > Viridiplantae > Streptophyta > Magnoliopsida > Asparagales > Amaryllidaceae > Allium > Allium fistulosum. The sequence continues at coordinate 875,989,425 of CM060906.1, forward strand.
GACAATGGCAATTCCTTCTCTTTTGATCAAACTTGTCCCATTCAACATGATGTCACCCCTCCAACCCCCCATCTGGTGTTTTAACTTGATCTAAACACTCAATAGTTTAATTATGTTACACAATATTACATACTAGAACATACGAGGAGCCCACTCAATAGACTAACAACTTGAACGCAAAAATCTCATCAAATCTCACTTTCTCCAATTACTTGTTGTGGCTGATTCAAAATTAAATCATGACTTAGTTTATAAAGCTTGCAATTTTTTAATCCTTCATGGTTCATCCTTCCTAACTTATCTCAAGCTCCCTATGGTAGATTATTTTTAATTTGGAATCGATCAATATACTTGATTTCTCCTATCATTGTTCATAAACAATTCATCCACTCATCTATCACTCACCTTTCCTCCAATTCAACATTCCTTTTTATTTGTGTTTATGCTGAAAATTCAAAAGATAGACAAGTGATGCTTGATATCATCCCCAGTCTATAAACTACTACTCCTTGGCTTTGATTTGGGGATTGGAACTGCATGGAATTTGCTCATGATAAACTGGGTGGTCTTCCTCTTTCAATTCAAGATACTAGACCTTTATGCAATTCTATTTATGCTTCTAATCTTATATCTATAAACGCCACTGGCTGTTTTTTCTCTTGGAATAATTGTAGCCGCTCTAATTCAAGAACATATTGCAGACTGGATAGAGCCAACCATAATTCTCTATCAACTCTATCTTGGCCCAATCTTGTTGCATCTTCTCCTCCTCCTTCACTGTTTGATCATTCACCTATTATCCTTTCTTAGGGAAGGGATGCCATCAACAGTCCTTCCACATTTTCATTTTTTAATAACTAGACTGAACATCCAGACTTTTTGAATATTGTCAATGATTGCTGGAGTACTAACATTTATGGTAACCTTATGTGTGTTTTTAGGTGAAACTAAGGCAGTTAAAGAACACTCTGAAGGTTTAGGTAAAAAAATATGGTGATGGTTCAAAAATGAGCTCTGACATTAGAAACAAGCTTCACACAGTTCGAATTGCACTTCTCTCCTCCCCTAGGAACTCTCTGTTGGTTGCACATGAGCATGTCCTCAAAAATTCTCTTCAGAAAGCTTTATTAGAAGAAAATAAAATGACAAGGCAAAAATCAAAGGACTTGTGGACATTGCATGGTGGCAAAAATACTTCCCAATTTCATGATTCATTGAAATTTAAGCAATACCAAAGAAACGTATCCTCTATCAATGACATGAATAATTTTTCTTGTTCCTCCTCAGATAACATTCAACAAGCTTTTCTTTCTTACTACCACAGTTTGTTTGCCAACCCAAATCTCACTGCCGCTTCTTTTTCAACCCTGCCTCATTTCAACCTTCCTAAATTATCTAACAATGATAAACACGCTCTTACCAGCGAAGTCTCCCATGATGAAAACAAACAAGCTATCTTTTTTATTAATTCCTCAAGTTCCCTTGGTCCTGGTGGCTACGCAACTCATTTCTGCAAAGCTTGTTGGAAAATTATTGGAAGTGATGTTATTAAAGCATTTAGGAACTTTTTCAAAAGCAACAAAATGCTTGGGGTATCAATGCTACTAAACTGTCATTGATACCAAAATCTCCTATGCCTTCAAATGTTTCACAATTTCGCCCTATAGCTTGTTGTAATGTGATATACAAATGCATATCGAAAATTATGGCTAGTAGAATGAAACATGCTATAGCCTCTATCATTTCCTCTAAACATAGTGCATTTCTTCCAAACCGCAATATAATTGAGAATATTCTTTTGTAACAACCAGAATTCCAGTAGGTCTGGATGTGCTCCTTCTGTGCTGAAATCTGTGATGAACTGCTTCATTAGGCTCTTCATTCTTTGGGCTGCTTCAAACGCATCTCACCCTTTTATTAGACCCTAAGTCTAATCTTTTATTTTGCGTTTAGTTTACTTTTCTTATTCTGTTGGCTACTTATTTACCCTAATTAGCATAATCTTGTCCCAGCCTCACCTAACTATTGTGAGACCATCAGTCCCTGACTGAAAGGGAATGCTGTTGGTATGGGCCACTTCTATTATCTTGCTTATTTACTTAATTCAAGATCTAAGTTTGTTAAAATAAGCCCCTTCTATTATTTCTGCTCTATTTGCTTATTAACTTAATTCAAGTCTTAAATAAGCCTTTACTGTTCTTCTATTTAATTATAACCTATGTTATAATTTTACTTGTAATTGTCACTTTTATTCTCTTTTATAATATGTACATTATAAATATAATTACAAGCGTCTCTTTTCTATTCTAGTCTACCTTCTTTTTATTTTGATATTGAATCTTCTTTAATTCTCTTATATTATAGACAATCTTGGTTTGGGACTACGTCCGATTGTCACAAATTTACTTATCATAATAACTACTTTACTTTTATTCTATTATCTGTGCAGTAAATGCAAATCTAGGTACATTTTTGTTTACAGCTTCTAGTCTTATCTAATAATTAACTTGATTCCTTCAATTCTTTGCTTTATTTTCTTATTTTCTAGGAAGTAGTTCTATTCTATTTGGTTGGTTACGAAAACTGTGCTAAAAATCCATTCCCATATTTAGTACTAAATAATGCTATAAACAATAATCCGTAACTGCAAGATATTTCTTTTACTATTTCTTCACTTTTTTGAATAGTGCAAAATATAGTATTTCTCTATTTTACACTAATTCCCTTTTTCTTTCTTTTATTCCTACAATTACGTTTATCATTATCTTTTTAAATATTAAACTATAGAAATGTATTCTATTTTCTAAACCAACTAATTAATCTATCACGTACTTCCAAATCAAGTTATGAGATTTCTCTTTAATTTATTACTCCTGTTTTAGCATAATTACTGTAAATGCCTTCCTTTTAGGATTAAGCCTTTTTCTACAATTGTTAAGGCTAATTTTATTCATATTTAAATGGATCTCTATCTTTCTTTCCTATATAAAAATTTACAGTTTCAACATAATAAATTAACAGAGTTAACTGTTGAAATAAATGCTTAATTAAATAATTAACGGGAATCTAACGATAATATATCATAAACAAAAAAGGTATATAATTTAAATCCACTCACTTGTCATCCTTAGCATTCCTTGTGCTCAGCCTGGCTCCATGGTCCTTCTGGATCCCCTTCTAAGGTGTATAATATTTTTATTGAGTAGATCCCCTCCCTAGAAATATTTTCTTTTTAGGGTCCAGCCTCAGGCAATGAACCCATTGGGAGAAAATCTGATTGTGAGAAAATTGCTAGGCCTAGGGTTCTATTTATAGTGGAGTTTGGGGATCTCAGTCCATTGGATCCTTAGATTGAATCTAGAGTAACCAGGTCACAGGGTCGTTTGGAGCCATCCAATTAATCAACGTATGGCTTAGATTGTGCAAAAATCAAATTTTAGTCCGTTCGGCACATACTTGGACGAAACTACGTCCAGGTAACAACGCGGGTGGACCCTAGGGTCGACCTGTGTTCTCCTTGGGTCGATTGAGCGGTCAACCTTGGAGTGCTCTCGGTCGACCTATGGGTCGACCCATATATATATATATATACTTATCATAATAACTACTTTACTTTTTTATTTATTTTCGTAATTTCTCCGTATTAACTCGGATTTTGACAAGTTATATATGGAAATTGATCAGAAAATTGCCACAGACACAATGGTATAAGTTTCGAGGCCATATTTTGACAATTTCAAATATGTTTATTTTCACTATTCATCGTTATTTGAATATTTAATTATATAAAAATGTGGGGTGTTACATTCTCCCACCCTTTAGGAAATTTCATCTCCGAAATTTGACAAGAGTAAAATTATGTAATTCCTCGCATCAATCACATCCATTTTGTGTACATCCAATTTTTCGACCATCTGTGTTCTTGTGCAAAAGTGTTATTCAATACAAAATATATGCATGTACATGAATTTCTAAGCGGTACCTCCTATATGAATGCTTTTCTTCTTTAAAAATTTATTTTAAAATATGATGCACACATCCTAATATACTTGCAATTTCTATATGAATGCAATTTTTTGAAAACTCATAACACATTTCATCCAATTTTTCCCACACTCCTACTTATTAGGGGTGTAGTTCAACGAATTTTTCATCCAAATCCTACCACACAACTTTTAATATTCAAATTTCAAAAAAATCGAATTTTCCGAACTCGATTTCTTATGTCAGAAAGAAGGTAGAAAACGGAAAAACTTCACATTTCTCCATTTTACTTTTGCATACCTCTCTCTCCGTACTTGGAACTTATGCCGCTATCCTATAAAATCTCTATTTTCTTTCCTAAGCATGGTTTACATAAGAAAGATTTTTCTTTTTAAACTTTTTCCCAAGCTTAATTTATGGGAAAGATGTATTTTTCTTTTGCAATTCTCATTTATTTCTATTGATGTTTCTATTGCTTTCTTTAGATCTTACAGTTTTCTTTTATGTAACAACCCGCATATTTTACGATTGTATATTTAAATGTTTTGTTTAAATATATAATCGTTTGTTGAATTTAAAGTCTGAAATGTTATTTTTTGTAAACAGTCGAATTCGGACTCGTGACCACTTCCATTGAGTTCAAAACGACGTTTACAACTTTTTTGAGTATAAACATCGATATGTTTGGAGTTGAGTAGAATTTTGCTATTGGGCTTTGGGTTTGGGTTTGGGTTTGGGTTTCAGCCCACCAACTCATCTAATACTCTAACTCCTCCAACTCCTCCTCATTCATTCTATTATTCCTAATACTCAAGCTAAAGGAAATAATGGGGGAAAAGATGGGAAATTAAAATTCCTAAGCCCTAGTTTTCTTAGGAAATTCAAATTCAAGTTCTAGAAATCAAATAGAAGCTTAGGTAAGCATCCTCTTTATCTTCTCCATCTCAATCTCTCTTCAATTTTCAGAAATTCCTAAACCCTAACTTAGAAAATATTTGCTTATGAGCTTAGATTGGAGCTTCTTGAATTGAAGTTGAAGAGTGGTTGATCTTGCCTTGTTTTAAAGCTTCTCATTCATTGTTTTTTGGTTTAAAGGTGAGTTCTTTAACTCACATCTATGTCTATAGCTTTCATTATTGTTAGGTATGAATTCCTAACATCTATTTCATGTTAATTTGCTTTTGATTTGAATTGATTTGGTTAATTTTCCAATTTTGGTGTTTTGAAGTCAAAATCTTTAAAGATTTTATCTTGGACGTTTGGACATGTTGTTTGGGGTGTATCGAAGAGCCTATAAGGCTGGGTTGTCGCTTGGCATAATTCCCTAGCCTCCATCGCTCGATCGATCGCCTCCAGTTTGGATTTTTGCCCTTTTTGGGCTAGGCTGATTTTTTCCTAGCAGGAAATTTCAGACGTCTGGATTGAAATCCAGACGTCTGGTTGAAAATCCAGACGTCTGGTTGAAAATCCAGACGTCTGGTTGAAAATCCAGACGTCCGGAATTGGTCCCTGGAAAAAGAAAAAAGGCAGAGACAAAATCCAGACGTCTGGAAAAAAATCCAGACATTTGGAAGGAAATCCAAACGTCTGGTTCTGTGCAGTTTTGCCTATTTTGGCTGTTTTTTTAGTGGATTTCCAATTTTTGTTGATTTTTGTTGATCCGGTTAATTGTTGTCAATTATTATCGACTTTGATGACTTCATTTATGGATTTTTGGGAATATCCATTTGATTGAGATTTGATATCGATTTTTATGGTTTGAATTCACATCGTCGAATGTGGATTTTTGGTGATAGATTGTTTTTACAATCATTTCTGTGATTTGTCACTTTTAAATACAAAGGTTTCAATACTAGTAGTAAATACTCAAACTCTTTCAAAAAAATGATTTCAACGTTATTTTTAATACAAAGCTTGTTTTTAAAACCGTTTTCCAATCTATTAGTATATACAAACCTTTACCTCATTCGTATGAGAAATCTAATTAAACGGCTTAGCAAAACAAGTGGTATGAAACGCTTGCGTTTACTTCGTCGGTTAATTCTTGGACTTGTTCGATTGAACTCTTGTAACAATTTTCGAGTGGAAATCTACAATCTGTTCGTAAATATTTAAGTTAAGCCAGTGGTTGGGACATGAAGCTAAACTCATTTATTTACTAGCTTAGTGTAATTTATACTTCTTATTGACCAATGATGATCATTTTGTATTTTCGAGTGGAAATCTACAGTTTGTTCGTAAATATTTAAGTTAAGCCAGTGGTTATGGGACATGAAGCTAAACTCATTTATTTACTAGCTTGGTGTAATTTACACTTATTCTATGGAGCTTCGGCTCAATTTGGTGGGGTACCGACCCATGGTCTTTTGACCGTTCGAGGAGCATTCAACTCATTCGTCCGCGTGTGGGACTGTACCACGATAGAGTCTGTGCATGAGGCATACCTTTTAGGGTGCATTGATGTTCGGCTCATTCGTCCGCGTGGGGGACTGTACCACGACCGAGTCTATGCATGAGGCGTATCTTTTAGGGTGCGTCGATGTTCGGCTCATTCATCCGCGTGGGGGACTGTACCACGACCGAGTCTGTGCATTAGGCGTATCTTTTAGGATGCATTGATGTTCGGCTCATTCGTCCACATGGGAGACTGTACCACGACCGAGTCTGTGCATGAGGCGTATATTTTAGGGTGCGTCGATGTTCGGCTCATTCTTCCGCGTGGGGGACTGTACCACGACCGGGTCTGTGCATAAGGCGTATCTTTTAGGGTCCGTCGATGTTCGGCTCATTCGTCCGCATGGGGGACTGTATCTTTTAGGGTGCGTCGATGTTCGGCTCCTTCATCCGCATGGGGGACTGTACCCCATATTTTTATGGGATAGCGTCTCATTTGTGATACACGTGTTGGTGAGTTTTCATGCTCCCGTTTGTGATAGGCCTCCCCCTTTGTGATTTCTAGATTTCTAATTGATGATTTCTGGAATTTGTGTTTCACCAATTTTTGCGATTGGCATTGATATGTTTTGTCAATATTTGAGGTTTGGTGAATAAGTTAAAGAATGTGATATTCGTTTTGGATATTTGAGATGATTTGAGATATTGTATGATTTTTGTTGTTATCAAATGTATGCTTGTCAAAGTATGGCATTATTGTTATCATATATTTTTGTTGTATCTCTTATCCCATCTCATCTTACATGATATTTATAGCTAGACTGATCCGTTTATTATTTTTCTTCTTAAATAATACTCGGGTCAGACTGAGGTGTTTTAGGTGCTTCCATTTGACTTCATAGCAGGGACTAGCTTCTGACTTTTAGCTAACTACTTTAGCTTAGTTGTTTTTGTTTTTATACATTCGAGATAGAGACTCCTTGATGTATACATATTCTTTTGTCTAGAACTTGTACCTATTCTTTTGTGATGTAGTGGATCTTGTATGACCACTATTTTGATGTACACTTTTATGTGTTATATTCATATCTGTTTCCGCATTAGTGATATGAGTATCTGTGACTGATTTTGTGTTGTGCTTATTTTATATTTGTTTCCGAAGGCCTCATAGCCACTGTGTAGTAGATTTGAGTTTGGATTGGATATGTCAGATTTCCTCTTGAAATGAAATGCATGATATACTATCTGACATATCGGTTCTCGCTCAAACCAATTATACAGTTGGTCGCTCCTCAACAGCCTTATTCTTCGTGCTAGGTGACGGGTTACCTCGTAGTGTCCTTGGCTAGTGTGAGTATAGAGGTGGGGCGTCACATCTTTTAGTTACCTTTTATCTGCTTTTACTCTTCTTAATGTCTTAGGTCTTTATTCTCTATTCGTGAACATCACAAAAACACAGAGAAAAGCATCATTACTAGTTTACTACAATAGGAGTTAAATGCCTACACAAGAGTACAATCTTATAATTTAAAGAGAAAACAAATCCTACTACAAAGTAAACTAGATAGGTAACAATAGTAGGCTAACACAGCTATCATCTAGGGCTAGAAGGCCTAGGACCATGTCCGCCCTGACATAAGAAGGTCCTAATAAATGAATCTAAACAGCTAAGGCGCTTCTCCTGCCGTCTGGTGCTCACCGCAATCTCGTGCTGTGTCCTAGCTATCTTCTACTGTCCTCGTAGGAGCTCCGCATGCCCTCCAGCGAGCTGCTCTTGCCTTTCGGCAATGGTCCTCATTTTCTCGTCGTAACTCATCGGCGGAGGGGGTTGAGAGGGTCTCGCTCCCTCTCCCCAAGATCCTTATCTCCAAGTACTCTACGTCACGGGCTCTGGTGGCCAAGCGGGCCACTGCGACTCTGTATGTTTAACGCCGCCTCTAAACGGTGGCGAAAGAAAGCTCTGCTGCCCGTGGAAATACTGTGGTACCTGATGGTGTGGCGAGGGCTGTGGCGAGGGCTCCTGATCCTCCTGTGGAGCCTGTATCTGTGCCAACTCTATATCCATCCTCCTCGGGGTGGAGGAATCAATCATAGGGTGGGTCTGCTCACTATAAGTCTCTCTATCCATCTCTAATCCAGCCCACCTAAAGACCCGTGTCCAAAAATTACTAAAGATCATAGAAGATCGGCGAGCTCTCGCTGCTATCACATACTGGGCCATGATCGCCTTAGCCCAGTTCACTTGTAAGCCTCCAAATATGGCGTAGGTGGCCTGCCTCACTATGGGATATATCTGGTCGTAGCTTCCTGTCTTAGGGAAAAGGTTATACTACAGAATGCGTATAACCAACCTAGCTAATGGGCGCAACTGTGCTATGTGCCAATCGGGATGCTGAGGGTCTACTAAGATCTGATGTAAGACGACATGGTCTGTCATTTCAATATGGCCTACATCTAGACCATGCCCTCTAATCTCCAAAATATTAGCAAACCGTGTCTCAGTAAATGCTATCCCTACTCCCTTGACCTCTGAATGGAAGGCCATCTCATCATCCCTATCATTAGTACGTAAATTAGCGTCAAAAAGGCATACTAACCAGGGGTACACTCTCCGCTCGAACGTCTCATGACTTAGAATCTATCGCAATCCAGTATCCAAAAAGAGCTGCTCTAAAGGAGTGTCATGAAAATCAGAAAATCTCACTGCTCTCCCTTGCAAAAACTGATATGAAGCTGTATCAGAGTAAGCCTGAACTATTCTCCTATCGCCTTGGCACCAGGCTATCTCTTGGGGTGTAAGATGTGGAAAAAGGTGAACCAAAGATGGTCTTGGAGGCATGGCGAAAAACCTTCAGATCTGTGGAAAAGAAGTATGGATATGGGTAGATCTCGCGATACGCTTCTACTTGACACTAACCATGAGTTGATTGGTGGAGTTTTGAGGTATTGGCGGTTGTTGGAGATGGTGGAATTGGGTTCGGTTGCTGCTAATTTGGGAGCAAGGAGATAAAATGACGAGGCCGTAGCCTTGTACGCATTTATACGCGTTGAAATGGGCAAAGACGGTCAACCTGCCTATCCCCAAGGTCGACTAGGGTCAGGCTAAAACTTTTTTTCCCGTTGTTTCGCCTACCTGTCGTGTCTGCCACACCCGTCTCCTTCCTAACTAATCTAAGCCCAGTCCAATTCCATCAATTTTCGAGTCGTTTGAGTTGCGGCTACGACTTTGGCTAAATATTCCTGGCCGCCTCCACCCTCCACCCTCCAAGTGGAGTCTTGACGTCTTCTATACTTCAACTAAATCTTTATTAACATCCACAAACTTGCTCCAACCACTAATCGCCTAACCCCAAAATTTTCCTTTTCAAGACTCTTTTTAATATTTATACAGCTAGAAAATATTTTAGTATACTTATCTAGGTAATAAGTGTACTTACAGACCACTTTATACTTAGAAATTATTTCCAAAACACGTTTTTACTTGGGCCAAAACAGATGTTGCGTCAAACACCGTCACTATAGCCCAAAATACTAGTTTATAGATTTAATCCACGTAAATAACATATATTTTTAAAACTGCAAAGTTCTCTATATATTTTCTATTTAAAACCATAGCTTTTCTTTTTCCTCAAACTACTTTTTTTCATATCTCAAAAATGCTTCTTTTTCTTTCAAAAATTGTTTTCTCACAACATTCCATGTTCAAACCAATACAAATATAAAGCTGTAAACTTTTAAGTTTAAAACTTCAAAACTTTCTGAAAAATTTCAAATTCTTAAAAGTTTAATAATTGGGCTAGACTCAAAGTGGCTTCTTAACTTCCTTACACTTTCCAAAATATCCCCACGAGGTTATTCTTCTCAATCTAATTATATGTGTTCTTAATACATTTCCTTCCTTATGCTTATTTTTATTCTAAGGCCATACCACCAAATTCGCTTTTCTGAAACAATTATGAATCGACAATTGTTTTCACGAGGCTATCCCCTTTCTATACTGAATCTATTGTCTATCTAAAATCTTTGCCATTCTAGGGCTTTTATCTCTTTGGATTTCTATAATCCAAACTTTGATATACAAAACTGTTTCTCAAACACTTTTCTAATGTTGATTTTCTAAAAGGAATGGATTTCTCTGTGGGTCTAGGGGTATATATATATTTATATTAAAAATACAAATGCGTAAACTGGGTGGTCTTCCTCTTTCAATTCAAGATACTAGACCTTTATGCAATTCTATTTATGCTTCTAATCTTATATCTATAAACGCCACTGGCTGTTTTTTCTCTTGGAATAATTGTAGCCGCTCTAATTCAAGAACATATTGCAGACTGGATAGAGCCTACCATAATTCTCTATCAACTCTATCTTGGCCCAATCTTGTTGCATCTTCTCCTCCTCCTTCACTGTTTGATCATTCACCTATTATCCTTTCTTAGGGAAGGGATGCCATCAACAGTCCTTCCACATTTTCATTTTTTAATAACTAGACTGAACATCCAGACTTTTTGAATATTGTCAATGATTGCTGGAGTACTAACATTTATGGTAACCTTATGTGTGTTTTTAGGTGAAACTAAGGCAGTTAAAGAACACTCTGAAGGTTTAGGTAAAAAAATATGGTGATGGTTCAAAAATGAGCTCTGACATTAGAAACAAGCTTCACACAGTTCAAATTGCACTTCTCTCCTCCCCTAGGAACTCTCTGTTGGTTGCACATGAGCATGTCCTCAAAAATTCTCTTCAGAAAGCTTTATTAGAAGAAAATAAAATGACAAGGCAAAAATCAAAGGACTTGTGGACATTGCATGGTGGCAAAAATACTTCCCAATTTCATGATTCATTGAAATTTAAGCAATACCAAAGAAACGTATCCTCTATCAATGACATGAATAATTTTTCTTGTTCCTCCTCAAATAACATTCAACAAGCTTTTCTTTCTTGCTACCACAGTTTGTTTGCCAACCCAAATCTCACTTCCGCTTCTTTTTCAACCCTGCCTCATTTCAACCTTCCTAAATTATCTAACAATGATAAACACGCTTTTACCAGCGAAGTCTCCCATGATGGAAACAAACAAACTATCTTTTTTATTAATTCCTCAAGTTCCCTTGGTCCTGGTGGCTACGCAACTCATTTCTGCAAAGCTTGTTGGAAAATTATTGGAAGTGATGTTATTAAAGCATTTAGGAACTTTTTCAAAAGCAACAAAATGCTTGGGGTATCAATTCTACTAAACTGTCATTGATACCAAAATCTCCTATGCCTTCAAATGTTTCACAATTTCGCCTTATAGCTTGTTGTAATGTGATATACAAATGCATATCGAAAATTATGGCTAGTAGAATGAAACATGCTTTAGCCTCTATCATTTCCTCTAAACAGAGTGCATTTCTTCCAAACCGCAATATAATTGAGAATATTCTTTTGTAACAACCAGAATTCCAGTAGGTCTGGATTTTCCGCAAAAATGCTAAAATCTAAGCCCACTGAAGCCCGAGTTGGGTTTCTGGTATCCTGCAAAGAGGCAAAGACAAATATATCAAAGCTCAGATAAATATCTCACAGCGGAAATGACTAAAATATAATTGTAAGTAAATACTCACCAATATAATAAAACTTTCTAAACAAGTGTCTCAAAGCTGGAAAGTCTCTGCCATCTACCTAACCTGTAGGATGTTATGAGGAGGGTGTCGGAACTAAAGTTCTGGTGAATGGAAAAATTATACACTTCTAAGCTTGATTCTACATATACCATTTTATTTCCATTTACTGTTATATTATGTTCATTGGGTTTATAATACTCTCACCTCTGTGCGTGAATCGTGCCCATCTACTCCTTAGAGCTATATGCCCCTTGACCGCATCGGTCCTAGATACTACCCATAGTACCTTCTGTATCCTCCTCGCAAAGGACTCCATCATCTCGCTGCTAGGGCGTGCTGTGACTACATCTGTAAAGGACAGTCTCATATGGCCAACAATACAGATGTTCCGTCGTCTTCCCTGAAAACATAAAACTGCGTCCGCACTAGCCTATACTAATGCTCAGACATCGACAATGTAACACCCAGTGTATACCTTGAGGACTATATGTAATCGTTCTGTCTACTCCCTGAATCCCGCTAAACAAGGTATATCTTGTATGGAACTCGGTCGGAAATTTTCTATATCTGTAAAGGACTACCTCATTAGGCCTACAATACAGATATTCTACTTGGTCTCTGTCCCTTTTCTTATCGTGGCAATGGCCCCCACGCAGCCACCCCTTAACTAATCGAAAGACCTCTAAAGAGCTAAGTGGTTGTGCCCTACTGCAAACAATCTAAACAAACAATTGGCTGTGTCCCTCATCCAATGTCTCGATAGTGAAAGGTTCATCGGACTGTTGGTTTAACTCTAGTCTTTCCCGCACTCGCTTCTTGTTTCTGATGCTGGCCCGATATCCGCATGCGGCTATCCTTTTGGGTCCTACCCACTAAAACTTACTGGCAAGTACTAGGACATACGCATATCCTACTCCGAACATCAACCCCTTTTGACTGCCTACAATGGTCCTGCCATGCAAAATGCAGTCAAGGCATACTCTTTTGATGGAACATCTACAGACCTGCCTCCGGGGGACTGCTCCGTTATGCCTACCCCAAAGGGCCATCCTAGAGTACCCTCATGCCCCGTTGAAGTCTCGTACTTCCTCTAGCCTAAAATATCTAAGTTGAATGTGCTCCTTCTGTGCTGAAATCTGTGATGAACTGCTTCATTAGGCTCTTCATTCTTTGGGCTGCTTCAAACGCATCTCACCCTTTTATTAGACCCTAAGCCTAATCTTTTATTTTGCGTTTAGTTTACTTTTCTTATTCTGTTGGCTACTTATTTACCCTAATTAGCATAATCTTGTCCCAGCCTCACCTAACTATTGTGAGACCATCAGTCCCTGACTGAAAGGGAATGCTGTTGGTATGGGCCACTTCTATTATCTTGCTTATTTACTTAATTCAAGATCTAAGTTTGTTAAAATAAGCCCCTTCTATTATTTCTACTCTATTTGCTTATTAACTTAATTCAAGTCTTAAATAAGCCTTTACTGTTCTTCTATTTAATTATAACCTATGTTATAATTTTACTTGTAATTGTCACTTTTATTCTCTTTTATAATCTGTACATTATAAATATAATTACAAGCGTCTCTTTTCTATTCTAGTCTACCTTCTTTTTATTTTGATATTGAATCCTCTTTAATTCTCTTATATTATAGACAATCTTGGTTTGGGACTACGTCCGATTGTCACAAATTTACTTATCATAATAACTACTTTACTTTTATTCTATTATTTGTGCAGTAAATGCAGATCTAGGTACATTTCTGTTTATAGCTTTTAGTCTTATCTAATAATTAACTTGATTCCTTCAATTCTTTGCTTTATTTTCTTATTTTCTAGGAAGTAGTTCTATTCTATTTGGTTGGTTACGAAAACTGTGCTAAAAATCCATTCCCATATTTTAGTACTAAATAATGCTATAAACAATAATCCGAAACTGCAAGATATTTCTTTTACTCTTTCTTTACTTTTTTGAATAGTGCAAAATACAGTAGTTTCTCTATTTTATACTAATTCCCTTTATCTTTCTTTTATTCTTTCAATTACATTTATCGTTATCTTTTTAAATATTAAACTATAGAAATGTATTCTATATTCTCAACCAACCAATTAATTTATCACGTACTTCCAAATCAAGTTATGAGATTTCTCTTTAATTTATTACTTCCGTTTTAGCATAATTACTGTAAATGTCTTGCTTCTTGGCTTAAGCCTTTTTCTACAATTGTTAAGCCTAATTTTATTCATATTTAAATGGATCTCTATCTTTATTTTCCATATAAAAATTTATTGTCTCAGCATAATAAATTAACAGAGTTAACTGTTGAAATAAATTCTTAATTAAATAATTAACGGGAATCTAACGATAATATATCATAAACGAAAAGGATATATAATTTAAATCCATTCACTTGTCGTCCTTAGCTTTGCTTGTGCTCGGCCTGGCTCCATGGTCCTTCTGGATCCCCTTCTAAGTTGTATAATATTTTTATTGAGAAGATCTCCTCCTTAGAAATACTTTTTAGGGTCCAGCCTCAAGCAATGAACGCTGTTGGGAGAAAATATGATTGTGAGAAAATAGCTAGGCCTAGGGTTCTATTTATAGTAGAGTTTGAGGATCTCAGACCGCTGGATCCTTGGATTGAATCTGGAGCCACCACATCATAGTATCATTTGGAGCCATCAGATTAATCAACGTATGGCTCAAATCGCGCAAAAATCAAATTTTAGTCGGTTCGGCACGTACCTGGACGAAACTACATCTAGGAAACAACGCTGGTCCCTAGGGTCGACCTGTGTTCCCCTTGGGTCGACCGGGCAGTCGACCTTGGAGTGCTCTAGGTCGACCTATGGGTCGACCCATATATTTATTTTTATTTTTTCGTTTCTCTGCTTTTTGTTTCTTTTCGTAATTTCTCCGTATTAACTTGGATTTTGACAAGTTATATACGAAAATTGATCAGAAAATCGCCAAGGTTTCGAGGCCATATTTTGACAATTTCAAAAAAATTATTTTTACTATTCATCATTATTTGAATATTTAATTATATAAAAATGCGGGGTATTGCACCTTCTAACACAAGAGTTTATGAGAAGTTATTTAAGACCAAATTCTTCCCCTAGATGTTTCTTGAAACTTGACATTCAGAAAGCCTTTGATTCCATTCAGTGGACTTCTATAATCAATAAACTCTATGTCATGAATTTTCCTCTCCCATTTCTTGCTTGGTTATATACTACCATTTCAACTGTTACTTATTCTCTTGCAATAAATGGTGGAAGTTTTTGATATTTTAAAGGAACTCAAGGAATTGGAGAAGGAGACGCTATCTCTCCTTACCTCTTTATTGTTGTAATGGAGCTGCTAACTGGTATGATTAACAAAGCAACTTATGAGAAACAGATAGATATACATCTTAGGTGCAAAAACCCTAGAATATCTACCATAATGTTTGTCGATGACTTAATATGGTTTTTGAAACCTAATGTTAAATCCATTTCCTCTGCCATGAACTTGCTTGATTAATTCCATGTTATTACCGAGTTATCAATAAACAAAACCAAATCAAAAATCCAAACTTTTGGAATATCTCATGATTCTCTGATGAAATTGCTTACCATCTCTTCACTGCAGGTGCTTAATCCCAATAAACCATACATTGGTGCTCCCCTTATCACTTCCAGAATTTCAACTTCTCACTGTTTGCCTCTATTTAAAAAGATTATCAATAGACTGTCCTCCTTTCATGTTTCTAAACTCTCAACTACAGGTAGATTGGTGATCGTAAAATCCATTGCTCCCTCTATGTGCTTGTATTATGCCAGAATTTATGTCCTTCGAAGCAAACCGATTGATATGGTTAATTCTGCCTTAAACCATTTCCTATGGCATGACAACCCACATTCGACCAAGCTTATTCCTATTGCTTTTAAGAAGGGTATGCAGCCATATGGTCAGGGAGGTTTGGATGTTCTAAACTTAAAATTATGGAACATGGTGGCTTGCTCCTCTCTTATCAACAAATTATTAAACCCTAAGCCCAATCTTTGGGCTGATTGGATTAAGTCCAATCTTCTTAAGAGTGCTAACTTCTGGACCATAAATATACCTACTGATTGTAGCTGGGTTTGGAGGAGCATTTTGGATATGGAGATAAATTCTTTCTTATTTTCCAGTTCTCAATTATGAATGCATAATCTATCTCCTTTTGGCATGATCCTTGGTATGCAAAAGGTGTGATATTCTCAAAGTTTATTGCCAGTAGTTTGAGATCTCTCTCTGGTATACCTGAATCTATAAAACTTGTTGACTACCTTCATAATGGCATGGTTTTCCTAACATAATCCAGCTCTTTCCTAATTAGAAACTTTTTGTCTTCGGTGGAGAATGTTTCTTTCAATAGCTCTGAAGTTTACTGCACATGGGCATCTAAACCTCATTCCATCAAGTCTGTTTACCAATCCACACTTTCTAATAATATTCAATTTCCTTTGAATTCAAGGATTTGGATGTGTGGTGGTAAGCCTAAAGAAAATATTCTATTATGGAAAATAGTCCCCAATGCAATTCATTCACATGACAACTTGGTTCGTAAAGGGATGCTTATGTCTTCCTCGTGTCTGCTATGTCATCAAGCTGCCGAGAACACTCTTCATATGTTTTTATCATGTGATTATTCTTATTTCATTTGGGAAAGTATTTGTCCTTGACGAACCTTTGTTGCCCAGTAATGGACTGTAAAGCTGAATGGCATATGATATTCAAGGCCGTGAGATGGAGAACTGTTAAGGGTAGACTCCTTCTCAAAATTCTAAAAAAGTTTCTTTACATCATTTAGGATGAGAGAAAATTGAGATTATTTACTGGAAAAAAAAGTCCGCCTTGGTTATTTATGGTCACTTAGCTAGAAATTTATGTAATAGTTAGAAAGCCTAATTAATATGTTATGCATATAACTAGGGTTCTTGATTCGTTTTCTATTTCTTTTGTTGTCATATCATTTCCCTTGTAATGTTTGTTTCATTAATAAATGGTAGGGGTCATTCAACCCCGCTGGCTTTGCGAAAATATATATATACATAAGACTATTATATTTAATTAATATGAAATACAAAAGTTATATAATAATAAAACTTATATAATATGAATGTATAAACTAAAGGTGGAACATCAAAGAAACCTAAAATAGACTTAAGGAATAAATATATACTTATATGTACGTATATAATTTCTGATGTGTTCGACACTTGAACCACGAGGGTATTTCATAAGAAATGCATTATTTTATAAATCAATATCACTCAATATAATATATTGATGTTATGAATCTTTAATATAAAGTTATCCTCTATCATTTATATATTAATAGATTACTTGCATTCTCTTTATTTGTTTAGATTTCCTTGAGCTAGGGATGTTATGCGTTGTACTATTAATATATTGAATAGACGAAGTAAGATAATTGTACATATTTCTTGAGCTTTTCTCAAGGTATGTGTATTTTATTTAGGCCATCACGAAATGATAGGTCCGCGTAAATAGTCTTACCTTACTTGTTCCTCAAGGTAAAGGTGGGATTAGGACAAGGAACCACGGATTAGGAGTTGTATGTGATACAATCAATAAGGAGTTATCCATCGTATATGGGAGTATGGTTTATTGAGCTTTCCTCAAGGTCAGAATCCCAAGATATACGAGTTCTAACACCCACTAGTGAAGTAGAAAGACTTCTATGTTTCGCTTAGGGTTTGGTGAAACATAAAAGCCTAGTGGGAGCCTTATTAGAAAAATGAAATGATAACATTTGACCTTTTTAATATTGTAAGAACATATGCTATATAATGTTATAATAATCTACAATGATAAATTTGTGCATTTAATACTATTGATAAAATGTTTTTCAATTAAGATATACGAATGATATGAATCAAAATTGACAAATAAAAATATAACCTATACTTACTAATAAATGCTTCTTACATGTTAATGTTTCAATACCCATGCAAGCATTTGATTTTGCAACTACTAAATATATTCATCATTTGGTCGCTTACGTATTTATTTGGTCGAGACCGTGTATTGCATTCTATGAGTTTTGAACTCTAAATGCAATGCAATACTATGGATATTTTATCCATATACTATCACATATAACTGTTACATAGGGAACAGTCACAGTTCGTAATGTATGATACTTCGATGAAATTAGTTCATCCAAAATATGCAGATAAACCATAGTCCGAGATCGAGTATTCAATTTGATTGATTACGTTCAAGACCACATTATGTTAAAGTAACATAAGACCAAAACTACAATATAGATCTAAAACTCGATCACTGAAATGTCAATCTGATCAGTTTAAGCAAACTGCAACATATTTGATGTCCATAAATGTCAAGGATAATCGAGTGCGCTTTTGTAAAGAGTTCATTATGATATTGTAGTAAGGACATTTTTTGAATGGGTCGTCCATTAGAAAGAATAATGAATATACAAAAGTAGATGTGATTTAAGGTATAGTTGGTTTGAAGAGAGTGAATGATCACTTCTGCTTTATAAAGAAACATCAGAAATGAGAATTGTAATAGTAATTGATACATACTATTGGAATAAGAAATATGATTCCTATTCTGAAATGTATTTTCATATAGAAAATTATTTTCTACAAGATTTATTTCTCTGAGTTTAAGATATTTGATCAAAGAACTCTCTATTTTAATAGATTTACAGTATATGAAATAAATAATCTATATTTACAACTGACGAGTCACAGAACCAATATGATGAATTCTCTTTAAATCAAACGACTTAACTAGTTTATAATTGTTATAAATTAATTAAACTAATTATTGTTTATGAAATACTGATTATAAAATTTTGAATGTGATTTGAGGAATATATATTAGTATGTATATTTATAATTGTTATAAATATATCGATCGATGTGAAATATCGACAAGTAATTAAATCAGATTTAATTAGTAATATGTGTTTGGACCTAAATGGGTTATTAGCCCTTGGTGTATAGTGATAATACGGCAGCAACATGCATGTTAGGGGCGAAAAAAAGAGAGGGTATGAGGATCTTTGATGGATGGCTCTGATTTAGGGAGAATGGGTATGAGATTTGATACACCTTTCTCTTTATTCCTTCCACAATAAAGGAACTCATAACCTTAATGCATTGGGATACTTTTGGCTACCATTTTCATTATCTTGATAGTCAATCACACCTACACAAAGCCCCACCAACGTTTATCTCAAATCAATTTCAACTCAATAGTTATTAGATAGTCAACGGTCTACAATTTAAAGATTAGCAGTCTTCCGAATTGAGAAGAGTGCTGAGGAGGGATATTAATCACAGAAAGATGCACTTCAAGGAATAGTTTTGGTATGTTTTCTTATTTCATATAACTTATAAATCATGTATAATATCCATTTCTTATATATATATATGTGTATATCATAATTATATTATTATTTAGGCGAGATTCCTATATGTATAAATGTTGTCACATATTAAACGTATATGTGTATGTATTTATAATTAAAAACAATTTTTATTTAGATCGGATTATATACACAGCCGAAATAATTCATTTTAATTTATATAAACTTATTAATTAATTATATTTATATTAATAAGTCATATACGATAAATTTAAATGACCTATAATTCAGTATGCCACCATATCATGTTAAAAATTGATCTTGTATTTTATATATGCAAATTTTTACAAAATATAATTATAGGTAACAACAAAATATTTTTTAGTAATTATTTGCTATTTTTAATATTATTTAAATCGAAATATAGTTATATAATTAATAAAAATAATACATGCTTCGAAAATTATATTTAAATTTTTTTGAAGTTTTTTCATCATCGTATTATCTTCCAAAATTTAAAAATAAAATTTATTATTTAAAAAAATCATTTATAATAACGGCCAAAATTAATTAAATAATAAAAATATAATTTTAACTCGAAAATTATTTACATTTTTTCATGACCTTATAATATCATATTCGAATTTAAAAAAATTCAAAATTTGAAAAAAATGTATGAAAATTATTTTTAATTATTTTAATGTTTTTCTGTTAATATATTTATATATAAATAATTTAATAATATAAAATTATAATAAAATATTTTTTATGTTATGTATCAGATCTGGAATGTTATAATATATATATATATATGTATTTAATTTTAATTATTTTATAATTGAATATAATATAAATATATTCATTTGAATTCACATATTTATAAATATTTTAGATTTTACAAATACAATTATAAATAAAAACATGTATATATTATTTTTATTGATGTAAAATATACTTGTATCATATATATATATAACAACTTTGTATAATACATATATAGTCATTTATCAAATTAATATCTAATTTAATATCTACAAATATACATATACATACATATATATATTGAATGTATGCGATACATGTTATATATATGTATATATTTATATTGTTTTAATACTCATTTAAATAACAAGTTTGTATACACACACATATACATATATTTGGATAACACACAATATATATAAGATGATCTAACATGTCTGCTGCAATGCATATCCCAACTTTTAGATACGGGTAAGTTATACCTTACACGGATTATTATGTTATATATTCATACACATATATATGTATATGATACATATGTGTACCATTATATTTAATTTAAATTATGTTAAATAAAACTCGGTCTACTAATTATAAATTTAAATGAAATAAGGATTTTATTTAAATTAAAATTAAGTTCTAAATAAATTAGAGTTCATAGGCCCAACAAATTTCCAATAGGGTAAAAAAATTTTAAATTCACCCATAACTTCCATTATGGCTGGTCCAGTTCCAACATGAGGTTTGGAATGAGCAGCTTTCTGAGGTTCTTTGTACCCTACAAATGTCATGAAAAGTCACCATCCTCATTATTCTAGTTTTCAACTTGAACTTTACATGGTTTGCTTAAACTTCCATTATCCTCATTATTATGTAATGATTGTATTTTAAACCAAAATATTTCGCGGCTATAAAGTCACTATACTGTTGCCTAAAGAGAAGTTATACAAAAAATGCTAGTAAAAAACATGTAACCAAAACAAGACATTTAAACTTCACTGAAATAGAAGCAAGAAAAGCAAAGCAAGCAATACAAAATTAGCACACCGTATATCACATAGTTTTGTCCGTACTTTTTTAGTTTGCTTTATTATTAATTCATCATCTCCAATTCTTGAGTGAACCATATTGGATAATAATTAATCAACAAATTTGCATTGAGTTTCAATTTTTTCTTTTGAATAATTAATCAAGGACCCATGTATATAAAACAAGTCGAAACATAATTCTTGAACCATGTAAATTTCGCCATCTCTGAATAATTACCTTTGCACATACTATCAATAGTATATATGTTTACTGCAATATTTTTTGTTAACAAGCAATCTTTTTTCAGTAACCTTGGTTGACATCGATTTACATGTTGAAACCGAAGCTTACGTTACTATTGCTATAAAATATATTATCAAAATTGCTCTTTTACAAGAATAATTTTTCTAAAAATAAATTTAAGCTTTGGGCCTGCTTCTTTATCTATTTCCGAAGTTGTAAATCGTTTCAGTCTTCATTGCAGCATTCAAAATTGATTTATGTATCATTTACCAAGCAAAGTTAAATTTTGTTTCTTTGACATGCGATGGTTGACATAGCTTGAGTAACTTTGAATTGGTTATTGGTTTTCAATAGGTAAATATAAATTATATCTACTATGGGATAGGTATTAGAATTTACAAAAATGTTGTAGTTATCTTATTTTTCTCCTAAATATTTAATTCTCTAAATACTTTTGTAAAAAAAATTGATCAATGACTTTTTATCTCACATGCTCAACATCCTTTTCAAAAATAGTTTGAAACAATGTAAAAAAATACATGATTAAAAGTTAGATCTATCAGATAGAATAGTTATAATCTCTAGTTTTATACTCAATTTTAATTTTCCATGGTGTTAGTAAGTGTTAATAGAGATGTCACTATGGATTTCAATTTTTATTTTCATATCAATAAAGTTTAATACAAAATAAAATTGAATCATGTTGATTTTTTGAGTCACTTATGGATTACATTACCTAAATGGATTCCCGTTGAACAACTTTCAAATCATCACCAAGATGTCTTCAATTATTAAGTGTAACCAAAAAATCCTCTCGTATAAGCGGTCCTATATAAGAAGATAAGCAGATTGATCCTTCGCTTATTGGTTCGGCCTGTGCATTAAATTCAACTTCAGTCCAATTTGCGAAATTTGAAGGAAGTCTCTTTATTTTAGTAGGACCTTTAGGTTTTCTTTTCCCTAGTAGATTTGAATCAACATCTTGAATAGATCCATCGTTTTCATCATGGCTTCCAAACTTTATTTGTTTTGTGTTTCATTGCCTTCAAGTGTATGTGGATTGTCTTCTTTTTTATGATTGTTACCTTTAAAATTTATTTGACTTGCATTAAATTGTCTTCGAGTGCATGTGGGTTTTCATCATTTTGAATGTTATTGTCTTCGATATGCTTTTTCTGTACATTAGACTCCTTGAGTAATTCAGATTCTTTGTTTTTTTCGAGTAATCCTCTTCATTTCCTATAGTATATATTAAAATGGCAAACATGTATTAGATTCTATGGTTGTTACTTGAAGTCCTAAGGGAAGACATCAGTATGGTATGAAAATAATGGCGATTAACATGATCGTATAAATCAATTGCATATTTAAACAAATAAAGTAGACCCTTGATTATATCGATCATGCAAGTAACAACCAATCAAGCAAAAAAATGATATGATGATCTCTGTGTGTATATTCATAAATAAACCTTTCCCAATATATTGTAGTATAAGCAGTAAAACTTGTTATATTTTACACATCAATATAAGTAACATAATCGAATATACAAAAATAAATTCATTTTTTAGCATAGACCAAGAAAGCTTCGTGGAGATGTAAATTCGCATGTTCTTTTCAGCTTTGTAGAAGTAAAAAAATGCAAACCTTTTTTAACCGTAATAAACTAGCATATCAATCAATACGAACATTTTTCTTTACCATTTTGCACTAATATTGAATGGCATCACAAACTTTATCTTTACAATTTTTCCAGATATTGTTACATATGAGTTGCTCACTATCTCAATCATTCTTAAAATATGAAACCACGTTAACAAGCAATTTAATTATATTTAACAGGAAATGATACAATCAGATAAAATTTTGCATTAAAAAACATTGTTAAGTGATCAAATTAGTTACTACCATAATCGATAAAACATGATGTGAAAAATCTAGTTGTTAATACTATTATCGCAAATTTTACTACGATATAAATTTTTTATCTAATCAACCGTGCACATGAAAAGGTGCATATGTTTCAGTAGATTTGTACGAGCAACCAAAGCAAAAGCCAATAGTAATTCTAATTATCGCGTGTACGAGTACAAAAGCTTTTTGAATAAAGTAGCTAATCAAAACATTGTTAATCATACAAATATAATGAGACGAATAATTGAACTACAGATAAAAGTAAAAAGTTGATTAACTTGTGTACTCCGTAGTGGGGAAGTTGTGGCTCGACAAAGTCAATTTACAAATCAAGGAATCAGATATCGAAACAGGAAGGTTTCCAAAGATCGTGATAGGTTAAATCGACGACGGAGTTGTGACCCAAGGTTGCGATGCGCGTATTCTGGAGATCGACGGAGGAAGGTCGATGTTGAGCGACAGTGAAAGGTCAATGTTGAACAACGTTTGAAGGGTTTTATTTTTTAATTAAATTTGGGATAGGGATACATGGGATGGAGAGAATATGAATAAGTGATTTATGAGAGGCAGAAAAATTTATTTTCCCCATGCTTCATTTTTTCACGTAGACCGCTTCCTATAGGCAGAGTTTTAGAGATTGTTTTTTTTTCTTTTTTTAATAATCCATCCAAAAAGTCGTGGCATTTTTATTAAAACACTGTGCATTTATGTTGCGAGAAATATATTTTCATGTAGTGCACCCACTTGATTTGAACGGGCAATAAGGACACCCAAATAAATAGTAGTAAAGAGTTGTTGATTTATAAATATAAATAGTTGTACTTTGGATACAAGATATTCTATAGCCATTTCGATAACATTTCGATATTTGAATTGATGAAAGGATACGTGCAGATAAGAAGGTAGTTTGTAGATAGTAAAGTAGAGTTTGAATTTGAGAGAATATGTAGTGAGAGTTCAGAGTAAGAAGAAGATAGAAAAGTTGGGTAAAAAAATTCATTTTCTAACCCTTTATATAGTGTTTGAAAAGATGTGTCTGCTCGTGAAAAGATGTAATAAACAATCACAATTTTTTAAATTAAAAAGGCATTTTTCACTGGTTTAAATAGTGTATAAAAGGATGTGTCTATTCGTAAAGAGATGTGATAAAAAATCATAACTTTTCAAAAATTAAAAACCATCTCTCTAGTGGTCTATATGTCGACATTTCTATGTAGCATATGTCGGCGTACATATGTATGTTTTGAAAAATAAAAACATTTTTAAGGTATTGAGAAACTATTAAACCTTGTAAATTATTTAATCATAGTTCTTAAAATATTTTAATATAAAAACATTTATAAAATTTTTGTAAAAATGTATATTTCGAATGTAAAATAAAATATTTTGAAAATAAGATCATGATAAATATTTAATAAGAAAGTATTCAAAGAATCAAATGGTTGTTATCTAAGGACTTTGAAAAATTATTTTAATGTTTATTTACTATAAACTATAGCCTTGAACTCTTCTTGTCTTCATATCTAAACTCATGAGTCTTCAATTATCTTGATCTCTAGCTTTTTACTGATAAGTCTTCAAACTTGATTATCATGTACTTGTATACACTTGTATAATATTCTGAAAAAATATTTTATACCTATATTTATATAGTTGTTGTCATCAAAACCAGTATCTTTGGAATTAACATTCTCCCCCTTTTGGTGATGACAACCATGTAAATATCTTTTATACAAAATATAATGTTACTCTCCGTATGTTTAATAACTCCCCTCAGTCTATGCATATATTATATTTTATATTTTTCTCCACTCATGTCATCAACAAAAATGGGTAAAGAAAAATAAACTCCCTCAAAATATGACAAATTTATATGATGATGTTTGTAAATGGAATTAAAATCAATAATAAATATAGAATATTATAAAAAACAACTATATAAATACAATTATATATGTGGAAATTATATTGAAGGGCTTCTATTTTCAGGGTAATAAGTTTTAAGGACAACACTTCTAAATAATTAGTTTTAAGGACAATTTACAGGATAATTATATTCAAAACTGATTATCTATTTTAACCATTTTATTTAGAAACAAACCAAACTGTTTTATATATTTTTTATACATATTAGCCAAACCAAACAAACAATCCACGCACATTATTTGCAATCATTTCCTAATTTAAGCAAACTAAATTCAAACTATAAACAACCAAACATCCAAACTATCCTATAAAACATACAAATCCAAACAACTTATTTAATCTTACAAATTTTTAGTGTTTTGGTTTAACAATAGGAGATTTATGAATAGAACAATTTGGACAATGAAGACAAAAAATTTCCTTTCTATTCTAACAATAGGGGTTGTGAATAGTAAGATTCCTTAGAGAATCCTCTTCCATAATTATCGGACTTGCCTCTTGTCCAACACATGCTTTTGAAGATTCCTTAAACTTTCTCTTGCCTTCCTTACTTGTTTTGAAACAGACTTGCAAGACCTCTAGTTCAGAAAGAATAGTGAGGACATGCTTTAAATCTTCTTCGATTTTACTGCATTTGGAGAACGTGAAGTGGAGGAAAGGGCTACTATTTTCTCTAGTGTGCTTGGAATTTGAGGGATCCATTTTTAATTAAGAATTTTAGAGTTTTCAGAAAGAAGATGATGAAAAAATGGGTCTGAAGTCAAATTGTTGGTTATATAATTGGAATTTAAATTTTAAAATGGAGAAGGGAAATTCAGTTTTCTGAAAACTGCCAGGTATACCGACATACTCTTCCTAGATATGTCGACATATACAGAAAACAATTGTTTTTTATTATTATTTATATTTTTGATGATAAAAGGTATTATTTCTAGATTTCTATAAATGAATTTATTCCTTATTCTCTCCTTAATTTAATGAAAGTATTTTGTGTTAATGGTTTTGTTAAAATATCTGTTATTTGAATTTTTGTAGTTATAAATTTTAGTGTGATAATTTCTTTATTTACATTATCACATATATAAATGACCAATGTATATGTTAGCAGATGCAAATCCCAACATGTATACACGTAAACATTACTCATGTTCACTATATTATGTTGCACTTACACATTAAACAAATATAAGTATATAGTGATATACTTATTAATTATTAATATGTTAATTTCAATAATTAACAAAATTAGAAAAATTAAATAAAACTGAATTTTATTAATTATATTGGATCTAATACAAATCTTTAGATTTCATAGGCCTACGATCCGAAATAGGAATTTTTTCGAAATTTACTTATTTCACCCACTCCCAACAGGCCCTATTCCTACAATTTTATCAAGGAGTTGTGGGTGTTTAGTAATGATTTGGTTGCGAGTTGGCAGGTGCAGGTTAGTAAGTTTAAGGCGAAGGCTAAAATAAGTGGCTAGTGTAAATGTGGAGCTTAATCGTTTGAGCTGATGAAGTGAAATTTCGGTTGTGTTTTTGGATTGTTGCAACCTGTGAAAATAACGGGTTTGTTATTATAATAAAACTCATAGTAAGGGTTTTATCTTTAATGGTAATTTGACCTAAAGTGTCCAACTAGTGGATGCCTAAAACCATATCAACCCACGTAATTTGTAAGATATGAAAATCTATACCAAATTAATGGTTCTGGATCTCCACTCGAATGTTTTTGCAAAGCTCGGTATTAGTTATTATTTCTCCATTTTGTACTATTACAGAAAATAAAATAGACCGATCTACTTCCAAGCCAAAAATGCATTAGTTCAAGAATGAAGATAATTGTGCATACTCCCTCTATCGGCTAGCGTTACGACAGGCTGACCAAAGATCGTTGTTGTGAACGATGTTGCTTTTGGATTAGAAACTTCAGCCAGAGCATGAAATGAGATCTCTTATTTGGTGCTTTAATTAGGATCTGGAGGCTCCACTTGAAGGGGCGATAGGATCAAATTAAGGCTGTAAGTGGTAATTCTTTAGTTCACATCGGAAAGAAGTAGTAATCTCTAGGTTTAAACAATCATAACGTGGTGAATACTTGCTAGCACAACTGAAATATAGCCTTTTCATGCGTCTTTGATCCATTTTGGTAGGTGTTAATCATTTAATTGGATAGTTTGATCGTAATGGTAGTTTTTGATTGGCGTTAGAGGGTTGTACGGATGTAGGAGGTGATACAGTTGGGTTAATCATAAAAGAGGTGAAGGATTGGGTCAGTTATTAGGAAATTGTTTATATGGGTTTTAAGATTCTTATTATTTGGTTTCAATTAGCTTGGTCATATCGATGACTTCGAATAATGTGGATAGGTTGAAGAGATGTTCGTTTTAGATGCGAGTATTGAGACTGAAGAGGAAACAACTTTAAAGGCATTAATGGGTAACTTAGTGATTTTATAATGCAGTAATATTCAGGCACATTTTTGAGTGAGACCCATGCGCTAATTTTTTTGAATCTTATATCCATCTTACAACCCTTGTCGAGATGTTAAATTTATTATCTTGATATGACCTTTTTCGATATCGTATGGATGCAATATCCTCATTCAAGCTTATGGAATAGTCCCACATCAAGGAAAAAAGTAATACAACTACGTGTATATATATACAAATATGAGATTACCATACTAAATTACAATTAAAAAACTACATGCAGTGTGGGCGAATGGATGTTTGAGGTACTTTGTTGTGCATTTGGCACTCAGAAGCATATACTATCACAGGAACGTGCCAAATTAAACTGTAATGGGCCTTAACACTGTTATTTTTATTTCTTTAATTTTGAACTGTTTTCTTTTTCCAACCATAACTTCTACTAATTAAAGATTGCAACCTTTCAAAAAGATATTGTTGTTGAAAATGAAAACTAGGCTTTTCTCTTTTATTTTTCTTCATACCTCCTTTATACTCAACATGAAATTATAAATAAACACTCTAAGTTCAACTTAAAAGTTTTGCTATAAATCTCTCTCCTCAACAAGGCAACATGGTTAAGACGAAGTCTAGATTTCTGAATTGAATGCTTTAAGAGTCGATTTTTAACTTGAGCTGGTAATTCTTTGGATTGGATGAGTGGGATTTATTCTCTATGTTATATGATCACTAAGTGTGCAAAATATTCTTGTTAAATGCTAATGGTTGGTGAGGGCTTGATGAATGAATTCAAGTTAGGATTTCTAGTGAGAATCATGACTATATAAGTATTATAAATGTTTAATCATAAAATGAATGTATTGGAAACACTTAATAATAAAAAACATATAGATATTTTAGTTTGGATTGCATTGATGTTACTTGGTTTAGGAATGATTGTACGAGTAAAAAATAGGTTAGAATAGTAGAGAATGACATTATTGGATATACGAAGGAGTTGGAAGGGAAGTTGAGTAGTTATACTTGTATATTGGTTGAATGGAATTCGCTACCCTAAATTTATTTGTTGAGTATAGAAGGAAAACAATACTCGTCTAATTGATGAATAACTTACAACAAGGGCGTGAAACTGGATGGAGAGACATAAATGCGAAGTGTCTCGGTGACACAGAGCAAAATGTCGAAATTGAATGAGAGATGGGAAGAAGGTGGAATGAATTTCCCTTAAGGGAAAATTTTCCATCAAGGTTCAGGTTCAGCTTGAATCAGGTGTTTATTGGGATTCCATTTAGATGTCGGATTTGTTGAATTCTATTTTCCGTCAATATCATACATAGGTTATTCAGACGTTTGGATGCTTGCTTCAAACATTTGAAATAAAAGTCAAAAGTCTGACTTCCTATTTTAGATGTCCGAATAGCTTCTTAATTATAAATTGAGCCTAAAGATTAAGGATTTGGGACTTCACGTTCGTTTTGTGTGCCCAAGGGAATCTTTGACGGTCTGGAGTGAGTAAGATGTAATGGTATGAGTTCGAGGATGGTACATCAAGTCTTGGTAAGCATGTAGTTGATGCTAAGAAATTTAGAGGCTACAATGACAGTTCGAGATGTAATATGATTCGCATGGTGGTTGTTAGCACTAAAATTGGCACTAACACCCAAGAAAGGATTTGTGTAGAGAGATTAATGAAGATAGAAAATTAAAATAGAGGAATGTATGCAAAATTAACTACAGAAACAAGAACACCAGAATTATAGTGGTTTGGCGTAACTGCCTACGTCCACATTGAGTTTAATCTTTATTGCTTCTTCAAATTATTGAATACAGATACAATCCGTGAACTAATGACTTGATTACAAGTTTGGATCGAAAATAGATGAGTCTTCGAAATGACAGAGTTTCCTCGGAGTTCTCGAAAAAAGGTCCCTTTTTACTGCACTCCTGCCCCTCTATTTATAGACGAAGATAGGCTGAACTTCCTCCGCGAGCCCAAGAACAAGGTACTTCGGCCCATAGTAAGTGGCGCATCGAGCCAGGCATGCCGAATGACAAATGCCGATCGAGAAATGCCGACCCATCATGTCTGGTTGGTGGTTGATTATTAAATGACTCGAAGTAAGCCCACAAAAGACTCGGAGTAACTCGCGGTGGAACTTGGAATGAAACAATACTGAACCCCTCACTTGGATGTTGTCCTCCACGAATAAGTCAAATCCCTCACATTGCTTTGAAACATCTATACCGAACGCTCGTGCCGGTTGGTGGTTGCCGAGCGACACTATTCGAACGAAGGCTGTCGAGCGATGCTGTGCCGAACGAAGGAAGCCGAGCGATGCTTGCCGAACGATCCTTGCCGAGCGACACTTGCCGAACAATCCTTGTCGAGCGGTATTGGCCGAACGAAGATCGCCGAGCGATGTTCACCGAGTTCCCAACAACGCCTCTCCTTCAGCCGGGCGACACCCACCATCCTTCCTCGGCCGAACCACATATTAAGGCCGAATGATGTATCCAGGCCGAACAACAATTACACGCCGAGCCTCTCATAACCGGGCTAAACAAACGGGTAACACTTGCCCCCCCAAAGTGTGTCGTGTGAGGCAACACGGCATGCTTTGAACCAGTAACCAATACCTTCTGTCAAAAGTCGAATGTATTCAATGAAGGTCAAAACATGGCAGTCTTCCCTGGCATCTTGTACAGTCTCGAGTCTATCTTCTCCTCTCTCTTTCTTTCTACATAAACAAGGGGTCGTTCGGCATATAGAGACTGACCTACACGATCGACTTACTCGAACTAGGTCGCGCATATCTAACGACCAACTTCACAAACCAAACCGACCGGTTCAACAGGAGATAACATGTTCACCTCCCCTCCTTCATGTATAAAAGCCAACACTTCTCTTCCACTTATCTTTGCTTTCACTTCGACTCTACAGGATCTTATAACTTACTTTCTCCCAAACCTCGGCTACCTCTTTCTTTTGAAACTGTATCTCCTGCCTTGCTACTTTAGAAACCTTTGAACCCGAACGGACTCCGGCTCAAAGCCCCACAGTTACACAAACTTCTAGTTTCCTTTATAGGTATGGATTCCTTTTTTAACTCATTCCCCTTAACTCGGAATCTCGTTTGAGGTCTGAGCACATGGGTTCCTAGATAGGAGTTAGTGGGAAGCAATGAATGGAAGGATGAATTGGAGATAGGAGCGTGTTCTAGGCTAAATGTGTGACTCGGTTTTAATGGTAGTAGAATAAGTTATTAAGAGAAGTGGCCTTGGTTCTGACTTCGAAGTCGTGGACATAGAGAAGGAGAGGGCTCGGTGGTTCATGGAGATTGATGCAGGCCTGTAACATTCGGCTCATCACACGATCGAGGGAGGATAGTCGGCGACCAATTCATTGTGACGTTGGGTTGTTTGGAGTTTAGTAACAGGGTAGGTCGAAACTGTGAAAGGGAGTGTGGTTCGGCTCACTGAACGAGGAAGTTGCTCATATGATAAGCTAAGAATTCTCGAAGGAGAGCACGGTTCAGTAGGAAGTTAGGTTGGTAGGTAAATTCCTGTTGGGAGTAGTGCAAGGGTGTGTGTGTCGCTCGGCCTAGAATAAGAGAGTGTGGACTGGCCAGTCACGCGTCAAGCGATGTGGTCGCTCGATGTTTGTGGAGTGAGAGCATTTCTCAGTGTCTCTGGTCTAGAGAGTCGTTCGGTCGCATGTTTTGGGAGTCGCTCAACTTCGAGCCTTGAGGTCGGCATTAACAGTCAAAATCATTCTATCTTAAGCACAACACATGCCAAATCTACTTACACCTACGCCTAATCATAAGACAATGAATGAGGACAAGAACTCAAGCACACAAGCATATGAAACTGATTCTGACTAATGACTCCATGATTATAACAACCATAAGCGCTAGCCCAATTTAACCAAAGTAAACAATAGCCTAAAATGTATAATGCCAATGTTCGATTTTGAGGCCGATGCTACCGAACATAGGACGAGCTCTTGGAGACGGTCAGCGATGACGGTCTTCGATGATGACAATTCAATGCTTAATCACACTTCATTATGCCTTTAAATCTCCAATTCTTTTATACTTATGCTCGAACGATTGTACTAGTACACACCACATGGGGGGAATATTTTTGGCGTTATTTCTAATACTGATTGTCTTTCAAGTATAATTCAAACAGGTGTTTACCCAAATTCGACGCTTGTTGAGGATGTCTAGAAAGTGGAGCTCTACCACAGTTTCAGACAAACCTGAGCCGAGTTCTCAGAAAGAAGTGGTGGGAATTTCGAATCCATCGATAACTCCTACATAGGATATCCCAAACCCGTCAGTTGCAACAATTGACCCGGCTCCTGATGCGATAGACGGAGCTGTTACTCTAGACAATCCTAATGATTCCCAAGCTTCAAAAATCAATGAAACCGCTCTTCGCCGACTATGTTCGATTCACGGAATCCCCTTTGACGATGTATTAGTTCCATCGGGATGAGATCATCTTCACCTGCCCCCAGCTGGATATACAGCTTGCAACAAATTCATGTGCTGGGTTGGTAGCGTGCCAACATTCAACTCCTTTCTCCATGAAGTGCTATAGTATATCGAGATCGCCCCGTCACAGCTACATCCCAATAGCCACGCGTTCATCCATGGCACTTGCATTCTCTTTATGAGCATCCTATTCAGGCTCCCCACTCCTAGTGACATCCACTACATCTATCGCTTCAAGCGACGATCAGACAGTCCATCTTTCATATTCCTTGAGCCACATTCTCAGTGTCAGATTCTGACAGTGGCATGGAGTAAATTCACCCAATACAAGCAGGAATGGTTCTATGACGCTGTCCCCCAGGCTTTGCGAGAAGATGGCTGGAAGGGAGTAAGTTCCATTTCCGGATCAATACTTGTCTAAATCATGAAGTGGATTGTTTCTAAACTTCTTTCAATTTTCACAGGTATCAGCCCACGCCCCGAAGGCACCGGGTACTCTAAGGCCGTTGAGGCCATTCGCGCTACTCCCATAGAAGACCGGGAGATCAAGCTTGTCATTTCCAATGAGTCGCTCTTAAAGTTCGGGTTGTTGGCGGAAGGTCGCCGAACAAGTATTCCATCGGGTGTCACTATAACTGAACCCGCGTCGAAGATGGGCACAGGACGGGTCGGAGCTTCAGTACCTCCTACAAGTGGTGCCACAGACACATCTGAGTAGGGTGAGATTAGAGAAATTGGCATATCGAAAGCACTGGGTGAGAATGTAAGTCCTGCTCCGGAACCGGTGGTTGAAGTACATGGAACTGATGAACCACCTCCCCCTTCAAAGGGAAATAAGAAACTAACTTACAAGCTGAGGAAGAAGATAGTGGGTGGAACTTCGAAAAGTGATGATTACTCCAATGGAGAAAGAGCCGTCTTCATAACACATAGAGGGTTCATTGAAAGGCTTGTCTGACCTTATTATTCCCAATGACTTGCTCAACTACAGCTTCGACAATCCAGAAGCCCTAAAACTTCATTCGCCCGCAAGAGGCGATGAAAGCGTTCACGCCCATCATCAAGTAGAAAAAACTCTGATAAGTAAAGCTAAAGATACTGGTCCAACGGGGGGAAACACTAGGACATGCACACTAACACTCACACTTCATCTTACACTTAAACTTCAGCTACCATGTTATTCTTGCTAACTCGTACTTACTTAATTTCTACACAGGTGATTTGGGACGCTCTCATGGATTCGACCGCATTCGCGGGTCCTCTATTTTCCATCATTCCAGCCAAGACTTAGGGTCCGGAAAACGCCGAGAATGAGATGACAACATCGATAGGGACTATCGTTCTCGAGATTCATCGTCTCGAAGGAAAACTTATAGCCACTCTTCCTACCCCAACGATCCTTTTCCTCAACCAGAGCATAGCAGGGATAAATCTGCTCAAATGGGGTCTCAACCTGAAGCTCCTTGCGATCAATATTCTGGTTCATCAAGCACTAGACAGTCCCGTGAGCTTCACAAGAAATCTATTGTTTCGACGAAACAAACTTCCTCCAGTCATGCACATGATCCATCAATAGTAGAAAAGATAGCTGAGCTTAAAACCACATTTCCAAAAATATGCTTTGATGGACCAAAGTTTCTTCCGGCGATCCATCCTATCCCAAAATGCTAAACAAAGTGCCATTGCTTGTACTAATGATGTCTAAGTCCAGCACGATGCATACGTTCATTTGGTGGAAAAAGTTACGGAAGTTTCGGTGGCACGCCAGCATAATCGATCGCTTGAAACTCGAAGCTATCCACGATAAAGACATTATCAAAGCACAAGATGAAGAGCTTTCCTCATATAATGGGTCGCTTTTGTAAAATTTTTGTAAAAATGTATATTTCGAATGTAAAATAAAATATTTTGAAAATAAGATCATGATAAATATTTAATAAGAAAGTATTCAAAGAATCAAATGGTTGTTATCTAAGGACTTTGAAAAATTATTTTAATGTTTATTTACTATAAACTATAGCCTTGAACTCTTCTTGTCTTCATATCTAAACTCATGAGTCTTCAATTATCTTGATCTCTAGCTTTTTACTGATAAGTCTTCAAACTTGATTATCATGTACTTGTATACACTTGTATAATATTCTGAAAAAATATTTTATACCTATATTTATATAGTTGTTGTCATCAAAACCAGTATCTTTGGAATTAACATTCTCCCCCTTTTGGTGATGACAACCATGTAAATATCTTTTATACAAAATATAATGTTACTCTCCGTATGTTTAATAACTCCCCTCAGTCTATGCATATATTATATTTTATATTTTTCTCCACTCATGTCATCAACAAAAATGGGTAAAGAAAAATAAACTCCCTCAAAATATGACAAATTTATATGATGATGTTTGTAAATGGAATTAAAATAAATAATAAATATAGAATATTATAAAAAACAACTATATAAATACAATTATATATGTGGAAATTATGTTGAAGGGCTTCTATTTTCAGGGTAATAAGTTTTAAGGACAACACTTCTAAATAATTAGTTTTAAGGACAATTTACAGGATAATTATATTCAAAACCGATTATCTATTTTAACCATTTTATTTAGAAACAAACCAAACTGTTTTATATATTTTTTATACATATTAGCCAAACCAAACAAACAATCCACGCACATTATTTGCAATCATTTCCTAATTTAAGCAAACTAAATTCAAACTATAAACAACCAAACATCCAAACTATCCTATAAAACATACAAATCCAAACAACTTATTTAATCTTACAAATTTTTAGTGTTTTGGTTTAACAATAGGAGATTTATGAATAGAACAATTTGGACAATGAAGACAAAAAATTTCCTTTCTATTCTAACAATAGGGGTTGTGAATAGTAAGATTCCTTAGAGAATCCTCTTCCATAATTATCGGACTTGCCTCTTGTCCAACACATGCTTTTGAAGATTCCTTAAACTTTCTCTTGCCTTCCTTACTTGTTTTGAAACAGACTTGCAAGACCTCTAGTTCAGAAAGAATAGTGAGGACATGCTTTAAATCTTCTTCGATTTTACTGCATTTGGAGAACGTGAAGTGGAGGAAAGGGCTACTATTTTCTCTAGTGTGCTTGGAATTTGAGGGATCCATTTTTAATTAAGAATTTTAGAGTTTTCAGAAAGAAGATGATGAAAAAATGGGTCTGAAGTCAAATTGTTGGTTATATAATTGGAATTTAAATTTTAAAATGGAGAAGGGAAATTCAGTTTTCTGAAAACTGCCAGGTATACCGACATACTCTTCCTAGATATGTCGACATATACAGAAAACAATTGTTTTTTATTATTATTTATATTTTTGATGATAAAAGGTATTATTTCTAGATTTCTATAAATGAATTTATTCCTTATTCTCTCCTTAATTTAATGAAAGTATTTTGTGTTAATGGTTTTGTTAAAATATCTGTTATTTGAATTTTTGTAGTTATAAATTTTAGTGTGATAATTTCTTTATTTACATTATCTCTTAGAAATGATGTCGAATACCTTTGTATTTCATCCTAGCATGAAATGTTGAATTTTTAGACAGATTGATGTCGAATACCTATGTGTTTCATCCTATCATGAAGTGTTGGATTTTTAGACAGATTTATTGTACTTGTGTTGTCATAATATATTTGTAATCGTTTTAAGTTCAAAACCAAAATCTCTTAGAGTTTGCTACATATAAATTTCATGTGAACAGGCTAATATGTCTGATATATTCTACCTCTGCTGTGAATAGAAATGCATAATTTTTCTTTTTGCTAAACTAAGAAACGAGTGAGTATCCCAAAAAGTGGCAGGTTCCACTTGTACTTTTACGATCTGATCTACATCCAGCATAATCAGCATCACTATATGATATTGAATTAAAAGAATCTTCTTTACGGTAGAAAAGTCCATAGTATAATATGTTATTGACATATCTATTATGATTTATTAATTGAACTTGTGATGGTATAAAAAGATCTAAGTGAAGAAGTTTTAAAGGATGTGTAGTCAAAATCATGTCTTTTGATTTAAATGAACTTTTGCAAAGTTTTCTGAGTTGACAAGCATCACACAAGTTATTGACACTAAAACTCTTTTTTTTGAAGACCTCTAACAAGTTCATATTTGGCTACTTTGGATAAATGTTAAAATTTAAATGACCAAATCGTTTGTGCCAATTCCAAGGGTAAGTAGATTCGACCAAAGGACAAAGATTATTATTCGATACTTTTCATGCTCAAAATGTAAATGTTATGTTTCCTAACTCCTTCAAAGATAATTCTAGACTCATTATCCATAATGTGGAAAATGCCTTTTCAAACTTAATTTTGAAACCCTTATCACATAATTGACTAATATTAAGCAGATTATGTTTTAAATTCCTAACTAGTAAAACATTAGAAATAATAAGAGTTTTAGGGTTACCTACATTGCTGATGCTAATGACATATCTTTTCGAGTTATCTCCAAAGTTAACCGATCTACCATCTTTGTAAATGATGTCCACTAAGATCTCTGGATTTCTAGTTTAGTGTCTTGAGCATCCACTGTCCAGTATACATTTGTCCTTCTTGATTTGTGATGTATGGTTATCGAGTGTCTCTTCAATATCTGCCATATAACATACATGTTCTTGCAAATTCACTTTATACACATCCTAATGATCAAATGAATTTTCAATATCTTTAGTTCCTAATCTATTTAAGGGAACCAGAAGAATTTTACAACTTTTCTTTTTTTTTAAAAAAGTTTGTAAATATACTACCAATGTAACTAGCCATTTATACTTTTCAAAAATCAAATAACGAGTTTTTGAAAATCTAATACTCTGACTAAATATGGGAAACGATGTAGTGACTTATGTACTGATCTTAAGTCTATTTTGACACTAGAAGGGAGATGCATAGTGTATTATAACTTTTATGAACTTTTTAGCTTATTTTAATATTTGAATCAAAACACAAATAATCAATCACAAATATATATACTAGTAGGCAATCACAGAGATATATATAAGCAGTAAAGTAAATTAATGAGTTAGAGAGATGGCACCAAGAATTTTATACTGGTTCAAATTCTCCTACATCCAGTCGAGTACAATTTCTTATATAAATTTATTTTCAATCGCCTACATTGAACTACTAGCAAGCAAACCAAATGCAGTCTTGATTTCAAGGCAATGAGATATGCCCTCCTGATTTTTTAGTTTAGGGTAGACTCTCTTGATTTAATTGGGGAAAAGATCACCCACTTGATTTAACCGGGCAATAAGCACACATAATTGATTTGAATGGGCAAGAAGCACATCCAAACAAATAGTAGTAGAGAGTTGTTGATTTCCAAATACAAACAGTTTTACTTTGGATACAAGATATATTATAGCGATTTTTATAGCACTTTGATCGTTAAATTGATGAGAGAATACATGTAGATAAGTGGGTAGTTTATAGAGAGTAAAGTAGAGTTTGAATTTGAGAGAATACGTAGTGAGATTTCAGAGTAAAAACAAGATATGAATGTTAGTTAAAAATTTCATTTTCTAACCCTTTATATAGCATTTGAAAAGATGTGTCTATTTGTGGATGTAGTAAACAATCAAAACTTTTTTAAATTAAAAAGGCATCTTTTCACTGGTTTAAAAAGTGTTTAAAAGGATGTGTTTATTCGTGAAGTGGTATGATCAAAAATCATAAGTTTTCAAATTTTAAAAACCATCTCTCCAATGGTTCATATATTGATATATCTATGTAGCATATGTCGACATACATATGCATGTTTCGAAAAATAATAACTCTTCTAAAATGTTGCAAAATTCTTGAACTCCTGTAAAATTATTTAAGCACAGTTTCTAAAATATTTTAATACAAAAAGCTTTATACAATTTTTGTAAAAATATATATTTTGAATATAAAATAAAACATTTTGATAATAAAATAAGAATAAATATTTAATAATAAAGTATTCAAAGAATCAAATGGTTGTCATCCGAGGGCTTTGACAAATTATTCCGATGTTTATTTACTATAAACTATAGTCTTGAACTCTTATTGTCTTCATCTCTAAACTCATGAGCCATCAATTATCTTGGTCATCTCTGAATCGTAGTCTCTAGTCTTTGTACCGATTAGTCTTTAAACTCGATTATCCTGTACTTGTATACACTTGTATAACCTAAAATAAATACTCTATACAACTTGGTAAAACAATGGTACCAATATTTATATGGTTGTTATCATCAAAATCATTATCTGTGGAGTTAACACATACAACTAGATCCAGTGGTGAAGCATCGACTGTTTGCAAAAGTGGTGGTGATTCAGAATCTAGGAGATCAATTGATCAATGTATAGTTCTTAGGCAATCTCATGTAAGGTAATCTTGTTTTTACATATGTGATAATTATCTTCCATAAATTTAATGCATTAAATAAATTTCAAACATTTAATCTACAAGAGTCTAATGTTAAAATTTAAAAGAAATTCTAAAATAAAATGTGTAAATTAATTTTCATCTATAGATATTTTTCATGCATATAATTTTTTTAATTATTATAAATATTTTTAATTATTTTGAAATGTATATTTACTATTTTAAACCCTAAAATACTTTAACCAAATTTTAATGTATATAAATATATTTGTTAAATCATTAAATACCTTTTAGGAAATAGAAAGAATAATTTTTCTCATCGAGAGGAATTTTTTAATATATATATATATATTATATTTATTAATAATCATTTAATACAATGGCGCATCTAATATTATTAAACATTATATAAATATATTGATTAAATATATTACATTTGGCTATTAAAAACAAAACAAAAGTACCTTTTTCAAACTGAATATTTGTTCTTATTATTTTATATTTACATATAGTAATTTATTATTTAACACATCATTTATTATTAAATCATTATATGTATACTATGGATTACAAAATGAATAATGTCTTTTTCTCGAATGACACATATATTATATGATATTTTAATTTTTTTTTATAATATATGAATATATCTATAAATTCTTTTACATGTTGAATTGTTTTATGTGTTTAAATAAAATAACACACACATATGTGTGTGCGCGCATGTGCACACGTGCAGTAATAAAATTAATTTCAACTGCATATTATTGTTAATATTATTATGTATTCAAATTTAGTAAAGGTATTTTAAGTAATAATCTAAAGATCCTATTTTTAATTTTAAATGTTTGACTAAGTCTTGAATAGATATTTTAATTATAAAATTTAATTTAAAATTAAGTGAATTAGTCAAACTTTAACTAGATATTTTATATTTTATTTTATATAAATAATTTTGAATTTTCAATTTTCAATTAAATTTATTTATAGTTTATAAATATATTAAACATTATGTTAAGACAGTCATCACATATATAAATGACCAATGTATATGTTAGCAAATGCAAATCCCAACATTTATACACGTAAACATTACTCATGTTCACTATATTATTTTGCACTTACACATTAGACAAATATAAGTATATAGTGATATAATTATTAATTATATTAATTATTAATATATTAATTACAATAATTAACAAAATTAGAAAAATTAAATAAAACTGAATTTTATTAATTATATTGGATCTAATACAAATCTTAAGATTTCATAGGCCTACGATCCAAAATAGGAATTTTTTCGAAATTTACCTATTTCACCCACTCCCAATAGGCCCTATTCCTACAAATTTATCAAGGAGTTGTGGGTGTTTAGTAATGATTTGGTTGCGAGTTGGCAGGTGTAGGCTAGTAAGTTTAAGGC
The DNA here is from genome assembly GCA_030737815.1 of Allium fistulosum. Taxonomy (NCBI): domain Eukaryota; kingdom Viridiplantae; phylum Streptophyta; class Magnoliopsida; order Asparagales; family Amaryllidaceae; genus Allium; species Allium fistulosum. Next base: position 876,029,434 of record CM060906.1, read on the forward strand.
GAAGGCTAAAATAAGTGGCTAGTGTAAATGTGGAGCTTAATCGTTTGAGCTGATGAAGTGAAATTTCAGTTGTGTTTTTGGATTGTTGCAACCTGTGAAAATAATGGGTTTGTTATTATAATAAAACTCATAGTAAGGGTTTTATGTTTAATGGTAATTGACCTAAAGTGTCCAACTAGTGGATGCCTAAAACCATATCAACCCACGTAATTTGTAAGATATGAAAATCTATACCAAATTAATGGTCCTGGATCTACACTCGAATGTTTTTGCAAAGCTTGGTATTAGTTATTTTTTCTCCATTTTGTACTATTACAGAAAATAAAATAGACCGATGTACTTCCAAGCCAAAAATGCATTAGTTCAAGAATGAAGATAATTGTGCATACTCCCACTATCGGCTAGCGTTACGACAGGCTGACCAAAGATCGTTGTTGTGAACGATGTTGCTTTTGGATTAGAAACTTCAACTAGAGCATGAAATGAGATCTATTATTTGGTGCTTTAATTAGGATCTGGAGGCTCCACTTAAAGGGGCGATAGGATCAAATTCAAGCTGTAAGTGATAATTCTTTAGCTCACATCGGGAAGAAGTAGTAATCTCTAGGTTTAAACAATTATAACGTGGTGAATACTCGCTAGCACAACTGAAATATAGCCTTTTCATGCGTCTTTGATCCATTTTGGTAGGTGTTAATCATTTAATTGGATAGTTTGATCGTAATGGTAGTTTTTGATTGGCGTTAGAGGGTTGTATGGATGTAAGAGGTGATACAGTTGGGTTAATCATAAAAGAGGTGAAGGATTGGGTCAGTTATTAGGAAATTGTTTATATGGGTTTTAAGATTCTTATTATTTGGTTTCAATTAGCTTGGTCATATCGATGACTTCGAATAATGTGGATAGGTTGAAGAGATGTTCGTTTTAGATGCGAGTATTGAGACTGAAGAGGAAACAACTTTAAAGGCATTAAGGGGTAAGTTAGTGATTTTATAATGCAGTAATATTCAGGCACATTTTTGAGTGAGACCCATGCGCTAAATTTTTTGAATCTTATATCCATCTTACAACCCTTGTTGAGATGTTAAATTTATTATCTTGATATGACCTTTTTCGATATCGTATGGATGCAATATCCTCATTCAAGCTTATGGAATAGTCCCACATCAAGGAAAAAAGTAATACAACTACGTGTATATATACAAATATGAGATTACCATACTAAATTACAATTAAAAAACTACATGCAGTATGGGCGAATGGGTGTTTGAGGCACTTTGTCGTGCATTTGGCACTTAGAAGCATATACTATCACGGGAACGGGCCAAATTAAATTGTAATGGGCCTTAACACTGTTATTTTTATTTCTTTAATTTTGAACTGCTTTCTTTTTCCAACCATAACTTCTACTAATTAAAGATTGCAACCTTTCAAACAGATATTATTATTGAAAATGAAAAGGTGTCCCCTCAAACCTATAAATACGAAAGGATTCGTCGCCCATGGTAGAAGATAGAAATAGAATTACAAATAAATACTCTGGATAAACCTTTCTTCCTCATTCCCTTCATTTCTCTTCTTATTCTCAAAAAGAAAACTAGGCTTTTCTCTTTTATTTTTCTTCATACCTCCTTTATACTCAACATGAAATTATAAATAAACACACTAAGTTCAACTTAAAAGTTTTGCTATAAATCTATCTCCTCAACAAGGCAACATGGTTAAGACGAAGTCTGGATTTCTGAATTGAATGCTTTAAGAGTCGATTTTTAACTTGAGCTGGTAATTCTTTAGATTGGACGAGTGGGATTTATTCTCTATGTTATATGATCACTAAGTGTGCAATATATTGTTGTTAAATGCTAATGGTTGGTGAGGGCTTGATGAATGAATTCAAGTTAGGATTTCTAGTGAGAATCATGACTATATAAGTATTATAAATGTTTAATCATAAAATGAATGTATTGGAAACACTTAATAATAAAAAACATATAGATATTTTAGTTTGGATTGCATTGATGTTACTTGGTTTAGGAACGATTGTACGAGTAAAAATAAGTTAGAATAGTAGAGAATGACATTATTGGATGTACGAAGGAGTTGGAAGGGAAGTTGAGTAGTTATACTTGTATACTGGTTGAATGGAATTCACTACCCCAAATTTATTTGTTGAGTATAGAAGGAAAACAATACTCGTCCGATTGATGAATAACTTACAACAAGGGCGTGAAACTGGATGGAGAGACATAAATGCGAAGTGTCTCGGTGACACAGAGCAAAATGTCGAAAATGAATGAGAGATGGGAAGAAGGTGGAATGAATTTCCCTTAAGGGAAAATTTTCCATCAAGGTTCAGGTTCAGCTTGAATCAGGTGTTTATTGGGATTCCATTTAGATGTCGGATTTGTTGAATTCTATTTTCCGTCAATATCATACATAGGTTATTCAGACGTTTGGATGCTTGCTTCAAACATTTGAAATAAAAGTCAAAAGTCTGACTTCCTATTTTAGATGTCTGTATAGCTTCTTAATTATAAATTGAGCCTAAAGATTAAGGATTTGGGACTTCAAGTTCATTTTGTGTGCCCAAGGGAATCTTTGACGGTCTGGAGTGAGTAAGATGTAATGGTATGAGTTCGAGGATGGTACATTAAGTCTTGGAAAGCATGTAGTTGATGCTAAGAAATTTAGAGGCTACAATGACAGTTCGAGATGTAATATGATTCGCATGGTGGTTGTTAGCACCAAAATTGGCACTAACAACCAAGAAAGGATTTGTGTAGAGAGATTAATGAAGATAGAAAATTAAAATAGAGGAATGTATGCAAAATTAACTACAGAAACAAGAACACCAAAATTATAGTGGTTTGGCGTAACTGCCTACGTCCACTTTGAGTTTAATCTTTATTGCTTCTTCAAATTATTGAATACAGATACAATCCATGAACTAATGACTTGATTACAAGTTTGGATCGAAAATAGATGAGTCTTCGAAATGGCAGAGTTTCCCCGGAGTTCTCGAAAAAAGGTCCCTTTTCACTGCACTCCCGCCCCTCTATTTATTGACGAAGATAGGCTGGACTTCCTCTGCGAGCCCAAGAACAAGGTACTTCGCCCATAGTAAGTGGCGCATCAAGCCAGGCATGCTGAACGACAAATGCCGATCGAGAAATGCCGACCCATCATGTCTGGTCGGTGGTCGATTATTAAATGACTCGAAGTAAGCCCACAAAAGACTCGGAGTAACTTGCGGTGGAACTTGGAATGAAACAATACTGAACCACTCACTTGGATGTTGTCCTCCACGAATAAGTCAAATCCCTCACATTGCTTTGAAACATCTATACCGAACGCTCGTGCCGGTTGGTGGTTGCCGAGCGACACTATTCGAACGAAGTCTGCCGAGCGATGTTGTGCCGAACGAAGGAAGCCGAGCGATGCTTGCCGAACGATCCTTGCTGAGCGACACTTGCAGAATGATCCTTGCCGAGCGGTATTGGCCGAACGAAGATCGCCGAGCGATGTTCACCGAGTTCCCAACAACGCCTCTCCTTCAGCCGGGTGACACCCAACATCCTTCCTCGGTCGAACCACATATTAAGGCCGAATGATGTATCCAGGCCGAACGACACTTACACGCCGAGCCTCTCGTAACCAGGCTAAACAAACGGGTAACACTTGCCCCCTAAAGTGTGTCGTGTGAGGCAACACGACATGCTTTGAACCAGTAACCAATACCTTCTGTAAAAATTCGAATGTATTCAATGAAGGTCAAAACATGGCAGTCTTCCCTGGCATCTTGTACAGTCTTGAGTCTATCTTCTCCTCTCTCGTTCTTTCTACATAAACAAGGGGCCGTTCGGCATATAGAGACTGACCTACACGATCGACTTACTCGAACTAGGTCACGCATGTCTAATGACCAACTTCACAAACCAAACCGACCGGTTCAACAGGAGATAGCATGTTCACCTCCCCTCCTTCATGTATAAATGCAAACACTTCTCTTCCACTTATCTTTTCTTTCACTTCGACTCTACAGGATCTTATAACTAACTTTCTCCCAAACCTCGGCTACCTCTTCCTTTCGAAACTATATCTCCTGCCTTGCTACTTTAGACACCTTTGAACCCGAACAGACTCCGGCTCAAAGCCCCACAGCTACACAAACTTCTAGTTTCCTTTATAGGTACGGATTCCTTTTTTAACTCATTCCCCTTAACTCGGAATCTCGTTTGAGGTCTGAGCACATGGGTTCCTAGATAGGAGTTAGTGGGAAGCGGCAAATGGAAGGATGAATTAGAGATAGGAGCGTGTTCTAGGCTAGATGTTTGACTCGGTTTTAATGGTAGTAGAATAAGTTATTAAGAGAAGTGGCCTTGGTTCTGACTTCGAAGTCGTGGACATAGAGAAGGAGAGGGCTCGGTGGTTCGTGGAGATTGATGCAGGCCTGTAACATTCGGCTCATCACACAATCGAGGGAGGACAGTCGACGACTTATTCATTGTGACGTTGGGTTGTTTGGAGTTTAGCAATAGGGTAGGTCGAAACTGTGAAAGGGAGTGTGGTTCGGCTCACCAAACGAGGAAGTTGCTCATATGATAAGCTAAGAATTCTCGAAGGAGAGCACGGTTCAGTAGGAAGTTAGGTTGGTAGGTAAATCCCTGTTAGGAGTAGTGCAAGGGTGTGTGTGTCGCTCGGCCTAGAATAAGAGAGTGTGGACCGGCCAGTCACGCGTCAAACGATGTGGTCGCTCAATGTTTGTGGAGTGAGAGTGCGGGTTAGTGTCTCTGGTCTAGAGAGTCGTTCGGTCGCATGTTTTGGGAGTCGCTCGGCTTCGAGCCTTGAGGTCGGCATTGACAGTCAAAATCATTCTATCTTAATCACAACACATGCCAAATCTACTTACACCTACGCCTAATCATAAGACAATGAATGAGGACAAGAACTCAAGCACACAAGTGTATGAAACTAATTCTGACTAATGACTCCATGATTATGACAACCATAAGCGCTAGCCCAATTTAACCAAAGTAAACAATAGCCTAAAACGTATAATGCCAATGTTCGATTTTGAGGCCGATGCTACCGAACATAGGACGAGCTCTTGGAGACGACCAGCGATGACGGTCTTCGATGATGACAATTCAATGCTTAATCACACTTCATTATGCCTTTAAATCTCCAATTCTTTTATACTTATGCTCGAACGATTGTACTAGTACACACCACACGGGGGGAATATTTTTGTCGTTATTTCTAATACCGATTGTCTTTCAAGTATAGTTCAAACAGGTGTTTACCCAAATTCGACGCTTGTTGAGGATGTCTAGAAAGTGGAGCTCTGCCACAGTTTCAGACAAACCTGAGTCGACTTCTCAGAAAGAAGTGGTGGGAATTTTGAATCCATCGACAACTCCTACACAGGATATCCCAAACCCGTCAGCGGCAACCATTGACCCGGCTCCTGATGCGATAGACAGAGCTGTTATTCTAGACAATCCTAATGATTCCCATGCTTCAAAAACCAATGAAACCGCTCTTCGCCGACTATGTTCGATTCACGGAATCCCCTTTGACGACGTATTAGTTCCATCGGGATGAGATCGTCCTCACCTGCCCCCAACTGGATATACAGCTTGCAACAAATTCATGTGTTGGGTTGGTAGCGTGCCACCATTCAACTCCTTTCTCCGCGAAGTGCTATAGTATATCGAGATCGCCCCGTCATAGCTACATCCCAATAGCCACGCATTCATCCATGCCACTTGCATTCTCTTTATGAGCATCCTATTCAGGCTCCCCACTCCTGGTGACATCCGCTACATCTATCGCTTCAAGCGACGATCAGACAGTCCATCTTTCATATTCCTTGAGCCACATTCTCAGTGTCAGATTCTGACAGTGGCATGGAGTAAATTCACCCAATACAAGCAGGAATGGTTCTATGTACGCTGTCCCCCAGGCTTTGCGAGAAGATGGTTGGAAGGGAGTAAGTTCCATTTCCGGATCAATACTTGTCTAAATCATGAAGTGGATTGTTTCTAAACTTCTTTCGATTTTCGCAAGTATCAGCCCATGCCCCGAAGGCACCGGGTACTCTAAGGCCGTTGAGGCCATTCGCGCTACTCCCGTAGAAGACCGAGAGATCAAGCTTGTCATTTCTAATGACTCGCTCTTAAATTTTGGGTTGTTGGTGGAAGGTCGCCGAACAACTCTTCCATCCGGTGTCACTATAACCGAACCCGCGTCGAAGATGGGTAAAGGACGGGTCGGAGCTTCAGTACCTCCTACAAGTGGTGCCCCCGACACATCTAAGGAGGGTGAGATTAGAGAAACTGGCATATCAGAAGCACTGGGTGAGAATGTAAGTCCTTCTCCGGAACCGGTGATTGAAGTACATGGCACTGATGAACCACCTCCCCCTTCAAAGGGAAAAAAGAAACTAACTTACAAGCTGAGGAAGAAGATAGTGGGCGGAACTTCGAAAGTGACGATTACTCCAATGGAGAAAGAGTCGTCTTCACAACACTTAGAGGGTTCATTGAAAGGCTTGTCTGACCTTACTATTCCCGATGACTTGCTCAACTATGGCTTCGACGATCCAGAAGCCCTAAAACTTCATTCGCCCACGAGAGGCGATGAAAGCGTTCATGCCCATCATCAAGTAGAAAAAACTCTGATAAGTAAAGCTAAAGAAACTGGTCCATCGGGGGGAAACACTAGGACATGCACACTAACACTCACACCTCATCTTACACTTAAACTTCAGCTACCATGTTATTCTTGCTAACTCGTACTTACTTAATTTCTGCGCAGGTGATTTGGGACGCTCTCATGGATTCGACCGCCTTCGCCGGTCCTCTATTTTCCATCATTCCAGCAAAGACTTAGGGTCCGGAAAACGCCGAGATTGAGATGACAACAGCGATAGAGACTATCTTTCTCGAGTTTCGTCGTCTCGAAGGAAAACTTATAGCCACTCTTCCTACCCCAACGATCCTCTTCCTCAACCAGAGCATAGCAGGGATAAATCTGCTCAAAGGGGCTCTCAACCTGAAGCTCCTCGCGATCAATATTCCAGTTCATCAAGCACTAGACAGTCCCGTGAGCTTCACAAGAAATCTGTTGTTTCGACGAAACAAACTTCCTCCAGTCCTGCACATGATCCATCAATAGTAGAAAAGATAGTTGAGCTTAAAACCACATTTCCAATAATATGCTTTGATGGACTAAAGTTTCTTCCGGCGATCCATCCTATCCCGCACACGCTAAACAAAGTGCCATTGCTTGTACTAATGATGTCTAAGTCCAGCACGACGCATACGTTCATTTGGTGGAAAAAGTTTCAGAAGTTTCGGTGGCATGCCAGCATAATCGATCGCTTGAAACTCGAAGCTATCCACGATAAAGACATTATCAAAGCACAAGATGAAGAGCTTTCCTCATATAAATCTTAGCTTGAAGCTGCTCAAAAAACCGCTAAAGACACGGCCGAAGCTATTGATCGTCTGGAAGCCGCACACAAAAAGGAAATTGATGAGGCGGTTCAACGCTGTGGCGCTTTATCCTTAGAGAAAGATACCATCCAAAAAGAAAAGAATACTCTTGCTCAGCGAGTTAGAGAATTGGAGGAACTACTCCTTAACGAAAAAGAAGAAAAAGCCGCAGCCTAAGAAGAGTCACAACGATATTGTGACGAGATTGTCTCCACACGACTCTTAAAAGCAAAGCTTGATGAAGAGATTTCCAAAGTTGAAGCGCTGAAGGATGCGGCCCGTGAAGATGGCAAAAGAATGGCGCTCTCGGAAATCGACTCTCGCCTTGAGGCGGCCACTGAAGCTGGTATGGAGGAAATTAAGTGCTTGTTTGATCCACTCATAGCCGAGTACAACGCTCGAGTTCTCATGCATCGCGACCTAACATTTCTCGGTGAGGGTTACCTCGAATCTTTGGCCGAAGCATGGGACACTTTAGTAAATATCAAAAAAGTCGAGTCGGGAACTGAAGAGGTTGATGAAGATTCCCTTGTAAAAGAAGTGCTTTGCGAGAATGAGCGCACTAACCTATCTGAGGCAAAGGCCCTTTACGGACAGGACTCTTCTTCATCGAAAGGAAAAGATGACACTGCCGGTCCATCCGGAACCGAGTCATCGGTTCCTCTTTTTATTCAGCCGACTGGTCACTCACCACTCGATCCCTTTAAGTAGCATATTGGCTATGACCCAGAGAAACCTGGACTTGATATTCACGCTCTATCTCCTATTCCGGAAGGTGAAACTCCTCGAACCATTGAGAGTCAGCCAGAAACTGGTACATAGCTTTTTTAGAGTTCAAAGGGCCGTTGCTTTTGACGAAGAATAAATGTACCTTAACATTTGTCTCTTACGATTTCGTGTAGGCCATTCTGACACCGAGCCAACTCCAGATGCTGCCGCAGAAAAGGAGGGGAAAACGAGAGAGGAAACTCAGACTAGAGAGACCCCCGGACCCGACGCACAAGTGATCGGGGCGCTTGATGAAGACAAATCTGAAAATTTATCGCCCGTGGAGGAACATGATGAAGTTGAGATCACGAGCGCCTCTGAACACACTTCAAAATCGAGCATGGCGGAGCAAATCATAGAAGAGAAGAAGAAGAAGAAGGCTGAGATTAAGATTGAGCTTCAGGTGGTGGAACTTGATGATCCATTGAACAGGCCCCTGAAGGTTATACTCCCCGGTGGAACCTTGCCACAGGAAGTCCCTCTTCCTTCCCCAGGCACCATTTCCCTTGCAAGCAAGGCGTCTAGGAAAAAGTGCTCGGGGGAGGAGTCTTCAGAGAAACCGAAGAAGGAGAAGAAGTAGTTATCATGCTTCGTTCAACGCGAATAAGCCTGGATTTTGTAATTATTTCTATTTATTTTCGTAGTCGTTGTGAATAGATTTATTTCTCCGAGCTCAGGATAAGTTGCAGTGAAACCGAATCCTTGATTAGTAAATAAAATTTTGTTTTTCTGATGATGTTCGATGCTTAGCTTCACCATCCATCTTGTATTTGAAACCCAAAGTTATGTGGGTCACGCAAGTACGTGTTCACTTCCACGTGACTCCAAGTTTTCTGAATTGCTTCAATTTTAGTCCGCGCTCTGGGGACTTAGAGATTTTTAAATCGTTTATACTCTAGTCCGCATTCTGGGGACTTAGTGTACTCTAGTCCGCACTCCAGGGACTTAGAGATTTTTTCAAGTCATTTATACTCTAGTCCGCACTCAGGGGACTTAGAGATTTTTCAAATCGTTTATACTCTAGTCCGCACTCTGGGGACTCAGAGTACTCTAGTCCGCACTCTGGGGACTTAGAGGATTTTCAAATCGTTTACACTCTAGTCCGCACTCTGGGGACTCAGAGTACTGTAGTCCGTACTCAGGGGACTTAGAGATTTTTCAAATCGTTTATACTCTAGTCCGCACTCTGAGGACTCAGAGTACTCTAGTCCGCACTCAAAGGACTTAGAGATTTTTCAAATCGTTTATACACTAGTCCGCACTCTGGGGACTCATAGTACTCTAGTCCGGACTCTAGGAACTTAGAGATTTTTCAAGTCGTTTATACTCTAGTACGCACTTTGGGGACTCAGAGTACTCTAGCACGCACTCAGGGGAATTAGAGATTTTTGAAATCGTTTATACTCTAGTCCGCACTCTAGGGACTCAGAGTACTCTAGTCCGCACTCTGGGGACTCAGAGTACTCTAGTCCGCACTCTGGGGACTTAGAGATTTTTCAAATCGTTTATACGCTAGTCCGCACTTTGGGGACTTAGAGTACTCTAGTCCACACTCTGGGGACTTAGAGATTTTTCAAATCGTTTATAATCTAGTCCGCACTCTGGGGACTCAGAGTACTCTATTCCGCACTATGGGGACTTAGAGATTTTTCAAGTCGTTTATCCTCTAGTCCGCACTCTGGGGACTCATAGTACTTTAGTCCGCACTCTGGGACTTAGAGATTTTTAAAGTCGCTTATACTCTAGTCCTCACTCTAGGGACTCAGAGTACTCTAGTCCGAACTCCGAGGACTCGGAGATTTTTCAAATCTGTGTGTGTGTTCATATGCCAGACAGATTAATGTAACTTAATTTTCGCTACAGAATTGTAACATACAGAAACATCAATAGTTAACGTAAAAGACGGCTTCAAGCCTTTATTGATTATAATAAATGAGAACAAACTGGAATATCTTATTACATGCCAAAAACTAAAAACAACAAAATGAATATACATTGGAAATAATTGCAACTAAAATGCAAAAGAAATAAACTAGGTGTAATAACGACGCAAATGCTCGCTATTCCATGCACGAGGAAGTGTCATGCCATTAACAGTCGCTAGCTTGAAAGTTCCTTCTCCAAGCCTCCGTTCGATGACATACGGACCTTCCCATGTGGGATTCAGATGTGATGGGGTCGGAAAAATTCGCTTCAAAACGAGATCACCCACATTGAAAATTCTCGGTCAAACTTTTTCATTATAATATCGAGCAACTCGGTGCCTACGTGCAGCCGCTCTTAAATCAGCTTCTTCACGTTTTTCGTCAACAAAGTCCAGCGATTCCAATAGGAGATTCTGATTCGTCTTGGGGTCATAATAAGTTACCCGATGAGAAGGGACTTCAAGTTCCACGGGTATCACAGCTTCAGTGCCGTATGCCAAGGTGAATGGAGTATGGCCAGTCGCGGACTTGTGGTGGTTCTGTAAGCCCATAGCGTTATCGGAAGCTCATCCACCCACTTGCCTCTAGCCTTCTCCAAACGTTACTTTAATATTGACTTGATTATTTTATTTACGGCTTCCACTTGTCCATTCGCTTTAGGGTGAGCGACCGCTGAAAACCTTTTCTCAATGTGATATTTGTGGCAAAATTCTTTGAACTCCCTACTTTCAAATTGAGTTCCATTATCCGTAATGATTGTCCGTGGGAGGCCAAAATGGCATATGATGTTTCGTACAACGAAATTAATTACTTTTTTGGTGGTGATCGTAGCTAAAGGCTCTGCTTCTGCCCACTTGGTAAAGTAATCAACCGCAACAATTGCATATATCGCACCCCCTCTGGAAATTAGTAAGGAACCGATTATATCGATCCCCCAAATCGCAAATGTCCAGGGACTAACCATTTGTGTGAGTTCCGTTGGCCGAGCTCTCGAGATTTTCGCAAACTTTTGACATTTGTCGCATTTTCTTACGTAGTCTGCAGCATCCCGATTTACAGTTGGCCAATAGTATCCATAGCAGAGGATCTTTTTTGCTAGTGTCTGCCCTCCAGTATGGTCGCTGCATTCTCCTTCATGAACTTCCTTCAAGACTCGTTTTATCTCATCGTGGGCGATGCACCGGAGTAAGGGAACCGAGAATCCCCTCTAATATATTATTCAACCTTGCATTATATATCGTGAAGCTTTACGAATGACTTGTCGTCTCTCGTTCTTTAGATCGGGCAAAATCCCATGTAGTATGTATTGTTTGAATGGGGTTATCCATGGCTCCCTTTCAATTTCTGTTTCAAGCACAAAATCTACTTCCATCTCGTTTATACTTGGAAATTGTAAAACTTCAACAGGAACCAAGCCCATCTGTTGTGCATCGCCAGTACTTGCGAATTTTGCTAATGAATCAGCTTCCCTGTTTTGTTCACACGGGACATGCGAAATATCGTAATATTCAAGTTCTGCCAAAAGTTCTTGGACCTGAGCGAGGTATGGAGAAAGCCTCTACCCCTTTGCTTGATAATCTCCCCACACTTGGTACACCACCAATTGAGAGTCACAAAAGATTTTAACCATTTTTATTCCGAGCTCCCTGACAAGTTTTAAGCCAGCGAGCAATGCTTCATACTCTGCTTCGTTATTCCTAGATGGGAAATCAAGCTTCAAAGCATAACAAATAGATCGGTTTTCAAGGGTTACTAGAATGACTCCAACCCCAGAGCAACGGTCGTTGGATGCCCCATCGATGTATAGTTTCCATCGAATAGTGGGTATAACATCATCTCCGTCTGGATCGTCGGACACGGTGAATTCCGCGATGAAGTATACTAGCGCTTGCCCTTGTATGGCCCTCCGTGGCAGGTAGGTGATGTCGAGCTGACTCAACTCAATATTCCATTTTAACAATCTCCCTGAGGTTTCTGGTCATTGGAGTACCTGTCGCAAGGGTTGATCGGTATAGACACTGATTGGATGTGCTTGAAAGTACGGACAAAGCTTGCGTGATGCAATCACCAAACAGTAGGCTAGCTTCTCTATTTTAGGATAATTTCTTTTTGCCCCCGTTAAATGTTTACTGACATAATACACCGGCTTTTGAACTCGGTCTTCCTCGCGAACCAAAGCCGTACTGAGGGCATATTGAGATACGACCAAGTATACATACAATACTTCATGGTCTATGGGTTTCGACAGCATCGGGGGGCTTTCCAAATGTCTTACCAGAGCTCGAAACGCATCCTCATAGTTGGGCGTCCATTCAAAATTTCTCTTTCCTTTCTTTATTACATCGAAGAAAGGAATACACTTGTTTGTCACTCTAGAAATGAATCGACTCAGCGCAGCCACTTTTCCGTTCAGGCATTGTACTTGCTTTAAAGTTTTAGGCACTTGAATGTCTCGAATAGCCTGAATCTTTTCTGGGTTAGCTTCAATTCCCCGTGCGTTAACAATGAAACCTAAGAACTCTCCTCACGCAACGCCAAAGGAACAATTCAAAGGATTGATTTTCATTCCGTAATACCTGAGTATATTAAACATTTCCACCAAGTCTCGAAGGTGGTCGTTTGACTATCGTGACATACGAGCATGTCATCCACATAGACTTCCATCATCCTACCGATTTGGTCTTTAAACATCCGATTCACTAGACGTTGATAAGTTGCTCCTGCATTTTTCAATTCGAAAGGCATCACTACATAGTAGTACAGTCCAACGTCTGTGACAAAACTAGTGTGTTCCTGATCTGGAATATGCATCGGGATTTGATTATATCCCGAGTACACATCCATAAATGACAATAACTCGTGTCATACGGTTGAGTCGACCAGCTGATCAATTCTGGGTAAAGGGAAACTATCCTTAGGGCATGCTTTGTTCAAATCTGAGTAATCAACATAGGTCCTCCATTTTCTATTCGCTTTTCTCACTAGTACAGGGTTAGAGACCCATTCTGGGTAGAGGGCGTCGCGGACGAACCCATTGGCTTTGAGTTTGTCCACCTCCTCTCTGAGAGCTACGGACCTCTCCGGGTCCATGCCTCTCCTTTTCTGCTTTACCGGCACGTATTTCGGGTCTATGTTCAACATATGAATCGCAATAGCAGAAGAAATCCCGCGCATATTAGAATGCGTCCAAGCGAAAACATTTAAATTCGCTCGGAGGAAAGCGATAAGATCCTCGATCATCGAGGGGTTGAGTTGTGATCCAATCTTAAGTACCCACGATGGGTCATCATGGCTGACTGGAATGTCAATCGTCAGTTCAGCCGGTGCTGCTTTTGCCTCCTTGGGTTCCTCATCATCGTCCCTCGGATCTATGTCTCTATAGATCCGATCATGTTGCCTGAGCCAAGGTCGGGCGTTACTTGTCAATCTTCAGTGACTCATATGCGGACGGAGTTGTCCACAACCTTTCCTTTCTCTCTTTGCAGGGCCTCTCTCAGCTCAGCCACATAACACGCACGACCAGTCACCTGATCGCCGTGAACAACACCAACTCCCTTATCTGTCGGAAATTTTAAAGTTAAACACCATGGGGCCAAAGCTACCTTAAACTCTGCCAGGGCCGGTCGGCACAGAAACATATTATACGGGGAATCGACATCCAAAACGATGAACGGTAGGATCCACACCCTCCTACGTTCACCTACTCCAAGTTCCACTGGCAATTCAACAAAACCCACTGCATCGGTAGCCGCAACATTAAAGCCATGAATGCGGGCTTTAGATGGTTTTAGATCCTTTGTCTTCATCTTCATCTGTTTATATGCCTTTTTGAAGAGGATGTTAACAGAACTTCCACAATCAATCAGTTATCTTCTCACAAACGTTGGCCCAATAGTGGCCGAGATGACCATTGGGTCAATGGTAGGTGCCTCCACCTGATCGGCATCTCTACTTCTGAACACTATATCATCCGTCATCATTCGCTGTTGCTTAGCCGGAGTTCCATCTTCCATGTTTGAACAACATTCAAAATCTACATGTTTTAAGGAACTAGCATAGCGCTCCATTTCTTGCCAATTCTTGTCTGCAGGGTGAGGCCCACCGACTATCGTGTTTATGACTAACCTACCTCCAGTCCGAACGGGTTCCTTAGACCGTCGTGGGGCCTGTCCGCGATTGGGGTCGGATGTCCCTCGTCCGCCTTCCTAAGGGTACTTCACAAACTCCTGTAACTTTTTATGTCAAATTAGCTTTTCAATCGCATCATAGAGGTGCCTACACTCCTCGGTATTGTGCCCGTAAGTTCATGGAAGCGGCAATACTTCCCAGTCCACTTTTGTTCTTCGGTGGACTTTTTTGGGCCTGGCTTTCGATATTGGAAAGTATTACAAGTCGATAGGTAAATATTTTCTAGAGATGCATTCAGTGGAGTGTATTAATTCTAAGTTGGGATCCTTGGTTTCCACTTTCCGGCTTCCCTTTTCTTTCCGGAATTTCCTCCTCTGAATCCTTTTGACTCCTCAGGCTTGTTTTGAACATTGACCTGGACTTTTCCAGAGTTGTCACCAGATTGTTTTACAGCAATGTTGCTTTGCACAGTCTCCTTGTCGGGTCCTGGTGCATTATCTCATCTCGTCCACATGGCTTCCTCCCTTCTTATAAATTGGTGCGCCTTTGAGTAAAAACGTTCCAGCGTCGTCGGAGGCTTTCCTGCCAGCCAATCATTAAACTCCGAATCCGGATCTACTCCTCGCATTACGGCCATTAAAATGTCGTGGTCATTTGGGTTGCTAACTTCAGTAGCAGCAACGTGGAATCTTTGTAAGTACTCCTTTAACGATTCCCCTGGGGCCTGAATTACGCTAGACGAGGACATAACATCCTTGGGACGAGTGGCATGAATCTTGAACTGCTCCACAAATTTCGTAGCTAACTCATCAAAATTGGAGATAGACTGTGGAGTAAGTCAGGTAAACCACATGGTAGCGATTCCAGATAAATTTATTGGGAAACATCTGCATTTAGTTGCATCATTCGCCCTAGCTGAATCCATCATCCACCCATACCTCATTACATGCTGTCTAGGATCAGTCTTCCCCTCGTAGGCCGGGATAGTCGGCATATGAAACTTCCTAGGGTACTCAGCTTGTAGGATAGCATCTGTGAATGGAGTATGACTCCTAGATGTTTGATGTGATTTTTTGTTTGATGATAACAAACATATATCAATTTATATATGTGTTTGTAGATTGTACTATATACATATAGGAATAAATATTCATATTGAATAATAATACTATTGCACAGAATTTATATAATTCAATCAGTATTTTATTCAACATAATATTTTATTTCAACACTTATACAGTACAAAGTTTTCAGCTCTCTCTATATACATACACCGGTTTCATACATTTCACTACAACACTCAACACTTAGTTTTTCACTCTGTTTGCACATCTGCATCTATCTGCATTGTCCAGCTCCAGTTCTTGTCCTGTCTCCTGTGTACCTGTATAATTAGCAACTACAGCAGTAATCTGAAAATAAACAAATTTGAATTTGCAAAAATATAAATTTGTTTTTATTGGTGTCTCAGATATAAGGGTTATTGTCATCATTTTTTATTGTGTAATATCTGTGCATATCAGTATTCTTATCAGGGATAGGTAATCATGCGTGGCTGCAATACACACGTGTACATTTATACACGTGTGCACTGCCTCGCCAACTCGTGTGCGCAGTCAACAAAAGCAATCATGCACAACATAGACTCACTGGATATGCAACCTGACAATGCTCAAGTCAAAAGACATGGTGGGCAACACAAGTGCAACAATCGACAGTACATGCTCAAGTTCTCAACAAACAAATACAACAAATTCAGAAATTCATACATAGAAGCATGGACTGCAAATGCAACAACAACTTGAAACCTAGTCATTGCAGTAGTTCGACCAAAACTGGACACAGCAACCATAACTCAAAGCATATACAAGACTGCACATTCAGGTCTGGACACACATGAATACAAACCAAATGCAAATGCAGACTCGAGTATACAATGAAGACTACAAGTTCAAGTCCAGTTCCAACAAAGATATGGCAACACAACAACAAAGACTATGGCACTGGCATATGAACAACTACAACAGGACAGGGAAGTAATACCAGCAAACCAAACGCTATCAAGATAAATACAATGTAGCATACAAGTAATACAAAACTGTCAAGTAGACATAGAACCATGAAACAGTCACATATATACATACATGAATGTATATATATATATATATGAAGTATCAAGAGCCAAAGCTACAGTGAAATGCTCAAGGCAAAAGCAAATATCTACAACAAGCATAAACATATGTGGAGCAGTTATGATCGAGTCAAAGTCCAGTCAATGTCAAAGTTCGAATAAATCAAGAACCAAAGCCATAGTCAAAATGAAGAAGTCACCAGCAAATCAACGCCTTGATGACTAAGGCAAAGATGAACAGAATAGAATGATTCAAATTCAACACCTGGAAGAGCAAGAAATAAATATACGTGTATATACAAAATTGAAGAAGTCAGAAACCATCTCGAGCATCAAAACAAATCAGAAGATTTGGTCAAGAAATCAAATATGGCAAACAAATCTTGGCAATGCAAATATATGGAAAATATTTTTCCATATTTGATTAAAGAATTCGAATGCATATATGGACAGAAATAATTCGAATATAGACCGAGAAAAAAAAATCCAAATATCCTGCTATAGAAACAAAAAAAATTCCACAACGAAATCAGCAGTTCGAATTTCAAAATTGTGAAAACATATAGGAAATATCCAAAGCCGTGGGTAGCAAGCAAAATTCGAATCGTATATACCCAAAATGTCGCAACAAAATCATGGAAATATTCAACGACGTGGAGGCCAAGCAAGAAATCAAATCAGACGTGAATTATTAGGGTTTCTACCCTATATATATACCCCAAGATCATCATAGGCACAATACAAGAAGAGAACAAGAAAGATAAATCAGAAAATCTCAACTCAAATCATACCAATTCAATCACCCGAGCCTTTAGCAATCGGAATTTTCTCTAAACGTGGTTACACAAGCTTTAATCAGAGGCGATTGGACATTCGAAGGGAAGAGGAGCAATCAGAGGCAACTCAGAGACCCAATCGGATCATTGTTGAGACAAAGCCGCTTTTTTTCCAGAACCCTAAATTGCATCAGATAACGAAAGAGGGAAGTGGCCGTGTTTTTTTCTTGTTTTGGGTCGGGTTGTTTTGTTTAAGGGAAAAAATTTGTACTCAAGTTTTTATTTATTTTTGCTCTTGTTTTTTTTAAGTCTGTACTTTTCAAATCAAATCTTAGTAGAACACCACCTAGGATTTAGGTTGCGTTAGATTGTCTAGTTAGGATTAGTTCAGTAAGCAGGGTTTGCGAGTTTGCAAAACTCTATAGGCGGTAGCAGGGTTTGCAAGTCTGTTAGAGTGTTTGTAAGCGGGAGACTGTTTAATTCTAATAGAAATCTGGGAATGCAGTAGTAGGCAGGGGTTGCCGAAGCTGGGTAATTTTTGTGTGTGATTTACTTTTCAGCATATTTACTTCTCTGCAGTTTGTTTTTGTGTTTAATTTTATAAATTCGAGAAAATTTGCTATAACCCTATTCACCCCCCCTCTAGGGTTAATCTATATCCTACAAGTGGTATCAGAGCCCGGTAGTTTTCTTTAACTCTAGAGTCATTAATCCACCAAATAATGCTTTTTCTGAGGAGCAATCTATTGCTAGGCCACCCATGTTTAATGGGAATGATTATGCTTATTGGAAAGTTAGGATGGGTATTTATCTTAGTTCTGTTGATTATGATGTTTGGGACATTATTGAAACTGGATATAAATCTCCCACTATAGCTGTTGGTGATACTGAGATTCCTAAACCTATGGATAGGTGGGATGCAAACGATTAAAAACTACAAATGCTAAAGCCATGAATGCTTTGATCTGTGCTCTTGACAAGACTGAATTTAATAGAATTTCTCATTGTAAAACTGCGCAGGAAATTTGGCATACCTTGGAGGTGACACATGAAGGAACTTCTCAAGTCAAGGAGTCTCGTCTAGCCCTATTCAACAATGAATACGAGAACTTTGTGATGGACAAAGGCGAGAGCATAAAGGACATGTTTGGACGCTTTTCAACTTTGGTGTACAATGCTAGAGCGCTTGGGAAGGTATTCACTGAGGTAGAGCTTGTGAGGAAGGTGCTATGATTCTTACCGATGAGCTTTGAGGCAAAAGTTACGGCAATACAAAAATCGAAAGATCTGAGTAAACTAAGCATGGAGGAGTTGATCGGCAACTTGATGACATATGAGCTTGAGCTAAAAGCAAAGGAGGAACGCAACAACTCCGAATCAAAGAAGAAGATGATTGCCTTAAAGAGTAAAGAAGAGAGCGATGAAGAAGAAGAAGATCTAATTGAAGAGCTTGCAATGGCTGTCAATAATCTTAGAAAATGGTCAAAATTCAGGCCACGCAAGAAGAAAACAAGTGGTAACAAGTCAAAAGATTCTGACAATTCCGATAATGAATTGACTTGCTTTAACTGCAAAAAGCCTGGCCACTTCAAACAAAAATGCCCACTTCTCAAAAACAAAAAAGGAAAGAAAAAGAAGAAGAAGGCCTTTGCAGCGACTTGGGATGATGAAGAAGGAGAGGAAGTTTCTAATAATAGCTCAGAGGAGGCTAACTTGTGTCTTATGGCAAAATCAGATTCAAAAGCAAGCTCAGAGGAATCTAGTGAGGTAGGTGACTATTCTTATAAAGAACTTGTTTTGATGTGTTGTGATCTTACTAAAACAATTGATACTCTTGAATCTAAAATTGAAAAACTGAAATCTGATAAGAGAGAATTTGTCCATGAAAATTCTAGGTTAGAAACTGAACTTGAAAATATTTAAAACCTAGACTGTAAAAAATGTAAAATTTTAGATTTAGAATTATCAAGACTTAAGAATAGCTTTGAGAATCTTGAAAAATAGAACTTGAGTCTTAAGGAAACCATTGACACTAGGAAAAATGATTTTATAAATAGATGCACCTCACTTGTGACTGAAAACACAACACTAAAAACCAAAGTCCAAAATCTTGAGAAATCTCTGAATAACTTTTCAAGAGGAGAAAAATCATTCAACATGTTATTGGGAAATCAACTTTTTGCTAATAACAAAAAAGGACTAGGCTTTGGGAAAACACAAGTTGATGATAATGCAAAAGGTAAGAGTGTCTTTGTTAGATGTGGAATAATTGGACATCGTGCTGAAAATTGTAGTCATAGGAACAAGAACACAAAATTTATACAAGTTTGGGTTCCTAAGAATTCTACAAACAAATTTCATGTCTATTGGAACAAGAATGAAAGGACAAAACAAGTTTGGGTTCCAAAGGGATTGTTTATTCACAATGCTTCAGTCACTAATATCATTGGACCTAAGAGTTTCTCTAGGTCATCCTGTTTGTTGGCGGGCTAAGGAGCAACAAGAATGGTTTCTAGATTCAGGTTGTTCTAGACATATGACAGGTGAAAAATCAAAGTTCCTTAGCCTAGAGAATTTTAAAGGTGGAAATGTGATCATGGGAGACAATAGCAAGTGTAAGATTATTGGTAAAGGTGAAGTAGGTAACGGTACTTTTTTCTTGACTAATGTTTTATACGTTGATAATTTGCATCACAATCTCATTTCTATTAGCCAACTATGTGACAAAGGTATGAATGTGATTTTTGATAGTGATACTTGCAAAATCATTGATAAATCTTCTAATAACATTGTTTTTATGGGCAAAAGATAAGGAAATGTTTGCACGCTTTCGTTTGATAATCTAAATCTTTCTAGATGTTTGGTAGCCACTGACGAAGAGGCATCTTTATGGCATAGGAGACTTGGGCATGCTAGCATGAGCCTCTTGAAAAAACTTGAAACGAAAGAATTAGTCATAGGGTTACCACATCAGAAATTTAAAAATAATAAGTGTGTAAAGCATGTTCCTTGGGCAAGCTTAGTTGATCATCATTTCGCCCTAAAAACATTGTTAGCACATCAAGGGTCCTTGAATTAATTCACATGGACTTATTTGGACCAAATGAAATTGCAAGCTTGAATGGAAAACGTTATTGTTATGTATTGGTTGATGATTATTCTAGATGTACATGGGTTTATTTCTTAGCCAAAAAGTCTGAATCTTTTGATTATTTTTCAAAATTTGCAAAACTTGTTCAAAATGAAAAAGGAGTTTCAATTATAACCTTGAGAAGTGATCATGGAGGCGAATTTGAAAATTTGGAATTTGAATGATTTTGTGAAGAAAATGGTTTAAAACATGAATTTTCTACTCCACGAACACCTCAACAAAATGGGGTGGTTGAAAGGAAAAATCGTACATTGTAAGAATTGGCTAGATCCATGTTGAGTGAGTATAAACTACCTCTAACCTTTTGGGCAGAGGCAGTGAATACTTCGTGCTATGTAATGAATAGAGTAATGATTAGACCAATACTTGGCAAAACGTCTTATGAATTGTGGCATGAAAGGAAACCTAACATTTCTTATTTTCGTGTATTTGGATGTCCTTGTTTCATTCTTAACACAGGTGATCAACTTGGAAAATTTGAATCAAAGGCTGATGAGGGAATTTTCATGGGCTATTCAACAAGGAGCAAGGCCTACAGGATATACAACAAACGAACAAAGACAATTGTTGAATCAATCAATGTGAAATTCGATGAATCTGACCTGGAAAGGACGACTGAAAAGGCGGTTGACGATGGGGTAGATCATGAAGGCATTGAAGAAGGGACATCTAGTGAGAAAGCTGAAAGTAGGACTGTTGATGCTGATAGATTGAAGTTCAAATCCAATCATCCTCCTGAATTGGTTATAGGTGATCCTACGGAAGGTATACGCACTCACTCTTCATTTGATAAAAATTTGTGTGCGTTTTATTGTCACAGTGGTTTTATTTCTGAGATTGAACCTGATTCTGTTGAAATGGCTCTTAATGATGAAAGTTGGGTTTTAGCAATGCAAGATGAACTTAATCAATTTGAGAGAAATAAAGTTTGGAAATTAGTTCCTAGGCCTAATGACTATCCAATTGTTGGAACTAAATGGGTGTTCAAAAATAAACTTGATGAATCAGGAAATGTAATTAGAAACAAAGCTAGGTTGGTCGTAAAAGGATATAACCAAATAGAAGGCATAGATTTTGATGAAACATTTGCTCCAGTTGCTAGGTTAGAAGCCATTAGGATTTTGCTAAGTTTTGCATGTTATAAGGGTTTCAAACTTAAACAAATGGATGTAAAAAGTGCCTTTCTAAATGGTGATTTGAAAGAAGAAGTTTTTGTTGAACAACCCCCCGGTTTTGAAAATCATGATTTTCCAAATCATGTGTATAAACTAGAAAAAGCATTATATGGTCTTAAGCAAGCTCCTAGAGCTTGGTATGACTGCCTTTGTACATATCTTTTGGAAAACGGCTTTAAAAAGGGAAGTGCTGACACGACACTGTTTCTATTACATAAAGGAAGTGATTTTTTGATTGTTCAGATTTATGTGGATGATATCATTTATGGTGCTACTAATGAACTCTTATGCGAGAAATTTGAACAAGTCATGCAGGCTAAATTCGAGATGAGCTTGGTTGGAGAATTGAAATATTTTCTTGGATTTCAAATCAAGCAAAGCAGTGATGGTATTTTCATTTCACAATCCAAGTATGTGTTGGAACTGTTGAAGAAATTTGGAGCTCCAAACCATTGAGAACTCCTATGAGCCCATCAACAAAGTTGGACAAAGACGAGAAAGGAGTTGCTGTTGATCAGAAGAAATATCGAGGGATAATTGGTTCACTTCTCTATCTTACTGCTTCTAGACCTGATATTATGTTTTCTGTGTGTTTGTGTGCACGTTTTCAATCTAATCCTAAAGAATCTCATTTGAAAGCCACTAAACGAATTTTGAGATATCTTTCACACACACACAACTTTGGACTATGGTACCCTTCTTGTGAAAATTTTGATTTAGTTGGTCATTCTGATGCTGATTATGCTGGTTCATTGGTTGACAGGAAAAGTACTAGTGGGACATGTTTCATGCTAGGACATTCATTAGTTTCATGGTCAAGTCGAAAACAAAATTGTGTTGCATTATCCACCACTGAAGCAGAATATATTGCTTTAGGAAGTTGTTGTGCTCAAATTTTATGGATGATGTAAACTCTTTCTGATTTTGGCTTAGTTTATAAACAAGTTCCATTAAAATGTGATAGTAAAAGTGCAATAGACTTGTCAAATAATCCTGTTCATCATTCATGCACAAAACACATTGATGTGAGACACCACTTTCTTAGAGATCACATTGCTAAGGAAGACATTTGCATTGAACATATTTCAACTGAGGCTCAACTTGCTGATATTTTCACAAAACCCCTCCCCGAAGACATGTTTTCCAGATTACGTTTGGATTTGGGGATTATAGAAATTGACTAATCATTTTCCATTTTTTGGTTGAAATATTCTTGGATATTTATTTTCAACTTCAATTTCTAGGATTCAAACCAGTTTTGGATATTATTCAAAGATTGATTCGAATATGGTATTCAGTAGTGGAAATATGTTTTGTTTTATTTCTTTTCAAAAAATATATATTTCATAATATAATTAACTTGGTAACTTATTCCACGATCATTTCTATTTCTACCATCTTTCTATCATTCATAATGGTTTTGTAAAATGAGAAGAGTGATTTCTTTTTAAAAAAAGATTTAAAAAAAAATCTCATGCATCCATTCTCATTTAAAAGTCCTTATGGTTATGCATGGATGGAGCATGTGAGTGAATTATTTTTATTTTATCATCATTCCATTCTCATTTAAAAGTCCTTATGGTTATGCATGGATGGAGTATGGTAGCTAAGTATTTTTCTGGTTTAAAAGTCCGGATGCTTAGACTAATAAGTAACTGCTAATCCCATTTAAAAGTCCTTATGGTTATGCGTGGTTAGTAAGTGCTTATTTTTGTGCTTAAAGGTCAAATTATTTTTAAAATATCTCTCTTCTCATTATATAAAAACCGAATCATCGATCCATTCTCTACAATGTGGAAATTGTTACCTCGTTATGATATATTATGATTTTTCTTGGTTTTGCATTTGTTTTTTTATTTACAAAAAAAATAAAAAATAAAAAAAAAATTTCCACTACTGTTCCATTAGTTTTGTTAGTCTTTTGATGATAACAAAAGGGAGAGAAGAACAAGATTTTGATAAGGAAGTAAATATTTTTGGAATACTTCAACAAATTTGTTAAATGTTGTTAGTTAATTTTCTTTAGTTCTTTTATTCTTCTGTAATTTTCTAAATCTTCTAAATAGGGAGTGGTCTCAGTTGTAGGGGGAGCATTCATATAGGGGGAGCTAAATATTTCATGCTCAAACACATTTATTAGAATTTCAAAATCTTTAATATATATGTTTGTCATCATCAAAAGGGGGAGATTGTTTGATGTGATTTTTTGTTTGATGATAACAAACATATATCAATTTATATATATGTTTGCAGATTGTACTATACACATATAGGAATAAATATTCATATTGAATAATAATACTATTGCACAGAATTTATATAATTCAATCAGTATTTTTATTCAACATAATATTTTATTTCAACACTTATACAGTACAAAGTTTTCAGCTCTCTCTATATACATACACCGGTTTCATACATTTCACTACAACACTCAACACTTAGTTTTTCACTCTGTCTGCACATCTGCATCTATCTGCATTGTCCAGCTCCAGTTCTTGTCCTGTCTCCTATGTACCTGTATAATTAGCAACTACAGCAGTAATCTGAAAAAAAAACAAATTTTAGTTTGCAAAAATATAAATTTGTTTTTATTGGTGTCTCAGATATAAGGGTTATTGTCATCATTTTTGATTGTGTAATATCTGTGCATATCAGTATTCTTATCAGGGACAGGTAATCATGAGTGGCTGCAATACACACATGTACATTTATACACGTGTGCACTGCCTCGACAACTTGTGTGCACAGTCAACAAAAGCAATCATGCACAACATAGACTCAGCTGGATATGCAACCTGACAATGCTCAAGTCAAAAGACGTGGTGAGCAACACAAGTGCAACAATCGACAGTACATGCTCAAGTTCTCAACAAACAAATACAACAAATTCAGAAATTCATACATAGAAGCATGGACTGCAAATGCAACAACAACTTGAAACCTAGTCATTGCAGCAGTTCGACCAAAACTGGACACAGCAACCATAACTCAAAGCATATACAAGACTGCACATTTAGGTCTGGACACACATGAATACAAACCAAATGCAAATGCAGACTCGAGTATACAATGAAGACTACAAGTTCAAGTCCAGTTCCAACAAAGATATGGCAACACAACAACAAAGACTATGGCACCGGCATATGAACAACTACAACAGGACATGGAAGTAATACCAGCAAACCAAATTCCATCAAGACAAATACAATGTAGCATACAAGTAATACAAAACTGTCAAGTAGACAGAGAACCATGAAACAATCACATATATACATACATGAATGTATATATATATATATATGAAGTATCAAGAGCCAAAGCCACAGTGAAATGCTCAAGGCAAAAGCAAATATCTACAACAAGCATAAACATATGTGGAGCAGTTATGATCGAGTCAAAGTCCAGTCAATGTCGAAGTTCGAATAAATCAAGAACCAAAGCCATAGTCAAAATGAAGAAGTCACCAGCAAATCAACGCCTTGATGACCAAGGCAAAGATGAACAGAATAGAACGATTCAAATTCAACACCGTGAAGAGCAAGAAAGAAATATACGTGTATATACAAAATTGAAGAAGTCAGAAACCATCTCGAGCATCAAAACAAATCAGAAGATTTGGTCAAGAAATCAAATATGGCAAACAAATCTTAGCAATGCAAATATATGGAAAATATTTTTCCATATTTGATTAAAGAATTCGAATGCATATATGGATAGAAATAATTCGAATATAGACCGAGAAAAAAAATTCCAAATATCCTGCTATAGAAACAAAAAAAATTCCACAACGAAATTAGCAGTTCGAATTTCAAAATTGTGAAAACATATAGGAAATATCCAAAGCCGTGGGTAGCAAGCAAAATTCAAATCGTATATACCCAAAATGTCGCAACAAAATCATGGAAATATTCAACGACGTGGAGGCCAAGCAAGAAATCAAATCAGACGTGAATTATTAGGGTTTCTACCCTATATATATACCCCAAGATCATCATAGGCACAATACAAGAAGAGAACAAGAAAGATAAATCAGAAAATCTCAACTCAAATCATACCAATTCAATCACCCGAGCCTTTAGCAATCGGAATTTTCTCTAAATGTGGTTGCACAAGCTTTAATCAGAGGCGATTGGACATTCGAAGGGAAGAGGAGCAATCAGAGGCAACTCAGAGACCCAATCGGATCATTGTTGAGACAAAGCCGCTTTTTTTCCAGAACCCTAAATTGCATCAGATAACGAAAGAGGGAAGTGGCCGTGTTTTTTTCTTGTTTTGGGTCGGGTTGTTTTGTTTAAGGGAAAAAATTTGTACTCAAGTTTTTATTTATTTTTGCTCTTGTTTTTTTTAAGTCTGTACTTTTCAAATCAAATCTTAGTAGAACACCACCTAGGATTTAGGTTGCGTTAGATTGTCTAGTTAGGATTAGTTCAGTAAGCAGGGTTTGCGAGTTTGCAAAACTCTATAGGCGGTAGCAGGGTTTGCAAGTCTGTTAGAGTGTTTGTAAGCGGGAGACTATTTAATTCTAATAGAAATCTGGGAATGCAGTAGTAGGCAGGGGTTGCCGAAGCTGGGTAATTTTTGTGTGTGATTTACTTTTCAGCATATTTACTTCTCTGCAGTTTGTTTTTGTGTTTAATTTTATAAATTCGAGAAAATTTGCTATAACCCTATTCACCCCCCCTCTAGGGTTAATCTAGATCCTACACTAGATACACTCCAATCATCATTATTTAAAACTTGATTTTCCCTCATCAGTTGTCTGACCATGGCTGATAGGTCTGGGGTTTGTATGGAAGATGGCAAGTTGGAATCCGTCCTGCGGGACCGTTCCGGTTGGTGCCTCCTCTGTTGGCAATCTACCAAATGTGTATCCTGGGGACCTGCTTCATGACGACCTTGGTGAGCCAATTGTCCAGCTTCCACCCGTGCTCTAGATCCTAATTTATTGTTTTAGCTTGAGCACGATTTTCCTGGTGCACTGCACCTGTTTGCGTTGTTTCAGTTCTACGGCGTCTACGCCTGGGAGGTTCATCAGATGAAGCAGAGCTGTCAGACGAGGAGTAGGAAGCGGGACTTCCTCCAGCATTCTGATGCTGTTGTTGAGTAAGCTGAGTCATGAGGTTGGCATTAGCTTGAATCTGCTCATTAAGCTGTCTCTTGCTTTCCATGAGTTCTCTCATCAGCTCGCTGAACTCTGTCCTGGTGATAGCTTTCGTTTGGTTTTGGGCGGTGATGGTCCCTGCACCCGGATTAGCTTGTTGATTGCTGGGTCCTACTTGTTGGACGCTAGCGGTATCGTTGACATCTGCATTGTGGGAGGCTGATCTAGTACGCGGTCTTCCCATTGTAGAGTTATCGGTTGGAACACCAATTTTGGTGCTAACAGTGGTATTAAAAACCTGTTTGAGGATCACAAGAGGAGACCGTTAGGGCATAGTGGTATACGATTCCATACGATGTTGCATATATGAAGTAAGTCGGCATCCCTTGACAATGGTCTAGGGATTTTCTATTTATAGACCATTTGTTACATGATCATATAAGCCTCCCACTAGTTGAGCACGAAATGCAAAATGTCACGATCTTGGATATTCTTTATTATTGGAATTTACTCCTCTATCGAGTTATGGTTCTTATGTGGTCTTGGTGTTGAGCCTTTTAACATGTCAAGGTAATTGGTGCAACAGTTTCTTTAGCCACCTCTCTCAACCTTAACAATCATGTTGTGGATTATTATGCATGCATACATAATCTCAGAAACAACTATCATTAAAATGAATAGATTTCATAAAATCTAAAACCTCGCTTGCAAATCCCTGAAAGTACATTCAATATCCTTCCTATAACTCATCGTTTTCTTAGTGAAATACTTTTCCTTACCATTTTGAGGACTCTGAACCATAGAATTAAAGTTCTCCACTTGGTATATTCCATCCACTAGATAATATCCCATACTAGTGTACATTATCACCAAAATTAGTACTTCGCATTGGATGATAAGCTCTTTCAGTTCCAAGAATAAGTAAGATTGTTTTAAAACATTAATATCATTTTATGAACATAGTACTCCAAAAAAAGGCTAAATTCATAAGTCTCGGATGCAAATTCTTCAAGAATCATGGTCGGATTTCTCTTTTGACCTGTAAACATTCCTTTACCTATAGTTGGACAACGCTTACTAGCCCAAAGCAGGCAATCCATAATGCCAAAGGAAGTAGGAAGCCCCTTGCTTCAACCCTAGCTAGCAACCTAGCAATATCATCTGGACCAAGTGTGCATAAATACTTGTTATGTAACTCCTTGATTATTTGTTTGCGGAATTCACATCACCTTCATGATGAAAGCCTGAAATATTCATCTAGTTGGTCCCTAGATGTATGTAACGACCCGTATTTTTGGCTATTTTAAATTATTAAATTTAATGTAATCATTGGATGAATATGGATAAAAATATAATGATTTGTTAATATTAATTTAATGGATAATTTAATTTGTTTAAATTTAATATAGGAGATTATTTGAATAATTGAATTATGGATTTAATATGATTAAAAGTTGTATCAGAAATTGATTCGAATTTTATATAAATATGAATGAAGATGGTTAACATTTAAAATTGAATTTAAATATGAATAATTAGAATTTGGAAATTTTAATAGATTAATTGACTAGTAAAAATAGCCATTTTGGTCACTCTCTTGGATTTCGATGAAACCAGTTTCATCGAATCCATAATAGTGAGTTATTGTACGGTTTCAAGTTTCGTAGCGGTCAGACTTGTCGTTTGGCCATGCGAGCTTGAAACGCGTAGAAATTAATTTTAGAATTTAATTAAAATAATTTAGTTTGAAAAGCTATCTTCCATATACGATCGAATTAGGTCTCGAAAATAGTTCCAGTGCGTTCGGAATGGGGGTAAAACATTATAAACGCCAGGCGGTACGCTTCATTTGGAGCTCGAGAATTTCATACGGTTAAAAGCGAGATATTTTCTAATTTATAATATTATATTACTTCCATCCATATATCTCGTACACGTGCTGCCCACTATCTTCCATACCGACCCATGCTGTTTAAATTTATTTCCCCATCTCAGATTTCAATCGCAGCCGCCACTATAAAAAAAATCAAATAAATCGAAGAAAAGGAACGAACGGAAATTTTTTTTGAATCGCGATCGAAGCCTCACGACCTGGGAGGAGTCGCGCGCATTCACCCTGGTGTTCGCCTATGATTGGGAGAAGAGCGACACAGTAGCCTAGCTCGGCGTTCGATTGTAGGGTTTTGGAGTTGCTCGCTTGCACGCTCGGATGGTCTGGTTGTGATGGTTGTGGTGATATAGGCGCGGCGGAGATGGAGGACGAAGATGCGCACGTTTGGGCAACCTTTGATCGCGGTCTGGGCATCCACGTGAAGGGTTGTTCTTGAGGGATGATGCATTCTTGCATGTGGAATTTTGCTTGGGGAGGAAACGTACGAGAGAGAGAGATGGGTAATGTTTATTATTTTATTTTAGTTGTTGATTAAGTTAATTTAAATATCGTATATTAATAAAAATCGAATTGTTGCATACGAGGTTCGATTTCGGATGAAAGAGGTTGCGTTGGAACCGTATCGACAAGCTCTACGCTATGGAGCTGATATCGCATCAATTTGGCTAGTTTGAATTTTTTTCTGATTCAAAAAGGTGAGTGTTTTTACGCTCATAATTGACTGAAATATTTTTATGTTAGTTAAATTTATCTCGTGAAATAATTGAAAATTTATTGATTGTTGTATGATAAGTTTAATTGACTTTTAATTGACATATGAATTAAATGATAAATTTTAAATTGACAGTTGAAATTGAATTAGAATTTAACCGCTAGTAAAATTCCCGAATTATAAATAATTGGTTGATCATTGTAATTATTGACTAGTTGGATGATTGGTTGTGATGGATGCTATTGGTTGATATTGGGATGTTTATTTATGTTAATATATCATGTATGTTATTTACAGTGTATAAAACTGTAAATTAATTATTTCGATTAAATAAAGAAGTAGGTTGAAGTGATATATACTTATGACATTTATTTTGGATTGAAATGATATATATCCATCCCTAGAATTTAAATTGAAATAATCGATTCACTTGGTCATAGGACAGAGAATTATGTACGAACACCGGATTGGTTAAATGAAATGATTTTAAAAATTTTGTTTTGAAATTATTTAAATGATTTGTTTTAAAGAAATAAAAATCAAATTTATGGAAATCAAATTATTTTCGTATTAGAACTCGGAATGTTGAAATTTAAAATTTGAAAAGAAATTGTTTAATTAATTGAAGTTGAGATTTAAGTTATAATCGGAATATGATTTGAATATATGGAAATTGATTTGTTTTGAAAGATTAGACTTTTATTTGAATTTTGAATAATGCTAAGTAAAAGTGATATAAAACTATCTATCGAAATTTAGCTCGGAATTTAATTATATTTAAAGATTTGGATTTTTAATTGGATATTGAAGATAAATTTGATTTAACTGTTTGAATCAATAATTTGGTAATGGACTCAGAATTGATTAAATCGAAATGGTTTAAATTTTGGGAATGGAGTTGAAATTAATTTGAAATTTAAATTTAAATTAATTTGGAATTGGGAAGTGAAATTAATTTGGAATTGGAATTTAAATTAATTTGGAGTCAAAAAATTAGTTCGACTTGAAATCGAAATTCTATCGATTAAATCAAAATGGAAATTGGAACTGATTTTAATTGGAAAATTTGGAAAGTGAACCGGTTTGACTTTGAAACTATTTTAAATGATTATTTTAGTATAAACGGTTTAAAATCTATATTCTTTAAATATTCAAATGATTTTCCAAACTATTTTACTATATAAACCAGTTTTATTACTCAAACTATTTTCTATTAAACTATTTTAATTATTTAACTATTTTAAAACTTTTTAAACTATTTTCTAAAATTCAAACTGGTTAAAGGGGTGAAAATGTTTGTATTTATATCTTGGATTTAAATACGAATTGGGTTAAAGTGAATTATAACCAAAACTGTAATTCGAATCAAGTTTGAAGTAAAATCAATATACCGAGTTGAATTAATATTTGAAGTAAAAATATGGTTTTTGAAGCGAATATGATATTTTGATATCAAGTACGAATTATTTTCGAAATGTAAAAGTACCAACCGGTGTGTAAAACGACGTTTGGTTGTTAAGGAGACCGGGGCCTCTTATTGGCATACTCTCTGTTAATATTGGAACCACTTTGACAACTGTGTACGCGGTAGATGATATCCAGAATGTAGTGGTTGAATTGGCAACGTTTACTAGAATGAAGTAAGAGAACGATGATGGATAGCTTTGATACTCGTGTCATAATTAAAATGACTAAAACAGGAGCCTATGTCTGGCCATTGAGGTTAGCTACCTCTAGCGATGTTGATCCCCCGTATTACTATTGAGATTGGTGTTCGATGGGTGCACCTTTTTGTCAGTTGGATTGATTGTCGCGGTCGGCCACGAATGGGTTACGACCAGCCAGAAAGGGTAAACTGGTAGAATCCTACCTTGGGCATTGCCTCACGTGCCTTGTCATATTTATCCATACACCAGCCCATTAAGACTTTGGTTTAGAACTATAAAAATGTGTTAAGGTGGATCAATGTAAAGCCTTATCGCTATTTTGATATTTATTTTACCGATAGACATTATCTATTATAGCGTACACTATTATATATAAATAGTTTAACGGATCCTTAGGAGATGGAAAATCCCGTAACATCTCTTAAGTTATTGCACTCATATTTGTGATATTGATTTGACATACATAAGAGTATTTTAGTCCTGACTCGAGTGTTTTGTTTTTTCCATTATGCTCGGGTCAGTCCTGAGTTTTTCAGCATATTGAAGGTTATTCTTTGGAGGACGAAACCGGAGTTTTGGTATATTACTATTATTATTATCCCCTGCATCATGCTAGTCTGCTGTGTTGATTATTTATCCATGATGTATATATATAACTCTGATAAATGTGTATAGGTTAAAATCAAATGTATACCAAACAACTTCATGAATTGTTTATTTTATTATTATATTTTATCATTTCCGCTGTGAGATTCTGTGTTTTGTTTCCTTCTTCTCTTTTTATTTTTCTTATTTAACCCATTGATTATCTACGTTCCGGATTGTTTAAGTCAGACATGTGTGGATTATTGTCGATCTAAACCTTCTGAAATGTGGGTCGTCATAATGTACCTTAGCTTAACATTCGTAACACTGCTGGAATTTTGATGTATGAGGAAATTCCTGGTTCGTGTGCCGCATTCGACATTTAAGTAAAATATGGATTATTTTCATATAATTTGAAGTAAATCTTACTGAAAATATTCGAACTCATTTGAAGTCGTCGATGAAACAACAAAACGTTATATGTTGGGTTTTCAACTAAGTAGTCTATCATCAGCCTTTAATGTTTGTCTTTGTAATCTCACTTGTATCTACGCTTAACTCTACCAAGAACACTTCAACGGTAGTTGTTACAAGTGATAGAGATAATGGTATGCCATAAGGGCAATTCTATAATTTATTATAACTTATTATCTTTGAAATAAAATCTCATTAAAAATAAAAGGTGCTTTTTCTTCCTATTGTATACTTGTCATATTATGATATGTTACTTAATTGTTGAATTTAAGTATATTAAATAGAATTTCGTAAATGATATATTATGTGATAGTAATTACAATGTGTTGTAATCGTGGGAAATTTATCGCACTAAAAATGACATATTATTTTAAATATTCCTAGCCAAGATATTTTGAGATAGGATATTGATACATCCGTTGAGCCTAGCATATGTAACGCTCTCCAAATATTAGGCAGTGTATTACTCACACCTACTTGGGGAACTACGGGGTTATGCACTGATAGTTATTCGATAACTATGAAATGACTCACTCGAAAGTTTTCTATTTTTTAATTTAACTAAGGTCAAATAGAGAATCTCGAAATGATGATATTACACAGTTCTCTCGACTTGAGAATACTATTGAATTTCAATATGGACACTCCACTTTATTTAGTTAAATAATGGAATAACATCCATCGAACAACTATAGTTGAGTCTGAATTAAAGTATTGGAAGTGAAACACCATTTAATAGAGAATTCATGTCTAAGTTATATGAGGTTAGTATCATTGCCAACAGTAGTCAACTCAAAATCAAAATATCTGACTACAGTAGTATGGTTAATAATAACTGTTATTATTGGACCACGGACATTGTGTTTGGACTAACCAAGCATAATGTGGAAAACAATGAAATTTTAAACAACATCAAATTTCATAAGTCCTAAATTGATGTAGTTTTGACGAAGAGAATTGCTGTAAATAATCATTACTACTGGGTATGCCGCTTAAAATTGTAAAAAAATTACTGTTAAAGTTGTATACGTGATAAATTCGTCCAAACCGTGACAACATTAGCTAAGGTGGCATGCGAAAGTCAATATTTGAATTATTCAATATTGATCGTTAACTAAATTTACACCTATAAGTCGCATAACCTCATTGCTGTTTTCTCCGATATACCACACGATTTATTTTATTTGTTACTGTTATAAATTAATTAATATTTATGAAATATTAATTAATTATCTGATGTATTGAGTGACACTAGTATTTTATAGGTATTAGTTGTAATTAAACGGGTGTGCATATAACATTTATCTATATACGTATCGATATTCGATATCAATATGAGTTTAAATTTTGATTTAAATGTATTAGATTACTTAATGGGTTTGCATAAGTTGTAAAGCCTATATAGCCACATGTATGGCCAGCCATGATAAGGAACAAAGGGGGCTTCAAATTCAAGTTTGAAATGGTAGAGAGACTTAGTAAATCAAGGAGAAAAGATCTCCTTCACTCTCTCTTTATAAACCACACTACCGATTATTATTTAGTTTGCTTTTTTGGTCTCCACTATTCTTCTCCTCACCCTGAGCTGAAATTACTCCATCATATCAACAATAAAATAGATTAAAAGGTAGTCCTCTAAGCCATTGTAAAGCTAGGAGCTAGAATCGAGATCGAATTTAGAATTATCCACCAATCAAGGTGAAAATATAAGGCCACGTCTATAAGGTAATCATCTATTATTTATGATTCCATATCATCATGTTAATGTAGATCTAGGTCATTATTAAATAGATTTATATGCACATATTTTGTCCTATATATATATGTATGTATGTATTTGAATTTGAATAAGTGTTTACATATAAATAGATCTATATGTAGATTAAATGTTTTATGTGTAATTAAAAAAATTGATTGTTTTCCCATGTATGTATGTATGGAAATTATAAATAATTTTTATTTTCATTATATATTAAAACAAATTTAAATTGATAAAAAAATTAGATTTAAATAAGTTTATTCATTTATAAGTAAGTACATTTATATACTGTAAATCATTTTAAATTAAATTTTAAACTATTTTATTTTTGATACCAAAGTTTATATGTATGTATTATTTAAATTAAATTATTTTAAATTAATATTAGTATGTATATTCAAAGTATATATTTTTATAAACTAATATTTTTTTATGAAAATAACATTTTGGTTTATTAAAAATATTATGGCCGAAAGGCATTTTAATATATATATATATATATATATATATAGACACGCACTCTTAAAATAATAATTATTTTTGTAAATTATAAATTATCTAAAGTATTACAAATTTTATTTTGAATTTTAATATGATATATATTTTATATTTTATTTTGAATAATTAAACTCTAATCTGCTTTTAAATTGTTTTACCAAGTAAACACTTAGATAGTTTGAAAAATATTTTAAATTTTAAAATTATTAATATGGTCATAAAAATAATTTAATTTAAAAAACCCAAAATTACTATTGTATTTATATAACTTTTAAATAATGTTTTAGAGAGCCAGTATGCATTTAATGGGGCAAATGTGTCCGAGTGTAAATTCTAACATCTACAAACAGTCACATTAACTATGTACATTTCTTATATGTTGCAAATGCGCTATACGTATATAAGTGTATTTGATACACCTATAAAATATAGCTCAATTAAATTAAATACTTTCTTTTATAAATAAAGTAAATAAAATAAATATTTATTTAAAATATATTAGACTGGATCTAAAATTAGTTAAATTTCATAGGCCCAATAAAGATCTAAAGATGGTAAAAATTTTGAATTCGACCATTTAACCTGGTGCGAATCGATCATGTTCCTTCATGGTATCAGAGCCTAATAGCATGTTCGTTTTAAATTAACAGTATTATGGTTATCTTATTAAAGTCTGCTCATTTAGTAGGGTGTCTAGAATGGGAGTATCTAACGTTGGGTTTGGGTAATAAAGTACTATACCCTACCTGGCTGTTGGCCTGGCATGATGGATGAAGTAAGCTCAAAGGTTAACCCCAATATAAAGGTTTGAATCAATTTTAGGTCTTAGGCTAATTTTCAAAATATTTTTAAAAATATAAATTATATTTTAAATTTAAAAGTTAAGTTTAAAATATGGAAGAAAATTTATAAATGTTATAAAATATTTTTCAAAATTGATTTGATTAATTAGTTATTTTCAAAATTTAATATTAATAATTGGATTAATTAAATAAATAAATAATTAAATGTTAATTAATTAAATTAAACTATACATAAAGATACATGCATATTTATCTTGAAATATTTAAGGTAAATAATAATTTTTTTGCAAAATTAATTATATTTTAATAAAATCTGTTTTAATTAATTAAATTAATTAAAAGTTAACCAATAAATAATATACATGTATAATGATATATGTATGTATATACAACTATTATAAACATTATATTTAATATTCAATTTTAAAGTGTTTAAAATGAATCAAATTAAATTAATTAAAGTGCTGATTAAATAGTTAATTAAATTGATTAAACATGATTTGATTAATGAAATCAAAATCATAATTAAATTATATATGATTTAATTAAAAGAATGAAACTATAAAAACACAAATTAGATTTAGGGAATAAATACATATGTATACCATGATATCAGATGTGTTTGGCACTTGAATCGTGAGAGTTTTTCATAAGACATACATTATTCCATAAATCGATATCACACAAACAAATATGTTAAAGATTATGAATCTCTAATATAAATGTTATACTCTACCATTTATATAGTAATAAAATACTTCCATACTCTATAGTTGTTGAGAAAACTCAAGCTAGAGATGTTATTGTGATAGTGGTATTATTAATATATTGACTAGGCGAGGTAAGATCACTATATGTGTTAGTTGAGCATGTACTTGTTAAGCAAACTCAAGTTACATATATTATACTTTGGTCGTCACGAAATGGTAGGTATGAGTGAATAATCTTTTTCGATTTGTTGAGCAAACAAGGTCGAAATGAGATTAGGACATGGACCATATGTTAGGAGTTGTATATGATACAACCGATAAGATGTTACCTGTCTCTTGTGGGCTTACGACATGTTGAGCAAACTCAAGGTCAGAATTCCTTGGCAGGCAAATTCTAACGCTCACTGGAAAAGCTAATAGACTTCTATATTTCTCTTTTTCATTTTGGGAAATATAAAAAGCTTGTGGGAGGTTACCATTTAACTAATAATAATATAAGAACTTTCGTTATGTATAAATTAAACTAATCTACTTTAATAAATTTTTACAACCAATAAAATAGATAAAATGTTATCGGTTAAAATATACAAACTAAATGAATTATGAATGAAATATAAATTTAAAATATTCTTACCAATAAATCTTTTTTTATGTTGTTATTCCAAGACCCATACAGGCGTTTAATTATACAAATACCGAATACATTCATAACTTGGTCACTTACTTGTTTATTTGTCCGAGACTGTGCATTTTCTTCTATGAGTATCGAACTCTAAAATAATGAAAGGATATGGGTATTTTATTCATATACAGTCACATATAAACGTTATATGGTGAATGGTTACTATTACGAAACAAAAGTGAAATTAGTACATTTGAAATGAGTAAGTAAACTATAATGCTAGATTGTGTATTCAATATGATTGATCACAATTATTCTGTTAAAGGTAGCACTAGACCAAGATCTATAGTATAAACCTCGAAACTCGATCACCGAAAGTTAGTTTGATTAGCTTACATAAAATACAACTTATTCGATATCCTTAAATATTAAGAATCATCCAATGCATTTCTGTAAAGAGTTCATTATAGTCTTGTAGTGATGATTTTTTTTTGAATGGTTCGACCATTTGGAAAAGAAACCGAATGTACGAGAGTGAATGTTACTAGCACAGTTGGGATGAAGAGAGTGAATGGTCACCTCTGCTATATGGATAGATATTATAAATGAGAATTGTTTAAAATACTAAAGGATATTTAGTAGAGAATGAGAAATTTCATTTCTATTCCAAATGTATTTCATATAGAAAATAGTTTTCTATAAAAAAAAATTCTTCGAGTTCAAGACACTGTTACAGCGTACAGATTTTTAAAAAATAAGTGGTTGAATGTAGTTTCATATTTCATGGCGTGAATAGTTGGAGCATACCATATAATGCTTCTTTGTGGTTGCATCTAGTTAGGAAATTGTTTTCGTAAACATATCAAATATTATTTATGAAATAATAACTACTTTTCAATGTGAATATTATAAATTCATTATAAGACAAAACTGTAATAATGGTATTTGTTTTCACAACAAAAGTGATGAATTAGAAAATACAGAAGTATTTGAAATTTCATAATTATTTTGGAATTATGGACAAAGCCACAGTTTTGAGAAATAATTCCTTAATCATATGATTATAAATCATATGGTACTAGTGAATTTTATCTCAAACAATTAAGGGCAAAACACCCATCAGTGGGAGCAATGTAAGAGTTGATGAACTCTTCGGATTGATACATATAGATGTATATAGTCACGGTCTAATAATACCAAAAATTAACCATTTACTTTGTTAAATTCAAAGATGGATTATCAAAGAAATGAATATGTGTATTTGATATATAGGTATTGCATTTCTGATCATTTCATTTAATATAAAACGAAAATAGAAAACATAACATGCAAAGGAAATAAGAAAATATAATTGATCAAAATAGGTGAGTTTATTGGAAAATAATACCAAACATACCCAAAAATTAATAAATAAATTCAACCTCAAAATTCACTCCTCTCTATGATACATAATGACATATCGATAAAGAGTAATCGCACTTTGTTGAACAAAGTACGATTGATAACAAGTGAAGTTGAGTTAATTTCTTTATGTAAGGTCGTGTACTAAAGAGTTAATGTAACGACCCTAGATTTTAATTTAATTTAAATTAATAATTTATTGAATTTTGGAGTTAAATTAAGTAATTAAATGAATTTTTGGATAAAATTAGTAAAATAAATCGATAAAATGGAAGCGAGTTTCCCCGATCGTATATGAGTGAATTTGAAAATAATAAATATATTGATATATATTCTATTTGAGTTTAAATTGTAAAATAAATGATGATGATAAATATTAAAGTAAAATAAATAATTGAGTTTATAAAATAATAAAAGACGATAAATATTAAAGTAAGATAACAACGAATATTGAAACTAGGAATAGAAAATAAATTTGACAAATTCAAATAGATATATATATATATATATAATAAGATAAATTTTAAAATATAAAATAATATATAGTTAGATTCAAACAACATAATTTAAAATAGAAATTTATTTACAATACAAAGTTAAAAACAAACAAGAAATAGGAATACAAACAAAAGAACTTACTAACACCTTTCAGCCGAAGTCAAGGATGGCCAAAGCAAAGAAGTTTAAATATATATATACACTTGCAAAAAATAAGAAAAAGAAAAAGTAACAAAACCAATACAACATCATACCCCAGCCGAGACAAGCTTGTAAAGCAAGTACAAACAAGAAAAAGAAAATATGTACAAAGCATGGGCAGGCAAGCCACTAAAATCATCTCAGCCGAGTTTGAAAGCTAAGAAAGTATATATGGTACAAAGCAATAAATGCAACATGCTTCAAGCATTTAATGAAAGCAACCTCAGCCATGATATTGTATAAACAAAACATCACCTGTACACTTCCTTTTTTCTCATATATCAACTTATTTCGTATACCAAAGGGCTGAGTAAATCCCAGTTCAAAGTTTTAAACAAGAGAAGAAAAAAATGAAGTGATATCATCTCAACCTTAAACAACAACCTGAAGCAAATATAAATTGAAGTCTGCAGACTGGAAAATAAAACAAGTTGAAGCTTTAAACAAAATTCAAAACTGCAAGCAAATCTAAACAACAAAGCAAGTTCTGTTCATCTTCTTAAATCGGTGAGTAACTTCACTCTTAATGGTTATGCTTATATATCTGTTGAATATTCATGTTGAGTAAGTATGGAATGAGTGAATGTTAATTTAATTCTAATTAGTACATATGAATATATGATATACAAGGCAGATGGATTAACAGAGTACTCCCTGTGTTCAGTTCCCAGGCTTGGGTTTGCAAAAGAAATTCAAAAATCTTTTTGTTTATTCTCTGTTTAAACTTAAGTTTTAAATAAAATTGTTTGTTTAACTACAAGTTTTAGTTTGGTAATTCATTCAAGTTATTAAATGTAAATATTTCTGGAAACCAAGATACTGAGTGAAACTTTAAAATGGTCAAATTTCAAATCTCCTAATTTAGAAATTCAGGTTTATAACTTAAATCCTTAAACTAAAATTGGATTTTTAAAGCAAGAATCAAAATTTTTAGATGGGGGTTTAAGAAGCAGTATGGGTTTGTTCGAATTTAGAAATTTTGGCATTCTAAGGCGACCCACTGTCTCGTGTTGATTAAGTCTTGGGTTGGCGATAGAGGGGCCTTCGGTGAGTCGAGGAAAAATGGTGGGGTGGTCAACAGTTGGTCATGGTGGCGGCGGCGTGAGGTTTTCATTTCTAAACCTAGTTTTGTGAGGAGTGGGGATTTTTGGTTCATTCGTCATCCACGAGGGATCGAGTGTTTCGCGTTTTCGTGTGCAGGAAGAGGAGGTGTCGAGGGGTTTGTGACATCCCGGAATTTCTGACAATATCAATTTAATAATCTACATTTAAAATTAAATTGATTTGATAATATATGTAAATTAAATATGAATTGATTTAATAATTCTTCTTTTAATAAACATTTAAATTTTGAATTGATCTTTTAAAAGCTAATAAATTGTTCTCTATTTATAATGAATATATATTTGTATATATTGTAGATAGGAGAGCTTCGTTTTAAATTTAACTAATAAATTTATGTTTCAAATTCTAATATACATTTTAGTGATTTGGAAATTAGGATTTATTTAATATTTAACTTTTAAAGCTATTTAATAAACAACTATATGGGTTTAAATACTTAAGATAAAAGTTTAATAGTTTGAAAACTTATTCTAGCTTTAGTTTAGATTTAAATTTATTAACAAAAAGATTTGTTCTATTTTTCTTTATATAGCTTGATAAAAATATGATTTAAAATATATTTAAGTTTAAATACAAATTTGTCAAATGATAC
This sequence comes from Allium fistulosum, assembly GCA_030737815.1. Lineage (NCBI taxonomy): Eukaryota > Viridiplantae > Streptophyta > Magnoliopsida > Asparagales > Amaryllidaceae > Allium > Allium fistulosum. The sequence continues at coordinate 876,069,629 of CM060906.1, forward strand.
TTTAGTATATATCTTATAAAATAAGTAGTTTATAGTAAAGCAGATAATTTCTTTTATAAATCGGTTCAAATTAATAAATGTGTTATTTTTTAAAAAAAATACTATTAATAAATAAAAATGTACTTACAAAATAGATAAAATAAAATAAATATATATATAGGAATATACAAGACTAAATAAATCTTAAAAATATCGAAATAAAAGTATAAATCAATTATATGGTTATAAACATAAGTATAAATGTATAAACATAAGAAACTATGATAAACACTTAATTTAAAATTTATAACATGACTTAAACAAAAGGATATGAATGTAAGGTAGGATGCAAGACAAGAATTAACAAAGTAAAAATGTGTATGCATGTAACCTGTACATAGTATGCAAGGTAAAAATAAACAAAGTTTAAAGGAATATCTATGTATCTATACATAAGAAAAGTATTGAAAAGAAAAAAATCAAATAGTAGCAAGCCTGTAAACAAGATAAGGAACCAAGACTGAAAGGACATCATCTCAGCATAAACTTAAGTCAACTAGAGATGTTTAAAAATCATTGCCGTGTTTACAAATCTCTGGCAAAGATAAAAAAAAAAAAAAGAACAAAAGAAAACAAGTGTGTTCAAGTATGTTCAAATAAATATAGAAAGCATGCAGGCTTGGGAAATAAGACAGTAAAAATACTTTTAAAATATGTATAGGTTGGATAACTATGTAGATGGTACAATAGTAATAAATGCTAGCCACAATATGTATATATCAGCCTCCTTAAGAAATAAAAATCTCTGACCATAATTAATAAAATTTTGTACAAACAAATAAACAATCTTGTAAACACTTATCCATATATCATATCTTCTAGTTCATTTCGTTTATCAAAAATAAGCAAACCAGAAGAAAAAATAAGTGAGCACTTCCATTTTTACAAACTCATTCCAATCAGTGATCAACCTCTCTTCAAACCAGAAAACTAAATTCTTCAACCTGTTATTCAATTCTAGAATCAAACCATTTACCTAAATCTGTCACTCTTTTCAAATCAAAACAATTTAAACCTGCATGCATTTTAAACCTGTTCTTTGCAAACCCGAGAAGTTATCAAAGCATATTCCAGTTAAGCACTCAAGCTTTAAGGTTTAAGGCTGTTTCAAACTTGGTTCTGGTGCTCTGTTCTTCATTCCAGAGAACTGGTGAGTAACATTTTTATAAAAAAAAATGCAAGTATAAAATTATATTGCTTGATTTTCTCTGGAAGCAAGTAGGGCTGTGGATATGTTTAAACTATGTGGATATGTATGTCAATGTTTTGTTGTTATGGTTAAGATGTTCTCTGGTTTTAAATTCCAGGTTCTAAATAAATTCTTAAACCAAATACTCATGATCAAATCTTCATTTGTATTTAAGTCTAGAACAAATTATGTTTGTTATATCATAGATTTTAGATTGAAATTTGTTTGAGTCAAAAATAAATTGTATGTTCTCTGGGAAAATATATAGCAACAGTGCAAGTTGTTCTATGTTAAATCTCAAACATATTAATGCACTGATCTGAGTTTATAATCTGAAAACTTATTCAAAATTTTGATTTTTAAAACTAAATTCACAATTTTTAGTACTGGGTTGAAGATGCAGTTCTTGTTTGAACTGAATTGGGGAATAGGGTGTTTTCTGGTGATCTCGTTAGTTTGGGAGGTCGTGGGTCTTTCTGGAGGAGGAAGGGTTGTCAGTGGCTAAGGGAAAATTTGTAGGAAGTTGATCAGAGTTGTGTGGCAAAGGTGGTTGGCCGAGGAAGTCTGTAAACCTAGTTTAACTAGGTTAGGCAAAATCGATCACCGCGACTTGTAGGAGCGATCGAGTTTAACGAGATTTTGGGTTATGCTAGCTGGAGCATTGACGAAGAGGTAGTCGGAGTTTCAGACCTTCTGATGGTCGAGGTTGCAAAGGCGAGGCCGTTTCCAGGTTTTGTCTTTGTGTCCAGATTTGGGTTTGACAACTCGTTCTTGATTTCGAGTGGATAGTGGAGTTCTGACAGTCGAAATTTGATCGAAGGATGATCGTCGACATGGGTAAAGTTTCAGCGTTGATCGAAGTTGGATGGAACCCCTGTGCATGTGCACGTGTTCTTCCATTGTTTGGTGAAGATGGATTAGAGCAGAGGAATGGTTTCTGGTTTTTTTTTTCCGAGTCGATTGAGGGGGTTGCTCGAAGTATGGTAGGGTCCGACTCGAAGCATTTTGCGTAGGGCTCGGGTAGTTGTTGTTTTGCACAGGTTTTACAAAACCTGTTATGTTAGTTTTGAATTCAAACTGAATTTTAATGACTAAACAAAGTTAAAATAAGTTTGTATTAAGATTGAATATAAATTCCAGTTTGAAGATAGTTTGGGAATTAAGACTTAAATTCAATTTGTTTAATAGTTTAAAAGTGTAAGTTTTTTTTTTAAAAAAAATAGATTTTTTGAAATATAAAGACAAAATTTAGACAAAGCTTTGAAACCTGGATCTAATCTCACATTTGAATTCCAGATTTGAAATTAAATTAAGATTTATAAATTCAAATGTTTACAATAAGTTTAAATGTTAAGTATTCTTTTAATATGTAAATTTCAAGAGGATTTGATAACCAGGATATCACTCCAACATGTAAATTGAAAAGTTGTTAAATTTTAGTAGTAAGCCTTATATAAGATATAATGGTTTTTATTCTAAATCTTGGAAAATAAATGAAATTTAATTGTAAATTGGAATGAATGTTTTTAACATATTATAGGTGATAATCCAATCATCTAATAGAATGAGTTTACCTTAAATTTAAGAAATTAATGATTTGTAGTAACTAAGTTAATAACTTTAAGTTTAAAGTTATTAATTAAGGTTAGAGTAAATTCAGTAAGGAAATATTAAATTGTAATTAGGAACTAATTAAGTTACAGTTAAAACTTAATTAATTAAATAATTAATTAATGGGATTATTTTTAATAATTAATTAGATTGATAAATTTAAAGATGATCATTTGTGAAATTATTTGAAAGTAATTACATAATGGAAGTAATTAAGGAATGAATTACTTAATATAATTAATGGAGTTTAATTTGATTTGTTAAAGTTAATTAATTAAGTTTAATTAATTTAAATTAATCATTGGATGATTAATAAGTAGTTGCTTAATGTAATGAATGGAGTATAATTACATAGTGAAGTAATTAATGGTAATTACTGTATGTAATTAATTGAAGGAGTTTTAAGTATGATAGTAATTCGAGTTAAATTGCTTTGAGAAATTAATCGAGGGATTAATTGGGAAAATTAATTAAGGAGTAATTAATTTATTTGATGAAGTAATAAAGGGCAGTTAATTACTGAAAGGTGATTAATCAAGATTGATTAATAATATGGTTTAAGTAAAGATTAATTACTTAATTTAATTAATTTAAATAAATAATTAATTGAAATGTAATTAGGGATCAATAAATTACATAGTTAATGTTGTAATTAAGGATTGATTAATTAAGGTTAATTAATCCATAATAAGTGATTTTGAGTAATTAATTAATTGTAATTAATAAAGGATAAATGTAATTAATTATGGTTAATTAATAAATAGAGTAATTAAAGGTTAATTACTGTTTTTGGTTAAAGATAATTAATTTGTGAAATTAATTGGAAGATAATTACTTGAATATAATTAAAGGATAATTAATCCAGGATGATTAATTAAGATGGAAATCTAAAGAATGATTAATTAATTGATTTGTAGTTAATTAATGGTTAAGTAAGCAGGATTTATAGAATGAAGTAATTAATTTAATTTACTTTAAATTAATTAGAGATAAGTAATTAATTTAATTCATTTTAAATTAATTATAAATGATGTGTTATGAATCATTGTTTATGATGGACGATATTGATTTCCTTGAATGGTTTGAATTCTCTGATAGGAGATAATTAATGCTGTGTGATATGGATTTTCCATTATGTGATATTGTAGATTATCTATCTGTGATATTGTGAACTATCTATCTGTGTGTATATAGATAATTAAAATGAATCGTTTTAACTTTAAAACAACTTGGCCTTAAAAGACACGGTTTGGATTTCGATGAGACCGGGATCGGGTTTCCGTATACCGGGATTCCAGGTCTGGAGACCCGAATACCACATCGATCCAAAATAACGTTAGGTCGTGAAATCCAAGTGGAGCAAGTGAAGACTCGAGGTATAAGAACTATTCGTCAGTATAACTCTGTGGGTGATTCCGTAATGAGTTTGACGGGATAGTACTTATAGATTCGAGATGGTGATTCAGAATGCAAGGGTTATTGTCGTTAACTCTGAGGGTGATTCCAATACGAGTGTAACGAGATAATGCCTTCGGTTTCGTTCGAACCCGGAACGAACTTGTATGGATTGAATGCTTTCAGAACATCGTCAGGCGGACGATGAGCATTCTAAGTGATGAGTTCTGACAAGGTAATCGTGACCTCAAGCCTCATCAACCGGGAATGGCTAAAACAGGGGAGGTGCAGCAAGGCTTCGTGGGTAGCACCCACTTGAGAGCGAGATATACCCCTGTCTAGATGTCCCTTTTTATTTTCGGCTGTGTGGGCAGTTTTGAGCTCCAACTGCCGGGGTTGTCTTGTTCGGGACTGTCCAGTAAGGGATGGTTCCGGCCTTGTGTTGCAGGGGAGCGGGCGTACTCCTCGGTACGCTGATCTAGGCCAGGTACTGTGACGGGCGGTACCCCAGTAGCCCTGCCATTGTTGGAAACCCATTTTCCCTACGAGACCCTACGGTTTTGATTGTATTACCCACTTTGTGGCTAGTATGCTGGAATTTAATAGATGTAACAATTTCAGCTATTTTCTATTTACTTGAAAACCCTAGACACTATTATAATATCACTGAATTTTCTATCAAATGTTTTGGTTAGCGTAAGGTAAAAACTTACCCGTGTTTATTTGTGGGAAGTCTTACGTGATACCTTTGTTTTCAACTGATTTTCAAAGTTAAACAACTTTAACCCTGTTACTCATACCAGACCCATGTCTGACCCGAAGTTTATTTCTGTTTTTCATAAACTCTCGGGTACCCAAATTTTTACGGGTAGCCAAGGGATTCAGGTTAGCTTTGACGAATTGTGGAGGAGCAATGGAGCAGGAGGCTTCAGCGTTATAGATATGTATAGTGTTCCGCTGTGTTGGTATCTCTGTATTGTGTTGTATCGAGTTGTATTAACTAGACAGGTGTTTATAACTGTCTAGTATGTGATGTATTATCTGTGTGACTCTGATGTATATGATATTATGTATTCTCTTATGTGATATATTATATTTTATTCGTTCCGCTGTTGAGATTCTGATGTTGTTTCTTCTTCTTCTTTATCTTTTCTATTTCTCACCCCTTTCTTTCTTAAAAACGGCGTGATTTTCCGGTAGTGGAAAGTTGGGTCGTCACATTTGGTATCAGAGCATTAGGTTGAGTGAATACCTAGGCTCTGGAGTGGTGTCTATCTTGAGAGAGCGTACTTGTATTTTTTGATATATATATTTATATATTTCTACCTATCTGTTGGGTTACCTGTTCGGGTTTTCCAATATAAGTTATAAAGGTAGATGGGGTAGTGGTGTGTGTAACACGGCTACCAATGGTTGGAGTTTGTTGAGGTTGGAAGTGTTTCTACCGAGACGATAGACCTAATACCGTCTCGAGTGAATTTTGTTGTGGTGTAAGGATTTCACCAATTTCTGAAGGGAATTTGAAGAGTTCAGAGTCCATCTTTGAGTAGAATTTGGATTCTGATAGTTGAGCAGAAGCTAGTGATGGTATCTTGATACCTTAGGAATTAGTAGCTGTGTGATGAGACACAGTGACTATGGATGTTTCCAAAGATATTTCTTTGGAGCAAGTTAAGGAAGTGTGTTTGCATCGGTGTAGAGGCTGAGTCCAGCTGGGTGTTTTGTTTGGCTTTGAGGCCTGAGTTTCTCAAGAAGTTTTGGATTAGGAAGTCTTTGGCTTCGGTGGCAGCGTCATAGTTTAGATTTGTTCTGTGTGCAGGCAAGGAGGTCATCTGTCAGCAGTTTTCTAGAAGAGAAGTTCAGAAGCAGCTGTGTGGACCCATTTCTTCGATGGATTGGCTAGATAAGCTTGAGCTGTTCTGATTGATAGAGAGAGAGCAGTTTTCTTTGGATATTAGATTGGGTTGATCGCAAAAGTGACTTGCGATAGTTGAGTGTTTTCTTGGTTAGTCAGAGATCTTTCGGGATTTCTGAGTTTTCTCTTTATGGATCGGTTGAACCATATTCCTGGGAGGTGTTGTCCAGTTGGTGCTCATGTGTATCATCAGCATTTTCATCTTCTCCGGATCAGAGTTGTGCAGCGGAAGCAGTTTGGGAGTGCATCTGTGTATCTTTTCGGATAGGAAAAGTAAGTCAGTCTTCTGGTGTTTGAGGAGTAGAGTTTGTGTTATTGGATTGATCGTGAGTGGATCAGTTTGATGAGTTGTTTTTGAGGCATCAGCGAGAGTTGAGCTGATCAGTAGGGATGGAGGCAGCCCAGGATCGTCAGATGAGTTTGTGGATAAGAGACGGAGGAATTTGGATTTCGAAGACGGGGATTTGATTTTGGATAAGCTTTCTCCGACCGAAGGAGCTTTAAGTTTAGTAAGACTGGGAAGTCAGCTCCGAGATATCTTGGATTTTCTCTTGTTTTGGTGAGGGTAAGTGTTTGATCTTCTGGATTGGATTGTCAGTTTGGATAACTGGAATTCGACGTGTTTCACGTATCTCTGAGGGAGTACGTGTAAGATCTATCTCTGGTTGTGGAGCCAGCAGTTTAGGGAGTTTGGGTTGCGAGTCAGACTTGTCTATAGTCTGATATCCTGTCTAGTGGTGTAGATCTAGATGAGTGGTAGTTCTGTAGCTTAGTATTATTGATTGTTTGGATTCTATAGAGCGAGTAATCCGGTATTTATACTTGGGGAAACTCGGCAGGATTCTATCCAGTATTTTTGTCTGGATAGTTAGTTTTGATTGTTTGTTTGATTGGATGTGTTGGTTGCTATGGTTGTTAGCCAATAATTAATATATGCTTGTGTTTTAAAATTAAATCTTTAATAAGATTATTAAATTACCTTTGTTTTAAATTTCGGGGACGAAATTCTTTTAAGAGGGGAGGAATGTGACATCCCGGAATTTCTGACAATATCAATTTAATAATCTACATTTAAAATTAAATTGATTTGATAATATATGTAAATTAAATATGAATTGATTTAATAATTCTTCTTTTAATAAACATTTAAATTTTGAATTGATCTTTTAAAAGCTAATAAATTGTTCTCTATTTATAATGAATATATATTTGTGTATATTGTAGATAGGAGAGCTTCGTTTTAAATTTAACTAATAAATTTATGTTTCAAATTCTAATATACATTTTAGTGATTTGGAAATTAGGATTTATTTAATATTTAACTTTTAAAGCTATTTAATAAACAACTATATGGGTTTAAATACTTAAGATAAAAGTTTAATAGTTTGAAAACTTATTCTAGCTTTAGTTTAGATTTAAATTTATTAACAAAAAGATTTGTTCTATTTTTCTTTATATAGCTTGATAAAAATATGATTTAAAATATATTTAAGTTTAAATACAAATTTGTCAAATGATACTTTAGTATATATCTTATAAAATAAGTAGTTTATAGTAAAGCAGATAATTTCTTTTATAAATCGGTTCAAATTAATAAATGTGTTATTTTTTAAAAAAAATACTATTAATAAATAAAAATGTACTTACAAAATAGATAAAATAAAATAAATATATATATAGGAATATACAAGACTAAATAAATCTTAAAAATATCGAAATAAAAGTATAAATCAATTTTATGGTTATAAACATAAGTATAAATGTATAAACATAAGAAACTATGATAAACACTTAATTTAAAATTTATAACATGACTTAAACAAAAGGATATGAATGTAAGGTAGGATGCAAGACAAGAATTAACAAAGTAAAAATGTGTATGCATGTAACCTGTACATAGTATGCAAGGTAAAAATAAACAAAGTTTAAAGGAATATCTATGTATCTATACATAAGAAAAGTATTGAAAAGAAAAAAATCAAATAGTAGCAAGCCTGTAAACAAGATAAGGAACCAAGACTGAAAGGACATCATCTCAGCATAAACTTAAGTCAACTAGAGATGTTTAAAAATCATTGCCGTGTTTACAAATCTCTGGCAAAGATAAAAAAAAAAAAAAAGAACAAAAGAAAACAAGTGTGTTCAAGTATGTTCAAATAAATATAGAAAGCATGCAGGCTTGGGAAATAAGACAGTAAAAATACTTTTAAAATATGTATAGGTTGGATAACTATGTAGATGGTACAATAGTAATAAATGCTAGCCACAATATGTATATATCAGCCTCCTTAAGAAATAAAAATCTCTGACCATAATTAATAAAATTTTGTACAAACAAATAAACAATCTTGTAAACACTTATCCATATATCATATCTTCTAGTTCATTTCGTTTATCAAAAATAAGCAAACCAGAAGAAAAAATAAGTGAGCACTTCCATTTTTACAAACTCATTCCAATCAGTGATCAACCTCTCTTCAAACCAGAAAACTAAATTCTTCAACCTGTTATTCAATTCTAGAATCAAACCATTTACCTAAATCTGTCACTCTTTTCAAATCAAAACAATTTAAACCTGCATGCATTTTAAACCTGTTCTTTGCAAACCCGAGAAGTTATCAAAGCATATTCCAGTTAAGCACTCAAGCTTTAAGGTTTAAGGCTGTTTCAAACTTGGTTCTGGTGCTCTGTTCTTCATTCCAGAGAACTGGTGAGTAACATTTTTATAAAAAAAAAATGCAAGTATAAAATTATATTGCTTGATTTTCTCTGGAAGCAAGTAGGGCTGTGGATATGTTTAAACTATGTGGATATGTATGTCAATGTTTTGTTGTTATGGTTAAGATGTTCTCTGGTTTTAAATTCCAGGTTCTAAATAAATTCTTAAACCAAATACTCATGATCAAATCTTCATTTGTATTTAAGTCTAGAACAAATTATGTTTGTTATATCATAGATTTTAGATTGAAATTTGTTTGAGTCAAAAATAAATTGTATGTTCTCTGGGAAAATATATAGCAACAGTGCAAGTTGTTCTATGTTAAATCTCAAACATATTAATGCACTGATCTGAGTTTATAATCTGAAAACTTATTCAAAATTTTGATTTTTAAAACTAAATTCACAATTTTTAGTACTGGGTTGAAGATGCAGTTCTTGTTTGAACTGAATTGGGGAATAGGGTGTTTTCTGGTGATCTCGTTAGTTTGGGAGGTCGTGGGTCTTTCTGGAGGAGGAAGGGTTGTCAGTGGCTAAGGGAAAATTTGTAGGAAGTTGATCAGAGTTGTGTGGCAAAGGTGGTTGGCCGAGGAAGTCTGTAAACCTAGTTTAACTAGGTTAGGCAAAATCGATCACCGCGACTTGTAGGAGCGATCGAGTTTAACGAGATTTTGGGTTATGCTAGCTGGAGCATTGACGAAGAGGTAGTCGGAGTTTCAGACCTTCTGATGGTCGAGGTTGCAAAGGCGAGGCCGTTTCCAGGTTTTGTCTTTGTGTCCAGATTTGGGTTTGACAACTCGTTCTTGATTTCGAGTGGATAGTGGAGTTCTGACAGTCGAAATTTGATCGAAGGATGATCGTCGACATGGGTAAAGTTTCAGCGTTGATCGAAGTTGGATGGAACCCCTGTGCATGTGCACGTGTTCTTCCATTGTTTGGTGAAGATGGATTAGAGCAGAGGAATGGTTTCTGGTTTTTTTTTTCCGAGTCGATTGAGGGGGTTGCTCGAAGTATGGTAGGGTCCGACTCGAAGCATTTTGCGTAGGGCTCGGGTAGTTGTTGTTTTGCACAGGTTTTACAAAACCTGTTATGTTAGTTTTGAATTCAAACTGAATTTTAATGACTAAACAAAGTTAAAATAAGTTTGTATTAAGATTGAATATAAATTCCAGTTTGAAGATAGTTTGGGAATTAAGACTTAAATTCAATTTGTTTAATAGTTTAAAAGTGTAAGTTTTTTTTTTAAAAAAAATAGATTTTTTGAAATATAAAGACAAAATTTAGACAAAGCTTTGAAACCTGGATCTAATCTCACATTTGAATTCCAGATTTGAAATTAAATTAAGATTTATAAATTCAAATGTTTACAATAAGTTTAAATGTTAAGTATTCTTTTAATATGTAAATTTCAAGAGGATTTGATAACCAGGATATCACTCCAACATGTAAATTGAAAAGTTGTTAAATTTTAGTAGTAAGCCTTATATAAGATATAATGGTTTTTATTCTAAATCTTGGAAAATAAATGAAATTTAATTGTAAATTGGAATGAATGTTTTTAACATATTATAGGTGATAATCCAATCATCTAATAGAATGAGTTTACCTTAAATTTAAGAAATTAATGATTTGTAGTAACTAAGTTAATAACTTTAAGTTTAAAGTTATTAATTAAGGTTAGAGTAAATTCAGTAAGGAAATATTAAATTGTAATTAGGAACTAATTAAGTTACAGTTAAAACTTAATTAATTAAATAATTAATTAATGGGATTATTTTTAATAATTAATTAGATTGATAAATTTAAAGATGATCATTTGTGAAATTATTTGAAAGTAATTACATAATGGAAGTAATTAAGGAATGAATTACTTAATATAATTAATGGAGTTTAATTTGATTTGTTAAAGTTAATTAATTAAGTTTAATTAATTTAAATTAATCATTGGATGATTAATAAGTAGTTGCTTAATGTAATGAATGGAGTATAATTACATAGTGAAGTAATTAATGGTAATTACTGTATGTAATTAATTGAAGGAGTTTTAAGTATGATAGTAATTCGAGTTAAATTACTTTGAGAAATTAATCGAGGGATTAATTGGGAAAATTAATTAAGGAGTAATTAATTTATTTGATGAAGTAATAAAGGGCAGTTAATTACTGAAAGGTGATTAATCAAGATTGATTAATAATATGGTTTAAGTAAAGATTAATTACTTAATTTAATTAATTTAAATAAATAATTAATTGAAATGTAATTAGGGATCAATAAATTACATAGTTAATGTTGTAATTAAGGATTGATTAATTAAGGTTAATTAATCCATAATAAGTGATTTTGAGTAATTAATTAATTGTAATTAATAAAGGATAAATGTAATTAATTATGGTTAATTAATAAATAGAGTAATTAAAGGTTAATTACTGTTTTTGGTTAAAGATAATTAATTTGTGAAATTAATTGGAAGATAATTACTTGAATATAATTAAAGGATAATTAATCCAGGATGATTAATTAAGATGGAAATCTAAAGAATGATTAATTAATTGATTTGTAGTTAATTAATGGTTAAGTAAGCAGGATTTATAGAATGAAGTAATTAATTTAATTTACTTTAAATTAATTAGAGATAAGTAATTAATTTAATTCATTTTAAATTAATTATAAATGATGTGTTATGAATCATTGTTTATGATGGACGATATTGATTTCCTTGAATGGTTTGAATTCTCTGATAGGAGATAATTAATGCTGTGTGATATGGATTTTCCATTATGTGATATTGTAGATTATCTATCTGTGATATTGTGAACTATGTATCTGTGTGTATATAGATAATTAAAATGAATCGTTTTAACTTTAAAACAACTTGGCCTTAAAAGACACGGTTTGGATTTCGATGAGACCGGGATCGGGTTTCCGTATACCGGGATTCCAGGTCTGGAGACCCGAATACCACATCGATCCAAAATAACGTTAGGTCGTGAAATCCAAGTGGAGCAAGTGAAGACTCGAGGTATAAGAACTATTCGTCAGTATAACTCTGTGGGTGATTCCGTAATGAGTTTGACGGGATAGTACTTATAGATTCGAGATGGTGATTCAGAATGCAAGGGTTATTGTCGTTAACTCTGAGGGTGATTCCAATACGAGTGTAACGAGATAATGCCTTCGGTTTCGTTCGAACCCGGAACGAACTTGTATGGATTGAATGCTTTCAGAACATCGTCAGGCGGACGATGAGCATTCTAAGTGATGAGTTCTGACAAGGTAATCGTGACCTCAAGCCTCATCAACCGGGAATGGCTAAAACAGGGGAGGTGCAGCAAGGCTTCGTGGGTAGCACCCACTTGAGAGCGAGATATACCCCTGTCTAGATGTCCCTTTTTATTTTCGGCTGTGTGGGCAGTTTTGAGCTCCAACTGCCGGGGTTGTCTTGTTCGGGACTGTCCAGTAAGGGATGGTTCCGGCCTTGTGTTGCAGGGGAGCGGGCGTACTCCTCGGTACGCTGATCTAGGCCAGGTACTGTGACGGGCGGTACCCCAGTAGCCCTGCCATTGTTGGAAACCCATTTTCCCTACGAGACCCTACGGTTTTGATTGTATTACCCACTTTGTGGCTAGTATGCTGGAATTTAATAGATGTAACAATTTCAGCTATTTTCTATTTACTTGAAAACCCTAGACACTATTATAATATCACTGAATTTTCTATCAAATGTTTTGGTTAGCGTAAGGTAAAAACTTACCCGTGTTTATTTGTGGGAAGTCTTACGTGATACCTTTGTTTTCAACTGATTTTCAAAGTTAAACAACTTTAACCCTGTTACTCATACCAGACCCATGTCTGACCCGAAGTTTATTTCTGTTTTTCATAAACTCTCGGGTACCCAAATTTTTACGGGTAGCCAAGGGATTCAGGTTAGCTTTGACGAATTGTGGAGGAGCAATGGAGCAGGAGGCTTCAGCGTTATAGATATGTATAGTGTTCCGCTGTGTTGGTATCTCTGTATTGTGTTGTATCGAGTTGTATTAACTAGACAGGTGTTTATAACTGTCTAGTATGTGATGTATTATCTGTGTGACTCTGATGTATATGATATTATGTATTCTCTTATGTGATATATTATATTTTATTCGTTCCGCTGTTGAGATTCTGATGTTGTTTCTTCTTCTTCTTTATCTTTTCTATTTCTCACCCCTTTCTTTCTTAAAAACGGCGTGATTTTCCGGTAGTGGAAAGTTGGGTCGTCACAGGGTTGGTGACCGGAGTCGCGTGAATTTTGGCGGTCGAGGTTAGGCGAACGGCGTAGTTCCAGGTTGTGGGTTTAGTTTCAGTTTTCACGACAGGTACTCGAATTTGATTTCGAGACGAAGATGTTGATCGGAGGTCTGGGAATGGACGTAGAGGTGATCATCGAGGGGTGGAGATGGTCGTGGATGACCGGAAGTGGTGGCTGGTGGCGTGCACGTGCACGGTCGAGTGTCTGGTTTTCGTTATGGTGACAGGGAAATGAAACTCAAAAATTGCTCGAGTAATTCTTCGTTTGGCTCGGGTGATTTCATGATTTGCCTCGAAGTAAAATAAGAGAACTCGAGTTGTTTGGTTTACAACATTTAACAGCGCCCAGTTTAAACTCGAATATATACTCAGGTAAAATACATTTTGGCCCGGGTAAATTTATAATTTTCTCGAAGTAAAAACACGAAGTCTTAGGTCAGTTCGCTTTCCAGTTTTAAACAGTGCAAAAATTAACAGTTTTAAAATTATTAAGTTTAAAAATTTTTAAATCAAGTTGAACTGAGTTTAATTTAAGTGTTAATTCCAGATTTTTGAGGAAAAGAAAAGTTATAAATTTAAATACTCTTAAATAAGTAGATATTCTGAAAATTATATTGATCAAATTTGTAACTATAAGTTTAAAGGCATTAATTAAAGTTTAAAAAATGGAATTTAGTTTGAAATAAAATAAGTTTTTGAATTATTATTTTTTTCTACTACTTTAAAGTGGTTAAATAGTTTGAATTTTAAAATGGAAGTTTCTAAAATGTTTTACTTTTAAAATTAATAAGGAAATTAAAGAATGATTTATTTAAATCATGAATAAATAATTTAGACTAATTAATAATTAGAAATGATTAAATGATGATTCCATCTAAGATAATTTCTTAAGAAAGCAATTAAAGAAATGTTATTAGTTAATGAAGATAATTAACTAGGAATTACTAGGTATCTAAATTAATGCGATTAATTTTGATAATTAATTTGATTAATTAATTAAGAAAATCAAATTTTAAATTGTTAATTACTGAATGAAAGTAATTAAGGGATGAATTTATTATGTGATTGGGTTAAAGGTTAAATTAATTTATATGATTAGTTAAGAATAATTTGGATTAATTAAGGCAATTGATTAATTAATATCAAATGATTTGTAATTAATAAACCAAGATTGGATAATTAATTCATAAGTAATTAATTTACTTGGAAATAAATTGAATTTATCAGGATTAAACGATTAATTGATTCTGCTTATAAATAACTATTGAATACTTGACTTTACTTATGAATGTTTGGATTCTATTGAATTGAATTTTTTGATATTCTGATCTGTGATGCTTGTGATATAGCCTGATATTGTGTGTGGTCTGTACTGTAATCTATTTATCTGTGATTTGTGATCTATAAATGAACGATAAGCGTATAGTTTATATCGCTTATCAACTATATCCTGTATTTTGTTATGTGATATTGATGTAGCACTATTGTGTGTGAAACCCCTGGACTACACTTTTACACACACAAATATGGATTGCACGTGGAAATCGATTAAGTCACAGATAATTTTAAGTTAATATTTTTGAAATTGAAATTTTAATTTCAATTGATTTTGAAATTGGAAATTTGGGGTTTAAAATAAAAAGCTTTTGAAATGGAATTTCAAATATAAAAGTCATTTTGAATAATTTAACCGAGTTTTTGAAAATTTAAATAATTAGATTTAAATTTGAATTCAAGTTTGAAATTAAATCTATGATTTGATAAAAGATGATATAAATGTGTTTGTATGAATCTAAACCATTTTAAAAGTATAAGTTGGGAATTTGAATTTAACCCAAGGATTTCAACTCGTATGAATGAATCAGATTTTCCGAAATGAAAACTGTTTGTTTTCAAATGATAAAAGCTTTTAGATAAGAAAAGAAATTCCAGTTTAAATTAAAGGAATTTCAAGTGAATTGAAAAATGGATTTTCCAAGTTATGAATGAATTGTTTTGAAAGCTATGAATTAAATCTGTCTATTTTTAACAGATTTAAAATGATGATTTGTTTAACCCATTCGAAATGAAACTGTTTTGAAAGCTATTAGTTAAATCCTTGATTTAAAGATTTAACGAGTTAAATTGAAAGGGAAATTGATTTGGAAAATCTGTGAATGAATCTTTGTGAAATTAAGTGAACTTTGTGAATTGAATCTTTTTGTTTAAAAAGATTAAAATGGTAATTTGTTAAACCATTTGAAAAGAGAAGTTTGGGTTTAAAGTTGTGACTTAATTGAAATCCCAATATCCATATGTTTTTAAATATTTCGCTCACTATTCGGGTTAGCCGGGAAAGGACCTTTGGGTCGTATAACTCATTCCGAATAGTGATACGTCGTATATGGATAGCATTTGAAGACCGGTGTTGAAGACCGGATATTTTTCGAAAATGAAAGGACAACCTGTCGAATGTCTCTGCACTGAGTCGCGCCGGTATAGAGATTTATATCACTCTTTTGTGACGGGAAGTCCGGACGTGATTGAAAGTTATCCGGAATTGCAAGGGCTTCGTGAGAAGTGCCTTCGGTTCTGTTCGAACCCGGAACAGACTTGTATGGATACATGTCTGACATTACACTTTGAGATATAAAGCCGATTTCTTTCAAATACATATCTGTTGGTGGCGGAGAATTTATTCTCTTAGCTTAACACCCTTCTCTGAGACGTACGAGCTCAGAGGTTATGTAGTTGAAATTTATCAGTGATATATCCCAATTTGGTAATGTGGCATGCTGAGTGTTGCTGTGTGATGATCAGTGTTTGATCATTTGTGATATGATCATTTGTTTGATCTTATATCTTTGTGATCATAGGTTGATCATTTGTTTGACCCGAAGCATGGCTTTGTAGAAAGCGTTTATTTAGTAGACAACCAGGGTAATTCTCTTTTGATCGAATGTCGAATGCCTCAGGATTATCCTAGAAGCTTTATCTTTTCGCTTGATTCTCAACCTAGTGATCTTGACTCCACTCCGATAATTAGGGATTATCCTGATGTTATTGGTGAAGTCACATCTCTACCTCCTAAGCAGGAAATTGAATTCCGCATTGATCTTATTCCTGGAGCCCGACCTGTTGTTCTTCCTCCCAGACGGATGGCACCCAGAAAGAAAGTCGAGTTAAGGAAGCAGATTGAAGACCTATTCTCCAAGGGTTTGATTAGGCAGAGTTTTTCAGAATGGGGAGCAGCAGTGGTCTTTGTCACCAAATCTGACGGTTCTTTGAGGATGTGTGTTGATTATAGAGAGCTGAACAAGCTTACTCTTAAGAACAGATATCCTATGCTTTGTATCATTGATATGTTCGATCAGCTCTACGGAGCTAAAGTATCCTCTCAGCTGGATCTTGCTACCGGTTTTCACCAGCTTTGTGTAGTTGAGGAGAGCATTCCAAGACAGCTTTTCGAACAGAGAATGGTTTCTATGAATGGTTATTCATGCCCTTTGGATTAACCAATGCTCCTGCCTTCTTTGTTGATCTTGTGAATCGTGTTTTCCACGATGTTCTCAACAAGTTTGTCCTGGTTTTCGTTGATGATATTTTCATCTTTTCTAAGTCTAAGAAGGAATATGAGTCACATTTGGGCTATGTGCTAGAACCTCTTAGGAGTCATCGGTTGAAAGCCAAAATTTCTAAATGCCATTTCTGGAGGCATGAAGTCTGATTCCTTGGGCTTGTTTCTGAAAATGGAGTCTCGATTGACCCGGTTTAGGTCGCTACGATTAATATAAGTCTATCCATCTTTCCTCTTTTGTAATTTAATTATCTTATCTTCCTTTCGAGCCCATCTTCTTAGCTAGAATTCTCTTTGATTAGGGTCCCTCTAAATTTGAATATCTATCCTTGTTCTAAAATCCATTCTTGAATCATTCTATGAGGGAGCATATTTGTAATTGATATAGAAATGTTTTATATTGTGTTGTTTGAGTTGTTAAGTTTGAATTTTGGGTTTTGATTAATTCGTCTAGCTAACGCTATCGATAGGAATTCCAAATCTCTTGAACAGAGCAAACTGACATAATATTGTTTTCGAAATTGGTAAATGAAATAATTTTATGTATGATTATATTTTATATATAAAAGTATAATTTTCTAAAATTAGATAGTTAAATTAATTGGTTGTTAGAAATGATAGTACTATATTATCACTTATTGTTTTGTCAACATTTCTAAACTGTTAACTATTGTTGTTTGCTATAAGGAGATGAAATTTTCAAAACATGGTTTATAAATCTGATTTGCAAATGAAATGAATTCAAATTAATGATTTGAGAATTTAATTTTCGGTGCTACCAAATTTTTGAAAAATATATATTATTTGAAAGTATTTTCGAATGGAAATTGTTTCCAAAGAATTTTAAAAGAAGTAAGTCAGTACTCTCCTCTTATGTCGCTGGAAAATAATTTCGATGATGACTACAGCATCATCGACATTCATTTTCGAGTCTCAAAGTGGGGAGACCACTTAGTAACTTTGCTCCACTTTTGTTTTGGAAAATGGATTTGATTTTAATTTCTTGATTATGATTTGATGTACAAAGTGTATGTGTGTGTGTATTTCAAAATGGTTTGAAGTGAAACCGGAAAATTAACTCTTAAGTTTTATGTTAAGTGATGGTTTTCAATTATTGAAATGAAGCAAAAAAATTGAATAATTGGAGTGTCTAAAATGAGAAATGGAATTGAAACAACAGGAAACAGTTGAACTAGGATAAAATTTATTTGTATAATACTCAATTGCATTCTAAAACATATATAACTTACCTGAAATATTCAAAAAATTGTAATGTGAATATGTAATTGAAGGTTATACAAGATAAAACTTAAGTAATAAAAATGTTCAAACTAAATTTTGCTTAGAAATGTTGTAAATAAAAGGTAAATTTTTATAGTGCTCAATTACATTCGGAACATTAATAAAACTTACCCGAGAAAAGTTTGAATGTAATGAGAACATGTAACTGAATAGTATACAATATAAATGTAAGTAATAAGATATCTAAAAATGAAATTTTATTATAGGAATTTATAAATAAAAATTGAGTGGTTATAATAAATTTTTATACACTTAATCTATGTTGCAAGATATGTTAAGTGAAATAAATTGAATAATAAAAAGAGAATGCTATTTTAGTAAATAAATATGAACTTAAGAAACTAAAATGTAATAAATAAATTCATATCTTTGTAAACCGTTTGTGATACAAGAGTAAATTACAAAGAATAGTTGAAATTGAATTATGAAGTGGAATTAACTTAAGTGACGTCAAATGGATTAAATAAATGAGTTAAATAAAATAAAATTTGTTTTGAAAAAAAATGAACTTAAGTTATAAAGAAAAGGTGAATGTGAATAATTTATGAATGAAAGTTAATTAAGTAAAGATGTAAGAAATTTGGAATATATATGTTATATAACTTGAAACTTGAGAAAATCGGAAGTAAAAACAAAAATACAAATATATATGTTATCCGTATCCGTTTGGTGATTTGTCGCTTATCCGGGTGCGTGTCCATGTCACTTTCTTTGCCATTGTTATTTCTCTAGCCTCGAAAGGTGAGCGATCACTCACTATTGACATTCATATGCTTAGTAAATTTATATTCACATGAAATGACGATTGAAATGCGTTGTTAAAATTTAATTTGTTAGTAATTAAATTATTGAGTATGATATGTTATTAGTTAAATTGTTTACCTATGTTAATTAACACATGACACCATAACCTGTTAATATATATATTATATTTAAATTGTTAATTATGATCATATTTTCCATTGATATGCTATGTCATTTCATGCTATTATTTTATTGTTCTCTCTGCAAGTTCTTTGTTAGTTAGGAAAATCACTATGGGTTGACATGATACATACCCGAACAATCTTATAGATTAGAGAAAGTTGTTATGGGTTGAAATGATAAACCCAAGCGATTTTATTGATTTTTTGAATTTTGGGATTGCGGGTTGAAATGATATATACCCGTAAATATAAAACTATTGCGGATTGAAATGATAAATATCCGTATCACTTGACCATAGGATAGAAAACTATATACGGACACCGTTGGTCTATTTTTGAAATGATTTCCAAAATTTTAAAAGAAAAATATGTGTCGAGAGCCAATTCCATCATATTTAGAAGATAGCTTTTCAAATCAAATTATTTTAATTAAATTTATTTAATTAAATTCTACGCGTTTCAAGCTCGCACGACCAAACGACAAGTCTGATCACTATGAAACTTGAAATCCTATAATAATTCACCATCCGATGAAACTGGTTTTGTCGAAATCCGAGACAGTACCCAAAAGGATTATTTTTACACGTTAATTAAAACGAGCTATTTTAAAAATCAATCTAATCACTTTTAAATTCAAATTTAAAAGTTAACAATTTTCATCCTTGTTTAAATAAAATTTAAGTTAACTTTTAAAATCATTTTCATTCATATTAAGTTCAAGATTCAATTATTTAAACAATTTCAAAAATTAAATTTAACAATTAAATTGTCAAATAAATCACTATATTGGAAATATAAGTTAATTAACTTATGAAATTTACCTTTCAATATTTAAAATCAATTAAATATTTTAAATTCAAATTTTATCTTAAACCATTTTGTAAATAAAAATATTTGTTCAAAATTTATACGACCAATGCTCTTACATTTAAATTCATAAACAAATCCACTTTAAAATAAAATGTTGGTTCAAATCTAGAACAACCAAAAGTTCTTACACTAAATACAAAGGTTACACTTCATAAATCAAAGCCCTTGGATAATTCAATTACGATGAATTCCAATATTGGAATTTCAAATGAATTTTAGCTATCAAACAATTATTGTATTTTTATCTAAATAATTCAACATTTATTATTCAAATTCAGCTATTGATTATAAACACATTCACTACACAAAATTTCATTTCAATACTTGTTATTGCCTAAGTCTTTGAAATTGGTTATTTCCAAAATTTCATTCAAGTTCATAGTAAATAAATAACATAAATAAAACACAAATTTTTATTTTCAACCATTTTTATTCAATAATCATATAAAATTAAATATTATTAAATGGTTAAAATATGGTCGTTACATGCCAGTTGAAAGACTGCACATAATAATTGTTCATGTGGGATCTTGTGCGGAACACTCCAAAGGAGTTTGAGACAAACCGATATCGGTTGACTGGATTGTGTTATGAACACAAATTTTGTAAACTAAATCAGTTTTATACATATATAAAGGTAGCTCATATGTTTGTGGAATTTATTCCATTGCACTAAGAAACAATTTTTGTTTCGCGTAGCGACAACTTCAAAATGAAGGAATTTCATTTAGAAATTATTGGATTTGGATGCAGCCCAATGTTGTAACTGATTACCAAGGATGAAATAAAAATGATAAATAGACACAATGCATTAGAATGTCCAATAAGAACTTGTATATTGAATAGAAACTATAAGTTGCATATCAATCTTGAGAAAATAATTTCTACGATTATCAATAAGCCATGAAGAGTATTGACTCTGTCATATGGAATGATGTACATATCTAGAATGGATTCTAAGTAAAGTATCAAAATATGGTTTGGATAATTGTACCTGAAGGGAAATTCTTTGTCAACCACAAATGTGTATTCGAGAAGAAGACCAATGCAATTGGAATATAGTAAGCAATGCTGACAAGAATAACATCCTAATTTCAATAGTTGAAATGGACATAATAGATTCATCATTCAATGCAATTAAGTTAATTTGGATTTTACTTGGAAAATTATCACTAATATGATTTAGAGTTTGGTATATTTGTGTTAAAACAGAAAATTCTAAACAATGATTTAGAATAGACTGTTTGCATATAATAACCAATTTGTCTCAAAGCCAGTGGGATCGATACTAATTTGTGGGTTTCAATATGATCCAAGAAATGGTATTAAAATATTATTTTATAAGAATCAGAGTTGAACAAATATTTTGATAGAAATATCGAATAGTTTTATTTTCTGCCAAAATGCAGAGGAAGTGTGTCAACAAGAAAGAACATCAAATGTATTAAAATATTTTTATAATTATAAGTAAATAAGAAACTTATGATTGTCAGTGATGTACCCAAGTTAAAATCATTATAGTTTCGTTGTTTAATACTCGATATTGGATTTGAAAATGACAGCTTTTATAGTCAGTATAAAAGATGTTAGGATTGTCCCAAATGATATACACAAACATTAGTTTAATATGGAGCATGTAAGATGGATTCCTTATGCATTGACAATGGGAATTATCCTATATGTTGTATTGTCTGCAATATCGCATTTCCTTGTGTACTTGATACATTGAACGAGTATCAAATTTGAATTAAGATCACTAAGTGATAGTTAAAAGTGTTCTGGAGTATTTATAAAATACTGGAGATTATTTATAGAAAAAAAGAACTCCTTATGAAGGAGCACTCGGACTCGAACTTCATAAATGATATCGAGCATAGTATGTCAATCCTAATTCATGTTCAATCCTAGTTAAAGAGCTTTAAGTTGGAAATGTTATAAACATAAAGTTGTGGTTGATTTAACCAAGAGGCTAAGTATATCGCCTTGAATAGCATCGTAACAATAGCAATGTATTTTTATATGTGCATGAATTTATAATCAAGCCACAGGTGATTCTAAATGTTGAGAATCCCATAGCACTATTATATGATAAAGCAATGTCATGATACAAATCACAAAAAAAACATAAAGATCACTAAAAGTTAAGAAACACACTTTGAAAAGTTCCACACGAACAAGGCAGTTTATCAATATTGGAGAAAGTTGATTGATAGAGTAGATAATTAAAACAACTTAGAATATCTATCACAAAGGGAATAACTCGACCAGTTCTGAGCAAATTAATCGAAGTGATGGGATCGAGATTCCTTAATTGGCCCCAAGTGCAAATGGGAGATTGACAGAATTAGGAGTATTCCATAGGGGCAATTCTACAATTTATTGTAAATTATTAACTTTGTAATAAAATCTCATTTAAAATAAAAGGTGTTTTTTATTTCTATTATATATTTGTCATATTGTGATATGTTAATTGATTATATAATTTAAGTTCATTAAATAAAAAATCCTTAAATGATATGTTATGTGATGGTAATTACAATGTGTTGTAATATGAAAAATTTATCATATTAAAAACAACATATTATTTGAATATTCCTAGTTTGGATGTTTCGAGACAGGTTATAGATGCACCCGTTAAGACTATAGTATGTAACGCTCTCCAATTGTTGGGTAGTGTATTTACTCATAACTGCTGGAGGAACCAAGGGATTACGTACTGATAGTTATTAGATAATAATGAAATGGCTCACTCGAGAGCTTTTTGCTTATTAATATAACTAAAGTACGTAACGCTCTCCAAATGTTTTGAGTCGCACAATTGCATCGGTAGATTATCCAAAATATTACATGATTTAATTGATTTATAATTGTTATAAATTAATTAAAATTTATGAAATAGTAATTATTTATTTGTTTGGTGTATTGGGTAACATTAATACTTTTTGGATATCATTAGCAATTAAATAGCTGCATTCATAAAAGTTATATATATACGGATGATATTCAATATTAATAAGCGTTTAAATTTGATTTAAATTTATTTAGTTACTTATAGGGTTTGAACAAGTTTTAAGGCCTATATTGCCCCATGTAAGACCGACTAAGATGAGGAACAAAGGGGGCTTAAAATTTAGGTGTTGGAATTTGAAATGGTAAATGGAGACATGGTAAATCAGGGAGATAAGATCCCCTTCACTCTCTATGTATAAACCACACTACCCCTCATTTGTTGGTTTGCTTTTTTGGCCTCCCATCTTCTCTTGTCTAGCCACCATTCCCATCTCCTCACACCAAGTCCAAAATACTTCATCCAACTAATAATAAAATAAATTAAAAGGTGGTCCTCCAAGCCGTTCTGAAGCTATGATCGGGATCGAATATAGGGCTATCTACCAACCAAGGTGCAAATCTAAGGCCACATCTATAAGGTAATCTTTTATTATCTACAATTTCATACCAGCATGTCAATGTAGATCTAAATCATTATTAAACGAATTTATATGTAAATATGTTGTCCTACACACACAATTATATAAATGCGTGTGTGTAACCGCACAAAAACACACATATACATACATACATACGTACACACATACACACACACACACATATATATATATATATATGTATATATATATATATGTATGTACATATCTGTATGTGTGTATATAATTAAAATTATACAATCATTTACATATGTATATAGTTGTGCTGTTAAAGCCCCGCTATAGCCCCGTAAATCCTCGCTATAGCTCATGGTGCTCTTCGACCGCTATGTTATTTCAATTTAGCGCTATTAAACAGTAGATCTGCTTTAAGTCCCACTACATTCTGCTGCACCCGCTAAATCAAGGCTTTTTAGTATCCGCTTTAGCATTGATTTGACTAGTTCTCTTTTAAATCAATTCAACAAAGTTAGGGTACTGACCTAATTTTAAGGCATAAGTACTCAATATAAGTAAAAAATCTATTCTAGTCACCAAACCTAGTCTGCATAAATCGTGATATTCTTCGGTTTTTTATATAAGATTATACAATTGTAACGACCCGTAAATTTCGATAATTTCAAATAGTTAATTTAATAAGATTTTGATAATTTAATTTGAAAGAAATAAAAATTGGAGATTTAGTAATGTAATGAATACTAAAATGAATGGTAACAATGTTAATTATTGATAAATTGAATGAAATTCCAGTAATGAAATAATGTAAATTGTATACTTGGTTATAAAATTAAATATAAGAAACAAGTGTAAATATTTAATTATTGTATGAAATAGATAGTTGATGGTAACTGAATAAAATCAATGTTTTGTAAGTAATTATAATATTGGTTTGGAAATGATAAACTTATAAAAGTGTGATTGAGAGTTAATGGCAACAATTATTATAAGTTACCTATATATTTAATCTATTAAATTGAATTAGAAATTAATCGCAATAAATCTAAATTAAATATTATGTTGATGTAAATTAAGATAATAATTGGAAATAATGTTAATTTTATTCATAATATGACAATTGGTTGAATAAAAAGAATGGAAATCAAGATTTATTAATTTATTGGAATTTAAAATTATAATAATTGAATTAATTGAAATCAAATGAAATTAATTACCTAAATATTACATTAATGGAAATTTAGATGAAATTGAGAATATTAATGCAATAAACCATGAAACAAAGTTAATTTCATCCATTTGATGATAATGGATTGAATAATAGGATGAAAGGTCAATTAAATTAAATTATTGAAAATTTAATTTATAATTTCTGAATTTAATGAAATTGAAATTTAACACTAAAATTGATAAATTAATCAACTTTAAATTGACATCTAAATTTGTTTAAATTTTTGTAAATGGTTAAGAAATCAAAAATGATAGAAGTTGTAAATTTTTAAATTTAAACTGAAAAAGTGACTTAATTAATTTAATATTAATTTAATTAATGTAAAAATAGGCATTTTGGCCACTGACTCAGATTTCGACAAAACCAGTTTCATCTAATCCGTAACAATGAATTATTGTAGGATTTCAAGTTTCGTAGCGATCGGACTTGTTGTTTGGTCGTACGGGCTCAAAACGCCTATAAATCAATTTAATTGAAATCAATCGAAATCAATTTGAAATAAGCTGATTTCAACATAACTTCTTCATATGATGGAATTTGAACTTGAAACCTATTCCATTGAATTTAAAAATATCGATAACATCTGTTTTGATATATGGGTTGACCCATTTTCGTACCGGAGGCAGAATGGGCTTTTCGGGTTGTTCGTCGTTCAAATCCAAATCAAATCTTATCTGTTCTTTCTATGTTCTGACCTACCTATAAATAGCTCGTTATAAACCCTAATTGTTCTCATTTCTCATTTACAATACGTACAATTCTTTATGTTCCTCCTTTCCAATGGCAGAAAGAAACTTCGAATCCCAAACTCTCAAATTCAATTTCAAAACCAATTCCAAAAATCAAACTCCTCAAACTATATCGAATTTTATATCAATCTGAAGCTCTCGACGAGCGCAATTCACTGGTGTAATTCGTTTCTCGAATTGGATCACCGTTTGTCTGGAATTCACGAATCAATTCTGACCGTCCATATTGGATTTTCGATGATCCAACGGTGGATCTGCACTCGATCGACGATCGGGCGGTGCCGTTGCGAAGGTGGTGACGAGCAGGCCCTAGATCTAGTGTTCGTTCACGCTATAAGTTAAGGGGATCGCCAGAATTCGCCTTAGATCATCGACGGCGACGGACGCTATCTAGTGAGCCGCGATAGGCCACGTGGGCAAGGGAGGGGAGCCTCGGCGAGGCCAAGGTAGTGACGTTCTCTGATCACGATGGAACCATCTGTGGTGGCGGCAATTTCACGAAAGAGGTGGCGGCTTTTTCCAAGTCGAACGAGATGTAGGGTTCGAATGGCTACAGTGTGCATGCGTTCTGCGTGATGACGTGGTATGGCTGACGTGTAATTATAACATTATTATTTATTTGTTTTAGAATTTAAATTATATAACTTCTAACATTAATAACTTCTACATACGGAGTCAGATTTAGACGCGGTTTGATCCGCTGGGATCGTATTGAAATGCCGGACACTTTGGCGCTGGTTTGGAGACAGTTCAAATTTTAGGCTTAAATTGAATTTAAATTCGATTTAAATTCAAAGGTGAGTGTTTAAACCCACTCACAACTTCTAAAATTTCTTATGTTTGTTAAATTAAATTTATGATGTGAATAGAAATTTATTTATGACTGTTTAGTATATTTTAAATCATCATCTCAGTTAATTTGAATTTATTTTGATTAATTCGTTATTTAATTTATTATTGAATATAAATTGCCAGTTAAATACCTGTTGTTGATTATCAGTTCTATATTGATATTTATTGATTGATTTGGATGATGATTGTGATGGATGTTGATTGTTGATATTGGATGAATGGATGTTTTATTTTATATCGTATAAACTGCAAGTTCACTATGGGTTGAAATGATACATACCCGAATGATATATAGATTAAGGAAAAATCGTTATGGGTTGAAATGATAGACTCGAGCGATTTTATGGATTAGATTTTTTCGGGATTGCGGATTGAAATGATATATATCCATAAATATAAAATTTTAAATTGCGGATTGAAATGATAAATATCTGTATCACTTGACCCTAGGGTAGAGAATTATATACGGACACCAGATTGGTTAAATTTAAATGATTTTGAATCCTTAAATTTTGCATTGAGTTAAATGATATTTTTGAAATAAAATTTGGGTTATATAAATCAATTTTTTTTGAATTTTGAGATTTATATTAAAATCGAATTGTTTTGAAAGATTTGTTGAAGGAATAAAAATTGAAATTTTATAGTGAATTTGAAATATAAGTGAAGTTTATCGAAATTGAGTTATTAAAATCGTTAAAGTATAACTTTGAAATATATTGAAATTTGAGTAATTAAATCGATGTTTCAATAATGGATTTAAGCGATATTGAATTTAATATTTATTTAGAATTCTGAATCGGAAAAATTTGAAATTGCGTTTTGGGACATTGAAATGGTCAAAATGCGTTGAAATGAAATTAATAGTTTAATTTGATATTAATTCCAAATTCATGTTTTAATATAAATTATTTTAAAAATATATTATTTCAAAATTTATAATTATTAAGATTCAAAGCATTAAACTATTTTAACCTGTATTAATTATATTAAATCATTTTAACCTATTTTAGACCATCTAATTTATTTAATCTAATTAACATGTTTTAACTTATTTTAAATCTAATTAATCCATTTTAAAGCCATTTAATCTATTTTAATTATATTTAATCGATTTTAAATCTATATTAACTATTTATAACTATTTATAACTATTTAAAACTATTTTCTTCTAAATTCCAAACTGAGTAAAATGGATGGGTTTATATTCAAATTCTCGATTTTTAAAGTGAATGTGGTTAAGCGACATTATAACCTAAGTTGGGATCTAAATAGCTATTTGGTTTAATATGATAATTTTGAAATGAGAGTTTAACCTATTTTGGAAATATGACTTTTGAAAGGAAATATAATTTCGAACTATGATTTCAATGTGATATAATTTTGGAAGTAAGTAATGATTTCGAAAGTGATATGATTTGAATTGGATATGATATTTTGATATCAATTATGAAATGATTTTGGAAATGTAAAAGAACCATCCGGTGTGTAATAAGCGATTGGTTGTTAAAGAGACTGGGATCAGATATGGGCATACTCTTTGTCGATACCGAAAACTACTTTGACAACTGTGTACGCGGTGGAGATTCCAGAATGAAGTAGGATGGTGGCGACGATGCTATAAGGTATATACGTGGACCTAACTTCCGTGAGTTGGCTTAAGGTGGCTAAAACAGGAGTAATTGACGGGCTAAGTGAGGTCATTCCTCCGATCGGGCACATTCCATCGATACTATATTCCGACTTTGCGATTTATTTGGTGGCCACCCTCGATTTTTTATTATTCGGGAGTGTGTTCCGAGTTGGGCGGTAGTTGCGGCTATGCGTTACCAATAGTCCGAAAGTGTAATTGGTATATCTACCCTGGCATTGCCTAGTTGTGTCATGTCACCTACCCTAGCGCGCCTTCTACGAGTTTGTTTTATGTCGTACCTATGGGGTATCCTCTGGCGATGCCAGTTTACGGGCAGTTACGGTACTATATAGACTATTGGCATTATAAAAATGTGTTAAGGGGGATATGGGTAACGCCTTAACGCTATTTTAATACTTTTACTTTACTGTAGACATATTATAATAGCATATTGTACTACATAGTAGATAGTTTAACGGATCCTTAGGAGATATGAATCCCGAACATCTCCTAAGTTACTGCACTCACATTAGACACTGGATAAGAGATGTCAAACCCCGTAAACATCTTCGATGCCGTTTACACTCATATTTATTAACCGTTGATTTAACTTCTATAAGATCTTTTAGTTCTGACTCGAGTGTTTTGTCTTTTCAATTCACTCGGGTCAGCCTGAGCATTTCAGGATTTGAAGACCTTATTTCTGGAGGATGAAGACGAAGATTTATTATTTACTATAGTTATTCCACTACATTCATACTGTTCCGCTGCAATATTTATTTATCTCTGATATGTGTAACTCCGATTTTGTATTGTATAAGTATAATCAAATGTTTTGTATACAGCTTCATGAACTATTATTTGATTATTATACTTTGTCATTCCGCTGCGAGATTCTGTTTTGTGTTTTTTCTTTCTCTGCTTTTTCTTATTCACCCGAATAACAATCCACCCTTCTGTATGGTTTGAGTCGACATGTGTGTCTGCTTAAAGCGTATAAAAAAGCGGGATGTTACAACAATATTCCCTTTTCCTACACAAATGATGTGTAAATGAGAATAAGTTAACTTTAAATATTTGGTTTTGTATTTATTGAGGCTTTTTATGGCTCAGTTGTTCCCCACTATATCCCCACTTTATCCCCGCAATAACATTTTGCACCTCCACCACTATGGACCGCTAAGCGCTTTAACTACACTAGGTATATAGATATATGTGTGTATATATATATGTATGTATGTATGTATATTAAATGTTCTATGTATAATTAGAAAAATGATTTTTTTTCATATATATATACACACGAAAATTATAAATAATTTTTGCCTTTATTATATATTAAAACTAATTTAAATAGATAAAAAAAATTGATTTAAATAAATATATTCATTTATAAGTAAGTATATTTATATATTTAACATCATTTTAAATTAAATTTTATAGTATATTATTTTCGATAGCAAAACAAATATGTATATATGTAATTTTATTTATATATATAAATTTGTATACATCGTCTTAAAATAATATTAGTATATATACATATTTATAAATATATTTTTTATTTTACATAATAATATTTCAGTCCATTAAAAAAATTATTATGACCGAAAGGCAGTTAGATATTTATACAAACACACACACACACATACATACATACATATATATGTTTATATTTAATTAATAAATAATTTAGTAAAATTAAATAAATATACATATATATACTTAAAAAATTATTATTATTGTAAATTATATATTATTTAATGTATTATACATTTTATTTTAATTCTAATTTATATGACATATATATACATGCACACATGGAAAAATCTATTGGGGCATAAATTACAGACACAATTGGTGACTCAGTGGATATCCACTATTGTATTACCCTCTAATTTCTATCTACCATGTAAGGACATAAAGATCTAATGGTCTGGATCTTTTATGTCACCAATTGTATTTTATTTTGTGTTCAAATAGCCAACCCCTATATACATGTGTATGTGTGTGTAATTTTGAACAGTTAAATTCAGATCTGTTTTTAAATTCGTTTACCAAATAAACAATTAAATATTTTAAAAAATATTTTAAATTTCAAGATTATTGATTTGGTCAAAATATAATTTAATTTAAAAAATAGAATTATTATTATAATTATATAATGTTTTAGATAGCCAATGTGTATATAAAAGGACAAATATGTCCCTTTCGAGGTAAATCGCTGCACTTATAAACGGTCACATTAACCATGTACACTTCTTACATGTTGCACGTGCACTATACACATGCAAGTGTATTTGATACACTTATAAAATATAACTTAATTAAATTAAATACACTCTTTTATAAACAAATAAAATAATACAAAATTTTATTTAGAATATTTTATACTTGATCTAAAATCAATTAGACTTCATATGTTCAATAAAGATCTAAAGATAAGAATTTTTTTAAATTCATCCATTTAACCCTTACGACTTGACCTTGTTCCTTCAAGAAGATCCTTCGCCAAAGAAATAAGAGTACCTATTCGTAAACTATTGAGCACCGAATTCAATTCTTTGATGGATAATGTCTTCTTCTTCGTTAATCATTTATTCCATCATTTGGTTCTAATAGTAACTATAACAATCCATTTGTGTAGAAAGAATGTTACAGTTTAGTTATATATATCTTGTGTGCTCCAAACAGCACAAGCATGTTTGTTTCTATGTCATGGAGAAATATCACATGCCTATTCCGGTGATTGATGAAAACAACACATGATTGATAAATGGATTTGTTGGCTCCAAAAAACACAAATGCGTTTGTTTTGGTGTCGTGGATGAATGACATGTGTACACTCAAAGGTAGATGAAGTTAATCTGCATTGATACATGGTTTGGTTGGCTCCAAACAAACATATGTGTGCTTGTTTTGGTTTCATAGATGAATGCCATATGTACACTTTGTGAATTGATACGTGGGTTTGAGATGGAGAAATGAGGGAGGTTAAACGAAAAAATTCATAAAAAGTAAATACCATAGTGGTCAGCGCTCCGGCTTTGGTCTATGAGGTCACAAGTTTGAATCCTGCATAGCATGATTCAAACTACTAGACATATGTTGACTTATAGTATGCTACATATTATCTAAGACTTGTAGTACAGGTATGTACTACTAGCTAAGTACCAAATTTTAGTCCAAGATCACGTCCCAGTAGTAACCCGGTCAGACATAGGGTCTGAGGTCATGAGTTCGAATCTTGTATAGAGGGATTCGAATGTTGTGCATATTTGGATTTATAGTATGTATATACTATCTAAGATATGTGGTACATGTAGGATGCGACCCTCTATTAAGTACCAAGTTTCAAAAAAATGGCACAATGTTTGTCGTGGAATAGAAAAATAATTGTGGAAGAAACATGGGAAGAGGGGACTACTTGTAGGAAAATGCGAACATGTATCCGTGGGTAGCCAAAATGACTAAAATGTGTAGCAAGAGATGTTGTAATTGTAGATTGTGTAGGGGCATTTTTGGATGTTCAAAAAAGACTTCATTCTTATTATGTTAACAAAATTTATAATATAAGATAGTTAGATAATATATTGAACATTCCACTAAATCATATTTTTGAAGATTCAATTGACGGCTGGTGGGATTTTCAGAACTGGCTTCCTTCAACCATGACGATCTGAAGACAGGTCTAGACGGTAGTTATAGCAGATTGCACTCAAACCGCATTAACTTTCTACACAACTGCGTTATTGAAGATTTATTACACCCTAATTTTCATCTTCTTACTGCTTGTGGGAATTAGAATTCTTTATGTTGTTTTTTCTTGAATGAAGAAGAGGTTTTTGTGAAGGAAGAAGAAGAGTAGCAGTGTGCAGATGTGAATAAAACCGACTTAACATTTTGATCTTGATTTTATTTCACTTTTGTACTGTTACATGTAGCTCCATATTTTATAGTTTTTTTTAAATTGGGTACTTAGATGGTAACACATATTAGTACTACAAATTTTAGGTAGTATACAACATACTATATATCAATATATGTTCAATGATTCGAATCACGCTACGCAAGTTTTGAACCTGTGACCTCTTGCATCAAAGTCAAAGTGCCTAACAACTAGAACATTAGCGTTGGTCACTCTATATTATGTTGTATTTTTATATATTTAGAATATTATCTTCGGGTTTGTTGTTTTAGATGTAAAGCGGGTCCTTGTCTATAATTTTTTTATAAATTAGTTTCTTACTCCTTTAACATCACCACGATATCTGCCAACTTATTTAAATTCAATCTTTAAAATATGATAAGTTTTTATAGATTGATCGGATTTAAGGATTGATTTCACCATTAAATCGCAAATTTAATAAACTTTCCAATGATATCTATTGTTGATACCTAAAATTAATTTTTTGAAAATAGTCATTTTACATGGAGTTTTAGCTACATTAAGAAAATGCAGTTATAACTAAAACTTCCAGTAAACTAATTTATTGTTTTAACTGCATCATGAAAATGCCGTTATACCTAGAAATGACAAAATTATTAATCGTGCATTGCATCATTATGTGACTTTTAACTGCATCATAACGATGTAGTTAAAACTATATCATGTCAGTACAAATTCAAATGCCTTAAAAAGATGTAGTTATGCAGCATCATATAATTGCATCTTTGTAATGCAATATCATATAGCCGCAACTTACTGCTTTTGAAAGTTAGAAATTGCAGTAATTAACATCATAAGTATATGTAGTCAATTTTTTTAATATTTAAATATATATATTTAAACTATATTTGTAATGATAGTATAATATTATTTTCGATAGTTTTTAGATTTTAACGTATTAAAGCTGCATTGGAGATGTAGTTTTTCAACCGCATGATAATTATGTGGTTAATTTCTTTTAATAACTTGATGTTGATTTAAAATAGATCTATTTTTCTAAAGTTGAAATATGCAGTTTTAAGTAGTTCATTATTGTTTTAGTAATTAATTTGAGTATTTCTAAGCCTTAGAACTACATTTTGAAATTTTAGTAATTAACTACATGATTGTTATGCAATTAGTTTCTATTATAGTTTGAATCATTTTTAAGATAGACCTATTTCATTGTGTTTGAAAGATGCAGTTTTGAGTACTTAAATATTGTTTCAAGTAAATTTTAGCAATTTTAAAACCTTAAAACCGCATTGAAAGATGCACTGTATAACTGTTATGTAGTTAACTTTTTTAAATTTGGAATCAGTTTTAAAATAAATTTATTTTACTTCGTTAAAAAAATTGAAATTTTTAGTAAATGGGATATTTACCTGCATATGAGTTATGTAGTTTTGTTTAATATTTTTTGAATCAGTTTTAAAGTAGATCTACTTTATTGCATTTTACAAATTTAATTTTTACATATATATGTAATGCCTATCTTTTGAAAGATACTAAATTTTGTGATTTAATGGTAAAAACAGTTTGTTAATTCGACGCTTTTACAAAAAGTTATTGCATTCTAAATGCTTTAAAACAAGGGATGTAATAGATCGTAAAGTAAAAGATGTCAAAGCAGGTACTTGATTTACAAAAAATTAACAAACCGACTGTCAGGAAGATTTGTCTGCTGTCACTTATCAAATCGATCGTTATGGATGTTTGCCAACTGTCCCTTGGCCAAAATAAAGTACTTTGAAACCCAAATAAAAAGTAACATTTCTTATATTATTTCTCTCATAATATTCTACATCCTTGTACCATGTTTCTCTCCTGACTTTCATACTTGTTAACTCGCTTTTTGGCAAAGCAAATTTCAATTAGACTCAAGAGATTCAAACGAAGACGAAATAACTTGAAACCTGGAAGGTGCACCCAAATGAACTAAGGAAATAGCTTCGGAAAATTCCAACCAAAAATATGCTAAGTCCTAATCGATACAGAGTTATCACCATAGGTTGGTACTGAGTGATCATCAAAGCAGCTTCAGCTGGATGTAGAAGATTGAAATGGAATCGGAATGACTTGAAACTTGACATGTGCACTTAGAAAAACCCAACGAAGGACTTAGAAAAAGTTTGGAGTTGTTTGGCCCAACCATTTAAACCCGGCCTTGAGTTATCCTATAGGTGAGGCTGTTAATGGATACCCGAAAAATCCGAAACCTCTCCGCATCCGTATCCGAAAAGCGGATAAATATCCGATATCCGAAAAAATGGATGCGGATGCGGATACGAAGACATTCGCATCAGAAAATTATCCATTTGGCTTTAGCCAAGATTAGAGTTTAAATTATGTGTATTTTAGTATAATAAAAGATATTTATTTATCATTTATTAAGTTAATAGTTTATATTATATGCACTTAATGCATATTAAATGCTCAAAACTATTTATTATCATCATATTTTTTTATTTTTAATACTTTTATAATTAATAGGATTGAAAAAAAAATGTTAAACTTAAATTTTCTATATATATTTCTTAATTTATAGGTCATTGGCGGATCGAATAATTATCCGATATCCGTCCGCATCCGCGGATACGGATATCCGATATCCGAAAATGATTTAGGATGTGGATGCAGATATGGCACTACGCATCCGAAAGTATCCATTGACAGGACAACCTATAGGTCGAGAGGTGCTCACCGAACGACTTCCCATACTTCATGCATGGCTCACTCTACTCCATTGCTTCATGCTCAAGTATTGGTACAAGGACTTGATGACGTACTCTAAATATTGGCTAAGTATGAAGCTAAAGTAATTTTGATATCGAAGATATTTATGGACTTGATTTGAAGACAATGGAACAAGAGCTCAAATAACTCAACTAGAAGATAGAAAAGACATGCGAGTGGAATGGTGAAAATTGCAGCAAGTTTTATAACTCGGCACCGAGTTATTAATGATAACTCGGCAATAAGTTATCATGATAACTCAGGTTGGCTTGGTTCTTCTATGATGACTTCGAGCTATCTCCTAGACCTCTTTGTTGATAGGCTTTTGACTATATACTACCTGATTCCTCTATAAATACCAACCTACCTGCTACGAGAAAACGATTTTCTTCTTTAGGATGGATCACCTTCAACACTTTTGGACTTGGAGCTTCCATTACACTTCCTTACCATTTTATTCTCCTCAAATAACATTCTTAACTCCATTATAAATCTGGGATCCACTAGATTATGACCAGATTGGATCTGACTGGTTGTATTCCAGAGAGAGATCAACTAATAAGAAAGATTAAAGTGGACGTAGGCCGGAGATTACACCGAACCACTATAAAAACTTCTGTGTGTTCTTCTCTATTTCTACCTTTTTTACTTTTATCTGAACTGGTGCTTTCATCTTTGATTCTGGGTGTTGTTTGATTTTTTGGATTAACATTTTGGTGCTTTCACCGAGAACAAAGTTAGTTCTGAAAACTTGAAGCTTGAATCTTAGATTTGGAGAAGATAAAGATACCTAATACTAGATCTAAAACCGAAGCAAGTCAACCAGAGCCTGCGGACAGCCAGGAGGTGTCCTTAAATTCTCACCAATTTATCTACCTGACTCAGGAGAAGATGGAGGGAATGATGAAGGAGATGCAAGATGGGATGATAACTAGACAATAGGAGATGCTGGAAGGATTTTTTCAAAGGATTAGGCAATAAGAAATAACTAGAGCTGCAGGAATTCAGAACCAAGAACAAGGAGCAAATGCAGGAGCATCTGGAGTTGGAGCGGAGCAAATAGGAATAATGCCCCACAAACAGAACAACTCGGTACCGAAAGGATTATCCTAGGGAGCAACGTTGGTGTAACTGCAGGAATGTTGGGAATGGATAATGATGGAGCTAGAAACACAAATCGGAATATAAATGCACAACAACCGGAGGGATATGTGCCAGAGATTCTCCATCGGAACGGAGGACGGACTGAAACAAGAATTGTGGACCAAAATGCTAATGTGCAACCAAAGGAATACGTGCCAGAGTATGTGCTAGGATTTCCCTACAGGAACAGAGGCAAAGTATTGCTTTTGGATGGAGAACTTCATTGGACGACGAAAACCAGCTTGTTGAGTGGGTAAGGAGAATGATCAGAGGTAGACTCCTAGATCAAAGCTTAGAGGATGTGAATAGGAATCCATTCACTTCAAATATCTGAAATGCGAGAAACCCTCTTGATTTCAAGCTTCCGACATTGGCAATGTATGATGGAAATTCGGATCCGACGGTTCATTTAATTAAACACTTCTGATATATGGAGTTGTTGGGTGCTTCTGAGGAGGTAATGGGGTTGTGCTTCCCATTGTACTTGACAGACTTGGAAACGATGTGGTTCAGGCAACTGGAGAATGGGTCCATTGGCACGTGGACCGATTTGGTGAGTAAGTTATTGAGACAGTTCAGAGTTCACGTCTTACGAAAAAGAATGTGATGATGCAATCAAGTGTAAAACAAAGTCCCAAAGGAACCATGAGAAGCTATTTGACAAGATTAATGCAGCAGCAGCTGTAGTCGATAAGCTAGATCGATCTATAATTTCAATGGCGGCAGTGTTTGGAGTTGCTAGCAAGACGGACTTTAAATTTGCATTGGAAAGGGATCCACCGATGGATCTTGCAGAATTCTACCATGAAGCTGAAAGACATTTGCATCAGGAAGATGCAAAAGCTGAGGATGAGGACGTTGAAGTTAACACTGTGGATGATAGAGGATTGTTCGGAGCAGGAAACAGAAAAGACAAAGGAAAAAGGAGAATTGATGACAACTTCAAGGAACCAAAATGATAAAGGAGGGAGCCGAAATTCTCTTCCTACATTGACTTGACTGAAACCGCGAAGTGGATATATTTGGACACTACGGGGCAGATCCTCTATCGAAATCCAGCTAGGAGAGAGCTTATTGATCAGGAGAAAAGGTCTGGAAATTCTGCATTTTCCATCAGCTGGATGGACATGAAACAAAAAAGTGTCGACGCCTTCATGATCTAATAGAAGAGCTGGTTCAAAGCAACCAGCTGCAATAGTATGTGAGAAACAAAACTGTAATGGTACGGCTAGAGCAACCACTAACTATGGAGAATGCATCACGAAACAACTAGGGACTAAGTCCGAGACTCGAAATCCCATGGTCGGGATGAACGGAAGTCGAACTCAATTCCCGTGCTTTGCTTTTTCGTTTTTTTTCTTGTACTGTCCTTTCTGCATTATGTAATCAAGATAATAATAGCCTCAGGCTCCTTGCACATGTATGGGATCCCAAGCAGTCCCTAGGAACGTTCTAAGTCGGATGCCTGAGATGACTATTTAGGACGATAATAACCTCGGACCACTTACACATCTATAAAACCTAGGTTAGTCTCTAGTTACGCTCCGAGTCGGATGTCCGGAATGAACACTGAGGATTTCTGCTTGTTTGCCGTTCTTTGATTTGAATATTTAACTTTTGAAAAATCCACATTGAATGTGATGGCTGCTATTGATCGCTTTAATATCCATCTAGAGAGATGGAGCCAGAGTGCAGGGTGTAAATCCCCTCGAAAGCGAACGGATGGGCTTGTACAATATTGATCGCTTTAAGTTCTATCCGGAGAGATCGGGCTAGAGTGCAAGAAGTAAGTCACCTTGTCAAGGAGTGAGCAGATGGGTTTGCTTGTCATTGAGTCCCTTTGCCGGAGAGTGAGTGGATTGGGCTTAGCAAGGACACGGAGAGGTCAAGGGTAGATCCCTTTATTGGAGAGTGAGTGAATGTGCTACTCGGTCATTGGGTCCTTTTGTCAAAGAGCAAGCGGATCGGACTCAGCAAGTGACCACCAAAGAGATTGAACTCGTTCAAGTCCTAGATTTGGAGATGAACGGTCTAGTGAGACCATGCCTCGGAGTGGATGCAAATTGGATAAAAGGAGTTAAACGTCTTGCACTTGGAGAAAGATAAGCCTTGGGCGAACACGGGATGACTTGGATTTGAGAGATGATATTTCTAGATGATATATCAGGAATCAGACAGCCAAAGAGCTTGATTGGAATAGCCAGAGAGCTCAACTATCAGAATTTTATTCTGGATTATCGTAACTAGTTTTTGAGCAAAGCTCATCTTACATTCGAAAGGTGTACTATGGAGGCAAGTGTTAACCCGGTTTTTGGCAAAGCATATTTCAATTAGACTCAGAAGATTCAAATGGGGATGAAACAACTTAAAATCTAGAAGGCGCACTCAAATGAACCAAGGAAATAGCTTGGGAAATTTTCAGCCAAAAATATGCTAAATCCATAACTCGGTATCGAGTTATCATCATAGGTTGGTACCGAGTTATCACCAAAGCAGCTTCAACTGGATGTAGAAGATTGAAACTGAATCAAAATGATTTGAAACTTGGCATGTGCACTTAGAAAAACACAATGAAGGACTTAAAAAAGGTTTGGAGTGGTTTGGCCTAACCGTTTAAACTCGTCCTCAAGTTATCCTATAGGTCGGGTCCGACATATAGGTGCTCACCGAATGACTTTCCGGACTTCATGCATGGCTCACTCTACTCCATTGCTTCATTCTTAAGTAATGGTACAAGGAATTGATAACTTACTCTAAGTGTTGGCTAAGTATGAAGCTAAGGAAAGTTGGATATCAGAGAGATCCATTGACTTGATTCGAAGATAATGGAACAAGAGCTCGAACAACTCAACTAGAATATAGGAAAGGCGTATAAGTGGAATGGTGAAAATTGCACCAAGTTTTATAATTGGGCATCGAGTTATCAATGATAACTCGGCACCGAGTTATCATGATAACTTCGGTTGGCTTGGTTCTTCTAGAATGGCTTCGGGCTATCTTCTGGACCTCCTTGCTGGTAGGCTTCTAACTCTATGCTACCCAATTCCTCTATAAATACCGACCTACCTGACACCAGAAAAGGACCGTATTCTTTTGGCTGGATCTCCTTCAACACTTTTAGACTTGGAGCTTCCATTGCACTTTCTTCACTTTTATTCTCCTCAAATAACATTCTTAACTCCATTGTAAATCTGCAATCCACTAGATTGCTACCAGACTGGATCTGACTAGTTATAATCTAGAGAGAGATCAACTAAAAAAAAGATTAAAGTGGATGTAGGCTGGAGATTATGCCGAACCACTATAAAAACTTTTGTGTGTTCTTGTTTATTTTCTTCTTTTTCTTTTACTTTTATCTAAACCGGTGCTTTCATCTTCATTCTGGGTATTGATCCATTTTTTGGGTTAACAATATCAAAATCTCAAATCTAATCTATATTCTCTCGTATATGTCATATTTAAATTTCAAATCTCTAACCTACATTCTCATAACTCCATTCTCTCTCTCCTTTTTGAAATCACTTCTCTCTCCTTATAAGTATCCTAAATTTCCAGCCGCCATATACTGAATATAATAAATTTTCATTCTAATTGGTTCTCTCTAAAAATAAATATAAATGCATCAGATATGATTTTCCTTTTCTATGATGAGTTTATGCCATTTGTTAATTCCAAATGGTTGATTGGTAATGCCTTTGAAAGCTAGGTGGCCATGAATCTTGTTAACACCGTTTTAAGTGAGTATTCCTTTATTTGTGCTCAGAGATTTTTTGAATTAATTATTGGATGTTTAGGTCTATCGTTGTATGAGTTTTAACACTAACTAATTCGGTTCAGAAGATTCATACATTTCGATAATAAATCGGGCCTCTATCAATTATTATTTTTGGTTTGAATAGTTTGATTTTCAAGTTATGCTTGTACTTTTACAAAACAGAAAAGGAGTTGAGTTTTCAATTTATAGTTGAATCGACCAGTCATCATTAAATAATAATATTTGTTAAATAATTGAGATATATTTGCGATGACATGTGATTAATTATGTTATAGGATATACCAGCCGTTGAATGCTACTGATAGAGTTAGAGGTATGTCCTAGGGGTAATTTTAAAATTTTGTTACATATATCTAACTCGTTAACCAATCTTGTTCGAAATCAAGGTGTTTTCTTTATATTATATACTTGATAGAATGGTGGTTATATTAACTAATTTAATTAAAAGTATATTTAATAGAAAATCCATAAACGGTATGTTTTGTGATAGTAGTTACAAAGTGTTGTAACCATGAATAATTTATCACAATAAAATTAAATATACCATTTTAAATGTTCCTAGTAAAGATATATCGAGACTAGATATAAATATATCTGTTGAGACTATAGTACATAACGCCCTCCAAATATTAGGCAGTGTGTTACTAATGACTGTTGGAGGCACCTAAGGGTTACGTACTAATAATTATTGGATAACTATAGAACAACTCATTCGATAGTTTTCTGTTAGTTAATATAACAATAGTCAAACAGAATATATTGATGTGAATGATTTACACAGTTCTTTTAACTTGAGAACACTGTGAATCTTCAATATGAAAGCTCTACTTTAATTACAATCAAATCATGGCATAGTATCCCTCGAGTGACTATAGTTGGGTCAAGTAGAAGTATTGGAAGTGAAGCACTATTCAAGAGAGGATCCGTCTCCTCGGTTATATAGGGTTAGTATCACTGTTAACTCAAGTCAAACCAGAATCAAAATCTCTGGCTAGAGTAGTACAACTAATAATAATTTTTATTATTGAACCAAGGACTTAATGTTTGGACTAAAGAGTTGAATGTAGATGATGTTGGTGTTAACTAAAAATCTTGTTAACATCTCAAAGTAATGTTTTGGAAGTGAACAATCCCTTCGAATCCTCTTTTGAGTGAGACGAAAGGGTTTTTATGCCTTCGAAGGGAACCCTTTCGAAGGTACTAATTCTGCAGTCATAAAAAAGGTTCCTTCGA
The DNA here is from genome assembly GCA_030737815.1 of Allium fistulosum. Classification (NCBI taxonomy): domain Eukaryota; kingdom Viridiplantae; phylum Streptophyta; class Magnoliopsida; order Asparagales; family Amaryllidaceae; genus Allium; species Allium fistulosum. Next base: position 876,110,115 of record CM060906.1, read on the forward strand.
AAGTTATGATATGTCACGAAGTATTTAAACACCTTTCGAAGGAGTCCTCTCAAAGGGTTCGACTTTAATGATTACACGGTGAATCCCTTCGAAACCCCTTTCGAATGAGTCGAGAAGGTCTTTATTCCTTCGAAGAGATCCAAAACACAGCATATATATCAAATAAAAGGTGGACTCAATATGCTATGGAATATCATCTTGGATAAATGATGTAAGTCCAATTGACTTAAAAATATTAACTTATCATCAACACGTCGTTTTAGTATCGCATGGATTTTAGACATGATGATAATTTTCTTCAAAATCAAGATATCCAAGTAAACTCCATAGCATTGCATATGCTAAATAAGGGTTAAGAAGATAAGTGTGTATCATGTGCAATTGGTCATTAGACAAGCTAATGGCCGACATTATCGTCCTCATATTCGAAATCAATATTAGATCCATGCATCTTCTCATTTTTATTTCTCAAGATTGGATTACAAGTAACAGAATTTTCCACAATTTGATATAAGGTTACAAGAATTTGATTTGGCTAAGAAGCGACAAGGAGATTCAAGAATTTGAAAATTGGTCCCGAACTTGGACCCCTAGAATCGTATATATAGATGCCGGTTGGACCCTTCCGCCTCCATCCTTTCTCCTTCGTTCTCCCATCTTCGTCGAAAGCACGCCAGTGGAAAATATTGATCCGTTGTTTACTAATATTGCTTTCGGGTACTTCTCAAGCCTTTCGACATCATCAAAAGTTACACTTTCCTTAGTGGTGAATGAGTCATGGTACATCTTTGTGCTGTTTGAATGTAAGCGGAAGCACTTTTTACTTCTTTATCCCTTTCGAGACCTCTTCATTGTTGTTAAGATTTGGTACTATCATGATAAGTTGCCGCTTGAATGAGCGGGGCAGGGTATTTGGATGGTTTCGGAAGGGTTTAATGGTGATGAAAGGACCAGTGCGAAAGGTCATTCATGATAGAGGAGGCTTCTTGATGGTCAAATGATAGTTGAGGACGGTAGCTTCTAAAGCATCCCCTTGGTTAGTGTGAAAGCTCATTCTTTGATGTTTGCGGAGGCAATACTGGTTACGTGTGAAGCCTCCCTTATACTTGTGGAAGGATTCAACCGATTCAAAAGTATGGTTTTTGCTTTCGAAAGGGTTTTTTAGCAGAATCTTCTCCAACCGTTCGAAGGATCTGATATATGTGCTGAAGCTTGTTATTTGATACATTCGAAAGGCATTCTTAACACATTCAGAAACCCCTTTATGCATGTGGACCCAACTGTTTCAAAAGGATTAACTGAGTCGAAATGATAGCTTTGCCCCTCCTTTGACTCCTTCAGAAGCCCTTATTTAATTTAATACTTGCAGGAGCATCGGGTGCTTGTGGCATCAGTCCAACCTCTTCAAAAGCTACTCCAATGCCTTCGAAACGTCGCTTTTAGACCATGCTGAAACCCTTCTTCTCAATTCTTGTGAAGCTTCTACAATACTTTCTGAGTCTTCTTTCATACCTTCATTCTTAAGTGAGCTTTATGGTTAAAAAATTTCCCTCCTTATATGAAAGAAGCTTTTGTTCTTTAAGGCAAAAATCTAATAATTTTCTTTTGCAGTATTTCATCTTTAATAACCTTATTTTCCTAAAACAAAGTATGCAACATTCCTTATTTTTGGTTCGAAATTCATATAAGAATATGTTCGATAGTTTGTTCATAATATTATTGGAGGTAATACTAGAATTTTTAATAACAGAATTCTAGAATTCTAAATCGGGAAACAACGGAAATTAATAGGCCATTGTCTGGAGTTATTAAGTGATGACAAATCCATGGTTGGGAATGATTGAAGATCAAAAATTCTTGTTTGGCAATAATAATAGAAGTCCCGACATCCAACTTTGATAATAATAAAAGAAGTCCAGAAGTTAAACTCTTGTTATATTAATAGAAGACCGGGCATCTAGTTTAGATCTGGCATTAATAATGGAAGCTTAAAAGTCTTCTTCTGGTAATAACTATTGTCTGGTAATAAAGGTCCAGAAATTGTCATTTGGAAATAAGTCATAGAAAAACAAGAATCTTCTTTTGGGGATAAATAATAGGAGTTTAGAAATCCTTGTCTGGAAATAATAGTAGTCCTAAAACCCAGATTCGGGTGTTAATAAGTATTGTCCAAAAGTTTGTAGTATAAGGCCAGTGACCTTGATTTGGGTATTAGTAAGATAGATCCTGAAGTTAATAGAAGATTAGAAGTTCATAATAGAAGTCTCAACAACAACAGTCCTAGAACCCAGATTCGGGCATTAATGAGTGATGTCCAAAAATTAATAGTAAAAGACCCGAAATGCAGATTCGAGTATTAATAAGTGAAGACCAGAAATTAATAGTGAAAGATCTGAAACCCATATTCGGGCATTAATTAGTGAAGCATAGAAATCATCCTTTGGAAATTAGCCAACAGCTGTAATTCTTATCTGAACCTTTTGTTCTACACCACTTTTTGGGCATCAATCGTTCGAATGTTTTGCTTCGAGTTGCCTCTTCTGGTTCTCGATTCTTTTGATATGTGCCACCTTTTAGGCTTCGTCCGTTGTCACTGTTTGGTGTGCCACTTATCGGGCTTGGACGTCTTAGTCTATTGTAGTCCGGTGCGCTTGGTTAGCTTATCCACAAGCAGGACCCAAGGACTTACCCGACCTCTCTCCAGGAGGCGCTCCAGCCAGGCCTTATATGCGGGACTGAAGGCTTGTTCGATGCCTTGACCAGGCCATAGCATGGCGAGATTAAGGGCTTACTCCATCCTCCCTCCAGGAGGTGCTCCAACCAGGCCTTATAGTCAGGACTGAAGGCTGGTCGGTGCCTTGACCTGGCCATAGCGTGGCAGGTTCCAGGGCTTACTCCGTCCCCCCTCTAGGGGGCGCCTTGATCTGGCCATAGTGTGGCACGATCAAGGGCTTGTAGATACTTTACACTGGCCATAGCGTGGCACAGATAAAGGATTACTCTATCCTACCTTCAAGAGGTGCTTTGACCTGGCCATCTCGGCGCGGACAAAGGCTTATGACCGTTTAAGGTAATTTCCAAGTTTAAGGAGAATTTTACTCCTAACCATATAGACTTTTCTTAGGAAAGTGGTGCTTTATTCGTTCATTGTGGGAAAATATGATCGCAAATGTTCCATATTCCACGTTCTAGGAACCATATTGCCATCGGGTCAACATAATTTGTAAGCTTAAGGAGGAATTACTTTGCACACGATTATGTGACCCTCCCAGTTCGGTCCTAGCGATCCATCCATAGGATTTCTTGTGTTCGCCATCACTCTTCGGAGCACTATATCTCTCTCTTGAAATGATCTTATCTTTACTTTCAAGTTGTAGTATTTTGAGATTCTTCTTTGATATTCTGCAGTCCAAATAGCTGCTTTATCTCTTAGCTCGTGTATTAAATCCAATGACTCTTTCTTCAATTCTTGGTTTGGATCAAATGCATATGTGATTCTTCGATGTGAGGTCACATCAATTTTGATTGGTAACATTGCTTCGCACCCATATGTTAGAGAGTAAGGGGTATGACCGATTGTAGTTTCGGTAGATGTACGATAGGACTAGAGTACAAGTGGCAATTCTTCTACCCAATTCCCTTTGGCTTTATTGAATCGTTTTTTCAGGATAGACTTAATAGTCTTGTTTGGCGCTTACGGCTCCATTAACCTTTGGATGTGCCACAAAATAAAAAAATTTGATAATCCCGTCCTTATGGCAAAATTAAGAAAATTCTTCACTTTCAAATTGCGTTTCGTTATTAGATATAATCTTTTAAGGGATCCCAAATCTAGTAATGATGTTTTTAATGACGAATCTAAGCACTTTCCCAGAAGTGATTTTGGGGAGTGGCTCTGCTTCTACCCACTTAGTAAAGTAATCAATGGCCACTACAGCATATTTTGATCCTCCTTTGAAATTGACAATGGTCCAATTAAATCGAATCCCCATACATCAAAGGGCCACGGATTAGAGATCGGAGTTAATTGGCTTGGTGGTAAACATGGAATCTTCGAGTATTTTTGACACCTTTCACATTTCTTTACATGTTCTATAGCTTGATTAGTCATTTGAGGCCAATAGAAACCTTGTCTCATTATTTTCTTAGCCAACTTTATCCCATTGGAATGGTCTCCACAAAATCCCACATGCGCTTCCCTTAGTAATTTCAGCCCATCTTCCGGATTCACACATCTTAAGTAAGGAAGAGCATATCCTTTCTTATAAAGAATTCCATCCATCATAGTGATGGCCGAAGCATGTCGGCTGATTCTCCTAGCTTCCATTTTATCAGATGGCAATATCCTATTGGTAAGATATTCTACAATAGGTGTCATCCAAGTGTTACTGTAACAATTATCTGCCTTTAGATGATTGGGCTCCTCATATGAAATTTCTTCATTAATTTCTCTTCTTCCCTTTCTTACATCATGGCTTGGGATCTATTTAAAACCAATAGTTCCTTCCCTGTTCGGGAATTTCCTCCTCAATACTGAGATTTTCTTAACACCCTACTAGTACAATACGGGTTTCTAGAGCTCCTCTTGAGCTAGCCAATTTGCTAATGAATCCGCTTGAGATTTATCTTCCCTTGGGACTTGGTGTATAGAAAAATTTTCAAATAAGGAAAGCATTTTTAGCACCTTCTTAACATACAGGGCTAGTTTGGCATCTTTAGTTTGACATATCTGCTTTATCCGATTCACCATTAGTTGAGAGTCGCTAAAGATTTGAACTCGTGGGATTTTAAGTTGCAAGGCCAAAGTTAATCCTGCCACCATCGATTCATATTTAGCTACGTTATTTGTTGCAGGGAACCCTAGCTTCATTGCATAGGGTAGGCGATGCCCATCGGGTGTGATTATGATATACCCTACTCCGGCTCCCAGCTCATTGGATGCCCCGTCCATAAATAGTTGCCACATATCGTTTTGATCTCTCTCTCTTTCTCTGATTATTCCTTAATGAAGTTTGTACATTCATTGATGGAGTCTGCTAACGCCTGCTCTTTAATTGTTGTTTGTGGCTGAAATTCAATGTCATGTTAGCTAATTTCAATCCCCCATTTCACTAGCCTTCCTGAAGTTTCAGGTTTACTAAATACCTGTTTGAGTGAAAAGTTAGTTAATACTCTGATTGGATGCGCTTGAAAGTACGCTCTAAGATTCCACGCTGTCGGTATCAAACAATAAGCTAACTTTCTATGACTGGACATCGAACCTCTGCATCCTTCAATCATCTACTTACATAATAAATGGGAAGTTGAGTTTCATTTTCTTCTCTAATCAGCACCGAACTAACCGCTTGTTCTGAAACCGCCATATACAAATATGGACTTTCTCCATCCTCAGGGCTGGATAATATTGGTAGCCTTTCTAAATGATTTTTCAATTCTTGGAAGGCTTTCTTACAATCTTCTCCCCACTCAAAATTCTTTCTTTTCTTAATCACATTGAAGAAGGGGATGCATTTATCGGTTGCCTTGGTGATGATTCTGCTTAGGGCTGTAATTCTACCATTCAAACTCATTACATCTTTGTTGGTTTTGGGCTCTACCATGTCTTTGATAGCTTGGATCTAGTCGGGACTGGCTTCGATTCCTTGTGCGCTAACAATGTAACCTAAGAACTTTTCGAAATGAACTCCAATAAAACATTTTTGAGGATTCAGTATCATTTGATACCTTCGTAACACTTCAAACATTTTTTCAAGATCCTTAAGGTGATTCTCAGCTTCATGAGACTTTTCTAGCATATCATCCACATAAACTTCCATATTTCGTCCAATCTGTTCCTTGAACATTCGGTTGACCAATCTTTAATAAGTAGCTCCACCATTCTTCAGCCCAAATGGCATTGCTTTATAATAGAAAGTTCTCCAATCGGTAATGAAGCTTGTATACTCTTTGTCTGGTTTGAACATGGGTATTTGATTATACCCTGAATAAGCATCCATGAGAGACAATAGCTTATGACCACTAGTTGCATCAACTAACCGGTCTATTCTAGGTAACGGATAATAGTCTTTTGGGTATGCTTTGTTCAGATCGGTGTAATCGACACATGTTCTCCATTTGCCATTTGTCTTTCTTTACCAACACTGGGTTTGCTAGCCATTTTGGATTAAAAAAACTTATCGACTAAATCCATTTTCAAGCATCCTTTTAACCTCTTCTTTCAAGGTGTCAGATCGAACCTTATCAAACTGTCTCTTCTTTTGTCGAACGGGGGTCACATTTGGATCAATATTTAGTGCATGGCACATAACTGATGGATCAATCCCAATCATATCTAAATAAGTCCATGCAAATACGCCTTTGTTAGCTATAAGAAATTGACTTAAGTTTGCTTTCAAGTTGTTCTTCAATTCCTTTCCCACTCTAACTACCATGGTCGAATTAGTTGGATATATACATATCTCCTCAAGATCCTCTGTAGGCTTTATCCTCTCCATTTCTCCGCGGCAATCTAATTCTGTAATGATCTCACTTTCTTCTATAGAGTTAGTATAAGTCCTCTTGCTCCAATGCGAGATGTGCCTTCCAAATACACGTTTATTTATTTTATTATTATTTTTGCTTCAAATGTTGGATGTAAAAATCCATCATCTAAAGGCTGAAAAATAGTAGAGGAATCATAATAAGAAGAGTACTCCCTTTTATATTAATCAAGAGTGGAAAAATACATTTTGCGAGAGCCAAATTGTTCTCCCCGAATAGTGCCCTAACCACTTTTAGTCAAGAATTTCACCATCGGATATTTTGGTGAGACGGAAGCATCCACCTCATCCAGCGTAGGGCAGCCAAAGAATGCATTGTAATATGATGGTTGTTTGATGATCACAAAAAGAGTTTCAAAAAATTTGCAGCATGATGGTATTCCCAACTATACTAGCAGCTTTACTTGCCCTACCGGAGTTGACCCTTTGTTATTGAACCCAAAAATAGGTTCGAGACTAAGTTCTAACTTATCTTCAGGAATGCCCATTTGATCAAAGGCGAGCTTGAAGATGACGTTGACTGCGCTTCCACTGTCTATCAGGATCTTGGACACTATGGAAAGCCCGATTTGTGCAGTGATTATAAGGGGATCATTATAGGGATGATGAATTCCTTTTTTGAGCTCATGTGGAATGATGACAAGATTAAGCATTTGTATATTAAGCCGCAGATTTTTAAGTGGAGACTCTTCTTGGACAGAAAATACTCCTTCCCTGCTTCCTCTATATATATTTGTTTCTGGCTCCTTTACTAGTTCCCACTAGATGCGGTCCCCTATGAATTACATTAATCCTATTTAAGGGTAGAATCAATGGATCTTCATCTTCTAAGATATCCACAGCATTATTAGGGAACTTTTGTGGTCCATCACTAGTGCGGGGCGCTTTAAATTTGTCTTGGACGAATTCTTTCAGGTGCCCTTCACGGATTAGCTTTTGAATAATTCCAGCTAGCACTCGGCACTCATCAGACTTATGGCCATTCGTTTTATTATAAGCACAATAGTCATCCCCCTTTCTTTTCTCGGGGTAGTTTCTAGCCTTGAATGAAGTTGGGAAGTTAACTTTTTCTTTAGTTCTGGCATAGATATAGGACAATGTCTTGTTCAAAGCAATTGAATTAGTGTTTGAGTCTTCCCACCTCAGCCTTTTGTGTCCTCAGTCAAATCCAAATCTTCCACTCTCCTTCTTGGGGTTAGCTTTCTTTCTGCATAGTATAATTCATCCATTCGAATGAATTTGTCGGCTTGGAAGTGAAATTTACACCCATGAACGAAAAACTCTTTCCAAAACGGTGTGGTTTCTATCAACCCTAAATGCACAACAATTAGCTTATCCCCATCATTCATGTCTTTGGCCTTCAGTGCCTCTGTATTGAACCTTCTGATATAGTCAGCCGCCGATTCTCTTTCTATTTGATTGATGTTTTCTAAAACAGTATAATCAACTGTGGGATCTTTGCAAATGTAGAATTGAGAGGAGAATTTGTAAGAAAATTATTTCCACGAGTAAATAATCTTCTCTCGATATTGGCAGTACTATTTTGCGACAGCCCCTTGAAGTGTTACTAATAGCCTACACCGCACTGCCCCAGAAGCATTATATAGATCCATTTAGCTATCGAAAGCCATCAGATGGTCATCAGGATCACTAGTACCATGATATTTCATAGTTGAAATCTTGACGTGAGATGGAATAACCGTTGACATGATTTCATCAGTAAACGGAGCTACTCGTTCATTGTCGTTAACTTGCTCGTCTATAGTTCTTTTCCCTTTAGTGTTTAGCATATCCTTAACAGCCTTCTCCGCCACATCCTTTAGATAAGCTTCAACATTATGATAGCTTTTCCGACTTGGATTGTATTCCTTTGAAGTGGAGCTTCCAAATTGCTCCAAAGATTTATCCTGCATTCTACCTTGATGATCAGCTTTGGTTGCATGATGTTCCTTCTTCTTTGATGAAGTTAAGTCGATCTTGCTCTTGCCTTCAAACGTATAGGCTTTCAAGTTCCTCCTTAGGGAGACTACTTCATCTCCAGTTGTTGGTTTAGCAGTTTTAGAAGATTTCTGAGATAGGGCTGCTTTCAGGAGCTCTTGCAATTTTAGTAGTTGTTGCTCTAAATGCCTTATCTTAGTTGCATTATCATCTGGTTGTGCTGGAGTTGATGGTTGTCTTGGCATAACTCCTTCCAAGTTAAAGGTTGGAGTAATATTTTCTTCCAAAACTATTGTGTGTACTGCCTCCTCATCCGTTTGACTAAGCCTTTTCGACTTCATTTTCCTACAACAAGTCAAACGTTTTATAATTAGCCTATAAGGAAATAACAAGGCCAAAGGTTCGAGCCCTCCTTCTAGCACCAAAAATGTTAACAAGAAATCTTGTTAACATCTTAAAGCAATGTTTTAGAAGTGAATAATCCTTCGAACCCCTTTTTGAGTGAGGCGAAAGGGCTTTTATGCATTCGAAGGGAAACCCTTTTGAAGGTATTAATTCTGCAGTCATAAAAGGGTTCCTTCGAAAGTTATGATATGCCATGAAGTATTTAAACACCTTTCGATGGAATCCACTCAAAGGGTTTGACTTTAATGATTACATGGTGAATCTCTTTGAAACCCCTTTCAAATGAGTTGATAAGGTCCTTCCTTCGAAGAGATCTGGAACATAGCATATATATCAAATAAAAAATGGACTCAATATGCTATGGAATCTCATCTTGGATAAATGATATAAGTCCAATTGACTTGATAATATTAACTTATCATCATCACGTCGCTTTAGTATTGCATGGACTTTAGACGTGATGATAATTTGCTTCAAAATCAAGATATCCAAGTAAACTCCATAGCATTGCATATGCTAAATAAGGGTAAAAAGATAAGTGTGTATCATGTGCAATTGGTCATTAGACAAGCTAATGGCCGAAATGATCATCTTCCTATTCGAATTAATATTAGATCCATGCATCTTCTCATTTTTATTTCTCAAGATTGGATTACAAGTAATAGAATTTTTCCCAATTTGGTCTAGGGTTACAAGAATTTGATTTGGCTAAGAAGTGACAAGGAAATTCAAGAATTCGAAAATTGGTCCCGAACTTGGACCCCTAGAATCATATTTATAGATGCGGGTTGGACCCTTTCGCCTCCGTCCTTTCAAAGTTGTCGAAAAGTCTCCTTTTCCCCCTTTCAAACCCACCCTTTCGCCTTCATTCTCCCATCTTCGTTGAAAGCATGCCAGTGGAAAATATTGATCCGTTGTTTACCAATATTGCTTTCGGGTACTTCTAGAACCTTTCGACATCATCGAAAGGTACACTTTTCTTAGTGGCGAATGAGTCATGGTACGTCTTTGTGTTGTTTGAATGTAAGCAGAAGCACTTTTAACTTCTTCATCTCCTTCGAAACCTCTTCATTGTTGTTAAGATCTGGTACTATCACGATAAGTTGCCGCTTGAATGAGCGGGGCAGGGTATTTGGATGGTTTTAGAAGGGTTTAATAGTGATGAAAGGACCAGTGCGATGGAGGAGGCTTCATGATGGTCAAATGATAGTTGAGGAAGGTAGCTTTCGAAAGCATCCCCTTAGTTAGTGTGAAAGCTCATTCTTTGATGTTTGCGGAGGCAATATTGGTTACATGCAAAGCCTCCCTTATACTTGTGGTAGGATTCAATCGATTCGAAAGGATGGTTTTTGCTTTCGAAAGGGTGTTTTAGCATAATCTTCTCTAACTATTCGAAGGATCTGATATATGTGCCGAAGCTTGTTATTTGATACATTCGAAAGGCATTCTTAACACATTCAAAAACCCTTTTATGCATGTGGACCCAACTGCTTCAAAAGGATTAACTGAGTCAAAACGGTAGCTTTGCCCCTCCTTTGACTCCTTCGGAAGCCCTTGTTTAATTTAATACTTGCAGGAGCATCAGGTGCTTGCGACATCAATCCAACCTCTTCGAAAGCTACTCCAATGCCTTCGAAGCGCCGCTTTTTGACCATGGCGAAACCCTTCTTTTCAATTTTTGCGAAGCTTCTACAATACTTTCATGGGTCTTCTTTCATACCTTCGTTCTTATGTGAGCTTTGTGGTTAACAGTTGGAATTTTGACCATTACCAAATTCAATAAGTCCAAAATAATATAGTTTTAACGAAGAGAATTTGTGTAAATATTTGTCACAACTAGGTAACGCTTATTAAATTAAAATAAGATTTTTCTAAAAATGAGTAAGCGATAAATTTGGCCATATTATCACACCACCTGCTAAGTGAAGTATGAACGTTAACGTTCAAATAGTTTGATGTTAATTGCTGAGCGAATTTACACCCTAGAGTCACACAACCGAAATGATGAATTCTCTTTAGACCAAATGATTTCACTAGTTTATAGTTGGTATAAATTAGTTGAATAAATTTATATTTATGAAATTTGACTGTGATTTGAGAAATAAAATTGTTGCATATATTTATAAAAGTTATGAATATATTGATCGATATGGATATCGATAAACAAAATAGGTTAAATATGATTGTACATATTCAATTTGGGTTAAATAGGCTCACAACCCATGAGATTTGGAGAGGATAAGCATGGGTTTGAGAGAGGCTGGAGGCAGCTAGAACATAGGATTAGGATTTGGAGATGTGTGGCTAAGTTCTAGTGAGAAACTTACATAGTTTGCTCTCTTATTTTACACATATAAATACTAATCTCAAAACCCTAATCTAATAATCAATTCATTTCTGAGCCGCCACTTTCTTCTTCCTCTTCCTCATTTTAATGGCAGAAACTATCCTCTAAAAACAATCTCAAAATTCTCAAATTCAATTCAAATTAAAAAATACTAATTTGTAGTAGAAGGTCTCCAATCCAAGTTTAGCAACCTAACGGATTGAGAATTGTTCTAAGAAGAGAAATCATTATTCAACGTGGACTCAAAACTTCATTAATAGGTGAACTTTCATTTATTATTATTGTATTGAAATCAAGTTTATCATATAAAATTGATTTACATATAAATCATCTATTCGTGTTCAGATCTGTTATTGCTTAGATTAGGTGAAATTTTTGTGGGTACATGTATTTGTTACAATTGGATTGATTATGTGCTTGTTGTAATATTTTGTTTGTTGATTTATTGTTGTATTAACTTTCTGCAAAAAAAGGAGAAGAAGAAATTTTTAGTTTTGATTTATATATAGATATATATATAATTTTTTATTTTGATATATATATATATATAGACTAAATGTATGGAGATCTACAAATTGTCAATATGTATAGTTGTATATATGATTACATATCATATATTTTTGACCTTAAAATTTTCTTATGATGATTTATACTTATTATGTATCATAAAAAATAAAAATATTTTATTGAATATGTATATACATATTTACTGATTTTGTGTGATTTTTATTACATATAAAATAATTAATGGTTCAAAAATTCAATTTTATTTTTTAAATTTGCTTCACTTTACAAGAAGCTTATTATAAAATTTTTAGTTTTTTTAAACTTATTTTAATATTTTTTTAAAATTAATTTACTTTCAGCCTACAATCAATTATTTAATAAAAAATATAATTTTAATTGACAAAATTTTAGAAATTTTTCTTAAGCCTAAATGTTTCTCATGTACCTTCAATTTTTTTTTAGATTTATATAACTTAATTTAATAATTTTATAATTAATTTGTTTTAGACCTGCAATAAATTATTTAACTAAAGATATAACTTCAATTGAGAAAATTCTAGAATTTTTTCTTCAGCCTAAAATGATTCTCATGTACCTTCAAAAAAAGTTTTAGAATTTTTCAACTTGATTGCATATTTGTAAGAATTAATTTGATTTCGGACTTTTCTCAGATATTTAATGATAAATATTATTTTAATTAAGAAAATTCCATAAATTATTTTTAAGCCAAAAATGTGTTTCCAGATTTTCTAAAATTATAAAACTTGTAATCTTTCATACAATATTTTTACAATAATTTATTATGGTAGAAACTGTTTTATTCAATAAAATATTTATATATACATTTATATATTATGTATATATATTTGTATGTATGTATGTATGTATGTATATTCATTTACATACATTAATATCTTGTTTTGCCATATTACACAAGCACATATTTAGACAAATCACAGTACATACAAAATGAGCTAATGTGTCCTCTGCAATGTAAATCCCAACATCTATATATAAGCACATTGTACCCTCCACAGAATATCATGTTACACATGCGCACAAACACACAAATATATATGTTTGATACATATACATATATATATATATATATGTTAATTAAATCTAATCAATCAATTCAAATTAAAGAGAGAAATGAAAGATTCATCTCTCCATTTAATGCAATTAATGCTTTCAATTAATTACTTGTTTTAGGGAAAGAAATGAAAGGTTTCCTTCCCTATATACATTAAATTTTATTAATGCTCTCAATTGATCACTTGTTTTAGGAAAAGAAATGAAAGGTTTCCTTCCCTATATATATTAACTCTTATTAATAACTGTTGGGTGTATTGGATACACTATACATTTAAAATTAAATTTATTTAAACTTCCCTTCAACTAATTTAAATAAAATACATGATTTTATTTATAGAAAATTTAGAAATGTTCTAATTAAATTAGGCTTCATAGGCTTAACTAGGATCCAATAGGGTAATTTTTTTTGAAATTCACCTATTTCTTCCGCTGCGGGCTGGCCCAGTTCCTTAAATGGTATCAGAGCCCATAGCCTATGCGGTCTAAATTAGTCATGTTAAGGCTAACTAATTAAGCTTGCACACTTAGTACGGTGTCTAGAAAAGTGATGTCTAGGATTGGAATTGGGTAATCAAATACCTTGTCGTACCAGGTTATCTATATGGCCTGAAAGGTGAAGTGAGCCCAAAGGTAGCCCCTGATAGAAAAGGCCCAATTTAAATTGGGCCTAGGGCTAATTTTCAAAATAATTTTGAAAATTAAGACTAGATTTTAAATATAAAAGTTAAATTTAAAATAAAAACATGTTTATTATAAAAGGTTATAATATAACATAAAATTTCAAAATGTTTGAAACTATTTGAATATTAATTTTGAAATTTAAAGTTTATTAATATGATTAATAAAATAAATTAATTAAATGAGTTAATTAATTAATACTTATATGCATGCAATATATATGTTCATATGCGTTATGTTATTTTAAAGTGTTTAACATAATATAAGTATACATATATGTATATATAAGATAAATTTTGAAATTAATACAATTTAATTAAAAAAATTAATTAAATAAATAAATTAAAGGTTAATTAATTAAATAAAAATACCCATATATAAGATATTTGTGTTATATTGTAAAGGTTATAGTATACGCTATAAAGGATATAGTAGATATGCTCAATATAAAAGTTGTATTAGAATACTAATATAAAATTAATTAAAGAGTTAATTAATTTAAATTAATTAAATAAGTTTTAATTAATTAAAATATTACACATAAGACTATCATATAAGTAATATGAAATATAAAAGTTATATATCAATTAAATTTATATGATATGAATGTATAAAATATAGGTGAAACATTAAAGAAACTCAAATGGACCTAAGAAATAAATACATACATAAATGTACATATACCATGATTTTCGATGTGTCTGACACTTGAATAACAAAGGGTATTTCATAAGAAATACATTATTTCTTAAGTCGGTATTACTCAATATAATATATTGAAGATTTTTAATCTTCAACATAATGATGTCCTCTACCATATATATATATATATATATAATTACTTGCATACTCCTTAGTTGTTGAGTAAACTTAAGCTAGGGATGTTATGTGTAGTATTATTAATATATTCAATAGATGAGGTAAGATAACTATATGTATTTGTTGAGCAAATTGAGGGAACATATATTATACTTAGGCCGTCACGATATGGTAGGTATGAGTGAATAATCTCTTTCGATTTGTTGAGCAAACTCAAGGTTGAAATGAGATTAAGATAAGGAAACATGAGTTAGGAGTTGGATGTGATACAGCCAATAAGGAGTTATCCATCGTTTGTGGGGCTATAATTTGTTGAGAAAACTCAAGATCAGAATACCAAGACAAACGAGTCCTAACACTCACTAGTGAAGTCGAAAGACTACTATGTTTCATCTTAGGATTTGGAGAAACATAAAGACTAGTGGGAGCCTTATTAGAAAAATAGAATGGTAACATTTAACCTTTATAATATTGTAAGAACATATGCTAAATAATGTTATAATTATCTACAATGATAAATTTGTGCATTATATATGACCGATAAAATATTTATCAATTAATATGTATAAATGAACTGAATTGAAAATTGACAAATGGAAATATAATATAATACTCACTATTAAACGCCTATTGCATGTTAATGTTTTCTATAATCATGCAAGTGCCTAATTTTTACAACTACTTAATACATTTGTAATATGGTTACTTACGTGTTTACTTGGTTGAGATTGTGTATTGCATTCTATGAGTTTCGAACTCTAAAAGTAATACAAGGCTATAGATATTTGATCCACATACTATCACATATAAATGTTATATGGTGAACGGTCATAATTCGTAATGTACGATACTTCAATGAATATAGTTCATTTGAAATAAGTCGATAACTAGTACTAATAGATCGAGTATTTAATTTGATTAACTACCTAAAAGATCATATTGTGTTAATTGTAACATAAGTCCAAAACTACGGTATAAATCTAAGAACTTGATTACTGAAATGTCGGTTTGATCGATTTACGTAAAGTGCAATACATTTGATGTCCTTAGATGTTAAAGATAATCGAATGCGCTTTTGTTAAAGGTTCATTATGATTCTGTAGTAAGGGTTTTTTTTTGAATGGTTTGACCATTTAGAAAGGAAAACAAATGTATAAGAGTAAATATGATTTAAGGTACAGTTGAGATGAAGAGAGTGAATGATCAATTATGCTTCATAAGGAAACATCAGAAACGAGAATTGTAATACTAATAATTAATACTTGACATTGGAATGAGAAATGCAATCTCAATTCTAAAATGTAATTTCATATAGAAAATTGTTTTCTATGATATTTATTTCTTTGAGCTCGAGATATTTGATCAAAAACTCTCTGTTGTAAACTAGTTACATATATGAAATAAATAATCCATATTAAGTAAATAATGGACCTTCGAATTCAGTACACTATTATAGGAATGGCGAGAATAATGGGAGCATCCCATATAACGCTTATTAATTGCATCAAATTACGAAAATAGATTTCATAAAACACGTCGAACATTATTTATGAAATTATTACTATTTTTTGGTTCCGACTGAAAAATAGACATAGTTATATTTTCAATGTGAATATTATGAATATTCGTTATGAAATAATACTATAATATGGTATTTGTTTTCATAACAAAATTATGCATTAGAAAATACAGAAGTATCTAATATTATTTCAGTTATTTTGGAATTATAGACTAAGCCGTAGTTTTAAGAAATAGTTTTATTATATGATTATGAATCATACGATATTAGTTAATTATATCTCAAACAATTAAAGGGTTATGCACTCATTCCGTGGGAGCATCATAAGAGTTGATGAACTCTTCGGATTAATACATATTGGTGTATGCAATCGTAAGTCTATTACTCCTTCATGTGATATATATCGATAAGGAGTAATCAAATTTGTTGGACAAAGTACGACAAATTGCGAGTGAAGTTTAGTTATTTTCTTTCTATAAGGTTATGTACTTAAGAGTAGCACACAAAGTTAATATTATTTCATTTAAATAACAGTTTACAAAACATACGAGATAAGGGTTTATAAGAAACCGCAACATATCCTAGGTCAAGGAGTTGGCAGGATGTATGAGTCAAAAGTCTACACATAATAATTGTTTGTGAGGGATCTTGTACGAATCTCCCCAAAAATTGTTTGGAAAAGTTTATCGTTAGATGATTTATTTATGTTTTGAACATAAGTTTTGTAAAATAAAAATTAAATTTGTTTTATATAAAAGGCAATTCATAAAGTGTTTATGAATACCTATTCCTTTGCACTGACAAATAATTGTTGTTTCAAGTAATACCAACTTCATTGTGAAAGAATTTCTTTTAGAAATAATTGGTAGAAAAATGAAATTATAGACTATCCAGAGATAAAATTGATTATGTGGGATGAAATGAAATTAACCTAACCTAAATGAACACATCGCATTAGAATGTCTAACAAGTATTCTTGCACAATGAAGAAAAACTATGAGTTTCTTATCAATGCCAAGAATAGTTAATCCCCAGTGTTCAATTAAGCCATTAAGAGTATTGACTCCATGATATTGTACGATGTGCAAATCCGAAAGGATTTCAAGTGCATTATCAAAATACGATTTTGGTAGTCGTATCCGAAAGGGTGTGATCCATCGGCCGCGATTGCATCTTTAAGAGACTAATGTATTTGGAATCTAATTAGCAATGCTGATAAGAATACCCTTGTAAATTTCAAACGTTGAAATTAATATGAGAATCATTATTCAACATACTCAAGTTAATTCAGATTTACTCACAAAATTATTGCCAAGTATGAATTTAGGTTTTGGTATATATGTGTTGAAACAGAAAGTTCTAAATATAGATTTAAACTATATTGTTTGCAGATAACACCAAAGTGTCTTAAAGTCAGTTGGAGCGATATTAAATTTGTGGGATTATGGATATGATCCCAGGAATGGTAGAAAGTATCATTTTATAAGCGTCAAAATTGAACAAACATTTTGATGAAAATATCAAATAGTTTGATTGTCAATCAAAATGCAGAGGAAGCATGTGCTCATAAGTAAGAACGTCAAAAGGTACATTGATATTTCTAAACTATAAGTAAACAACACGTTGTTGATTTTAACGATGTACTTGTGTTAAATTCTGCCTTAGTTGTTTTAATACTCAACATTAAATTGTAAATGATTTCTTTTATAGTAAGTATAAAAGATATTGGGAATATCCCAAAATGATATGCAAGGGTGCCTTATTAAAATGTTAGATAGTGAATGTAAGATGGATTCATCATGCATTGGCAATAAGAATTATCATACATGTTATGTTGTATGTAATATCGTGTTTTTTTATGTATTTGATACAAAAAGAAAATATCAAATCCAAATTGATATCATTACATGGTTGTTTGAAGGGTTCTCGTGTGTTTATGAAATACCAAAGAATTTATTATAGAAACAACAAATTCCTTACACTACAACAAAGTTTGATATTCATTACGCCAATAGATAGCAGCACAGTGTGGTAAAGTGTTATTGATTTACGTTAATTCTTTATTATTTTACTTCATTTCTCTTTATTATGCAATGTAACGCTCTGCCTATGCAAAACAAATTAAACCCCGCTCTAAATATTTCGCTTCCCTCCTTAACTCAGAAATAACACTTTAACATTTTTGTTCCAAACCAAAAATTAAAACCCATGAGACACATAGCTATATGCATTCAGCTGTTTCGATCGAAATCTACAACTTATCAAAAATGAAACCCATAGCTGATTCGAAGAAGTGTCGCTAATTGGATTTGAGGTAAGCGTTCGATTTTATGTCTGATTTTGTTCGATTTTGCTCAATTTTTGTTCGATGTTGTTCGATTTTGTTGGATTTGCTTGAAGCCCATTTTGTTCGATTATCTTTGTTTCCAATTAAATGGCTAATTAGAATAATATTTCCGATGCTCAACAGACGTTGAAGTGTGAAATAATCAGATGGATTCAATCACCAACGTGTGCGAAATAATCAAATCGATTCGAACAAGGTTCTTACTTAAACCTTAATCCATTTCAAAGCGGATACACAATGGTTAATATAGTCATAGTTGGTTATATGAATTTTGTAGCTTACTGACCAGTACAACAATTACAGAATAGAAAGCCTCACTCGATTTAACTTTGAACTTAGTAAAGAAATAAGGTAATTAGAGCTTGATTTGAAAGTTGTAGGAACAATGTTAACAGCGAAGCAAATGCCAATATGTTTCCATGACCGAATATAAGGATTTTATAAAGGCGTTGCTCTTTAGATAAACATCTATGTTATATATTAAACAAAGGTAGAATCCCTTTATCTAATGTAGTATTGATTTTAAAGTTCAAAGAAAAACCGTTATTTTTTGTCTTTCTATATCATAGTTCGACGTATTGATAACTAGGTGAGAACATGATTCTCAACTTTGATCTATGAAATCCAATTATGGGATAAGTTTCCGAAAAGGATGCATAAAATCCATTTTTATTTTATTTTTTGAATGAACGAGTGGTCGTTAGTTTAATTGATTGGTTTTCATATCTTTTTTACTGTTATTTGTAAAAAAATAAATAAACAATGTACGTACAAACTATCGCATTATCAATTTCAGTCACATTGTGCTAGTAATATCGCAAGACCAAAATTTATTGGTTCAGACTTATCTTGTTCCGTCAGTAGAAAGTCTTCTTCAACAAGCTTTGATGTCATGTTTTGCAATATGATAGTTATGCTACAGACATCAAGTTATAATCACGTGCACTTCAGTTTGATATACATGCTACGTTTTTTAGATTTGGAATAAAGAAGGCAAATAATTTTTATGCACTAGCATTTCTCCCTTTTTATGTTGTGATGGTTTGCTATCAGGGATAATGATGTAATTTTACATAATGCATTCTTGATTGGCGTCATCGACAGAAAAGAGATTTGTTGTTAGAAAGATATTGGTACATTGTGTAATACAAAGTTATTGCTGCATTATTCATATTTATATTTAGAAATATTAACAAATAAAAAAACTGATATAGTTGACGATTATTTCACTTTGGTTTCCGGCTTGTGCCGAATATACAACCAATTATACAAAATTTATGATTACGAAATATATTTTGATTAAAATGAACAATGATTAAAATATAATTAGCACTATTTTTTTTAGTATATATTTCTAAAAGTTGATACATATTAAATTAGTCCTACACTCGCTTAAATGACTATATTAGTCAACTTATTAATTTGCAACAGATAAGATTAATAAACCTTCACTGTTAATTTGGCACTCAAAAGCTCAAATGACATTCATTTGGTTATTACGATCAAACATTTTCCTTAGATTATATGGAGAAGATTTCAAATGATTTTGAGTTTATAGTGAAAACACCAAATAACAATTGCAAAAGGTGAATGATGATGAAGATATCATGAAGTATCAAAATGAAAAATTGCACTTCTCTGATCGTCTTTTATAGGTGGTGCTAAGGTTCTAGATACATTTGACAACAAAGATCGCAACCATTTATTTTCAGTCATGAAATTTTATGATAAACCAGTTTCTTTGAATTTTAAATCATAATTCATATTTTAGTTAAGTAATGAACACCATCAATGTTTTCCTACTACTATTTTTGTTGGTTTTATTAAGCATAGTTCCACATACATATTTTGTACGCATATATACTCCACTTTACAAAATTGATGATAATTAAAGATTTGGAATCTTCCATCATTTAAGTTGCAAGATAAAGAGAATTTTAGACCAAAAATATAGGTAGACATCAATTGAGTTTTGCATTATGTTTGATTGTACTTATGTGACCTATGTATTCTTTTGTTTTCTTGTAAAAACTATGCTTGATTTTGTTTTTTAAAAATTATATTCTTTGTACCTGCATTTGTCATCTTCAGTCCTATATATGCATCTATTCATGTGTATGGTCCCATTTGCTCCTACTAATGTTATTTACGTGTACAGTGCTGCATTGATGTTCTTTTATACAGTTCACTTAGTTGCAGTCCTTTTTTGCTACAAACTGCACACTTGGTTCAGCCTAATATTGCAGCTCCTTAACCAAACTTCTTGCTCTATCTTTTAAGTAGGATCGGATGTATAGTGAGTAAAATTTTAGTACTTTATTCATGGTATGTAAGGTGGTCAGTCATTTGTTAATCAATTTTTTTGTTTGCCAATTTTTAGGCCATCTACGAGGCATGTTTCGTATATACTACATAATGATGTTCTCCTTTTCTTTCGTTCTTTCAAAAAATGTACAAGATTATCTTCTGGACATAAATTAGGATATAAAATTTATGAAATTATAAATTATTTCATGTCCTTAAGGGTTTCATGGTGTTTCTTATTTTGCTTTCATGTATGCTTGAAATGAGCTCAGCAAAGAGATACAGAGATCCTAAGAGATGAGTGGCAAATGTTGGAACATGATCTTACAAAGTGTGAAATTGCGCCATCAGTCTGCTAGGAAAGAAAAAGTTAAAAAATATAAGAGATAAGCTTAATATGGTAGAAGAAGATTTAATCTATCTTACTGAAGAGAAATCTCAAGTTGAACATGATGAGAAGGTAATTTTTTAGATTATCTAATATATTACTCTTCTGATAACCGTTCATAAGTAAAATAAGTAATTAGTAGATTATCCAATATATTAATAATATTTAATCTCTCTTGCCGAAGAAAACCTCAAGAAGATTTAGCATTCTTAGTATACATGTTCATAAGAAATTAATCAAACTAAATGCACCTTAAAAGCTTTCACATACTTTTTATTTCTTATTTACATGTACATACTCTCTTTCTTGAACATCGGATTTACACTTGTGGACTTTTCTATGCAACAAGGTACAAACTTTATTTTATAATTCTTTTATAATTTATAATCTGTCGTTGTAAGTCATTACTGAGATTATTTGCAGTGGAATGAGTAGCACACTGATAACTTCCCAAATAGATACATCCACTGTCAATGCATGCACTATTATTAATGCATGAGTAGATAGAATTTGTATTGTAATACAGAAACATATCCCTGTCAATACATATATAGGTAATTATTCGTCATCTATAAAGACATCCTGCTCTAGGTTGGTGGCCAATACTCTGGTCCTAATTTTCTCTGTATATATAGCTGAGGGGTGCATGAAATAGGAACAAGGCATAATCCGGTACTCCTCGGTTCATCATTTTTCGTTTCTCCTTTATCGTTCCTCTCTACATTATGAGCTAAGGTCCTACATTTATTTGTGTAGTGAAAAGTTGACAAAATATCCCACATAAATTGCATTATTAGTCGCATGTAAATTGTAGAATATGTAGTCTTCTTATATGAGTTTACGGATTCGAGACAAGGTACTCAGTAGTACATGATACCTCGTATTTGTTCTAGCATAGTCTTAATTTTTTTCCTTTTCTTTTTCCGGTGTATTTTTATTTTGAAGATTGTCTGAGACTCTGAATAATGATGTGTTATTATACTTCAGGCTAGAAAATTCATCACCTATACAATCACCATTCTTGTCTTGTTTATTTAGCATCTTCCTCAATTGATGATCTTTTTCAAGGAACAGAAGAGGTAACACTTTTTGATTTAGAGAGGTAATATAAGTAAAAAAATTATGGTGTCAAGTGAATTATTTTAAAGCTAAATTACTCTTTTTGATTGATGGAGCTAAATGAAAATAATTTTGCCTTCTTCCAGTTTTCATTTTGAAACAGGGACAGAGTGTTAAATTTTGGTGATACAAAATCACAAATAGAAGGAAACAAATATGTAAAAGGGAAAGTAATCACGTTTGTTCATTATGGAAATGCATTAATAATTGGATTGCATTTGAATGAGATGGCAAGGAAATTTATGCATGCGCACGTTATGAAATAATATATATGCAAAAGATATGCATATTATTTCTTTCTTCGTAATTGCATTGCTTTGGGATTATTTTCTTCCATCTTTGGAACGAGTGAATTACTTGCTATGTTTGCGTGATTTGTTACCATTGTAATTTGCCTCCATTATTTTATTACCATATTTTGGTAATTTGATTGATGACTCACATGAATTTACATTGGCTATATATTGAGGGTAGACTTCATTGTAAACCCATCCTGGTATTCAGCCAGTGATCTCCAGATAGAGTGTCTCTTTTTTATCCCTAATTAGGGCTTTGGTATGTAAACTCTTATCTTGTAATCTCTTGTAATTCTCTCATGTGGAATAAAATCTCTCTCCTTTGGACTGGACGTACACTATCTAGATGATAGTGGAACCAGTATAAATATTGTGTCTACTTTTTCTTTATAGTTATTTGCTATTTATTTGGAGTATAGAATAACTGCTGCTAGATTAAGTGGTGTTCAAATTGGCAAATCTAGATCCTATTATTGTCTTTCCGCATTTGTGCAATTTCCGCACATCAGATTGGTATCAGAGCTAGGCGATTTGTTCAGATTTGTGCATCAATGACTTCTAGAAAGAGCGGTAGATCTGGTGGTGATTATGCTATTACTCATTTGGATGGAAAAAGGAGATTTTGTGCAATATGGAGTGGAGAAGATTATGTTGAGAGAGAAGAGTGTTCCAGTCTTGGAAATTTGATGATAAGGAGTTTACTGTGTTGAAGAGACATCTGGATTTGGAAACTTGTATCTGCTTTATGGCTCGATGTTGATGTGAGAGTCTTAAGTTGATTTCCATGGGAAATTTGTTGTTTGGCAGATAAGTGGATTTGGAAACTTGTATCTGCTTTATGGCTCGATGTTGATGTGAGAGTCTTATGTTGATTTTCATGGAAAAATTGTTGTTTGGCAGATAAAGTATGTGGAAGGAGAGAGATTTGTCTTGTATACAGAGATTTGGATTAGCCTTGTCTATTGGCTTTTGTTTTTTGGCTCTGTATTTAGATTGGTGATTGAGAGAATATTTTTTGGCCTTGGTGGCTTTGAAATTAATTTGGTATCTACCTTCTTTTGATTTTGGATATTTGCAACATTTTGTTGGTGGGCGGGGACATAGTCTGAGCTCGTTAGCAATGTGTGATGGGGGGTGGCTTTGTCGGAACCCATTGGGTAAATATTCATTTTTGGTCTGTATCTCGTTAAGAGATTTTGGTTGAAGGTAGAGTTTGATTTGAAGAGTTTTATGTTGAGAAGAGAATTTGACTCGAGGTGGAGTGTTGGAAATATGTGATTTTGCATCAAGGTGGAGTGTTAAATTTTGGTGATACAAAATCACAATAGAAGGAAACAAATATGCAAAAGGGAAAGTAATCACGTTTGTTCATTATGGAAATGCATTAATAATTGGATTGCATTTGAATGAGATGGCAAGGAAATTTATGCATGCGCACGTTATGGAATAATATATATGCAAAAGATATGCATATTATTTCTTTCTTCGTAATCGCATTGCTTTGGGATTATTTTCTTCCATCTTTGGAACGAGTGAATTACTTGCTATGTTTGCGTGATTTGTTACCGTTGTAATTTGCCTCCATTATCTTCTTACCATATTTTGGTAATTTGATTGATGACTCACATGAATTTATATTGGCTATATATTGAGGGTAGACTTCATTGTAAACC
Source organism: Allium fistulosum (assembly GCA_030737815.1). Classification (NCBI taxonomy): domain Eukaryota; kingdom Viridiplantae; phylum Streptophyta; class Magnoliopsida; order Asparagales; family Amaryllidaceae; genus Allium; species Allium fistulosum. The sequence goes on from CM060906.1 coordinate 876,134,089, forward strand.
CATCCTGGTATTCAGCCAGTGATCTCCAGATAGAGTGTCTCTTTTTTATCCCTAATTGGGGCTTTGGTATGTAAACTCTTATCTTGTAATCTCTTGTAATTCTCTCATGTGGAATAAAATCTCTCTCCTTTGGACTGGACGTACACTATCTAGATGATAGTGGAACCAGTATAAATATTGTGTCTACTTTTTCTTTATAGTTATTTGCTATTTATTTGGAGTATAGAATAATTGCTGCTAGTTAAGTGGTGTTCAAATTGGCAAATCTAGATCCTGTTTATTGTCTTTCCGCATTGGTGCAATTTTCTGCACAACACAGAGGATAGCAAACTTAGAGTGAATTATATGTGTCGGGGGTTAGTTGTGAGCAGTTGTTTGATAAATAATATTATGAAATATAATATAAAAATAGGAAGTTGGTGTAACAACATTGGAAATGCTCTTATAATACCAAGATTGATCAAGACTAAACCAGAAATTCTACCTACTTACTACGGATTTGACAAATTGCTAGCTAAAAAATCGATAAAGTAACTATGTTACTTAGACTAAGAAAAATAGAACTGATTCTCGGTTATTGCTACAAGTCATAAGCTTGCAGTTGCAAGCAAGCTTGCAACTACAAGTTGCTTGCAAGTTGCAAGTTGCAAGTTGCAAGTTGCAAGTTGCATGTTGCAAGTAAGCTTGCAACTTCAAGTTTCTTGTTTGTAGTGGCAAGCAAGCTTGCAACTGTCGGTCATGTTATCACTTCTAGACTATGTTTAAGTAGTATGTAGGAACTTGAATTTGCAATATGCAAGGCTTAAAAAGTATTTATGAACTTGATGTAGGCTACCGCTCTTTGGCTGGCAAGGTCTGTAATAGATTTAACCATATAGTACCGTAATACCAGAAAAGAATTTAGGTATCAAACTAATTCCTTAAACTAAGATCAATTATAACAAATTATAAAATATTAACCAAGTTAACTAAGTGTATAAAAATTAACTAAATATATATAATAATAGTCAAAATCAAAATAAATTAATCGAGATTATAAAAATTAACTTCATTAATTAAGTTTTATAAAAGTTAAGTTAGTTTATAAAAATTAAGTAAGTTTATAATAGTAGTAGTAATAATAATAATAATAATATAACTAATGTATATGAAATTCAATTATTTATAATAATTATACTAACAACAACAATAAACATAATAGCAATAATAATATATAGTAAATAAACTAAGTTTATAAAAATTAACTAAGTTTCATAACAGTTAACTAAGTTTAGGATACTAATAATAATAATAATACTAATAATAATAAATTATAAATACTAACCATGATAACTAAGTTTTAATTAAATTATATAAAATTATTATTATTATTAACAACTAAATTCTATAATAATAATAATAATAATAATAATAATTCAACTAATTTTTATAAAAGTTAATGTTTATAATCATAATACTAACAATAACCATAATAGCAACAATAGCAATAAATTAACTTAGTTTTATAAAAATTAACAATGTTTAAAATAATAACAGTAATAATATTAATACTTATAATAAATCATAAAATATTAACTAAATTAACTAACTTTTATAAAAAATAACTAAATTCATTTTTATATAATAATAAAATTAATAAATTAACTTAGTTTATTAAAACTAATTAAGTTTTAATAATATAATGCTAATAACAACAACGATGATAATGACAGTCATAACAGTAATAATAACAGTAAACAAACCATGTTTATAAAAATTAACCAAGTTTCATAACAACTAACTATGTTTAGAAGAATAATAAATTATAATGTATTTGTCGACTTAACTAAGTTTTATAAAAATTAACTAAGTTTATAATAATAATAATAACAACAACAATAATAATAACAATAATAATAATAATTAACTATAAATTTTATAAAAATTAACTAAGTTAATAAGAATAATAACAAACTGAGGGAACTGAGGGAGCGGGTTTGGGGTTGTAGCTTGACCAAAGCAACGGGTTTGAAGCTATTGTGGGTGGAAGGTCTGGTGATGTCGGAAGTTGCGAATGAGTGGAGGAGACTGGGTGGTTGGTGGAGCAGTGATGATGATTTGAAGGAAGAGTATGCAGTGTTTTGGATATGGATGGTGTTTGGTGGTTGCGTGTGGTTGTGTTATTTTGGTAAGGTAGAAGGGGGAGGTGATGTTTGTGTATAGGGAGTTGCTGTAGTTGGTGAATTAATGGGGTTTGGTTGTATAAGAGATTCTGGAGATGGAGTAGGCTGTGAAGGTGATTATGGTTTCAGGTTATTGACAATTTTGAAGACAATGAACCTGCTTCAAGTGCTGGTGAGGATGTTGTTTATTTAGGGTCAGTGATTGATGTTGCTGAGATTAATGATGAAAATTTTGAAAGTTCAGATGTGGTGGCAGGTAGTTTGGATGATAGGGATGATATATTCGTAGACAAGGCAAATCGAGTAGTTGGATGTGCTGATATGCATAGTGTTGGAAATGTGCATTAGGATACAAACAAGCACAAACGGGCTTGTGAAGAACATTATGAGCTATTGGATTAGGATATCGATTTGTGACCGTCTTTGGTGAAATATTAGGAACATCCGCATCTTCAAATGTCAAACCGGCTGTAACTATTGGCTGAATATCAATCTCTGCTTCCTCCATTGTCTCATCCACAAATAGCTTCTCGTGGACGAAAACTTGCTATTTTTTGCATCATGGCATAATAATAACCAAATTATACTATGTCTCTTGCATTTAAATAGGAATAATGTTAACTTAGTTAGAGTGGAGTTCCTGTCTCCAAATAGTATTGTCCCAATTACACATTGTATTCAGTTCATTAGATTAATTCATAATAATAAAAACGGAATGAGCAGTTGAGAATCTGGAGATACATTGAGACAAATAGAAATCGACATTTAGATACAGATTGTATCATTATGAATTAATGATGAACAAGATTTATATATCCACACAAGTTGAGGTGGAAGCACGCTCAATTTTTTTCATTACTTTTCTTATAGTCAGCCATGATGAACTGTGACTTCTCTCCGGTTGATATCGACGATGGGTATGAAAAGTTCATAATCAAAATGAATCCACCAAGGTTTGATTTTGCTAAATCTTAGTTTGAGTTTTTGTTAGCGTCGTTTATTATCCTCAATCATGTGATAAAAATTGGATTCTGATGAGAAGTTCGAGCGTTTTTGTTTTGTTTTTTCTGTTATAGGGTTACTGTGGATAACGATACATGCAGCAATTCCACTTTAGTAAAGGTCAACTGATTCTGATTAATTATGAGCACTGTCATGAATTTCTTTTCTAATTAGTAATTTATTCATTTGTGCTTTTGTATGTAGGTGGATAGTGCTAATAAGTATGGAGGTTTGCTAGAGATTGCGAAAGTTTTGTCTGATCTGAATCTTACTATTGAAAGAGCTTATATTTCTTCATATGGTAGCTGGTTTATGGACGGTAACGTAATTCAGTTACATTTATTTACTAACTGATTTGTATGTGAGACGATTTACTTAATTTACTGAATTTATTTGGTGCTTGGTTTGTAGTTTTTCATGTTGTGGATCAAAATGGAAATAAGCTTTATGATGAAGAAGTGCATGTTGTGGATCAGATTGCAGGTGTGTGAAAGAAGAAGGATGTGAAAGTTGTGGTCTTCTTTTTAATGCAAACAATCAAATATGTACTTGTTTTTTTTGTTAAACTTTGCTAGTATTTTTTGGGGTGTGCTTAAAACATTTGCTACTACGTTTTGATTTATGTGGTTTAAGCTATAAGATATTATGTGTATGAATATTTGATATGTTTAATGTAATGTGTTACATCTCTATATTTATTACCTTTTATGATTCTTGCGTTATTTAAATGATTATTGTTGTGCATTTTGATATTGGTATTTAATACTGTAGTTTATGAATAGGATGCAGATGCATAACAGAAAAAGCGATATGATATTATAAAAAGCGCTATAAAGAATGATGAATAATAGGTCAATAAACGCTATAAAAGAACATATCATAACAGAGTATAAGCGCTATTGTAGCTGAATCTTTATAGCGGCATATTGGTGTTGTGACAAGTCAACATCTACAATAATGTGTCCATATACAACGCTCATAATCCACTATTAATACTTTTTACAGCGAATTATTAGTGCTGTTAGAAAAAACAAAGTATTTTGTAGCTAATAACGAATTTCAAAGCGAACAAATAGCACTATTATAGTAATCAATAACACATAATTTGCCGCTATAAAAATGTTTAAAATAGCAGATTATTTGCGCTATTATATTAATTCTTTTTATAGCGCTTATTATGCGCTATAAATTGTTCACTATTTTTAATAACATGTCGTTATACAACGTTTATTAAACCGTTATTATAGGCTTTAATAGCGTTTTTTTTGGCGCTATCGTAGGGTCTTTTTGTTGTAGTGTTATAAAGGAATGTTCAGACTCAAACTTTCATAAGTAATATTGAATATAATATGTCAATAACAAATCTTTAAGTTGGAAATGTTTCAAATAAAAGACCATGGCAGATTCAATGAAAAAGGCTAAGTACATCGTCTTGAATAGTGCCACAATAAAAGTAATATATATATATATATATATATATATATATAAACGTACAAATTTGTAACTAAACCGATTCCAAATGTTGAGAATCTCATGACATTGTTATATGATAACAATGTCGCAATATAGTTCGTAACAGAACTTAGAGCCCACTTTAATTCGAGAGACATATTCTGAATTGTTCCACGTGATAAAATAGTTTATCACCGTCGGAGAGAATTGATCGACGGAGTAGATAATTGAAACATAATAACATACCCGTTATCAAAGGGACTTGCCCAATTGGTTTTGAGAAAACCGATTGGAGAAGTTGGAATAAGATTCCATAATTGACCCCAAGTGCAAGTGGGAGATTGATAGAGTTATGGGTACGCCCTAAGGGGGCAATATCTAACCCGTTGACCAATCTTGTTCGAAATAAAGGTGTTTTCTTTCTATTATATACTTGATATAATGTGGTTATATATTAATTAATTAATTTAATTTAAAGTATATTTAATAGAAAATCCATAAGTAGTATGATTTTTGATAGTATTTACAAAGTGTTATAACCGTTAATAATTTATCACAATGAAATTAAATATACCATTTAAAATGCTCCTATAAAGATGCATTGAGACTGGATACCAATGTATCCGTTGAGACTACAGTACGTAACGCTCTCCAAATATTAAGCAGTGTATTACTCATGACTGCTGGAGGCACCTAGGGGTTACGTATTAATAGATATTGGATAACTATGAAATGACTCATTTGATAGATTTCTATTGATTAATATAACCAAGGTCAAAAAGAAATATCGATGTGAATAATTTACAGGTTCTTTCAACTTGAGAATACTGTGAATCTTCAAAATGAAAGCTCCGCTTTGATTATAGTCAAATCATTGCACAGCATCCATCGAGTGACTATGGTTGGATCGAGTGAAAGTATTGGAAGTGAAGCACTATTCAAGAGAGGATTCGTCCCCTCAGTTATATGGGGTCAGTATCATGGTCAACTCAAGTCAAACCAAAGTCAAAATCTCTGGCCAGAACAGTATGGTTAATAATTGTTATTATTGAACCAAAGACTTTGTGTTTGGACTATAGAGTTGCATGTGGACGATGTTGGAATTTTGACCATTACCAAATTCAGTAAGTCCAAAGTGATATAGTTTTAACGAAGAGAATTGGTGTAAATAATTTTCACAACTAGGTAATGCTTATTAAATTAAAATGAGATTTTTCCAAAAATGATTAAGCGATAAATTTTTCCATATTATCACACCATCTGCTAAGTAAAGTGTGAACGTTAATATTTGAATAGGTCGACATTAATTGCTGACTGAATTTACACCCTAGAGTCACACAACCGAAACGATGAATTCTCTTTAGACCAAATGATGTAATTAGTTTATAATTTTTCAAAAAAAAATTAAATTAATTAATATTTGTGAAATATTAATCAAAATCATCTTTGAAACCAATTATATCCAAAATCCTTTGGTTATTACCTTAATTTCTTATTCAATTTCCATACAACAATGATAATAATTCAATATTATCACTTCCTAACAACCAAACATCCATATACTATAATAAATTTATGGAATATAAATAAGTTTGATAACTTATAAAAATTTGAAATTTGTTGGAATAAGATTCAACTTGAAATGGGATAAACAAAAGTAAGTGTAAAACCCAAATAAGTGGAAATGTAAGCTAATTAATTGAGGTGAATCAAAAGAAATTAGCAAATTAAATTAAATTTGGGAAACTTATAAAAGTTTATATGAGATATTAGTATAATATTTTGATGACTAATATTTTAGATCCTTATAACGACCCGATTTTTCGACGTTCGAAAGTCGACATTAATACGTCCACTGTATAAATGCCGCACAATCGAATGCCGGAAAACCGAATCATTAGGGTTAAAGAAGAAAGAGATAGAAGAAGAAAGAAGAAGAAACAGAAACAATATCAGAATCTTACAATCGCAACTTGACAAATTTTCCACTTCACTTTGTTTATCACAAATCGAATTCAATTTCCAATATTCAGCTTCAATTTCATTTACTTAGATACTGAAGGTTGAAATTCATTTTGAAACAATACTTTTTGGCATTTCAACTTTACATGGCTGTTTGAAGTCTATCAAAGTCTATTGATGAAAAGCTGTATATTGACTTGATCCTGGTGCAATTCGGGTTCCGTACTTCTTGTTTCTAATAAAAGGGGATAGGGTAAGTGCCCAGCTAGGCAACTAGAATGATTTTTTTTTCTTTTTTTGAAAGATCATTGCCTAATATTTTCATTTTTCTAAATAGGGATCTATCTAATATTCCAACATTTTTCTGAATGCTGTTCCCGTGTAAAAATATTACAAAACACGTGAATGAATGAGCTTCCCAGATGCTTCTAAACCATATGATTGCATCGTCCTGCACATGTTAATGATCACTTAAGGATTGGGCAACAATTGTGCAAGAAAGAGCACTATCTGCAGCACAGATAAATATTCCTTGGTTAATACCTTGATTTAGTTGATAATGTGTCGGATTAAGATGATTAATGCTAGATTATGCCAATTTGTTCCAATTTAAGTTGCATGGAATCACAATTTTCTGTCATGATATTGTTATTATGGATCTGCCGATATGGTATGCGGATGTGATAAGGGTTAATTATGCGGGTAAGGTACCAACTAAATTCTTTTGGTTTAGATTGACTTTGTAAATGATGTATCCTAAAATGCTAAATATTGTTATTGTATAAACTCCCCCCCCCCCCCCCACCCCAACAAACATCATTGCTGTAAAATCTTTGGAATCTAATCAAAATTTGGTACAAGAGAATTTTTTTAGTACCTGATTCATCTATTATCTTCAATTATCTATTTCTTTCAATATTAATAGTATGCAATACCATTTTCTAATATCACATGTAACTAAATCAAAGTCACTATCAATTTATCATCTTTCATACACACACAAGCACTTGTATAATTGCTAGCACTTAATCTCCAATTGTTCTTTATTATATTTTCTTTAATAATCCTTTTTTAATAATACAAATAATTTTTTATCTAACATATTATCATGTAAAAATTAATGAAACATTGCAATTATTGTTTTCTTCCAATTACACTTCAAAACGGTCGATTTTTCACTGTTGTGCAGTTGTATTAGCTTACATGAACATTTTGTCCATTTCAATTATTAATAGAATTTTTCTTCTGAATTCCGTTTTATATTTATCCATAGTATTTACCTAGGGATGTTAACTTCTGATGAGCGACTACATAGAACTTGCTTTATTTTTGGCTATTTCAATGGAAATGTGACCCACATATGTTTCAAGATATAATTGAAATTAAAGCTGCAATTTTTTTAGCCAATTAACTTAGGGAATACCATTCACAATTAGAACCATTACGGTTCCAACGCTTCAATCAATCTAAGCATGGAACCTCAAAACATGGAGCATTAAAGTCGTATTCAATTATCAATATATGTATCAAATTATTGCTAGCTAGTTGGTTAGTTAAAGTTAGAAGATGATATTTGAGACACGATGGGAACACAAACATAAAATATCTATTATTATTTTATTAGGCAAAAAAATTCCAACAACCGAAATAAACAATAACCAAAACACATGGAGAGAGAGATAGCGCGCATATGTGGGGAGCTACCGTGAATTCGGCTGCAATTCTCTTCTTTTATACGCATCTATTCTCGTTGCTCCAAATCTGATCAATGTAGCTTTAGTTGATTAAATGTAGTCGACCAGAACTTTGGAATTAATTTACACAAAAGACAAAGATTACAGCATAAATACACTCAATTCATTCTTTCCTTCAAAAGAAAAGGAAAAAAAAAGGGATTTTCATTTACATAACAGAACAAGCGTTAGGGTTATCATCATTAAACATGGCAGTAGCCCTCTCCCCAACGATTCCGGAATGTCCTCCCCCACCCATCTGATAATTACTGTACCCACCACCCATAACCGAATCATCCGTCCCATGCTTCCTGTAATTGTACGAACTCGTGGACGCGGTCGAGTTCCCAAACGGATTCTCCATGAACGCCGCCGTCTGACCCGCCACCTGCACTCCCGTATGGCTCCCGTTCCCATAATGCGCGTTGAACGCCGCGTTCTGGTCCTCCGGATGCTGAGGGTACGGCCACAGCACCGCTCTCCTTCCCGTCTTCCTCACCGCTTTCAGTATCTTCTTCTGATCCACGTACGTGGTCGTCACCGTCACCTTCTGCCTCGCCATGTCTATTTCCACGCTGTCTATGCCTTCCAGTTTCCCCAGCTGCTTTCTTATTCTCATCTCGCAGCCACTGCAGCACATGTGTACGCACATTTCCACTATCTGCATCGTATGAGCAAGCGTTTGGTAATTGGTATGGACTTTGAATTTGAAATCTGAAAATGGAGAAAGTAAAGAGAATTACGTACCGTCATGTTTATGTATATCCCAAAGGCGTGTTTGGTTTGCTCCTTAGCGATTGATTGGTTGATTGATGATATTTGTTTGAAATTGTTTGAATTGAGCTGTTTGTGGTGTAGAAATGGATAGGGGGAGAGTTTTTATATAGGCGGATATGAGAATCTTAAAAGGGGTATGGGGAGAGGTACCTGTAATACAATAGGATATAGCGCGTTGTGCTCGTTAAGTCTCGTAGGAAGGGACCAACATGGTATTTTAATCATCACCGACTTTTTTCGGTTGAACCAATTTTGTAGTGCCACGTCTGGCACAATTAATGTTTGCGTCTGAACGTGTCGAGCATGAATTTAACCGGGAGTTGGGCAATTTGGTGCATAACAGCAAACATGTATCTAAGTTGATGAATTTAGAATGCGACTTGATATAAAATTTGGGAAACAAACCGAAATTATTGGGCTAACCATGGCGCCTTCCTAAACATTTTCTTTTGGTCGGTTTGGATTTTGAAAATGTCCGAACTGAGTTTTCAAGACGCGTCAAATAACAATCAACGATTTATCAGTTCATAGTATAATTACCCTAACAGTCATAAACTGGTGATGATGTTATTGGCTTATGCTAATGGTTTTCTCGGAGTGGTAACTGTTACCACTACCCTAACAGTCTAGTATAATTTGTTAATGCTAAGTCCAGTTCATCTAGGATGACGACCTAACCTTACAACGACTAAATAGTTGTGAATTATAACACTCGGAATTGCTTTATTCCATTTGATAACAGTACTGATGTACTCAACAAAAGTAACTATGATATAAATGTTTCTAAATAACATTGACAAAAGTGCTAAAATACCAGGAAATAATACATTGTTCAAGGTTATTTGACATATTTAAGCCAGTGGACCTTTTTCTTTTACACTTGTGTCAAATTACTTCATATTATCCAGTAATCATTTGAAGTGTATGCAAACATATTTAAAGTGATTTATGCTGGTATTGAGAAACCATCTTTGAACCTTTAATTCCACATACCGGTGTTTTGGCAGTTGAGCTAGTACTGATGCTATTTTCCCTAATTTATTATTTTTATTTATTATTTTTATTTTATTTTACATGGAACAAATTATCAACACAATGAAATGCTTTACCGCTCCAAATAACAAACAATGCGATGACGTTTTAAACTTACTTTTGTTAGCCGAGAGACTGCTACAAATCCTTACAACGTATTATTTGTAATAAGAACTTCTGCTCCTAGTTAATTTGTAATTATGAAAAATACAAAGATGAGTTCATTTGATCTATAATGAATCTTATCGATCAAACCGACCATTAGGAGCAAAAACAAAATAGGCCGAAGCCTAATTAGTACTCCCCATTTCTCCATCTGTTCTACGACTTATCTCCCGTTATCTCTTCTCTGTTTTCTTATCTTGGATTTGCAAACTAGCAATTGAAAAACTTCTACCCATCTCATGGAAGCGAAACATAAAACGGAGAACTTCCAGGCGATTGCTTGTTGTAATTTCATTCTATTTCCATCGAAACTCGAAACCAAGGACTTGACCTATATTATTTTTTTGAAATGGTACTTAGATACAACATGTTACTGGGACAACATATCACAAACTCACATATCAATATATGTTCGAATCACGCTGTGCAAGCTTCGAACTTGTAACCTCTCGCACCAAAGTCGAACCACTTAACCACTGGGACAATGGTGCTTGTCGACTTGACCTATATTAACTTTCCTAATGCTGATGGCATGTTTGGATCTGTTTAAATAAGTCACTTTTTTGCTTTTTGGAAATCAAAACCTATTCATTTTGGATTTAAAAAGCGAAAAAACGACTTATTTAAGTCGATCCAAACCAGCCTTTGAGTCCTATATTAATTATTTTTCAAAAATCTTGAAATAAAAACAGTGTTAAGTTAGAACAAATGATTTAATGAATGAAAAATTATAAGACCGAAATAAGATGAACTTCAAGGTGAGAGGAGCTTATTTTACACTAATGAATGTGTTTTTCACTAATGAAGTGTTTTTTCCATTCATATATTTTACTTTGTTTCTTATTATTATGAAGCAACAACTCCCCTCTTCTAAATAATTTTATAGTCCATCTTAACATCATGTATTATTGTTTGATACAAAGTATGGCTTCCTAAGTTGGTATTAATGCTATAAAGAATCCACAAGTACTGCAACGACCCCCAATCTCGTACAGTTTAAGTTGACAATAAACCACACATGTTCAACTCAAATTAAATGAAAAGAAAGATAATTAAGGGAAAGAAAGAAGAAAGAAAACAAGAAGAAGAGAAGCTAAACAATCACAGAATCTCACAACGCAATGGAACAATATATAATATAATGATGGTCTTTACAAAATTAAAAACTGTAATATACATACATCCATCAGAGTACAACAACGAACCACTAATCATCAGCTTAAAGAGTTATAACATGTCCTCACAAATGCTGATAATTTTAAACAATCAATGCAGCGGAAATGAGACAATAACTAGTTATCGATGAAGCCTTTTGCTCCAAGCTCTTCCAAAATGCATCCGAATCTAATATATAAATATACTATGTCTGACCCGAGCATTAAAATGGAAGAACGCCCGGATCAGTCTGGTAAACCAGCATGAGAAAACACATCTCAATTGGATTTAATGCTATAAAACATTTTGACAAAAGGTATCTCGTAAGCCCACACAACACATAAACACTGATGTGTTTTTACCTTACGATAACCAAAATATTTTTATCAAATCATTTGATATTATTTCTAATGACATTCTTTGAAAATCCTTTTCAAATAACATATTAAATAGCTGAAATTGTTACATTAATTAAATTCCAGCATACTAGGCTCTACAATCAAAACCATAAAAGCACGTATTAGAGAATGGATTTCCAACAATGACAAGGTAAGGGACCACCTTCCGACAGTACATCTCTAGAAGAATGTGCCGAGGCACAGCCCCGTTTGCCCTCTACCCACACAAGACCGACTTATCTCTACCATAAATGGTACCGAATATGTCATCATCCCGGTCATTCCCGACCTATCTATAGCCACGGCATGCACAACAAACCCTATATGGGATAATCTAGAAAGGTGATGAACATCTCCTAATGGGAGCGGCCCACTTAGCCCCGCCACATCTACCATGTTTTTGTCATTCCCGATGTGTGAGGCCCGTGGTAACGTTTTACATTTCACATGACAGATCCTACTTTGAATGTCACATTGCCATTTCCAACAACAAACTAATTGGTTTCCATAAAGTACAACTCCTCGAGTTCATACGTCTCAGAGAAGGGTGTTATGCACGAGGGGTTACCTCATACACCGCCAAAACAGATGCACGTTTGTAAAAACCAATGTACATGGTTCTTAGAAATGCAATGTCAAACATTTGTCCAAATAAGTTGTCCAGGAACAAGACAAACCGAAGGCACTCTCCTACTACATCCTGTCGGGAATCAACCCTAGGATTAGTACCAAGCAGTCCTTGCATTGAAGATTTTCAGAATGAAGCACTATTGCCGCCATATATATATATAATATGGGATCACGGGGCTAGTGGCAAGCAGCCCTACATCATGAAGATTTCCGTCTTCAAAAATCATCATCTTCAACAAATCTGCACTTTCGAATGCGTATATTGGTCCGAAGTTGTTTTTGAATAAATATGATCTTGGTCTCTCCGGACTAACAATCGATAAGAGGCCCTCAACCTTAGATAGAAACCAAGTCTCGTAGACTTATCACATTTCCAACTCTCAACTTGCAATCCTTCGGCCAAGAAGGAAGCTCGGTAGATTGGAGTACCATTGTCACTCCGCTCTATTTGAATCATCATTCTTAACACCAAACGATAATCAAGCCTACTCAGCAGGCCTCATACTAAGTGCATGACCAATCAGTTCCCACATCAAGTTAGGAAATCAGAAATGGCCAGAAATACAATCTAGCACACAAGCAGTCACTAGGCCTATTTCATTAATCTTTTATTAATTAAATCACTTTCCAAATGTTTATCTCAAAATATCTTTAAAAAGATATATTTTCAAAACCATTTTAATCTTTCGATATTTGGAAAAAATTTCCATATATTTATTTCAACGGTATAAGTATATTTACTAACACTACCATTTTGGAGACACAATAAATTAATTTCTATAATCGTGCAATTCTCGAGTTCATATGCTTCATGACGGGTGTTAAGTATAAGAAGCAATGCTTCCTATACCACCAAGCCTTTAGTACGATCATAGGAACCAATTTGTATACTTCACAATGGAATGCTAAAACACATTTTATTGAGTCAAAACGAATGTAGCGTAAAACATTTTACGACAACCCAAAACAATAGTATAAGGATTCGACTGTTTATATTTATATAAATCCCGTATGCTATATAAAACACTTCCCGTTAGAAATCACTTACTATAACAACAGTGTTATAGTCTATGCCTTCCTTACTTTCTCAAAAACATCTATCACAATAATAAATGTTAAAATTTATGTCTTCGTCACTTAGTACATTTTAAATCACTTTTTAAAACAATTTAATTCCATCTGAAAATATCACTTTCAAAACATTCCTTCAAAATATTATTTTAACTTTTAAAATGTGAATGTATTTCCTCTATAAAAATTCATATTCAAATCTCAACATAAATCATTTCCGTATTTATAAAACTATGTTTATAAATCTCCTTTCTATTTTATAAAACTTCTCTTTATAAAATCACTTTATTTATAATATTCTATTTATAAATCCATTCCTTTATAAATCTCATTTATAAATCTGTTTACCAAATATCAATTACAAATCCATTTTTACTATTTATAAAACTCCGTTTATAAATATATTCTTTATTTATAAAATAATACCTTTTATAAACCTTTTATATAAACCATTTCAGAAATATTTATTTCAAACTGTTTCTATTTTCTTTAAAATTGTATTTCCTTTATAATAAAAGATGGACTTATCTATTAAGTTTTAAAACTTTTGTAATACAGTTTGAAAATCTCTATTTAAAAATACTTCACAAAATGGTTAAATTAATATTCCAAAAATCATGTTTTTATTTCATTTCAGTAAACTCCATCTTTTAATAATTTATAAATAATTATTAAAACATGTATTATTTCAAGTATCGCCTTAAAAATCATTTTAATTCAAAATCTTAATTTTATAGTATTTCAAAATACTAAAAATAATGCCCAGTGCTACTATAGCAATAAATAAGTAAAATCATGTCCATATCATCAAATATGGCATCCAATAAATAATATATCACAATATATATGAAAAGTAAGATCAATAGCGTGAGGAATCCCGTTAGATCCCTCCTACCTATCCCCCTGCACCACATACAGTATATAATCATGTAATATGGGTCATCCGCTACTAGACGGGTACATATAAAAGGTCATCCACTTTAAGGGCAGGAATAAACCAAACCAACTGATAAAGCAACAAATCATCCAAACAAGCAACAAATAGGCATTAATAAGAATATCTGCACTTATATAAAATATAAGTAGGCTCCGAGAGGTGAGTTAACTCACTTTATAATTTAACAACGCTGACGCGCTTCTGCTCAATGTTGTAATCGAACAACGTTCGATTTTTGTTGAAATTCCTATAAGCTCCAAACTCGATGAATCCAACTTCATTGCGTGGATAATCCTGATAAGAACACAACGGTGAAACGACGCCTCGATCGAACCTCGTATGAACAAAATAAGATTGACATAAGAATTTGAATTAAATAACTTAATTAATTTACTAATTAATTATCATTAGCCACTCACTTACCGCCTAATCTTCCGTCTTCTCCATTCAAAATCCCCGCTTCAGTAATTCAACCCTTGAACTCGCTATGACCGTCCACTCACGTCGCCACGGCCATCAATACTCGCCGCCGTCATCGCCAACCTCCTCGTCCTCGTGCCATGCATCCAACCCTGCCATCAAAATTCCCTCCGATGGACCCTAAAAATCGCGACTCCAGGCCCAGCATCGTGACAAAGCCTATGTCGTTTTTCACCACATCGCTTTAGAGCCACCACTATTGGCACTAGAAGATGCCCATCGCCAAGTACATCGCAACGGTGCACCCTACATTCCCTATCTCCTCCCCAAACTCACATAATCGTGAACCCTAATTCGCGACTATACGAAATGGAGCAACCCCAAAGTCCATCTCACCTAAATCCAACAACACCATATTGAAGCTGCAACTAATGCGAAGTCAATGAATCAACTGACGTCGAATTCCGTTAACTAATTCTCTCAATTTAATTGGTTGAACGAATTAAAATATGGCGGCTAAGTTCTCCGATGAAAGAAGAGGAATTTTGTCCACTTTTATGTTTATTTTTTAGTTCATGATCCAATAAGTTCATTCAATGGCCTTGATTATTATATTTTTATTAATTTATAGAAAGTGATGAATGTAAAAAAGAGTTGAGAAAGTCATTTTATTCAAATGATTATAAAGGATGGCACAATGATTACTTAACAAAGTCATTTTATTTTGATTAATATATAGAAAGTGATGAATGTAAAAAAGAGTTAAAAAAGAGTAAAGAAAGTCATTTATAGGTACGCTTAAAATAGATGCAACTGTTAAATCGATGATTTACTTGCTCTTATTTCATTCTATCGACGGTGTATTCATTAAAATTCATGTATTGTTTATTTACTGTTTTTCATGATGGTGAAGGATTCATAGGTGAAGCCTTCATGGGTAACACTTTCCAACATAACAATATATATAAATGAATTTACATTAGTTTGTAATTATATCACTTATCACTCCTTGAAATGCTCAATAAAGTAAGTGAATATTAATTTTGCATCTACAAAAATAACGATCAAATTAGGTAAAGTTCAAATATAGCGAATTTTTATACAAAAGTTTATAATTTAGGATTTAATCATGTGGTCAAAGTTTTGCACTTCTTTTTTGTTTTAGGTAAGCCTTTGGGTAATTGTTTAATGTATATGAATAATATTGTATATTATTTTTGTTCTCCCCGTTCCATAGGATTTAGTTCTCTAAAGTACATTAAACTTTTTCTAAGATATTAAATTTATAGTTACATGACATGAGTTGTTATTCCTTAAACAGTTGAATATTTCGGGTAATTGAAAGTATGTGGAAGTTTATATTAATTTGGCATTATGACAATTATCGTCTTATTAAGTAGGACATAAATACAGGATGTATTTTCAAATTTTGTTTACACTGATTGTAAGTATTATTGATTTAGAATAGCGAGCCGTTATCTCTCTCTTCACGCCAACATTTTTCTCTTTTAAGTCAAAAATAGCGCCAATGTTACAATTCAAAATCCCATTTTAGACGTGATACATATTTGTATTTTCCACTTTAATAAAGATAACATAAGAACTTTATTATTCACTAATACAAATATTTTCTTGATCAACATAGAGTGACATCAATCGATGTTATTATCAAAAGGAGGATTATGGAGAAAATCAGGTAGAAAACATTTTCCGCCAGCTAAGGTGAATTACGGTCATATTTCTTCCTAGAAATTATGAACTTTAGCTTTACCCGTAGTTAAACAAAAAGTGCCATACATTTGATAAACAACCACTTAATGAGCGATATCCATCCAAGTCTTGACTAACAAATAACCACTTGAATGATAGGCCCTATGTGGTGAAGAAAGGAAGGCTAAAAGCTTGACTGCACAGGAAGGAAAAATAATGTATGGGCATCAAATGATTTAGATGCACTTTATTAACTTTCTATGTAAGTATTACTGTTTGATGCAAGACTTACGTTTTTCTCTTTTTTGTACTGAAAAAGCATTACACTTAGACTCGCTTCCTCTTTCTCTAGGTTTACTGAATTTTACGTATCTGGCTATCAGATAAATTTCCATTTACTTAAACACCCATCTGCACCTTGATTAAACCACCTAATAATATGCTTAACATGCCTCTCAATTTGAATGTTCTCTGCCTCGTAAACCTTAAGTAGCATGGATAACCTAACGCATTTCATAAAGACATATACTTATGCCACGCCATGAATATTAAATGACTGTCTCTATCTTTATGATAAAAAAAAATGAGTTGTCCATGACCACAAAAATAAATTGCACAAAACAATCACCTAAATAAAAAGAGCAGCTCTGTCCATTCAAAAGCAAAGACTTACACCCTTTAAAAAAATTGGCCTTAATGCATGCAAATGTAGCTTACATAAAAAGAGGATCTCTTAACACTTTTCTGGAAATGTATACCATCCACAAAACCTTTAACTACTACAAATGCTGAGGCTGTACCGACTACTAACGAGGTCCCCATAAATTCCAAATTAAGGTTCCTTTTATATTTTTTCTTTACTACAGTTCTAATTTAAGTTTTTAACTTGCACTAGCAATTGTTTCTGTTTGTTAATTTCAAACTCTAACGTATTAGCATTCATGACCTATGCGACACACTTCCTAATGCTCATTGTATTAGAAAAATCATCGTCCATTGTAACTATTTTCACACTAAAATTAAATTTGATTCCTTCCCTAAATATGTGCAAAAGGAAACGTAGAAACAGTAGTTTTCATATTGGAGAAAAGGGACTCAAATGCATGTGAGCCTTCTGTGTGGTAATATTATTAAATAGTAGCTTCCATTGGTTACAAATTTTTACCTCCATTACTATACCAAAGAACTTTTTCCACTATACCACCATAAGGAGACATGTTTGCTACTGTTCAAAACTTTAAAAGATTTTGCCAAAAGAGAGCTGATACACCGTTGAGAACAACAAAATGCACAAACATACCTATCTAATTTTAGTTTATAATTTTCAAATATTTAAAAACACACCATTGCAATTCGTCCTAACTCTTCTTGCATATTATTACAAACATGGGATTATTATGCAAAGCAAATGGAATTCATGAGGCATGTAGAAGATTGCAAGGACTATGTCCCTACCTTGATGAGCAAACTTGGTATTGCAGGAACAGGTTAATTTCCAAACTATTTTTAAAATCTCACTACAAGAATTTCGATTTTTAGTAGCGCTCAAAAAACGCTACTAAAAGTTTTAGCAGCCTTTTGATAAACGCTGTTATAAAGCCCGCGACTAAAAATACCTGATTTTTAGTTGCACTTATTTCAACGCTACCATAAATCGTTTTACTGCAGCGTTTATGAAACGCCACTAAATTCTTTTTTGCAGCATGTATAAAACGCTACCAAAATGTACTTGGTCTGCTAAAAAATATTTTGGTAGCGTTTGTTAAACGCTGTAATAGAGGACGCAGTTTATTGACAAAGCCTGTTGCCGCGTTTATTAAACGCTACTATATATGCTCTCCTTTGACCCTTTATTTTTATAGCGTTTTTTAGTAGCATTTTCGATACGCTACTAAAAATATTCCAGCTCTGCCTATACATTGCCTCCAGTTCAATCTTGTTCATAGCTTATAACATAATACATAAACACATACACATTAAACAACCGCAAAATACATATACATATACACATACACATTCAAACATAAACACATTTAAAAACCACAAAATACATAAACAAAAGTACTAATATAAACAATATGTTAACCGTACATAGAAGTTTACACAACCGAACAGTAGTTTCAAGACAAAAGGTTAACCGTACATAGAAGTTTACACAACCGAACAGTAGTTTCAAGACAAAAGGTTAACCGTACATAGAAGTTTACACAACCGAACTACGTACCACAAACAATATGCTACTGCTGCAGTTAAAGTACCATAAACATATGAACTAAGCAAGTACAATAAACAACCAAACTACCTAACAAGTACGATAAACTAGTGCTGCTACTTTTTTTTTTAAATTAATTTTATAACAACAAGGAGAAAAAAAAGCCTTTCTCCGGTAGCTCACAGAAGAAGGCAAGGCATACGAAAATATGTCTCCCTGAATACCGAAAACAGAGACAAGCCTATAAAGATCACAGGAAGAAGAAAAAAGATCCACTGCCAGAAGAATCCATATAAACCCAGCTGAAACAAAAGGAACAACATCCCGCTCTACCAGCTTCCCCGCTACACCCGAATAGGTGTAGGCCAGACCACCCGATAGTAAACCAACCACCGCCATACTGAAAAAGGACCGAGAGAGGACCAAAATCAAAACACGCTCAGCAGAGAATCCCATAACAAACGGCCTCAAGCACACCTTGGCTGCCAAGTGACAACACCCGATGAGCTCCGGCAAGGCCACCACGCATAGATGGTGTCACTTAGCACAACAATCGCCACCCGTACAGAAGGTGGAATACCAAAAGAGAAGACCAAGGAAACAACCACAGCCAAAGACATCGACGAAGACACATCCTATCAAAACAAAAACCGGGCAGTCGAAACACCGCGAAGACACCTAATCCTGAAAAACTAGCAAACACATCAAAACCAAAAATTAGGGGGGGTGGGGGGCTCGAGAGCGCTGGATGAAGGCCAACGCCCCGCTTAGAGGACTTAACCAACGCCGATTCTAGCGGAACTCAACACACACGAGATAGAAAGAAACCCACTAGACGCTGAATACGGGAGCCCGTGATTCCCCTGAAAGGTCTACCTCGGAAAGCAAGGAATACGTCATTCCTAACATGCCGAATAATGGTCGGGGGGTTCATAGGAGAGCTCTCGTAGATTGCCTTATTCCGAGCACACCAAATGTGCCAGCAGATAAGGCAGGGAATCAAGCGATAAATGATCGAACGAAGAGATTTCCTAGAGTTCCCAGCCCACCAGGTTGATGGAAGATCATTAGCAGATCTGGCAATCCCTCGGACACCAACTAGGTTTCCGAAGTAATTCCAGCAAGATCTGGCTGAGGAACTGTCGAAGAATAAATGGTTCAAAGATTCTGATTCCCCGTTGCCACAGCATCTGCATCGGGAAACTAAGGGGATGCCTAACCTTTTGAGATTCTCGTCTAGTGGCAGCCCATCATGTAGGATACGCCACATCAGCAGAGAAACCTTAGGAGGAGAACGAGAATCCCAAATGAAGGAAAACAAAGGTCGAATGGGGCAAGGAATTCTAACCGAAGTCCAAGCTCTCAGGATGGAAAACGAAGCGCCGTCCCAGCCCGTAAGTCCGCCATGAGAATCAGAGAAAGACTTCACTGATTGCATGTGCTTCCAGGTCTCACTTGCATAGGACGGTGTACCCGAATAATTAGAACCCACCAGCCTATGGTACTTTGCGTGAAGGAAAGAAGCCCATAAAGAGTCGTTAGCACCAAATCTGTACCACAACTTACAAGCAAAAGCAGCACAAATATCCTTGGGATTACGAAGCCCCAAGCCGCCCTCGATTTTGGGACGACAAATTGTGTCCCACGAAATCCAGTGGTGACGACGGCCGTCCTCCTTGTTGCCCCAGAAAAAAGACGAGACCAAAGACCGATACGATCGGAAGAAGGAGGAGGTAGGGGTCATAGTCGCATAGACATGAGTTCCCATAGAATCTAACACAGACTTAATGAGAACCAGTCTGCCGGCCTGGGAAAGAAGAGCCGCATTCCAACGAATGATCTTACCCCTCACCTTGTCAGTTAAAGGATCGAACAAAGCGTTAAGCTTCCTACCTCGGAACAGAACAATACCCAGGTAAGGTAACGGAAGGCAAGCTTCCTTGAAGCCCGAGAAGGTCACAATCCAGGAAGATTGAGACGAAGAACAGTCCTTCGCACGAACGAAACAACTTTTGGAAGGGTTTACGAGCTGACCCGAGGACCTCTCGTATTGATGGATGAAACTAAGGAGCCGCCGGATAGAGGAGCGACTACCGTTAGAGAAGATAACAATGTCATCAGCAAAAGATAAGGAAGAAATAAGAGGACAACCCCTAGGGATCCCAAAACGCTGAATCAGACCGAATACCGTTAAGGTATGAAGACCGCGAATGAAAGCTTCTACCGCGATCACAAAAAGCGTGGGCGAAAGCGGGTCTCCTTGACGCAAACCCCTCCCCGCCCTGAAATACCCATTAGCAGAACCATTAATGAGCACTGAGAACCAGCAGTTGGAGATAAGCCTCCAAACCAGGTCGATGATGGTTTTCGGAAAACCGAAAGTTCTCAAAACCTTGATGACGAAAAACCAGGACATACGATCGTAAGCCTTAGCCATGTCCAGTTTGAAGACAACATTTGAGCCCCTAACTTTCCTGTCAAGCTGGGAGATCAGTTCCTGGGCCAACAGGACGTTGTCGGAAATTAAGCGCCCTTTAACAAACCCCGCTTGAGAAGTAGAGATAATACGCTCAAGGAAAGGGGCCAAGCGGCTAGCCAGAATCTTGGAAATAACTTTATTCGAGAAGTTGCAAAGGCTAATGGGCCGAAAATCCCCACAGGACCGCGGGTTTTCGCACTTAGGGATGAGAAACAGGTTGGTGGAGGTCTAGCTAGTGGGGAGAAACCTCCCGGAGAAAAATGACTGGATAGCAAGACAAAAGTCAGCCTGAATAATAGGCCACGAGCAATTGTAAAAGGTACCGTTGAAGCCGTCTGGGCCGCTGGCACTATCCTTACTCAGGGCGAAAACACAAGCTCGGATTTCCTCCGGAAACGGGGGATCCGCTAGAAGGTCACTTTCAGGCGAGAGTACTAACCTGGGAATGAAGGCTAACAGAGCTGGGTCAGTTACCGCAACCGACGGGGATCCAAGAAAAGATTGGAAGTGGGCCAAAATGGTATCTTTGACTTCCTCAGGCGAGGAGGCCATAGATTGATCAGGACGCAAAATCTCACGAATTGTGAGAAGGTTATTCTTCTTGCGAATAAAAGAGTGGAAGAATTTGGAGTTCGCATCACCGTCGACCACCCACTTGACCCTTGCCTTTTGACGAAGGTAGTCATTCTCAATACGAAGTTCCAAAGAGAAGTTGGATTGAGCTAAAGCCCACGCCTCCTTATTGGACGCGGACGGAGCCTCGTCTAACAAAGATTTAGCTACGATAAGAGATTCTTCGGCCAAACGGACATGATCGAAGATGTTCTTGAAAACATCAGCGTTCCATACCTTAAGACAGCACTTGAGACGCTTCAGCTTGCGACTTAAGACAGTACAGGGAGGGCCAACAATGGGAACGGTCCAAGAGTCAGCTACCACTTGATGAAAAGTATGGTGAGATCTCCACATGCTCTGGAAGCGAAATGAAGAGGGCCCCGATAGGGAGAAAGGAGAGCATCGAACAATCAGAGGAGAATGGTCAGAGAATGTCCGATGAAGATGAGCTACCGAGAAGGAAAAGGGTAAGCGAAACCAATCCTCCGAGCCGAAAACCCGGTCTAGCCTAGAAAGGATACGGCTAGGGCCTTCTTGGTTATTTGACCAGGTGAACGCAGAGCCCACAAAAGGGAGCTCAGAGAGACCAGAGCTGACAATGAACGAGTTGAAATCCGTCATCGCAAGATGGTTGATGGCTGCTCCTCCCCGTTTCTCTGCCTGGCAGGCGACGATATTAAAATCGCCGCCAACCATAGAGTTAGAAATACCCAAGGAACCGAGACCTAAAATGTCTATCCAAAGAGATAACCTCTCTGTACGATCGCATTTGGCATAAACAGCCGAGAATAGAAAAGGAGAAGCAATAGTGTGAGATGAGCAGGCAACCGAGAACAGCTGAGATGAGTCAAAAACAGATCGGACCGCAATGGATTTGGACCATAAAATCCAAATCTTACCGGAGACATTGGCAGAGCCGCCGCCAAAACCTAAGGATAACACGGTACTGGTTATGCCCTCCGGATCTAGGAAAGGTTCCAGAAGAGCAATCAAACCAACCGAGTGTTTCCGGACAATGTGTTTTAGCCTAGCCAATGACGCATCGTTGCCTATACCACGAACATTCCAGAAAAGAAAGTTCGACATGACGGAAAAAACAGAAAGGAGACGATAAACAAGAGAGAAAGACAGCAAGAGCGGAAGCCAGACCACAACAAGCGGGATGACCGAGCGCGCTCAGACAAGATACAGCGAGTATCAAGTAGATCTATCAATCTGCTCGGACGCCGCTATAGAGCGTGTACGAATGGTGCGAGGAGTAGAAAGGACTCTACGCGATCTGCGACGAGACGAACGGGCAGGAAAAACAGGGGGCTGTGAAGAAGTCACATAAGACTCCTCACTAACGGACCCCCTCAAGGCCAACTGAGACGCCTCAGCAACCGCCGGAAAGGAGTTCCTGGACAAGCAATCAAGGCGCTCATTAAGAAGCGCAATTTCTGCCTTACTCATCAGTGGGATGGTAATGGACAGAGAGCAAGAAGAAGAGGGGAGGGAGCACGCTGGAGAGCAGGAAGAGGAAGTCGTGCCCAAGCGATCTGAAAGATCAGAAAGATCAAAAG
This sequence comes from Allium fistulosum, assembly GCA_030737815.1. NCBI lineage: Eukaryota > Viridiplantae > Streptophyta > Magnoliopsida > Asparagales > Amaryllidaceae > Allium > Allium fistulosum. The sequence goes on from CM060906.1 coordinate 876,157,563, forward strand.
AAAAGCGTAAACAGGAGGGTAGACGAACCAGGCGAACATCAAACTGCCACCTGAGCCAATCTAGAGCGGGACAAGGAAGATCTGCTATAGAGGAAAAGATGGAGGAGGAAGAGAAATCAAAGGCTGAGACCCCCGACGCATCCGACTGCGAGACGAAATAAGGATAAGAATGGGAAGGAAAATCGAAGCGGGGCAGATAGAAGAGGGTCCGGTCAAGTGTAAGGGAGCAAACCAGTCGCATCCCAAATTGCTGTGGGAATCTTACCAAAGCCAGACTGTCACTAACAATACAGCCCCGCAACACCGGTAAGATTCGCGAGTCGAACCAAGCAGAGGGAACAGTAGAGCGGAACAATGAAAGCTGGCAATAACCCAGGCTGTCCGTATAGTGATCACGGGCGGTCACTATACGCACAGATAAGGGGATGGGATACCGCCCTAACCAATCGCTCCAGGCCCATTGTGCCTTCCGAAGGCACCTAAGGTATCCTGCCAAGACCGGAATACGATAAAGCGACCAAGTCACTAACGACACAAAACTGGCCTCGTAGTGACTCAACACCAAAACCCAACAAAAAGAGCCCCTCGGATCGCTCCATACTAACATCCTAGTATGGACACAACCGATGCAGCAGCTGTAAGCCAACAAAACCGACAGAAGCCAAAAACTCTTCTGCATACAACCGTACAAACAGACAGTCGAATATGAAAAACCAAAACAACAGGGACCTGACACACTATCAGACTAGTACGAGACAATAATGTCAGGGAGCACACACCTAAGTGTGTCAAGGCTCACGAAAACACAACCGACATCAACGGACAACAACCAATAAGAAATAGGCAAACCAGCAAAATCTACAAAAAGAGATAGAGAACGAGAAAAGCAAACCTTCCAACAAAAGGCCTCAGCAACCCGAAGAAAAGGATAAGGAGCAACCAAGACCGCAGTCTCTGTATCTCTTAAAACCAAGACAGAAAACGAATCTCCGCCACCAACCAAAGACAACCCACAATCGACACCCACAGACAAGGAAGAGTTCCCAGTCAAAACCGAATCAGCAGCAGTCAGATGGCACGGGCGAGGAGATAAAGCGGTCAACTCTTTATCTCCCATACCACCGATAACCGATCCAAAGAAGAAATCGTCCCCATTCGGACAAGCATTCACAAATCTTCCCAAAACAGACAGACGAGGCAAAAAAGGAGTGGTTAACTCTCCCATCTTCCTCGTCATGAAACCAACATCAGAAAATTCGCCCGAATGACCACTGACGGGTCCACCATCAAATGAACCAAAGCAAAACTCAGACGAACCCGAAGCCAAAACGCCCACCGCAGCCCCAAATATCAGCTTTGGCACAAATCGGGTAGTGAAATCCCGATTCGCCAAAGAAGAAGATCTAATCGAGCAGTGAATCGACTCCACAAAACACGGAGACAACTCCATGAAAAACCCATCGACCAAAAGGAACTTGAAACGAGCCAAAGCAGAGAAGGCCCCAGACGAGAATACGGAAATCTCGACCGAGCGATCGCTCGTGAAACAAACCGACAAAGGGGGAGCCACAACATCGAGCAAGGCAACGGCGATGTCGGCGAACGAGGGGCAGTGCCTCACGAAATCTCCACTGAAGGAGAAAATCCCCAAATCCATAAAATTCACCCTAAAGACAGCAGCGAACCAAAATAAAGAAAATCAGCAAAGCGATCGCACCAAAAGGCGCTCGCTGAAAAGCAGATCGTGCTGGAGAATTGCTAAGGAGGTAGAAACTGGAGAGAAAAGAAGAATAAAGAAACAATCAGGAAGTCAGGAAGCCATTAATGTATTTTTTGACCGTTGTAGTATGTTGTTTTGGATTGAGATATAGTTTTCCAAGTAAATCTGAACTAGTGCTGCTACTGCTCATTCTGCTCATTCTTCAGAAACGCCTACCTGTAGACAAAATATAATCAACAGTGAGACTCAAGTTATAATCAATACTGAGATAATAATGACAGGACCATCAATACTGAGAAAACACTGAGACTAAAGTTATGCACAACTGAATATGTGCAATCTTGTGTTCAACTGAATATGCACAACTGAATATGAAAACTAAAATAATCTGCATGTTAGTTTTGGCCAAGAATAAAATGAAAATGAAGATTTGTCATCAATGTTTTGTACATTTTATCTCTGCCTGTACATTTTCATATACTCAAACACAGATTTTCATATACTCGAACACAGATGAAAATATAAGTGTACATGAATTATTTTAGATAGTGAAATTAGGTAGGTGTAAGAAGTCTGCCAGACCCATATGGATACATCCAAACACAGATTCAAAAAATTCATAACGATAGATGCATTTGTTGATAAAAATATGGGATAATAATATAATATGGTCCTAGTATGTAAAATGACTGGAAACTTAGGATCATAAATTATCTTTTAAGTACGTACAATTAGTCGATATAACTTATGGCTACTGATGGATTAAACCACCGACTAATTACAGCTAATATATACAACATAAATACCATATTTTGATAAGCCTGATCATAGTAAATTCCAACATAAATTCTAACTTATTCACATTGTTGCATATTCACATAAATCATTCAAGTACAACAACTCATTGCACATCTACAAGCAGGTTATAATGAGGCAATTTAGAGGAAAATTTCAAATAACTTTGAAGGCAGCCTCTTTTCAAATTACTTAAGCATTATAATTATTTGAGTTGATGGTTTAAGTATTTTGTTGCTACTGGTTATCCATGATGGTAATTTTGCAAGAAGTTTTCAATTACATAAAGAATTGGATACCTTTCACTTAGGCATTGTGACGTAATGGAAGTTCCGGCGAAAACCAAAACTATAACGCATTATTTGGTTTTTCTTATGTTAAAACAATGAAAAATAAATGAATTAACTACTAACCTTCTAATATGGAAAATCAAAGAAAATCGATCTTTTCTTCCATCTTGATAGCTCCAATTCTGTAGAATTGTTAATATTATCATACTCATATTCTGTATCATAAGCACACTTTCTCTTCTTACTTTTCTCTTCGTTTTCTTTTCCAAAATCATTTGGATAATCCTTCAAAAATGCCTAAATGTTTCTCCCAGTTAGAATTCTAGGAGCACTACCTTTTTCTATGGTGTTATCAAACAATGCCTTTTGTTTCCTCCGTGAATCTGAAGTATGTAGAAATCTTCTATGACCCATGTAGACGCTCTTTCGACTGTGATTCAACCAACGAGAATGGGTATTGGCACCACATAATGGGCAACCTTTTTCCCCCTTCACACGACATCCAGCAAGATTTCCATAAGCCGGAAAATCATTAATCGTCCATAGCAAAATTGCATTCAATTTAAACAAAGTTTTACTAAATGCATCGTAAGCATTAACTCCATTACACCACAAATGATGCAAGTCTTCCACCAAAGGCGCCAAATATACATCAATATCATTTCCGGGTTGCTTTGGGCCTGTAATAAGTAAAGATAACATAATATTTTCTTTCTTCATACACAACGTAGGCGAAAGATTGTATGTCACAAGCATTACCGGCCAGCAACTATATTTTGAACTCAACATGGAAAATGGATTGAATCCATCTGTAGCAAGACCAAGCCTAAGATTGCGTGGATCAGATGAAAAAGATGTATACTTTTCATCCACCATTTTCCATGTCATAGAATCCACGGGATGACGTATTTTTCCATCTTTGCTTGTATTTTTAATATGCCATCTTAAATCTGTTGCCATCTTTTGAGATCTATACATTCTTTTAAATCTTGGAATATTGGAAAGTATCTCAATACTTTAACTGGAATACCTTTTATAACCTCTTTAGTATCTTGATTTTTCTTCCATCTCGAAAAACCACATTTATCTAAATCTTTGTATTCTTTTTTGAAAAGGCAACAGTCATTCTCACAAGCATGTATCTTTTCAAAACCCATGTCGAATGTTCTAAGAAATTTCTTTACTTCATATAAGGTTTTGGGAAGCACATTATTCTTCGGCAAAAATAAATGTTGCACAGTTAAAAGCTTATCAAACCCAATATCAGACAAGCCAGTCTCACATTTAAGATTAAACAAGACGGTGATGGCAGATAATTTTGTGTGATCTGTGCAACCATGATATAATGGAGTTTCTACATCTTCCAAGTTCTTGAGTAACTCATCCTCTTTACTCTGAGAATCAACATTATCTTTATCATCATGAAAAAAATCATCATTCAAAAAATCTTCATCTTCATAGTGAATCATCTTGAATAAATCATATACGTCCAACGTATTTGTTTTCTTCTCTTCAATTATCTGTTCGCCATGGTTAAACCATACACCGTGTATGTATTTAGGATCCATTCCTCCAATAATTAAATGTTCAACAATGATGTGATCGTCATGACGACTAAGATTCTGACAATCTTTGCAAGGGCATAAATTTTTTTCTACACTTCTTACATTCCTCTTTGCAGCATGCACGAAAGTCATTGCTCCTTGTCGGTACTCTATGCTAGTTCTATGACAAAAGTTAAAATAATAAAAAAGAAATTGAGTTTTAATATTATATTACATGTTCTAATTCTCAAAATACATATTAAGCATTGTTTTCTCACCTGTTTAAAATAACCCAATCTTTTTCCATCGTCGACATATGAAGGCAAATAAGTTCCCAATCTTTGACGTAGAAATTGATGACACCTCCTCTTACTATGTCTAATACTAATTTTAAAAAAAAATAAGTTACTACGTTAATAGTACTTCTTAATATCGGGCCACCCAATCATTCTAAAGATTAGCCAAATAAAACTTTGTTCAATGACGTTTCAATGAATTTTTGTTAATAAATTATGAACAAGTGTAAGTGATTTCATACATGTAGGTTTTACTGAAAAATCAGTTCATTCAGTATAATAACACCGAATGAATATGGTATTTTGAAGTGTAACTTCTAACAAATTCGATATTTTAAAACATGGTAATAGGTTTTTTGCTGCTTTAGGAACAGTTGTAAAGCTGGTTACGTATATTTCTGGTGCTATCAAATAAGCATTTTTTAATTCCTATTACACAGGCTATAAATGGTTTGAAGGTTATGGTCAAAACAACGCAGTGCTATAGCATAGAATTTTATTACACATGCCATAAAATTGATCTACACCATGGCTAGAAAAATGAGACTTAAAATTTATTACACAGGCCATAAAATATATAAAGAGTCTAAATCAATTAAATTTATATTGGAAGACAAACAATATGACTAATAAAACAAACAATTTTTCAAGCTTTGAAACTACTAAATCTGACTTACGTAAAACTACTACGTCCTTGATGCAAAATTATAAAAGTAAGCTAAATGGAAACTAGTTGAAAGTGACAAAGATGAGGAGTGTGATCAGATGGTTACTTTTCGGATAACAGACTTGATTACATATGCATTAAATAATTGCAACTATAGATAAAAGAAAGAAACTGATATTTTGCTTAGAAGGCATTGCTTGAAGTCATGCAGGCCGTAACACCTAAAGTGACCCATATGGAATCTATGTAAAACCTTACATCATATAAACAGATGCAACATGCATCCCTGTTTTTGATTTATATTTGCCGACTACTTCCAGGTTTCATGCAAAGCCACTTGCCATTTGCCGTTTACCTGGTTTTTTTAATTATAGGACAAAAGACATGATGAAGACACTTATTGATGACTTTCTCTATGATGTAAGTTATATTAATTACAATTAACAGATTGGTAAACGTATGGATCATGCAACTCCTTTAATTAGACTTACTCAACTATCATGTCTCTCTCAAAGTCTTAACATATGAAGGCAAAAGATTATGTATTACTTTGCAATTCACTACTGTTCTAATTTTCCAAATTGGAGTCTAGTATTACAGATAATTTTGACAAAATCATGGGTGTAGTCAGACTCTCCATGTCCAGACATGTTGATATTCAATATCTTCCATAATTCAATTTTGTGATTATCCGTACTTAGTGTACAAGATTTGTACTTTGGTTAAAACGGTAAAACAATTACACAGTTTAACCCTGGACATAACCAAGCTTTTATTCATTTAATAAAAAAAACATAAATATATAAAGGTGTAAACTAGGGTTGAATAAAAGATCTTCGTTATTAGGGTTGAATCAATAATTCTAGTTAGAAATTAGGTAGAAATTCGAATATACGATGCATGCAAATTAGGGTTAAATCAAAATAGAATCACAAAATCGAATCACAAAATCAATTTAGGCGATTTGTACCTACATATACCTAAGAGATTGTTGGATGCCGCGAGGATGTTGAGTAATGCCGCGAGGACGTTGAGCAAGGACGGAGTGGACGATGAAAAGGGGAACTTGATCTTCAGTTGATGAAATTTGAGCGATTGCTGGCTGCCGCGAGGATTGAAAAGGGGAAAAGAATTTCTGCAGAAGTAGATCGAAATGGGGAGAGAGTTTTCTAAGTATACATGAGATGGAAAACAATGACTGGTCACGTTTATTTTTGGCTAGGCGGAAAAAGTTTTCTAAGGAGCGGGAACAAAAAAAATTTAGTCACGAAACATATTTTGGGAAAATATTTTTGGTTGCATTTATGATAAAACGCCACAGTTTTTTGCAACCGTAAATGGTTTTTCTTGTAGTGTCTACAACTACCATAGACTATAAAATGTTTGCAACCATTTGTAAATTGAATGGTAGGCATGCACTGACAGTGACAGCTAGCAAGACGGTTTACATTGACACAAAGTTTATATAATGTGACATCCGTTTACCAAATTAGGGATAGTACATAGACTAATGAAGTATGAATTGACTTCAAACCAAGTGAGTAGTTATTTTACACCGAAAAGGTCTTTGTTATCTACCCAAAGGTTTCATAAAAACTATTGGTGTCAATATGATAATGCTTGGTTGGGATTGTTAGAAAATATATTGAACTATAGGTTGTCAAATTTTTTTGTTCTGTTCTAATCAAGTTTTATATGTATATCTCGCCTTTATCTCCTCATTTATAGTCGGACAATAACATTATGATGCATTACCATGAGCTTATCAAGTAACTTATGAGATGTTAAAAAATGAAACATGCTTGACCGAAATATTGATTAAAGTGTCCATTCTTTGAGTTTTTATGAAACATTATTGGTCTACTTTTACTATTTAGTTCTACATTCATAATACTTTGATTTGCTTTGCCCTGAACAATAGTTAATCTCTATACATATACATTTTTCATGTCGTACCACTTTTGAAAGGTTTAAAACTATGAACATGAACAATTTTTAAAATTATTCTTCCTACTGTAATTTAGCATATGAAATAACTATAGAATTGTAATTGGGCTAACATAAATGGGTTTGGGTTGGACACTCTAAGTGTTCAACTTCTAAAGCAAATCCTTTTACACTTATTTTCGATTAATCTTGATTAAGTTACTTGAAACTAGGATATCATGATGAGTTTGACATAGACACAACAAATCTATTTTAGTCATACATTTTCCTACTTTAAGTACCTCCTAGCATTTGTGTGCTTAACTTTCTATAGCCTCTATTTAATAATATAATAGTTGTATTACATAAATACATTATTATAATTATTGAATCAATCATCAATGTACAAAAAATAAGTGGTAATAATACATACTTGGGTATATGTCTCCCCACAATTTAACGTCTCCACATTCATTTCTTTACACTCATTGATATCGACATTATATAAATGAGAATAATAGGTCATAGATTTATTCACAAGTAGCATATGTACAGAAGAATCGTTCAATATGTGCGACTATTAATTTTTGATTTTCCTTTTGTGGGAACTTCTCTTTGATTAGGTGACATCTTTCCAACTGCCTTGTTGTTCACTAAATTATGTTCTGGACTAATATATGATCACAATTCTTTTGCAGGTGTAAATGATCATTTATACATTATGTATAGTGGGATATTAGTACCGGCAAGAAGGATATGCTATGCGAAAGATATGCTAGCATCATAGTACATAACATGGTACTTCAGCATGGTTAAACAATTCAAGCGCTATTGTAGCTCCTGCTTCTAAATATTATTTTATTGTATTTAATATGTTATATGTTTCTATGCATCATAGGTAATTATATATTATTTGTGACAATATATAAGCATCAAAGAAATTAAATATCATAATGATGATATTTCAATTTTTTGTGCCGTTCACATATACATTCAACTTCGTTGACAGCTTTTGGTCTGCTATTCTATTGCTTAATGCTGCTAAGAGCTTTTGATCCTATTATTTTACTGAAACAAATTGCAGTGTGTATACTACAATATTAAAATTTTGTGTATTTATGCCATATCCAAATACAAACTTTTGAGGTCTTACTTTTAATTTCGTTGCAGGCCAACTTTATTTACATCAGTTTTGAAATTTTGATCGATAGTATACAACTAAGATGGTCACTACTTTAACCAATCTACTGTTAATGAAATTCCATGCTGCTACTTATTACAATATACTCTTTTTATAGCTAAGCCTCATGTACATTGGTACCTGGTGATTTCTTTTCACTGGGTGTACCAACATCTGTTTATTCTAATTTTTCTCAAACTAATGTTGATAGTTGAACATGTAGTGACTTAGCTACAATACTACTGTACCAGCCCTGAATCTTTGTTCAGAATTTAATAATGCTAAATCCATTTTTTTGGTAATCCAGTTTTAAATTTACAGCTGAAAGAAGACTTACATATGTACCTTTGGTTACCGTTTCTATGTATTTCACTATGCTTCTTTTCAATATCGTAAAATTATGGTTTAGTGTTACCTTACTTACTATACCTGTTGTTCCCTTGCCTTATTTACTTTCTATTCCTTATGTCAATGATTTTACTGTTTTTCAATTTGCTATGTAACTACAATATTTTAACCAAACCCATGGACCATGTGCAAAGCACGGGTTCGTACTAGTCAGAGAGTGTACGAAAGAAAACTAGTTGTATTTGATTATAATACTGATACATTACAGTGTAATACACAGATGTATTTATAATGAAAAGATAAAATGATTTAGGCCTAAAGTGAGTCCATATTCACACAATGCGTATCTGCTTTTCCTTATACAATATACAACATAACACATTACATTTTGACTTATTCTCTTATTACGTCCCCTTAAACCATCTAGGTTTAGGTGATTTTTTTTTCAAATCAGCTGCCGCTTCCTTCGATTTTCAATCTGATGAAATTTTTGATTGATAATGTTTTCGTAAGTATGTCTGCACGTTGTTAAGTAGCAGGTGTGTGATCTATTTGTAATTTGTTTCTCAAAACTTGCCCACGAACAAAATATAAGTCGATTCCTATGTGCTTTCTAATTGAGCGAAGAATTAGGTTTACTGAAAGTGATATTGCACTCAAGTTATCACACCATATGATCGTTTGATGTTCATGCTTATTTATAGCTCACTTGGTAATGATTGAATCCACATAATTTCAGCTATTGCACTAGCTATGCTTCTGTATTCAGCTTTTGTGCTGCATCTGTATATTGTAGCTTGTTTCTTTACACAACGAAACTGGGTTGTTATCGATATAAATGCAGTATCATGTTGTAAATCTTCTATCATCAGGGTCTGTAGCTCAATCTGCATCTGCATATCCAGTTATGTTGATATTTTACATGCTCTTAGTGTTAATCCATGATATGATGTTCCTTTCAAATATCTTAAGATTTTTTTGACTGCTTTGCAGTGCTCATCTAGTTGTTTTTGCATAAATTGACATACTTTGTTAACAATGAATGAGATTTCTAGTCTAGATATTGTTACATGTTGTAAAGCACCAACTACGCTTCTATATTGTTTATCATTAAATATTGGTTCTCTCTTGTTTTTTGGGAGATGATGATTGCTTATCATAGGCATTGGTAATGAATTGGCACTATCCATTTTTTCTTTGATTAAAATCTCTATGATATATCTTTTCTAGCATAAGAAATTTTTTGAGTTTTATCTTCTTTTGACTTCAATCCCCAGGAAGCAAAGTTGCAAGATCTTTAATTGAAAATTGTTTGTCTAAATAATGGATGAGATTGCTGATTTTTGCTTCATAATCACCTGTAATAATCAAGTCATCCACATATATTAAGATATAAACAGTAGAAACTTTGCTGATTTTACTAAATAATGAGTTATCTTATTTGGTAGAGTGAAAATCCAAATTGAATAAAGTGGTTTTCAGTTTATCAAACTAAACTCTAGGTGCTTGTTTGAGGCCATAAATAGCCTTATTAGCTTGCACACATATTTTATGTCTTGTTTGTAGCCTTGTGGTTGCTTCATATATACTTCTTCCTATAGATCACCATTTAAAAAGGCATTATTAACATCCAATTACCTGATATTCCAATTTTTATGTAATGCTAAAGTAAGAATGATTCTGATAGTTGTTAATTTTACTATTGGAGAGAAAATTTCATTGAAATAAAATCCATGATGCTGCGTATATCACTTTGCAACCAATTTTTCTTTGTATCTTGTAATTGTTTCATCTAGATTTTTTTTAATTTGTATGTCCACCTGCATCAAACGATATTCTTATGTTCAGGTGGATATACAAAGATACTATGTCTTATTTTTTATAAAATGGATATACAAAAATCATATGTCTTATTTTTTATAAGAGCACCATATTCTTCATCCATGGTTGTTCTCCAATTTTTACCTTTTGTAGCCTGATCAAATGTCCCTGGTTCTTCTGGTGTTGTAGTTGCAGTATATATCTTTGGTTTAGATATCCCACTCTTTGATCTGGTAATCATGCGATGCCTAGTTTTTACTTGTGATTCACCATGTGATGATTCTGTATTGCTGACCTGATCAGTATTATTTCTTGATTGTTGCCATTGTGCATTTGAATACTCTTGACTAATGCTTTATGCTTGACTAGTTGAGCAAGTAGGAGTTTGATTGAGATGATCAGTTGGCTCTGCTTGTTCATGAATTAGCTCATTGAACACTGTGAGTTATGAAACAGGGCTTCCTGGATTCCTCTCAACCCCTCCTTCATTCCATATAGTTGAATACCAAGGTATTGATGATATAGATACTTTTGGATTATACACTTTCTAAGTCGTCTTCATATCTATGCTAGTAAAAGGAAATATATACTCATTAAACACAATATGTCTGCTTATAAATATTTTCCCATTACCATATAGACATTTATATCCCTTTTGATTTGTTGCATATCCTAAAAAGGTAGAAGGTGTAGATCTAAAATTCAATTTATGAATATTATATGGTCTTAAATAAGGGAAGCATAAGCATCCAAAAGTTTTTAAACTTTGATAGTGAGGTTTTATATTGAATAATTTTTCTATTGGAATCTTATTTTCTAAAATTTTTAGTTGGCAATCTATTAATTAGGTACACAGTAGTACTAAAAGAATTAGGTAAATTTTTTAGTGGAAGTGGTGCTTGAGCAAGAAGTGTGAGACTAGACTCAACTATATGTGTGAGTTTTCTCTCAGCTAATCAATTCCGCTCTGATGTGTAGGCACATGTAGTTCTATAAAATATTCCCTTTCTATGAAAGAAATTACTAAGTGGTTTATACTCAATACCACCATCAGTCTGAATAATTTTGATTTGAAGATTGGTCTTTTTTTACCCGAGTTATAAAATGTATTACTGCATTATAAGTTTCTGGCTTTGTATTTAGGAAATTAATCCAAGTATATCTAGAGTAAGCATCAACAAATGTTATATAGTATCTGAAATCATAATCTGAATTGATGGGTGCTGGAACCAAATATTAGTAGCAACCATTTCTAAAGGTTTGTCATACTTAGTTAAAGATTCAATAAAAGCAAATTTATGACTTTTCCACATTTGACAGTATGTGCAAACATATGGTAAAGTAATATTTCCAAAAGAAATTTTATTCCCAATCAATATTTGTTTTACAATACTTACATCGTGTGGCCTAACTTGTTATGCCAGCTATCAAAAATACTTCAATTTCTTTCCGTTTGAGACATTTCAGAAAGATTACAAAAAATTTCCTCTTTTCTAGAATTTCTTGAGTTAACAGGATCAAACTTGTATAGTCCTTTAGCTGCATTACCCTGCAAAAGAATTTCTCTAGTTAGTATGTCTTTAACTATGCAATACTTAGGATAAAATTTAGAACAAATGTTGTTATCACTTGCAAACTGTGACACACTCATAAGATTTTTCTTTATTTGAAGCACTTTCAACAAGTTATTAAGATAAAATTAGCATTCGCCTTTAATGTAGGAAATTCTAGTGAGTAATCTTAATAGACTCACCATTTCCCATGTATATGGACTATTTGCCTCTATACTCTTTGTTTTTAAGATTTAGATTGTCTAGATTGCTTGTGATAAGGTTGGTTGCTCCAGAATCAGGGTACCAGCTCTCATCTTGAATATGTTCGAGTCTGGTAATATCATTTTGGTGATGATTTCTTGAATTATTTAATTAACTGCTAGGTTCTTATTGCACTTGAGCCATATTTGCACTAGGATTATTACTTCTTCGATTGTTTGAACTCTGGTTTGGTGTATAACTTGCATTGAATCTGAACTAGCATCTTAATGCAGTGTGACTAATTTTCTCACATATTTGACACTTGGGCCTATTATTATTATTCCACATTCCTCTACCTCTTGCTTTATATGTTTGTGTTGGGGAAAATCCCTTCAGATGATCAGTCTAAAGGGATAGAAAACCCAATGCAGCGGAAAACAATTGGATCGTGATTGTAGTGAGACAAAAAAAACAGAGATAAACACAAGAATAGACAATCGCAGATCTATGCAATGAAGAAAAATAGATTACACAAGTATTTATAATGGTTCCACTACCGCGAGGCAGTGTACATCCACTTGGGGAAAGGAGATTTTATTAATCACTGAAAGACTAGAGTTACAAGATTGATTCACTTTTGGAGGCTATACATAAGAAGAATTTACAATACATATAAAATTCTGCAGAGCTTCAGCTCTCTAGAATGGTTGTCATTGTTGTTCAGATGCTCCATTACTTATAGAGTGAAGAAATGAGGAGGAGTAGATGCTATATAGCAGCCCTGGGGTTTGGTTCGGCAAACACCAAAAATGGTTCGGCATCCATCTAGACTGGCAAAGTCCAATTTCCCGAACCAAACATCTGTGGTGGCATTACTTGGTTCGGCATGCACCTGGTTCGGCATCACTTTGGATCGGCAAAGCCCAACATGTTTGGTCCGGCAAAGCTTGGCATTTGGTTCGGCAGTCAATGCCCGATCGAGAATTCTGGACCGGCATTCTCAAACCACCGAACGAAATATTTCGTTTGGTCTTCCTCAAATCACCGCATCAAACCCTTTACCTCTTCACCAAACGAAACTTTTCCGCTTCAACTTCAAGCAACACTGAACGAAACTTCTCGTTCAGCACTTCACTTCTCTTCTTTACCGAACGAAATCAGCATCTCCTAGATTTCACTGTTCCAAACTCCACCTTCCCCTTTGCCATCAACACCAAATGAGATCCCATCTCCAAATTCGGCAAATTCAACTTCACAGCCTAGGGTTTCAGCATCAGCCCTCCACGAGCTTCTTTAATGGATTCTTTCGGAATTCAGATATCATCTCTAACAATCTCCACCTTGATACCGAATTCCATACAAGCCTTTCAATTCCATCTACACCACTATGCTCCAAGCAATGGATACTTACCCAATGAGCTTCGGCAATGCCATCACTCATTACACTCTGTCAACGAACTCCGGCAAGACCACCGCTCGTCAACAAAGTGTTTGAAGTACCCAGTCCGTGTAAAACCTATCAATATCCACCATGAAAACAAACGTCTCCATGAACCATCTCAGTTCTCCTCCCGTGCCACCCCGTGGCACCTAGCACTTCATTAAGTGAATCAAGTTCGAGCAATGCTCGAACTTAGCAACAGGCAACGACTTTCTAAATATGTATGTTGCATTCTCCTTTGTGTGAACTTTCTGAAGACGAACTAGCTTCTCTTCACTCATCGAGACAAGGAATGACTCTCTCACCTCAATATGCTTCGTCCTTGAGCTAAATGCTAGATTTTCAGCTAAGTGAATTGCACTCTGACTGTCACAGTACACATCCACACCTTCATATACGAAGCCCAAATCACATAACAGTCGCCTCAAATAAAGCGCCTCCTTCGCTGCTTCAACCGCAGCTATGAGCTCTGCCTCTATAGTAGACAAAGCCACAATTGTCTATAGTCTCGCTCTCCAACTGATCGTTGTCCCACCAATGGTGAACACATATCCGGAGGTTGACTTTCTTCGATCTCTATTACCGGCATAGTCGGAATCGCAAAATCCAACCAAGTTGAAATCTCTTCCTCTGCCGCCAAAGAAAAGTCCATGGTTTGGAGTTCCTCTAAGGTATTTGAAGATACACTTCACTACTTCCCAATACATCTTTCCTGGATTTGCCACGAATCTACTCACTAATCCAACAGCCCGTGCAATGTCAGGCCTAGTGCAGACCATGGCATACATCAAGCTGCCAACTGCACTTGCATATGGGACCTTCATCATATAAGCCTTGTCCTTTTTCGAGATCGGAGATCCTTTACTAGAAAGTTGTATGTGCAAAAGCATGGGTGTGCTGATTGCCTTTGCCCCTTCCATGCTAAATCGAGCAAGCACCTTTCGAATGTACTCCTTTTGAGTGGGGCGCAAAAGTCCTAGCTTTCTATCCCTTTGGATTCCCATACCAAAAATTTTCTTTGCTTCTCCAAGGTCCTCCATTTCGAATTCCGCTTTTAGCTTTAGCTTCAAACTATCGATTTTAGCCTTATCCTTAGAAGAAATCAACATATCATCTACGTACAAGAGTAGGTACACCCATCTACCATTCTTTAAATGCTTAAATTACACACAAGCGTCTTTGATGCTACGATCAAAACCAAGTGAAAGCATAAAAGAGTCAAACCTCTTACATCATTGTCTAGGTGACTGCTTAAGTCCATACAATGACTTCTTCAATTTGCAAACTCAATTTTCTTTCCCATCTACAACAAACTACAACAAATCCTTCTGGCTGCTTCATGTAGATGGTCTCATCCATGTCTTTGTGCAAGAAAGCGATTTTCACGTCCAGTTGCTCCAGCTCCAAGTCATGAGCCGCGGCGATAGCGAGCAAAATGCGGATGGACGTGTATGCCTCACTACTGGAGAGAATATCTCATTATACTCCAATCTCTTTCTTTGTGAAAACCCTTTAGCAACTAGTCTAGCCTTGTATCTCCCATCATCCTTCACCTTGAATACCCACTTGCAACCTATGGCTCGACTTCCTTGAGGAGGTGGTACCAAATCCCAAGTCTTGTTCTTCTTCAATGACTCTGACTCCTCTTCCATAGTGCACATCCACTTCGAGCTGTCACATGACTTCAAAGCTTCATCAAGGTCAAGTGGCTTCTTAAGAAACTACATATAGGGCATAGTCAAACTGATCACCAAGGCTAAGGTTCGCAAACTGCCGATCACCGTACCTTTCGGGCGGCCTAATAGTCCTACGTCTGACCCAGGTAGGTACTACTTCGCCTAAACTCCTTCCAGCTCCACCTTGAACTAAACTTCCTCTAGATTCATGCATATCACCAGCACTACTAGAAGGTACCTGTGGACTATCCTGTGATGTTTCATCAACTGCGTTTTCCTCGATAGCATCAACAACAACTCTACTATTTGGCTGGAACATGGGAACTTCTTCCATCTCCTTAGGTCTATCAGAATCTTCTGATGTAGTAGGTAGCTTCTCCTTCGGATTGAATATAGTAGACTCATCAAAAGTTACATGTCTGGAATGAAAAATCTTCCAATCATCTGGGTTCCAAATTCGATACCCTTTGATACCATCGGCGTTTCCATTAGTATGCCTTTGTATGCTCTTGATAGAGTTAGGGGTATGCCCTAGGGGCAATAATGTAATTTATTATATATATCTAACTTGTTGACCAATCTTGTTCGAAATAAAAGGTATTTTCTTCCTATTATATACTTGATATAATGTGATAATATTAATTAATTAACTTAATTAAAAGTATATTTAATAGAAAAATCCATAAATGGTATATTTTGTGATAGTAGTTACAAAGTGTTGTGATCGTGAGTAATTTATCACAGCAAAATAAATATACCATTTTAAATGTTCCTAGTCAAGATGCATCGAGATTGGATATCGATGTATCCGTTGAGACTGGAGTACGTAACGCTCTCCAAATATTTGGCAGTGTACTACTCATGACTACTGGGGGCACCTAGGGGTTACATACTAATAATAATTGGATAACTATGGAACGACTCACTCGATAGTTTTATGTTGGTTAATATAACTAAGGTCAAACAAAAAATATCGATATGACTGATTTACATAGTTCTCTTGACTTGAGAATACTGTGGATCTTCAATATGAAAGCTCCGCTTTGATTATAGCCAAATCATGGCATGGCGTCCATCGAGTGACTATAGTTGGGTCGAGTGGAAGTATTGGAATTGAAGCACTATTCAAGAGAGAATTCGTCTCCTCGGTTATATACGATTAGTATCACAGCCAACTCAAGTCAACTCAAAGTCAAAGTCTTTGGCCGGAGCATTTCGATTAAAAGGACTTTGTATTTAGACTATAAAGTTGAATGTGGATGAGGTTGGAATTTTGACCATCACCAAATTCCATAAGTCCAAAGTGATATAGTTTTGACGAAGAGAATTGGTGTAAACAAATGTCACAACCGGGTAACGCTTATTAAACTAAAATTGGATTTTACCGAAAAAGAGTATGCGATAAATTTGGTCATAATGTCACACCACCTGCTAAGTGATGTGTGAACGTTAACGCTAGAATAGTTTGATGTTAATCGTTGATCAAATTTACACCCAAGAGTTACACAGCCGAAATGATGAATTCCCTTAAGACCGAACGATTTAATTAGTTTATAATTGTTATAAATTAATTAATATTTATGAAATATTAATTATAATTTTTTTTTATGATTTTAGAAATAAATAATGTTATATATATTTATAATAGTTATAAATATATTGATCGATATACAATATCGATAAGCGATTAAATTAGATTTAATGGCATAGTATTTTGGCTTGGGCTTAGCTGGGTTTAAGTCCCATCTTAGGCCTACAAAATTACGATTTTGGAAAGGTCTAGGGGTGGCTAAAACATAGGAAATTGGCTTGGAGATCATGGGTTGATATAAAGTGGGAATGGGTAAAAAGGTTTTCCTCGTTTCTCTCTAATACAATGACTAACCTTTTTGGCCGTCATTACCTTCTACATTGCTGGTTAAAACATAGCTCTCAATCCACTCCAAAATTCTCAAATATATTTCAAATTAAAATAATACTATTCGATAGTTAGTGGTTGGTGATTCTGGACTTGCAATTTGACGAATCAAGAACAGTAAAAGGTTAAGGGAATCATTGCTTCAACGTGGATTCAAAGGCATCATTAAATTGGTAATTTTAATTCATATTACAGTAATTAAATTATATTTTATGATCCTATAATGAGAAATTTCATATATGTTTAAATATATTGCTACTATATGTTTAGTTAGGTGAGATTTTGTAAGCAGATGTAGTTGTCACAAATCAGTTTGGTTATGTGCATATTTGTTTATTATAATACTTGATTTATGTATAGACAAATGTTGTTTACTGTAAAAAATCAATTTTTGTCAATAATAATTTATATATATATATATATATATTTATTAATAAATTCATATATATATATATATATTAGTGTATATTTCTCTCTCATAATAGCTTATATGCATATATAAGATATATATATATATATGATTTAAAAAATTTAGAACACTTATTTATATATAATATGAATTTACAAATTCGAAAATTAATTATCATACATATATTCATATTTTTAAAGTAACATTTATTGAATTTTTGAATTGTTTATTATATATAAAATAATTATTACATTAAAAATTCAATTTTATATTTTTAAACAATATTATATCATTTTAGAAACATTTAAAAAATTTAGGAATTTTTCAATAAATTTTATTATTTTTAATAATTAATATTATTTCGAAAAAACTTTTTATGATTTATTAAAAATAATAATTTAATTGAAAAATTCTTCAAAACTTTTCATAACCTTTCATTCATGATCCTGGAATTTTTAAAATTTTAAAATTATAATTTTTAATAATATATTATTTTATATTAAATAATTATTGCCGAAATCAATGTATTTGTTTTTTAAAATAATAATTCAACTTTGAAAAATCTCTAGATTTTTCCTAAGTTCTATTTTATGATCCTAGATTTTCAAAAATTGTAAAATTTGAATTTTCATCAATAGATTATTTTATGTTAATTATTTATGGATGAAAATATTATTTTATTCATAATATATACAAATTAAAATACTAAAATTATTATGTTTGCACAACTAAGTTAATTTTGAATTATAAATAATTTTTAATGATTGTTCTCTCTCTTTCTATATATATATATATATATTTATCTATATATAAATGTTTTATGTTCATATATTATATATAATATATTTATACATACATATACATATGTGTGTGTGTGTGTTTATATATTTTGTAACATATATATATATATATGCACATATTTGAACAACATACATGATATACAAAATGAGCTAATATGTCTGTTGCGATGTAAATTCCAACATCGACATATGGGCATATTATACCTTTCACGGATTATTATGTTACACATGCACTCACACATATATGTATATGATACATTTATGTATAAACTAAATTAAATAAAATTAATTTCATATCTTTATATATTTGAATTTAAATTAAATAAATGATTTTATTTAAATGAAATTTAGAAATGTTCTAGTTCAGTTAGACTTCATATGCCCAATAAAAGATCCAATAGGGTAAAAAATTTGAAATTCACCCATAACTTCCACTGTGGGCTAGTCTAGTTCCAACAGCTCTAGCCTCCAACTTGTCATCACCTGTATGGCGAACGTACATAGGAAAACCAAAAATTCGGAAGTAACCAAGATACACTGCTTTACCTCTCCACTTCTCCTCTGGAATCTTCCCATCTATGGCTGAGTACGGAATTCGATTTATGATATGCACTGCAGTTGATAATGCCTCCGCCCAAAAGCCTTTAGACAAGCTCGCCGTCAATCTCAAGCAACAAGCCTTCTCCAGTAGAGTCAAGTTCATCCTTTCTGCAACCCCATTTGATTGCGGATCTCCGGGTGTAGTGAAAATCTCTGAATGCCATGCTGTCTACAAAAGTCGAGGAACTCCCTAGAGACAAATTCACCGCCATTATCAGATCTCAACACCTTCATCCTAGAACCAGATTGGTTCTCAACAAGCGCTTTCCAGTCTTTGAACTTCTCAAAACTCTCTGATTTGGCCTTCATCACATACACCCGTACTTTGCGAGAAAAATCAATGAAAGAGATAAAATACTTTGCTCCTCCAAGAGAAGGAGTAGAAACCGGTCCCCATACATCTATATGCACGTACTCAAGTACTCGCCTCGATCTATGGAGTCCAACTCCAAAAGATACTTTAATTTGCTTGCCTAATACATACTCCTGGCAAAAGTACATCTTGTCGAAGCTTTCTCCTTTGATCAACTTCCGTCTTCGAAGCAACTCTAAAACCTTCTCTGAAATTTGATCCAACTTAAGATGCCAAAGCTTTGTGGCATCTGATACACGAGAACTATCTACTCGAACACACGACTCTCCAAGAACTGTGGTTCCTTTCAACAAATACAGATTTTGAAACATATCTCCTTTCATAAGAACTAGTGCACCTCTTGAAACCTTCAGACTATCCTTCTCGATAGTTACCTTACATCCCAAAGATGCCAACTGTCCTAAAGAAATTAAGGACTTCCGAAAACCTGGAACATACCGGACACTTGTCAAAGTGCGTATCACTCCGTCAAACATCATGATCCTCACTATACCTTCACCTATTGCTCTACAGCTAGCATCATTACCCATAAGAATAGAGCTTCCCTCTCGTCCAATGAAAGAACTGAAGTAATTCTTATTAGGCGTCATATGGAAAGACGCCCCGAGTCCAGCACTCTATTGTCTGTGACATCCGACACTACTGCAGACAACACATCGTCAGATACAGACTTCTCCACCGCAAATGATGAAGATTCGTCTTCTTCCTTCTTCTTCAAATCTGGACAATCTATTTTCCAATGATTAGGTTTCTTGCAGATAAAGCACTTCCCGTCCTTAGACTTTCCTCTCCTACCATTACTGGGCTTCCTAGACTTGGAACGCCCTCTAGAGTGCCAACTCTTCTTATCTTCTCTACCTCTTTCAACAAACAGGCCGTGACTACTACTGTTGTTATTGTTTCTACGAATTTGCTATGTTCTCTGATGTTGCAGAATTATCATTGCTTTCAATCATGGGGAAACAATGCTATCAGATAGCCACTAATGATCCTTATACAAATAGTAAGCAAGAAAATGATTCTGATGTAAGAATAACCAGGTATGTTGCAGCCATAATTTAAGTGATGAAATTGTTCTGATGGGTTCTTGGCAAGGTACTTACTTTTTGATGCTTTATGATAAATTTCTTGCTATCTGAGATCTATTTGATGAATTTCTTGCTATGAATTTGCTTGTTTATGATGAAAACTTGCTGCAGCCAGATATACTCTTGGTAGGACATTTGTTTTCTTTGTAAACTTCCAAGCAGATTCTTTAAACTCAGATGGTGAGAATTCTCTGATGAGTATCTGAATTATCATATGGTAATACTTAAACTGATGATAATCTCAGATTTATTGTCGTTGGGCTTTAAGCTCTGATACCATATTGATGCTTTGATGATCTAATATTTGATGAATAAGAGAATGTTTAATGAATGAATTAGAGAGAGAAAGAAAATTGATTGTATTTGATTATGATACCGATACATTGCAGTGTAATACACGACTACATTTATAATGAAAAGAAAAATTGATTTGGGCCTGAAGTGAGCTCATACTCACACAATCTGTATCCGCTTTTCCTTATACAATATACAACATAACATATTACATTTTGACATATTATCTTATTCCTACTCGTAGGTATAGAAAATAATAAGCCAACTGAGCCATGAATAACAAACGAGATTTACATGCGTGGTGGTTATTTCCACTATTCTTTAGAAAGTTATAAATCTATTGTTGTACTTGCAAAGTATCAATGATTCATTATAAAAAATGTAGCCCTTTATGTAATCAGTATGATAATGTGCAATCAATGCCAAATGTGGATTATGGGTTGTTAAAGAGCTTGTGACGTATACGTCTACTGATAATTTGTCTCATGCATATGTTTATTGTTTCCGGATTAACTCAATTAAAAAAATTTGGTGTGAAGATGTCATATTGGTTGAGGGGAAACTGGTGTCTATGACATGCAACGTATATAGACTTATTGGACTTTGCAATATTGTTGTTAGTTTAGATGCATGTGCATGGAACATGCAACATCTACATTATACACTCTTAAAAATTGCCTTCTTTTTACGGGTACGAAACTTTGACGTGCGCGAGGAGGGTATGGTTAGCTCATGTAATTGAGTATTCCGACTGATCCGATGGTCTTTAGTGGTTTAGCTATTCTTTCTTCTATCTTGTAGAACATCTAAAGAATTTTTCAAGTGATCGGTTATGAAAATAGTTTGTTGGTGTAAAGTACAAGTGTAATAGTTATTTTTTTAATTTTTTATGATATATAATTCATAATATAACTAGAGAAGTATGGATGTTATGGAATTGAAATGGTTGTAAATCGAACCGGCCATTAGTGAGGATTTTTCACTTTAAAGTGCAAACTTACAAAATGGAAAAGTTTGAAGTAAATAAAAATAAAAAGAGCATTTACGATTTTGTATTTAATGTCTTTTAAATATCTCTAATATTATTTACTTTATTCTTCTCATAATATCTCAAATCCATTTTCACATATTCTACTTTGATCTCTAATTGATGATAAAATTAATAAATATATTGTTTGAACAAATAATGGGCTCGTTCATGACGCAAGAGATGTTTTTGGTTTGGCGTTTGCCTGTAGTTATGTCCAACTTATCTCCTGTAAATCAAATGAATGGTTAATTTACTAAGAGAGCGTTTTACCATTCAAAATTGTAGTGGCCTAACAAGATCAAAATGTGGCTTAACAAGACGAAAACCATAAATCGAAACATAACATGAGCTAAATTGGATGTAATTTTTTGAATTCGAATTTCTATTTTTTATGGATTAAATTTATATATTAATAATTTAAAATTAATTATTAATAAATAGTAATTATTACAAATATATAAATAAAAATTATACAATACATAACTACTTCCTATCCAACCTCTAATCGTCGACCTCTAATCCAATTGACACTAAACGCTATAACCTTAACCTCCAACCTTTAAACAAAATTATCCACGACCGCATCCACTAATTTCGAGAAGATTCAAATATTACTTAAGTATCTCATATTTTCAAAAGTAAATTCGTATTTTTAATTAACATTTTGCAAGTAAGGTTGGCTCGAATGTCCGATGGTTCGGATTAGGAGACCAAAGATCACTTCAAAACTTGAGACTAATGGTCCTATAACAAATACCCAAAGTATATATAATTGGTAGAAACTTACTTTCTTAGAGTGTCCAAATGAAACTTAGTTTTCTAGTAATTAAAAAAACGACTTTTTTTGTAAACTTCAATCATTTTAGATGAAACAAAGGTTTTTAGTTGTAGTTTAAACTTTCTAAAATATTCTCTTTAAAAGTAAATTTATTCGAGAATATGTCTTTTCAAAAAAAAAAAAACTTTTTGAAAGCAAACTTAGTAGACTAAGAAATTCATAAGTTTTTGAAATTTTCATTAAAACTAAGGTTTGTTAATCGAAATTCATATATCTGTAAGAAATGGAAAATCGATAAAATGACTCTTGTTGTTAATTTTTTTAAAAATCACACTTTCTCCAAACTTTCTTTTTTTTTTCAAAATAATTATAAATACATATTTTCAGATTATTTTTTATGAAAGAATAAATTATTGACTAAACTATTTGAAGCATGAATTGGAAATTCACTTAGATGACCAATAACCATTTGACTATCATCATTTTAATACTTTAGTTTGTTATAAATGACTAAAATATTTTTTGGAAAAAGATTATATATTTATATTCAGTTAATCACTAATTGTTTCCCGATGTATAGCTTGTTTATATGTTCACTTTTTTGTTTCTGATAACTTAGCTAACTTTTATTCAACATATTATTACATTGTTAGGACATGTTTACTTTGAAATAAACAAAAAAATTGCAATAACTATTTCTTCCTAAAATTATATATTCGGAGGTCCTTCAATGATTTTTGTCACTGAAATAACTTTCGCCAACTTACACGTGAAACACACATGGATGTACACTTTATAACGATGTTTTCGTTATTGTTTACGTAATGGAGAATTTTACCATAGTTTAGATGATGATTTTCTTTTTTTCCTTTGTTACTTACTTACGCGCACTTCGAAGATAAACTTACGCATGGGGTTTCATTTACAGCTGTAAAATGTAGATAATAAGCAATTGCGTATACCGTTCAGTGGTTCAAGCAGCATAAAATACGAGGCTGCTTCGTTTGGGATGTCTTAATAGAAAATAGACATGTTGAGTAGCAGCAAAGCAGAACAGCATTAGTAGTGGGCGGTGAAGTAGGTGGGCTCCATCAGATTCTAGCGGATCCCGCCATGGATTTTGCATTAATTAAAAAAAAAAATTAACTTTGAACAAAGGTTAACGTGGACATGGGGACACAAAATTAGGAGCGTGGTCCGCGTTATGTGGCACACATTTATTAGTCCGTATTTGGTGTTAAAGTTTCGGCATCCATCGCCTCCTCACGTACCTGCGCTTTCATTGTGTGTGTGATGAAACCACTTGACAAATCTTCTAATGCACCGATGTCTCGATTAAACATTCATTCATCGTTTTTCAACAAACATATACTTGATCATTTTAATAAAATAAATTCTCAATATTGCGTACCACCAATCACATATATAAACACCATATTATACGTCATATTTCTTACGATGTGAGATTTCTACATTCAATCTACGTATCCACAATGCTAACCGCACCTAACATTTGGACCTGCTTAATCTAATCCAAAGCAAACACAACAAGACCTAGCAGTGGATTGTGCGATCCAAGTCATTTTAATAGTCGTTCCCATTTTAAAAAAGTCACGACCCGCTGGAAGCTAGAAAGTTATTTTCCATGAGACCTGTTTTATGATATGGAAACGCTGGTTGAAGACATTGTGACGAGACTGACAAGAGAACAAATGAGATTATCGATCTGAGACATGAGAGATACTTAAGAAATACCGTTCCGAAAGGGATAACCCGGCTACTACTTCAAATCCAAATCCAACAACTAATATAAGCACCGTGGAATCTTTTGGATCATTTTCGTTGTGTATTACTCATGTTTTTCGTCAAAAGAAAATTTGAAAATTTAATCCTATGGTAAAAGAGAATAGAGAATTATTTAGTAGTTTTGATGACACTGCTATCAAAATCCGATTAAAGGTTGAGATTGATAGGGTTAGAGGTATGTCTTAGGGGCATTTTTGTAATTTATTGTAAATTAATTAACTCTGTAATCAATTCTTGTTAAAGGTGTTTTTTCTTTCTGCTATATATTTATTATAACGTGTTACAAATAATTAAATATTTTTAACAGAAAATCCATAAATGGTGTGTTTGTGATAGTAATTACAAATAGTTGTAATCATGGGTATTGTATCACAATATAATAAACATATCATTTTAAATATTGCTAGTCAAGTTAATCAAGACTGAATATCAATGTATCCGTTGAGGCTAGAGTACAGAACGCTCTCTAAATATTGGACGATGTATTACTTATGACTGTTGTGAGTACTAAGGGGTTACATACTGATAGTTATTGAATAACTATGAAATGACTCACTCAATAGTTTTATGTTGGTTAATATAACTAAGGTCAAACAGAAAACATCGATTTGACTAATTTATACAGTTTCCTCGACTTGAGAATACCGTTGACCTTTCGTATGAAAGCTCCGCTTTAATTTTAGTCAAATAATGATATGGCATCTATCGAGTAACTATAGTTGAGTCGAGTGGAAGTATTGAAAGTGAAACACTATTCAAGAGAGGATTCGTCTTCTCAGTTATATGGGGTTAGTATCACGGTAAACTTAAGTCAACTTAAAGTCAAAATCTTTGGCCAAATTAGTTCGGTTAATAACAATTGTTATAATTGAATCAAGGACTTTGTCTTTGGACTAAAGAGTTGAATATGGATGATATTGGAATTTTAACCACTACCAAATTCCATAAGTCCGAAGTGGTATAGTTTTGACGAAGAGAATTGATGTAAAATAATAGTCACAATTGGGTAACTCTTAACAAAGCAAAATTGGATTTTACCGAAACTAAGTAAGCAATGAATTTTACCAAAATGTTACAAAAACTCACTATAAGGAACACCATGAATTCCGATAGAAGCTTCTGACGGTCGTCGACGGCCCCGTTGTATAGTTTTCGACGGCTTCCGATGGCTACCTATTTTAATTAATTTAATTTATCATATTATTTTAACTTATTTTTTTTATAGAAGTTTGAATTTTGTTAATTTTGTTTAAAATACTAATTTAATTCCTAAAAATTAAAGAAGATATTTTTCTTCAATTCTGCAATTTTATGATGGTTTGTGGTTAATTAAATTAGTATTTTTGATAATCTTTTGTTGTGTAATTTGATATTTAACATTATTGAAAATCAAACTTAAATGATCAATCTATCAACTTTCAGTCCGTCCATTATAAAACTTCGGTGAAATTTATGATGCGTAACTGTTTATGAATTTAAAAATATTTTTTAACCATTGTATAGGTAATTATGAATTTTTAAATGTATTTAACATTATAAATTCATATAAAAGAAAATCTTCGACGGAAATTTTTTTTTTGAATCTTATGTCGATCCAGAGTATATTGGACCTACTTCCAAAATATGATAAAATAGTAAATAAATTTAGAGTGTCGATCATGATTCTCAAATTTATAGTCGTTCGTCTACACTCGAACTAATAACCTTTTGTTGAAGGCCAAACGATCTTCAAACGAAATGACATTCGATTGGCATATACTTTTTAATGTCTTTATCCGATCCATATGGCTAGAATTGAGAAAAAACGAAAAGAAAAAAAATTAAACTCAAAATATATAATTTTCCACGGAGTTGTATAATACTTGATATGTATTGCTAGGACAACTTTTATGAAAATGACATGTTTGAAGTATAATTTTTTTTCTATATGTTTTTTGAATCCAACCGTATGGATTGGATAAATACATAATATATTATATATGGTTTGAATTTCGTCTCGCTTGAAGATAGTTTGACCTTCGAATGAAAGGTTTTAGTTTAAATGTCGACGAACGGCTATAAATTTGAAAAATCAAGTTTGATACCTTAAATCTGTTTATTTTTCTTTCATATTTT
This sequence comes from Allium fistulosum, assembly GCA_030737815.1. Classification (NCBI taxonomy): domain Eukaryota; kingdom Viridiplantae; phylum Streptophyta; class Magnoliopsida; order Asparagales; family Amaryllidaceae; genus Allium; species Allium fistulosum. Next base: position 876,184,232 of record CM060906.1, read on the forward strand.
AACCGTATGGCCAAAATACCTTGGATGGATATAAGACTCAACAAATTTATTTTTTTACTAAATATTTTATTTTATACGAATTTATTATGTTAAATACATTTAAAATTCACAATCAATTATCAAGTCGTTAAAAAATTATTGTATAATGAACAAAAATAACATTTTTAATAGTTAGAAACAAAACTACGTTGCTGTAAATTTTAAAAATTTTTATAGCAAACTAAATTTTGATAATAAATTAAATTAAACTTAATTTATTTTAATTAGGGAGAAAAAATAAATTATTTTATTCAACAGCCGTCGACGGCCGTCGAATATCGCGTATGCAGCAGTAGTCGAACCCGGTTTCTTCCTTATTTCACAATCCCAAATCTAAAACTAAAAACCCTAAACCCCCAAATTCACTCAAATCCGTCCCTACCCATCATGAGCCGCCGAAATCTATCAAATTCTTCACCAATATGCAATTCTCCAACCGCTTACACCTTCCATTCATCAAAAATCCGGTATATTCTTCCTCTAACCTAATTGATTCGAATTATGATAAAATTAGTGTTAATTTGTGCATATAATTGTTGATAATAACCCATTGATTGGTTATAATTGTGTATATTGGTTGATTGAGAAATGTTAATTATGGTTATTAGTGTTTAAAGCCAATAATTAATGTATATTTAGGGCTAATTTGGGTTGATTAGTGTATGTGTGTATTAGTGTAACATAATTTAGTGTTCATTGGTATATGTGTTATCTATTAATGTAAATTTTGATAGAATGTAATTTATGTGATTATTAATGTTACATTTTTCTCAAAAAAATGATATATTTTCGCGTAATTAAAAGATATGTTCTCGCTTAATAAAATGAAATGTCTGTGATAGATATTATGTGGCGCTATCATAGATCTTCATAGTCAGGTTTTCCCACTTTTAGTCTAAGATGGACCGACACAGGAGGCGATGGTGGCGGTCCATCACAATAGACAGAGCATTCCATAGTGACACTAACAGTTAAAGCGATTGGGTAAGTATCAAATTTATTGCAACATCATAATTATTTTATGTATGGTATATTATTCATGATTTATTAAAGGTGTGTATCATATTTAATATAGGGGCTTTGAGCTGGAGCCGTTAGAAGTTGTTCTGGATATTCCCAAGGCTGCTTACAAGAGTAGAATGACTGGATACTGACCTAAGTGGGACCAGATTCCACCTCACATCTTAGAGTGTATCTGGAAGGATTTCAACGTAAGTGTAAATCTGTACTTCATTTTCTATAATCACTTTACAATTTGTTGACTTTACAATTTGTTGACTAAGTATAAATGTCTAACTTAATTTTTTTTTCAATGTGCATGGGACGGTAGAGCTATAGGAATCTAACCTTCACCCGTAAAGAAATTATTATATGAAGAAGTTGCAGAAAAACTACGTGATACGATGTCGAGTATCAAAAAAGGGGGAAAAAGTTGGACTGGATGAGTGCAAGCGTCTGGCAAGCTTGGGTTGCTTTCTGGAATAGTGACGAAGCGAAGGTAAGTTTACTAGTTTTGTATATTTATTAAAAATTTAGTAGAATTAGCATAATAATTACATCAATTTACAAATGTCAAATATAATATTAATTTTAAATTTACATGTAGAGTCGTAGAGGAACTCCGCGAATAGAAATAAAAATCCATCCACACAACGCAGGGGTTCGAAATCATTCCAGCGTTACCGTCAAGAGTTGGTAGATTTATTAATTGTGATTATAAATATTTATTACATTGTATAATTATATATATATATATATAATAATAATAATAATACATAATAATTATTTTAGGAAAGGGTGCATGGTCAACCTGTTTCGTACATGGATGTGTTTGCTCATACTCGTCCAGCTAAAGCGAAGCGTAAGTGCTTCAATTGTGATTGGCTTGTTCACTTGAAGAAGGACTGTCTCGCATTTGGGAAGGGTGAGTAAGTGATGATGACTTGTGCCTTATAGGTATTATGGGTCCTGGCAGGCCTACGACTCAGGAGAATCAGAAGAAGCTTATGTGGTGAGGTATGCTATACTTTTGAGGAACTCACTTCTATTTTTTCCAACAATTAAGCGGTATATTTTATCTGTTGCTAGTTACTTGGTAGATAGGATAAAATTGACACCTTTCATATTAGGTAAATTCTTCGGTAGAGATAAACCTTATATGAGTCACCTTAGTTGCAAAGCTGAGGTGAAGCGACCAAGAGTACTACCGTTCGAGCTTGTTGCACGAACTTTCAAGTTGAGTGGGGTTGGTCGATGAAGTGTGACTTGGATTTGGATCCAGGTTTGGTTAGGTGGATGCCCAGTAATGATCAAAGACCAAGTGGATGATTTATATGCATTTTCCTAGAGTCATTTGTGTTAAAATTGTTTTTCTTTGTGTTAGTAAACCTCAAATGATGGAAGTAATCCCATCTGCCTAAAGGAACATTTTCTAAAGATTGGTCCATTCATGTGCTAGTTCTTAAACCTATAGTTCGATTACAGAGTTTCTAGGTGATTTGCACTAGTTAGGAAAGGATTTTTCACTTGATTCTGATAGGCGAGCATTTGAGTTGAATTCTTAAGATGACTGGGAGATTTTTGAAGCATAAACCTGGTTGTGCAAGGAGATTTTAGTAGTTGGATCAAGGATCCAGATCGGAGTTCACACGGAGGTAATCAGTGACTGACCCTAATTTAACAAAGAAATCTTGCAAGCAAATGATGGGTTGGAACGGGCATCGTGTCATTTTGGGATGATCTTTAGTTATTGTGAAATTTTAGTGTAGTTTAGTTATTATTGCGTGGGATAGTTCGGGAAAGGATCTCTTGACTAGTTTTGTGGCGATTTGGAAAATCTTCCAAGTGACGAGGTGATACTTGCCTAGGCATGCGTCGTAGTGCACTTAGTATAGTATCCTTATTAGCACTATGCGGTTGAGGTGAATTTGAACCCAAGCAAACCCAAATAATTGTAGATATTCATTTAATGATAATTTAATTAGTAGAATTTTCTCTTCTGAAGAATGAGTTCTATTTGGAAGAAAAGAAAAGTTAAGGCTTAGATTGTAGAATTTATTTGAGAGTCTGAGACTCGATGATCCTGCGTATCATATAAGTTTTCTTTTGCATAGCGCGAGGTGGAATGGTCTTTCGTGTATCATATTCACGAAAGGGGTTACACCTCTTAGGCATTTATTCCTTTTGAATGACGAACGGACTCATTGGAGTTTATGGTTTGATATGTGCGTTTTACTCTTTATTTGGTTATCATGCATGTCAGTATAGAATCCTTTTGAATATTTCATTGTTTTGTATGCCTATTGTTGCTTGTTGATTTGTTATTACTGTTTGTTATAGATTTATCATTGCTTGCTGCATGTTATTGGTTGTTTCTTATTATTGCTTGTTGCTTATTATTGCTTGTTGCTTGTTGTGGTTGCTACAACTTATGTTTGCTTAATACCGTTTGATATTGTTTGTTGTTGTTTGATTTTGTTGTTGGTTGGTTTTGGTTGTTGCTGGTTTTGTTGCTTTCCTGCATGTTTAATGATTTGTATGCTAGTTGTTGTTGCTTATCATTATTTGCTATTGTTTGATGGTTGCTTGTTTTTTTTATTGATGTTGACTATTATTGATTAATTGTTGCTTGTCTTATATGTTTGGTTGCTTCTTTGGTAGTTATAATCCCATAATTTGAAATATGATTCGGAGAGTGATGGCGGTAGCTATTTGGAATAGATCACATATAATCCATGCCCATTATAGGGTTGAGATGGGATATATACGAGTCCACTGCCTTTTGATATGACTCAAAATCCATGGTATATCTTGATACTGACTCACTTGAGCTTACTCCCTAATTGATTATCATGTATGACTATAGTAGTATCAGCTACTACGCCAAGGTTGTACATGTTTGAATTATGTGTTAGTGCAATCCTTTTTGTATAGTAGAATTAGGTACTTGAGAGCTGATGTATAACTATTTAAATGATTATTTGCTTTTATTGACATTTAAATGGTGAGAAGCTTTCTTAAGGGAGGTTAATTTTTAGGAAGCGTGGGATGACTTAGGTTATCGCATATTCCTTTGTTGTGTGATGCATTCTAATTTGGGGGTTTCTGTAATGATGATAACATAAGGGAAAGCACTGTTAGAATTTTCCAAAATCGAGATTCGGGTATTTTGGTCAGTCTGGTTACTTTCTTGTACTCATAGTAATTTCAGGAACGAAAATATTTATGGAGGGGAGAATGTAAACCCCGCAATTGTAACAGTCGAATATTTAAATGATTAGTTTGAATATTTAATCGTTGAACAACGGAACGCCTCTTGTACTCGACTTTACATATGAGCGAATTAGGACTTGATATACCCGTAGTTGAGTTTGCCTTTTCGATGCGAGTAAAATGAGTATAAACTTGACTACGTTTAGAGTCGATGATTTTCAGGGATGAATAGTGTTAGATGAAGAGAATTGGGCTAAGCCCATTGCTTACCCTAACTTAGCTTATATGTAGTTAATCTCCTCAATACTTTCATTTTTGTAACAACCTGGCATGAAATAGGCCTAAATTCCAGCCCAGAAAAGGCCCGTCGATACTTAGACCCATTTCAAAGACGGTTGTTGGTTGGTAAAAGTAATAATAATACAGAGCAATAACTATTCTTTCAGAACTCACAGCTGAAAGAACAAAATATAGTAGTAAATTATACCCATTCATTTCAAAATAAATTCAAATGTCATAATACATAATAAAACATAGTCTTCACAATAACCGTTGCATTATTTGTTCAAAAGTATTCTTTCATGCGTACAATAAAAAGCATCATAAAAAAATAACAATAACTTCCACCAGCTTTCCTCATGCCGTCTTTAAGCATCATCATCATCATCATCATTAGTCCTTCCTTAACTTGTGTTGTAATGAGGAGGGAGCTAGAACAATAAGTGCCAGGTGAAGAAAAACCTCGAGCCTTATTATTTCAGTACTTGGGCAGTATATGTCAAAATATGAATATGCCTATGAGTTATAAAACCATTTAATACTTCATATAAGGAATAAGGCAGGCCCTAAAACAACCAGTTAATACCTTCCATTCCCGAAGTAGGTTTACTAATCCCATAACCTATAACCAACATCATAAATGTCTAACAATGCGAGAGATAGAGCCCAAGCCACTTAATGCCTTTTAATGGAAAATAGACAGACTCTGAGCATTTAAGAGCTCAATTGAGGTAGGCCCCATCATTTAATACCTATTCCCAAGGTGGACTCCACATAGGCATCTATCTTGCCGGCATTGCATGGAAGTCTCTTCGGACACTTAATACTTCCTATTGAAGCAGACCTTTAAGAGATATCCTTAATAGTGCATAAATCCAATCCCAACCATTTAATAATTCATTTGGAGAGAAAGGTAGACCCACAAACAACCACTTAATAACTTCCAAAACCCCAAAGCAGGTCCTTCGTCTTATGACCTGTACCCATGGCGACATCTCACATTAGTCTGACTATTCATAGGTATTAGTAGCCATATTAGCTAGGCAGATTTATCTTACATAATTGGGACTAACCTCATGTCATCATAGTTACTTATCATGGCTGATGTCTCACATCAGCCCCAAAGTCATACTGCTAGTAGCCAGATTAGCTGGTCAGACTTTTGTATGTCTTTTGACTAACCTCGAACCACTTATGACTTAGTCATATTTTACAACACTTAATATATTATCGTACATCTCATCGTGTCCATTAATTAGGCTATAAAAGAATTCCCTCTTATTTTTCCTTAACAAATCAATTACCTTCCTAACGGGGATTTAATGACAGTTATTACCTAATTAACTAGGGGATTTAGTGATAGTTATTACCTAATTAACTGCGTAATTATACGCTATAATTATATGATTTTTACCGCAATTAATATATAAATAAGTACGCACCTACTATTTTCTATGTGTGCGCAGATTTCATCCTAACTAATGCTTAAATGTCAATTCCTTTTTAATAATAGTAATACAAGTCCTTTTTCCAAATTATCAACGGTGCCAAATTTCCAATATCCATAATAAGGGATTTCAGTATCCTTAACAAAGGATTCAACATTCATATCCAAAAACTGTAATAAAATACTTGTACATTGTAAAAATCTCAACTCAATCCATCACATCAAATTGGGGAATAATCTCAAAAATAGAAATTGCAATTCTAGTTTCCAGTCTCTATTCAACCCCTTTTTACAAAGAATTTAAACAATGAGATTTCTTTTTTATTTTCATATGGAATAAATGGTGTAAACTATGAATAAATTCATACTTTTACACCCTATCCCTTAATTGAAACTTCATAATCAAATTGGAATTCAAAGAGCAGTGGAATAGAAACTAAAATCCCCAAAAACTGCAAAAACTACATATCCCAACAATTTGATGTAAACAATAGAGAATTCTAATAAGAATTAACATTTCAAATTATAGGAATTTTAGGGTTTTCATTTTGTTTTATTTTCGTAGACCCATAACTCCTAAGGCATATTCAAATCCATAATATACTAAACAACTACTGGAATAAAAATACTAAGGTTTCCACTCACAGATTATCCTTAGCCTTTCTTGTATGGATTTGCTACGCGAAAACACTTTTTTCTTGATCTCTTCTTTTGATATATACACAGCAAGGGATTGGTATATATAATTTTGTCAGATTAAGAGAGGTTGGAAGAGAAGAGAGTAGTTAAAAGAATAATTAGAAATGAAATAGAATCTTTACTTGAATTCCTAATTGAATTTATGAATCTATCTGAAGAGTGAAAATGGTAGAGTTTCACTAAATTCTCAAATATTTTTGGGAATAAAAGTGGAGAGGGTAGGGTCCTATTTTTAGAGGTTGGAACGTACCAGAACCGTAGGATGGAAATAGGTTAAAAATGGATAAATCTAAAATGTTCATTGATAGGAAAACCCTAGCTGCCATCAATAGGGATGATCTACCGCCCTATATGCATCGGTGGACCGCTAGCGGTTGACCATTAGGGTTGGCGGTCGACCCCTCTACCTATTTTGCGTACGTATTAATTTTTTTTACTATTTGTTATATTTAATTCCTTTATTATTCTTTTAACGTTAATTGTTAACGTTATCTATTCATTAACCCCCCTAGTCTAATCTCAGTTAATTTTCTAATTCAAATTTAATTATTTATTTGAATTTGAATTCGAATTAAATTACTTTAAACTTGAAACTTTAAATTCCCATAATTTTTTCGTTTGAGCTCCGTTTTTAGCATATTATGTACGGAGATAGACCGTAATTTTACCACGAACGCAATGGTACAACTTTCGTGGCCAAATTCCAACTTTTACAAAATTTCCATTTTTACTCCTACTTAATTTAATTTACTTATTTAATTCTTACTAATTTTGCGAGGTGTTACATTCTCCCCATTAAAAAGGTTTCGTCGTTGAAATCTCTCCAAGAGGTGAATAACGTAACGCGCAATAACATCCATATTATGCAACCAAGTTATCTATACATCCATCTTCTCAATCAAAGTGAAATGTGATTATGTACTGCAGATATACTAATGTGAGCCCAAATCTAGCATGAGTGTGTAACTGTGCCATGCAAGTATGTATCCAAATACGCTAAACTTGCATAAAAATTTCTACATGCGTGTAAAGTGATAGTGAAAAGTGTAGCAACCATCTTCTACCATCCAATCTAGCAACCATGGTGCAACCAAAACCCTAATTTTAGAGAGAAAATTTATCAGTGAAAAGCTCTGGATGAGACATCTTCATCTTCTCCTCAGTTTCCCATGTGCTTTCCACCGGGTTCTCCCCATTGCACTCGGGCCAATCTAATTTCTTTGTTGCGGAGCCTCTTAGTTTCGTGCTCCATAATGCATATGGTGGCACGAGATGCTATTGGCTTCGTTTCAGTATCCCCAACTAATCAGGCTCTACTATAATGGCGGTGTCATGTAGGCATTATATAAGATGAGAAACATGAAAAACATGAAAAACATCATGGACTCCTGCCAATCGGTCTAGAAGCTCCTCATAGTAAGCAAGCCTTCCTATCCTTTCCAAAACTCGAAATGGCCCAACAAATCTGGGCTCCAATTTTCCTGACTTACTAAACCTAGAAACTTTTATGAGAGGGGAGACTTAGACATATACCATATCTCCTACCTCGAATTATATCTCTTTCCTTCTTTTCTCTGCATAAGATTTTTGGCGATCTTGCGCTGCCTTCATTCATTGCCTAATCAGTTCTACTTTTTCCATGGTATCATGAATCAAATCGGGTTCGAGCAAAATTTTGTCGGTGGTTTCCCACCAACAACTTGGCGATTTGAATGGCCTTTCATAAAGTGATTCAAAAGGGCCTTACTAATCTCGCTTGATAACTACTATTATACGCGAACTCAACCAATTGTAGGTGCTGCTCCTAATCCCCTTTGAAGTCCAAGATGCAAGCTCTCAACAAGTCCTCTAAAATCCTATTTACCCTCTTCGTCTGACCATCTGTCTGTGGGTGGTAAGCCGTGCTGAAATTCAACAAAGTTCCCAAATCTTCTGGCAAACTCCTCCAAAACTCGCTAGTGAATAAGGGGTCCCTATCACTAACAATGCTCACCGAAATGCCATGTAATCGGATTATCTCCTTGATGTAAATCTGCACGAGAGACGCGACAATCCTATTGTTCCTAATAGGAATAAAATGGGCACTCTTAGTGAGTTTATCTACAACAACCCAAATGGCTTCATTACCCCTCTGACTCCTAGGCAACCCTTCCATAAAGTCCATCGAAATGTGTTCCCATTTCCAAGTCGGAATCTCTAAAGGTAACAATAACCCTCCGGGCTTCCCTTACTCAGCCTTTATCTTATGACATGTCAAGCACTTAGCAACAAACTCAGTTGCTCTTCTCTTCACTCTGGGCCAAAAGCAAACCTCTTTATATCCTTATACATTTTCTCCTCTGTGGTGAATAGTCATCTTAGAGTGATGACATTCTATAAATACTTCTTCTAATATACTATTAATCGTTGGGACATAAAGGCGTCCATCTTTTCTCAACCATCCCTTCTCATCGACAAAATATCTACTGGCACGTGGAAAATGTTCTCCTCTTCTCAACTTCTCCAAAATCTCCACTAACTTCTCATCATTTATCTTCTCAAGCCCAACACGGTCCATTAAAGTAGGTCTAACCTCTATTACGGCTAAAAAGCCTTGGATGGGTTCTATTGGTGGTTGGATGTTAAAATTTGAGAGATACTCCAACTGCCTTCATTCATACATAGCGCTTAGGGTAGCGTGCCTCTGACCAAGGGCATTGGCGACTATGTTTCCTTTTTCAATGGAATATTTTACACCAAAATCAAATGACGCTACATACTCCATATATCTCCGATGCCTAAGATTTAAATTTTTCTATGAAAGTAAGTATTTGAGTGATTTATGGTCCATGAACAACTCAAACCTTTCTCCCAAAAGATAATGTCTCCACATCTTCAAGGAAAAGACAATAACTGCCAACTCCAAGTCGTGAACCATATATCTTTTCTCATGATCCTTCAATTGCCTACTAACATAAGCAACTACCTTCCCTTCTTGCATTAGGACTGCTCCTAATCCTATGCCATAAGCGTCCCAATGGTGAGCATAGGTGCACCTGTCAGTAATTTTTTAAGCTTCTTGAATGCCATAATGCATCCCAAGAAAAGACTAGATTCTTCTTAGTCAAGTGAGTTAAGGGGGCTGCTATTCTTGCAAAGTTCTTTATAAACTTCCTATAGTATCCTTCCAACCTTAGAAAACTTCCAATTTTTGATGCATTGTTAGAAACTCTCCATCTTTGAATAGCCTCCACTTTGGCGGGGTCCACCGCTAGTCCTTGCTCAGAAACAATATGTCAAAGGAATCCAACCTCCTTCTTCCAAAAGTGACACTTAGAAAATTTGACCTTAAGCTGGTGTCTTTTTAAAGTTCCTAGCACCTCTCTTAGATGGCCTCATGCTCCTTTTCATTTTTGGAGAATACCAAGATATAATCCGGGAATACAACGACGAATTTATTGAGTTTCCCCCTAAACATCCTACTCATCAAATCTACAAAATATGCAGGAACATTCGTCAATCCAAAAGGCATTACTTCCTAATCATAGAGCCTCTCTGGTGTGCGGAATGCGGTCTTTGACTTGCTTTCTTCTGCAATCCTTAACTGATGGAATCCGATTGCCAAGTCTAGTTGGGAAAAGACTTTGGCTTCCACAAGTTGGTCAAACAAGTCATCCTCGGTAGAGGATACCTATTCTTTCTTGTTAACCTTTTCAACTCCCTATAATCGATGCAAAGTCTCAGCAAGCCGTCCGCCTTAGTGGCGAAGACAACAGGAACTCCCCATTTTAAAGTACTTCGACGAATGAATCCTTTCTACAATAGCTCAGAGATCTGCTTGTCTAACTCCCTTCTTTTTTGGGGAGCCATGTGTCCTAAGGGCAGAGCGACCGGCCATGCATCCTTCTCCAAATCGATGCTAAACTCGATCTCCTATAAGTTGGGAGACTTGATACTTCCTCAAAGACATTAGAAAATTCACTTACTACGGGCATGGATGATAGCTCACTAAAAGGTAGGCTTAGTGAGTATAAATAGCTCGACACAACTGAGCCTTAGAGTGTACAAAGAACTTCTAAGTCATGGCCTCTACAACTTTTTAATTGTATGACCCTTCTATCGTAGTCAAGAATTGCTTCATAGTATGCTAACCAATCTATACCCAAAATAAGTCCATATCCCTTAAAATTTAGAACGTACGCATTACATATGAAATCAATATCACATATGTCCATAACTAGGTTTTTGCTAATTAAAGAGAGATATGTCGACCCCCCAATAAGGTTGGAGACCATTATTGGGCTGGTGACAATTTGGGTTTGAAGGTTTAAGTAGTTAACTACGTTCCTAGCTATAAAGGAATGTGATGCTCCATAATAAAATAGAGTACGAATAATAACCCCAACAATAAGAGTTTTACCTTCTAATGCTACCTTCCCCTTATCTCTAGGTGGTTTACTCGAAGTAGGGACAACCTCGATAGCATAGACATGTCCACTTGACCCTTCCTTTGCCAACTTAGGACAATGGTTCTTGATGTGCCCTTCTTCGTGGCAATTAGAACACTTCCCTTGAAAAGTTTCTTTTATCAGACTTACCATACAATCTTTAGCCTCATGACCCTTTTTTTGCATCTCTTGCATACTTTACCATCTTTCTTTAATTTCCCTTTTTACTTCTTGTTTACCCAAAAGCCTCCCTTTTAGGACCCTTCTTGCTTTCGGGTAAGCCCAGTCTTCTTCTCCACCTCCTTTTCTTTTGCACTGACCGACTACAACAAATTCATCTCAACTAACGTTTCATATGTTATGTCTGCGAGAACTTGGGTCAACTACATTTCTTCAGTGGGGAGTTTATGCCCTTCAAGAACTTCATGGCCTTTTTCATTGGCGTATTTATCAGGAACCAACTCCATAAACTTACTAATGCACTCCCTTAAGGTGGAGTCTCCTTGCCTAAGCTGTATGAATTTCTCCAGTTGTAAACTCACTTCAATTATTACGTTCCACCAATCTAAATCTTCCCTTTTAAGGTACCAAGCTACTATCCTTTTATTTAGTTGATCCTCTTATCTTAGTTCTCAAAATATTCTCTCGAATCATTAACCCATGCTTTGGCTTCCACACAACCTTCAGTTCCAGAGTATGTTTTTCCTCCCATATTAGCAAAGTCCTTACATATCTTAGGGAAGTCAATAGGACGGGATGCTGCATCGGCAACCGATGCAGCGAGTGCCGCTGGTCCTGCTGAAGGGATTGGGACTTGCTCAGCTTACTTGAGGTACTATTTAAACCATTCAGGCATCCCACGAATGTTGGGTCATCCTCGCGTAGGGATCCCTGTTCCGAAAGAAGATTGATTACCAATCATATCAACTATCTGTAGGTTGAATCTTTAGTCACGATTTCCTAAGAAAGTATTATATGCTAAAAGAAAAGGAGTTGCCTAGTGTGTGCACATATGTTCAAAGAAATAGGGCATAAATATATGTATATATATATGCATATGTATATGTGTATGTGTGTGTGTATAATAAGATTTTTTGAAAAACCTTTTGAAAAAATTCTCAAAAATAACAAGTACGTCTCTCATATGTATAATTTCTCTGTTGATTGGGTAACCTAAGCTCTATTACCAAATGCAACAACTCGCTCCGAAATAGGCCTAAATTCCGACCCAAAAAAGACCCATCGAAACTTAGACCCATTCCAAAGTTGGTTGTTGGTTGGTAAAAGTAATAACAATATAGATCTATAACTATTCTTTCAAAACTCACACCGAAAGGAACATAATAATATGGCAAATTGTACCCATTTATTTCAAAATAGATTCAAATGTCATAATACAGAACAAAACATGGTATTCATAATAACGGTTACATCATTTATTCAAAAGTATTCTTTTGTGGGTACAATAAAAAGCATCATAAATAAATAACAATAATTGCCACAAGCTTTGCTCACGCCATCTTCAAGCATCATCATCGTCATCACTCCTTCCTTAACCTATGTTGTAATGAGGAGGGAGTTAGTACAACAAGTGTCTAGTGAATAAAAACCTCGAGCCTTATTATTTCAGTACTTGGGTAGTATATGTCAAAATAGGAATATGTCTACGAGTTATAAAACCATTTAATACTTCATATAAGGAAAGGAGGCAGGCCCTCAAACAACCACTTAATACCTTCCATTCCCAAAGTCGGTTTTCCAATCCTGTAACCCATTGCCAACATCATAAATGTATAACAGTGCGCTCAAGCCACTTAATACCTTTTAATGAAAAATAGGCAGACTCTAACAATTTAAGACTTCAATTAAGGTATGCCCCGATCATTTAATACCTATTTCCAAAGCAGACTCTAATCCACATAGGCATCTATCTACTGACATTGCACGGATGTCTCTTCGGATACTTAATACTTCCTATTGAAGCGGACCTTTCCGAGATATCCTTAATCATGCCTAAACCTAATCTCAGCAATTTAATACTTCATTTGGGGAGAAAGGCAGACCCTTAAATAACCACTTAATACCTTCCAAAACTCTGAAGCAGGTCCATCGTCTTATGACCCGTACCTACAGTGACGTCTCACATTAGCCCAATATTCATAGGTACTTGTAGCTAGATTAACTGGGCAGATTTACCCTACAGAATTGGGACAAACCTCGCGTCATCATACTTACTTATCATAAGTGATGTCTCATATCAGCTCCAAAGTCGCAAGTTGGTAGCCAGATTAGCTGGGCAGACTTCCGTATGTGTTTTGAATGACCTCACATCACTTATGACTTAGTCATTTTTTACAACACTCTTAATACATTATCGCACACCTCACCGTGTCCATCAATTAGGCTATATAAGAATTCCTTCTTATTTTGCCTTAAAAAATCAATTACCTTCCTAAGGGAGATTTAATGACAATTATAACCTAATTAACTACGCAATTGTACATTATAACTGTATGCTATTTATGGTAATTAATATATAAATAAACACACACACCTATTATTTTCTATGCGTGCGCATATTTCATCCTAATTAACGCTTAAATGTCAATTCCGTTTTAATAATAATAACACAAGTCCTTTTCCAAATTATCAACGATGCCAAATTTCCAATATCCATAATAAAGGATTTCAATATCCTTAAGAAAGGATTCAACATTCATATCTAAAAACTGTAACAAACAAACTTATACGTAGTAAAAATCTCAACTCAATCCATCACATCAAATAGGGGAATAATCACAAAAATAGAAATTACAATTCTAGTTTTCAATCTCTATTCAACCCCTCTTTACAGAATTTAAACAATGAGATTTCTCTTTTATTTTTATATGGAATAAATGGTGTAAACTACGAATAAATTCATACTTTTACACCTTACCCATTAATTGAAACTTCATAATCAAATTGGAATTCAAAGAGGAGTGGAACTGAAATTAAAATCACTAAAAACCGCAAAAACTATATATCCCAACAATTTGATGTAAACAATTGAGAATTCTAATAAGAATTGACATTTCGAATTATAGAAGTTTTGGGGGTTTCATTTTGTTTTATTTTCATAAACCCAAAACCCTAAGGCATTTCAAATCCATAATATACTAAATAATTACCGAAATAAAAATACTAAGGTTTCCACTCATAAATTATCCTTAGCCTTTTCTGTATCGATTTGCAACACCAAAGCACTCTTTTCCATCTCTCTTCTTTTGATATATACACAGCAAGGGATTGCTATATATAATTTTGTTAGATTTAGAGAGGTCGGAAGAGAAGAGAATAGATTAAAAGAATATTATAAACGAAATAGAATCCTTACCCAAAGTCCTAATTGAATTTCTAAATCTAACTAAAGAGAGAAAATGGCAGAATTATGCTGAATTCCCAAATATTTTTGTGAATAAAAGTGAAGAGGGTAGGGTCCTATTTATAGAGGTTGAAACGTACGAGAACTGTAGGGTGAAAATATGTTTAAAATGGATAAATATGAATGCTCGTTGATAGGAAACTCTAGCCACCATCAACAAGGGCGGTCTGCTTCCCTATATGCAGCGGTCGACTGCTAGGAGTCAACCCCTTCACCTATTTTGGGAATGTATTAATTTTTTTGTACCGTTTGTTTTATTTAATTCCATTATTATTCTTTTAACGTTAATTGTTAATGTTAATGATTTATTAACCCCCAAGTATAATCTCAGTTAATTTTCAAATTCCAAATTTAATTATTTATTTGAATTTGAATTCGAATTAAATTATTTTAAATCTGAAAACTTCAAATGCCCATAACTTCTTCGTTTGAGCTCCGTTTTCAGCATATTAGATATACAAACAGATCATAATTTTGCCACGAATGAAATGGTACAACTTTAGTGGCCAAAATCCAACTTTAACAAAATTTTCATTTTTACCCCTACTGAATTTAATTTACTTATTTAATTCTTACTGATTTTATGGGGTGTTACAATTTTCATTCTCATTTTATATTTCATTTCATCCATCTCCTCTAATTCCTAATCTCTTCTTAATCCATTTTTAATCCCTAAGCCCTAAACCCACCAAATGAATTTCCTAAAATCACAACATAATTCCTCTCTTTCAATTCTCTACAAAACCTCGAAGGAATTGGCTTGATACGGAGTCTTGGCGTTAATTTTGAAAATAAAGAAAGCTAAAGTTGGGTTTTTAGTGATTGGAGCTTTGTTTGGGGTAAAGCAAGGTGAGTGGGATGATTATCCTGACTAATTTATATGTTATACTTCATGTTTTCATTTATTGATGATTATGGAATTATATGAAGTGATTTGGAGATTGTTTGAGTTTATTTGGGCTTATGCGTGTGTTATAAACATGATTATATTAACTCGTTATTTGTATAAGACCTTAATAACTATGTTTGAAAATAGTTAGTAACCTAAGAAATTGATTTTTGTGTAGTGATAGATTAGAGATTAATTACATGTGATAATTAAGTGCATGCCATTAGTTAGTGATAATTAAACTGTTTTAAATGGTTTCTACTAAGGGAAGTGTGAACATTGATATACAAATAGTTCGATACTAATCGCTGACCGAATTTACATTTAGAGAGTCACACAACTGAAATTGAATGCTCCTTTAATTAAATGATTTAGTTAATTTGTAATTGTTGTAAATTAGTTAATATTTATGAAATATTAATTCTAATATTTTATTTTGATTTGATGAACAATATTAAATATGTTTATAATAGTTATAAATATATTGATCGATATACGATATCGATACACGTTTAAATTGGATTTAAATACAATATAATTTGTTTGGGCTTTAAATGAGTTTGAAGCCCACATGTGGGCAAGTGTATTTCGACCATAATAGGGCAGGTAGGGTGTGGCCATATGATGGCAAGAGAGGCTAAGTTTTGATTTGGTTAGAGGAAAGAATGGGTAAGATTGAAATGTGGATCTTGATCCTAACTTATCTGTTATCTCTCTAATCTCTTTTCTATATAAGCATCTCAATCCACACTAATTTACTATTTTTTGAAGCCTCCATTACCTCTCTTCTGGCTGAAATACATCCTCACCCACTCCTGCATTTTCAAGTTCAAATCAAATTAAAACAATCAGTATTCAATAGCCGGTCGTCATCAGTTCAGGAGCTAGCACCTTACTAAATTGAAACCTTATTCAAGGATTCAGTCTCTGCATTTCAATGTGTACTAATAAGCTTTGCAGATAAGGTAATTTTCTGATATACAATTATATATCAATATTTAGATAATTTATATATCATATATTGTTTTGTTAGTTAGACGATGATTCTAGTATATCAGTATATCATCGCATTCAAAATGGTTGTTTGTTCATATGCTTATATAAATTTTTTTAATATATATATGTCTTGATACCCATGGATTAAGAATAAAAAAATTATTTTTTTATTTAAATTAATTTAATATACATTATTTAAATAAAATAAACTTTATAATTTAAATACTAAACATTATACTGTACAAAATATGTTTTAAAAATTACATACAAATAGTTTTATACCTAAAATATTTTTCGACGTTAAATTAAAAATTATATATATTTATATAAAATTTAATTCACATCACTTAAATAAATCTATAAAATAAATATATAGATCATAAAATATAATTTTAAATTTGTAAATTCATTTTTAGATCTGATAAATTTTCAGCCGCAAAAAAAATATTTTTTTATATATTAATAAAATATTAGTATAATTTCGAAATTAAAATTAAAACTAAAATTGATTTTAAATTACAAATTATATATGAAACATTCAAATGCTAAAATATCATCTAGAATTTTTTATAAAACGTTAAAACACAAAATTATAATTTCAAAAACATTATACATAATATTATTAGTTATTTACAATCGGAAATTTAAATTAAACTAATTTAAAAAAATAGTTTTGCCATGATTATTATTAGGTAAGTGTATCTATATTATATATATATATATTTATATTTATATTTCATTCATATATATTTATACATATATGTTTATTTATTATTAAAATATTCATAAATATATATATATATATAATACATATAATAAAATAATAATAATTTAGTTTTGCTTTAGGTTTTACAACAAAATAAATAATTAAGTTTTATAATATATTTTAAATGTTTTTCACATACATAATTATATATATATATATTATATAAATTCCATGCGCACACACACATATATATAATTATTCAAAATAATATATATATATATATATAATATTTTGTATACATAAGTTAAAGAATATAAGCACACATTTGGATAATACATTTGTATACTAGATGAGCTAACATGTCTGTTGCGGTGTAAATCCCAACACTTATAAACTAGCATATTAAACCTTGCAGGGATTGCTATGTTACCCATGCACACACGTATATATGTGTATACGATACATGTATATATATAATGTTAATTTCATAATATAAAACTATATTATAAATTTAAATAAAATAATGATTTTTATTTAAAAGTAATTTAGAAATGTTCTAAATAAATTAGACTTCATAGGCCCAATAAAGATCAAAATAGGTAATTTTTTGAAATTCACTCATTTCTTCCGCTACGGGCTAGCCCAGTTCTAACAATAGTATTGGAGCCTAATTGGCTATGCGGTCTAAATTAGTCAAGTTACGGTTAAGTAATTAAGCTCATAACCCATATAGTAGGGTGCCTAAGAAGGAAACGTCGAAGGATTGAGTTTGGGTAATCAAGTACTTTGCCCTAACTGGCTACCGGTCTAGTCCGAACAGATATGTGGGCCCAAAGTTTGCCCCTGATAGAAAAGGCCCAATTTTAGTTGGGCCTTGGGGTAATTTTAAAAATTGTTTGAATATTAAAAATATAAGATTTTAAATTTAAGAGTTAAATTTAATGTAAAAATATATACATATTATAAATGTTATAATATATTGAAAATTTTCAAAATGTTTGAAAATTAATATAAATTAATTTCAAAATTTGTAAAATTTATTAATAAAGTTAATAAAATATACAAGTTAAATAAGTTAATTAATTAATAATATATACATGTGTTATACATTATGATATATATATATGTTATGTTGTTTTAAAATGTTAAAATAACATAAGCCTACATGTATGTATATGAAATAAATATAAATAAATAAATAAACTAGTTAAATGATATCCACATATATATGATATATGTGTTATACTATAATAATAAATAATCTATATAAATGTTATATTAGAATAATATAGAATTAATTAATTAAATAAGATTCAATTAATATAAGATTATACATAAGATTATTATATTGGAAAATTAAAATATAAAAGTCATATAATAATAAAACTTATATAATATGAATATATAAATAAATGGTGGAACATTAAGAAACCCTAAATAGGCTTAAGGAATAAATATATACATAAATGTATGCATACCATGATTTTTGATGTGTCCGACACTTGAATAACGAGGGTATTTCATAAGAAATACATTATTCCATAAGTTGATACCACTCAATATTTATTGAATATTATGAATTTTCAATATATTGTTGTCTTCTACCATATATATATATATATATATATATATTGCTTGCATACTCCTTAGTTGCTACGCAAACTCAAGCTAGGGATGTTATGGATAGTTGTAATAACCCGCAATTTATTATTAATTAATTAAATTATTCAAAGGCCGAGGCAAGCTAAATAAGGAAAGAAATGGGTAATAAATTAATGAAAATGAGTAAGGGGGCCCAAGCCCAAATTATTGTGGGACATTAAGCATTCTCTTTTTCATTTATTCCTTTTATTCTACTAAAAATAAAATAAAAGCTTGAGAGGAACCGAATGCTTACAAAGAGTAACTAAAGTGAAAATAAGCAAAACGTAAGCTAAAGGCGATATTTAGAAGACTAAAGCAAAATATCTCAAAGATCTAGGTGAGTAATACTAAGCCCATTTTTATTGTACCCAAATATATGGTTTCGATAAGATCTTGTAAATTATTATATATAAAGGAGTTTTATATGGATTTTCATTAACCCATAAATTGGTTAATAAATGTTATGAAAAAAAGATAAACATGATATGTTTAGATGTATTTCCCTACCTTAATGATTTTGAAATGTTATGAAAAATTTATATGATGTTCAAACCATGATTTTAGAAATGGGATTTTAGTTTAAGAAATTTCTCATGCCAAAATAATTTATTATGATTTATGAAAGGAGTATGCCAAGAAAATAAATAAGGAAAATACCTTTAACTAAAAATAAAGGATGGAACATATTAGAAAAAGTGTTCACGAGTTTTCTAGGAATTTTATTAAGGTATTGTACGAAGAAAATAAGGTAATATGTTTAAGGTAATGCACTAGGGAAAAGAGGGAACTACGGGAACGCATGTAATATAATATTGCATGAAAAAACGAGTGGTAGATAAATAGGGAACCAGATCTAAATAATACGTAGAAAAGAAATATACAGGACACTGGAAAGTGAAACTATAACTTACTATACGGCGACATATGTAAAGACATTGTAAGATATGTTAGACTTTTTCTAGTACGAAGTTGAGGCGGTGGCCTAATGTTTAATAAATGAACTACATACACGGGGAAGAGATAGTGATTTTCCAAAGGGATCTAAGGACTTTCAAGGGAAAGTAGAACCGTGTCGCAATTTGTAGAGGACAAATCATGCCGCAATTATAAAGGTGGAAGAAACTGAAATGTGCTGCAATATGTAAAAGAGATATCGTGCTGTAATTTAGAAGTTTTCACTTAATAAGTAAAGAGTGAATTACGCATACAGGTTAGGGCATGCGGCAAGGGAGGGTGTGAATGAAACCTAATAAAAGACAATTAGGTAGGTCTCAGGGGAGACCAAGGCTAGTAAGGGGAAAGAACTCCTGCGATAAGGGATAGAGTTGGAAGGGCTATCGATGCCTAATGGGGATGCTCACTCGAATGCACACTCAGAGAAGGTGAGGAGAGGCATTCAACTTCTAAGAACTACAGTGGGGGTATTGCTAGTAGTTCCAAATTATACAAATGTATAGGGACTGCATGTAGGTTTCTTTGTAGTCGACTGCGATAGGGTTGTTCCAAACAATTTAAAATTACATAAGTACATAGGGATCATGGAAGGGATATTCCAAGCAGTATAAAATGAAATAAGAACATAAAGACCGCAGTAGGATTATTCCAAACAGTTTAAATTTAAATAAATTAAAAGGATACCAAAGTTGGCTGGTTCTAGGCTGTATCATATTAAATACAAAGCCAAAAGGGAGCTTAGATGTGACTATGCTAAGGGTGCATTAGTAGGTTGGAATAACATATTAAAGAATAATCTAGCTAATCAGGGACTGCGCTGGGGGCGTAGTAGTAAACAGAACTGCTTGGGAACACATAAAGGCGCAGTAGTAAATAAGAACTATTTTCATCAGAAATATGATTGTTTCACTTAGGATGTTTTGGATAGTGAGGGGAAAACCGATTTCGAGCAGTACGACTTGGTCTCACTATATGTTTATTTTAGGTAAGTATTATTCATGACAGACTTTGTCTAACCTGTGTTTTTATTATTGTTTTCCCTATAAACTCACATGCACTCATTTGAGTAGGCTGAGTTTATGAGATATTCAGGTTTAAAATCAGGGCCACGGTACGAAGAGAGAAGACGGAGCAGGGGCTTTGTTAGTTAATAAAGATGTTGTTCCCGCTGTTTGAAGGAGTTCAGGCGGCATCTTCATATGTTGACCTAACTCTTTACTATGTTTTCTATTTTTATTTGACCCCTACGTGGGCACGACTGTGGGTGTCAATGTTGTTAAAAATTGTATGCAGCGAATATCATGTAAATTTCTATGGAAACTATTTAGCTGCTCTATTTACTTTGTCTGTATTTGAATATACTTAACTCACTTACGTCACTGGAAGATAATTCTCGTGATGGCTACAATATCATCGGCGTTTATCTTTGAGTCTCGAAGTGGGGATGTTACTGTTTGGTATTAGCGCATAGGTTAGGGACACTTAAGTAAAACGGAAATAGAAAAAAATAGGAGCAGTACTTAGAATAAAGTGAACACCCTGGGGAGGGGATGCGCCACTATATATATATATCAAACTTGTATGTTGCTATATAGATATATAGGAAGATATATCTATCCTTCTATAATTGTTTCATTTCCTTTCTTTCCATTTCTAATGAAGACTGGCATAACAGAAAAAGCAAGATGGATCTGAGAATACGTGGGTCAGACCGATTTTGTTTCAGGTTAAGCTTTTAACTTTGGACTTAGTATGGCTTGAAGCTTCCGCATGACTTCTTCTTAACACTATTTGTGACTCTAGTCTTTTTAGAGTTGTACCTTGAGTTGTACATTCATTTGACTTGTGTATATTGAGTGGTTGTCATACCACTTTGATGTATCATTTGTATTGTATTAAGATGTATCATTGTATATATGTATATGTATATCTGTTCGTTGTTCTACGATGTGATGTTCATTTAGTTATTGTACTTTGTTTTGATAGATCCGTTAGCTACCTGTAGTTTTGTATTAAGTATTTATTGGATATGTCGATCCACTTGAGTTAGGAAAAAAAATATAGCATTTGTCGACGTATTCAATAGATATTTAAGACAAGACTATAGATGGTCGCTCCTAACCAGCCCTATTCTCCGCATTAGCAGACAGAATTACCTAGTAATTCTCTTTGTTAATGTGGGTCTCGGGGTGGGGCGTCACAGCTTGGTGGGCGAATTACGGTAGAGGGGCGAGTGTAAAGGGGGGGACTGAAAGTACAAAGACTGATGGAGAGAATAAAGAAGAAGTTTCCTGAGCAGTAAGGGAGGAAGCTGCACAGCTAGCAAATGAGGTGGGCATGGATGTGAATGTCTTGTTTAGACAGTTCATGCTTCAGATGATGAGGGAAGCTGCACCGGTGGCTGTTCAGCCAAGGCCTGTAGTAGTGGGAGATGACTTCCCAAAGATGAACAAAGAGTATAGAAATCTAGGAGGGAAGACCATTACTGGGAAGAAGCCTGCGGTTGAAGTGGTGAACTGGCTGAGGGTTTGCGAGCGCATATTTGGGGACATAGGATTGAAGGATGCATAGAAAAGAAGGCTAGCCTCATGGCGATTTCAAGAAGATGCATTGGATTGGTGGGAGGCAATAATTATTGAGACCCAAGTGGGAGAGATTACCTGGGAGCAGTTTAAGGGTAGGTTCGAGGCGCAATTCATATCAGAGTCTCAACAGAGTGTGTTATTAAGAGAGTTCATTGATCTGAAGCTGGATGACCATACCATGGAGGTGTTATACCCCATAAAATGAACCATAAATAAATGAAGTAAACTGAATTAAATATGATAAGGATTGAATATGAAAATTATATAAAAGTTGGAATTGGACCGCGAAAGTTATTCCATTGCGTTCGTGGTGAAATTTTGATCTGTTTCCATATGTAATATGCTGAAAATTGAGCTCAAGCAAAGAAGTTATGAGCATTTGAAGCTTTAAGATTTAAATTAATTTAGTTTGAATCCAAATTCAAATGAGAAATCAAATTTAGAGTTTAAATTTTAAAAATTAGCTTGGGGGCTAAGTAAACGTTTAAAGTTAAAAGTTAATAAGGAAATAAAATAATCGTGCAATGGAAGAAAATAAACATTCCTCGAAATAAAGGAACGGGCAACCTATATAGTTCGACCGGTCGCACAAAGGCGGTCGACCGCTTAGCAACGAATGTTGCTAGTGGTGGCTAGGGTTTGAAACTATGTTATATTCAATTGTACGCTCCAGATTTACCCATTTCTTGCCAACTTCCATCCTACTGTTCAGGTGTGTTTCAACCCCTATAAATAGAACCCTATCCTCTCCTCCTTTTATCCATATTATTTTGGGGAATGCGACGAAATTATTCCATTGCTATCTCTCTCTAATAAGATTCAAAAAATCCGTAGAGAATTCAGGTAAGAATTCAAATTATTTCTTATTTGTTTTTTCTTCCTCCAATCTACTCTTATCCTATTCTTCTCCAATTATTCTGAATCTAATGAACATATATACCTTTTCCCTATTGTGTGTATATATATCAAAAGAGAAAGATTTTGGAAGAGATCGAAAGGCTACAAATTCATTTGAGTGAAGCTAAGGCTAATCTCTGAGTGGAAACCTTAGTATATCTTTTCAGCAATTGTCTAGTGTATTTCCTTTTAGATTTGAATATGACTTAGGGATTTTGGGATTTTGAAAATATGATAGATAAAATCCCCCAAAATTCCTTTTTTATTCCGATATGCCAATTCTATGTTGAGATTCCTAATTATTTATATTAATTTGATGGAATTTGTTTCGTTTATGCGATTTTTGATAATTTCATAGTCTATTCCACGTCTCCTTCTTCTTTGGGTCAAATTGTGATTCGTCAATAAAATAAGAGGTTTAGATTGCGAATTCTATTTGTAGTTTACACCACTTATTCTTATCTATTTCTTTGTAAAAGAGGAGTTGAATAGAATATGGGGTTTAGATTACAATACTTATTGTTTAAGATATTCCATTGAATTAGTGTAATAAATTGAGTTTCTATTTTATTTATACGTTTGTTATTGCAGTTTTGGTTTTGAATATTTATTCCCTGCTTGGATATTAGAATCCCATGAAATCTTGGGAATTTGAAGAAAAAGGACTTGTAATAATAATTGGTTAGGGAATTGACATTTTACGCTAATTTAGAGCGTAAAATCAGTGCGTTTAGAACTTATTAGGCATGAATATTTATTATCTCTATTTACTAATTAACGTATAATTATTACGTATATGGCGTAGTTAATTAAACATTTATTTATATTTATTTCCCCCATTAGGAAGGTAATTGATTCTAAGATGAAAATAAGAGGAAACTCTTATATAACTTAATTATTATTTTAAGGCGTAATAAGGAAGATTCCTTATAAGGCCTTATTTATGAAACGGTGAGATGAGTGTGTGTGTGTGTGTCTTTATATATATATATATATATATAATATTTGTAATGACGCAAGGTTGGTCCCAAATTCTGTTGGAGAAATCTACCTAGCTAGTCTGGCTACCAATTCCTACGAATAACGAATTAATGTGAGACATCATTATGAGTATGGGCTGTAAAACGAAGGACCTACTTCAAGGTCTAGAGGTATTAACCGTTTGGACCCACCTCTTTTTCCCAGATGAAGTATTAAATGGTCAAGGGGACACATTAGGTGGTGTCTCTACAGGACTCCACTTCTGGAAATAGGTCTTAAATGATGTGGTCTTCCTTAATTAAGGTATTAAATGACCAGAGTCTTCCTATTTTCCACTAAGAAGTATTAAGTGGCCTAAAAGATTCCATATGATGTCAGCTAGATAGTACCATTGAGGAGTTGGCCTTGGAAATAGTTATTAAATAATAGGGTCTACCTTAGTTAAGGTATTAAATAGCCAGAGTCTGCCTATTTTCCAATAATAGGCATTATGTGGTTTGGGTACCATCTCTCAACTTATTAGCTATTTATGACGTATGATTGGGATATAGGATTCTAGAAACCTACTTCTGGAATGGAAGGTATTAAGTGGTTGGACCCACCTCCTTTCCTTATATAGAAGTATTAGATGAATTTAATGGTTTTATGTTCATAGACATATTCTTATTTTGAAATATACTGCCCAAGTACTAAAAAGGTAAGACCCAAGATTTTTATTCACCAAACACTTGTTGTTCTGACTCCCTCCTCATTACAACATATGTTAAGAACAGAATGATGGCGTTGACGATGCTTAGAGATGGAGAAGCTTGGCTTGTGGCAGTATTTGTTATTATTATTTGCTTTTATGTGTACCCATGAATTTAGACAATTGTTGTAATGGATATTATGTTATGGTTTTTATGGAATTTTGTGTTATGACATTTTTATGGTTTTGAAATAAATGGGTACACTTTGCTATTATATTTTGTTCCATCCGCTGTGAGTTCTGAAAGTTTAGTTATGGCTCTGCAATATTATATCTTTTTACTACCAATACCTTACCGTAGAATGGATCTAAGTTTCGATAGGCCTTTTCTGGGTCAAAATTTAGGCATGTTCTGGGGTGGGCTATTACATTTGGTATCAGATCCTAAGTTACCCGATCAACGGGTAGAAGTATGAGAGACGTATTTGTTATTTTGAAAAAGGTTTTTCAAAAAGATTTTTAAAAGAATTCTTACTATATATATGCCCTCTCTTCTTGAACATATGCACATACACTAGGCAACCTTCTTTCAGCATGTAAATACTATCTTAGGAAATCATCACTAAAGGTTTAACCTATAGATAGTTGATATAGCTGATAATCAATCTCCTTCCAAACAAGGGAAGCCTACCGGCAAAAGACCACCCATTCGTGGAATGCTCGAATGGTTTAAACAATATCTTAGGACTATTAAGCAGATTCCTATTCCTCTAACTGCACCGGTAGCACCGACTGCCCTGCCCACCGATGCAGCACCTTTTCCCATCGACTTTCCTAAGTTGTGTAAGGACTTTCTCAATATGGGAGGGAAGACATACTCTAGGACTAAAGGATATTCGGAAGCTAAATTTTGGATTTGTAACTACAAGAAGATATTTAGAGAGCTTAGTTGGGATGATCGGCTAAGAAGAAGAATAGCAGCTTGGCACCTCAGGGAGAAGCCTTGAATTGGTGGAACTTTGTGACTGATGAGCACCCAAGAAGGATATTCTCTTGGGATGAGTTCAAGGACTGATTTGAGATGAGATTCATAGAGCAGAGATTAGCTTGCAATTGGAAAAGTTCATTCAGCTGAGACAAGGAGATTCTATCCTTATGGAGTGCATAGCTAAGTTTACTAAATTGGCTAAATTTGGAATGAGCCTGATAGACACACCTATGAAGAAGGCCATGAAGTTCGTGAAGGGCTTAAATTCACCGCTAAGAGAAATGTTGCTGACCTAAGTACCTATGAGATGCTGGTAGAAACGGCAATGTTGCACATGGACAATGAGGAAGATAAGGGAAGAGAGAAGGAGAAGTCCACACTTACCCAAAAGCAAGGAGGGTCCAAGAAAGGGAGCTTTTGGGCCAATAAGAAGTCAAAGTTTAAAAAGGATGGAAAGGTGTGTTAGAAATGCCAAAGGAAGGGCCATGAAGCTAAAGATTGTAGGGTGAGTATGATAAAGGAAGCCTTTAAGGGAAGGTGTTTTAACTGCCACGAGGAAGGGAATCACAAGAATGAATGTCCCAAGATGGCTAAGGAAGGATCAAGCGGGCATGCCTACGTCATTGAAGCCGTCCCTATTGCCAGTAAGGCACCAAGAGACCAATGAAAAGTAGCTCTAGAAGGTATAACTCTTATTTTTGGGGTTACTATTCGTACCCTATTTGATTTAGGGGCATCACATTCCTTTATAGCTAGGGATGTAGTAAATTCCATAAACCTTCAAACCCAGATGGTCAATAGCCCAATAGAGGTTTCTAATCCCATTAGAGGTTCGACCCATCTTTCTCTTATTTTCAAAGACCTAGTTTTAGACATATGTGTTCGACGACGGAATTTCTATCGAGTTAGAAAACCGTCGAACGAATTTTGAAATAAAAATAACCGCAAGCGCATGGCGTATACTTGTAGTATGTGGCGAATATGGGTCGATCCGCAGGGAATTGATGATTTTAAAATTCTATTCAATCAAATTAAACCAAAGTCGAGTGAAAGTTAAGCTAGAGAATTAGAAAATTAGCTAACTAACTAAAAGAAAAGAAATGCAAATATAAGAGTTAAATGACAATTTAGAGAATAAATCCACTCTCTAAATCATGTAGTTCAACACATATGAAATCATAATCTCTCTTTTATGGTCATTAGTGCTTTAATTGATGTGTTTATCATAAGTATGGCGTATTTATGCTATTGATTAGCCAACATAAGCCATCAAACTATAACACACCCCTTAAACCACTTACTAACTTTCATGAAATTTGACAATAAAAATGAAAATGAAATCTATTTTAAGTATGGCCTATTAACTATTGATTAGAAATATAGACCATCAAATTTTAATTTCAAATCACTTTCTTATGCCATAATCATATTTTGATGAAGAGGCATTTGTGTTAGTGATTGTTTAAGCATAGCCTATTTGGTGTCAACAATATAGGCTATCAAATTCAAAGCAAGAACAACAAATAAAACACTTCATTGATCATCATTAAGCACAAAAAGAGAGCATGAATTAACAAATAGTTGAAGCTACATAATTAGAGAGCTTCATTACCCCTAAATTGAAGGGGTTTAGCCTCTCATATTTGTCATTTGATTAACAAATGTAGCTTGCAACATGAAAGCAAAAAGAAAGCAAAATGAAAGCTAAATGAAAGAAAACTATTCTAATTGCATAAAAGAAAATCTACACTACTAGCATGAAAGGAAATGAACATGTAATTAAAAGGAAACACTAATTACATTGCATAAAAAAATGGAAAGTTACATGAAGTAGAAATGGCTAAGTAGCCATGAAAAGAGAAAGAGAGTTTGTCTTTTTATTTCTAAGCTAAAAACTAAACTAAAGAGAGACTAAGGGGGGAGAGGTTACATGAACATAATGGGTTATTTATACAAGCATGAAACCCTAATCCATAATTTGGGGAATGCCCAAACTACCCCTTAGGAAGTGTGGTGGCCAAGTAACCATTAGCATCCATTAATCATCATTTAAGTGTACATGAAGCCATTAATTACATAAGCATGTGCATTAGCCTCTAATGTGTACATTAAGGTAGGTGGGTAGGTGGGGTCCTCCATGATCTTCACATTGAATTATTTCCATCTTCATTCCTTTGTGTTCTTTTTGTGCATGCATATCTTCTTCATGAAACCACTTGTAATGGAAATCAAATTCCTACAAAATAGTATGGAAATTTCTAATTAAATTTTCTCAAGTTAATTTATGCACAAAGAATGACTATTTTGCCCTTGGATGAAGATGAATATGTGACAATTTGGAATTAATATGGATTTTGGTTAAAACAAGTTAAAATACCCAATATGACCATTTATTTGAATTAATTATATTAAATATCATGGTAAAAATATGCACATTTACGTGCACATCAATATGCGACGTTGATTTCATACGTACTGCGTACGTTCTAAATTTTGAGGGGTATGGGCTTATCTTGGGTATAGATCGGTTGGGTATAGAGGGTGGTACGGTTAATGAGTTGTGGAGGTCGTGACCTAGAAGTTCTTTGTATACCCAAAGCTTTAATTGAGTTAAACCATTTATACTCACTAAATCTATCTGTTGTTGGAGAGCCATCATTTGTACTCATAGTTTGTGAATTTCTTGATGTCTTCGAGGAGGTCTTAGGTCTCCCATCCCATAGGAAGATTGAGTTCCGAATCAACTTGGAGAAGGATGGAAGGCCCATCGCTTTGCCTTTGAGACATATAACTCCCAAAGAAAGAAGGGAATTGGATAAGCAAATCTCAGAGCTATTGAAGAATGGATTCATTCGTAGAGTACTTCTGAGTAGGGAACCCCTGTTGTTTTTCCTACTAAGGCAGATGGTTATTTGAGACTTTGCGTCGATTATAAGGATTTGAACAAGTTGACAAGGAAGAATAGGTACCCTCTACCTAGAATAGATGACTTGTTCGACCAACTTGTAGGGGCTAAAGTCTTTTCCCAATTAGACTTAACAAAAGGATTCCATCAATTCAAGGTTGCAGGGGAAAGCAAGCCGAAGACCGCATTTCGTACTCCAAATGGGCTCTATGAGTGTGAAGTAATGCCTTTTGGACTGACGAATGCCCCAACATACTTTATGGATTTGATGAGTAGAGTATTTAAAGGACAACTTAATAAATCTGTCGTGGTATTTGTTGATGATATCTTGGTTTTCTCCAAAGGCAAGAAGGAGCATGAGGACACCTTAGGGAGGTATTGGAGTCCTTGAGAGGAAACCAACTCAGCCAAGTTTTCTAAATGCCACTTTTGGAAGAATGAAGTTAAGTTCCTTGGGCATATTGTTTCGAAACATGGATTGGCTGTGGACCCTGCTAAAGTGAAAGTCGTCCAAGGATGGAAGAATCCGAGTAATGCATCATAGGTTAGAGGTTTTCTAGGGTTGACAGTCTACTATAGGAAGTTCATCAAGAGCTTTGCACAAATAGCATTCCCTTTAACCCGATTGACTAAGAAGAATCAAGTTTTTGTTTGGGATGATGGATGCACCAAGGCATTTGAGAAGCTTAAGGAGTCATTGACTAGTGAAGCTTTTCTCACCATTCCAGATGGAACCAAGCCGTTTACGGTTTTCACAAATGCACGTGGCATAGAATTAGGGGCAGTCCTTATGCAAGAAGGGAAGTTAGTTTCCCATGCTAGTAGACAACTAAAGGACCATGAGAAGAGGTATTCAGTGCATGATTTAGAATTGGCAGCCGTTGTTTTTGCCTTTACGATATGGAGGCATTATTTCGTGGGGGAAAGGTTATAGTTATTCACTGATCATAAATCACTCAAATACCTATTCCCAAAAAGATTTGAATCATAGGCAGCAGAGGTGATGGAGTATGCAACATCCTTTGACTTTAGTATTCAATAAAACCCATGGAAAAGGGAATGTAGTCGCTGATGCCCTTAGTCAGGGACACGCTACCCTAAGTGTTATATGAATGGAGACAGTTGGAGTTTCTCTCGAATTTTAACCTTCAACCATCAATAGAACCCATCCAAGGTTTTCGATCAGTTATGGAGATTAGACCAGCCTTGATGGATCATATAGGGCATGAGTAAGTGAAAGATGAGAAGTTAGTAGAGATTTTGGAAATTTTGAGAAAAGGAGAGCATTTTCCCCATTCTAGGAGGTATTTAGGAAATCAAAAGGGATATTTGAGAAGAGATGGACGTCTTTGCATCCCAATGATTGATGATTTGATGAGATATGTGCTTATGGAGTGTCACTACTCAAGGATGACCATTCATCCCGAAGGAGATAAGATGTACAAGGACATAAAGAGAATTTTCTTTGGAATAGAATGAAGAGAAGTGTAGCTGAGTTTGTGGCTAGGTGTTTGACATATCAGAAGATAAAAGCCGAGCAAGGGAAGCCAAGTGGATTATTATTACCTTTGGAAATTCCGACTTGGAAGTGGGAACATATTTCGATGGATTTTGTGGAAGGACCGCCTAAAAGTCCAAAGGGCAATGAGGCTATTTGGGTTGTTGTGGACAGACTCACTAAGAGTGCTCATTTAACCCAGATTAAGAGAAATAGGACTAGCGCCTCTCTTGCACAGATTTATATTAAGGAGGTAGTTTATCTACATGGAAGTTCTATAAGCATAGTCAGTGATAGAGACCCCTTGTTCACTAGCGAGTTTTGGAGAAGCCTACAAAAAACTTTGGGGACTTCTTTGAGCCTTAGCACGGCATATCACCCACAAACTGATGGATAAAACGTGTGAATAAGATTTTGGAGGACTTGTTGAGAGCTTGTGTCTTGGATTTCAGAGGATATAGGGAGCAGCGTCTACTTTTGGTTATATTTGCATATAATGATAGTTATCAAGCGACGATTGGTATGGCCCCTTTTGAAGCACTTTATGGGTGGCCATGCAAATCGCCTAGTTGTTGGTGAGAAACCACCGATAAAGTATTATTCGGACCCGATTTGATTTGTGATACCATAGAAAAAGTAGAGTTGATCAGGCAATGGACACCTAGATTTGTTAGGTTTGGAAAGTCTAGAAAATTGACACCTAGATTTGTTAGGCCATTCAGAATTCTGAAAAAATAGGAAAATTGACATACCTTGTGGAGCTTCCTGACAAGTTGGCAGGAGTCCACAATTTTTTCCACGTTTCTCACCTTAGGAATGCCTTCATGACACCGCTAACGGAATAGAGCCTAACCAGTTGGGGGATTTTGAAATAGGGCCAACAGTGCCTCGTGCCACCTCATGCATTACGGAGCATGGTACTAGGAGACTTCGCAATAAAATAATTAAGTTGGTCCGAGTATAATGGGGGTACAGTCCGACGGAAAGCACATGGGAAACCGAGGAGAAGATGAAGAATACTCACTTAGAGCTTTTCACTAGTAATTTTTCTCTCAAAAATTAGGATTTTGGTTGCATCGTGTTTGCTAGATTGGATAGTAGGAGATGGTTGTTACACTTTCCATAATCACTTTACACTCATGTAGAAATTTTTATGCATGTTTAGGATATTTGCATACATACTTTCATGACACGATTACACATTCACGCTAGGATTGAGCTCATTTTAGCATGTTTGCAGTACATAATCACATTGCACTATTAGTTAAGTAGATGGTTGTGTAGAGAACTTGGTTGTATAACGTGGATGTTATTATGTGTTATGTTGTTCGTCCCTTGGAAGATTTCCGGATGTAATCCTTTTTAAGGGGGAAAATGTAACACCTCGTAAAATGAACCATAAGTAAATGAAGTAAATTGAATTAAATATGATAAGGGTTGAATATGAAAATTTTATAAAAGTTGGAATTTGACCACGAAAGTTATTCCATTGCGTTCGTAGCGAAATTCTGATCCGTTTCTATATATAATATGTTGAAAACGGAGCTCAAGCAAAGAAGTTATGAGCTTTTGAAGTCCTCAACTTTAAATTAATATAGTTTGAACTCAAATGAGAAATCAAATTTAGGGTTTAAATTTCAAAAATTAGCTTGGGGGCTAAGTAAACGTTTAATTAAAGTTTAATGTTAAAAAGTTAATCAGGGAATAAAATAATCGTGCAACGGAAGAAAATAAACATTCCCCGAAATAGAGGAGCGGGCGACCTATATAGATCACCCGATCAACTGTAGCGGTCGACCTATCGCACATAGGCGGTCGATCGCTTGGCAACGGATGTTGCCAGTGGCGGCTAGGGTTTGAAGCTATGTTATATTCAGTTGTATATTCTAGATTTACCCATTTCTTACCTACTTCCATCCTACGGTTTTAGTGTGTTTCAACCCCTATAAATAGAACACTATCCTCTCCACTTTTTATTCATATTATTTTGGAGAATGCGACGAAATTCTTCCATTGCTATCTCTCTCTAAGAAGATTCAGAAACTCCATAGAGAGTTCAGGTAAGAATTCAACTTATTTCTTATTTGTTTCTTCTTCTTCCAATTTACTCTTATCTTATTTTTTTCTAATTGTTCTGAACCTAATGAATATATATACCTCTTCCTTATTGTGTGTGTGTGTGTATCAAAAGAGAGAGATTCAGAGAGATTCTGGAAGTGATTGGAAGGCTAAAAATCCATTTGAGTGAAGCTAAAGCTAATCTGTGAGTGGAAACCTTAGTATTTCTTTTCAGTAATTGTTAAGTATATTTCTTTTTGGATTTAAATATACCTTAGGGATTTTGAGATTTCAAAAATATGATAGATAAAACCCCCTAAAATTCCTTTTTATTTCGATATGTCAATTCTATGTTGTGATTTCCAATTATTTACATTAATTTGATGGAATTTGTTTCGTTTATGTAATTTTTGATAATATCATAGTCTATCCACTTCTCCTTCTTCTTTGGGTCAAATTATGATTCTTCGATAAAATAAGGGGTTCAGATTGCGAATTCTATTCATAGTTTACACCACTTATTCTTATCTATTTCTTTGTAAAAGAGGAGTTGAATAGAATATGGGGTTTAGATTGCAGTTCTTATTGTTTAAGATATTCCATTGAATTGGTGTAATAAACTGAGTTTTTATTTTATTTACAAGTCAATTATTGCAGTTTTGGTTATGAATACTTATTCCCTGCTAAGATATTTGAATCCCATAAAATCTTGGGAATTTGAAGAAAAAGGACTTGTAATAATAATTGGATAGGGAATTGACATTTAACGCTAGTTTAGAGCATAAAATCGGTGCGTTTAAAACTTATTAGGTGCGAATATTTATTTATCTCTATTTGCGTAATTAACGTATAATTATTGCATATACGGCGTTGTTAATTAGACATTTATTTACATTTATTTCCTCCATTGGGAAGGTAATTGATTGTGAGGCGAAAATAAGAGGAAACTCTTATATAGTCTAATTATTATTTTAAGGCATAATAAGGAAGATTCCTTATAAGGCCTTATTTATGAAACGGCGAGATGAGTGTGTATGTGTGTGTCTATATATATAGAGTAATTGATGTATGGCTAAGTCATAGGGATGCGAGGTCAATAAAGTTACATGATGGAAGTCCGCCCTTCACTTTGAGGCTACCAAAAGTTGTGTATGCTTTTATTGATGGGCGATATCCTTATGATAAATATTTGTAATGACGCGACACTACACCATAAACGATATTTTGATACGGCTAAAAGCCGTATCTAATCTTATTAGATACGGCTAAAAGCCGTATCAAAATATGCCGAGCTTAATATTTTGATTCGGCTTTTAGCCGTATCTAATTGGCTCATTAGATACGGCTTCTGGCCGTATCTAATGTATCAATTAGATACGGCCATTAGCCGTATCTAATTGACACATTAGATACGGCCAGAAGCCGTATCTAATTGACAAATAGGCAGCATCTAATGAACCAATTAGATACGGCTAAAAGCCGTATCTAATTAGTCAATTAGATATAGATATATAATCAATATCCAATATATAATATTATAGACCTATTCATATCCAATATATAATATTATAGACCTATTCATATCCAATATATAATCAATAATCATTCCGAGACATCAAAACAAATAATATTATAGACAGTGCACATTCAAATGATTCAATAATCCGCATTGAAGTGCGTAATAACTTAACAATATCATTACATAATATCATTACATAATACTAGCATTTAGCACATTAATATACCGCAGTAGCGGATACTAGAAAACACTATCGCTCTAGTACTAAGATCCAAATACACAACAATAATACAAATGTATCACATTACTACATAATACAAATACACAACAAGCCTCTGTTATACTGTGTTGTTACGACAGCCACTGCACAATGCAAAGCCAAAGAGCTAACTCCTCCAGCCCAAAACATCTACACAAGCATTACAAAATATTAGTACATCTTTAGTTTTAGGAGTTAACTCTATATTACGGTTCATTGCAACTACATTTTTTTCCATTTGGTTATGTGAAAACTCAGATTTAGAAAATGCATCTGGATGCAACTAGTAAATACCCAAACACAGACTCAATACACCATAAAGAAGTTTTTTAGTGTTGAACCGCAACTATTCAACTTAATTCTAACCAATGTTATGAACAATCAAAAATGTGAAATCCTAAATATGGAAGGTTTATGTGATGGATACAAGAATGTTAGGTATGTTAAATACCTTTCTCTTTAGTTGTGCAACTATAGCAGTGATGAGTCAGAGGTATGGAAGTTCATGCTTAAAGTCAGACCAAATGCACTAAAATGTATCAATAAACAAATTGTAATATTACAAAAAGAAGAACTAAGAAATTTTTAAGTAAACAAAACCGTAGAAGAGTTTGTTCAACTAATCAGTAGCTGACATGGTTGCTGTATTCCTTCTCATTAGTTAATATACCTAGAAAATAAAGCAAGATGCTGATGTGCATTGAAAAATTGTAGCGACAGCTCTCACAGTATGGTTAGTATGTGAAAACTGTAGGTTGTAGTTTAACTAAAATTTACGGTTGACGACAGGAAAATTCATCTGACGGTGTGGTAATCAACTGCATTTCATGAACACAGCAACGCATCATTATGTTCAATATTCTAATAACAGCCATAAAACAAAGTTGCTGTAAACCAAAAAGTAATTAGCTGCAGGAGCAGTATGATAGACAATGTTGTTAAAGAACTATTAATCATCAAATTCCAAGAAGATAATAAATGGAGTATGAACCACTAAAATGTTAGGAATGGAAAAACAACATGGTTAAGGTATGAACCATGGATCAAGAGTGGTAATCTTGTTTCTAGATTAGGAATCGATACACTGATGGTGGTGAGAGGTGAAAAATTGCTGGTAGAAACATTCTTGAAAGGGGTTTTTGGAGAGCTGACAGAGTGAGTTTTTAAGGAAACCTTTGCAATGAAATACAACAAATCAAAATTTATAAAGAAGAAATGGAGGATTTCTGGACATGCGTGGATAATGAATTTGAGCTGATAAAGGTATTTGAAGCTATTCATGGTCTTCAGGAGAGGAAATCAGGGTGAAAGTGGGTGTGGAAAGGTATTACTTACTCGAAAACTGTAGTTTGTACATACAAAGCTGTCATGAATTTATTACTAACCAAGGATAGACTCATACAAACACTTATTCAAGTCACCTCTACATGTGCACTATGTGGTAGGGAAGATGAGAACATTGAACATTTTTTTGAACTGCAACTATTCAGCTTATTTGTTTATGTCTGTGGTTTTATTATGCCATAATGTCAAAAAGAAAATGTAGAAATAATATATCAACTCTATGCAACCAAAATGGACAACCAATTTATGATGAATCACTTATCAAGCACCAAGCTAGATGTTTGTTTGTAAACTTTACTTGTTTTGATGCGGTTACGCATACGACGAATTAAAAAATATGGTAGTTTCCTATGAACTAACGTTATTCAACTCGCTAGATGTTTTTAATTTAATAATTCATTTATCTAAAAAGATGTTTTATGGTATATTAACAACTTAAAATATATTAATCTGAATTGGAATTAAATTCAAATCAATTTAATGGGACTTGAAATATCGACCACATAAACAGAAAATATACCTGCTCCATCCTCTAGAGATATCGAATAAGACACTTCAGATGGCACACATATCCACCCACTCCAACATCAGCAAAGGTCTCTGCAAATTGATGATTCATTTTGCTGGTTCTCTCATCTGGTAGCAGTATACTGTCCAACACCACTTTTTCATGTGTGGATGGTACAGATTTCCCATGGATGTTGGACAATGTAGAATCTCGACATATAGTACCTGTTGTAATAAAAGGGAATATTTATTATTATTTAAGTTTTCTACTTATTATGTCATAAATGTTTAAATGTTAAAAATACATGTTCCTATTACTTCTAAATCAGAGTTGAGGATTTCACATTTTTGATTGTTCGTAACATTGGTCGAATCCTGGAACTGCGAAGCAATGAATTCAGGAGCATTGAATTGTGTGGCGCGTCCTCCATCAGAAGAATTGACCGGTGCACGAATTCCCTGTTCAATATTTCCCACCATGTTGATCAAAACCTCCATTTTCCCAGACAAATTTCCCACTGTACCCTCCAAACTTCCCACCCTCATTTTCAACTCATCCTGCTCGCCATGAACATGTCGGAGTCGTTTCTGTGCAATGGCACAAGCCTTAACTTTAGTCTTTGGTATAACGGTCCCAACACCGCGGCTCCTACCCCTTGCATCCTTACCAAGCACTTGTGATAAGATGTCTTCATCCACTGTCAATTTTTCTTCATCACTATCAGTGATCTTTTCCTTCGCTTTTGCAATTTGATCCTGTAATATGATAATACTTACATGAATAAGGAATTTTAAAGAATATGCAAGTTAATATTTGTTTAACTTACAAAGTATGAAGAAGTGGCATCTGATATGCTACCATCTTTTTTCCTGTGTGTCTTCTCCCATACTTGACGACGACTGATATTTGTTGATGGACTAGCAACGATCTGAAATACAGGTTGATGCAACGACATGAATATCCAATCACAATGTGTAAATCATTTGAATGAAAATGAATATAAATTACCATTTCTTGTTCTATTTTAGCGTGACTTTTACGTCCTGCATGATGAGCATAACTGAGCAATGCTCTGTTCTTTTTGCCTACCTCCCTTCTTCCGCTCGCTTCAGGCATTGCTTCATTTTTTACGAACTCTGCCCAATCTTCTTGAGCAACTGTAGGTGGGCAATTTTTCAACCGTTCTTCGTCATTGTTGAAAGGGTCATAATAAACTACTCTCAAGTTTTTCTTGTATCTCCTAAAAGCCTCGGTCATTCTCTTTAAAAACATTTCCTTTGAAAGCGGATCGAGCTCATAAATTTTCTGCAAAAAATATATTAAATTATGTGTTGTGCAAAGAGTTGAAACCATAAGGCTATTGAATGAAATAGTTGTTGTCAAACAGATAAGGATACTTACCACCAATTCGTTCCAAACGTTGTCCTTGTATATTCCAGGTACTTTATTCCAACTTATATATGATATCAGCACATGAGCTCTTACTAGTTTACCGAGCATAGTAGCGATTTTTCCAGCGTTATCTGAGACCGGAATACCAAGTAAGTTTTGATCAACTTTCTTCGCCTCTGAACATGACGAATGTGAAGATGGTGGATTTTCTGACATAGTTTCCTGAAAAATATAATATTACTAATTATTTTAATAAGTCACGATAATAATTATACATGTATCAATGTATCAATGTTAACACTCCATAATATAACACACTTGCACATACAAAATTATTAAGTGACAACACCTGGAATTGCATTGGAATGTATAAAATATTCAAAACCATACATACACACAATCGTGCAATTAAAAATATATAGACACACAATCATGTGATGTACGAATACTAATAAGTTAACATATGGATTTGGTAAGGTCTTCTAATTTTTCATTGTCTTCAAAAGCTGATTGATGGACGGTAGGGAACTCAATGTCATCCACATTTGTAGTCAACCGTTTTGGTGTATGCAAGACCACAGACCGTCCGTTATTTTTTAAATCTTTTGAGTAGAAAACTTGACTCGCTTCTGATGCAAGAATAAATGGCTCGTCATTCACGTTATTTTTGTTCTTCAATTTCCCTAAATTTACCATGATGAGGTTTGAAATGTGATCTATTTTGCAACCATTGACCTTATCCTCGACTTTTACCCAATCACAATAAAAAACTGTTTGTTTGAAGTCAGTGTAATCCAACTCAAGTATCTGTTGAATGACTCCGTAATACGTTGTTTCTGCTTCCTTATAATTTTTATCCTTGCCACTCGCTCTAAATTTTGTAATTGCTCTCATGCATACACCGCTATTTTGTGTTACCATACGGTCTTCATACTTTTTCGTGGAAAATGAAAATCCATTCACTTGGTACTTCATATAACTACGCGTTATGAACTTCGGCCCGTGCACTAACCGCCACAGAGTTGGATCAACATCGATGGTCTTTAACAGCTACATAAATTTTAATAAGTAAAAAAGCATGGTCACAAAGGTGTATTGCACACTTATAAACACATGAAATACTTAAGACGAAGTTAAACCTCATTACGTAACCATAGATTAAAACTTTGAACTACTTCCACGGTGGTAGCCCTGCCTCTAGGTTGAAATCTAGTACTTTTCACATAGGAGTTATACCTCATACGAAAACACATATCAAAATGTATATATAAATTGAATTAAAAAAATTAAAATTCCAAACAAGTTCATGAACTTACTTCTTCCATTCATCCCATCCATCGTACTTATTAAGGACCCATCTACGCACCTGTTCAAACTGCACTTGGGTTAACGTTATGTCTTTACCATTATCCAGAGGTATCTCACCAGCAAACTCATCATCCTCGTCTAAAAACGCTTCGTGGGTATGTTTATGATTGCCATCACCTCCGTTTGGCATATATTCCATGCAGTAAAGACTAGCTTCTTGTACGATATATCCTTCTACAATACACCCTTCAATGTATCTTTTGTTGCGCACATATCCTTTATATGTTTTCATCAACCTATAAATGTGATCAATTATATACTGTAGACGGTAGCTATTTATATGAAATAATGATGTGCATAACTGAAATTAGAAATTTACCGTTCAAATGGATACATCCATCTATATCTGACAGGGCCACAAATCAACGCTTCATCGGCTAAATGAACCATAAGGTGGACACTGATATCAAAAAATGCAGGTGGAAAATGTTTTTCAAAAACACACATTGCTTCTACTAAGCTAGCCTTTGCTTTTAAAAGATGTTCCCTATTGATCACCTTTGAACACAAAATGTTAAAGAATAAACTAATACGATGAACAGCATTTCGTAGATCCTTATGTTGTGGATAAGAATGTTGAAGCAATACCGGAAGCAAATGCTGCATTATGACATGGTAATCATGTGACTTCATATTTCTTAGTTCAAGAGGATTGATGCTCACATTGTTGTGAAAGTTAGAAGAAAATTTGTTAGGCACTTTCAGATTTTTCAAAACGGTGCAAAACCGTATCTTTTCTTCTTTGCTCAAAGCGAAAGTTGTCTTTGGTATGATTGTTTTATTTGTTTCAGGATCTTCCATCACCCACAACTTTTGTTTTATACCCATGATTTTCAAATCCTTGCGTGCATTGATGCCATCTTTTGACTTATCTTTATGGTCCATAATAGTGCTGATGAGATGCTCCGTGACATTCTTCTTCGTATGCATAACATCAATATTATGTCGGACCAAATTTGCTTTCCAATATGGTAAATCAAAAAAGATAGACCTCATATACCATCCAGAAATATTGTCAACATCTTCATTGGTTGACTTTTTCCGTTTTAGACCAATTTCTTCTTTTTGTTTACCAACTTTCATTTTGATATTCGCTACTTTCTTTTCAACTTGAAAACCAGTCAATGGCCATTTAGGACGACGAAGTTCTTGTTCGTTGTTGAAATTTGTCTTATCATATCGAAACTTGTGTTCGTTAGGAAGAAACATTCGATGTCCCATGTAACACATCTTCTTACTTTCAGGAAGATAATAAGAACAAGTGATTTCCCCACAAACAGGACATGCAAAGTAACCGTGAGTTGTACATCCCGATAAAGTCCCAAAAGCAGTCCGATAAAGTCCCAAAAGCAGGGTTAAAATATATGGACTATTTAAATTTCAATAAATGGAACTCAAAATATAGGGTTTATTTTAAACATTAGCACCAAACTGTTTTCAAAAAATTTGCCATTACAACAGCGCCATTTTGTAGCACCGGAGTAATGTCTATGCATTACCCCTCTCCTGATACTTGGCTTGCGCCGTTAACAACAATTTTATCCACTTATACAACAATGTCAGAACAATATACAACATTAGCACCAAATTGTTTCCAAAAAATTTGCCATTACAACGGCGCTATTTTGTAGCACCGGAGTAATGTCTATGCATTACCCCTCTCCTGACAGCAAGTAAGCAAATTTGCTCAAAATTCATTAAGTTTGAAACTAAGCTTTCCATGAAATCTGTAATGTAAGACAACAATGTAATAAATTTGTATAAGCATCCATCTGAAAATATTTACGTAGATACCGAAGTGTATAAATATGAGTTATCGTACAGTCAAATTTGACATATGTCATGACTCAAGTACATTGATAAACATTTGATATTACTTTGTGCAGAAGAAAAATTACAAATATATTGGCTTAGATCAAGTTAAAAAGCATGAATAAACTGTAATTGGTGGTTAGATATGAAGAATTCTACGATGCAGTCTGGAAACCGGTAACAAATGCACATAACAAACAGTGAAAATAGATCATCTTTCTCTTTTCCTTTACCTCTTCTTTCTAGATGTAGGTGTACACAGTAATGGGTTAACTTATTATGCCAGTGAACATAGCATGTGAATGACATATGGGTGACATGAGTATGGAATTAATGATATAATTAAATTACGTCTTTAATACATCTCTTCTGTGTTCACTAAGTCAAATCCTGTGTTGACATTACTTCTATATTTTCAGAACAAAGTGGTCAATTTGTAATGAGTAGTTCAACATCGACAACACAAGTGTAACCTAATATTTCATAACCTAATCTGGATTATAAACAGAAAGGATTTGCACGGACTGACAACGTCAATATTGGTGCATGACCATGCTAAAGAACACATAAGATATCATTTGTTGTAACAGAATGTGCGTTTTAGTTTTATTTTACTAATGATAACAAAAGGCCAACTATATGGTCGTATAAAAATAGTTGTACATGTTTTAAAAAAAACCATTTTGTGATCATAAAATATTTCAGTGAGCAAAATTAAGCCAAAAACGACTTCAAAACATGATGCTTCATATGTAGCTCATGCCCAGTAAAACATTAATCATATCAGATTGGTTTTGATTTGTGTCTAGATATGCTTGAATCCAAAAGTAAGCACAATTTTATTATGCCAACAACATACTTTGCCACAATTACTAATAGTTTCCTGTCAGTTTAAGACATGTTTATATTACTTTAGTTCATGAAATTATATGTTGATAATGAATATTTTAAAACTATCTAAATTTGCAAACCGTTGCATGAGTAAACATTGAAGAAAGATGTGCACTCAAGTAATCCAGAGGTTGATGGTTAACGATTAAATTAGAAAGAAAACTATAAACAGCTATAATTGATTGTTGTTTTTCATATTCAATCTAATACATAGAATATAAAAAGGAATATCTGTTATATGACAGTTATCATAAATGAAAAATTACCTCAACAACAGACTACGGCCTAAACTATGTTATAATGAGTTGACGTAGAATTATATGCTATAATGAGTTGATGTAGAATTAAAAGATGCTATTATATAACAATGCAGATCCCGCTAGCACAGCTTGAACATGAGCAACAATATGCATAGTTAGGAAAGTGAGTACAATGCAATAACATGACTAATATGGCTAGCAAACAAAATTTCATGTAATCCCTCTTTTATTAATTCAAATCAAGCAGTGAGGTATGAAAAAATGTTAAAATTGTACCTGTGATAAGCGTATTATGTTTTTTTACTCTAACAGACAAAAACTAAACATAAAGATAACCGATATGAATATAAAAACATTTGATACGGAAAAATATTTTAATCAAAAGCCACTTGGTAATTTGAAGATATCCAACTCAAATCTTTCAAGAGAGCATTGCGAGCACCACCAACAATTTGTAAGGAAGGTCTCACCTGTGTTATCATCAATTCATAATAAATGTCAAAAAATAAATGCATATTACAAAAAGTGATTAATTATAAATGATATGGATATTACATAGTACATGGTAGTATGAAACTAACAAATGTACTAAGGATATGTATAGCATGGTTTATTTAAGTTATACCCAAATTAGTACCGACATACATTGTTTACTTTATAGGATGTGATATTTGATACATTTAATCACATTTTGAATAGGAAGTACCTACTGTATGTAAAATAACACAAATATAATAAAGAACTTGTAAAAACTAATATAGGGAAGTGATTTGGAGATCTTAAAATCAAATCAGTAAACTTAACTGTACATATTCCACAATAATTTGAAAACTTTTCCAAGGCTAAAGAGTATAGGACTGTTGATATATGGGCTCAAAATCCAAAAGAAATTCAAACATTCGTATGGAGCAGCAATGTTCTATGTCCAAATATTAGGAAGTGATTTGGAGATCCAGTAGTATAAAAATCGACAATTATCAAAAAAGAAGTAGATTTGCAACAATGATCAAGTACATAAAGATGGAAACCGGTACCAAAAAAATATAGATATTAACTATTCATGGATTTGAATCGACAGTAACCAAACAATACACACATATTAAATGGGATTGTAGAAATCAATTTTATGCAACTTTTATATACCTCCATCAAAGTAGTTGAAAAAGTGCATCTCAACCCAGTGTATGCTAACAACCTTTTCAAACAAAAAACTTAAAACAAATGAGAAAGTCATTAGTATAACAATACTCGTTAAAAACACAAATATTTTACTATGTTATAATAATAAACAACATTTTTATGCAACCCTTCGGAATCAGAATTTTTGGGCTGATCAAAATCATTTGTAATGCATGTTGCAGGTAACAAACATTACATATTTTTTTGAGTGACCCTATTAATAAGTTAAAGGCACTAACTGTGAACAAAATATCAGAATAAATTTGCAAATTTGTTGAATCTCTGGCAAAGCTAATACCATTATGTTGGCAAAGCTAATACCATTATGTAGGTTATAACATTGGTTGTTCTGTGAAAAAAAATAGTACAGTATACCATATTAGAAGAACAAAAACATGATGAAAGTGTACTATTTGTAATTTATCTTGATTGAATGCATTACAGTATGAACAATGCCAATGTAAAGAGAAGATCCAATAGTGGAGTTCCTTGAGGGCCCAACAATTATATCAATATTTTCATACAGTATGGTCTATAGTAATCATACTATATACACACATTAATTTTGATTTTACACATCAATTTATGCACTTCTTATTTAGTTGACAACAAAGTAGTGGAAAAAAGGCATTTCCACACCAGTGTAAGCGGAAGAAAACCGCATAAATAAAAAGTTGTACACAGAAATCTGACAATCTTTAGAATAAAAATAATAACCAAACATTCAAATTTGTTCATGGTTGATATTAACATAGAAAAAACATTTGAATGCAATCATCTGGAATCAGATTTTTTAGGGATAATAAAAAAACACGTATGACATGGTTGCTTACGTACCTTTTGAGCTAATTACTGCAACGATTCGATAGTAGATCATAAATTGTTTGACCGTCCGCTGTCAGTGGTCGACCATAAAATTAATCACCGACTGTAGTAAAGTTCTTCAAATTTCGACTAAAAGGTAAATTTTGTTGTTGAAAAATGGAATTCAAGTAAAATTTGGGGAGGAAAGTGGGAATTAGGGGTCGTTGTAGGAAGGTAAGCGGTGTGGTGCAGTTGTTTTTACGCTAAAGAAAAGAAAATGAAAGGAACGGTGTTTGCGCAATTTGAAATGAGTAGAGGACGGGAATAAAATGAAAGCTGGAAAAAAAGGAGGGAGGGTGTGCGTTTTGGGGAAAATTTTCCCATGAAAAGCGGCACAGATTTTGATACGGCTTATAGCCGTATCAAATGTTAATACGGCTTACAGCCGTATTAAATAATATAGATACGGCTATAAGCCGTATTAAAATTTGATATGGCTTATAGCCGTATCAAATGTGCCACCTAAGGTTGCGCCAAAATCCTATCTGTGGTGTATTGCGAGGTTGGTCCTTAATTCTATAAGGGAAATCTGCCCAGCTAGTCTAGCTACCAGTTCCTACGAATAGCGGATTAATGTGAGACATCATTATGAGTATGGGCCATAAGACAGAGGGCCTGCTTCGGGGTCTTGAGTCATTATGTGGTTGGACCCACCTCTTTCCCCATATGTAATATTAAATGGCCAAGGGGACACCTTAGGTGGTATCTCTACTGGGGGTCGCTTTTGGAAATAGGTCTTAAATGATGGGGTTTGCCTTAATTAACGTATTAAATGACCAGAGTCTGCCTATTTTCCACTTGGAAGTATTAAGTGGCCTAAGAGATTCTATATGATGTCAGCTAGATAGTACCATTGAGGAGCAAGCCTTGGAATTAGGTATTAAATGATGGGGTTTGTCTTAATTAATGTATTAAATGGCCAGTGTCTATGAGAAATGCGGATTAAGGATCTTAAGGCTAGAATTAACACTAGAGGGGGGTGAATAGTGTTTTTAAGAAATCTGTTAATCTTTTTGAGTTTATCTTAATTTGTTAACAATGTATGCACTAATCAGACATAGATATGAACACAGAATCAAACATAGATGCAAATATAAA
Source organism: Allium fistulosum (assembly GCA_030737815.1). NCBI lineage: Eukaryota > Viridiplantae > Streptophyta > Magnoliopsida > Asparagales > Amaryllidaceae > Allium > Allium fistulosum. The sequence goes on from CM060906.1 coordinate 876,229,042, forward strand.
GTAAAAGCAGTAAAGGAAAGAACATACCGGATTTTATACTGGTTTGGAGTTACCCTACATCTAGTCCCGCACAACTAAGTACGGATTTCCTTTCAAAAGCAATTCAACAATTACAACCCTCGGTTTCAAGGCTACGAGGTATACCCTCCAGAATAACAATCCTCTGGGTAGAGATACTTGATTTCCGGGGCAACAAGTTCACCTAATTGATTTCCAAGGCTACAATCACACCTTTTCTCGCTCAATTGATTTCCAAGGCTACAATTACACCTTTTCTCGCTCAATTGATTACAAAGAAGTCTATAACTCAGATTAGCACTTGGATCTTGTAGAGATAGTGATGGAGAATCACACTAGAAATAATCGAATATGATTTGATGTTGATTTCGGCAGAGTAATGGTATGATTTTGTATTAAGAAATGTGGAAGAAGAAGAGGAGTGAAAACCAGAAAAATATGATTATAAATTCGTTGAAACTGACCTCTATTTATAGAAGAACAACAGTCATGTCCATTCGTGAAGAGTTATGGCGAATAGACACTTCTTTTGAAATTTGAATTTTGAAGCCAACTGACACTATGTCGACATGGGGTATATGGGTATGTCGACATCCCAAAGGGATTTTTGGTGTTTTGATTTTCTTTGAAAATAACCTCTATTTTATATTAAAATTATTTTAAACTTTATAAATATACTTGAATATAATTGAAATACATAAGTAAATATAAAGAACAATATATACATAGTTTAACTATAATTTTATATTTAAATCTAAGTATAAATATTTAAAAGTTAAATATATTATTTGAAAAGATAGTTTAAAATCAGGAGTAATTTTGACTCTGAAAATAAAGATGTTTTTGAGGCTAAAATTATTTAAAAACGGAATCGAGGATTTTGAATCTTTTTTAAAAGGAAAGTTTTGAAATCATTTTGAAAACAAGATAATTTTGAAAAATCATTTGAATTAAAATTAGTGGATACAAAACAATGTCTCACTGATTTTCGTAGGTTCCATCCTACTTAGGGTTCCATCCCTTTAACAGGCTCGAAGTGGATTCCATTCCACGAATAAATTGGATATTAAGATGTCAGTGTCTTTTTATGAGTTTTAACAAATATTCCTAATAAAACAAACTTAACCTTGAAATCTTGAACTTTTGATAGTCTTGATAATCTTGATACTCATGAGTCTTCTATCTCTATATCTTGAATCTCTATACTGTACAGTCTTCATTCATGATACATGCATGGTTAGATCCTGCATATACATATATATCTAAACTTGTAATGTTAGTATTTATATTTTATAATCTATTCTAAGGTTGTTGTCATCAAAACCAACTCCTCAGGGACTAACAGTGTCTGCCTATTTTTTGATAAAAGATATTTAGTGGCTTGGGTACCGTCTCTCACATTATTAACTATTTATGACGTATGATTGGGATTTGAGATCTAGAAACTTGCTTCTAGAATGGAAGATATTAAGTGGTTGGACTCGCCTCCTTTCCTTATAAAAAAGTATTAAATGATTTTAATGGTCTTATGTTCATAGACATATTCTTATATTTAAATATACTGCCCAAGTACTGAAAAGATAAGACCTGAGGTTTTTATTCACCAGACACTTGTTGTTCTGACTCCCTCCTCATTACAACACAGGTTAAGAATGGAGTGATGGCGGTAACGATGCTTAGAGATGGAGAAGCTTGGCTTGTGGCAGTATTTGTTATTATTATTTGCTTTTATGTGTACCCATGTATTTAGAAAACTGTTGTAACAGATATTATGTTACGGTTTTTGTGGAATTTTGTGTTATGAAAATTTTATGGTTTTGAAATAAAAGGGTACACTTTGCTATTATATTTTATTCCATCTGCTGTGAGTTCTGAAAGTTTAGTTATGGCTCTGCAATATTATATCCTTTTACTACCAATGGCTTATCTTAGAATGGATCTAAGTTTCGATGGGCCCTTTTTAGGTAAAATGTAGACATGTTGCACGGTGGGTTGTTACTGGAAGAGTATGTCCAGAAGTTTAACTCGTTGGCTAATTATAGCAGGGAGATCATCATTACTCCGATGAAGAAGAATGCGAAGTTTATCAGGGGTTTGAAGCAAGGACTTGATCATAAGGTGATGGCTCATTTAACATCTCCTTTTGAATTTGTGGTTGATATTGCTAAAGGGTATGATGGCATGTACCAGGTGTGGGTTGCAGAATTATGGATCTTAAGGCTAGTTTAACACTCAAGGGGGAGGATGTGAATAATGATTTCAAACTTATGTAAATCATTTTAATTTTCTTTCAAGATTAATATTAAATCACATATTAACAACACAAAGTTATACTAACAATCAGTCAATGATACAATCACAGATAAAAATAAAAGTAATAAAGTAAAGCAAGAGTTAGAGAGATGACGTCAGGGATTTTATACTGGTTCGGATTTCTCCTACATCCGGTCCCATACATTTGCTTATATAGATTTCTTTTAAAATGCCAATCTTTAACTAGGTAGAAGGAAAACCCGAATACAATCTTGATTTCGAGTCTACGAGACACATCCTCCTGTATTCTGAGTTTGGGATAAACTCACTTGATTTGAATGGGCTACTAAGCACACCAACTTGATTTGAACGGGCTACAAGCACACCTGAAAAAATGTGAGTAGAGTCGATAGTTTTCCCAAAGACAAATTCTTGTACTTTGGATACAATGGATCCTATAGCCTCTTGGATAGCAATCTGACCTTCGAAATAAGAGAGAGATGTATGTAAAATATGATGACAACCATTAAATATTTCTATATGTAAAATATGATATAACTCCCTTAAGTTACACAACTCCCCCTGAATATATGCAAATGTATATTTTAAAATTTTCTCCCTCCTTATCATCTACAAAAATGGGTGAAAACTCCCACTAAATGATATACTTATAAACCGAAGAGTCGACATCAAATAATTAAGAATTAAGTGTTATGCTGAATAATATGGATTTACTTATATAATTGAAATTGGACTAAAATAATTAAAGCATGAAATAAATGTGATACGAAAGATGCAATATGAGAGACAAAAATGAAAATACTGGAGATTAATATGATATAATCATGGCATATATCAATATATACAATGATATACTATTTATTAGAGACAATAAATAGGATAATGCAAACTGTATTCATTTATCTATAATATACACTTTAATACAATCAAATCAAAACCATAATTATTTTACAATCCACGCTATATAATCAAACTTATTATAATCAATCCAAACCAAATTATTTACATATCATTATTAAAAATAAGTAAGTTTAATACACAAACTTACTAATTAAAATAAGAAAAAACCTAAATATTTCTAGTGACTCGAACCTAACCTTCAGATCCAAAGATTGGATTTGCTTTGATGGCATCCTAATCTTCACTGTCCTTGGTGTTTGAGCATTATGGGTTACTGGCTTGATCATCTTTGATCTGGGAAGAAATTAACCATCGAAGGGCATCAAAGTGCTTTTCTTGTTCTTTTACCATTTGCATTTGGCTTAGTTACAAATGCCTTTGATCCCAAAGAATAAAAGAGAGAATGTCTTTGAACGATTAGAGTGCCTCTTCAAGGTTTTCACAAATTTTTTGGTGTGGAGAATGAAATGATGAGTGAACTTTTTTGGAAGAAATAGGCTTAAATAAAACTGAAAAATTGTTTGGAATAATTGAATATATGGCAGCTATAACATTTTTTAAATTCAAAAAATTTGCCAAACGGTTAGGATATGTCGATATATCCCATATATGTATGTTGACATGTACGCCAAAAAAATTATTTTTCAATTTTTTGATATAATTTTAGTTTCAACTTAATGTAATTATAGTTTAATGATTTCCAAAGACTAATATAACAATATAGAACAACAAGAAATAGATTTCATTACTTAAGATAGAGAAATACGTGATTTTAGAGAAAAATTGGAAAGAAAAAATATATAAAAATGACATAAAAATAAAACTAGATAAACACACAACAAAGGTACAAAGGTATAATAAAGAGATTTAAAAGTATTATGACGAAGATAAAGAGTTTCCACAAGGCTTCCTAATGATTTTCCCAAAGTATTTGTCCACTTTGTTGGAGAGAGAAGTAAACTTTTTACTAAAGGAATGCTTAAGCTTCTTTTGATTTTTGATAAGCTTCTCTTTGTTCCTTAGAATCTCTTTGTTTGAATGTTGAGGAGGTTTGTCGAAGCTTTCCAAGGAAGAGTCCATTTCCTCCTCTTCTTTTTCTTGATTACCCTATTCTTCAATTTCCATATCATCGCCTTCTTCTTGTTGTTGTTGAATTTCTTGCTCTTCTTTCCATGCCAATCATTCTTCTTTTTGGGTAAGAGTGTCATGTGGTTCAAAGTATGGAGGAATATGCATGAGAGAGATGATGGACTTATCGAAAACTTTTTTGAGGCAAAGTGGGTTCTCCTCGTAAATCAACATCAAAATATTCAAACACTCTAGTAAGATACACACCACGGTAAAGTGTGTTCTCATGTCTAGGAATATTCTTTTGAACAATATCATTTATGCCCAATTGATGTTGTAGTTTCAATAGATGGCAAAAATAGCTTGAAAAACTTTTTTAGTTGGGTTATTGTAATTTCCCGTCCTCGGAGTGATGCTTTGTTGTAAAATGAAACTCATAAGTCTTGATTTTGGTCTAAGATTTTTGTGCTTGAAATCAAATTCTTCGCCACTTTTAAATATATCATGAAAAACTTCATGATTTGCTTGATCAAATTTTAAAGGTGGAGTGGTCAATTCTATTAAATTTTCAACCAAGTGTTTGACCTAAAATTTCACAATCTATAACAATAGTAGTAGTGCCTTTCACACTACTCAAAACTTGTCCCTCTTCTCCTTATAAAAATTTTCCATTCAAATTTGCATAAAACATTTTAACTAAGTCTGGATAATATAGAAAATCATTTTGAGAAGATTCGACTAAACCAAGAATATCATTTTGCAAACAAAGATCTTGAAGGCCATAGGAAGAAAAATGACCAAACTTTGCAAATCTTCCAGGAAAAACTTTTCTGGAAGTATCATATTCGACATAAGTATCTGTGGCTTCTTTGTCATTGAAAAGAAAGCCTTTGATTCTTTTTGAGAGCCTTATGGTTTTTGGTGGTTGGCTTGAGGAGGCCTTTGTTGAGTTATTGAAGAGATAAGAGAATGAAGAGATACTTTGAATTTTGGAATAAAGTGAGTGAACGAATGGATAGAGATAGGATGATTTAATAGAGAGAACTAACATTTCAGTTTTGAAAAATGTCTTTTTAGTTATTGGAATTAATGCAAAAGAGAGGGAAATTCAAATTTTGAATTAGAAATGAAACTTCAAAATTCTGCAGATATGTCGACATATGGACAATAGGTATGTCGACATATGTGCCAAAAATCCAAAATTAAAACTAAGGTACAATATTCGTATTTATATATATTTATATACTTGTATGCATCCAATATTATATTAGTCTATATTTTATACCTAAATTCAATAAAAATTAAATAAAAATTAAATGTAAAAAGTACCACCTTTTGCTTCTTTCCTTTGATCCGTTTTGATTAATCTACTATTGACGTGAAACATATGTTTGCATCCTCAATGTCCAGTTCATTGTCACTTGAAGAAGTATCTTAATCATCTAATGTTTCAATGTAAGCCCTCTTTCTTTTTCTGGATGAATTAGTAATTGGCGAGATGTTTGTTTTATTCTGATGCGAACAGTCTCTTTAAAGATGACCGAGTTCATCGCAATTGAAACATCTAACTGCAGTTCAAGAGTCTTATTTTCAGGTCTTCGTAAGTTATTCATCTTCCTATATTTTAGGAACTTTTTGAAATTTCTATTCGTAAAAGCAATCTCCTCATCATTGTGAACGTCTGGATTCTGATTGTCCGTTATTACGTTGAAAGCATTGGATTTCTTTTCTATTGTCTTGCTTTCTCTTCAACCCTGCAGTTGTGCTTCATAGGATATTAAATTACCTATTAACTCTTTCATTTTTAAAGTACTAATGTCATTAGCCTCTTCAATTGCTAGTGTCAATTGATCTCACTCAGAGTGAATTGAGGACTTTTCTAACTTGGTCCTCTTAAGAAAAGTTTTTACACAATGATACAAAAGAATGTAGTATATCTTGAATCCTGCAATATATATTAGAAATAAACTCATTATTCATTTTAATAATTGAAACTAATTAAAAACATGGAAATTTTAGTTTGTTCGACTTTATTAGCACTCTCATGAGTAACTTGTAATGTTCTCCAAATATCATATGTAGACTTATGAATAAAGACTCTATTAAATTCATTTTTATCTAATGAGAAAAATAAAATATTCATGGCCTTAGAATTATTAACTGCTTGTGTCTTTTGGTCAACAGTCCAAGTTGAAAAGTCGATCTAGGGCTTAGTGTACTCATTCTGTGTAATATTTCAAATATCTAAACCATTAGATTGTAAATAAATCTTCATTCTACATGACCAATAGGTGTAATAGCTGTTATTACAAAGTGGGGGTCTAGCAGTAGGTTGTCCTTCTACAAACGTGTAAAAAATGTACTAATAGTGTTGTTAGCCATTTGAACTTTTCAAAAATCAAATTACAAGTTTTAGAAAACCCAATGCTCTAATACCAAATGTGGGTCGCAGAATTATGGATCTTAAGGCTAATTTAACACTAAAGGGGGGTGAATAATGTTCTCTAACTTGTGTAAATCTTTTAATTTTCTTTCAAGATAATATTAAACCATAGATTAACAACACAGAATTATACTAATAATTAGTCACCGAAGCAATCACAAATAAAAATGAAAGCAATAAAGTAAAGTAAGGGTTAGAGAGATGACATCTAGGATTTTATACTGGTTCGAATTTCTCCTACATCTAGTTCGATATAATTGCTTATATAGATTTCTTTTCAAATGCCAATCTTTAACCAGCTAAAATGCAAAGCCAAATACAATCTCCATTTCGAGACTATGAGACACACCCTCTTGTATTTCGAGTCCGGGTTAAACTCACTTGATTTGACCGGGCAAAAAGCACACCCACTAGATTTGAACAGGCTACTAAGCACACCCACTTGGTTTGAGGGGGCTAGAAACACAGCCAAACAAACATGGGTCGAGTTGATAGTTTCTTCAAAGACAAATTCTTGTACTTTGGATACAATGGGTTCTATAGCCACTTGGATAACGCTATGATCTTTGAAATAAGAGTGATGTTTTCAAAATAGTAAGAAAGTAGCACTGAATCAATACAATGAAGTATGAATTGATTCTATATGATTTTGAAGAGAATATAGTATATTTTTCAAGAGTATTTTCAAGAGATTACGGAGTGAGAAGAAGTAAGTAATTAGTTATTAAAAATTCATTTTGCATTCTCCTATATATAGTGAATGGACATATGTATCCATTTGTGAATGGTTGTATCGAATAGACATTTGTATTCAAAAATTAAAAATCATTTGGCGGCATGTATGTCGATATATCCTAGATATGTATGTCAACATATACTAGTTAAAAATGAAGATGAAGATTTACTTCTTTAAAATGTTTTGAAAATTTTATACTTTATAAAATACTTTGAACATAGAATTTAAATATTTTTGCATTTAAAAACTTTTAAAAAGTATTTAAATTATTTTTGAAATTAAAATAATTTATTTTTGTTTAAAATATCAAAGATCAAAAACTGGAGATAGAGATCAAAAATTGCCATCAATGACTTTAACAATATTTATTAATGACTCTATATACTAAATTATAATCTTGAGATCTTCATTTCTTTTTCTTTGAACTCATGAGGTTTCATATCTTTACCTTGAGTCTTTATATTATACCATCTTCGGTTCAACATCTGTGTAATATTATACACTATATATTATATAGCTTGATAAAACATTAGTATTTATATTTTATATGGTTGTTGTCATCAAAATCAATAACTGAGGTATTAAGCAGAGAAGAGTGGAGATAAGACCCAAAGCAGAGCAGAAGAAGAAGTTTACCCCATATACGAAAGGGAAAAATGGAGTGCCTAAGGGGAAAGGTGGAGAGGTTATTATTTTGGAAGTGGTCTACTATAATTGCGGACAGAAAGGGCATTAAGGTTCTAAGTGCCTCATGCCTAAGAATATTAGGAGAGTGAAGTGTTATAAGCGTGATGAGATGGGACATTTGAAAATGGACTGCCCAGAGCTTAAAGCATAGGTTTACTCTTAGAAGGGACTAAAGGAAGGACCATCTACCGAGGAAAGAGGCAAGGAGAAAGTCTTGGAAGGTATGGCTTTGATTTCTGGCATTTCAGTTAGTGTGTTGTTTGATACTAGTGCTACACACTCATTTACAGTTAAAGATTCGGTTGATAGACTTGGGTTAGGAGTTACTTATTTAGTCACTTCCATATATGTAGCAAATTCTATAGGAGGGTATGCCACTCTCGGATTGAGGTGCACTAACCTAGATTTTATGTTAGGTGTGTTTAAGTTTTCTTGTGATCCCTACGTGTTTGATTTCATAGGCTTCAAAGTTATTTTAGGGATGGATTGGATGGGGAAATATAGTGCAAGAGTGCACTGCCCTAAAAGGATAATCACTCTAAGGTATCTGGGCCATGGAGATAGAGTGTATGTGGTTTTGAAAGAATATGGAGCAGGGTGCAGAGGCATTCTATTTGCTTTAGTTTCAAAAGAAGAAAACCTTGGACGGTACGAGTAGTAAAGGAGTTTCGAGATGTGTTTGAAACGGTTTCGGGGTTACTACCCCTGAGAGCGGTAGAGTTTCATATAGACTTGCTACCATGAACCGAACCATTTGGTCTACCTCCTAGTAGAATGCCTCTGAAGGAGATGGAGGAGTTGAAGAAATAGTTGGAAGGGGTAGAAGCTAAGAATTTCATAAGGCCAAGCATTTCAACTTGGGAGCAGCAGCAGTATTTGTGAAGAAATTTGATGGGTCATTAAGATTGTGCATTGACTATCATAAGCTGAATGAGAGAACAGTGAAGAATAGCTACCCTTTACTGAGAATTAATGACCTTTTTGATCAGTTGAATAGAGATAGGGTATTTTTGCAGTTGGATTTGGCTACAGGGTTCTATCAGCTAAGAGTTGCAGTGGGAAGCATTGCTTTGACTACATTCAAAATGAGGCATGGTTCCTATGAGTGGCTAATAATGCCATTCAGACAAACCAATGCACCTACGTTCTTTGTGGACCTGATGAATAGAATCTTCCGAGATAAGCTAGATAGATATGTGTTGGTGTTCACAGATGACATCTTAGTGTACTCTAAGGATGAGGAGGAACATGTAGTTCACCTAAAACTTGTGTTGGAGACGTTGAGACAACATAAGTTAAAGGAGAAATTTTCTAAATGTCATTTTCGGAGAAGGGAAGTGAAGTTTCTAGGCCATGTGATTTCGAAAGAACGGTTAGCAGTAGATACTTTAAAGGTTGATGTTGTACATAGGTGAAAGAGACCTAAGACTGTGGCAGAGGTGCGAAGTTTCTTAGGATTAGCCGGCTACTACCAGAGATTCATTAAGGACTTCTCTTGCGTTGCTACACCGATGACAAGACTGACCAGGAAGAGCGTGCAGTTTGTTTGGACACAAGAGTGTGAGAAGGCATTCCAAGAATTAAAGTATCGATTAACGGATGCGCCTGTGTTAGTGATATATGAAGGGAATGATGGTATGACCGTATATACTAATGCATCAAATTCGGGGTTAGGGGAAGTATTTATATTGAAGGACAAAGTAATTGCATACGCATCTTGACAATTGCAGCCCCATGAAGTTCGGTATCCAATGTATGATTTGGAGTTACTGGCGGTTGTCTTCACATTGAAGATTTAGAGGCATTATCTTTTAGGGGAGAGGTTTGAGTTGTATACTGACCACAATTCCTTGAGATATTTGTTCTCCTAGAGGGAGCCAAACATGGGATAGTAAAGGTGGGTAGAATTTTTAGCATCCTTTGATTTTGGAATAGAGTATAACCTAGGAATAGGCAATAAAGTAGCAAATGCCTTAAGCCGAAAATGGCAGAGTTTTGTCTTGACTATGATAGAAGAATGGACCGTTTTGGAAGCGTTGTCTGCATGTGATGTGTGTTTTCGATCTAGTGTAGGTTCGAGCAGTGCATCAAGAATGCTATCATGTGTAACACCCCATATTTTAGTAATATAATTTAGAATATTTAATTAGCCAAATAAAATAAAATAATATAAGATGATTAATAGATTGAGATTTTGTTTAACCAAGGGTAGCTGTGCCTACATGTAGAATGAACTAAAGAAATAAGATGGAAATAAGTGTTAGGTGTTGATTTATGAGTTTTGATTCATGACACAAGCGTTAGAGATCATACGACGAGAATACTATACGAAAGCGACAAAAAGAGAATAAATGTATATTATGCACTACAAAGGAGACAAGACTATAATTCAGAGATTAGTATGAATATTTTAATGTATTGAGTCTTCGAATATTGTTAAAATCATTCCTCAAGTAGTCACACATACACACAAATTGATTTATATTGAGTTATACATAAATTAGTGTGTACTGTGCACCTGACAACAGGTCGGCTGACCGACCATAAATCTCGGTCGACCGACTCTGTGTCAAATACACAGATATACATTTTTCTATGTACGGTTTTTGAAACTCAGCTGACCGGCCAGTTTCTTCGGTCAACCGACCTGAACATAATGGCTAGTTTTCTGAAGAGTTGCGATCGTTCATGAAGAGGAATGTCCTTCAATCCAAGAGATACGGACACAACTTTTGATTGAAACTCTTCATGAAAGATTGTAACTATTCTACAACTATATAAACATGTTCAATTCACTTCTACAATAACCAATTCTTGTTTTATAATTCTGAAATCTATTCTCTATTATTCTCTGCAAATAAAAGCATTCATTCTTATTTAATATCACTAGAATCCTTGATTTAATTCATATACTTCGATTCTACGTGATTATCTTCCTTCTAAATCTTCACACACATATATACTCTTGAGGATTTGATTATAGGAAAGTTGTACTATCAAAAGACAATCAGTGTTATTTAGAACACATTCGTCAACAAGCTATTTGTATTAAGTTGAAGTCCTCTTCGACTGTTGAGGCGGAAAATTCCTATTCGGCTGCTCAGGTGTCGTATACCTATTCCTCCGGGTTAAGTGAGGGGTTTAGTTTAAATCCAGAGGGTATTCTGAGACTGGACGTAGAACGGGAAGTTCGAACCAGTATAAAAATTCCTGGTGTGCTTACTTTAATTTTTTATTTTACTGCTATTATCAGTTTCCGCATTTATATACCATATTACACGATCCTTAGTACTGCACGTACACTTTCATTTGGTATCAGAGCAAGGAAATCCTATAACCGTCACAAAGTTATTTGATATCTATTTCTAGTAATATGGCAACAACACATACTAACGATTTTGACACTAACACTAATACTAGTTTCACAGAGGGTCAATCAACTTCACGACCTCCACTTTTTAATGGTATAAATTACAATTATTGGTCAACTAGAATGAGAATCTATATGTAATCTATTGGATTTGATATCTGGAATGTTATACAAAGTGAGTGCACAACTCCTACTGGAGAATACTCAACTTGGAGTAACACACAAAAACTAGATGCTACATCAAATGCAAAGGCTATGAATATTTTATTTTGTGCATTAGATAGAAATGAATTCAATAGAGTTAGCATGTGCACTTTTGGTTATGAAATTTGGAGAACACTTAAGATAACACATGAAGGAACGAGCAAAGTTAAATTAAGCAAAATCTCTATGTTGAAAAATCAATTTGAAAATTTCAAAATGAGGCCAAATGAATCTATAAATGACTTGTACTCTAGATTCCAGGATATTTATCATGCTTTACTATCACTAGAACAAAAGATTACTGATTTTGATGTTGTTACAAAAATCTTAAATTCTTTAACGGACGAATGGGAAAGAAAAGTCCTAGCCATTGAAGAAGCAAGTGATTTGTCAACATTAAAACCAGAGGAATTGAAAGGTAATTTAATGTCCTACGAAGTAAATTTGCAGGCAAAAAGAAATGGAGCACAAGAAAAGAAAAATGTGGCATTCCAAGCAGAAAAAGATGATTCCGACTCAGATAATGAAGATATGGCAATGATCGCTAAAAATTTTGAAAAGTTTTTGAAATTCAACAGAAACAAATTCAAGGGAAACAAAAATAATTCCAACAACAATTCCAATAGCAGCAAACCATCATCTTCAGTAATGGAATGTTATGAATGTCATAAGAAAGGACACATGAAGAAGGATTGTCCAAAGCGTAAAAAGAATAATTTCAAGAAGGACAAAACCAAACGAAAAGCTTTTTCTGTCACTTGGAACGACACTGACTCATCATCCTCATCAGAGAGTGAAAGTGATAATGAACAAGCAAATGTGTGCTTCATGGCTTTGTTAGACGATGTACCACATAAGAAGAGAGGAAAATGGATTTTAGATAGCGGTTGCTCAAAACACATGACTGGAAACAAAGAAATGTTATCAAACATTATATACTCAAATGGAGGAGCAGTTACCTTTGGAGATAACTCAAAAGGATATATCATCGGCAAAGGCGATGTCAGTAGCAACGGTACCTCTAATTTACCTCTCATTACTGATGTTTTATTAGTTTAAAATTTAAAACACAATTTATTAAGTATTAGTCAGCTATGCGATAAAGGTTTTAATATAACTTTTTCAGAAAATAAATGTAATATTTTCGATAAAAATCATAACACTATTTTCGAAGGAAAAAAAGATAAAAACATTTATATCTTAAATATGAATGTTAATAATAATTCAAATTTGTGTTTAGTAGCTAAAGAAAACGATTCTTGTTTTTGGCACAAAAGATTTTGTCACATCAATTTTAATACTATCAACAAACTAGCTAAAAACAAATTAGTTAAAGGATTACCCAATATAAAATTCAAAACTAATATATTTGTGATGCATGTAAATTAGGAAAATTAACAAAATCTTCTTTTAAATCAAAGAAAGTAATATCTACAGAACAACCACTTGAACTATTACACATGGATCTTTTTGGTCCAACTCAAGTGCAGTCTATTAATCATAATAGATATGTATTTGTTATTGTAGATGATTTTTCTAGATATACTTGGATTTTCTTTTTGAAAAATAAAAGTGATACTTTTGATAATTTTAAAGTTTTTGTTAAAAGAATCCAAAATATTAAAAGTTTGAAAATTAAAAATATAAGAAGTGATCATGGAGGAGAATTTGAAAATGAAGCTTTTGAACAATTTTGTAACAAGAAAGGTATTAACCATAATTTTTCGTTTCCTAGAACACCACAACAAAATGGAGTTGTAGAAAGGAAAAATAGAACGTTACAAGAATTTGCAAGAACTTTATTAAATGGAACCACTTTATCGAAACACTTTTGGGCAGAAGCTGTAGCTACTGCTTGTTATGTATTGAATCGTGTTTCTATTTGACCATTAACTAAAAATACTCCATATGAACTACTAAATGGAAGAAAACCAAATATTTCATATCTTAAAGTTTTTGGCTCTAAATGTTTTATTCTGAATACTAAAGATCAGCTAGGCAAATTCGATCCAAAATCCGATGAAGGAATATTCGTTGGATATTCGAAACGAAGCAAGGCTTATCGAATTTATAATAAAAGAACTAAAATTATTGAAGAAAGTTTACATGTTTCTTTTGACGAAAATTTTAAAAATATAAATCCAAATATTAATATAGATTCTGATGATGAAAATACTTAGAATGAAAATAGAAATACTAAAGAAAATTTCGTTAATGATCATGATATTACTGAAAATGAGAATATTACTCCTAATATAATAAAATCTCCACCTAGAATTTTACAAGATCATCCTGTGCAAAATATAATTGAAGAAGTTAATACGAATGTTAAAACCAGACATCAATTAAATCAAGTTGGACATGTAGCTTTTCTCTCTAACATAGAACCTAAGAATATAAAAGAAGCCTCAACTGATGACTACTGGATTCTTGCCATGCAAGAAGAACTAAATCAATTCGAACGAAACGAAGTTTGGGAACTCGTTCCTAGACCTAGTGATCAATTAGTCATCGGTACTAAATGGGTTTTCAAAAATAAAGCAGATGAACTAGGAAATATAACCAGGAATAAAGCTAGATTAGTTGCACAAGGATATAATCAAGAAGAAGGAATTGATTACGAAGAAACGTTTGCTCCAGTCGTCCGACTTGAAGCAATACGAATCTTATTAGCTTTCGCATGTTTTCATAATTTTAAACTTTATCAAATGGATGTTAAAAGTGCATTTTTAAATGGATACATAAAAGAAAATGTTTTTGTTGAACAACCACCTCTTTTTAATCATGAAAAATTTCCGGATCATGTTTACAAACTCAAAAAGGCGTTATATGGTTTAAAACAAGCACCACGTGCTTGGTATGATCGTCTTAAAAGCTATTTATTAGAATCTGGTTTTGAAATTGGTAAAGTAGATCAAACTCTTTTTATTAAGAAAACTAATAAAGATATTTTAATAATTCAAATATATGTTGATGATATCATTTTTGGTTCGACAAATGAAAAACTATGTTAGGAATTTTCGACTATAATGACAAGTGAATTTGAAATGTCTCATATGGGAGAATTGTCATATTTTCTTGGATTACAAATTAAACAAATTGAAAATGGAATTTTTATTAATCAAGAAAAATATTGTTATAATTTAATTAAACGATTTGGTCTGGAAAACACTTCTTCCAAGCCAACTCCAATGAGCACAACTACTCATCTTGATAGAGACGAGGAGGGCAAAAGTGTTGATGAGAAGATATATCGTAGTATGATTGGATCTTTACTTTATTTAACAGCGAGTCGACCCAATATAATGATGAGTGTTTGTTTATGTGCTCGATTTCAAGCAAATCCCAAAGAGTCACATATGAGAGCAGTTAAACGCATTATTCGTTATCTAACTAAAACCAAAGATTTCGGACTAGTTTATCCGAAAGAATGTCCTTTCGAATTAGTCTCCTATAGCGATGCTGATTTTGGAGGAAGTCGGACGGATCGAAAAAGTACGAGCGGAACGTGTCATTTCATTGGACGTTCCTTAGTCTCTTGGTTTAGTAAGAAACAAAACTGTGTTTCTTTATCGACGTGTGAAGCAGAATATATATCTGCTGATTTGGCATGTGCACAAGTCGTATACATACAACAAACACTACAAGATTTTAATTGTCATCTTGAAATATCTATAATTTATTGTGATAATACTAGTGCAATAAATCTTTCTAAAAATCCGGTCAATCACTCACGAACAAAACACATTGATATTCGTCATCACTTTCTTCGTGATTGTTTGGAAAAAGGATTAATAAATTTAGAATTTATTAATATTGAAAATCAAATTGCTGACATTTTTACTAAACCGCTAAATGAAAATATTTTTATAAAACTTAGACGTGATTTAGGAATAATGTCTTTAAAATATTTATAAATAAAGATATGCAAAATTATTGAAAAACCAAAAATTGTTTTATTTCTGACCAAAGCGGAACTCGAACTCATGACCTCTGACTTGCTTGTTAAATGTTGTGTTATAGCTACTTGAGCTATGGATGTTTCTTGTCTCGGTTTTCTTTAAAATTTATTTTATTTGTTTTGTTTTCAAAAAACTATTTTTAGTTCTAAACTTATAAATCATACATTTACAAACAGTTTTATTGTTAAACTTTTGTGATTATATTTAAAATTAGTTCCTATCCACTAATTTTTCTAGCAAACAGATGTTTATATATACTATGCTTATCTTTCAAAACATATACTAAGAAAATTTAAAAAAAAAACTTGAAAAATGTCTTCAAACAATGACTACTATAATTCCGAAAACTCCCATCTATCATACACATCTCCGGACGATGATGGTTCCGACCGCATTCCTGAAAATGGCCCCTATCCTACCTTTCCCATGCCTAAACGTATCCTTGACTTCTCTTCTCCGGATAAAGACCCCCGACATGGGTGGAAACCATGGGAAGACTCCCATACAGGCTATACACCTGAAAAGAAAAAAAAGGAAGAATGCAATGGTAATATCTCCATCCACCAAACAAAAAATTGATGAAATACATCACTACCAACAACAACAAATGGATATGCAGCGAGAACTCTACTATGAACAAAAAGTCACGGCAAGACGTTTAAGTTTTCTGGAAAAGATTGCCATGAAAGTTTATTCATCAAAAAAGGATGATGTTGCTGAACCTTCTTATAGACCCTCATCCACTTCAAACCCTGTTCAAACTCCAATAGCTCCAAGATGGTCACCTATAGAAGATGTTCTGTCCCCAAACTCATGGGAATGTAGATTTTAACGAACGGTGGCTAAAACTTTTATATATATATATATATATAAATGTTGTTGTTTTCAATAAGATGTATAAATATAATGCAATGATAATATAATTTATATTTCTGTAATTTTTGTTGAAAAACAGCAAAAATGTGCATTTCTAACAGGGTCGGTTGACCGAATATCTGAGTCGGTCAGTCGAACCCATCCCGAAAGTTTCAACTGCACATTTCTAACAGGGTCGGTCGACCGAATTACCTGAGTCGATCAGCCGAACCCATCCCGAAAGTTTCAGCTAGTCTCAGATAACCAGATCGGTCAGCCGACCCAGTCTTTTCGGTCGACCGAACGTGTATTTTGCCTACCTTTTACTTCAGATTTATACCCCATCCTTTCACCTTTTCAACTTACCTCTTCACTTTTGCTTTCCCAAATTCAATTTTTAACCTAGCCCCCATTAAAATTCTCCCAAATTTTTAATATTTTCTTCAAAAACAATGGCTCCTAAGAAGAAATCAAAGACTACCGGTGGCTCATCTTCATCAACTCCCGTAGATACTCAAATTGCCTCATGGCTTATCAATGACGTAGCACTTCAAAGATGGATACAACTTCAAGATGCCAAAATCTTTGAAGAATCATTTGTAAGTTATCCTGATTTCACTTCCTACAGGATTGAAAATGCTGCTATTGAGAGTGGTCTTGATACATTCCTTGACCATAGGAAAAATAACTTGAAAATCAATCACATTATGGTCAAGTTATTTCTAGCAAACCTCAACCTTGTCAATCCACCGAGAAACACTGACAATTGTGTTTGGACATCGGTTTGTGGCACTTCAATTTTCCTTTCCATTGATCGAATTAACCATATTTTAGATGCTAGACCGGGTGGAATCTCATTACACGATGTAGATTGTAATATATCAAGTCGTGACCGGATAAGCCATTTATTTTTCGAAGATAATGCTACGGATTTTAGACAAACATCATCACTTAGACCTAAAGCTAGACTCCTTCATCGATTCATGATGAAATCTTTAGTTCCTAGAGGTGGTTCATATCATCTCGTATATCCCGAAAATTTTAAGGCATTGTATGCTATTTGTAGGAAAATACGAGTTAATTGGTCACAACTTATTATGGATGAATTTCTCTCTTTTAACCAAGGAAAGATTCTCCATATTTATTATGGAGAATACATAATGAGATTGATCAATAGCTTCGTCATCAATGCTCCGGAATCTGAAACCTCCAAAGTCCGTATTTTTGATTCACGGACCATAAAGTTAATGAAATTGCCTGATGCTCCACCTCGATTTATAAGATTTGAGCAATGGAGTGATACTCCGAGAGAACAACTACGTCGTAGCTATTCTACACCTCAACCATCTACTCATGCTACGGAACGTATAACCCGCCAATCCTCAATTCAACGACCAACTTCCGGAATGAGTACGGAAGTGGCCATTGATATTTTGGCACAAAATCAACTAGCCTTGGATGCCCGGCTATGAAAAATTGATGGTCGTTTCAGGAAAATCAAGGGATTCTTCGTGAATTTATGGGATGCCTTATCATGTACTTCCGAAGCCGGATCCTCTTTTGTTGCTCCCGGAAAAAGACCGGCACCAAATTTCGCTTGGTCTACTTCAGATAACACAAGTTCCGGTACATCGGGAACTCACGCTCCTCACACTCAAAGACGTGGTAAGGAACATGTTCCTCCGGAAGAAAATATTCGTCCAGAATTTTGGGATTCCGATGATGATGAGGAGTAATTGTACTGTTTTACAATTTAACTTCAAGAATTTCTTTATGAACAATATGTCTAATTAATAAATGTTGTGTACTAAGCAAACATCATTAATATTCCTATTTTGGTTTGAATATGTAATATTTAAAACTCAATGATCCGCATTTCTTTTACATATTACATCTAGTAAGTATTCCTTTTTTCGATGACAAAGGGGGAGAAATGTATGAAAGCTAACAAATTTTTTGCAGAAATGTCGCCATATATTCAGGGAGAGGATTATAATATATATAAATACTACTTCGTCACATAAGTATTGTCATCAATCAAAAAGGGGGAGAATGTTGATTCATGAGTTTTGATTCATGACACAAGCTTCAGAGATCATACGACGAGAATACTATACGAAAGCGACAAAAAGAGAATAAGTGTATATTATGCACTACAAAGGAGACAAGACTACAATCCAGAGATTAGTATGAATATTTTAATGTATTGAGTCTTAGAATATTGTTAAAATCATTCCTCAAGTAGTCACACATACACAAAAATTGATTTATATTGAGTTATACATAAATTAGTGTGTACTGTGCAATTGACAACAGATCGGCTGACCGACCAGAAATCTCGGTCGACCGACTCTGTGTCAAATGCACAGATATACATTTTTCTATGTACGGTTTTTGAAACTCAGCTGACCGGCCAGTTTCTTCGGTCAACCGACCTGAACATAACAGCTAGTTTTCTAAAGAGTTGCGATCGTTCATGAAGAGGAATGTCCTTCAATCCAAGAGATACAGACACAACTTTTGATTGAAACTCTTCATGAAAGATTGTAACTATTCTACAACTATATAAACATGTTCAATTCACTTCTACAATAACCAATTCTTGTTTTATAATTCTGAAATATATTCTCTATTATTCTCTGCAAATAAAAGCATTCATTCTTATTTAATAGCACTAGAATCCTTGATTTAATTCATATACTTCGATTCTACGTGATTATCTTCCTTCTAAATCTTCACACACATATATACTCTTGACTATTTGATTATAGGAAAGTTGTACTATCTAAAGACAATCAGTGTTATTCAGAACACATTCGTCAACAAGCTATTTGTATTAAGTTGAAGTCCTCTTCGGCTGTTGAGGCGGAAAAATTCCTGTTCGGCTGCTCAGGTGTCGTATACCTATTCCTCCGGGTTAAGTGAGGGGTTTAGTTTAAATCCAGAGGGTATTCTGGGACTGGACGTAGAACGGGAAGTTCGAACCAGTATAAAAATTCTTGGTGTGCTTACTTTAATTTTTTATTTTACTGCTATTATCAGTTTCCGCATTTATATACCATATTACATGATCCTTAGTACTACACGTACATTTTTATTAGGAAATAAGGGAGGGCAAAATAGGAAAATGATAGAACTTATACCCTAAACCCTTAGGAAATCAAACACACGTTCATTTCATTCTCAAGTAAAATATTTTAAGGCCGGCCACCATTTTCAATCTCAAGAGAAGGTAAAGCTAGGATTTTCAATAGGAAGAAGTAAATCAACTTGTTCAACATCAAATCTCATATCTTTAATCACAAAGCTAAGCTGAATGATAACTACATCCCATTTTTCTTATAGTTTTCGCTTTTAAGGTTAACTCAAAATGATTTTACATGATAATGCCATTTTTTGGATGATTAAATGTTTATATATACGTGTTGGTGATTTATGCATGTTCATATTGATTTTTATGATATGTTTTGATGCGAAAACCCTATTTAATGACATCCAAATGCCTAGCGATTTTAGATATAGACCAAAAATGTTATTTTAGAGATGGGTTTCAATTTTCATAATTTTGAATTAATTTGGATTTTATATTAATTTTCTAGTGAAGAAAATGATTTATTGAGTTATAAATTATTTACGGCATAATAAATAATTATTTGGGTCTGAAATTATATATGTTAGAAAACATATTGAGAAGGATTTTCTGGAATTTTTGTAGAATTTTCCAAAGTGTTTTGATGAATATATAAAATTATTTAAAGTATGGGACTTAAATGTTTTATATATTTAATTAAGGAGAAGGGGTATTTTGCAAATAATTTAAATAAATTAATTCTGAAATTATGGCAGTACTTTTAGAAAAGAAAAATTAGCAGCCAATAAGAGTTTGACAAACAAGGCAGGTTAGTTAAAAAGTTTTACTTAAAAAGGGTTTAAATCGAAAATTCATGCTAAAAGCATGTTTCATCTCTTTTGGTTTCGCCCAGGTTGCTTTCGACTAAGACCCTCCACCTCCTTACTTAAACCAATGCATATAGTATCGATTTCGATACACAGTGAATTGGACAAAGGCGGAAGGAAATAGTCGAAACTAAGGGGTCCCAAAAGGGTCGAAGCGCCCTTTTGTTCTAAAAGAGAAAAGCGCCTGCTTGCTTTCGACCAAGTAGCTTTCGACTTAGTTGGCTTCCGACTAGGTAAATTGATTAAAGAAAGGATTTAAGGTTGCGCCCTTGTTCTAAGAAATAGCTTTCAACTAAGTCTGATTTTGACTAAGTCAATGGTTTTAAAAGTTGATTTCGAAATAGTTACACCCTTGTTTCTAAATGATAGCTTTCGACTATGTCGAAGCCTTTACTGTCGCCTTTTTACCTTTCGAAACAAAGCTTTCGAAGGGGGTTGTTTTGTTTTATAAAAACCCTACCGCTTCTCCAATGCTTTCGAAAGGGGTGTTTCGACACCATCACTTCCTAACTTTGTAATAGCTTTCGAAAGGGTAAGCTTTCGACCCTATTGCTTATGACCCTTAGTGATTTTTAAAGAATAACCCAATGGTGTCGAAAGATAATAGTTTCGACTTAAATGGTTTCGAAAGGTGTTTTTCCACATGCTTTAAATTGAATCCCAATTGCTTTCGAAGGGTTTAAGTATTTTAATACCTTCGAATTAAAGAAGGTTTCAAAGGGGAGGTTCCCCAAATGTTTCGAAAGTTCTAAAGGAAAGGTTTTCCATTGGTTTTGAATGGTTTAAAGGAAATGCTTTTCCTATAGTTTCGAAAGGCAATGTTTATTGGTTTTAAAGAGGGATGTCTAAGGTTTTTAGCTTCTGAAGGAAAAGGAATTTCAATGGTTTCGAAAGGTTTATATGAATGGTTTCAAAAGGTGTACTTTCAATAAGATCGAAAGAGGCACTTTCAAATGTTTAAAGGTTTTCATCAACATAGATTTGAGTAAAGTATATATATAACATGGCAAGCTGATTTTGAGTAAAGCATAAGTATAAATGTTTTCCTTGTTTAAGTTTGGTTTAAAAGGTTTTAAATCAATTTCAAATGAAAAGGTTTTCAAGGAAAATTATGGGTAGGTATCCCTAAGTGAAAATGACTCAGATATTAAAATACCAGACGAGACTAGTATATGGTCGCACCCTATACATTGGCTATTGGCCCCAGCTAATTTAGTCCAAAATTCCAGTGTGTAGGGCTTTGTCACAGGTAAGACTAAAATTATGATTACACACATAAGGGAATAAATGTTTGTATGCAGATAGGTTATTGGTGAGCCCGCAAAACCATTAGGATCAGGTGACCCTAGGAGATGTTAAGTTAGGGACAGACTGTCTAGAAGAGAAGTATTTAACAGATAGTTAAGGACAGACCATCCAGAAGAGGTGTTTCTAACAGATGTTAGATTAAAAAAATTATTTTGTCTGGTAGGCCCGAGTCAGCTAAAGGTTAATAGTAAGCCAAACAAAACTATAATGTTCGGACAGATAGTCCATTTGTTACCTGATATGTATGTTTACATAATAATGCTTTAGAGTTTTCACCAGTTTTGGCTGCAGGATAAAGGTTTGCAAAAGATATGTTTTAAAAGAATGTTAGTGAGGGGAAACCCGTTCCTTAAAGCGGCGTGGTCTCACTTTACATTAATAACCAGGATGTATAGTATTATTCACACCAGGCTTTATGTCTGACTCGAAGTTTATGTTTTCCCCTTAAACTCTTGGATGCTCAAAATTTATTTGAGTAGGCTGAGGGTTGAGGTTCTTTCAGGTTTTAGTAAGAGGACGAATAAAGCTACCAGAGGAGAGCAGGAGGCTAACAGATAGCTATATAGGAGTTGCAGTACCTTGTTCTGTGTTTATTTCAGCTGTGTATGTGTTAAGTCAATTATGACTATATGACTCTGATCATCCAAGGGGCATCTTCATATGTCGCTCATGGCGTATTTTGTAATAAGTATATTTGATCGTTGCTAGGGAAATGCTTTGGGATTATGTAATTTGAATATGGAACATCTGTTTTGAAATGTAATGGAAAAGATGTTGTTTTGAAATTTGTGCTTTGTTTCATATTCAAGTGCTTCTGATATTATAGATACCATTAACATAGCCGTATTTAGTCGCTGGAAGTTAATACTATGGATGACTATAGCATCTGTAGCGCTTAGATTTGGACCTCTAGATAGGGGATGCTGCATCATGCTTAGAAGTCTGGACGATGCTTATAGAAAGGATTGCCAAACCGCAGAGGGGAGACAAGTTCTGCGCCGACATAGCAAGGAGCTTTGGCTTATGAATCGAGGCAGTAGAGCTAAAGGGGTTTAGTGTTGATGGAGAAGGCAGACTGTGGAATAATGGAAGGTTGTATGTTTCGAATAAAAAGGACCGCAGAAGGAAGTATAAGATGAATGTCATCGTTCAAACTTTACCATACACCCTAGAGGTATCAAGATGTATTGAGATATGAAGAGAAGATTCTTCTGGGAAGGGATGAAGAAGGATGTGGAAGAGTATGTGAGGAGATGTCTCACACGCCAACAAGTGAAGGCAGAACATTAGAAGCCGAGTGAGCTCTTGCAGCCTTTGGAGATTCCAGTTTGGAATGGAATTCAGTATCAATGTTCTTCGTAGATGGGTTGCCAATGTCAAGGGCAGGGAATGAAAGCATATGGGCCATAGTTGATAGACTGACTAAGTGTGCCAATTTCATTCCAGTGAAGGCCAAGAAACTAGGCCAAAGTTAGCATATATATATATATATTATATATATATATATGAAGGCAGTAGCGAGATTGCATGGGGTGCCTGGCATTATTATTA
Organism: Allium fistulosum; assembly: GCA_030737815.1. Classification (NCBI taxonomy): domain Eukaryota; kingdom Viridiplantae; phylum Streptophyta; class Magnoliopsida; order Asparagales; family Amaryllidaceae; genus Allium; species Allium fistulosum. The sequence continues at coordinate 876,252,375 of CM060906.1, forward strand.
GTGACCGAGATTCTTGTTAGCTAGTGAGTTATAGTACATCTTGCAAAAGGTGTTGGTACAGAGTTGTGCATGAGTACTGCGTATCATCCACAGATAGATGGGCAGATCGGGAGAGTCAACAAGATCCTGGAAGATTTGTTAAGAACTTGCATTTAGACTTCAGTGGATCTTGGAAGTATTATCTACATTTGGTATAGTTTTCATACAACAACAACTGCCAAAGCAGCATTGGGATGACCCCTTTTGAGGCATTGTATGGAAGGCTGTGTAAGTCGCCTGCATGTTGGTTGGAGGCGGGGGCCGGTTAGTGTTAGGACCAGATGTGGTTAAGGATGCTACTGAGAAAGTAGAGGTGATCCTAATTAGGATGAAGGCAGCAAGGTCTAGACAAAAGATTTATGGAGACAGGAGGAAGGAACTAGAGTTCGTAGTAGATGATTAGGTGTTGGTGAAAGTTTCTCCGACAAGGGGCGTGGCGTGTTTTGACAAGGCCGAGAAGTTAGCACCTTGACATGTTGGGTTGTTTCCAATCATAGATAAGATTGAGAAAGTGGCGTATAAGACAGAACTGCCTAGTGCTTTTGTAGGGATTCATAATATGTTTCACGTATCACATCTACGGAAATGCATTAGAGATTCGAATGCAGTAGTTAATCTGAGGGCAGTAGAAGATCTAATCATAAAACTCAATATAACCTATGTGCAGAAAACGATTCAGATGGTGGATTGGGATGAGAAGCATCTTCGAAACAAGGTGACGAAGCTAGTATGTATCCAATGAAGCACATATCGGGAGGACTGCTGGTGGAAAAAAGAGGATGAGGTTAAGGGGACCTATATAGAGTTGTTCATTTCAGATTAGCATATAAGCTATGTATTGACTTGTATTGTTGTGCGTGTGTGTATATGAATATTATGGTTGCTTTCCGTATTAGTAGATAGCAGTAGTACATTTTATATATGAATTGGGAATTCATGGTTATACTTAGCGTGAGCATGGAATAGTTGGAAAATCGATACCATGCCTTAATTATATTTCGAGGGCGAAATTCCTTTAAGGGGGGAGACTATAGCAACTCCCAATTTTTTATTAATTAAATTAATTAATTAAAAGGCTGAGGCAAGCTAAATAAGAAAAGAAGGAGTTAATAAATTAATGAAAAAGAGTATAAGGATCCAAGCCAAAGTTATTATGGGACAATAAGTATTCCCTTTTTCGTTCATTCATTTCATTGTACTAAAAATAAAATAAAAGCTTGAGAGGAACTTTAATGATAATAGCTTAAAGAGAGTAAATAAAGTGAAGGTAAGCAAAATGTAAGTTAAAGGGGACATTTAGAAGACTAAAGCAAAATATCGAAAAGATCTAGGTGAGTAATACTAAACCCATTTTTACCGTACCCAAATAAATGGTTTCGGTAAGATCTTCTAAATTATTATATACGAAGGAGTCTCATAATAATTTTCATTAACACGTAAATTGGTTAGTAAATGTTTTGGAAAAAATAGATGAACATGAGATGTTTAGATGTATTTCCCTACCTTAATGATTTTGAAATATTATGAATATGATGTTCTAACCATGATTTTAGAAATGTCTTTTTAGTTTAAGAAATTTCTTATGTCGAAATAATTTGTTATGATTTATAGAAGGATTATGCCTAGAAAATAAATGAGGAAAATAACCTTAAATCAAAATAAAGGATATAACATATTAGAACAAGCATCCAAGAATATTGTGGGAATTTTTTAAGGTTTTCTATGAGGGAAATATGCTAATATGTGTTAGGTACTACGCTGGGGAAAAGAGGAACCGCAGGGATGCATGTAATATAAAATTACATGAAAAATGAGTGTCGGATAAAAAGGGAACAAGATCCAAATAATACGCTACAAAGAAATATAAAGGGCACTACAAATGAAGAAAAGTGGAATTATGATGTATTATACAACGACACACGTAAAGATGTTGTTAGATACGTCATATTTTGTCAAGTACAGAGTTAAAAGGGCGACCTAACATTTATTAAAAGAACTGCGCACTCGAGGAAGAGATGGTGATTTGCCAAGGAAATCTAGGGACTTTCACGGGAAAGAAGAATTGCACTGCATTTTGTGGAGAACAAACCATGCTCAATTATATAAAGATGGAAGAAACTGAACTGCACCGCAATATGCAAAAGAGATACAGTGGAGCAATTTGGAAGTTTTCACTTAATAAGTAAAGAGTGAATTGAACACGCAGGTTAGGGGAGGGGTGTACTGTGCCAAGGGAGGGTGTGAATGCAACCTAATAAATGACAATTAGGTAGGACGTAGGGGGGACCAAGGCTAGTAAGGGGAAAGAACTCTTGCGCTAAGGGACAGAGTTGGAAGGGCTATTGAAGCCGAATGGGGATGCTCACTTGAATGCACATCTAGAGAACGCGAGGAGAGGCATTCAATTTCCAAGGACTGCAGTTAGGGTACTTCAAGCAGTTCCAAACTAAACAAATGTTTAGGGATTGCATGTAGGTTTATTTGTAGTCGACTGCGATGGGGTTGTTCCAAACAATTTAAAATTAAGTAAATACATATGGATTGAGGTAGGGGTATTCCATGCAGTATAAAATGAAATAAGTACATGGCGCCCGTGGTGGGATTATTCCAACCAGTTTAAAGTTAAATAAATTAAGAGGATACCGCGGGTGGCTGGTTCGGGCAGTATCAGATTAAAGACAAAGCCAAAAGGGTGCTTATAATCTAAAAATGATAGCTAAGTTAGGACTGCGGTGGGATTGCAGTAGTAAACGGGAACTGCTTAGGATCGCGTAAAGGCGTAGTATTAAATAAGAACTAATTGTGTCAGAATTACTATTGTTTCACTTATGATGTTTTGGGTAGTTAGGGGGAAACACATTCCGTGCAGTACGGCTTGGTCTCACTATATGTTTATTTTGGGTAAGTATTATTTACACTAGACTTTATGTCTGACGTGCGTTTTTATTATTGTTTTCTCTGTAAACTCATATGTACTTATTTGAGTTGGCTGAGTTTATGGGATAGGCAGGTTTAAAATAAAGGCACAATATGAAGAGCGAAGATGGAGAAGGAGGCTTTGTTAGCTAATAAAGATGTTATTTTCGCTATTTGAAGGATTTCAGGCGGCATCTTCATATGTTGACCTGACTCTTTACTATGTTATTCTCTATTTTTGGTTGGCTCTGCGTTGGCATGACTTGGTTTTAACGTTGTTAAATATTGTATGTAATGAATATCAAGTTAATTTCTATGTAAAGAAACTATTTAACTGCTCTATTTACGTTATCATTATTTGAATATACTGAACTCACTTACATCGCTAGAAGATAGTTCTGGTGATGACTGCAGTATCATTTGCATTCATCTTTATGTCTCTAAGTAGGGGATGTTACAGTAGTATTAATATGTTGAATAGACGAGGTAAGATAACTATATGTATTTATTGAGCAAACTCAAAGTATATATACTATACTTAGGCCATCACGATATGGTAGGTACCAGTGAATAATTTCATTTAGATGTGTTAAGCAAACTCAAGGTCGAAGTGAAATTAGGACAAGGTACCAAGATTTAGGAGTTGTATATGATACAACCAATAAGGAGTTATTCATCGTTCGCGAAGCTATGGCTTATTGAGCAAACTCAAAGTCAAAATTCCAAGATGGACGAGTCTTAACACCTACTAGTGAAGTCTAAAGACTTCTATGTTTTGACTTAGGGTTTGGCGAAACATAAAAGACTAGTGGGAGATTATCAGTAAAATGAAACATAAAGTTTAACCTTACTAATATTATAAGAACATCTACTATGATATTGTCCTAATAATCTACCAATTAAAACTTGTAGAAAAATGTCAAGTCAAAAATAGTTTTTTGAAAATGACAAGCTTACCAGACCTAACTATACCGATTGGTTAAGAGAGATTAAGATAGCTTCTTACTGGCGTTTATGATCGGCTGTTACATGCGAACCAAAAGAAAACTTGCTGCTGATGTAGAACTTGAACTTTGAATTGCTTATGTGAAATGGGTTTTAGAGATCACCCAAGTTTTCATTCTGTCTGAGTTAGACAAGCCGCATGGAAATACATCTATCCATAAGATATTTGATGGTCTCAAGGCCCTTTTTGGTGAACAGTCATGTTCTGCAAGGTATGAGCTTACAGAGAAGCTGTTCAATACCAAAATGATTAAAGGACAGAAGGTGGACGATTACATACTGTTGACGAAGGACTATATTGATAGGCTTGTAACGACCCAGAATTTTGGTCGTTGGATTTTGAACATTCAATTCATTTTAAGTGTTGAATGTGGATTATGAATTGATTTTGAAATAAGAAAGTTGGTTAAATTAATAAGATTAGTAAAATTTCAAATATGGCAATTCAATTGGATTTGAATGATAATAATCTAATATTTGGGATTGGGCAATTTGTAAATCTGGATGTAAATAGATATGAAAATGGTTTCTAAAAATTTATTTAAAGTCTATTTGGATTTAAATAATTTTGTTGGACTTTTGGATGGAATCAAAAGTCGAAAAGTAAAATTTGGAATTTTTATATTAATTTAATAATGGAAATTAATATATAATAATAATGTAAATAATCAGATTTTGATTTAAAAGGAATCAGAATGATTTCTAATATGAATATAAATTCTATATGATTTATAATTGAGTTAGTAAAATTTTAAAAGTGAAATTTTAAGTGATTTCGACGATTTCGAAAATTGTTCGAATTAATCGACGAGTTAAAATAGCCTTCCAGGGGCACAGTCTCAGAATTCGATGAAACCAGTTCCATTGGATCCGTAATAGTTGATTATTATCGAATTTCAAATTTCGTAGGGTTTGGAGTTACCGTTTGTCCGTACGGGTGAGAAACGCGTTGAGATTTAAATGGATAATTTAATATTTTAAATCGATTCAAAAAGCTATCTTCCACATGTGATTGAATTAGCCTCCGAAACACATTCCATTGTGTTCGGAATGCAGGTAAAACATTATAAACGTCTGGCGGCATGTGTGATCATGAGTTTTTTTTGTGTAGTTGGTTAAATTTGAGAATATTATTAAAAATAATTATTATAAACGTATATATATACGTATAAGGAGAGAAACCCTATTTTTCTTTGATCAGCCGCCACTTAAACGATTAATAGCCAAAACAAATCGTGCTTTTTCCCCTCCGATCTCTCCATCCTTTCACTTTCACCAAAAACTTCTAATTGTATTATTGAAGAGCTCGCCGTGCTTCATCCATCCAACGGTTGATTTGCGTTCTTGTCGACTGTAGGGGAAGCTAGGAGCCAGCGATTGTAGTCGTTTCAGGCGCGTTTTTCGAGTCGAGCATTGGGTCGAGCTTGAAGAGATTTTGGTTGATTGATGTAGGTGCTGTGGGCTTCGTCGTAAGGGTCTCCGATCGAGCTAGTTATCGCCGTGGTGGTCGTGGATTTTCACGAGAGGATGGCGACGGTGGGTTCGGCTATCTAGAAGCGAACGCGATAGAGGAAGAGAACAAGCGGCCCGATTTCTTTCTTTTGAAGCAATGGTAGATTGGTTAAAATAATTAATATTTGTGTTAAAATATATATATTCAAACTTTAAAATAGCATATCTTTTGCATGCATAGTCAGATTCCGACGAAACAAGAAGTGCCGGAATCGCAGCGACGAGCAGCACGTTGTAGTGTAGATCTAGAGTCGTTTTGAGCAAGTGAAAATTTTGCATTAAATCGAATGTGCTCGATTTAATGTAAAATTTGAACGCTCGGCGTTTTGAACTCAAGGTGAGTTAATCTCACTCACATCTGGAATGCCATTTAATTTAAATAGTTAATATTTAAATGATTGAGTGATTGGTTGAATATGAATATTAATATCAGTCTGGATTGATATTTATTTGTTGTGCTAACAACTGTGGATCCAGGGAAACAGGTTGGAGGGATCCAACTGGATTCCTCACAATATAGAAATTATTTTCATAATTGGTGATGTATTTTTTTATATCCTGTGATAGATTAATTTGGAAATTAAGTTGTGCTGTGTTATGGTTGGATGAATATAATCTGGTATTTTAAGTATAAATAAAATGAATTGGGATTAAAAAGGGAAATAAAAAGGAATTTTCCAATATTTATACTTTATATAAAACTTTTATTTTAAAATAGTTTTGTGGCTTAAAAAGTTTACTTGGAAATTTATTATAGAATTTCATAACTATTATTTTGAGTAAAATGACTTAAGCAATTTTATTTTTAAAATGTTTTAAGTATACACTTTTGAGAAAAGTGATTTAAAATTATAAAAAATCTTAGTTTTAAGAAACTTGGCGTTTTCAGATGAAATGAAATATTTGGTTGATTGATTGTTTATTTGATAGTTAAATAACCGACTATTAAATCTGGATCCAAATATGACTTTAGAAATTCTAGGAGTACGGGAATTATATGGTACAGTTACCGTTCGAGGTGCTATACTGTACGTATAAACTCGTTCGTTCTTCTAGGACGTTGGTAAGGAAACCCGTCCACTAACGGTTAGGAGGTGAACTCCGATTTTATCTTCATCTGTTTATTTCCTAAAGAACCGGGGGAGAGTTATCCGGGAAATAACGGACGTTGTTTCGAAGAGACCGGGATCGGATTTGTGATCCGAAAACCACTTCGATCCAACGAGTACGTTTTTGTGATGAAGACAAGAGTCTGGAGTCGAAGATGGAACAATGAAGTGCAAGGGCTAGTCGCTACTAATCCTGAGGGTGATTCCAAAATGGATGTAGTAGGAATAGTGCCTTCGGTTCCGTTCGAACCCGGAACAGACTTGTATGGATGAATGCTTTCAGAACATCGTTAGGAGGACGGAGAGCATTCTAAGTGATATGTTCTAAAAAGGTAACGCTTAGCCTCGAGCCTCATTAACTGGGAATGACTGAAAATCAGGGGATATGCAGCAAGGCTAAGTGGGTCGCGCCCATTAGGGTGAGGTCATCCCTGTCTAGATGTTCCTTTTTATTTCGGCTGTGTGGGCGGTTGGTGATCCCAACCACGGGGTGATCTTACATGGACTATCTAGTAAGGGGTAGTCCGGTCTTGTGTTGCAGGGGATCTAGGGTGGATCCTTGGTACGCTGATCTAGACCAGGTACTGTGACAGGTGGTACCCCAATGCCTAGTCATTAGTTGGAAATCCATTCTCCCTACGCGCCTTTTTCGGTTTTTGATTGTAGAACCCACTTTGTGGCTAGTATGCTAGAATTTAATCATGTAACAATTTCAACTATTTTAAGTAGTATTTGTATATAAACACTATTATAATATTAGAGCATTTTGATAAGAAATGTTTGGCTATCGTAAGGTAAAAACCCGACATTATTTGTGGCATGGTCTTACGAGATGCTTTTGATTTTCAAAGGATTATGAAACTTTATTAATCAGTTTAGATGTATTTCTCTCACGCTGGTATTCCAGACTGACTCGGGTGTTATTTTATTATAATGCTCGGGTCAGACCGAGTATTATAGATTACGGGAAAGGATGGTGTGGAGCTCAGGAAGCGAGCTGGATGGCGATACGTACTTCCGTACTTGTTTTAAATATTCCGCTGTGTTGATTAGCTGTGTATTCAGTTTTGTGAGGACATGTTATGATTCCTGTCCAGTTGTGTGTTATAAGTACTCTGATGATGTATCGTATAAACAGATTTGCTTTTGTGTAAAGATCAGCTATTATCTATTATATTTTATTCCACTGCGATTGTTAGATTCTGTTGTTGTGTTGTTTTCTTTCTTCTACCTCCTTCTTCTTCTAATCCTGATGGTTCGATTTTTTTCGGGTATGAGAAATCGGGTCATCACAGTTGGTATCAGAGCTTAGGTTAGCGATAACCTAGGCTTTGGTGGGGGAAATTACTCATTAGAAATAGAGTCGGAAGTACTCTAAAATGAGTTTGAGAGTAATAATAGATATGAGAGCGTATTTGTTAGTGAATATAAAAATTGTTTTTATACTACGTTGACTTATCGGTTGAGTGTTTATGAATTCTGGTCGGTACGGAAAGTACAACTGTATCGATAGGGGTTTCTAAACTCTTAAACAAGATAAACCAACATAGTATTGTTTTTAAAGAGGGTAAATGAAATAATTTTACCCAAAATTATATTTTGATATGAACAAAATAATTTTATAAAATTATTATATATATTTGGATGTTTGGTTGTTAATATTGTAATCAAATAAGAATCTAAATTTGAAATGGTTTATATTTATAACCAAATAGAATTATATAAGTATGATTTATACAAAGGAGTATAACTAAAATTTGATTTAAACCAGAATTTAAATCCTGGAAATTTTGAAAGGTGTTTTAAATGAATTTAAACAAAAAGGTTTGGGAATTTAAAATCTTGGGAATGTTTGAAATGTTTTTCAAAGTGTTTGAAGGAAATAATGGAGTACTATTTTGGGAAATATTTTTTAATGAAAATTGTTTTGAAAGGAATTTGTGGAAGTATGGAAGCATTGAACTCACTTCAGTCGCGGGGAAATAATCCCGATGATGATGGCCACATCATCAGTATTCATTTTCGAGTTTCTAAAGTGATGGATTGCTACCGTGGTGATTGGTTATGATATTTGTTTTGACTTGTCAGGTATTCAAGTTGTTTTAGAAATTTCAAAAGGGAAATTGTTTTAGTAAAAACAAGTGTTTGGAATCAGGAGATTTGATTTGATATACCAAGTGGGTATGTGTTGATTATTATTTCGAAATGGATTTGAAATGAAACCGGGCAATTGAATTATGGGAATTCTATTTAAATAATGTGAAAGGTTAAGATGAATCAACTATTGAAATTATAGTGAAGTTGATTTAAATAAGAAAGGAAAAATGAAAATTTAATCCCGGAATTAAAATTTAACTAGAATAAGATATATTTGAATTTAACTTAAGATAAGTTAAATAAAATTGAAATTTGAATTGAATTAAATTAGAGATAAAGTTGAAATGTAAAATGATTATAATTGTGGGTTATGATTTAGTAAGGGAAATTTATACCCTTAAGCTATTAAGTGATATATATATATATAATCTGGAATTGTGATTATAAGATGAAAATGACTCAAATGAGCAATATAAGCTTTTAAGTGAATAAGTTGGTGAACTTATAAATAGAGAAATGGATTGTGAAACCAGAATAAAATGGTTGGTATTTTATGGAAAATTCAAAAATTTAATTTGTATGGGGAAATAAAATTGGATCGAATTGGATTTAATTTAAATCAAAGTAATTGAGTTGAATTTGGACTGAATTGAAATCAAGATTCAGTTGGGTTATAAATAGTATTGAAGGGAATTAAATTCTTACTTAAATTAGTAAGGGAATGGTATGAATTTAAATTGGCTAAATAAAATTTAGTTAGACTTGAATTAAATTTGGGTAAGAATTGAATTGAGAGGAAGTTTAATTTAGTTGAAATGATATTGAATAATTAAATTTTCAACTAACTGAATTCAAAAGGAATTGTATGAAGATGAATTTAGCGTAAGCTAAATTAAATAAAGAGAAGTTTAAGATGAATCTAGGGTAAACTAAATTAAATGGAATTTGTATTGGAATGGATAAAATCTTGGTAGCTTGTTAAAAATTTGAAAAGTAAAGTAAAACCCAGTTCTGATATTGAATATATTGAAATGGGTTGGAATCTAATTAATTGGATTTGTATATAAATGCAAGTGGATCATTAAAGAAATGCAAATATATCATATTGCAAATAAAATTTGATTGTGAATCAATTTGGAATTGGATTGAAGTAAATTGATAAAAGTAAAGCATATGTTATCATATTGAAGTAAAAATGAATTGTATATAGTAAACTTGAATGTAAATCATTCGAGTGGAATAAAATGAAGTTTGAATTTGTAAAATAAATTAAAATGATGTTGAAGCCTTGTGATAGCCTTTAAAATATGGTTTACATGTAGAATGATGAAATTTGTTTGTTTGGTTATGTAATTGACGTGTTTGGCTAGTTAATGAATGGAATGTTGTTAAAAATTTCATATTATTAAAAACTCATGTGTTTGTTTGAGTAAGTACAGGTACGGGTGGCAATCGATAGAGTTGGAGCGCGTAAATGCAATATAAATTATCCGCTTGCTTTTTTAAATGCTAATCTAAGGCACGCCTACGCAATAAAATTGGAAAATTATAATATATTGTGGTATATTTTGTTTTCCGACCATGTGGGTCGATGTATATATATTTATGTCTATTGTGATATTGTGAAACGCTCTCCGTACAAAGGAGACGCTGTCAAAATTTTCAAAAATTTTGGGAGTCAGAAATTTTTTGAGGATTTTGAAAATTTTGGTTAATTAGGAAACTTGTTTTGAAATGATATTGAAAACAAAGCTTTTGAGTTAGTAATGAAGCAAATGATTTTGGAATTGAGCTAAAGGTTTTGGTGAAGTGAATGTAAGTTTTTAACTAAGTAAGTATGGGTAAGTAAATGAGTTTAGTAGCATTTTCCTACCTTAACAAATTTCGGGGACGAAATTTGTATAAGGGGGGAGGAATGTAACGACCCGGAATTTTGGTCGTTGGATTTTGAACATTCAATTCATTTTAAGTGTTGAATGTGGATTATGAATTGATTTTGAAATAAGAAAGTTGGTTAAATTAATAAGATTAGTAAAATTTCAAATATGGCAATTCAATTGGATTTGAATAAAAATCTAATATTTGGGATTGGGCAATTTGTAAATCTGGATGAAAATGGTTTCTAAAAATTTATTTAAAGTCTATTTGGATTTAAATAATTTTGTTGGACTTTTGGATGGAATCAAAAGTCGAAAAGTTAAATTTGGAATTTTTATATTAATTTAATAATGGAAATTAATATATAATAATAATGTAAATAATCAGATTTTGATTTAAAAGGAATCATAATGATTTATAATATGAATATAAATTCTCTATGATTTATTATTGAGTTAGTAAAATTTTAAAAGTGAAATTTTAAGTGATTTCGACGATTTCGAAAATCGTTCTAATTAATCGACGAGTTAAAATAGCCTTCCAGGGGCATAGTTTCGGAATTCGACGAAACCAGTTCCATTGGATCCGTAATAGTTGATTATTATCGGATTTCAAATTTCGTAGTGTTTGGAGTTACCGTTTGTCCGTATGGGTGAGAAACGCATTGAGATTTAAATCGATAATTTAATTTTTTAAATCGATTCAAAAAGCTATCTTCCACATATGATTGAATTAGCCTCCTAAACACATTCCATTGTGTTCGGAATGCGGTTAAAATATTATAAACGCCTGGCGGCACGTGTGATCTTGAGTTTTTTTTGTATAGTTGGTTAAATTTGAGAATATTATTAAAAATAATATTTATAAACGTATATATATACGTATAAGGAGAGAAACCCTATTTTTCTTTGATCGACCGCCACTTAAATGATTAATGGCCAAAACAAATCGTGCTTTTTCCCCTCCGATCTCTCCATCCTTTCACTTTCACCAAAAACTTCTAACTGTATTATTGAAGAGCTAGCCGAGCTTCATCCATCCAACGGTTGATTTGCGTTCTTGTCGACTGTAGGGGAAGCTAGGAGCCAGCGATTGTAGTCATTTCAGGCGCGGTTTTCGAGTCGAGCATTGGGTCGAGCTTGAAGAGATTTTGGTTGATTAATTTAGGCGATGTGGGCTTCGTCGTAAGGGTCTTCGATCGAGCTAGTTATCACCGTGGTGGTCGTGGATTTTCGTGAGAGGATGGCGACGGTGGGTTCGGCTATCTAGAAGTGAACGCGATAGAGGAAGAGAACGAACGGCCCGATTTCTATCTTTTGAAGCAACGATAGATTGGTTAAAATAATTAATAAAATTAATATTTGTGTTAAAATATATATATTCAAACTTTAAAATAGCATATATTTTGCATGCATAGTCAGATTCCGACGAAACAAGAAGTGCCGGAATCGCAGCGACGAGCAGCACGCTGTAGTGTAGATCTAGAGTCGTTTTGAGCAAGTGAAAATTTTGCATTAAATCGAATGTGCTTGATTTAATGTAAAATTTGAACGCTCGGCGTTTTGAACTCAAGGTGAGTTAATCTCACTCACATCTGGAATGCCATTTAATTTAAATAGTTAATATTTAAATGATTGAGTGATTGGTTGAATATGAATATTAATATCAGTCTGGATTGATATTTATTTGTTGTGCTAACATCTGTGGATCCAGGGAAACAGGTTGGAGGGATCCAACTGGATTCCTCACAATATAGAAATTATTTTCATAATTGGTGATGTATTTTTTTATATCCTGTGATAGATTAATTTGGAAATTAAGTTGTGCTGTGTTATGGTTGGATGAATATAATCTGGTATTTTAAGTATAAATAAAATGAATTGGGATTAAAAAGGGAAATAAAAAGGAATTTTCCAATATTTATACTTTATATAAAACTTTTATTTTAAAATAGTTTTGTGGCTTAAAAAGTTTACTTGGAAATTTATTACAAAATTTCATAACTATTATTTTGAGTAAAATGACTTAAGCAATTTTATTTTTAAAATGTTTTAAGTATACACTTTTGAGAAAAGTGATTTAAAATTATAAAAAATCTTAGTTTTAAGAAACTTGGCGTTTTCAGATGAAATGAAATATTTGGTTGATTGATTGTTTATTTGATAGTTAAATAACCAACTATTAAATCTGGACCCAAATATGACTTTGGAAATTCTAGGAGTATGGGAATTATATGGTACAGTTACCGTTCGAGGTGCTATACTGTACGTATAAACTCGTTCGTTCTTCTAGGACGTTGGTAAGGAAACCCGTCCACTAACGGTTAGGAGGTGAACTCCGATTTTATCTTCGTCTGTTTATTTCCTAAAGAACCGGGGGAGAGTTATCCATGAAATAACGGACGTTGTTTCAAAGAGACCGGGATCGGATTTGTGATCCGAAAACCACTTCGATCCAACGAGTACATTTTTGTGATGAAGACAAGAGTCTGGAGTCGAAGATGGAACAATGAAGTGCAAGGGCTAGTCGCTACTAATCCTGAGGGTGATTCCAAAATGGATGTAGTAGGAATCGTGCCTTCGGTTCCGTTCGAACCCGGAACAGAATTGTATGGATGAATGCTTTCAGAACATCGTCAGGAGGACGGTGAGCATTCTAAGTGATATGTTCTAAAAAGGTAACGCTTAGCCTCGAGCCTTATCAATTGGGAATGACTGAAAATCAGGGGATATGCAGCAAGGCTAAGTGGGTCGCGCCCATTAGGGTGAGGTCATCCCTGTCTAGATGTTCCTTTTTATTTCGGCTGTGTGGGCGGTTGGTGATCCCAACCACGGGGTGATCTTACTCGGACTATCCAGTAAGGGGTAGTCCGGTCTTGTGTTGCAGGGGATTTAGGGTGGATCCTTGGTACGCTGATCTAGACCAGGTACTGTGACAGGTGGTACCCCAATGCCTAGTCATTAGTTGGAAATCCATTCTCCCTACGCGCCTTTTTCGGTTTTTGATTGCAGAACCCACTTTGTGGCTAGTATGCTAGAATTTAATCATGTAACAATTTCAACTATTTTAACTAGAATTTGTATATAGACACTATTATAATATCAGAGCATTTCGATAAGAAATGTTTGGCATCGTAAGGTAAAAACCTGACATTATTTGTGGCATGGTCTTACGAGATGCTTTTGATTTTCAAAGGATTATGAAACTTTAATAATCAGTTTGGATGTATTTCTCTCACACTGGTATTCCAGACTGACTCGGGTGTTATTTTATTATAATGCTCCGGTCAGACCGAGTATTATAGATTACGGGAAAGGATGGTGTGGAGCTCAGGAAGCGAGCTGGATGGCGATACGTACTTCCGTACTTGTTTTAAATATTCCGCTATGTTGATTAGCTGTGTATTCAGTTTTGTGAGGGCATGTTATGATTACTGTCCAGTTGTGTGTTATAAGTACTCTGATGATGTATCGTATAAACAGATTTGCTTTTGTGTAAAGATCAGCTATTATCTATTATATTTTATTCCACTGCGATTGTTAGATTCTGTTGTTGTGTTGTTTTCTTTCTTCTACCTCCTTCTTCTTCTAATCCTGATGGTTCGATTTTTTTCGGGTATGAGAAATCGGGTCATCACAGTTGGTATCAGAGCTTAGGTTAGCGATAACCTAGGCTTTGGTGGGGGAAATTACTCACTAGAAATAGAGTCGGAAGTACTCTAAAATGAGTTTGAGAGTAATAATAGATATGAGAGCGTATTTGTTAGTGAATATAAAAATTGTTTTTATACTGCGTTGACTTATCGGTTGAGTGTTTATGAATTCTGGTCGGTACGGAAAGTACAACTGTATCGATAGGGGTTTCTATACTCTTAAACAAGATAAACCAACATAGTATTGTTTTTAAAGAGGGTAAATGAAATAATTTTACCCAAAATTATATTTTGATATGAACAAAATAATTTTATAAAATTATTATATATATTTGGATGTTTGGTTGTTAATATTGTAATCAAATAAGAATCTAAATTTGAAATGGTTTATATTTATAACCAAATAGAATTATATAAGTATGATTTATACAAAGGAGTATAACTAAAATTTGATTTAAACCAGAATTTAAATCCTGGAAATTTTGAAAGGTGTTTTAAATGAATTTAAACAAAAAGGTTTGGGAATTTAAAATCTTGGGAATGTTTGAAATGTTTTTCAAAGTGTTTGAAGGAAATAATGGAGTACTATTTTGGGAAATATTTTTGAATGAAAATTGTTTTGAAAGGAATTTGTGGAAGTATGGAAGCATTGAACTCACTTCAGTCGCGGGGAAATAATCCCGATGATGATGGCCACATCATCAGTATTCATTTTCGAGTTTCTAAAGTGATGGATTGCTACCGTGGTGATTGGTTATGATATTTGTTTTGACTTGTCAGGTATTCAAGTTGTTTTAGAAATTTCAAAAGGGAAATTGTTTTAGTAAAAACAAGTGTTTGGAATCAGGAGATTTGATTTGATATACCAAGTGGGTATGTGTTGATTATTATTTCGAAATGGATTTGAAATGAAACCGGGCAATTGAATTATGGGAATTCTATTTAAATAATGTGAAAGGTTAAGATGAATCAACTATTGAAATTATAGTGAAGTTGATTTAAATAAGAAAGGAAAAATGAAAATTTAATCCCGGAATTAAAATTTAACTAGAATAAGATATATTTGAATTTAACTTAAGATAAGTTAAATAAAATTGAAATTTGAATTGAATTAAATTAGAGATAAAGTTGAAATGTAAAATGATTATAATTGTGGGTTATGATTTAGTAAGGGAAATTTATACCCTTAAGCTATTAAGTGATATATATATATAATCTGGAATTGTGATTATAAGATGAAAATGACTCAAATGAGCAATATAAGCTTTTAAGTGAATAAGTTGGTGAACTTATAAATAGAGAAATGGATTGTGAAACCAGAATAAAATGGTTGGTTATTTATGGAAAATTCAAAAATTTAATTTGTATGGGGAAATAAAATTGGATCGAATTGGATTTAATTTAAATCAAAGTAATTGAGTTGAATTTGGACTGAATTGAAATCAAGATTCAGTTGGGTTATAAATAGTATTGAAGGGAATTAAATTCTTACTTAAATTAGTAAGGGAATGGTATGAATTTAAATTGGCTAAATAAAATTTAGTTAGACTTGAATTAAATTTGGGTAAGAATTGAATTGAGAGGAAGTTTAATTTAGTTGAAATGATATTGAATAATTAAATTTTCAGCTAACTGAATTCAAAAGGAATTGTATGAAGATGAATTTAGCGTAAGCTAAATTAAATAAAGAGAAGTTTAAGATGAATCTAGGGTAAACTAAATTAAATGGAATTTGTATTGGAATGGATAAAATCTTGGTAGCTTGTTAAAAATTTGAAAAGTAAAGTAAAACCCAATTCTGATATTGAATATATTGAAATGGGTTGGAATCTATTAATTGGATTTGTATATAAATGCAAGTGGATCATTAAAGAAATGCAAATATATCATGTTGCAAATAAAATTTGACGGTGAATCAACTTGGAATTGGATTGAAGTAAATTGATAAAAGTAAAGCATATGTTATCATATTGAAGTAAAAATGAATTGGTTGTGGTGAATATGAATTGTATATAGTAAACTTGAATGTAAATCATTCGAGTGGAATAAAATGAAGTTTGAATTTGTAAAATAAATTAAAATGATGTTGAAACCTTGTGATAGCCTTTAAAATATGGTATACATGTAGAATGATGAAATTTGTTTGTTTGGTTATGTAATTGACGTGTTTGGCTAGTTAATGAATGGAATGTTGTTAAAAACTTCATATTATTAAAAACTCATGTGTTTGTTTGAGTAAGTACATGTACGGGAGGCAATCGATAGAGTTGGAGCGCGTAAATGCAATATAAATTATCCGCTTGCTTTTTTAAATGCTAATCTAAGGCACGCCTACGCAATAAAATTGGAAAATTATAATATATTGTGGTATATTTTGTTTTCCGACCATGTGGGTCGATGTATATATATTTATGTCTATTGTGATATTGTGAAACGCTCTCCGTACAAAGGAGACGCTGTCAAAATTTTCAAAAATTTTGGGAGTTAGAAATTTTTTGAGGATTTTGAAAATTTTGGTTAATTAGGAAACTTGTTTTGAAATGATATTGAAAACAAAGCTTTTGAGTTAGTAATGAAGCAAATGATTTTGGAATTGAGCTAAAGGTTTTGGTGAAGTGAATGTAAGTTTTTAACTAAGTAAGTATGGGTAAGTAAATGAGTTTAGTAGCATTTTCCTACCTTAACAAATTTCGGGGACGAAATTTGTATAAGGGGGGGGAATGTAACGACCCGGAATTTTGGTCGTTGGATTTTGAACATTCAATTCATTTTAAGTGTTGAATGTGGATTATGAATTGATTTTGAAATTAGAAAGTTGGTTAAATTAATAAGATTAGTAAAATTTCAAATATGGCAATTCAATTGGATTTGAATAATAATAATCTAATATTTGGGATTGGGCAATTTGTAAATCTGGATGAAAATGGTTTCTAAAAATTTATTTAAAGTCTATTTGGATTTAAATAATTTTGTTGGACTTTTGGATGGAATCAAAAGTCGAAAAGTTAAATTTAGAATTTTTATATTAATTTAATAATGGAAATTAATATATATAATAATAATGTAAATAATAAGATTTTGATTCAAAAGGAATCATAATGATTTATAATATGAATATAAATTCTATATGATTTATAATTGAGTTAGTAAAATTTTAAAAGTGAAATTTTAAGTGATTTCGACGATTTCGAAAATCGTTCTAATTAATCGACGAGTTAAAATAGCCTTCCAGGGGCATATTCTCAGAATTCGACGAAACCAGTTCCATTGGATCCGTAATAGTTGATTTTTATCGGATTTCAAATTTCGTAGTGTTTGGAGTTACCGTTTGTCCGTATGGGTGAGAAACGCGTTGAGATTTAAATCGATAATTTAATATTTTAAATCGATTCAAAAAGCTATCTTCCACATATGATTGAATTAGCCTCCTAAACACATTCCATTGTGTTCGGAATTCGGTTAAAACATTATAAACGCCTGGCGGCACGTGTGATCTTGAGTTTTTTTGTATAGTTGGTTAAATTTGAGAATATTATTAAAAATAATATTTATAAACGTATATATATACGTATAAGGAGAGAAGCCCTATTTTTCTTTGATCGACCGCCACTTAAACGATTAATGGCCAAAACAAATCGTGCTTTTTCCCCTCCGATCTCTCCATCCTTTCACTTTCACCAAAAACTTCTAACTGTATTATTGAAGAGCTAGCCGAGCTTCATCCATCCAACGGTTAATTTGCGTTCTTGTCGACTGTAGGGGAAGCTAGGAGCCAGCGATTGTAGTTGTTTCAGGCTCGTTTTTCAAGTCGAGCATTGGGTCGAGCTTGAAGAGATTTTGGTTGATTGATGTAGGCGCTGTGGGCTTTGTCGTAAGGGTCTCCGATCGAGCTAGTTATCGCCGTGGTGGTCGTGGATTTTCGCGAGAGGATGGCGACGTTGGGTTCGGCTATCTAGAAGCGAACGCGATAGAGGAAGAGAATGAGCGGCCCGATTTCTTCCAAGCAACGGTAGATTGGTTAAAATAATTAATAAAATTAATATTTGTGTTAAAACATATAAATTCAAACTTTAAAATAGCTTATCTTTTGCATTCATAGTCAGATTCCGACGAAACAAAAAGTGCCGGAATCACAGCGACGAGCAGCACGATGTAGTGTAGATCTAGAGTCGTTTTGAGCAAGTAAATTTTTTGCATTAAATCGAATGTGCTCGATTTAATGTAAAATTTGAACGCTCGGCGTTTTGAACTCAAGGTGAGTTAATCTCACTCACATGCCATTTAATTTAAATAGTTAATATTTAAATGATTGAGTGGTTGGTTGAATATGAATATTAATATCAGTCTGGATTGATATTTATTTGTTGTGCTAACAACTGTGGATCCAGGGAAACAGGTTGGAGGGATCCAACTGGATTCCTCACAATATAGAAATTATTTTCATAATTGGTGATGTATTTTTTTATATCCTGTGATAGATTAATTTGGAAATTAAGTTGTGCTGTGTTATGGTTGGATGAATATAATCTGGTATTTAAAGTATAAATAAAATGAATTGGGATTAAAAAGGGAAATAAAAAGGAATTTTCCAATATTTATACTTTATATAAAACTTTGTGGAAAATAGGCACAAGGACAAATTTTCATAAAATTTTTGGCTGAAGGACAACAAGTTTTATTTTTAGGCTGAAGGACAAACTTTAGAAGATAATTAGGCTGAAGGACAATGCTAATACAACTAGCATTTTGTACAATGTAAAACTGGATATGATGCTAGTTATAATTAGCATTTTGTACAATGTTTGCACTGTACAAAATGCTAACTATATTTAGCATTTTCCTTCAGCTTAATTTACTTTCAAAGTTTGTCCTTCAGCCCAAAAATAAAACTTTGTGTCCTTTAGCCTAATTTTTTTTCAAAGTTTGTCCTTTTGCCTAATTCCCTCTAAAACTTTTATTTTAAAATAGTTTTGTGGCTTAAAAAGTTTACTTGGAAATTTATTATAGAATTTCATAACTATTATTTTGAGTAAAATGACTTAAGCAGTTTTATTTTTAAAATGTTTTAAGTATACACTTTTGAGAAAAGTGATTTAAAATTATAAAAAATCTTAGTTTTAAGAAACTTGGCGTTTTCAGACGAAATGAAATATTTGGTTGATTGATTGTTTATTTAATAGTTAAATATCGACTATCAAATCTAGACCCAAATATGACTTTGGAAATTCTAGGAGGAGTACGGGAATTATATGGTACAGTTACCGTTCGAGGTGCTATACTGTACGTATAAACTCGTTCGTTCTTCTAGGACGTTGGTAAGGAAACCCGTCCACTAACGGTTAGGAGGTGAACTCCGATTTTATCTTCGTCTATTTATTTCCTAAAGAACAGGGGGAGAGTTATCCGGGAAATAGCGGACGTTGTTTTGAAGAGACCGGGATCAGATTTGTGATCCGAAAACCACTTCGATCCAACAAGTACGTTTTCGTGATGAAGACAAGAGTCTGGAGTTGAAGATGGAACAGCAAAGTGCAAGGGCTAGTCGCTACTAATCCTGAGGGTGATTCCAAAATGGATGTAGTAGGAATCGTGCCTTCGGTTCCGTTCGAACCCGGAACAGACTTGTATGGATGAATGCTTTCAGAACATCGTGAGGAGGACGGTGAGCATTCTAAGTGATATGTTCTAAAAAGGTAACGCTTAGCCTCGAGCCTCATCAACCGGGAATGACTGAAAATCAGGGGTTATGCAGCAAGGCTAAGTGGGTCGTGCCCATTAGGGAGAGGTCATCCCTGTTTAGATGTTCCTTTTTATTTCGGCTGTGTGGGCGGTTGCTGATCCCAACCACGGGGTGATCTTACTTGGACTATCTAGTAAGGGGTAGTCCGGTCTTGTGTTGCAGGGGATTTAGGGTGGATCCTCGGTACACTGATCTAGACCAGGTACTGTGACAAGTGGTACCCTAGTGCCTAGTCATTAGTTGGAAATCCATTCCCCCTACGCGCCTTTTTCGGTTTTGATTGTAGAACCCACTTTGTAGCTAGTATGCTGGAATTTAATCATGTAACAATTTCAACTATTTTAAGTAGTATCTGTATATAGACACTATTATAATATCAGAGCATTTTGATAAGAAATGTTTGGCTATCGTACGGTAAAAACCCGACATGTTTATTTGTGGCGTGGTCTTACGAGATGCTTTTGATTTTCAAAGGATTTTGAAACTTTAATAATCAGTTTGGATGTATTTCTCTCACGCTGGTATTCTAGCCTGACTCGGGTGTTATTTTATTAGAATGCTTGGGTCAGACCGAGTATTATAGATTACGGGAAAGGATGGTGTGGAGCTCAGGAAGCGAGTTGGATGGCGATACGTACTTCCGTACTTGTTTTAAATATTCCGCTGTGTTGATTAGCTGTGTATTCAGTTTTGTGAGGACATGTTATGATTACGGTCCAGTTGTGTGTTATAAGTACTCTGATGATGTATTGTATAAACAGATTTGCTTTTGTGTAAAGATCAGCTATTATCTATTATATTTTATTCCACTGTGATGGTTAGATTCTGTTGTTGTGTTGTTTTCTTTCTTCTACCTCCTTCTTCTTCTAATCCTGATGGTTCGATTTTTTTCGGGTATGAGAAATCGGGTCATCACAGTTGGTATCAGAGCTTAGGTTAGCGATAACCTAGGCTTTGGTGGGGGAAATTACTCACTAGAATAGAGTCGGAAGTACTCTAAAATGAGTTTGAGAGTAATAATAGATATGAAAGCGTATTTGTTAGTGAATATAAAAATTGTTTTTATACTGTGTTGACTTATCGGTTGAGTGTTTATGAATTCTGGTCGGTACGGGAAGTACAACCGTATCGATAGGGGTTTCTAAACTCTTAAACAAGATAAACCAACATAGTATTGTTTTTAAAGAGGGTAAATAAAATAATTTTACCCAAAATTATATTTTGATATGAAATAAATAATTTTCTTAAATTATTATATATATTTGGAAGTTTGGTTGTTAATATTGTAATCAAACAAGAATCTAAATTTGAAATGGTTTATATTTATAACCAAATAGAATTATATAAGTATGATTTATACAAAGGAGTATAACTAAAATTTGATTTAAACCAGAATTTAAATCCTAGAAATTTTGAAAGGTGTTTTAAATGAATTTAAACAAAAAGGTTTGGGAATTTAAAATCTTGGGAATGTTTGAAATGTTTTTCAAAGTGTTTGAAGGAAATAATGGAGTATTATTTTAGGAAATATTTTTGAATGAAAATTGTTTTGAAAGGAATTTGTGGAAGTATGGAAGCATTGAACTCACTTCAGTCGCTGGGAAATAATCTTGATGATGATGGCCACATCATCAGTATTCATTTTCGAGTTTCTAAAGTGATGGATTGCTACCGTGGTGATTGGTTATGATATTTGTTTGGACTTGTCGGGTATTCAAGTTGTTTTAGAAATTTCAAAAGGGAAATTGTTTTAGTAAAAAAAAGTGTTTGGAATCCGGAGATTTGATTTGATATACCAAGTGGGTATGTGTTGATTATTATTTCGAAATGGATTTGAAATGAAACCGGGCAATTGAATTCTGGGAATTCTATTTAAATAATGTGAAAGGTTAAGATGAAACAACTATTGAAATTATAGTGAAGTTGATTTAAATAAGAAAGGAAAAATGAAAATTTAATCCTGGAATTAAAATTTAACTTGAATAAGATATATTTGAATTTAACTTAAGATAAGTTAAATAAAATTGAAATTTGAATTGAATTAAATTGGAGATAAAGTTGAAATGTAAAATGATTATAATTGTGGGTTATGATTGAGTAAGGAAAATTTATACCCTTAAGTTATTAAGTGATATATATATATATAATTATATAATCTGGAATTGTGATTATAAGATGAAAATGACTCAAATGAGCAATATAAGCTTTTAAGTGAATAAGTTGGTGAACTTATAAATAGAGAAATGGATTGTGAAACCAGAATAAAATGGATGGTATTTTATGGAAAATTCAAAAATTTAATTTGTATGGGGAAATAAAATTGGATCGAATTGGATTTAATTTAAATCAAAGTACTTGAGTTGAATTTGGACTGAATTGAAATCAAGATTTAGTTGGGTTATAAATAGTATTGAAGGGAATTAAATTCTTACTTAAATTAGTAAGGGAATGGTATGAATTTAAATTGGCTAAATAAAATTTAGTTAGACTTGAATTAAATTTGGGTAAGAATTGAATTGAGAGAAAGTTTAATTTAGTTGAAATGATATTGAATAATTAAATTTTCAATTAACTGAATTCAAAAGGAATTGTATGAAGATGAATTTAGCGTAAGCTAAATTAAATAAAGAGAAGTTGAAGATGAATCTAGGGTAAACTAAATTAAATGGAATTTGTATTGGAATGGATAAAATCTTGGTAGCTTGTTAAAAATTTGAAAAGTAAAGTAAAACCCAGTTCTGGTATTGAATATATTGGAATGGGTTGGAATCTAATTAATTGGATTTGTATATAAATGCAAGTGGATCATTAAAGAAATGCAAATATATCATATTGCAAATAAAATTTGATTGTGAATCAATTTGGAATTGGATTGAAGTAAATTGATAAAAGTAAAGCATATGTTATCATATTGAAGTAAAAATGAATTGGTTGTGGTGAATATGAATTGTATATAGTAAACTTGAATGTAAATCATTCGAGTGGAATAAAATGAAGTTTGAATTTGTAAAATAAATTAAAATGATGTTGAAACCTTGTGATAGCCTTTAAAATATGGTATACATGTCGACTGTAGGGGAAGCTAGGAACCAGCGATTGTAGTCGTTTCAGGTGCGGTTTTCGAGTCGAGCATTGGGTCGAGCTTGAAGAGATTTTGGTTGATTGATGTAGGCGATGTGGGCTTCGTCGTAAGGGTCTCCGATCGAGCTAGTTATCGCCATGGTGGTCGTGGATTTTCGCGAGAGGATGGCGACGGTGGGTTCGGCTATCTAGAAGCGAACGCGATAAGGAAGAGAACGAGCGGCCCGATTTCTTTCTTTTGAAGCAACGATAGATTGGTTAAAATAATTAATAAAATTAATATTTGTGTTAAAATATATATATATTCAAACTTTAAAATAGCATATCTTTTGCATGCATAGTCAGATTCCGACGAAACAAGAAGTGCCGGAATCGCAGCGACGAGCAGCACGCTGTAGTGTAGATCTAGAGTCGTTTTGAGCAAGTGAAAATTTTGCATTAAATCGAATGTGCTCGATTTAATGTAAAATTTGAACGCTCGACGTTTTGAACTCAAGGTGAGTTAATCTCACTCACATCTGAAATGCCATTTAATTTAAATAGTTAATATTTAAATGATTGAGTGATTGGTTGAATATGAATATTAATATCAGTCTGGATTGATATTTATTTGTTATGCTAACATCTGTGGATCCAGGGAAACAGGTTGGAGGGATCTAACTGGATTCCTCACAATATAGAAATTATTTTCATAATTGGTGATGTATTTTTTTTAATTCCTGTGATAGATTAATTTGGAAATTAAGTTGTGCTGTGTTATGGTTGGATGAATATAATCTGGTATTTTAAGTATAAATAAAATGAATTGGGATTAAAAAGGGAAATAAAAAGGAATTTTCCAATATTTATACTTTATATAAAACTTTTATTTTAAAATAGTTTTGTGGCTTAAAAAGTTTACTTGGAACTTTATTATAGAATTTCATAACTATTATTTTGAGTAAAATGACTTAAGCAATTTTATTTTTAAAATGTTTTAAGTATACACTCTTCAAGCGCAAACCTAGTAATGCGGGGAAGTACGCTCCAGTTGAGATGGCCCCTGACTTAGTTGATGATGTCTTGATTCCTCCTCCCTGTGTCATTGAAGCCGGAAAAGAAGTTTGGAGTAGCTACCTTGTGGGGTTTTTTCTTGACAAGCCTTTGCCATACTCTGTAGTTATATCCACCCTGAAGAAGTACTGGAAATTGAAGGGAGCGATTAAGGTTCGTTCTAATGGCTATTTATTCTTGTTTCATCTAGCATGCGAGGAAGACAGGACACACATATTGCAAGGAGACCCAATAGTTATGCGTAACAAATTATTTATAATTAAACAATGGGACCCTTATGTTGGGAATGCCTGTGCCTCTATCTCGTCAGTGCCAGTGTGGGTTAAATTCTCCAACATCCCATTGTTTGCCTGGTCTCACTGCGGAATTAATTGGTTAGCAAGTAGGGTTGGAAAACTCGTATGTATGGATGAATCTACTGAAAAATTGGACAGGCTGTCATTTGCCAAGTGCTTAATCGAAATCAAACCTGATCGGTGCCTCATCGACTCTTTCCCTGTTCAGCTACTAGATGGAGGAACTCAATTAATATACGTTGATTATCAATGGAAGCCTAATATTTGTTCAGACTGTCGAATATTTGGCCACTTGGAGGCCAATTGTGAAAAGAAATTGTCCACTGTCCCCTTGGACAAGGCTACAACGAGGAATCCTGCTACAGAGGCTACTGTCCAAATAATCAAGGAAGATAGAGTAAATAATGGAATGATATCCAAGCGAAGGAAGCAAAAATGGCAATTAGTGAGCAGGTCAAGAAAAATGAAGTCCAAAATTGACGTATTGAATAATCAGCAACTTGAAGAAGGAGAAATTGATCTCTCTGCAAAGACCAATAGGCTGGACGGAATTGAAACTGAGGAATGTAAAATTAGCAAAGGGGTTGATGTTGTTTCTCCTGATCAGGGGAACTTAAACATTCTTAAAAACCGTGAAATTCTAAAACATAATGAATTTCACATCCTATCTGTAATGGAAGGGAATGACACTATTGAAGGTGAAAATGTGACTGGTGAAAGTGATATATCTAATGCAATAATAACTGAAGTTATGGTCAATGAGAACGAGACTGGGATAAGTAACTCTGAAATCTTGCCTGCTGTTGAAGTAACTGGTAATCCTAGATCATCTGAAAGCATCGTACCAGATTTTGAACTTCCATCCCAATCTAATAAAAACAACCAAGCAGCTAACAACAGTGAAACCATTCCCACATCAACCACTGTACTGCCTAGTTCTCCTTCTGCATTATCCAATAACATCTCCTGTGCCACTAATCAAAAACAAAAAGACTTTTATCACCGATCTGAAGCAGCAGTATCTGCTGCTTTTCTCCTTGATTTAAGCAAAACTTCAATGCCCAAATCTCTCCCAACCACTATCCCTCAATCCAATATCAACCCTATCAACAACGTCAATCTGGTATCTCTTCCTATTCTACCTCCTTCTGTTCCTACGAATCGCGCTGATTCTTCATCTGCAAAAAACCAATCTCCTCTCCCTCTGGAAAAGCATGTGCATGCTTCCCCTGTGCACGTGCACAGCCATAAAGATTCCAATACTAACTCAGGAAATTCAACTTCTCAGAACTCTGGTGTAGCTGAATCTGATCCAATTCTTCCCTATGACCCCATACCAGCTCCCAAAGCTTGGATGCCCCCTCCATCTGCCCAGCTCCTCTCCACGTTAGGCCCATCCAATAATAATCCAAACCAAATCGTAATGCAAAATGTCAGGGCTATGCCGTTAAACTCCAGTCAGATAAAAAATCTGAAACAAATGACTGAACTGGATCTCAACCCCCCAGCTGGAGCACAACTATCGTCTCCAATTCCTGAACCCAATGTTCAATCATCCCCCCTCACTAGAGGTGGCAAGAAGAAACTTCAACAAAAACAATTGGTTGTTTAATGATGAACAACATAGGTGCATGGAATATTCGTGGTGCCCACTCGGAAATAAAACTTAACCAATGCAAGCAAATTATATCCACCCATTCTTTGAGTCTTTTTGCTATCCTTGAAACAAAACTTAATGCTACACTATCTTCCAAAGCTGCTACGATCATTAACCCATCATGGAAAATGATAAATAATCTCAGTGAAGCTCCCTACGGCAGAATCCTTATCCTATTTAACCCCTCTATCTTCCAACTAAACCCTATCTTATCTACTTCGCAGCTAATCCACTTTCACTGTATCCACCTTTCATCTTCTACTTCATTCTATCTTACTGTCATCTATGGCCACAACTCTGCTCAAGCTCGTCAGTCTTATCTTTCTCTCCTCCCTTCATTACGTCAAGAAACTCACCCGTGGTTAGTCATAGGGGATTTAAACTGCTCCTACCTCTTATCTCATAGACAAGGTGGGAACCCCTTGTCTCACTGCCAAATAAGACCCCTTAGCAATGCTATCTCTCTATCTAATCTTATTGAACTTACCTCTGTTGGTGCCAACTTTACTTGGAATAACTCTAGTAGGCAAACCCCGCGTACCTTTTCCAAAATTGACTTCACCTTCTCTAATCTCAATGCTTTTACAAAATGGCCTCATATGTATAATCTTATTCCAATGCCTGGCTTATCTGACCATTCTCCTCAAATCATATCCTTTGGAACTGCTGTGGCAAAAAGGAAAACTAATTTTAAATTTTTTTAATGCATGGGTTCAACACCCTGACTTTTTTCCAATAGTAAGAAAGGCTTGGACAATGAAATTCTTTGGTAACCCTATGTTTATTTTGCAGAGTAAACTGAGAGTGGTCAAATCAGAACTAAAAGCGTGGGCTCTGGGCAAATTTGGACAAGGTAACTTAGCTTCCTCTACTCTTTCTAAGGATCTGCAACTCATTCAGGAATCGATGATGAAAGACCCATCAAATAGTGAGCTGGCGAATACTGAAGCAATTGTTTCCTCCCAACTATTTGAAGCATTAAGAACTGAAGCTGACATGATTAAACAGAAATCTAGGCTCAAGTGGTTTAAAGATGGCGATAGAAACTCTGCTTTCTACCACTCCTCCCTCAAAGCAAAGCAGACTCAAGAGTTAATTAGTACCCTCATTGACTTAAATGGTGAGTATATAGTGGACCCTGTCCTTATTGATGAAATGCTCCTCGATCACTTCAGTAAAATGCTTGGAAACCACAATCAATTCAAACCATCTCTTGAGCTCCTGGATTCTATAGACATTCCTAGAATATCTTCAGCAGACAATGCATTTTTAAGCACTGAAATCACTGACACAGAAATCAAAAATGCTCTCTTCTCCCTGAATGCTAATTCCGCTGGAGGTCTTGATGGATTCAACTCATATTTCTTCACCTCTTCTTGGGAAATAATTGGCCAAACATTCACGAAGGCAATCCACAATTTCTTCAACAAGTCTAAGATGATAGGGTCCATCAACGCTACGAACATTGCTCTAATCCCTAAGGTGAAGAACTCTTGTCATGCTTCTGACTTCAGGCCTATATCTTGCTGTAATACTATTTACAAGTGCATCTCGAAAATAATAGCTAATAGGCTCAAATCTGTTCTTGATAAAGTAATCTCTTCTAACCAAACAACATTTCTTAAAGGCAGGAGTATTCTTGATAATGTAATGATGTCTCACGAATTATTGAGAGGATATAACAACTCCCATGTTTCCCCCAGAGCATCGTTCAAGCTCGACATATCGAAAGCTTTTGACTCCTTACAATGGGACTCAATAGTTAGAATTATGGGATTAATGAATTTTCCCAAACACATTGTTGCTTGGATTCACTGCTGTATCTCTACACCAAGGTATTCCCTGATGGTCAACAGCTGTTCTGTTGGATTTTTCCAGGGGAAACAAGGTATCAGACAGGGAGACCCACTCTCCGCGTATTTATTTATTATTGTGATGGAGATTCTAACCCAAATTCTTACCCATCTAGTTCATGAAGGCAGATTCATCACTCACCCTAAATGTAAGAATCCGCTTATCACATCTTTGACGTTTGCTGATGATTTGGTCATATTCTTCAAGCCTAATATGATGACAGTTACCTCCATCATGCATGGACTAGACAAATTCTACAAAATAACTGGGCTAGCTATTAATCTAGTGAAATCTGATTTAATGATAGCTGGTGTGGACCCTGAGTTAACCTCCGAAATCACCACCTTCACTGACATCCCTTATAGAACTGAAACTGCTTCGTACCTTGGGCTTCCTTTAGCAAAATCCAGAATTACATTAGCTCAGTGTATTCCTCTTTATGACAGAATAACAGCCAGGATATCGAATTGGACCAACAGACTACTTAGCCAAGCTGGTCGGCTAACTATAATCAATTCCATCATCTCCTCTATGACAGTGTATTGGTCGAGGTCATTCATTCTTTCTTACAAGCTCCTCAAAATGATAAGGTCCGCCATGTCTAACTTCTTCTAGCACGGGTCTATTACTGCTAGGAAGCTATCCCCTTGTGCCTTCTCCAAACTTGAGAGACCTAAGTCGAGGGGAGGTCTGGGAATTAAAAACCTGATGCTATGGAACCGTGCTGCAATGGTGATGCACATTGACAACCTGCTTAACCATAAAAATTGCTTATGGGTTAACTGGTCTTACAAATATATAATACGTAATAAAAATTTCTGGACTATGGATATTCCTCAATCCTGTAGTTGGACCTGGCGTAACTTGCTCAAAATCAGATCTGACATCCTCCCTTATGCAAGAAGTCGAATTGGTATAAATGGTCGTCAATCTTTCTGGCATGACCCATGGACTAAAGAAGGGACTATTCTTAATCACTGTCTCACCTTCAATCAACAAATTCAATCTGCCATTCCCTTATCCGCTCTGGCTTTGGACTGTATTTCTGAAGGCAAGGTTGATCTCCCATATTCCAGTAACCAGTCTGTTCGAACCCTATGGAATCAGCTGCGTGGCACTAAAGTTAATTTATTCCCAGATGATGGCATATCTTGGTCATGCTGTAATAACACTTTTATGATTGGTGCATTGTACAAGAAAATTATCAGCCAGTACAACACTACCCTTCTCAGCTGGTACAAACGAATTTGGCTACAGCACAACTCTGAAGGTCAGAACTTGATGTTATGGAAGTTATTTGGCAATGCTCTAAAGACAAAAACTAAGTTGAGGCAGCGTGGGTTAATCATTGATACAACTTTTTTTTTCTGCCAATCTGCTGACGAGGACATCCTTCATCTTTTCTTCAGTTGTTCGTATGTTCACAGGTTGTGGAGCTGGATCATCACTGCCATCTCTGGTAGGACACCATCTAGTGACAGTGTGGAGGAATGGAACATCATATACAAGGCAACAAGATGAAGAAGTGAATCAACATATGTTTTGCTATTTACTCTGAAGACATTCATAGTGATAATTTGGGAGGAGAGAAATGCTGTTATTTTCAATGACAGAAGGAAATCAGATATGCAAATGAAACTCAGCATCATTGGGAAAATGAAACATGGGATTCTTGCCTCTAGCCACCAATTTGAACCTGGTTTTATGTTAGCCCTCCAATCTCTTTAATGTCTACTGTTGGTGTTGGTGTTTGTGTTGTGTGTGTTTTTCTTTTCTTCTTGTTGATATGCATGTATTCCTTGTTCTCTTGTTCCTCTGTTCTTCCATGCCTGCATCTGTGGGTTTGTTTCCTTGTAGTTCTTTGATCTTGGTATATCAATAAATGGTAGGGGCCCATTCCAACCCCGCTGGCTTTGCCAAAAAAAGTATACACTTTTGAGAAAAGTGATTTAAAATTATAAAAAATCTTAGTTTTAAGAAACTTGGCGTTTTCAGATGAAATGAAATATTTGGTTGATTGATTGTTTATTTGATAGTTAAATAACCGACTATTAAATCTGGACCCAAAAATGACTTTGGAAATTCTAGGAGTACGAGAATTATATAGTACAGTTACCGTTCGAGGTGCTATACTGTACGCATAAACTCGTTCGTTTTTCTAGGCATTGGTAAGGAAACCCGTCCACTAACGGTTAGGAGATGAACTCTGATTTTATCTTCGTCTGTGTATTTCCTAAAGAACCGGGGGAGAATTAACCGGGAAATAGCGGACGTTGTTTCGAAGAGACCAGGATCGGATTTGTGATCCGAAAAACACTTCGATCCAACGAGTACGTTTTCGTGATGAAGACAAGAGTTTGGAGTCGAAGATGGAACAGTGAAGTGCAAGGGCTAGTCGCTACTAATCCTGAGGGTGATTCCAAAATGGATGTAGTAGGAATAGTGCCTACGGTTCCGTTCGAACCCGGAACGGACTTGTATGGATGAATGCTTTTAGAACATCGTCAGGAGGACGGTGAGCATTCTAAGTGATATGTTCTAAAAAGGTAACGCTTAGCCTCGAGCCTCATCAACCGGGAATGACTGAAAATCAGGGGTTATGCAGCAAGGCTAAGTGGGTCGCGCCTATTAGGGTGAGGTCATCCCTGTCTAGATGTTCCTTTTTATTTCGGCTGTGTGGGTGGTTGCTGATCCCAACCGCGTGGTGATCTTACTTGGACTATCCAGTAAGGGGTAGTCTGGTCTTGTGTTGCAGGGCATTTAGGGTGGATCCTCGGTACGCTGATCTAGACCAGGTACTGTGACAGGTGGTACCCCATTGCCTAGTCATTAGTTGGAAATCCATTCTCCCTACGCGCCTTTTTCGATTTTTGATTGTAGAACCCACTTTGTGGCTAGTATGCTGGAATTTAATCATGTAACAATTTCAGCTATTTTAAATAGTATTTGTATATAGACACTATTATAATATCAGAGTATTTTGATAAGAAATGTTTGGCTTTCGTAAGGTAAAAACCCGACATGTTTATTTGTGGCGTGGTCTTACGAGATGCTTTTGATTTTCAAAGGATTTTGAAACTTTAATAATCAGTTTGGATGTATTTCTCTCACGTTGGTATTCCAGAATGACTGAGGTGTTATTTTATTATAATGCTCGGGTCAGACCGAGTATTATAGATTATAGGAAAGGATGCTGTTGAGCTCAAGAAGCGAGCTGGATGGCGATACGTACTTCCATACTTGTTTTAAATATTCTGCTGTGTTGATTAGCTGTGTATTCAGTTTTGTGAGGACAGGTTCTGATTACGGTCCAGTTGTGTGTTATAAGTACTCTGATGATGTATTGTATAAACAGATTTGCTTTTGTGTAAAGATCAGCTATTATCTATTATATTATATTCCGCTGTGATGGTTTGATTCTGTTGTTGTGTTGTTTTTTTTCTTCTACCTCCTCCTTCTTCTAATCCTGATGATTCGATTTTTTTCGGGTATGAGAAATCGGGTCATCACAGTCTTTCACAATTGGATGTACATATAGGTAATGAATTATAAATTGATTTGATCCTTGGTTCTCTAATACCTCAATATGAACCGTTCATATGGAATTACAATATGAATCAATTGAATGTGAATCTCGTAGAGCTCCTCAATATGTTATGGTCGACCGAGTCAACATCTAAGGATCAAGGGGACATGCTTGTTTAAAGGGTGGTGCATCATCTTCAAAAGGTTTAAAGAAGTAGAAAAGAGAAGGTAAGAAGAACAAGAAAAGCAAGAAGAACGATGACAAACGTGAATGTCACCATTGCCACTAGGAAGTTCAGTAAAAAAAGTAACTGTCCTGACTACTTAAAAAATATTAGAGAAAGAAAGCAGAATGGTTCTGCAATTCCATTAGGTACATTTATGATTCAAGTTTTTTTTGTAATCAATAAAATATCTTGGGTCTTAGATACTGGATCTGGAACTCATATATGTAATTCGTTACAAGGGCTTAGGAACTGGCACCATGTAACAAAGGAAGAGATGAGGCTCCAAGTTGCTGATGGATCTATCGTAGATGCAACAGCAGTAGAAGATTATCATTTATGTTTACCTAGTGGAGTAGTTTTGATATTAAATAAGTGCTATTTTGTAAAAGTCTTTATTTGTGGGATTATTTCTATTTCTACATTGTTTGAGATTGGATATTTATTTCATTGTGCAAACAATGTTATGAATATTATTTTGAATGGAAATAAAGTCTGAGATCGTGTTGTTGAAAATGGCATTTATGCGATCAATACTAATAATGTGTGTTATGTGAATAATTCTTCTAACAATATAAATAATAGTTATATTTTGTATTGTAAGCTAGGCAATATAGTGAGAAATGACTACACAAACTAAAGACCGAAGGTTTTCTACCATCACTCGATTATGAATCATTTGCCACGTGTGAGTCGTGTCTCAAAGATAAAAGGACAATGAAGAACTCTTAGGGTTAGTACATAGTAATGTATGTGGCTCGATGCCTGTAATCACCAACGATTACAGTTCTTACTTTGTCGATGATTTCTCGAGACTAGGATATGTGTACCTTATGAAGAACAAGTCCGATGTCTATGAGAAATTTGTTGAATATAAAAATCTAGTAGAAAACCAAAGGGCCTAAGATTAAGATTCTTACAGTACATAAAAGATAATAGGATTATCTCTCTGATTACTCCACCTTATACTCCACAACACAACAGTATGTTGGAGCAAAGAAACCGAATCTTATTAGATACATATCATTCCATCATGAGTAACGTTGTGTTACCTCTATCCTATTGGGGATATGCGCAAGAAATCGCAGTGCGTATGTTGAACTAATTGCCCACTAAATCTATGCCTAAAACACCATATGAGATGTGGTATGGCAAGAAATCCCAACTTAAGTATTTGAAGGAGTGTGGTTGTTTGGTATACGTTAAGAACATTGGTCCGAATAAACTGGAAGCAAGATTGATACCATGTAAATTTATATAATACCCCAAAACTCTATGGGATATACATACTTTCTATAATACCGAGGAACAAAATGTTATTGTTTCTCGACATGCTGTCTTTTTAGAAAAGGAATTTCGATCAAAGGAAATTAACAGCGAAGTTGTTGACATGGATGAGATCCAAGAAGTTAACACTAAGGCCGAAACGGTGGGAGAATAGAGTTCACCCATATACAAAAATGTGCAACCTAATAGAAGGTCTAGTAGGGAATCTTGCGCACCAAAGAGATAGTACAGTTTTCTCGTTGATGGTGAGAAGGAGGACCGTATCTTTGATGATGACACTCCTTTATCTTTCCAACAAGCACTGTAGAGTAAAGACTCTACACTAAAGACTATGCACTCTGGCCTAGAGCAATAAAATCTGAAATGGATTCCATGTACGAAAACAAGGTATGAACTTTGTCAGATGTACCTGAAGGGATAAAACCCATCAGCTACAAATGTATTTTAAGAAAAGCTAAATGCAGATGGAGAAGTAGACACTTCCAAAGCTAAACTAGTTGCGAAAGAATTTCATCAAATTCAAGGTGTCGACTATGACCAGTCCTTTCGACCATGCTTAAGTCCATTCGAATTATGCTGGCCATTGCTGCATTCTATGACTACAAAGTATGCCAAATGGATGTAAAGACGACATTTCTAGCCGTCTATATGTCGCAGTTCGAGGATTTTGTGGTCAGTGGGAGTAAGGGCAGGGCTAGGAAGTTGTTAAAGTCGATTTATGGACTTAAACAAGCTTCAAGAAGTTAGAACAAGTGTATTGATAAGGTAATCAAATAGTTTGGTTTTTATCAAAATCGAAGTAGTTAATATCGGTATCGGGTATGTATCGATCAAGTACTGATATGAGATATTTTAAAATATCATGATAATATGGTTAATATTGGTGATATATCAGACATGTGTAGAACATGTTATAAACTATATTGTACTATTTTACAATGTTATAATGAGGTTATGTTTTTAAATATTTAGATCAATATTGCCAAATTACCATTAAAGAGTGATTGCATATAATTTACAGATTCCAATATGTTTTCCGAGATAATGTATTAAACATAAGTCATAGAATAAGCTTATAAAAATAGAGAAATTCGTATAATGTGCATCTTTATTATTTTAGTCATTTTTATACTATATTCGTTTTTTAAGTCTTCTATATTAGTTTTCAAATTTTTTTATATTTATAGTTTCTTCATTTTCATTTTCACTTAATTTATCAAATAAGTAATGTTGATTTGACATCGATTACAACCCCTAGCCCATTCTTTATCAATTTTTCAAATATACAACTTTAATAGTCTTCAAAATTTAGTTCTTGGTGCATGATAATAACTAATAAAAACAATTTTCATAATCTAACTCACCAATTAGAAACGGTGAACCAAAATATAACTAAAAGGAGAAGTAGCTCTTAGACTATCTAGTTTTTAGTGGTAAAGTCATCACATGATAACACAAATAAAATAATGGAATATATAGAGTTTTCTTTGTTAAAAGATGAATGAAATAGAATTAAAAAAATATGGTCAAAACCAAAAAAAATTAGTGCATTAGGATTTCTTCGTATTGTCATTCACCATATACTGAAAACGGATATTAAGAATGTGAAGATATTTGTTTGTAAATTTATTTTCTCCAAGACATACAACAATGAACGATATTCCTAAAAAAAAAATGGGGATTTTACACTAAATACAGAGTGGTATATCGACAAATATCAGGCAATATATCAATAATGATATTTTAAGCGATATTTTGGAAAAATATCGGCTAAGGAGCAATATGAGATATATCACCGATTTTATCTGATACTAACTACATAAATCAAAACACAGAGGAAGCGTGCGTATACAAAAAGGAACAGGGCAATGTTATCATATTCTTAGTGCTATATGCCGACAATCTATTATTGATTGGTAACGACATTTCATTATTGCATTCGGTGAAATCTTAACTTTCCAACAACTTCTCCATGAAGGATTTGGAAGAAGCGCCTTACTAGGTAAGAGATCTATAAAGATAGAGCTAAGAGGCTGTTAGGATTGTCCTAATCCCTATACGTAGATACCGTACTTAAAAGGTTCAGTATAGAGAATTCTATACATAGAAACGTTTCAACACAGTCTGGAATCATCCTTTCTAAGAAGGATGCTCCTCATACCAATAAGGAGAAAGAGCATATGGAGAGGATCCCTTATGCCTCAACTATAAGATCCATGATGTACACTATGCTATGTACAAGACCGGATGTGGCATACGCATTAGGATGCATAAGCCGATACCAGTCTAATCCTGGAGAAAAACATTGGACGACCATAAAATGTTTACTTTAGTATTTAAGAAATACTCTGGACTTATTCCTCATTAATGGTAATGAAGACCTCCTTATGAAGGGGTATACAGATTCTAGCTTTCAATGTGACATAGATGATAGTAAGTCAGTGTCTAGTTATGTTTTTAAACTTAACGGTGGAACCGTCGATTGGACTAACTCCAACAAGAGATGGTAGATTAATTGACGATGGAGGACGAATACATCGCCCTAAATGAAGCAGCTAAAGAGGCAATATGGATGCGCAAGTGTTTGAGTGAGCTCCGAGTGAGTCTCCTTATAGATAATCCTATGGCATTGTTCTGTGATAACAATATGGCGATCCAAATCACAAAGGAACCCAAAGTACACAAGAAGTCATGACACATTCTTCGGAAGTTCCACCTCATTGGAGAATTCGTTGTGAAGAAAGAGGTCGTGATACAAAGGGCATGTACCAAGGATAACATAGCAGAACCATTCGCTAAGGGTCTAGTTCGATCGTCTCCCGAGAAGCTGATTGAAGGGATGAGATTTAGATTCCATAATTCGCCCCAAGTGCAAGTGAGAGGTTGATAGAGTTAGGAGTTTCCCTAGGGACAATTCTGTAATTTATTGTAAATTAACAAACTCCGTAATCAATTCTCATTCATAATAAAGGCATTTTTTCTTTCTGTTATATATTTGTTATAATGTGCTATAAATAATTAAATATTTTCAATAGAAAATCCATAAATGGCATGTTTATAATAGTAGTTACAAATAGCTGTAATCATGAGTGTTGTATCACAATTTAATAAAGACATCATTTTAAATATTCCTAATCGAGATGTATCGAAATTAGATATCGATGAATCCATTGAGACTAGAGTACGTAATGCTTTCCAAATATTGAGCATTGTATTACACATGACTACCGGGGGGCACCAAGGGGTTACGTACTGATAGTTATTGGATAATTATGGAATGAATCACTCGAGTGTTTTTTGTTGGTTAATATAACTAAGTTCAAACAAAAAATATTGATGTGAATAATTTACACTATTCATGGCACGTCGTCCATCGAGTGGCTATAGTTGGGTCGAGTGGAAATATTGGAAGTGAAACATTATTCACGAGAGGATTTGTCTTCTCAGTTATATGGGGTTAGTATCATGGTTAACTCGGGTGAATTCAAAGTAAAAATCTTTGGCAAGAGTAGTTCGATTAATAATAATTGTTATTATTGAATCAAGGACTTTGTGTTTGGACTATAGAGTTGAATATGGACGTTATTGGAAATTTTATTACAAAATTCCATAAGCCCGAAGTGATATAGTTTTGACGAATATAATTAGTGTAAATAATAGTCATAATCGGGTAACGCTTAACATAGTAAAATTGGATTTTACTGAAACAAAGTAATTAATAAATTTGGCCAAAGTGTCACACCACCTGCTAAGCGAAGTGTCGAATAGTTCGATATTAATTGCTAACCGATTTTACACCTAAAGAGTCACACAACCAAAGCATTTAATACTCCTTTAACCAAATGATTTAATTAATTTGTAATCGTTATAAATTAATTAATATTGATGAGATTTTAATTGTAATATTTTATTTTGATTTGATGAACAATATTAAATATGTTTATAATAGTTATAAATATATTAGTGATATACGATATCGATATGCGTCTAAATTGGATTTAAATGTAATATAATTTATTCGGGCTTTAAGTGGGTCGAAACCCATATGCGGGCAAGTGTATTTCGGCCATAATAGGCCAGGTGGTGTGCGACCATATGATGGCAAGAAGGGCTAGGGTTTTGATTTGATTGGAGGAAGGAATGGGTAAGAGAGAAATGTAGACCTTGATCCTAACTTATCTTTCTAATTTCTCCTCTATATACAGATCTTAACCCACACTCATTTACTATTTTTTGAAGCCTTCATCTACCTCTCTTCTGGATGGAATACATACTCATCCCCTCCTCCATTTCCAAGTTTAAATCAAATTAAATAATTGTCATTCGATAGTTGGTGGTCATAAGTTTAGGAAAGGGCACCTTGCATAATTGGAATCTTGTTCAAGTAGTCAGTCTCCTCGTTTCAATGTGTACTAATATGCATTGGAGATAAGGTAATTTTCTGATATATAACTATATATTAATGTTAAGATAATGTATATATCATATATTGTTTTGTTTGTTAGGTGACGATTCTAGTATATTGGTATATCCTCATACTAAAAATAGTTGTTTATTCATATGCTTATATAATTAAAAATATTTTTTTAACATATATATGCCTTGATACTCATGGCTCAATGTTAAAAAAAAAATGATTTCTTTACTTAAATTAATTTAATATACATTATTTAAATAACCTAAAATTTATAATTTAAATACTACACATTATACTATA
Organism: Allium fistulosum; assembly: GCA_030737815.1. Classification (NCBI taxonomy): domain Eukaryota; kingdom Viridiplantae; phylum Streptophyta; class Magnoliopsida; order Asparagales; family Amaryllidaceae; genus Allium; species Allium fistulosum. The sequence goes on from CM060906.1 coordinate 876,290,017, forward strand.
CAAAATATGTTTTAAAAATTATATATAAATATTTTTATACCATAAATATTTTCTGGCATAAAAATTAAAATTTAATATATATATAAAGATAATTTAAATAATATGTTGTTCAAATCAGTTAAGTAAATCTATAAAATAAATAAATATATCATAAAATATAATTTAAGTTTTATAAAATCATTTCACTCCCGATAAACTTTCGAGTGCAAATTTTTAATATATTAATTAAATATTAATATAAATGCCAAAATTAAAATTAAAATTTTAAATTATAAAATATATATTCAAATATTCAAATGCTTAAATATCATTTAGATTTTTCATAAAATATTAAGACATAAAATTATAATTTAAAAAAAATAATTTTTATGTATAATATTATTATTTATTTCTGACTGGAAATTTAAATTAAATAAATTAGAAAAATAAGTTTTGCCATCAGTATTATTGGGTAAGTATATATATATGTATTATATATTTCATTCATATATATTTTTACACATATATGTTTACTTATTATTAAACTATTTATCAGAATATATATGTATATATTATACGTATAAAAAATAATTTTTTTTTTCGGTTTTACAGCAAAATAAATAATTAAATTTTATAATATATTTTAAATGTTTTCCATATGCACGATAATATATATTCTATAAATTGTGCATATATACGTATATACATACAAACATATTTATAAATTCAAAATAATATATATATATATATATATATATATATATATATATTTATAATATTTTGTATACATAAGTTAAAGCATGTAAGCATACATTTGTGTAACACCCCATAAAAATTAATAAGAGATTAATTAATTAATAAATTAATAATAAGGCTAAAAATTTAAATTTTGTAAATGTTTGAATTTGGCTACAGAAGTTATATTATTGGGTCCGTGGCTATTTTCAGATCAATTTCCATATATATTAAGTTTTGTGATCGGAGCTCAAACGAAAAAGTTATTGACGTTTGAAGTTTTCGAATTTGAATAATATAAATAGAATTAAAATTAAAATTAATAATTAATTCTAAAGTTTGAAATTTAAAAACTAATGGTAATTAAAAACTTGGAGGTTAAGTAAACATTAAAATAATGTTAACATTAATTGAATTAATAAAGAATTAAATAACAAATTAAACGGCTAACAAATCTTCCCAAATACACTCTAGCGGTCGACCGGTACAGTGCTGGCGTCTAGGGTTATTTAAGGCCAAGAACGGTCCAGATTTTATTATTTTAAACCGACTTAAATACGATGGTTCTAGTGACTTCTAACCACTTAAATAGAGCCTAGCACCCTTACTTTTATTCATAAATTACTTCGGAACGTAGGCAAAACTCCGCCAGTCTCTCTTTCTTCACGATTCAAAATTTCTTAAGGTCTTCAAGTAAGGGATTCTAGATGTTAATATTCAGTTTTTAATTATATTCTCCTCCAATCCTTGAATTTCCGAATCTAATATATATACAACCCACTTGTTGTATATTCCTAAAGGAAGAGATCTGGAAAGAGATTTAACTAGCAAGCATGATCAAATCCAAAGGAGAAAGCTAGGAATTACATGTGAGTCGAAATCTTAATTTTTCTCATTTTAGTAATTGTATTGTATAGGTTGGATTTGATATATGCCTTAGGGAATTTTGGTTAAAGAAAACTTCAAATCTAAACCTCTAAATTCCCCTAAAGCAAAGTGTCAATTCTTATTTTATTGGGATCTTAATTATTCTATATCAAAATGGTAGAATTTGTGCAGCTATTAAAATTTTAATATTCTATATTCTATTCAACTTCTCATCTTCTCTTTGATACGATTGAGGGTTTTTAAATATGAATCCTTTTTCCATTTTATATGTGAAAGTTGAATAGAGCGTAAAAGATTGAATTGTAAATTCTATTAATGTTGGTTCTACTATTTTGATATATGATAAGTTTGTTAACTGATTCCATTTTCTTATACAAGTTTATTTGGGATAAGGATACTAGCTAAATTGTATGTTATGGTATAGAGTTAAACTTGTATAAATTGGAAGTTTTGACATTTAACTATTAATATATGGCAAAATCTTCAGATTAGTATATTGGTTATATATATTAGCATATAAATAGCATATAATTAATAACATAATAGATATGCTAGTTATTAGCATTAAAATCCCCTAGGATGGATGAAAGTTAAGAATGAATATGATTAGTGGCAGAATAAAGAATCTTTATTTATAGCCTTAGTAGAATACATTGAGATATATGATAGTATGGTTAGGAGAGTGTAAATTATGACTAAGTTATATGGATGCGAGGTCAGTCAAAACCATATGGAAGCCTGCCCAGCTAATCGAGCTACCAGCATTGTGACTTTGGGGCTGATGTAAGACATCACCTATAATAATTACCCACGGAGGATGGAGGTTAGTCCCAATTTTGTAGGATAAGTCTGCCCAATTAAACTGGCTGCCAGTACCTACGAATAGTCAGACTAATGTGAGACTTCACAGTTGGGCCGTGGGTCATAATTCGTAGGACCTGCTTTGGGAATCATGGGTAGTAAGTGGCTGTCGCGGGGCCTGTCTCCTCCTTAATTAGGAAGTATTAAATGGTCAGGGATAGCATTTAGGAACGGTAAATGGTAATCTCGGAAAGGGTCCGCTTCAAGTTTGAGGTATTAATTGGCTATTGTAGGGTCTGCCTATTCTGAAAAGAAATATTAAGTGGCCTGATGAGATTCCCTGTGATGTCGGCTAGATTGTACTAGTAAGGGGTCCGCCTTGGGTTGGGTATTAAATGATGGGGACCTGCCTAAGATATAAGTATTAAGTGGTCAGAGTCTGCCTAATTCTCAGTGAAAACCTATTAAGTAGCCTAGGTACTTTCTCTTACATTGTTAGGACATGGTTGACGGTAGATGCATGGGAATGGAAATGGCTTTGGGCCTACAGCTGAAAATAAGTTATAGAGATTGGTTAGAAAAGTTTAAGTTATAGGATTGGACTGGGAAAGCCTTCGAGCCTATAGTTGAAGGTATTTATAAAAAACATATTTAAGGAATGTAAGACATATTCTCATCTAAATTATACTGCTCAAGCACTAATATGGATAAACTCGAGATTTTTATTCACTAGGCATTGTTGTTCTAACTCCTTCCTCATTATGAAGGGTCATATGTTGTATTATGTTATGTTTTCTTAGACTTGAGATTTTATAAAATGAGTACTATTTCTAATATTATATTTTATCCTTTCACTGTGAGATTCTGAATGTGTAGATTGATAGCTCTGTATTCTGTTAAATTGTACCAACCAACAACCAGCTTTTGAATGGGTCTAGTATTCGATGGGCCTTTCCTGGGTCAAAAATTAGCTCGTTTCGGGGCGGGTTGTTATAATTTGTATGATATATTTGTGTACTAGATAAGCTAACATGTTGGTTGTAGTGTAAATCCTAGTACTTATACACGGGCATGTTAAATCTTGCGTGGATTGCTATGTTACACACACATGGATATGTATACACACACACATATATATACATACATACATATAATATATATATATATCTTTGTATGTGTTATACATGTATATATATAGTATTATATTGATTACATAATATACAATTATATTATAAATTTAAATAAAATAATGATTTTATTTAAAAGTAATTTAGAAATGTTCTAAAAAAATTAAACTTCATAGGTCCAATAATTATCCAAAATGGTAATATTTTTGAAATTCACTCATTTCTTCCGCTACGTGCTGGCCCACAGATGCAACACAACATTTAAATACCTGAAGACTTCTTCTCCTAAGTGGTAGTATAATTACCCTTTTACATGTATAATTTTTTTTTGGTTGGATGCATCATTTCTTTTCTATCTTTTAGTTCCAACTCGATGCACCACTTTTTTAATGTATCCGCCTTTTGTTCTTGTAGTTTTTGCATTATTTTATAACTTAATAATATGTTTCAATTCATAATATTAGTCTAAAGTAAAATCTTTTAAAAGCTATAGTAAATATGTACATAAATAAAAAAAATACATATAATCATTCTTCTTTCAATATTTTTCCGCAACACAAAAACACATATACAACCTTTAATGGAGTTTCCTCTTTTCGACTCCTTTTAAATACCCCTTTCCAAATCTCCTTTCGACTATTTAAGAATGCATGCATAATATCGTTGGAACTAGCCCGATCTACAGAGAGTGAAATAGAATGATTTTGAAAAGAAAATTCCCTAATCGGATCTTATTGGGCACATGAAGTTTAATATATATATACACACACACACACACACTAGATCCAATCTGATTATTTAAATAAAATCATATTTTATTTGATTTTCTTGATTTAATTAAATAATATACATCGATCAAATTAACTTTTATAAGTTTTTGAATATATTAATATATACTCATGTGTATATATAGTATGTGATGTGCAACATGGCAAAGTGTATGTGGTTAATGTTATACCTAAGTACTAGTGTGATATACATCTACTACGTATACATTCACCATTTGTATATATATTGGTTGTCTCAAAACAATGTTTAAAATATGTTTGTATAAATATAAAATATATAAATTTGAAATTAATTGTGTACATTAAATAAAATAAAATATTAAAATTTGCTTTTGGCTAAGTTAACAAGTTTTAAATTCAAATTTTATATTTAAAATATCTAATTAAGTCTTGGTAAAACATTCAAAATTCAAATCTGGATATTTAAAATATCAATTAAAATATCTTTATTAAATTTAAATATTTTATAATATAATAAACAATAGAAAATAAATATTATGATATATATATATATTGATAGATAAAACTATTTAAAATGTATAAATAAATTATACATGTATTTATTATAAAATAAATATTTAAAAATTATATATATATATATATTAAAATTCATTTTGGCTATAAAAATTATTTTTTTAATCTGAAAGCTATTAAATATAAAGTATAATTAAATGTAAACAACGTTTTAAATATTAAATAAGTTATATATATATATTATATATAATAAAATTGATTCAGCATATATAAAGGCAATATAATTTTAGTAATGTAACTTATATATACACATTTTTAATATAAATTATTAATGAATTTTGATTTTAAAATCATTGAACATATATTAAAAAATCTAAAATTAACTTTAATATGCAAAAAATTATAAAAATACTTATATACATGGCCAAAATAAATTATATATATACACGATTTATACCAGGGCTAATAATCAACATAATGTTAATTTGTTTAATGTAATCCAAAACATATATAATGCCGGCGAGATAATAATCCATATATAAAATTGTTCTATAGATGATCAGAAAACATAGATATAAGGATATAAAATATAAAAATGGAATTATACCTTGAAGACATAGCCCTTGACCGCACCTTGATTAGAGAAATCTCCTAGATTCAAAGGAATCTTTCAACCAACCATGCTAAGGTCAAGTGCACCATTGTTTTACTTTATTTTGATGTTATGCTATAGATTTTTGGCTATGGGGCGGAAAGGGGGAATTGCTCACGACCACAGATGAAGGGAGGAAGAGAGAACAAAAGGTGAGGCATAGGTTAGTTCATATAGAGAGAGAAAGTGAGACAAATTCTTCACTTCTTTTTACTCTTTCTTCTTTTACCAAGTCATTAGATATAGATCAAAATCTATATCTTCTCTACCTTATTTATATACGACCATTATTAGGCCAATAAAAATCTCAAACCCATTCAATAATTAATTTTATTTAATCACATTTAAATGTGTGTCAATATCGTATATCGTATGTGCATATATAAATTTTATATATGCACCTTATTATTTACTAATGACACCCAAAATTACTACTAGCACTTAGAACATCAAAAATATAAATAATTAATATTTCATATATAATTAATTTAATTAATTTATAACACATTATAAACTAATTAGATCATGTAACGTTTCAGAGAATTCACTGATACGGTTGTACGACTCATAGATGTGAATTTAGTTATTAATTAATATCGAACAATATAAACACTAGTATTCACATGCCACTTTAGCTTATGATCATGATGTGCACGTAAATGTGCATGTAATTACATCCATATTTTATCCATTTTTATTTAGATAAATGTCATATTTGGGTATTTTAACATGTTTAAACCAAAATTCAATTATTTGCAAATCACCATATTTTCATCTTCATACAGGGGCAAAATGGTCATTTTTGTGCATGTGCTAATTTGAAAATTTTTACATGGACATTTTTTATGATTTTTTATAGGAATTTGGATGTAAATGGAAGAGGGTTTCATGGAATATATGCATGCACAAGAGAATACAAAGAAATGAAGAAGGAAATAGTTCAAATTCATGATCATGGAGGACCCCACCCACTTACCTAAATCTATAATTAGAAGCTAATGGTCAACTAAGTGGTGGTTAAATCTTCATGCATATTTGATGATGGATTAATTAGAGGCTAATGGTTACTTGGTGGTCACACTTCCTAAAGGGCATTTTGGAAAGCACCCTAAAAAGTGAATTAGGGTTTTATGCATGTATAAATAGTTCACTTATGTACATGTAGATATCTTCTTACTTTTTCAAATTACTTAGAAAATCAGAATGCAAGTTGTAAGCTCAATGTTTCATGAAATAAAAATGGCTTCCTAGCCTCTTTTTTTTCTACATGCTTCTTTTTACTTTTATGTTAATTTTTACTTCTATGCTCTCTTCTTTTCTTTGTTAGTAGATTAGATTTACATTTATGCAAGTAGTGTAGCTTTATTTTTTATGCAAGTAGTTTAGTAGTTAATCTTATTTTCTTCCTTTGCTTATTTTCTATTTCTTTTGCTTTTTAATGTTGAACATGTGTTGATATGATAACACAAATGAGTAGCTAAACCCCTTCAATTTAGGGGTAATGAAGCTCTCAAATATTATGTATTTTCAACATTTCTATGATTTATGGTCTCTTTTATTGGTGCTTCATGAAAGTAGATTTTGATGTAAGTTTATACAAGTGGGTTTGATAGTTTATGTTGCATTTGCAAATAAGCTATTCTTATTCAACATAAACACAATTTACATCATCATTTGCTAATTGATTTTTGATTTTGAAATGAAGTAAAAACAAAATTTGATGGTCTATATTACTAATTACAATAGTAAATAGATCATACTTAAAATAACTTTTGATTTGGCTTCATTTTCATGAGAATTAATAAGTGGTTTATTTGTTGTATTATAGTTTGATGGTTTAAGTTATGTTAATTAATAACATAAATAAACCATACTTATGATAAATGCAACGATTATTTCACTTAATATCAAAAATAGAGATCATAGATTATTTGTTTGTTGATTTACAAATATATGAGAGTGGATTTGTGTCTAAATTGTTTTCTTATCTCATTTTCATTCTAGTTTTAGCTTCATTTTGTTTGTAGTTAACAATCTTCTCTCATTTTGGTCTAATTTGATTGATTAGAAAATTTTAAAATCTTAAAAATTCCCTACGGATCGACCCGTACTCGCCACGTACTAAAATTGTACGCCGTGCGCTTGCGGTTAATTTTATTATAAAAAATTTCGGTGATTTTCTAACTCATAGAATAAACGTCGTTAAACAAGTTTTTGGCGCCATTGCCGAGGAATAGTTTTGATTTTAATTTTCTATTCTTCGAATTAGTTTGTTTGATTTTTATTGTATCTGTGTTTTGTGTGTTGCATTAAAAAAAATTTGCTTGTGTTTGATTTTTGTTTACATATTGTGTTTGTGTGTTGTTTTCTGCTTCTAGTTGCATTTTGCATTTGATACTAAAAAAACTCCACAAACATTTCTCCAAATTTACATTGCATTGCATTGCATTTTATTATACAAACTTGCACATCACACTGTTACATTGTTGTGCACAGCATAGTGCAAATCTGCACTTCTGCCAATCTCTACAAACCTCTCTGATCATCATCAACTTGCTGCCATACAAGCTTCATACAAACTCCATACTGCCAAAACTGCTCATCACATAACTGCTACTGTTCATCGACCACCACATCACTGCATAAACCTCCTCACAACACTCTTCATATCACTTCAACCCATTCATCTTCCTTTCATTCTCTACATTCCCTCCTCTACTAACCACAGACCAAATACTTCAACCCACTGTGCCATAGCCACCTCCTTCAACTACAAACCATCTCATCGCAAACACCTTCTACTGTTCAGACTTCATAGCCACTGTTATCATATTGGCAACAGACCATGCCGCCTTGATTCAACATTGCCAAAAACCCATAGCACCAGTTTTACCATTCAATTCCCACACACTTGCCATCCACCACTGCTAGCTGCTAACAGTTCGACAATCACCAGGCACAGTGTTGCCAGCCCCTCCCTCATATCCAGTCACCATACAACACAATATCATCTCCCAAACCACTTCATACAGCCAGACCACTCCTTAACATCCACCATTCATCATAATCTTCACATACAATTTTCAATCATTCAACCATCACCAACCACAACTGCAGCCAATACATACCTTATCACCCACGATAAACACATACGAACACCTTCACCACTGCCGAACTGAACACACGACACTCATCAACACATTCACATTGCACTTTCACCTACACCACTTCTCCCTGTCACCAAAATCATCATAACACTTACTGCCATAACATACTTCAATGCTTCCAACCACCATCAGCTAGCAGCCATTCAAACATTTTAGTTCATACTTCAGCCATCAACACACCACAAACTACTGCCTCATCTACAACATCAAACCACTTCGCAACTTCAACTCGAACGAGAACATCAGCTACTTCAACTCGAACCACCCAATGAGCTCGCACCCAATCGAACAGCCGCGAATGGCCTGAAACCACTTTGCAACTCCGCAGCACTCCAATGGCCGCTACCTCTTGCTTACTCCACAAACGAACCACTCATGAACCACTAAGTGGAGGTTAAAGCTTCATGCATATTTGATGACGGATTAATTAGAGGCTAAAAAGTGAATTAGGGTTTTATGCATGTATAAATAGTCCACTTATATACATGTAGATATCTTCTTACTTTTTCAAATTACTTAGGAAATTAGAATGCAAGTTGTAAGCTCAATGTTTCATGAAATAAAAATGGCTTCCTAGCCTCTTTCTCTTTTCTTTTCTACTTGCTTCGTTTTACTTTTATGTTCATTTTTACTTCTATGCTCTCTTCTTTTCTTTGTTAATAGATTAGATTTACATTCATGCAAGTAGTGTAGCTTTATTTTTTATGCAAGTAGTTTAGTAGTTAATCTCATTTTCTTCCTTTGCTTATTTTCTATTTCTTTTGCTTTTTAATGTTGAAATTTACATGTGTTGATATGATAACACAAATGAGTAGCTAAACCCCTTCAATTTAGGGGTAATGAAGCTCTTAAATATTATGTAATTTCAACATTTCCATGTTTTATGGTCACTTTTATTGGTGCTTCATGGAAGTAGATTTTGATGTAAGTTTATAAAAGTGGGTTTGATAGGTTATGTTGCATTTGGAAATGAGCTATTCTTATTCAACATAAAAACAATTTACATCATCATTTGCTAATTGATTTTTGATTTTGAAATGAAAGTAAAAACAAAATTTGATGATCTATATTACTAATTACAATAGTAAATAGATCATACTTAAAATAGTTTTTGCTTTGGCTTCATTTTCGTGAGAATTGATAAGTGGTTTATTTGTTGTACTATAGTTTGATAGTTTAAGTTATGTTAATTAATAACATAAATAAACCATACTTATGATAAATGCAACAATTATTTCACTTAATATCAAAAATAGAGATCATAGATTATTTGTTTATTGATTTACAAAAATATGAGAGTGGATTTGCCTCTAAATTATTTTCTAATCTCGTAGTTTTTAATCTCATTTACATTCTAGTTTTAGCTTCATTTTGTTTGTAGTTAACAATCTTCTCTCATTTTGGTCTAATTTGATTGATTAGAAAATTTTAAAATCTTAAAAATTCCCGGCGGATCGACCCGTACTCGCCACGTACTAAAATTGTACGCCATGCGCTTGCGGTTAATATTATTATAAAAAATTTCAACGATTTTCTAACTAATAGAAAAAACATCGTTACATAGATCATAAAAATTAATCTCTATTGAGTTGCATCCCTAAGTTCCACTACTGCATCATCATAAGTTTATACGATCATAAAAATAAGGCCCTACTTTATTGATTCTATCGTAGTCCTCTTCGTAATCATATTTAATCACATAAAACCCATTATCTTTGGAATATATTATAAACTAACCCTTTGGTTTCCATACTCTAGTGTATGCTTTGAAATAGTGGGAATATGACTTCGATCCAACCACATGAATTTCCATTGCATTATCATATGTATTGAAATAGTGGTAATACGACTTTGATCCAACCACATGAATTACAATTGCATAATCCTATTGTTTCTTAGCTTTTTCTACCACATCATTTGTCATTTTTGCACCGCTTAAGTTATTTTTCTCTGTCGGTCTAGAGAATTTGTGCGAAGCCATCATAAGGATCTGGACCTCCTTTACTACATTTATCCATGGGCATACCATCGCTCCACTATTCATCCATACGTTGTTGCCCTAGTTGGTCACTTTAGATTTGTTCCTGGTCCCATTAAATGTGAGTCCCTGTTGCTCTGCACGAATGTGTTGCCCTTATTTGATCTATATGAATTGTCTAATTTCGTTTGGTTGTTTTTCTTCAGAGATCCTTCATTATTGCCTACTTGTCTCTGGAGACGCTTCAATCTCCTTAATGGAACTTGCGTGAAGACATCAGCACCTATATTGGGAGGAATTTAGGCTAAAAGTGTCATCGTTAAAGGGAGAATTGAGGCCACAGTTATGGCGGTGAGGGTTTTGAGAAGCCATGGCTAGCAACTCAAAAGGTTCTACATACTTGGTATTATAATTCAAATATTATTTAAACGACATATATTACAAATCTTTTGTTATTAATTTAATAGTGTCATAATATTTTCTTTTATTGTAAGTCCATGTATTATACTTATTTTTATTAATATTACCATATACTTTGTTCTAATGATATGTAATATCTAATGTCATTTTATGGTCGGTCAACCTACTTCCCATTACAATCACGATGCTATTTTAACATTTTAGAAATCATTTCGCATCGAATGAATCAACAAAATTTTAGCAGCACTTCTCCTTATTCCTCATATCACATACCAGTGCACGTACACATAGAATAAAAAGGAAGTACCACTCAAAATTTTATTAACCGTTTTAGTTGAAATGATTTATGAAATGGAAAATATCGGTGCATCTATAACTTATCCAATATAAGAACAATTCCGAAAAATATTGTAGCAGATGAATATCAAATTCCATTTTCAAGAAAAAATGAACATCTCTATAATGATCATATATAATACCTGCCCGATGAGGCCAAATGTAATGTAAGGTCGAAAAAATAAAATTATAACAACTATTGAACTGAAAATTAAATAATATAATTTTTTAAATTGGATTTAATTAAAACTAAATTATAATAACTTTGAAAATTAAATTTAAATTATATAACTATTATAATTAAGTTATTTAATATCTATTTAAATTATAGAAAGGTTACATCTGCAACAACATTACAATTAGCAAGTATTTAAACATCAAAAATGTATTCTAATTTTTCAAACTTTTTAAACCATAGCAATTCATATAGTATCGGCTATGTAGTAAATTACTAATCACACCTCCAAAATCAAGTTGGTATGAAGGAGATCTGACATTTGGAAAGGGGAGCTTAAGTGAGTTAGAACAAAAGTCATATCAAAGTTTAAAACCAAAGGTACACACTTAACTCATTTACAAATCTCTCCACATATTTTGAGTTTAAAACCACTTTTGGAGTTGATACAATTCAATTGTTCATAAGAAATGTTCGTTCTAAAATAATTATTGCTCGATATCATATTCTATAAATTCATCATAGTAATAACATTGTGGGTTTGAAAATAGATGGTCTTAGTTCTTTAGTTAAGTAAAAAATGATTATTTTTGAAAAGGGGGTATTATACACTAATAGAATAAGCTAGTGTAAAGAATAAGCCTTTCCAATCTATTCCATTATACAAGATTAAATCTACATATTTTTCAAATCTAAATTACATGCATGAACTTGAACCATGGAAACCTATCTCGCACTTTAAACGTATTCACACTCAATGAATTTGAACTAATAACACTTTTGTAATTTGCAAATTCAACAGTTTTGACAAGGCTTATTCAGAGTATGATACTTCGAAATATATTAGCATGACCAAAACCTAACACTTTTGTTTCCTACTATCATTTTTGATAATACTCCAAATCTTTGAAGTAATAATTATAATTCTAGAACATGTTTGCGCACCAATAAGCTAACGCTAATATTATAAGTTTGTTCTAAATTGTTTCATTGCAAGGGACAATGTCAATTAGAAAAATATTATAGAAGCCTTGCACTCGATGAGCACCAAAAGTACCAAAGGCAATAATTGAGTTCGTTATAAGTTATAAGCGTGCACAACCATGCCCTCTTCTCACATGATAGACTTACAGTCAATATCCATGATGCATTGCAGGGTCTACTTACTGCGATCAAATCTCAACCTAAGCTATTCATTGGTTCAAGAAAACCGTCTCTACGTTATTTGATAATTAGAAGAGTGAAAGGGAAGAATCATCTAAAACAGTAGAGGTTTATAAAAATTCAACGCATTAAATGGATGTGATGAACCAAATAATAATAATGATGTAGTTAATAAGGAACTAAGACGATCTTTAAGAATTAGTTAAAAATATTTTGTAAGTTCTAAGATAATATTTGAGTTCAAAAAACATATTTTAGTACAGAAAAATTATACGAGTTTTTAAAACATCTTTTGAGTTTAAAATTTTAATTTTCGAGATCAATAAACAATATCTAAGTTCAAAAATATTATTTAAGTTCAAAAAACATTATATGGTTTACAATTCATTGTGTAAGTTTGAAAACATATTTTTAGTTCAAAAATATTATTTGATTTTAAAAAACATTTTTAAAGTGAAAAAAACATTTTATATGGTTAAAAAACATATTTTGAGTTTAAAAAATATCAATAAAGTTTAAAAATAAATTTTGAGATTATTGTTTGAGTCAAAAAAATGTTGTTTAGTTCAAAAAACAATATATGAGTCTGGAAACCAATTTTTAGTTAAAAATTAAATTTTTGAGTTCAAAAAGTAATATCTAAGTTCAATAAACATTATTTGGTTTAAAATTCATTGTGTAAGTTCGAAAAACATATCTTTAGTTCAAAAAACATTATACGATTTTTAGAGACATTTTTAAAGCGAAAAAAACATTTATAAGGTTCAGAAACATATTTTGAGTTTAAAAAACATTAATTAAGTTCGAAAAACTTTATTCGAGTTTACAAAGTAATATTTGAGATTAAAAAGCATTTTTTAGTTCAAAAGTCATTATATGAGTTTGAAAAACATTTTTTTAGTTTAAAGTTTAAAATTTAAAATTTGAGTTTATAAACATATCTTGGTTCAAATAACAGTATTTAAGGTCAAAAACATCATTTGGTTTCAAATACATTTTGTAAGTTTGAAAATATAATTTTTTGTTCAAAAAACATTATTTGATTTCAAAAACCTTTTGAAGTGCGAAAAACATTTTATAAGGTTATAAAATATATTTTTAGTTTAAAAAACATTATTACCCTAAAAAACTGTTTGAGTTAAAAATACATCGTATACCGGCCAATTCAATCTTTTTTTGCCACATTGATGATAGGATAATTAGAAGATTGTTGTTACACATACTAGCTTCAGTTTCAACCAATTTAACCTTAAAAAATATTTCTTGGTAAGAACCCTAATTTAAATCTCAGTAAATCAAGATAAATTACCTGCATGCAAAATAAAGATATGAAAGTGGTGCGGTCTGATATTGACGTGGTCTTGCTAAAGACACGATGGTAGTGGTGGTTGGTGTTTGTGGAGCAGAAGAGTGGCACGTTGACTAGTGGTGGAGTTGTAGAGGTGGTATTTGCGATCGATAGTTGAAGCCGATAAGGAGACACAGTCGATAGTTGAATTCGATGCGAAGATGCAAAGTTGTGGCTAATAGTTGAAGTGGATGAAGGGAAGCAAAGATGCATGTGGAGGTGGAGATGAGGAGAGCAGGTAGGGTTTTTTTATTTATATCCGAGATTTTTTTTTTGGTTTGGGGTAGCGGGACTAAAGAGGGAGAGAGATAATGATTGAGTTTCTATGGACAAAATGTTGTGACAATGGCGTCGGAGAGGGATCGGAAAATACCTTTGCCATTCTAACGCCATTGTCATTGGTTGGATAAATATGTAGACTGGCATTAGAAAGTATCGATGTCATTACGACGCCACTTAACCAAAAATATTTATGACGGTGGAAAGACATTGAGAAATACCGACGTCTTTCCGATGCTATCATTATTTTGGTTGGATAAATAAATAAGGTCAGAATATTGTCGGAAAGTACCGACGCCATTCCGACGTCACTATTCTGTTTTCTGACTTTCCGACGCCTCTCCAATGCCCCATCTTTTGGCACCAGAACAGCATTAGAAATTTTCATTATTATTTTACATATCTTCTAGGAGTGAAAATATGTAATAATAATAATAATAAATAAATAAATAATAATTAAAAGTAGATTATATATATGTGTATATAATGTATATGGTTTAAAGAAAATTTCTCATGGCCATACTTAAGTATGTATATGTGTGTGTATACTTATACACATACACACACACATATATATATATATACATATATATATATAAGTTTTCAGATTAAATTAAAATTATATTTATTTTATACATACAAATTAAAAAAACATGCTTTAGTTTTTCGTATAAAAAATTCTTATTGGTTTAAAAAAATGAATTGATTTTTTTCACTTGAATACGTATATTAATTACTGGTTTTACAATTTTTACCAGTAATTAATATACGTATTCAAGTGAAAAAAATCAATTCATTTTTTTAAACCAATAAGATTCCTTTTAAGTATGTTAATTTTTTTAATATTGGATTTAGTCAAAGCAAGTTTAAAATTTGAATTACAATACATACATATAAATATATGTATTTAATAATATATTATATATATATACTTAAATATATTTTATTTACCCTTTACATATACATTAATTTTCTGAGAACAGAAAAAATTATTGCTGAAAATAATAATATATTTACGGCTGAAAATACACACACACGCACTGACTCCTATATACATATATTATTACTCATCATCATCATGTTATAATCCTGATAATATTCCTTTATCATAACCATATATCTCAATGGTTATATATACATTTGACATTTATATTTGTATACACTAAGTTATTGCAAAATATTTGTTTTTCATTGTTTACAATGTAAATGTGACCATATGATGAGTTAAACATGAAAAATTAGAATTAAATTAACTAAGATAATATATATAATATATATACATAAATTTAAATCATAACATACAAATAAATACACATAATTCTTTCAGATAAAAATGGATTAAATTAAAATTAAAACAACAAACTCCTTTATTAACAATCGCTAAATATGAGTAAGTGTCAATAATTTATTCATGTGAATACAAAATAATATATAGTACAAATTAACAAAAGGAAATTATTTTGAATATTTTTTTTGAAATTGTACTTTATATATAACATGTCACTAGGACGACATATCACATTTCAATAAACGTTCGAATCACGCTACACAAGTTTTGAACTTGTGACCTCTCGCACCAAAGCCAAATCACTTAACCACTTGGACAATCATGCTACGTAAGTGGTAGAGTGGCATTGCTGCCACGATCCACTGAGATCCAGCCCTTAGTCGCATAGATTATCTAAAAAAAAAAAGAAATTTTGAAATTTCTTATTTTACCCTGTTGTCAATGCACCATATCCAACAATAGTGATTTAATTTAGTAAAGGTTTTGAAAAGTTTAGAAGTTAAATTTTATAATAAAATGAAACATTACATTTCCTTTTATGGTATTATATAAGTTATATATACATTTTTACCAAAGTTATAAAATATAGATATTTATATTTTTTTACCAGGTAAATGTCTAGAAGGGACGACTTTGTCCCGCCAACCATGTCCATACACGGGGCAGCAGAAATAAGTGGCCATCAAATTTTTATCCCATAAAGCCATGAAACAAAAAAATGATGAAAAACTGTGAGGAGAGAAAAAAATCATGGGAATCAGTAGTGCAACACACATAAAATGCAGTCAAGAGTTTGAGACGAGCCTAAGCATCGTCGGAGTGGTAGAGGCAAGGGCGGCAATGACAGAGCACAATCGAGGTACAATAAAAACCATAATCCCCATCATAATGTTTAATTTAGTAAAAGTTTATGATGCTTGCTAAATTTTATGGTTATTCTTATTCTGAAGCTTTGATAGAATTTTTTTCAAAAAATAACAATTCGAATTTTTGTTAGGAACCCTAACCCTAGTTCTAAATTGTTTAATTTGTATAAAAGTTGACATTTTTTATGCCAATAGATTTTCATTTGGTTTTTAGTTTTGAAAATAGTGATTAACTAGTATTATTATACATAAGTTTGAGATTAAATTTTTAAGTAATGGTATAATCTATTTTCTACTAGTAATTTATAGAAGAAAATTAATTTAGCATATATTAATAGGATTTTAAATCCAATTTTTGTTAAAAGGATATAATTTTTATTTAGGCTTAGAGTTACAGTTTGATAAAGGTTACAATTTGGAGATGAAACAAATTTAGCTACAAATTTATGCTAACTTAATTTTGGAAATGATTTTATTTAAGTAAACAAATTATATTTTAATTCAACTTATATTTAAATTTGTTTAACAAATCGTACAATTAATCTTGCTGTAAAATATTATTTCTCATTAATCGTATTTTGAAATTAGTAAAAGGTAAGATTTAGGCTACGTCTTTTTGGAGAGAATAAGGGTTGAATGCTTTATTAAATAAGTCTTAAGAGTTGGGTAACATGTTTGTTTTCAAATAAGTGTTTTAGTTAAGCTCTTTTATTCACTTAAATAAATAAGCAAAATTTTAGTGCTTATTGATAGTGCTAATCACTTATTGCACTTCATTTTCTAGTTATACCCTTATATAACATTACATGTGATTGTTTTATAAAGTTTTTATTACTATTTTAAACAATTACAAAAGTTCAAACATAGCATTAATTTTATCCTCAGTTCTACCTCCTTCCATGTTAAGATGATTTTTTCCACTTTGTTTTTGTTTTAATTTTATACTGTAGTTTTCAATCACTAGGAACAAATATACTAACTAATAGAGAAAAAAAATTGATGGTAACCTACCATAATGTTTGAATAAATTTTAAGTTAAATATGATAATTTATAAATTGGTTAATAAGAATAGAAATGAAATACGCGATATATTTTTGATTCAAAACTAAATAAAATGAACTATGTAACGCAGGTAAGAAAAAATATCAATGAAATAATATCGACAAGCCGAACAATACTGATTTATCTTCAGTTGAAATTAAAACTGAAACAAAATCTATAATACATATGTGGAAAATCAACACATTAAATATTCCTGAAAAGTTAAACAAAATAGTGTGACATTTTTATAATAACTTATTTCAACACGTTAAATATATATTAGTAATGTTGAAAACATCAATTGATAATTCAAACGCATCATAAGCTTCAACTATTATAATGAAATATTTTCTTCTGGCCAAACTTTTATAAAAATATGTTTACGTCATCAAATTTACTGTTTTCAACATACTTTATAAATCTAATAGTACTTGAACACGTAAAAGTTTGTTTTTTGTATAAAATATAAGACATTATATATGATGATTAAATGCGTTTTGTATGACAATTACACCGAAGAATAATTAATTTTGAATTCGAAGGTCAATATTATCAATATGTTCATTTATGTTTACAAAATAAATTTCTAATTAGAATGTAAAAAAACAATATTTTAAGCATTCAACAGTCAATGATCATTGTTTAGCACTCAACATTCAGAATCCAGTATTCAACATTCAGCATTTTAAATAAATGGTACCTTAATTAAAATTTCAAAAACCGGCGAATATATAATTTTTTTGGTTTTGGTTATCGAATCATTTGGATTTCACAAAATTTCCATTTGTTATAGGCGTTTTCCCCAACGTGAGGAAGAAGTTTGGATGAAGAAAGAAAAAAGTTGGACAAAGGAGCAAACTCAAGATACGAGGAAAGAGGAGCAAGCATTCGTAGTATCAAGACCGGTCCCTGTTCGAGGGCCAGGGCACCGAACCAAATCTTCTGTTTGGTACTTTGAAGGTACCAAACAGAGGATCATGTTTGGCACCCTAAACCCCGAATAGAATCTTTTATTCGATGGTTGAGTACCCACCAGACGGAAGACTCTATTCGGTAATTGGGTACCCACCGAACAGGTTCTTCTATTTTGTGGTTGGAAACCCCCCGAACAAGAATTCATGTTTGGTGGTTGGTCACCCACCGAACCAGACGCTTGCATCACCCACTGAACCAAACAGGAGAAGGAAGTCATCCACCAGACCGAGCAAGCCGAGCCGAACAAGGAAGCACAAAAACTTGACCATCGACTTGTCCACATCCATCCTACCCAAACCAACCCCTCCAGACTAATTCTTCAGCTAGGCCCTATAGCACAAAAATGGAGGGAAATCTGCATATATTTGGAGAAATATCAAGCATATTCCAAATTCCCGGGAATATTCCATTTGGACGAGATATAAATGGAAATATCATAAATTTTCAAATTCAACATACCTTAAGTCTACCACTATAAATATTTAAATATTTTTCATTTACAAGGACAACATTTTGAGATCTAAAAGCTCTGTGCAATATCACTAATCAATTAGAGTATCCGGATCATCTTTTTCTATGAAAAATCATTGTACTTGGCATTAATTTCTTATAAAAGGACGATATATAAGAAAAGTGATAAAAGTATACAGTGGATGTAGGCCCATTATGGTTGAACCACTATAAATCTTGGTGTTCTTTACCTTTTTCCTACTTTTTTATTCTTTAAAAGTCTTACTACGAAAATCGATTGAAGGTATTTATCCATTTTTTATGCAAACATTTTTGGTGCTTTCACTGAGAACCGAAGAACTTTTCAACATGCCTCCTAGGTCAAAAAGAAAGACTGGTGGTGCCAGTAGGAACGCCAACCCAGTTATAGACATTAAGACAATAAGCCACCTAGCATACTAGGACAAGATACTATCACTAGGGGTGATTTGGATAGAGTTGTGGCAGATCTTAACACCCGCTTCGCTGCCAGCAGCAAGCTATTGTGGATCAAATCATGACACACTTGGGGGGCAGACGTAGCCTGCGCACACAACACGAAGACCAGTGGGAAAGTGTAATACCCCAATATTTTACAGGAAATATAATTAAAAAGATATTAAAAGTGCATTTGGTACAGTGGTAAAGGCGCATGTTGACTTCCTTAGTGACCAGGGATCAGGTCCCATTGTGGCCCAAAATCTGGAGCGATGTTTTTTTAGCTGGTTCGTTTCCAGCGATTTTCCTATGTATTTCAGCGTTGTTTTTGACATGTGGCGGCTTTCCATTCGCTCCGGTGATGTAATAGGATGAGATGTCGAAATTTTATTGATTGAGTGATGTGTATGGGCTAGAATGGATAACCATTAAGTGTATGAAAGAACCAGAATTAATATAAAATAATATAATGGATTATATTCACTCAAACAATCTATAAATAAACCATCTAACCTAAACCTAATTTCTTATTCAGCCGTCGCCATAATTCTAGAGTAAAATTAGTGTGTATTTTTCTTCCTCCTTTTCTCTACTAAATAAACAAATCTCTACCAAATTATAGCTATATATATTCAAGCAATTTGGGAAATTTAGAAGAATCAAAGGGAGAAAGATTAAAGCAAAGCTTTTTTCAAATTTATGCAAGCTCAAGTGCCATGTGAGTGGGAATTAATATGAAATAAAAAAATAAAGTAGTTCAATTTCAGTTCTTTTCTGACACATTAATATGAATTAATTTATGTTATTAATTGAGAATAGATGTAAATTATTGCAACTTCTTCTTCTTCTTCCACTTCTTAAATCTAATTCATGTTTGGTTTAAAATATGAGACATATAAATTGTTATTCGCGTTTTATGGAATAAATAAGATTGAAATTTATGTAAATTATTGTATCTTCTTCTTCTTCCACTTCTCAATTCTAATTTTTGTTTGGGTTGAAATTTGGAATAAACCAATCGTTATTTACCTTTTATGGCGTAAATAAGATTGGTTTAATTAAATTGAATTAGAATTGTTATTCAATTTCTAATGGTAGAACAAGTTAGTTGAATAAATTCAGAATATGTTACTTGAATAAAATTATGGTTTTGATTGATATAATTACATAATTTTGAATATGGTTTTGGAACAAAATTGGGAAGTTTAATTGGCATAATTGTTTGTTTCATATGTGGCCTAATAATGTAAAAGTGGAATTTTGTGTAATTAAATGGTTTGTGGTTATTGGATAAAAAATTTGTATTGATTAAATCTCTAAAAGGAGAACCTAAATTAGGGTGAAAAAAATGTAAATTAAATGGATCCTAAAGGCTAGTGTAAAACAATAACAAAATGGCATAAAAATTACAGACAAACCATACTGACTGAACGGTTGTGAAATTGAAATACCATTTATGTAAGAAAAAAGGAAATTGTGAAACAACCAAATCAGATGTAAAATGGCCTAAAGCAGATTAATGGAAAAAAACAGTATGTAAACTGTAACGGTAAAATTAATTAATCTGGAAGCGATTTGGTACGCATACCTTGTAAAGGCCTGGATAGATGTTTCATGCAATTAAGACCAAAATATAGTTTTGGCTAAACGTACTAGGAGCGGGAAAGTAGGTTCGCAAGGATGTTTGCTATCTTTCATATGTTGTTAGTATGTAGAATAGATAGCATCTGTAATTGTAGACTTCTTCAAGTAGATCGACGCGGACGGAACATGACAAGTGTGCTCCGATGCAGGCTTCTTTAAGCAGATCGTTTGAGGATTTTGTGCAGCCGACCTAGCTGCGGGCGCTCTTTCGGAGGACCGACACTTTGGATATGGGAAAGTCCACGTTGGTGACCGAGGAGATAGGAGGATAGGAGTCCAGTTTGGTAGAGCCTGAGTGCAACTTTGGAGTCCCGCGAGGTTGTTTGAGTCGGCTCCGGTTAGACATAAGAGGCATTTAGTCACAATGCACGGGTGAAGAGCATGACTTTCACGCTGTAGCACTTGGATAGGTAAGGACAGCAGGTCCGACAGGCCGATTGACATTTAGTATTACTGCATGGTTGACTTTCCTAGAGTGACCATGGACTTTGGCTTCTTAGGAACTGTATCTAAGAAGGATTCACTACATTATATTATTCACCCTCTGCGATATCCAAGGAAGACCTGGAATTAAATTGTTTTATTCTTTCTACTTTATTTTATTTCTCGTTCACCAGACTTTATGTCTGACCCATTCCTATTTTTCCTATTTTCCCCAAATCACAGGAGGGCAGGTCTATGTTGCAGTTCTTTGCAGCTTGGAGGGTCATTGGAGCAGTTGTTATCTTCAGCTTTTGTTTCTTTTGTTTCATGTACTTCATTTCCCTTTTTTCCGTACTTTACTCTATATATGGGGACCTATATAGTGAACTTTGTTATGTTTTATGTTTTGGTGGAGACTACTTGGCACTTTTGGTTTCAGAAATAAATTTGGGATAATGTTGTTTTTAATGAAGCTGTTTTGCTATTAATTTATAATTAGTGGAAGTTTTCTTTCGTTGTAATATTTTAATCATTTTATGCAGTTGCCTTAGTCTCTGTGCTATGTTATGGATTTTTATTTCACCCAACCACCGGTGCTTCTAGTCATGTCCGATTTTTAGGGTGCCTAGTGGTGCGGGGTGTCACAGGTTGTATTAGAGCTAAGGTTTCGGTAATCCTTAAAATATTTTAAAAATATAAAGGTTTTCAAATAATTTTTAAAGGATATTCCAAATAATACTTTTAAAAGTATATGTATATATTTTGGAATTTTTTTGTTTTAGAAATGGGTCCCTCATATCTCTTCCTCCCTATCAATTGAACTATTTGTGGAGTACCTAATCCTATCTTTTTAATATTGGTTCAAACGTTATTTGCAGGTTACTGCACGAGCAGAGCCACCACCTAAGGATGTTGTTCTGACGGAAGGGGCTCCAACCCGTCCACCAGGCATTCCCGATTTTCCCAAGTTATGAAAGGACTACACCAGTTTAAGAGGTAAGCAGTTTCTTGGCACCGAGTCATATACTGAGGCGAGAGCTTGGATCCGTAGTTATGAGCAGATATTTGGACTTATGGGATTGGAGGACTTGGCTCAGAGGCAGTTGGCCTCACGATAGTTGTAGGGAGAGGCTCTTTGTTGGTGAGAGATTATGGAGGCTGAGGCTGATAATTTGACTTGGGTGGATTTTTATACTAGGTTCGAGAGGAAATTCTTATCGCAGGCTGAAGAGGGAGTGCAGCTAGAGAAATTTATACAGCTCAAGCAAGGGGATATGACAGTTAAGAAATATGTTAATCAATTCAACGGCTTGGCAGATTTGGACTAGACCTGATCAATACTCCTCACAAGAAGGCGTTGAAGTTCGCTAAGGGTTTGAGTCAGCCACTGCAGAGTTTGGCGGTGAGCCACATTCCGATGGGAGCCACTTTTAAGGGATTGGTAGAGATGGCTTTACTTGCTGATACTGAGAAGAAAGGAGATGTGTCGTAGAAGAGTGATGGGAAGAAGCAGTGGAAAGGAAAGAGGAGAGGAGGAGGAGGGTCAAGTGGAAAAAGGAAAGTTCCAAGGAAGGACTAGAAGTGCAATACTTGTGGGAAACCAGGTCATCTTGCTAAGGATTGTAGAGGGGGAGGAGAGCGACCGAGACTGAGGTGCTATCTTTGCGATCAAGTGGGGCATATGAAAAAGGACTGTCCATCAAAGCCCAAGGACAGTTCACAGACACCTTCACAGCCTGCATAGGCTTATGCTTTAAAGGCAGCTCCTTCCTCTAGTACTCATCCGGTTATGGACAGGGGAAAGAAGGTGATCATCGAAGGTGTGTTATCTATCTCTGATTTTCCTGTTCTTACCCTATTTGATTCTAGAGCTTCGCACTCTTTTATATCTAGTACTCTGGTAGAGGATCTTGGTCTTGATGCTTGCTTAGTGACCGACCCGGTAGTAGTATCAAATCCTGTAGGAGGATCGGATTATTTGTGCATGTTATGTCAGGATTTGAAATTGTTTATTTTAAGGGTTGAGTTTGACTGTAGTGCCTTTGTACTGGGCTTTTCCGGGTTCGGGTTGATTCTTGGTATGGATTGGCTATCCATGTATGATGTTGTTCTTGATTGCGATAAAAGGGTAGTGAGGTTAGGCACTTGTAGTGGACGTACCTTGGAAGTATCTTATGATCCTAGAGGATCAGTCATGTTGAGCTACCTTTATTCTCTTAACTTATCGCCCGATAGTTTGAGTTTGGTACCTGTTGTTAGAGACTTTCCAGATGTGTTTGAGGAGGTTGCTGGCCTTCCACCTCGAAGAGAGATCGAGTTCAAGATTTATCTTGTCGATAATGCCAAACCGATTGCTTTACCGGTAAGGCATATGGCTCCTAAGGAACGTCGTGAGTTGAGCAAGTAGATTGGAGAGCTTTTGGAGAAGGGCTTCATTCGTAGGAGCATTTCTGAGTAGGGCACACCCGTCGTCTTTGCCACTAAGGCGAAGTGCTCTCTCAGACTTTGCGTGGATTATAGGGAGCTTAATAAGCCGAAGAAGAAGAATTATTATCCTCTTCCCTGTATAGATGATCTCTTCGACCAGCTAGTAGGAGCCAAGGTATTTTCGTAGCTCAATTTGGCCACGGGATTTCATCATTTTCATGTGGCGGAGGATAGCATTGAGAATACTGTGTTTATGACTCCGGATGGGTTATTTGAGTGGTTAGTCATGCCATTTGGGCTAACCAATTCTCCAGCATATTTTGTGGACTCGATGAGTCGAGTATTTAGCGAATCGTTGAACAAGTTTGTGGTGGTGTTCGTCGACGACATTTTGGTTTATTCGCGAAGTAAGGAGGAGCATACTGTTCTCTTGGAAGAAGTGCTTAGGACCCTGCGAGCACATAAGTTGAAGGCGAAGTTCTCCAAGTGCCACTTTTGGAGGGATGAGGTTCGATTTTTGGGACACATCGTTTCGGAGGATGGACTTGCAGTAGATCCAATGAAAGTGGCAACAGTACAGGATTGGCAGACCCCTAAGAATGCCACGGACATAAGGATTTCCTTGGTCTTGTGGGCTACTATAGGAAGTTCATTAAGGACTTTGCTAGGATATCAGCTCCACTTACCCGCCTTAACAAGAAGAACTCGGCTTTTGTTTGGGATGCCAAGTGTGAGGATGCCTTTGTTCGATTGAAGGAAGCTTTGACTACCGCACCCGTATTGGTATTACTAGATGGAACCAAGCCTTTCTTAGTTTATACGGATGCTTGTGGTACGGGGCTAGGGGTGGTACTGATGCAAGAGGGTAGGGTAGTGTGTTATGCAAGTAAACAGTTGAAAACGCATGAGAAGAACTACCCGATGCATGATCTTGAGTTGGCAGCTACAGTTTTTGCTCTCAAGTCTTGGAGGCACTATCTCTTAGGAGAAAGATTTGAGATTTTCACGGATAAGTCTTTGAAGTATCTATTCTCTCGGAAAGACTTGAATTTGAGACAGCAAAAACGGATGGATTTTTTAGCCTCTTACGACTTTGGGCTTTCCTATACCCCTGGCAAGGGTAATGTAGCGGTAGATACGTTGAGTATACACAAAGTGGTTTTAATTCCTCTGTTTTTGGAATGGAAGAATTTGAAGTACATTGCTACCTTTGATTTTAGACCTCCATCGGATTTAGCTCCGGGATTTTTAGCAGCGCTCGACGTCCAACCTACTTCGATGGAGCAGATTGGAGCAAGGCAAGGTGAGGACGAAGAGTAAAAGACATTTTAGATAAGCTTGGTAGAGGAGAGTCATCACCACATCTTAGGAGCTATACCATGGACACTAAGGGGTGGCTTAGAAGGGATGGTAGACTTTGTGTTCCCCGTAGTGAGGATTTAGTAGATGCGGTGTTGGCTGAGTCACATCATTCTAGGATGACAGTGCACCTCGGTGGTGATAAGATGTACCGGGATATGAAGAGGGTATTCTATTGGCCTGGAATGAAGAAGAGGGTGGCAGAGTATGTATCGAAGTGCATCACTTGCCAAAGGGTAAAGGCGGAATAGAAGAAGCCCGGAGGACTGTTGCAGCCATTGGATATTCCATTATGGAAATGAGAGAGCGTCTCTATGGACTTCGTGGATGGATTACCAAGGTCACAGAGAGGGAACACGAGCATTTGGGTCATTGTGGATAGACTGACGATGAACGCTCATTTTATACCCATTAAGAGTAATAGGATGGCAGCTTCTTTGGCGACTCTTTATGTAGGGGAGATTGTTAGGCTTCATGGAGTTACCGCCAGCATTGTGAGCGACAAAGATCCATTATTCACCAGCGAGTTTTGGAGGAGTCTTCAGCAAGCCTTGGGAACGGAATTGAATCTAAGCATGGAATATCACCCTCATACAGATGGACAGTTTGAGAGGGTAAATAGGGTTTTGGAAGATTTGCTCAGATTGTGCATCATTGACTTCGGAGGCTCTTGGGAAGACTACCTACCTTTGGTGGAGTTCGCGTATAATAATAGTTGTCAAGCAAGCATTGGGATGGCACCATTCGAGGCCCTCTATGGCAGACCATGTAGATCACCAGCCTGTTGGTGGGATACCACCGATAGGATCTTGCTTGGACCAGACTTGGTGAGGGAAACTTCCGAGAAGGTGGATTTGATTTGCAAGAGGTTGAAGACTGCACAAGATAGACAAAGTCGTATGTAGACAAAAGACGTTCGGATTTCGAGTTTAAGGTTGGATATATGGTTTTTGTCAAGGTTTCTCCTCTGAGAAACGTTATTAGATTTGGCTCAGTGGGTAAGTTGGCACCGCGATTTGTAGGACCCTTCCCTATTACCACACGGATTGGAAAAATGGCATACAGAGTTGATCTTCCAGATAAGTTGGCAGGAGTTCATGATGTTTTTCATGTTTCGCATCTGGTGAAGTGTCTACATGATTCCGCAGTAGTAGTAGATCCCGATCAGCTAAGGGAAGTGGAGGTAGAGCGCGAATCACTTGTGCGTCGTACACCCACCCGTATATTAGAACACAAAGTTAAGAGATTATGCAACAAGGAAGTTCGTTTAGTGAAGATTCGGTGGGGAGATGACCCCAAGGAGTGCACATGGGAATCTCAGGAGAGAATTCGAACTTCTTATCCTTTTCTATTTGAAGGTACACTTCAAATATCCTATCTTTGATCTTTCCTTAGTTAGGGTGTTTTCGATAATCTTTAGGTGAAACCTATGATGGTAGCTTGGTTGTAAACATGTCATTAGGGCATGTTATGTTTGATGGATGAAAATGATTGCAAGTGGATGCCAATATTTGCAAATGGATGCATTGCATGCACTAGATAGATATTTATTAGGATAATCGGCCAACTAGGTACACACACCTGCATATGCGTGCATGTTATCTATTGCATTTGCACATGGTTGTGTGTGTATATATATGTGTATATATAAATGGATGTTGCATATGGATGGTGCATTTGGGTGAATGATTGAAACATACTTATAGAATTATCAATTATAATAGGGTAATTGCATTCATTTGGTTGCATGGCATAAGCATACTTGCATTGCAGGAGGTCAACTGAATCAGTAGACCGACAACCTTTTCGCATTAGGTAAGTTCATATGCATTTAACTTTGCATAAATCATAAATTACATTAGTTAAAAATAAGGACAATGGTAGAAATGGATGATGGTTGAGTAGATGGATGTAGTTCTTGGATGTTGGTTGTTAATTACGTTCTTCCGTCTTTGGAGATTTCAGGGACGAAATCGTTTAAGGGAAGGAGAATGTAACACCCCGATATTTTATGGGAAATATAATTAAAAAGAAATTAAAAGCGCATTTGGTACAGTGGTAAAGGCGCATGTTGACTTCCTTAGTGACCAGGGATTAAGTCCCGTAGTTGCCCAAAATCTGGAGCGATGTTTTTTTAGCTGGTTCGTTTCCAGCGATTTTCCTACGTATTTCAGCGTTGTTTATGACATGTGGCGGCTTCTCATTCGCTCCAGTGATGTAATATGATGAGATGGCTAAATTTTATTGGTTGAGTGATGTGTATGGGCTAGAATGGATAACCATTAAGTGTATGAAAGAACCGGATTTAATCTAAAATAATCTAATGGGTTATATTCACTCAAACAATCTATAAATAAACCATCTAACCTAAACATAATCTCTTATTCAGCCGTCGCCATAATTCTACAGTAAAATTAGTGTTTATTATTCCTCCTACTTTTCTTTACTAAATAAACAAATCTCTACCAAATTAAATTATCTATATAAATTCAAGCAATTTGGGGAATTTAGAAGAATCAAATGGAGAAAGATTAAAGCAAAGCTTTTTTCAAATTTATGCAAGCTCAAGTGCTAGGTGAGTGGGAATTAATATGAAATAGAAAAATAAAGTAGTTCAATTTTAGTTCTTTTCTGGCACTTTAATATGAATTAATTTCTATTATTAATTTAGAATAGATGTAAATTATTGCAACTTCTTCTTCTTCTTCCACTTCTCAAGTCTAATTCATGTTTGGTTTAAAATATAGGACATATAAATTGTTATTCACATTTTATGGCATAAATAAGATTGAAATTTATGTAAATTATTGTATCTTCTTCTTCTTCCATTTCTCAATTCTAATTCATGTTTGGGTTGAAATTTGGAACAAACAAATTGTTATGCACCTTTCATGGCGTAAATAAGATTGGTTTAATTAAATTGAATTAGAATTGTTATTCAATTTCGAATGGTAGAACATGTTAGTTGAATAAATTCAGAATATGTTACTTGAATAAAATTATGGTTTTGATTGATATAATTACATAATTTTGAATATGGTTTTGGAACAAAATTGGGAACTCTAATTGGCATAACTGTTTGTTTCATATGTGGCCTAAAAATGTAAAAGTGGAATTTTGTGTAAGTAAATGGTTTGTGGCTATTGGATAAAAAATTTATACAGATTAAATCTCTAAAAGGAGAACGTAAATTAGGGTGAAAAAAAATGTAAATTAAATGGACCCTAAAGGCTAGTGTAAATCTGTAACAAAACGGCATAAAAATTACAAACAAACCATACAGACATGAAATTGAAATACTATTTATGTAAGAAAAAGGGAAATTGTGAAATAACCAAATCGGATGTAAAAATGGCCTAAAGCAGATTAATGGAAATAAACAGCAAGTAAACTGTAACTATAAAATTAATTAATCTGGAAGCGATTTGGTAGGAAGACCTTGTAAAGGTCTGGATAGGTGTTTCATGCAGTTAAGACCAAAATATAGTTTTGGCTAAACGTACTAGGAGTGGGCAAGTAGGTTCGCAAGGATGTTTGTTACCTTTCATAGGTTGCTAGTACGTAGTATAGATAACATCCACAATCGTAGGCTTCTTCAGGCAGATCGACGCAGACGGAACATGACAAGTGTGCTCCGACCTAAGCTTCTTTAGGCAGATCGTTGGAGGATTTTGCGCAGCCGACCCAGCTGTGGGCACTCTTTCGGAGGACCGACATTTTGGATATGGGCAAGTCCACGTTGGTGATTGAGGAGACAGAAGGATAGGAGTCCAGTTTGGCGGAGCCTGAGCGCAACTTCGGTGTCCTGCGAGGTTGTTTAAGTCAGCGCCGGTCAGACGCAAGAAGCATTTAGTCACAGTGCACGAGTGAAGAGCATGACTTTCACGCTGTAGCACGTGGATAGGTAAGGACAGCAGGTCCAACAGGCCGATTGACATTTAGTATTACTGCATGGTTGACTTCCCTAGAGTGACCATGGACTTTGGCTTCTTAGGAACAGTATCTAAGAAGGATTCACTACATTATATTATTCACTCTTTGCGATATCCGGGGAAGACTTGGAATTAAACTATTTTATTCTTTCTGCTTTATTTTATTTCTCGTTCACCGGACTTTATGTCTGGCCCATTCCTATTTTTCCTATTTTCCCCAAATCATAGGAGGGCAGGTCTAGGTTGCAGTTCTTTACAGCTTGGAGGGTCATTGGAGCAGTTGTTATCTTCAGCTTTTGTTTCTTTTGTTTCATGTACTTCGTTTCTCTTTTTCCATACTTTACTCTATATAAGGGGACCTATATTGTGAACTTTGTTATGTTTTATGTTTTGGTGGAGACTACTTGGTACTTTTGGTTTCAGAAATAAATTTAGGATAATGTTGTTTTTAATGAAGCTGTTTTGCTATTAATTTATAATTAGTGAAAGTTTTCTTCCGCTGTAATATTTTAATCATTTTATGCAGTTGCCTTAGTTTCTGTGATATGTTATGGATTTTTATTTCACTCGACCACCCGTGCTTCTAGTCATGTCCGATTTTCGGGGTGCCTAGAGGTGCAGGGTGTCATAGAAAGCCTAGTCCCAGGGAGGTAGGAGACTGAGAAGATCACATTCTGGTGAATTAGACGAGGAGAATCAAAGAGCCGGGTAGACGATAGGTCAGCCCGAAGTTCAACTATGAGCCACACCCGAGGAATGGTTGGACGCTGAGCCAAACGGGGGAGACATTAAACCAAGGGTGGCTGGAGCCGTGCCTCCACGACCAAGGCAGCGTTCCCCAGTCCCAGCAGAAGTAGAAACTGATGGGAGATGAACCTATCACCAAGAACGATCCCGGAGTAGGGAATGAAGTTGGGATCATAAACATAGTCATCCCAAAAGGAATGAAAGAAGGCTCTCACCTAGACGAAGAATATTGTAACATCCCCTATTCTGAGGCCCAAAACTAACTACTACGGATGTTGTAGTCATCCATAGTTATTAATTCTCGACGACAAAATGCGACTATGTTAATTATATCAATAATCGGAAGCACATGAATATGAAAAAAATTCAACACAGTTTAATAAAAAATATTCATATATCATTTCACAAATGATATTTCATATTCATTGCATAATCCCAATCTTAATCCCATATTCAGAGAAAATATACTTATTACAAGATACTCTAAGAGTAACATATGAAGATGCCCCCTTGGTTGATCAGAGTCAAATACTTGACAATTATACAATTTTGCCATTACATCCTAATAGACAAAACCAACTACACATCAGAAATAGATATAGTTCCTAATAGCTAGATTACCTACTGCACGTCTTCAGAAGCTTTCTAACTGGAACCTGAAAGTCCTTACTCTTAACCTACTCAAATGGTCACCCGAGAGTTTAAGGGGAAAAACAAAAACATCGGGTCAGATAACAGTCTAGTGTGAATATTAACCTTCCATCTCGAACCAAATAGATATTTAGTGGGACTGTGCAACAGAGTAGAATGGGTTTTCCCTTCACTAGTATTTTAACCAAAACATAACAACCATATACGGTGCTCCTGCAACCACAATGGATAGAACATAGAAAACTGCATTTATAATTATGTAACATATATTGGATTACCCATCCCAATTCATTAGATTATACATCTAAATTTCAAGTGACTACCTATCATAATTTAAATTGACTATTCGTCTTATTTTAATCCGACTACCAGCCTTATAATTATGCAGACTACCCATCTCACATATAGGCATATTTAGAGTTACGTGGACTATTCATCTCACATCTAATTATTACTTAGATTACCCATCCCCTACCATATTGACCACCCATCACATATGGTTTAATTATTTAAAATTATGTGGACTACTCATCACACATATTCCATTTAACTTAAAATGATGTGGACTACTCATCATACATATTCCATTTAACTTAAAATGATGTGGACTATCCATCACACATCCCATAGTTTTCCTAGGATGAATATGAACCCTTCATTATCCTCATAGAGACTACTCATCTCCAGCATGATGTGGACTATCCATCTCATATCCCATAGTTTTCCTAGGATAACTATGAACCCATCAATTAACAATTTAACTCATGTTACCTACATGTTTAACCTATGTCTATTGGTGTCCCCAATCAGGTTATCTCCCCTTCAAGTTATAACAATTCAAAGTGACATACATTGGTATCCCTAAATGATCGATATCGAACTCATTTAAGAAAATGCATTGGTATTCCCAATGATAAAGTCTCATTTATAAAGCATTTAATTTATCGAAAGTACTCTAATTTGGTGTCCCCAATGAGGGTGTCAACATCTATAATCAAACTAGCATTGGTATCCCCGATGTTTAGAATCGAAGTCATAAAACAATAGGCTCGCCTCCCTTATTAGGTTAATAGAGATCAATGTCGAAGTTCATCTATATTGGTGTCCCCAATGATAGTGTCAAAGTTTACAAATTTTAAAATGGCATTGGAATCCCCAATGACGAAGTTGAAATAGAAAACATAAGGTTCTCCGTATTTGATGAAGATAGGCGACATTCGAGCCGCACTACACCTCATCGATCCTCTACACAAGGTGAAACCAAACTTAAATTCCTTTTAAGTATAAATTCATGTCAAAAGTGACATTGTCAATTTCCATAATCTATAGACTATCCACCCATCAAAACAAAATTACAACTTTTATAAGTTATGTGGCTATCTGCCGAAGTTATAGGGTCATTGACCCTCTTAAAACATAGGCCTCTTCAACCCTTTAAAACGTTTTCAATTTATATAAAAGCAAGCCTCTTCGGCCTTAAAAGATGAAGCGCGACGTCGTGGACATGAGGCATCGACTCTAAAACATAAGGTCACCGACCTTGATGCATATCGACCCCAAGACCCTCGACGTCATAATAAAACCTTTAAATTTGACCCACTTCGGCTACTATGCCACTTTTTATATAGAGTCGCAAACATAATAGGCGGCGTTATTGCCTTGATTTGGAAAACAACCGCAGAGATGAGATGCGACATCATTTAAAACAGTGATAAAAACCTACGATGTCGTCGACATTGACATTAAACTTTTAAAATGCTTAAATGTATCACGAATACACCATTGCCACTGATAACATATTGTCGACGAGGTTGACTTCGACCTACTTGGAAACATTACATAGCTACTGAAGTAATTATCTTATGCTTCATTTCACTTCGACACTCATAGATGAGACCTGGTCTTAGTCTTTGCGATGTTAGGGTGGTATGGTACTATCGTAATTCATGTGAAAACTATTTTATTACTACTTTAAGCAAAAAACTTTTCACCAAATCTTATTTCTTGTCCAATTTCTAATGGATAAAACAATTTCTTTGTATATCCTTTTCAGAATTACTACCACACTAAATTTTTAAGTTCCAAAACATGTTTAAAATAATTAATTAATATCCTTAATTAATTATCCTTTTAAATGCTTATCTAGGATAATAAATTTGTAATAAGTTGAAATCACTTAGAAAAAATCTCAAAAATTCATATAAATTAGAGAATATCCTTCTCTTTACCATATAAAAATTTTGAAGCCAAAAACCATATTTAATTATTTTAAGTAATTAAAACCCAAAATTAAGCTATTTCCTCCTTAGAAAGTTCATAAAATGTTCAATTTAATTTAGAAATTATGAAATAAAAAACCATCTTCAAAAAATTGTTTTATACAACATATTAAAGAATTAAAGCATTTAAAGATTAAAATTGTAGGTTTTACCCTTAAAACCCATTTAAACAATTTCATAAAAATTCCAATAACCATTATTTTATCCAAACAATGATTAAATAACCATACCTTGGAAAAACAACATCAATCATTCGGGTATTATCCATAACCGAATTCAAAAGAAAAAATAGAGATATTACACATATTATTTACCTTAGATTTGCATGGTGTTGAGATTTGATTAGTGCTTTAGTTTCCATAAACTTTGCTTGAATCCCTCAATGATTTCGTGATCTCCTTTGGTTGCTTATGGCTGGCCTGCTTTTTCTTCTTTTTAGATTGCTTTATGAATGAATAAGGTGAGAATAATATGAGGGGGAGAGGATTTAAGGAATAAAAGGTGGATTTACCTATTTTGTCCCTCTCATATATCCTCTTATGTTTTTTTAAGTTTAAACAATCTTATTACTTAGTTCATTAAGACACGATCTTAATGTTTTCAAATCTCATTCTCCCTAACCATTTACCTTATTCTATTTAATCTATCTAATTAAATGTCTTGAATAACATTTAACTAAAATTATGGGTGTTATAGGACCGCCTCCTTAAAGAATTTCATCCTCGAAATTTAGTAAGGACAACAAAACAAGCATATCAAACATGCAAACAATGCTAGTATATCCTACCAGCTATCTAACCTATATACAACAAATATAGAACATACCATCATACTAGTTCAGGTTAAGTATCCCTAATCATGTCCACTGTCTTTCAAGTAAAGTCTTTCTCCTTGTCACTCCACTAGGCTTTCACCAATCTGACTGTCTTGTTCCTTAACTTCTTCTTATCTTTTGCTACAACTCGAACTGGTTGTCTCACAAAAGTCAGATCCGGTTCTACTACTAAATCTTACAATGCCGTTGGAGCGATAGTAGTATCTGAATCGTGCATATACTTCCTAAGATGAAAAACATGAAACACATAATGGACTCCTACCAAACTGCTCAGTGACTATACTTGGTATGCGGGCTTTCCGATCCTATCTATAATAGGGAACAGTCCAACATACCTCGGTGCCAATTTCCCTTACTTTCCAATTCGTACCACACCCTTCATCGATGATACCTTAATGAAAACATGATCTCCAACTGAGAACTCTAACTCTTTATGCCTTTTATCTGCGTAACTTTTCTGCCTAGACTGAGCTTCTATCATCCTACCTCGAATTGACTCAATCTTCTTTATGGCTTCTCTTACAATATCTGAACCAAAGACCAATTTGTCTCTGATCTCTAACCAACATGCTGGTGATTTGCATGGCCTTCCATACAAAGCTTCGAAAGGCGCCATTCCTATACTAGTCTAATAACTATTATTATAGGAAAACTCAACCAAGTGCAAATAGTCTTCCCATGACCCACCAAAATCTAGTACACATGCTCTTAACAAATCTTTGAGTACCTAATCGACTCGGTCTGTCTGCCAGTCCGTTTGAGGGAGATAAGGGGTACTCATCTTAAGCTTGGTACCTAGTAACGACCCTAATTTTGATTAACATTATTTATGACATTTAAATAGTTAAATAAAATAAAATAATGTAAATGGTTAAGGGAATTAAGATTTGAATAATAGAAGGGTAGCCGTGCCAAATTAAACAATGAACAAGAGAGAATTAAAATGAAATAGTTAGGGTAATAGATAAGGGAAAAATAGGAATAAGATATATTCATACACGCTAAACCCTCAAGCCACATTCATTTTCACGTTCAAAAAATAAAAACTAAATCTAAGAGAGGTCGGCCACCATTAGGAGAAGGTAAGAGGAAGATAAGCTAAATCAAGAGGAAGAAGCTTAATCAATCTAACTCAAGAAGCAAATCTCAAACTCCTTAATTACAAGCTAAAGGTGAATAATATGATACATCTTATTTTATTGTTTTTGGTTTTAGTTGAGATCCAAATTTATTTTGCAAATGATTTTCCATGTTTTGATTGTTTAAATAGAGATATATGCTTGTTGATGATTTATGCTATTTCATATAGATTTTATGATAAGGTTTAACTTGAAAACCCTATTAAATGACATCCAAATGCCTTGCGATTTTGACATAAGGTCAGAAATATTTTTCTAGGGTTGAGTTTCAAGTTTCATAATTTTCTGAATTAATGTGGATTTATTATGAATTTTCTAGTGAAGAAAATGGTTAATTCGGTTTAAAATTAATTACGGTTATTTTATATTGGCTTTGGGTTATAAATTTATATATGTTGGAAAACATATTAAAATTAATTTATGGGAATTTTCGGAGAATTTTCCTAAGTGTTTTAATAAGTATATAAAATTATTTAAGATATGAGACTTAAATGTTTTATATGTTTATAAAAAGAGAAGGGGTAGTTTGTAAATATTTTATTGTTAATCTCTGAAATTCGATAGCACTTTTAGTAAAGATTTTGGAAAAGAAATTGGCAACCAATTATATAATGACAAATAAGCTGGTTAGTAGAAAAGGATTTACTTTATAAAGTTAAAAATCAGTTTTACAAGGCGTTTGCTGTTTCGCCACTTTCGGCAGCCACATTTCGACCATATACTTCCGCCTCCACCTTATTCGAAACCAATACACATGGTATCAAGGACTTGGTATGTAGTGGATTGGAGATGGGCGAAAGGTATAGAGTCAAAACAGGGCTTTCGAAGGGGTCGAGACCTTGTTTTGCTTTAAAAGGAAATGCCGCTTGCTTTACTTTCGAAAAGAATGCTTTCGAATGAGATAGCTTTCAACTTGGTCGATTGTTTTAAAGAAAGGTTTCGAAAGAGGTTTCCGCCTTTGGTTTAAGAAAATACTTTCGAAGGGGTCAAAACCCCTGTTGTCGCATCCTACCTTTCGAAGCAATGCTTTCGAAAGGGTTCTTTCGCTTTAAAACCTGAGTTACTTCTTCAATGCTTTCAAAGGGCTTGGTTTCGACACCATCCACTTCTTTTACTTAGGAAATTGCTTTCGAAAGAGTTGCTTTCGACTTAGTTCTTTTAAGACCCTTTTTGAGATTTTGAAAGTTAAAACCCAAAGGTCTCGAAAGGAATGGTTTTAAATGGTTTTGGAAGGTTATTCTACATGTTTTCACTTGAACCCAATGCTTTGGAAAGGTTTGCTTTATAAAAAGGACTTAAAGCTTTCGAAAGTTATATGATAAAAGTTTCAATGGGGAAGTTCCCCGATGTTTTCGAAAGGTTTACTTTCAGTGTTAAATGGAAGGTTTCCAATGTTTTCGAAAGGCATGTTTAAAGTGTTTTAAAAAGAGGATGTCTAAGGTTTTATAAAGCTTCCTAAAGGATACTTTCAATGTTTTCGAAAGGTCTATTGTAAATGGTTTCGAAAGGTATGTTTTGGCCTTTCGGCCTAATATTATAAAGTAAAGTAGTTAACTTGTTTCTAAAGGCGTACATTCAATGGTTTCGAAAGGGGTACTTTCGAAGATTTCGAAAGAGACTATTTAAAGTTTTTAAACAAAGGTTTCGAAGGTCTTCATCAACAATGTTTTGAGTAAAGCATATATCATGGTAAAGAGATTTGAATAAATCAAATAGTATGTTTTCCTTGTTTAAGTGTGATTTAAAGGGTTAAATCAATTTCAAAAGGTTTTCAAGGAAAATTTAAAGGGTAGTTAACCCTAAGTAAATGACTCAGATATTAGAATACCAGATGAGACTGGTATAGGGTCGCGCCCTATACATTAGCTATAGCCTTTAGCTAATTTAGTCCAAAATTCCAGTGTATAGGGCTTAGTCATAGGTAAGACTTAAATGATGATTACACAAAGAAAGGAATATATATAGAGAAGAAGAATAGGTTATTGGTGAGCTCGAAAAACCATTAGGATCAGGTGACCTTGGGAGAAGCAAGTTAAGGACAGACCGTCCAGAAGTTTGTCTAACATGTGTTAGATTATTTGTTTATTTTTTCTAGTAGGCCTGAGTCAGCCAATGGTTAGTAGTTAGCCAAACAAAACTATATTTTTCGGACAGATAGTCCATTTATTACCTGATTTATGAACATATATGATATTGCTATTATTATTATAATTAGTTTGATAACAGGGTTCTGATTTGCAAAAAGATATGTTTTAAAGAGATATTAGTGAGGGGAAACCCGTTCCGCTGTGTTGTGTGGTCTCACTTAATATTAGTAAACCGAGACGTAATAGTATTATTCACAACAGGCTTTAAGTCTGACTCAAAGTTTATGTTTTTCCACTTAAACTCTCGGGTGCTCAAAGTTAATTTGAGTAGATTGGGAGTTAAGGTTTTTTAGGTTTAGTAGGTGGACGAATAAAGCTTCCGAAGACATGCAGGAGGCAAAGTTAGCTATTTAGGAGTTGTTATTTTGTTTCTGCTATAACGTATTAAGATAGATATGTCTATCTAGTACTCTAATCATCCATAGGGGCATTTTCATATGTCGCTTTTGGCGTATTTTGTAATAATTATATTTGATCAAAACCTAGGAATCGATTATGGGATTATGTAATTTGAATATGAAATATTGCTTTGAAATGTAATCAGAAAAGTTGTTTTAATCTTTGCTATTTTTATTTCATATTCCTGTGCTTCTAATATTATGGATACCATTAACATTACCGTATTTTGTCACCGGAAGTTAATACTATGGATGGTTGCAGCATCTATAGGGCTTAGCTTCGGGCCTCAAGATAGGGGATGTTACAACTTGGTATCGGACTATAGGTTTATGAAAAACTTTAAACTTAAAATGATTTTGAAAACATAATCCTAAGGAATTAGAGAAAAAATCGGGGTATGGGATAACGCTATAGTAACTTACTTGTATTTGATATATATAAGTATACGCTTTATCTCTGTTCTCCCATCTCTATTAGGCTATTCTTCTGTATCTTACGAAGGCTAGAATGCAAATATGGATGCTAGAAGTGGAAGAGTTAACCTTGGTGGGGGAAGCACCACAACTAATGGAAATGCTGCACCAAATACCAGGAGAAATCAAGGTCAGGCACAAGCTAAAAATGTGGGTGCTGGAGTCCCGCAAATCGATAAGGGAGCAATGTATCGGTTCTTCATAAACATGATGCAAGTGGGAGTTGCTGCTGGAGTAGTTGGAGGAAATGCTGGAAGAGGAAATCAAGAAGCTCCGGTGGTGAATAACTATGTTGTTTTGAGTAGAGATTATGCTCGGTTGGGAGGAAAGCCGTTTATTGGTACTGAAGATGCAATTGAAGTGGAGAATTGGTTACTTCATTGTGAGAGGATTTTCGCTGATTTGGGGCTCAATGTTGAGCAGAAAAGAAGGCTTGCTTCTAGACAGTTACAAGGAGTGGCACTATATTGGTGGAATAGTGTTACCGTTGGAGTTAATGAGGAGATCATGACATGGGCTGAGTTTAGGAGGAGATTTGAAGAAAGGTTTATGTCGGAGATTGCTAAGTCAACTCTGCTCAGGAAGTTTGCTGAGTTTGAGCAGGGAGATATGACAGTGCTTGAGTATGCAACCAGATTTGAGGAGCTAGCAAGGTATGGATATGCTACGGTTGATACTGTCATTGAGAGGAATGAAAAGTTCATTCGTGGGTTGAAGCCTGAGCTTGCTAAGGCCACATCACCGCATATTAGGGATCCATGTGATGTTGCTGTTGAGATGGCCTTAAGGCATGAAGAGATGCTTGCTTTTCTTGAAGGAAATAAGGCAAAAGAAACTCAAGGAGGGCAGAGTCAGAAAAGGAAATTTTTCCATAAGAAAGGGGCTCAGAAGGGTGGAGCGGCTAAGAAAGGAAAGGCAAAGGTTGTCTGTTACAAGTGTGATAAAAAAGGACACTATGCCCATGAATGTCGGACAGGCAAAGAAAAGAAAGCTGCTAAGAAAAAAGGGGTGAGGTTTTTCAACTGTGATCAAATTGGACATTAAAAGAACCAATGCAAGGAGCCAGCCAAGGATGAGAAAGGCAAGATGTTTGCATTGGAACCAGCTACCTCAAGACCAACAGTAGAGGAGAAAGGAAAAGCTGTGCTGGGAGGTACACTTTTGATTTCTGGTATATCAGTTAGAGTTCTATTTGATACCGGTGCATCGCATTCTTTTATATCTCATTGTTTGGTAGATAAGCTTAACCTAGAACCCTCATACCTAGTTACTTCTTTAAGGGTTGAAGATCTGATAAGAGGGTATGCGACTCTTGGGATAAGATGTGACCACCTAGAATCTGAATTGTTAGGTCATACCTTTGTTTGCAGTTTGCATGTGTTTGATTTCGCCGGGTTCAGAATTATTTTGGGTATGGATTGATTAAGTAAATACGATGCTAGAATACTTTGCCATGGTAGAAAAATATCACTTAGACACCCAAACTGTAGTGATCAGATAGTATACTCTATAGAAAACCCTAGTTGTGAGGTTAATGCTTTATTAGGTGTTGTGGAGGTAGAAGATGAGTTGAATTGAGTTTTCGTTGTTAGAGAGTTCGCAGATGTCTTTGAACCTGTAATAGGATTGCCGCCGAAACGAGCTATTGTGTTTCAGATAGATTTAGTACCCGGAGCAGAACCGGTGAGTAGACCGCCAAGAAGGATGACATCAACCAAGATGAGGGAGTTAAAGGTGCAGTTGGTGGATTTGGAAGGCAAGAATTTTATTATACCAAGCAGTTCGCCTTGAGGAGCAGCCATAGTGTTTGCAAGGAAACCAAACGGATCGTTGAGGTTATGTATCGATTATCGTAAGTTGAATGAGAAGACGATAAAGAATCGATATTCGTTACCTAGAACTGACGATTTGTTCGACCAGTTGAGTGGAGCCAAAGTATTTTCCTTGTTGGATTTGGCGATAAGATTCCATCAGCTTAGAGTGGCAGAGGAAGTATTCCTTTAACAACATTTAGGACCAGATATGGATCGTACGAATGGTTAGTAATGCCGTTCAGACTAACTAATGCGCCAACGTTCTTTGTGGATTTGATGAATCGAGTTTTCCGACAGCACTTGGATATGTTCATATTGGTTTTTGTAGATGATATTTTGATATATTTTAAAGATGAAAGAGTGCATGAAGTTCATCTTAGAATGGTGCTTGAGACTTTGAGGCTATATCAACTGAAAGCGAAATTTTCAAAGTGTTATTTCTGGAAGAAGGAAGTGAAGTTTCTTGATCATGTAGTCTCAGAGAAAAGGTTCTCTGTAGATCCGACTAAGATCGAGGTAGTGAATAATTGGAAGAGACCCGAGACAGTGACTGAGATAAAATGTTTTCTTGGATTAGTTGGTTATTATCGAAGATTCATAAAGGATTTCTTGCGGATAGCGGCACCGATGACCAAGCTAACACGAATGGATGTGAAGTTTGCCTGGACCGATAAGTGTGAGGAAGCATTCCAGAAGCTGAAACACTCATTGATGAATGCACCTGTGTTAGTTGTTCCAAAAGGGAATAAGGATTTAGTAGTGTATACAGATGCAAGTGGGACATGATTAGGAGTGGTGTTAATGCAAAGAGGTAAAGTGATTGCCAATGCATCTCGAAAGCTTAGACCTCATGAGCTTAGATATCCAACGCACGATTTAGAATTAGCTGCGGTAATTTTTGCATTGAAAGTGTGGAGACATTACCTCTTAGGAGAGAGATTTGAGTTGTATATGGATCATAAGTCGCTGAAGTATTTATTCTCTAAGAAAGAGTTGAATATGGGACAACAAAGGTGGTTAGAGTTTCCAACCGCTTATGATTTTGGTATTTAGTACACACCAGGAAAAGGCAACAAGGTTGTGGATGCACTTAGCAGAAAGCATCAGAATGCAGGGTTGGCAATGATAGCTGAGTGGAAAGATTTAGAAGCGTTGACCACATGCAGAGTGCAGTGGAGGCCTGAAGCTAGATCTAGTAAGGAAATTGTTATGTTGTCAATTTAGAAATTCGACCGATGATGATCGAAGGGATTGCTTCTACACAAGGAAAGGATCTAGTATTAGTTGAGTGGATCGGAAGGTTAAGGGACGGAACAGAGAGCGATGACTTGAAAATTTTCCTTGACCAAAATGCGTGGTTAAGAAAGAAAGGGAGATTGAGCATTTCGAATGTGGGAAACATTAGGAAGGAAGTTCTTGGAGAATGTCATCGATCCAAGCTTACGATTCATTCTGGAGGGACCAAGATGTATCAAAATATAAAGAAGAGCTTCTACCAGGAAGGTATGAAGAGGAATGTTAGCTTGTGGGTTAGGCAGTGTGCAAACTATCAACAAGTGAAGGCCGAACATCAGAAGCCGAGTGGGTTGCTTCAACCTTTGGAGATACCAGTTTGGAAATGGTATTCGATATCCATGGATTTTATAGACGGGTTACCAAGGTCAAATCGAGGAAATGAAAGCATATGGGTTATAGTGGATAGATTGACTAAGAGTTCCCATTTCATTCCAGTTAAGTCAACCAGGACGACACCTGTTTGAGTTAAGTTGTTCATGAAGAATATAGCTAGACTTCATAGAATTCCTAGCAGTATAGTAAGGGATAGAGATTCCTTATTCACTAGCGAGTTCTGGAAGAGTTTACAAGAGACTTTAGGTACCATGCTCAAGATGAGTACCGCTTACCATCCGCAGACAGATGGGCAAACAGAAAGACTTAACAAAGTCTTAGAAGATTTGTTACAAGCTTGTGTGCTAGATTTTGGAGGATCAAGGGAAGACCATCTACACTTAGTCGAGTTTTCGTATAACAACAGTTATCAGACTAGCATAGGGATGGCACCATTTGAAGCTTTGTATGGAAGGCCATGCAAATCTCATGTTTGTTAGTTAGAGACCGGGGATATGTTAGTTCTTAGTCCGGATTTGGTTAGAGAAGCTGCAGAAAAGATTGAGTTAATTAGAGTTAAAATGAAGGAAGCTCGGTCTTGGCAGAAGAGCTATGCTGATAGGAGATGAAAAGACTTAGAATTCTCAGTTGGAGGTCATGTCTTCATCAAAGTATCACCAATGATGGGTGTGATCAGATACGGGAAATGAGGAAAATTGGCACCGATATTCGTTGGACCATTTCCTATTGTAGAAAAGATCAGGAAACTTGCATATAGAGTAGAGTTACTGAATAGTTTGGCAGGAGTCCACGATGTTTTTCATATTTCTCATCTAAGGAAGTGTATTCGAGATCCAGAGACTACTACAGCACCAAATATGTTAGAGGACTTAGTAGTGGAACCGAATTTGACTATAGTTAGAAAACCAGTTCGTATAGTCGTGAGAGATGAGAAGAGGCTAAGGAACAAGACAGTCAGATTAGTCAGAGTCCACTGGAGTGACGACGAGAGAGGATGTACATGGAAAACTAAGGGCAGGATTACAGACGCTTATCCTGACTTTTTGCATGGTATGTTTTACCTTTATGACTGATCTGATGTGTACCTCATCGTGATTTCAAGAACGAAATTCTTTAAGGAGGGGAGTCTGTAACGACCCTAATTTTGATTAACATTATTTAGGACATTTAATTAGTTAAATAAAATAAAATAATGTAAATGGTTGAGGGAATTGAGATTTGAATAATAGAAGGGTAGCCATGCCAAATTAAAAAATGAACAAGAGATAATTAAAATGAAATAGTTAGGTTAATAGATAAGGGAAAAATAGGAATAAGATATATTCATATACCCTAAACCCTCAAGCCACGTTCATTTTCACGTTCACAAACTAAAAACTAGATCTAAGAGAGGCCGACCACCATTATGAGAAGGTAAGAGGAAGATAAGATAAATCAAGAGGAAGAAGCTTAATCAATCCAACTCAAGAAGCAAATCTCAAACTCCTTAATCACAAGCTAAAGGTGAATAATAGGTTACATCTCATATTATTGTTTTCAGTTTTAGTTGAGATTCAAATTTATTTTGCAAATGATTTTCCATGTTTTGATTGTTTAAATAGAGATATATGCTAGTTGATGATTTATGCTATTTCATATAGATTTTATGATAAGATTTAACTTGAAAACCCTATTAAATGACATCTAAATGCCTTGCGATTTTGATACAAGGTCAGAAATATTATTTTAGAGTTGGGTTTCAAGTTTCATAACTTTCCAAATTAATGTGGATTTATTATGAATTTTTTAGTGAAGAAAATGGTTAACTGGGATTAAAATTAATTACGGTTATTTTATATTGACTTTGGGTCAAAAATTTATATATGTTGGAAAATATATTAAAATTAATTTATGGGAATTTTTGGAGAATTTTCCTAAGTGTTTTAATAAGTATATAAAATTATTTAAGGTATGAGACTTAAATGTTTTATATGTTTATAAAAGGAGAAGGGGCAATTTGTAAATATTTTAAATTGTTAATCTCTGAAATTCGGCGACACTTTTAGTTAAGATTTTGGAAAATAAATTGGCAACCAACTATATAATGAAAAAAAGTAGGTTAGTTGAAAAGGAATTACTTTACAAAGTTAAAATTCAGTTTCACAAGGCTTTTGCTGTTTTGCCACTTTCGGCAGCCACCTTTCGACCATGTACTTCCGCCTCCACCTTAGTCGAAACCAATACACACGGTATCAAGGACTTGGTACGTAGTGGATTGGAGAAAGGCGAAAGGTATAGATTCGAAACAGAGCTTTCGAAGGGGTTGAGACCTTGTTTTGCTTTTAAAAGGAAATGCCAGTTTCTTTACTTTCGAAAATAATGCTTTCAAATGAGATAGCTTTCGACTTGGTCAATTGATTTAAAGAAAGGTTTCGGAAGAGGTTGCCACCTTTGTTTTAAGAAAATGCTTCCGAAGGGGTCGAAACCCCTGCTGCTGCATCCTACCTTCCGAAGCAATGCCTTCGAAAGGGTTCTTTCGCTTTAAACCCTGAGCCGCTTCTCCAATGCTTTCGAAGGGATTGGTTTTGACACCATCCACTTCTTTTATGGAAATTGCTTTCGAAAGAGTTGTTTTCGACTTAGTTCTTTTAAGACCCTTTTTGAGATTTTGAAAGTTAAAACCCAAAGTTTTCGAAAGGAATGGTTTTAATTGGTTTTGGAAGGTTGTTCCACATGTTTTCACTTGAACCCAATGCTTTCGAAAGGTTTGATTTATGTAAAGGACTTAATGCTTTCGAAAGGTATATGATAAAGGTTCCGAAGATGTTGTTCCCTAATGTTTTTGAAATGTTTACCTTTAGTGTTAAATGGAAGGGTATCCAATGTTTTTGAAAGGCATGTTTAAAGTGTTTTAAAAAGAGGATGTCTAAGGTTTTATATAGCTTCCGAAAGGATACTTTCAATGTTTTCGAAAGGTCTATTGTAAATGGTTTCGAACGATATGTTTTGGCCTTTCGGCCTAATATTATAAAGTAAAGTAATTAACTTGTTTCGAAAGGGGTACATTCAATGGTTTTGAAAGGGGTACTTTCGAAGATTTCAAAAGAGATCATTTAAAGGTTTTAAACAAAGGTTTCGAAGGTCTTCATCAACAATGTTTTGAGTAAAGCATATATCATGGGAAAGAGATTTGAATAAAGCAAATAGTATGTTTTCCTTGTTTAAGTGTGATTTAAAGGGTTCAATCAATTTGAAAAGGTTTTCAAGGAAAATTTAAAGGGTAGTTAACCCTAAGTAAATGACTTAGATATTCGAATACCATATGGAAC
The DNA here is from genome assembly GCA_030737815.1 of Allium fistulosum. Lineage (NCBI taxonomy): Eukaryota > Viridiplantae > Streptophyta > Magnoliopsida > Asparagales > Amaryllidaceae > Allium > Allium fistulosum. Next base: position 876,334,632 of record CM060906.1, read on the forward strand.
TTGTATAAGGCCGTGCCCTATATATTAGCTATAGCCCCTAGCTAATTTAGTCCACAATTCTAGTGTGTAGGGCTTAGTCATAAGTAAGACTTAAATGATGGTTACACACAGAAAGGAATATAAAAGAGAAGAAGGATAAGTTATTGGTGAGCCCGAAAAACCATTAGGATCAGGTGACCCTGGAAGAAGTAAGTTAAGGACAGACCGTCCAGAAGTTTGTCTAACAGGTGTTAGCTTATTTGTTTATTTTGTCTAGTAGGCTCGAGTCAGCCAACGGTTAGTAGTTAGCCAAACAAAACTATATTGTTCAGACAGATAATCCATTTATTACCTAATATATGAGCATATATGATGTTGCTATTATTGTTATAATCAGTTTGATTGCAAGATTCTAATTTGCAGAAAGATATGTTTTAAAGGGATATTATTGAGGGTAAACCCGTTCTGCTAAGCGGCGTGGTTTCACTTAATATCAGTAAACCGAGATGTAATAGTATTATTCATACCAGGCTTTATGTCTGACTCGAAGTTTGTGTTTTTCACCCTTAAAATCTCGGATGCTCAAAATTAATTTGAGTAGATTGAGATTTAAGGTTTTTCAGGTTTAGTAGGTGGACGAATAAAGTTTCCAAAGAAGTGCAGTTGGCAAAGTTAGGTATTTAGGAGTTGTTATTTTAGTTTCCGCTGTGATGTATTAAGACAGATATGTTTATCTATTACTCTGATCGTCCAAAGGGGCATCTTCATATGTCGCTCTTGGCGTATTTTGTAATAATTATATTTGATCAAAACCTGGGAATCAATTATGGGATTATGTAATTTGAATATGAAATATTGCTTTGAAATGTAATCAGAAAAGTTGTTTTAATCTATGGTGTTTTTATTTTATATTCACGTGCTCTAATATTATGGATATCATTAACATTACCATATTTTGTCACCGGAAGTTAATACTATGGATGACTGCAGCATCTGTAGCGCTTAGCTTCGGACCTCAAGATAGTGGATGTTACAACCTAACACTTCATGTAGACTCTTCCAAAATTCACTACAGAACAAGGCATCTCTGTCGTTGACTATACTACTAGAAATCCTATGCAGTCTAATAACATTCTTCACAAATAACTTAGCCAATATAGGTGCTGTTCTGATTGACTTAACAAGAATGAAATGGGCACTCTTGGTCAATCTATCTACCACAACCCATATACTTTCATTTTCCCTATTCCACCTTGGTAGCCCGTCAATAAAATCCATGGATATCAAATCTCATTTCCAAACTGGTATATCTAAAGGCTAAAGCAATCCACTTGGCTTCTGATGTTCCGCTTTCACTTACTGGCAATTTGCACATTGCTTTACCCATAAGCCTACATCCCTCTTTATACCTTCCTAGAAGAAACTTCTCTTAATATCCTGATATATCTTGGTTCCTCCAGGATGAATCATAAACTTCGATCGATGACACTCCCTAAGAACTTCCCTCCTTAGGTTTCCAACATCTGGAACACAAAACTGTCCCTTTCTTCTTAGCCATCCCTTTCGATTAAGACTAAAATCCTTCAGATCATCAATCTCAGTCCTACCTTCTAGCATTCTAGTCTTCTCAGCTAATAACGGATCATCTCTTTGTTTAAAAGCAATTCTTTTGATCAACATTGGTCGAACTTCCAAGTAAGATAATATGGCTGTATCTTGACTAGAACTAGCAGTCGATCTTAACTGCACACTACAAGTAGTCAATGCCTCCAGATCCTTCCATTCTACCAACATAGCTAACACTACGTTCTGATGTTTCTTGCTAAGTGCATATAAAACTTTATTTCCTTTCCCTAATGTATACTCAATACCAAAATCATAAGCTCCTAAAGACTCCAGCCACATCTATTGTCTCATATCCAACTCTTTTTGAGAGAATAATACCTCAAAGACTTATGATTCATATACAACTTGAATCATTCTCCCAAGAGGTAGCATATCTACAATTTCAATGCGAAAATCAGCGCTACCAACACCAAATCATGAGTTGGATATCTAACTTCATGTGGCCTGAGCTGCCACGAAGCGCAGGAAATCACTTTATCTCTCTGCATCAATACTGCTCCTAACCCTGTTCCACATGCATCCGTATACACCAATAGATCCTGATTCCCATCTGGAACGACTAAAACGGACGCATTGGTCAACAAATGTTTTAACTTAAGGAATGCTTCCTCACATTTGTCATACCAAATGAACTTCACATCCTTTATGGTTAGCTTAGTCAAGGGCGCTGCTATCCACGAGAAAAATACTTGATAAATCTTTGGTAATAGCCAGCTAATCCAAGAAAACTTCTTATCTTGGTCACAGTCTCGGGTCTTTTCCAACTGTTAATAGCTTCGATCTTAGCTAGATCGACTAACAACCCTTTCTCTGAAACTACACAACCAAGAAACTTTACTTCTTTCTTCCATAAATGACACTTCAAAAACTTTGCCTTCAGTTGATGCTGCCTCAACGTCTCAAGCACTATTCTAAGATGAATCTCATGATCTCTTTCATCTTTAGAATATGTCAAAATGTCGTCAATAAAAACCAACATGAACCTATCCAAGTGCTCTCAAAAATTTCGATTCATCCAATCCACAAAGAAAGCTCACACATTAGTTAATCCGAATGACATCACTAACCACTCGTACGAACCATATCTTGTTCGAAATGCCATCAATGGAATACGTCACTCTCGATTATAAACCCTGTCGCCAAATCCTACTGGGAAAAAATATTTTGACCCACTCAACTGATCAAATAAATTATCTATTTTCGGCAAAGGATATCGTTTTTTGTTGTCTTTTCATCCTACTTATGATAATCGATGCACAATCCTAACGACCCGTCTGGTTTCTTCATGAACACTGCGGCTGCTCCCCAAGGCGAACTACTTGGTCTATATAATTCTTTCCTTCTAAGTCCATTGGCTGCACCTTTAACTCCTTCATCTCAGTAGGTGTCATCCTGCTAGGTGGTCTACTTATGGGTTCATCTCCTAGTACAAGATCTATTCGAAACTCAATAGTTCGTTTCGACGGTAGTCCTATAACTGGCTCAAAAACATCTGCAAATTCACTTATAATTAAAACTCGATTCAATTCGTCTTCCACTTGTGTGGCACCCAATAAAGCACAAATTTCTGGACTCGTATTCTAAACTGGGTATATTATTCAGTCACTACTATTAGCGTGTCTCAATGATATTTTCCTATCCTGGCAAAATATCCCACCATCATAATTGCTTAACCAATTCATACTCAAAATGATCCCAAAACCCATGAAATCAAATACATACAACTGCAGGCAAAAGTATAACCTAACAATTCCAGATCTAGATGTCACATCTCATCCCCAGAGTTGTGTACCCTCCTATTAGATTACCTATCCTTAAGGAAGTAACAAGGTATGATGGATCTAAAGATAAATTATCTACCAAACACTGAGAGATAAATGAATGCGATGCACCAGTATCAATCAATACTCTAACTGGTATGCTATGCATCAAAATCATACCTTCCATCACAGACTTTCTTTTCTTAACTGCTATTAGTCTTGATGTTGATGGAACCAAAGCAAACACCATTCCTTTGTTAGCCTTGGCTGCTTGTGGACATTTGTTTTTATAACACCCCACCTGGTTGCAATTAAAGCACTTCACATTCTGCTTCCCTACAACCACCTAGCCATCACCAGATCGACAATCATTAGCATAGTATCCCTTCTTGTCACACTTGTAACAAACTATATCAGCTTTCCCTTTTTTGGCAGCCCCACCTTTCTGCTACCTTCTTCTTAAAGAATTTCCTCTTCTTATTCTGAGAATTCTGGTTCTCCAATGACTTCTCTTTCCCAAAGGTCGAAAGTATTTCTTTATTCCTAACAGCCATCTCCACCACTATATTTGATGGATCTCTGAGATGTTCCATAGTTTCCCTAGTAATCTCCGGCCTCAACCACTGGATAAACTTCTCGTTCCTCTTAATAATAGTGTCAATAATGGCATATCCATACCTAGACTGCTCATCAAATTTAGCAGAATACTCCAATACGGACATTTCCCCCGCTCTAACTACATAAACTACCTGAGCAAGGCTGACTTGGCTAATTCAGAAGAAAAAAACATTTCCTCGAATCTCCTTCAAAATTCTGCCCAAGTCAACTCCTGCTCAGGCACTCCTATGGTAAATTTGTTCCACCAGAATAAAGTGGCACCTTGCAACTATCTAGAAGCCATCTCCTTTTCTGCTAATCATTTAGACCCAAATCAGCAAAAATGCTTTCAAAATTTAATAGCATGTTCTCCACTTTTATTGCATCCTCAGTCCCCAGAAAAGGCTTCCCACCCAGACTGGTGTAATCTCTACTTAGCTTAGCATAGTTATTACCAACTGACACTATGGGATTGACTCCTCCCCCATTAGCAGCATTTCCTTTAGCTACCCCTACAACTGCTCCAGCTTGCATCAAGTTAACGAAGAACTAATACATAGTCCCCATATCTATTGGTGGGGTTTTAGAACCTACATTGGTATTTGCATTTTGGTTAGCATTTGCATATCGATCCTGGTTTCTCCTAATTTTAGGCCAAGCATTTCCATTGGTTATGGTGCTTCAGCCACCTAGATTCGCTCTTCTATTTCAAGCCTCCATATCTTTCTTTTTCATAAATCTGCATATGAGCCTTAGCGAAATATAAAAAAAAGTCTAAGGGAGAGGAGAGAGTACATACTTATATATAGCAAATACAAGTATGTTACTATAGCGTTATCCCATACCCCAATCTTATTCCCTAATTCATTAGGATTATGTTTTCAAAAACTCTTTAGCTTTATAATTCTTTTAATCATAAACCTATGCTCTGATACCAACTAGTAACATCCCCGATTCTGAGGCCTAAAACTAACTGCTACAAATGCTACAGTCATCTATAATAATTAATTTTCGACGATAAAATGTGGTTACATTAATCATATCAATAATCAAAAGCACATGAATATGAACAATTTTCAACATAGTTTAATAACAAATTTTCATATCTCATTTTACAAATGATATTTCATATTCATTATATAATCCCAATCATAATCCCACATTCAGATAAAATATAATTATTACAGAATACTTTAAGAGCAACATATAAAGATGCCCCCTTGGTTGATCAGAGTCAAATACTTTGCGGTTATATAACTTTGTCATTACATCCAAATAAACAAAATGAACTACACAGTGGAAATAGATATAGTTCCTAATAGCTAGATTGCCTCCTGCATGTCTCCTGAAGATTATTCGTTTAACAAGAACCTGAAAATCCTTACTCCCGACCTACTCAAATGAGCACCTGAGAGTTTAAGGCAAAAGAAAAAATTTCGGGTAAGACAACGGTCTGTTGTAAATAATAACCTACCATCTCGACCCAAATAGATATTTAGTGAGACAACACAACAGAGTGGAATGGGTTTTCCCCTCACTAGTATTTTAACCAAAACATAACAAACATATATTGTACTTCTACAACCACAATGGTTAGAACATATATCTCGACGATAGGCCCAAACTTCTCGCCCGGTTGTGACGAGCCCGATCAGCCTATGCCTAGTATATGACTGCCAAACGGGTGCTCTCCACTGACGATTGTCCTAAACTCTCAACAGGCAGAGGTGAACCTAAGTGATCCTTATTCGGGTGTCTACAGCTGACGATCGGCCCAAACTTCTCAACCGGCAGTGACGAGCCCAATCTGCCCATGGTCAGGAGATGATCGCCAAATAATTGGTCCTCGCTGACAATCGGCCCAAACTTCCGGCTAGCAGGAATGGACCGAGTGATCCCTATTTGGGTGCTCGCCACTAACGATTAGCCCAAACTCTCGGTCAGCAGTAGTACACCGAAGTGATTGTTATTCGGGTATCCACAGTTGATGGTCGGCCCAAACTTCTCGACCAGCAATGATGAGCCCGATCAGCCTATGGTCAGGACTTGATTGCCAAATGGGTGCTCACCGCTGACGATTGGCCTAAATTCTCAGCCGGCAGCGATGGACTGGAGTGATCCCTATTCGAATGTCCACAGCTGACGATCGGCCTGAACTTCTCGACCGACAGTGACGAGCCTGAAAAGCCCATGGTCAGGACATGACCTTCAAATGGGTTCTCACCACTAACGATTGGCCCGAAACTCTTGGCTGGCAGCTTTGGACTTGAACGATCCCTATTCAGGTATCCCTAACCGACAATCGGCATGAATTTTCTAACCAACAGTGTCAAACTTAAAAATCCCTATTCAGTCATTTATAGCCGATGATCAGTCTATGCCCACTCTTCAACGTTGATAAACTAGAGTAATACTATCCAGGCATTCACCGTTGTCGAATAACTCTAAACACACGGGAGCACGAGGGGAGCTCGACTTTCTAACTGTAATGACATGGTAGCTGCTTAGTTGGTTCCCTTCATCCTTTGCGTTCAAATAAGATTCACGACAGTCATCAACAGCAAAAAACTTGAATCTATTTAAGACATGGAGGATATAAAGTCATATTCAGTCAAATGCAAAGCAACGCTCATACGAATAATTAGCTTACAACCTAAAAATACTAACGGTATCGACTAAAGCATGAGCACAAATAAAACAAAAACCACAAAATATCAATGATGCTTGATTGACCTTAACAACACATCAAAATTGGTCAACCACGAGCAGGAATGTTTAGTACAATAATCGTCATTGTATAGATAGCAGGTTAAATAAAAGAATAAAAAGGTAACTTAGGTAGCGAGGAGGTGCGATCATCATTTCGATCCAGACTTGGAGATAGGCGACTTAGGTCAGTGCTTAGAACGCTTATGCTCGCCTTATTTCTTCCCCTTACCCTCCTCTACTTTCCTTTTAGCAGCGGTGGCGGCGTCCAGCTCAGACCGTCTCTTCTTGATGCACTCCAATTCCTCTTGGGCCTCAAGTATCACCCTTGCTAGGTCTATAGGGGAGTCAACCATGGCCCACTATTTCAAAGCTCCCTCTTCATCAAGATCATAAGTGGGGTCGGAGACATTTGTGGTCTCAGCATCGGCATCCTCTCCGATGACGACAATCATCTCATGAACACTTCCAGTTAAAGGATCAAAAGGGCCTGGGACTGCAGCACACAATTGGGGAATATTAGAGGTAGCTACAGCACTAAGAGGGCCCGTCATGCGAACATCAACTATGAAAAAGCAAGAAAGGCTATCAAGTGTATGCCCATTAGAACGATACAGGAGATACCGAATAATCACTCAAAAACTGCAATAGGAGGTCCTACCTCCCTTCGAAGATGCGGGGGTACCACCTGGAATTTGAGCATGAACTGGGGGAGCGGGTACCACCAATGACTGATCTCCAACAGGAGAATCTAAAGAAAATATGGAAAAATGGTTAGATAAGCATCACATTAGGGAAAAGACTGTTGTTTTCAGAGACTTACCTCATATAACTTATCTAGAGGTTGCGCCGCCGCTCTTCTCCTTCTCAGCCTCTCTCTTATGGGACTCATAAGCTTCAGCAAGCTTAACATAGCTCAATCGGATGAGTTAAATCTCATTCGCAGAAAAATGAGAATAGACAGCTTTAGGACTAAAGGGTGGACCTCCTTGTTCACTGGCAGCCTTCGCCTCCCGGATCAACCGCTTGTGGATGGAGGCCATGACCTCCTGGTAGTCGTCCATCAATGCCAGGTTCTTCTCTATAAACATCCATTAATAGATCTCATCCAAGAGCCCTTCCACTCGATTCAATTGTTTATTGGCCTCATCACACTCAGCCTGTAGTTTGTTGGCTCTATAAATTTTGGCAGCCTTGCCAGCGGAAAAGGCCTTAACCTTTGTCTAGAGGGCGGCCCTGTCAGCTTTCCACTCTAACACCTTTTTCTTTATGTCAGTAACCCTGGGTCCAACCTTCTCAGCTCTCATCTCCAGTTCCTCTATCTTCTTGGATTGTCTATCCTTGATGCCCTCATAATCCTCATTGAGCTTCATGGCCTTATCGTTGAACTCTTTCTTGGCAGCCTTGATGTTCGTTGTGTGGTCCCGATTCAACTGCTCCAATTCCTCGACATGAGCAGCCTTGAACCTCTATCTCCCTAGCATGTTTCTTTATATCCTCGCTAAAAGACCTCTCCAAGGTGTCAACCACCTTCTTTTGGTCTAGCTCTTATTCATAAAGGCGTTTCCTTAGCTCGAATATCTATAAGTTTTGCTCCACATTCTTCTTGCCATCCTCCCCACAGCTTTGGAGACCTTGGAGTGGTAGTCTGCCAAGGCCTTGACCCCACCCAGTCTATTTGCTAATAAGTCAATGGACCTTGCAAAAGAAAGAGGCAGTGCCTCAGCAAGTCGACGAGTTAGAGGATCTCTCGGTTGGTAGGGTTGTCAAAATTCGTCAAAGTTCGGGTCCGTGGGGTCAATGATGACAATCCCTTGTCCTTATTGTTTATCTTTATCCTTATCCAGAGAGTGTGAGGCCATTATCCCTCTCCTTCTTGTTTTCACCTGTTGCTTTGAGGTATCAGAATCCAATAGAGGAAAACGAAGGGGCGAGGAGTTTTCGAGGCACAAGACGGAGAGAAAGTCCCCGAGTTACGACCGGGAGAGCAGAGTCTCTTCTGGGAGCTATCCTTAGGGTCTAGGTCAATCTCGATGTCAGCTGAGTGACAATGGACAATACCCTCGATCTGCAGCTTCATGGCTGGCTAACCAACATTTATACTAGGACCAAAGGAAGACGCAGTTTTTTGTATTTCTTTTGTTTGAGCCTTTGACCCCAGCTACTACATTTTAGAAAAAAGCTTTTACCATTTTGAACCCATTGTACCTGCAATGGATAAAAAATAAGAGATTAGGAGCTAGATCGACACTTGGATAATTTATGCATGTGGTATGGGTGTGTGGACAGGTAAGTATGGGTGCAAGTGTGTGGAACGACTTCACAAACCCTTAGGATCCTCATGAGACTCTAACTATTGCTGAATCTCTGCTATAGACACGAAATCCCCATAAACGTTTCCAAACTCTGGGTCGACAAAGTAATCAGAAATGGAGATGCCACCCGGGACAAAAGCCTCCTCTCCTGTGGAACCAAAAACACGATGGAAGGACTCATCCACCTTCGAACTCGATGGAGTCGCTAAACCAATGCACCCAAAAGAATACACTGCATCTTGATCCAAAATAGTATGCTCACTGTCATGAGAGTGGGATTCTTCCTCCTTTGTGTTTCTTGTCCGGATATTGTCATCCTCCAATTCGTGCAATGTCAGCAGTCGACTCTTTTTCCAGGGTTCGACCGTGATGGCACTCAATTTTGGCTCTTCCGAGCTCGCTATGATAGTCGCCAATTTGTCAGATGCTTCAATCGTTGGTACATTGCCGAAGATGGATGTCTGCGAGGAGTGAACGTTACTCATTTCACTAGTAGCTGAGCCCTTACCCTTTTCTTTCTTGGCAGGCTTCTGGGTGAAAGGTTGTCTACCTTTCCCAATCAAACTTCCATCCACCAGCACGCCGAGCGATCTTAATTTATCATCGGCAATAAGGTAGGGAACCTCCCGAAGCTCTTTTGGGATCTGTTGAAGCTTCTCTAACAGATTTTCCAAATCATCTCCAGTCTTGGCTTTCATGACACCTAGAAGGAAGTTAGCATCTTGTATGAGATTCTTCAAAAAACAAAGAGAAGAGACGAACGAGATATGTAAAGAAAACTTACATCCTAAGTGCTATTAATGAAAGCACGGAGAGAGATGTACTGAATGAAGAAATACTACTTCCCGAACATGCTATATTTAGAGTACAAGTTTTCTACCGGCTTGAACTTGCACCCTGCATTAAGGTAAATAATGGGGGAACCCTCTTGCTTGCTCTTTATTACATACAGGAACCTGATCTGGTGATGTGTCGGAGGTGACTGGAACTCCCTCATAAAAATGGTGTATGAACTGGTGAGAATGTTATACCCTTCCGGATGCAGCTGGAAGGGAGGCATTTTTAGGTAGACGAGAAACATTGCAATCCATGGGGTAAGAGGAGGCATAGCTCTGCCCAAGCAATGATAGCGGGAATAGGCCATGTAACCCTCAGGCAAATCATGCACCCATTGCTCCAAAGTAGGTGAAAGAATATCCTCTCGGGGAATGCCATGAGTGGCCACTATAAGATCAAGTTGCTTAGCCGTCAATTTCGAAGCCTTAGAGTCCCTAGGGTTTACTAAGAGTTCGGACGGTCCATACCCATGCACCAAAGAATGGGCAATGCTGGGTTGGTCAGAACGACTTCCTGGTTGGAAGGGCCGGAGGCATGGAAGAAGAGGAACCTATGTCCCCTGAAACAGTCTGAGAATGGGTTTGACGACGGACCAAGATATCTGTTCGGCATTCCATTGAACGGTGGTCCACCGAACAAAAGGCAACCGGACAACATCGGTCCTCGGACCGAGCCAGACCAAATAACATGTGAGTCGCGGGGATAGGCCTTGAAATGGAAGAAAATGCTCACCAGATTGCAGATTAGCTGTGAGTTAGGGGTTGAAGTTGGGCTGGAAGCCTAGGAAGCAATGCTCAATAATGGGGGCCTCGAGGAGCTGAAGAGTTGCACAATTGATGGAAGCTAAAAAAATGAACGAGGGTGACCGGTGGGGGACAGCACTAGAGACTATATAAGGGAGTGTCAGGTGACAGATCGAGGCATGCCGGACCGAGCTGTACCAGATCGGGGTGTACCGGACCAAGCCATGTCGAGCCAATGATGTGCCAAGCCAAATAACCCTAGGCAAGGCCGAACCGTGAGCTATCAATCCAACTTGATTCCCGATGAGTGTCAATCTGAACTTGCCTTTGCCGTTGAATCATGAGACCAACCGACCGGAGTTGGAGAAAGGGGGTGGATTTACTTCTTTTGATGAGTTACATAGAATGATTTAACAAAGCCCACCTCGTATTCCACGAGCTGTATTTTGGGAGGCAAGTGTTATGGGTTTGCCCACGTGAGGTTGAAGTTCGATTAAAGGGAAAAAAGCAAAATAGAGGAGCAAACTCACGATACGAGGAAGAGGAGCAAGCACTCGTAGTATCATGGCTAGTCCCTGTTCGGTAGCCAGGGCACTGAACCAAATCCCATGTTCGGTACCCTAAGGATACCAAACAAGAGATCATGTTCGGCACCCTAAACCCAAAATAGAATCTTCTGTTCGGTGGTTGAGTACCCGCTGGACAGAAGACTCTGTTCGATAATTGGGTACTCATCGAACATGATCTTCTTTTCGGTGGTTGAAAGCCCACCAAACGAGAACTCCTATTCCGTGGTTGGAAGCCCACCGAACAAGACGCCTGCATCACCCACCAAAATAGATAGGAGAAGGAAGCCGTCCATCAAACCGAGCAGTCCTAACCTAATAGGGAAGCACATGAATTTAACAATCAACTCGTCCACATCCACCCTACCCAAACCAGCCCCTCCGGACTGATTCCTCGGTTGGGCCCCACAACACAAATTTGGAGGGAAATCTGCATATATTTGAAAAAATATCAAGCATATTCTAGATTGCTGGGAATGTTTCTTTTGGGCGAGATATATATGGAAATGTCATAAATTGTTGCCACATTCAACACACCTCAAATCTACCTCTATAAATATCCAAGTATATTTCATTTACAAGGACAGCCTTTTGAGATCTAAAATCTTCGTGCAAAATCACTAATCAATCAGAGTATTCGGATCAACTTTTTCTATCAAAAATTATTGTACTTGGCATCAATTTCTTGCAAAAGGTTTATATATATATAAGAAAATTAGTTAAAGTTTACAATGGACGTATGCCCATTATGGATAAACCACTATAAATCATGGTGTTCTTTACTTTTTTTCTACTTTTTTATTCCTTAAAAGTTTTACTGCAAAAATAGATTGGAGGTGTTTGCCCATTTTTTGTGCAAACACCATTAAAAAAGCATTTTGAAACTACTACATACGAAGATTTTATTGAAGATTTTACTTCCAAAAATGCGAACATTTTTTTGAACTTTTCATGAAACAAAGAAGTTAAAGTGGTATGTCATACACTCATATGCTATTTGCTCACATTGTTTGTTTCAAAATAATGCTATTTTATTTCTTATTTTTTTATAATATCATTTCCCTGTAAATAACCATGTTATCCATATCTTAATTTGTTTATATATGAAGCGTTGAGTATTTCCCATGGTACAAAGGAAGCAAATGATGGTTTCTAGTAGTTGAAATACAACAAGCCTTGTATGTAAAATCTCTTAGTGCTACGAATTATTATTGTTATTTTTTGCATTAGAACTATGCTCATTGAATCTTTCTTTTGTCTGCAATATTAGTTTATAGAAGTATAAGGTACTTCACTAATATATAGGCTGTATAACAATTAATCTAATATTAGTCTAAAAGATTGTAATCACTCTGTTGTGTTGACTTTTCAAAAATAAAGTATGGTTTCTTATAAATAAATTTTTATTCAATATCATTGAGCAATTTTCTAAAACAAGAGGCCTCTTTTGAAAATTTGCACTAGACATTATAATCTCCCAAACTAGCTACGATGTTTAGGACTTAAATTCAAATTCCAAACTTCAAATAATCACTATAATATTTATTTTATGGGAACAAGCCCACATTTAATTAAATGTAACACACACACTTGTATATTTATATTTTCCACACATGTTGGCACGCACCATTTCTTATATTACTACTAAACCCTATAATAATATGTTTTCATACATCATCATTATTAGTCGTTGAACATGTGATGTTTAAGAGAATATTAATAATTACATATGATTCATTTAGTTAAATAATTGTTTAAATAAAATTATAATATTTTGAAATCCAAATTAAATTACAATTAAATTCATAATTCAAATCCAGATATGCTATTAACATTAAATACGATTCAACATAAATAAATTATTTATGATAATACTTTAAAAGATCTAGGGCACAATGCATTCAAAAGGTTTTTTTGGAATTTTCCTTTTATATTCTGCTACCTGATGCACCAGCTCCAACAAGTATTTCTTCGTCATCCCGCTCCTATGTATTTTGATAATAAGAGTGCAATTCAAATTGGTCACAACTCAATCTTAATTATTGAACCAAGCATATTGAGACCGATTATCGGTTTAGGCCCCATCATCTTGAGGAAGGCGCCTTTACTTTGCCTTTTGTACCTTATTCCTTGTAGATTGCATATTTGTTGACCAAATTATGTTTCGTTTTTCATTTTCATTTTATATTTGCAAACTCTTAATGCTCATAGCTGCCACATTGTAAGTTTGAGGGGGGCGTTAGATAATAGTTTCTATTAATTTCCTAATTATGTTTCCTATTGTTTTGGCTTTTGATTATATTATAAGGGTAGATTAGTCATGTATTGTTCTTTTTTTTTTTGTCTATAAATAACTCTTCATTTTTATGGTTAAGTAATTGTACTCTTAATCTTACGAGTGCAAAACCATGCTACGCACACGGTGTCGAACGTAATAACTTTGAAAACACAATGGTACGTCGTTGGATGAAACCTAATTAATTTGTAAATAATTTGCACATAAGAGCAAGGAGGAAAAAAAGTTGTACGCAACCAATAAATGTTTGACAATAATATGTCATGCACAGTAAACAGTTTCATTTAATATGGTGTAATAAAATTGTTAATCACTGTACCATGCACCTTAGTATAAAACTACTACTAAGTTAACAAATCAGCCTGAAATACAATGCATATCCAATATAATATAATTAAGTTGAAAGAGCTGTTATCTAACTTTTGTCAAATACATGCATACAATATTGAGGTGAATAAATAAGTCTATTGAGCCCAAATTAATTCCATAAATTCGAACGTTTACTGCAATACAGTTGATATTGAGTTGCAGTGTTTGGTTCCAGACATAAAAAAACCAAAAAAAAATATATTAAAAAAACAACATTCGGATAACTGTGTAGTAACGTTGTGGAAGGAAATGTTGTTGATAGTTTGTGTCAGCTTTCCTTGCCTCTGCGGCTAAATCCTAATGGATTCAATCTTCTTCTGTATAGCATAATGATAAAGTTGCTATTAGAAAACGGCTATAGTGGTATATACCTATTTGAAAAATGAAAGCTCGATATTAATTTGATTTTGAAAAGCTGATAAACGCTCATAGATAATCGATGATGAGTTATTGTGAATAAAGGCGAATTTATTTATTTAAACTTAGTAGAAGTACGAAAATGGATTGCAACTATATTTATCCATGGTAATCTTCTTCAGCAAGCACACAATTATTATTGAATGACGGTGAACGTAGCACTTAATTCAACCCATTTCATAGTAAATTAATAACAATGCTGAGAACAGATTTTTTTCTTTCAGTTGAACTTTTACTTGGAAAAAATAAAATTTATAACCAGTTCATAAAATTAATTAATCAACATTTTGTACTGTTGAAAATGATATGACCGAAGAAAAAAATTGTATAAAATTGTACATGTAGTCCTACACCCCGTATTAGTTGTATGCAAATAAAAAGGTTTTTGGATGGAAAAAAAGATTGAATAGAATTGTATGTAGCTTTTAGGGGGTGTTTATTAAAAGCTTTCAGGAAAAGTAGGCATTGGCTGCATACAAATGTATAATTACATGGTTAGCTTTGGCCATTGTGGAAAGTAGGATACAGCAAGGCCAATGATATCAGATTGTATTCTGTTTTCATTCCTATAAAAAAAATTAAGTATAGATAACTCAGTAAACAAACTTATAATTAGACGGTTAAGTCTATTCCCATACATCTGATATAGCTATAGTGTCCAAGACTGTTAGAAAAATCAACAAATAAAAAGCATATGTTTATTTCAGAACTCATGATAAAACCGTTTTGAGTTGCAGCGCATATTAAAGTCACAAATAGCAATAATGTTTAAAACTTTTGATACAGATTGGAACAGAGCTTCAAGTTTACAAATTTGATAGGTTTGAACTGAATTTTGTCCTTCACCGTACGCTGAATAGAGTAGCTAGTTAACCCAATGACTGATATTGTATTTCAGGTGCAAATGGTTTATTTTCCACTGCCTGAAAATGAATGCGCCTATCTGTTAAATGAAAGCATTTGAAGAGCTGAAGTTGCAGCCTTCATTCTCCTTATTATTGTTTTCTTTGCTTTTTCTGTTGTAGTCCCACCTTAGTATCATTGCCAGTTTTGTATAGTTGCACCGTTGGAACTGTACTGAATAATAAATGGTACAATAAGATGAGAACAAAGTAAATTTTTTGTACTATTAAATGGAAAGTGCAAGTAACAAATGTTACAGTAAAAATGAACTGAATAATAAATAATACAGTAACTTAAGTACAAAATATATTTGTAGAAGTAATAAATAGAAAGTGCAGGTTATAATTGTTGCTGTAAAACCTTGCAGAATGCAAATGGTACAATGATCTGTTATTACAGCTGCCTGTCGTGTAATAAAATAAATGAATCAAAATAGTGAGTGTAATTTTGTTATTCCTATTTTTTTGGTAAATCGATCTTAGATGACATGTAAATTATTTTATAAAACTTATAGTACATCATGGCTTTCTCTTAGGCTTAATGTCACTTATCTTATTTGTCATAATAGAGGACACCAAAGCATAATCAACATTTTCCAAATATTTTAGAAATAAGCAAATTATTAAAACCACTAACAGCCTCCGAACGGCACATATTTGTTCTACTTACATATCCCATGTGTTTGAAAATGCATATAGAAGATTAAGATTAAGGGAACATGTATACCTAGGGTCAATCACTATCTGCAAAACCATTTAGTGACTGATTCAGGAAATCAGAAGAGTCAGAAACAATTCATGTAAACAGTAATGCAGTACTTGAAAGCGTTTAATGACATATACCAAGGTTATGAAATCTCAGTAAGTATAAGTTTAATCCACCATAAACATATACCAATTATTGTTAAAATCCAAAACAGATTAAGAAAAATAAATGTTTATTGGTAATAATTTATTCTAAATTGTTTACTGTAAATGAAACTAAAAAATAAGCATATTCATATTATTATATTTCAGTTTATCGTATACTGCAATATTTTTATCCAGAAGTTAAACGATAGCACCAGTATTGAAAATTGCGTACCTTTCTGCTATTTCTAGCGTTGTAGAATTGAAAGAGTAGGATCCAAAGACACTTGCAAATGTTACAGTTGTAATAACCGATGAAGAGTTGTTAATCCCAACTTCAACCTGCATGTTTATTTGTTAAATAGTAAAGTTAATAACATCAAGACATTTAATGTTTTATTTTTGTCAAGTTGTTAATCCCAACTTCAACCATGTCTTTTGATGCCCAAACCCCTTCATTGAACTTTTCCGTTGTTATGCGCTCTATCTTTTGAAAGTATCATTTTTTCATATTCTACATCCCAAATCTGTGGGTAAATGTGTAGGCAAATTTAGTACGTATGAATGGAGCCAGAGAAATAAATTTGGGGAAAAAACATAGTTTTTAGTGTGCAGCTGACCTTTTGAGTAGATGGCCTCCCTTTTTGTTTGTGGGGTGCATTTAATCTTTTGAATAAAGTTGAAGTTTGTTGTTGGACATATATCAACCCAATATTGCAGCCAAAACTGTTAGAATATTAAGTTCATCTAAATGTCAAGATTGAAAAAAAATTCATATAAGGAGGTGAGTGCAGAAAAAGCATGGCCAAAATATGAAGAAAAGAAATAAAATAATATATAAATTTATTATTATCCCAACAAATGACGATGTAGTAGTTGGATGTGAAGAAAATCTGCTCAATTTGCAGCACCATTAGTTGAACATGCGATTCAATTCATATACTTGCGTGTGGTAAATGAAACAATAGTAGAATAAAAATGAAGCGGACAAACAAATAGAGAGAGCAGCATGAAAACCATAAGAAAGCAGCTATGAAACAATTTTATATATACAGGGAAAGCAATAGAGTATCTGAAACGGGAGCAACAAAAACAGCAAACGAATAGAAAAGGAAACAATACACCTGAAACGTAGTAATCAAAAGCTTTATATCATCATGCCAATTGAAAGCAGCAAATAAAGGAGAAGTAATGGAATATGGGAGTGGGAAATGATATTTCATAGATAGTTCAATATGAACAAAATCCGTATAATATTATGTACACGCTCAAGAGAAGAAAAGCAATTCAATGTGTATGCAACCACAATGAAGTCACTCTTCCAAATCTTATTGAACAAAAACCAATACACCATTAGATTGGGTAGACCCTTATAGTTATCTTTAATGGCTAACAAATAGTTATCTTTAATGGCTAACGCTCGAGTGGAAAGCGTAGTCCAAATGAATCATTTGTATAACTAAATGCACAACCACCTAGATTGCACAACCACCTACATCTACAAACGCACATGGTGTTTTCTGAAAAACTTCTTAAAATATAACAATACGTTATCGGTATAATCGTTTTTGTATATCAGAAGTATAGAAGAAAATGGATAGCCGCTTATCATATCAGGGTTTTGTATTATAGTGGATAGCGGATTGTATATAATATAAGCCCATATATCCGCATCTGTTTACTTTCAAAGCCTGTATAAATACTGTAGCAACCGAGAGTATCAGATTATTCTGTATCATTTGTATCATTGAATAATAATACAAAATATTTCATCTTTTTCATATTTTGTCTGAAATTCAAACATGGTATCAGAGCTTTCAAAAACTGTCTAACCACAGATTGATCTTTTGCCAAAATCCATCAGAGACTGTCTCATCATTTGGATAGGCAGCAGTTCATCAGAGTTCCGATCTCATCATCTGAAACTGCTGGTGTTTCAGTAATCGGTTTTCAATATTACAAAAGTCATCATCAAGCCTTGCCAAGAAGAGTTGTCAGAGAACTTTCATCATTCAACTCAACGGCTGCTCTCAGTTTTTTTTTAAAAATCAAGAAAACTGAAAAGAGAATCGTCATCAAGCCTCGCCAGTAATCTTGATCACTGGCTGCTCTCAGATTCATTGCAAGAAATTGAGTAAATTCACCTGTAAAGCAGTTTTTCATTCATTTTTTGTTCTCTGTCTGCGCTTTCCAGTGACTAAGTTTCTTGATCTTTTCTTTTTCTGTATACGTCTTATATCCAACCTTTCTTGATTTCTGATCATGGCCGAAGGGGACTTAGATAATAACTCATCAACCTTTGCAAATCCAAGATTGGATACTGCACCATCAACCACTACTGAAAATATATCAAAAATCATAGTTAGTCCACAGCCACAATTAATTCAAACCCAACTGGATGAAACGAATTATCTACTACGGAAATTTCAAGTTCAAACAGCGGTAAGAGGTTATGGGTTAGAAGAGTACATTCTTGGTACTAAAGAAGTGCCAAAGCAGTTCATTACAAATAATGAAGGAAATTCAATGTTGAACAGAGCAGTGATTGCAAAAATAGCGAGATCGTACGTTCCAACGCGCGATTTGGAAGGAATCGCAGCCTTCCCGATCCAAGAGTTAAATTGGATCGCAACCCGTGTAAAAAGTGCGATTCTATTTCAGAACGAAAATATTGGAGTCCAATACTGAATCGCGATTTTAATTTAAACATCGAACCGAAACAAAATCAAAAGAGATATAGTCCGGCATCGTGATCTCGATTCAGCAAAAACCTGAATTTTTTAGAAACCCTAAGCTTCAGGGAGGAAGATGACTGACAAAATAGTTGAAAAGTTACGGTTCCTGATTCTGTTTTGACCGTGCTACAAGTAAAGCGGCTACAACAGATATTGTCTCAATTAGGCTAATTTTTGAAAGAAAGAAAAAACCGCAAAACAACTTGTATTTTTTAATAAAATCTGCGAATAGTACTGTAATTTTTTTTTTTTAAATAAATAAATTTACGAGGGAATTAGGTACAAGGACAAACTTTAAAAAAAATTTAGACTGAAGGACATCAAGTTTCATTTTTGAACCGAATGACAAACTTTGAAAGAAATTTAGACTGAAAGACAATGCTAATTCTAACTAGCATTATATTTAGTTTTTACATTATACAAAATGCTAGTTATAAATAGCATTATATTCAGTTTTACAGTCTACAAAATGCTAGTTGTATTTACCATTTTCATTTAGTCTATTTTTTTTCAAAGTTTGTCCTTCAACCTAAAAATGAAACTTGTTGTCCTTCAGCCTAATTTTTTTCCAAAGTTTGTCCTTCAGCCTATTTTCCACTAAATTTATATAAAATTCGATAATAAAAAAAACTGCAATTATCTACTAAAATTATACTTAAATAGCAATTATTATTATTTATTAATAAACAAATTTGATTTTTCAATTTTTGAAAAACTTTTTAAAAATTCCAAGTTAAATTGCACTTTTCAACTAGTTTGCGTTTTGTTGTTTTAAAAAATGGAGATCTAATTTACATATTCAACATTACATGTACTTTTCTTGTAAACATCAGAAATATAGACTTGAAATGCAAAGCCCCTTAACAAAACGTATTAAGATTGAGTCGGTATTATCTCAGGTTCGGCATCGCGATCTCGGTCTTCATCTTTGCCAAATCATTTTGAGAAAACAGAGGTATATTCTCGGATTTGATTATATTTCTAGAAGAACTCGTAACGAAAATCAATTGATTGGACAATATAGCGACCCGCAGTTCCGTACCCTTTTGGGTTGATAAAAATTCACTCATGTTCAACCCAAATTGTACGAAAGAGCGAATAACTAGGGTAAAGAAGAAAAGATAGAAGAAGAAATAGAAACAACAACACAGTATCTCACAGTCGCAGCGGAACAAAATATAATATATAACAACATATTTTTATACAATAGAATCTGTAATTGTTTTATATTTACAATCATCAGAGTACAATAATCAATACATCAATCTGGACAATTAATAACTTGTCCCCATACAGCGGAAATATAAGTCAAGTACGGAAATACGTCTGAACTCCTCCAGCTCGTCTCCTGAGCTCCATAGTATTCTAATCCTGAAACTGTAATACTCGGTCTGACCCGAGCATTATAATAAAATAACACCCGAGTCAGTCTGGAAAACCAGCGTGAGAAAACACACTCAATTTGAATTATTAAAGTTATCAAAATCCTTTGAAAAACAAAGGTATCTCGTAAGACCGCGTCACACATAAACACGACGGGTTTTTCCCTTACGATAACCAAAACATTTATAGAAAATCCAATGATATTATAATAGTGTCTAAATACAAATACTTATTCAAATAGCTAAAATTGTTACATTGATTAAATTCCAGCATACTAGGCTCTACAAACAAAACTGTAAGCTCGTATTGGAGAATGAATTCCAACGAATGACTGGACCAGTAGGGTACCGCCCATTACAGTACACATTTAGAACAATGTACCGAGGACCTCACCGGGATCTTCTACTACACAAGACCGGCCTACCCCTAACATGGATAGACCGAATATGTTATCACCCCGGGTGTTCCCACCCTTACCATCGAGCGCTCCTTACATACTCAACCATATCCATAATAAATAGGTTTCCGAGGACATATAGAAAAGTGATAAAATACCCTAATTGGATGCGACCCACTTAGCCTTACTGCATCTCCCATGTTTTAGTCATTCCCAGTTGATGAGGCTTGAGGCTAAGCGTTACCTTTCAAGAAACAATTCTTCTTAAAATGTCCATCGTCCTCCAATGAGGATGTTCTGATAGCATTCTTCCATACAAGTTGCCCTAGGTCTGGACAAACCGAATCACCGTCTTCATCATCTTCACGGTATTCATTTATTACGTTCAAACCAGATCGAAATGGTTTTCGGATAATTAAATTTGATTCCAGTCTCTTCGAAACGATTAACGAAATTGGTCAATATTGATAGTCGGTTATTTAACTATCAACCAAACATCCATAAGCAGACACTAGGCCTTATTTTATAAACCTTCAAACATTTACTTCAAAATATCTTTGCTGAGATATATGCTCAATCTCTTTCAATATTTCTATATTTTGAAAACAATTTCAACACTTATATCCATAACAGGATATTCCACTATTTTCAATACTTAGAAATATTTCCAACTTCCATTTTTATAACACTTAGAAAATATTTCTGTTCCAAATCATTTCCCACTAGACATATTTTCAAAACCTTCCTTTTAATACTTAGGAAAATATTTATACGTATAATTTCCAAAATCATCTCAATATTAAACTTGGGAATATTTCATAACTTAACTCATAATTCTCCGGAATTTTTATAAATCCTTCCTACGATTTCCAATCTGATTATACTTATTTATAATCCCAACCAACCATTTATAACTTCTTTAAATGAATTCAAATTCTTTCCGAAGTTATCGCATCTAAACATTTGAAATTTTCTTAAGTCTCTAGAATTCCATTTATAAGTTTTCTCTTATAAAATCTCATCCTTAAATTAAAACCTGTTTACACATCTCGAGAGAATTTTATAAATAAATTTTCAATCATTTCAAACTATATATATATACAATGAGCATTTTTAAAGAATAGCAATTTATTTTTATTTTTAAAATATGTTTTAAGTTATTATTTAAAATATTAACACTTTTAATAAACCATTAATAACTCATTTAAAATGAAACAAATCAATTTACAAAGCTGATTATAAAAATTAAAATTTTATTTCAATAAAATATTAAATATCTAAAAAATCCATTTTCCGAAGTATTCAAGTACTAACTAGTTTAAAATTTCATAGTTTAAATAATAAAGTTTTCCCTTTAAAAAAACGAACTTAACTTCTTAAAAATAAAAATATATTTTAAAATCTCAATAACTAATTTAATTTATAACTTCCTCTCGATTTCACAACATATCGATTATTTGTCGATTTTCTAACCATTCTTATTTCAAAAATAGAATCTACTATTTTTATCAACCCTGTTTCCACATTCTAATATAAATTCATCCTATGAATTTATATTTCCAATTATCATCCTGATATCGGTTTCCTTTATTTATAAGCATCGTTTATAAATTCTTACACTCCTTGAATTTTACTTGCTTATAAAAACAACCTTATTTATAAAATTCCATTTTATAAATCCATTTCTTTATAAATCTATTTATAGCTTGCAATCTATTTTTAATATCGAATTCAACTCTTTTTTTTATATTTCTAGAATACCATTTATAAATCCTTTTAATAATTCACAATAGTTAAGTATAACCAAAAATAAAAAATATTTTTCCTAACTCAATTTCTTTAAAATAACCCCAATTCCAATATAAATATTTTTATATCAAAAATTCCCTTTAATTCCTTCAATTTTTTTTTAAATATTTATAGTATTTAAAAATATTAAAATTCAGGCCAGCGCTACAATAGCATCCAATAATTCCAATCACTACAATAATCTATAATAGATTTTCTGCACAATTCATATATCACAATATATGAAATTAAATTCAACATCTTGAGGAATCCAGTTGGATCCCTCCAACCTGTTTCCCTACATCCACAGATGTTAATACAACATAAACAAAATACCAATCCCACTTCGAGGGGGGATGTCACGGTACATAGGATCATCTGCTATTATGCAGGGCACATAGGGTTTCATCCGCTATAATGTGCGGGAATATCACTCCAAATACTAATATATATATATACTACTATAGATATAATATCATGCATCAGATAATAATTATTAAATCAACCAGGCATCCAATAATTAGTTTTTACTATTTATAATTAATATCTAGTAATCCAAAAAGAGTGAGATTTACTCACCTTGATTTTTAAATTGCAATCCGTTCCAATCCCAAATTAAATCCATTGTATAATTATTCTGTCACCGCGGATCCAACGTGATCGATTTTGTGTTTTGGACCTCGAACGAGTTTGACATGGATTAATGAACATTTTAAAGAATAATTTGATAGTTAATTCAAATTAGTAATCCTTTAAAACTTAAGTGCTACCTTAACACCCCTCACTGTCTCGTATCATCGCTTCCGCCAAGATCACAACCGCGACCACTACATTGACCAATGCTGCCCACCACCATTGCCGAGATTTCCCACGTACCAGCGCCCTTCCATCCTCACGTTCGAACCCCTAGGCGGCATGCTTCTAATATCAATACTCTTCCCCACCAATTCACCGACCTCGACCCAAAAATCCAGGCGATACCACTATCGCCTCTATTTTCCACCTAGAGCCGCCGCGACCCCCCCCTTTAGTTCGACAGAAGATCAGTAACCCTCCCCTATCATCGCAATCCCCTACAACCATTGCCATAATATCGTGACCTACTAGCTCTTCCTGGATGAAGATCGACACATCACGATGTCGCCGCGAGCCATGAAAGCTCTTGGATTCGAGAACGATCGACCCTTTGCCGCACGAGCATCGCTCTCATGCTCTTCCCTAGGTCACGAACTCAAGAGGCTCGATCGAATTTATCGTTTCATGTTGCCTAAATTGATTTCGAATTCGACTTCGACAGTCTCGGCCCGGATTTTTTTTTGTTCAAATTTGAATTCGAATTGAGAAGAAAGTGAAAGTCCTCGGGGTGGATCGTGTAGTGTATATGCAAGTATATGTGAAAAAATATATAATGCAACTAAAACAATAATAATCTAGGTAACTATAGAATAAGCACACCAAGATTTTATACTGGTTCAGACCTCCCGTCCTACGTCCAATCCCGAAGCTCCCCTTCGGAATTCGACTATCAAACACCCTTACTTCGCCCGGAGGAATAGTATTGGTTACAATAGCTTGTTCTTGTCAAATATATGTTCTATAACACGGATATTGACTAATAAGTACAAATGCTTCCACTATATATCTAGTGAATACTGTCTGTGAAGAACTGAATATATGGAAGAGTGAAATACAAGTATAGATTGCTAGAGATCAAGAATATAATAGAGTGTGTAAGTAGAGAGCGGAAGTAAGTAAGGTAGTCAGGTTAGTTCTTTCTCTTGATTCCTGATGCTATATATAGTTGTAGATAGGTATGTTGAGTAGTTGCATCCATTAATGAGTGCTCTATAGTTGCTTCTGTTGATGATGAAGAGTTGCAGTGAAGAGAAGTGGAGATGTCTATTCGAATGTGACAGTTGAAGTTCTTATTTGAAATCCGAGTTTGAAATCAGACGTTTGGTATTTGTATCAGACGTCTGATACTATATATTTTTTGTATATAGTAGATTTTCAGACGTCTGAGTGCATCTACTAGACGTCTGGTTCTGTTTGTTTTATTGTTCCAGAGGACTTTTTCAGACGTCTGGCTTGTGCACCTAGACGTCTTAAACTTGTGCATGTCTGTTTTGTGCGTCTTTTCTTTTGCTTCTTTGTATCTATCGACTTGTAGTCTCTTGTAGTGTACTTTGAGCCTCATTCTTGTCTTTTTAGTGATGTTGTTCTAGCAAGTTCCTGTATATATACATATATATGTACATTTGATTTTCATTGTA
Organism: Allium fistulosum; assembly: GCA_030737815.1. NCBI lineage: Eukaryota > Viridiplantae > Streptophyta > Magnoliopsida > Asparagales > Amaryllidaceae > Allium > Allium fistulosum. The sequence continues at coordinate 876,359,170 of CM060906.1, forward strand.
TAGTTGTTGTCATTAAAACCATGGATTTGATTTCCTAACAATCTCCCCCTTTTTTATGATGACAACTATACAATGTACTTATATATAATTTTTATAAATCTCCCCCTGGATATGTGCTTTCCATTATCTCTCTCCCTTTGTCATTATCAAATAAATGAGGGAATCATATTTGCAAATTCCAAAATCTTTCCTTTTGTTTCTCCGAGTACCTGCAATAAATAAAAATCATTTTTTGGTACCCACTTACTATGTTAGGGTTCGGGGGGGTTAGGTCTTTGGAAACCATACCCATTTAGGTGTGGTTGAACCTTTATAAATATAATTTTCATTATTAACTACCATATCAAAATAATCATCAATTTATTTTTCTCTATTTTTCCAATTAACAGGAACCCAAATACTTAGATAATTTTTATTCATATTTCCGTTCAATGATTTTGTACTTCTAGAGAAATTATAAACATTATTGGCCATAGTAGTATTTGAATTTCTATAAGAATTTGATCTAGACTTTACTCGAAATTTAGTACTAGCACTAACATTTTTTCTATACATGAAAGTGTATCTAGTGCTATTTCTACGATCAGTTTTATTATATCCTAAACCACTTTTGTCATGTAAAGGTCTAGAACTAGATAAAATCATGTTTAAATCGTTTTGACCTTTTTTAAATTTTGTGACTTGAGTGTTAAGTTTATCAAATTTATCTTTGAAGTCAAAATTATTATTTTCAAAAGAAATATTACTGTTTTTCAAAATATCAATTTGCTTGTTTAATTCAGAATTTTCCCTTTTTATCGTACAGTTCTCATTTTCGAGAAGAAAAATTCGAGATTCTGAATTATCTAAAGATGATTGTAATAAATCATTTTGTCTTTTCAAATCCGTAATTTCTTTTGAAAAAATTTCCTTTTCTTTATCAAAGATAGCATTTTTATTTTGCAAAACATTGATTTCCTCTAAAAGATCATTATTTTTATCTTCTAACTGCTCATTTTCTTTTTGTAGGAAATCTTTTTGTGAAACAAGTTCTTCTACGGTATTTTCAAAACATTTAGTTTGTTTTATTAAAAATTTATTTTCCTCTTTTAAACTGGAAATTTCTTGCTCACGATCTTTTAACTTTTCTAAAGCAATTCTATTAACTTTATTCAAGGTTTTACAATCTTTTAATAATTCATCATGTGCTAACAGAAGATCTTTATATAAAGAATCTAAGCATACCGATTGTGATCTGAGTTTAGTCATGAAGCATTTGTTTGTTTTCTCCTTTGATTCTTCTTTATTGCTCTTCCTCTTCCTAATGCCTTGACTAGATCTCTTTATAGCCCTTTATTCTAGGATGTTGTTACGATCTCTAGAATCCCAGGCTCTAATACCAACTAAAAGTCCTCAGGGTGGATCGTGTAGTGTATATGCAAGTATATGTGATAAAATATATGATGCAACTAAAACAATAATAATCTAGGTAACTATAGAATAAGCACACCAGGATTTTATACTGGTTTGGACCTCCCGTCCTACGTTCAGTCCCGAAGCTCCCCTTCTGAATTCGACTATCAAACACCCTCACTTCGCCCGGAGGAATAGGTTTGGTTACAATAGCTTGTTCTTGTCAAATATGTGTTCTATAACACAGATATTGACTAATAAGTACAAATGCTTCCACTATATATCTAGTGAATACTGTCTGTGAAGAACTGAATATATGGAAGAGTGAAATACAAGTATAGATTGCTAGAGATCAAGAATATAATAGAGTATGTAAGTAGAGAGCGTAAGTAAGTAAGGTAGTCAGGTTAGTTCTTTCTCTTGATTCCTGATGCTATATATAGTTGTAGATAGGTATGTTGAGTAGTTGCATCCATTAATGAGTGCTCTATAGTTGCTTCTGTTGATAATGAAGAGTTGCAGGGAAGAGAAGCAGAGATGTCTATTCGAATGTGACAGTTGAAGTTCTTATTTGAAATCTGAGTTTGAAATCTGACGTTTGGTATTTGTATCAGACGTCTAATACTATATATTTTTTGTATATAGTAGATTTTCAGATGTCTGAGTGCATCTACCAGACGTCTGGTACTATCTGTTTTGTTGTTCCAGAGGACTTTTTCAAACGTCTGGCTTGTGCACCCAGACATCTGAAACTTGTGCATGTCTGTTTTGTGCATCTTTTCTTTTGCTTCTTTGTATCTATCGACTTGTAGTCTCTTGTAGTGTACTTTGAGCCTCATTCTTGTCTTATGATGTTGTTCTAGCAAGTACCTGTATATATACATATATATGTACATTTGATTTTCATTGTATAGTTGTTGTCATTAAAACCATGGATTTGATTTCCTAACAGAAAGGATAGGGACGCTATTTAAATGGTAAAGGAGGTGGCTTGGTATTTAGGAAGGTAAGATGGCGTGTTTGAATGGAGAAGGGTTGATTTGCTTTTGATCTGATTTTATAAACTCTAATAAAATATTGAAAATATCTCGTATTACATATCGAAAAATCTCGAACTCCTATCGAGGCGTGCCGCTAGGTGTTTATAATGTTATACCCCTATTCTGAACTCGATGGAATAAGTCTTGAGACCCAACGATCGTGTGTGGAAGATAGCTTTTCAAATCGACTATTTAAATTAAATTAAATTATTTTTAGGCATTTCTATCCCGTACGGCCAAATGATAACTCCAAACATTATAAAATTTAAATCTGATAATAATACACTATTATGGATCCAATGGAACTGGTTCATCGAATTCCGAGACTGTGCCTCGGATCGCTATTTTAACGTGTCGATTAAATTGACGATTTCCAAAATTTGCGCAATCACCTAAAATTTCAGTTTTAAAAACTTATTAACTCAATTCTAATTCAAATAGAATTTATATAAATATCAGAAATCGTTTCGATTCATAAACAACTCCAATTTCCAAGTATTTAACGATTTTCAATTATAAATTCAACCATTAAATTTATTCAGTAAATCATTATATTTGAAATTTAAATTCATTTTAAAATTTTCAACCAACATCTGCATATTCAAAAATCAATTTATATTCCAAATCTATATTTAAACCCACTTAAATATTCAAAATCAAACGACGAAAAATCCGGGTCATTACATTCCTCCCCTCTTAAAATAATTTCGTCCCCGAAATTGCTTAGGCAGGAAAAATGCTTCAAACCCGTTACTTGTTAAAACCCTACTTAGTTAAAACTCAATATTCACTTTTCAAATCTTTTAGTTCCACCCAAACATTTGGTTCTAAATTCTATTTTCAAAATCCTTTGTTCCAATTACAATTTTCGAAATCAAATTGTCGTTAACAAAAATTTTATAACACCCTAAATTTCTGAAAAAATTCGACAGAGTCTCATTTGTATGGAGAACCTTTTACAATATGACAAGAGAGATAAATATATATACATCGACCCACACGGTCGGAACACAAAATATATATATCAATATTTATATTTTACAGTATTTAATCCGAAAACGTATCTTATTTTAGCATTTTCAAGCATTATTAAGCAAGCATTTACTTCAAAAGCAATTTTGCAACCCAAATCTAGCCGAACAGTCCCCATGTACCTGTACTTACTCAATTTAAACAGATAAGCACTGAAAACATGAAATTTAGTTACATTTCATTCATTTATACGGTTAAAACACACATATTTCATAAACAATGCATGCTAACATATATTTATAAGCAATTATGAGGTTCCAATACTAATTTAATTGCTTTCAATCAATCCATATACTATTTTATTCAATTTAAATGATTTACAACTCACTTTACATGCATTCAATTTATTTTTATACCAAACAAACTAATATCCATTCCATATTGGTTTAAAAATCAATTTATTCACTTTTTTAAAATAATAGAATTTTATTTCCTTCCGTCTTCGTCAAACGACAAATTTTTTTTAATGCAAATTCGGCGATTTTTTAAAATAAATAATCATTTAAGCTTATAGCATTTTAAATTCATTTCATGTCAATTTATATTCAACTCTATTTCATTTCAAATTTATTCTCAATCAATTTAGTTGCATCCCATTCATACCCACTTTCATTACATTCAAATTCATTTTATTAAGCTCGGAACCATTTCCGTTACTTCAATAAATACCATTTCATAAATTTATTTGAGTCAAGCATCCATTCAAATATTAACTTAAGTTAGTTTGTTAAATTTCAATTATTTCAACCTTATAACTTAAGTTTATTTCATTTCAACCAACTTCCATTTCATTTACTAATTAATTAATTAGTTCATTCATTTTATTCACCTCAATTTTAATTCCATACTCGAATTCATTTTTGAATTCATTTAAATGATATCAAGGCCATATTCAATTTATTTATACTCATATTTAATTTATTTATAACTTAAATCATCTCTATTTCAAACCATTTCTATTTTATTTGACCACATTTCCAATTTTATTTAATTCGTTTACTTTTTAAGTCAAATTTAATTTATAACTCAAGTTCCCTATCAAATTAACTTATCTAATTAGTTCACTTTCAATTTATATTCCAATATCTAATTTTCATTTAAAAAAAAACCACTTCATTCAATTTACTTGAGTTCAATTTTATTTTATAATTCAAGTTTGGATTTTATTTCCTTCACCAAAATATCAAACCATTTTTATTTTGGTTTTTTCCATCTCACTTTTCAATTTTATAAGTCACACAACTTATTTTTCACATTTCCATCAATTCTATACTCGAATATATTCACATTTTATTTTTAACTTGAGATTATACATCCATTTATGACCTAAGTATATTTTTATTCAATTAATTTCAATTTTTATAAGCTATTCCAATTTATTTATTCACAATTCTAGATTTTCACTCAACTTTTATTTCATTCAAGATTTATACCTTATGGTTATATAATATTTCAAAACTCAAAATTTATATTTACTTCAATTTGATATTATTACTAATCCAATTCGAATTTTATAACTTATGGTTATATAGTCACTTTATAACTCACATTTACATATTTAGTTCAATTCCATATGATTCAAATCCAATTCACCTTTCGATTTAATTTCCATTCCTTTTAACCAAGTAAGAATTTAATTCCAATTTTAATTTTTTCTATACTTCCTTACTTATAAATATCATCTTCCACAGGACTTCAGAATTTGTAATCATCCGGTATTTATTTCAAATTACTTTGAAATCAAATATATATATATACACTCTTTTTGGTTTAACAAACCACTTCCTTCGAATTTCAAAGTCAACCCGATCTTATCCAAAACAATTCCCTCGGAATTTTCAAAACAACACTTGTTTTTCCACTGAAAAATCTCCATATCAGATTACTATAGTAGCAACCCATCACTTAAAAACTCGAAAATGAACACTGATGATGTCGCGATCATCATCGGAGTTATTTTCCAGCGACTGAAGTGAGTTCAGTGCTATATCTCTTCCAAAACCCATTAAACCAATTTTCTTAAAAAAATATCTCCAAAATAATATTACTATTATTTATTTCAAAATACTTTGAAAACATTTCCAAAAATCTCCGGGATATAATTTCCAAATTATGGTTTGAATAGATTTTTAGTTTTTAACTCATTTGTATAATTCATACTTATACAATATCTATTTGGTTATATAACCCATTTCAAATTTTATAATCTTGTTTTGATTATAACATCCAAACACGTCAATTTATAATATAATAATTTTAGAAAATTATTTCTTTTATATAAAAATATAATTTGGGTAAAATTATTTCATTTACCTACTTTAAAACCATACCGTGTCGAATCACTCTATTGAAGTGTTTAGAAATTCCTATCAATTTAGTGGCGTCCCACTACTCGAACAGAATTTATATACCATTCAACAAATAAATCGACACGATATAAAATAATTTATTTTCACTAACAAATACGCGCTCATATCTATCAATACACTCAAACTCATTCTAGGGTACTACTGACCCTATCTCTAATGAGTAGTCCCCACCAGAGCCAAGGTCCTCACTTAACCTTCATCTCTGATACCAAATGTAGCGACCTATAGTTTCGTACCCTTTTGAGTTGATAAAAATTCACTCCTGTTCAACCCAAATTGTACGAAAGAGCGAATAACTAGGGTAAAGAAGAAAAGATATAAGAAGAAATAGAAACAACAACACAGAATCTCACAGTTGCAGCAGAACAAAATATAATATATAATAATAAATTTTTATACAAAAGAATCTATAACTGTTTTATACTTACAATCATCAGAGTACAATAATCAATACATCAATTTGGATAGTTATAATAACTTGTCCTTATACAATGGAGATATAAGTCAAGTACGGAAATATGTCTGAACTCCTCCAGCTCGTCTCCTGAGCTCCATAGCATTCTAATCCTGAAACTGTAACACTCGGTCAGGCCTGAGCATTATAATAAAATAACACCCGAGTCGGTTTGAAAAACCAACGTGAGAAAACACACTCAATTTGAATTATTAGAGTTATCAAAATCCTTTGAAAAATAAAGGTATCTCGTATGACCGCGTCACACATAAACACGACGGGTTTTTCCCTTACGATAACCAAAACATTTTATAGAAAATCCAGTGATATTATAATAGTGTCTAAATACAAATACTTATTCAAATAGCTGAAATTCTTACATTAATTAAATTCTAGCATACTAGGCTCTACAAACAAAACCATAAGCTCGTATTGGAGAATGGATTCCAATGAATGACTGAGCCACTGGGGTACCGTCCATCACAGTACACTTTTAGAACAATGTACCGAGGACCTCGTCGGGATCCCCTGCTACACAAGACCGGCCTACCCTTAACTAGGTGGATTCGAAGCAATCGATTCGAACCATATCGATTCGAACAGAGCATCGCCACTAGAAATGCAATCTTGAATCGATCATAACTCAAGTTCTACAAGTCCAAATGCCATGAAATTTTCACAGAAGCTTAAGCACATGATGAAGAATGTCCACACCAAATTTCAGCTCGATTGGATGATTTCTTGATCGATTCGAACCAAGGGTCGAATCGATCCCAAAGTGGGTCCGGATCTCCAGATTTCGGCCGTGTGGCCCCCCTGACGTACCAGAACTGGTCTCCCCTCATTTTAGGCGAGATATCAGCCTCCTACACCTATAAATAGAGCCCCTAATCATTCAGAAAAGAGGTGGGAGAATTCTAAGTACTGAAGAGCGCCCAGATTCTGCCAGATTTACTCCAGAACACCACCGCTACCTTAGATTGAGACTTAGAATATAATTTAAGTTGTACTACATTAGAAGAGATTGTAATCATCGAGTGAACATCAATAAAATCATCAACTTCAGAGTGGACGTAGGCAAGATCGCCGAACCACTATAAATCTCGTGTTTCTGTTCATTATTTCTGAATTGTGATACTCTGTTTGCTTAGATTTGAGATTTGTGTGTGAATATTGTTGATTTATATCCATACACTGGTGCTTTCACAACATTCGGGGTTTGTGACCAATTTTGGCGCAAACACTTTGGTGCTTTCACTGAGAAGCTGAACTCAGGAGTTCTATCATTTGAAAGTTGAATCAGAAGGATAAGAGATTTAGATCCGAAGAATCATGACGAGACAAACAAGTAGAAGGCAAAGAGCTGAGAGAAGTCAGCACGAAGGAAGTCAAGAGGCTTCCTCGGGAGCAAACCAAGCATCGATCTTCATCATTAGGGATGAGATGGAGACAATGATGAAGAGGCAGGAGGAGATGATCCAGAATTTGCTTCAACAAATTGGACAACTTGGAGCACAAAATCAAAGAACAACCAGGGCCCAGAACGAAGCAGGACCATCCAACGCAGCGCCGGAGCTGGGGGGCACACACTTAGGACATGTTGATCCGAACACGGGAAGAGAGACAAGGACATCCGAGCAACCTGACAACGATAGAGGGATGAACGCTCAATCAGGGGGGCAAACACCTGAAAGCTCACACGGACTCGGGGGTCAGGTCGAAGGTAGTGAACGAGGACTACAGCTTGGAGACAATGATAGATTGGCAGAGATGGTCAGGCGAGCCATGAGAGGAGGATTGGTAAATAGAGATCTTGAAGATGTGAACAGGAGTCCCTTTTCTCCTGCGATTAGGTTGGCTAGGAACCCACCAGAATTCAAACTGCCAACAGTAGAAGGGTATGATGGGAGGACGGACCCTGCAGTCCATCTAACGAAGTATATAAGGCACATGGAAGTACTGGGGGCATCACAGGAAGTCATGGCCCGGTGCTTCCCATTGTATTTGACAGACATAGCAGCTTTATGGTTCAGACAGCTAGAGAGCGGCTCCATTGGGACATGGACCGATTTGATTGAGAAATTTATGAGGCAATTCAGAGTTCATATTTCGAGACCCAAGAATGTGATGAGTTTGGAAACGCTAAAGTAGAAAGCTGGGGAGTCTTTGAGGAATTTCTTGACGCGGTTCAATGCGGCAGCAGCATTGGTGTACCGGCCAGATCCATCCATGGTTATGATGGCAGCTGTGTCCGGAGTAGCTGATGGCACGGAATTCAAAAATTCATTAACTAAGGATCCGCCAATAGATCTAGGAGAATTCTATCACGAGGCAGAAAAGTTTTTACGATTGGAAGACGCTAATGCTGAAAGAGAAGAAGGAGAGGGAATAGAAGTTTATGCACTTAAAGACAAAAAGCCTCTCGAAAATGATTCAGGCAAGGATAAAGGAAAACGAAAGGCTGAGGACAATGGTGACAGGTCAAAGCGACTGCGGAGAGAGCCACGATTCACCACTTATTCAGAGCTGAATGAGAGTTTGGAGCGAATCTACCAAGATACACGAGAGCAAGTTCCCTACCGTAGGCCTATACGAAGGGATCCCACTGTTGACGAGAGGAAATCAGACAGATACTGCTTATTCCACGAACTGAATGGTCATAACACTAACGACTGTAGACATCTGAAGGATGAGGTGGAAGGGCACATCAGGAACGGTATGCTACTTCAGTATGTGAGGAGGCGAGCTCCAGCGGTGGAGCCAGAGCGACCACCATCTACATCAGCCAGGGGTGCCCCCGAGCCAGGACATCGTATGATTATCAATTAGTTGAAATAACGATGGACAAGTTGTAAACCTCTCACCAACATGGGTAAGTCATTTACACATGTGCGAGATCACGAACGGTCCATAGGCATGTTGTGAATGACTACTAACCCTATCGTTGTGGGAGTTTACACTTTGACATCCGTGCTTTGCTTTTGTTTCATCTTGATTTGAATATTTGAACTTGACTTTGTTTAACATTTCTGCTAAACACTTATTTTCAATGAAAAAATGCTACTTGTGATTTCATAACGGCTAAGCCACTTACACATGTACGGGATCATGAACGGTCCCTAGGCATGCTCTGAGATGGCGATAAACCGTTGCAAGAAACAATCCGGGGATTCACCCGAACGTGAAACCTGGTATTGATGATACTAAGTCCCTCCCCGGGCACACTCAATTCGCCTCGAACGGCACCCGACCACGAACGGTCACAATTCGCCTCGAACCGCATCCGACCGCGAACGGTCACAATTCGATCGCGAACGATCACACTTCGCCACGAACGGCACCCGACCACGAACGGTCACAATTCACCTAATATGACATTCGATCGCGAACGATCACATTTTTGCCTCGTACGGCACACGATCGCGAACGATCACGTTCCTCTTTCCACGACACCCGACCGCGAATGGTCATGATTCGTCTAGAACGACATCCGACCGCGAACGGTCCCATTTCTTTATTCGCCACGAACGGCACCCGACCTCGAACGGTCACAATTCGCCACGAACGGCACCCGACCTCGAACGGTCACCATTCGCCACGAACGGCACCCGACCTCGAACGGTCATCATTCGCCTCGAGCGGCGCTCGACCATGAACGGTCACAACTCGCCTCGAACGGCACCCCTCACCTCAAATGGCTTGATCACGAACGGTCGTCATTTGGGGCCATGTAGAAATGTTGGATCGCGAACGGTCGCATTCCACCTCAAATGGCTAGATCACGAACGGTCGTCATTTAAGGTTATATAGAAAATGCTAGATCGCGAACGGTCGCATACCACCTCAAATGGCTAGATCGTGAACGGTCGTCATTTAAGGTCATATAAAACTGTCAAACTCTTCGCAGGTTGTACCACAGGTCATCAATAGGATATGAACATCCAACTTATGGAACTACAAAACACACCTCCCTATCGCAAGGCATGTTTTGGGGGGCAAATGTTATCCCGCCTTTTGGCAAGGCTGTGACACCAAAAAGTTGACTGGAAAACTAAAGACAGTTCGTCGTTAAAGTTCGTTATACACTGTTTCACCATGGATATCGATGAATTTTGTCCGAGTCCGGATCGGGCTACAATTGACAAGACATGTCAAGCAAGATCAGGAAAAGCAACGTTCCAAATTTCAAGCCAATCCGAGTTCGTACGCTCAAGATATCATTGATGCAGTTTGGAGTAGACAGTCATCTGTTCGAATCCATAGAAGGAGCTTGCGTTCGAATCCATCTGGTGACCAGGCTTCGTATCCACGAGACAGTCTTTGTTCGACTCCATCGAACTTCCCTGCATTACTTCGAATCCATGAGAAGTACCATTGCTTCGACTCCATCTAAGCAGCCTCGACGTTCGAATCCATCCAAAGTATCCCTTAGTTCGAATCCATCAGAGTATTCCCACCTTCGAGTCCATCGAGGGGAAACCCTTCAAATCCATGTAGTTGTAGGGACTTCGACTCCATCTGATAACTGTCTTCGAATCCCTCAAGAAGAGGTCCTTCGAATCGATGAAGAGGACCATAGCTTCGACCCCCTGCCGCTATTGTCTTCGAATCCCAAAGGCAAAGGATGCTTCGTATCGATCAGTAGCAACCTTCCACGATCGATACGAAGGAGCACGAATTCAATCGATTCGAAGGGAGCGCGTCTTCGAATCGATAGTCTTGAATCCACCTAGTCCACACAGCTAAAACCCCAGGTACGACTCAGTAAAACTCGGAGATAAAGGAGGGTTGACCCGAAGTATGCGCGCCACGCCATGGTCTTCACGCGCAGGAGGATCGATTCGAAGCAATCGATTCGAACCATATCGATTCGAACAGAGCATCGCCACCAGAAATGCAATCTTGAATCGATCATAACTCAAGTTCTACAAGTCCAAATGCCATGAAATTTTCACAGAAGCTTAAGCACATGATGAAGAATGTCCACACCAAATTTCAGCTCGATTGGATGATTTCTTGATCGATTCGAACCAAGGGTCGAATCGATCCCAAAGTGGGCCCAGATCTCCAGATTTCGGCCATGTGGGCCCCCTGACGTACCAGAACCGGTCTCCCCTCATTTTAGGCGAGATATCAGCCTCCTACACCTATAAATAGAGCCCCTAGTCATTCAGAAAAGAGGTGGGAGAATTCTAAGTACTGAAGAGCGCCCAGATTCTGCCAGATTTACTCCAGAACACCACCGCTACCTTAGATTGAGACTTAGAATATAATTTCAGTTGTACTACATTAGAAGAGATTGTAATCATCGAGTGAACATCAATAAAATCATCAACTTCAGAGTGGACGTAGGCAAGATCGCCGAACCACTATAAATCTCATGTTTCTGTTCATTATTTCTGAATTGTGATACTCTGTTTGCTTAGATTTGAGATTTGTGTGTGAATATTGTTGATTTATATCCATACACTGGTGCTTTCACAACATTCGGGGTGACCATCGAGCTCTCCTTACATGTACAACCATATCCATAATAATAGGTTTCCGAAGACATCTAGAAAAGTGATAACATACCGTAATTGGGTGCGACCCACTTAGTCTTGCTGCATCTCCCCTGTTTTAGTCATTCCCGGTTGATGAGGCTCGAGGCTAAGCGTTACCTTTCAAGAAACAATTCTTCTTAGAATGCTCATCGTCCTCCAATGACGATGTTCTGATAGCATTCGTCCATACAAGTTGCCCTAGGTCTGGACAAACCGAATTACCGTCTTCATCGTCTTCACGGTATTCATTCGTTTTGTTCAAATCAGATCGAAATGGTTTTCAGATAATTAAATCCAATCTCGGTCTCTTCGAAATGATTAACGAAATTGACAAGTATTGATAGTCGGTTATTTAGCTATCAACAAAACATCCATAAGCAGACACTAGGCCTTATTTTATAAACCTTCAAACATTTACTTCAAAATATCTTTATTGAGATATATGCTCAATCTCTTTCAATATTTCTATATTTTGAAAACAATTTCAACACTTGTATCCATAACAGGATATTCCACTATTTTCAATACTTAGAAATATTTCCAACTTCCATTTTTATAACACTTAGAAAATATTTCTGTTCCAAATCATTTCCCACTAAACATATTTCCAAAACCTTCCTTTCAATACTTAGGAAAATATTTATATGTATAATTTCCAAAATCATCTCAATATTAAACTTGGGAATATTTCATAACTTATCTCATAAGTCTCCGGAATTTTTATAAACGCTTCCTATGATTTCCAATCCGATTATACTTATTTACAATCCCAACAAACCATTTATAACTTCTTTAAATGAATTCAAATTCTTTCCGAAGTTATCGCATCTAAACATTTGAAATTTTCTTAAGTCACTAGAATTCCATTTATAAGATTTCTCTTATAAAATCTCATCCTTAAATTAAAACCTGTTTACACATCTCGAGAGAATTTATAAATAAATTTTCAATCATTTCTAACTATATATATATAATGAGCATTTATAAAGAATAGCAATTTATTTTTATTTTTAAAATATGTTTTAAGTTATTATTTAAAATATTAACACTTCTAATAAACCATCAATAACTCATATAAAATGAAACAAATCAATTTACAAAGCTGATTATAAAAATTAAAATTTTATTTCAATAAAATATTAAATATCTAAAAAAAATCCATTTTTCGAAGTATTCAAATACTAACTAGTTTAAAATTTCATAATTTAAATAATAAATTTTTCCCTTTAAAAAACGAACATAACTTCTTAAAAATAAAAATATATTTTAAAATCCCAATAACCAATTTAATTTATAACTTCCTCTCGATTTCACAACATATCAATTATTTGTCGATTTCCTAATCATTCTCATTCCAAAAATAGAATCTACTATTTTTCTTAACCCGGTTTCCATATTCTAATATAAATTCACCCTATGAATTTATATTTCCAATTATCATCATAATATCAGTTTCCTTTATTTATAAACATCGTTTTTAAATTCATACACTCCTTTGTATTTTACTTGCTTATAAAAACAACCTTATTTATAAAATTCCATTTTATAAATCCATTTCTTTATAAATCTATTTATAGCTTCCAATCTATTTTTAATGTCGACTTCAACTCTCTCTTTTTTATTTCTAGAATACCATTTATAAATTCTTTTATATAATTCATTTTTAAAATCATTTAATAATTCACAATAGTTAAGTATAACCAAAAATAAAAAATATTTTTCCTAACTCAATTTCTTTTAAATAACCCCAATTCCAATATAAATATTTTTATATCAAAAATTCCCTTTAATTGCTTCAATTTTTTTTAAAAATATTTAGGTTATTTAAAAATATTAAAATTCAGGCCAGCGCTACAATAGCATCCAATAATTCCAATCACTACAATAATCTATAATAGATTTTCTACAAAATTCATATATCACAATATATGAAATTAAATTCAACATTTTGAGGAATCCAGTTGGATCCCTCCAATCTATTTTTCTGCATCCACAGATGTTAATACAACATAAACAAAATACCAATCCCACTTTGAGGGGGAATATCGCGGTATATAGGGTCATCCGTTATTATGCGAGGCGCATATGGTCTCATCCGCTATAATGTGCGGGAATATCACTCCAAATACTAATATATATATACACTACTATAGATATAATATCATTCATTAGATAATTATTATTAAATCAACCAGGCATCCAATAATTAATTTTTACTATTTATAATTAATATCTAGCAATCCAAAACGAGTGAGATTTACTCACCTTGATTTTTAAATTTCAATCCGTTCCAATCCCAAATTAAATCCATTGTATAATTATTCTGTCGCCGCAGATCTAATGTGATTGGTATTGTGTTTTGGACCACGAACGAGTTTGACATGGATTAATGAACATTTTTAAAGAATAAATTGATAGTTAATTCAAATTAGTAATCCTTTAAATCTTAAGTGCTACCTTAACACCCCTCACTGTCTCGTATCATCGCTTCAGCCAAGATCACAACCGCGACCACTACATTGACCAACTCTGCCCACCACCATTGTCGAGCTTTCCCACGTACCAGTGCCCTTCCATCCTCACGTTCGAACCCCCAGGCAGCATGCTTCCAATATCAATACTCTTCCCCCACCAACTCACTGACCTCGACCCAAAAATCCAAGCGACACCACTATCGCCTCTGTTTTCCACCTGGAGCCACCGCGACCCCTCCTCGATAGAAGACCAATAACCCTCCCCATCATCGCAATCCCCTATAGCCATTGCTACAATATCGTGGCCTACTAGCTCTTCTTGGATGAAGGTCGATACATCACGATGTCGCCGCGAGCTATGAAAGCTCTTGGATTCGAGAATGATCGACCTTCTACCGCGCGAGCATCACTCTCGTGCTCTTCCCTTAGTCGCGAACTCAAGAGGCTCGATCGAATTTATCGTTTCATGTTGCCTGAATTGATTTGTGGACCCGGAGTTTTTTTCGTTTGAATTTGATTTATTTCGTTCGAATTGAGAAGAAAGGATAAGGATGCGATTTAAATGGTAAAGGAGGCGGCTGCGTATTTTGGAAGGTAAGGTGGTGTGTTTGAATGGAGATAGCTTTTCACTAGGCGTGTATAATGTTATAATGTTATACCCCTATTTCAAACTCGATGAAACAAGTCTCGAGACCCAATTCGATCGTGTGTGGAAGATAGCTTTTCAATCGACTATTTAAATTAAATTATTTCTAGGCGTTTCTATCTCGTACGGCCAAATGATAATTCCAAACATTAGGAAATTTGAAATCCGATAATAATACACTATTACGGACCCAATGGAACTGTTTTCGTCGAATTCTGAGACTGTGCCCCGGATCGCTATTTTAACGCGTCGATTAAATTGACGAATTCCAAATTTTACGCAATCACTTAAAATTTTAGTTTTAAAAACTTATTAACTCAATTCCAATTCAAATAGAATTTATATAAATATCAAAAACCGTTTCGATTCATAAACAACTCCAATTTCAAAGTATTTAACGATTTTCAATTATAAATTCAACCATTAAATTTATTCGGTAAATCGTTATATTTGGAATTTAAATTCATTTTAAAATTTTCAACCAACATTTTCATATTCAAAAATCAATTTATATTCCAAATCCATATTTAAAACCACTTAAATATTCAAAACTAAACGACGAACTTAAATATTTGTTTGATTCATTTTCTTGTGAATTTAGGGTCTCGTACCAATCTTTTGGGCAACATTTTTATTGCTTCCACTAAGATGAATTTAGATTTATATTGGAGAAGATGAAGAGCCATAATATAAAAGTCATTGTTGGATCGAGTCAACCAGAGCACGAGGCAGGCAGGAGGTGCTTACTAGTTCAAATCCATATTTTATCTATGTGACTAGAGAGGAAATTGAAAGGACGATGACATGTTTACAAGCGAGATTGATATCTCGATAAGAAAAGATGATGAATGGATTCTTTCAAAGGATGGAATAATAAAGTGCAGCTGGAATTGTTGAAAATCAGAATCGATCGCTAGAAGGCAGAACAGATAGACAAGGAAATTAAGCGAAACGATCTAGAACCATCCCCTAGCACGCCAATAAGGTACCTAGAGGTCCAAACTAGTCGATGGTGACGTGTTTGGACATGGGGGTATGGTCGAGCATGGAAAGGCACGTCAAATGGATGATGTCGAGCCTTGAAATCTAAATCAAAAATGCAAACTTGCAACTGCAAGGATTAGAACCGAAAGTTCCCCACAAGAACGGGAGCATGAAGAAGATTTGAATCAAAGGCGTGCATAGAGATTTCAAATGAATCAAAATGATCAATTAATTGAGATGGTAAGACATGTACTTCGAGGTGAAGTTATGGATCGAAGTTTGGAGGATGTGAATGGAAACTATTTCACCCCCAAACACCCGATACGCATGGAATCCACCTGATTTCAAGTTACCTACTTTGGAGTCGTATGATAGAAGAATGTATCCAACTGTTCACTTAATGATATACATCCAACGTACGAGAGTGTTAGCGACTTCGAAGGAGGTGATGGGACGATGCTCCTATTGTACTTGACTGATTTGGCTGCCGTGTGGTTTCGCCAACTAGATAATTGGTCCAACATCAATATGTGTACCGATTTAGTGGAAAAGTTTATGAGCCAATTCGTAATTCACATAGTTTGACCAAGGAATGTGTTCACACTTTCAAGTATAAAGCAGAGAGAGAATGAGCTTTGCAGAATTATTTGATTAGATTTAATGCATCATCGCTGCATTTTAGAAACCATGCTCGTCGATAGTACTTGTTGGTGAAGTTTTTTGGCTTCACCACACTCAACTAGATCGTGGAGAAATCAAGTCATTAATTTGCTTCCACAAATTGGAATCAGCAAATTTAATATGTGTTAAATCTGCCTTTGAGAAGTGACTATATTATTGAACACTTACATAGCTTAGTAGACGCGCTCCAACTATTTGTTGAAATATTAAGATGGTTTTATAAATGAATGGAAATTCAAAATTAGATAACGGAATAATAAAAGTAAAGGACGTAGAAATTTTTACACGGTTCAGATTATTGTTAATCCTACATCCATAGAATAATCCACTGTTTATTTTCTATTTTTGGTATAGATAATTACAATCATCCAGAAGCATATAATATTCGAATATCATATTTTCCTTTCTAAGAAGAAAAGAATCCCTTTTTCATCCTATAATGTTTCCTTTTATACTATGAAAAGTGCATTGCTAGTTGTCGTGGTTGCCTTTGATCTTTTTTCTTCAATCTCCGCCCTTAGATTTGACACTTATCATTCATGTGCAATGCATATTCGTTGTACTTGGATTGGTGAAGGGTTTTTGGCGGGAAACCATGACATTGATGGGATCTTGGAAATTTGAAGCGAGATGTCTTAAAAATTGGGCGGGAAGCCCAAATCTGTATGGGTTGGTCTCCTTTCTCCCAGAATGGCAAATGTCTTAAAAGGAATGGTAGAGGACTACTATCTTGATGCTTCGAATATGTTGTTGATGCATATGAATTGCTGTAGTGGTGAATAGTGCTTTGCCTTAAGGTTGTACTGCCAATACCTTTGCCATCTTTGCATGACTTGACATCATGTCGGGTCTGCATGGAATAGCATTTCCCATTCTAATTTGATAGTTGACTTGACATATGCCTGGAATGTGCTTAAGGCTATTTGTGATTTGAGTTAGGTGCAGCTTGAGTCGCCCTCTTTGCAAATATGCTTGGACCGCCAATGAGAGAGAGCTTTGCATTTGTCATTTACCTATAAGTATGATTCTGCGTTGAAGCATATCCAGAGCGGCCATGTATATAGCCCCTTTGGAGTGCTTTTGACCCTATACGGCGCTGCCTAGGTTGCCCTCAATGTATGCTAGCGCAGACCTGTTCCTATAGATATTGACAAAATATGAGCCTTAGAGGTATGGTGAACTTAGTATATCATGTATTGCTACCTACGCCTCAGTGGAGTATTTCACTTTTTGCCTTTGATTTTTGATATAGCTACTGTGACCTATCCAAGTTTCTTGATGCATACAGTATTTGTCTCTTACCACGGTTCCATTGGTTGCAGGGCTTGGGTTGGATTAGGTGTTGTGACTTCCAGCTAGTTCCTTGTTCAGTACGAATTTAACTTATTCACTTCTTTTTCTCCAGTCTTCTTTGACATGATGGTAGCATTTCTGACTTTAAGGACTGCCCAATTCCCTTCGCCATAGTTCATCGTAAGTACATGTATAACACTTGCCTCCAAGTTTGTAATGACTGTAGGTTAGGGTAGACTTGTTGTCTTAAACACATGGTATGTATGTCTAGTCAGTTCTTTCTAGTCTACCTTTTCGGTGCTAGAAAAATGTCTTTTTGGCCGCACTTGCATTTAATGCTCTTGCACACATGTCGTTCCCATACTGACTATCTTCAAACAGCTGTTCAATCTGGCTTTTCATTTCTCTATGCGGATTTTTGTAAATCTTTGCACTCATTATTTTAGCAGCAAAATCTACATTTCATACAAATCTTTGATCGCTTCAGTCGTGTGGCCATTATTCAAATTGAGATACTTATATTCTTTCTTCATTTCTCCCACATTTCCTTTTATCCTTTTGTTTGAAAAGAACCGATATTAGGTTAATTACCAAATTTGGGAGTGTCTTCGGTAGATTGTCAGTAAGAGAAATTGTTTCGATTCTTGAATCCTTTTTAGAAGTATTCTTTATAATTTTGATATAGATTCCTATTTTCCTTCCTCTACGCTTCTTCCTTCTAAGATCACCCGACTGGAAGAGGCTGTTGGCATCCTTTGACAATTTGGATTTTCTGGCTATGCAGTTAAGGTTGCTGAATCCCATGAATGCATTAATACACCACTGGAGGGATATGTCTCCATTACTCCTAAACATTTCCAGTGTGGTTTGTATCTTTCTATGCATCCGACTATTCGTCAATGACTTTCTCCCCAGATGTTTCTCCGGTTCAACTTTCCCCTCATTCGCATATTCTTCCCTGGCCACGTTGGTCGGGGGATGCTGCATCAAAGTTGGAAGGAATAGAGCAGACCATAGAAGAGGGTGAAAAGCTATATGGCATTCTTTACAGAGAGGAAATTGAGCAATATAAGAAGCAGGTGGAGGAAATGTCTGCAGAAATCACTAGATTGCTCAATGAGAAAGAAGTCATTGAATATAGGTGGGTGATTTCTTGGCCCCTCTCAGATACTGTCCCTGCTTTTCCTTGATAAAATAATAGGTTAAAGGGATTAACCATGTTTATATGAAAGTGATTTCAAGGATATTAAATCACAGGTGTTGGTATTATTATATTATGTTTGCTTCTTCTAATATATATTTACATTATAATGGATCCATAACTGTATTTTGGGGAGAAAAGAGCAGAATAACTAGCTAAGTTGACCCAATAGCGAATATAAATTGAATTAACTCCTGAATGAGTAGAATTGCATTCAGGAGGTCAGATAGACCAGAATGTAGGATAGATAGGTTCATAGTTAACCTATGAAAACTATGTTTAGGAAAAGTTATTGGCAAGTGCCAATGGGTTCATAGTAAACCCATAAAAACTTTGATTAGATTGAGTTATTGGCATGAGCCAATAGATTTGTAGTGAACCCATGAAAACTATATCTGGATTGAGTTATTAACAGATGTCAATATGTTCCTAGTTAACCCATGAAAACTAGGATAAGAGTGAAGTTATTGGAGATACCAATAGGTTCAGGGGGAACCCATGAAATAATGAAGTTATTGGTAGGGGCTAATAGGTTCTTAATGATCCCATGAAAACTATGAAATAGGACAAGGAGTCCATAAATTTAAACGGGTTAATAGCTAGCTCATGAAAACTATTAAACTAGACAGGGAGTCCATAAGCATTACACAGGTTATTAGTTAACCCATGAAAACTAATAGGTTAATAGTGACCCTAGAAACTATAAATACGACGGATAGTCAAAATGAATGGGGATGGGTAATCCAGAATTGATTTACTTGTTTGCATATCATCATAATATTTTAATTTTCTATGTTTTAACCATTGTGGATGCAGGAGTACAGTATATGGTTTTATAAAGTTTTGAATAAGACACTGGTGAGGGGAAAACCCATTCCGCTAAGCGGCGTGATCTCACTAGATATCTAAATGGTTTGAGATAGTAGATTATTATTTATACCAGGCTTTATGTCCGACTCGAAGTTTATGTTTTCTCCTTAAACCCTCGGGTACTCAACTGATTTTGAGTAGGTTAAGGGTTGAGGTTTTCAGGTACCTCTTTAGACGAATAAGTTTCCGGAGATGTGCATGAGGCATGATAGCTATCTAGAGTTTTTTCTATTTTGGTTCCACTGTGTTTGGTTGTAAAGGCAAAGATATTTACTTGCCTAGTTATATACTCTGATAATCCAAGATGGCATCTTCATATGTCACTCTTGGTGCATGTTGTAATAATTATATTTCTCTGAATGTGGTTAACGTATTTGGGATTATGTAATGAATTTGAAATGTGATTTGGAATGGATTGAGATGTTTTTTTAAATTGTTTAATTTTTTTTCCATATCCATATGTTTCTGTTATATCAATGTATATAACATAACCGTATTTTGTTACCGAAAGTTAATACTATGGATGGCTGCAGCATCTGTAGCGCTTAGCTTTTAGCCTCAAGATAGGGGATGTTACAAATAAGTACACTTGATTTTTTACAAATGTTATTTCATTAATTAAAAAAGAGTGTAGAATTTCACAAATAAGTACACTTTTTTTAAAGTTATAATTTGAATCCCACTCGGATTTACGATTCATGATTCAAATCCCATTTCGATTCAAATTTCAAACTTTACGATTTAAGATTTGAATCTCATATTGAAACCATTAGAACATAGAATACACTATCTATCAAAGGCAAGATAACCTACTATGTTCTTGCATTTTATCAACAATAAGTGCAAGTTTACTGCCACAACTCATAGGATGCAAGAATGCAAATGAAATATGGCATACTTTTGAACAGGTCTTTAGTTCTCAATCAGCAGCAAGAGCGATGCACTATAAAAGGAAGTTACAAAATTTAAAGAAAAATGGCATGCCTATGGGAGACTACCTTTCTAAAATTAAAACACTATGTGACTTACTTGGTGCTGTAGGGTATGCTGTCAGTGAAACTGAATAGATCCTGTCTATCTTAGATGGATTAGATGATGAGTATGAGTCCATTATGGCAGCGATATCATCTAGAGATATCACACCATCTCTGCCATATGTTAACTCCACTCTTCTTGCCCATGAAGGCAGATTGGAGCAAAGAAAACCAACTATTTCCGACCTTTCAGTTAATTACATTTCAAATAAAGGGAAAATCAAGAAAAGATTCAGTCAAGAAATGAATCAAATAATAACAGCCAAAGAGGTAATCAATCCTATAGAGGCAGAAACAGAGGTGGTAGATGGAATAATAACAACAATGGAAGACCAAGATGTCAAATCTATGAAAGATTTGGTCACACAGCAAATAAGTGTTACTTTAGATTTGATGTTCACTACACCCCTGGGCAACAAAATAATCAAAAACCAAGTGCAAACATGGCCAACATTCAGCAAGATCCCAAGCAACAATCTAAAACAACCAAGATGGAAGATATTCTAGATGACACATGGTATCCAGACTCAGGAGCTACAAATCATGTCACAAACAATCTGAGCAATCTAAACTTGGGGAACAAAGAGTACAAAGGTAAACAGTGTATACAAATGGGCAATGGTGAGTCAACTAAAATCACTCACATTGGTAATGGTTACGTAAAATGTGAAAAGATACTATATCTTAATCATCTTTTGAGAGTTCCACAAATAAAGAAGAATTTACTCAGCGTGTCTCAATTTGCTTGTGATAATAATGTGTATTTTGAATTCTATCTAGATTATTGTCTTGTAAGAGATATATTAACAAATAAAATTCTTTTGCAGGGTAAAACAGTGAAGGGCTTATACTAGTTTAGTTTAGCTTATTCAAGAAGTAATGGAAAACAAAATATGTACTGTAATGCTTGTGAAATATCTCAAAGTAAAAGGAGTATGAGTACTTTTGATATATGGCACTGTAAACTTGGTCATCCAAGTGTAGATGTTGTAAAGAAAATATTGCATAGTAATAAAATTTCCTTTGATAATGCATCAACTCCGTATGTCTGTACATATTGTCAGTTAGGAAAAAATCATAAACTGCCATTCAAAAATTCTGAAACCAAATACAATAAGCCATTAGAACTTGTGGCTACAGACTTATGAGGTCCATCACTCATTGATACAGACTATGGTTTTAAGTATTATATATCATTCATAGATGCATATTCAAGATATGTATGGATATATTTCTTAAAAGCAAATTCTGAAGCATATTTTGCAGTTTTACAGTTTATTACACAGGTTGAAAAACAGACCGGCAATGAAGTCAAGGCTATACAAACTGATGGTGGTGCTGAATTTAGAACACTCAAGGAGTATTTTCAAAAGAAAGGGATATTACATAGAACTACCTGCCTGTATACTTCAGAACATAATGGATTAATTGAAAGAAAACACAGACATATGGTTGAAACAGGACTCACCATGCTGGCTCAAGCATCCTTGCCCTAGAAGTTCTGGCCAGATGCTTTTGGGACAGCAGTGTATGTGATCAACAAGTTAACAACCAGGGTTCTACAAGGGAAGAGTCCAACTGAAATGCTATTCAGTGTGCAACCTGACTACAAAAGCCTCAGAGTGTTTGGATGCTTATGTTTTCCATGTTTAAGGCAATACAACAGTCACAAATTAAGTTTTAGATCCTCACCCTATACATTTCAGGGATATGCAAACAATATTAAAGGATACAAATGTCTAGATAGCAAGGGTAGAGTCTTCATTTCAAGACATGTTGTCTTTAATGAAGACGTATTTCCATTCAGTGAAAAGGAAATAAAGACAACTCAGAAGATTTATAACTCAAAATTCTCTATACATTCCTTACCACATGAAATGTATGCAGAGGATCAAATTAATGACAATGGATCACAACACACCATACCCAATGATGGGTTAGGTCATGAGCCAGACAGATTGTCCATGAGTCCTGGTCATGCAACTCATCAAGATACCAGTTATCAATCTGTTGAACAACAAAGAAGTGATCAAATGCAGACATCTAGTTCACAAACTGAATCTAAGGAAGTATTAGATCATCATCAATCTCCTGTTCCTGCAACAACTGGTCATCATATGATCACTAGAGCAAAAAGTGGAATCTTTAAACCAAAATTATATAATACTAGTCTTGACACTGAAGAACCATGTACCTATCAACAAGCTATACAAAAGTGAAAAGTGGGAAGAAGCTATAGATGAAGAATATGCAGCACTCATGAAAAACAAAACATGGAGCCTTTTCACTATACCAAGTCATAAAAATGTCATTGGATGTAAATGGACTTATAGATTGAAAATAAATGCAGATGGGTCTATAACAAAGTATAAAGCCAGGCTTGTAGCAAAAGGCTACTCACAGCAACAGGGTTTTGATTTCAATGAAACTTTCTCACCAGTTGTCAAACCAACATCTATCAGAATCATTCTTACAATAGCTTTATTTAAAAACTGAAAGATAAAGCAACTGGATGTCAACAATGCATTTCTAAATGGAATACTTCAAGAGGAAATGTACATAGAGCAACATGAGGGTTATAGACAAAATGGAAGCAAACTGGTCTGCAAACTCAATAAGGCTATATATGGACTCAAACAAGCACCAAGAGTGTGGTTTGAGAACTTAAAAGCAACTTTGGTTAAACTTGGTTTCAATCATACAAGATCTGATAACTCTTTATTTACAAAATTTGCTAAAATACTATTGTATATGTACTGATCTATGTTGATGATTTTATTGTTACAGGAAACAATGAAAGTGAAATTAGCAATCTCATTCAGCAACTAAACAAAGAGTTCTCAATTAAGAATCTTGGTGATTTACACTATTTCTTAGGAATTGAAGTCAAAAGACTATCCAATTCTGCCATACAGTTAAGCCAAAGGAAATACATATCTGAAATACTACTCAAAACAAAGATGGATCAGGCAAACAGTCTACCTACTCCAATGACAACTAACTTACATTTATAAAAAAACAAAGGAGAACCATTTACTGATGCAAAACATTACAGGAGTACTATTGGAGCACTACGATATGTAACAATTACAAGGCCAGAAATTGCTTATAGTGTGAATAAAGTTAGCCAATTAATGCAAAATCCTTTAGATGAGCACTGGAAGGCAGTGAAAAGGATTCTCATATACTTAAAGGGTACAGTAAATCATGGATTAACATTAAGAAACTGTACTAATTTAAACTTGTTTGGTTTTGCAGATGCTGATTGGGCCATTGACCCAGATGATCGAAGATCAACATCTAGTTACTGCATTTATATTGGAAAAATCCTATATCATGGCGTTCAAAGAAGCAGACTACCATATCAAGGTCTAGCACAGAGGCAGAATATAAGAGTGTGGCCAATGCTACAGCAGAATTACTATGGATCAAATCTTTGTTAAGTGAACTAAGGATCAACATCACAAACAAGGCTACAATATGGTGCGATAACCTAAGCACTGTTTCTCTTACAGCTAACCCAATTCTATATGCCAGAACCAAGCACATAGAACTGGATTTGTATTTTGTTAGCGAGAAAGTGCTACAAGGAATCATCAAAATCAATCACTTACTGAGCACTTACCAAAGGGCAGATATACTCACCTAAGCTCTCTCCGCTAAGAACTTCCTGCGTCTGAAGCAGGAACTGAATGTTGAAGACTACAACAGTCAACAGTCAAACCCTAGATCTAAAATTAATCTCAGATCTAGGATCAGTTCCAACATCAATGGCTTACAATCACTGATAAATCCAGAAAACATGGGCAAAGTCGAAGCTTCCAGCAGTCAATCTTATCAAAACCTTAAACTTGAAAGCAGTTTTCAAGTTTAGGATCATATTTGACTTTAATTGCTGCCGTGCTACTTATACTTGTTACTCTAAGTCATCGCTACAAGCCTTGAAGATCAAATCAGCCTTAAATCCAACTCTTCATGAAACCCTAATCTGATTTCGTCCATCGCCGCACAAGCTACGCTTGGCAAACTAAAGACTTGAACATCACTCTGAAAATTTGTAAAGGATTTCTGAAGATTTTGAAAAAGATCCAAGGAAGACATGAAAATCGTCATTCGTTTTGAAGGGAAGTATCCGAAGTATCAAAGAAAATGGATAGCCGCTTATCATATGAGGGTTTTGTATTATAGTGGATAGCGGGTTGTATATAATATAAGCTCATATACCCGCATCTGTTTACTTCCAAAGCCTGTATAAATACTGTAGCAACCGAGAGTATCAGATTATTCTGTATCACTTGTATCATTGAATAATAATACAAAATATTTCATCGTTTTCATATTTTGTTTCAAATTCAAACATTGTATATTATGGTCAAATCAGATCGGTTTAAAAAAATTTGTACCCTAATTATTAAGTGACAGATAATAAGCTATTATGCATAACCCATCAAATATATTATTACAAATAACACCCATACTAATTGATGTAATTTACATACACAGGGTTTGTTCACATACATCTCACACTATGCTTTCAAATTGAGCACGGTTGAAATGTAAATTAGAAATGATCAGGTCTTGCAATATATTATTTCTATTCAAAATACAAAAAATTATGGGCTAAGTGAATTTTTTAACTAAGTCAATGGGTTCATGCATATGCAAAAGAGTAGCTGCCCTATTGTTAATGAAGTCGTGCACAAAAATAATTCATACAAACAATGTAGTTGACAAACTACTAAAAGGTTAATAAGATTTAGAAAAGCTTGGGTATTCGGCAAACATATTGAAAGCTGGTTATATCTGAATAAAAGTGATTTAAGAAGGTCAGTTTGGTATCCTATAAGGGTAAGTTGCAAGCATCATTGGTCGAAATATATCTAAGTTAATTCACTTATAGTGGTCAATGGATTAAAAGAAGTTTCGAAAAATACAAATATTTTTAATTTCTATGAATTTGTTGTTTGTAAAATGTTTTAATTGACTTCAATAAGGAGCAAAATGCAGCCATATTTGAGAAATTTACAATTGTTTAAACTCAAGGAACTATTAAAGTATGAAGAAAGATCGACATGAAGAACATTTGTAATTTTATATGCAAAACTAAATGTGGAGAAATAAATATATACACACATCAAATAAACCCAACCAAACAGAAGCGCCCGCCCCTGCGCAAATCGTTTATTTACTTAAACGAACATTCTTTAATACTTGTAAATTATATAGTATGAAATAGAAGAGAAACGATCAGTGCTTTGAAAAAAGAGTTGCTCACCAAAATCAAACATTAGTTAATAACTGCTACAAAACGGAAAGAAAAAGAAAAACCACAAACATAGAATCAAGATAGTGTTTTGCTGTCAGTTTCCCCGAAGGGGGAAAAAGTACTGTTTAGGCACAGAAATGCAACAGCCTAAGAGAATTTTTGAAATTTGAAAAAATGAAATATGTTACATCAACGGATCAGCTAGCCCATGGAGAAATATTTATGCAAGTGAATGTATGGTTTGCTAACATGAAAAAGTTTCAATATCTCGAAAAGTAATTGTTGGCCAAATATCCTACATCGGTACAAAATTAGTAGGAAAACTACTGAACACCTTTATTGCAGTAATTTACATGCCATGTTACATAAAATTTCTTGTTACTAAATCCATATTTGAGGAAATTTGATAGTCCTTATGTGACGTTAGTTATGGGAAGATGATATAGATAGGACAAAACTACATCGTTTACCACAGCTAAGTTAAGTATTGATCAACTCCATTAAAAACATTATTATCCATAAAACATAGTTGTCAATAAAAAAGCATAGAAAAAACTTGTACTAAACCGGCATGCAGGAATTCCTACCCATGGAAATTAAAATAAGTCCTAACGTCTAATATTGATTTGCAGATAGTTTACATGTACAACCCATCACAATCTTTAGAAAATCATATAAGAAGAATGCATATTTATACACATGTATAGGCATGTATGAACCATAAAAAAAGTTATATCCATTCTTTTAATTTATTGCTAACAGAAATACCAAAAAATGAAGAAAAAAATGTTGATGTGGCAATTAAAAGGCCATTGACTTTAAATTCTATACCACTGACTATGAAAGCTAAAGAAAGGTTTTAAGATTTTGAATCAACTCAATAAATCCATGTAAAATTTATGATTTTTTGCAAAGAAGATTAAACTTTTCATGGAATATTTGGGTTATCAATGATTTGAAAAAAATCCTATCAGCATCCACACATTTGTTTGGATACCACTTCCTTGCTTCTATACTTAAAGTACATTTTGGCTAGTGCACTACAGCTTGTGAAGAAGAAAAGTGTGAAATAATCTTTGGTCACACATTACATTGTATATTATTATTACATAAAAGATGAGAATTATAGACTGAAATCTTGCATTATTATCTTAAACAAAAATAAATAGCCAAAAAACTAAGTTTGAAAGTATAATAAGCACACTATATTCTCATATTTGGGTTTCAATAAAATCCCAATAATTTATCTTTTATGGGATAGTAATATTTGTAGTGAAACATGTGCTCAAGATTCACTACATGTTGACATAGAAAAAAGCATTAATGAATGAATATACATAATTTGTTTGTATTACTTATTGCTTTAGTGAAATTCAGATCAAAGTTATGTATATGTATACCATGTATCAGTTGCCCAACCAAAAGATCCAAGTATTCTAAATACAGCTATTTACAAATATAATCATCCCTTCATAATTGAACTTTATATAGGATAAAATTTCCTAGAAAGTTGCTTGGAAAATAAAATTACTCAAAGTAATCATAGAACTGCAGTAAGAAATGGTAGCTTGCATCAAAAACCTCAAAAAACCATATTACTTTCATGAATATACAAAATATTCATATTCTATGAAAATAGATATTTAAACCAAATTTTCAACACAACGAATTCTTAATGGTTGGGAAAAAGCATTTTTTTCAATGAAGAAACTTTGAATTTGGTAACCAATACTCATCAAAATAGCATGTCATATGAACCAAAACAGGAATGAAACAATACTCTGATTCTGGTAAAGCAAAATTTGTAATAAAACTATGTAATGGATACAAAAAAATTTAGTATATAGGAATACCAAAACTACTGAGCATCTAGATGAAACCACAAATCAATCTGATTCGGGACTGGTATCGGTTTAAATCAATAATTTTGAAACTCGCCATTATGTTTTTATATATTATATTCAAGTAAAATGAGGCAGCGAGGCAAACATAGGGAACATCAATGAAAACCATTACGTAAAATAAACAGAGTACCTAGGAAAGGTCAATAGATAACCGAAACCAGGAGCAACGAAGACAACAATTGAATAAGGAGAACGACAACAATGTGTTGAAAACAAACTTGGTTTCTAGGAAACGGTGATTATGTGGATAATTAAAGAAATTTCAAATTAAGCACAGAGAAAAATCTAAACTTATCTAATATGTAATTTGGAAAATTCTAGAAAATAGATTTGTCAAGATGATTGAAGAAAAGTCTAGAGATTGTATTACACTATAAATAACTATAAATAAGAATGTTTTCTCTTAATTTTTGTATGCAACTAAAAAAGAAAAGTGCAAAGAAAATAAAGCTTATTTTCTTCTTTAAAAGATATTCTCTCAATCTCCATTAGCAAATTAGCAGTTATTTCTTCCTCCTCCTCCTTATAGAAATTTCCCAATATTGGTTTTAGAGCTTGAAGATCCTTCTAAAATTTCCCAACAGTGGTATCAAAGTCAGGTTGCTAATCAAGGAAGATGACAAATGAAACGACTCTTTTTCAACTTTCTTTATTAAAGAAGGAGAATTATGAAAATTGAAGCATTCGCATGAAGGCGCTGCTTGGATCGCAAGATGCATGGGATACCGTAGAAAATGGATATGAAGAACCCGCTGATATTTCCACTTTATCCCAAATTGAAGAAAGTAGTTAAAGAAGAGCCATTAGAGCAAACTCTTCAAACAAAACTCACCTTGCAGGAAAATGAGACATTTAAAAATGGAAGAAGTCGAAGCAAAAGCGGAAGAGGTCGTGTTTAAAGCTATGGAAGAAATGACTATCATTAAGAGGAGAAAATGCAAAATACATACCCCAAGAGGTCAAGGAAGATAAGGAAATATAAAGGAAAAGGGAAGACTAAGGTATGATAAATCACAAATAAAATGTTATAATTGTAATAAATTTGGGCTTTTTTCTTCCGATTGTTGATTCACTTTTTATAAAGTCTAAGAGAGAACAAATTATATTAATGAAGATGAAGAAAATTCCGCACTACTGTTGGCACATAAAGGAGATGAAATTAGCGACAATAATACACGGTATTTGTTGTGTGAAATTCTAACTCAAGACCTCTCAAATCAAAATGTCAAATACCGAAATTTTCGACTTTCGAAAATTCGACATCGATACTCACTTTATCGACTGCCGAGCAATCGAGTGCCGGAAACTCCAATAGTGATGGTTTTTAAAAAGAAGAAAAAGTAGAAGAAGAAGAAAAGATAGAAGAAGATAGGAGAACAAGAGAAAGCAGAAGAAGAAAGAAAGAAGAACAACAGAACAACAATATCAGAATCTTACACATCGCAGCGGAACAATATATAATAAATAAACACTAGTCTTTTAAAACAAAGAGCTATATCAGTTTATACATACATCAATCATCAGAGTCAATATACAACAATGGACAGTTATATAAACTTGTCCTCATACAGAATACACAGCGGAATAAATAATATCAGATACAAATACTACGTCTCGCCATCCAGCTTGCTTCCAAAGTTCCAAAATATCCAGAATATCCTGATAACATAACTCTAGGCTGCCCGTGTGGAAATTGGTGGGCACCCAGAGTTTAGAAGGGAACAATAAACTCCGAGTCAGTCATGGTGACTGGTGTGAGATCGTAAAACAGTTATTCTTTATAACAACAAAATAATTTTTAAAGTCAATTCGAAATGCTTTTGGAAAATGAAACTACCATAAGACCTCCCGCCACACACACAATGCAAACGCAGAATTGGAGGAGATTTCTTCTTATGATAGTCAAAGATGCGTACTACGCAAAATCAAATCCTTTTTGATATTATTATTAGTGCATAGTGTAGAAAACATTTCGAAAGTAGAATATAAATATTAGCCAACATACGACCAGTATCGTATGCCTACTATAGCTACTATGTTCAATAGCAGGTTACCGCCACATTCCATAGCAGGTAATACAACTAAAACCGTACACGTCACATATTGTTTCTTTGGATTTCCAACAAATGGTCAGGCTAAGGAACTTCCTATGCCACGATGGGTACGTCCCTGGAATAGACGACCCGAGAACCTAACCGGATCTCTGCCAACACAAGGCCGGGTTACCTCTGCAAAAATAGGTAACTACTGACACGCGTATGCCATCCCCCGATCGTCACCGATCTTCCCGAGGATCCCCGATTCGCAACAACCACAAAGTAATAAATTTGCAGCAACCACAGAGGTTAAGTATCTGGGTTCCATACCATGATACCACCTTTATCCAGAAGGAATGACATACACTAAGGGGCGCTACTCCCTCGAACCTTGCTGCATCCTTCCTGTTTCGACCATTTCCGGGGTGTGAGGCTCGACGAAGTCTCGTCCACAAAGCTACGCTTTCTACAAAGCCATGCTTCGGGTCAAACAAATGATCAACCTATGATCACAAAGATATAAGATCAAACAAATGATCATATCGCAAATGATCAAACACTGATCATTTCACAGCAACACTCAGTATGCCACGTTACCAAATTGGGAGTATATCGCTGATGAATTTCAACTACATAACCTCTGAGCTCGTACGTCTCAGAGAAGGGTGTTAAGCTAAGAGAATAAATTCTACGCCACCAACAGATATGTATTTGAAAGAAATCAGCTTTATATCTCAAATTGTAACATCAGACACACAATCCATACAAGTCTGTTCCGGGATCGAACAGAACCGAAGGCACTTCTCACGAAGCCCTTGCATATCCGGATAAATTTTCTAATCACGTCCGGACTTCCCGTCACTAAGGGTGATAAAACCTCTAAATCGGAGATCAGCCGATGTAGAGTAACTCGACGGTAATCCTTCCGTTTTCAAAAATATTTGGTCTTCAACACCGGTCTTCGAATGCAATTCATAACGACGTATCACATATTCGGAATGGGTTATATGACCCCATGGTCCTTTCCCGGCTAACCCGAATAGTGAGCGTTTATTCAAAAATAAGTGTGGCATTCAAATTCATCCAATTCACAACAAATACCATTCAAGGTAATTATTGATAGTCGGTTATTTAACTATCAATAAAGATGCACCACATCATCAGATTCCAAATAATTTTCCAAATTATTTATTTCCAAAAATATCTTTACTAGATATAAAATTTCCACACTTCAAAAATAAATCAACGTTTATTTTTCTAAACAGTTTTCATTTCCTTTATAAATTCCATAGTGAATTTATATTTCAAAATATCTACTGATATACGATTTTCAAATCGATTTTAAATATTCAATTTCAATTTATCTTTAAGAAGATAAATTCTCAAAACGTTCATTTCATATTGGAAAAGTATTTCCTTACTTATTTAATAATAAGTATTTCACAAATCTTTTATTTTCAACATTTGAAACTATTCTATATACTTAAATCAAATTTAAGTATAAATTCATTCTTTAAGGAAAACATTTGAGTCAAAACGAATGTTACGTAAAACATCGTTACGACGACTCAAAATCACTAGTATAGGGATTCGGATTTTAAGATAGATATATAAATCCCAATACTACATAAAACATTTCCTTTCGGAAATCATTTACTATAACAACAGTGTTATAGTCCACCATTTCCTTATTTTTCGAAAACGTCTATTTCAATAATAAAAATGTTGAAATCTATGTATTCGATATCATAGTACATTTTAAAAACATCTTTAAAATGTTTATCTTCATTTTTAATATTACTTCTTCAAAAATAAATCCATTTTACTTAACAATATATTCACTGTCCAAAATCGTGAATATACTTCACTAACCACATTTCAATATTTTCTACACATTTTATTTCAATAATGATTCGCTATCCAAAATTGCGAATATATCTCCTTTAACAACCTTCTATATTTAATTTATCAAATCCAATTGATTTTCGAATTTATAAAACAACGTTTATAAATTCTATTTCTATTGTCTAACAACTTCAATTTAATAAATCTCCTTTATTAACAATTCGATTCATAACTCAAATCTTATACCAACAATCCATATTATAAGTTAAATACTTATAATTCCTTTATCTTACAAAATCATTTCCATTTATAAGTTCACAATTTATAAATTTCATTTATTTATAAATTCTTAAAAATTCATTTTAATGCTTATAAAAACTTGTTTTATAATACCAACATTTTAAAGTTTAAAATATCAATCTTGTACATCTTTTACATACATCGTTTTTAATAATTCAAAAATTCCCATTTAAAACCATTTTGTAAATTTCTTAACTATTTATTTCAAAAGAAATTACCTTTTGGTTATAATTCACAAATCTTAACTTTTATAACTTTAAAATCTTAACGTTTATAAATCAATTCAAAAATTCCATAAAACGTATATTTTCAAAAATCACTTTAAAATCCTTTTAAAGTAAAAGTCGTTATTTTTTTAACTTCAAAACTTGAATCTGATGATGCAACAGCACCAATTAGTCAATCACAACATCAAACATCATATATCAACATATGATAACAGAATATACATCAATATCTGTAAATAAATAAATACTGGTGAGGAATCCAGTTGGATCCCTCCAACCTGTTTCCCTGCATCCACAGATGTTAGCACAATACCAATTCCACTTCGAGGTAGAATATCGCGGTATATGGGTTTTATAAAAATAATCCGCTTACTAACGGCGCAATAGGGTCTCATCCGCTATACGAGGCGGGAAATCATCAATCCAATATATACATATGCCAATATGTATATATTGCTATATATATAGATATATCCTACTATATCTAATATCACATCCAAGCATCAACAAATCAATAACTGCAAACATCAATTTTTTACATTTGAGTGAGGAGATCTCACCTTAGCATTTATTTTGCAGCCCATTTCCAATCTCAGCTTGATTTCTTCATTTAACCTTGTATAAATAAATTTATACAATTTATTAATATTCGAACAGTCGAATAAGTCAATTACCGTTTAATAGTCGAATTAACTGATAGTTTTCCTTAAACCAATTCTCCTTTAAATAAATTTATTTAACTAATGATTTAAATTTAAAAACTAAATTTTCTCTTAATAAAATATTTTCTATTTACCAAAAATAATTATATAGGTTAACTAAATAATTTATCCATTGTAATTTATCGTCTAAAAATTTACTTTTTAGTTTAACTTATAAATTTTCCCTTTTTGTAAAAATATCCTTTAACGACTAAAATAAATTTAATAAGTAAATTTAATTATCTATCCACCAAATTCATTATTTAAAGTAAACTAAAACTTTTTATACTTATATTTTTTTTCTTCTGAAACTGCTTAATAACAAAATTCCTTTACTGCAAAATGAAATAAGATTTCGTTCACTGTTTAAAATTCCAGTATGAATATATTTATATAAATTGAAATACCGCATTTTCTTTACTGATATATATATACATTAAAAATTTAGGTTTAAATAAAATTCGAGAATACCTTACTGACGAACTTCCACTCAAAATCGTGACTACATGCTGTTTGACATCGCGATCCCTTGATTCGCGAAAACTGCTCGCGAAACCCCTAATTCGCGATTGATGAACTCGCAGCCTCCCACGCGCTCTCGCCGTAACTCCACGTCGCGACCACGACTCCACCTCGATTTCGAACTGCCTGCTCGTGACCCGTCAGATGTCGCCGCGACGATATCCCATCCTAGCTGCTCGCGAATCCAAGAAGTGCTCGAAAATTTCGACACACCGATGCGCGACTTCTCCCTCACGAACGCGCCAGCTGCCACGTCTCCGAGCTCGAGTTCGAGCGCCACCCAGCCTCGTTCGAATCTTAAAATGGGGGAAGTGGATTTGTTTGTCACGGCCATTAATTTGAATTAGGTTTTAGGATTCACTTTGTTTTCGAACAGACAAAAAGAAGAGGGGAACGAGATGCTTAAAAGTTGAACGAGGCATGGATTACACGATGTCTTTCGTGTTCTTCTGCGCGATTTTAGGCAGAGACAACGATGCGTGTTTAAAGGAAAATAACGTGGTGTGTTGACCGATGATTTAAATTTTAAATTTTAAATTGAATTGGATTTAAAATCAAATGCGTTCTCTCACCGTGTGCTTACGTATTAACACAGAAAAATACGAAATTTGAAATCCGATAATAATTCGATATTACGGACCCAATGAAACTGGTTTCGTCGAATTCCGAGACTGTTTGAAAAATGACTATTTTTAAATATTGGTTAAACGATATAAATTTCAAAACTGATCAAATCAATTCGAAATTGGATTCGGAAGCTTCAATCATCTTCAGAATTATCAATACGAATTTTAAAAGCTTTCAAAATAATTCTCTTCAACTTTAAATTGAAGATTCAAACTTTTTTATCCAGTTCAATAGATTAAATTTTTATAATTTAATCGCCAAATTCAAAATTCTATCGGGGATTCAAATTAAATCATCGTTCAAATATTTAAAATAAATTAAATATTTTCAATTTAATTCGTTCAAAATTCTAGGTCGTTACACAAAACCCCAAAGCACAACGGAAAAACGAGATCGTGGTAAGAAGTGCAAAAACAACCAATCAATATCTCAATCTCAATTCAATCCAAAACCAATCAAAATCTCCAAACAAAAAATAAATAATAAAAAATAATAATGAAGAAATAAGTCACACAGCGATTTATAGTGATTCCACTAATGTTGTGTTAGTGTATATCCACTTTGAGAGAGAGCTTTTATTAATACCAATGAGAAGAGTACAAGAGATTGATTACAATAATCAAAATTCTAATAGAAATTGATTTGTGGAGAAGAGAATTGAAGAAGATTAGGTTTTGATAAAACCCTAATTAGTGGAGGTTAAACCCTTAATTAGCTTGCAGACGCCTGTTTTCCTCTACTTACTCTGAATCCAGAAAATAGCTTATATAGGAGAATAGAAGACCTAGGCAAAGTTTCAGAATTGCCCATTCGAATATCACAAATCTTCATATCAAGCCCAGGCCAAAAAATTGGCAGAAGTCGCCACAGACGTCTGTCACAATACGACAGACGTCCGTCCTAAGGCTCGGGAAAGGTTTCCCTGAAGCCTCAGACGTTTGTCGAAAGTGA
Source organism: Allium fistulosum (assembly GCA_030737815.1). Lineage (NCBI taxonomy): Eukaryota > Viridiplantae > Streptophyta > Magnoliopsida > Asparagales > Amaryllidaceae > Allium > Allium fistulosum. The sequence goes on from CM060906.1 coordinate 876,394,562, forward strand.
CAGACGTCTATCATAGTTCTTTGGAAAGGGTTTGCTGAATCATTAGACGTCTGTTGAAAGTGTCAGACGTCTGTCCCAACTTTCAAGTTCCAAACCCTGAGGTGACAGACCTCTATCACTTTCTCACAAACGTCTGTCGCTGTTACTCCAGCACCACTCCACCTTCTTCGCCTATCTTCCTCCTCCGAGCTCTGATTTGCGAACCGTTTTCTCCGTCATCAAACTACTTCCGACCCCTTCAATTCTCTATATAGTGTCGCCAAAATTCAACATTCCACCTCGACACTATATCCATCACCAACTCCAATGGTACTATACCATTAACAACAACCGATAGCACCAACTATCACCACTTCTACCTTCAACCAAATGTGAATGCTTTCCCAATGAGCTCCGGCAAAGCTACCACCCATTGTACTCCATTAACGAGCTCAGGCAAAGCCCCCGCCCGCTAATGAAGTGTTGAAAACATCCAAATCCTAAATTGTCTCACCAAAAAGCTAAAACTCACCAAGAAGATAGAACCACAATCTCTCACCGATACTCTTCCTCATCCATAACCAAGCTTCTCCCTCAACCGTGCCACCCCGTGGCACCTAGCACTTCTCTAAGCGAATCAAGTTCGAGCAATGCTCGAACTTCCCAACCGACAATGCCTTAGTGAGCATATCTGCCGCGTTATCCTTTATGTGCACTTTTCGAAGATATACTTGCTTATCCTCATCCATGGCTACTAAAAATGACCATCTCTCTTCAATATGCTTAGTTCGTGAGCTAAACGTCAAATTCTCTAACAAGTGAATAGCACTCTGGCTATCACATCGAACATCGATGTTATCATGCTCGAATCGCAAGTCAGACAATAATTGCTTCAAATAAAGTGCCTCCTTTGCCGCCTCCACCGCAGCTATCAACTTCGCCTCCGTTGTGGGTAAAGCAACTACGGTCTGCAATCTCGATCTCCAACTTATGGATGTACCTCCAAGTGTGAAGACATATCCGGAAGTTGATTTTTTTTATTCCTATCACCAGCGTAGTCCGAATCACATTAACCAACCAACTTGCAACCCATCCCCTTACTACCGCCAAAAACAAGACCATGAGATGATGTACCTCTAAGTTATCTCAATATAAGCTTCACAGCTTCCCAATGCGATTTCCTTGGATTAGACATATATCGACTAACCATCCCGATGGCATTTGCAATATCAGGCCTTGTACACACCATATCATACGTTAGACTTCCAATCGCACTAGCATATGGCACCTTTGCCATATAAGCCTTGTTTTTCTCCAAGATAGGTGATCCTATACTCGAAAGCTTCATATGCAAAGGTAAAGGTGTATTTGACGCTTTTGCATTCTCCATGCTAAATCGACAAAGCACTTTCTATATGTACTCCTTTTGGGTCAATTTCAACTCAAAATGCTTTCGATCTCTTTCTATTTCCATGCCCAATATCCTTCTTGCTTCTCTAAGATCCTTCATTTCGAACCCCGATTTCAAACTCAGCTTTAACTTGTTGATTTCATTCTTATCTTTAGAAGCAATGAGCATTTAGTCCACATACAAGAGTAAATACACCCAACAATAATTTTTCAACTTCTTGAAATATACACAAGCATCTTTGACGCTTCTATCAAAACCATTTTCAATCATAAAATGATCAAATCTCTTGTACCATTGTCTAGGTGATTGCTTTAAACCATATAGTGATTTCTTTAGCTTGCAAACCAAATTTGACTTACCATCTACAACAAACCCTTGCAGTTGCTCCATGTAAATGTCTTCATCCAAATCACCATGCAAGAAGGCGGTTTTCACATCAAGTTGCTCTAACTCCAAATCATGAATAGCAACTATGGCAAGTAATATCCGGATTGAAGTATAGTGCACAACCGGTGCGAATATTTCATTATACTCTTTTCCCTTTTTTTGTGCAAACCCCTTAGCCACTAGCCTAGCTTTGTATCTCCCGTCATACTTTACCTTGTATATCCAATTGCACCCAATAGCATGGTTTCCTTTAAAAAGTGGAACCAAATCCCAAGTTTGATTCTTCATCAATGATTGCATCTCTTCCTCCATGGCACATATCCACTTCGAGCTATCACTTGACTCTATGATGTCATCAAGGTCCATCGACACATCTTGGACTATATGAAGAGCATATTCCAAATTATCACAAAAGCTAAGATAGTTCCAATCACCATATCTATCGGGTGGCCTTATAGCACGACGACCACCCCGAGTAGCAATACCATCACCCAGCTCGGCTCCACCTTGAATCGAATCCTCTCTTGAATCATGCACATCACCAACCCTACTAGAGGAACCCTATGGACTATGTGATGTTACATCAACCGCTACCTCCTCGCAAGTTACTCCTTGGACAAAATATGGGAATAACTTCCGTCTCCTTTGATTCATCATAAACCAAATGCGGAATATCCGATAAGCTCTCATTCTCCTTGAACAAAGCCGACTCATCAAAAGTAACATGATGAGAATTTACAACCTTCTTCATTTCCGGATCCCAAATCTGATAGCCTTTTACTCCATCCGTATAACCAAGCAAAATCCCCTTGAAAGCTCTAGGTTCAAGCTTATCGTTTCCTGGATCATGCACATAAACTAGACTACCAAACACATGAAGATAGCTCACGTCAATGCTCTTTCCCTTCCACACTTCCTCTGGAATTTTGTTACCAATAGCCGAGCACAAAATTCGATTAATAATATGCACTGCGGTTGACAAAGCTTCAGCCCAAAATTCCTTGGACAAACCCAATGTCAATCTCAAGCATCAAGCTTTCTCAAGTAGAGTACGGTTCATCCTTTTCACAACACCATTCGACCGTGGATCTCCCGGTGTAGTAAAATGCCTCCGAATACCATGATGCTTACAAAATTCCAAGAATTCTCTAAAAACATACCTCGCAATTGTCGGACCTTAAAACCTTTAAAGACTTGCCACTCTCATTCTCAACAAGAGCTTTCCATGCTTTGAACTTTGCAAATGCCTCCGACTTGGCCTTCATTACATACACCCATACCTTTCGAGAAAATTCATCAACAAAGAAATATAATAGCGAGCTCCTCTCAAAGAAGCTACCGGTGCCGGTCCTCATACATCCGTGTGAACATACTCAAGTACACTTCTCAAATCATGTTTTCCCTCATCGAATGAAACTTTAGTTTGCTTCCCCATGACACATTCCTCGCAAAACTCTAGTTTGTTGAAACTCTCTCCATCGATCATCTCCCTATTTCGAAGAATATCCAAACTCCTCTCCGAGACATGACCTAACTTCAAATGCCACAACCTAGTCGCATCCAAGCCACGAGAACAATCAACTCCAACACAAGTTTCACTTCTATAGTCACTCATTGAAGCAAATAAATACCATGAGTCCTAGCATCCTTCATCACTACAAGCACACCCTTCGAAACCCGCAAGCTATCACACTCAATAGTGATCTTACAACCTAAAGAATCCAGCTGCCCCAAAGAGATAAGAGACTTCCTAAGTCCCGAAACATAGCGTAAATTAGTGAGAGTACGAACCATTCTGCCAAACATCTAAATTTGCACGGAACCAATGCCTTTCGACTTACAAATAGCACCATTTCCCATAACAATTGAATTTCCTTCTTTGTCAACATAACATGAAAAATAATTCCTATTTGGCGTCATATGAGCACCCATTCGCTACCCAAAACATTCGATGCTACCGCCGACAACACATCTACGTCTCCCTCACCAACTCCACTCTCCACCGCTATGGATGAAGATGTTACTTCCTTCTTTGCCTTCTCCTTGTCTGGACACTCATTCTTCCAATGACCAGGCTTCTTACAAATATAACACTTGCCTTTTCTTTCCTTCGACTTTCCACTCCAACCGGGGTTCCTTGATTGAGAACGCCCTCGGTTCTCCTTCTTCACATATCTCTCCTTCTCCACAAATAAACCATGACCATTACTAGCACCACTACTTCCATCACCTAACTCCTTCATTTGATCCCGCAACTTCTCACTAAGAAGACTTGTTTTTACATCATCTAGAGCCAAAGTATCCTAGCTATATATCAAACTATTTGAGAAACCCGTATATCGATCTGGCAACAAACACAACAATATCATCGCCTTTTGCTCTTCCTCAATCTTCAAATCTACCGCCTTCATCTTCATTAGCAAATCATCAAAAATATTCAAGCCTTCCTTTAGCGAAGTACCTTCCTTCATATTATAGGTGAAGAACGTTCGCAATATATCAAACGATTAGTTAGTGACTTCTTCATATACAACTCCTCCAACTTGTCCCAAATACCCTTAGTGGTAGTCTCACCACTAATTTCAGAGATAACATTCTCGCCCATAGTAAGTTGAAGTGTAGTGAATGCCCACTCTTCCATTTTCCATCTCTTAACATCTGAGATGTCTGCCGGCAACAATGTGTGTCAAACACTACCCGATGCACCTGATTCCTCCTTAGAACCGCTTTCATCTTCCATTGCCATTTTTCAAAATCATTATCACCATTCCACTTGTCTATAACCAATTATGATCCCAAAGCCACATACGAACCATGTACATAAGACACTACTCCACTTGGATTACCCATCGAGGAACTACCTGAGGTATTATCAGATTTCGACATTTCTACTACCACCTACCAACACTAGTGCTCCAATACCAAATGTTATGGGACATTCTAACTCGAGACCACTCAAATCAAAACCCCAAAGCACAATGGAAAAATGAGATCGTGGTAAGAAATGCAAAAACAACCAATCAGTATCTCAATCTCAATCTCAATCTCAATCCAATCCAAGACAAATCACAATCTCCAAACAAGCAATAAATAATAAAAAATAATAATGAAGAAATAAATCACACAGTGATTTATAGTGGTTCCACTAACATTGTGTTAGTGTACATCCACTTTGAGAGAGAGCTTTTATTAATACCAATGAGAAGAGTAAAAGTGATTGATTACAACGATCAAAATTCTAATAGAAATTAATGTAGAGAAGAGAATTGAAGAAAATTAGGTTTTGATAAAACTCTAATTAGTGGAGGCTAAACCTTTGATTAAACCCTTAATCAACTTGCAGTCGTCTATTTTCCTCTACTTAATCTGAATCCAGAAAATAGCTTATATAGGAGAATAGAAGACCTAGGCAGAGTTCCAGAATTGCCCCTTCGAATTTCACAAATCTTCATATCAGGCCTAGGCCAAAAAAACTGGCAGAAGTCGCCACAGACGTCTGTCATAATGTGACAGACGTCTGTCCCAAGGCTTGGGAAAGTTTTCCCTGATGCCTCAAACATCTGTCGAAAGTGACAGACGTCTGTCATAGTTCTCTGGAAAGTATTTGTTGAATCCTCAGACGTCTATCGAAAGTGAGACGTCAGTCCCAACTTTCGGGTTCCAAACCCTGAGGCGACAGACGTCTGTCACTTTCTCACAGACGTCTGTCGTTGTTGCTCCAGGCACCACTCCACCTTCTTCGCTATATCTTCCTCCTCCGAGCTTCGATTTGCAAATTGTTTTCTTCGTCATCAAGCTACTTTTGACCCCTTCAATTCTCTATATAATGTCACCAAAATTCAACGGTATTTGGACACGGGGGCAAGCAATCATATGTGTGGAAAGAAGAGCATGTTTATGGAGCTTAATAAATGTAAGTGGAAACATTCATTTTAGAGATGAATTTAAAATTCCAGTTAAAGAAAAAGGAAACGTACAAATTAAGTTCAAGAATGTAAAGAATGACTTTATTTCTAATGTTTATTATGTGCCTAAAATGAAAACAAATATATTAAGTTTTTGGCAACTTTTGGAAAAAGGATATGATATACACATGAAAAATAAAAGTCTTTTATTGAGAGATGGTAAAGGAAATTTAATTGCTAAAGTGAAAATTTCAAAAAATAGAATGTTTCCATTAAATATCTCGTATAATGTTGCTAAATGCCTAAAATCATGCTATAAAGATTCATCATGGCTTTTGAATTAATGGTTTGGATACCTTAATTTTGGGGGATTAAAATTATTAAAAAACAAAAACATGGTGAAAGGTTTACCATCAATAAATTATGAGAACCAATTATGTGAAGGATGCTTATTTGAAAAACAACCAAGAAAATGTTTTCCAAAACAATCAACTACAAGAGCCAAAGAACTATTTGAATTAATTCATCCGGATATTTGTGGCCCTTTAAAATGATGCTCACTTGGAAAAAGTAACTATTTTGCACTTTTTATTGATGATTTTAGTTGAAAAACATGGGCTTATTATCTCAAACAAAAATCAGTTGTAGTTGATGCGTTTAAGAAAGTTAAGGTCTTTGTAGAAAATGAAAGTGGTTATAAGATCAAAGTCATGAGATCTGACCGAGGTGGAGAATTTACATCAAAAGAGTTTGAGAAGTTTTGTGAAGAAAATGGAATTCATCGTCCATTAACAGTCTCGTACACTCCACAACAAAATGGAGTTGTAGAAAGAAAGAACAGATCTCTTCTTAACCTGGCACGAAGCATGCTAAAAAGCAAAAATGTTCCAAAAGAGTTTTGACTGAAGCCATCGAATGCGCGGTGTATTTATCAAATCGCTCTCCAACTCGCAGTGTGTGGAACAAAACCCCCGAAGAAGCATGGAGTGGTAGAAAGCCATGCATATCTCACTTAAAATTATTCGAAAGTATCGCATATGCCCATGTGCCAGATCAAAGACGCTTCAAATTAGATAACAAAAGTGAAAAATACATTTTCATTGGCTATGACTCATGGTCAAAAGGATATAAGTTACATAATCCTATTAGTGAAAAAGTTGTTATTAGTCGAGATGTGGAGTTCGATGAAGAAAGTGCTTCAAATTGGAACAAACAAGAAGATTATAGTTTCCTTCTGCTTTATGAAGAGGAGTGCAACGATGATACGAAAAAAGAACCCATTAGTCCAACGTCGTCATCTCCTTCAACTATCTATCAAGAATATCCATTTGAAGAAAGCTCAAATGAAAGACCACCACACATGAGATTTTTGCAAGAATTATATGAGGAAACTCCAATTTCCGATAATACTACCTTATTTTGTCTTTTTGTCAATTGTGAACCAATAGATTTTGAAGAAGCAAAACAAGACAAAAGATGGAGGGAAGCTATGGATGACGAAATCAGAGCAATCAATACATGGGAGTTGGTTACTTTACCTAAAAGACACAAAGCTATTGGTGTAAAATGGGTATATAAAGTCAAGAAGAATGTTAGAGGAGAAGTTGAAAGGTACAAAGTAAGATTGGTAGCTAAAGGATACAAGCAAAGAGCAGGTTTAGACTATGATCAAATATTTGCTCTTGTTGCTCGCTTAGAAACTATAAGATTATTAATTTCTTTAGCTGCTCAAAACAAATGGAAAATACATCAAATGAATGTAAAATCTTCTTTCTTAAATGGCAAATTAGAAGAATTTTATTTGGATCAACCACCAGGTTATAAAGTTAAAGGACATGAAGACAAAGTTTTAAAATTGAAAAAATCGCTTTACGGTTTAAAACAAGCCCCAAGGGTATGGAATACAAGAATTGATAAGTACTTTTTAGAAAATAATTTTGTAAAATGCCCCTACATAAAGAGAATTCAAAATGGAGATATTTTACTTATATGTTTATATGTGGATGACTTAATCTTTACTGGAAATATTCCAAAAGCTTTTGATGATTTCAAAAAGGATATGAGTTTAGAATTTGAGATGTCGGACATTGGACTCATGTCATACTATCTTGGAATCCAAGTGATTCAAAGTGAACATGGGGTATTTATTTCTCAAGAATCATATGCAAATTAAATATTGAATAAATTCAAAATGGATGGATGCAAACCCGTAAACACTCCTATAAAATATGGTACAAAGCTATCAAAACATATGAAAGAAGAGAATGTGGATCCTACCCTATTTAAGAGCGTGGTTGGTTGCTTGAGATACTTAACATGTACAAGGCCGGATATACTCTATGGAGTGGGTCTTAGTAGTTGCTACATGGAAGCTCCTACTACATCACACTTGAAGACTGCAAAAAGAATCCTTCGATATATTAAAGGTACCACTAATTTTGGAGTATTGTATTTGCATTCTAATAATTTCAAGTTGATTAGTTATAGTAATAGCGATTGGGCTGGATATATTGATGACCGTAAAAGTACAACTGGATTTGTTTTCTTCATGGGGATACAACATTCACTTGGAGCTTAAAAAAGCAACCAATCGTGACACTATCAACCTGTGAAGCCAAGTATGTTGCTGCTTCAACATGTGTATGCCATGCAATTTGGCTTCGAGATTTATTGAAGGAGTTACATATGACACAACACAATGCCACAGAAATATTTATGGATAACAAGTCGGCCATGTCACTCGCTAAGAATCCTGTCTTTCATAATCAAAGTTTTCATATCAATACACGCTACCACTTTGTTCGAGAAAAGACTGCAAAAAAGGAGGTACAAGCGAAGTTTATCAATTAGAAAGACCAAGTTGCAGATCTCTTCAAAAAGGAATTAAAGCATGACGACTTTGAAACACTATGAGACATTCTCGGAGTTACAAAACCAAGTTTATAGGGCGATGTTGGAAATAAACTTGGTTTTTAGAAAACGATGATTATGTTGACAATTATAATCTTTGCATTTATGGAAATGTCAAATTAAGCATAGAGAAAAATCTAGACTTATCTAATATGTAATTTGGAGAATTCTAGAAAATAGATTTGTCAAGATGATTGAAGAAAAGTCTAGAAATTGTATTACACTATAAATAAGAATGTTTTCTCTTATCTTTTGTATGCTAGCTGTTTGTACCAAAATTGGGCACAACACTCTTCAGATGTAATTGAAGAGATTAGAATGAAGAAATTGAATGGAAAAGGAGGTTAATCTTACAATCACACCAATAAAAGTATGCAAAAATAGAAAGAGACAAGAGTTTATAGTGGTTCGGCGTTGTAGCCTACATCCACTTTGAATAGTTTGTTGTTTATTGATGATTCTCAACTGATTACAACAATACAAATCACTAGCACTCAAGTTACAATGGATTTTTAGTAGAGTAACGATGATGCAGCGCGAGCTACAAAATTACAAGTCTTAAGTCGCCCACGACTTAACAGAGAAGCTTTAGGTCGCTCACGAGTCAACAAGGTACAAGAGCAGGGCGATGAAGCAAGTTATGCGGAAGAAGGGAACTAACGACCTATGGTAGGTCGCGTACGATCTAACAAAGGATGCGCGCGGAGTTGTTCAGAGGAAGGAGTTTTAGGTCGCTCACGACCTAAGTTAAGTCGTTCTACGACTTAAGACCTAGTTAGGTCACGTGAAGATGCTTTGTCCTTAGGTCGCGAGGTTGAGTTACAACCTACTTTATGTCGCGAAGATATAAGTCGACCTATGTTAGGTCGCTGGAAGATGAGACGCGCGAAGTTAGGTCGCGAGAACGACCTACGACCTAAGTTAGGTCGCGAGAAACTCTAAGTCGCTGAAGCCTATTTTCTTAAGTCGCCACTTTCTTAGGTCGCGAGCAACTCTAAGTCGCTGAAGCCTATTTTCTTAAGTCGCCACTTTCTTAGGTCGCGAGCAACTCTAAGTCGCTGAAGCCTATTTTCTTAAGTCGCTACTTTTTAGGTCGCTTGAAGAACCTGAAGCCGCAGTTCAATCTGAAGATGTTGAAAGAGAGTTAGGTCGTTTCCGACCTATGTGTTGAGTGTTGTGTTGTATGTACTTATGTTGTTGTAATAAGGGTCTGTTAGATCGTTAACGACCTATAGTAAGTCGTAAGTCGTGATGTTTTTTAGGTCGAGATGCTTTAGGTCGTGGACGACCTAAGTGTTGTACAAATCTCTGTAATTTATGTTGTGTTGAGTTGTAGCCTATAAATAGACATGTGTGGTCATTTGTAATAGTTTAGTTGATTTGAAATAAAACTCTTGTTTTGTTAGCTTTGTGCTTTCACCAAATTGGTAGTTGAGTGTAATCTCCTATCTCCTCTTTCGGTTAATCGAGTGCGCTCGATTCAACGACTGCAGAAGCCGATTCACGGAATCTAGTGCGCTAGATCAACGTGCGAAGAATCGCAGATCTTTGAACCCGGTATCGTGCGCGATCAACGAGTTCGGGATAGCTAGAATTCGGTATCTTCGGATCAACGAATTTGGGCATTTCAGTATTCCTCAATCCATCGATTGCAACTTTCATCGATCTACATTGTTTTGATTAATCCGCTGCGTCATTTGGTATTAGAGCTTGTTTTAGCCAATCATAGCTAAATCGAGTCTTGGAGCCGATTTGTTTGAAGTTTGAAGTTGTTGTTCATCGTGTTCATCGCAAATTGCAACAAAGGGGGAGTTTTCGATCCATTTCACTTTGGATCTAAGTTCGAATTGTGTTTGAATTTGAAGTGGGCAAGTTAGAGCTTCGGCCGAGCTAAGGGAAGCAAGGAAGGCCGTGTACATCACTTTGAAAGTCAAAGCCGAGAATTGGAGAGTTTGTAAAGTTTCAAATCATGCCGCCGAGAAGAGCTAATCGTCACCAAAACGTTGAAGCTTTGTATCGAAGAGAAGAAGCTGATGAGATGGAGCAAAGAATCAATGAAAACTTTAGTGAAAAGCTTAACGAAGGAATTGGTCGGTTAGAGAAGATGATGTTAGAGATGAATCAAAATCGGAGAAGGGTTTCACCTGAATCTAACCATGTGGGAAGTAGAGTCTCACCGCAATCCAATCGAGAAAGAAGTGTTGACAATGATCAAAGGCGTGGGAGGAACGTGGATGATCGTGAACGGAGGAATGTAGATAGAAGGGATGATGGTGGAAGACGTGATGGTAGTACAGATGTGGGTGGACGAGATAGACAATGATATACATCTGATTTTGAAGAGGAGTATGATGGTGGTAGTGTTCGAGGACAAGGACGAGGATAAGGAAGAAATCACTCTGAGTATGATCACAAGTGGGAGTCGGGGATGAAGACTGAAATTCCTGAATTCAAAGGTGGTATGCAAGCGGAGGAGTTTCTAGATTGGGTGGCTAATGTTGAGGAGATTTTTGACTTCAAAGAAGTTCCAGAACATCGTAGAGTGAAGTTGGTTGCTACAAGGTTGAGGGGTAGAGCTTTGGCGTGGTGGCAGCAGACCAAACTTACACGTGAACGAATGGGGAAGTCAAAAGTTGAATCTTGGGAGAAGATGAAGAAATTGATGAAAGCAACGTTCTTACCTTACAATTATCAATCTTTGATGTATCAACGTTTGCAGAATTTGAGGCAGGGCACAAAGAATGTTAATGATTACGCGGATGAATTTTATCATCTTATTGCGAGGAATGATATTATGGAAACGGAAGAACAACTGACGTCTAGATTTGTTGGAGGGTTGCGAATGCAGATTCAGGATATGGTTAACATGTTTGATCCTAGATCTGTAGCGGAAGCACACCAGAAAGCGTTAGCCTGGGAGAAACAGGGAAGACGAGGAGGTGGTATGTTTACAAATTCCAACAATCCAGTGAAGGGTGTTAGTGGGAGTTCTAATGTTTCAAAAGCTGTTGCGAAACCAGTTGTGAATGAGGTTGGAAAGATGAAAATCAGTAATGGTTTTAAGTGTTATAATTGCCAAGAAATGGGCCACAAAAGTAGCGAATGTCCAAAGCCGAAGAAGAGAGCTATGATAGCGGAGGTTGAGGATGAGGATGAAGAAGCTGAATGTTCCAATTCACCACCTGATGAGGAGGAAGAAGAAGTGTCGGGAGACGAAGGATATAATCTAATGATGAAGAGGTCCTGTTTAACACCAAAGCAAGAGGAGGATTGTAGTTGGTTAAGGAGCAATATTTTTCAGTCAACATGTACCATTCTAGGGAAGGTTTGCAAAATTGTTATTGATGCTGGAAGCTGTGATAATATAATTTCTTCATAAGCTGTGAGGAAGTTGGCGTTGAAGACTGAGAAACATCCGAAACCGCACAAGCTAGCTTGGTTGAGGAAAGGCGGGGAGGTGAAGGTTGGACGAAGAGCTTGTGTGAAGTTTTCAATTGGAAAGAAATACAAGGATGAAATCTGGTGCGATGTGGTAGATATGGATGTCTGTCATTTGTTGCTGGGGAGACCGTGGCAGTATGATAGGGCGGTGCAACATGATGGGCGTACCAACAGTTACAGTTTCATGTTTGAAGGCACAAAGATTACTCTAGTTCCAAAGAAGCGACAACAGGAGGAAAACAAGTTGGAGGAGATTGAAGAGCTTAAAACTTTGTTATCTTTGAAGGAGTTTGTGAAGGAAGTAGAGGAGGAGCCTGAAGTGTTTTTGTTGATTGGGCGAGAGAGCAGTGAAGAGGTTGAAATTCCGGAAGAAGCGAAGCCAGTTTTGAAAGAATTTGACGATGTATTTCCAGAGGAGTTACCAACGGAGTTGCCACCATTGAGGGATATACAACATCAGATAGATCTTGTTCCAGGTGCTGTGTTGCCACACAGACCACATTATTGAATGAGTCCAAAGGAACATGAAGAGCTGAGGAGGCAAGTGGAAGAATTGCTTGAACATGGGCGTGTGCAGGAGAGTTTAAGTCCTTGTGCTGTACCAGCTTTATTGGTACCCAAAAAGGATGGAACGTGGAGGATGTGCACAGATAGTAGAGCACTGAATAAGATCACAGTCAGATACAGATTTCCGATGCCGAGGCTTGATGATTTATTGGATCAAATCAGTGGGTCCGTAATATTTTCAAAGATTGACTTGAAGAGCGGTTATCATCAGATTCGCATTAGACCAGGGGACGAATGGAAGACAACATTCAAGACGAGGGAAGGATTATATGAATGGCTGGTAATGCCGTTTGGTCTATCGAATGCATCGAGTACATTCATGAGGGTGAGGAACCAAATTTTCAGACCATACATTGGGAAATTTGTGGTGGTTTACTTCGATGATATTCTAATCTACAGTGCTAGTACAGAAGAGCATGTTCAGAATTTGAAGAAAGTGTTAATTATTCTTCGTGAGGAGCAATTCTATGCTGCTACAAAGAAGTGTGTTTTTATGGAGAGAAGTGTTTTATTTCTGGGGTATGTTGTGTCGGAAGAAGGAATACAGGTTGACCAAAGTAAAGTCGAAGCAATTAGAAATTGGCCGCAACCCAAGACGATAACGGAAGTTCGTAGTTTTCACGGGTTGGCTTCATTCTATCGAAGGTTCATTCCACACTTTAGTAGTGTGATGGTGCCTGTGACTGATTGTATGAAGGGTAAACAGTTTGCATGGACGGAGGAAGCCGGGGTTGCTTTTGATCGAATCAAAGGACTCTTGACGTCTACACCAATTCTAATATTACCAGATTTTCAGCTAGTGTTTGAACTACATACTGATGCATCCAAGGTTGGGATTGGAGGAGTGTTGAGTCAGAGGGGACGTCCGATTGCATACTTTAGCGAGAAGTTATCAGGAGCAAAGATGAGATACAGTACATATGATGTGGAATTTTATGCTGTTGTGCAAGCTATTAAACACTGGAGACATTATCTATTTCAGAAAGAGTTTGTTCTTTACACTGATCATGAGGCATTGAAGCATTTACAAGGGCAAGACAAGATTTCAGCGAGACATGCATCATGGATTGCATATCTACAACAGTTTACTTTTGTTGTTAAACACAAGTCAGGGGTGATGAATCGTGTGGCTGATGCTTTGAGCAGGAGGAATCATTTGTTGACTACACTGAAAGTTGAAGTAACAGGGTTTGATATGTTGCCAGAATTATTTGTTGAAGATCCTTACTTTGCAAAGTTTGTTGAGAAAGTCAAGGAAGGAGAGACGGATGAGTTCGTGATGGCAGACGGTTTTCTGTTCAAAGGAAATCGATTGTGCATACCTGATTGTAGTTTAAGAATAAAGATTGTAAAAGAACTACATGAAGAAGGACATGTTGGGAGAGACCGTACCTTACAGTTGATTTCACAGTCTTACTTTTGGCCATCGATGAGAAAAGAAGTGGGAAAGTTTGTGGAGAGATGTCATGTTTGCCAAGTTTCTAAGGGAACAGCGACAAATGCGGGACTGTATATGCCGTTACCCGTGCCTGTAAAACCATGGGTGGATATCAGTATGGATTTTGTTTTGGGTTTGCCTAGAACTCAAAGGGGGAATGATTCTATATTCGTTGTGGTGGAAAGATTTTCCAAGATGGCACATTTCATCGCTTGTAGGAAGACAGCTGATGCCGTCCGGGTTGCTGAGTTATTCTTCAAAGAGATATATCGTTTACATGGTTTGCCGGAATCCATTGTTTCTGATCGGGATACTAGATTTCTAAGTCATTTTTGGCTAAGTTTGTGGAAGATGGTGAGAACGAAATTGAAATTTAGTAGTGCTTATCACCCGCAGACGGATGGACAGACCGAGGTTGTGAATAGATCATTGGGTAATTTGTTGAGATGTCTGGTGAAAGATAATCTGAAGAGTTGGGATATGAAGTTATGTCAGGCAGAGTTTGCTCATAATCATGCAGTGAATCGTAGTACGGGATTCAGCCCATTTCAGATTGTTTATTCTAGTATGCCAAAAGGACCGTTGGATTTAACGGTAATACCACACTCGACGGGGACAGTTAAGAAAGCTGCTGATTTTGTTGAAGGATTGACAGAGTGTCATAGAATCGTTTAAGAACGATTGGAAAAGGCGAATGAGAAATATAAACGTTCTGCAGATTTGAAACGAAGAAATGTTGAGTTTAATGAAGGAGATATGGTATATGCTATGTTAACAAAGGATCGTTTTCCAGCGGGCACTTATAACAAGTTAAAAGCCAGAAAAATTGGTCCTGTGAAAGTCGTAAAACGAATTAATGAAAATGCTTATAAGTTGAAGCCGCCGGAGGAGGTGTACACTTCTGATGTGTTCAATGTCAAACATCTAGTACCATATTATGGGAATGAACAATCGAATGTGGAAGAATTTACAAATTCAAGGACGAATTTCTCTCAACCTGGGGAGGATGATGCAGCGCGAGCTACAAAATTACAAGTCTTAAGTCGCCCACGACTTAACGGAGAAGCTTTAGGTCACTCACGAGTCAACAAGGTACAAGAGCAGGGCGATGAAGCAAGTTATGCGGAAGAAGGGAACCAACGACCTATGGTAGGTCGCGTACGATCTAACATAGGATGCGCGCGGAGTTGTTCAGAGGAAGGAGTTTTAGGTCGCTCACGACCTAAGTTAACTCGTTCTACGACCTACGACCTAGTTAGGTCGCGTGAAGATGCTTTGTCCTTAGGTCGCGAGGTTGAGTTACAACCTACTTTATGTCGCGAAGATATAAGTCGACCTATGTTAGGTCGCTGGAAGATGAGACGCGCGAAGTTAGGTCGCGAGAACGACCTACGACCTAAGTTAGGTCGCGAGAAACTCTAAGTTGCTGAAGCCTATTTTCTTAAGTCGCCACTTTCTTAGGTCACGAGCAACTCTAAGTCGCTGAAGCCTATTTTCTTAAGTCGCCACTTTCTTAGGTCGCGAGCAACTCTAAGTCGCTGAAGCCTATTTTCTTAAGTCGTTACTTTTTAGGTCGCTTGAAGAACCTGAAGCCGCAGTTCAATCTGAAGATGTTGAAAGAGAGTTAGGTCGTTTCCGACCTATGTGTTGAGTGTTGTGTTGTATGTACTTATGTTGTTGTAATAAGGGTCTGTTAGGTCGTTAATGACCTATAGTAAGTCGTAAGTCGTGATGTTTTTTAGGTCGAGATGCTTTAGGTCGTGGATGACCTAAGTGTTGTACAAATCTCTGTAATTTCTGTTGTGTTGAGTTGTAGCCTATAAATAGACATGTGTGGTCATTTGTAATAGTTTAGTTGATTTGAAATAAAACTCTTGTTTTGTTTGCTTTGTGCTTTCACCAAATTGGTAGTTGAGTGTAATCTCCTATCTCCTCTTTCGGTTAATCGAGTGCGCTCGATTCAACGACTGCAGAAGCCGATTCACGGAATCTAGTGCGCTAAATCAACGTGCGAAGAATCGCAGATCTTTGAACCCGGTATCGTGCGCGATCAACGAGTTCGGGATAGCTAGAATTCGGTATCTTCGGATCAACGAATTTGGGCATTTCAGTATTCCTCAATCCATCGATTGCAACTTTCATCGATCTATATTGTTTTGATTAATCCGCTGCGTCAAACGACGTAGAAGAGCCAAAAGTCCTTTTTCAGTAGGCGTAGGGGTGCTATTTATAGGAGTGGATCTGGAAATATCTCCCTCAAACCTTGGAATTGCTCTTATCACATGTGGGTGGGCCCACCAGATCGATCTAGGGTTGGTTGAGATCGATCCTTGATCGATCCCTATTGTCTTTATATCGATCAAGTTTGGCTCCATTCGAGCTGCGATCGACCAGGGAGACTCTTGAGGTGATAAGCAAGCTCCTGTGAAATTTCACAACATTTGGACTTGTAGTTTTTGAGTTATGATCAATCCAAGTTTGGATTTGCAAGTTGGCTGATGGATTCGTATTGATACCTTCGTGTCGATGGACTTCGTATCGATGACGTGGAGTGAGAATTCTGGGGAGATCCACATTTCATGCTTGTAGACCGCTTCCTTTGGTTTGACTGTGTCCTTCGTATCCATCTAGTGCCAATCTCTTCATATCGATGCTTTATGTGTGGTTTCGTATCGATGCCTAAGTTCTTCCTTCGTATCGATTTGTGGTTCTCCTCTTCGTATCGATCAAGTGGGTGATCGATACGAAGCATGCCTCTAATGAATGATGAGGTCGGTCCAAACTCGATGGATACAAAATGGATCGATACGAAGAAGTGAATCAAAACGACTATAAATAGTTGTTACAGCTCGAATTTCACATCGATCTAGGAGAGGATAGATACGAAACTCGATCTAAACAAGAACAAAGGAACTTAACAACGACCCGTGAACGTGCAAACATGAACGGGAGTCAGGTTAACATATGTGCATGTATGCCAAACTAACGTTCGATTTTCAAAGTTAACAGGAATTGAATGCTTACCTAATGAAAACTAGAACTGTGAACAACAAATTGCTAACACTCGACCTTCAGTTACAATATAAAACTGAATGATCATTGGTAGTCTACAATTCACATTTATATTGCTGGAAATCAATCAAAAGTTACATCTCTTGATGAAAAGACAACAACTATTCAGCTAATCAGATAGAACTTTTTTAGAATAAAGATTGTAGCTTTTCAAAGCACGTCGTGTTCACATAGGACATACTTTAGGGAGCAAACGTTATCCCGCCTTTTAGGAAGGCTGTGACACCAAGGACTTGACTAGAAACTAAAGGCGATCCACCCCGTAGATCAGTTATCTACAGGTCCACGATGGATACAGACAAACTTGGTCCGACTCTGGATCGAGCTACAATTAGCATGATATGACAAGCAAAGCTATGAAAGGCAGCATTCCAAATTTCAGGTCAATCGAAGTTCGTATGTTCAAGTTATGGATCGATCAAGATCCATGTGGAACACATCATTTCGTATCCATCCATCAAGACCCATCATTTCGTATCCATCTGCTTCTTATCCATCTCCTTCACATCCATCCATTTCGTATCCATTGAGTTTGTACCGACCTCATCATTCATTAGCGGCATGCTTCGTATCGATCACCCACTTGATCAATACGAAGAGGAGAACCACAAATTGATACGAAGGAAGAACTTCGACATCGATACGAAACCACACATAAAGCATCGATACAAAGAGCTTGGCACTAGATGGATAAGAAGGACACAGTCAAACCAAAGGAAGCGGTCTACAAGCATGAAATGTGGATCTCCCTAGAATTCTCGCTCCACGTCATTGATACGAAGCCCATCGATACGAAGGTATCGATACGAATCCATCAGCCAACTTGCAAATCCAATCTTGGATCGATCATAACTCAAAAACTACAAGTCCAAATGCTATGAAATTTTCACAGGAGCTTTCTTATCACCTCAAGAGTCTCCCTAATCGATCGCAGCTCGAATGGAGCCAAACTTGATCGATACGAAGACAATAGGGATCGATTTGGTGGGCCCCACCCACATGTGAGAAGAGGTATCCGAGGTTTGAGGGAGATATTTCCAAATCCACTCCTATAAATAGCACCCCTACGCTTACTGAAAAAGGACTTTTGGCTCTTATACGTCGTTACTTTGTTGAAACTCCATTGTAAATTAAGTGCTAGTGAATTGTATTGTTGTAATCAATTGAGAATCATTAATAAACAACAAACTATTCAAAGTGGACGTAGGATTACAACACCGAACCATTATAAACTTTTATCTCTTTCTATTTCTGCATACTTTTATTGGTGTGATTGTTATATTAGGCTCTTTTTCCATTTAATTTCTTCATTCTAATCTCTTCAATTACATCCGAAGAGTATTATGCCCAATTTTGGTACAAACACTTTAGTGCTTTCACCGAGAACAACTCTACTTTTTCTCCTGCTCTATGGATCCCCTGCCATTGTCAGATTGCTAAAATCTAAGGAGGAGATCCAGATCTGTCTTCCAGTAGTTCCTTCGATTCTACTCAGATTACTCTAGATCTAGGAAGAGCTACATTCAACATGGTGCGCACTACCAAAACTGCTTCCAATGTTGCAGATCCAGAAGGAACGGATGGGCGAAATCCCACACAGCTGACCATAGCATGCCAAACATCAGCTGGAGCTCCAGATCCACTTGGTCCAGTGACTAGAGAGGAGTTCCAGACCCTTATGCAAGAGCTAACTCAGAGCCGTAAGGAGCCCACTCAGCAGATCTGTGCCAACACGGAGCTCGCAAACCAGCTGAACGAAGAAAGGCGAGGGAGATCTAGAAGGGAGCACACCTCTTATTCTTTGTCTGAAAGCTCGGCTTCATCCGACTTTAATCATAGATCTACACACCGCAGATTGGATGGAAACTACGCAGAAGCCTCCGGGCATCAGCATGATGTGAATCTCAAACAAGCCGGGATTAGTCCTTCTACAGGGCATCAAGCTGGACCCTCCTCCCAAGGAGGAGCACTTCCTTATCATACCATTCATGACCACGCAGCTGCTGCTGCTATAGATCTGGAAGTCAAGATCCAGAACCAACCAGATCCAGCCCCTTGTCAATGCGTTCATGCTCAGGATCCTCATTTTTCTGAGGATCGGGAGCCAGGGAGGCGATGAATGGATCGTAGACAGCGACCGGACCGTCCCCGCAACATGGAACCCGACCATGCCTTGGCCCCGAACATCCAGATGCCTGATATTCCAACCATGATACACTAGATGATTAGAGAAAGTCAAGGCCTTACAAACGACGATTAGGGAATCTCCCAAAGTCACACTCCATTCACCAATGACATACTTTATGCAGAGCCACCCCGTCGATTTAGGATGCCGACTATGCTGGTGTACGATGGAAAATCGGATCCTAACCAACATACCTTGAAATATGAATGGCTCATGAATGCCGCTCGAGCTAACGATGTGATCAAGTGCAGGAGCTTTCTTATCTCCTTGGGAAGCATTGCAACTATGTGGTTCATTCGTTTACCACCCAAATCCATCTCATATTTTGATCAATTGGCTACTAAGTTTGTTGAGCAGTTCCGTATGCATGCTACTAGACCAAAGGATGTCAACACCTTATCCAGTGTTACTCAAGCTCCAGGAGAGACTCTTAGACGTTATCTGGAAAGGTCCCATGCTGCTTGTGCTGAGGTTAGCAACACCAATGATAATTCTATTCTGATGGTATTGACTAAAGGAATCGATCCCGATTCCGAGTTTGGTGATTGGTTGGCTGGGAAACCCCCCACTTCGTTGGATCGTTTCTATGCTAAGGCGGCCCAGATTCTAAGGAGAGAAGACGCTAGACGATCTAGGAAGCAGGACATAGCTGGGCCCAGTGGTGAAGGCATTTAAAGTAATGTTGCTGTGAAACAGACCGGTGAGAATTCCGATAAAGTACAATTAAACATATAGAACAAGAAAGGTCAACAGAAGGGCAATGGAGGTCAGGGAAAGAAGAGAGACCCACGTCGCGGACCGAGACCCAGAGCTCCCATGTTCGACCGATATACTCCCCTAAACACATCGCTAGAAAATGTTTACCTTCAGAGTTGTAATACCGGACAATATAAGAAGCCAACTCTGAAACCATCATCCGAGAAACAAATTCAGACCGGGAAGTTCTGTAGATTCCACGATTCTTACGGCCATAACACTAATGAGTGCCGTCATTTGCAAGATATCATTGAGAGGTTGATTAGAGAAAGAAAGTTAGAGCAGTTTGTTTGGGCTCCACAAGATGGAGGCGCGGGCCCATCTAATCCAAATCAAGGTCAAAGCCAAGCTAGACTTGAAGAACCCGCACGTATTGGCGGGAGGTTGGTAATAAATACTGTGAGTGGTGGTCCTCATCCGACTGACTGGAGCTGGAAGGAAATCGAGTCATATGTCAGTTCGATCAGGCATGTGGACTTTGAATGCTGTAGTAATGTTGATGACGGGGCCTCGGCGAAACAACAGAGAACGGTGATAGACAACATCATTTTCAGGAACCGTGATGCTGACAGAGTCAAAGCCCCACTATTAATCCATTGGTTATCTCAGCCCAAATAGGTCCTGCTTGGATGAAGAGGATCTTAGTTGACAGCGGAAGCTCTGCGAACATACTTTTCAAGCGCGCTTATGACCAGATGAGGATTGAAGCAAAAGATTTAAAACCGTGTCAGTCACGAATTCATAGTTTTAATGAAAGCACAACTATACCGGCTGGGATGGTAGAGTTACCCATCGAGTTGGGTATTAGGGATCGCCGGAGAGTCCGGATGTTGCAGTTCGTTGTGTTGGACATACATTCCCCCTACAATGCTTTCTTGGGCCGAGCGTCCCTTGTAGATTTCAGGGCAGTGATTGCCCCTTGGTGCATAAGTTTGAAGTTCCCCACTGATAACGGGGTCGGAGTAGTACATGGTGATTAGGCGGCTGGACGTGCCTATTATGTTGCAGAGCTGCGGGATGCGCAGTGGAAGGAGAAAGGAAAGGGCGTAGAGGAATCTCTCTGCGTCCGTTTTTCAGAAAATTGACAACTAACGCCTGAGACTAGGCTCGGGCACCACAACCAGTTCCTTAAGGACCTTGATCCCAGAGATAGTAATGATGAGGAGGAAGTCAAAGATTACCAGGCTTTCTCGGCAGAGTAGACGATCGATGTTCCGATCCACGACAATGATGATTCCAAGACAGTGAAGGTCGGATCTCAACTCAGTCCCCAAATGAGACGGGAATTGGTTGATTTTGTCCGGGCAAACCTTGATGTGTTTGCCTGGACCCATTTAGACATGTGTGGATCCCGCCGAACATCGCGAGCCATGCATTAAACATCGACCCACGGCATGTCCCGGTGAAACAAAAAAGGCGCGGTATGGATCTAGAGAGATTTTCCACCCTGAAGGAAGAAGTAGATAAACTCAAGATTAATGGGTTTATCCGTGATGCTTTATACCCAGAGTGGGTGTCGAATCCACTGCTTGTCAGAAAATCGAACAGGAAATGCTGGACATGTGTGGACTACTCAGATTTGAACAAAGCCCGCCCCAAAGACAGCTTTCCGCTTCCCAGAATTGACCAACTAGTGGACCCAACGGCTGGACATGAACTTTTATCTTTCATGGATGCATATTCCGACTATAATCAAATCCCGATGCATCTTCCCGATTAGGAGCATACTAGCTTCGTTGCCGATCTGGGACTCTATTGCTACAAGGTAATTCCATTCGAACTCAAGAACACTGGAGCAACTTATCAGAGGCACGTGAACCTAATGTTCGCTATTCAGATCGGAAAAACCATGGAGGTGTACGTGGACGATATGCTCGTGAAGTCGCAACTATCCATCAACCATGTCAGTGATTTGGAAACGATTTTTAACATACTCCGACAATATAGAATGAAGCTCAATCCATTAAAGTGTCATTTCAGAGTTACATCAGGAAAGTTCCTTGGATTCATCGTTAACGCTAGAGGAATTGAAGCCAATCCTGAAAAAATATGGGCAATTCGGAATCTCGAAACTCTCAGGACCATAAAGCAGGTGCAAAGCCTCAACGGAAGGTGGCAGCCTTAAGGAGATTCATTTCTAGATCTACAGACAATTGCATTCCCTTCTTCGATCTGATCAGAAAGGGGAAACGAAATTTCGAATGGTCAGAGGAGTGCAAAGGCGCATTCCATGCACTAATTCAGCATCTGGCAACACCTCTTATCTTTTTGAAGCTAATTGATCACGAGAGATTATATGTCTATCTGGCGGTTTCGGAAAATGCAATCAGTGCTGCATTAATTCGAGAAGAGGATCAGATTCAACGATCGGTCTATTATATCAGCAAAAGGCTAACAGGGGCAGGAAGAAACTACCCGAAGGTGGAAAAGCTAGCTTATTGTCTCGTCATAGCCTCGAGAAAGCTCCGTCCATATTTCCAGGCTCATCCGATCACTGTTTACATCGACCAGCCATTACGACAGGTCCTTACGTGACCCAAGATGTCTGGTAGATTACTTAAGTGGAATATCGAGCCATGTTAATTTGATGTCACTTATACGCCGAGGCGAGCTATTTAAGGACAGGTTTTGGCAGACTTCATAGCTGAATTCACCATACCAAAGGATTTTCCCGAATCTAGTTAATCTCCTAAGCCTACATGGAAGCTATACACTGATGGTGCATCAAACGACCGTTGCTCATGCGCTGGAGTGGTACTCAAAATCCCAAAAGGTCTATCCATATGCTATGCTTTAAAGTTTGACTTCCTCGCAACTAACAACAAAGCCAAGTACGAAGCTTTGCTTGCTGGACTAAGACTTTCCAAAGACTTAGGAGTTATTACTGTGGAGATTTACTGTGATTCGCAATTGGTCGTATGCCAGGTTCAAGGGGAGTATCAAGCCAGAGACCGAAGATTGTCCACTTATCTTACTCGGGTTCAGGAAGCATTGAATCAGTTCGACTACTATGCCATCCACTGTATACGCCAAGAGCAAAACTAGAAAGCCAATTCTTTAGCGAAACTGGCCAGCACTGGTGAGGCACAGCAAATGGGACTCGTCCCCGTTGAGACACTTACTGCCCCAAGTATCGACCAGATGGAGACAAACTGGGTACATGAGGCAACACCCGAGAAGGAGTCATGGATGACTCCATTCAAAAATTATCTTGAGCACAGAGCATTACCCGAATGCAGAAGTGAGAAAAGATAGGTCCTTCGAAAAGCTTCGCGATTTATTATCCAGAATGGAGTCCTGTACAGGAGGGGATATTCTGTTCCTTTACTCCAGTGTATCGCCCATGACGAGATCAAACGAGTGCTACATGATGTGCATGAGGCAGAGTGTGGCGACCACACCGGGGGGCAAGCCCTTGTAAAAAGGTACTCAGATACGGATATTACTGGCCAACCGTGAATCGAGACACATCAAATTATGCCAATAAATGTGATAGGTTCTAGAAGCATGCTAGAATTCCAAGAGCCCCACCTACCGAAATCAATCAGATGGTCAGTCCATGGCCATTTGCCACATGAGGGCATCGATATAATAGGGTCTTTACCCCTGGCCAAAGGTGGTGTGAAGTATGCCATCATTGCAGTTGACTACTTTACAAAATGCACGAAAGCCGAGCCCCTTGCTACTATCACGACGAAGAAAGTAATCAATTTTGTTGTACGTAACATCATCTGTCACTTTGGCCTCCCATGAACGATTATAACTGATAATGGCACCTAATTCGATAGTGTCGAGTTTAAATATTTCTGTCAATGCCACAACATCTATAAGAAGTTCTCAACAGTAGCTCACCCTCAAGCGAACGGGAAAGTTGAAGCTGTCAACAAAGTTATCAAGTCCATTCTGAAGAAATGAATGGAGAAGGCTGGGGGAAAGTGGGTCGATGAGCTTCCATGGCCCTATGGGCATATCGAACTACCCACAAGTCCGCGACCGACCATACTCCATTTGCACTTTCCTACGGCTTCGAAGCTGTTATTCTAGTTGAACTAGAAGTACCTTCTCACCATGTGACCTATTACGATCCAAAGACAAATGCCATCCTACTTTCAGAATCTCTAGATTTACTAGATGAGAAGCATGAAGAGGCTGATTTAAGGGCAGTTGCACATCGCAGTCGAGTCGTTCGATTATACAATGCTAAGGTCCGACCCAGAACCTTCGAAGTTGGCGATCTCGTACTTAAGCGAATTTATCCGGTCCCTTCACACATGAAACCGACATGGGAAGGACCTTATGTCATCGAGCGGAGACTTGGAGACGTCACATTCATACCATCGACTGTTGACAGTCTCATTTTACCAAGGGCATGGAACAACGAGAGTATCCGTGGCTATTACGCATAGCTGGCTTTTATTCATTTTAGTATGCTTTTCCTTTGAAATTATATATGCATTTTTAGAATTTAAACTTGTAATAAGGCAACTAACTTTTCCGTACTTTCTTATTTTAGTAATAAAATGCAGACTCATCAAGCCAGAGTGGCAATTCTTGAAATGCATCGTGCGACCGTCACGATGTACGAAGAGCTAAGTCCCATCCTATGGTGAAACTCATTCAAATAGGGAGTGATCGTGATCCGATCGGTCACTCGCTAAGTGAAACCCCAAGCTCAGGGGCAAGCAATGATAAAGCAAAGAGAGATCAAAACACGACGATCCCCTAACGAACTTCAGCTCCCAGGGTGCGAGCTGAAGTACAAACTCCAAAATCTAGGTTCAAGGAGGATGGATCCATCCATCCACGACCTCGCCTCCACTTTTCAAAGCTTGAAAAGAATGGATCCGTCCGTCTATGACTTCGCTTGCCAAATCAAGGTGGATGTGATCCGACCATCCACAACTTTGATCAATTCCTTGTTCCCGGAGTGCGAACGAGATTCTAATACTTAAACAGATGTAATTGACCGTCCATCAATCAACTCTGGTCTCGAGAGCGTGGACTAAAGTATAAACACCAAATGGGTGTGACTGACCACTCATCAATCAACTCTGGTCCCAAGAGCGTGGACTGGAGTATAAACACCAGATGGGTGTGACCGACCGCCCGTAAAATAACTTATGTCTCCGGAGTGCGGATATAATTCTCAACGCCGAACGGGTGTGACCGACCGTCCGTAGACTAACTTTTGTCCCCGGAGTGTGGATATAATTCTAAGTATTAAAACGGGTGTGATTGACCGCCCATAAATTAACTTATGACCTTGGAGTGCAGATATAATTCCAAGCATTATGGAGGCGTGATCGACCGCCAGCATACAAGTTCAATCCCCAGAGTGCGGATGCAAATACTAGCTGATGAGCGAGTGTGATCCGACCACTCAAACTCACTTCACTTTAACTTTGTTCCGACTAAGTTAAATTAAAGTTAGTAAAGGCGGAGAACGACTGCTGACTGACTACTTCGATTCTCCCCAGGACTGGGGGAATAACTCAAGTACCAACCGCTGACCGAGACAGCGCAACGTTGAGACTCGACTCAATGTTTGATTATGACCCGAAGCCATGACTTCAGGACCTAATGACCGGACTCAAGTTCGACTCAGAAACTAAAGCCTCACAAGTACATTGAATGGAAACGCGGGTGCTGAAATACATAAACAAACGAACACAGAGTTATGCTGAAAAACAAAAATAAATTTTATTTCCACTATTCTTTGAAAAAGTAAGTACAAAATCTGTTCGAAGAATTCTTATAAGTAGGGGCCAAACCCGCATCTATACATTGCCTTCAAAAGCAATAGAAAAGCTTATTCTAGCTATCTACAAAAGAGAAGAAGCAAAAGTGCAAGTCTACGCCTTTGGTTTTCTATCCTTCTTGCTTTTCTTCGGCGTAGACCCACTCGAGCTGCCGCTCAGAACCCTCTCCCTCTTTGAACCTTTACCTCCCCGGCCTGCTCCAGCTAGCTTGTCTCCGACCGGAAGGATTAAAGCAGTCTCCTCCTCGGAACTCACAGGGGTCGGAATATCCTCTGTGCGCGGGACTGGAGGAATGGTGGCACTCTCGATGTTAGAATTGGAGGCAGCTAGTATCAATGATAGTGCCACCTGGAGAAACGAAAAGTATCGGGACCGGACCGAGACCTGCCATACCTCCACCAGTTTTACAAGCCTGCTCGGCTTGCTCCATCTCAACTTTGATCTCCTCCATATATGCTCAGCCCATAATCATTGGAATGCTACTGGTCGGGCCAGAGGAGCCTGTAATGATCACATCTTCATATATGTTGAAAGGCATTTCGATGTTTGGATCACTTTGTTGGCTGAGGAGTGCTTCCATCAATTAATCATCAAGAACGCAGCTACTTTCGTGCATCTCCCCAACCGATGTAGTGACTGTCATGGTTAAAGACTCCATCATTAGCGCCTCCTACTCGTGATGTGCTTCTTCAGTTGCAGGAGGATCAGTTGGTGCAGAATCTAAGGCTGAATGAAGATAGGAGAAAATATTAGTAATATCTTCTGATAGTGTTCCTACGATTAGATGAATAGGAGAAGTGTCCAGAATACCGTCCTCAAGTTGGCTCCCGTGCTGAGCTGACGTGCCTTCCGAGCCGCGTTCAAGTATAAGATAAAGGTGCGGTCTATCGGGGTCATACTTCGGAACAACTGGAGGATCAATAGAAGAAGTGGTCTCAGATTGGGACATTAGAGGCACTTTGGAACTTACTTCATGATGTTCGATCCCGGATCTTTCCCCAGCTTCCGGGTACGTGGTGGCCAATTTTTCTTTCTCAAGAGAAATGATTGTATTGTGGAGGACTTTAGGCTCATCTCCGACTAGCACTTGAGCTTCAAGTTCGAACTCATTGGTAGTTGCAGCATTGCGGATCACCTTTTCGTCCTCTACTAACTGACTCTAGGCCTTGTGTAGTTGGAAAGGATAATCTTTGCCGAGCCAGTTTAAGTTGCGGTTTCTTAAGACATTGGCGTTGTACGCGACCAGGAGATCTTCAAATTCACTCTCCATCCTGGCCTCAACCACTTTAACTTCCCTTTCAATCCTGGCATCGACCTCATCGGCCTTTAGATTCACAGCACCCCTCTCTTCCCTGAGTCTCACTGCCTGCTCACATGCCTCCTGGGCCACTTTATTGCTTCATCTTTCCCTTTAAGGGCCTCAATCAGCTTTGCCTTTAGCTCCTCAACTTCTTTCCGTGCAAAGTCCCTTTCCCGAATAATGACAGTGTTACAGTGATCCATCTCCTGCACCAGGTCCATGTGAGTCTTTCTCATGATTTCCATTGACTGCCTAGCCTCTTCGGCTCTCTGGTCAGCCTCCTTCTCTATTTTTCTTGAAGATTCAAGTTCGTTGTTGAGTGCCGTTATTATTCTGCCTTTCTAAGAATGGTCGCTCTCCAATTTTTCAATCATTTTAGCCCGCTCGAAAGATACCGCCGACACCCTCTCAGTCGTCTTAACCCATTCCCTGTACTGGTTGTATGCATCGTGCACATAATCTTGTACCATTCTTTCTATGTCGTTGGGGATTCTTTTCAAGTTTGGAGGGAAGTGGAAGCCATCGAAACAAATATTCAGGAAGTCTTTCTTTAACTTGGCGATTCGGATAGCCCCCTCCCCTGTGGCTATATAGCAGTTTGTTCTGTGATGACGGGAGCTTCCATTTCAGTTCTACGGTGTTGATCGCCGGATTTCGAAGTATGAGGTGGCACTATTTGGTGTGCAGTTTCAGAAGATTGCCTGCCAAAGCTGGATGGTTTTGAGGATCCTTTAGATGGTGGAGATCGCGACCGATAGCGGCGCCTACTTTGATGTGACCTTTCCTTCTCCCTATCATAACACTCGCGCTCTTGGCTAGAGTAATAGCTGCGACCGTAGTCTCTATCACTTTCCCGCCTATGAGATTCAGAGTATGAACTGGAAGAATAGCGTGAAGAGCGAAGATTGCTGAGCATAGATCCATGTTTCACCATCGTATCTGAAAAATGAAAAGAGAAGCAGAATTAGTCATCCCTAGAAATTAAGGAGCATGTGATTAGAAGTTGTGTGGTGCCGTGAAGTGTGTGTATGTATGTTCAAACCCCCCAACCGACCAATTGTGGTAGCCTTGCTCGTAGGAGTTGGCTCCCCTATGTCTAAAGAAGTTAGGCCTGCGCCAGTCCACGGTGGGGAGTGGAGCCCCTCTAATCCAAGATCTTGGAACGAAGATATGTCATCTGGAATAGGAACATCCAACAATCCTCTCAATGAAAGCACCAAAGTGTTTGTACCAAAATTTGGCACAACACTCTTCGGATGTAATTGAAGAGATTAGAATGAAGAAATTAAATGGAAAAAGAAGCTAATCTTACAATCACACCAATAAAATTATGCAGAGATAGAAAGAGATAAGAGTTTATAGTGGTTCGGCATTGTAGCCTACGTCCACTTTGAATAGTTTGCTGTTTATTGATGATTCTCAACTGATTACGACAATACAAATCACTAGCACTCAAGTTACAATGGAGTTTCAGCAGAGTAACGATGTAGAAGAGCCAAAAGTCCTTTTCCAGTAGGCGTAAGGGTGCTATTTATAGGAGTGGGTCTGGAAATATCTCCCTCAAACCTCGGAATACCTCTTCTCACATGTGGGTGGGCCCACCAGATCGATCTAGGGTTGGTTGGGATCAATCCCTATTGTCTTCGTATCGATCAAGTTTGGCTCCATTCGAGCTACGATCGATCAGGGAGACTCTTGAGGTGATAAGAAAGCTCTTGTGAAAATTTCATAGCATTTGGACTTGTAGTTTTTGAGTTATGATCGATCCAAGATTGGATTGGCAAGTTGGCTGATGGATTCGTATCGATACCTTTGTATCAATGGGCTTCGTATCAATGACGTGGAGCGAGAATTCTGGGGAGATCCACATTTCATGCTTGTAGACTGCTTCCTTTGGTTTGACTGTGTCCTTCTTATCTGTCTAGTGCCAAGCTCTTCGTATCGATGCTTTATGTGTGGTTTCATATCGATGTCGAAGTTCTTCCTCCGTATCGATTTGTGGTTCTCCTCTTCGTATTGATCAAGTGGGTGATCGATACGAAGCATGCCGCTAATGAATGATGAGGTCGGTCCAAACTCGATGGATACAAAATGGATGGATGTGAAGGAGATGGATACGAAGCGGATGGATACGAAATGATGGGTCTTGATGGATGGATACGAAATGATGCGTTCCACATGGATCTTGATCGATCCATAACTTGAACATACAGACTCCGATTGACCTAGAATTTGGAATGCTACCTTTCATAGCTTTGCTTGTCATTCCATGCTAATTGTAGCTCGATCCAGACTCGAACCAAGTTTGTCTGTATCCATCGTGGACCTGTAGATAACTGATCTCCGGGGCGGATCGCCTTTAGTTTCTAATCAAGTCCTTGGTGTCATGACCTTGCCAAAAGGCGGGATAACACAAGGAAAAAACAAAAGTGCAAAGAAAATAAAGCTTATTTCCTCCTTTACAAAATATTCTCTCAATTTCCATTTGCAAATTAGCAGTTACTTCTCCATCCTCCTTCTTATAGAATTTCCCAACATTGGTTTTATAGCTTGAAGGTCCTTCTAAAATTTCCCAACATAATGTACTAGAAACGCAGTAGATCAAACCCTCTATATCTTCATATCAGTGGATAAAAAGTAGGGATTGATGCTTACCGTAGGCA
Organism: Allium fistulosum; assembly: GCA_030737815.1. Lineage (NCBI taxonomy): Eukaryota > Viridiplantae > Streptophyta > Magnoliopsida > Asparagales > Amaryllidaceae > Allium > Allium fistulosum. The sequence continues at coordinate 876,424,335 of CM060906.1, forward strand.
GAAGTCGCGATGGGGAAGAAGACGGAAAGGGGAAAGAGCGGGCGCATAGCTCCTATATAGTGGTAAGATGAGATGCAGTTTTTGAACTGTGCGACCCTCCATCTTCGCAGGCGCCCTTATTTGGACGTTAGGGAGGCAGAAGGAGAGGATTTAACCCCACATATAAAATGGTGCATTTGTCTATTTATTGCAGAAGGAAAGGGGATTTAACCGCAGATATAAAATGGTTCCTTTATATCAATTTAATGCAAAGGGTATAGTTTGCATAAGTGAAATTGTCAAGGATGGTTAAAGAGGAAAAGGTACTTCAAATGGCGAGAGCAAAGAATTAAAGCTAAGAATAAATATGGTGAGAGGAAAAAGTTATGAGTAAATTCATTTTATTCTGAAATGAGGGTCATATGTGCATATATAATATTTGACATAAAAAACTATGCGAGCTAACTTCTTTTTATACGCATAGAAAATATAGAGGTCTTGTGAATTTGTGGTTGAGGTTGAAAGTGTGAGACAAAAAAGTTAGTTGAGAGGATAGTTTTGTGCTATGTGAGCCTGAGAAGGATGAGCATTTTATTGTATTTTTCATATTTAATTTTAATTCTTTGAAAAATATTTATTTTAAAAACTTCAAAATAGAGTAATCCTATTATATACAAGTACGAACAACCTCAGTTGGACTTGTACAATATAATAATTGATTCAATTTCTAAAATGAACATTAAACTTGTGCACGTGTTCCTAGAATTAACAAATACATATGAGTATTGAAGAACAATCAAATAAAAACAATGAATCACTTTTTATCCTCGTTTAACATGAGAAAATATGCAAAAATACATTAACAAAAAAAATTAAAATTCGTTAAGTCTTTTAGCATATTTGTACACTTTCAAACTTTGGGCTCTCCCTTGAGTATCTATCTCACAACCTTTAACCATTCCAAAGTTCATCATTTATCTTTGCTACTCTACCCATGCTAAGTAAGAGTAGACATAACTATTGTGACAAAGCCTCTCTTCTCAAATACACACTTTTGATTCCCTCATTGGTCTAGCTTCCTAAGCTATTAGTTAAATTCATTAATGTATTCATTCATATGGATATCTCATCTAACCATTAAGATGGAAAACCACACCATAATAAATATTAGTATAACATTCAAGAATTTAGCAATATATCATATCTCTCGTAACCTTCTAGGTCCAACTCTGATCCAATAAACATGAACATATCCTACTTTTAAAATGAAAAAAAAACATACCAGAAAATCCAATTAGAGCATCTTTTACTTCCGTCCCATTGTTTTCTCCCTGATGTAAAATTCTTATGCATTTTCATTTTACACCATATGTACAATTTTCTAGAGGTAGAAGGTTGAAGAAAATGTTACTTCTTGTTATATTACTTATGTAGGACGCAATTGTAACTGTTCCTCGGATGTTAAGAGTAATATGTTGAAAGCCACTGAAAAAACACTGGAAGGCCAAAGGTCCCATATTTATGGAAAAGGAGACCACCTGGACCATGCATATCTATGGTATATATTTTATGTTATCAACATGTTGAATTAAAGCATATTCCTTTACTTGTGATGGTAAGTATGAATCTTGTCATGAGTATTATCATCTACAACTAGAAATGCAGATTGATTGATATTCAAAAAACATATTGGGTTATGTTAGCATGTGCATACAATAAATAATTGATCATCTATTTTAGTCGTTATTTTTATAATATTAGTTATGTATATTATTTTTCCTACATTTGCAAGTAAATTATGGAGTTATGTCTGTTGCTTTTCTTACATTTACAGGTAAACGATAGAGTTTTGCATGTTATTTTACTTACATTTGTAGGAAAACTATATAGCATGTTAAAAATATTAGTCTCAATTATCATATTAAGTATCATTTCTCAATTAATTATATTGATTATGCATTTGGACATTTTCACATTCTTCTTCTATAATTGAATTAACCGACAATCAGAACTTAAAGTTAACAATATACTAAAAAATGAGGAATAAGCTTGAATTTATTAAGTGTATATAACAATAGTTACTATTTTGTATTGGGTTGCATTAATTTGTCAAGATGTTACATACAAAAAAGTTGGTACTTTGGTAGATAAAGTTAGAATATGTCTAGAGTCAAAAGAGAAAAAAGTTTAGTAACAATCAATTCTGTAACAGTAAGTTTTGAAATTTTTGACAATATTTATCAAGAAAATAAAGGGAAGGATTTGATTGAAAAAAAGAAACAATGTAGCCATGACATGAGTAAAGTTAAAAATATGTATATGAAGTTATGGACTGAGTAAAACCATGGCACAATAAGTCCAACTTTTTCTTTGTTCAATAAAACATGCAAAATATTTTACCATGTTATTAACTCGATCTTTTGGATGCACAAACATCAGATTAGGTGGTTGGACTATAGGCAATGACTGGTAACAATAGAAATTAGAAATACTAATTGTATAATCATGCATGTAAGAAAAAAATTAAATCCTTTTTCTTCATTTTAACTGCATGATCATTTATCAATATCATGAATGTCATGAATGTGAAGAGTGTATAGTTTTCTCCCGATGTGCTTGTACAAAGAACAATGAGAAATAAAATTAACTACTATTCAAATTTACTATTACTATAACCAAAATGATTCAAACTAACATGGAAACATTCTCAATCAGACACTTCTATTAGAACATCCTTATATGTCGTTATCTTCATACTAATATATTTTTCAACTACATTTCTATTATGCTAATCAAAATATGAATTAATAATTAATAAATAAGTCACGTTGAGCTTTCCAAATCTTATAGACATAGTTGACATTGGCACTATCGACAGAAGCAACACAATGAATAAACATCTAACATGATAGTTAACTCTTTCACAAACGTACAATTATTATTCGTTTACTCTCAGAACAATAATCCCTTTTTGTTGCAAAATACTATATGCGAGCCAAAATTATCTGAAGTCAGATCCTCTTCCAGTCAAGCTGAAGCAAATGATTGAAATATCGAAATTACATAATCATGAAGTACTTAAAACAAAATACTATACAAAATCAAAACAATACCTTATTTTATAAGCAATTGATAGAGCAAATGAGAAGAGAAGCAGGGCAGCCTCAGATAATTCTAAAGTAAATATGACATGTCTATGAAGAACTATTCCACATAGAACTCGTTGGACTTTTGCTGGAGTTGGCTTGAGTTAGTTGTTTCTTAGTTGTTGAACCGTTTGATATAGGGCACCCTTGATGTGTTTGATTGGTTTGATCCATTGGCATGGAAGGTGAAGTAAAATTATAAAAAAATATGGTCGAAGAATTGGGAGAAAATGTCTGGTAGAGTTAGCGTGGGAGAAAGTGGCAAGTTATAACCTTGTCACATAGGAGAAATGAAAAAGGGTCATTTAAGACTTTTCAAAAGCTTCAAATGGAGGTAGTCCTATTATATATAGATAATAGAGTAGATTTTCTATTTAATAGATACCAAACCTCCACCTTTTGTTTATCTCCTATTCTTTTGTCAATTCAAGTTTGTTTATGCTATGGATTTACATGTTTCCCATACACTACAATAGTTGTCACTGTACATAGTCGAATTTAGAAATATTGAAGAAATACGACTGCAATATTATCGTTTCATTTCTCTACTTTTCTTTAAAATATTTCACATCAATCTTCATCTCTTATTCTAAAAAAATTAATCATTAGTAAAGAAATTTAACTTATGATCAGCATTCATAATGAGATCGAAGTAGGAACAAAATTGGCAAAATTCTAGGTTTTACCATATTGCCTTTGTCATTGGCTAATATGATAGGATTATAATATAGCAGTAATGGTTCCTAACTCAAAAAATGAAAAATATCTTCCTAAAATCCTACCAAGAGACATTAAGTATCATAAACTAAATTAGTCAAATGCATTTCAATGAAAACTAAAAGAAAAAACAACATAACATAACATTTCGATTTAAATTGAAAATTGCTATGGTACAGCCCTAAATCATGCATAGATTAACTAAACTTTTTACTAATGGATAAATATAAATTTAAGTTGAGCAGGTTTACTTTTGTCCGAAGGTTCAAAGCTTGATTATAAGTGAGTATATTAAGTCATGGAGAGATTTGGATTTATAAATGTGCAAGCTTGTTTGTAGAATACGAGAAGGAATGTAATTTATCGACTGGAATCATGTTTTGTTCAGCCGAAAAAAAGAAAGAGAGAAAAGGACGTATATTCGATGAAAATCTAGAATTTAAGTGAAAATTTTGAAAAAGGAAGGAAGAAATAATGATGAAAGCGAGAGGGGGTAGGGGAACATAGTATGTTACATGTAGTTAAAAAATTTCCAAGAAATATTAATAGAGAAAACAGAAAGATTTAGATAAATATAAATTTATGTATAAAAGGACAAAGGTTTTATAATATATAGAAAGACATTGTTAACAAATACTGCACAAAAATAGATTGATATAAAGTAGAAGACATGCGACTTTAGTAGAGAAAAGGGAAAAAAGTGTGAATTGAAAACCAAGAGTCACAACCACTCTTCATTGTATACAAAGCATAATAAATAGTTAGTAAGACAGATAAGGCATTACTATTTGGTTCAAATCACAAAAGCTGCCTAAAACACAATCTTTTAAACATTATCAATTAAGGTTCATTTAACATTCAAAACAATCTTTTAAACATATTTAATTAATGCTAATGGATTCAATCTCACCGCCAATGTAGACAATTTAAATATATGAGACATAACTAATTTCAAAATAATTGTTTATATTATTTTCTTAATTCAATATCAACTTTAATAAATGTTCTGAGGATTGAAACCAAACCAACAAGAATAACTTAAAATAGATGACATATCTTCACTTAAAAAAGATGTATATAATTAAGTAAACTAATTTATGTCTAATATATGATAACAATAGCTTAATCACATTCTTATTCCTATAACATGACACTATACTATTTGATTATTTATTAATATATTTTTACACTTCTCCATGGATAGTTAAATGTTAGAGGTCACGAGTTCGACTTTCAACAAAACTATTTTGTTATATTTTTGTTTCTCAATATTTATTATATCTATCTATAAATTAAATATAGTTTCAAGAATAGATTTTTTTAATTAAATTTTTTCTTACCTCAAGGACAACCACTTTATTTTTCATTGCCAAAGACCACGGTTTCCAAAAATTAAAGGAGAAGTATAAAACTTTTATCTGAACGACACGATGTTTTCCATGACAATCCATCAGGGGATCTGAACAGGTCAGCATTGCTAGTGGAGGGCGGGTGGGATTGAAAGACGGCTAGGGTTTGCAGTCAACGTCGTCGATGGAGGGATGGTTAGGGAAAAGAAGAACGATACGGGATTCAAAGAGGACGATGTTGACTACGACGACTAAGGTTGAAGAATGAACAGTTCTAATAGTGTCGAACAAAAGTTTTGATATGTGCGGAGGATGTTGAAGAGGTAGATGTGGTTCGTTGAGGAGCAATGAAAACATGGGGAAGAAGTGGATAACAATCGAAAATGTTTTTCTTTTGAAAAAAACATAATTATGTATATTTCTGCTTTTAATACTATTTTATAGTAGCAATTTATGAATTATAGTAGTATTTTATGTATTGTAGTATCATTTGTATATAAAGTGTGTATATTTTAGCTCACAATGCAACTTTAAAGTAGCACTTAGTTGGGGTATTTTGGTAGTATTCATTCCTCGGCGATGGCATGTATTAGTTTTGTTTTTTACATGTTCATCACATTGTTTGTTAGTTGCCTTTTTTCAAGAACCATGTTTTTATAAATCCTTTTCAACATTTTTCTTATTGCCTTGAGGCATTTGTAAATGTTACTTTTGAAGAATGGTTGTTTTGTTGATCTATTTATTATGATGCTACCATACGTAAATTATCATTTTTATACCCGACACTTCATAAAAAACATATTATGATACTATATAGTATCATTTCTTGTGAATTGTAATAGCAATTTATTTATTATAGTAGAAGTTTTTGAATAGTAGTAGCAATTTTTAAATAAAGTGGTGTATTTTAACTCACAATGCAATTTTACAATAGTATTTATGAAGGACAAAAGAAGTTTATAAACTACTTTATCATTTTTTGGTTGTATTAATATTTTATGAATTTCATATTATTTTGTATATGAGGCGTATAATCTTAGATTATATTGCTATTCTATGGTATCACTTTATGGATTGTAATAGTATTTTCAGATGAACTAGATGTATATATCTTATAAAGCTATACATCAGTGACATTTTTAAATGAAGTTGTTTCAGGATTCTACCTTCTAATAGCGTTTTATGATTTTTTTTCCAATAGTGATGTCATTTTTTTTTGAAATTTTATAATATTGTTTTTCATAAATTATTTTACAATGTTATACTACATAATAGCATTCTTGTGTTTGTTGAAAAAAAAAGAATATATATCATTTATTTTTCAATTCTACCTTGCAATAGCTTATTTAAATGACACTATATAGTGATATTTTGTATTCACCTATAGCATTTATTTTTTGATTTTCCTTATAATACTACCATGCAATAGAATTTTATACCTATTTTTTTCTTAAAAATATGGTTTTTTATAAACTATTTTATTATAGTGCTACCATACGGTTTTAATTTTATAGTGGATACTTTTCAAAAAAAACAAATACTAATTACAATGGTACCGTATAGTATTGTTTTTTCACCTGCTTCCACCAATAATGGATGAGAAATTATGGCAAAAGAAATGAAAAAATGATGTCTGTTCAAGTTGGAAAATCCACATGGTGTAACAGGCGAATGGCATGACACGTATTGAGATAAGCTTGGGTTTGTGGCATTACATTAGTAGAAAATGCAACATTTACCTACCTGGTATTATCTACGCCTTTCTAACACCTTTTAACTAGGCATCGACATGGCATCGGAAAGGGGTTGATAAGTGCTTACCTACGTAAATTAACCTACTCCTTTTCGATGCTTTTGATTTGGCAACAACTGAGCATCGGCCCCAACCATACTAACCCCAATCGATGTTCTCTCCTCTATCACTTTACCAATTCACAAGTTAAAAAACCCATGATCGCCTCCTTCCCTCGACGTCGTCTATTGGTGCCTCCTTCTTCTTCGACACAGCCGCAACCTTCATTAATGGCCACTTCCGAGTCGCCTCTTTCCACAACCGCCACCTCCAAGTCATCGCAAGCTTACTCCAAGTCGACACAGCTACAAGCTACCTCCAAGTCACCGTAACCCACGCCTCCTTCAAGTCACCGCACATGGCTCCATCGGTATGATTTATTGCTCATCGTTGGTTTATATTCATTGGTATATGCTTGTTGACATAAGTTCGTTGGTATGATAATTCGTATATGATTTGAGATATCATTGATTTTTTTTAAATTGTTTGATAAATCATTGTCATTGATACAGAATTATCAACAAAACCCTGTAGATGTTTAATTTGGCTCAATGTGATAAGCACCATTATAATCGTTATATAGATATTTTTTAAATAAACAAAAAACAATATTAATCTGATGCATTATTTTTGGATTTGTCCCAGTATTTGGCAAGTTGTAAATGCAATGATATTTATGTTACGTTAATCAATATTTCAAACCAATTAGTTAACAAAATTACGATGGCACTTCCTTCTTGTTCTCTGTGTATGCTCTTTTGCATATGGTACGATGAAGAAGGGGAAGTGCTATCGAAATTTTATTAATCTTTCATTTGAAATGATTTACGAAACATAAATATAATCGCATCTGTAATTGGAAGTAGGATAATTAGCTATATAAAAAAGTGTATAGAAATCCATAGGTTATCCACCTTTGAAATTATTTGTGAATTCTACTATTTTATAATGTTATTGAAATTAATAAAAAAACCAATAATGTTATTAAATGTTTTAATAAAATTAATAAGGTTATTTATAGTAATGATAAAAAAATAATTCAATGGTGACTTCATGAAGCGATTTCATCAGATCTGGCCTTCCTCATCCTCCCTCTCTGTATCGTCTATCATCCTCCTGCCTTTCATTGCAAAGTTCATCATTCCTCTCCTTTCCATTTGTCTTCGTTTTCGTCTCGTCTAATGACTAAAAACAGTAAATCCGAATCCAGGTTCTCAACCTCCTCCGAGCAACGTTCGACCTCTTCCACAACCAAATCCAGCCGCCACTTCATGGCTTCTACCTCATCATCCACTGCTCCTCTGCCTATCACTTCTTTTCCATGCTGTTTTCCAGATCTTGCTCAGTCTTTGGTCTCTATCGAACCTATTTTGGCTCCTGAATTGCTTGCTCAGGTATGTGCAGTCGAGCACTTTGGTGATGGTTATGTTGTTGATGAACTAGATTACATCGTTATGTCGATTTCTGCTGCTGAACGTAACGTGGAAACAGTCATTTACTCTAACAATGAAATGGTACCAGACAAGGTAGTTGGTGTGAATGTAGTTGTTCCCTCTTCCTCTGATCTGGTTGGTGATAATTATGCTCGATACATGTTTGTGACAATGCTAGAGCTCCAGCAGTTGCTGCTCCTTTCGTTCCACCTAGTGTAACTGTTAGTGCTGTTCAAATCAAGCCTATTATGAAACCACTTGATACAAATTGGTCTTCCCAATTCACTAAACTCCCAGGAGATGTAGGTGATTATTCCTCTTTTAATTTTAAAACTACGGAGGAGGATGGAGTTATGATTCTGCCCAAAGAGGTTATTCAAGATGGCAAATACTTTTGGTCTAATTACTTGGTTGGATTTTCTCTAGATTATAATCCGGTATATGAAGTTGTTCGGAATCATTGTAGGAATGTTTGGCGTCTGCATGGAAGACTTTATGTCCATTTTAACGATCTAAAGTTATTCATCAAATTCTCCTTGTTGGAAGATAGACTTTGTATGCTTCAGGTTAATCCTACCTTCATACATGGTAAACCATTTATTATTACTCAGTGGTCCCCTTCGGTTGACATGGCTCTATCTCAGGTACTTTTGATTCCCATTTGGCTCGCTTTACTCATATTCCTTCAGTCTTTCAATCGATGATTGGTTTAGATTGGTTGGCTGGTCTAGGTGGCAAACTAAGATGTTTTGATGTAAATATAGTACATAGGAAAAAACTGGTACATTCTAGGGCACTTATTGAAGTGACTACTAATAAACAATTGCCAACTAAACTACGTGTTAGATCGGTTAAGGGTCAAGTGGCTATGGTTGATGTTTCCTACAATTGGAAGCCCGATATTTGCTCATCTTGCCATTTCTTTGGACATATAACTGATTCTTGTAAGTATGGTTATCCTGCTGTGCTAGTTGTGGTTGATTCCCCGCTGTCTATTCCTCCTAAGATTCCATTGTCAAATCCTCCTGTTATGAAATGGATTCCTAAAGCTAGTACTCCTCCTCCTCCTATGGTAGAAGTAGATGTTGTTTCCCCTGTTGTTTCAGTGGTCAGGGTGCCTCCTTCTGATACTATTTCTTAAAACTCTGGTGAGCAATCTTGAATTCATGAAGCTTTTGAAATGAGATATTCTCCTGAGAGTGATACTTACCATATGTTTGTGGGTGAGGATGAAGGTGAGAGCAGACAAATTTTCTATCACATTAAGGGTGAGGGTCTTACCCTTATTAAGGTTGGTGAACTTAGCAAAGTGAGTAGGAATTTTTTTTGGGGTACCACCTAGGATAGGAAATTCATATATAGCAATGACTCCCCGGACTTTGTACCTAACCTTGCTCTTGTATTCTCTGGCTATGTTCATGTCCTCGATCCTGATTCGTCCGATGATAGTAGTAGATCCTCCTCTTCTGAGGGGGGCTAGTCGAGGTCCTTAGTAGTTTAGGCTTGCTGCCTAGCTTTTGTGCTATATTGTTTTCCATTTCCCCCCATTTTTAGCTGCTGTGGTGTCTTTGCTTCTCACCCCTATTTCATGTTAAGTGGTATGACCATTATAAAACCAGCTTGCCTATGCAAAACAATAATACTTTGTTTTACCTACAAAAAAAATTAATAATATTATTGAAAGTATGTAATACTAAAATTAATAATGCTATCTAAATTAATAATAAAATAAATAATGTTATTTAAATTATTAATAAAATTAATATTTTTATTTAAAGTAATAATAAAATTAATAATGTTATTTAAAGTAGAATTAAATCAATAATATTATTTAAATTAGTTATCAAATTACTAACGTGACTTAAATTATTAATAAAATTAATAACTTTATTTAAATTAATAATAAAATTAATAATGTTATTTAAATTATTAATAAAATTAATAATGATATTTAAAGTTATAATATTATTTAAAGTACTAATAAAATTAATAATGTTATTTAAATTAATAAAATTAATAATGTTAATTAAATTATTAATAAAATTAATAATGTTATTTAAATTAATAATAAAATTAATTGTGTTAGTTAAATTATTAATAAATTAATTATGTTATTTAAATTATTAATAATGTTATTTAAATTGTTAATAAAATTAATAATCTTACTTGAATTAGTAATATTATTGTGCGAAGAAAAATATGATTTTTGTTTACGTGTAAATGTAAAAGATGGATTATTTGAAAGATCGACGTTGGATATACATGCATGGTAAAAGTAGAGGAACGATTACATTACACTTTAGAAATAGCGTGGATGCATTCATGAAAGTGGCATCTCGTAATAAAATAAATATGAAAGAAATCTGATGTCCGTGTTCAAAATATCGTTGTTTGAAACTCATAGAGTATAATAGCATAATATTACATTTACACCAATATGGTTTTATGCCCGACCATCTTATGTGGGCATATCATGGAGAAGAATATCACATTGTATAAGAGGGGGCCATAAATATGGATGTGGATTGCGATAAAACCCCGATTAAAGAGAATTATAGATCTAGAAAATAGAATAACTGAAATGGTTCATGATGCTATTGGTCCGAGTATATGGACCAAAGAATCAGATTTGGAGGAAGATCTTGACTCGAAGGCGAAATTGTTTTTCAACTTGTTAGAAGCATCAAAAAGACCGTTTTATAAAGGCTGTAAAATGACACATTTCTCAATAACATCTAGTTTGATCGTTATAAAATCCAAATACAATGCATCGGAAAACCTAATGGATGCAATTCTTAACTTGTGTAAAGAAATGATTCCACTTGACAATGTGTTGCTGAGAACTGGTACTCCCTTAAAAGAGAGGTCTTTGCCTTTGTATTTCCTTATGAAAAATTGACACGTGTCTAGGTGGATGCATTATTTATTGGAAGGAAGATAAATATTTGGCGTTATATAAATTCTGTAAAAAAAACTAGATATAAATCGATGCAAGGCAGTGGTAAAGGCATACCTTTCACCAAAATGCATTATTTTCCTATTACATCGAGATTGCAAAGGTTATATGCATCTGCTGCTACGGTGAAACACATGCGATAGTGAACAACAACCCGATGAAGGTGTTTTGTGTCATCCTTCAAGCAGTGAGGCTTGGAAACATTTCGATAGGATATATCCTAATTTTGCTAAAGAATCACGCGATGTTAGAATTGATTTGTATGCTGATGGTTTTTCCCCATTTGCTTTGTTCGATAAGCCTTACTTAATGTTGCTAGTTATTCTAAAACCTTACAGTCTTCCACCATGGAAGTGTATGAAGAATCCATACATGTTTCTAGCAGTAATTATTCATGTACCTAAAAATCCATACATGTTTCTAACAGTAATTATACAACGGGTATAGTTACGTACTTATCAAATAAAAAGAAATTTAGAATGTTTGTGTAACACCCTTAATAATTAATAAGAAATAAATAAATTGAATAAGATAAGGCTGATTTTTTTAAAATTCAGAATTTGACAATGAAAGTTATGTCGTTGCGTACGTATCGATTTTATGATCGATTTCCATATATAATGTTTTGAAAACAGAGCTCAAACAAAAAAGTTATGAACGTTTGAAGTTTTCAAAATCAAAATAATTTAAATGGAATTCAAATTCAAATAAATAATTAATTCCTAAATTTGAAATTTAAAAAGCAACAGCAATTAGACTTGAGGATTACGTATACGTTAAAATCAACGTTAACATTAAAAGAATAGTTAAGGTATTAAATAAAACAATCAACGACACAATCGAAATGTTCCCAGAATAGAGCTATCAGTCGACCGCTTTCCATGGGTCGGGCGACTGTTAACTGTTGACCGATGGGGTAGGAGCGGTCGATCGGTCAACGATGGGTGGCATCCAAGGTTTTCTACGTGTGAACGATTCGAATTTTAATATTTTTAATCGACTTAAATCCAACGGTTCATGTGCCTTTTAAATTACTTTAAATAAGAGCCTAGCACCCTCACTTTTATTCACAAATTATTTTGGGAACCAAACGAAGCTCTGATGGTCTCTCTCTTCGAAGATTTAAAAAATTCTCTTTCGACCCGTAAATTTAAGATGATTATTATTTAATTTCTAATTCTATTCTCCTCCAACTCCTAAATTTTTGAATCTAATCCATATACAAATATCTTGTTATATATATATATAAAAGAAGGTTTCCGAAAGAGATTATAGAAGGCGTGACAAATCCAAAAGGAGGGAGAGCAAAGGAACTACTGTGAGTGGATATCTTAGTCTTTCTTATTTTAGTAATTGTATAGTAATAATTTGGATTTGATATATGCCTAGAGGAATTTTGGTTTACGGAAACATCACACTAACACCATCAAAATTCCCCCAGAGCGAAATGTCAATTCTAATGTTAGAATCTCAAATATTTTATATTAGAATTTATGTAGATGATGCAATTTTAATGTTTTATATTCTATTCCACCTTTTGTCTTTTTGTTTGGATCTGATTAAGGGTTTGGAAAGGAATAGACTAGGAAATGGTAATATAAGGTACGAATTCTTTTATTCGTAGTTTGCACTGCCTATTTTCGCAATTCAAATAGAAATTTCCTTTTTCTAATTTCATGCAAAAAGATGTTGAATAGAGTATGAAAGCACTTGAATTGCAAGTTTCTATTATTAATTGATTCTGCTATTTTAGTATAAAATAAATAGGGTATGGATTCTATTTTATACAAGCCTGTTGATTGAATTGTGGATATTGGATTTATGGTATGTTTGGTAATATGGAATTGGAGTTGTATAAATTTGAAGTTTAGACATTTAAACGTTAGTTTAGGGTGCAACCTTTGCGTGCTTAGAAATATTTTAGGCGTGTGCGTAATATGTGTGTGTGTGTGTGTGTATTAGCGTAAATAATGTACAATTATAACGTAACAATTACATAATTAATAGGCTATTATTTATCATTAAATCCCCTTTACGAAAGAAGTTAATTATAAAGGCAAAATAAGAGTTTTCTTATAAGGCTTTGATATGGAATGCGGTGAGATGCGTGATAATATGTTAAGAGAGTTTTGAAAATTATGACTAAGTTATAGGGATGCGAGGTCAGTCAAAAGTACATGGATGTCTGCCCAACTAATATGGCTATCGGTAGTGTGCTTTGGGGCTGATGTGTGACATTGCCTATAATAAGTAGCCACGGAGGATGCGAGGTTAGTCCCAAATTCCATAGGTAAACATGCCCAGCTAATCTGGCTACCAATACCTATGAATAGTCGGATTAATATGAGATGTCACTGTAGGGTATGAGTCATAATACGAAGGACCTTCTTTAGGGATTTAAGGTATTAAGTGGCTGTATGAGGGTTTCATGTTCCCTATGTAGGAAGTGGTAAATGGTTGGGTTAGCGGTTAGGCACAGTAGAGGATATCTCAAGGAAGGTCTGCTTCGATATGAAGTATTAAGTGTCCCGAAGAGATTCCATGCAACGTCAGCTAGATAAGTACCAGTGAGGAGTCCGCCTTGGGATAGGCATAAAATGACAGTGTTCTGCCTTAAATGATTTATTAAATAGTCAGAGTCTACCTAGTTCCCATTGCAAAGGTATTAAGTGGCTCGTGTATGTCTCTTACATTGGTAGGACATTATTGACGATGCATATGGTTATTGGGTTGAAAGAGTAATGGTCATGGAATTGGGTTGGGAAAGCCTTAAGGCTTATAGCTGGAAAGACTTACTATATAGTTAAGGTACGAAGACATATTCTTATTTAAATTATACTGTCCAACTAGTAAGACTTGAAATTTTATTCACCAGACACTATTGTTCTGGCTCCCTCCTCATTACAACACAAGTTAGAGAAGAAGATGCTGATTGAGAGGGTGGAAGTGATGAAGGAACTTGTTGCAACTACTTATTTATCTACTTGTGTTATTTTCTTTATTTATGATGTACCCATTAAATGATGTTGTAACTTTGGAATATTGTACCGCGTATAGTTGATGGTTGTTTATGGTATTGTGTTATGTTTTTATGACAATTCAGTTTTAAATTAAATGGGTACCATTCTGATATTTTACTTTATCCTTCCGCTATGAGTTATTGAATGTATAGATAAATAGCTCAGTGTATTACTTTTTATACCAACCAATAGCCAGCTTTAGAATAGGTCTAAGTTACGATGAGATTTTTCTAGGTTGGAATTTAGGCCTGTTTCAAGGCATGTTGTTACATTTAGTATCAGAGCTTAGATTATCCGATCTACTGGGATATGTATACGTATAAGTGGAATATTTGTTATTTTTGAAAGTATTTTTCAAAAGCTTTACTATATAAGTATATGTACTTATTTTGAACATACACCTAACTCTATAAATTCAGATTATAGAAGTAGTTGTGACCATATTATGAAAGTATGGACAAGCCGACTATGAGTTGGAAAAATAAAATAGAGTTAAATTATACTCCTACTCCAATTATCCCATGCGGCGGAGGTCGTATAGTTAGGAATGAAGCAAGTTCCCGCACGAAGGTGTACATTAATCCCCAAAAGAAGATAATCTAATTTTTTATGAAGATTTAACGTGGAAATTTAATAGAAAGGACAATTAAAGTCAATTTCTAAATCCAACCTCATGGGAAAGAATTTGAAATGTTTTGAATGGGTTTTTCAAAGTATTTTTAGAAGATGTTTTGAAAAATTAAGGAAATTTGAATATTCATAATTTAAATTTTTTTAGTTAAACGTTTCTACCTAATTTTTTTTGGGTAAATAGGGGGTTATCATTTTTGAAATTCTTAGTTTAAAAATTGGTTAAGTCAAAAAAATTCGGTTTAAAGGTTTTCGATAAAGGGATTTTTTGTTTTTGAAATAAATGTAAAATAGAGTGTAGGTTGACTTGATGATTTTTTCTATTTCATAAATTTGGAAGTTCCTTTTTTAAAATTATTTCTGAAAATGGTAATAAATGGAAATGGAACTAGATTAAATTAAGGTATGAAGAATAGAAGGATAAGAATAACTAGGATAGGAGGAACATTCCTATATAACGAAAATACGGATAATAACAACTAAAATAGAATCCATTTTGGTAGGAGAATATAAATAGAGGCAATGTTGGGAGATTTAGATAGTAATAGCATTAGGAACTTATATAAAATAGGATTAGCAATCCAGCTAGAAATATATGGCAGTAATAGGAATAGGATAGGAAAATAATTATCCTTGGCTACTCCACTTTTCATTGTTTAAGGTCATAGAAGATGTTTTTGAAAAAAATGATGATTAATTGGTATGATAAGTAATTTTTTGAATATTTTAGGTTAAAATTCCTGCAATACCCCACGATTTAAGGCTGATTAATTTGAAAAGAAATGCGATAGATAAGTAATAATGCTAAAAATAGAATTTTTGCAAATGTCAGAATTTGGTTACGAAACTTGTACCATTGGGTTCGTGGTGAATTTCTGATCAATTTTCATATAATAACTTTCCGTTCGGAGTTCAAACGAAAAGGTTATTAACGTTTGAAGTTTTAACATCGGAAATAATTATATATGTAATTAAGAAAACAAATAATAATTAACAACGTTAATTACAAACTGTTAAGTTTAATAGTAGCTTAGTGGTTAAGGATTAATTAGTGGAAACAAATTATAACGATCAATTAATAGAGGAAACAAACAAACATGATCGTTTAAACAAAGTAATAAATTAAAAAAATCAATAACAATAAACATTCACCGAACATACACTGCTCAGGCCGACCAGTAGCGGTCAACCTAGAGCAATAAGCGGTCGACTTGGGATCTTTAAACTTGTGAATTTTGGAACAACCTTAACGGTTCGGATTTAAATCAGTTTAATCCAACGGTTAGCATTGATTTGAAACCCTATGAAATATAGACCTAGGCCTTCGCTTCCAACTCATAATTTTATAATGGGCATGGAAGCTCTGTCATTTTCTCTTCTCCTTCACAACTATAAATTCTTAGAAATAAGTTCTAGGTTATTACTTTGCACGTATACACTACTGGAGGATTGTAGAAGATGACAGAAATAGCAAAATAGGTTCAAATCAAGTTGCTACAATCAAGGTAACTTGTAATCTTGAATCTAAATTTATAATCAACCTAAATCTTTTCTTTCTAATCCAAATTCTAGTAGATATGTTTATATATGTTGTATGGAAATCCAAATAGGGAGTTAGAAGTTGAAATACAAATAATAGGATTAGATCTGAAGATTTGGGAACGCTTGAAAATGGTGAGTGGGAAAAATTATATGTTTTGTAATAAAATTAGATTTATTTCATTATAATCTATTTCAATTATGCTATTTATAATCGATTTGGATATAAATCCATAAGTACGTAATGATTAGATATAAATCTATAAGTGCGTAATGATTAGATGTAAATTTATTGTTTACGCATAATGGATTTGATGTAATAAATTTAATTAAATTTATTATGATGAAATTTGGAAACTTGTCTAAATTTATTATTGAACAAATTTTAATGTATTACGTACTGATTAGGAATTGGTATTTATGCGACGGATATTAATTGAATAACAAGAAACACTTATTAATTTTTAGTAGTTTTAGTGATATTTTAATTCATGGAATTTGGAATATTACAAGTAGATTTCTATATATTATCAAGTTTAAATAATTGAAAGTGTGATGTTTGAAATAACAAGGAATACACCTAAAAAGAAAGAAGTGTACAAAATAAGGATTATTACCGTATTCTGTACCGTCTATTTCAAGAAATAAACAGAAAGTTTCTTGTAATTACAAACACCGCATGAATATCTCCTCCTTTTAGATAAGATATGGAAATGTACTATGATAACATTTTTATGACAAAAGCTAATTCCAACGCATTAAAATGCAATAAACCCCAAAAAATAAACGGTAAGACTTGAATGAAGTAAAAGGGTCTTAAAAAGTTAGGACGCGAAATACCAATAAATTTTGTAAGTAAATGGAAAGAAAATGAAAGAGATAGGCAAGAAGAAATAAAGAGGTAACATGGGAATAAAAATAGAGGAAAGCGATAAATAAATTTAAAGAAAATAAGAAACGGATAATGAAATAAAGACCTAAGGTCACCGCTAAATTATAGAGGCATGTTAATTAAGTATGAATGCATACACACACATAGAGATACATACATACATACATACTTATATATATATATATATATATATATAAGTAGCCTCGAATATGCGTTTATGATGGATGTGCAATATTATCATTAATATATAGTTATAAGAATAATAAGGCAAATGGTAAATAGCGTAGGCTGAAATGCGAGGTCAGTAGTGTTATACAATAGAAGTATGCTCACCGAAAGGGTCTACCAACAGTTGTGTAAAATTATACTGATATGAGACATGTCCAACCATAGAACCTATGGATGGTAAATAGTTATATATAGTTAGAGGAATATTCCCAAAAGAATGTTTAGTCTGCTTCAAATAAGTATTAGGGGGGTATTTCCTTGATTTCACTAGGCAATCTAGACAGGATGGTGAGCACGATCGAGACACTATGCAGCAAAATGGTTAGGACCAAGGTCATAGGTAGGGATATCATAGGTCGAGAACATCATCAGTCCTTAGCGATTAATGGGAAGGACATGGTTACACCTAATCAGTCTTTGTCTGCTTATCAGGGTGGACCACGTTGGGTCGTGCACAACTATAGTTGTTTGCTAGGGTAAGACTAGTTAATCCATAAAACAGTTCCTTCGAAATGGTTGAGTTGGTCCGTGGAGCCGAGTCCACGATAGGAAGCAGACAAAGTAGTAAATCCCCAAAGTGAAGTAGATTACGACAAAATGTATAAAAAGCCATCATTAGGCACTACAGGAGTCCCTCGATATGCACATCGATGAGATCGTGATACGACGAGAGCAAGAAATCCCATGGGTGTTAATAGAGAGATACTAGCAGGGATAGTATACAGGTCCAATTAGGGAACCATGGGATAGGATATATATCTTTATACACACACACATAGTTGTGATTCTGCAGAGGGTAAATGGAAACGGTTCGTACGAAATATGAAGTATAAACGACTAATAAAATGTAAATAGACATAACTTGATATAGCGAACCATCAGCATAAACTAGTGTTATGTACAAAATGTATAATTTTGCGAATTGCTAGAACGTTGTTCTGACCCCCTTCTCATTACAACCCATAGGATAGTTAGAAGGACATGTACTAGTGCTTGGCGTGTTCGGTGCTGACAAGGACACTTGACTTTGGAAGTGTCAAACCTTGGTCAGTAATTTATGTGATCTATTATATTTTATTATTCTGTTATAAGTTATATCATTAGAGCTTTGATATGCATTCTTTTGCTTTATTTGTAGGATACCTAACCAACTATCCGTACTTTGGTGGACTTGGGTTTTCGATTTAGTGAAAATTCAAGCCCACTAGGGTGCGGTTTATTGCATTTGGTATCAGAGCTTAGGTTAGTTAACCTTGAAATAAATTAAGAAATGTTGAGTGAGCATATTTGTATTTTTCCTAAAACTAAAAATATATTATACGCTAATTCTTAATAATTCTAGCCATAAAAAGTTACGCATGGAAGATCCCTAACCCTAGATGTTACATGACTCCTTTGTTGGGCCTTGATAGACCAATGATTGTAGACCACGTATGATGTCGATTGATGATGTATAATAGGTCCAGATAACGGGAAAATAAGAATTCATATGTTATAGATATCTGGAAGCAGTTGGTTCCTTAAAGGATGGTGTGAAGTAGTCACTCCAAGTTAATAGTCAGATTTCTAATATTGCAAAGAAGATAAGTCAATTAGTTGAGGAGCAGTTCTATAGAAAGATTAAATAGAAACCCACCTTGAGTCTAACCTAGTAGAAAATAGTTTTTAAAGTTGAGAAAAACATATAATTAATATATTAGAAAAATAAGTAAATATTGGATTTTGGGAAAAATATATTTATATAATAAAAATTTTGTTGTAATATATATATATGTGTGTGTGTGTGTTTAGCTAAATTGAAAAGTTTACATAAAATGTTTTTACAAAAGCAATATGTTTTAAAAAGTTAGAGAAACATATAACTCACTAGTTCTTTGTAAAGAAAGAAAACTATCAATATAAAGTTCTAGTAGAAATTGAAATTTGTTGAAATCTAAAATTTCAGTAAAGGAAATTTTGTGAATAGTTATTTCTTTTGTAATAAAAATTGTAGAGCAATATAGCTCATGGATTTTTCTATGTATTGAAAATTTTTAAGCGGTAAAAAAAATTTTATGGGTGGACAATAGGAAGTGATACATGTTTAGAATATGGTAAATAGTACAGAAAGAAGATTTAGAACCCTAAAACAAAGCTGTAGGCGAACGCATTACAATGGTTCAAGTAAGACGACAGTAAATTAAGGGAAAAACAATATTGGGAATTAAAATAAAATAATGTTAGTAATTAGAAATAATTTTAGCATAATATATTAAAAATAATGTAAGTGATCTAATTAGAAACAACATAAGAAATTAAAGATAGAATAAAGGAAAATGAATATTTTTCATTATTGTGCACATTTATTACAGGTAACTTTTTTTTAAAAGTCTCCCTTACATGATATTGGAGACTCCATCAAGGATTGGAAGTGGAGATAGTATGAGTGTAAGAAAATATTAGAATATGAGTTGTCCTTGTTTACTCCAGTTATATTATTAAAAATAATAAAACGATGTTTTAAAAACATTGTAAAGTATATTTTTGAAGGAAATGGTGTGGTGTAACAAATAAGTTTTAGAAAGGAAAACTTAATAGATGATTAGAGTCAATAATCCCAATTTTTAAGAAGTAAAAGTTGAAAAAAAGGTCTTTAATAGAAAGGTTGATTGGAAGAAAAGAAAAGAAACTTTTTAAAATTTAATTTGCTAACATTTTCTCTAGATTTAATGAACAAGCTAAATTCAAAAATCATAATTATAATTTTTAAAAGTTAAGACATCAAGTATTTTTGATTTTAATAAAAGGTTTCTAAGCTGCACGTTTTAAAAACAAAATGTTTCGGGATTAAATATTTCAAAAAATTTGATTTTTAATTTTGTTTTTAAAAAATGGCGAAGACCAAACTAAAATTTTAACTATGGTGTGCATAGGAATGAGTGCCTAGATAAGACGAGGTGAAGAGTAAGGCTATGAAGAAGATAACAATAATTACTCATGGAGTAATAATAAGGAATCCTCGTAGAGTGCAAAGAATGATGGTGAGAACCTAGGAATATTTTGTTAAACATGTGTGCAAGCCATAAGAAGAACCCATAAAGAAATGATAAATGGTATTGAAGTACACTTCTATGAGTTTTAGGATATGCTCGTAAGAAGGGTCAAAGACAAAGGAAATAAACCAAGATTTAAGAATGATATTAAGGGATTTGGATAAAAAGAAGATGGGTTCAGAGGATTATGATGTGGCAAATACACATAGAGAATATTGGTAGACTTGAAGTTATGGGAGGCAAGATAATGATTGAAAAATTACTCTGCTAAGCCAATTTGCCAACAAGATAATAAAGATGTGTTTAGATTGTATTTCTTATACACTACAGTATGGGAATGCATAATTTATTCCATGATCGGGTGTAGTGATGGAAGTAATGAATAGATCTTATTCATCAGGAGCCATTAATGAAAAGTTAAGATGCAAGGATTGTAGAAAGATGGCATGTTAAAAAGGTTCATTCAAGTCAAAAGTGATAGAGCAACAACATCGTTAGTATTAGTTGATGTTGAGGGACAGCTTCCAGCAGTTGTTCTTTTTAGGTTGGAATGTAAGCATTAGTTGTCTTTATTGAGGGTAAATGCGTGTATGATATTATGGAAAATGTTTCTTTTTATGTGTTTTCTTTATGTACCACTACGTTATGGGAAAAGAATAAAGATAAGGAAATTTCAAAAAGACGATCTACTAATGCAAAAGGAAAAAAATAATAGAGGCTGGAAGTTAAGAAATAAATTAAGAAATTTTAATGGACTACTAAAACAGAAATGAAATAAGATTATAAGTCCCAAACAATTCGGGAAATAAATTTCAGTAAGCGGAGGATAGGGAGAAGAAGTTGCTAGCCACGGGTCAGTGACCTTATATCTCAAATGCTGAAATTTATAACTGAACTTATGTGCCAGTTGATATTATAAAAGAAAGAAAAGTTTCTGAAAAAATTGCAATTTATCGCGTAAATAGATGAAGTCCACTATGGACATTAGACTGTTAACTATACCTCAATTTCTTGAGATATGGACAAATTTGTTTTGAAAAGAAAACTATACATATATACATTTTTGAAAAATAAAACATTTTTACAAAATGTTTTAGAAAGTTCTTAGAATTTGAAATTTTATTTGAGATCCAAAAGTAATGTAGAAATATTTTTGAATTGAAAGCAAAGGAAATATTCAAATTCTGGAAATGCCATATACTTGACATTGGGAATAATTGACGGGTTGGTTAGTATGGATTTTACTGTGCAGTAGAAGTGGCATTAAAATAAAATACGGTTAGAAACAAGGGAGAAAGCTATTATAGCTAGGAAATACTTTTTCCATATATTGTTAGTAGCAAAAGGTTGATTTTGAAATAAACCTTGTTTTAAAACTTTAAGACAAAAATTGACCATACAAACTGTACCTGGAAAAGTTGGAAAAGAATTGGTGGGCAAAAGAGAAGGTTCCAAGGTGCAGTGGAAAAAGGGTACATAAGAGGAGGATGGAAATATGGAATTTTCCATCTATACTCTTTTCAAGCATAAGAAAATAGGTTTAGAAAACTGGATTTTTCTAAAATGGGGATGTTAGTAATGACATGCTAGGAATTTAGGTGGTAGAAATTGGATGTAAAATTGGTTGAACTACACTTCTATTTGTAGGAATGTGAGAAAATTTGGATGAGAAACGGTTTTTGATTTTTCAAGAAGTTGCATACATAAGGAATTGCCAGTATGTTTAGGGTGTTTACACTATGTCTTCAAAATTAATTTAAAAGAATGCATTCATATAGGAGGCGCTAATTAGCATCTTTCTGAATGCATATTATATATGTTGTGATACACGGTACACTTGTAAACGATTGGTTGTAAAATTGCTTGTACAGTAATTGATTGTTAATTTAGAATGGTTGTATGTTATGTTGCATTAATCAGTCCTTGAGGAATTTTGAGGACAAAATTCTTTTATGGGGGAATGTAACACCCCGCGGTTTTAACGCTAATTAATTTAAAAAGAAATGCGAAAAATAAGTAATAATGTTAAAAATAGAATTTTTGCAAATGTCAGAATTTAGCTATGAAACTTATACCGTTGAGTTCGTGGCGATTTTCTTATCAATTTTCATATATAAACTTTTACGATCAGAGTTCAAACGAAAATTATTAGTATTTGAAGTTTTAGCGTCGGGAATAATTATATATGTAATTTAGAAAACAAATAATAATTAAACAACGTTAATTACAAACTGTTAAGTTTAATGGTAGCTTAGAGGTTAAGGTAATAATTAGTGGAAACAAATTAGAACGATCAATTAATAGAGGAACAATGCACAAGGTCGTATCAACAAAGTAATAAATCAACAAAATCAATAACGTTAAAAATTCACCGAACTTACAATACCCAGGTCGACCCTAGAATTGCTCAAGTCGACTAGTAGCGGTCAACCTAGTGCAGTAAGTGATGGACCCCGAGATCTTTAAAACTGTTAATATTGGAACGACCTTAATGGCTGGGGTTTAAATCAGTTTAATCCAGCAGTTGACATTGGTTTGAACCCCTATAAATATAGACCTATACCTTCACTTCCAACTCATAATTTTCTAATCTAGGTTGCTAGTCACTACTGGAGGATTGTAGAAGATGACAGAGATGGAAAATAGGTTCAAATCAAGTTGCTACCACCAAGGTAGACTATGAACCTGAATCTAAATTTATAATCAACCTAAATCTCTTTTTCTAATCCAAATTCCAATAGATCTATATATACATGTTGTATGGGAACCCAAAATTGGAAGTCAGAAGTTGAAATTCAGATAACAGGATTAGATTTGTAGATTTGGGAATGCTTGAGAAAGGTGAATGAGGGAAATTTACATGTTTCGTAACAAGATTAGATTTATTTCATTATAAGTTATTTCAATTATTATTCCTATTTATAATCGATTTGAGTACAAATCTGTAAGTACGTAATGATTAGATATAAATTGTAAGTGCGCAATGGTTAGATGTAAATTTGTTGTTTACGCGTAATGAATTTTATGGAATAAATTTAATGAAATTTACTATGATGAAATTTAGAAACTTGCCTAAATTTATTATTGAACAAATTTTAATGTATTAGGTAATGATTAGTAATTGGTATTTCTGCGCCGGATATTAATTGAATTAAAAGAAAAGCTTATTAAGATTTTAGCGGTTTTAGCGATATTTTAATTCATTGGAATTTGGAATGTTACAAGTAGATTTCTATGTATTATCAAGTTTAAATAATTGAAAGTGTGATGTTTGAAATGACGAGGAATATATCTAAAAAGAAAGAAATGTACGAAATAAGGATAGTTACCATATTTTGTACCATCTATTTCAAGAAATAAATTGATAGTTTCTTGTAATTACAAACACTACACGGATATCTCCTCTTTTTAGATAAGATATGGAAATTTGCTATGTTAACATTTTTATAATAAAAACTAATTCCAACGCATTAAAATGCAATAAACCCCAAAAGTTAAGTGGTAAGACATGAATGAAGTAAAAAGTTCCTAAAATGTTAAGATATGAAATACCAATAAATTTTGGAAGCAAATGGAAAGAAGATGAAAGAGGTAGGCAAGAAGAAATATAGAGATAACATAGGAATAGAAATGGAGGAAAGCGGTAAATAAATATAAAGAAAAGGAGAAACGCATAATGAAATAAAGACCCAGGGTCAATAGTAAGTTGTAGAGCCGTGTTAGTTAAGTATGTATAAATGAATACATACATACATACATACATACATACATACAGACATATCTTATATATAAAGCGAATACTTGAGGAGGTGAAGCCTTTTTTGAACTACCAGAAAAGCCCCGCTCTGCTTGGAAAAGAAACTTATTCCACCGCATTCAAATAGGGATATATTTGTCTTTTTGGATTCTATCCACACGTTCCAGTTTCTCAGGACATTTCCTCCTGTAACGAATTTTTTTGCCAACCCCATTCCCCTTTCTTCCTCACATTTCCTTAGCAAAGCAAACAAAGCATAAATTGCAAATCGAATCGCTACCAAAAATTTGTCATCAGTGATGCGAATTGGTGTTTTAGTTTTGCTATCCTAATCTCTAATCCTGTTTTAAAATCACATAACGATAGTCAAAGCATCACAGTGTTCGACAAAGAGACCGACTAAACTATATCGGGAAGATAACTACTGATCTGAAATTATTTGATTTGACTAAAGCTTAATTTTTTTAATCAGTAATTGAGGTTTCTATTTTTTTTTAAGTACACATCCAATTGATGCGTATCAAATTGAATGCTGAGATATTCTGTACGAATTAGTTAGGATTGACAAATATGCTGGAGGGATTATCAAATTGGAAGGAAATTCAACCATTATTCAAGGTAAAACATTTACTTTCTAATCTAATACGATTATCAAATTGGAAGGAAATTCAACCACCATTCAATGGCTAACTTCTTATTTTGATTTTCGAAAAGTAATGGTTTTGTATCATCTCTGTATCCAATTGTTTTATTGAATGATTTTCGCTCGCTGACGTTTTTTGATCTAAAAGTTCCAATTGGCTTTAGCAATCAAATAGCTGGTGATGTGAATGGGTTTGCAAAGTATTAATTAAAGTCTTCTGTTGTGTTATCAGCATTATATAGCTATCGGCAAAAGGATCTTATTGTTTATAATCATAGGACCATTTAAAAGAAGCAACTCTTGAGGTAAGTCATTCCACATGATAATGTTTTCTCTAAAACTTAACATTTAATGCAAAGTTGGAGTTTTATTTTGCATGTTTGGTATATTACTTTTTTTACTCTGAAACGGTTTTAGTTGATTTGGTTTGTTGTTCTTAATTTTTTTTATCCATTTTTTGTTCTTTTACTCGATAGATCAAATGTTAAACAAACTGATGTATTCTCCTTTAGATGTGCTCTCAGTAATATAATTCAGGAAGGACTACTGGCTCTTCATTTGCTATCATCCGTTTTTACAAGGTTGATTTCTTAAATTACATTCAGTTTTATTTTTTTATAAGAGTTCATACCATTCCTTTAGATATTTCAATACGTATTTGATGAAATGTGTCTGTAATATGTAGATGCATAATAGCTGAACAAAGACTCTTATAAGTTTTGTTATGATTTTTTTGCTAGAATTTTATTTCACTGATGATATGAATTGATAATAATCACAGTTCCATAATCTCCACCAGTAACAACATTTTAAAAGCCACCTTCCTGTTATTAGTCATCTTCCTTACAATACTTTACCTTTTATATTATAACACAAAATGATAAAGGAATCAATGTTGCAAATAGTTAAATATCCATTGGGTTTTTAACATACAATATTGGAAAACATTACTATAAATATCTACTATGTTTCATTGCGCATTGATTATTTTGTTGTACAAATAAAGAATGAAATATAAGGTGTGCAAAGTTCAACTAAGTATTGTATACATTTAAAAGACTTTACTTCATTTTTAAATAAAAGCCAATCTCGCCGGATTAATTTGAAGTTGGAATTGTTTTTTTAGCCAACACCTTTATAAACAATGCTCTCTGCAAAAATAGATATTGTTGACAAATTATTTGATGTTAAGGTGATAAGGTATTGTTACTACAAGCTATGATTGAATTTTGGATGCCCTATTGCCTTATGCAAGTGAAATTAGGGATGCATTGACATATACGCCGTTCTTAGGCCATCGTAAGCATATCATTAATACAGTGGTCATAATTTTTTTTTAAAACATTGATGTACATAATATATCACAATATATATGCTTCTATAGTTACATCACTAATAAATACCCGTTGCACGTAAGTTGCAAATTATATGCATAGAGTAGCCTGACATTTATTATATCATAGTTCTTACCTTTAGCATTTGTATTGACTTGAATTTATAAATATGTACAAACAACAGTTTAACTTAGAATGCTTACATAATGCTTTTTGCGCCTAGCAAGAAATTAATTTGTATCTCCAATTAAATGACTCACCAATTAAGGAACAAACAAGAGATAAGGTAGTAATGGACCAGTTAACACTCAGTTTCTAATTTGGCTATAATTTTCCTGTTTTCATAATCCATTACTATGTCTTCTCATTGAATAATATTGCAACTCTGCTAATGAGATTTTGAATAATTTCTCAGAAAGGAAAGACTAATAGTCGAAGTGATTATTTCCAACAGGTTCATCTTGAAGAGTCTCTTACGTGATCAGAGCTTGGATAAATTTTCAAAGAATGGTATTATTTGTTGACTACCATTGGACAAGTGGGTCCAAATAAGGTCTACCTTAATACCGAAAGAGGCAGCAAATGGCATATTGGCTTTATTATCAATGTTGCCTCAGGTTATTTGGTTGAGCTGTCAGCTCCTCTTGCAAGATGAATTATACTAATATGAATGAGCCATGTCTTCATTTTAGTATGTTTAAGCTCCTTGCATATAAACTTTAACAGCAAGTTTCAGCTTTCTATCATCATCACTTACAAAGTAGCAATGAAACCCAAAGAGTACAAAGTAGCACTGTAAAGAAATATGTATCTAATTAATCTATATTGACATTGTGACATAACAATGTAATTATTCATTGACATAAAAAGCCGTTCTGAAAATTCAGTTTTTGATTCACTGATTTATAAGGTTTTGAATTTTGTTAAGAGAGAATTAAAGATCTGTTTCCCTTGATTGTTTACAAACTTGAAAATATTAATATTATAAGCAAAAACTTAGTCAATAATTGATCATAAACATCAGTTCATTATAGAAGGAATTACTTCAAAACAATATATTCATAACACCAAAATGTGTGCCAATGCTTTTATTTTGACAATACAGTGAAATTTCATCAAAATTCTTTATTTATCTATTTTATTCCCTAATATATGCTGTATTAACCCTTCTTAAATTACTATGTTTTATTTTGCTATTTTTATTCCCTAATGCATCTATTTTTTGCTTACAAATGAGTAGTCAAAGACATGAATTAGAGCATTTTCAAAGTTATTCTACAAATTACAATAATAATGCTAAAAAATTGCATTTTTTCATTTTAGTTTGTTCAATCATCTTTGGGAAGAAATTAAAGTTAAACTAATTGAGACTAATATATTTCATTCTGAGGTAAGTAATTTTCCCAACGCCATTAATTCTTTAACTTATGACTACATGTGTAATGAACACCATAACAAATTTAGCATGTTTAACTATTATAATAACATATTTCACGCCAAAATTTCAACAATATTAGTTATAGTTAGTATTTTACTTTATGTGTGTTTGTTTTCATCTTATTTGTAGTCTGATTTGCAATGGTTCGTTATTTCCTTATACTACAACAGTATAATCAATTGTGAATTCATATATTACCATAGTTAATATTTTTGTATTCAATGCGATGCTTAATATAGCTATTAAGTGGTGGTTAATTACTGTAGATATAGATATTCTATGAAAAATCAACTACAATAGTAAACAATAAATAATCACACAATGTTATTAAATACTTTATCAATACTAATGAGATTATAAAACTTATATGATTGAACTTTTACTATACTTATAACTCTCTTTTAGTTTTAGTAACTCAACTTTTGCTAAAACATATGTACTAGTAAATGTCTACAAGTATAGTTAATATAAACAGAATAGTTTATTAAAAATTATTAATATTTGAAAATAACTAATCTTAAATTTGTGTGGATAAAAGAGTAACCATTGATATATATGGTAAGATATACAAATCTTAAACATTTAGAGGAGAAAAAATGTGTTTGGATTTTTTTTTAATTCCTATTTTCCTTCCATGTCAGTTCATAAAAATTCACATGGTTAAATAGAGATACTGATAATGATTGAAACTAATATAGGAATGATAGTATAATATTTTCTTTAACCTCAATTTTAATTTTGGCACCTTTCACTTCTACATTTATGATGTTTCTGTATTTCCTTTTCAACTTCTCATGCATGTTACTACTTTAAGTACTCATTTAAGTAAGTCGTAAAATGACAATATTTTTAATCCACATCTCTTATGAAACACCACATAAAGCTTAACATAATGTATAATATTATGATTTTTATTAAATAAATCATTGGTCAAAGTAACTACACGCCCACGTATACACACATACATACTGGATATAATATTATGCTTCTTATACAAGGAAATTATTAAATCCATATAATATATCAACAAAAATGTCCCTATGGGATGAAGCTACCATGGCTCACCGCCATGCATTTGAGGCCGTAGACAGAACATTACGAGATTTAACTAATTTCGACGCACCATTATTGCTCTATCTATTATAAAATTAGGATCACCTAATCTAT
Source organism: Allium fistulosum (assembly GCA_030737815.1). Taxonomy (NCBI): domain Eukaryota; kingdom Viridiplantae; phylum Streptophyta; class Magnoliopsida; order Asparagales; family Amaryllidaceae; genus Allium; species Allium fistulosum. The sequence goes on from CM060906.1 coordinate 876,453,387, forward strand.
CATTGAGTTCAGCGAAGACTTCATTAATCAGAGCATAGAGCGAAGAACTATTGGTCCAAGGTTCAACGATATCATTTGGGAGTTGTATAATATCGTATTGAACATAGACTTCATCTCCATTTCCAATACGTAAAAGAAATTGTGCATATAATTGATCATCTTTTGCGTGCATATTTTGTGTTAAATGAATTACTTGAACATTTTTCCATAAGTATGATCGTACTAAACATGCATCGACGGTTTGAGCTCTAGTACCGTTTACGACTATTGGTAGAACTTTATGAAAATCACCGCCTAAAATAACAATATTTCCTCCATAGCCCCTACAAACGAAACAGTGGATGACATTAATAACAAAGTTATAGAACTGTTTCCAGGTAGTGAGCGCATTTACTACTCCTTTGACAAAGTCGAAGAAGATACACATAATCTATACCAATATGAATTCTTAAACTCACTTGCTCCGGGAGGTCTACCCCCACATAAATTAAGACTGAAAGTAGGTGCACCAATCATGTTGCTTAGGAATATTGATCCACGAATTGGATTATGTAATGGAACTAGATTATTATGTCGTGTCTTTCACAGAAATGTCATAGATGTAGAAATAACTGTTGGACATTTTCGTGGTACAAGAGTATTTATTCCACATATACCACTAAAGCCTTCTGAGAATACTAACATGCCTTTCAACCTAATACGTAAACAATTTCCAATTAAATTAGCTTTTTCCTTAACAATTAATAAATCACAAGGACAAACCATCCCTCGGGTTGGTATTTATCTTCCCGAACATGTTTTCAGTCATGGTCAGCTATATGTTGCGTTATTAAGAGGCGTTTCACGAAAAACAACAAAAGTTTTGGTGAAAAATGGAAAGATTCGAAATAGAAATGGCACACATACTAGAAATGTTGTGTATAAGGATGTATTATTACAATGTACTCACGAACTTAATTAACAATACTTCATTTTTCAACTTCACATGTTGTAGTTTTACTATAATTATTACTCTACAACATTGGGTACACATATAAGTCCTCACCATTATTTTCTTACTCCACTTAAATAATTAAGGGATTTTTAATCCGACCATAAATGAGTAATATCTGCACTTATAATCTTTTTCTCCATTTTATTGTTTTTCGGTCATATATTTAGCTACAGCTTATACAAAATACAAAACTGGGTTAACAAAAAATTCCTCCTTTACTACTCCAACTCACTTTCGGTTCACATAAAAATTCCCTTAAAACCCGTTTTTAACTCCGCCATCAACTTACTACTGATGCCGGTCTCAAGCCCGGAACAAGGAGGAGAGAAAACGGTTACGACAACTACACTTACTACCTACAATTTACTATCAAATAGTTTCTTAGGTGCAACAACTCATTCTGTTTCCCTATCCCCACAAAATGCTTTCATATCTACCTCTGATCACCTACTATATGTAACGAAGACCATATTCTATTTCCATTACAAATTAAAGTTATTCTCTACGGTTTGCATGAACATGTGTTAATAATTCGTTACACCATATGTATATTACTTTTCTTCCTACCCACACAATGTCAGTCTGATCTAACGCTTTTTCTCATGTTCAATACAAATTTTCTACGTCCACGTCCATCTGCTGTAGATTCATTCTGCATGTCAATATCCAAAATATTCAACAATACATGTACATCACAGTCATTTTGTCGCATTCAACAACTCTCATAGACATTGTTCTTAACACCAGCTCCTTCTACGCACGTGCATCGCACGTGCCAATCTACTCGTATATATATATATATATAATATATAAATAGCCTCGAATATGCATTTATGACGAGTGTGAACTATTATAATTAATATATATAGTTATAAGAATAATATGGCAAATGGTAAATAGAGTTAGTTGAAATGCAAGGTCAGTAGTGTTATACAATAGAAGTCTGCCCACCGAAAAGAGCTACCGGCAGTTGTGTAACATTATACTGATGTGAAACATGTTCAGCCATATGACCTATGGAAGGTATACGGTTATATATAGTTATAGGAATATCCCTAAAAGAAAGTTTAGTCCACTTCAAATATGTATTTAAGGAGGGTATTTCCTTGATTGCACTAGGCAATCTTGACAGGATGGCAAGTGGAATCGGGACACTATGCAGCAAAACGATTAGGACCAATGTCATAGATAGGGCTGTCAAAGGTCGAGAGCTTCATTAGTCCTTAGCGGTCAACGGGAAGGACATGGTTACACCTAACTGGTTTTCGTCTACTAACCATGGTGGACCATGTTGGGACATGCACTGCCACAATTGTTTGCTTATTGTTTGTTAGGGTAAGGTTAGTTGACCTATAAAAGAGTTCCTTCAAAATGGTTGGGTTGGTCCATGGAGCCGAATCTACAATAGGAAGCAGACGAAGTAGTAAATCCTCGATGTGAGATAGAGTACGACAAAATGTATGAAAAGCTGTTATTAGGCACTACGGGAGTCCCTCGATATGCGCAGCGATGTGACCGTGATACGACAAGAGAAAAGGATACCGACGAGGATCTAATAGAGAGATACCAGTGGGGATAGTATTCAGGCCAACTGGAGGACCATGGGATGGGATATATATACATACATACATAGCTATGATTCCACAACGGGTATATGAGAACGGTTCGTACACAAGGTGGAGTCGAGACACTAATAAAATGTAAACTGACATAACTAGATATAGTGAACATGTAACATCCCCTATCTAGAGGCCCAAAGCAAAGCGTTAAAGATGCTACAGTCATCCATAGTAACTTCCGACGAGTAAGTACGGCTATGTTAATGGTATTCATAATATCATAAGCAAATGAATATGAAATAAAATCACAGATTCAAAAACTATTTTTTTCTGAATACATTTCAAGACACATGTTTCACATTCAAATTACATAATCCCATCGCTTTCCCAGGTTCAGATAAAATATTGTTATTACAATATTACGCCCAGAGCGACATATGACGATTCCCACTTGGTTGACTAAAGTACTATATATACAATACAGCGAAATCAATCCAAATATATCAGCAACTACTAATTAGCTATCCATCAGCCACCTGCTCATCTCCGGAAGCTTTATTCGCCAACCTACTAAAACATGTAAACCTCAACCCTCAGCCTACTCACATTAATTTTGAGCACCCGAGAATTTAAGGAAAATAAACTTCGAGTCAGACATAAAGCCTGGTGTGAATAACACTATACATCTCGGTTATCTAATATTAAGTGAGACTAAGCCGCTTAGCGGAACGGGTTTCCCCTCACTAATATCCCTTTTTAAAACATATCTTTTGCAAATTTTAATCTTGGAACCAAAATTGGTTAAATCTATATAGCAATATCATGTATAAGCACATTTCAATTATCATAAGGACTATCTGTCCATACATTGTATTGATTGGCTAACTACTAACCCTTGGCTGGCTCGAGCCTAACAAAAAACATAAAAAATCTAACAAATGTTAGATACTCCCCTTCTGGACGGTCTGTCCTTACTTACTTCTCCAGGTCTATCTGATCCTAATGGTTTTGCGGGCTTACCAATAACCCTCCTTTCCATTTTAGATTCCTTTCTGTATGTAACATAATTTTAGTCTCACTTCTGACAAAGCCCTACACACTGGAATTTTGGACTAAATTAGCTAGGGGCTAGTAGCTAATGAGTATAGGGTGCGACCCTACACAAGTCCCATCTGGTCTTCTAATCATAATCATTTTCTTAAGGTTAACTACCCTTTAAATTTTTCCTTGAAATTCTTTTCAAAACGATTTAAACCTTTAAATCATACATATACAAGGAAAATATACTCTTTGCTTTACTCTAAGTTATTTGCCATGTTATATACACTTTACCCAAAATAATGTTGGTGAAATTATTAAGGATTTTCTCATCCTTCCAAAATAAGTTAAAGCCCTTTTTAACTTAAAAACACTTAGGCTGTATTTCCAAAAGCAACTTATTCGAAACCTTTGTTTAAAACCTTTAAACAACCCTTTCAAAACCATTGAAAGTACTCCTTTCGAAACCTTTGAAAGTATCTCTCTCAATAGATTTACGGGCCACAATCACACCGTTTCCAATCACACTTTGATAAAGAGAGACTCGATACACTTCTTTGATTACAAATGAACCTATAACTCTGAATAGCACCGAGATCTTTGAGAGAGAGTGGCAAAGAATCAAACTAGAAATGATCGAGTTTGATTTGCTTAAAATTTCGGCAGAGTTTTGTTAAAGCATTTGAAATATAAGAGAATATTTGAGTGGAGAAGAAGGAGTGAAGAAATGAAGAAAAACTAACTTAAAATTCGTTGAAAACAATTGGTATTTATAGGAGAACAACGGCCATGTCCATTCACGAAAGGTTATGACGAATAGACACTTCTTTTGAAAATTTGAATTTTAAATTCTACGGCTACCATGTCGACATGGGGGGATGAGGGATGTCGACATGCCTATGTTATTTTTTGAAAATAGATTTTGCTTTAAAATGATTTCTATTCTAAAACTTGTCAAAACAATTTCTAAACTTTGTAAACCATTTTGAATATAGTTTAAACTTATAAAAGAGTTTTAGAAAGTAACCTTAAAATATATAATCTATAATATAAAAGTAATATTAGAAAAAACTAAATATAGATTTCTTTAAAAAAATATTAAAATCAAGAGATAGTTTAAAAAACAAGAGATGATTTTGAAATTAATATGATTAAAAATAGTTTTTGAATTAAGGCTGAAATATTTAAATTGATAGAGATGACTTTAAAAAGATAGTTTTGAAAAAATAAATTATTTTGAAAATTTTGTGGATTCCATCCCACTAGAGAAGGTCGTGGGTTCCATCCCACTAAAGAGATCATGGGTTCCATCCCACTATTAAAGCGAGAAGGTGGATTCCATTCCACAATTAAAATCCTAATAAAGATTTTAGTGTTATTATGAAGTTTTAACATAAATCTAGACTCTATTACTTATCTTGAACTCTTGAACTCTTGATAATCTTGATACTCATGAGTCTTTAGTCTTTATTTCTTCAATCTTGAATTCTTCAGTCTATAATCTCTATACTTAGTCTTGAATCTTTATACTGTGCAGTGTTCATTCACAGTACCTGCAAATATATATACTGCATATACATATATATCTAGACATGAATATTAGTATTTATATTTTATAACAAGTCCTAAGATTGTTGTCATCAAAACCATCATCTTAGGAACTAACAATCTCCCCTTTTTTGATGATGACAACCTTTGTTTATATAATCTACTCCAACTCCCCCTTATTCCAACAACTCCCCCTTAATCTACTAACTCCCCCTTAATCTAAGCCTATCTAACCTATTTTATAATTCTCCCCCTTTGTCATCAACAAAAACTACGTCGAAACTACATAACTCCCCCTTAAACTAATACTATGGAACTAAATGCTAATGACGAAGTATAATAAGCGAAACATAAATCTAATTTTATTATATATGATGTTACATTACACATATATATGAAACATAGACACAAATATATACAAGTACACAAAATATAAAAACATTAATATAATAATAATCTAACAAGAGTCCTTGACAATTGGCAACTTATGAATCGAACAATTAGGGTAATGGAGACAAAAGTTTCCATGTTGTTCGACCAAATTACGATTTTTGTCAAAACAGACTTCTCCAACGCAAATAACTTTATCGTCTTCGTCCATTTGCGCTTCTTCCTCTTCTTCTTCTTCGTCGCCCTCTAATGGATTATGAATACGTATGTTAGAGGAACCATCTTCAATCACAATCGGGTCTGCATGATTATCCATTAGAAATTTTTGCAAATTTCTAAGAATCTTGCCCTGTTTCTCTTGTTCCTTTGCCATCCTTATTTGAGTGACTTGTAATTCAGTCAGCATTTGCAGAGAATCATTCATGATTTCCTCGATCTTCATTACTCGAGCCAATAGTTCGTTGAAATGGACCAGAATTAGGAGAAGGAAAGGAAAAGGTTGCATTTTGGTTTGATTTAGAAGAGGAGGCCATTATTTTATATTTTCAGAAGTTTATTACAGAGAAAATGAAGTAAGAAGACAGAAAAATTTGAAATGTTGTGATTATTTAACCACCAAACTGATTTTAGAGGGAAAATCAAAATTTCAAATTTTACCATTGTATGTCGACATGGGGTAGGGGCATGTCGACATTCCTTTGAAAATTTTGTTTTTCTTTATTTATTTAAATATATATGTTACTATATCTATATTCTATATCTCAGTTATAGAACAAATACCTAGTTCTCTTCTTAATTTAATAAAGGTTGATTGATTCAAGGATTTGGTCAAAATATCAGCTATTTGATTCTCAGTGTTGATAAATTCAAGATAAATAATCTCTTTACTTATATTATCTCCGAGAAAATGATGTCTGATATCAATATGTTTTGTTTTGGCTTGATGAGGAGGATTTTTGGATAAATTTATTGCACTTGTATTGTCACAATAAATTGGTGATTTTGAAATATTTAATCCAAAATCCTTTAGGGTCTGTTGCATATAGATAACTTGAGAACAAGCCAAAGCAGCAAAGATATATTCTGCTTCAGTTGTTGATAGTGAGACGGTATTTTGCTTTTTACTAAACCAGGAAACCAGAGAATGTCCTAAAAGGTGACAAGTTCCACTTGAACTTTTTCAGTCTGATTTACAACCAGCATAGTCAGAATCACAATATGAAATTAAATCAAATGAATCATTTTTAGGGTGACACAGGCCATAGTCTAAAGTGTGTTTAACATATCTTAGGATACGTTTAAAAGCTTTTAAATGGGTTTCTTTGGGTTGAGATTGGTATCTTGCATAGAGATAGACACTATGCATGTTATCAGGCATACTCGCAGTTATATAGAGTAGCAATACAATCATTCCCCTGTATAGTTTTTTATCAACATCTTTTGACATGTCTTCTTTATTTAAGGCTTCATTGGTTGCCATAGGAGTGGGTTTTCCACTCGCAGTGGTCATACCAAACTTACTAACAAGTTCCCTAACATACTTTTCTTGACTAATGAAAATACCACTATATAATTGTTTTATTTGCAATCCTAAAAGGAAAATAAGTTCACCCATATGACTCATCTCAAACTCTTTTGTCATTATTTCAGAAAACTCTTTGTTCATTTCATTGTTTGTTGATCCAAAAATTATATCATCTACATAAATATGTACTAATTGGATATCATTTTGTTTCTTTTAATAAAAAGAGTATTATCTACTTTACCAATTTCAAAATTTGATTGTAATAGGTAAGATCTTAGTCTGTCATACCAGGCTCTAGGAGCTTGTTTTAGACCATATAAAGCTTTCTTTAATTTGTAAATGTGATTTGGAAACTTTTCTTCTTCAAAAAGTTGAGGTTGTTCAACATAAACATCCTCTTTAACAAAACCATTTAAAAAGGTACTTTTGACATCCATTTGAAATAATTTGAAATTGTTGTGATTTTCGAAAGCAAGTAGAATTCTAATGGCTTCTAATCTTGCCACGGGTGCAAAGGTTTCATCATAGTCTATTCCTTCTTCTTGACAATAACCTTGCGCGACTAACCGAGCTTTATTTCTAACGACCTCACCTTGTTCATTCATTTTATTTTTATAAACCCATTTAGTTTCTATTATAGTTTTGTCCTCAGGTCTAGGAACAAGTTCCCATACATCATTTCTAGTTAATTGATTTAGTTCTTCTTGCATAGCAAGAATCCATGAATCATCCGATGGTGCTTCCTTTGGATTTTTGGGTTCAATAGTTGATATAAAGGCTACGTTACTCATCTTGTTTAATTGATTTCTAGTTTTAACAACAGATTCAATATTTCCTAGTATATTTTCTATAGGATGATCTTTCAAAAGCTTGATCCTTTTATTAGGATGAACAGTTTCGGAATTTGTTTCATTTGATTCATTATTTAAAGTAACAAAATCATCTTCACCATTTATTTGAACAAAATCTTTGAAATTTTCATCAAAAGATACATGCATTGTTTCTTTAATGGTGTTAGTTTTTAAATTGAAAACTCTGTATGCTTTACTTCAATTAGAATATCCGATAAAGATTCCTTTGTCGGATTTAGGATCAAATTTATCCAAATTGTCCTTTGTATTTAGAATAAAGCATTTAGTTCCAAAAACTTTAAAATAAGATACCTTTGGTTTCTTATTGAAAAGAAGTTCATATGGTGTTTTATTGGTTAGAGGTCTAATTAAAATCCTATTCAAAATGTAACAAGCTGTAGCGACTGCTTCAGCCCAAACATTTCTTGGTAATTTACTATCTGAAAGCATAGTTCTTGCACACTCTTGAATCATCCTATTTTTATGCTTTACCACTCCGTTTTATTCTGGAGTTCTTGAAAAAGAAAAATTATGAGTTATTCCTTTTTTATTACAGAAATTCTAAAAATTTTCACTTTCAAATTCTCCACCGTGATCACTACGAATAGTTTTGATTTTTAAAGAAAGTTGATTTTGAATTCTTTTTGCAAAAGTTTTAAATAAATCAAAAGCATCACTTTTATGTTTCAGAAAAATTGTCCATGTAAATATAGAATAATCATCTACAATTACTAAAACATATTTATTGTGATTTATTGACTGAATTTGTGATGGACCAAACAGATCTAATTGAAGTAACTCAAGAGATTTTGAAGTTGAAATCACATCTTTCAATTTAAATGAACTATTTCTAAGTTTTCCTAATTGACAAGCATCACATATACTATCTACTTTAAAATCCATTTTAGGAAGACCTCTTACTGGATCAAGTTTTGAAAGTCTAGATAAGAGTTTAAAATTCAAATGCCCAAATCTTTTATACCAAATCCAAGGGTCACTTGTATTAGTCAAAAGACATAGGTTATCATTTGAGATTTTTATACTGAGAATATAAATATTTTTCTTCCTAATTCCTTCAAATATAATATTTGATTTATTATCTTCGATGTGACATTTATCCTTTTCAAATTTAATTTTGTAGCCCTTGTCACATAGTTGACTTATGCTAAGTAAGTTGTGTTTTAGATTCCTAACTAACAGAACATCAGAAATAGAAGGAGTTTTAGAGTAACCGACATTGCCGATGCCAATTACATATCCTTTTGAATTGTCTCCAAAGTTTACCATTCCTCCATCTTCATAAGTTATGTCATTCATTATCTCCGGATTACCAGTCATGTGTCTTGAACATCCACTATCAAGTATCCATTTGTTTTTCTTGATTTGCACCATTTGTGAATTGAGTGTTGATTCTTCAAAAGCCATATAACACATCTGTTCCTGCACAACACACCAATTCGGTAGGTAACTTGATTTTGTATAATAACAATATGCAGACTTATGAGACAATGATGACTGTCACTTACAAGTTTGGATTTGATTTTGGCCCTGAGGCCCGCTTTTGTTTGAAACTTCTAGTTTGAGGGACTTCACGTTGGACAGTTTTGAACTAGTGTTAATAGAATTTCCAAAAATTGCCATTTTAAACTTTTTCAAAATTCAGATTACGATAACTTTGAAAACCAATGCTCTGATACCAAATGTAGAAAATGCAGATTATGGATCTTAATGCAGAATTAACACTAGAGGGGGGTGAATAGTGTTTAATTAATTTTATGAATCTTTTTGAAATCTTTTCAAGTTAAATCCAAACAGATGCAATTCACAAACACAGAGACAATCACAGAACTAGACACAGATGCAATAGTAAATAAAAGTAGTAAAGGAAAGAACACACTAGAATTTTATATTGGTTCAGAGTTACCCTACATCCAGTCCCACACAATTTCTTATGCAGATTTCTTTTCAAATATAATGTCGATATTACAGCCTCAATTTCAGGGCCACGAGATACACCCTCCTGTCTCCGAGTCCAAAGCAAACTCTCTTGATTTAACCAGGCTACAAGATCACCTAACTGATTTACGGGCTACAATCACACCCAATTGATTTTCGGGCCACAATCACACCATTTCCAATCAGACTTTGATAGAGATAGACTCGATACACTTCTTTGATTATAAATGATCCTATAACTCCGAATAGCACCGAGATCTTTGAGAGAGTAGCATAGAATCAAACTAGAAATGATCGAGTTTGATTCACATAGAATTTCGGTAGAGTTTTGTTAAAGCATTTGAAATATAAGAGAATATTTGAGTGGAGAAGGAGTGATGAAATGAAGAAAAACTAACTTAAAATTCGTTGAAAACAATTGGTATTTATAGGAGAACAACGGTCTGGCCCATTCGCGAAGGGTTATGACAAATAGACACTTCTTTTGAAAATTTGAATTTTAAATTCTACGACTACCATGTCGACATGGGGGGTGAGGGATGTCGACATGCCTATGTTATTTTTGAAAATAGATTTTGCTTTAAAATGATTTCTGTTTTAAAACTTGTCAAAACAATTTCTAAATTTTGTAAACCATTTTGAATATAGTTTAAACTTATAAAGAGTTTTACAAAGTAATCTTAAAATATATAATCTATAATATAAAAGTAAAACTAAAAAAAATAAATATAGATTTCTTTAAAAAATATTTAAATCAAGAGATAGTTTAAAAAAAAGAGATGATTTTGAAATTAATATGATTAAAAATAGTTTTTGAATTAAGGCTAAAATATTTAAATTGATAGAGATGACTTTAAAAAGATAATTTTGAAAAATTAAATCATTTTGGAATTACGTGGATTCCATTCCACTAGAGAAGGTCGTGGGTTCCATCCCACTAAAGAGGTCATGGGTTCCATCCCACTATTAAAGCGAGAAGGTGGATTCCATTCCACAATTAAAATCCGAATAAAGATTTTAGTGCTATTATGAAGTTTTAACATAAATCTAGACTCTATTTCTTCAATCTTGAATTCTTTAGTCTTGAATCTCTATACTCAGTTTTGAATCTTTATACTATACAGTCTTCATTCTCAGTATCTGCATATATATCCTGCATATACATATATCTCTAGACAAGAATATTAGTACTTATATTTTATAACAAGTCCTAAGGTTGTTGTCATCAAAACCATCATCTCAGGAACTAATAGAAAGCACTTATTTAAAAACAAAGGCGCAACCTCTTTGAAACCATTCTTTTTAAAGTCATAAACCTAGTCGAAAGCAGACCAAGTCGAAAGCTATTAAGTTGAAAGCAAAGCAAGCGCATTTTCATTTAAAAGCAAAGTAGCGCTTCAACCGCTTTGGGACCCCTTCTTTCGACCGAATACCTTTTGCCTTTATCCAATTCACTACGTACCAGGTATCTGATACCATGTGCATTGGATTCGATGGAGTCGGAGGTGGAGGTAAGGAGTCGGAACTTGGTGCCGAAAGCATTGAAACAGGAAAAAGCATGTAGATTTGACTTTTTAAACTATTTCTTTGTACCTAACCTGCCTTGTTTGTCAAATTATGACTGGTTTCACATTTTTCTTTTCTAAAAGTACTGCTGATTTTTAGAAATAAAGATTTGAATTATTTACAAAATACCTCTTCTCCTTTTCATAAATATATAAAACATTTAAGTCCCTTACCTTAAATAATTTTATATATCAATTAAAACACTTAGGAAAATTCTACAAAAATTCCAGAAAATCGTTTTTAATATGTTTTCTAACATAAATAAATTTTAGACCCTAAGCCAAAATAATTTGGCCGTAATTAATTTTTAACCCAAAATAACATTTTCTTCACTAGAAAATTCATATAAAATCCACATAAATTCAAGAAATTATGACAATTGAAACCCATTTCTAAATTATCATTTTCGATCTAAATCTTAATTCGCAAGGCAATTGGATGTCATATAATAGGTTTTCTAAATCAATTCTCATCATAAAATGCATATAAAATAGCCTAATTCATCAACAATTATATATACATATCCATTTATCATTCAAAACATGACAAAACAGTTACAAATACTTTCGGAATTTATCTTAAACTGAAATCAATCAAAATATGAGATGTTGTCATTATTCACCTTAGCTTTTTTGATTAAGGACGTGAGATTTGTTCTTGATTAAGAGATTGATTCTTCCTCTTGAATTCTTCTTCTTCTTTACTCTTCCTAATGGTGGCCGGCCTTAGCTTGTATTTTTGAATTGTGAAAAATAAAGTGAACGTGAATGTCGAGGAGTGAAGGGTTTAGGGTATAAGGATATGCCTTGTTCCTATTTTTCCCTTGCATATTTCCTAACCTTTTTATTCTCTTTCTATTCTTTAGTTTGCTTATTTAAAATGGCATGGTTACCCCTTATTTAATCACAAATCTCAACCCATTAATCATCTTACATTATTTTATTTTATTTAACTAATTAAATATCCTAAATAATGTTACTAAAAATATGGGGTGTTACAGACTCCCCTCCTTAAAGAATTTCGTCCTCGAAATTACGATAAGGTACGCATCAAAACAATCAAAGGTAAAACGTACCATCAAACAAATTAGGATAAGTATCTCTCATCTTGTTCTCAATCTCCCAAGTACCGTCTCTATCATCGTTGCTCCACTGGACTTTAACTAATCTGACTGTCTTGTTCCTGAGTCTCTTATCATCTCTTGTGACTATGTGAACTAGCTTTCTAACTATAGTCAAATTCGGCTCTACGACTAAGTCATCTAGCACAGTCGGTGATATAGTAGTATCCGGATCTCGAATACACATCCTTAGATGAGAAACATGAAAAATATTGTGGACTCCTACCAAACTACTTGGCAACTCTACTCTATATGCGAGTTTCCCGATCCTCTCAGTAATAGGAAATGGTCCAATGAACCGCGGTGCCAACTTCCCTGATTTTACCGAATCACACCCTTCATCGGCGACACCTTAATGAAAACATGTTCTCCAATAAAAAACTCTAAGTATTTCCATCTTTTATCTACATAACTCTTCTGCCTAGATTAAGCTTTCTTCATTCTAGCTTGAATTAACTCAACCTTTTCTGCAGCTTCTCTAACCAAATCCGGACCAAGAACCAACCTATCCCAGATCTCTAACCAACAAACTGGAGATTCACATAACCTTCCTTACAAAGCTTCAAATGGTGCCATCCATATACTAGCCTGATAAATGTTGTTATACGAAAACTTGACTAGATGTAGATGGTCTTCCCATGCCCCCCCCAAAATCTAGCACACTAGCTCATAACAAATCTTCCAAGACTTTGTTAACTCTCTCTGTTTTCCCATCAGCCTGCAGATGGTAAGCGGTACTCATCTGGAGCTTGGTACCTAAAGTATCCTGTAGACTCTTCCAGAACTCGCTAGGGAATAAAGAATCTCTATCACTCATAATACTATTAGGAATTCCGTGTCGTCTAACTACATTCTTCATAAACAACTTCGTTAACACAGGTGCCGTTCTGGTTGACTTAATTGGAATGAAATGGGCACTCTTGGTCAACCTATCCACAATGACCTATATGCTTTCATTTCCTCTATTAGACCTTGGCAACCCATCAATGAAATCGATAGAAATAGAATCCCACTTCCAGACTAGAATATCCAAATGCTAAAGCAACCCACTTGGCTTTTGATGTTCGGCTTTTACCCGTTGGCAGTTCAGACATTGCTTCACCCATAAGCCTACATCCCTCTTCATACCTTCCCAGAAGAAATTTCTCTTCATGTCCTGATACATCTTAGTTCCTCCCAGATGAATAGTGAACTTCGAACGATGGCATTCCTCTAAAACTTCCGTCCTAATGTCTCCCACATTCGGAACACACAATATTCCTTTCTTTCTCAACCACCTATTCTGGTCAAGACTAAAATCCTTCAAGTCATCGCTCTCGATTCCATCTTTCAGCTTTTTGATCCGTCAGCCAACACTGGATCCTCTAGCTGTTTAGAAGCAAACTTTTCAATCATAACTGGTCGAACTTCCAAACATAATAACAGAGTAATTTCTATACTTAAACTACTCTTAGTTCTCTACTGTAGCCTGCAAGTTACTAACGTTTCCGAATCTTTCCACTCTGCTTTCATCGCTAGCACCACATTCTGATGTTTTCTGCTAAGTGCATCTGCAATCTTGTTGCCTTTCCCCAGTGTGTACTCAATACCAAAATCATAAGCAGCTAAGAATTCTAACCACCTCTGCTGTCTCATGTTCAGCTCCTTTTGAGAGAACAAATACTTCAACGGCTTATGATCTGTACCTTTCTCCCAAAAGATAATGTCTTCGCACCTTCAGCACAGAAACCACCATAGCTAACTTCAAGTCATGGGTTGGGTATCTGACTTCATGCGGTCTAAGCTTTTAAGAAGCATAGGCAATTACTCTACCCCTCTACATTAACGCAGCTCCTAACCCAGTCCCACATGCATCCGTGTACACCACCAAATTCTGATTCCCTTCTGGAACAACTAAATAGGTGCATTAGTCAATAAGCGTTTCAGCTTTTGGAATGCCTCCTCACACTTATCGGTCCAAACGAACTTCATATCTTTTCGAGTCAGCTTGGTCATTGGTGCCGCTATCCGTGAAAATCCCTTAATAAACCTCCAATAGTAACCAGCTAATCCCAGAAAACTTCTTATCTCAGTCACCGTTTCTGGTCTCTTCCAACTATTCACAGCCTCGATCTTAGCTGGATCCACTGATAACCCATTCTCTGAAACTACATCGCCAAGAAACTTCACTTCTTTCTTCCAGAAATGACATTTTGAGAACTTCGCCTTTAGCTGATGTTGCCTCGGCGTTTCAAGCGCTACTCTAAGATGAACTTCATGCTCTCTTTCATCCTTAGAGTACACCAAAACATCATCTATGAAAACCAATACAAACCTATCTAGGTGCTCTAGGAAAATCTGGTTCATCAAATCCACAAAGAAAGCTGGCGCATTAGTCAGCCCGAACGGCATCACTAACCATTTATATGATCCATATCTGGTACTAAACGCTGTCAAAGAAATACTATCCTCAGCCACTCTAAGCTGATGGAAACCTGTCGCTAAATCTAACTGCAAAAATATCTTGGATCCACTCAACTGATCGAACAAATCGTCAATCCTAGGCAATGGATATCAACTCTTTATCGTTTTATCATTCAACTTATGATAATCGATACATAACCTTAATGATCCATCCAGCTTCTTAGCAAACACTAGGTCTGATGAAATTCTTGCCTTCCAAATCCACAAACTGCACCTTCAGCTCCCTCATTTCGGTAGGTGTCATCCTGCTTGTCGGTCTACTAACCGGTTCTGCTCCAGGCACCAAATCTATTTGAAACTCAATGGTCCGGTTCGATAGCAATCCTACTATGGGTTCAAAAATATCCTCGAATTATCTAACCAAAAAAACTCGATTCAGCTCGTTTTCTATTTCCACAACAACCAACAAAGCACTTACCTCACAACTAGGGTTTTCTACAGTATATACAATCCGCTCCCTCCAATCTGGGTGTCAAAGCGATTTTTTCCCATCATGGCAAAATATCCTAGCATCGTATTTACTTAACCAATCCATACCGAAAATAATTTCGAATCCCACGAAATCAAACACATGCAAACTGCAAACAAAAGTATGATCTAACAAGTCAAATTTTAGGTGGTCACATCTCATCCCAAGTGTTGCATACCCTCCTATCAGATTTGCAACCCTTAAGGAAGTAACTAGGTATGAGGGTTCTAGGTTAAGCTTATCTACCAAACAAAAAGATATAAAAGAATGTGATGCACGAGTATCAAACAGAACACTAACTGCCATACCAAGAATCATAAGCGTACCTCCCAACACTGCTTTTCCCTTTTCCTCTGCTGTGGGTCTCTAGGTAGCTAGCTTCAATGAATATACTTTGCCTTTTCCATCCTCAGCAGGCTCCTTGCATTGGCTCTTGTAACGACCCATCTGATCGTAGTTAAAGCATTTGACATTCTTCTTCCTAGTCACTTTCTTTGACTCTCCAGAACGACATTCATTCGCATAATGCCCTTTCTTGTCACACTTAAAACAGACAATTTCTGACTTTCCCTTCTTCACGGCTCCACCCTTCTTGGCTACCTTCTTAGGAAAGAACATCCTTTTCCGACTCTACCATACCTGTACCTCCTTCGCCTTATTCTTCTCCACCGAAGCAATAATTTCCTCATGTCTTAGAGCCATCTCTACCACAACATCACAAGGATCCCTGATATGAGGTAATGTAGCCCTGGCCAATTCAAGTTTCAACCCCATAATGAACTTCTTGTTTCTCTTAATCACAGATCCACAGTGGCATGACCATATCTTGCTAACTCCTCAAATCTTGTAGCATACTCTAACACAGTCATCTCTCCCTACTCTAACTCAGCAAACTTTCTGAGCAAGGTAGACTTTGCCATCACAGACATGAATCTCTCCTCGAACCTCCTCTTAAACTCAGCCCATGTCATGGTTCCTTCATCCACTCCAGCTGTGTAACATCCCTTATCTAGAGGCCCAAAGAAATCGCTACAAATGCTACAGTCATCCATAGTATTAACTTTCGACAACTAAATACAGCTATGTTATTGGTATTTATAATATCAAAAGCAAATTAATATGAAACAAAATCACAGATTCAAAAACAATATTTTTCTAATTACATTTCAAGACACATGTTTCACATTCAAATTTCATAATCCCATCGCTTTCCCAGGTTCAGATAAAATATAGTTATTACAATATTACGCCAAGGCGACATATGACGATGCCCCCTTAGTTGACTAGAGTACTATATATATAATATAGTGGAATCAATCCAAAATATATCAGCAACTGCTAATTAGCTATCTGTCAGCCACCTGCTCATCTTCGTAAGCTTTATTCGCCAACCTACTAAAACCAGTAAACCTCAACCCTCAGCCTACTCAAATCAATTTTTGAGCACCCGAGAGTTTGAGAAAAATAAACTTCGAGTTAGACATAAAGCCTGTTGTGAATAATACTATACATCTCGATTATCTGATATTAAGTGAGACCACGCCGCTTAGCAGAACAGGTTTCCCCTCACTAATATCCCTTTTTTAAAACATATCATTTGCAAATTATAATCTTGCAACCAAAATTGGTTAAATCTGCAAAGCAATATCATGTAAAAGCACATTTCAATTATCATATTTACTATCTGTCCATATACTGTAGTTTTGTTTAGCTAACTACTGACCCTTGGCTGACTCGGGCCTACCAGGACACATAAAAACCTAACAACTGTTAGATACTCCTCTTCCAAACGATCTGTCCTTACTTATTTCTCCAGGTCTATCTGATCCTAATAGTTTTGCAGGCTTACCAATAACTTGTCTTTCCTTTTTGGATTCCTTTCTGTGCGTAACATAATTTTAGTCTCACTTCTAACAAAACCCTACACACTGGAATTTTGAACTAAATTAGCTAGGGGCTAATAGCTAATTAGTATATGCGACCCTACACAAGTTCCATTTGGTATTCTAATCTGAGTCATTTTCTTAGGGTTAACTACCCTTTAAATTTTTTCCTTGAAAACCTTTTCAAAATGATTTAAACCTTTAAATCATACATATACTAGAAAAATATACTCTTTGCTTTACTCTAAACTATTTGCCATGTTATATATACTTTACCCAAGTTAATGTTGATAAAATTATTAAGGATTTTCCCATCCTTCCAAAATATGTTAAAACCCTTTTTAACTTAAAAACACTTAAACTATATTGCCAAAACAACTCATTCGAAACCTTTGTTTAAAACCTTTAAACAACTCTTTTGAAACCATTGAAAGAACCCCTTTCGAAACCTTTGAAAGTACTCCTTTAAATACAAGCAAAACCTTAGGCCAAAGGCCAAAACATACTTTTTGAAATAATACCTTTCGAAACCATTCATCTTTATCCTTTCGAAAGCATTGAAAAACATCTCCTTCAAAAGCTTTAAACCCTTAGACATCCTCTTTATAACACTTTAACATTGCCTTTCGAAGCCATTGGAAAACCTTTCCTTTTAGACCTTTCGAAACCATTGGAAAATCTTTCGAATGGATTAAAACATTTAAGTCGAAAGCATCACTTTCGAAAGCATTCCTAAGTAAAGAAGTGATGGTGTTGAAACCATCCCTTCGAAAACATTGGAGAAGCGACTTGGTTTTAAGAATAAGGTAACCCTTTCGAAACCAATCAGGGTCAAAAGGTAAAAACGATAGTTAGGGACTTTGACTTAGTCGAAAGTAGTTATTTAAAAATATAGGCGCAACCTCTTTAAAACCATTCTTTTTAAATTCATTAACCGAGTCGAAAGCAAACCAAGTCAAAAGCTATTCGGTCGAAAGCAAAGCAGGCGCATTTTCATTTAAAAGCAAAGTAGCGCTTTAACCCTTTTGGAACCCCTGGTTTCGACCTAATACCTTTCGCCTTTGTCCAATTCACTAGTACCAGGTATCTGATACCATGTGCATTAGTTTCGATGGAGTCGGAGGCGAAGGTAAGGAGTCGGAACCTGTGCCGAAAGCATTGAAACAGGAAAAACCATGTAGATTTGACTTTTTAAACTATTTCTTTGTACCTAACCTGCCTTGTTTGTCAAATTATGATTGGTTGTATATTTTTCTTTTTTAAAAGTACCGTCGATTTTCAGAAGTAAAGATTTTTATTATTTTCAAAATACCACTTCTCCTTTTTATAAATATATAAACATTTAAGTCCCATACCTTAAATAATTTTATATATCCATTAAAACACTTAGGAAAATTCTATAAAAATTCTAGAAAACCATTTTTAATATGTTTTCTAACATATATAAATTTCAGACCCTAAGCCAATATAATTTGGCCGTAATTGATTTTAAACACAAATTAGCATATTCTTCACTAGGAAATTCATATAAAATCCACATTATTTTAGAAAATTATGAAAATTGATACCCATTTCTAATTATCATTTCTGATCTAAATCTAAATTCGCAAGGCAATTGGATGTCATATGGTAGGGTTTTTATATCAAAACATATCATAAAATCTATGTGAATTAGCATAAATCATCAACAACATAAAGATATACATTTTATCATCCAAAACATGGCAACATTTGCAAATAATTTGGATTTCATACAAAAAAACTGTAAATCAATCAAAATATGAGATGTAGTCATTATTCACCTTAACTTTTTGATTAAGGATGTGAGATTTGTTCTTGATTAAGTGATTTGATTCTTCCACTTGAATTCTTCTTCTTCTTTACTCTTCCTAATGGTCGCCAGCCTTAGCTTGTATTTTTGAATTGTGAAAAATGAAGTGAACGTGAATGTTGAGGGGTGAAGGGTTTAGGGTATAAGGATATGCCTTGTTCCTATTTTGCCCTTGATATTTCCTAACCTTTTTATTCTCTTTCTATTCTTTAGTTCACTTATTTAACATGACATGGCTACCCTTTATTTAATCACAAATCTCAATCCATTAATCAACTTACATTATTTTATTTTATTTAACTAATTAAATATTCTAAATAATGTTACTAAAAATATGGGGTGTTACAGAACAATCGGCATAAACTAGTGTTCTGTACAAAATGTATAATTTTACCAATCACAGGAACATTGTTCTAACCCCCTCCTCATTATAACCCACCTGATAGTTAGAAGGACATGGATTGGTGCTTGGCGTGTTCGGTGTTGACAAGGACACTTGACTTTGGAATTGTCAAACCTTCAATAATTTACGTGATTTATTATATTTTATTATTCCGTTGTAAGTTATATCATTAGAGCTCTGATATGCATTCTTTTGCTTTATTTGCAAGATACCAAACCAATGATCCATACTTTGTTGGACTTAGGTTTTCAATTTAGCGAAAATTGAGGCCCATTGAGGTGCAGGTTGTTACAAAGCCTACTTTTAAAGAAGTAAGTCTTTGGAGTAAAAAGACTATAAGAAGGGGAAATTATTTTGCTAAGCAATTTTTGAATTTTTGAATGTGTTGAAAAAAATTGTGTTCGAATGCTTTTGAAATTTTTGTTAAATGCTTTTGAGAAGTAGAGTTCAAATGTTTTTGGAAGGTTTTGCAATAGAAATAAAAATGAAAATAAAAACAGAATAAATATATAAAATAAAATAAAATATGGCGTTTAAATGATTTTGGGAATTTGATTCTTCAAACTGTTTTGCAAATTCTGTTGGAAAACATGTTTAAATGTTTTCATTTGAAATGAGAAAATTTTAGAATTTCAATCGCCACATTCTACCATAAGTGGGGTTTCTAAGATAAAGGTTTCGGATTAGGTACTTGATGATTGTGAAATTTTAGTTTTAAGAATGGTGAGGACTAACCCAAAATATTTTTATATGGAGTAGATAGGGACCAACTTAGGTAAGACAGGTTAAAGGCTTTAGGATATGAATAGAATAGTAGTAGTAGGTACAACCTGATCTGGAAATTTGAAATCGGTCCCAAATATTTAATTACAGAATGTTGGTAAAGTTATAAGATATTCCAGACCTATAATTGGATTGTAAATTAAGTTGCACTAGTTGACTTGGAGTGTATTTTCTATATTTTGATTTATTGGAGCAAGTTCTATGTAATTTCCATAAATTATCCAATTCGAAAATATGTATAAAAGCATGTCGTTTGAATTAACAAGTGATATACCAAAAGGGAAAGAGCTGTGTAAGATATGAATATTCTTCCGTAGTTTACACTATCCATTTCAATAAAATAAAAGAAATAATTCCTTGTAATTTCAAATGAAGTAAAGATCTCACTTTTGATTAATTCGTGGAAAATTATAGCGGTAATCCTTGTTGGAGGGATAGCTCTGATAAATTAAAGTGTGGAAACTAATGTTCTAGTTTTGAAATTTGTAATTAGAAATAAGATACACACACACATGTATAACCGTGCTTAACGTACAAAAATAAAAATACATAAATAGCGTAATTTACAACAGTACACGTATTAGTTATCAACAATGTAGTAATTATAGGACTATGATTTATAGACATTAATTACTGATTTAATGGGCAATAAATTTGTAATTAATAGAGAATTAAAAGGAACTAAATAAGGATATATTAAGGAATCTTATATGGTATTTATAGAGGAATTGAATAGGAATAATTGATGGATTTTAAAACTGATAAATATATTAAAGGGATTAAATGAAGATTGGTTAAAGATTATCAATTTTGACATTAATGACCAATTATTATGGATGATAGACATTTATTAGAAACTAAGAAGGACAATTAAGGAAGGTGGGTGATGGTGGAACGACATTCTAGGAATGTCCATCTTAATTTAGTAAGGAATATTAAAACCCAACATCATTAACACCTATTGATGATAAATGGCAGCTTCTAGTAAAATTTTCTTTTAGATTTTTTGGGTTGTGATTGCCAGTTGTCTCCTTTAAGTTATTGGAAAAGCATAAGATATGGCATAAGGTATGTTCTTATTTTATCACTACGATGATTTTATGGATGAGATTAGATCGTTGGATATCTATATATATATATATATATATATATATATTGAGAAACAACGTAAATAAGAAAATTTCATAAAGACACTTAACTAGCGATGAACTATAGGTAATATTGGAAGTTAATGAGGAAATTAGATTAGTAACTTGGAATAAAGAATGCTTCAATCTCAAAACTTTAGGATTTTGGAAAAAAAATTGCTTGCGGAGTGTCACCATTCAAGGATAACCATTCATCCCAAAGGAGGTAAGATGTACAAGGATATAAAGAGAATTTTCTATTAGCCATGGATGGATAAAAGGGTTCCTGAATTTGTTTCTAAGTGTATGATGTGCCAAAGTATAAAGGCCGAGCAAGAGAAGCCCGTAGGATTGTTATTACCATTAGAGATTTCAACTTGGAAATGAGAGCATTTGTCAGTGGACTTTTTATATGGGTTGCCTAGGAGCCAACGAGGGGTGAAGCAAATTGGTCATAGTAGATAGGCTCACTAAAAGCATTCATTTTATTCTCGTTAGAAGTAATAGGACCGTAGCATCTTTAGCACAGATTTATATCAAGGAGACAACTTCGGGAACTTCATTGAATCTTTTAGCATTACTTACCATCCATAGACCGATGGTCAAACCGAAAGGGCAAATAGGATCTTGGAGGATTTGTTGAGAGCTTGCATCATGGACTTTGGAGGACATTGGAAGCAGCATTTACCTTTAGTAGAATTTGCATGTAACAATAGTCGCCAAGCGATGATTGGTATGGCCCCCTTTGAAGCGTTTTATGGAAGGCCATGAAAATTGCCAAATTGCAGATGGGAAACCACCGACAAAATCCTACTTGGACAAGATTTAATTCACGAGACTTTGGAAAAGGTAGAGTTGATTAGGCAGCGTATGAAGGCAGCGCAAGACTATCAGAAATCCTACATGGACAAGAGAAAAGATTTGGAGTTCGAGGTTGGAGACATAGTGTTTGTTAAAGTTTCCCCTCTTAGGAAAGTCATGAGAATTGGGAAATCAGAAAAGTTGGCACCAAATTTTGTTGGACCTTTCCGAATTTTGAAAAGAATATGAAAACTTGCTTACCATGTGGAGCTATTGAATAAATTGGCAAGAGTCTATGATGTTTTTTACGTTTCATGCTTGAGAAAATGCCTTCACAGTACAACCACTGTAGTAGAGCCTAATCAATTAGTGGACATTGAGACAGAGCTAATAGCATCTCGTGCCACTACACACATTATGGAGTACGGATCTAGAAAGCTCCTCCACAAAGAAATTAGGCTGGTTCAAGTACAATGAGGAGAAATCCTGCAGAAAGCATGAGTACTTCTCGCCCTGAGCTTTTCACTGGTAAACATTTCTCTCCAAAATCAGGTTTTGGTTGCATCGTGGTTGCTAGATTGGATGGTAGGATATGATTGCCACACTTTTCACTGTCACTCTTACACTTATATAGAAAACTTTTTGCACATTTAGGATGTTGCATACATGCCTATATGTCATGACACTTGCGTTCACGCTAGGATTGAGCTTACATTTAGTATATCTGCATACATAATCACATTGCACTTTAGGGTTAGTAGATGTTGTGTTGATAACTTGATTGTATAACATGCATGCTTAGTGCGCATTACGTTATCTGTTTCCTAGGGATTTCGGGGACGAGATTCTTTTTAAGAGGGGAGAATGTAATACTTTGTAAAATTAATAAGAAATAAATAAATTAATTGAATAAGATAGGTCTAAAAGTGGAAATTTTCTAAAAATCACAATTTGACCATGAAATTATGTCATTACATTCATGGTGATTTTTAGATCAATTTCTATATATAATTTTTTGAAAATGAAGCTCAAAAGAAAAAGTTATGAACGTTTGAAGTTTTTGGATTGAAAATAATTTTAATGGAATTCAAATTCAAATAAATTTCCTAAATTTGAAATTTAAAAAGTAACAGAAATTAGACTTGGGGTAGTTAAAATTAACGTTAACGTTAAAAGAATTAAGATATTAAATAAAACAATCAATGTCACAATCAAAACATTCCCAAAATAAAGCTACTGGTCTACCATTACCATGGGCTAGTCACCGCCAGCGGTCGACCGGTAAGGTAGGAGGGGTAGACCGATCAACAATGGGTGGCGGTTGGGGTTTTCTACGTACGAACGATCCGGATTTTATTATTTTTAACTGACTTAAATCTTACGGTTCTGGTGCATTCTAAGCATTATAAATAAGAGCCTAGCCCGCTCAATTTTATCCTCAAATTATTATGGAAACCAAGTGAAGCTTTATTAATCTCTCTCTCCAAAGATTTAGAAAATTATTTAAGGTTTCTAGTAAGAAATTTAAGATGATTATTATTTAATTTATAATTCTATTCTCCTCCAACCTCAAAATTTTTGAATCTAATTCATATACAAACCCCTTATTGTATATTTCTAAAAAGGGAGATCTAAAAGAGATTATAGAAAGCGTAACCAATCCAAAAGAGGAAGAGCTAAGGACCTGTTGTGAGTGCAAATCTTAGTCTTTTTTATTTTAGTATATGTATAATATAATTTGGATTTGATATATGCCTTAGAGAATTTTGGCTTAGAAAACATCACATTATAACCCTCAAAATTCCCCCAAAGCAAAATGTCAATTCTTATGTTAGAATCTTAAATATTTTATATCAAAATAATGAAATTTGTGTAGATGATGCAGTTTTATTGTTTTATATTTTATTCCACTTCTTATCTTTTTATTTGGATTTGATTAAGGATTTTGAAAAGAATAGAATAGGAAATGGTGTGTCAGGTATGAATTCTTTTACTCGTAATTTGTGTTGCCTATTTCCGGAATTTAAATAGAAATTCCCTTTTTCTAATTTCATGCAAAAAGAAGTTGAATAGAGCGTAAACGTATTTGAATTGCAAGTTTCTATTATTGATTGATTCTGCTATTTTAGTATAAAATAAATTGAGTATGGATTCTATTTTATACAAGTCTGTTAATTGAATTGTGGATATTGGATTTATGGTATATTTGTTAATTTGGAATTGAACTTGTATAAATTTAAAGTTTTGACATTTAAACATTGTTTAGGGTGCAATCTTCGCATGCTTAGAAATATTTTAGGTGCGCGTGCTGGTGTGTGTGTCTCTCTATATAAAAGCGTAAATAATGTATAATTACGTGTTAATTACATAGTTGATAGGATATTTTCTTTATTTATCTACTTGTGTTATTTTATTTATTTCTGATGTACCCCTTAAATGATGTTGTAACTTTGGAATATTGTACTATGGATAGTTGACAGTTGTTTATGTTATCGTGTTATGTTTTTGTGACAAAATTTTAAATAAAATGGGTATTGTTTTGATATTATATTTTTTCCTTTCGCTACGAGTTTCTAAATGTATAGATAAATAGCTCTATGTATTATTCTTTATACCAACCAACATCCAAATTTGGAAAGGATCTAAGTTTCGATAGGCCTTTTCTCGGTCGAAATTTAGGCCTGTTTCGAGGCGAGTTGTTACAGTTTGCTTCTTTGGTGTGGATGATAAGCGATTTTCCTACATATGGGATGCTTTTTGGATGGAGCACTAGTGGAAAATGTGCTTGTCCTGTTTGCATGGATTGGACAGAATCATTTAGACTTACACATGATGGCAAACAATGTTGGAAGGATTGACATCGTCGTTTTTTACACGTAAACAATTGCTTTAGATTTGATAAAAAAACATATGAAATACAACTATCACTTTAGAGCCACCTTTTGTTCTAAGTAGCGAAGAAATGTACGAGCTTGTACAAGATTGTCCCAAACTACACGAAATAGGAAACGAGCCCAAAATTCCTAGTAAGGAGAGTATCGCAATTTGTGTAAACAAAGAATATTTTGAGAGTCTGCATAATGGAAAAATCATAAACTTTGACAAAATACAAGCGTAATGCATAATGAGAAAAAATATGTTCGAGAACTTCTTTAACATGTTAATAAACATGAAAGAAAAAAAAGATGATTTGTGTTAGACTGTAATCATCCTGAGCTTATAATTGATATCGAACGACCAAATTTCAAACGTCTTGCTTTGTTACAAGTTGGAAAATAAGCATGGACAAAAATAATTAGAGTGGGTTCAAAATTTGAGGTTTCCAAATGAAATTGCTTCTAACATGAGAAGATGTGTTGATATGAAGAATATTCAACTATCGGGTATAAAGAGTCACGATTGTCATCTATTTTAGAGGCCCTTTTCCCAATAGTATTTCATGAGATTTTGTCGCCGAAGGTGTGGATGCATGTTACTTAGCTGAGTTTGTTTTAAAAAAAGTTATGCTCAACCACACTTGATAAAAGTAATTTGAAAAAATTAAAAAGGGACATACCCAAATTATTGTGTAAATTGGAGAAAATATTTCCTCCTAGAGTATTCAACTACATGGAACATTTACCCGTACATGTACCAACCAAAGCTTGAATGCAAGGTCCGGTGCACTACAGATGGATGTATCCTTTTGAGAGGTACATAAAATAAAATTCAGAGTTATATATTCTTTTATGAAATGAACATAGTAAATGTATATTTGATAACTTTTTGATATGAAAGTATTTTGGTCACGTTGAAAAATGTGAAACAAAAAGCACGCGTTGAAGATTCAGTATGTCAAGCATATATTATTGAAGAAGCGTCCACATTTTTTAGTTATTATTTCAAAGACTATGTTAAGCTGAATTCTAACATCGATCCTTGTAATGATGATGCCATAGATGAGTCATCTAAAATTTTTCTTTTCATTTTTCATAAACGTGGACGTCCTTCGGTTCAATAGAAGGATGGAAGTTTTCAAACACTTAAAGTGTTTATTATAACTAGAACAATGGTGCTTTTTAATTATGGAAAATTATCAGATCTTATTAGGTAAAGCTATATTTGTTTATTTACAGTCAATACCATGTTATATAGCATAATCAAGTTTATCTTAACAACATCAGTTGTTTAACAGTCAAGTTGAACAACAAAATTCAAGGGTTCAACCTAGTAAAGGATTTGAGGCTTGGTTTTAGAAATATGTTAGCACATATAATTATTGAATAAACTTAGTATGAAACAGTTTAATTATTATGTATATTAATGTGAATTACTTTAATGTAATAGGTTATCGATAATGAAATCAGTAATATTTGTTATATAACTCGTGCATTTGGTCCACTGACGAAATACAGAAAATACCTAATCATGTACGTAAATGGCTTTAAATTTCACATAAATTAGTTTGGAGCTTGTAAAACAACTTATAATAGTGGGCTATGTGCTAAAGGCAATGAACATGGTGATGATTTACAAGATTATTATAAAGTGTTACAGGAAATAATTGAACTCGCATATTCTGCAATACCGGAGATTAAAACATTTTTATTAGGATGCGATTGGTTTGATACTACTCCTAATTTAGGAGTACGACATATGCATAAAGATTTTCTCTTGTTGAGGTAAACCATAAAAAGCAATATAAATGAAACGATCCATTTGTGCTAACGATGCAAGCAATATAAATTTATTATGTGCTTGATCCTGTCATGAACAACACCAAGGATGACTGGTAGGCTGTCGTTAAAACAAAACCTAGATGGTCATTCAATAGCAAAATGCTCATAACCGAGGATCAACTCTACCAAAATGATCCGAAGGACAATGAAATACTCCCAACAATAGAAGACGCTGATGATATGGACCACTTAACAATGAAGTATTTGACGAAGTTGAATTAGATGTAGATGTCGAGGTTGATGATTGTGATGATGATGTTGAAGTAAATGAACATGAATATGATGATGGTATTGTAAATCATGATATTGATAATGATGTTGAAAATTGGTAGCTTATGTATAATTTATTGAAACGGTCTTTATGTATGCACGTTATTTTCATTTTTCTCTGTTTGTCATGCTAAGTAAACGTACATTTTTTTTATTTTAAGCTTATACACATTGATTTTGTTAGATCGTATGCTTCCATATAATCATCTTCATATTATAGTTGGTTGATAATCAACCAATTTTTACAAGGATGGTGAATGAAAAAATCGATTGATTATCAACCGACTATAATATGAAGATGGAGTTATCATTCTTTATTATACTGTATACATGTGTACATGTATTATTATAACAGATATGTCTAGTCGATGCCGCCGACACAGCTATGGTGACTCATCATCATCAGGTCAGGATGGCTCCACTCATTAGAGCATGATGACATTGATGCACATATGATGTCTCCATTTATTCAGAGTGTCGATTCTCTAACTGATGCTACTAGTCCATCCACTCGTGTATTTGAGACAGACACTTCCACCTCCATCCACCAACTTGATATCTTCCAAAGAGAACGAGGATCGGGGTGGGTAGATACGTACACACTTACACTCACATACAGATACACACAAACACATACATATATACACTCACAGACACATACGCATACATGCCTATACACTCACATACACATACACATACATCCATATACACTTACTCACATACACATACATCCATATACACTCACACACATACACATAGATACAAATACACATGTATACAGCAACTAACTAATTAAATATGCACACATATATTATATATGTATATGTATGATTTCACTAGTGGTGCCACATCCGGGGCCAGGATTGCTTGCATGGATCGTGACTTTTTGGCCTACATTTAATAACATTCTCGATGCAACGAAGAAAGTCATGTTCGAAGAATTTACGGTAAAATAATTTTATTGCACAACATAATGTATAAATATGTGTATAATTTTTTTCATATATTCAGTTTGCATTTACAAAGAAAATTCTCTTATAAAGAGGGCGTTCATAAAGATCTAGTGAGATGGGCATGGAAGGCCGCGGCATCCGAAAAATGCCGCAAGTGAACGTATGGTGTGCGTAGGAATGGCAAGATGCATCTATCCCTTGCCTAGGAGGTATACGAGAAGTTCTTGCATATGACATTAAGGGCGGATTGTTAAGCCAACCACGACAATATTCCGAGGGTACGTAATAGTCTAAACATTCATTATATACATATAAGTATATATTTATCCCCAACACACACACACATATATAGCATACTATATATATGTATACATTAGTTTTAAATCCCAAGAACCACATGTATATAAATGTATTTTATATGAATGCTCAATATAATTATTTAACTTAGTCCTCATTTTGTAGTAGATGTTAAAAATTGTCGCTTTAAAAATTAATTAAGTTTGAGTTAAAATATATAAGTTAAGTCACTCAATAAATTAAACGTATATATAATTAAGTTAAATTATATATTTTGTTTCAATAAATTGAACAAGAGTTTATTCGAGTAAAATATAGTTTTTTTTATATCACATAATAAATTAAATAAATATATGAGCTAAATCACTTAATAAATTAAACAAATATATATATGTTATATATATAATTGAGTCAAATTATAAATTTTGTTCCAATAAATTAAAAAAGAGTAAGTTTGTATAAGTTAAATCACTTAATAATTAAATACTTGTGAAACAATATATATATATATATATATTATTTCAATAAATTAAAGAAGAGTATATTTGAGTTAAAATATAGAATTTTTTAAATCACATAATAAATTTAAAAAAAAAATATAAGTCATATCACTCAACAAATTAAATAAATGTACATATAATGGAGTTAAACTATAATTTTTGTTTCAATGGATTAAACAAGAGTATGTTTGATAAGTTAATTCACTCGATAAATTAAATATTTATATACACATATATATGAATAAGTTAAATTATAGATTTTGATTTAATAAATTATACAAGAGTTTATTCGAGTTAAAATATCTTTTTTTTAAATCACCTAATAAATTAAACAAATATAAGTTAAATCACTTAATAAATTAAGCAAATATATGGTTAACTTAATTTATAACTTTTTCTTTTCAACAAATACAGCAGTTTAAATAAAATATTACTCATTATTAACAGATAATTTTGGTTAATGTAGATATAGCTGCTCATTTAATGTTGGCATGGAAGAAAAAAACCGACAATTGAAGTCACATGTCGGCTTGCTAGAGAAGAAGCTCAGATTTCTTATGGATGCATTTTTCCGACGCATCCTAAATGAGGGCATTTTTGCTAAGGATGGTGATGGTGGTTGGGGTTTTGCGAGTAGGTAGTATTTGTAATTGTAGGATAGTTCATTTCGTGTTTTGCATTGTTTGGATATTTTGGGTGTTGGACATTTTGTGTTGATTGTACGATCATATACATTTGAGCATTGACATTTTTATTGGTAGATTTGTATATATGTACGTAGATATTTGTGTTGGTTGTATGGTTTGTATGATTATATACATTTGTGTTTGTTGTATAGCTTGGTGGTATATGATATTATAATGTTGACTAATATTTATGATATTATGATGTTGGCAATATGGTTATTATAGAAATTTAGCGGTATGTGATAGTATAGTATAAGAATTTGTGGGTTCAGTATCTTATGTTAGGGTGATTATATATCGTATATATTTGAAAGTGTGATTGAGGTGAGAAATGATGCACATATGTTTCAGCTAGGATCTCGGTAGGGCGTCGACCGGGTGTTGGAAAATCCATCTTTTACATTTTAATTAGGCGTCACGATGGCATCGGCATGGGGTCGGCAAATCAGATTTTCACAGTCCAATGTGTGGTCAGCAAGGCGTCACAATGGCATCCGGCTGTAGATGTCGACTTGGCGTCGGTATATGTCGTTAAGATGGCGTCGATAACAACACCACGTCGTGCGTCTTTAACATCCTATTAGGCATCTGCATGGCATTGGAAAATCATTTACTAACGCCTCACCGACACCTCTATGGCGTCGATAAATTAGCTTGTTTTTATAATGTTAGTCGATGTTATAATAAAACCTAGGGTTTCTAGTTAGTGGAGGTCGAAACTACATGGTGAAGGCAGTTAATGGGCGGAGGTTGGTGATGGTGTAAACGACAACGACACTGGGAGTAGCGACGACTGATATGGCAGCAACATAAGAGAGCGTCTACAAGGGTAACGATGGAAGAAAGTGCGATAAGGAGGGCAATGGGTTGGGAAATGTGATTATAGAGAATATATTTACATACTTTTGACTAATTTCCAAAGTTGGTACCTTACCAACTAAAAAACTTTACAAGTCTGTTCTTTAAACAAAATAACCTAATAAATAATAGTAAAATAAAGTAGTTAATCACCTCCTTTTAATTTTCTCATTTTATTTAGCATTAATGGGAGCCACTCTACATTATTATTCAAATTGTCTATTTTTATAACCCCTTCATCGATATTTTAACTTAATCTATCAACATCTTTAAAATTCTCAACTTTTTTGTTTATAATCATAATCAATATTTCATTTATGTTCTTCGCATTGGTAAACTTACAAATTACTTAAACAATCAAAAATACAAACTTTTGAATTATCAACCATTCATCTTAATATAAATATTACTTATCAATTAACATATTCAAATTTTATTTAGTTTCTCAAATTAAATCGATTAATTTGAATTTTAAATAAATAAAGTCAACGTAGCTAATATTTTTTTATATTTATGAAATAACTTTTCTATACAAAAGAACTTTCATATTTTTTTTAAATATAAGCGTTTGCGACGCACTTTTTACACCCTGACACATACTGATATTCACAAGTAAAGTGAAAGTACAACAAAGAAGATTAAAAAAAATGACCGGTTGCACCTTAAATAGGATGGTGAATTCATCCTTCTTTTATCTAATAAGTCACTCGATTGATTAGAAATAACATCAGTTGATTAATTAGTCAGTAATAATGAAATCGAGATCGGCAGCTTAGTAATGATGAAATGAAAATGTGGCCATCAAAAGCTTGAGGGCCTTCTTTTAGTAATAATTTAATGGGCTTAAGCCTAGTTGATTAATTAAATAGCTTCCTATGCGGTCTTTTAACTATGCGATGCCTGTGTTCTTAAAATCATTCTGAATCCAAAGGATTATAGGCCGTAAAATGATTTAGGCAGCGTCCGTAGTAAATTTTTAGTTTTTAGTCCGTTAACATTGATGACCTCCAACGGGCTCCTCTTTTTCCTCAATCCTCCCCGTCTATATAATACACCTCCTTCCTCTTCGACATCCACACTTTCAAACTTCCCATTCAGTTTTTTTTCTTCCGCCGATCAGAAAGACTATTCAGATATGCTTTTATATTTATGTTTATACTTTTTTCCTACCCATGTTCTATACTTTTTTATAATTTTTTCAATTCAGAATGTTAACCTGAAAGGCTCTACGTCAATGGACGTCCGATGCTATTCACATTATGCTGAAATGTGTTGTAGAAGCATATAGCAGAAAAATTAACCCAAACTGCATATAACATTTCGAGAATTGAACCGATAGATGAAGTCAAAATCCGACATAAATACGATAGTCTTAGAAGAGATTGGGTTAAATGAAAAAGTTTGTGCAACAAAACTGGTGCTAGCTAGAATGAACATAGACAAACTGTTACTGACAACGAGGAATGGTGGAGTGATCGTGTAAAGGTATTTTTCATATATGTATTTTTTGTTTGTAATCTTTTATTAATTTTTTTACTTGTAGGGATTTGGACCAGGCGTTATGAAATATAGAAGAAGTCCATTTGAGAATTTGAAGTTGATGCAACAACTGTTATAAGGGACTAATGCAACTAGAAAAATAACCTATACGCCTGCTGCTATTCAAGAAGTACCACAACAAAGCACTCCTCCTTCTAAATAAACCCAGTTTACCAGAATATGGGGTTTTGAACGGTTTTTTAATCAATTGAATGACACGCAAGGTAGACAAATTCCAAATTTGAATTCACCAACTAATCCTCTATTACAACAAACTCCATTGCAACAAGCTTCATTCCAACAACCTCAAGTCATTGGTTCATCTTCCGATGCACGTATTAAGTCGAGAAGACATCATGGAGAAGCTGATGAGAAGATGTACGATATCATTGATGTAATTCACGAGAGACAGATGAAAAAAATCTCATTCGAATTCAGACAGTCCAAACACACACAACGTAGACTTAATAAAAAATTCCATAAACTACAAAAATAAGGCTGCTCGCATTTAACGTTTTGGAGAAAGAGGAGAATTTGATTTTAGTGAAACGATGATAGTTGTTATGCAGCTCGATAATAAAGATTTATTCAATGCTCTTAACGATGACTTAGCAAAGAATTAATTGGTTGTAGTCGGCGGTTGTGAAAAAAGAGCACGCCAAAGAGTACCAAACTTATCTAATAAACCAAGGCGATGGCAACACATAAATTTTACTATGATATTATTTCTATTGTTTTATCTATGAATTTTATCACTGTATCTTTTAAGGTATTTTAATTCATTTGCATGTATTTTGATTTTTGTACTGTTATTTCATTTGAATTAAATGCATATTACACAACAAAACAAATAATTAATTAACTACGAATCAATTAAATTAAAAAATCACATTTTAAATACGCCGCTCAAATACCATGTTCGTAACCCCAAACACATTCCTCATACACTCAACTTCCCCGCTCAAATGCCCCGCTCAAATGCCCCGCTCAAATGCTCTGTTACTGTTCGTTGCAAGTGCACCCTTAGAATAGTCACATTCTGAATAAGAGTCCGTGAAACAAAACCAAAAAAAAAATTGTTGATAAAATGTTGATTTCTTTTATTTAGAACAGAGGGTACTTTGATCTTCATTAATGAAAACCAAAACTGTATAAATATTTGCAAAATATATCACAACACACGTTTGCAAATCCATCAGCCTATATGCCCATAAAATATAAACATACAAAATAACTTAACTCCCCAGCTTTCCTTATTCACGAACTCACTTTATTCAATGCTTCTCGAGTCTTCTGCCTCACACTGCATATCTCTACTATTAATAAAAAGAATTCAATAAACATGACTTCCACCATGTCTTTTTGAAATTCTAAAAATACTCTACATCCATCAATGGAATCTCACTATGGGTTTGCAACATCCAACTCCATCCTCTTCCTGATCATCCATCAACAGAATTTCACTATCAATTTGCAACTGACACCACTAACAAAACTGCTTGAAATAAAAGTGGTGTGACTACCAAAACTTTTGCACTTATGG
Source organism: Allium fistulosum (assembly GCA_030737815.1). Taxonomy (NCBI): domain Eukaryota; kingdom Viridiplantae; phylum Streptophyta; class Magnoliopsida; order Asparagales; family Amaryllidaceae; genus Allium; species Allium fistulosum. Next base: position 876,487,058 of record CM060906.1, read on the forward strand.
TACACATCTGTCTATTAGTTTTCTATAAAATAAAAAGTAAATATTTCTAGCTATTAGATACACGTGCGTACGATTTACACTAGTTTCAATAATGGCGATTTCCAAATCTGGCTTCTTACCTTTCTCTATCCATCTTTTTATGTCTTTTCTATGTTAAAAACTCTATGCTTAGTAGATCAAGCCTATCTAAGTCTTGTGCCCCTCTTTAGTTTCAAAACCCGATGCCAACGGTTTCAATGTTGTTCTGAGGCCAAAGTACTCTTTGCATGTAGCTACTTTATCTTAGAAGCTATGTTAACTAAAATCTCTTATGCTTTATGAAAATGCCTACTTTGCTAATCTTTGATTTGAATTACTGAAACATGGTAGTATTTCCCTAGCAGCATCGTAGGTTCTTCAACTTTGAATCCTTTGATTTATGTAATAGTAGCCTATAATGTAATTAAGTTTAATAGAAAAAATGTAATTAAAACAAGTCTTTACCTTCCCCCTCTGGCGATTTGCAGCTGATTCGGCATGTGGTGATCCAACTCAACAATTTCAGGAAAATTAAACTGAAAATACAAAACATTCAGCTAAAATTTTGAATTCTTCCGTGATACATTATTCAAGTAGAGCACTCATTATGATGTTTTAAGAGCTCGAACCCATAACCTCTAGAACCTTTGTTTATAGTGTCATACCTCTAACAACCCGAGTTAGAGGTCATTGATAGTCAAAAAATTAATTTGATTTTCAAAGGAAAAAAATAAAACAATATTAAAATATATTTCTAAAATTAGATAGCAAAGTCATTGTTTCTAAACTTTGTGGAAGTATGAACCAACTCTTAACCTTGTCAGTGGAACTTGATTTTCTCAACCGACCACACTTCCCATGAAGCTTGAAAAAAAATTAAACTAAAAAGTTTGTTCGATATAAATCCAATAAACATAAGTGTGAAATATAAATGGTGATGTATGACAATGAAAACACAACAAATGAAAACAAAAATAGAAAAAAATGAAATGATCTAAAAGACTACTATGACCGAGATTTGAAATATTAGATATTTTCTTAGTGGAAAATTAAGGTAATGTTAGTGCAAAGGTTGCCCAACACCCAAAATTTCATTTTAAGATGTAAAGTGTGCATTCTTAAAGGGACTCCAAAACTAGACAATGGGGTGTCTTTTTTCTATTCTTTTGAAAATTTCTAGGGGTATACAAAAAGATTTCCTATCCTAATAGAAAAAAATTCCATAACTACCTCAATTTTATGGTGACAGTTATGTTATTTTAACTTTTTTCGACTAGACCCATTCGAAAATGCGTTTTGGTGAACCATCGTCGTTCTTTCACTTTTTGATGGGTTGTTACCACATTTTTCTTTGCACAAGGGGTGAAATTGTACCGTTATATTTGGGTGAAGTTCGCATAATAGTTTTTTTTCTAGGTGGAGTACCCTTAAAATTTATCCCCTCTCAATCCAAAAACGAAGTCCTTTTAACATGCCCATTTGAGATATTAGATCATAAAATGTAAAAATAGTAATAATGTGTATGCATTTATAGTGGCTCAGCTAATTTCTGATCTATATCCACTTTGCTATTTCACTATTGAGTTTTTATTACAATAATAAGAGCTACAATGATTTTCAGATCTGATCAATTGAGTTTTGATGAAATTTGGTAGAAACTTGGAGTTTGGGCAGAGTTATAGCATAGAAGAATCGACCTCTTCTTGGGCGATGTATAATATATTTATCGGCATAAAAGGAGCTATTTCAGGCTTTGATTTGCCCCCAAATATCCCTTGAAATTCTGTCAACAAATATCCAATCAACATCAACAAAAACAGACTGAAGTGTAAGGCAAAATTGACTCATCTCGTATGGCTGAGATCACATTCGATTAGCACATTTAAATGTTTTAAACAAAAAATGACAAAAGTCATTTATAAATGAATACTTCCTTTGATATCTTATATTGCTGAGATCACATTTGATATCTAGATGAGTGTTTAATCATCTCTCGCTACTTTAAAACGTTTGTAAATGACAAACTTGACTCATCACCTATGGCTTAGATCACATTTGATATCTAGGAGACTGATTAATCATCTCTCACCACTGTTAAACGTTTTTAAATGACAAAAATGTGTTTCTGAAATGTTTTCTTAGTTAAATTTTTTTATATGGTTTAAGCTCATAAACGTTTTGCGAATGAACTTATATGCTTTCATATCATTTGTTATTGATTTGATGGGAATTCCATGCATTCTTGTATCAAGTAGATGTTGGATTTTATTATGGCTTGATATGGGTTGGTATAGCGTGGATGTATTGTTTTTTTGGCCGTATTGTGTGTATGTTTTCCTAGGATAGGTAATTGTGTATCAATGTACGTTTTTGGATATGGATCGGCTCTAGAAAGATTGAAGGTGCATGAATAGAGATTTGGAGTTTGCATTCAGATTAGAGCCGAGGAATCATAGAACGATCGATGCAAAAAGCTAAAGAATAACTTAGGAAAAATTCTGAAGAAGTCATATCGATCGGCACCGATCGATCCTATAGGTCGGCTCTGAATGATCCTGTAGGTCGACACCAACCGATCTAGAGTGGGTTAAATTGCAAAAGTGTACAGAGTGTTGGAGTTGTCTTGGGTTTTACGCGAGGCATGCATGAGCAAGGCTTCAAGCTACTTAAGAAAAATGCAAGGTGATCCACTATCGATCAATCGCCACTATGCTTAGATGATGGTACAATCGATATTGGGGGGTCAAGGATGGTGTATTAAGGCTATGTGATTGATCTCTTTTCTTTTGACCAAGTGGTTTATGAGATGAAAGCAAAAGATGATCTATAGGAACTTTAGAGCCAACCTAGTGCAAAACGCGAGGAAGATGTGATGATGCTTCGAAGAAAGTGCATGTTTACTTCAGGGTAAGTATAGTGCTGCTTCAAGGAAGGTTGAAGGAAGTCAAAATTTAGCTAATTGTCCAAGGTGATGATTTAGCACCGAATGATCACCGTTGGTCAACTGGTGCCGCGATAGATACGGGTGATCGTGGCGAAGTCATATTGATAAGTAAATATCAAGATTTGAAGAGATGACGGTCAATATGAGATGTAGTTTAGATGCGGGAATTTCATGAGTTTACTTCAAACCGTACGCGAGAGAATTGATGTGTTACTTCAGGTTTGATGCTGGGAAATCCTAGGAACTATGTATGGTGTTTTGAGCTTCAATGACTCGACAGTGGGAGTTGTTTTGGTCAAACACTTCAAATGGAGAGTGTTTATAGAACTTAGTGATGGTCCAAGGAGGCAAGTGGCGGTGTGAGCTTCTTGAGTGTGACATACGTCATGTTCTATCATCAATGTGTGTATGCCAAAGTGCCATTGGATAACTATGTTGATGGAGGTGTGCTCATTGTAGGAAAAAGTGGGTGATAGAGTTATGAGTATGCCCTATGGGTAATTATGTAATTTATTACATATATCTAACTTGATAACCAATCTTGTTCAAAATAAAAGGTGTTTTCTTTCTATTATATACTTGATATAATGTGTTATATTAATTAATTAATTTACTTAAAAGTATATTTAATCGAAAATCCATAAATGTTATGGTTTTTGATAGCAATTACAAAGTGTTATAACCATGAGTAATTTATCATATTGAAATCAAACATGTCGTTTTAAATATTCCTAGTCAAGATGTATCGAGACTAGATATCAATGCATCCGTCGAGACCAGAGTACGTAAAGCTCTCCAAATGTTGAGCAGTGTATTACTCATGACTGCTGGGGGGGCACCAAGGGGTTACGTGTTGATAGTTATTGGTTAATTTTGAAATGACCACATGATAGTTTTCTATTGGTTAATATAACTAAGGTCAAATAAAAAATATGGATGTGACAATATTACACAATTCTCTTGACTTGAGAATACTATTAATCTTTAATGTGGAAATTCTACTTTGATTATTGTTAAATCATGGCATGACGTCTATAGAATGATTATAATTGGGTCGAGCGGAAGCATTGGAAGTGGAACACTATTCAAAAGAGGATTCGTCCTCTTTAGTTATATGAGATTAGTATCATGGTTAACTGAAGTCGACTCAAAGTCAAAGTCTCCTACTAGAGTAGTCCGGTTAATAATAATTGTTATTATTGAACTAAGGACTTGTATTTGGACTATAAAATTGAATATGGACGACATTGGAATTTTGACCATTACCAAATTCCATAAGTTCAAAGTGATATAATTTTGACAAAGAGAATTGGTATAAATAATTATTACTGCTGGATAACACATAAATAAAGTAAATTGGATTTTACTAATGCTACGTAAGTGATAAATCTGACCATAATGTCACACCATCTGCTAAGTAATATGTGAGCGTTAATATTTAAATTGTTCAATATTAACCGCTGACCATATTTACACCTAAGAGTCACACAACCAAAATATTGGATACTCCTAATACAACTTGGTTTAATTAATTATTATTGTTATAAATTAAATAATATTTATGAAGTATTAATTATATATTTTTTAATTTATGTTGATCAATATTAAATAGTATGTATATAATAGTTATAAACACACTTATCAATATACGATATCGATGTGCATTTGAATTAGATTTAACGGCACTTTTTATTGATCAAGATTGAAGCAAGTTAGAGGCCCATTATGAATCCTAGAATGGCTGGCCAAATCAAGGATAAGTGGGGAAAATTTTGATTTAAAAGGAAAAGATTTGGTAAGAGAAAAAGGTGGATCTAGATCTCCTTTACACTACTTGAGATCTTGCCTATTTATTGACCTCCAACCCTCATTTTTTGTCACTCTCTTTTTGCTCCTTTTTAACTAGTAATAGACAGCCCTAGCAGTCCCCTTCCGCCTCAATTTCAAGCTTCTAAACACTCAAATTAAATCAAATTCAAACACTAACGGTAGTAGCATTCTGATTGGTAGCACTTTCTAGATTCTGGAATCAGATTCAGAGAGTTTTGATTCAACATCTCAAGGTGTTTCATCAGGCATTAGGCATATATATTAGTCAATATTGTTCATCATGTCATATACGTGTTGTAGTTAGTATATTCATTTATCACAAATCTATATATATTGGTGTTGTCGCCATTTGATGATAATGTATATATGTGTAAAATCATAATAAAAAATTAATATATACTTTTATATATAAAGCTCAAAGCTATAGTTTAAAAAAGATTATTTCTGAATATAATAATATTATAAAGTGATTACTTAATAAACTAGTTTTTTAAATTCAATCATAAATATAAGGTATATGTTTATCATTTTATCAATATGTATATATAATTTAATATTCATGGAATTTAAAAAAATTCAAGCTAAATATAATATATACAGATATATTAATTTAAATATTGTATGTTTTTAAATATAGATAAGTATAGTTATAAAATTACAAAATATATACATGAAAAATAACATATATTAGTTTATATTATTTTCGAAAATTTAAAAAAAAATTGTCTAACCAAAACAATTTTACAATATGTGTATACATTTTAAACAATTTTTTGTTTAACCAAAATAATTTTATACCGAAAAAGGAATTTTTTATGTTGTATATGCTAAATAATTATATATATATATATAATAATTGATTTACATTAATAAAATATGAGTATACATGTGTGTATAAAAGAATTTTCGAAATTAAAATTTTTTAATCATAATTTTTTAATTCAAATTAATTAAAAGTTATATATATATATAAGACATATGTATATTACTATAAAGGTTATAGTATATATATATTCAATATAATATGTTATAATTGAATAATACAATAATTAATTAAAGTGTTAATTGATTAAATTAATTAACTAAGATTTAATTAATATAATGTTTTACATAAAATATTATATAAGTTAAATGAAGTATAAAAGTTATATAATAATAAAACATATATAATGTAAATGTGTAAACTAAAGGTGGAACATGAAAGAAACCTTAAATAGACTTAAGGAATAAATACATATGTAAAACTACGTATACCATAAAATCTGATGTGTCTGATACTTGAATCACGAGGGCATGTCATAAGAAATACATTATTGCATAAGTCGATATCACTTAATTAATATATCGAAGATTATGAATCTTTAATGTAAGTGTTGTCATCTACCATTTATATATTAATAAATTACTTGCTTACTCTTTGGTTATTGAGCAAACTCAAGCTAGAGATGTTATGTCTAATATTATTAATATATTGACTAGACGGGTAAGAAAATTATATGTATTTATCGATAAACTCAAGGTACATATACTATACTCAGGTCGTCGCGAAATGGCAGGTATGAGTGAATAATTCCTTTCGATTTATTGAGATATGATTATGGCAAAGAACCATGGGTTATGAGTTATTTATGATACAATCGATAAGGATTTATCCATCGTTTGTTGGGCTATAACTTGTTGAGCAAACTCAAGGTCAAAATCTCAAGACAAATGAGTCCTAACTGCTACTATTGAAGTCGAAATACTTCTATGTTTTGTCGTAGGGTTTGGAGAAACATAAAAGACTAGTATTAGAAAAATGAAATGGTGACATTTAACCTTTCTAATATTATAAGAACATCTGCTATATAAAGTTATAATAATCAGGCATGATAAATTTGTGCAATTAATGACATTGATCAAATGTTTATGAATTAAAATATACTGATGAACTGAATTAATATTGACAAATAGAAATATAAATATACTTATCAATAAACTTTTGCATGTTGACCAATGCGAGCGCCTAATTATGCAACTACTAAATACATTCGTAACCTGGTCACTTATGTGTTCGTTTTCCAGAGACTACATATTTCCTTCTTTGAGTTTCAAATTTTAAAAGCAATATAAGAATATGGATACTTGATCCATATATGATCACATATAAATGCTATATGGTGAACAGTCGCAATTTGTAATGTATGAAACGTTGATGAAATTGGTTCAGTTGAAATAAGAAAATAAACCATATTGTTTGATCGTGTATTCAATATGATTCATTACAATCATGATCTTGTAGTGTTAAATGTAACACTAGACTAGAACCAACAAGATAGGAGTAAGAATTCGATCATTGAAATGTCAGTTTGATCAGTTTACGTAAAGCGCAACATATTTGACATCCTTAAATGTCAAGTATAAACAAATGCACTTTGCCAAGAGTTCTTTATGATATTGTAGTGAGAGTTTCATTGAATGGTTCGTCATTTAGAAAGGAAAGTGAATTGTCCAAGAGTAGATGTAACTTAAGGCACAGTTGGGATGAAGAGAGTGAATGGTCACTTCTGCTTTATAAAAAACATAGGAAACGAAAATTGTAAAATAATAATTGATACTTAAAATTGGAATGAGAAATATAATTTCTATTCAAATTGTATTTTCACATAGAAAACTGTTTTCTATGAGATTTATTTCTTTGAATTTAAGATATTTGATCTGAAAATTCTTAACTGTAAACTGAGAGACTATCAAAAAAACTGGAGACCTTATAGAGAAGAAAATAGGACACCTTATAGAGATGTTGTATATCCGGTTTTATTGATAGTCTATGAATAAAACCGAAGACACAGTATCTCTATAAGGTGTTTGGTTTTCTTCTCTATAAGGTCTCCGGTTTTATTGATAGTGTCTCTAGATAGACTATCAATAACAAAAAACCGAGACATTATAGAGAAAAAAATTGAACAATTCATAGAGATATTGTGTCTTTGGTTTTTTTATTGATATTCTCTCTAAAGAGACTATTAATAAAACCGAAGACATTATAGAGAAAAAACCCGAACAATTTATAGAGATATTGTGTCTTCTGTTTTATTTTTGTAGCCTCTTTACAGTAAATGAAATAAATAGCCTATATTAAGTGGTTGAATAGATCTTTGTATTTCATATGCTATTATAGTAATGGCGGAAATAGTGGGAGCATGCCATATAACACTTATTAGTTGCATCAAGTTACGAAAATTGTTTTCATAAAAATACCAAACATCATTTATGAAATAATAACCGTCTTTCAGTGTTGACTGAAAACTAGATATAATTTTGTTTCAATATGAGTAATATGAATATTCGTTATAAAATAAAACTATAATAGTGGTATTTGAGATGCATTAAAAAATATAGAAGTATCTAAATTTATTTGCGATTATTTTGGAGTTATAGACTAAGCCACATATTAGGGAAATAATTCTTTGATTATATGCTTGCGAATTATATGATACCAGTGAATTATATTTCAAACAATTAAGGGCAAAGCACCCATTCGGTAGGAGCATTATAAGAGTTGATGGACTCTACTGATTGATACATATAGATGTCTGCAATCGAAAGTCGATTAATTCCAAAATGGTTCCACACACTTATATCCACCGATGAATTATCACAAACATGAACTTGTGTATACGATACACATGTGGTATGTTAATTATTAGTTTATACAATATAAAATGAAAATAATTGAAATAATGTGCAATCGAAAATAAAATGATTCATTTTGATCGAATAGGTGAATTGTTATACCCACTTTCTCCCCTAACATATACAGCGCAAGTAAAATAATTTCGGCCCTATCTTAAAACTACGCAGTCATAAAGAAATTTTAGTAGTAGGACACATGATTAAAGAGTCAACATAGGAAAACGGAAAACAAGAAAAACAAATATCAAAACCCAGGTGCAGTCTAAACAATGCATCGATGGAACTACAAAACTTCTTCAAAATCAACACTGTGCCTCATCCTCGAATGGTTCCTTGTCAAATTCCAAACAGAGGGGGAATCTAGTTGCCAACTGGATTGGCTATGGATTCATATAGAAAAAATGTTGCTGCTCCAAAGTTGAAGCTCTATGTATACGAAAAGACCATGCCACAATCAATGAAAGATACCTCAAATCAATGAAAAACCATGCTGCAATTACTAAAAGGTCACCCTAGTTCATGAAGGAATTGTGCCACAACTGCAAAGGGTCGAGCCGCAAGTCTACGAAGAGAAAGTTCCCACCCGTCCAGCCTGAGCAGCTTTTATTAATTTAGGGGAATGAACCAGATCTATATCAAACCAACACATATGAACCAACACCAAGAAGGATGCATAGGAAGGAAGAGCGCATCTCTTAGGCTGAACTCAAAAACCAGCCTAAAGCATTTCCGAAATTCAAATCACCCACTCAAAATTCAAGTTGGAAACTCCCGCTTATAGCTGAAATTCTCCCACCTAACCCAAGCCGCCAAAATCTTGCAGCAACATCAACAATCTAGGCACCAATTAACGTGGATGAATGACACATGGACAAATCCTACGACAATCGAGAGGAAGACTGGAAAAGAAAATCGAGAATCCAAATGACATCATATTACTACAAATAGTGGGGTACTGTTAGAGAGAAAGGGACTTCTCGATTAATTCTCTAAAAATTATCTTAGATTTTATTACTTGTTTCTTCCATTAATAGTATTGTACGAGAAAGAAGAAGGATAATAAAAGATTAAACCCATGGACGTAGGATTCCCTGAAATATGGACCATATAAATTTCTATGTCCTTTACTTTACTTTACTTCATTTTTATTTATTTTTTAGCTTAAAGTAGATTCTATTTACCTATTACCTGCTAAGTCTGAACTTGAAATTGAATTAGGTGTTCTAACAAACAGTTATAGTATGACTTATTGTTTAAGCGAACCACGACAGAATGACTACCAAAAGGAAAATTCAATATCCCTTAAATTTGTTGATTCACAATTATAGAAATAATAAGTATGATAATCGCTATATAATCAATTCAGTGTTACGAGATGGAAAAGATCTTGTTAACATATATGCGCTAGAAGGAGGGCCTCCTCCCAGCAAACCTTGATTAGATTCGTAACCTAACCCATTCCTTGAAAGTTCCCAAAAATCCTGAATTATGCAAATTGGTAACTCCTCTACTCCTTACTACAAGAGCCAGAGCATTTAGCTACGAAACAAAATAATAGACCCTTCACCTTCTCATCCAAACCAAATTGCCTACCTTAGAAGATAGCCACTGACCCTATTCTTGACACCCTCAATGTATTCGTCGCTCAAATTAATGAAAGAATGACTAACATTGAAAAGCTGGTGGCTCAAAAACAAAATAGGTCCTCAAACTCCCGTAGCTCCACGGCTCACTGCCAACATTCTCCTACTACACAAAAAGTGAAAGCTGGAGGAAAACACGACATTCTCATAAATAAGAATGGTGATGCTGGAATGCTCAGCTTGGGATAAGGACAAAAGGAAGGGCCCTGATAAACCCGAACATAAAAGGAAAGCCTACAAATATCCCTCATCTAGTGTTATAGAAATATAAAAATTAGGAAGTGCAAGACTTGAATGAGGCCAGCTCAGCCTACAAGGACGCTTCATCACTGTAAGCGAGAAGGATGAGAAAATACGAGAATTGAAAGCTCGTATAGAATGTATGGTTAGAATGTGCGAACGAGGTGACAAAGAAAGAGGAAAAGACCAGTGTTCATTTGTAACAACTCACACTTCAGTGGGCATAGATTTTCGCTAAACCGAAAACCCAAGTCCACTAAAATATGGATCATTGGTTTGGTATACTGCAAAAAAGAAATATATCAGAGCACTAATGGTAATAACTTATACCGAAAATAAGAAAATATAATAAATCAATATAATTACTGTAACAACTCCAAATCAACACCAGTAATTGCCCTTCTAAATCCTTCGGATTGTAATGAGGAGTGGGTCAAAACAACATTCTAATGACTGGTAAATTATACATCTTATACATATCACTAGTTTATGCCGATTGTTCACTATTTCATGTTATGTTAGATTTTATTATTAGTCACTACGACTCTATTTCTACGTATGAACCGTACCCATCTACACCCTGTAGATCTATGTCAATATAGGTATATATACACCCCAGTCAACTAATGGACCTAGATACTATCCCCACTAGTATCAATCGCTCAACACCTCGAAAAGATCCATCGCCATCGTATCACTGAGGAAATCCTGCCATGTGCACCGTCGACCTCTAGTCCATGACCTCCCGTCCATAAGGTCATAAAGCTTCAGGGGATTTTCATCACGTACGCTAGCCTTTTGCGTATCCTTGTCTTCTTCTTATCATGGATTTTAGGCTCCGCGCACCACCGCCTCGTCTATGTTTCGAAGGAACCTTTGTATGGGCTAACTAGCCTTGCCCTATCAAACAAACCAACAAACAATTGTTGCGTTGCATAACCCAACCGAACCAATTCTGGTAGGAGTAAGGGATCAGTTAGGTGTAACCATGTCCTTCCAATTGACCGCAAGAGAACAATGCCAAGCTCGATAAATAAGCTACTCCTACCTTATAGGTACCCAAGTATGCCATCCTTTAACATACACGTTTTGCAACTTGCTTTAGTACCTAAGCAAACCAGACTTTCAATGCCATGTTGCATAAGTCTGATCTCACTGACGGTTCATTTAGATAGCCTAGTGCAATATGCAATACCCCCACTTAAAACTTTGAATCAGACCTAATTTGACCATGCACTCAACATAATTATAATAGAAAATTTATAATCAAGGCAGTAAGCATTGTCCAGACCTGGGGGTACCCCTCTAGTATGAAATCTTACACTCACCACAGGTCCTATTGGTTGGATATGTTTTTAGCATTCCAACCCAGTCTAATGACCTTCAGGCATTGGTCCATTATAATTATAATAGATAATTTACAATTATTTACACCCGTCATAAATGCATATCCGAGGCTATTTATATACATATTTCAGATTTATGTATAATTATTCTTCTTTTATTTCTTTTATTGCCTCAACATCTTTTATGTTTGACTTTAAGTCTCCAGACTTATTATGCGTTTATCTTTTATTTTATTAATTTCATTTACCGCTTCTCAATTTCAAACATCAATATCATTGCTACAACATTCATTAGTTCAACTTTGATTTCTATTCCATTTCATTCAATTATCAGACTTAATCCATTTCATTAGGTTATCAGACTCAATCCATTTCATTAGATTATCAAACTTAGTCCATATCATTTCCCTAGCTTCTTACTCTTGCCTATTATTCAGACCACCTTTTTCATCAGTTTATGTTTTATTAACTTTTTAGTTACATTCTTATTTCAATATTCCGCCTTTGGGATATACTATATTTTAGTAAATTAGAATTAAACTTAATCAAATAATTGTTGCATGGTAAATTTCCATATTTTATATAAAAGAGGAGGTTTGTGCGGTGTTTGTAATTATAAGGAATTCTCTTTTTATTTTTTGAAATAGGGATTACAAAATGAGGTAATCATCTCTATTTTGTACACCTCTTTCTTTTACAGACATATATTTACTCCCTGTCATTTCAAACATCGCACTTTTGTAAATTTAGACTTGACAATATATGGAAATCTACTTGCAAGAATACAAATTCCAGTAAACTAAAATATCATAAAAATCTCAAAACCAAATTAACTTTATCCCAGACTTAATTCATTAACATTGAATAAAATGAAATCCCAATTCATTACGTTTTAGTTAGCTATTATCCGACGCATAAACTAACAATTCCAAACATTACATAATTACAGATAAAACTAATCATTGCATGATTACATAATTAAAACTAATCATTACGCAATTATATAGGCAAGTTCATATCTTAGCTTTTCACATTTATGAATTAATTGCAACTTAAATTCAGTTCTCAGACATAAAGGAATAGATTTGCAACGATATAATCTAGTATTATATAAAAATATATAATATTCCCGCTCAACTTTAATTAGCGCTCTTAAATCTCCAGATTTAATCCAGATCTAACCCTATTATCTGTATTCTCCACTTTTCGACTTCGTATTAGAAGCCATAGACAATATTTATACATATCTCATTTATAATTGAATTAGGGGAAAGAGATTTAACTTTAAATTTATTAATTAGGACTAGATCTAAAAGTTTACCTTTGATGTAGCGACATGATTTGAATCTACCTTCTACCCTCTATCGTTTTTTATTCTTCTCCAAATTGTATAAGTACAATCTATTCTACTTTTGTGTATTTAGAATTTTTTGAGGAGAAGAGAAAGTAACAAAGCTTTCACGCTTATTAGAAAAAAATGAGTTGGAAGTGAACCCTAGGTCCTAATTTATAGAGGTTCAAATCAGCACTTACCTCGGATGGAACCGAATTAGATCTGGGCCACATGGCCTAAACTAATTATCACCTTCAAAACCCTCAGGTCGAATGCCTTGGACCCATGGTTGACTGCTCATTATCAACCTATGGTACGTCATGGTCGATCCATATGGACCAATTCGGTGTATTTTGATGCGTTCGATTCCTTTGTTGATTTCTTTCTCTTATGTCAAATTAACGTTAATTAACGTTATCTCTTAACTTAATTATATTTCTCAAACGTTAAGTTACCATTAATTTTAAATGTGTTATTAATCATAATTATTTTTAAATTATTTCCTTATTTACATATATAACAGTTTGTAACTACGAAAATTTAAACGCTTATAACTTTTTTATTTGACCTCTGATTGGAAAAGTTTATATACGAAAATTGATCAGAAAAACGACATGAATCTAATGGTATAAGTCTCGTGGACAAGTTCCAAAATTTGTTAAAATTCCTTTTTTCACAGTTTATTATTTACTAATTAATTTCTATTTTAATTAATTAACGTAAAAACGTGGGCTGCTACATTCTTCCCCCTTAAAAGAATTTTGCCCCCGAAATTCCACAAAGTTTCGATCATGTAAACCATCGCACATCCATTCTACATTAACAGTCAATTAGTGTATAACCAATTTTGCAACAATCCGTGTACATATGCACAGTGCATCACAATATATAACATGCATGAACAATAGTTTCTAATTGGCACCTCCTATATAAATGATTTCTTTTTAAATCAACTTCGAAAATATAATGCTGACATCCTAAATATACTAGCAGTTCTACCTGAAAGCAGCTTTTTGAAAAATCAAAATGATTTTTCACCCAAAATTTCCAACACTCCTATAAATAAAAGCATAGTTCAACAAATTTTTCATCCAATCCTTGCCATCTAAATTCCTAGCACACCTTTGCAAACATCTAAATTTTGAAAAATTCATGTTTCTAAACCTATCTTCTTATGCTTGGAAAGGGTCTAGATGTAAAATTCCATATTTTCACCATTCTCTTACGTAACATTTTTCCACTGCATCATGGGATCTTTTTCCTCCAATCATTTTTCCTACCTTCCAAAGTACAGTTTGAATAAGTAATTTTTATTTTTAAAGTTCAAAAACATTGATGTCTCAAAAACCATCTTTTAAAATTTCCACTCATGACAAGGTATCCTAGAAAACATTCCACAAACAAAACAGCTTCCTTGTCGATTACCATATTCATTTTACTATAAATACAGTTATGCAGTAAAGTCTATGCTAATCAACTTACTGACTATTCCATAATGTCAGCATGCGGTATTTTTAAATTTCTAAAACTCAAAATCTTTAGCTTTAGAAATATTTCCAAAGATATGTGTATTTTATGTTTCAAAGTCATATTACTTATAATGAAAACTTTTCATAAATAAATTTTACATAAAATTTTTCTTTTTCAAAATATATGTGTAATTGCATTTTATAAACAATTTTTTGCATTTTTGCCATCATGGTTTAGCCAACCATCCATCGTCCATAGCAGACTCCACTTAATTGTGTGGTAAAATTTTAAGTTCTCAAAAACATTTCTTTCTTATTAATATCAACCAGCAAACATATTGTGAAAGTGACTAAGGATCGTAATATGGAATATTATCTAAGTTATCTACCAGTGCGGAATATAAATATAAAAGGTAAATAGTAAAGTAAATGACACCAGGGATTTTTATACTGGTTCGAACTTCCCAATCTACGTCCAGTCCCAGACTCCTTCTGAAATTTAACTATCAACCCTCTCTTAACCCAAAGGAACATGGATTACACCGCCTAAGCAACCGAATAGGATTTCTACTGCCTAAGCAACTGAATAGTAAAATTGCTTCTGACCGAGTATGCTCTTGAGTAGCACTGATAAGTCAATAACGTACACCCTTCCTATAATCTTCTCCTTTGTGGTATATAGTGTGATTCGTGAAGATAGGAAGTTTATTTAATCACTAATGAGATTTGCTTGAATGAACAAGTGATTAGAATCGAAAGTATTTGAATGCAAATGGTAAGGTTGTTTAGACAATAAGAATGTGAAAATAGAATCAGCATTAAGAAAGTAAACAATTGATTTCATGGCTATATATAGTGTTTAAGTGTTGCAACCAATCGTGTAAAGTAACGATCAAATGATATGGAAGCAACTCTTGAATCAAGAGTTATTTCTGTTAGCTGAAGTGAAGCATCTTTTCAGAAATATAGCCGTTATGAAGATTCAATCGACTGAACGAAATAATTCAGCCAGCTGAATTGATTGAAATTTAATTTAGAGAGAAAAATGGTGCAAAAAACATATCATTCAGTCGGCTGAATCATATGGTTCAGTTGACTGAATATTCATATGAAGTTGTGCACGTGCATAGGAATTCAATCGACTGATCTATGCAATTCAGTCAGTTGAATTGCCTGTTTTCAGCCATATCAAAGACTTTTCAAAATGTGTGAACTAGTTTTCTAAAAATCTTGGGATATTAAGTAAGAGTTGAAAGATATTAAAGTATGTGTGCGTGCATATACCGCTTTGGAGAGATTTTAACAAAAATTCACTACTAGACTTAGACCATAGACAAATCATAGACAATATCTTACTGAAGCCTCTATTTGGAATCTGGTCTGCAATCTGGTAGATTATTTATCGAGTAAAATAGTATCATCTCCTGCAAATATGGTTAGTTCACATAATATTTACTTATATAGTTGTCACAATCAAAACATCAAAAGTAGGTTCTAACATTCTTCCTATTTTTGATGATGATAACTTTGTAAGTTTTTAAATTTATAAAAGCAATTTACTCCCCCTGACAGAATACTCTCCTTGTAAATCATATTCTCCCCCTTTGTCGTCGAAAAAAAGGAACAAATAATTAATATGAGAAATATAGACATATAAGCATACAAATAAGCATATAATTTAGAGGAAGCAAATAAACAACAAATATTACAGATAGCAAGCACGAATGAGCATGTAAGTATGACAAATAAAGTACAACCTTACTTAGAAACCTCAAAATACAATAAGCACATAAGAGAATGTTTTAAAATAATATGATAAGATGATTATGAGTGAAATAAAAAATATAAAAATACAATAAGCACATAAGCTTCTTGTTCATTTTAGACACATTTTTTTCTACAGTAGTTAAACGTCATCCAAGCTTGCTTCGATTTCAAGACAATGTGGCAAGAGCTTGTTTCAGAGTTATGTCACCATTGAGTTCTTGAATTTCGTCATTGTCTTCTTCTTCTTCTTATTGTCTAGGAGGTTGAGAGGATGAAGAAGCGACATTTGTGTCTCTTGGTTGAGAAATTCTTTGTTCATGATTAGCGGCCCATTGTTGAAAGCTAATAATTTGTTAATGTTCGAGGCATTTAGGAAGACCCATTAGGCTTAGAGTCTTCGAGTTTAACTCTTCGATGGTCGTGAAATCCAAATTGGGTAAAGGAACTCCAAAATTTTGTAAAATGCGCATGATATAGGCTTTATAGTGAATTGTATTGTAGTTTCTCTTGTGATTGACTGTGATAAACTCGTCCAAAATAATATTTGCCCATTTACTCTTTGGGATGAGTAAATAGCATAGAGGGCTTGAAAATCCCACTTATAGACCTTTTCCTAGCTACCGGTTCGGGGTTGTAATGAGCGAATGAGTGCTTGGTGGATAATTCGTGCCTTCGGACATAAGGCGCTAGATTTCAAAATAGTCAAATCATCTGACAAAAAGAGATGTGAAACTTCATCACGATTGTAAATATCCACCTCTACATTATCAATATCAAATCCTTCGGATGTACAGCGTAGTATGTGTTTCAATCGTTGGAGAGGTAGATATATTTTTACTCCACACACCAAGGTCCAAATGCAATCATATTTATTACGGGGATCTTGGTGGTTAAGATTCATGTTTGCAAAGAATAGCTTTATTAAAAGAGGGTATATTTTAACGTTGTTGGAATCATACCCTATGAGATTATCAAGACTGTTAGCTTCGGCTAGCTCTCTTATAAAGTAGCCAATGAAGTCGACGAATTTGACAAAAGCACCTTCAAAAATCCTTGTGTTATTCATGGAGTTGAACCTAGTGACTGCCGTTTCGTTGTGTAGCCATGTGCGAATTTGGCTCTTGGATGGGCCCGTAGTTGATTCACCAGCTCGTTTGGATCTTGGTGCCATTTGATTTGAAGAAAAAATGAAGTTTTTATGAGGAGGCTAGGGTTTGGAATTGGGTTTCTTATGGAATAAGAGTGTTTAGGTAAGAAGAGTATGGAGGAGTAGATGGAAGTTAAGTAGGGTTTGACTGAATAGATGTGTTGGGAAGAGTGCAGGTCTATTTTTAAAAATCTAAAAAATAACTGGTCAATCGACTGAATTGAGGTGGCCAGTCGGCTGATATGTAGGAACCTTGAACCCGCAACTTTATAGTGCAAATAATCAATATTCAGTCGATTGCAAAATGGGGTTCAGTCGACTGTTTGCTGAGTCTAAAAATTGAAAACTTTGAATAATCAGTCGACTATTTTGGGGGTTCAGTCGGCTGGCTTACAGGGAAATTTAACCAGCGGGTATATAGTGCATTTTTGATGTATTTCAGTCGGTTGGTGTGCATAAGGAAGTCGACTGACTTAAGTTAGAAAATTTGAATGACTTTGAATTTTCAATCGACTGAGAGTCTTTTCGCAGTCGGCTGAAACTGTTGTTTGGTCTGAGGTTAACCTTTCTTTTAGCTTATCCTTTATTTAGTTATAAACTAGATATATATATATATATATTATTATTTTGAGTTTTATTCTGATGTTAAACACAAATATATAACTATTATTTCAACAAACATAATACTTATTCATATTACAATATTAAAAATTTATAAACAAAACAATTTAATTTCCTAAATTTTTGGGATCATCTGAGCGTGGTTCATCCTTGGTGTTTTCATGTAATGGATGGATAAGAGACCAAACATTACTTTGAGCACCTCGTTCCCAAGAGTTCGGAGATACTTGAGGACGTTAGGGAGACGGATGGTACACGCTTTGCTTGGGAGATGATCCGCAGAACTTGAGAGCGAATTGTTCTAGGAAATTTAATCATTTTCCATTGACTTTTTGTTCATAGTACATTTTATGTTGTAATTCTAACGTCTCTCGTTGATAGTGATGGATGTCTTCAATTTTTTCTTTGGTAGATGGAGAACCAAAACCTTAGTTTCTCTTAGCTTGCTATCCTTTCGGCGTGTATCCAATGTGATGATTCAGGGAAGGTGTAATTTTTACTAGAATATATACCGGGGTAGAATTGTTTGAAGAATCTGAGGTAGGAGTGCTAAAAACGATTGAGGATTGGTTTGAGATTTCTTGTGATGACAATGTAAAGTTTTTATATTATTTGAGGATTAATTTATTTGTAGAGCTTATATATGAGTTTTAGAAAAATTTGATTACGTATATATATACTGAGTTAACTATTTATTTTAGGTTTCTGTTTTAAGGTTAAAAATCTTCATAAATTTACATCTAAGGAAAAAATGAAGGGTTAGAAAAATGTAAGAGATTATGACCGCAAGTAAAATGAAAATTATGTATGGTCCTGATTCAAGATATCATAATAGAACATTGGTAAGATATGCAGCTTCCTCCCATGAGAGCAGAGTTCGAGTGCCAACATCACCAAATTTTTGTTCTAAATTTTTTTATTTATATTATAATTATAAATTTTTTATACATTAATATAGAATATAACTCATGTAACGACATAATTCCTAGTTCTCATCTTAATTTAATAAAAATATTTTCATTTAAGGGTTTAGTAAATATATCGGCTATTTGATTTTCTGATGGTACAAAATCTAATGAAATATTACCATTTTCTATATTATCACGAAGAAAATGATGTCGAATATCGATATGTTTAATTCTAGAGTGATTAATAGGATTTTTCGATAAATTTATAGCGCTTGTATTATCACAGTAAATTGTTGATTTAGATAGGTTTATTCCAAAATCTTGTAGAGTTTGCTGCATGTATATTACTTGAGCACATGCCAAAGCAGCAGAAATATATTCTGCTTCACACGTCGAAAGTGAAACACAATTTTGTTTCTTACTAAACCAAGATACTAAAGAACGTCCAATGAAATGACAAGTACCACTTGTACTCTTTCGATCCGTTCAACATCCTACAAAATCGGCATCGCTGTATAATGCTAACTCAAAAGGACATTCTTTTGGATAAAATATACCGTAGTCTTTAGTCTTGCTTAAGTAACGCAAAATTCGTTTCACTGCCTGCAAATGTGATTCTTTGGGATTTTCTTGAAATCGTGCACACAAGCATACACTCATCATTAAATCTTGGCAACTAGCAGTTAAGTAAAGTAATGATCCGATCATACTTTGATATAGTTTTTGGTCAACACTTTTGCCATTTTCATCTCGATCGAGATGTACCGTAGTGCTCATAGGAGTTGGTTTAGCAGAAGTGTTTTCCATACCAAAACGTTCTATAAGATTATTACAATATTTTTCTTGATTAATAAAAATTCCATTATTTAATTGTTTAATTTGTAAACCAAGAAAATATGAAAGTTCACCCATATGAGACATTGCAAATTCTCTTGTCATTATATTTGAAAATTCTTGACATAATTTTTCATTTGTGGAACCAAAAATAATGTCATCTACATAAACTTGTACGATTAAAATATTTTTTTTATCTTGTTTTATAAATAAAGTTTGATCTACTTTTCCAATTTTAAAACCAGAATTTATAAGATAACTTTTAAGACGATCGTACCAAGCACGAGGTGCTTGTTTTAAACCGTATAAAGCTTTCTTTAATTTATAAACATGATCTAGAAATTTTTCATGTGCAAATAAAGGTGGTTGTTTTACATATACAATTTCTTTTATAAAACCATTTAGAAAAGCACTTTTTACGTCCATTTGATGTAGTTTAAAGTTATGAAAATATGAAAATGATAATAAAATTCGTATTGCTTCTAGTCGAGCCACATGAGAAAATGTTTCCTCGTAGTCTATTCCTTCTTCTTGATTGTAGCCTTGAGCAACTAATCTAGCCTTGTTTCGAATAATATTCCCTTGCTCATCGGCTTTATTTTTGGAAACCCACTTAGTACCGATGACTGTTTGATCACTAGGTCTAAGAACTATGTCCCAGACATCGTTTCGTTCAAATCGATTTAATTCTTCTTGCATAGCTGTAATCTAGTAATCATCAGGTTAAGGCTTCTTTAGCATTTTTGGGTTCAATGTTCGATAGGAAAGCTACATGACCCATTTGATTTAATTGATTTCTAGTTCTTACATTAGTACTTACTTCTCCAATGACATTTTCAATTGGGTGATTTCTTAGAAGTCTTGGTGGAGTTCGAATTTCATTTTCACTTGGTAAATTATTGTTTTCGTTTTCACCATTATTTTCAATATTTTCAATATCATTTATTGTGATATTTGATTTAGGAATTGTTTCTTCATCTTAATTTTTATTATTAAATATGAAATTTTCAGTGAATGATACATGAAGCGTTTCTTTGATTATTTTAGTTCGTTTATTATAAATTCTTTATGCCTTGCTTCGTTTCAAGTATCCAATGAATATTCCTCATCGGATTTTGGATTGAATTTACCAAGTTGGTCTTTTGTATTTAATAGAAAACATTTTGAGCCAAAAACTTTTAAATATGATATGTTAGGTTTTCTTCCATTAAAAAGTTCATATGGGGTATGTTTTGTTAATGGTCCAATGGAAACTCTATTTAAAACATAACAAGCAATTGCTACAGCTTCTGCCCAGAAATGTTTAGGTAGATTACTTCCATTTAATAAAGTCCTAGCACATTCTTGAAGTATTCTATTTTTCCATTCTACAACTCCATTTTGTTGTGGAGTTCTAGAAGATGAAAAATTGTGAACAATTCCTTTCTTATTACAATATTTTTCAAAAGAATCATTATCGAATTCACCACCGTGATCGCTCCGAATATTTTTAATTTTTAAATTTTTGATGTAATGACCCGAATTTTTTCGACGTTTGATTTGGAATATTTAAATGGTTTTAAATATTGAATTTGAATTATAGATTGATTTTGAATATGGAAAATTTGGGTTTTTATTTATAAAATAAATACAAAATTTAAATATAGCAATTTATTGAATAATTTAATTATTGAATTTTATAATTGAATATTGGTTAAATTATTGTATCTTGAGTTTTAAGCTCGATAAAAATAATTTAAGGACTTGTAAAATTTATAATAGAAATAATGAAGATAATAAAAGTTTTAAAATTGAATTTAAAAGTGATCTGTTCAATTTTAAAAATAGTTTGTTCAAATTGACATTTAAAACTAGCGATCCGAGGCACGGTCTCGAAATTCGACAAAACCAGTTCCATTGGATCCGTAATAGTGTATTATTATCGGATTTCAAGTTTCGTAGCATTTGGAGTTATCGTTTGATCGTACAGTATATAAACGCGCTGAAATTTTTATCGAAAGTTTAATATAATAATTGGGTCCAAAAAGCTATCTTCTCCATACGATCGAATTAGGACTCGAAATCTTTTCCATTGCGTTTGGAATAGGGGAATAACATTATAAACGCCTAACGGCAGGCCTCAATAGGGGTTCGGGATTTTTGGTTATGTAAAGCGAGATATTTTGAGAAATAAATTATATATATATATATATATATATATATATATATATATATATATATATATATATTCTCTCTCTTGAACCCCCTATAACCGGTCAATCTTACAACCGAAGCCTCCTTCTTTTTACTTAAACTCGTGAATCCTTTTTCTTTCCCTTCTTTCAGACGCGATACATTGAAAACGAAAAAAAAAGATCGATCTCTGTTCGAAAAAAAAATATCAATCAAAATTGCGGAATTGAATCGCGATGAAGAAGTAGCTAGCGAACTCGCGACTCAAAGCTGGGAAGGCTCGGGGTTTACTTTGCATTAAGGTTTTTCTCGTGAGGCTGCAGGGAGATGAGCGCTTAGAGGAGCTCGAACGGCGAACTGGCAGAGAGGAGGTAGCGGGGTCACATGTAATGTCGAGCTACGATGGCAGCGAGGAGTTGAAGTCGAAGCACGTCAGTTGTGGGTGAGACTAGGGCTGGGGTTGGATGTGCTTGGAGAAGTTTTGCGACGTTCTCTTGTCTGGAGGCACGCTTAGGGCTGGCAGCGGCAAGGAGTGGTGGTTGGTGGCAGTAACATTGGAGTCCTGGTCGTGTTGATCGACTAGATATCTTGAGGAGGTAGACGCAGTTTCTATTTTTAGGTAAATTAGATTATTAAATAGAAAATAAAAATTTATAACAGTAAAATATTTCTTTTGTGAAGTCAGTAGCTTATAAAAATTTGAAATTTTCCTTATGCGAGGTTTAAATCGAACGGGATCTGTGCAAAAAAATGCAAATTGGAATGGATTGCAAATAAAATCAAAGATGAGAAAAATTCTCACTCTTTCGGATTACAAAAATTTATTTTAAATAGATAAAATAAATTATTGGATGCTTGGATGAATTTATATAATTATTATCTGTTGATGTTAAATATATATACAGTAGTATATATATTAGTATTTGGAGTGATATTCCCGCATATTACAGCGGACGAGACCCTATGCGCATCGCATAATAGTGGATGACCCTATATACCACGATATCCCCCTCGAAGTGGGATTGGTATTTTTATGTCGTATTAACATCTGTGGATGCAGGGAAACAGGTTGGAGGGATCCAACTAGATTCCTCAAAATGTTGAATTTTATTTCATATACAGTAATATATGGATTGTGTAGCATAATTTAGTATAAATTATTGTAGTGATTGAAAATTATTTGAATGGTATTATAGCACTGGCTTGAAATTTTGATATTTTAAATACCATAAATATATTTTTAAAATGGAAGAATTGAAAGAAATTTTTGATATAAAAATATTGATATTGAAATTGAGTTTATTTCACAAAAAATTGAATTAGAAAAAATATATTTGATTTTTTGTTATACTTAACTATTGTGAATTATTATATGGGGGTTTTAAAAATGAATTATATAAAGAAAAATTATAAACGATATTCTAGAAATATAAAAAGGTGATTAAAGTCAAGGTTAAAAATAGATTGGAAGTATAAGTGGAATTTATAAGAAATGAATCTATATAATGGAATTTTATAAATAAGATTTGTTTTATAAACAAGTAAAAACTCAAAGGAGTTACAAAATTCATAAACGATGTTTTATAAAATAAAAGAAACCGATATCAGGATGATAAAGTGGGAATATAGAATTCATAGGTGAATTTATATTAGAATATGGAAATAGTGTGAGGGAAAATAGTGGACACTATTTTTGAAAGTGAAAATGGTTAAGGAAAATCGGAATGGAGGTGATGAGATGGAAATTGAAAGGAATTTATAAGTTGAATTGGTTATTGGGATTTTAAAAATATATTTGAAATTTTAAGAAGTAAGTTTGTTTTAAAAGGAAAAATTTTATTGTTTAAAAAATATGGAATTTTAAACTAGTTGGGATTGGAACGGTAAGTAGATTTCAAAATATTAAGTATTTATTTAATAAATTCTAACTTTTAAAATCAGCTTTGAAAATTTACTGGTTTATCTAAAAATGAGATATTGATGTTTATAAAAGTGTTTTCAAAATAATAACTTAAAATATATTTTAAAAATAAAAATAAATTACTATTCTTTAGAAATACTCATTGTATATATATATAGTTTTGAAATGATTGAAATTTATTTATAAAATTCTCTCGAGATGTGTAGACGGAGTTTATTAAAGGATGAGATTTTATAAGAGAATCTTATAAATGGAATGTTAGAGACTTAAGAAAATTTTCGATGTCTAGATGTCATAACTTCGGGAAGATTTTGAATTCATTTAAAGAAGTTATAAATGGTGGGTTGGAATTATAAACCAGTATAATCGGTTTGGAAATCGTAAGAAGAATTTATTAAAAATTTCGAACACTTAAGATATAAGTATGAAATATTTCCAAGTTAGATATTAAAATGATTTTGGAAATTATACGTATAAATATTTTCCTAAGTATCGAAAGGAAGGTTTTGGAAATATTTTAGTGGGAAATGATTGGAATAGAAATATTTCCTAAGTGTTGTAGAAATAGAAGTTGGGAATATTTCTAAGTATTGAAATGGTAAAATATCTTGTTATGGATACAAGTGTTGAAATTGTTTTCAAATATAGAATATTGAAGAGATTGAATGTATATATATATCTTGGTGAAGATGTTTGGAATAAAAATTTTGGAGATTTATAAAATTTGGCCTAGTGAATGCTTATGGATGTTTGTTGATGGTTAAATAACCGACTATCAATATTGGACAATTTCGTGAATCGTTTCGAAGAGACCGGGATCGTATTTAATTATCCGAAAACCACTTCGATCCGGTTTGAACGTAACGAATGAATACCATGAAGATGATGAAGACGGTGATTCGGTTTGACCAGACCCAGGACAACTTATATGGATGAATGCTATCAGAACATCGTCATTGGAGGACGATGAGCATTCTAAGTAAAATTGTTCATGAACGGTAACGCTTAGCCTCGAACCTCATCAATCGGGAATGACTAAAACAGGGGAGATGCAGCAAGGCTAAGTGGGTTGCACCCAAGTACGGTATGTTATCACTTTTTTAGATGTCCTCGGAACCCTATTTATCTTAGTTATGGGTATACATGAAAGAAGAAGCGCTCGATAGTAAGGATGGGAACACCCGGGGTAATAATATATTCGGTCTAACCAGGTTAGGGGTAGGTCGGCCTTGTGTAGCAGTGGATCCCGGCAAGGTCCTC
This sequence comes from Allium fistulosum, assembly GCA_030737815.1. Classification (NCBI taxonomy): domain Eukaryota; kingdom Viridiplantae; phylum Streptophyta; class Magnoliopsida; order Asparagales; family Amaryllidaceae; genus Allium; species Allium fistulosum. Next base: position 876,512,186 of record CM060906.1, read on the forward strand.
GGTGCATTGTTCTAGAGGTGTACTGTGATGGGCGGTACCCCCAATGGCCCAGTCATTCGATGGAACCCATTCTCCAATAAGTGTCGTACGGTTTTGATTATGCCCAACAATGCAGAAACGTGAGATGCAAGCATTTCAGCTATTTTCTATTTACTTTATGTAGACACTATTATAATATCAGATGATTTTGATAAAATCGTTTTGGTTATCGTAAGGTAAAAACCCGTCGTGTTTATGTGTGACGCGGTCTTACGAGATACCTTTATTTTTCAAAGGATTTTGATAACTCTAATAATTCAAATAGAGTGTTTTTTCTCACACTGGTTTTCCAGACTGGCTCGGTGTTGTTTTATTATAATGCTTGGGTCACCGAGTATTACAGATTCAGGTTTAAAAGCTATGGAGCTCTGGAGATGAGCTAGAGGAGTTCAGACGTATTTTTGTACTTGGTTATATTTCCACTGTGTGAGGATAAGTGGTTATAACTGTCCAGATTGATGTATCGATTGTTGTACTCTGATGATTGTATGTATATAAACTGTTATAGATTCTTTTGTATAAAAATCTATTATTATATATTATATTTTGTTCCGTTGCGATTGTGAGATTCTGTGTTGTTGTTTCTATTTTTCTTCTACCTTTTTCTTCCTCACACCGAAGATTCGTATTTTCCGTTCAACTTGAGTCGAACTGATGTGAATTATGGTCGATTCAAGGGGTACGGATTTACGGGCCTTTACACTTGGTATGAGAGCCGAAGGTAAGCGAGAACCTTGGCTCTGGTGGGGATTACTCATTAGAGATAAAGTCAATAGTACTCTAGAATGAGTTGAGTGTAATAATAGATATGAGCGCGTATTTGTTAGTGAATATAAAACGGTTTATATTTTGTTGATTAATCTGTTGAGTGGTATATAAATTCTTATCAAATAGTGAGACGCCACTAAATCGATAGGAGTTTCTAAACACTTGAATAGAGTAATTCGACACAATATGGTATTGAAGCGGGTAAATTGAATAATTTTACCCTAATTATATTTTGATATAAAAGAGAATAATTTTCTGGAAATTATTATAGTGGTGTGTTTGGTTTTTATTATATATATAACCAAAATAAGACTTTAAAAGTGAGAATAGATATAAAAACCAAATTAGATTGTATAAATGAAGTATACAAATAAATTAAAATTAAAAATGGGAAAATTAAATCTCGGAGATTTCTGGAAGTTTTCTCCAAAGTATTTTGAAATAAATAACAGTATTATTGTTTTAGAGATATTTTTGAATAGAAAAATGTTTTTAAATGGATTTTGGAAGTGATATAGCACTGAACTCACTTCAGTCATTGGAAAATAATCCTGGTAATGACTACAGCATCATCAGTATTCATTTTCGAGTTTCTAGGTGATGGATTGTTACCATAGTGAATTGATGTGGAAATTTTTGGTTAAAACAAAGGTTGTTTTGAAAATCCCGCAAGGGAATTGTTTTGGGTAAAATCATGTTGATTTTAAAAATCGAAGAAAGTGGTTTGTTAAACCAAAAAGAGTATATATGTATATTTGATTTCAAAGTGATTTGAAATAAATACTAGGTGTTTAAAAATTCTGGAATCCTGTGGAAGATGGTACTTTTAAGGAAAGGAGTGTGAAAAATTGAAATTCAGAATTAAAATTCAAAGTGAGAAGATTAAGATGGAATTCGACTTAAGTTAAGTTGGATAGATTAAATTCTGGAAAATTTAATTGACTGGATTTGAATTGAATAAATAGTGTATTAATGAAGTGGAGTTAACTTAGCAAAGTAATTGAATTATATAATGAAAATTGGATGAATTAAAAATAGAATGGTTTGGAGTGACATTAATTTGAGTATGAATAACTCGAGTTTGGTTTTGAAATGTTGGTTAAAAGGAATTGGAATTTAAATAAAAAGTAAAGTGGATTTGAATTATATGGAATTGAATTAAATATGAAAAATGTGAATTATAAAGTGACTATATAACTATAAGTTATAAAATTTGAGTTGAATTAGAAATAATATTGAATTGAAGTAAATATAAATTTTGAATTGTGAAATAATTATATGGCCATAAGTTATAAATTTTGAATGAAATAAAATTTAGTGGAAATTGGAATTGTGAATAAATAAATTGGAATAGCTTATAAAAATTGAAACAAATTGAATAAAAGTATATTTAAGCTATAAGTAATGTATAATCTCGAGTTAGAAATAAAATGTGAATATACTCGAGTATAGAAATTATGGAAATGTGGAAAAAATAAGTTGTGTGACTTATAAAATTGAAAAGTGCAATAGAAAACCCAAAATAAAATTGTTTGACATTTTGGTAAAGGGAATTAAATCCAAACTTGAATCATAAAAAGAAATTTGAACTCAAGAAAAATTAGAAGAAGTGATTTTTGGGATTAAAAAAAATCAGATATTGAGTTAAAAATTTGAAGTGAACTAATTAGGTAGTTAATTAGTTAAATGAATATGAAGGTGGGATTTTACTTGGTTAAGTTAAAATTTGGATTGGGAATTAAAAATGGATATTGGGAATGGAACTTGAGTATAAATAAAAATTTGACTTAGATGGAAGCGAATTAAATATATTCGAAAAGGTGATCAAATAAAATGGAATTGGACTAAAAAAGCAATGGCTTAAGTTATAAATAGATTCAATTTGAGTATAAATAAATTGAATATGGCCTTGATATCATTTAAATGAATTCAAAAATGAATTTGAATATGGAATTGAATTTGAAGTGGATTAAATGAATGAACTAATTAATTAATTAGTAAACGGGATGGAAGTTGATTGAAATGAAATAAACTTAAGTTATAGAGTTGAAATAATTTGAAGTAAATAAATTAACTTAAGTAAATATTTTGAATAAAAGCTTGAACAAATAAATTTATAAAATGGCCATTAAATAAAATTAGCATGGAATGTTTCCGAGCTAAATAAAATGGATTTGAAAGCAATGAAGGTGGATATAAATGGAATGTAAATAAATAGATTGATAATAAATTTAAAATGGTTATAAGCTAAAATGATTATTCTATTAAATGAATATCACCGAATTCGCATAGAAAAATTGGCTGTTTGACGTAAACGAAAATGAATTAAATTCTATGAATGAATGGAAAGTGAATAAATTGATTTTCAATCAATTTTGAATGAATATTAATTTGTTTAGTACCAATGTGAATTGAATGTAAGCAAATCTGGTTGTAAATCATTTGAATTGAATAAAATGATATATGGATCGATTGGAAGTAATTAAATTGGTGTTGGAAAATTATAATTGCTTATGATTATGTGTTAGAATGCAGTGATTTTGAAATCTATGTGTTTATCCATTTAAATGAATGAAATGTTATAAAATTTCATGATTTTGTTACTCGTGTGTTTAAAACTGAGTAAGTACAGGTATAGAGGGACTTTTTGGCTAGATTTGGGTTGCGAAATTTCCTTTTAAGTAAATGCTTGTTAAATAATACTTAAAAATGCTAAAATAAGGTACGTTTTCGAATAAAATACTGCGAAAATATAAAATATTGTTATATATTTTGTTTTCCGACCATGTGGGTCGATGTATATATATCTATCTCTCTTGTCATATTGCAAAAGGTCCTCCATACAAAGGAGACTCTGCCAAAAAATTTCGAAAATTTAGTGTGTTAGAAAAGTTTTTGAAATTTTTGGAAATTTTTTGTTAACGACAAATTGATTTCAAATTGAAATTGAAATAAAGGATTTTGGAATTAAAATTGAAAACTAATTGCTTTGGGATGGAATTAAAAGATTAGAAAGGTGGATATCGATTTTTAACTTTGTGGGGTTTTAATAAGTTAATGGGTTTGGAGCATTTTCTCGCCTTAGCAATTTCGGGGACGAAATTCTTTTAAAGGGGGAGGAATGTAACAACCCAGCTTTTTTGACGTTTGATTTGGAATATTTAAATGGTTTTAAATATTGAATTTGAATTATAGGTTGGTTTTGAATATGGAAAATTTGGGTTTTTATGTATAAAATAAATACAGAATTTAAATATAGCAATTTATTGAATAATTTAATTATTGAATTTTATAATTGAATATTGGTTAAATTATTGTATCTTGAGTTTTAAGCTTGATAAAAATAATTTAAGGACTTGTAAACTTTATATTAACAATAATGAAGATAATTAAAGTTTTTAAATTGAATTTAAAAAGTGATCCGTTAAATTTTAAAAATAGTTTGTTCAAATTGACATTTAAAAATAGTGATCCGGGGCACAGTCTCAGAATTCGACAAAACTAGTTCCATTGGATCTATAATACTGTATTATTATCAGATTTCAAGTTTTCTAGCATTTGGAGTTATCGTTTGATCGTACGGTATATAAACGCGCTGAAATTTTTATCGAAAGTTTAATATAATAATTGGATCCAAAAAGCTATCTTCTCCATACAATCGAATTAGGACTCGAAACCTTTTCAATTGCATTCGGAATAGGGGCATAACATTATAAATGCCTAGCGGCATGCCTCAATAGGGGTTCGGGATTTTTGGTTATGTAAAGCGAGATATTTTGAGAAATAAGTAATATATATAATTCTCTCTCTTGAACCTCCTATAACCGGTCAATCTTACAACCGAAGCCTCCTTCTTTTTACTTAAACTTGCAAATCCTTTTTCTTTCCCTCTCATCAGATGCGATACATCGAAAATGAAAAAAAAACAAAAAAGAAAAGATCGATCTCTGTTCGAAAAGAAAAATATCAATCAAAATCGCGGAATTGAATCACGATGAAGAAGTAGCTAGCGGACTCGCGACTCGAAGCTGGGGAGGCTCGGGGTTTACTTCGCGTTTGGGTTTTGCTCGCATGGCTACATGGAGATGAGCGCTTAGAGGAGCTCGAATGGCGAACTGGCAGAGAGGAGATAGTGGGGTCGCGTGTAATGTTGAGCTACGATGGCAGCGATGAGTTGAAGTCGAAGCACATCAGTTGTGGATGAGTCTAGGGCTGGGGTTGGATGTGCTTGGAGAAGTGTTGCGATTTGCTCTTGTCTAGAGGCACGCTTAGGGCTGGCAGCGGCGAGGAGTGGTGGTTGGTGGCAGTAGCATTGGAGTCCTGGTCGTGTTGATCGACTAGATATCTCGAGGAGATAGACGCATTTTCCATTTCTAGGTAACTTAGATTTTTAATTAGAAAATAAAAAAGTTTATAACAGTAAAATATTTCTTTTATGAAGTCAGTAGCTTATAAAAATTTGAAATTTTGCTTATGCGAGGTTTAAATCGAATGGGATTTGTGCAAAAAAATGTAAATTGGAATGGATTGCAAATAAAATCAAAGGTGAGAAAAATTCTCACTCTTTCGGATTACAAAAATTTATTTTAAATAGATAAAATAAATTATTGGATGCTTGGATGAATTTATATAATTATTATCTGTTGATGTTAAATATATATACAGTAGTATATATATTAGTATTTGGAGTGATATTCCCGCATATTACAGCGGACGAGACCCTATGCGCCCCGCATAATAGCGGATGACCCTATATACTGCAATATTCCCCTCGAAGTGGGATTGGTATTTTTATGTCGTACTAACATCGGTGGATGCAGGGAAACGGGTTGGAGGGATCCAACTGGATTCCTCAAAATGTTGAATTTTATTTCATATATAGTGATATATGGATTGTGTAGAATAATTTAGTATAAATTATATTAGTGATTGAAAATTATTTGAATGCTATTGTAGCACTGGCCTGAAATTTTGATATTTTAAATACCATAAATATATTTTTTAAATGGAAGAATTAAAGGAAATTTTTGATATAAAAATATTGATATTGAAATTAAGTTTATTTAACAAGAAATTGAATTAGAAAAAAAAATATGATTTCTGGTTATACTTAACTATTGTGAATTATTAGATGGGGGTTTTAAAAATGAATTATACAAAGAAAAATTATAAACGATATTATGGAAATATAAAAAGGAGATTAAAGTCAATGTTAAAAATAGATTGGAAGTAAATGGGATTAATAAGAAATGAATCTATATAATGGAATTTTATAAACAAGTAAAAACTCAAAGGAGTTACAAAATTCATAAACGATGTTTTATAAAATAAAAGAAACCGATATCAGGATGATAAATTGGGAATATAGAATTTCATAGGTGAATTTATATTAGAATATGGAAATAGTGTGAGGGAAAATAGTGGACAATATTTTTGAAAGTGAAAATGGTTAAGGAAAATCGGAATGGAGGTGATGAGATGGAAATCGAGAGGAATTTATAAGTTGAATTGGTTATTGGGATTTTAAAAATATATTTGAAATTTTAAGAAGTAAGTTTGTTTTAAAAGGAAATTTTTTATTGTTTAAAAACTATTGAATTTTAAACTAGTTGGGATTGGAATACTTCGGTCCCTCCATCAATTTTCACAAAAGCTCCATCATCATGCTTGGTAATGCTGATTACCTCGGTCCCTCCATCTCTTCCATCCTCAACTGCAACATTGCCCACTTCCCAATCTCCTACCTTGGTATCCCCTTGCGTCCCACCAAACTCCAACATGCCGATTGGGTCCCCCTTGTCTCTAAAATTGAAGCCAGACTTTCGGGCTGGAAAGCCGATGCACTTTCGGCCACGGGCCGACTGGTTCTAATTAAATCGGTGCTTTCTTCCATTCCCTTATATTGGCTCTCGTTCCACAAACTACCTATCTGGGTATCCAAGAGAATTGATTCCATTAGAAGAACCTTCCTCTGGAACGGGGGAAAAGCCAAATGCCTTGTCAACTGGAGGATAGCCTGTTTACATCAAGACCATGGTGGCCTTGGTATTGTCAACCTTCGAACCCTCAACCTTGCTCTCGTGGCCAAATGGCTATGGAGTCTCCTTACACCTGGACACTTCATCTGGAAAGACTGGATTCTCTCAGTTCACTATCAAGCTAACCCATTTTGTGTCCTTCATCTTGCTCCCCTAAAAAAACCCTCCCCCTTCTGGTCTGGCGTCCTAGCTTCCCTTAACCGTATCAAGCCTCTCTTCCAAGTGATTCTAGGTGATGGTTCTAACTGTCTTTTCTGGATAGATTCCTGGTTCCGTCACTCTCCCCTGAATCGTAGTTTCCCTACCCTTTTCTCCTCCGCATCCCACCAGTTTCTCACGGTAGCTGATGCCGTAACTATCAGCTCCCCTTCGCTTTGTCCTGCTTCCCTTTTTGGTGATAACTTGCTCCGGGAATTCCTTGCCGCCGCCAACCTACTTCAATCCGTTAACTTGTCTCCTTCCTCCCCCGATCATTATTCGTGGTCCTTATCCCCCTCAAAAGGCTTCTCGGTGTCCCAATGCTATTCCTTCCTGAACCACCCTGGCAGACTCTTCTCCTTCGTGCGTTTGTGGAAATGCCACCTCCCTCCCCGAATCCTATTTTTTCAATGGTGTCTGATTCATGGACGTATTAACACCAAAGATCGGCTTTTCTGCCTCAATATCTTAACTGATCAGACTTATGCCCTCTGCAACCTTGAAGCTGAATCCATAAATCACCTTTTCTTCGAATGCGACTTTGCCTATTACGTTTGGGTCTCATCAAGTTCTCATCTTCTTGGTTCCATTCCATCTGTATCAAACTTCTTCGATTTTTGGCAGTACAACGCTCCAGATCCTCTACTCGATTCTTTTCTAGCCATTTTTTGCTGGGTAATTTGGAAAGAGAGAAACGCCCACGTTTTTAACAAACCTGCTAGTTCGAGGGTGTATATCTGCAATAGGATTATTAATATCTTTGCTTTTTGGTCAGGCTCCAGCGTCTCCGCACCAGTCACGCCCCGTCTTTCGACACCCAGATCACCCCCAGCTGAGTCGGTGGGCAGTGCATCATCTGCCGCGTCGGTTGGTCCTCATTCTCATGGTTATGGAAACTGTACGTGACAGTATCTTTTCATCTATATCTATATCTGACTTGTATTTATGTACATATTGGGCTAGGGTTGGTATTATGACTCTAAATCTTTTTTGCTGCTGCTCCTGATGTATGTTAGTTCAAAACACTTTTTCTGGCCAACGATCAGGCATGTTGATCGTAATATTACTATTTTAATATTTAGCACTAATTGGCTGTGTAGTTCCACACTACACGTCTGTTCTTCTCAAAAAAAGTTTTTATTTAATAAATTCTAACTTTTAAAATCGACTTTGAAATTTACTGGTTTATCTAAAAATGAGTTATTGATGTTTATAAAAGTGTTTTCAATATTTTAAATAACAACTTAAAATATATTTTAAAAATAAAAATAAATTACTATTCTTTAGAAATACTCATTGTATATATATAGTTTTGAAATGATTGAAATTTATTTATAAAATTCTCTCGAGATGTGTAGACGGAGTTATTAAAGGATGAGATTTTATAAGAGAATCTTGTAAATGGAATGTTAGAGACTTAAGAAAATTTCCGATGTCTAGATGCGATAACATCAGGAAGATTTTGAATTCATTTAAAGAAGTTATAAATGGTGGGTTGGAATTATAAACCAGTATAATCGGTTTGGAAATAGTAAGAAGAATTTATTAAAATTTTTGAAGACTTATGATATAAGTACGAAATATTTCCAAGTTAGATATTAAAATGATTTTGGAAATTATACGTATAAATATTTTCCTAAGTATCGAAAGGAAGTTCTGGAAATATTTTAGTGGGAAATGATTGGAATAGAAATATTTCCTATGTTGTAGAAATAGAAGTTGGGAATATTTCTAAGTATTGAAATGGTAAAATATCCTGTTATGGATACAAGTGTTGAAATTGTTTTCAAATATAGAATATTGAAGAGATTGAATATATATATATATATGTATATATATATATATATATATCTTGGTGAAGATGTTTGGAATAAAATTTTTGGAGATTTATAAAATTTGGCCTAATGACTACTTATGGATGTTTGTTGATGGTTAAATAACCGACTATCAATATTAGCTAATTTCGTGAATCGTTTCGAAGAGACCGGGATCAGATTTATTTATCCGAAAACCACTTCGATCCGGTTTGAACGTAAAGAATGAATACCGTGAAGATGATGAAGACAGTGATTCGGTTTGACCAGACCCAAGACAACTTGTATGGATGAATGCTATCAAAACATCGTCATTGGAGGACGATGAGCATTCTAAGTAAAATTGTTCTTGAAAGGTAATGCTTAGCCTCGAACCTCATCAACCAGGAATGACTAAAATAGGGGAAATGCTGCAAGGCTAAGTGGGTCGCACCCAAGTAGGGTATGTTATCACTTTTCTAGATGTCCTCAGAACCCTATATATCTTAGTTATGGGTATACATGAAAGAAGAAGCGCTCGATGGTAAGGGTGGGAACACCCGGGGTGATAACATATTCGGTCTATCCAGGTTAGGGGTAGGCTGGTCTTGTTTAGCAGGGGATCCCGGCGAGGTTCTCGGTACATTGTTCTAGAGGTGTACTGTGATGGGCGGTACCCCAGTGGCCTAGTCATTCGATGGAACCCATTCTCCAATAAGCGATGTATGGTTTTGATTGTGCCCAACTATGCTGAAACGTGAGATGCAAGCATTTCAGCTATTTTCTATTTACTTTCTATAGACACTATTATAATATCATATGATTTTGATAAAATCGTTTTGGTTATCGTAAGGTAAAAACCCGTTGTGTTTATATGTAATGCGGTCTTACGAGATACCTTTGCTTTTCAAAGGATTTTGATAACTCTAACAATTCAAATATGGTGTGTTTTCTCACGCTGGTTTTCCAGACTGACTCGGGTGTTGTTTTATTATAATGCTCGGGTCAGACCGAGTATTACAGATTCAGGTTTAAAAGCTATGGAGCTCAGGGGACGAGCCGGAGGAGTTCAGACGTATTTTTGTACTTGGTTATATTTCCGCTGTGTGAGGACAAGTGATTATTACTGTGTAGATTGATGTATTGATTGTTGTACTCTGATGATTGTATGTATATAAACCAATACAGATTCTTTTGTATAAAAATCTATTATTATATATTATATTTTGTTCCGCTGCGATTGTGAGATTCTATATTGTTGTTTTTATTTTTCTTCTACCTTTTTCTTCTTCACCCTAAAGATTCGTATTTTCCATTCAACTTGAGTCGAACTGATGTGAATTATGGTCGATTCAAGTGGTACGGATTTACGGGCCTTTACATTTAATATTTTGAATTCTTTTAGCAAAGATTTTAAAATTTTCAAAAGTTTCACTTTTATTTTTCATAAATATTGTCCAAGTAGTTCTAGAGAAATCATCTACAATTACGAAAACATATCTGTTATGGTTTATAGATTGAACTTGAGTTGGTCCAAAAAGATTTAAATGTAATAACTCAAGTGGTTGTAATGTAGAAATTATTTTCTTTGATTTAAAAGTTGATTTCGCTAATTTTCCTAACTGACAAGCATCACATATACTTTTTACTTTAAAATTCATTTTTGGTAAACCTTTTACTAAGTTATTCTTAGATAATTTTTTATCGCTTTAAAGTTTATATGATAAAATCTTTTGTGCCATAACCAAGGATCATTTTCTTTGGCTACTAGGCACATATTAGTGTTATGATTAACTCTCATATTTAATATGAATATATTTCGTTCTCTAGTTCCTTCAAATATAAGATTATTGTTTTGATCAAATATATTACATTTATTTTCAGAAAAAGATATATTAAAACCTTTATCGCATAGTTGGCTTATACTAAGTACTATGTATTGAATTTTTAACTAGTAAAACATTTGTAATAGGAGGTAAGTTAGATGTACTGACATTGCTCACATTGCCATTGTCGATGATATAACATTTGGAATTATCTCCAAATGTGACGGATCTTCCATCTGAGTAGATAATGCCAGTCAGCATATCTTTGTTTCCTGTCATATGTTTTGAGCAACCACTGTCAAGTATACACTTTCCTCTTTTCTTTGTTGGTACCTATAAAAAATATAGAGATGTCGTTGGTACCCACTTTTTATCAGGGTCCTAAGAGTTAGATCTTAGGAAACCAAACCCAAAAGGGTTTAAAATTCCCTTTATAAGTAAAATATTTATTTTTATGAACTGAATTTATAAAAGATTTAATATACTTATTTCTGATTGAATTATTATTTGTTTTTGGTACCCAAATCTTTATAGTATTTGTGTTGCAAAAATCTTTCTTTTGAATGAAAATCTTTGGTTTCGGTTTTGCTTTTACAAAATTCTTATGTATATTGAAACCTTTATATGATGAGTTATTCTTCTTTGAACTAGATTTTGAAGAATTTGTATATCCTAACCCCTTTTTATTAAAAGTAGTTTGAGAATTATTAATAATCTTAGAAATATTTTCTCTACCTTTATTTAAATTAGATACATTTTTAGTGATATTCTCTAACTCAGTTTTGAGACTGGTATTGTTTAATTCAAGAATTTTGACATTTGATTTTAAATCATGATTTTCTGAAGCTAATGTCATATTCTTTTCGTTTTGCACTTCTATTTCATTTGATAGCATAGTGAGTTCAGAAGAAATGTTAGACAAAGGTTCTTGTGGTTTAACAAGTTCTTCTTCTAAGATTTTCTTTTATTCTCTAAGCATATCAACTTCTATTTCATTACTGTTTAAATTTTCTAGAGCATCTTTATACTTTCTTTTAACTTCTTTTAGTTTATCCAATAGCTCTGAGTTTATATATATATTAAATCGTCAAACGTTAGATCATTTACATCGTTAGTCGAAGCCATAAAGCAGACATTGGCTTGTTCAGAATCACTGTCAGTGTCACTATCAGATGATGAAGACGATTCTGAATTATCCCATGAAACAGAGAATGCTTGCTTCTTTTTGTACTTGTCCTTCTTATTCTTATACATGTCTTTCTTTTGACCAGGACAGTCTTTCTTTATGTGACCCTTCTTATGACATTCATAACACTCGAGATTTGAAGCTGGCGGTTTATTGGTATTGTCTCTTCTGTTGTTTCCGAATTTTTTGTTCTTTCTAAATTTTAAAAACCTTTTGAAATTCTTTGCTATAAATGCCATGTCATCTTCATTTGAATCTGAATCTTCTTGTTCAGCTTGAAAAACAATATTCTTTCTATCTTGGGCTTGATCTCGCTCTGGCTGCAAATTTACTTCATATGACATGAGATTTCCTATCAACTCTTCAGGTTTGGTTGTAGAAATGTCATTAGCTTCTTCAATAGCTAAGACTTTTCGTTCCCATTCATCCGTTAACGAGTTTAGGATTTTCGAAACAATATTAAAATCTATATATTTTTCTCCTAATGCAACAGTGAATGATATATGTCTTGGAATCTAGAATACATATCATTTATGGTCTCATCTGGTTTCATTCTGAAATTTTGGAACTGATTTTTGAGCATAGAAATCTTGCTTTGCTTAACTTTGTTTGTTCCTTCATGTTTGATTTTAAGAGTTCGCTATATTTCATAAGCAGTTGTACACATGCTAACTCTATTAAATTCAATCTTATCTAAGGCACAAAAAAACATATTCATGGCTTTTGCATTCGATGTAGCATCTATCTTCTGTGTGTTTGACCACTGTGCATATGGTGTAGTAGGTATAGTGTATTCATTCTAAGTGATATTCCATGTATCATATCCATTCGCTTACATATAAATTCTCATTCGAGTTGACCAATAATTGTAATTCAACCCGTTAAATAGTGGTGGACGTGCAGTGGATTGGCCATCAATAAAACTTATGTTAGTGTTATTTTCCATATTAACTGAATAAATAACCGTGTTATGGTTATATGATGACCTTGCTCTGATACCAAGTGAAAGTGACTAAGGATCGTAATATGGAATATTGTCTAAGTTATCTACTAGCGCGGAATATAAATATAAAAAGTAAATAGTAAAGTAAATGACACCAGAGATTTTTATACCAGTTCGAACTTCCTGTTCTACGTCCAGTCCCAGGCTCCTTCTGGAATTTAACTATCAACCCTCTCTTAACTCGGAGGAACAGGTATTACACCACCTGAGCAATCGAACATGACTTCTACCGCCTAAGCAACTGAATAGGACTTTAACCGCTTGAGCAACCGAACAGGACTTCTAATACAATAGTAAAATTGCTTCTGATTGAGTATGCTCTTGAGTAGCACAGATAAGTCAATAACGTACACCCTTCCTATAATCTTCTCCTTTGTGGTATATAGTGTGATTCGTGAAGATAGGAAGTTTATTTAATCACTAATGAGATTTGCTTGAATGAACAAGTGATTAGAATCGAAAGTATTTGAATGCAAATAACAAGATTATTTAGACAATAAGAATGTGAAAATAGAATCAGAATTAAGAAAGTAAAACAATTGATATCATGGCTATATATAGTGTTTAAGTGTTGCAACCAATCGTGAAAAGTAACGATCAAAAGATACGGAAGCAACTCTTGAATCAAGAGTTGTTTTTGTTTGCTGAAGTGAAGTGTCTTTTCAAAAATATAGCCGTTATGAAGATTCAGTCGACTGAACGAAATAATTCAGCCAGCTGAATCGATTGAATTTTGAATCAAAGAGACAATGGTGCAAAAAACATGTCATTCAGTCAACTGAATCATATGGTTTAGTAGACTGAATATTTATATGAAATTGTGCATGTGCACAGGAATTCATTCGACTGACCTATGCAATTCAGTCGGCTGAATTACATGTTTTCTGCCACATCAAAGATTTTTCAAAATGTATGAACTAGTTTTATAAAAATCTTGGCATATTAAGTACGAGTTGAAAGATATTAAAGTACGTGTGCGTGCATATACCACTTTAAAGAGATTTTAACAAAAATTCACTACTAGACTTAGACCCTAGACAATATCTTACTGAAGCTTTTATTTGGAATCTGGTCTGCAATCTGGTAGATTATTTGTCGAGTAAAATAGTATCTTCTCTTGCAAATATGGTTAGTTCACATAATATTTACTTATATAGTTGTCACAATCAAAACTTCAAAAGTAGTTTCAAACATGTTGAATTTTAAATTTCAGTCTTCGAGGAACAGGAACCTTGACCCATGGCTTACCTCTCCATAATCCTATCCTCTGTCTTTTGAAATTTATCATCTGAAAATTTTCTATTTATCGAAACTTACATTTTCATTTTACTTTTATTTAGTAGTTAGTTAAATATTTCTTCTTAATTTATTACTTAACTTCTAAACTATTTCCTTTTCCTTGGTATTAGTTGAGTGACTTCATGAAATCACATTTTTACTATTATTTAAAATCATTGCGAACTACCTAGAAATCACATAAAAAGAAACATTTCCCTAAACATACGCAATGCATTGCAACCACTAATGCTTAAAACCCATGAAAAGAAAAACTACCACTGGAAGAAAACTAACATCTTTCCTTTATTACTTACGGTGAATAAGGTCTACACATCTCTTCAATTCCATTCCCAATTACGGAATAACCATACCTCCTCTCACTGTAGTGGATAAGAAATACAATCTATGCAGTCTTCATACTAAATGGAAACTAAGCTTGAGAAAATAATCTTTCCCATTTCCTCTTTTGCTTCCCTTACTTAAGCCTACCAATACCTTCCATGTGTGCTTACCATCTCATTACCGTCTATTACCGTCTTCTCTTGATCCCATTCTTTTGACAGTATGCTCAATGCTTGGTATTTCTTTTATTTATAAGCCTCCTGCAAGCATATTCCAAAATTTATAGAAGTGCCATTTAATATAATCTTTATGAGTTACACACATATCAACATGAAATTCCTAGGCTTTTCTAGTGTCCTCACACTTTATGGGGATTCGTTGTTACTTTTCCAAAAGTAGTCATCGTTATCTCCTTCATAACCTTATTCCTTTTCCCCGTCTCACCTAGATACTAATTCCTACCTACTCCGTATTTAAAATCTTGGTTTGGACTTTAACATTTTTCTTCAAAAATGAAAACTTCAAAAAAAAATTAAAATATCTAATCTCATAACTCTTGTCTTTAAAAGTGTTACTTAGAAACTTTTATTAAATTCAAAAATACTTGGTGTTTTTAACTCTTTCAAAACTTACATTTAAATATTTTTGATAACTTATTCCCTAAACTTAAAAGGGAATGTTAGCAATTCTAAGTTTAAAATCAAATCAGCTTTTTTCTTTTAAAGACTTTTGTTTCATAAAATCTCGGATTTTTAATTCAATCGTTTATTAAGTTCTTCTTTCAAAAACTTATTCATTTCACCAAACCAATTATTCCAAAAACATACTTTACATGTTTCTAAAACACCTTTCATAACTTTTAAATTATAAAATCTAGAGCAGATAAGAACAACTTTCATCCAATCAGTTCCTTCACATTTCCTACTCTCCCAAACATCCAATATTGGGCAGAGTCTCAATTATCATAAAATGGGGACTTTTAAAAGATATCCAAATTACATGCACATAACAACGGAAATATGTATTTTCCTTTGTTTAGCTTCTCTAATTAGATCACCAGCTGTTATCCCACCTTTTGGCAAGGCCGTGACACCAAAAGATTAACTGGAAACCAAAGACAGCTCTCCTCGATTGCCAGTTATGTACAGGTCAATTATGGATGTTGGTAAATTTTATCGGATGTCCGGATTGGGTTACAATTGATGTGACGAGACAAGCAAAGCTATAGAAGACAACGTTTCAAATTTCAAGTCAATAGGAGTTCAGATGCTCAAGATATGATCGATGAAAGTCAAGCAAGGCTTCCATTTGTATCCGTCAGATCGCCTCCTTCGTATCCATCCCATTCGAATCCATCCCCGAGGCTTCGTTCGTATCCATTGCCTTGCAACCATCCTATACGTATCCATCAACCCTCGATCCTCCTCGTATCCATCAATGAGCAAGCTCATTTCGCATCGGTCCATCTCATGTCCATCAGTGAACAGGCCTCTCTTCGTATCCATCCAGATCCACTCTCTTCGTATCCATCCAGATCCACTCTCTTCGTATCCATCCAAATCCACTCTCTTCGTATCCATCCAAATCCACTCTCTTCGTATCCATCCATATGCATCCATTTCGTATCAATCAAGCCTTAAACATACTTCGTATCGGTCAACAACAGGTCGATACGAAACCTCCCCATCAATACAAAATGGAGCACAGGGCATCGAAATGAAATAGAGTGCCGATGATCGATACGAAGTAGAGCGCAGATGATCGATACGAAGAGGAGCGTCAAGCATCGATCCGAAGGACATAGCACTCGATGGATACGAAGGGGGGAAGCAGTCAACTTAGCATGAAAAGTGGGTTGATCCGAGGAGTTGTCACCACGTCAACTTGCAGGCATGTGTCCAGATCGATTCGAACAGATCGATACGAAGGGGATCGATGCGAACTAAACGGCTTACATAAAACCCAAACTTGCATCGATCATATCTCACAATCTACATGTCCAAATACTACAAAATTTTCACAAGAGCTTGCATACAACCTAAAGAATGTTCATGCTTAATTTCGACTCGATTGGGCCAAGTCTTGATCGATATGAAATTCGTTCGTATCGATCACAGACCGAGTGCGAACCACATGGGATCGATCGCGTGGGCCCACTCATGTGTCAGAAGAGGTCTCCTGAGATCTGAGCGAGATATTTGCAGCATGCGCCTATAAATAGCACCTCAGAGCCTGCAGAAAGGGGATCTTTTTCGACTCTGATACGTCCGGAGTCTGCTGGAATCATCATTGTACTCGAAATTTGTTATTGTAATCAGTTGTAACTCATTGTAGTCAGCAAGCAAACATCAATAAAATCATTAACTTCAAAGTGGATGTAGGCCGGATTGCCGAACCACTATAAACTCTGTGTTCTTTACTGCTTTCCTTTTAATTTTCTGAGTGTTCTTTATTTTTAATTCTCTACATACTTATTATATGTAATCTGTGATTGTGAACTGGTGCTTTCATCGACAATTGGGTGTTTGTGACCAATTTTGGCGCAAACACCAGCATTATTTTTAATAAAATTTACTAACACTATTTCTAATCACTACACTTTTTTTATAGCACTTCAGTATCTTATATTTTAATGCATTGGAACTACTTCTCTTTCAAGGGTAATTGTTAACGCTATAATTCTCTATGAATTGCTTAAAAGAGGGTTCGTGTTTTGTATGAAATTACAAGAAATTATGTTTCATTTTCTTTTTTGAAATAGACATCACAAAATTTGGGTTTCCATGTTTTGTACATCTCTTCCTTTGCATTTACGTTCCTTATATTTCAAATAAAACACCTTTATTTGCAACTTGATTAATTCATAGAAACTTATTTTGTTATCCCTTTCCATTCTAATGAATTAATATATGTCAATTCCAACCTAATTAAAATAAATTAAACAACTCTTTTATTTATTTTGTAAAATTTATTACTAATCAATCCTTCAGCCTAAACTGCACTAACTCCAATTGTTTCTCTTAATTTATCATCTCTTTATTACTACAATGCAGCCACTTACAGCTCAATTTATCTTCTTTTCTAAACCATTTGATCTATTCCAAATCCATACCACTTAAATTTTCCACCCATATAGACCTTTTTATATCTTTTTTCTTCTTTATATTGGAAGATTCAAGAGCTATATTACCCCATTATTTCTTTTCAAAAGAAAACAGCCCCAGACAAAAATTTCCTTTACTGAAATCTAAATATATATATTTTCTTACAAAACCTTTAATATATATATATATATATATTCTCAAAATTTAATACTTACTATTTTTCATTAAAAGTTCTTTTGAAGTATACAATTTACACTTTTCTTTAATTTTCAAATATTTCTTATTATTCGATTGAACTCAAAGTGGACTTCTGACTATTCTCCTAAGAATATCCTTCGTTCCATCTTCAATGATCCAAAAATCCAGTCATAAATTAGGAGTGACCATTTCACACCCTTTTTAGAGACTTCTAAAACTTCAACTTTCTATAACATCTGGACTCTTATTTTCCCTTTATCTGGACTTATTGTACATTATTAATCGACAATAAAAATGGGGATCAACAATCATTAGACTATCAAACCCTGATTGGGGAGTCAAGTACCATCCAGTCTAGGGATTTTCCATATGCAACTACTCTATAGATGGGATTCTTAAGATTTTAGCATATACTATATTTATAGTCAAAATACAAATACATCCGCTCATCGTTTCCTAATTTTTCAGGAATCGATTAACTTAAGCTCTGATACCAAATGTAACAACCCGCACTTCAGTGGGCTAGATTTTCGCTAAACTAATCAACCAAGTCCACAAAAATATGGATCATTGGTTTGCTATCCTGCAAAAAGGAAAATATATCGAGCACTAATGGTAATAATTCATAGCGAAAGTAAAAAAATATAATAGATCAATATAATTACTGACCAAAATTTGACATCTCAAATGTCATGGGCCTCAGCCAGACAATAGCTCCAAATCTACACCAGTAACTTCCCTTCTAAATCTCGTGGGTTGTAATGAGGAAAGGGTCAGAAAAACGTTCTGCTGACGGGTAAATTATACATCTTATACATAACACTAGCTTATGCTGATTATTCACTATTTCAACTTATGTTAGATTTAATTGTTAGTCGCTACGACTCCATTGCTACGTACAAACTGTACCTATCTACACCTTATAGATCTATGTCTACAAAGGTAAATATATACATACCTAAGTCCACTAATGGACTTAATACTATCCACATTGGTATCAATCGCCCAGCACCTTATGAAGATCCATTGCCATCGTATCACCTAGGAAATCCTGCAGTGCGCACTGACGACCTCCAGTCCATAAGGTCCTAATGCTTCGAGGATTTTTCAACATGTACGCCAGCCATGCATACCCTTGTTTACTTCTTATCGTGGATTTTAGACTCCACGCACCACCACCCCGTCTATGTTTTGAAGGAACCTTTGTATGGATTAACTAACCTTGCCCTATCAAACAAACTAACAAACAACTATAGCATTGCATAACCCAACTGAACAAATCTTGGTAGGCGGAAGAGATCGATCAGGTGTAACCCTGCCCTTCCCATTGACCGTAAGAGACTGATGTCGAGCTCGATAAATATGCAACTCCTACCCTATAGGTACCCAAGTACGCCAGCCTTTTGCGTACACTTGTTGCAACTTGTTTACCTAAGCACACCAAACTTTCCATGCCATGTTGCACAAGTCCGATCTCACTCACTGTCCATTTAGATTGCCTAGTGCAATCAAGGCAATACCCCCACTTAAAAACTTTGAAGCAGACCTAATCTGACTGTGCACTCGACATAATTATAACAGAAAATTTATAATCAAGGCAATAAGCACAGTCCAGACCTGGTGGTACACCTTTGGTACGAAATCGTACACTCAGCACGGGTCCTATTGGTTAGATATTTTTTTAGCATTCCAACCCAGTCTAACGACCTTCAGACATTGGTCCATTATAATTATAACACACAATTTATAATTATTCACACCCGTCATAAACGCATATCTGAGGCTACTTATGTACATATATTAGATTTATGTATACTTATTCTTATTTTCTTTCCTTTATTGCCTCAACCTCTTTTATGTCTGACTTTAATTCTTCAATCTTACTATGCGTTTATCTTTTATTTCATTAATTTCACTTACCGCTTCTCAATTTTCGACATCAATATCCTTGCTACGACATATATTAGTTCAACTTTGATTTCTATTTCATTTCATTCAATTATCAGACTTAATCCATTTCATTAGATTATCAAACTTAGTCAATTTCATTAGATTATAAGACTTAATCCATTTCATTTCCCCATCTTCTTACTCTTGCCTATTACTGGGACTTTCTTTTTTGTCTGTTTTTGGTTTATTAACTTTTTAGTTACATTCTTATTTCAATATTCCGCCTTTAGGATTTAGTATATTTTAATAAATTGAAATTAAACTTCATCAATTATTTGTTACATAGTAGATTTCCATATCTTATATAAAGGAGGGGGTTTGTGCGGTGTTTGTAACTACAAGGAATTCTCTTTTTATTTATTGAAATAGGCAGTACAAAATACGGTAATCATCCATATTTTGTACATCTCTTTCTTTTACAGGCATATATTTACTCCTTATCATTTCAAACGTCACACTTCTGTAAATTTAGACTTCATAATATATGGAAATCTACTTGCAACAATACAAATTCCAATAAACCAAAATATCACAAAATCCCAAAAGTCAAATTAAATTATTCTAGGCTTAATTCATCAACATTGAATGAAATGAAATCCCAATTCATTACATTTTAGTTAGCTAATATCCGACGTAGAAACTAACAATCCTAATCATTATATAATTACAGAAATAAAACAAAAAACACAATTATAGAATTAAAACTAATCATTACGTAATTACACAAGCAAGTCATATCTCAACTTTTCACATTTACGAATTCATTGCAACTTAAATTCAATTCTCAGACATATAGGAATAGATTTGCAACGATATAATCTAGTATTATATAAAAATATATAATATTTCCACTCAGCTTTAGTTAGTGCCCCCAAATCTCTAGATTTAATCCAAATCCGACCTTATTATCTATATTCTCCACTTTTTGACTCCCTATTCGGATCCACAAACAATATTTATATAGATCTCATTAGAAATTGGATTAGAGAAAAGAGACTTTGATTTATTAATTAGGACTAGATCTAAAAGTTCACCTTTGATGTGGCGACCTAATTTGAATCTACCTTATATCCTCTATCATGTTATATTCTTCTCCAAATTGTATACGAGCAATCTATTCTATTTTTGTGTATTTAGAATTTTTGGAGGAGAAAAGAAAGTGATAGAGCTTCCGTGCCCATTAGAAAAATAATGAGTTTGGAAGGGAAGTCCTAGGTCCTAACTTATAGAGGTTGAAATCAGTGCTAACCATCGGATGGAACCAAATTAGATCTACGCCACACGGCCTACACTAACAGACGCCTTCAAAACCTTTCGGGTCGACCACTCATGGTCGACCTATGGTAGGTCACGGTTATATAGGCCAACTCGGTGTATTTTGATGACTTAAATTTCTTTGTTATTTTCTTTCTCTTATTGTCAAATTAACATTAATTAACATTATCTCTTAACTTAATTATATTTCTCAAACGTTAAATTATCGTTAATTTTAACGATGTTAATCAATCATTAATTAATTTTAAATTATTTTCTTAATTACACATATAATTGTTTCCAACTATGAAAACTCAAACGTTAATAACCTTTTCGTTTGAACTCCGATTGAAAAAGTTTATATATGAAAATCAATCATAAAATTGCCATGAATCCAATGGTATAAGTCTTGTGGCCAAATTCCCACATTCGTAAAAATTCCATTTTTCACAGTTTGTTATTTATTAAATAATTTTTATTTTAATTAATTATCATAAAAACGCAGGGTGTGACATTATCCCCATTAAGTAAGGACATAATCAAATCAAACTTCCTAGATAACTTTCGGACCCAGACCATTGGAAAGTATGTTGGGTTGACAAACCCAGTTGATCACTTGTGTATGTTTGAATATTTACATGGACATATTGAAAGTCGGAAAGCTGGCCAGCTATAAGTAGTTCCGAATATACCCTATAGGATCAGCATCAAGATGGTTCAAAAGATATACACCAGGAGAAACCCATTCTTGGGCATAAATGTTTGTTGATATAAGAAGAAAATTTCACGCTAGTCAAGAAAGTTCTCCTGATCCTTACACTATCTTCAGTTAAACAACGGGGGAATGAAAGATTGCGTAGTTTCATTAAGTGCTTCAAAGAAGAGGCAATGAGAATAGGATTCACAAGTGAAAAACCTCTGTTAATGGCTGCATGTTCGGGGATTAGGAGGAATACCAACATGTGAGATAAAAATAGCAGAAATCCTTGTAGAAGCATGAAGGCTTTTTATGAGAGAGCAAGCGGCTATATAAGGACCAAAGAACCAAAAGCCTCATGAGGGACAATCGTCGAAAGGTCAGCCCCAACAAACAACGAAAGGAAGCGGGGGGCAGAAATGTACAAGAACCCTCCTGCAAGCATCCACGGGTGTTTAACTTCACTACCAAAACCCTACTCACGACCACACCTGGTTAGATCTATGAGCTTACTCGAACTGAGTTAGCATATAACATGCCGAACAAGAGAAAGAAGGCTGAACCCAATAAAGGCGGCATGTATTGCAGATTTCACAAGGTGAATGGACATTATACTGACAACTGCCGCCACTTGAAGAACGAGATAGAGAGACTAATCTAGAAGGGATACTTGGGGACTTATATGAAGGATGACACAACCACCTTAGAGCAGCATAAATCCCTTGACCCAAATGACTGTTTGGAAAGAAATCCAACAACCTCCTAGCTACCATTCATGGAGGGCCCCACTTGGTGGATCAAAGCATGAAGGCACAAGAGAAATATGCGAGGGAGGCTTGCATTGAACATCAAGCTATATTTCACTGTACCTAACATCATCTTCATTTCAGCAGACTCGATTGAAGTTACACTACCACACCAAGATCCCCTTATAATAACTGCACAGAGCTTAAATTGTACAATGAAAAGATCTTATGGAAAGCTTAGTAACTGTCATTTTTAGGGCGGCCTATGATAAAATGGGGTTATCAGTAGAAATATTAAAACTAAGTTTGGAATATATGGATTCAATAATACTGTAACAGTGTTAGTTGGCATAGGCTGACTAATGGTGATCGCTGGGATTGCACCACTACACAAGTCCTTTTATGCAAGCTTCTTAATAAAAGATCAATAATCCTCATACAATACTTCTTAGGAAGACTACACTGATTGACTTAGGAGCTATTATCCCCAGAAAGACATGCTCATGAAGTTCCAGACACCAGCGGGATGAGGGAGTGTAAGGGGAGAGCAGTTATCAACTAGGGAACTTTACAATGTAACTTTAAATCCTAGCAATAAAATTATTTAAAATTATACCATGGTATCTTATGAATTGAATCAAAATAAGAGCAAAAGCATAAGGCTAGTTCAAAGAACTGCACCGAAACCTAGTTCCAAGGCAGGTACTGAAACAGGTCACCCTACGACCATATGATAGCAATAGATGAATATAATTCAATACATGGACAGTATTTGTCAGACGCTCCTTCATCTCAAGATGGTGAAACTTCTATGGATTAAACGAGGTTGAAAATGAGGTAGATCTAAGGCTAGGGATGAAGAGAAAAGACCATGAGCCAGTAAATGATCTGGAGGATGTTCAAATAGATGTGACAAATCCTTCAAAGATAGTTAAAATAGGAAATTTTTTGACAAATAAATAACATGAAGAGTCAATAAGTTTCCTAAAGAGGTCCAAAGATGCCTTTGCTTGGACTTATTCAGATATAAAGGGGATTGACTCCACGATTATATGTCATGCCCTAAACATAGATCCCGATGCGCACCTAATTAGACAAAAGCATCGCACGTTGGATCAGGAAAGATACAACGCATTCCATGTAGAGATAAAAAAGTTAAAGGAGAGTGGGTACATCCATGAAGTATATTATCCAAAGTGGATAGCAAATCCGATCTAAGTAAAGAAGTCAAATGAGAAATTGAGAACTTGCATATATTTCGCAAACCTTAACAAAGCCTGCCCCAAGAACAGATTCACATTGCCAAGAATAGATCAGTTAATTGATGCGACGAGTGGATATAAGTTAATGACTTTCATGGATGCATATTTGGCATATAATCAGATAGCAATATTCGAACCCGACCATGAGCATACAATCTTCGTTTATCGATAAAGGGTTGTATTATTATAAAGTAATGCCATTCGGGCTTAAAAATGCTTGAGCAATATACTAAAGGTTGGTGAACATGATGTTTGAAGATCAAAGCAAAAAGAATGTTGAGGTCTATATAGACGACAAGCTAGTAAAATCGAGGCCAGCTTCAAATCATGTAAGAGACCTAGAGGAGACCTTTGTGACCAAAAAGTAATACGGGATGAAGTTGAACCCACGGAAGTGCACCTTTGTAATACAATTAGGAAATTTTCTAGGATACATAGTGAGCGTTCGAGAAATAGAAGCCAACCCAAAGAAGATTGAAGCCATTTGGGGCATGGAAGTGCCACAAAAGCCTAAGGATGTAATGAGTTTAAACGGAACGGTCGCAGCGCCGATTAAGTTCATTTTCAAAGCTATAAATGAATGCATCCAATTTTCTGATAAGATCAAGAAGGGTAGGAACTTTTGAATGGACCGAAGAATGCAAAGTAGCTTTTGATGTGCTGAAGGATCACCTTGCATGTCCACCTATACTTTCAAAACCGGTCCCATGGGAGAACCTCTTTATATATTTAGCCGTAATCGATCAAGCAGTGAGCTCGGAGGTCGTTGAAAAAGAAGGATTGCAGCGAACCCATATACTTTACTAGCAAACGTCTGAGCGGAGCTGAGCTAAGACTCTCGATAGTGGAAAAGTTAGTATACAACCTAATTTTAATGGATAGGATACTTCAATCATATTTCCAAGCACACCCTATACTAACAAACTATCCTTTAAGGAAGATATTGCAGAAACCAGAAACATCGGCCCGACTCCTGAAGTTAGCCATTGAACTAAGCCTATATGACATCTCTTATTGCCCTCGTAATGCTATCAAAAGACAAGCACTAAGGGATTTCATTGCAAAATGTACCTCACAAACAAAATCACCTAAAAAAGAAACAGAAACCCTTCCACATTGGCAATTATATGTAGACGGTGCATCTAATAAATAGAGGGTAGGGATAGGGCATGTACTCATCACTTCGAACAATCAGAGACTACATGGGACAATCCAACTGGGGTTCAAAGCAACCAACAATGTAATAGAATATGAGGTGCTCATTGTAGGCTTGAGGATGGCACATATATTGAAGGTAACCCATCTTAAAATTCATAGTGATTCGCATCTTATTGTAAATCAACTGCAGAGAAACAACAAAGCCAAGAAACCAACTCTAGCCAAAGATGTAGAGCTGACCAAAGGATTGTTATCATAATTTGGACAGTTTAATATAGAGCAGATCCTAAGAGAACAAAATCATCAGAAGACACTTTGGACAAGTTGGCCAGCACTAAGGACGCATGGAAAATGAGATCCTAGTGGGACACTTGGCGGAGCCAAGCATTTCGAAAGTGCAATAGTTTTTAGTGCTGACAAGGTAATAGCGAGCTTAAGGTCATAGAGGAGAAGATCAAGGGGAGCAAAGGGAGATGCGAAATGATCACGACCTTCCAACAATTGTCTAGGAAGAAATATAATCCTAGGTGACCCCTTTCAAATGTTTCCTATAGGAAGGAACTCTTCCTGCTGACAGAAACATGCAAGAAACATCAGATATCATGCCCTTTATTATTTATTTTTGATGGGATACTGTACAATAAGGTTATTCCACTCCTTATTTGAGATGTGTAACAAAGGAGGAAGGAACTAGGATTATGAGAGAGGTCCATGAGGTATTCTGGGGAAACCGTTCTAAGGGAACAAAGTTAGCATTGAAAATTTTAAGGCAAGGATATTTATGGCCGATGAAATTAGCCGACTTGTAGGAGTTCGTGCAAAGATGCGATAAATGTCAAAGTTTCACAAACAATCCCAGATTGCACTCACACGAGCTCACCCGATGACCAACCCTTTGCCATTTGATGTTTGGAGAATTGATCTAAAGGACCCCTCCTGATGTCCAAAGGAGGGGCAAGGTGCGTGGTAGTGGTGGTGGATTACTTCACTAAATGGGTTGAAGCAAAACCCCTTACAACAACAACAACAACAAAATAAAGTAGTCACCTTTGTAATCAGTAATATTATTACTAAATTTAGGATTCCCTATAAGATAGTGTCCTATAATGGTATGTTGTTTGAAAGTAAGGAGTTCGTAGAATTATGTGAGATGAATGGAATAATAAGAAGTTTCTTGTCTGTTGGGCACCCTCAAGCCAATAGGCAGGTCGAAGCAGCTAACAAAACACTAAAGAAACTACTAAAGAAAAGGTTTTCGAAGGTAAAAGTGAGGTGGACAGAAGAGCTACCCTTGGTGTTATGGGCCTACAGAACATCCAAATGATCGCCCATAGGGCACACACTGTTTTCTCTAACATATGCATATGAGGCAATGTTGCCAGTCGAGGTAGACACTCCTTCGCATCGATGATTGTCGTATGTGACTGAATGACGCACATGGAAACAGATTCAGATCTAATTCAAGAAAGGAGATGAGGCTGCAATAAGATTTACGGTTTACAAACAACGGATGGCAAAGACATACAACCCATGCCTCAAAGAAAAAAAATTCCATAAAGGATACCAGGTCCTAAGGAAGATAATGACCAACACTAAGGTCCCAACAGACGGTGTACTTGGTCCGAATTGGGAAGGACTGCTTGTTGTCCTAGAAACGCTCTCAAATGGTGTTGGGGAGCATTCACACCCAGGAGATCAAGTCTTAGTAAAGCAAAGTACTCTAATAGGAAGTCATGTGAGACCAAGGCAAGAACAAGTGTAACATGCCTAATTTTTGTTTAACATTATTCAGGGAATTTAAATAGATAAATCAAATAGAATAATGTAACGTGATAAGGAAAATGAGATTTGTTAACAAAGTTGGGTCAGGCCGTAATTAATTAATAAGATTGTTTTAAACATATAATAAAAAGGGTTTAATGAGAGGGGCATAATGAGAATAATTCCTTAATTCAATCCCTAAACCTTTCCTCTTTCATTCATTCACATTTCATTTTTCCAAAACCAAAACAAACCCTAAGAGGAGGTCGGCCATTACCTAGAGGAAAAGAAGAAGAAATCTTAGGAATTTGAAAGGGAATTAATCCACATCAAATCTCAATCTATCTTATCCAATCCAAGGTGAATAATAGTTAACCATCTCATTTGTTATGCTTTGTTTTCAGATTTAGGATTGATTTCCGAATTGGTTGTGATAATATTTCATATTTGGATTGATAATATCATTATTAGATTGAATGATGGTTTGTAGGAATTTTATGAAATTGTTCTAATGGGTTTTAAAGGCAAAACCTACTTTTTTATCTTCTGTTGATTTGAAATTTTATGGAAAACATTATTTCGGAGGTGGGTCAGTTTCATAAGTTTTCAAATTCATATGAATATTTTATGAATTTCTTAAGAGGAAAATGTGTATATTTTTGGGTTTTTAATGATTAAAGATAATTAAATTAATATTTTAATCCTAAAATTTTTGTATAAGAAAGAAGAAGGAAATTCAGATTCTTAGCGATTTTTGGGGATTTTTCCCTAGTTGTTCTGATTTTTTATGAAATAGTTATTCTAGAAAAGTTTTTAATTAATATGAGTTAGTAATATTAATTAAAGATTTTGCAAAGTTAATTGAGAAGGTAGAACATGACCTACCAGAATTTTTGTAAAGAATATGAAAAGCATTTTTGTTATCCAATGATAATTTGAATGAGGTAAGAGCTAGTGGAAAGTTTTAACTTTAAAATGAAACAAATCAGTTTTAACTTATTTACAGAAATGCCACTGACACAATAACTTAGAGGTAATATATCTCTATTTCATAGAATCTCGATAATTATAAAAGTTGATACACGTGATAGATACTCGAGATCTATGAGATGTATCCTCTTTCATAGGGACTCAACACCTTATGTTTTTAAGGGTTCAACATCCCATGTTTTGTAGCAACTTGACAACTCCATGGTTTAGAGGCTTGACATCTTTAAGTAT
Organism: Allium fistulosum; assembly: GCA_030737815.1. Classification (NCBI taxonomy): domain Eukaryota; kingdom Viridiplantae; phylum Streptophyta; class Magnoliopsida; order Asparagales; family Amaryllidaceae; genus Allium; species Allium fistulosum. The sequence continues at coordinate 876,540,008 of CM060906.1, forward strand.
TTAAGGACTCGACACCCTCAAGCATAAAGGCTCGGCAACCCTATGTGTTTTAGAGGTATGCCAACTCCATGTGTTTTTTAGGCGCGACACTTCATGCTTTGAAGAATTCGACATCTCATGTATATAGTAACTCAATATCTTCAGTGTAGATACTCGACATCTATATTTTAGCGGCTATACAGTTGTATGTTTTACAAACTTGAAAGCTATGTTTTAGAGGCTCGATAGCCCACATTTTCTAGACGCTCGACATCATTGTTTTGATAGCAAGTGTTTTAAAAGCTATGTAAATATGATAGTACTTTGGCACAAGATTTTAGCAAAGTATTTGGGGCTATATTTTTCTTGCTTTGAGAATGATTTCAAGTGGTTTATCATTTCTAAAGATGAAAGTTTTCAAGGAAATGAAATAGTGTTTAAGCCAATTTTGCATGAATTTTGCCAAAGGAAAATATTACTTCAACTTAAGTAATTTTGTTATGTATATGACTATTGATTGATAATATTTTGATGAATGATGTTATGTGTTCTTGTTATCGTTTGATCAGTTGAATTTACATTTTTTACCATTCTCATACTCACATTTTAATTGCCCAACATTGCACCTTAGGATTTAGAAACAGAATTACCAAATAGGTTGTTCCAATAGTGAGATGGTTAGACTAAACTCCTTAGTGAGTAGAATTGCATTCAGGAGATCAGATAGATCAATTATGTTAGGATGCCTTGAGCTGATCAAAACCAAATAAAATATGACTCATGGATTTAAAACCAGATAAGATTTAGGTAGAACTAGTGTAGAGTCGTGCCTTATGCTTCAGCCGGTAACCCACAGTTGGTAAAGGTCCGCGTTCCAATGTGTAGGGCTTTGTTAGTAGTAAGATAGACTAAAAGATGCATACGTACTTAAAGGAACTTGTAGCTCTATATGCTCATTGTACCGTTTAATTTATTTTCCTCCTAATCGTATTTGGAGATTTTGGGACATCTAGTTATATTTTGTTCCGAATCGGCCTAATAGGTTATTAGTTGGCCTGTGAAACTAATAGGTCCATAGTGACCCTAGGGAAAGTATGATTTGAGACAAACAATCAATTTCGTGGGGCAGGTAAACTTTGGGAATGCCTAATCCTTAATGACAGACTAGTAATATTTACTCATATTGCATGCATATGATCATATCATGTTTTGTTTTAACCATTGTGGTTGCAGGTGCATGATTTATGTTAAGATTGACATATTTTGATAAGATACCAGTGAGGGGAAATCCATTCCATTCTACAGTGTGGGTTCATAAGATATTTGTTTTGGCTCAAGATGGTATATTATTATCCACACTAGACTTTTTGTCTGACCCAAAATTTCTATTTTTCCTTTTAAACCCTTGGGTACTTATTTAAGTAGATCATACGTAGGGTTTTCATGTTAGACGAATAGGCTTCCAGAGACGTGTAAGAGGCAAGCTAATATTAAGAGTTTATTTCCGCTGTGTTGTCCGAAGTTTATACTTTGTTTGAATGGATGTATCGATAGAATTTATAACTGTCAAGTAGTTAGACTCTAATCATCCAAAGGAGCATCTTCATATGTCGCTCTTGGAATATAATCGTATTTATATTTTCTCTAAACGTGGAATCGATGGGATTATGTAATGATCGTGAAGGTTTATTAATGAAATATGTTTTGGAAATGTTCATATTCATGTGCTCTTGATGTTATAGATACAATTAACCGATCTCATTTTGTCACAGGGAGATAACACTGTGGATGAGTGTAGCATCAATAATGCTTATTTTCGGTCCTTAAATTAGGAGATGTTACAACAAGAGGTAAAAGTGATGTAAATGGAAGGAATAGGCAAATACTCTATGCCCAGTAGGAAAAGTGGACATAAGATAGCTCGGTTTCCCATGCACCATGCTGTCCGGTTGTACGAATCCCCTAAGTCAAAGTTCTTGTCTGGTTGTTATATCATACCTAGGAAAGCGACAAAAGGAGCAGAATTAGATCACCCAAGAGAGGAAGGGAAATAAAGGAGGGATAAGGGACTAGCATGGCCACTCTCTACACTTCGTTCGGATACAAAGATAACTCGAATACAGTTTGCTGTTTAGTTTTTCTTTAGCACCGAACAAGAAATCATGTTCGGTTGTGTGAACATCGAACATGAATTCCTTTTCGGTCGCTCCAACATCGGACAACAATTCCTATTCGATGAGCATCTCACCGGACGAGAAATGATGTCTAATGCATGTTACCCCCACTTAAATCCTCGAACCAACTGGCGTGTTCGGTATGTTTTTGGCCGAGCAAGGAGATGCCAGGTCAGACCAAACCAATGAGGACACGAAGGAATCTGGCCAGTAAAGTGTCCACGTGCATCCACCAGACCAGCAAACAATGAACTGAACCCTTCCAACGGGACCAAACATGTTATGTATGAAATGAAATCTAGATATATTTGGAAATTAATAATCATATCAGTTATATATGTAAACATCCGAACCAAGCAAATTGTACATGGAAGTTGCCTGATTTGCTAGAATGACATCCCTACCTTTACACTCCTATAAATATCCAAGCATCTAGTAGCCATGGGGAGAATTTTTGGAACCTTTAAACTATGTTAAATAAAGAGCCGAACAAAGCTCCCAGGTTTCGATATCAAAGTATAAATCATTGTATTTTACATTCACACACTTGTAAAAGATCAAATATGAGAAGTAATAAAAATTATCAGTGGATGTAGGCTCATTACTATTGAATCACTATAAATCTGTATGTAATTTACTTTTCTCACAATATTTTCTATCTAATCTACTGTTGTAAACTTGATTCGAGATGTTTCCCTAATTTTCATATAAACAAATGGCATGTGCCATCTTTTAAGACTCGATGGGAACCTAGTTTCAAGAGCATAGAACTCAAACCATCTTAGACTATACTACGTTTGATGTGTTTTTCTTTTCTTTATAACTTTTTAATGTTTACAAAATAGACTATTAATCAGTTTAAGCAATAAAAATGATAACTAGACAAAGGGATATAAAACGGCCCGAACCAGTATAAAACCTGTTTGTAAAATTTTCATTTATATATTAGTTCTAAGAGCTATAATCCCTTAGCTTGGCTTTTCAGCCAAACCCTACGTTGGATGTAAGGATATTAGGGTCATTCCAGCCGTCAAAAGTATGCACATAGATATAAGATGGTCTTACATACATGACCCAACTTCACAGTCGAAACACAACCAGTCTACACCATTAACAAGAATAGACCATGCCAAACACATAACAAGGCATGAATTTAAAAAAACCAAATCAATCAATGTATAAATCACTCCATCGAAAAGACAAAGGATACAAAGTTTGGTATTGCTTAAGAATCAAATATATAGCTTGCCAGGTAAGCAAAAAATCTATAATCTATCTTTATTTACATTTATCCTTGCTTACATACTTTACACATATATAACATGCTAAGAGTGTAAAATGAAGTCATTAGGACTCGAACCCTAAAGAAATTACAAATATACACCTGTCAAGTTAGTAACCGCTATAACAAAAACCATGACACAAATCCGATTCGGAACCAGAGGGATCGCTAACGATGATTCTTTTACCATGAGAACGCCTTCGAGCAATCGGCACAGGACTAGGGGTAGCATCTCCTCTAGGGTTAGAAGGTCAGGGGAGGTCCGTGACATCAGTAATAATAACCAACGAGCAGCGTTGGGCGCTACTAAAAGTGGCATGGGGATATTAGTTAGCTTTGGCCCAATGATTACTAACATCGCGTTTGATAACAACGTAGTCAGTTTGATTATAGAGAAAGCTTAAATCCAGGCTCGGTAGAAAGTGAGTGAACATGCCAATGGTGCATTTTAAGTGAATCTCTACCATGACGTGCCTAACCCTTTCCCATTTAAGTTTCCCAATCAAATTAGACAACGTCGATGGAAGGGAAACCGGACGGGAAGAAGATGTAGCCAAAGTCTATGCGGCCCTGTTAGATTACAGTATCTCCTCTTCAAGATCATTAATTCGCTTAATCGCAATGTGACGCATGCGTTCAAAATTGTCCAAAACTTCGGCTTTCGTCGTTTTTGAGAAAGGGCCAAATAGATTGTAGGCCGAAGAGAATTTTTCAACCTTCGAACTTTTAAAGCTTTGCAGCCGCTTCTCATAAGAAGCCTTCAACTCGTTGGCCTTATTTGGTAAAACACATTTTTTCATTATAATGACCCGTAGTTCCACACATTTCAAGCTGACAATAAACCACACGTGTCCAACTCATATTGAACGAAAAGGAAAATAGTTAGAGGAAAGAAAGATGAAAGAAAAGAAGAGAGAAGAGAGAAATAAAACCAAACAACACAGAATCTCATAATGTAGTGGAACAACATATAATATAATAGCAATGATCTTTACAAAAGAGAAACTATAATATATATACATCCATCAGAGTACAACAACAAATCACTAATCATCAGCTGTGACAGTTGTAACAATTTGTCCTCACAAATGCTGATAATTAAAATAACCAATGTAGCGAAAAATAAACATATATGTGAATGACTTGAAGACCTCCAGCTCGTCTTCGGAAGCTTCAAAGCATCCAAACTGAATCTGTAAATATACTTAGTCTGACCTAAGCATTAAAAGGGAAGAATGCCCGGATCAGTCTAGTAAACTAGCGTGAGAAAACACATCTCAATTGGATTTTTAAAGTTATATTTTTTTTCAAAACACATGTATCTCGTAAGACCATGCCGCACATAAACAGGGATGGGTTTTTACATTACGATAACCAAAACATTTCATATCAAGTCCTCTGATATCATAATAGTGTCTAGGATACAAATACATATTACTCATAACCGAAATTGTTGCATTGGTTAACTTTGACGGCATAATAGGTTTATAACTAAAACCGAAGGCACTTATTGGAGATTTGGATTTCCAGTGAATAACAAGGTATGGGACTACCTCCCGTACAGTACATTTCTAGAGGAATGTACCGAGGGTCGACATCTTCGAAACCTATGCGAATTAAAACCGGCCTACCTGAGACCAATAGATGGTATGGATAACATCAAATACGATATCACCTCGGCCATTACCGAACTATCCAGGATCCCATAGCATACACCACATAATTTAAACCCGATGTCATAACTGGTGGAAATAAATAGATCTAGAAAGGTAATATCATACCCTAATGGTTATGAACCACTTAGCCTTAAAGAAACCATTGTTTCATAATTCCCTGGGTATGAGGCTTAAGGTAACATTTACCTTTCTTAGAACATTTTCACTTAAAATGCCACATTGTCATTTCCAACAACACACTACTGATTTCAACAAAAGTACAACCTTTGAGCTCGTACGTCTCAGAGAAGGGTGTTAAGTATAAGAGGGTTTACCTCCTACACCACCAATAGATGTACGTTTGTAGAGATCAATGCACTGTGATATTAGAAATGCAATGTCAGACATTCATACATACAAGTTGTCTAGGAACAGGACAAACCAAAGACACTCTCCTACCACATCCTATTGGGCGTTACCCCTAGAATTAGTAGCGAGTAGTCCTTGTATACGAAGATCTCAAAACGAAGGGACCACTGTTATTTATTTATCTCGGGAGCTACTTCGAAATTATCAATAAGCAGTCCTTCTGTTATGAAGATCCACAGCCTTAACTTCATTGTCTTTAACATGTCTTCACTTTCGAATGCATACGTTGATCCGAAGTTGTAGCGATCCTGAACTCGGCCTTCGAAAATCGACACACGTACTTCACTTGTACTCAAAATGCCGCAGATTCAAACACCGAATTTGGCTCACCGGAGCTTATAACACGGTAAGTATAACAACACAGCGGAATAAAGAAATAGATGATATCATATACAACTCCAACGAATACAATATCCAGAATGATATACAACAATGATATCAATAATATACAACAATATCAGAGATAAATAATGATACAACGGAAATAACAGAAGTGATAACTCCAAATGATCAGTCAGAGAGGCTGAGTCCAACCACTCCAATGTCAAGCTCGAACCACCATCACGATGCACTAAGAGAAGCAAGTGCAGTCCTGGACTCCAAAACTGAACTAGCTCCAGATAATATACTAAACCTAACTATCTGAAAAACCCAACTCTAGACTGCCCGTGTGGAAAATTGTGGGCACCCAGAGTTTAGGAAGGGAACAATAAACTCTGGGTCAGTCATGGGACTGGTGTGAGTAACAAAAACAGTTATTTCCACAAAGAAAATAAAAGAATTTTAAACATTGAAACCTGCAATGCTTTTGGAAAATGAAACTACCATAAGACCTCCCACCACACACACAATGCAATCACAGACTTGGAGGAGATTTCTTCTTATGATAGTCAAATATGCTTACTACGCAAAATTCTTTTGATATTATTATGAGTGCATAGTGTACAAAATCATTTCGAAAATACAATATTAATCTTAGCCATCATAGGTACCATTATATTATGCCTGCTATAGCTGCCGCCCAAGGAGACAGGTTATACAACTGCAATCGTAAAGGGCTCGTATTGTTTCTTTAGATTTTCCAACAAATGGTCAGGCTAAGGAACTTCCTACTGCCACATGAGTACACCTTTGGCGGGACGTCCCGAGAACTAACTAGCTCTCTGCCAACACAAGGCCGGGTTACCCCTTACACTAGGTAACTACTACACGAATATGCCACCCCCTCGGTCCTTTGGGACCTTTATCCGAGGCGCCTCGATCACACAGCAACAATCATACAGTAAATGAGATTGGAGCAACCACACAGGTAAATATCTGGGCTCCATACCATAATATCACCTTTTTCCAGAAGGAAATGAAATACCCTAAAGGGCGCGACCCTCATAACTTTGCCGCATCTTTCCTGTTTCGACCATTTCCGGGTTGTGAGGCCCGATGAGGTCTCGTCCACAAAGCTACGCTTTACACGAAAGCCATTCTTTGATCACAAATGATCAACAAATGATCAGCAACACTCAGCATGCCACACTACCAAATTGGGAGTATATCACTGATAACCTTCAACTACATAACCTCTGAGCTCGTAGGTCTCTGAGAAGGGTGTTAAGCTAAGAGAATAAATTCCCCGCCACCAACAGAAATGTATTTGAAAGAAATCAGCTTTATATCTCAAAGTGTAATGTCAAACATACAACCATACAAGTCTGTTCCAGGTTCGAACAGAACCGAAGGCACTTCCAAAGAAGCCCTTGCAATCCGGGTATTCACAATCCCGATCGGATTTCCCATCACTTAAGAAATCTCTATACCGGCGCGACTCAATGCAGAGACAATCGATAGGTCATCCTATCGTTCTCACAAATACCCGGTCTTCACCACCGGTCTTCAAATGCAATCCATATACGACGTATCGTTATTCGGAATGGGTTATATGACACAAAGTCCTCTCCCGACTAAACCGAATAATGAGCGTAATATTTAAAACATATGGATATTGGGATTTCAGTTAAGTCACAACTTATTACCCAAAACTTCTCTTTAAATGGTTTAAACACATTACCATTTTAATCTTTTATATAAAAAGATTCAATTCACAAAGTTCACCCAGTTTGTCACAAAGATCTATTCATGGATTTTCAAATCAATTTCCACTTCAATTGGATTAACTCATGAAATCTTTAAATCAAAGATTTAATTCATAGCTTTCAAAATAATTTCATTTTGACCTTTTATACAAAAGGTACACCTTTCCGATTTCAAAACAAAATTCAACAATCTTTCACAAAGGTTTATTCATAATTCGGAAAACTATTTTCATTTCAATTTGAAATTCCTTTGACACAAATTGGAAATTCATTCCTTATATGAAATCTTCTATTATTTGAAAACAATAGTTTTCATTTTGGAAAATCTGATTCATTTATACGAGTTAAAGTCCTTGGGTTAGATTCAAATTCTCAAACCAATACTTTTAGAATGGTTTAAATTCATATAAACACATTTATAACATCTTAACCAAAATCTTCAAACATGGAATTCAATTCCAAATTATTTAAATTGGAAACTTTACCAAGTTATTCAAAATAACTTTTCTCTTAAAAACTCCTTTCCAAAGCTTTAACATTTAATCCAAGTCCATTTCCAAAATCAATTGAAATTAAAATTTCAATTTCAAAAATATTAAATTTAAATCATATGTGACTTAACCGATTTCCACGTGAAATCCATATTTATGTGTGTAAAAGTGTGGTCCAGGGGTTTCACACAGTAGTGCAACATCAATAAATCATCACAGATCAAAATATAGAAATATATTTGATAAGCGGTATAACTATAACGCTTATCTTTCATTCACAGATATATAAGTCACAGATAATAATTTACATTCATCCCAGATAAATAAACTACAGTACAGATCATACACAAATCAGAATATATCACACAGCATCACAGATCAGAATATCAAACAATTCAATCATTTAGTCAAGTCCAAACATTAACAAGTAAATTTATTAATCAACTGATTCATTTAAATCAGATGTATCAATTATTAATCCGGGTTAATTATCATAAGTTAATTACAAATTATTTGAAATACATTTCCCTTTCAAATTTATTAGTTAACCCTTAATTATTAACTAATCAATTTTAATCAATGAACCAATTTAACCTTTAATTATTAAATAAATCTTAATTAATCACCATTATTAATTAATTCTTTAATTTATTAACAATTAATTTACTTAAATTTCAAATCATCATTCAATTAATTACATTCAGCAATTATCTATTAATTACTTCTCTAAGTAATTGTATTTTCCCAAATTTTCAAGTGATTATTCTGAATTATACTTAAGAAATTAACTTGAACTAATCAAGTTAACTTAATTGATTACACTTAATAAATTAATTCCTTGATTTCTTATATTAAGTAATTATACTTAATGATTCCACACATGATCATTATTAAATTAATTTATCTAAATTCATTGTTAAAATTAGTCACATTAATTAATTGTTCAGATAATCTTAGTTAATGATTTCATTAACTATTAAATTTCTTTAATCACCTTTTTAAAGAAAATTTCTTATATTAATCAATTTTTGATTATAACTTAATTAACCATTAGGAACTCATTCATTCATGAATTTTAAATCATAAATCTTCATTTTATTAAAGTAACACATTCATATTTATGATTTAATGATTATTTACAATACATTGAAACATTGTTTCAAATTTCCTTTCTAAATTTCAATTTAAATTCCAAATTGAAATAGATTCTTATTTATCTTCAAATAAGTTTAAAACAAAATTTCCTAACATTTTTAAATCTACATATTAAGATAACAATTGATTACAAAAGAAATTTTAAAGAGTTTAAAATCAATTTTCTCTTTAACTTTAACATTTTTAACTTATTGCAACACTTAAGTTATAAAATTAAAATTAATTTCCAAAATCTTAAAATCTGACTTAAAATTTATTTCAGGTTTCACTTTTAAATTCAACTTGTTTAAGTTTTCATTTTCAAATTCAACTTGAATCTATATTTACATTTTGCTTTAAAACTCAGTTTTAAAAACTTGATTTAAAATTTAAATTTAGCTTTAAAATTTAGAAGACAGGTTTCTGGTTCAAAAACCTGTAACAATTTTTGACCCGAGATTCTCTATTCCTTGCTTCGAGTAAATAACTCGATCTACTCGAGTATAACGCGAGAAAACACTCGTTCTTCCCTGGCAAACAAAACACTCAGCCACAAAGTGCTCGTGCACGTGCACATCGCTGCTGGCCATCTCCGATCGTCACCACGATGTCGAGCATATCAACAATCAACTCCAGATCCATTCGCGACCACCAAAACTTCAAGATCAACTCGAATCAAAATCGAGTTCACCAAGCAAAACCTGGAAACTCGAAAGCAACATCCCCTTAAACCTGGCAACGCCTCGTGCTCGACGCTCCAACCACCAGAATATCAGCGACTCCGTCCACACATTCGCCTACGCTTCCTCTTTCATCTCCTAAAGTCGCGTGCAACTCGATGCACTATGGAAGTCGCGACGATCAAAAAATCAAACACCAAAAAAATTAGGTTTACCAGCTAAAACCCTATGCCGCTGTCGCCACCTTCCTCTTCGCCATCTCCGACTATTTTTCCTACCACCACCGTAGGCTCGTCGACCTCCACACGCAAACCCGACCATCACGAATCAGTCGATCACCAGAAAATGATAAAAATGCATATTTTGTTCAAATATTAACTGCAACTAGGATAGTTAACTAAAAATCATCATATTAGTTTTAAAAATCCTATCTTTGAGTGTAGATTCAAATTATATAATCGAACTAATATTTTACAATATTCGAATTTTCCAGAGTTTCAAGTTTTAACTGTAAAAATCTGATCTTTCCTTCTATATGCATTTATACTTCACGAAACTATTTTTAAATTGTAACTCATACATAAATACAACTATTTTGTTTTGAAACCAAAGCCTGATGTTGATTAGAAAACAAGAAATGGAATTTTCTTGTTATTTGATACTCTGTAAAACAAACAGAGAAGAAAGCATACACTGATACCTATATATACACAGAGCAAATGGCAATATATATGACTTAAGTTAAATTTCTGGTTGTTACTCACCTTCCACATCTTGATTCCAGAGTTTTTAGAAGCCTTCAAGTTGAAGTTGTAGTCTTTTTAAAATTTGCTAAGTAGAAAATCCTGGGTTGAACTTGATAGCTGAAAGTCTTTACTTGATCTCAGATTTTTTTTGACGAATTGTTTGATTCTTTACTGAGATGTTTTTAAGTTGATGTTTGCTTGAATATGAAATGATATTACTTTAGTTTCACTTAGCTTGAATGAATGAACTGAACTGGAAAGCTTGATATATGTAAAAATGGGTTTACAGGAGATGATGATATTTGTACAAGTTGATATAATTTTGTACAATAGAAACCAGAGATTTTTTTTTCTTGTTTCTGGAGGTTGATGAGATATATTTGTGCGTGCATTAAATGCTTAAGTCCTTTATGTCTTTTATATGTTTGCTTGTTCCATTTTTGAGTGTATATATATTTGTTGTCTTATGCTTTGCAAGACATTTAGATATATTTTGTCTCCTCATTACATACTTATCTTCATACTTAAATGTATATATCTTTATCTTCTTATTCAAGCCTTCATATATATGTTTATATTTTCTTTTCTTTAGCAAGTACATTCATATGTATTTTGTCTCTTTATTTTACAAGTGTATAGATATTTTTTTTATTTGTTTGTGCTTGAATGTATTTTATTTCTTGATTCATATTGGAGTGTATTGCTTTCTTTTATTTGATTGAAAGCACTTGAATAAATTCTTATCTTTTCTTTTGTCTTCTTTTTAACTTGTCTTTATAATATTACTTTATAAATATAAACAATTTCTTTTTTAATTTGTTGTTAGATTTTATTTAAGTGTTACTTCATTTTTATAATTTATCTTATCTAAATCTATTTCTATTTTCCAACTTAAATATGTATTTCTAACTTAAATATTTATTTTTATTTCTCTAACATAAACCATCAATTCTTATATTTATTATTATCATTTATTATTAAACCATTTACTCGAAATTTAAATCCAAATCACATATATACGATATTTAAATTCATATGATTTAATATATATATATATTCTATTTCATTTGAGTTCGGGAAAACTCGCTTCAATTTACAATTTAATTTTACAATTTTAATTCAAAAATTCAATTAATTATCAATTTAAATTTAATTAAAATCCGAGGTCGTTACAGAAGTGGTTTTCGAATAAATCTGATCCCGGTCTCTTCGGACCAACAATTGATAAGAGGCCCTCAATCTTATATGGAAACCATGTCTCGTAAACTTATCACGTCCCAATTCTCAACTTGCTATCCATCGGCCAAGATGGAAGCTTAGCAAATTGGAGTACCATAATCACTCTGCATAACTCGAATTATCATTCTTAACACCAAACGAATGTCAAGCCTACTCAGTTGGCCTCATACTAAGTGCAGACTAATCGGTTCCCACATCAAGTCAAGGAACCAAAAATGACCAAAAATACAATCTAGCACACAAGCAGTCAATAGGCTTATTTAATTAATCTTTTATTAATTAAATCACTTTCCAAATATTTATCTCACAATATCTTTAAAAGATATATTCTCAAAACCATTTTAATCTTTGGATATTTGGAAAACATTTCCATATACTTATCTCAACGGTATAAGTACATTCACAAACCATTTCATTTTCAACACATAGAAAATATATCTGTATACTTAAATCCATAATAAGTATATTTACAAATCTTTTGAGGAAAGCTTTGTACTTTTCCAAAACACGCTTTATTGGATCAAAAAGAATGTTGCATAAAACATTGTTACGACAACCCAAAACAATTGTATGGGGATTCGACTATTTATATTTATATAAATCGCGTATACTATATAAAACACTTCTTTTTGGAAATCACTTACTATAACATCAATGTTATAGTCTATGCCTTCCTTGCTTTCTCAAAAATATCTATCACAATAATAAATGTTGAAATCTATGTCTTCATCTCTTAGTACATTTTAAATAATTTTTTTAAAACCATTTAACTCCATCGAAAAAATTACTTTCATAACATTCCTTTAAAAGATTATTTAAACTTTTAAAACGTGAATGTATTCTCTTTATAAAAATCCATATTCAAATCTCAACATATATCATTTCCATATTTATAAAACTATGTTTGTAAATCTCCATATTATTTTATAAAACTTCTCTTTTTCAAATCTCCTTATTTATAAAATTCTATTTATAAATCCATTCCTTTATAATTCTCATTTATTTATAAAATCCCATTTATAAATCTATTTACCAAATATCAATTACAATCCATTTTTAATATTTATAAAACTACGTTTATAAATCGATTACTTTATTTACAAAATATTACTTTTATAACTCTTTCGTATAAATCATTTCAAAAATATTGTTTCAAACTATTTCTATTTTCTTTAAATTCGTACTTCCTTTATAATAAAAGATGGACTTATTTATTAAGTTTAAAATCCTTTATAATACAGTTCAAAAATCTTTATCTAACATATTTCACAAACTATCAGTTTATAATACCAAAAATCATTCTTTTTATTTTATTTAAAATAAACACCTTCTTTTAATAATTCAAGAATAATTACTAAAAACGTATGTTATTTCAAAATCACTTTTAAAATCCTTTTAAAATAAAAATCACTTTAAAAATCCATTTAAATCAAAATCTTCACTTTATAGTATTTCGAAACACTAAAAATAAGGCCAAGTGCTACTATAGCACTAAATAAGCAAAATCATGTCCATGTCATCAAATATGGCATCCAATAAATCATATATTGCAATATATATGAAAAGTAAAATCAATAGTGGCCCCCCAACATATCCCTTTACATCACATACGGTTTATAATCAGATAATAAGGGTCATCTGCAACTAGGCTTGTACATATAAAAGGTCATCCGCTCCAAGGATGGGAATAAATCCAAACCAACTGATAAACCAGTAAATCATCCAAACAAGCATCAATAAAAATTTCCGAACTTATATAAAACATAAGTAGGTCCAAAGAGGTGAGTTAACTCATCAAAATTCCAATTATAACGTAGTATTTGTCAATATGAAACTAACGCGACTGATCGCATTTGATTTGGACCTCGTATGGACAGCATACGAATTATTGAACGTTTGAGGATATTAATTATTAGGGGCATTTCACCAGAAGGACAAACTTTATAGTCCAATTAGTTTCTAGGACACACATTCAAAGAAATTACTTTCAAGGCCAAAGTCAGCAGAATAATTACTTTCAAGGACAAAGTCAGCAGTCCAATTACTTTCAAAGACATAATTTCATAAGGTTTTTAAGCCCTAGAAACTAATTATTTTACGTTTTGTCCTTGAAAGTAATTATTTCAGTCGTGTGTCCTAGAAATTAATTCCACTTGCTAAAGAGACCCTTGTGGCTAATTTCCACTAATTATTAATTAACTTCAATTAAAATAGGTTTAAACTAATCACCTTCTATTTCCAAGTCGAACGTTTTTTTTCAACTTCGACGTCGCTTTCATCTCAAAACCGCCATCGCCTCGTGCCTTTTACTGCCGCCACGCCTTCATCGATGAAAGCCCTAGGCCAAGCCGCTTCCATCCTTACCAGCGTTGCCGCCTAAATGCTAACATCGACATCGAAAAGTCAAACCCTAGCTGCACCGTTTAAAGTCGAACGCTGCCTTGCTTCACCGTTCGATGATCGGCCACCATAGATGAACTCATTTGTCTGCCCTCTACAACTTCCATGTTGACCGCTTCGCCTGAAATGGCTCTGATCGTTGTGGATGATGGCGGTCGTTGGATGAAGGAGAAAAACAAATGGCGACTGCGTTATTTTGTTTTAGGGTTTTTCAAAATGGAGAGATGGTGGTCCTTTTATAGAAAAATAACCAAACACTATTCACGCTTTAAATTTCCGAACTCCAAACGAGGCGTACTGCCTGGCGTTCTATATGTAATACCCCTATCCCAAACACTTTGGAACTAGTATTGGGACCTAATTCCATCATATACATAAGTTAACTTTCAAAATCAAATTATATTAATTTAAATTCCATTAATTAATTTCTATGTGTTTCGAGCTCGCATGACTAAGCGATACATCTGATCGCCACGAAATTCGTTAACATACAATAATTTACTATTACGGATCCAATGGCATTAATTTCGTCAAAATCCAAGACAGTGTCCCAGAAGGCTATTTTCACATGTTAATTAAAATGAATTATTATTAAAACCATTTTAATCACTTCTAATTTAAATTTAAAAGTTTACTATCTTCATTCTTATTTAAATAGAATTTAAATCGGTTTTTGGAATCATTTTTATACACATTAAATCCCTATACTTGAAATTTAAGCTGTTTGACTTGTAAAATTAACTTTTCAATACTTAAATCAATTAAATATTCCAAATTCAAATGATTGAAATCCTAGGTCATTACATTCATTCTTCCATTGGGAAACTTCATCTTTATCCAAATTTGAAGGAGAAGCCAGAGCCAAATGGGAGGGAAACTTCTGAGGGAGAACAGTAGTGATAGAAGGGATATCTTCCTTAGCCAGTTAGGCTACAATTTGTTGAGCTAGTTCTTAGATCGTCTTATTGAGCCTTTTAATTTCATTGTCCTGAAGAACTCCATATAGGTCTTCTGCATTTTTAACAACCCTTCCAATTTAGTAACACAATCTCGTGTAGACTTGAGCTCTTCTTCCAAACCTTGCACCTTAGATTCCATAGATGCTATGTCAACTTTTAGTTTCATGTTGTAGTTGTAGTTATGAAAATTGGCTCGCTTAGACTCCTCAAATTGGCGCATCTCCTTCTTGTATTGAGATCGCAATTCTTCTTTGATATCATGAGTAATCAGCTTCTTATCTTCACACAAACTCACAATTGTAGATTCGAGTAAGCGAATATGGAGCTCATAGCCCTCTAGGATGTTCATCGAAACCTTGTCCCTTTTGCAGGAACTATAGAGGCTAGTAGGGGAACTACCACGATCTAGAGAAGGAGTTTAGAAAGTATTGGTGGGGAGGATGGGAGCAACTACCTAAAAGAAGAAGGAGACCTATAAGAAAACCAACTAGCATATAAAAAAAATCAAAATCAACCAACGTAATGAAACTTGAATTAGGAGACAATTTATTCAATAAATGTATATATACATAAAGTCACTTTTACTTACGGCCAATCCTATTTTTAAACCAAGTCAAGTGCGGATGCCCTAGCGGTAGTGGCTAATCCTTTAGCACGGATCCCCATCGGCACAATACGAATTCACAAAGCACGTCTTTCACGGATCGGTTTAGTAATCCTGAATAACAAATCTTGGGACTCTCGCCTCAGCCTAGCAATGGACTTTTCAAGCTCAGATTCCTTGATTTGATTAAAGACTGACCTATCTGTTAATCTCTCCAAAGCTTGTCTCTCCATATTCTTAATGTGTTTCATTAAAAATAAAAACAATCTACTCTCCTAAGGCGGCTCTAATAAAAGAGACTTACCAACATTAACCATCCCTTCCTAAAGAAAAACTAAGAATTAAATGCAAAATCATGACTGATAAAGAAAATCAAAACACTCTTACATAGATAAAATCGAAGTAGGTACACTCTAAAATTCATTATGAACATACATCAATGAAATCAAAAAACGACATCAAAGAAAAATGGTTCGAAAATGCAAAATGATGTAATAATTACAAAGTTTAAAAGACATCCTCCGGATATAGCTATTGAATGACAAGACAAGGGGTCAGGCATTTACTTTGTCAGTGTAACACACTTTCGGGTCCAGTCAGCATCGTCGGTGGGCATAACAGGGGAAACCACTTCAGTGTTAGAGTCGTGGGAGGCATTTTGGGAGGCAATAATGAGCTCTCGCTGTTTTGATATTCAAACCCCAAGCAGTGGCAGTGTTCCTACGTGATCTTTACGACGTTATTATTGTCCAGAAACTCAAAATCCACATCGACCTCTGGATCATCTAAGCGGTCAAGGAAATACTACCTCTTAGCTTGGGCATAGACCATGAAGAGAACATCATAGGCTATGGTCTTAGTTTCCTTGATGGTCTTGCCTAATTTGTCTTGTAAATTTTTCTCCCTCTCTTCAATTTTGGACGAGGCCTTTCAAACGTCAGTCACGGCTTCCTCCGGTTTGGCTGAAGCCTCTACAACTTTGGCTGAAGTATCCTCAACCTTTGATAAGCGGGATTCCAACTCAAAGTGCTTAACTTCGGATTCCTTCAGCTCCCTCTTATAATTTATGGCCTTATTTTGAGAGCTCACCAAAGTCGGCTTTGCAATCTCAACCCATTGGTGCAATTCCAACGGCAAAGCGCATCCCTACATAAACAATCTAACAATTAAAATAAAAAACAAACAATAAGGCAAAAAAGGGTTTATCGGTTGTTACATAAAACATGCTCTTATGGAAATTGTGAAAGATGTCAGTGGAAGGAGCGTCTAGGATCTGTAGAGACATTAGAGGAAACATAGCAGAATTGAAAGAAGGAATATCATCGATCATCAACTGCCTCCTCTGTTCGGTTAAGTTCGAAACGGCGGTTCCTACTTGGAGATGCAAGATGCAATGGGAGGTTGAGACCATAGTAAGAGGCTGCACAGACAAGGCAAGTGCAGAATGGGGAGACGGGGGTGGTGGAAGATCGGAACTTACCACATTGAACTTAGCCGTATCACCATCCTTGGAATGGTGGCGCTTTCTTTTTTGCCCTGTCGAAGGCTTTTGCTTAAACGCATTCAAGAATTCTGACATTGTACCTAGAAATCAAACCCATAATATATTAAAAAGGGGCCCATCACACAGTAAATAAAACACCAAAAAGAAAAATGTTGTTGTGTTATAGCATAGGCGCAGATACACATTCACAACAGTTTAAAATATACCAGGGGTGTAACAACCCATTGTCGAGAAGCAATTAAATAATAATAATAATTAATCAAATAATGGGATTTGAGTTAAGTAAAAATGAATATTGGAAATGGATTGGAAGCTGGATAAGAATTGAATATAAAATGGAATAATGGTTTAATAATGATTTAACAATTTATTTCATTATTTCAGAATATGAAGATATGAATTAATTATTTTAAAAATAACGATGGAATATATTTTGCAAAGTATAAGGTTTATTCTTTTTAGGAAATAAAGTCATTAATATAGTTTTGAAATTAATTAGTAAATGAATTAAATAAAATAAATAAATAAATAAAATCATAGAAAATAATTTTGTTAAATAAGTAATGATATAATTTAAAAAATATTTTAGTAATAAAAGTAAATTTGTAACAGGGCTTGGATATGATTTTGTTTCATGAAAAGAAAAGAAAAAAGAAAGAAAGGGAAAAGTGGAGAGAATGAATAAACCAAAGCCCAACAATTCAAGCCCAACATCCCAATTTTCATGAAACAAATTATCCTGACTTGCTCATTTCTAGACAATTCAATTTCGAGACTTCTCTCCCCCATCCACAAATATAACACCAATGCATACGTTTTATCACAGGGAAAAATGATCACAACACTCAAACTCTACTTCTCCACAAATTCATATTAAAATGAAAATAAATTCTATAAATTTCAACAACTCAAAACAAAGCTTCTCGATCACTGTACACCACTTAGCAATCAAGAATTCGAGTTGTAGATCATCAATTTAAGGTGGAAGTGAATTACAGTAAAGAGAAAGGAGAATAAGAGTAAAAGGAGAGAGAAGCTAGCATTGTAGGAGGAACTCTTAAATCAAGCTGAGTGTTCATACATTCACCACTATGTCTAAGCTTGTTTATTCAATGGAAATTTGAGAATATGAATTCGGTATATATACAGTTTTGTGTATATGTGTGTGTTGTTGCGAGCAGGCGTGTGTATGTGCAGTTGTGTGTGTGTGTGTGAAGTTTTATATGTATGTCTGTGTAGTTGAGTGTGTGTAGTGTTGTGGTTGTGTGTGTGTATTACAATGTGTGTGTGTTTCTGCCTATGTGTGTATGTGCAGCCATATGTGCGTGAGTGTGCAATCTTGTGTGTGTAGCTCTATGCGCATGTGTTTGTGATCCTGTGGGTACGTGTTGTGCCAGGCTATGCTTGTGTGTGTGTAGTTCATCCTATGCTTGTGTTGTGTGATACTGTAAGTATGTTTGCGAAAATTTGAGAATTTGTGTGAGGGTAAGTTTGAGTACGTGTGTGTAGGCAAATCTATGTACGAGTGAGCGAAGACCAAACTATAAATTAAAGCGGACATATTCATGAAACAGTTAGGTTTAGCACTTTCGTATTTCTTAAATTGTGGATCCATCTAACAAACCTATACAACAGCTTCAAATGAAGTATAAACTGTTAAGTTTGAGTATTAAATTGTAGCACTCTTATATTTTGTAAATTCATAAATCTATGCTGTGAAATCCTATGCATGAGTGGGCAAACATTGGTTACATATATTCTTAAATATAAGTGTGGAATCCTATGCTTGTTGTGAAATCTTATGTGTTCATGTGTAGTGAGTGTGTTTGTATGTGTTATGTGTATGTTTGTGTGTGTCATGTGTGTGTATGATGTCCGTGAGTTTGTAAAATCTTGTGCGTGTTGGTGCGTGAATCTATGTGTTTTTGTATCCAAGCATCAAGTACATATATACTTAAATTGAAATATACATTTATATATACATATTAATAGATAAAATAAACTAAAATAAATATATATAATAAATATACTTAAACACTAATATAAATATATACTTATATATTATATATGAATGTAAATATAATTTGAAGTTTATTAAATAAATGAGGTAGATTTAATAGTATTATTAAACGAAGAATTAAATAAATTAGTAAATTCTGATCTATAAATTATCTAATGTACCTATAAAAATTTGTAAAGATTATATAATTTATGTTATAGTCTTTTGAAGAAATTCTAAGGTATATAAATATATTTAATCGAATATCGCTTTATATTAATCAATAAAACAAATGTTTACTTTAAATAGTAAAATTGTTATTATGTTTTCAGACATTATATATATATATATATATATATATATATGTATGTATGTATGTATTAATTACTTTGAATATTATTATTTATCTATTATTATTTCTGTGTATTGAGAAATTTGAATAAACGATTTAGTGGTACCGTCTGGTATAAGACTTTCGGTAACACTATTTCAGTTATTCAACGGACTTGTTGCATAGAAATACTTAGTGTGGATTGAATGGAGTTTATGAGCATTTAATAAACACTCGAACATCATGAGGTGGTATGGTACATAGTTATGATATTTGTTTGGTTATTCATTTCAAGTAAATGCCATTAACGGGGATTAGATATTCATTAGAGCTCACCATGGTGATTCATAGTAATATTCGTATGTCGACTCATATGTATAGTTAAGTATTAGTTGTCGAATATAAATATGAAGTGTTTATCTATCACTTCATATTCTGAAAGTTGAACCAGATTGGCTAGTATATATCCTAGCGGCCTAATCGCGATGGTTGCACCATGGATCTGTGACAACATAGCTGTATGTCGGCAGTATTTATAGCCGTGTGCCTATAGCCCCTGCATGTCACCTAGGCTAGCAATTCGTTACCATCTGGTGGCACATGTAGGGTCGTGGTTGAGTCCTCGCATAGTCGAGTACATAGATGGATATGAGTCATGATGTCCATCGAAGTAACCAAGACTGTAGGAGCCGTGTTGATGGAATACGTGTGTCGTGTTTTCCAATCACGTGTGTAATCTCCTAGAGTGGGTGTGTTTGATAGTCTCCCATCTATTGCTGGTGCACGTGATGGATGGACATTTTCTATTTATATTTTTTCATGGGTGATATGTATGACTATGCTAGAGATTGTGCATTTAAAATATAGTCAGTCTGCATATTATCCATACTTTATTGACATTTCATGTTGTTTGTTGGTTTAATGATATTCATGTGAGATATATCTTACTTACCTATACTCTAGATATTTTCTAGCCATCATATCATATTTAATTTGGTTCAAACATAGTCCGACCTGTATTTTAATACTCGGGTCGGTCCGAGATATTGCAGGCATAGGTACTATGTAGATAGCAGGACTTGACTTGCCCTTTGGGGAGGCTACTAGTAAAATTATAGGATGATACATTCCCTATACATTTTTGTAGCCTTATGTATCTATTTTGTAGTAAGTGATGTTGTATTGTATAATGGGCTAGTGACGATCATTTTGTAGCCCTGAACTATGTATTATGTATATTATGTATTATATCCATCCATCGCATGTGACATTATGACTCTGATATTAATATGTGATTGTGTATTATTCTGTCCTGGTTGCATGCATGTTTATTGCTTTGTACTAAGACCGTGTACATTTGCGTTAAGTATTATATGATGTAAATGATGTACTGGTGTTAGTCCAAGGGAATATTCACATGCATACCATATATCACCTCATTCTCTATATCACTCGATAGTGTTACTTTATAATACTCTTGAATAGTATGGGTATAGATTGAGGGTCTTTACCAAAGGGGTAGGGCTAAAAAATTCATAAGTAAAGGTCGTGCGTGAAAATTATGTTATGGGTTCAAGAAGCCATGTTTGCGCAAGAGAGCTACCGTGAAAATGTTGGAACATTTCTGTGTTTCCTTATCAATGCCAAGAATCCTAATCCTATGCACTTGAAACGATTCCCACTCCTCTACAGGAAAGTCACTAGGCCATCTAGCTATAAAAAGAAAATGGGAGGAGAAAGAAAGACAGCAACAAGTCAGGATATAAAAAAATATGCATGTGAATAAAACGTAAATAATGAAACAAGGGAAAGAGATCACTAAAGAGAGCTTGGAATGATGATAGAAAATTATCATGGTTGGAGATGTAACGATGGGAGACAGAAAAGACGTATCTAAGGGACCAAACGTAGTAGAACAATTTACATCTACATGCACATTCTCATGGATTGAATATAGAAAAAACAACTCTCGACGGGCGGGCGCAGTCAAATGCTCAGCATATAAAATAATAGTGACCACGAGCAGATGACAAAAGACAGGGGATAATTGAGTCGGCGATAAGTTGGTATATGTCAGCCATTCCATTATGAGAGGATGAAGGGGGATGTAAAAACTCTTGCGATGTGTTTCGCAGTGATAGAAATGAAACCCTCTTGGGGTATGTATATACGATCAAGCAGAGTGGGAGCTCTTATTATGTAACCACGTAACCCCAAGTGATCAAGGATCCCCTGTGCCTGGCTTTCTTCATGAATCGTCGATGGTAGGTCAAGAAGGAGGACGAATACTACCTCCAAACGGAAGGAAGGTCATCAGAAGCCATAGGTAACTAATAAGAGTAAAGGGAAGATGATGAAAAAAATTGGAAGAAGAGATAAGGTGATAAATCATGGAAGAGAAAGAACATTATAAAACGTTAGGATTAATGATAAAAATGAATAAATTAAACTCCACTATCACTAATCAATCAAATCGATTTAAATAAGGGGATGAAAAATAAATTATCAAAGGCACGAATCAAGTAAATAACACACACATACGCATTTCCACAAACATGATCAGGGCATAAATGAACTAGATGATGCAAAAGGAAAATAGCAATAGAGAAGAAAAATGACGAAGAAAATAAAATCGTACTAAAACACATAGCGGTGCACACAAAAAACTTTCAACTTACAAACTATAAAATGACGTTCAAGTAGAAGAAGAACGCCATAGGGATGAGAAAACCACAGAAGAAATGAGTAAAGAAAAAACAAAATAGGGAAAAGGAGGAGTTTATATAAACTATGTCTAGGGAAATCTAGGCCTTAGAGTACAAATGGCATAAAGTTGATAGTCGTTTGATCGTAATAATGAAAAATGAAGGTACGCAAAAAACAAGAAAGACATCTTTAATAAAAAACAAGTTGTATAAACAGATAGGTAGGTAGAAAACAAATCACTGTAAGACACATGTAAAGGTAACATTAAATGTGAAGTGAATGATTAGACAAAGAGGAAAATTGGTACAGGAACTACAAGTAGCGCAGACTTGGGAGGGAAAATGTTGTACCTATTTTCTCCTCTAATGTATACAGCACAGGTAAAAAAGTTGTGGCCATGTCTTAAAGTTTCATAGTCTAAAAGAAATTTTAATAGTAGGATGTATGATTAAAGAGTCAAGGTGGGAAAAAGGAAAATAGCAAACCAAAGATCAAAACCCAAGCGCAATCTAAACAAGGCATCGATGGAACCAGAGAACTTCTTTAGCATCGACGCTGCATCTCATCCCCTAACGGTCCCATGTCAAATTCCAACCAAAGGCGGCACCTAGTGGCTATTTGATCGGTAATAGACTCATACAGAAAAAATGCCACTATTCCAAAGTTAAAGCGCTATGAATACGACTCAAAATCCATGTCGAATCATTGAAAGATGCCTCAAATCATCTAGGCTGACCAGCTTTGATCAATTCAGAAGAAGGAACCAGCCTTATATCAAGCCAACAAATATAAAACAACACCAAAAAGGGTGCGCAGGCAGGAAGAGCGCATCTCTTAAGCTGAACTTAAAAACCAGCCTATGGAATTTCCGAAATTCAAATCTCCCATCTGAAATTCAAGTTTGAAACTCTCTCCCATAGATGAAATTATTTTGCTTAACCCGAACCAAAAAAATCTTGCAGCCACATCAGCAATCTAGGCACCAATTAATGAATGGATGAATGACACGTGGACAAATCGTACGACCAGGAGAGGAAAGCTGGAAAAAAGGCAATCTACATGACACCGTAGTACTACAAATAGCAGGTTACTATAGTAGAGAAGAGGACTTTTGGATTAAATCTCTAAAAATTACCTTAGATTTTGGTACTCGTTTTTGCATTAATAGTAATGTATGAGAAAGAAGAAAGATAATAGAAGATTTGACCCATTTATACAGGATTTTCTGAAATCCGAACCACGTAAATTTCTATGTCCTTTATTTTATCGCATTTTTCTTTACTTTTTAGCTTATAATAGATTATGTTTACTGATTACCTACTAAGTTTGAACTTGAAATTGAATTAGGCATTTTAATAAACAGTTAAAGTGTTACTTCATAATTGTGTAAGCGAACCGTGACGTAATTACTACCTAAAGGAAAATTTAATATCCCTTAGATTTGTTGATTCACAATTATAGAAACAATAAATATTATAATTGCTCTATAATCAGTTTAGTGTTATGAAATGAAAAATCTTGTTAACATGGTGAATATATTGCAAAGAGTTTCGAATGTACCTAAGAATGAATAAAGGTTTAATTTCAATAGTCATTCCTTTCCATGATACTTAATGATGTATCGATAAGAAGTAATCGAACTTTATTTAACAAAGTATGATTAATGATGAGTGAATTAAGTTAACTTCTTTTTGTAAGATAGTACGCTTAAGAGTAGTACACAAGGTTAAAATTAATTTCATCCAAAAAAAGTTTGTAAAATCATACAAGTAAGGGTTTATAAGAAGCCCCAACATATTTTAAGCCAAGGGGTTGCAAGTTGTGAGTTAAAAGACTACATATAATAATTGTATGTGAGGGATCTTATATGAATTACCCTAAAAGAAGTTTGGGAATAATTGTCATTGGATGACCTACTTATGTTATGAACATAAGTATTGTAAACTAATACCAAATCAGTTTTATATATAAGATAATTTATAAAGTGTTTATGAATACATCTTCCATTACAATGAGAAACAACTATTGTTTCAAGAAATATCAACTTCATAGTAAAACAATTTCTTTTAAAAATTATTGGTAGTAGAATGCATTTGGATATGATAAAAAGAAGAAACTGATTATGTCGGATGAAATGAAATTAACCCAACCTAAACAAACACAATGCATTAGAGAGTCTAATAAGTATTCTCGCACATTAAAGAGGGACTATGAGTTTCTTTTCAATATCGAGAATAGATAATCCTCAATTGTCAATTAAACCATTAAGGGTATTGACTCTACAACATGGTACGATGCGCAAGTCCGAAATAGATTCCACATGCATTCTCAAAATATGATTTTTATATTTACACCTAAAGGGCTATGATCCGTCGGCCACAAATGTGTCTTTAAGAGCAAGGCTAATGAGGTTAGAACATAATGAGCAACGTTGATAAGAATAACATCGTAAATTTCAATTATTGAAATTAGCGTAAAAGATTGGTTATTCAACAGCTCAAGTTATTTTAGATCTACTTTAATGATTATCATTTGGTATGACTTGGTGTTTTGGTAAATATTTGTTGTAATGGAAAATTCTAAATAATGATTTAGAACAGACTGTTTGCACATAACAACCAAAGTGCCTCGAAGTCAGTGGGAGCGATATTGAGTTTGTGGGACTTTTGGATATGAGCAAAAAATGGTATGAAAGTATCATTTTATAAGCATCACAATTAAATAAATTTTTGATAGAAATACCAAATAGTTTGATTTTCAATCAAAATGCAGAGGAAGCGTGTGTCCATAAGAAAGAACGACTAAAAGATGCATAGGTTTTTCTAGACTGTAGGTAAACAACATACTGCTAATTGCTAACGATGCACTTATGTTAAAACCAGTAATGGTTTGATTGTTTAATAATCGATATTGGATTTTTAAAGTATATTTTATAATAAGTAGAAAGGATGTTGGGAATGTCTCAAATGATATACAAAGACACCTTATTAAAATGTTTAACATAAAACATGTAAGATGGATTCCTTATGTTGACAATAGGAATTATCACACATGTAGTACTGTCTATAATATTATGTTTTTCTTATGTATTTGATGCATGAAGCAAATATGAAATCCAAAATTTAGATAAATAAATGGTAGTTTAGAGTGTTCTCGAGTATTTAGATAAATAAATAACAAATTCCTTATGAAGGATTGTTCGGACTTGAACATCATAGGTGCTATCGAGTATAATATATCAATATTGAATTCACATTCAAATCTTAACTAAGAAGCTTTAAGATGGAAAAGTTCCAAATGAAAGGTTGTGGCTGATTCAACGAGAGGCTAAATACATCACTTTGAATAGCGCAGCAATAAAAACAATGTATCTATATAAATGCATAAATTTATAACTGAGCTAAGGATAATTACAAGTATAAAGAATACTACATTAGTGTTATATGATAACAATGTAATGATAAGAGTTCACTACAAGTCAAGAATTCATACTCTGAATAATTCCATATGATAAAAGTAGTTTATCAGCATAAGAGAGAGTTGATTGAAAGAGTAGATGATTAAACCAACATGATAGATCCATTTACGAAGGGTCTAACTTGAACAGTTCTCATCAAATTAACTAAAGGTATTGAATAGAGATTCCATAATTGACCCCGAGTGCAAATAAGAAATTGATTGAGTTAGGGCTATGCCCTAGGGGCAATTATGTAATTTGTTACATGTATCTAACTCGATAACCAATCTTGTTAGAAATAAAAGGTGTTTTTTCTATTATATCCTGATATAATGTGCTATATTATTTAACTAATTTAGTTAAAAGTATAATAGAAAATCCATAAATGGTATGTTTTGTGATCGTAGTTACAAAGTGTTGTAACCATGAGTAATTTATCACAATGAAATTAAACACATCATTTTAAATGTTCCTAACCAAGATGTATCTAGACTAGATATCGATGCATTCATTGAAACTAGAGTATGTAATGCCATCCAAATGTCAGGAAGTGTATTAATCATAACTGCCAAAGGTACTAAGGGGTTACGTACTGATATTTATTGGATAACCATGGAATGACTTACTTGATAGTTTTCTGTTGGTTAATATAACTAAGGTTAAACATAAAATATTGATGTGACAATATTACATAGTTCTCTGGACTTGAGAATACTGTTGATTTTTAATATGGAAGCTCCGCTTTAATTATAGTTAAATCATGGCATAACGTCCATCGAATAACTATACTTGGGTTGAGTGGAAGCATTTGAAGTGAAACACTATTCAAGTGAGGATTCGACTCCTTAGTTATATCATGTTTGTATCACGATCAACTGAAGTCTTCTTTGGCCAGGGCAGCCCGGTTAATGATAATTGTTATTATTGAACCAAAGACTTTGCGTTTGAACTATAGAATTAAATATGGACAATATTGGAATTTTGACCATTACTAAATTCCATATGACCAAAGTTATATATTTTTAACGAAGAGAATTGGTGTAAATAATTGTCACCACCTGGTAATGCTTAAATAAAGTAAAATTGGATTTTATCAAAGCTATGCTAGCGATAAATTTAGTTATAATGTCAAACCATCTGAGAAGCGACGTATGAATGTTAATATTCAAATTGTTCAACATTAACCATTGACCAAATTTACACTTAAGAGTTACACAATTGAAATATCAATACTCCTATTACCACTTGATTTAATTAATCATAATTGTTATAAATTAATAAAATTAATTAATATTTATGAAATATTAATTATAAAATTTTATTTAATTTGTGTTGATCAATATTAAATAGTGTGTATATAATAGTAATAAACAAATGCATCGATATACGATACTGATGTGCATTTGAGTTAGATTTAAATGCATTTTTTTATTAATCTGGCACGAAGCAGTTTTGAGGCCCATTATGGAGCCTAGAGTGGCTAGCCATACCAGGGACAAGTGGGATAAATTTTGATTCAAAAGGGGGTGATTTCGTAAGAGAAAAGGTGGATCTAGATCCCCTTTTTACTTCTTGAGATCTTGCCTATTTATTGACCTCCAACCCTCATTTTTTATCACTCTCTTTTTTCTCCTTTTCAACCAGCAATGGTTTGTCCGAGTAGTCCCCTTCCTCCTTAATTTCAAGCTTCCGAACACTCAAATTAAATCAAATTCATACACCGGCGGTAGCATCATTCAGATTGGTAGCACTCTCTAGATTCTAGAATCAAATTTAAGGATTTTTGATTCAACATCTTAAGGTGTTTCATCTAGGCATTAGGCAAAGGTAAATCATCTATTTACAATTATATATTAGTGTATATATTGTTCATCATGTCATATATGTGTTGTAGTTAGCATATTCATTTATCATGAATCTATATATATTGGTGCTACCGTCATTTGATGATACTGTATATATGTGTACAACAACAACAATAATAATAAATTTAATATACATTTATATATAAAGTTCACGACTATAGTTTGAAAAAAGGGGTTTTTTTCGAATATGATAATATTATAAAATGATTATTTAATAAACTAGTTTTTTAAATTCAAACATAACAATATAAGGTATATGTTTATCGTTTTATTAATATATAAATATAATTTAAAGTTCATGAAATTTAGAAAGAAATATTTTGAAATCAAATATTATATATATATATATATGAAATATCATATGTTTTAAACATAGATATGTATAGGTATAAAATTATAAAAGACATATATGAAAAATATTTTATAAAATATACATTAGTTTATATTATTTTCAATAATTAATTTTTTTATTTGTTATTGATTTCCAAACGAAAATCAATGATTAAAAAAACCAAAACAATTTTGAACCCAAAAAAAGGAATTTTGTATGCCGTACATGCTAATATATATATATATATATATATATATATATATATATATATATATATATTTAATAACAGATTTACATTAAACATATTTATATGTATGTATTATGTGTGTGTATAGTATTGTTAGATAATATTTTAATATGCACACATATATATACATACACATATTATACAATGATTTTGAAACGTATATAAACATTATATAGATATTTATTCAAATTTATACATATTAAATTTGAATTCTGTTGTAATTATATTTTATTAAGTCTATCTGGATCTAAATTTAAAATTGAATTCAATCTTGTAATTGTTTATATTATCATTTACATTATGTTATATATTATAATAAAGTGTGTGTATCTATATTTATATATAGATAAATACAGTGTATAATCAGTTACATTATATATACTAGTATACAACGCACGTACGTGCATCTAATATCCAAAGATGTTTACCTTGAATGGATGTGTGTTTTAAGTGCGAATGTTTTTATAGTCACAACACATTTCAAGTTGTTTTGTTGGTGATATCGATGACAAATTGATAGTAAAATTCCGTTGGTGGGTAGACGGAAAGGGTGGTGAGATTCCATTTACGAATGGGGGTAACTTTGAAATTTCAAAAAGACACTGTGTAAATCATATTGATTGAATTCTCTTTATTAATAGTAGAGATAGAGATTATGGACATACGTTTTTTAAAAAAAGGGATCAATAATTCATAAATCATGGCTTTTTTCTGAACAAAAAGAAGTTTACATATTGTATATGTACTTGGTAGCTAAATGCATTATGATAACTCTGCAAATATTATTGAACATTATAATAAACAACACATATATTGTATTAGTACGAAGAAAATAGAACAGCCATTCAGAAAAACAATAATAGAAGTACTAAACACCATGTTTTGAAGTCAACATAAGATAAATGACTATATTACACAGGAGAACTGGAAAACAAATATTCATGAAGACTTTTTTCACCACTATGTACCATATACATTTTTTTGTTAGAAATGAGACTTGTAAGAAAATCCTTATACTTGTATACCTTTTGTCAATGGACTTATAAGCATACCAACTTGAAAAGCCATAAATGGATATACTGATCCTGTGTGATCTGTTGTTTCCTTATTGTTGAAGCCAAATACAATTAGTATTTTAAAAGAATTTTTTTTAATAAAGTTGCTACTTCCACTTTTCTTTAATAGCCGTTGACTTCAAATTTTGTTGTTTGGGAGCCTGAATGCATTCTTACACAGAAAGAAAAATTATTCGTTATAAATATACTGTAAGTACCTACTTCTCTAACTATATTTTATAGTGGTGCAAGTGATTTCAGAGTTTAGCTCACAATGTAAAAATAAACACATTTAGGTGCTCATCAACATTATTCCACCATAGCATATGTATTGACTCAAAACTCAAACTATGCATCTACTTTTATCCTCGATACAGCACCTAATATTTTCATTGTATGATCGATCCATGTTAAATGCTAATGCATTCGAGTATACTTAGCCAAGTTATCTCATCAAACCGGGAAGTAATATATTAACCGCTAAGTAGTACGGTTGAATGTAGCGCTAATTATGCGAGACCCCATTTAATCATCTCAAGCTCTAAAAAAACACAATTCAATTTATTTTTCAAATAACTGCCAGGAAGATTTCTCGTTTCCTCATGCCAAAACCATGAAGATTGTTGACTGCTCTAATAAGAATGATTTGAAAGGGATGAAAGGCAATTCAGTAACCTTTTCTGTTACTTGTATGTTTATTACATTGTTTATCATTTTCCACTAATACTGTCTCTTAATTTTTTGAGTTGTATACTATAATATCTTAAGTCTTCACACTAAAAAAATTGAAGTTCTATTTTGAATAACTAAAATAATAAATTTTTTTGCTTTTTCTAAGAAAAAATAATGTATTTGTTCAATTATCAGATTTAACCTAGTAGCATAATTAGGAGCATGAGAAATGACCAAAATTAGTGTACCAAAGCTGCTAACGAACTTTTTGGCATTGCCAAAATAGAGACTGGGGTCCTGTTTTTTCTTCAAAGTTAATTGAAAGAAGGTAGATCCACTTGTAGCTGTACCCTCTAGACGGAGCAGCACCATCACGGATCTTCTATTTCGGTTTGTCTTTTGAACTCACTCTGCTATCAAACCTGAGCCAGCCTCAAACTTGGAAGATTATGATTCCCTTTGACCATAGACTCAACAAAGGCTTTAGACCCGTTAATTAAAGCTTGCCCACTGATCTCTTCAGTTGCAATGCAATGAAAAAAGTTATGATTGATTTTGGCAGCGCAAAATGAAATAAACTCTATAATGAAATCATTATGCACTTATAAGATTATATAGTTTGATAGTATAGTTATTTTATTTAACACCGTTCATAATCTTTACTAAATATATCATAATTTATACCAGACAAATTAGTAAAAGATTATTTTAAAAAAGAAAAATCTTAAACATCCTGATTGCAAATTCAAACAATGCCCAGCCCAATCCTCTTGTTTTTTTCATGAGTCAAATTAGCCTCATAATTGTTGTCTACCTTATACATGAGACTAACATCTTAATCATTTGAAGTGCACAACACCAACTCTCAATTTTAACTATACAAAGCATTACAGGAATTTTTTAGATGGACAAATTTTAGGATCGCTATTCCATTCATTACACTATAGGCCAAATTTCAAATCAAGTATAATTCATCCAAATGATAAAATCAGAATATAGGTTGTAACATTATATACCAAATCAAAATACAAAAATAAACTATAATAAAACAAAATGACAGAAGCAGCAGTAGCACAGACAGCACTTGTACACACTATCAGCACCTGTATTAACTGTCAGAGCTCACATCATCACCGCTGTTATAGGATTGAGTGTGTTGTCATTGGCATAGATTATGGGATCGAATTTGGTAATTCGTAGATAAGGAAGATTGGTGTTTAGGAAGGCTGTCGTGGATGCTATCTCACCGATGAGATCGAATTTGAGGATGAAAGGAATTGGAGATGAATGAAATTTGGTATTTTGAGGACGAATTTATGAATGAACACAAATAGGGTTTAGGAAGGGAGAATGAAAATAGGAGGAACAAACGCGTTGGGAGGTACGACCAATTGAGCGCGGACGTGAAAATGTAAGGATATTTTTGGTATTTTAAAAAGACACGGGTGGAATTTATTTTATGAAATTCTCATTATTAGCAGGAAAGACAAAGATAAAGATATGCCGATGCAAGTTCAAATTGGGATCTCCATTATCATTTTTCATTCAAAGCCTGAAACCGTGTTTCGTCCTACCAAAAATTATGTTTCAAATCGAGATTTGGAGAATCGAGATGCGTCAATTAGGCGAAATCGAGTATAAAGTTCCAAATCCTATGTCGATTCATCTCCCTTTATTTGGGTAAGATTCTGCAATCTTCGATTATAAGATTTGGCGAATGATGTGTAACGGCCCATAGAGTTTCAAATTTAAATATTTTGGGTTTACTGAAATGTGTTCGATCTGGCTTTAACTTCTCTTAACGCCATCAGTAAATTATGAAGGAGTTTTTCTGCGGCTTTCCATTACGACGACTGGATTACTAGCGGGGTTTGGGAATCGTGTCAGTAATTAATGGGAGATGCCAAAAGTCAAAAATCTATGCATCTATGTTTTGAAAGGTTCTATCAGATATTCAAATAACTGCTACTTCGTTCGGTCCAATATCTGAAATCTTAGATCTTGACATTCACGGGATCGGCATAGTGAAATCATGAACCAGAACTTTGGTTTCACAAAGTGATTGCTCAGATCTGGCTGTGAATAATAGAGGCGGTTACTTATGCTAATGGCGTTTCAGGATGTTGATGCGGCTTTTCCAGATCTGCAAAGGATCTGACAGTGCATGAATGAAAATTGGAGCATCGATATGGAATTGACTATGTGGTTTGCGAAGCACGAGATTGCTAATGGCGGAATCGAAAAGATTTTCTTTAACAACAAGAGCGATATCCGATAGATCTAAAAACGTCGATAATCTGCGGCATTGTGGATGGGGTTATGGTGCGTCATCAATGGACTACGATGATTTGAATTGACTGCGACGTTGATAGGCACGATTGAATGCGGTGGTTACTGTATGCAATTATGATAACTGTGGTGAGTGGAGGACCGTTGCTTTGAAAGGGTACAAGCGATTACTAACCTTGGAAAACAACCAGTTTGACTGTCTTCGGGAGGTCACATGTTAGGTCAAGGAGGAAGCCCGCACCTGAGGAAAATATGATGCATTGAAATCACGCGAATCAATTTCCTCTTCAGTCTAGTTTGTTTGCATTTTGCTTCAGCAGAGGGCCCACATTATTTTTATATTTAGTTTCAGTGATTGGGCTTGATTGGGTAGAATGGGTGGATGTAGGAGTTTGTGATGGTAAGGATTATGTATATCTGTTTGATGCATTGTAATAATGCGTGTGCTGTATTTGTATTTGGTATTTATTAATAAAATAAACTCATTTTCAATATATATATATTACAATGTACATATTAACATACACGCGCACACCCACATATACTAGATAATACACATGTATATAGACTAACATGACTATTGCGGTGTAAATCTCGATACTTATACATAGGCATGTTAAACCATGTACACTATTTATCTTGCACGTGCATGTACACACTTATGTGTATATACATATTATATTATTTTATACAAATATAACAATAATCAAAAATTTATTAATGAATTAAATAAAGTACCGATTTCATTTAAAATAAATTTAGATAAGATTTAAATGTCTCCATAGGCCCGTTAAAGGTCTAAATAGGTACATAAATTAAAATTTATTCATTTACCCCGCTGTGTGCATTCCAATTCCAACAATGGGGACGCTCACCAAGGGTAGTCTGTGTGTACATATCCATGTGATTTGGTATCTGCGTGTTTCCAGTTCCCAACAAGTCTATGCGTGGCATAAATTCGAGCATTAAGTATGCACATTGTTGAGTGGTCGCAGACCATCTATGAAGACTAGAATAGTTGTTATCTAACAACTTCACAGTCGGTGATGCGATGTGAAGACGATTATTGATCCGTGTGCTATGATTTTTGTGTTTGCTTTGATTTCTATGTGTGATTGGGATGGATGTAAGGTGATGTAAGTACTAGTGAGTCAGGTATCCTAGCACCCTATATTATACTTAGTGTAATGCACTTATATGATGATAGTATAACCTATACCGTGTTATATGCTAACTTGTTGGATGTTGGGATAGATCGGATATGATTCTCCATACCTTGTGTTTCTATTTACTATATTGAATTTTATATAGTTTGAGTCACTCATAAAAGACTTATGCCTGACACAATGTTATTTGCTTTGCTTTTTATAATCTCAAGTACTCTTAAATGAGTAGAAAATTGATAGAAGGTATGGGATAGCACATGGAGCTGTGCGAAGGACAAGCCTACAGCTAGCGCTTTCATATATCTATAAATTTTGGATCTATTATCGTTATTTCGGTTGTGTAGTGCTATGGAGTTATTTTATCACTTGTTTATTATTAGTGGAGACATATATTAGAAGTTTATTTATCGATGTATAATTACGAAGTGATGAACTTACTAACTCTAATTATGTTTGGTTCATTTAGTTTTATTTTTGCCTTGTGGTTTTTATATTTATGTTTTATTATATTTTATCCTATGCACTACGAGATATATGACATGTTCTACTTTGAAATTCTATTATTTCACACTTGGCTTCCACTCTACATCGATCGAATATAGTTACAGCAGACTATTTGTGGTATCAGGGTCTCGAAGGTGTAGGATGGTCATCACATTTGGTATCAAAGCTTGGGCTAGAATATAACCTAAGTTGATATGGGATCCATTAGAGATAAGGAAGGAGCTATCACTATAGAATGGATCGAGTGATATATGAGAGAGCATGCTTGTTATATATTTTGATTTTCAAAACTATATAGTAGTATATATAAAGTAAGTCGGATTGCACAAACTAGTATGACTTATGCAACTCTCTTTTATGGGAGACCGATCATTCTTATTACAGATTGTAAGAATGTGCAGATAGATAAGGAACCCGATAAGAAACTCCATCTCAGGAAAGAAGCGAGCTCAAGGGCATTAGCTACCCTTGACTTGCAGACCATGTTCAATACTATGGTGAGGAACATGCTGTAGAATGCCCAAGGAGGTGCACCAGCTATTGTGGTTGGTGGTGCTCCAATGCAAGCGCCAAGAGCTAACTTTGCCAAGCTGAATAAGGACTACTAGTCTTAGGAGCAAGCCGTTTCTTGGAACTGAATCAGCTATTGAAGTGAAGGAGTGACTTGACACATGAAAATGCATCTTCAAGGATGTGATAAAGAGAAAGTTGGCTTCTATTCAACGTCAAGGAAGGGGCATGGGCTAGTGGAACACCTAAAAGATTACTACTCCCAAGGACCAGTTTACTTGGGAGAAATTCAAGCTCGATCCGAGGAGAAGTTTATCATGTCTGCCCTGAAGTTGGTGTTGTTTAGGAAGTTTGCTGATCTAAAACACGGAGATATGTCTGCTTCAGAATATGTTGCTGAGTTTGACGTGTTGTCAAAGTACGAGATATTTTTGATTGATATCCCTTGAAGAAGAACGAAAAATTTATATGGACTTGGATGAATATCTTGGAGAAAGGCTGGTGAGCTACACTGATGAGAGCTTCAACAAGCTTATTAAGAAGGCTCTACGATATGAGAGTATGTATCCAAAGTCTAGAGCTATTGTTGCTCCCAAGGAGGAGCCAAAGCCACAAGTGAGTGGAGGTGGCAAAAGGAAGTGGAACACCATCACAGGAAGAAGTAATTCCAGTGAAAAATGGTAAAAAGAAGGGTAAATAAAATCATCGATTACAATTTTTTTGTTATAGTATATAATCGATATCTACATCACAGTTAGCAAAAATAATAAATGTAAATATACATTTATTATCATCAAACAAGATCATCGATTTTCATACTCTACAATTTGGCATGAGGGAGAACATCAATTGGGAAGAAATTTGTCATTCCCCCCCAAATTTGAAACTTGTGCACCATATCTAATTTTTTTCTCAAGTTTGTCTTTTGCCTAACTCCTTATTCATATATATAAATTTTGATGAAGTTTTAAAAAGTTGGTTATTTTGTATAATTTTTATTTTATGAAGAACTTTTGTTATTTTTAATGGTGTACAATTTTGTTCAATTTTTTTTGAAGTATTTTGAATTTTATTAAGTATTTAGTATAGATTATGTGAAGAATTTTCAAATTTTTGATAATTTTGAACTTTATTTTATATTTCAAGGAAAAATACATTTGAAATTAGTTATATTTTTTAATTATTAGTTAATTTTTTCAAAAAAATATCAGACTTTTTATGGGAACAAAATGTTTTTTGGAAATATAAAATTTCAGAAAATATTTATTTTCCAAAAAAACATTTTTAGTTCATAGATATATAAGTTTTAATATATTCCTTTTTGTCAAAATAACATTAAAAACTGATTTAAAATATTTAAAGAGAGAATAAAAAGAATTGAAAGAATGATTTAAGGCACGACATGTTGAAACACAATTTACATCAGTGTAGCGAAGCAAACCTCTCCGTTAGTTGGTTTTATAATTGGAAAGTGTGGAATGTTGCGCATAATTAGGCTTTATTCGAGGACCTAAGAAAAAATCTTCCATTAGCGTTTAGTTTTTTTTACGTCAGACTCATCTTCGATAAGCCTGACGTAAAAGTTACGTCTATGTTTAATGGGAGAGCGTTTAGAACCCGAAAAATGAAGCATTAGGATCGTGACATAACCTTTTCATCAGACATATCGAGGATAAGTCCAGAGTAAAAAAATTACTTCTCTATTTCCCCTAGAAATTCATACATTCATTTCTCTTCCCATCACACTTTCAAATTCTTACGTTACCTTCTCAATTCTATGAATTTTTAACATGAATTATGCTTCTGATTAAGACAAAAGGAGAACATTTTTCTAGATTCCAAAGTTATCAACTTTATTCTTCAAAATTTGATCTTGGAAATTTTGCATCACCTTAGAAAAATGTTAAGTTTGAAGTGTATCAAAAAATTACAGATATATTTAACTCTTGCAAAAAGCCTGGATAATTGTTAGATGCAAAATAAGTGAAGAATAAGCACGGTAATAATAAAAAAGATTTCATTAAATGGTAGAAGCTAAGAAACAAAACTGGAGTAAATTTGGGTGTCATGAAAAACATTATTGTCGGGGATGACGATTGGTGGCCTGATCGAGCAAAGGTATGTCTTATGTTTTTCAAAAACACTGGAACACCAATATCTTGCACAACTTTCTTCACTTTTGTGGACATTGGTAGTACATTACATAAATGGAGAGACGCATCGATAGCCAATCTAGACTATTTAGAGATTATTACGTGCCACTGGTAAACATGCTGTGTAGGATCGTTTTCACCCTAGAGGGGGGTGAATTGGGTGTACTAAAAATTAATGTGGAAATAAAAGTAATAACAGAAAGTAATGCAGTAGAGATCGCATACAAATTTATCCAGCTTCGGCAAAAACCTGCCTACGTGCTGTCCCCAAGGTTTCTACTAGAAATTAAGTAATCAGACGCTTACAAACACACGTAAACTTGCGATACCCGCTACTTGATTAACCTAACTCTAAGTTCAAAACTCTACCACAACTCAGCCACTGAGTTGCGAATTCTCGAACTACAAAACCGTAGTTCGTAAACAACTTAAACTAGAGTTTGACTTTAAATAAAAAAACAAATACTAAAACAAATAAACCCTAATTAATTTTACAGCCAAATAAAGACATATGCGGCCCACTTTAAAATATAACTTGAGGCAATAAAATTTTCAAAACACACACTTTATTGAACACTTCAAAAATATTTTTTTTTCAATTTTACTACGTCAGTGTTTATTTTGCAGATAGTTCAGATGCTGGATACAAGCTGGAACAAAGTTGAAGATCAAATACGAGTGTTGAGTGAATTGTAGTGAGGTGAAATTGTAAAGTGAAAATTGTGTTGTAATTGAAAATGTGTAAATGTAGTGAGAGCTCAAATTTGTACTATTGAATTTATAATAAAATATTTGTTCGAAAAAAATATTTGTTTGAATATGAATTCTAAGTTATTTATTTTATTCAACAAATATTTATTTAATTATGTGGAAAAATAAAATAGTACAATAACAAATACATTTAAATGAATATATATATATATATATATGTTTATTATCATCAAACAAAAATCATAGGCTATTGTGTTCTACAATCTCCCACTTTTGATGATAACAAACATATATTAAGATTTTAACTCTATTAAATGTATTTGGTCTTGATGAATTCTATTAGCTCCCCCTATTGAATGCTCCTCCTACAACAAAGCTCCCCCTTCACACATGCATGAAAATAATAAAAAATATGCAAATAAAAAACAATAAAAAATGCAATGAACCTAGATGGGAATATGCAACTTATTTGTCAAAATCTTAACTTCTCTCGCCCTTTTGATATCAGCAAAAGAATAACAAGGTTAGAAAATTGTGATAAAGTGATAGACATTAATACAACATTAATTCCTAATCGAGTATAAATATTAAATTTCAATAAAAATCAAACAAAAATCATAAATACTCTGTTAGGCGTATATTCCATTTTAGAGTGATAGGGGTGATGTCGGCATAGAAACCCATATAGTTGTATCTATTTGTGGTATATTTATGACAAGAATTTGAATACTTACTAATCATGCATAACCGTTAGGACTTTTAAATGAGATTAGTAGTATTCCCGATTTTTATTAAAAAAAACGAATTTCAAGCATCTTCTAACCATGCATAACCGTGAGGACTTTTAAATGGGATTAGAATCAACTCGCTTATTTCAATCAATTTTGATATGTGTTCCATACATGCATAACCGTGAGGACTTTTAAATGAGCATAAAAGCACATAATCAAAGA
Organism: Allium fistulosum; assembly: GCA_030737815.1. Lineage (NCBI taxonomy): Eukaryota > Viridiplantae > Streptophyta > Magnoliopsida > Asparagales > Amaryllidaceae > Allium > Allium fistulosum. The sequence continues at coordinate 876,578,320 of CM060906.1, forward strand.
TTCCAAGTACTTCACCCATGCATAACTGTGAGGACTTTTAAATGAGAGTGAGTACTTTGGATGATTTTATTGCTAATTAATTTAAAAAAAATTCCTGCTTAAATACCACATTTTGACATACTATATTGGATTTTGATGAGTGATTGTCATTAGAAATATGATATAAATAGAGATGGTCATGGAATTTTTACCAACAAGAGTTATTACAAATTTTGTTTAAATTTTTAAAGAAATTTACTAAAGATATTGTCTCAAGTCATAATGTATGATCAAGGTCAACACTCATCATTTTTTTTCAGCCACTATTTATCTTTTCGATAATCAATAGGGAGTCAGATTTGATAACATAGGCATTTAAGATCAAATAAAAAATATAAAATCAAATTTCTAAAATGCCTGAAGTCGACAATTTTCTAAATGGGGTTTTGTAAAAATGTTAGCCAATTGAAAAACAGTTGAAATGAAATTTATGCAGATATTTTCTTTGGAAATGTGATGCAAATAAAACACGTTCCACTAGTACTTTTTCTATCAACTAGACTACCAGCATAATCTACATCTGAATACCATTTTAACTCAAAGTTATCATTAGTTAGATACCAAAGACCAAACATGGGGTGTGGAACGGATACCTTATAATCCTTTTTACAGCTTTTAAATGAGTTTCTTTTGGATTTGATTGAAACCGTGCACAAAGAATATAATGTCTGGATATAAGCAGTAAGATAAAGAAGTATACCCATGTGTATCTAGAGTAATCATCAACCGATACAAAACAATATCTCTTACTATCTAAGCTTGCAATATCGTTAGCTCCAAATAGATCCATATGAACGGACTCTAGAAGTACTTACACCGGCTGATTGAAATTAGATTATGGTGCACATTTTCAACATATAATACATCGTTGTTGCCCATTGTGACTCTGCCACCTTTGTATTTCTCTAGGCTAAGGAACTTTGATTCGTCGCCCGTCATGTGCTTGGAATAGCCAGAATCCACGTACCACTCTTGTTGTTCCTTAGCCTGCCAACACACCTACACAAGGAAAGATTTTTGTGACCTATTTGCTTTTATAGGTCCATGATTGTTAGTGACAAACGATTTTGAAAAACAAGTTTGTGTAGAACCAAAACAGTTTAGGTTTGTTCCTTTTGGCACCCAGATTTGTTTGATTTTAAGAGATTTTACATTCGTGCCTTTAGGAACCCAAATTGGTATGGTTTTCACGTGTTTGGATCTATACCAGCAATTGTTGTGATTGTGTCCAATTTTTCTACAAATCATGCACTTGACATAATTGGTTTCACTTCTAACTCTTTCAGATTGAGTATACCCAAATCCTTGTCTAACAGTATTAACAGTTTGTTTCCCTAATGGCATATTTAGTGATCTTTCTCCTTTGGAGAATTTTCCTAAAGTTGTAGAGAATTGTTGGACTTGTGACTTGAGATATTCATTTTCATTCAATAACAAAGTGCACTTTTTAATATAATTTTCTCTCCTAGTATTTTCACTTTCTTTCAAAATCAGAATTTCATTTTCAAGCGATTTAATTTTAATTTCTGATTTTTTTATTTCCTCTTCTAATGATGGACACTTATCACACTTAGGGCTCTTATTTTGATAGTTTTAAACCAATTGATCAAGCTGCTTATTTAGTTCTATCAAACTATCTCTTTGTGATTTAATTTTAGCATACTTCTCCCTAAGTCTTTCGAAACAGCCATTTACTTCATGAAAATATATAAAATTACGAGTGAGTAAGTTTTAATACCTCACTTGGCTCGTCATCATCGCTGTCACTTATTTCTCCTGAAAAACACAGATTTGCTCTTTCACTCTCACTGCTAGTGTTTTTATCATCTTCATCACTTTTATCCTAAGCTGCTGCAAAACTTCTCCTTTTCGGTTTCTTTCCTTTGCTGAATTGATTTTGAGGACAATTTGGCTTGATATGACCAGGTTTAATGCACTTGTGACAAATGATCTCCTACTATCAGTGCCAGTTCAGCTGCTCCATCATCATCATCATCGTCTTCACTTTCTATTGTTCCTTTGAGAGCTATTGATTTCTTTCGCGTATCACCTCCTTCACGTTCTTCCTTGAATTTGATTTCTAGCTCATAAGTGGTGAGATTTCCAATGAGTTCTTCAACTTTAACTTGTTTTAGATCCTTTGATTTTTGAATGGCAGTCACTTTTGCTTCAAAATTTCGTGGAAGAATTCTGAGGATTTTTCGAACTATTTCCAGCTCTGTGTATGGTCTTTCTAGGAATTTTGATTTGTATACAAGATTAGAAAGTCGTCAATATATTTCTTTGACACTTTCATCCTTGGCCATTGTGAAGTTTTCATACTCGCTACTAAGCATGGCAAGGCGAGATTCTTTAACCTGGAAGGTTCCTTCATGAATCACTTCAAGTGTGTGCCAAATTTCCTATGCAGTTAGACAATGTGAGACACGATTAAATTCAATTTGATCTAATGAACAAATAATAGAATTCATAGCTTTAGCATTAGCATTTTGTAGTTTATTTTCAAGATCTGTCCATTTATACATAGGTTTTTCAACTTCTTGATTATCTACAATTATTGTTGGTGTCTTATATCCCGTTTCAACAATATTCCATGCATATATGGTTTTCAAAAAAAAAATCATTCTATTTTTCCAATAAGCATATTCACCATTGAACATGGGGGGTCTAACTATGGGAGAAGTATATCAAAATAAGATTCATGAATCTTATTTTGATATACTTCTCTCTGACCTTCAGCAAAAGCATTAAAAAGAAGCCATTAAATAAAATTAAATTTTTAAAACAAAAATTGGTTTTTGTTCCTAGCTCTGATACCACTTGTAGAATCGTTTTCACCCTAGAGAGGGGGGGAGGGTGAATAGAGTGTACTAAAAATTAATGCGGAAATAAAAGTAATAATAGAAAGTAATGCAGTAGAGATCGCACACAAATTTACCCAGCTTCGGCAAAAACCTGCCTACGTGATGTCCCCAAGGTTTCTACTAGAAATTAAGTAATCAGACGCTTACAAACACACGTAAACTTGCGATACCCGCTACTTGATTAACCTAACTCTAAGCTCAAACCCTGCCAAAACTCAGCCACTAAGTTGCGAATTCTCGAACTACAAAACCATAGTTTGTAAACAACTTAAACTAGAGTTTGACTTTAAATAAAAAACAAATACTAAAAAAAATAAACCCTATTAATTTACAGCCCAAAAATAAGGGCATATGCGGCCCACTTTAAAATATAACTTGAGAAAAAAATAGGTGTCTCCCTTTTCTTTTGTATACTATCTTCAACCGCCTTGTTTCCTTGCGATTCTAGAATTAGGGTGTAACGACCCCAAATTTTATATATATTTCAATTAATAATTAATTGTATTTTTGAATAAATATAGTAAAATAAATTGATTAAAGTGATGCGAGTTTCCCCGGATTCAAATATATTAGGTATAAATCATTTAAATCTAAAATATTGTATATATGTGTATATATGTGAATGTATATATATATTTGGGATATATGAGTCAATTTGAAGTAAAATATATGTATATATGTTTGATTTGAATTTAAATTGTAAATAAATGATTTAATAAAAAAAATGAAAATATATATGATATAAAAGTATAGGATAAATACATTGGATAAAAAAAATCTAATAACAAATTAAAATTTAGAAATTCACCTATATTACAAAATGAATATATAAATAATTAGTATTAAATTTAGAAATAAATGATTGAGATAGAAATAAATATAAAAATACATAAGATTAAAATTATAGAAAATATATATAGTAAACAAATTAGTTAAATTAAACAATATATTCATTTATATTACAAGATTATAAATTTTAAAACAAAAATAAAATAAATACATAAATAAATTATAACCACATATTAAATATGGAAATACATACAAATATAAAGACAAGTGATAAAAACAAAACAAAAGAATATTAAAAAAAGAATAGAAGCTTGTAAAGGAAAACATCAAGTCATCTCAAACATTTGGTACAGCCGAATAAGGAAAAGATAAGTGGTACAACAAATAAATGCAGCCTGTAGAGCTAGAAATGCAAGGCAAGAAAGTATCAAGTAAAAAGATAAAATATCTATGAACACTTACCAAATGAAGAAACAAAACATGCACATTATACTTATGCATTGTACAGCCGTATAAATAAAAAATGTATATGCTACAAGCCTAATTAAAACAAGTATACATCAGCCCCAAAGCAAAAGAAAATATTCCTGCTTATAATTGTACTAGAGAAGAAAAATATATCATGTTGTACAAACCAAATTATATCAATTTGTACAAACATATCTCCTGTAAACTTCTTTCTCTATATCTCCATCATCTCCAATTCAGTTCGTTCATTTTTACTGAGGAAACCAAAAGATAATATCACTTTAACTTAAACAATCATTCAACTTAAAACCATCAAGTAATCAAAGGAAAAAAAAGCTGAGATCAAGAAGAGAAGACTTCCAGTACAACTTCAAAACCAGTTTTCAACTTTGCAAACTCAAACAAGATTTCAACTTTTCAACTTAGAAGTCTACAACTTCAAAGTTTTTTGGAAATCAAGATGTTCAAGATGAGTAACATCATATTTTTATTAAAAATATAAATCTGTTGCCAGTTACATCTGTGTGTATATGTATATATATGTATCAGTGTATATCTTCTTCTCTGTTTAGCTTATAGGGTAGTATCAAACAAGAAAAATCAATTTCTTATTTTCTAATTAGTATCAGGCTTTGGTTTTAAAACGAAATAGTTGTGTTTAAGTATGAATTATAATTTAAAAATCGTTTCATGAAGTATAAGTATATGCAGTTGAAGAAAAATTGAGTTTTACAGTAAAAACAAAATCTTATGATAAATTCAAGTGTCTTAAAACATTGATTTGATTATAAATTTGAATAAACATACAAAGTTATGATTTTTAAAAGCAATATGATGATTTTTACTTAAGTAGTCTAAGAGCAGTTCTAATTCAAACCAAATTTGCATTTTTCCTAATTTCTGGAAAACGATTCAATTATAACCATTGAAATTTGGTTTGAAGCTTGTTTGAGCTTCTGTGATGATGAGAAAATTGCTAAATAATTTTTCGAATGCACGAATTTATCGAACGAACCCAAAGTAGGGTTTGAGTTCGAAGTTTGCAGTGAGTTGGAAGAATGGTGATTTCATCACCTAGGAGTGATTGAGCTGTATATGCTTTTAGGGAATGATAGTATGAAGTGTTGACGTGATATGGCCGAAAGCGTGGATTTTCTGGTGAACTATGCGAGGAGAACGAGGCGATTTCGTGATGGTCGTTGGGTCCAGTTTCATGTCAGATTGCTCGATTTCGAATTCGAGACGTAGGTGGAGTTTGAGTGGTCGCGAATCGATCTAGGGATGATCTTTGACTTGTTCGACGTTGTGGCAGTGTCGGAAGATCGCCAGAGGCGATGTGCACGTGCACTCTGATGGTTGAGTGTGTTGTTGCCTGGAAAGAGCAGAGGGGATTCACGCGTGTTTACTCGAGTGATTCGTGGTGTTTACTCGAAGCAAAGAAGGGAAGTCTCGGGTCAAGTTTTGTCCCAGTTTTAAACCTGAAAGTTGTTCTCTGTTTTAAAGATTTTAAACCAAATTCAAATTTACCAAGCAAAGTTTTTAAACTGAGTTTAAATCTAAAAATGTAAATAAAGATCCAAGTTTGAATTGAAATGAAGTTGTAAATAAATAAAGTTAAAAATTCAAATTGTTTAAATAACATAAAAGCAATTAAATGTTTGAAGAAATTTTGAATTTAAAATGGACTTAGGAAATGAAATGGAAATTTTAAACAAGTTGAAAATTAAAAAGTCGAAAACCTGAAAGTTAATTCTAACCCAGATTTCCAGATTTTAAAATTTATTTAAAATTTGTAACCTAAGTGTTAAAGTAAGTTTTAAAGTGTTAAATTTAAAACGAAAAGTGATTTTTAAATATTTTAAAATTTCCTTTATGATCAATTATTATTTTAACATGTAAATTTAAAATGTGAAGGAAATTTGTTTTAAAACTTTATTAAAAGTAAATAAGGATTTATTTCAAATTTTAAATCTAAATTGGGAATAAAAGGGAAATTTGAAACAATGTTTCAATATATGGTAATAATCATTAAATCATAAATATAGATGAGTTTACTTTAATTAACAATGATTAATATAAGAAATTTAATAGTTAATGAGATCATTAACTAAGATTATTTGAACAATTAATTAATGTGATAAATCTTAACAACAAATTAGATTAATTAATTTAATGATAATAAATTGTGGAACTATTAAGTATAATTACTTAATGACAGTAATTGTGGAATTAATTATTCAGCATAATTAATTGAGTTAATCGAAATTGTTTAAATTTCTTAAGTTTAATTCAGAATGATCATTTGATAATTTTGAAAAGTTTAATTACTTAGAGAAGTAATTAATTGATAATTACTGAAGGTAATTAATTGAATGATGATTTAAAATCTGAGTATAATTATTTGTGAATAATTAAAGGATTAATTAATAATGGTGATTAATTAAGATTTAATTAATAATTAAAGATCAATTAATTCATTAATTAAGAATGATTAGTTAATAATTACAGGTTAACTAATAAATTTTGAAAGAAAGATTTTCAAATAATTTGTAATTAAATTGTGATAATTAACCCGGATTAATAATTGATGCATCTGATTTAAATTAATCAGTTGATTAATAAATTCACTTGTGAATGTTTGGATTCTATTGAATGTTGAATTATTTGACATCTCTGATCAGTGATGCTGTGTGATATATATTCTGATTTCTGTGTGATCTGTACTGTAGTTCATTTATCTGGGATGAATGTAAATTATTATCTGTAACTTATATATCTGTGATCTGTGATCTGTGATCTGTAAATAAGATAAGCGTTATAATTTATACCGCTTATCAACTATATTTCTGTATTGTGATCTGTGATGATTGAATGATGTTGCACTACTGTGTAAAACCCTTGGACTACACCATACACACACAAATATGGATTTCACGTGGAAATCAGTTAAGTCGCAGGTTTTTGACAATTTTAAAGATTGAATTCTTGAATCCACATAGTTTTGGAAATTTGAATTTAGAGCTTTGTAAATGAGTTTCAAATGTAAAAGTTATTTTAAATAACTTAATAAAACTTGATATTTTAATAATTTGATTTGAATTTGAATTCAATATTTAGAATTGAATTCAATGATTTGGGAAAACTAATTGTTTTCAACTGATAAAAGCTCTCATATAAGAAATGGATTTCCAATTTGAATTAAAGGAATTTCAAGTTTGAATTGAAAGTGGTTTTCCAAGTTACGTATAAATCTTTGGAAATGATTTTGAAAGCTATAAGTTAAATCTTTGTTTTAAAGATTTAATGAGTTAATCCAGTTGAAATGGAAATTAATTTGGAAAATCTGTGAATGAAACTTTGTGAAACTGGGTGAACTTTGTGAATTAAATCTTTTGTTTAAAAGATTAAAGTGTGGAAATTGTTTAAATCGTTGAAGGTTGTTAAAATGAATCTTTTTTTTAAGATTTGAAAATGGTAATTTGTTAAACCATTTGAAAAGAAAGTTTGGGTTTAAGTTGTGACTTTACTGAAATTCCATTATCCATATGTTTTAAAATATTGCGCTCATTATTCGGTTTAGCCGGGAGAGGACCTTTGTGTCATATAACCCATTCCGAATAATGATACGTCGTATATGGATGGCATTTGAAGACCGGTGTTGAAGACCGGGTATTTGCGAGAACGATAGGATAACTTATCGATTGTCTCTACACTGAGTCGCGCCGGTATAGAGATTCCCTAAGTGATGGGAAGTCCGATCAGGATTGTGAATACCCGGATTGCAAGGGCTTCTTCGAAAGTGCCTTCGGTTCTGTTCGAACCCAGAACAGACTTGTATGGTTGCATGTCTGGCATTACATTTTGAGATATAAAGCAGATTTCTTTCAAATACATTTCTGTTGGTGCCGGAGAATTTATTCTCTTAGCTTAACACCCTTCTTTGAGACGTACGAGCTCAGAGGTTATGTAGTTGAAGGTTATCAGCGATATACTCCCAATTTGGTAATGTGGCATGCTGAGTGTTGTTGTGTGATGATTATTCATTGATCATTTGTTGATCAAAGCATGGCTTTGTGAAAAAGTGTAGCTTTGTGGACGATACCTCATCGAACCTCACAGACCAGAAATGGTCGAAACAGGAATGATGCGGCAAGGTTACGAGGGTCGCGCCCTTTAGGGTATGTCATTTCCTTCTGGAAAAGGGTGGTATCATGGTATGGAGCCCAGATACTTACTTATGTGGACACACTTTATTTATTATGTGTGATGTTGGTATAGAGAGCTCTCGGATAAAGGTCCCAAAGGACCGGGGAATGGCAAATTCGTGTAGTAGTTACCGATACCCAGAGGTAACCCAGTCTTGTGTTGGCGGAGAGCAGGTTGTCTCTCGGAGCATCCCGCCAGAGGCGTTCCTACGTGGCGTAGGAAGTTCCTTAGCCTGACCATTTGTTGGCAATCCAATTTCCAATACGAACCTTGTACGGTTTTAGTTGTAGAACCTGACATTTACTTATGGTGGCGCCCCACTGTTTAGATGGTAGCTATAGTAGGCATACTTCGGAATGTCTATGTTGGCTAAGATTAATATTATACTTTCAAAATGTTTTTCTGCACTATGCACTAATAATAATAATCCAATGATTTTGCGTAGTAAGCATGTTTGACTATCATAAGAAGAAATCTCCTCCAATTCTGCATTTGCATTGTGTGTGTGGCGGGAGGTCTTATGGTAGTTTCATTTTCCAAAAGCATTGCGGGTTTCAATGTTTAAAATTCTTTTGTTGTTTGTTTTAAAGATAAACTGTTTTTGTTACTCACACCAGTCCCATGACTGACTCGGAGTTTATTGTTCCCTTCCTAAACTCTGGGTGCTCACAATTTTCCATACGAGCAGTCTAGAATTGGGTTTTTCAGATAATCAGGTTCAGTTGTCATTGGAGCTAGTTCAGTTTTGGAGATCACGACTAACATTGCTTACCTTTGTCTCATGTGATGATGGTTCGAGCTTGACATTAGAGTGGTTGGACTCAGCCTCTCTGACTGATCATTTGGAGTTATCATTTCTGTTATTTTCGCTGTATCATTATTTATCTCTGGTATTGTTGTATCATATTGATATCATTGTTGTATATCATACTGGATATTGTATTCATTGGAGTTGTATATGATATCATCTATTTTTATTCCGCTGTGTTGTTATACTTAATGGTGTTATAAGCTCCAGTGAGCCAGATTCGACGTTTGAATCTGCGACATTTTGAGTACAAGTGAAGTACGTGTACTGATTTTCGAAGGCTAAATTTTGGATCGCTACAATTTGGTATCAGAGCTGAGGGTAAAACTTTAGCTCAGGAGTATAACACATTAAGTAGCTCATTAGAGATAAGGTGAAGTATACCCTAGAATGAGTGATTCCTAAGATATCTGTCTGTATGCCTCAGTAAATTCTCTTGCTATCCACTGATAGTAAGTATGAGTGTAAGAAGAGAATGAGATAGGGGACAGGGGAATACGACTATAAATGGTCAATACCCTGTAACAGTAAGGAAACAATCTTTTCTCTATCAATCTCTTTTGTTCAGCATCTCTTCTCAATTCATCGATAGTTCCTGGTAGTTGCAGGAAGGAGATTCGATATATTAATAGGGGACATAAACTCCAAATAGGCCAAAATTGTTTGTTTGGATGTATTGGTTGCTATGGATTAGAGGTATACTTTGGTTTTAAACTAAAAGTTTTGAAATTATATATCTGTCTATTTTTGCGTCCGGATATATTCTACGAATGGTTAGTTATCCCTTCAAATTAACCGATATCACTCCATATTTCGTAGATCAGGATAACCTGAGTATCTTGTGAAGTGTTAAATAGATTCGGTCTTGTATCTATCATTGATATTCTGATTTGGTAAGCCAAATGCAGAATTGATATTTAGTTGATTTGATGAAATATTCTTCATCTATCTTTGTGTCTCCTTGGCAATTTCGAGGACGAAATTCTTTTAAGGGGGGAAATCTGTAACGACCCCAAATTTTATATATATTTAAATTAATAATTAATTGTACTTTTGAATAAATATAGTAAAATAAATTGATTAAAGTGATGCGAGTTTCCCCGGATTCAAATATATTCTGTATAAATCATTTAAATCTAAAATATTGTATATATGTGTATATATATGAATGTATATATATTTGGGATATATAAGTCAATTTGAAATAAAATATATGTATATATGTTTGATTTGAATTTAAATTGTAAATAAATGATTTAATAAAAAAATGAAAATATATATGATATAAAAGTATAGGATAAATACATTGGATAAAAAAATCTAATAACAAATTAAAATTTAGAAATTCACCTATATTACAAAATGAATATATAAATAATTAGTATTAAATTTAGAAATAAATGATTGAGATAGAAATAAATATAAAAGTACATAAGATTAAAATTATAGAAAATATATATAGTAAACAAATTAGTTAAATTAAACAATATATTCATTTATATTACAAGATTATAAATTTTAAAACAAAAATAAAATAAATACATAAATAAATTATAACCACATATTAAATATGGAAATACATTCAAATATAAAGACAAGTGATAAAAACAAAACAAAAGAATATTAAAAAAAAGAATAGAAGCTTGTAAAGGAAAACATCAAGTCATCTCAAACATTTGGTACAGCCGAATAAGGAAAAGATAAGTGGTACAACAAATAAATGCAGCCTGTAGAGTTAGAAATGCAAGGCAAGAAAGTATCAAGTAAAAAGATAAAATATCTATGAACACTTACCAAATAAAGAAACAAAACATGCACATTATACTTATGCATTGTACAGCCGTATAAATAAAAAATGTATATGCTACAAGCCTAATTAAAACAAGTATACATCAGCCCCAAAGCAAAAGAAAATATCCCTGCTTATAATTGTACTAGAGAAGAAAAATATATCATGTTGTACAAACCAAATTATATCAATTTGTACAAACATATCTCCTGTAAACTTCTTTCTCTATATCTCCATCATCTCCAATTCAGTTCGTTCATTTTTACTGAGGAAACCAAAAGATAATATCACTTTAACTTAAACAATCATTCAACTTAAAACCATCAAGTAATCAAAGGAAAAAAAAGCTGAGATCAAGAAGAGAAGACTTCCAGTACAACTTCAAAACCAGTTTTCAACTTTGCAAACACAAACAAGATTTCTACTTTTCAACTTAGAAGTCTACAACTTCAAAGTTTTCTGGAAATCAAGATGTTCAAGGTGAGTAACATCATATTTTTATTAAAAATATAAATCTGTTGCCAGTTACATCTGTGTGTATATGTATATATATGTATCAGTGTATATCTTCTTCTCTGTTTAGCTTACAGGGTAGCATCAAACAAGAAAATTCAATTTCTTATTTTCTAATTAGTATCAGGCTTTGGTTTTAAAACGAAATAGTTGTGTTTAAGTATGAATTATAATTTAAAAATCGTTTCATGAAGTATAAGTATATGCAGTTGAAGAAAAATTGAGTTTTACGGTAAAAACAAAATCTTATGATAAATTCAAGTGTCTTAAAACATTGATTTGATTACAAAATTTGAATAAACATACAAAGTTATGATTTTTAAAAGCAATATGATGATTTTTACTTAAGTAGTCTAAGAGCAGTTCGAATTCAAACCAAATTTGCATTTTTCCTAATTTTTGGAAAACGATTCAATTATAACCATTGAAATTTGGTTTGAAGCTTGTTTGAGCTTCTGTGATGATGAGAAAATTGCTAAATAATTTTTCGAATGCACGAATTTATCGAACGAACCCAAAGTAGGGTTTGAGTTCGAAGTTTGCAGTGAGTTGGAAGAATGGTGATTTCATCAACTAGGAGCGATCGAGCTGTATATGCTTTTGGGGAATGATAGTACGAAGTGTTGACGTGATATGGCCGAAAGCGTGGATTTTCTGGTGAACTATGCGAGGAGAACGAGGCAATTTCGTGATGGTCGTTGGGTCTAGTTTCATGTCAGATTGCTCGATTTCGAATTCGAGACGTAGGTGGAGTTTGAGTTGTCGCGAATCGATCTAGGGATGATCGTTGACTTGTTCGACGTCGTGGCAGTGCCGGAAGATCGCCAGAGGCGATGTGCACGTGCACGTGCACTCTGATGGTTGAGTGTGTTGTTGCCTGGAAAGAGCAGAGGGGATTCATGCGTGTTTACTCGAGTGATTCGCGTTGTTTACTCGAAGCAAAGAAGGGAAGTCTTAGGTCAAGTTTTGTCCCAGTTTTAAACCTGAAAGTTGTTCTCTGTTTTAAAGATTTTAAACCAAATTCAAATTTACCAAGCAAAGTTTTTAAACTGAGTTTAAATCTAAAAATGTAAATAAAGATCCAAGTTTGAATTGAAATGAAGTTGTAAATAAATAAAGTTAAAAATTCAAATTGTTTAAATAACATAAAAGCAATTAAATGTTTGAAGAAATTTTGAATTTAAAATGGACTTAGGAAATGAAATGGAAATTTTAAACAAGTTGAAAATTAAAAAGTCGAAAACCTGAAAGTTAATTCTAACCCTAATTTCCAGATTTTAAAATTTATTTAAAATTTGTAACTTAAGTGTTAAAGTAAGTTTTAAAGTGTTAAATTTAAAAAGAAAAGTGATTTTTAAATTTTTTAAAATTTCCTTTATGATCAATTATTATTTTAACATGTAAATTTAAAATGTGAAGGAAATTTGTTTTAAAACTTTATTAAAAGTAAATAAGGATTTATTTCAAATTTTAAATCTAAATTGGGAATAAAAGGGAAATTTGAAACAATGTTTCAATATATGGTAATAATCATTAAATCATAAATATATATGAGTTTACTTTAATTAACAATGATTAATATAAGAAATTTAATAGTTAATGAGATCATTAACTAAGATTATTTGAACAATTAATTAATGTGATAAATCTTAACAACAAATTAGATTAATTAATTTAATGATAATAAATTGTGGAACTATTAAGTATAATTACTTAATGACGGTAATTGTGGAATTAATTATTCAGCATAATTAATTGAGTTAATCGAAATTGTTCAAATTAAATTTCTTAAGTTTAATTCAGAATGATCATTTGATAATTTTGAAAAGTTTAATTACTTAGAGAAGTAATTAATAGATAATTAGTGAAGATAATTAATTGAATGATGATTTAAAATCCGAGTATAATTATTTGTGAATAATTAAAGGATTAATTAATAATGGTGATTAATTAAGATTTAATTAATAATTAAAGATTAATTAATTCATTAATTAAGAATGATTAGTTAATAATTACAGGTTAACTAATAAATTTTGAAAGAAAGATTTTCAAATAATTTGTAATTAAATTATGATAATTAACCCGGATTAATAATTGATACATCTGATTTAAATTAATCAGTTGATTAATAAATTCACTTGTGAATGTTTGGATTCTATTGAATGTTGAATTATTTGACATCTCTGATCTGTGATGCTGTGTGATATATATTCTGATTTCTGTGTGATCTGTATTGTAGTTCATTTATCTGGGATGAATGTTAATTATTATCTGTAACTTATATATCTGTGATTTGTGATCTGTGATTTGTAAATGAAAGATAAGCGTTATAATTTATACCGCTTATCAACTATATTTCTGTATTGTGATCTGTGATGATTGAATGATGTTGTACTACTGTGTAAAACCCCTGGACTACACCATACACACACAAATATGGATTTCACGTGGAAATCAATTAAGTCGCAGGTTTTTGACAATTTTAAAGATTGAATTCTTGAATCCACATAGTTTTGGAAATTTGAATTTAGAGCTTTGTAAATGAGTTTCAAATGTAAAAGTTATTTTAAATAACTTAATAAAACTTGATATTTTAATAATTTGATTTGAATTTGAATTCAATATTTAGAATTGAATTCAATGATTTGGGAAAATTAATTGTTTTCAACTGATAAAAGCTCTCATATAAGAAATGGATTTCCAATTTGAATTAAAGGAATTTCAAGTTTGAATTGAAAGTGGTTTTCCAAGTTACGTATAAATCTTTGGAAATGATTTTAAAAGCTATAAGTTAAATCTTTGTTTTAAAGATTTAATGAGTTAATTCAATTTAAATGGAAATTAATTTGGAAAATCTGTGAATGAATCTTTGTGAAACTGGGTGAACTTTGTGAATTAAATCTTTTTTTTAAAAGATTAAAGTGTGGAAATTGTTTAAATCGTTGAAGGTTGTTAAAATGAATCTTTTTGTTTAAAGATTTGAAAATGGTAATTTGTTAAACCATTTGAAAAGAAAGTTTGGTTTTAAGTTGTGACTTAACTGAAATTCCATTATCCATGTGTTTTAAAATATCGCGCTCATTATTCAGTTTAGCCGGGAGAGGACCTTTGTGTCATATAACCCATTCCGAATAATGATACGTCGTATATGGATGGCATTTGAAGACTGGTGTTGAAGACCGGGTATTTGCGAGAACGATAGGATAACTTATCGATTGTCTCTGCACTGAGTCGCGCCGGTATAGAGATTCCCTAAGTGATGCGAAGTCCGATCGGGATTATGAATACCCGGATTGCAAGGGCTTCTTCGGAAGTGCCTTCGGTTCTGTTCGAACCCAGAACAGACTTGTATGGTTACACGTCTGACATTACATTTTTAGATATAAAGCAGATTTCTTTCAAATACATTTCTATTGGTGGCGGAGAATTTATTCTCTTAGCTTAACACCCTTCTCTGAGACGTACGAGCTCAGAGGTTATGTAGTTGAAGGTTATCAGCGATATACTCCCAATTTGGTAATGTGGCATGCTGAGTGTTGCCGTGTCATGATTATCCATTGATCATTTGTTGATCAAAGCATGGCTTTGTGAAAAAGCGTAGCTTTGTGGACGATACCTCATCGAACCTCACAGACCGAAAATGGTCGAAACAGGAATGATGCGGCAAGGTTATGAGGGTCGCGCCCTTTAGGGTATGTCATTTCCTTCTGGAAAAGGGTGGTATCATGGTATGGAGCCCAGATACTTACTCATGTGGACACACTTTATTTATTATGTGTGATGTTGGTATAGAGAGCTCTTGGATAAAGGTCCCAAAGGACCAGGGAATGGCATATTCGTGTAGTAGTTACCTATACCCAGAGGTAAACTGGCCTTGTGTTGGCAGAGAGCAGGTTGTCTCTCGGAGCATCCCGCCAGAGGTGTTCCTACGTGGCATAGGAAGTTAATTAGCCTGACCATTTGTTGGCAATCCAATTTCCAATACGAACCTTGTACGGTTTTAGCTGTAGAACCTGCCATTTACTTATGGTGGCGCCCCACTGTTTAGATGGTAGCTATAGTATGCATAGTTCGGAATTTCTATGTTGGCTAAGATTAATATTATACTTTCGAAATGTTTTTCTGCACTATGCACTAATAATAATAATCCAATGATTTTGCGTAGTAAGCATGTTTGACTATCATAAGAAGAAATCTCCTCCAATTCTGCGTTTGCATTGTGTGTGTGGCGGGAGGTCTTATGGTAGTTTCATTCTCCAAAAGCATTACGGGTTTCAATGTTTAAAATTCTTTTGTTGTTTTTTTAAAGATAAACTGTTTTTGTTACTCACATCAGTCCCACGACTGACTCGGATTTTATTGTTCCCTTCCTAAACTCTGGGTGCTCACAATTTTCCACACGAGCAGTCTAGAGTTGGGTTTTTCAGATAATCAGGTTCAGTTGTCATTGGAGCTAGTTCAGTTTTGGAGATCACGACTGACATTGCTTACCTTTGTCTCATGTGATGATGGTTCGAGCTTGACATTAGAGTGGTTGGACTCAGCCTCTCTGACTGATCATTTGGAGTTATCATTTCTGTTATTTCGCTGTATCATTATTTATCTCTGATATTGTTGTATCATATTGATATCATTGTTGTATATCATACTGGATATTGTATTCATTGGAGTTGTATATGATATCATCTATTTTTATTCCGCTGTGTTGTTATACTTAATGGTGTTATAAGCTTAGTTGAGCCAGATTCGGCGTTTGAATCTGCGGCATTTTGAGTACAATTGAAGTACGGGTGCCGAATTTTGAAGGCTGAATTTTGGATCGCTACATAGGGTTTCTCAATTGAAGCCGCTGCCTTGAAGTAGAAGTTCAAATTGTTTGCCTGATGCTTTCGTTCCTCAATTCGCCTTGCTGCGGCTTCAATGTCGAGTTTGATTTTTGCTTTGAATTGGCACATGTTTTCCCCTTTTCGAATTTTTGATTATGCTTGAACTCGATAATCTGCCAGTTTTGATTTTGGTTTCAGTTTATAGGAAACGAAACCCTATAATCACGTTCATATATTTTGTTTTGACTTCTTCAGTTATTTTGCTCGGCCATTAGATTATTGCTTGAACGTTTGTGATGATTTTGAATTGTTCATTTGATCGAAGATAACTCTGATGATTTCGAATTTAATTGAATTGTTTTGGGTCAGTTCCTATGACTTGGGAATTTGAATTTGAGATTGACTTGTTCAATTCGCTATCAACTTGCATTTGTATTTGAGATATATTTTGACTTGGTTCCGTTCCTTTCTGCTATGGCTTGTTCATCATGTTATCAACATGTGACCTCTGATTGAATTTCTTTAGACTTGTTCATCATGACTTGTTGTTCCATTCTTTGCTGACAATTGAATTAGAGATAATCTTGATTTGTTACCTTCTACGACTTTAAACAATTTACAGAATTTTTAGTTGAACATTAACACTGTTTTGTTTGACCAAAACTGCTCCTTGACTTTGGTTTTCGAACTGCTACCGATACTATGCTTTGATCGTGTTATGTGCACTAGTATGTGTGTCACCATGTGTACATTTCCTTGTATGCTGGTTTAGTTTGGTTGATACTTCAAGTGTACTGCATTTAATTTAGAGAACTTCCTTTGTACATTTCTTTGAGTCAGTCTGGAACCTTCCTTTGTACATTTGAGAACTTTTACCAGTTGCTTGCATTCATGTGTGTGTGTGGTTTCATGTCTTCATACTTGTAGTCATATTCATGCCTGAACATTGCCTTTGTCTGGTTTACTTGAGTCTCCATTATGTTGGTTGCTTCGAGTACATGTGCATTTTCTGTTTATTTTTGATTTGAAGTCTGGTTTGGGTTTTAGGTTGCTTTGTATTTAACTTGAGTTCATTTTGTTCCACTGGCTTGCTTGTGTACATGCCTCTGAAACCATGTCTGGTTCAAGTGTGTTCATGCCTGATCTTCATGTTTCTGGTCTGGTTGCACTAATATGCTGTCTTCACAATGAACTGCTTTTTTGTTGTGTGTCATCTCCATGTATATACATACATACATATATATGTATGTATATATGTTTGTGATCGACTTTGCTTGTTGCATCTCTTTGTAAAACTATAGCCACTTGATTACTTGTTCACTTGCATCATGTAGATAATACTGAACTTGTATATATGAACTTTGGTTCATGTTGTAACTGAGCTTGTTCCACTTGAGCCTGTCTGGTGCAGTCCTTGTGTTCATGTCTCTGTTCTATGGCTTCACTCTAAGTCTGGTCTGGTTCACTTTCATGTTGAAACTGAATGTGTTAAGTTGTATGCATATACACTGGTTCGTCCTGGAGTCTACATGTGAGTACATTTTGTTGAGGCTTCATGCCTTGACTCCATTGAAGTCTGGTTCCTTTTTGTATGCATATCCATGTTCATGTTGACTGACCATTGAACTTGTACTTGACCATTCTATTTTTGTTTTTGTATTGCACCTGTGTTGAGTTCAGCCTAGGTGTAAAGATCCCGGACTTTTCGACGCTCGAAAGTCGACATTAATACGTCCACTGTATCAAATGCCGCGTAATCGAATGCCGGAAAACCGAATCATTAGGGTTAAAAAGAAGAGGTAGAAGAAGACAGAATAAAAATAAAGAAGAAGAAACAGAAACAACAACAGAATCTCACATTCGCAGCGGAACAATATACAACAGATGAATGACTAATCTTTAAAACAAAAGACTATATCAGTTTATACATACATCAATCAGAGTCAATATACAACTCAATACAACAATGGACAGTTATATAAACTTGTCCTCACACAGAATACACAGCGGGATAAATAAACAAGTACGGTAGTACGCCTCGCCATCCAGTTCATCTCCAAAGCTCCAGAATATCCTGATAACATAACTCTAGGCTGCCCGTGTGGAAAATTTTGGGCACCCAGAGTTTAGAAAGGGAACAATAAACTCCGAGTCAGTCATGGTGACTGGTGTGAGATCGTAAAACAGTTATTTTCACAAAGAAAATAAAATTAATTCGCAATGCTTTTGGAAAATGAAACTACCATAAGACCTCCCACCACACACACAATGCAAACACAGAATTGGAGCAGATTTCTCCTTGTGATAGTCAAAGATGCTTACTACACAAAATCATTGGATTTTTATTATTATTAGTGCATAGTGTAGAAAACATTTCGAAAGTATAATATTAATCTTAGCCAGCATAGGCATTCCGCACTTATGCCTACTATAGCTACTATGTTCAATAGCAGGTTACTGCCACATTCCATAGCAGGTTATACAACTAAAACCGTAAAGGGCGCGTATTGTTTCTTTGGATTTCCAACAAATGGTCAGGCAAAGGAACTTCCTTACACCGAAATGGAAATGCCTCTGGAAAGACGCCCCGAGAACCTAACCGGATCTCTGCAAAAACAAGGCCGACGCTACCTCACGCTGTACAGCTGTAACTAGGTAACCAACACGCTGACGCTACCTCACGCTGTACAGCTGTAACTAGGTAACTAACACACAAGTATGCCATGCCCGGTCATTACCGACCTTTATCTGAGGATCCTCAACCACAAAGCAACAACCACAAAGTATAATAAATTTGCAGCATCCACATAGGTAAAATATCTGGGCTCCATACCATGATATCACCTCTTATCCAGAAGGAAATGGACATACCCTAAAGGGAGCGACCCTCATAACCTTGCCGCATCTTTCCTATTTCAACCATTTCCAGTTTGTGAGGTCCTGATGCAGTCTCGTCCACAAAGCTACGCTTTTTCACAAAGTCGTGCTTTGATCACAAATGATCAATGAATGACCATCAACACACAGCAACACTCAGCATGCCACGCTACCAAATTGGGAGTATATCACTGATAACCTTCAACTACATAACCTCTGAGCTCGTACGTCTCAAAGAAGGGTGTTAAGCTAAGAGAATAAATTCTCCGCCACCAAAGAAATGTATTTGAAAGAAATCAGCTTTATACCTCAAGGTGTAATGTCAGACATACAACCATACAAGTCTATTCCGGGTTCGAACAGAACCGAAGGCACTTCCGAAGAAGCCCTTGCAAATCCGGATAATTTCTAATCACGTCCGGACTTCCCATCACAAAGGGTAATCAAATCTCTATATCGGAGTTCAGCCGATGCAGAGACATTCGATGAGTTGTCCTTTCGTTTTCGAAAGTATCCGGTCTTCACCACCGGTCTTCAAATGCTATCCATATACGTCGTATCATTATTCGGAATGGGTTATATGACACAAAGTCCTCTCCCGTCTAAACCGAATAATGAGCGTAATATTTAAAAACATATGGATATTGGGATTTCAATTAAGTCACAACTTATTACCCAAAACTTTTCTTTAAATGGTTTAAACACATTACCATTTTAATCTTTTTAAACAAAAAGATTCAATTCATAAAGTTCATCCAGTTTCACAAAGATCTATTCATAGATTTTCCAAATCAATTTCCATTTCAATTTGGATTAACTCGTCCAATTTTTAAACAAGGACTCAATTCATAGCTTCCAAACAATTCCATTTTCAATTCAATTCTTTTATACAAAAGATATATCATTCATGGTTTTCTAAACTATTTTCATTTCAAATTTGAAATCCTTTTAACACAAATTGAAAATCCTTTCCTTATATGAAAGCTATTATTGTTTGAAAACACATACTTTTCGTTTCGGAAAAACCCGATCAAATATACACAAGTTATAGCCTTTTAAATTTAAACTTGGGTTGAATTCAAATTCCCAAATAATACTTTTTAAAATGTTTAAAACCCATATAAACACATTTATAACTTGTATAACCTTTTTAAACCATAATTTCCAAACATGGAATTCAATTCCAAAGATTGAATTCAATTTCAAATTAAATTATTTAAATTGAAAAAAACTTTACCAAGTTATTCAAAATAACTTTATCTTAGAAAATCCTTTTCAAAAGCTTTAACATTTAACCCAAATCCATTTCCAAAATCAATTGAAATTAAAATTTAAATCATTTGTGACTTAACCGATTTCCTCGTGAAATCCATATTGGTGTGTGTAAAAGTGTGGTCCAGGGGTTTTACACAGTAGTGCAACATTACAAATCATCACAGATTCAAATACAACAATGTATTTGATAAGCGGTATAAACTATAATGCTTATCCTCATTCACAGATTCACAAATAAAGTCAATTTATCAATCACAAGGATTCATCATTACGATTCGATGTGGGTTTCGGATAACAAACTGGAATCCGACTCCCTGTCGCGTCAAAATTCAAGTACCGTTTTACGGGCCAAAGGGTTTTAATATTCACACAGTAATATATCACAGAAACAAAAATCACAGCTCAGCACAAAGTAATTTATATCACAAAGCATCACAATCACAAACAGGGATATCAAACTGCTCAAAGCATTTCAATAATAATCAATCATCTAACAATTAGATGAATTAATAGTGTGATTATAATCAATCTATCACATAATTATATATATATTTATCTTTAATTAATGATTAATTATCCTTAATTTAAAATTAATTAATCCTTAATTATTAATTAAATCTTAATCACCTTCATAGATTAATTATTTCTTAATTAATTACCTTAATTACTTTATCTTTGATTATAAATTTATTAACTTAAATTATTAATTAATCATTCTTAAATTAATTATTCTGTAACTATTAAGTAATTATAATTCATCAATTATTTAATCAACATTAACAAGACATTAATTGAATTACCTTAATTAATTTAAATTATTTTAAAACCTTTGATTACCATTTTCAACTTATCAACAATCATTCATTTGAAAAGAATAGTTTTTAAAAATCAATTTTGACTTAGATTTTAAAATTTAAAACCGAAAAATGTTATCACTCTAGAGATGCTTCGAGTAACACCCGAGACATTCCCTCAATCGCTTCGAGTTTTCCCCAAATCGACCTGATAGCTTCAGTTTTCTTAAAAATTTTGTTTTAAAAAAAACAACCCGATATTCACTTGAAAATACACGAGTTCACACTCGAGCCAGAACACATTTTTCCCGAGAGTCACTTCAAGTCGAACACCTTCTTCCCACAAAACAACAACTGACACCAGTTTTAGTGTCGTGCACGTGTACATGCGATCATCCACGATCTGATCATCGATGATACCTCCGGCATGTCACCGCGAACCACCACGACTAGCCCAGCCCTCCAGAATCTTCCTATTCGCCATGGATCGAAATCGAGTAACTCGATCGAACGTGAACCCAAAATAGATCATCGAAAAACGCCTCGTCTGATCACCACCGACCACCTGCCACTATGCTGCCGCGTCCAGAGATGCCTCGTTGGCCCATGCAACGTCACCCCCTGGTGCGATCACCTTAAATCTACCCATGACGATCCAGCAGCCACAAAAACATCGACGACCAAACAGCACAATAAAGCCTTAGTTTGACATCGCTGAGCCGCCTCGACCATGTATAAAATCAATCACCATTTTTCCTTTGTTCTACATCCTCCAAGCTTCCCTCAACCTCAAGCACGACCCTTGAATCATCGTGGTTTGTCGAGAATTGACGAAAACAAGTTTTCCGTTCAAATTCCTCATGCTCGAGATTTTCTAACTTAAAAATCATGAATCTATATTTAAAAATCATGGTTTATGAAAGCGAACAAGTTCATGAAATCAAAACTCAAGTTTTAATCAATTAAATTTTGAACAAAATTTAAATTTGCCGTGCTTTTATATTTTCCCAGTAAACCAATTTATTTTAACTACTTAAAAGTATTTTTAAAATTTTGATCTTGCCCATTCAAACTGGTTCCTTTTAGACATCAAAGTCTATAGATGATTATAGGATGAGATTATGATTTTTAAACAGGTTTAAAACCTGTAAATGTTGAACAGAGGCATATCTGTCTATTTTCCAAACATGTTCACAAAGTATACATACATACAGGCATATTTACACAATCATACAAGCCTATTTTACTTCATAACTTCAAAGATTTCCACATACTACCCAGATATAACAAACTTAAGAATTTAAAAGGGTAGTTTGCTCACCTGGATGTTTTGAATAGCAGAGAACAGGCTTTGCATTTGAAAACTGAGAATGCTTTTAATTGAAACTAGAATCTATCTTTGATTTACATCTGCATTTGATGGTTGATCTTGCATCTGTTACTTGTTGTTTAATCTAGCTCTGATTTCTAGGTTTGTAATTTACTGAGTTTGATCTGGAGTTCTGAACCTGATCTTTTGAATTTCCAGGTTTGAAATTATATGTTGTAGTTTGTTTGAAACAACAACTTGAGTTGAATCTTGTTTAGTTGCATTTGAATAGTTGTCAAGTTGAAGTGTTGTTTAAAGTTGAGATGATATTACTCAGTGATGATGCTCGAACTAAAATGAGGAGGGCTGATATATGAAATTGAGTTGTACAGGTTGATTATCTTATTTAGTACAATAGGCAGAGATATTTGTTTCAAATCGGAGGCTGAAATGATTTTAGTCATGAGCTAGAGATATGGCATTAATTGCCAAGTACTTTATGTCCCATACAAATATATCAAATCTTCTTCCTGGATCTACCAGGAACTATCGAAGAATTGAGAAAAGAAATGCTGAACAAAGAGATTGATAGAGAAAAGATTGTTCCTTGTTATTACAGAGTATTGACCATTTATAGTCGTATTCCCCTGTCCCCTATCTCATCCTCTTCTTGCACTCATACTCACTATCGGTGGATGGTAAGAGAATTTACTGAGGCATACGGACGGATATCTGAGAATTACTCATTCTAGGGTATACTTCACTCTATCTCTAATGAGCTATTTAATATGTTATACTCTTGAGCTAAAATTGAACCTTAGCCCTGATACCACTGTAAAGATCCCGGACTTTTCGACGATCGAAAGTCGACATTAATACATCTACTGTATCAAATGTCGCGCAATCGAATGCCGGAAAACCGAATCATTAGGGTTAAAAAGAAGAGGTAGAAGAAGATAGAAGAAAAATAAAGAAGAAGAAACAGAAACAACAACAGAATCTCACATTCGCAGCGGAACAATATACAATAGATGAATGACTAATCTTTAAAACAAAAGACTATATCAGTTTATACATACATCAATCAGAGTCAATATACAACTCAATACAACAATGGACAGTTATATAAACTTGTCCTCACACAGAATACACAGCGGGATAAATAAACAAGTACAGTAGTACGCCTCGCCATCCAGCTCATCTCCAAAGCTCCAGAATATCCAGAATATCCTGATAACATAACTCTAGGCTGCCCGTGTGGAAAATTTTGGGCACCCAGAGTTTAGAAAGGGAACAATAAACTCCGAGTCAGTCATTGTGACTGGTGTGAGATCGTAAAACAGTTATTTTCACAAAGAAAATAAAATTAATTCGCAATGCTTTTGGAAAATGAAACTACCATTAGACCTCCCGCCACACACACAATGCAAACGCAGAATTGGAGGAGATTTCTCCTTATGATAGTCAAAGATGCTTACTACGCAAAATCATTGGATTTTTATTATTATTAGTGCATAGTGTAGAAAACATTTCGAAAGTATAATATTAATCTTAGCCAGCATAGGCATTCCGCACTTATGCCTACTATAGCTACTATGTTCAATAGCAGGTTACCGCCACATTCCATAGCAGGTTATACAACTAAAACCGTAAAGGGTGCGTATTGTTTCTTTGGATTTCCAACAAATTGTCAGGCAAAGGAACTTCCTTACACCGAAATTGAAACGCCTCTGGAAAGACGCCCCGAGAACCTAACCGGATCTCTGCAAAAACAAGGCCGACGCTACCTCACACTGTATAGCTGTAACTATGTAACCAACACACTGACGCTACCTCACGCTGTACAGCTGTAACTAGGTAACTAACACACAAGTATGCCATCCCCCGGTCGTTACCGACCTTTATCCGAGGATCCTCAACCACAAAGCAACAACCACAAAGTATAATAAATTTGCAGCATCAACATAGGTAAAATATCTGGGCTCCATACCATGATATCACCTCTTATCTAGAAGGAAATGGACATACCCTAAAGGGAGCGACCCTCATAACATTGCCGCATCTTTCCTGTTTCGACCATTTCCGGTTTGTGAGGTCCTGATGCAATCTCGTCCACAAAGCTACGCTTTTTCACAAAGCCGTGCTTTGATCACAAATGATCAATGACTGACCTTGCTTATGTTTGTCAAACGTGATAGGGGGTTCTCTCTTCGCGGTTTGGTGGCGAACGGGAGACTCTTACCCCTACATGTCCTCTCTTTGTGAATAGGGGTTGGTTAGCCGTAAGGCGTGACAGTCGAAAGGCTGGCCGTAAAAGCAAGGGCAGGGTACCATTGTAAGCCACGACGGAGAGTAGCCGCTGTTCGGATGGTCGAAAAGTCTCGATCTTTACACTAGGCTTGGGTTTGACCTTGTGCTCACCTATCCCTGCTATTTTAGCAAGCAAGTGTATACCGGTGTGCACGACCTTGTGGCATGTTCAGTGATACGCTGTGTATGTCACAAGTTGTTTGTGTAAGATGAATTAACAAAATGACGACGAACAACCCAAATAACTGAAGCAAATAAAATTTTCAAAACACATAAGTTACTGAACACAGCAAAAATATTTTCTTTTTCAATTTTACTTCGTCGGTGTTTATTTTGCAGATAGTTCTGATGCTGGATATAGGCTGGAACAAAGTTGAAGATCAAATACGAGTGTTGAGTGAATATGTAGTGAGGTGAAATTGTAAAGTGAAAATTGTGTTGTAATTGAAAATGTGTAAATGTAGTGAGAGCTCAAATTTGTACTATTGAATTTGTAATAAAATATTTGTTTGAATAAAATATTTGTTTGAATATGAATTCTGAGTTATTTATTTTATTCAACAAATATTTATTTAATTATATGGAAAAATAAAATAGTACAATAACAAATACTTTTAAATGAATATATATATATATATATATATATATGTTTATTATTATCAAACAAAAATTATAGGCTATTGTATTCTACATGCCGCACACTCTATTCCACTTGAATTTCCAACTACTAAGACTTAGAATGATTTGCCTCTTGAGCTTCAAAACTCTACATGAAATCCCACTTCTAAAGCCATTTGGGACCTAAAGTTGTTTGGGATGAGGAGTCTCCGGCCATTCAATCTTCTCGGACTTTCTGTACCTCCCAATTGAACGAATTTACTCAAGCTGAAGCTAATGAGGATGTTGATATAGACAATCCTTCTTCAATTCAGTGTTCATACACCTCTTGTTCTACTGCTCGTTCCACGAGAAGATGCTCGCAACATTTGTTTAAGATGAATTTTAAAAGATAGTGGAATGGATGGAGAAAAGAATGCAAATAGCTCCTTTAAAGGTAGAGATGTTCTTCAGCATATGTCGATGGCAAGTTGGTTGATGCTATGGCATGTTGGGATTATTGCTCGAAATAGAGCCATTTACGGAGATAACAAAAATATCTCACAACAAGGATTTTCAAAAAGGCTTGAAAATCCTCGAGGAAAATGATGCAACGTGAGACTTTATTGATGTAGAACTGAGGATACTGTGAGAGTGTGCATTATCAGTCTAGCTGTTTGTGCGTTTCCTTTTGTTTTTTAAAACCTTCAGTTCTTTTGTTTAAATGAAAATTATCTAAGTGGTTTGTTTGGTTTTCTATAAAAACAATTAATTGTTAACTATTATATATGAATTACTAATTATTAAATATTACTTATTAATTACTAATAATAAATAATAAATAATGCATCAATTATGAATTGTTGGATATTAATTATTAAATTAAATATTAGTTATTAATTATTAAATATTAGTTGTTACAAAAGAAAATAAACAAATAAGATCGAAAGAAAATATCTAGCTTTTTATTTCTTGTCCAACCTTTAATCATACTCTAATCATATTTTTATTCATAAACGCTTTCAATCTCTAGTACTAATCAATATTCCGACTAGTGCAATTTGTTTGGAATGCACCCTTAGTAATCATTATGGGACGAAGCCAAGTCTATCTACTCTTGAACTTTAAATCAGAATCAACCCAATTAAACTTGTTATCACAGCAACTGCATCATTCGTTTGAAAGGAATTTGAAAATGAAAGTGGAAAATGTAATTTTTATTTGTTTGTTTGTTAATTATGTCCATTCAGAATATGTTATGCGGCAATGGAAATTGAAATTATGAAAAAGCAATGCATCCACTTATGATATAACGATCTTTTGCGCTATTTGTGACTTGAAACACAATGGTCATATTTCTACAGGCATATCTTCCAAAATTAACATGCAAATCTGTTGAGAGGAACATACACAACTAGTAATCTCTGTATGAAACCCACAATCCAAGTCAACTCACAAAACATATTTTCAAATAAAAAAGTTCTATATTGCATTGCCATTATATTGCATTTCATTCACCAATTTTGCAAAGAAAAGTACGATGAATTACTTAATTAAAGCCTGAAGGATAGACTGCCAGAGAGATACTTTATACCCGAATTTAAGATTCAGAAAATAATATGTTAATCATCAACCCAGATGTCATGATATCTTTAAATCATATATGTTTATATCAATCAACAACTGCACTTGATATTTAATTAGCTGAACACTAGCATAAACAATAGCAGTAGAGCAATGTGATATACACATGAATACAAATTCAAACTACTGATCCATGACTGACATAATTTGAAGATATATATAAAGACTGGGACCATTGATGAAACAATGATTGTTTGTAGCTATTATTGTTTGATGATGAGATGATGCTAAAACGAATGATTCGTTTCTGATAACTGCAGATTGCGATACACTCCACTCCAATATTATTTCAGAAGAAAGAGCTCTCAACTACTACTGACTGTCTTCTTTTCTATATTATATATTCACCTCAATCAGTCTATATCTCCTTTTCTTTCTGACTCATTTCATCATATTCTACTTCAATTATATTTATATATATATTTTTCTACATAAGCCTGGAATTAACAGTACCAGCCAGAAGAATCATATCTATTTTATTTTATTTTCATAAATAAAAGATAGATAATTAACTTGTTTATGTACAACTTTTATTTTTAGTAAACCAACAAACTTTAGTATGTGGTATATAGTATATATTCCATTATGCAACCACTAAGAATAAATGTGCATAGAACAAATTCAATCAAAGGGCTAGAGAGATAGACTTTTAGCTTTTCAAAACTTTTTTTCAGGAAAGCTAGCCACAGATGAAACACTTCTTAATTAATTAAGGAAAATCTATAGTACAACTATTCATAACACTACAGACAGATTCAAAAATAAACCACCTCTTCAAAAATAAAAAGGCAAAGAAATTAAAAACATTCAGCTGAAGAATAAATCCAAAGAAAGAAAGAAAGAAAGAAAGAAAGGGAGAAAGGCTAGATCACATCATCAACAAATTCATCGATTTTAGGAAGATGTGGCCTCCACACACCAACTCTACCCCTCCTCCTTTCTCTATCATGACAGGACGATATTTTACTCTCCTTCATTATTTCCGATAAGTACCGATCTGATACCAACAGCCTCATGTTATCCTCCTCATTATTATTGTTGTTATTGCTATTCCTGATGTTCTCACCCCTATTGCTGCTACTCTCCGCTGCTTTCTTCTTCTTCTTCTTCTGTTTTCCAGGGTTCTCCTTTTCCTTTACAGGCATTAAGAAGTATATCTTGCCTCTCTGCAGCTCTGCATGGGGTGGCAGTATCATGCTTTTGGTACCAGGCGGACTGTCGCTCGCTTCCTCATCATATGCTGATGACGTCATCGGCTTTCTGAGCACGTGCTTTGGGTAGACGTTCATGATGTCACGTGCGGTCACGCTGTTCCGGCTTATTTCTTCTACGCGACCGCTGACGTGGACGATTCTGATGACGTCCAATGCGCCACATGGCAGGATGCATGATATGCAGCATTTTATGCTCTCTTTCATTTATTTTCTGTTTCTTTTTTCGGTTTAATCGTATTGTTGTGGAAATAGTTGAATCATGGATTTATGAATTGAGAAAGAGTTGAAGGGAGAACGAGAAGGTTGGTTATAAAGAGGAAGAGAGAAGGAGGAAATGAATAGTGGATGCCATTTTCTTTGTTTTTTTGTAGGGCATGTTGCTTTTGGGAGATGGTATTTTATTTTTATTTTATGGTTAAAATTGGATATAATAGTTTTCTTTTATTACAACATTTGCTTTTTGGTTTCTTTAATTTTGTTGGGGGTAAAAAAGGTATAATAATTGTACTTTGGTATGGGGTCGCATTACGTTATTTATGGAAAGAGAGGGTCTCCTTTTGATCCACTTGGTCAATTGGTTGAAAGATTGTAGTGGAACAAATATGAATATACAGAAGGTATCTCGTAAAATTTCTTGCCCGGTTAAGTAAAAGGTGATTTACTTTCAAAATAAACTACTCCCAAATAAGTTCTAACATGTCATTTCTAAAATTATTATCACGAAAGTTTAGCTCGAGTTAACAACCAACTCAACATTTTAGAACGGGTTCATAATACTCAATTCTGAGTTGTGCATTCTATTTTATACATACAAAGATAGATAAATACATAGTATGTAGCTATAATTGTACAAAAAAGTGTGAAACAAAATGCATAACTCATAGTTAGCCATTATCTATAGTTATAAAAACGCCGAATGCTATGTTGACTTTGGTTTAATTAACCTATTTTGATAGTAAGTTTGAAAACCATATTTTAGAAAATTTCTGTAAGAAGAAGAAGGAGGGAGTCCTAACTTGCTAATGGAGATTGAGAGAATATTTTGTAAATGAGGAAATAAGCTTTATTTTCTTTGCGTTTTTCTTTTTTGCTTGCATCCAATTACATTTACTTACTTGGATACATCAAATGAAAGAGCACATTCCAATTTATAATAGAGTATATTCTCTAGATTTTTCTTTTTCTAGACTTTTCTTCAATCTTCTATTTTCTAGATTTTTTTTGACAAACATTTTCTAGAATTCTTCAAATTACATATTTGATAGGTCTAGATTTTTCTCCACTCTTAATTTTGACATCTCCATAAACGCAAATATTAAATTTGCAACATAATTAATGTTTCTTAAAAACCAAGTTTATTTCCAACATCCCCGTAAACTTGGTTTTGTAACTCCGAGAAAAGTTTTCAATCTTTGCATTTTTACGTGTTTCGGTAGGAATAAAGAAATTATCTGAACTTTCTTTTTTGTGTTCTTCTTTCTCATTGTCAAAATCTTCGATGCAATTTCCCTAATCTTTGTTGTGCTCCATTCATTTCGTCCTCCTTTATTACCATAGAATACTCCAAAAAGTAAGCGTTCTAACTTCTATCTTAGTCCAGTGTCATAAATTTTGAATGAGTCATATATGTTATCTTTTCATCCTTTCTTGGTTTTACTTTTACAATCTTCGACCCATTCAATTTCTTTGTGCGTTTCCAAATTTGACTTTCGCATGAGATTCCAAAACAAATTGATGGAAAAATAAGATTGTTTGAAATAGAAAAGATATAATCTTTCCTCACCGATCTGTTCTCACCATCGTAGAGTTCATCACATGTCTCTTTTACTACCTCTTTAACCACTTTTATGTCTTTGATGTTCTTTATTTCCATTTCTTCAAATTTTTGCTCATACTTCAAATCTCCTCCAAAATCTTGAATTTTTTCACCTTGATTAACGACTTCTTCATTTTCATCTCTTTTGTTTTCGTACTTTTTATCATTTGCATCATCTTTGTAGACTTTATCTTCTTCATCTTCATCTTCTTCATTCTATTTCATATTTAATTCCTTGGCAGACTTCTTTTTCACTTCATTGATTTTTGTATGCTCTTCAACTTCTATCATTTTGACTTTTTCTTTGTTTGCTTCTTCGATCAATGATAGCTCAATGCCTTTTATTTCCTCAATTTTCTCTTCCATTACTTCTTTGATCTTTGGAAGCTCTTCTGCAGCATTCTCCTCCATGTCAGTCTTCGTTTTCTCTTCCTCTTCTATCATAGTATTCTCTCTTATTTCGTTGTTTTCCTTTTCATCCTTCTTATCGTCTAACATATTTTCTTCATCATTCATTTTAGCTTATGTATCCAAGTACCATGTCTTTTCATTTTTAATTTCAACCGCTCCGAGCGCCCTCAAAAGTATGGAATCTTCTTCGTCTTCTTTAACGAAGTTTGATCTTTTTTGAAGCTTAGTGAAAGATGATCTACATTCAGAAGTAAAATGCCCAAATTTATTACAATTATAATATTTTATTTGAGATTTTTCAAACCTTGGTCTTCCATTGTAATTTGCATTTCCTCCTCGTTCTCGATCTCTTAGGTTATATGTGTTTTTCCTTTTCTCCTCTTTATACTAGCATTCATTTACCATATGACCAGGTTTGTGGCAATTAAAACATTCAAAATAGCCATGACCTCTTCCGCTTTGGCTCCGACTTCTTTCATTTTAAATGTCTCATTTTCCAACAAGGCAAGTTTTGTTTGAAGAGCTTGCTCCAATGACTCTTCTTTAATATTTTTTCTTCAATTTTTCTTCATGGACTTGAAGTGAATCCATAAGTTGATCAACAGTTATGGATCCTAGATCTTTAGATTCTTCAATTGCTACAACTATATAATCAAAATTTGAATCTAAGGACCGTAGAATTTTCTCAACTCTAGGTTCTTCTATTTTTTCTCCATATCTTTTCATTTGATTTACGATAGATATAACACGAGAAAAATAATCATCAATTGATTCTGATGATTTCATATGTAAAGATTCAAACTCACTCCACATAGTTTGTAGTCTAATTTTCTTCACTTTGTCGATTCCTTTAAAACCGTTCTCCAAAAACTTCCATGCTTTCTTACTAGTTTGTGCATTAGCTATCTTCTCGAACATAACATCTTCCAATCTTTGGTAAATTAGCGTAAGAGCCTTTCGATCCTTCTTCTTCAAATTCTTCAAATTATCTCTTTCAATTTGGATAAAGTGGAAATATCGGCGGGTTCTTCATACCCATTTTCTACGATGTCTCACGCATCTTACGATCCAAGCAGTGCCTTTATGCGAATGCTCTAATTTTCATAATTCTCCTTCTTTAATAAAGGAATTTGAAAAGGAGTTATTCCGTTTGCCATTTTCCTTGATTAGCACCCGAGCTCCGATACCACTGTTGGGAATTTTCTATAGGAAGAAGAAGGAGGGAGAAGTAACTCCTAGTTTACTAATGGAGTTTTTGAGAATATTTTATAAAGGAGAAAATAAGCTTTATTTTCTTTGCACTTTTTTCTTTTGCTTGCATACAATTACATTGACCTGCTTGGATACATCAAATGAGAGACCACATCTCAATTTATAATGGAGTATGTTTGCTAGACTTTTATTTTTCTAGACTTTTCTTCAATCTTCTATTTTCTAGATTTTTCTTGAAAAAACATTTTCTAGAATTCTCCAAATTACATATTTGATAGGTCTAGATTTTTCTCCATTCTTAATTTGACATGTCCATAAATACAAAGATTAAATTTGCAACATAATCAATGTTTCCTAAAACCAAGTTTATTTCCAACACTATCATGTTTTGTTACCTTGTTTCCTTGAGTAGTTGATTTTGAAAATGTGTCCGCTAAATTATTATCAAAGTGTATTAGCACGCAAGATACAAGTATTGATGGGTATTTCGAACCCACTAGGTCTTCGACAATATGGATAATGATGGTTGTATAGTAAAATACGTAACTCCAACTCAGGCACTTTAGAAATGATAATCCTTAAAATGTTATTATCCTCATCATCGTTCAAGTACAGAAGTGGATCCAATGATTTATGACAATCGTTTATCAAAATACAATGAAGCTTGAGGATTCAGTCTCTCCTATTGATGGAGCACGAACGAAGATAGTCTTTGACTATCCTTTGAAACTGTAGTGGCAAATTCATTGCTTTACCCCTCTGGTACCACTAGCATAATTCCACTGGACAATCGGTTATGGAAAGGGTCTAATGGTTTATAGATGGATAGTCATCG
The DNA here is from genome assembly GCA_030737815.1 of Allium fistulosum. Taxonomy (NCBI): domain Eukaryota; kingdom Viridiplantae; phylum Streptophyta; class Magnoliopsida; order Asparagales; family Amaryllidaceae; genus Allium; species Allium fistulosum. The sequence goes on from CM060906.1 coordinate 876,610,916, forward strand.
TATTTCTCCCCTCCCGCTTAGCTCTGATCTAGTATCACCTAATCCAAGAAAAGAAGTCTTCTCAATGGCTAACGAAATTACGCAACATGTGATAGACCTAGGCTTGTCGATAGTCAGATACAATTACAAATATTATTGCATTCGCATTCGTATATGAAATAATTCAAATATCAGATACTCACATCGGTAGATGTAGACGATATAGGATATCATCTGCATTTGCTCATGGTTAATAACTCAATGAGCATGTATGAAAATTTCGATTCAACGTAAACCCTTTTAGTATTAATGCTTATAATACTATGAGAAAGAAAAAAATCATGATAAGATGTAGTATTGACCAACAGATATACATTTATATACATGTAATATATATTATTATTATTATAGAAAACTAAAAATTGGTCTTTTTATACATTAAAACATAATATATAATTTTATATTAACAAACGTCAAACAAATAATTTTAAGATGCGGATACCTCCATATTTACATCTGTATTCATTTTTCTAAATATTTTCTCATTTATGGATACGAAAGTGGATGAATTTAATATTTTGGGGATATTCATTAATGGACCTAGATAGCCCTCCATCCCAAAGCTATGCCACGTCAAACCACTTGAGAATGCTGCCTTGGCAAAAGGAAGGGGACTGAGACAAAGTGAAGTAATGACCCCCTCCTCCATGTTGTCAAATCCATGTGAACTATTTTCATAAAACGAGAGAGTTTCTATAGCCAGTATATTTGAGCATCCAACCTACAAGAAAGTAAGCGTATCGAGTTTTTAATGTGCTTTATTACAAACGCGATATAATTTAAAATGTAATAAAACTAGAAGCAAGAATTGAGAGAGAAGGAGAAAAGAATTCTGAATTTTATCGAAAGAATTCAAATTGAGAAGAATATCTATTTATGACAATGTAACGATCCAGAATTTACTGCTTTGATTTGTGAATATTTAATTAATTTTAAATATTCAAATAATAGATTTTATAATCAAAATAAAACTCTTTTAAATAATAAATAATGGTGGTGAAATAGTTTTTAATATTTGTTTACAAATATAATTAGTTCGAAGAAAAATTGAAAATGTGATCGGAATTCGTTTTTCGAATTTTCAACTTTTCGTCGAATAAAAGTTGTCGGAAATGTGTAAATCTTGTTAGTATGAGTATATACACATATTTAAAATTTAGTTAGAATATTTATATATGTATTTGTATAAATATATACATACTTAAGTATATAAGGTTTTAAATAATAAAAAAAGATGCCTTAAGAGACATGAAGTGACACTTTGGTGACTCAAATACTTATGGAATTAATGCATGATGGCTTAGAGAAATGGGAGGAGGGACAAGGGGTGGCATGAGTACCACGGGGTGGAAAGAGTATGGTGAGATGGCGCATAAAGAGTGGATGGTGAAAGACTTAGGGTATTTTGGTAATTAGCTAAGTAGGATTAGCATAAAACAATTCTCATTTTTTTCCTCACTTTATTCATTCCCATTCTCATTTTATATTTCCTTCCTTTGTAAATTTTCGCCAAGCTCATGAAAAAATTTCCACGGCTTCCTAGGTTCTTAAATTAAGAATTCTTAGTTCCATCCTTTTAAAAAAAATTCTAAATCCTTGTTTAAAAGCTTCCTTCTTCCATTTCAATACTCCACCTTCTCCATTTTTCCTTCCACTTCATCCAGCCATAACCCCCCTAAACTACTCCATATCAAGAATTTTCTTTTTCAAATTCAAGAAATCAAGTTGGCTACAATTTTCACTTTCACCATTTCTTCCATTTCCAAGTGTTAGTAGGTCAAAAATGAATTTCTTTTAGACTCATTTTCGGACCCAGATTTCAAGTCCGAAATTACGTCTTCTTCTTTTGGCCATATCTCCCTCAAAATAGATCCAAATTGAGTGATTATTTTATTGAAATTGTAGAGAAAAGAATTTTCAAGAACTTTCCCTTCAGAAACTTTTCCAAATTCTGTGAGTAACTTGTCTAAATATCAGTTGGAAGATTACCCATTTTCGGGTTTGATTTTTGTGAATTCGATGATAATCTGAAGTCCCTCCACCTTTCAAGGCCGAGCTCCACCACCCTTGGGCTATGTGCATCATACCTTGTTCGAACCCACTTAAGGCCTTAAGGCCACTAAAGCTTCATTTTTCAAAGCATATAGCATGGATCTAGATTCTATTCTAGTTCTAGTGGAAGTTTGGATGGTTTTGGTGAGTAAACTTTTGGTTTTTAAAATAAAAGTTTTAATTTTTATATTTTGGATAAACTGTTATGTAATTTGTTGGTTGAATTGTTGGATTAATATGTGAGTGGTTATATAAGTACGTTGGTTGTATGTGATTGAAAATTTGACATGGAAATGAAGTCTATATGTTATGTAGGTTGTAAAGTTATGGACTTTGTTTATGTTGTGGTGTGATTTGTTGTGGTATGTATATATTGTGGATTTAGGGTTGTATGCTAGGAAAGTTAGTAATGGCATGCTAATGTGACTTGATATCTTTTGGAAAAAACAAAACATGTTTTACTAGTTTAAAATTATTAAAGTTTTCCAAAGTTTCTAACTTTTGTTTTTTTTTTTCAAAAACTTTCTTATGGTTTGAAAGTAACACTACAAGAATTACTGTTTATAGCAAGGGGGGAGCAACGGCTGCCAACGGCCATTGACCAACGGCTTCCAACGGCGAGCAACGGCAAGCTGTTTCCCGGAATTTTTTAATAACAATAAACACATGCCGTTGGAAGCCGTTGGAATATTGCCGTTGGCGGCCGTTGCTCGCCGTTGGAAATCCGCGACTAACCTGTAGCTCAACTCCTTCTTCCTCATTCCTATTATACACGAAAGAAGACCCAATTTTCCCAATTTCCCCCCCCCCCTAAAAAATTTCCAACCCCATTTTATCCCCTTCTACACGTTCTAGTATCCCCATCTTCGTTTGCAAGCTCCACAACCTCCAAAATCAGGTATTATTTGCTAAAACCCTAATTTTGGTAAATTTTTAATTTTAGGTTAAATTGATAATTTTTGTGTATGTATTGTGCTATTGTTTGTGTAGTGTAGTGTATTGGACCTTAATTATTGTTATTAAACTAATTATTGCATGTTTAACTATGATTTCTTAAATTAGGTTTATTATTAAATTAGTGTCAAACTTAATAATTGTTACTAACCTAAGCATGAACCTCACTTGTTATTATATTGGTGATTGAATTGCGTAAAATCGTATGTAGAAAGTGATGATATTGACCTATAAATTGTTCACTTTTTACATGTTATGATACGATATATACGTGATACATTTTGTGCATGACTGGATGTGATTTGTGATGCGATTATATGTATAACATTGTTTGTTTATTTTATACGTTGCGCACACACATTGGATTTTTTTTGTTTTAGAAAAAAATCATTATATATGCGTTGATTCAACATATTGTTTATTGATATATAAAAGTTTAAATTTTATGAAAATAAAATTTAAACTTTTGTATCGCTAATTTTAAAATTAAAACCCTTAGAGTGTTTTTGGCCCCGTCTGATAAGTATTGTATATGATCATTGTGTGGATATTCGTTTTTTAACAGAACAGACATCTATATTCATCGTATACAGTATTTGTTGGATTTGTCCCTATATTAGACAAGTTACAAAAACAATAACGTAATTAAATCTTGTAAATCATTTCAGTTTAAACAGTTCGCAAAATTGCGGCAGCGCTTCCCTTTATGTTCCCTGTGTACACGCAATTGTGTACTGTTCAGGGAACTAAAGCGAAGTGCTGTCGAAATTTTGTTGAATCGTTTAAATTGAAATGATTTATGCGATTTAATTACGTTATTGTATTTGTAATGGGAGGTAGGATGACCCATCAACAAAGTGTCAATGATCAATTAATATCAAATTCGCTAATAAAATTGTTTAAATAGAATATAATGTTCATTTCAAAATAAGCTTTAAGTATTATTTTAACAGATATAACACAAACAAGAAGAATGTTTATAAAATTGTTTTAATAAAAAATGTCAATGAAAATTTATATCGTACTTTTTAATTATATACGTAGGTAAATGGACAATTATTTTACTGATCGGAGCTGGATGTACAAAAAACGAAGGGTCGATACGGAAGGCTCAACAAGTGAACATTTTAATAATGGTGTTAGCGTATTTATGGATTTTGCTTTACGTAATAACGGAAACTACAAAGAAATCCGTTGTCCATGTAGTAAATGCAAACTGTTAAAGCATTTGATACCACAAATGGTTAGAGTTCATTTGCGTCAGTACGGTTTCGTATCGAACTATTTGATTTGGGATCGTCATGGGGAATAGTTAGCATCTAATCCCGTACAAGATGAGGAGGTGGCGAGTAATGAAATTGGTACGACAAATCTTGTAGAACATATGGTTGAAGATGTGCATATTTCAGGAGAGACAACGGGGGGGGCTGTTAGTTATTGGGATGTGTTTACCCATACACATGCCTTGACTCAGGTCGATGATTCCGGCCCAGTTTCTTACTCTTGGCACCACGATGTCAAAGCGCGTGCTGCCTATGTAAGTATAACATAAGTAACTAAAACTTACAAGTTAATTGAAATAACGTTAACTAAATTCAATTATATTTTGCATGACAGCAAAATTTCCAAGAAGCGCGGACAGCCTTACTTAAGGATACGGGACGAGCTCACTTGACCCCCGATAAGGAGGACGCCATTTTTGAGTCTATCATGGATCCAGTGACCCGCGGCAGACGCTACGGATATGGAAGCCAATCGGTAATTTTAAGTTAAATTTTAAGTTAGTAAATATCCTTATACTAGTGTATTCCATTCATATTTTGAACTATCCTTATACCCGCGGCAGACGCTTCCATATCCGTAGTTTGTTTTATGAATTTGTTAGTGAATATATATAGGTTAGTTAATTTGCAATTATTTTAATACTAATTTTTTTAGTGTAGTTGATAATTTAAATTTGTTTACAGGCTCAGACAGCGCAAAGAGAATATCAAAAGTCTCAAGATAAGGAAGAGATTGCGCAGCTACGAGCCGAGCTTGCCGAGATGTGGGAATGCAATTTGCTGCATGAAGCAAGGACGGAGGAGATGAACCGGCGTATGGCGGAGTTCATCGCACAGTATGGACAGCCTCCTTCATCTGGTGGTTCTGGTGCGGAGTGATTTAGGTATGTTTTGTTATTGGTATGTATATTTTGGAGTTGGTGAGAATTTGATACATTCTGATGGTTTCTGTTTATATTTGGATTTGATACATTCTGATGGTTTGGTTGTGGATGTTGGTTTGGATTTTTTGATGTTGGTTATGTTTGGATATTGGTTTATGTTGAAAAATATGCATGATTTGGTTATATCTATATGTTTGGATATGTTTTGGTATAGTTGTTATATATATATGCTCGAAATGGAGCTGTTTTGATATAATTGTGGTTGTGTGTGGCTGGAAACAAGTACTGCTGGTTTTATTTAAAAAAATATACCCAGATTTCCAACGGCGACCAACGGCTAACTGGTCATTTACTTCCAACGGCGACCAACGGCAAATTCCAACGCTTTCCAACGGATTTCCAACGGTAGTTTGGTCAACAGGATTTGCCACGTTGGCAAACTTGCCGTTGGAAGCCGTTGGTATAACCCCATTGGTGTCGTTGGAGGCCGTTGGAAGCTGTTGAAGCATATACCAACGGCATTTTCAACGGCCTCCAACGACTTTCCAACGGCCTCCAACGACTTTCCGCTGTTGGAAACAGCCGTTTCTCTTGTAGTGTAAGTAAGGTTAGTAGAAAAGGGTTTGGAAAATACCTTAGGAACTAATTCTAAGTAACGACATCCATAGGGATAGTCACTATGGATGCAGCTCGGAGAAATCAACACTTATGAAATAAAAGTGTTTTAAAACGTAACTGTTTTTGAAATCATTTTCAAGTATATTTTAATTAAGTATGGGTTAAAATTTAATCAATTAATTTATTAATTAAGGATAATTAGAAGTAAATTAGTAATTAAGTATTAATTAAGAACGTTAATTATTATTTAATTAATTATTTAGGGATTAATTATTATTTTGATTTATTTTAAAGCTTAATTATTAACTAATTATTCATTTATAAAAGCATTTAAATTTTTAATTATTAATAATCAAGTTAAATTTAAGTTAAGATTTAATTAAAACTTAATTATGATTTAGTTACTTTAAGTTCAGGTTTAATTTATTATTTAGGTTTTAATTAAGGGTTATTTAATTAATTAATTGAGATTAATTAATATTAAATTATTTAAAAGTTTAACTATTATTTAATTATCAATTAAAGATTAATTATGATTAATTTATTTATTTGAAGATTAACTATTTATTCAAAGGATAATTATTATTTATTATTTATTTAAAACCAAATTATTTATTCAAAGGATAATTATTACTTAATTATTTATTTAATACTAAATTATTGTTTAATTATTAGTGAAAGGTTTAATTATTTTCTCAAAGAGCTTAAATGTTATTTAATTTTTAAATAAAAGTTTTAATGCTTAAACCAAAGGATTTCTTGTCAACCACCCTTAAGTAACCCAAAATTGAACATGAAACCTAATGACATCTGTTAGTAGAATAAAACACTGTTCTGCTAATTTAATTGTATTTGACATCTCTTGGTAGAATAAATCACCGTTCTAAAATAGTTCTCCAAGTAAATTATGTTAACATCTATTTGGCAGTATAAAAACCCATTCTGCCATTATATTAACTTAGACATGTGTTTAGCAGAACAAATCCCTGTCTGCTATATTGGTAAATTGGACATCAACATATATGATTGATTGATTATTATTGGTTGATTCTCCTTACATATTTGCTTGTAATGTAAATACACATACTATAACTTGGAAAGTTAAACTCAATTAAATGAGAACCATTGTGGCCACTAAGCCTCTTTCTGATTATTGGTAAAGTTGATCATACTTTTAATAATGGGTTTAAGTTAAGTAATGATTTTATAAAAGGTGTTTCAAGTTAATGTAATGCTTTTAAAATGATTGTTTAAAATGATTGTTTAAAATCATTGTTTGTTAATGTGAAAGATAATTAAATGAATGATGTTTTTAAATAATAACTTATTAATTTAAAAGTGTTTTTAAATAATTATTTGGTTTATCAAAGAAACTTTATTAAATGGGATTTATTAAAGGAGCTTGTTTTAAATAAGGAATATTGATAAGGAAGTTTTATAAATGATTTTGGATATTAATAAAGGAAGTTTTACAAATGACTTTGGATATTAATAAAGGAAGTATTATAAATGACTTTGGAAATTTATAAAGATGTTTTATAAATAATTTTGGAGGTTTTGTAAAGAGTTTTGTAAATGGAATTGGAATTTAAGTAAAGGAGATTTCATAAATGAAAAATATTATCTAAATGAGGCTTAGTGGTTGCTATGGGTAATTAAATCTCTGAACTGTTGTTGTTCATTTATTTGATACTTAAATAACCGATTATCAAATCTTGGCCGGTTTGACTTAGGAGGTATGATTGTATATTCGGGTTCCCTAGTGAGAACTCGAATACTTGTTGTATACTTCCAAAAGAACTAGGAACAAGTCAAACAGAAATTATCGATTGTTGGTTTGGAGAGACCAGAATCAGATATATTATCTAAAAACCACTTCGAACCAATATATGCGTTCGAATAGAAGAAATCTTGAAGATGATTGAAGACAGTGCTCCTTGAAGTGCCTTCGGTTTCGTTCAGACCTAGAACAACTTGTATGGATGAGTGTTGGCATTACATTGCTACCCGGAGGGCGGTGTAAGCATTCTAAGGGGAATGATATATAAAGGTAAAACATAACCTCAAGCCTCATCAACCAGGAATGACAAAATCTAGGGAAATACAGTAGTGCTAAGTGGGTCGTACCGATTAGGGTATTGTCATCTCCTTTCAAGATATATTCATTTATGGATTTGGTTGTGCATGAGAGCATTCAGAAAAGTTGCGAAAGCAACCCGGGTGATGAAATATTCAGTACTATCCAGTAAGGGGTAGGCCAGTCCTGTGTTCGCAGGGGGGTTCATGTATGGCTCTCGGTACATTTTCTAGAGGTGTATTGTGGTAGGTGGTACCCCAGTGCCTTGTCATTGTATGAAAATCCATTCTTTAATAAGTGCCTTCAGACTTAGTTGTATACCTGTTATGCTGGAATTTAATTAATAACAATTTCGGCTATGATCCAATATTTATTTTAAACCCTAGACATTATTATACTATCATTTGATTTTCTACAGAAATATTTTGGTTATCGTAAGGTAAAAACCCATCTGTGTTTCTATGCAGCGTGGTCTTACGAGATACCTTTGATTTTAAAAGAGTTTTAAATGTAATAATTTAGTTGTTTGAGTTTACTCACACCAGACCCATGTATGACTCGGAGTTTTATTTTATTTCCCTAAAACTCTTGGGTGCTCAAATTTGTATGAGCAACCAAGTAGTTCAGGTTTCCCACGGATGCATTTTTGGAGGATCTTGGAGTAGGTGGCTTCATCGGTAGCTAGTCATTTATCTTGTTTCTGCTGTGTCTTATGTATTTTGTATCAGTTAAGTTGAGACAGGCAGTTATAACTACCCCAGAGTAGAAATTGTATTCTTATGTCTCTGATGTATCATTTTGGAAATGACTATGTAAATTTTTATATTGATTAATATATATTGTTCCTTTGCATTGTGAGATTGTGTTGTTTAATTAATTCTTGTCTTCTTTATTCTATCTTTACCTTAACAATCTGTCTTTTCGACACTTGGTTATTCGACACATGAATACCGTGGACGTATTAGTGTCGACTTCTAAGGGTCGAAAAGGTGGATCATTATAGACATGGTAGAGAAATGTTGATTTACGAAAAGATATGGCATTGACATTCGAATTCGAATCAAATGTTGTAACATTTCATAGCTTATCAACATACATAGGTCAATCTAACGACATACTCGATAGTTAAAATGTATATTCAGTTCAGAATGGATATCAAGTTTTCATAATGTGTTTCTCAACAATTTCGACTTTTTGAATAGACACTTCAATTATTCAAAAATAGACTATTTTTTAACAATCTAAATTGAATTGTTATGACCCAAACCCTATTCATCAGACGGAGATGGTACACATGTGTGTTAACATGCATGGCTTATCTCTTCAACATAAGAGAAAACATTTGAATGTTAAAAGGGCCTAACATTTCTTTTAAGAAGTTTTTAATATTTCTTTCATCATATCAAAAGCTATGGGACTATTGTTTTATTATTATTATTATTATCCTCCTCCTCCTCTTTCTATCTTTCTTCTCAAAAAGTATTAATTTCTACTTCTCTATCTTCTCTTTATCTCTTTCTCAATCAATTATCCCTAAAATGAATAAATAATGTATGCTAATAAGTAAATTTTATATAAAGTTTTCCTAACAATCCTCCATCGAATTTTAATGAAAATCCTCTTATTAGTATTGCAAAAAAAACCATGTAAATAAGTACATATGTCATGTGGACTTGAATATATACATAGTGGTAACCATCAAAGTAAATCGGGATGGAGTTATTGGTTATGCAGTAAACCACGGATCCAATATAACATACCCAATGTTTTTCACAAACTTGTTTACAAATTCTGTGGATAATATAAGATGTCGATATATTAAATAACCCTGTGTTTATAAGCTGGTTTCATGAAATGTCCTTATAAACTAATTCATGGTCTCATAGAAGACGAGGCCACTCTTATTCAGTTATATAGGCTGTGTTTATTAGAAGTGACATATAATGTACACTACAATAGTATCATTGTTATAAGCATATTAAGTACCAGGTATTTAACCTCCACCTTACCATTTTAGTACCATACACGTACATTCGAATGGAACATAATATTAGTTAATTAGACTGATAGTATAATGCTTCTAATTGCATCATATGATATACTTTTTCTCATTAAAATCAAGATAATGCTTATGTACATCGCACTGAGGTTACTTTTCATATTGGCTATTATATTGAATTGACTTTAGACCCATTCCTATTTATGTTTTCCAATCAAATCCCTTGAAAGTTTGTTTAGAAAATTATTATACCTAATTTTGACTAGACCAAAGTGTGACAGCCCACACCTTCGAACACACCGTTCCAAAGCTTAAAATGACTTTCAAACTTGCACTGCGCTAAGAAGTACGAGCCATCGGAGTACTAGAACAATACATGATACAGAGACTAATATAAAGTTTAAAGCACTCTGCGCTTTTAGATCTTACATTAGAAGGAAATAAAATATAAATACTAAAAATAATCCAAATCAGATAATAGTCTTAATAACGTGATCCATACAACGATATCTCTAAATACAAGCACATAGTGTCTGAGAAATAGGAATAACATAATACGAATAGTACATGGAGATTAACAATAAATAGAGATAACTCTAGGCATATAGTCTCCTCCTCAATGCACCATGTCTGGGCCAAATCACATGTAGGCATGTTGTAACAACCCATAAAATTAATCACCTTGTATTTGAATATTTAAATCATTTTTATACTTAAATAATGAATTTTAATAACCAAATAAACATATTTTAAATATTAATTAATTATATTAAAATCATTTTCAAATTTTATTTACCAAAATAATTAGTTCAAACAAAAAAAGAAAATATGACCGAAAAGCATTTTTCAAAATTTCGACTTTTCGACACCGAAATATTGTCGAGAACATTGTGCACCCTTTTGCAACAATGTACATACATATATATGATAGGATTACTAATAATAAACACTCTTAGTTAATTATTAGCATGTTTACACTTATGTATAAAAGTGGATGTGATATATTATTTTATAAAAGGCATATATACACATATAAACAAGCTTACATGTATACAAATCATCTCTATACCCTAAGTACACACACAAAGAAGGAGTAGCATGATTGAAGAAGGTAGGAGTGAGGGGGATAACGTGTGCTAGGGCTGGGAGAGGCATGGTGTAGCATGCATGAGATTATATTATTTTATGCTAAGGGTATTTGGGTAAATTCTAGTTTTCTATGCCTATAAATACCACATCCTCTTCACATATTTCTACATTACATTCCTACTCTTCATTTTCCTAATATGTCTTCACTTCCATATTCATTTCCATTCTCTTTATGTACTCATAAATTTCCATGGCTTCCATTTGTATGTTCATGGCTTAAAACTATAGTTTTTCCACTTCCATCCACTTAAAACTAGCGTATATCTTCTCTACTTAACAAAACAACACCTTAACTCCCTATTTCAACCATGGACAATCCTATAACAGCCCATGGCTGAACCCAAACACCCATTTAAGGGTCCAAAAATTCAAGCTTGAGTGGAGTGAAGTATAGTTCATGTGTCGGCAAGTTGTTGTAGGAGTTCGGGTTAGTCCGGTTGCATTTTAACTTCATCTTTAAACCAAAAGTTTTTAAACCATACCCATGTTTATCTTTGTTGCTATTGAATGTTTTTTATGTGTATTTGGTAGTGTGGTAGTTGTTGGTTTGATTCATGCTTTGAAAAGTTGAAATCTTGGTCGTAGTTTAGTAACTTGTAAAGTTAGTAAGTAAAAGTTGCTTATAGTATTGGTTCATGCTTGCAAGATGTTATATCATAGTGAATTACCATGTATATATGCTCATATCCTTGCTATGTAATGTTTGGTTGTAACGATAATGCCATAGAAAATTTTGCTGAATTGTCCGTATAGCGATAGTCGCTATATCGGCACTTTCGGGAAATCACCTTTTATCGAAATCGTTTGATTTCATCTTCATACTTGGAATTGTTTTACAAGTTAAGAAAGATTTGATTAATGTTGTTTTCAAAAATAATTAATTATTTTAATAATGATTATTTAATTAATTAATTAATTAATTAATTAATTAATTAACAAGGATTAAGGGTAACTAATTAACTTATTAATGATGTGTTTTAAATTTAAATAATTACTTAGTTAATGATGTTTTAAATTTAATTAATCATTTTATTTAATGATGTTTGAGCTAATTAATATTTTGATAATGATGGATTAAAGTTAAGTAATCAATCAATTAATTATTTTTTTAAATTAATTAATCTTTTTAATTAATGACTTTTTAAAAGGAAATCAACTTGTTTTAACTTTAATTAATCTTTCCTTAATGATGGTTTAAATTGATTAACCATTTTAAATAATGACATTTAATTATTTATTAATTAATTTAATTATTTATATTTAAATATTACTAATTAATTGAATTAATGATGTTTTAAAGGTGATTTACCCTTTTTAGTTAAAGGCATTTGAAGTTAATTTATCAACTTAATTAATGAAGTTTCATAGTGAATTCATCAAAGTAACAAGGATGTTTTGACTTTGTTATTCATTTTAATTAATGATAATAAATTATTTATTTTAATTTTTAATTAAATTAACGGTGTTTAGAAGTGATTACTTCTTTTGGATTAAAGGCCATTGAAGTAAATTCATCAACTGAATTAATGAACTTTTAAAGTTAATTAATCTATATAATAAGGATGTGTTTAAGTTATTAAATCCCTTTTTAATGATGTTTAAAGTTAGTAAACTCTTTTAACAAAGTGTTTTAAAGCTAATACTTGTAATGTGAAGCCAAGCATGAATTCAGTTTTAAAAGTAAACGTTTGATTTGGTTATGGAACTGAATTAAGTTCCATAAAGCGATATCACTTATATGGAAATGATTTATTTGTGCTCTTAACACTAAATGTTGATGAGGTAGACTTGTCCCTATTTCGAAAGTTAAGAATCCCTGTAGGACATGACTTTGAGGTAACACTACCTTGACTTATCCAGGATTATTGTTAACCAAGGAATAGTACAAGTTTGAAATCGATGAATGGTGATGGTTATACAAGGCTTAATTTCCATATACGATCATTTTATATCCTTGATGGTTGGTATCTCGGCTATCGGTTACTTCAGCTTCTTGATTTTCGTCATTCTAAGACGATTTATTGTTCTTTTGAGCTTTGTTATCCTTTGTTGGTAAATGACTGAACCAAAAGCGCGAAAGGACGTCCAGCTACATGGGGTTGCTCCCATTAAAAAGGTATTTCACATCTCATCTAGATCGGGTTCATTTACGCATTTAGATGTGAAATATTCGGATATTCGATCAGGTTTGGCAGGGTCTGGCTGGTACATTTCCGAGGAGGGCCACGGAGTATATGAGCTTCTCAAAAGTATGTTACTAGAGGTATACTTCAAGGGTGGTGCACCTTCCTAGTCATTTGTTGGAAATTTTCCTTTCCTTATTTGATTAGAACCTTTGAATATGTTTTTATTTAATTGTAACGGGAAGAGTCAACTACTGTTCGCGGTATTTAATTATTGGTTTTGTCCATTCTATCAAGTTTGGGTTGTATCTTGTTTTATCCATTCTGTCCAGTTTGGATTTTGTTTAGTCTATTTTCATTTTTCAAGTTCGGATCTTTATACTATTTTTTGCCATTATATATGTTTGGATTTGTTTCATATTGTTCTTTTCCATTCTTATGTTTGATTGTTTTTTATATGGGAGAAAACCTATTCCACATTAGCGGCATGGTCCCATATATTATTGTTAAATACACTCCCTTTTATTTCAGAGTTTTACTCATACCAAACATATTGTTTGACTCGAGTTGTTTATTTTCCCTAAACTCTCGGGTACTCAATTATATTTGACTAGTTCGAGAATAGCAGGTTTTATTTGGAGCTCTTTGAAGATGACGGACGAGCAGGTGGCTCCTTAGTTATCTAGTTATGTATTTCCACTGTATGATTATGTATGTGTGTTTTGTATCTAAAAATTGAAAAGTCGGAATGTATAGCTACAAATCTGTTAGATGCGGCACTTTTCTTTAACCCTGATAGCTCCATATAAGGAGTAACCTTTTGTACTATATCATTTTGTATTATATGCAACCATTTCTTTGTGAGGTTTTTCAATTCTGTATTGTTCTGTTCTTTATTTTACACCACGACGATTCATCTTTCCGATGCTTGGGCAACGGCACACGAACACCGAGGATGTGTTAAGTGTCATTCCTAAGGGTCAGAAAGGTGGGTCGTCACGGTTGGTATCAGAGCTTAGGTTTAGCGAACCCCTAATCCCTGGTAGGGTAAACTCTCTAAGGATAAGATTAGTAATGTCCTAGGATAAGTTTGAGAGTATAAATACATATATTGAGTGTATTTTTGTTCGTGTTTTAAAAATATTTTATATTATGTTGTTTGATCCGTTAAGTGGTATATGAATTTTGATCGATGTGTCTGATCAATGTTATCAACAGGAATTCCTAAACATTTGAACAAACCTATTGATATAGTATTACTTTAAAATGGTAAATGAAATAATTTTATCTTGGAATACATATTATATATACAATAATGATTTTAAAATTTTATATAATGTATTGATGAGTTGATTATTAGGAGGTGATAATATTTTATTATTATCATTTAGGATTTGTTTAGATATGCTCGTCCAGTTTGAGCATTAACCATTGTTGAATAGTTATCTTTTGTCGGAAAATGACTGAATCCAAAGTGCAAAAGGACGTCCAGCTATATGGTGTTGCTCCCATTAAAAGGTTATTCACATCTCATCTAGATCGAATTCATTTAAGCATTTAAATGTGAAATATTTGAATACTCGGCTTGGTTTGGTGGGGTCCGGCGGGTACATTTTCGAGAAGTGTAACGGAGTATATAAGCTTCTCAGAAGTATATTACTAGAGGTATACTTCAAGGGTGCTGCACCTTACTAGTCATTTGTTGGAAATTTTCCTTTCCTTATTTGATTTGAACGTTTGAATCTATTTTTGTTTAATTGTAATGGGAAGAGTCAACCATTTTTCGTGGTGTTTAATTATTGGTTTTGTCAATTCTATTAATTTTTGTGTTATCCATTCTGTCTGGTTTGGATTTGGTTCAGGCTATTTCCATTCTTTCAAGTCTGGATCTTTATACTATTTTTGCCCATCATCTATGTTTGGATTTTTTTCCTATTGTTTTTTCCATTCTTATGACTGATTATTGTTTATGTGGGAGAAAATCGATTCCGCATTAGCGGCGTGGTACCACATATTATTATTAAATACACTCCCTTTTTTTAGAGTTTACTCATACCAGACATATTGTCTGCTCCAAGTTATTTATTTTCCCTAAACTCAGGTACTTAATTATATTTGAGTAGTCCGAGAATGGCAGCTTTTCTTTGGATCTCTTTGAAGACGACAGACGAGTAGGCGACTTCTTAGTTATCTAGTTATGTACATCCACGTATGATTATGTATGTGTGTTTTGTATCTAAAATTGAAAAGTCAGAATGTATAGCTGCAAAATCTCTTAGATGTAGGACTTTTGTTTAACTCTGATAGCTCCATATAAGGAGTAACCTTTTGTACTATATCATTGTGTATTATATGTAACCATTTCGTTGTGAGGTTTTTCTATTCTGTCTTATTCTATTTTTATTTTACCCCACGATGATTCATCTTTTTGATGCTTGGGCAATGGAAATGGCAACAAACACCAAGGATGTGCTAGGTGTCGTTCCTAGGGGTCAAAAAGGAGGGTCGTCACACATGTCCTCCTATAGTGGATATAATGGGCAAGAAAAGGAGTGGATCATAAAGTCTGGTAAGTGAATTGTATTACTAGTATATAGTGTTCACAAGCAATCAACTTCGTTTATAACCTACACAACTAGGGTGTCCATTTATGTTTAATAATTATATATACAAAGGATTTGTTATTTTATAAATAAAGGGTGCAATTCTATTTACACATATAACAACTTATAAAGGTTTTCTAACTAAGGGCTGAACAACCAACATCTAACAATTTCAGGTTAATTCCTAGAATGTGAATCCTGGTGATTAACTTCCTAACCAATACTGGGTTAACATTCTCAGATGATAAACTATGTATATCACACTTAATACTGAGCGAACATTGCAATGCTTGGGCTTGCACCTAGTATACTACCTCGATAATTTATGGCCAATCTAAGCATTCGTGTCAACATCTCAATGGTAAAATTATCCATTACTCTTTATCATTCAACTTGAAGTATTAAGAAAAATCACTGTAGTGATTTCCCAGTAGGTCCAACCACTGCCCAATCGCGTATCCCTACTATGCGGATCCTTCTATCTCATCTTTTAATGGCCCGCCTTTTTGATCCTGGGTCCTGACAGGATTAGGGGAATGTCCAAAGAACAATTATGTAGTTTGTTTCATATATCTAACTCGATAATAAACCTAGTTCGAAATAAAAGGTGTTCTCTTTCTATTATATACTTTATATAATGTTTTATATTAATTAGATAAATAAAAAGTATATATAATAGAAAATCCATAATTTTATATTTGTGTGATAGTAGTTACAAAGTGTTGCATAATTTATCACAATGAAAACAAATATACCATTTTAAATGTTCCTAGTCAAGGTGCATCGAGTCTGGATACCGACGTATCCGTTGTGACTAGAGTATGTAATGCTCTTCAAATGTTGGACAGTGTATTGCCCATGACTATTGGGAGCACCTATGGATTACGTACTGATAGTTATTGAATAACTATATAATGACTCACTTGATAATTTTCTGTTGGTTAATATAACCAAGGTCAATCAGAAAATATCGATGTAACTGATTTACACAGTTCTCTCGACTCGAGAATATTATTTGATCTTTAATATGAAAGCTCTGCTTTAATTATAGTCAAATTAGGGCATGACGTCCATCGAGTGACTGTGTTAGGTCGAGTGGAAGTATTGGAAGTAAAATGCTATTTAATAGAGGATTTGTCTTCTCAGTTATATGGGGTTAATATCATGGTTAATTCAAGTCAGTTCAAAGTCAAAGTCTCTGGCCAGAGCATTTCGATTAATAATAATTGTTATTATTAAACTAAAGCCATTGTTTTTGGACTATAGAATTGAATGTGGTTGACAGTAGAATTTTGACCATTACTGAATTCTATATGTCCAAAGTGATATAGTTTTGACAAAAAGAATTGGTGTAAATAAAAGTCAAAACCAGGTTACGTTTAATAAAGTGAAATTGGATTTTACCAAACCAAGTAAGTAATAATTTAGCCAAAATATCATACCACCTGCTAAGTGATGAGTGAACGTTAATATTCGAATAGTTCAACATTAATCGCAGACCAAATTTATACCTGATGAGTCACACAACCAAATCAATGAATTCTTCTTAGACCAAAAGATTTAATTAATCCCTAATTATTATAATTAATTAATATTTATGAAATATTTATTATTATAAATATTAATTGTAAAATTTGATTATGATTTGGTGAATAAATATTATTAGATGTATTTATAATAGATATAAATATACAAATCGATATACAGCGATTAAATTGAATTTAATTATATAATATTTTATTTGGGCACTAAATGGGTTTAAAAGTTCATGAAGAGGGTTGGAATATTCGGCCATAATGAGGGGTTATTGTGGCCATAAGACGGTGCAACATAGACTTTAAGATGGAAGACTAAGACGGAAGAGTATTTGATAAAGATGATGTATGATCTTGATCCTAAAATATCACTTAATTCTCCTCTACATAAGCATCTCTATCCTCAACCTTTAGAGGACCTTTTGAAGCCTCCAACCTGATCTATTGCTGATCGAATTCCTTTCTTCCATCTTTCTAGTTTCTCAAGTGCAAATCAAATCAAATCGATTGTTATCAAATAGCTGGTGGTCAACAGTTCGAGGACTAGCATTCTGTTGAATCAGAAAAGGTTTCAAAGAGGAGAAATTATTTTTTTCAAGGTGTACTTCAAGGCATTGGGATTAAGGTATTGTTTTTATTATATCATAGTTATTTATTCTCAATACAATGTTTTATTATATATGTAAATATTATATGTTGCTAGTTAGGTGACGATTCTGTTATGCAAGTGATGTTGTCATAATGTAGTTTGGTTATATGCATGGGTGTATATATGTTTAAAATTATATATATATATATATATATATATCAGGTCAGTGCAGCTATAAAGATAAATATAATTTTTTTCGTATTACATTAATATATAGATTATTTAATTACATATATATAGTTTATAATTAATTACAAGATCATACTATAGTCAAAAATGGTCACATAATTTTCTATATAAGTTATTAAAGTAATAATAGTTTTCAACAATAAAAAATATACTTTTCAAATATTTTATTATTATTTTATATTATTTAAATCAATTTATTACCTAAATAAATTGTATTAACTTAAATATATTATGAAAAGCTATTTATACATTTTATAAAATTATATTAACACCAGAGAATATCTTGGAAAATTAAAAAACATATTTTTAAATTTTAAATCAATTATTTAGTTTCATCCGAAAATGGAGAAAATCATTTCAAAATTAACTTAAATCGAAAAATTATGAATTTTTTTTCAAGGTTTAATATATCATTTAAGAATTAAAGAAAATTTGAAATTTGAAATAAAATTTTAATTAATATTTTGTTATTTTCAAATGGATATTTAATTAAAATATACTTTAAAATTAAAAATTTATTAAATTATTTGCCAAGCTATGCGTAAGATCTGGTATTTCGTATTTATCAAAGAATGTTTTTTTGTAATATATATATATATATATATTGTTATGAATATATTTGTGTGTTTATATATTTAAATTATATATATATATAATTTATGTATGTATATGTACCACCCATAGTTTAATTTTTTTTAATATTCATAAATAATTAGTTTATATAAATCTATTACATACTATGTATATATATATATATAAATACACTTATATACCTATATCAAATTATTTAAACAAAACTTAATACACCCACACACATATATGTGTATATATATTTTTTATATTTATATACAAATAATAGTACACATATACGTATATATATTTGAACAACTTATACTTGCATATCGGACGAGCTAATGTGTTTGTTGCGATGTAAATCTCAACATCTATACACGGGCATGTTATACCTTGCATGTCTTGATATATTACACATGCACACACACACATATATATATATATATATATATATATGTATGTATGTATGTATATAATACACGTGTATGTGTGTGTACCAAGACATAAATTAAACAAAACTATATAATTTATAATTTTAAATAAAATAAAAGATTTTATTTAAATAATATTTGGAAATATTCTAAATGAATTAGACTTCATAAGCCCAATAAAGATCCAATAAGGAAAAAATATGAAATTCATCCATAAGTTATGTTGTGGGAAGGCCCAGTTCCAACAATGGTATTAGAGCCCAAATCCAATAGCCTATGCGGTTAGACCTGTTAGGGCCAACTAATTAAAGCTAACCAAAATGGTAGGGTATTTAGAATTGTACCGTCTAAGATTGGGTTTGAGTAATCAAGTACTATGCCCTACCTGACTACCACCCTAGCACGAAATGGTGAGGTAGGCCCAAAAACTTATCTCTAGCAAAAAAGGCCTAATTTGAATTGAGCCATGGGCCAATTTCAAAATTGTTTCGAAGTTAAAAATAAAAGGTTTAAATTTAAAATTTAATTTAAAATAAGAAAAATATTATAAATGCCATAGTATAAATTTTCAAATTGTGTTGAAAATTGAAAATATAAGATTTTAAATTTAAAAATTAAATTTAAAATATAATGTATACATATTATAAATTTTAAAATATAATAAAAAAATTCAAAATGTTTGAAAAAAATATATAAATTAATTTTTAAAATTTAAATTTATTAATAAGATCAATAAAATATATAAATTAATTAAATAAGTTAATTCATAAAAATATATACATGTATTATATATTTTTGATATATGTTATGATATTTTAAAATGTTTAATATATCATAAGCATACATGTATGTATATAATATGATATTTCAAAATTAATATAATTAAATTAGTTTTTTTAATTAAATAAATTAATTAAAGGTTAAATAAATAAACAAAAAGTTAATTAATTATAGGTTGATTAATTAATGAATCAATTAAAGGTTAATTAATTAAATAAAAATACATACATACATATATATATATGTGGGATAGAGGGAATTAGGAAGAAGGACAAACTTTGATAAAAAATTAGGCTGAAGGACAAAATTTGAAAAAAATTAGGCTGAAGGACAATGCTAAGTATAACTAGCATTATATTTAGTTTTTACACTATACAAAATGCTAATTATAACTAGCATCATGTTCAATTTTACACTGTACAAAATGCTAACTATAATTAGCATTGTCCTTAAGCTTGATTTTTTTTAAAGTTTGTCTTTCAGTCCAAAAAGGAAACATGTTGTCTTTCAGCCTAATTTTTTTTCAAAGTTTGTCCTTGTGCCTATTTTCCACTATGAGATATGTGTGTTGTACTATAAAGTTTATAGTATATGATTATATTTAATATAAATGATATATTAAAATAATATACAATTAATTAAAATGTTAATTAAATAAAATTAATTAAAAAGATTTAATTAATATATTATTACACAAAAGACTATTATATAAGTTAATTAAAAATAAAAGTTATATAATAATAAAACTTAAATAAATATGAATGTATAAACTAAAGGCAGAACATCAAAGAACCCAAATAGACTTAAGGAATAAATACATACGTATTGTACGCATACCGTAATTTCAGGTGTGTCCGACACTTGAATCATGAGAGTATTTCATAACAAATACATTATTCCATAAGTCGATATCACTCGATATAATATATTGAAGATTTTGAATCTTCTATATAATGTTGTCCACTACCATATATGTATTACTAAATTACTTGCATATTTCTTAGTTGTTAAGCAAACTCAAGCTAGGGATGTTATGATAATATTATTAATATATTGAATAGACAAAGTAAGATAACTATATGTAATTGTTGAGCAAACTCAAGATACATATATTGTACTTAGGTCGTAGCGATATGGTAGGTTACGAGTGAATATTCACTTTCGATTTTTTGAGCAAATTCAAGGTCGAAATGAGATTAGGACAAGGAACCAGTGGTTAGGAGTTGTATGTGATACAGCCGATAAGGAGTTGTGTATCGTTTGTGAGCTATGATTTATTGAGCAAACTCAAGGATAAAATCCCCAGGCACACGAGTTATAACACCCACTAGTGAAGTGGAAAGACTTCTTTGTTTTATCGTTGGGTTTGGAGAAACATAAAAGACTAGTGGGAGCATTATTGGAAAAGCGAAGTGATAAAATTTAACCTTTCTAATGTTGTAAGAACATATGTTATATAATGTTACAATTATCTACATTGATAAATTTGTGCATTTAATACGATTGATAAAACGTTTATCAGTTAAGATATACAAATGAACTAAATTGAACCGACAAATAGAAATATAATATATACTTACTAATAAATATTTCTTGCACGTTCATGTTTCAATACCCAAGAAAGTGCCTGATTTTACAACTATTAATTGCATTCATAATTTGGTCACTTACGTGTTTACTTGGTCTAGACTGTGTATTTCATTCTATGGGTTTCGAACTCTAAAAGCAATACACTACTATGGATATTTAATCCATATACTATCGTATATAAGTGTTATATGGGAAATGGTCACAATTCGTAATATACGGTACTTTGATGAAATTGATTCATTTGAAATAAGCCAATAATCAATACTGTGTGATTGAGTATTCAATTTGATTGATTACAAAAGGATCATATTGTGTTAAATGTAACGCTAGACCAAAACTATAAGAAAGATCTAAAAATTCGATCACTCAAATGTCATTTTGATCAGTTTACGTAAGGTACATCATATTTGATGTCCTTAAATGTTACGGATGATCAAATGCATATTTGTAAAGAGTTTGTTATGATAATCTTGTAAGGTTTTTCTTTCGAAATGTATGACCATTTAGAAAGAAAAATGAGTGCATAAGTGTAAATATAATTTGAGGTACAGTTGGGATGAAGAGAGTGAATGGTCACTTCTATTTCATAAAGAAACATCCAAAACGAGAATTATTATAATAATAATTGGTATAACATTGCAATAATAAATATGATTTCTATTCCAAAATATATTTTCATGTAGATAATTATTTTCAATGGGATTTATTTCTTTGAGTTCAAGATATTTGATTAAAGATCTCTCACTATAAACTAGTTACAGTATATGAAATAAATAGCTTATATTAAGTGAATAATAGACCTCCAAAATTTAGTATGCTACTATAGTAATAGAGGAAATAACGGAAGCATACCATATAGCACATATTGATTGCATCAAATTACAAAAAAAAATTTGTAAAATATACAAACCATTATTTATGAAATAACGACTATTTTATGTATCGACTAAAAAATTAACATAGTTATATTTCAATGTGAACATTATGAATATTCGTTTTGGAATAAAAATATAATGTGGTATTTATTTTTCACAACAAAAGTGATGCATTGGAAAATACCGCAGTATTTAAAATTATTTTGGAATTATAGACCAAGCCGCAGTTTTGAGAAGTAATTTTTATTATGTGATTATGAATCATATGATATTGGTTAATTATATCTCAAATAATTAAGGGCTGTGCACCCATTTGGTGGGAGCATCATAAGAGTTGATGAGCATGGATATATTCACCGATGAGTTATCACATATTTAGTGCAGTTATAATTCTTTTAATACAAAAACAGTACCACATACTTTGTCATATTCACCGTGAGTTATCACTGATATAATCAGGTGTATTTGATACACATATATAAGTCTACGATAAGCTCAAAAAATATAAAATGGAAGTAAATAATATAACATATACATAAATGATTCAATTTAATCGAATGTGTGAGTATATTGGAAAGGAGTTCTGTATGTACCTAAGATGAATAAATACTTTGCTCAAAAGGTTACTCCTCTCTATAATACATAATGATGTATTGATAAGGAGTAATCAAACTTTGTTGGACAAAGCACGATTAATGATGGGTGAACTTGAGTTAAATTCTTTCTATAAGATGTTTACTTAAGAGTAGCACACAAGATTAAAATTAATATCATCCAAAGAAAAATTTAGAAAACCATACAAGATAAGAGTTTATAAGAAACCTCTATATATCCTAGGTCAAGGAGTTGGTAGGTCATGTGAGTCAAAAGACTATATGTAATAATTGTACGTAAGGAATCTTGTATGAATCGCCTTAAGAGAGTTCTGGGTACGCTAGTCATTGGATGACTAATTTATGTTGTGCGCATAAATATATTGTAAACTAATGCAAAATTAGTTTTATAAGGCAATTCATAAAATGTTTATGAATGCTCATTCTGTTGCACTGAGAAACGACTATTGTTTCAAGAAATACCAACTTCATAGCGAAGGAATTTCTCTAAGAAATTACTGGTATAAAATGAATTTGAATACGGTCCAATGAGAAAACTGATTATAAGGGATAAAATGAAATTGACAGAACCTAAATAACACAAATACATTAGAATGTCTAATGAGTATTCTTGCACATTAAAGAGAAACTATGAGTTGCTTATCAATGTCAAGAATAAATAATCCTCGGTTGTTTAATTAAATAATTAAGAGTATTGCCTCTATGATACGATATGAAGCAAAGATATGAAAAAGATTCCAAGTACATTATCAACATATGGTTTTGGTGGTTGTATCTGAAAGGATATGATCCATTGGCCATAATTGTGTCTTTATGTAAAAGACAAATGCAACCAGAATACAGTGGGCCATATTGTTAAGAATAATATCGTGAATTTCAATTGTTGAAATTAACATAATAGATGCACCATTTAATGTGCTCAATTTGGTTCAGATTTTACTTACAGAATCATCACATGATATGATTTTATGTTTTGGTACGTTTGTGTTGAAACAAAAAATCATAAAAAATGATTTAGAGTAAACTGTTTACGCACAATAACTAAAGTGTCTCGAAGTTAATGGGTTCGATATTGAGTTTATGGGTTTTCAGATACAATCTAAGAACGGATACGATAGTGTCATTCTGAATGCATCAAAATTGAATAAGTGTTTTGATAGATGCATTGAATAGTTTGATTATCAATCAAAATTAAAAAGGAAGTGGGTGCTCATAAGAAAAAAAGTTAAACGGTACATAAATATTTCTAAATCATTTGTAAACCACGCATTGTTGCTTTTAATGATGTACTTGTATTTCAATCAGTTTTAGTGGTTTTAATACTCAACATTGGATTTGTAAATGATGTCTTTCATAGTAAGTATAAAAGATACTAGGAATGTTTCAAAATGATATACAAGGACATCTTATTAAAATGTTTAATATGAAACATGTAAAATGAATTTCTGATGCATTAGCAATATGAATTATCATACATGTTATGTTGTCTACAATATTGTGATTTGTTTACATATTTGATACACCAAGAAAATATTAAATCTAAATTGATATCATTAAATGGTAATTTGGAGTGTTCTCGTGTATTTATGAAATGCTAGAGAATTGTTTACAAAATAAGGAACTCTTTATAAAGTTGTGTTGTACTTAAACTTCATAAATGATAGTGAGTATAGTGTGTTAATATTAAATTCAAGTTAAGAATCTTTAAAATTTGAAATGTTCCTAATAAATGAATGTGTCCGATTCAATGAAAATGGCCAAGTACATCATCTTGAACAGTGCCGCAATAAAAGCAATGTATATAAATATAAATGCACAAATTTATAATTGAGAATGATTCCAAATGTTGAGAATCCCATAACATTGTTATATGATTACAATGTCATGATACAGAGATCACTGGAAGTTGAGAGAAAACTTTGAATTATTCCACATGATAACGGTAGTTTATCAGCGTTGGAGAGAGGTGATTGACATAGTAGATTATTGAAATATAATAGTATACCCGTTCACTGAAGGACTGACCCAAATTTGTTTAGAGTAAAACAATTGGAGAAGTTGGAATAAGATTCCATAATTAGCCCTAAGTGCAAGTGGGAGATTGAAAGAGTTAGCAGTATTCCGTAAGAGAAATTATGTAATTTATTACGTATATCTAACTCGATAACCAATCTTATTCGAAATAAAAGGTGTTTTCTTTCGATTATATACTTGACATAATATGTTATAGTAATTAATTAATCTAGTTAAAAGTATATTTCATAGAAAATCCATAAATGGTACGTTTTCGTAATAGTAGTGTAACCTATACATTAGAAATCTTTTAACCTGGCCAAAGGACCAAAACCTTCCTTTCGAAACTAATCTCAAAACCATAAAAAACCATAAAAAATCCTTCCCTTTGAAATCTTTAAAACATTAGACATCCTTCTTTAAAATCTTTAAACCATGCCTTTCGAAAACATTGAAAAAACCTTTCCTTTCAACCCTTTCGAAACAATCAGAAAAACCTTTCCTTTTGACTCCTTCGAAACCATTGGGGAACCATCCCTTTGAAACCTTTCTTTAAAACCTTTCGAAAGCATCAAATCTTCATAAACACAAACCTTTCAAAACCACTTGGGTTCAATTTAAAACATGTGGAAACACCTTTCGAAACCAATAAAACCATCTCTTTCAAAACCGTTTGGGTTATACTTCCATTAGAGAAAAAGGGTCATTAAATCATTTAAGTCGAAAGCATCTGTTACGAAACCATTTCATAAGTAAAGAAGTGATGGTGTTGAAACCATCTCTTCAAAAGCATTAGAGAAGTGGCCAAATTTTAGAAAACAAAGTAACCCCTTCGAAACCATCTGGGTCGAACGGTACAAAACGACATCAAAAGGTTTCGACTTAGTCGAATGCAGTCATTTAAAACAAAAGCGCAACCCAATCGAATCCATTTATTTAAATCTATATGACCTAGTCAAAAGCTAACCAAGTCAAAAGCTACTTAGTCGAAAGCAAGCAGGCACATTTTCATTTAAAAGCAAAGTAGTGCTTCAACCCCTTTGGAACCCCTAGTTTCGACCCTATACCTTCGGCCTATATCCAATTCACTATGTACTGGTTACTTGATACCATGTGCATTGGTTCCGATGGAGTCGGAGGCGGAACCTGGTGCTGAAGGCATCGAAATAGTAAAAAACCTTGTATATTGTCCTTTTTAAACTATTTCTTTGTACCTAACCTGCCTTGTTTGTCAAAATCTGATCGGTTTCCATTTTACTTTTTCAAAGTGCTGCCAATTTCCAGAAATAACAAATTTAATTTATTTACAAAAAGCCCCTTCTCGTTTTATAAATATATAAAACATTTAACTCTCATACCTTAAATAATTTTATATACCCATTAAAACACTTAGGAAAATTCTACAAAAATTTCAAAAAATCACTTTTAGTATGTTTCCTAACATTATTAATTTCAGACCCAAACCATTAATTATTTTACCGTAAATAATTTTTAACCCAAAATAACATTTTCTTCACTATAAAATACATATAAAATCTACATAAATTCAGAAAATTCTAAAAATTCAAACCCATCTCTATATATTATTTATGATCTTCATAAAAATTCACAAGACATTTGGATGTCATTTAATAGGGTTTTCACCTTAGAACATATCATAAAATCAAGATGAACATGAATAAATCATCAACAAGTATATATAATCATTCCATCATTCAAAAACATGGCAAATCATTACAAATAAGTTTAGATTCACTTAAACCCAAAAACAATAAGAAATTTGAGATGTAGTCATTATTCACCTTAGCTTTAGAGATTAAAGAGATTGAGATGTGAATGGATTTGATTTGACAAAGCTTTCCCTTAGTTTCTTTGTCTTCTCTTTGCTCTTGTAATGGTGATCGACCTTATGTTTGAAAATTTTAACAATTGAAAATGAAATGAATGCGTAGGAGAATACACGACCAAGGGTTATAGATATAGGAATGGCCTCTTTCATATTTTACCCCTCCTCTATTTCAATTCAACTCTTCTTTTAATTCATTGGTTAAATGCCACGGCTACCCCTTCAGTAAAATCAAATCTCAATCCCTTATTCTACACATTATTTTATTTAATTTAGCTAATTAAATATCCCAAATAATGTTACCAAAATATGGAGTGTTAAAGACTCCCCTCCTTAAAGAATGTCGTCCTAGAAATTACAATAAGCTACACAACAAATCAATCAAGAAGGTAAAACATACCGTCAAACAAATCAGGATAAGCATCTCTAATCCTTCTCTCAGTATCCTGAGTACAGTCTCTCTCATCATCGCTCCACTTGACTTTCACTAATTTGATTGTCTTAGTTCTAAGCCTCTTCTCATCTCTCGCAACAATACGAATCGGCTTTCTCACTATAGTCAAATAAGGTTCTACTACTAAGGCATCTAGAACAGTCGGTGCAATAGCAGTCTCCAGGTCTCTAACACACTTCCTGAGATGAGAAACATGAAAAACATCATGGACTCCTGCCAAACTGCTCGGTAACTCATTCTACATGCGAGTTTCCCGATCCTC
Source organism: Allium fistulosum (assembly GCA_030737815.1). NCBI lineage: Eukaryota > Viridiplantae > Streptophyta > Magnoliopsida > Asparagales > Amaryllidaceae > Allium > Allium fistulosum. Next base: position 876,638,508 of record CM060906.1, read on the forward strand.
TCAACAATAAGAAAAGGGCCAACAAATTTCGGTGCCAACTTTCATGATTTCCCAAATCTGATCGCACCCTTCATCGGTGACACCTTGACGAAAACCTGATCTCCAACTGAGAACTCCAAATCTTTCCATCTTCTATCCGCATAACTCTTCTTCCTAGACTGAGCCTCCTTCATTCTAGCCCGAATGACCTCAATCGTTTCTACAGCTTCTCTAACTAAATCTGGACGAAGAATCAATCTATATCCAGTCTCTAACCAACATAGGGGAGATTTGCATGGTCTTCCATACAAAGCTTCAAACGGTGCCATCCCAATACTAGTCTGATAACGTTTGTTATACGAAAACTCGACTAAATGCGGATGGTCTTCCCTTGGTCCCCCAAAATCTAGAACACAAGCTCTTAACGAATCTTCCAAGACTTTGTTAACTCTTTCCATTTGCCCATCTGTCTACGGATGGTAAGCGATACTCATCTTGAGCTTGGTTCCCAAAACTTCCTGTAAACTCTTCCAGAACTCGCTAGTAAATAAGGAATCTCTATCACTAACTATACTACTAGGAATTCTGTACATTTTAACCACAGCATTCATAAACAACTTTTCTAAAACAATTGTTGTTCTGGTTGACTTAACTGGAATGAAATGGGCACTCTTGATCAATCTGTCCACTATGACCCATATACATTCATTTCCTCTTTTCGACCTTGGCAACCTGTCGATAAAATCCATAGAAATAGAACTCCATTTCCATACCGGAATATCTAATGGCTGAATAAACCCATAAAGTTTTTGATGTTCAGCTTTTACCTGTTGGCAGTTCAAACACTTCTTCACCCATAAGCCAATATCACACTTCATACCTTCCCAGAAGAAACTTCTCTTCATATCCTGATATATCTTAGTTCTTCCCAGATGAATAGTGAACTTCGAACGATGGCATTCTTCCAAGACTTCTTTCCTTATGTTTCCTACACTCGGAACACATAACCTTCCTTTCTTTCTCAACCACCCATTCTGTTCAAGACTGAAATCCTTTAAGTCATCGCTCTCGGTTCCATCTCTTAACTTCCTGATCCGTTCAGCTAACACTGGATCCTCCTATTGTTTAGAATCAATCCTTTCGATCATTACTGGTCAAACTTCCAAACAAGATAATATAATGGTCTCTCCGCTAGAGCCGGCCTCAAATCTCCACTGCACTCTGCAAGCTGACAATGCTTCTAAATCTTTCCACTCGGCTATCATTGCTAATACTGCATTCTGATGCTTCCTGTTGAGCGCATCTGCAACCCTGTTGCCTTTCGCCGGTGTGTATTCAATCCCAAAATCATAAGCGGCAATAAATTCTAACCACCTCTGTTGTCTCATGTTCAGCTCCTTCTGAGAGAACAAATACTTCAGTGACTTATGATCTGTGTATAACTCAAACCTTTCCCCCAGAAGGTAATGTCTCCACACCTTCAATGCAAAAATCACTGCAGCCAATTCCGAATCATGCGCCGGATACCTGACCTCATATGGTCTAAGCTGTCTAGAAGCATAGGCAATCACTTTATCTTTCTACATCAGCATAGCTCCTAATCCTATTCCACACACATCTGTATAAACCACCAAATCCTGATTCCCTTCCGGAACAACCAAAACAGGTGCATGGATCAATAAGTGTTTCAAGCTCTGGAATGCTTCCTCACACTTATTGGTCCACACAAACTTCACATCCTTTCTTGTTAGCTTGGTCATCGATGCTGCTATCCGCAAGAAATCCTTAATGAATCTATGATAATAACCAGCTAATCCAAGGAAACTCTTTATCTCAGTTACTGTCTTGGGTCTTTTCCAACTATTCACCGGTTCAATCTTATTCGGATCTACTGACAAACCTTTCTCTGAGACTACATGACCAAGAAACTTCGTTTTATTCTTCCAGAAATGACACTTCAAAAACTTCGCCTTCAGTTGATGCTGCCTCAGCGTCTCAAGTACCACTCTAAGATGAACTTCATGCTCACTTTCATCCTTAGAGTATATCAGAATATCATCTATAAAGACAATACAAACCTATCTAAGTGCTCTCGGAATACTCAATTCATCAAATCCACAAAGAATGACGGCGCACAGTCCGAATGGCATAACCAACCACTCGTATGATCCATATCTGATCCTAAACGCCGTCAAAGGTATACTATCCTCTGCCACTCTAAGCTGATGGAAACCTGTTGCCAAATCTAACCGAGAAAAAACTTGGCTCCACTCAACTAGTCGAACAAATCGTTAATCCTCGGCAATGGATGTCGATTCTTTATCGTCCTCTCATCCAACTTACGTTAATCGATACATAGCCTTTACAATCCATCCGGCTTCTTAGCAAATACTGTTGCTGCTCCTAAGGTGAACTACTCGATCTGATAAAACTCTTGCCTTCTAAATCCACAAACTGCACCTTCAACTCCTTCATCCCTATAGGTGTCATCTTGCTTGGTGGCCTACTCACTATTTCTGCTTCTGGAACCAAATCTATCCGAAACTCAATGGCTCGTTTCAATGGCAATCCAACTACAGGCTCAAAAACATCTGCAAATTCTCTAACCACGAAAACTCGAATCAGCTCATCATCCAACTCCTAAACACCCAACAAAGCATTCACCTCACTGCTAAGGTTTTCTACGGTATAAACTATCTGATCACTACAATCAAGGTGTCTAAGCGATATCTTCCTATCATGGAAAAAAATCCTAGCATCGTACTCACTTAACCAATCCATACCAAGAATAATTCTAAACCCCACAAAATCAAACACATGCAAACTGCAAACAAAAGCATGACCTAACAAGTCAAACTCTAACCGGTCACAACTCAACCCTAGAGGTTCATACCCTCCTATTGGATTCGCAACCCGAAAGGAAGTAACTTAATATGTGGGTTCTAGGTTAAGCTTACCTATCAAACATCTTGATATAAAAGAATGTGATGTACCAGTATCACCTAAAACGCTAACAGACATACCATGTATCTGAAGCATACCTCCTAAAATTGCCTTTCCCTTCTCCTGAGCTGTCGGTTTCGAAGAAGCAGGCTCCAATGCATACACCTTGCCCTTTCCATTCTTAGCGGGCTCCTTGCATTGATTCTTATATTGGCCAATCTGATCGCAGTTAAATAACCCAATGTTCTTCTTCCTGATCACTTTTTTCGTCTTCCCAATACGACACTCATTGGCAATATGCCCCTTCTTGTCACACTTAAAACAGACAACCTCAGACCTCCCTTTCTTAGTTGCTCCACCCTTCTAAGCATCCTTCTTAGGAAAAAAATTCCTCTTCTGACTCTACCCAAGTTGGACCTCCCTAGCCTTACTCTTCTCTAGAAAATCAAGCATCTCCTCATGCCTTAAGGTCATTTCCACTACAAAATCAGAAGGATCTCTAATAGGAGGTAATGTAGCCCTTGCTAACTCAGACTTCAACCCCCTTATGAACTTCTCTTTCCTCTTCATCACTGTATCCACTGAAGCATAACCATCTCTGGCCAACTCCTCAAACCTTCTAGCATACTCCAGAGCAGACATCTCTCCTTACTCTAACTTAGCAAACTTTTTGATCAAAGCTGACTGTGCCATCGAAGACATGAACCTCTCTTGGAACCTCCCCTTGAAATCTGTGCATGTCAAGGTTTCCTCATTCACACCAGTCGTCCCGCTGTTCCACCAAAACAAAGTTGCTCCCTGAGCTGTCTCGAAGCAAGCCTCCTTTTCTACTCATCATTGAGCCCCAAATCTGCAAAGATCCTTTCACAGTGCAGCAACCAATTCTCCAACTCAATGGCATCCTCGGTTCCAATAATTGGTTTCCCTCTAAACTTAGTATAATCTCTGCTTAGCTTAGCATAATGGTTAACTATCGGAACTTCTTGAACCCCTGCTCCTACAGCATTTCCTCCTTGCACTCCAGCTGCAACGCTCGCTTGCATCATATTCATGAAAAACTGATACATAGCTTCCATTCCAACTTGCGGGACTCCAGCATCCACATTCTCTGCTTGTGCCTGACCTTGGGTTCTCCTCATATTAGGTCTGGCATTCCCATCGATGCCTTCCCATCCTAGGTTAACTCTTCCTCTTCTACTATCCATATCAGCATTCAAATGTCACGAGATACAGAAGAATAACCTAACAAAGATAGGAGACTAGAGATAAAGCATATACTTATATATAGCAAATACAAGTACGTTACCATAGCGTTATCCCATACCCCAATCTTACTATAATTCCTTAGGATTATGTTTTAAAAACAATTTTTAATTTAAAATTTTTCATAAACCTATGCTCTGATACCAAGTTGTAACATCCCGTATCTAGAAGCTAAGCGCTACAAATGCTGCAGTCATCTATAGTATTAATTTCTGATGACAAAATACGGTAATGCTAATGGTATCCATAATATCAGAAGCACTTGAATATGAACAAAGTCACAGATTCTAAAAAAACAACATTTTATTGATTACATTTCAAAGCAATAATTCATATCGTTACATAAGCCCATAGCGTTTCCCAGGTAAAGATAAATTATAATCATTACAAAAATATGCCAAGAGCGACATATAACGATGCTCCCTTGGTTGACTAGAGTAAATATAATCATGTATGACTTAATATACACACAGCGGAAATAAACAGAATAAACTGCAACTCTTGAATAGTTATCCATCAACCACCTGCTCGTCTTCGGAAGCTTTATTCGCCAAAATTACTAAAACCTGAAAAACCTCAACCCTCGGCTTACTCAAATCAATTTTGAGCAACCAGAGTTTAAGGGGAAACAAAAACTTTGAGTCGGACATAAAGCATGGTGTGAATAATTCTATACATCTCGATTATTTAGTGTTAAGTAAGACCACGCCGCTTAGCAAAACGGGTTTCCCCTTACTAACATCCTTTTAAAACATATCTTTTGCAAATCTTTTCCTGCAACCAAAACTGGTTAAAATCTGTAAAGCATCATTGTGTAATATACATATCAGGTAATAAATGAACTATCTGTTCGAACGTTATAGTTTTTTTTGGCTGACTATTAACCTTTGGCTGACTCAGGCCTCCCAAACAATATAACAAATTTTATCTAACATCTGTTAGACACTCTTCTTCTGGACGATCTGTCCTTAACTATCCGTTAAATACTTCTCTTCTGGACAGTCTGTTCTTAGCTATCTGTTAAATACTTCTCTTCTGGACAGTCTGTCCCTCCCAGGGTCACCTTATCCTAATGGTTTTCGGGCTCACCAATAACTTATCTGTATACAAACATATATTCCTTTTGTGTGCAACCCTATACCAGTCTCATCTGGTATTCTAATATCTGAGTCATTTTACATAGGGATCCCTTCCCGTAATTTTCCTTGAAAACCTTTTCAAAATGATTTAGAACCTTTAAATCAAACCCATACAAGGAAAATACATATACTCTACGCTTTGCTAAAAATCGCCTTGCCATGTTATATATATATACATATATATACATATATATATACACATATATACATATATATATATATACATATATATAGACACACACACTTTATCCAAATCTTTGTTGATGAAAACATTTAAACCTTTAAAAGTACCCCTTTCGAATCTACTAAAAGCACCCAATTCAAAACCAAGTAAAACCCTTCTTTTAACGGGCCAAAGGGCCAAAACCTTCCTTTCGAACCCAATCTCAAAACCCTTTCGAAAATATAAAAAAACTTCCCTTCGAAAGCTTTAAAACATTAGACATCCTCCTTTAAAATCTTTAAACCATGCCTTTCAAAAACATTGGAAAAACCTTTCCTTTCAACCCTTTCAAAACAATCAAAAAAACCTTTCCTTTCAACTCCTTCAAAACCATTGGGGAACCACCCCTTCGAAATATTTCTTTAAAACCTTTCACACAAACCTTTCGAAAGAACTTGGGTTCAATTTAAAACATGTGGAAACACCTTTCGAAACAAATAAAAGCATCTTTTTCGAAACCATTTGGGTTATACTTCCATCAGAGAAAAATGGTCATTAAATCATTTAAGTCGAAAATATCTGTTTCGAAACCATTTCCTAAGTAAGGAAGTGATGATGTCGGAACCATCCCTTCAAAAGCATTGGAGAAGTGGTCAAATTTTAGAAAACAAAGTAACCCCTTCGAAACCATTTGGGTCGAAAGGTAGAAATGGCAGCAAAAGATTTTGACTTAATCGAAAGCAGTCATTTAAAACAAAAGCTCAACCCAATCGAAACCATTTCTTTAAATCCATCCGATCTAGTCGAAAGCTACTTAGTCGAAAGTAAGCAGGTGCATTTTCATTTAAAAGCAAAGTAGTGCTCCAACCCCTTCGGAACCCCTGGTTTCGACCCTATACCTTCTGCCTATATCCAATTCACTACGTACCATTTAAATGATACCATGTGCATTGGTTTCGATAGAGTCGGAGGCGAAGTTATAGAGGGGGAACCTGGTGCCGAAGGCATCGAAACAGTAAAAACCTTGTATATTGTCCTTTTTAAACTATTTCTTTGTACCTAACCTGCCTTGTTTGTCAAAATCTGATTGGTTGTTATTTTACCTTTTCAAAAGTGCTGCCAATTTCCAGAAATAACAAATTTGATTTATTTACAAAATGCCCATTCTCCTTTTACAAATATATAAAACATTTAAGTCTCATACCTTAAATAATTTTATGTACCCATTAAAACACTTAGGAAAATTCTAGAAAATCACCTTTAATATGTTTTCTAATATATATTAATTTCAAACCCAAAACATTAATTATTTAACTGTAAATAAATTTTAACCCAAATTAACATTTTCTTCACTAGAAAATTCATATAAAATCCACATAAATTCAGAAAATTCTCAAAATTGAAACCCATCTCTAGAATATTATTTCTGATCTTCATAAAAATTCTCAAGGAATTTGGATGTCATTTAATAGGGTTTTCACCTTAAAACATAGTATAAAATCAAGATGAACATGCATAAATCATCAACAAGTATATATAATCATTCCATCATTCAAAAACATGGCAAATCATTGCAAATAAGCTCGATTCAACTTAAACCCAAAAATAATAAGAAATTTGAGATGTAGTCATTATTCATCTTAGCTTTAGAGATTAAAGAGATTGAGATATGAATGGATTTGATTTGACTAAGTTTCCCCTTAGTTTCTTTATCTTCCTCTTGCTCTTGTTAATGGTGGCTAGCCTCACATTTGAAAATTTTAACAATTGAAAATGAAATGAACGTGTAGGATAATACATGGCCAAGGGTTATAGATATAGGAATGCCCTCTTTTCTATTTTACCCCTCCTCTATTTCCATTTAACTCTCCTTTTAATTCATTGGTTAAATGGCATGGCTACCCTTTAATTAAAATCAAATCTCAATCCCCTAATCCACACATTATTTTATTTAATTTAGCTAATTAAATATCCTAAATAATGTTACCAAAAATATGGGGTGTTGCAAGTAGTTACAAAATCTTGTAAATATGAGTAATTTATCATAATGAAAACAATATATTATTTTTAATGTTTCTAATCAAGATGCATCGAGGCTGAATACCGATGTATCCGTTGAGACTAGAGTACTTAACGCTCTTCAAATGTTGGGCGGTGCATTACTCATGGTTGTTGGGGGCACCTAGGGGTTACATACTGATAGTTATTCGATACCTATGGAATGACTCACTCGATAGTTTTCTGTTGGTTAATATGACTAAGGTCAAACAGAAAATATCGATGTGACCTATTTACACAGTTCTCTCGACTTAAGAATGCCGTCGATCTTCAATATGAAAGCTTTGCTTTGATTATAGTCAAATCAGGGGACGTCGTCCATCAAGTGACTATAGTTGAGTCGAGTTGAAGTATTAGAAGTGAAACACTATTCAAGTGAGGATTCGGCTCTTCAATTATGTGGGATTAGTATCACGGTTAACTAAAATCAACTCAAAGTCAACGTCTGTAAGAGCATTTTGCTTAATGATAATTGTTATTATTGAACTAAAGAATTTATGGTTGGACGATAGAGTTGAATATGGATGATAATGGAATTTTGATGATTACTGAATTCCATAAGTCCAAAGTGATATAGGCTTGACTAAGAGAATTGGTGTAAATAAAAGTCACAATCAGGTAACTCATAATAAAGTGAAATTGGATTTTACCAAAACCAAGTAAGTTACAAATTTGGCCAAATGTCACCACCTGCTAAGTGACTTGTGAACGTTAATATTCAATAATTTGATACTAATCGTTGACCAAATTTACACCTAATGAGTAATACAATCGAAATGATGAATTCTTCTTTAAACAAACAATTAAATATATTGGTAATTGTCAAAAATTAATTAATATTTATGAAATATTAATTGTAAAATTTTATTATGATTTGATGAATAAATATTATTAGATATATTTTTAATAGATATAAATATATCAATCGATATACGATATTGATAAGCGATTAAATTGAATTTAATTGTATAATATATTTTTGGGCTCTAAGTGGGCTTAAAAGCCCATGAAGGAGGCTAGAAAATTCAGGCATAATTAGGGGTTGATGTGAGCATAAGATGGTGCAACATAGACTTTGAGATGGACTACGATGAAAGATGATGTAGGATCTTGAAATATCTCTTAATTCTCTTCTATATATGCATCTTTATCCTCAACCTTTGAAGGAGTTTTGGAAGCCTCCATCCTGATCTATTATTGGTTAAGTTCCTTTCTTCCATCTCCCTAATTTCTCAAGTGAAAATCAAATCAAATCGATTGTTATCCGCTAGATGGTGGCCAATGGTTCGACGACTAGCACTCTGTTGAATCAAAAAAGGTTTCAAAAGGGAGAAATCATCTTTTCAAGGTGTACTTCAAGGCATTAGGATTAAGGTATTGTTTTTATCTAATCATAGAAATTAATTATCAATATAATGTTTTATTATATATGTATATATATTATATATTGTTAGTTAGGTGACGATTCTGATATGCAAGTGCTGTTGTCATAAAGTAGTTTGGTTATATACATATGCATATATGTGTTTAAAATTAAATATATACATACATATCAAGTAAGTGCAGCTATGAATAAAAATATATTTTTTGTATTAAATTAATAGGTATATATATTATTTAAATACATATATAATTTATAATTAATTAGGAGAAATTACCATAGTAAAAATGGTAATATAATTATATATATATTTAAAGTATTAAAGTAATAATAATTTTAGCCAGTAAAAAATATTTTCTCTAAATATTTTATTATTTTATATCATTTAAACCAATTTATTAAATAAATAAATTATATTAATTTAATTAAGTTATGAAAAATTATTTTTATATTTTATAAAATTAAATTAACATCAGAGAAGTCCTCGAAAAAAACGTAAAACCTTTTTTTAGAATTTAAATTAATTATTTAATTTCAGCCGAAAATGAATCATTTTAAAATTAATTTAAGTAGAAAAATTATGAATTTTTATAAACTTCGAAATAGCATTTAGGAATTACAAAATTTTAAATTTTAAATAAATTTAAAAATGTTTTTTAATTGATATATTATTATATTGGAATGGATATTTAATTAAAATATACTTTAAAATTAAAAAATATTAAATTATTTGATGAGCTGTGTGTAAGACTGGTATTTTATATTTACCTAAAAATAATTTTTTGCATTTTATTTATATATATGTAAATATTGTTATGAATATATTTGTGTGTGTATATGTATGTATATTTAAATTTATACATACATATATATATATATGTAATTTATGTGTATATACGTTTTAATCACGATTTCTAAAAAAAATTAATATTTATAAATAATTTTTTATGTAAATTTATTACATAATATGTATGTATAATATTATTATTTTATTGATATGATTATATATATACACACACATAAATACTTATATACTTAAATATAAACAAATCTTGACACATATATATCTATATATTTATATAAAAATAATAGTCAATATATACATCTATATATTTGGAAAACATGTACATGCATATTAGATAAGCTAACGTGTCTATTGCGATGTAAATCTCAACATCTATATATGGGCATTTTATATTTTGCAATTGATATGTTACACACACACAAATATATATATATATATATATATATATATATATGTATGTATGTATGTATGTATGTATGTATGTATGTATGTATATGATACACGTGTGTGTATTAAAACATAAATTAAATAAAATTATGTAATTTATAATTTAAATAAAATAAATTTTTTATTTAAATAATATTTATTAATGTTCGATATGAATTAGACTTCATAGGCTCAACAAAGATCAAATAAGGGAATTTTTTTTGAAATTCACCAATTACTCCGATGCAGACTACGCCCAGTCCCAACAGGTCCGACGTTCGAACTGACGCCAGCACTCGAGAACCAGAAGGATGGGTCATCGGAATAAGATAAAATATGTATATAGTCACAGGCAGATACCATATACAATTTTAAACTAAAACTATCTATGCTTAGAGTCTCATAGTGGAATGAACTAAATATAATATCAAAGACAGATCACCATAACATATTTAAAACGTCAATTATAGATTTATGAATAAATACAGTTACAATCCAAACCCACACAAATAAAGTCAACTCCAGGTACAACACCTATATACAACATAAATACAATACGTAAACAAATCACCATTTTTGATACCATTCCATTACTAGACTCAAATAACCTGGATATATGTAACACCTCGAAAATTTAATAGAAATTCAATAAGAAAATTAAATTTAAACAAAACAAGAACTAAAAATATATTTTTTTATAGGCATTCGGATTTGGCTACGAAACTTGCACCATCGTATTCGTAGCAATTTTTGGATGATTTTCATATATAACTCTTCGAAATTTGAGTTAGTATGAAGAAATTATGAGCATTGGAAGAGTTGGAAGTAGAATAAACAATTCATAAATAAATATATAACAAAAACACATACTAATCGGTCAACCTAGGAGGGGTGATGGTCGATAGGTAGCGATCGACCTATGTGGCTTGAGCAGTTGATCATAGGCCTTGAAAAATCAAGATTTGCCTGACAAGTTCGAACGGCGGTGATTGGTTCCTTCGCGACTTAGTTTCTAATGTGAGGTCGAGATAAAAACAAAGATTTCACAAGCTAAATCTAACGCTCTAGATCTACCTCCAACCCCTATAAATTGAAAGCAAACATAAGCCTAAAATCTACAGAAATATTTACTGTAACAAAACTCTGCCCAAATCTAACCTCTCCTCTAATCATAAATTCTTCAAAAATCAAAATAAAATCAAACTAGAAGAACCCAATCAATTTGATCTAGGCGGAGCAAGCATACAGAGGGGCAACTCTCAAGTAAAGAAAGTAGGAAGAGCTTAGGCTTAAGGTGAGTGAGAACAGATTTAGTCAAAATTATCTACTATTAAATTTACTCTATCCTATATGATCTAGGATGCTATAAATATAATTTTAAACTATTAAACCCTAAAATTGAAATCTATAATCTAGGGTAAAATTGAAGTTACCATGAATTATTTAACTTGATATTGATCTAGCACGCCCCTTTAATTTAGTTAACTGTAAACCATAAAATGCATAAACCCTAGAATTAAACAACTAAAATTGAAATTCTACAAATCTTTGAAATTTAAAATATCGACTAGTCGTCATAATTACTTGTTTAGAGTAATTGCTACAATTAACAAAACTGTAATAATCAAGGAAATAATTTAGAACTAAGAATCGACATGAGAAAAGTGCGGAAACCCTAATTTTTGCCTACAACCGGTCAACCACTAATCCTGGACGGTCGACCGGTTAGGATTAGCGATTGACCGGTAAACGTGTAATTTGTATAATTTGAACCCTGGGTTAACGCCCAAGTTAATAATAAAAATTTATATGATTGTTAATTATTGTATGGGCCTATTTTTGGCTAAGTGATTAGAGATAATAGGGAAGCTGCTTCCCTATAAGAGGACGCTAGGTCATTGCGGTGTTGGGTAAATGTTGTCTACCTAATTAGGGGTCAGTTATTCAACAGAGGGTGATGAATTTTTGCAAATAACGCTCACAGAAGGTTCCACAATGGATGCACAACATTGACGAAGATGCCTCATGGTGTGTGGTCTGACATAATAGGAATCCTAATATGCACAATTTCTGACGTGACGTGATACAGTTTAGGTGGAGGATCCCAACGCCTATAATAAGAGGCCAACACTACAATCAAGAGGTGGAAACGGGTGCAGGCAATGAGACACATCGATGAGTTAGCATTTTGGGTTCTTCCTCTCCAGGTATAGTGAGAAATAGAAATTTACACTGTCAACCTTTCCTTTTGGAGAGATGTACTTCAAATGCATTAAAATACAGAAACCCCTAAGTATAATCCAAAGTATTGGTCATTATGTTTATTGGATTAAAATGGCAAGGCTTCATTCCATAGGGAGTTGTCTCAACCATGGAATAATCGAAATGAAGTGATAAGAGGTTGTGTTTGATAAAAAGGTCACGTTTATGGGAGAACATTAAGAGATGGTAAAGTTTTGGAAGCTCAAACCAGAAAAAGTATCCTAGATAATATTATATTCAAGATTTTGCAAGGGATAGTTAATTCAATGAATTGAATCTCCGTCAAGAAAATGATATTGTTATTTGCACGCATTAGCAATGCGAAGGAAAATTTCATAGAAAACTAGATCGAGGAATTTTTGATAAGATTTGGAAGAAGGGATAAAAAGGATTCTCCTCAATCATCCCTCGGATTGGAAGAAGACTATTTACTTATGGAAAAGGTTGGAAGACTAACTTGGAATACATAGTTGTATGCATAGCAGTCACACGTGAACAAAGTACCACTTAGGTGACTGTTACAAATGCTAGAGTGGTTCTAAGTTATGACTTCAATTAATTTTAGGACTTTTCTTATTAAGGTTGAATGGGAAGATAGACCAAACTTTCACTTGTAGAAATTAGGATGGATCTCTATAGAGTTTAAACATGATACCAAGGTACCATGATTTTTGAAGGATTGAAGAAACCATTCAGAAGTAAAATGAGATGACTTAAGTTAAATCGAATTGGAAAAGAAGTTTTGTTACTTTCAACCGGTTAAGAAATCACAAGTTTAGATATCCTTGGGTGAAAATGGAGAAGCAACAAAAAGGCATAAGTAGAAATTACTAAGGAGAGTACACCATCCACTTTCGTGTGTCTTATCTTACCATATAGAAGATTGAAGTGATTGAATATACCATTGGATGATTTAATGCAGTATATACCATGAGTTAGTGGAATAGGGATCTTAAGGCTAGATTAACACTAGAGGGGGAGTGAATAGTGTTTAATGAATTATATGAATATAATTCAAATTATTTAAGATTTTACTTGAAATGATGGAATTAACAATCGCAGAAATAATCATAGAATCAAAGTACATATAAAAGTAAATGTAGTAAAGGAAAAAAGGAAAGAACACACAAGGATTTCATACTAGTTCGGAGTTACCCTACATCTAGTCCCGTACAATTCCTTGTATGGATTTCTTTCAACTAGTAAATGCAAATACAGCTCGATTTCAAGGCTACTGGACACACCTTCTAGAATCCGAACCTCTAGGTAAAGTCACTTGATTTTCGGGAAACAAGCGCACCCACTAGATTAACGGGCTGCTAGGCACACCCAATTGGTTTTAACAGGCTACAATCACACATACTTGGATTTCAATGATACCAAGCTACCATAGTGTAACGACCCCGGATTTTAATTAAATTTAAATTGATAATTAAATGAATTTTTGAATAAAAATTGTAAAATTAATTATAAATGGAAGCGAGTTTCCCCGATTCAAATCGAAAATATATTAAGTCATATGGATTTGAAAATTTGTATATATGTGAATATATATGTATATATATGTATATATTGGATTTGAAATAAAATCATAAATAAATGGTTTAAAAAAATAAAGAAACAAATTTTAAATGATTTAAGTATGTACACTTGAAAAATATAACAATATATCTACATACAAATCTATGTACAAACCTCATGAAACAAACAAATAAACAAACTGTACATCCATAATTAAATAGTATAGGCTGTAAACAAAGTGCATATGAACAAGAAGTTCAAATATGTATACAAGATACCTCTAGTACACAACATATTTACATCAGCCGATTCAAGCAAGTAAAGGCAAAATGAATTGAAAAAGTAAATACATTAACGAATTCTAATAACATAATAAATATAGAATTTCATTTATAACACAAAATAATACAAATAATATACATTCAACTATATAAAGATAAGTATAAACAAATATAAAAGATATAAACATGTAGACCTGAAAGTAAACAAGCTTCAGTTCAAAACTAAACAAAATTTAATCAAAACAAAGTATAAAGCAAAGTAAGAAGACATCAATTATATACATCCATGTAAAAGCAAGCACAAATAAAATATGTCAGCCAAGACAAACAATGCAGGCAAGAACATAAACAAAGTACAAAATAAAATATCTTTGTACAAATAAACAAGTATAGAGACATAAAGGACTCATGCATTAAATGTTAGAAAAATTTTAGTCAATTCAAATTTGTATAAAATGTTTTCAGCCGCCAAAGAGCTAAGAAAATTTGCATAAATTATGAAACAAGGAAAATATCTCTGTCCTGTTTTGTACAACCATCTCAGCTTAAACAAAATAATACATCAACCTGTAAGCTTCTTTCCATATATCAACTTCTTAATTTTTCTTGGTTCGTCCATCACAACTAAGTAACTTCTGAAGTAAGGTTCAAACATAAACAAACAAATTCAATTTAAAACAACAATACCATCAACTAAAACCAGAGATCAAAGGAAAAGGAAGCTTCAGCTAGAAGTTCAAACCTGTTTCAAAATAAAAGAGCTCTGTTCTTCTTCCTAAAATCAAGGTGAGTAAACATAATTTTCAAAGACTTTAAGTTGATTAAAAACAGTTTCAAGATTCTTTGATGACCTGGTTGTATATGCTTCAGTTGCATATGATTCTTTGATGCTCTGTGTTTCTCTGTAATTGGTACAGGGGGTATATTTGTTTTCAAACCTTAAGTCTATTTGTTGCTAAGTTAAATTCTTCAATAGAACAAGAGATTTAAACTTTAATTAGGATTGTTAAAATTTGTTTTAAAAACATAATGGTGGATTGTACTCTAGAAACAAGTTCTACAGGCAAACAAGAATTACTTAGGATAAATTTGATTTCTGTAAAATACTAATTCAAATTTATAGCTTGAATCCTTATTGAAAGGTAAGATTTTTAAAACAAAAACTGTAATTTTTCATTGAGTATATCAACAGTAACCTATAGAAGAACTAAAAATACATTTTTATCAATCTCTGTTAGTTCAACAAATTTTAACTGTTGAAATTTGTTGAGGAGTTAGTATGACAATTTTCGAATCTAGGAAAAATATTGAAAAAAAATTTCTAATGCAAGGATTTTGGGGACGAGAATGAATTAGGGTTCGAATATTGCTTTCGGGTCGTTGAGGTTTGTGAAGCCACCGCGATTTGCCTAGGCGATCGAGTTGCTCGGGGTGCTGGGTGAAGGTGGACGTGGGGTTGACAAGGTCGAGGCCGGAGTTGCTGACTGGCCGATGGTCGGAGCTTGGAGAACGTCGCTTTGCCAGGTTTTGAGGTGATGAAGCTTTCGAGTTTTCCAGGTTTGCGCGCGTGTTTTCAGGTTTGGATTTGTGAGGCTCGATTTCAATTTCGAGTTGTAGACAAAGTTTGGGTGACTGAATTTGGATATGGGGATAATTATCGACTTGCTAGGATCATCGCTGATGATTGGAGGTGGATTTGTCATGGGTACATGTGCACGGAGCACATGTTGATATCTGGAGAGTTGGTTTGCGGCAGAGAGGTTGGGCTCGAAGTTTCCTCGAAGTAGTTGGGTAGTTTACTCGAAGTGGATGCGTATTGGACTCGAAGCAAATTCGAGCAATCTCGGATCTGGGTTGTTCCAGTTTCAACCTGACCTGTTTTGCTGTTTTGAAATTTTAAATTAAATTTCTACTTACAAATCCAGGTTTTAAAACTGAGTTTAAAGTAAAATGTAAATAAAGATTCAAGTTTGAATTGATTTTGGGTTTTGAAACTCTCAAGTGGTTCAAGTAAAATTAAAAGATGATTTATTTAAAGTAATTGAAAGGATAGTTACTTTATAAAGGTAATTAATTTGGGTAATTAAAAGATAAAAGGTGTTGTCTTTTAATTAAATTAAGTAATTTATGATTGGTTAATACAAGTAATTAGGGGTAATTACTTCTTATAATTAATTAAGGATAATTAATTTGTGTGATTTATTAAGATTAATTAATGTAAGTAATTAAGGTAACTAATTACTTAAAGATAATTTCTTAATGAAAGTAATTAAGGTTAATTAATTAATGATTTAAGTTTGATTAACCAAGTAATTAAATAATAATTAATTAAAGGATAATTTATTATGTGATTAATTAATTAAGGTAATTAATTAAGAAATAATTAATCTATGAAGGTGATTAAGATTTAATTAATTAATTAATAATTAGGGATGAATTAATTTAAATTAAGGATAATTAATCATTAATTAAAGGAAAATCTATAATTATTTAATTATGTGATAGATTGATTATAATCACACTATTAATTCATCAAATCGTTAGATGATTGATTATTATTGAAATGCCTTGAGCAGTCTGATATCCCTGTTTGTGATTGTGATGCTTTGTGATGTGAATTACTTTGTGTTGAGCTGTGATTTCTATTTCTGTGATATATTACTATGTGAATATGAAACCCTTGGCCCGTAAAACGGCACTTGAACTTCGATGCGACAGGGAGTTGGATTCCAGTTAGTTATCCGAAACCCACATTGAATTGTAATAGTGGATCTTTGTGACTGATAAATTTATTTTATCTATGAATCTGTGAATGAAGATAAGCGTTATCGATTATACCGCTTATCGATATATCTGTGATGGTTGATGTTGCACTATTGTGTGAAAACCCTGGACCACACTCTTACACACACAAATATGGATTTCACATGGAAATCGGTTAAGTCACAGATGATTAAAATTTGATGTTTTTGAAATTGAAACTTTAATTTCAGTTGATTTTGAAATTGGAAATTTGGGTTTAAAGTGAAAAGCTTTTGAAATGGGATTTCAAAGATAAAAGTTATTTTGAATAACTTAATCGAGTTTCGAAAATTTAAATAATTTGATGTAAATTTGAATTCAAGTTTGAAATTGAATTCTATGATTTGAAACTAGGGATTAAAGATGTTGTACAAGTTATATATGGGTTAAACCATTTTAAAGGTACTGATTTAGGAATTTGAATTTAATTCAAGGGTTTTAACTCGTGTAAATATAACTGGATTTTTCTGAAATGAAACTATTTGTTTTCAAATAGTAAAAGCTTTCATATAAGTAATGAACTTCCAATTTGTGTTGAAAGAATTTCAAGTTTGAAATAGAATTGAAATGTTTTGAAATTTATGAAATGAGTCTTTGATTCAAAGACTGAACGAGTTAATCCAACTTGAAATGGAATTGTTTTGAAAGCTATAAGTTAAATCTTGACTTAAAGATTTAACGAGTTAATTCTAAAATGGAAATTATTTTGAAATCCATGAATGAATCTTTGTGAACGGGGTGAACTTTGTGAATTGAATCTTTTTGTTTAAAAGATTAAAAGTGTGGAAATTGTTTAAACCATTGAAGGTTTTTGAAATGAATCTTTTTGTTTAAAAGATTGGAAATGGTAATTTGTTTTACCATTCGAATGAAAAGTTTTTGACTTTAAGCTGTGATTTAACTGAGACCCCAGTATCCATATGATTTTTAATTGCGCTCGTTATTCGGGTTAGCCGGGAAAGGACCTTTGTGTCATATAACCCATTCCGAATAATGATACGACGTATATGGATAGCATTTGAAGATCGGTGGTGAAGACCGGGTATTTGCGAGAATGATAGGATGACCTATCGATTGTCTCTACACTGAGTCACGCCGGTATAGAGATTTCCTAAGTGATGTGAAATCCGATCGGGATTGTGAATACCCGGATTTCAAGGGCTTCTTCGGAAGTGCCTTCGGTTCTGTTCGAACCCGGAACAGACTTGTATGGATGTGTGTCTGACATTATACTTTGAGATGTAAAGCTGGTTTCTATCAAATACATTTCTGTTGGTGGCGGAGAATTTATTTTCTTAGCTTAACACCCTTCTCTGAGACGTACGAGCTTAGAGGTTATGTAGTTGATGGTTACTAGTGATACATTCCCAATTTGGTAATGTGGCATACGAAGTGCTGCTGATCATTTGATTGATCAAAGCGTTGCTTTGTGAAAAAGCATGGCTTTGTGAAAAAGCGTGGCTTTGTGAAAAAGCGTAGTTTTGTGGACGAGACTTCGTCGAGCCTCACAACCCGGTAATGGTCGAAACAGGAATGTTGCGGCAAAGGTTTGTTGGGGTAGCACCCCTAGGGTATGTCATTTCCTTCTAGATAAAAGGTGATATCATGGTATGGAGCCCAGATATTTTACCTATGTTGATGCTGCACAAATATTATACTTTGTGGTTGTTGCTTTATGATCGAGACGTCTCGGATAAAGGTCGGTGACGACCGGGGGATGACATGACTCGTGTGTTAGTTACCTAGTTACAGCTTGATTAAAGCGTGAGGTAGCGTCAGCCTTGTGTTTGCAGAGATCCGGTTAGGTTCTCGGGTCGTCTTTCCAGAGGCGTTTCCATTTCGGTGTAAGGAAGTTCCTTTGCCTGATCGTTTGTTGGAAATCCAAAGAAGCAATACGTACCCTGTACGGTTTTTAGTTGTATAACCTACCATGGAATGTGGCGGTAACCTGTTATTGAACATGGTAGCTATAGTAGGCATACGATGAAATGTTGTATGCTGGCTAAGATTAATATTATATTTTCGAAAGGATTTTCACACTATGCACTAGTAATAATATCAAAAGAGTTTTCCCTTTGCGTAGTAAGTATGTTTGACTATCATAAGGAGAAATCTCCTCCAATTCTACGATTGCATTGTGTGTGTGGCAGGAGGTCTTATGGTTGTTTCATTTTCCAAAAGCATTGCGGATTTCAATGTTAAACTTCTTTTGTTGCTTGTTTAAAGATAAACTGTTTTTGTTGCTCACACCAGTCCCATGACTGATCCGGAGTTTATTGTTCCCTTTCTAAACTCTGGGTGCCCACTATTTTCCACACGGGCAGTCTATAGTTGGGTTTCTCAGATATTCAGGTTAGTAGATTATCTGGAGCTGGTTCAGTTCTTGGAGTTCAGGACTGCACTTGCTTCTCTTTGTGGTTCGAGCTTGATATTGGAGTCATTGGATTCATTCTTTTTTGAAGATCATTTGGAGTTATCACTTCTGTTATTTCTGCAGTATCATTATTTATCTCTGATATTGTTGTATCATATTGATATCATTGTTGTATATCATTTTGGATATTGTATTCATTGGAGTTGTATATGATATCATTGTTTTCTTTCTTCCGCTTTGTTGTTATACTTAATGGTGTTATAAGCTCCGGTGAACCAGTTTCAGCATTTGAGTCTACGACATTTCGAGTACAAGTGAAGTACGGGTGCCGATTTTCGAAGGCCGATTTTTGGATCATTACATTTGGTATCAGAGCTAAGGTTGAACTTTAGCTCAGGAGTATAACACATTAAGTTGCTCATTAGAGATAGGGTGAAGTATACCCTAGAATGAGTAATCTCTAAGATATCTGTCCATACGCCTCAGTAAATTCTCTTGCTATCCACTGATAGTAAGTATGAGTGAAAGAAGAGGATGAGATAGGGGACAGGGGAATACGATTATAAATGGTCAATACCCTGTAACAACGAGGAAACAATCTTTTCTCTATCAATCTCTTTTGTTCAGCATCTCTTCTTAATTCTTCGATAGTTCCTGGTAGATCCAGGAAAAAGAAATTCGATATATTTGTATGGGACATAAACTCCAAATGGGTCAGAATTGTTTGTTTGGATGTATTGGTTGCTTTGTTTGCTATGGTTGATAGGTATATTTTAGTTTCTAAACTGAAAGTTTTGAAATTGTATCTATATATCTATCTATTCTTTGGGTCCCGATATATTCTACGAATGGTTAGTTATCCTTTTGAACTAACCGATGCCTCTGCATACTTCGTAGATCTGGATAACCTGAGTATTTTGTGAAGTGTTAAACAGATTCGTTCTTGTATCTATTCTTGGTATTCTGATTTGGTAAGCCAAATGCAGAATAGATGTTCAGTTTGATTTGATGAAATATTCTTCATCTATCTGTGTGTCTCCTTTGCAAATTTCGAGGATGAAATTCTTTTAAGGGGGGAAGTCTGTAACGACCCCGGATTTTAATTAAATTTAAATTGATAATTAAATGAATTTTTGAATAAAAATTGTAAAATTAATTATAAATGGAAGCGAGTTTCCCCGATTCAAATCGAAAATATATTAAGTCATATGGATTTGAAAATTTGTATATATGTGAATATATATGTATATATTGGATTTGAAATAAAATCTCAAATAAAAGGTTTAAAAAAATAAAGAAACAAATTTTAAATGATTTAAGTATGTACACTTGAAAAATATAACAATATATCTACATACAAATCTATGTACAAACCTCATGAAACAAACAAATAAACAAACTGTACATCCATAATTAAATAGTATAGGCTGTAAACAAAGTGCATATGAACAAGAAGTTCAAATATGTATACAAGATACCTCTAGTACACAACATATTTACATCAGCCGATTCAAGCAAGTAAAGGCAAGAAGAATTAAAAAAGTAAATACATTAACAAATTCTAATAACATAATAAATATAGAATTTCATTTATAACACAAAATAATACAAATAATATACATTCAACTATATAAAGATAAGTATAAACAAATATAAAAGATATAAACATGTAGACCTGAAAGTAAACAAGCTTCAGTTCAAAACTAAACAAAATTTAATCAAAACAAAGTATAAAGCAAAGTAACAAGACAACAATTATATACATCCATGTACAAGAAAAGCAAGCACAAATAAAATATGTCAGCTGAGACAAACAATGCAGGCAAGAACATAAACAAAGTACAAAATAAAATATCTTTGTACAAATAAACAAGTATAGAGACATAAAGGACTCATGCATTAAATGTTAGCAAAATTTTAGTCAATTCGAATTTGTATAAAATGTTTTCAGCCGCCAAAGAGCTAAGAAAATCTGCATAAATTATGAAACAAGGAAAATATCCCTGTCCTGTTTTGTACAACCATCTCAGCTTAAACAAAATAATACATCAACCTGTAAGCTTCTTTCCATATATCAACTTCTTAATTTTTCTTGGTTCGTCCATCACAACTAAGTAACTTCTGAAGTAAGGTTCAAACATAAACAAACAAATTCAATTTAAAACAACAATACCATCAACTAAAACCAGAGATCAAAGGAAAAGGAAGCTTCAGCTAAAAGTTCAAACCTGTTTCAAAATAAAAGAGCTCTGTTCTTCTTCCTAAAATCAAGGTGAGTAAACATAATTTTCAAAGACTTTAAGTCGATTAAAAACCATTTCAAGATTCTTTGATGACCTGGTTGTATATGCTTCAGTTGCATATGATTCTTTGATGCTCTGTGTTTCTTTGTAATTGGTACAGGGGGTATATTTGTTTTCAAACCTTAAGTCTATTTGTTGCTAAGTTAAATTCTTCAATAGAACAAGAGATTTAAACTTTAATTAGGATTGTTAAAATTTGTTTTAAAAACATAATGGTGGATTGTACTCTGGAAACAAGTTCTACAGGCAAACTAGAATTACTTAGGATAAATTTGATTTCTGTAAAATACTAATTCAAATTTATAGCTTGAATCCTTATTGAAAGGTAAGATTTTTAAAATAATAACTGTAATTTTTCATTGAGTATATCAACACTATAGATGAACTAAAAATACATTTTATCAATCTCTGTTAGTTCAACAAATTTTAACTGTTGAAATTTGTTGAGGAGTTATTATGACAATTTTCGAATCTAGGAAAAATATTGAAATTTTTTTTTCTAATGCAAGGATTTTGGGGACGAGAACGAATTAGGGTTCGAATATTGCTTTCGGGTCGTTGAGGTTTGTGAAGCCACCGCGATTTTCCTAGGTGATCGAGTTGCTCGGGGTGCTGGGTGAAGGTGGACGTGGGGTTGACAAGGTCGAGGCCGGAGTTGCTGACTGGCCGATGGTCGGAGCTTGGAGAACGTCGCGTTGCCAGGTTTTGAGGTGATGAAGCTTACGAGTTTTCCAGGTTTGCGCGCGTGTTTTCAGGTTTGGATTTGTGAGGCTCGATTTTAATTTCGAGTTGTAGACAAAGTTTGGGTGATTGAATTTGGATATGGGGATGATTATCGACTTGCTAGGATCATCGCTGATGATCGGAGGTGGATGTGTCGTGGGTACATGTGCACGGAGCACATGTTGATATCTGGAGAGTTGGTTTGCGGCAGAGAGGTTTGGCTCGAAGTTTCCTCGAAGTAGTTGGGTAGTTTACTCGAAGTGGATGCGTATTGGACTCGAAGCAAATTCGAGCAATCTCGGATCAGGGTTGTTCCAGTTTCAACCTGACCTGTTTTGCTGTTTTGAAATTTTAAATTAAATTTCTACTTACAAATCCAGGTTTTAAAACTGAGTTTAAAGTAAAATGTAAATAAAGATTCAAGTTTGAATTGATTTTGGGTTTTGAAACTCTCAAGTGGTTCAAGTAAAATTAAAAGATGATTTATTTAAAGTAATTGAAAGGATAGTTACTTTATAAAGGTAATTAATTTGGGTAATTAGAAGATAAAAGGGGTTGTCTTTTAATTAAATTAAGTAATTTATGATTGGTTAATACAAGTAATTAGGGGTAATTACTTCTTATAATTAATTAAGGATAATTAATTTGTGTGATTTATTAAGATTAATTAATGTAAGTAATTAAGGTAACTAATTACTTAAAGATAATTTCTTAATGAAAGTAATTAAGGTTAATTAATTAATGATTTAAGTTTGATTAACCAAGTAATTAAAGAGTAATTAATTAAAGGATAATTTATTATGTGATTAAATAATTAAGGTAATTAATTAAGAAATAATTAATCTATGAAGGTGATTAAGATTTAATTAATTAATTAATAATTAGGGATGAATTAATTTAAATTAAGGATAATTAATCATTAATTAAAGGAAAATCTATAATTATTTAATTATGTGATAGATTGATTATAATCACACTATTAATTCATCAAATCGTTAGATGATTGATTATTATAGAAATGCCTTGAGTAGTCTGATATCCCTGTTTGTGATTGTAATGCTTTGTGATGTGAATTACTTTGTGTTGAGCTGTGATTTATATTTTTGTGATATATTACTATGTGAATATGAAACCCTTGGCCCGTAAAACGGCACTTGAACTTCGATGCGACAGGGAGTCGGATTCCAGTTAGTTATCCGAAACCCACATCGAATTGTAATAGTGGATCTTTGTGACTGATAAATTTATTTTATCTATGAATCTGTGAATGAAGATAAGCGTTATCGATTATACCGCTTATCGATATATCTGTGATGATTGATGTTGCACTATTATGTGAAAATCCTGGACCACACTCTTACACACACAAATATGGATTTCACGTGGAAATCGGTTAAGTCATAGATGATTAAAATTTGATGTTTTTGAAATTGAAACTTTAATTTCAATTGATTTTGAAATTGGAAATTTGGGTTTAAAGTGAAAAGCTTTTGAAATGGGATTTCAAAGATAAAAGTTATTTTGAATAACTTAATCGAGTTTCGAAAATTTAAATAATTTGATGTAAAATTGAATTCAAGTTTGAAATTGAATTCTATGATTTGAAACTAGGGATTAAAGATGTTGTACAAGTTATATATGGGTTAAACCATTTTAAAGGTATTGATTTGGGAATTTGAATTTAATTCAAGGGTTTTAACTCGTGTAAATATAACTGGATTTTTCTGAAATGAAACTATTTGTTTTCAAATAGTAAAAGCTTTCACATAAGTAATGAACTTCCAATTTGTGTTGAAAGAATTTCAAGTTTGAAATAGAATTGAAATGTTTTGAAATTTATGAAATGAGTCTTTGATTCAAAGACCGAACGAGTTAATCTAACTTGAAATGGAATTGTTTTGAAAGCTATAAGTTAAATCTTGACTTAAAGATTTAACGAGTTAATTCAATTAAAATGGAAATTGTTTTGAAATCCATGAATGAATCTTTGTGAACGGGGTGAACTTTGTGAATTGAATCTTTTTGTTTAAAAGATTAAAAGTGTGGAAATTGTTTAAACCATTGAAGGTTTTTGAAATGAATCTTTTTGTTTAAAAGATTGGAAATGGTAATTTGTTTTACCATCCGAATGAAAAGTTTTTGACTTTAAGCTGTGATTTAACTGAGACCCCAGTATCCATATGATTTTTAATTGCGCTCGTTATTTGGGTTAGCCGGGAAAGGACCTTTGTGTCATATAACCCATTCCGAATAATGATACGACGTATATGGATAGCATTTGAAGACTGGTGGTGAAGACCGGGTATTTGCGAGAACGATAGGATGACCTATCGATTGTCTCTACACTCAATCGCACCGGTATAGAGATTTCCTAAGTGATGGGAAATTCAATCGAGATTGTGAATACCCGGATTTCAAGGGCTTCTTCGGAAGTGCCTTCGATTCTGTTCGAACCCGGAACAGACTTGTATGGATGTGTGTCTGACATTACACTTTAAGATGTAAAGCTGGTTTCTATCAAATACATTTCTGTTGGTGGTGGAGAATTTATTCTCTTAGCTTAACACCCTTCTCTGAGACGTACGAGCTTAGAGGTTATGTAGTTGATGGTTACTAGTGATACATTCCCTATTTGGTAATTTTGCATACGAAGTGTTGCTGATCATTTGATTGATCAAAGCGTTGCTTTGTGAAAAAGCGTGGCTTTGTGAAAAAGCGTAGTTTTGTGGACGAGACTTCGTCGAGCCTCACAACCCGGTAATGGTCGAAACAAGAATGTTGCGGCAATGGTTTGTAGGGGTAGCGCCCCTAGGGTATATCATTTCCTTCTGGATAAAAGGTGATATCATGGTATGGAGCCCAGATATTTTACCTATGTTGATGTTGCACAGTTATTATACTTTGTGGTTGTTGCTTTATGATCAAGACGTCTCGGATAAAGGTCGGTACCGACCGGGGGATGACATGACTCATGTGTTAGTTACCTAGTTATAGCTTGGTTAAAGCATGAGGTAGCGTCAGCCTTGTGTTTGCAGAGATCCGGTTAGGTTCTCGGGGCGTCTTTCCAGAGGCGTTTCCATTTCGGTGTAAGGAAGTTCCTTTGCCTAATCATTTGTTGGAAATCCAAAGAAGCAATACGAACCCTGTACGGTTTTTAGTTGTATAACCTGCCCTGGAATGTGGCGGTAACCTGTTATTGAACATGGTAGCTATAATAGGCATACGATGAAATGTTGTATGCTGGCTAAGATTAATATTATATTTTCTAAAGGATTTTCACACTATGCACTAGTAATAATATCAAAAGAGTTTTCCCTTTGCATAGTAAGCATGTTTGACTATCATAAGAAGAAATCTCCTCCAATTCTGCGATTGCATTATGTGTGTGGCAGGAGGTCTTATGGTAGTTTCATTTTCCAAAAGCATTGCGGATTTCAATGTTAAACTTCTTTTGTTGCTTGTTTAAAGATAAACTGTTTTTGTTGCTCACACCAGTCTCATGACTGATCCGGAGTTTATTGTTCCCTTTCTAAACTCTGGGTGCCCACTATTTTCCACACGGGCAGTCTAGAGTTGATTTTCTCAGATATTCAGGTTAGTAGATTATCTGGAGCTGGTTCAGTTCTTGGAGTTCAGGACTGCACTTGCTTCTCTTTGTGGTTCGAGCTTGATATTGGAGTCATTGGATTCATTCTCTTTTGAAGATCATTTGGAGTTATCACTTCTGTTATTTCCGCTGTATCATTATTTATCTCTGATATTGTTGTATCATATTGATATCATTGTTGTATATCATTTTGGATATTGTATTCATTGGAGTTGTATATGATATCATTGTTTTCTTTCTTCCGCTGTGTTGTTATACTTAATGGTTTTATAAGCTTCGGTGAACCATATTCGACATTTGAATCTACGGCATTTCGAGTACAAGTGAAGTACGGGTGCCGATTTTCGAAGGCCGATTTTTGGATCATTACACATAGAGTATAAGAGTATAATTTGATAGAGTTTACAGACTCAGATCTTCGATCTTGATTACAATTGATCCTGTAACTCTTGAATAGCACTTTAATCTTGAGAGAGATGAGAGAAATCAAAGAGTATATAAAGAGAATAATTTGAATAATGATTGAATTTGATTCTGTTGAATTTGGGTAGTGTTTTGATAGAAATTGATTTATAAATCAAGAGAGTGAAAAGAGGATAGAAAAATAAAAAGTAGTTAATGAAAATTCGTTTGGAAGTCTAGTATATATAAGGAAACAACGGTCATGTCTATTCACGAAGAGATACGATGAAAAGACACTTTCTTTCAAAATTTGAATTTTGAAATTTACGACTAGTACGTCGACATATAAGAAATGGATATGTCGACATATCCTTCACAAAATTGAAAAACACTTATAAAAATTATTTTGAAAATCCGTTGCTTTGTAAGATAATTTGATACTTTGTAGAATCATTTAAATATAGTTTATACAAATTTTAATCAAAATATAACTTAATAAAAATTAATAAAATAATTTTGAAAGATTTAATAAGAATATTAAATATAATTTATACAAAATCAATGTAATTATAAATTATTAAAGTATAAACAAAAATTCAGTATATATATAAACTTAAAAGTAAAAAAATAATATCTATACAATTATAAGAGATTTTAAAATTATTTTGGGAAATATTTTGAAAAGATTATTTTAAAAATATAATTTTTGAAAAATAATTTAAATAAAAATTAGGGAAGATAAGAAGGATCAGGAAAGTGCTATCAAGGTTTTACATTAATTCTACGACTCTAAAACTTATGTGGAACATCTTGAACTCTTCAATACTCATGAGTCTTTGTTCTTGAACTCTTGAAACTTTATATCAGCATCTTGAATCTACTTTTGATATCAACATCTTGATGTTGTACAGTATTCTTAATTAATACCTATGTAATATCCTGCACTATATACTATACATACATACATACATACATACATACATACATACATTCATATATATATATATATATATATATATATATATATATATATCTTGATACTACGTATCAATATTTTATATAATGTCCTATTGTTGTTATCGTCAAAACCAATACTTAAGGTACTAACACATATATGCATTGAGGACTACATAGAGCTACAGTTTCGTGAAGGCATACTTATGCTCAAGTATTTATAGCACGTGCAAGTCGACACCATTTGAGTTGGTTGCAAGGATTTTTAGGGGTCACCGATGCACATACATTTGGATTGAAAATTTATGTCAGTGGTGAAAATTGATAAGGGCAGTCGCAATTTGATTCCTAAAAGGACAGGGACTGCATGAGATAGACAAAAAAGCATGAATCAATAGGAGACACATAGGGTAGTCCATGGAGCTGAGTCCACAGTAGTCTAAGGAGCTAAGTCCTCTACAGTCCATGGAGCTGTAACGACCTGAAATTTTTAACCATTCACATCCATACATGTCGGATTTGAATTGCTCAAAATATCAGATTGTTAATTTAAATTTGGCAAAACTCAGCATATACAGTAAATAAACAAATCACAGAATCACAGACACAGAGTAATAAACGATAAGCAGCGGAAATAAAAGAATAGTAGTTCATGAAGCTACTATAAATATATAACAGAGTTAAACAAGATACAATAGAAGTCTCGAATACATAGATGTCTCAATACAATAGTCAAATACAAGATCTGAATACATCATTGGAATCAACTGAATAACTGATAGCAGAATCGATAGATAGCTGGGTCTCCAAGCGAAGCTCCAACTCCAAAGGTGAGTCTCAAATGTTGTATCACTCGGTCCGACCCGAGCGTAAAGCAAAAAACAAAACACTCGAGTCAGGATTAACATTCTTATATAAATAAATCCAACTCAAGTGAAATATCAACTGAAATACAAGTAACTTAATGGATGTTTGGGATAACCATCCTCTAAGGATCCGTTAAACTATCTACTATGTAGTAATATTCGCTATTATAATAATGTCTAATCATAAAATAAACATACTTTTAAATAGCGTTAAGGCTTTACATTTTCCACCTTAACACGTAAAATGCCAATAGTCTACACAGTACATGCATACCTCGAAAGGCTATGAGAAGATACTCCATAGGTACGACACAAATAGAAACTCGTAGTAAATCTCGATATGGTAGGTGACACGGCACAACTAGGCAATGCCAGGATAGATATACCAATTACGCATCCGGTCTGGTGGTGACGCATAGCAGCCACTACCGCCCACCTCGAACAACACTCCCAAATCAAGGGTGCACACCATCAATCACTAGTAACAGAATGGTATCGAAGATGTGTGTCCGGTCAGAGGTGCTACCTCATTGGTCCGTCAATCGCTCCTGTTTTAGCCACCTTATGCCAACTCATGGGAGTTTGGTCCACGTATATACCTTAGGATCGTTGCCTCCATCCTACTTCATTCTAAAAACTCCACTGCGTACATAGTTGTCAAAGTGGTTTTCGGTATCGACAAAGAGTATGCCCATATCCGATCCCGGTCTCTTTAACAACCAAACGTTATTATAACACCGTGGTCATTTCAAAATAATTTATACTTCAAAACAAAAATATCATTTCCATTTTTAAACCATATCAAAACGATATCATTTCAATTAAATATATCATTTCTAAAATCATATCACTTTCCAAAGTTATAACGCTTTCGAAATCATAGGTCTTTTAAAATCAAACACTTTGGAAATCAAAACCATGAAATTTATAACGTTTGAAATCATAACATTTTGGAATCCTTAACACTTTCCTCTTAACAATTTAGATATTAAAATTAGTGTATATAATAAAATAGTTTATAAAATAAACATAGTTTATATAAAATAGTTATAAGTTCAAAATAGTTTAAAATAAACAGTTTATATTAAAATAATTAGTATATTTAAAATAGTTTATAAAATAATATAAAATAGCTTTAAATATAATTTAAATCCTTTATAAAATAAAATAGTTTCCACTAATTCATAAATCAATTCAAATCAACTCGAATTCCAAAATTCACATTTAATTAAATCTCAATTCTTAAATTTCAACTCAATTTAATTTCTCAATAAATCATTTCAAATTATATCGATTTCAAATACAAATTTGAACCACAAAATAAACCATTTAATTTCAATATATTTCAAAGTTTTACATATTCCACATTTCCAAAACTAAATTTGATAATTTCATTCTATATATCAAATTCACTTGACTATTATTTAGTTTTGAAATATTTACTTAATCATTTCAATATCATTTAAATAAATCTCGATTTATAAATTTAAATAAACAAAATATCCCATTTAAATTTATATAAGCTTGAAACATTCGTTTAAGTCACTTATAATTAAATTCAAGTTATAGAACATATCTTTAAAATTTCAAATTTAAAAAATTTCAAATCAAACTTATTTAAGTATAATTTCAAATCAATTTCAAATTTATCTTTCAGCCTGAAACATTATAAACTCTATATTTGAAAATATAAATTTTACATAAATATTAAACATATTTTATATTGATTAAATTAACTTTATTAAATCAACTTTATTAAATCAAATTTTATTAAATCTTTAAAATCAGTATTCAATAAAACCATATATTTCTTTCAAAACCATAGAAATCATTTTTCAAAATATTTATATATAGACCAACGGTGTTTGTATAAAATTTTCTATCCTATGGTCAAGTGATACAAATATTTATCATTTTAATCCGCAATTTAAATATATATACGGGTATATATCATTTCAACCCGCAATCCCAAATTCAATTCAAATGAAAATCGCTTGGGTTTATCATTTCAACCCATAATGATTTTCTCCTATTCTAAAGTCCGTTCGAGTATGTATCATTTCAACCCATAGTGAATTCTATACTAACAGGGAACTTGCAGAGTGATAATAGATATGATAATGATAACATAACTGGCATATATCATAATTATAAATAACAGGTAATGGTGTCAGATGTCACAGGTGAACAGATACAGATAACAACATATATATAGCAATGTAAATAACTAATAACAGCATATTTCAATTGTCGTTTCAATTGAAATCAAATTTAATTAATATAAGAACGTTAATCGTGGGTTATTGCTCACCTTTCGAGGCTAGAGAGAAGATAGATACCACAACAAGCTACGATTTGAATCGTGAAATTGACTAATCCAAATGTCGATTTCCAAAGCAAAGCAAGATAGGTACGAATTCGATGAATAGAGCAGATAAATGGGAAATCAAGGACCCGAGATCAGATCGATATGACTGAAACAAAAGTATATTATATTATTATTACTATTATTGTTATTATTTCATTAACATCAATATTTAAAAATCATTATTCAAATAAAACGCATAAAATAAAACAACATATCGTATAGATAGAAACTAGTATAAAATTCACATACCTTTAAACATACATAGGTCGTCGTATTATAACTCATAGATACAAACAACGAAATATATATATAACTTACAAAAATATCTAGAAGTCAAACATGTATATAATTTCTCTTTCAACTAATATACCTACCTGTATACTTCTCGTATAAACTATACATATGAAAACTCAGCAGAAAAAATATATATACCCAACTTGTATAGCCTGCATACTATGAGAGTGCAAATGAATCAATGTTTAAAGCTAGTATATTATATGTATAAAATATATAGCATAGATAGACTTCTCTATAATATACGTACAGAACATATAGGCTGTCACTCACATATAATTTTATACATACAACCTATTATATGTTACAGCTATAAACATATATTTAAAACCGAACATCAGATATAAAACTAGTCTGACTTGCACACTTTAGATACTTTATTATATATACATGAAATATTATATATATATATTTTTTCTCTTCTTTTTAAATCGATATTTTCCAAAGAAGAACAGAGACACAACCCATATAAATATGCTTCCAAACATATATTCATCCTTTAATATAATACATACATATATGTAAAACTTGGGAATCCAGCCTATTTAAATTTATATCAAATTTTAGAACTAAATAGATCAGACTGTCCATATGTTTTGCAGCAAATATATGTATAAATCGTACAGTATACAACACATGTAACTACTTTAAATATCATATACATATATATAAATGCAGACTGTATATATATAAATGTAAACAATGTATGCAGGCTATTCAAAAAAAAATATATATTTAACAGATTATAAAAAAATATAAACACATAGCCGAGTTTACATGTACTTATACAAAACTTGTAACATCCAAAATATATAACTGCACTTATAAAACAAAAAAAAGAGACATATATATATATATAATATATATACTACTAACGTAATATATATAAAAATCTAGTATATCAGGCGACACATACTATATATATTACTACTACATATATTTGGCTGAGGAGTATAACTCAACATACACATTATATCAAAATAATCACTACTGGTTATAAGATCAACACTAACAAATATTATACAACATTATATACTATAACACAAAATACATTTACCTATTTGCCTCATCTACTACTGCATGGCAAACAAAGAGGAGGGAAGCAGTGAGATCTCGGCAAGAAAAGGAAGCTGTAGATAGAATGGCCGGAGAGACACGTGGCAAGAGGTGAAGGCGGACGCAGAGCGGTTGCTTGGTTGTTCGAGGAGGGTTCGGTGGCTGGTGATTTGCGAGGTGATGCAGTTTCGGTGATGGGGAACTTCATGCGGAGGAGCGGCGGAAGTGGGTGCTCGGTTATGGCTGTTCACGTGGAGGAAGGGGCGACAAACGGTTGCGGTAGTGGTGATGTGGAAGGCGACGATCGGATTCAGGTGGCGGGGTCGGGAAAATGAAGGGTGGAGGTACTCGGTCGGGTTGGTGGAAGATGTGAAGGAACAAGGCCATGGAACAAAGGAAAATAAAAATGGAGGAAGGAGGAACAGTTTGTAAAGATGCAAGCAAATTGAATAGACACAGGCAAATATAACCGAAATATGTATAAAATATTTCATGTGAAGTAATGTGAGCAACCGGGATAACGAATGAGAACAGGTGTAAAATGTAAAGGCACGAAACATCGATTCAGAGAATGCTAATATTAATGACTATTTATTTCAACCGTTTGAAAAAATGAATGTCATAGAATATTAAAAGCTCCAAAAAGGGTATGGATAATGTCATCCGTTTTCACGGATTTCACTACGTACCGTATTTTGAAATACAAAAATGAATATACTACGGAGATCAGCACGACGAGACGATCAAAACGGTATACAGATATCAGTGGTGCGATCATCCTATCAAAACTCGATAATCGGTACCAAAAATGCTACTAATTTGCCGAAAATAAGAGAAACGGAGCAATAGAAGTCCAAATTTGAAGAAACGAATTATGACGTCTCACTCAGAAGATGATTTACAAATTTTCTATAGAAAAATATTCAGGTTTGGAAAACATTTTATTATCATCAATTTTAACTGTTATAAATTGGAATAAAATTACACTGGAAAATAAACTTCCAAATTATCTGATGAAAATTCACCAGTTGCTATGTTTAATTAGACGTATTCCAAATATCAAATTTTTTTATTTAAAATTTCACAATATTTCAAATAATTTAAATAATAAAACCAGTAAAATTTTCGGGTCATTACACTCACCCCCACTCAAAACTTTTCGTCCCCGAAAAGGAAGGAGGTAGGAGAATAGAAACAACCAGAAAGAAATTAGATTGAAATACAAAATACAACAATTAACTCAAACCATATAAATTTTAATTTAAATTAATTTATATTCAATAATTGATTTTAAATTCAAGATATTTCCACAAGTTAATCTAATTTCAATTTATTAATTCTTTCAAAACAAATTTATTTTTCTCATCTATTATTCAATTAACTTATTATCCTATTTATATCTATTTACATCTTTATAATAAAATTTAAGTGTATAACATTTATTATAACACTCAAATCTTTCCTTATAAAGTCATTTTATATTGTTTATTATCCAATTACATTTTTAACTTCTGAATAATTTAGGTAAGTTATATTGAAAAGTAATTGAGTATTATACAAGTAAATTTTTCTCATTCAGCTTATTTCAAGTTTAATATTTATTCAAAATCTTGGCTTTATTTTA
Organism: Allium fistulosum; assembly: GCA_030737815.1. Taxonomy (NCBI): domain Eukaryota; kingdom Viridiplantae; phylum Streptophyta; class Magnoliopsida; order Asparagales; family Amaryllidaceae; genus Allium; species Allium fistulosum. The sequence continues at coordinate 876,672,102 of CM060906.1, forward strand.
TACTTGAAATCACCTTATCAAAATTTAAGTATAAAATTTCTGGTTTCAATTCAAACCATTTAGAGATAAATATATATACTATGTATATATCAAATCAAATCTATGATCATATACCAATATATATTATAAATCAATTCATACTTCGGAAATTCAAACCAAATTAATTTTCCAAACAAAAATGTAGCAAAGCTACAGAATGGTCTCTCCACTTCGAAACTCGAAAATGAATGTCGATGATGCTGCTGTCATCACCGAAATTATTTTCCAACGACAAAAGAGGAGAGTACTTGTGATATCCCGGGATTTCAGAGAATTTAAAATGAGATAATCTTTTAAATTAATTATTAAATATTGGTAAAGGTTGTTGTTTTCAAACAATTTAATATTGAGTTGTTTTTAAATATAAGTAGAAATAGATTTTTAAATAGACTTATTTTCAAATTAAATATGTGTTGTTTAAAAATATATATGTGTATTTAAAATTGACTTTAAATAGGATAATTATTGACAATTAATAGTGTGTCAGGGGAGTATGGGTTCGTGCGACTCGAAGGGATGTCGGGGATTCTGGTAAAAAGCTCGAGTACTTGCTCGTGTTCGTGAGGTTAGGAACTGGCAGTTTTAGTTTTATATAGGAATTGAGAGAAGAAGAAGATGATGGGGAGGGAACTCGAGACACTCTCGAGTAGGATGGTGGATGACTCGAAGCAAGGATCGGGAGAGAAAGATGTTAAGCCTGTTTAAAGTTTTTATAAATAACAGTTGAAATTTAAAAACGATTCCCTGTTTAAAAACTTATCTAAACCTCTTTTAAAATGTTCTTAAAATTTATTTAAGGAATATGTTTATAAAATGAATTATTTAACAGGTTTAAAAATAAAGATAAATTAAATAGTAATTAATAATGATTAATCTAAGTTAATTACTTAAGAGAAGTAATTAAAGAATTAATGAAGATCATTAAGTTGAGATAAATAATTAATTAATGTGATTAATTTTAATAATTAATTAGATTAATTAAGGACAATCAATTATGGAAATGGTTAAGTATATTTATGGAAGTAATTTGGATTTAATTACTTTTTGAAATTAATCAGGGATTAATTAAAATTAACCAAGGAGTAATTAATTTATTAAATGAAGTAATTAAAGATAGTTAATTACTGAATGTGGTTAATCAAGAGTGATTAATAAATATAGTTTGGTTAAAGATTAATTACTTAATGTAATTAATTTAAATATAATTAATAATTTAAGTAATGATTAAGGATCATTAATTAATATAATTAATGATGTAATTGAGGTTTGATTAATTAAGATTAATTAATCAATAATAAGTAATTATAAAGTAATTAATTAATGTAATTAATTTAAAGATTAATGTAATTAATTATAGTTAATTAATTAATGAAGTAATTAAAGGTTAATCACTGTATTTGATTAAGGATAATCAATTTGTAAAATTAATTAAGGATAATTACTTGAATGTAACTAAGGGGTATTAATCAAGGGTGATTAATTAAGATGATTAATGTGAGGATAATGAACTAATTGATTTGTAATCAATTGATGGTTAAGTAAGCAAGGTTTAAAATGATGAAGTAATTAATTTAATTCATTTTAAATTAATTAAAGATAAGTAATTAATTTAATTCACTTTAAATTAATTAGAGATGGAAGTAATTAATTTAATTCATTTTAAATTAATTATAAATGGTGTTATTATAGATCATTACTTATGAATGGATGTTAGTTGAATTGTATGGATTATCTGATAATGTTGATTATCTGTTATCTTCCTTTGTGAATAAAGATAATGAATTGAATTTGTTTTAACCTTTAAAACAACTTGGCTTTAAAAGATACGTTTTGGATTTCGATGAGACCGGGATCGGGTTTCCGTATACCGGATTTCCAGGTCTGGAGACCCGAATACCACATCGATCCAAATTAACGATAGGTCGTGAATCTCAAGTGAAGATAAAGATTCAGAGTGCAAGGGTTATTGTCGTTAACTCTGAGGGTGATTCCAAAACGAGTGTAACGAGATAATGCCTTCGGTTTCGTTCGAACCCGGAACGAACTTGTATGGATTGAATGCTTTCAGCACATCGTCAGGCGGACGATGAGCATTCTAAGTGATATGTTCTGATCAAAGGTAATCGTAACCTCAAGCCTCATCAACCGGGAATGGCTAAAACAGGGGAGGTGCAGCAAGGCTTCGTGGGTAGCACCCACTGAGAGCAAGATAGATCCCTGTCTAGAGGTCCCTTTTCTTTTATTCGGCTTAGTGTGTGGTTGGTCGCGCCAACTACGGGGTTATCTTGTTCGGAATTATCCAGTAAGGGATGGTTCCGGCTTTGTGTTGCAGGGGAGCGGGCGTACTCCTCGGTACGGTGATCTAGGCCACGTACTGTGACGGGCGGTACCCCAGTAGCCCTGCCATTGTATGGAATCCAAACTCCAATAAGTGCCGTACGTATTAGTTGTGCCCAACTATGTTGGAATGTGAGATGTAAGCATTTCAGCTATTTCTGTATTTTACTTGAAAACCCTAGACCCTATTATAATATAACCAGATTTCCTATCAAATGTTTTGGTTAGCGTAAGGTAAAAGCTTTTCCATGTTTATGTGTGGGAAGTCTTACGTGATACTTTTGTTTTCAAAAGTTTTCAAAGTTAAGCAATCTAACCGTTTACTCACACCAGACCCATGTCTGACCCAAGTGTTTATTTCTGTTTTATAAACTCTTGGGTACTCAAATTTTTACGAGTAGCCAAGGGATTCAGGTTTAGCTTTGACGAATATTCTGAAGGAGCAATGGAGCAGGAGGCTTCGGCGTTCGTAGATATAGTATTCCGCTGTGTTGATATCTGTGATAGTGTCTTGTCTTGTATTTGAGTTGTAATGTCTAGACAGATGTTTATAACTGTCTAGTAAGTGATGTATATGCTGTGTAACTCTGTAAATTGTTGTATACTATGTAATAGTTTATGTTATTAATATAATTTATTCGTTCCGCTGTGAGATCGTTGTTGTTGTTTCTTTCTTTCTTCTCTTCTTTTCTATTTTCTACCCCTTTCTTTCTTCATAATGATCCGACTTTCTGTGGAGAAAAAGCCGGGTCGTCACATTTGGTATCAGAGCATAGGTTGAGCGAATGCCTAAGCTTTTGGTTAAGTGAATATCAGAACACTAGGTTGAGTGAATACCTAGGTTCGGAAGGATTGTTCATTAGAAATAGGATCTGTAGCAACCTGTTTGAGTCCGAGTGTATATATATATATGAGAGCGCGTATTTGTTAGTTATATAAAATGGTTTTATATTGTGTTAATTGATCGGTTGAGTGGTATATGGATTCTGGTCAATACGAGTAGCTAACGTTATTGATAGGGATCTCTAAACACTTGAACCAGACCAACGGACACAATATTGTTTTAAAGAGGTAGATGAAATAATTTTACCCAGAAATAATTTCTATATAAAAAAAAATATCATTTTAAATACTATATATATATATTCTACCTATCTGTTGGGTTACCCGTACAGGTTTTCCAATATAGGATATAAAGGTAGATAGGGTGGTGGTGTGTGTAACACAATTACCAATAGTTGGAGTTTGAATGTTTGAGGTTGGAAGTATATGTCGAGACTGTAGACCTAATACCGTCTCGAGTGAGCTTTGCTATGGTGTAAGGATTTCATCAATCTCTGAAGGAAACCTTTTAAAGGTTCGGAGTCAATCTTTAAAGTGCGGTTGGATGAGTAGAGTTTGGATCTGTCGGATGTGCAGAAGCAAGTGATGGTAGCTTGGCAACCTCAAGGAGTAGTAGCTGCGTGAGGAGATGCAGTAACCATGGATTGTGTCCTAAGATGTTTTCTTTGGAGAAAGTTTAAGGAAGTATGTCTGCTTCGGTGTTGTGGCTGAGTTCAGCAGGGTGTTGAGTTTGGTTTGAGGTCCGAGTTCCTCAAGAAGCTTTGGATAGGAAGTTTTGGCATTCTGTGTCAGCGATGCAGCTCGGAAGTGTTTTGTGTTCCAGCAGGAAGATCTTTTGGCTTTGTAGTTTTCTAGAGGTGGAGTTCAGAAGCTGCGGAGTGGATCCATTTCTTCGATGGATTGGATAGCATAAGCTGTTCTGATTGGTTAAGAGAGAACAGTTTTCTTTGGATTTGGGCTGGGTTGATCGCAAAAGTGACTTGCGATTGCTGAGTGTTCTCTTGGGTTATCAGAAATTTTCTGGATGTCTTTAGGGAAGTTAGAAATTTGTCTACATTTGAGATTGAGTTTCCGTATCGACTTGGTTCCAGAAATGGTACCAGTGGTTCAACTTAGTGGAAGGAGGTCTCCTAGAGAAAGGATTGGGTGAAACAGCTCAGTATTTGATGGAACTTCTGAGTTTTATTTTTATGGATCTGTTGAACCATATTTCCGGAATGTGTTGTCTAGTTTATGCTCGAGTTCATCGACGGTATTCTCATCTTCTCCAGATCAGAATTGTGCAGCAGAAGCAAGGTGGCAGCTGTTCTAGAGTGGAAGCAACTGGAAGTTGCAGTGTTTGGATTAAAAGTTTCTACAAAAAAAATTTTTTTTTTATGGATCTAAAGGTCAGATTGGCAGTACATCTGTATATCTTTTCCGGATAGGAGAAGTAAATTATAGCCTACTGATGGTAATAGAGTTTGTGTTCTGGATTTTGGGTAGATCTTGAGAGGATCATTTTGTTGAGTTATTTTTGATCTAGTTTGTTTTTAGAAGCATCAGCGAAGGTTAAGCTGATCGGAATGGGTGTAGGCAGCCCAGGATTGTCAGAAGAGTTCTATGGATAAGAAACAGAGGAATTTGGAATTCGGAGTTGGAGACTTTGTTGTTATTTTCTCCGGTCAAAGGAGAAATAAGATTGGGTAAGACTGTGAGGTTAACTCCAAGGAGTATTGGATTCTTCTGAGTTTTTGTAAGGATAAGTGTTTGGCTTATAAGATTTGAATTGCCAGTTTGGATAACTGGGATTCGGAGTATATCGTGTATCTTTGAGGAAGTACGTGTTTGATCTATCTCTAGTTTTGGAACCAACAGTTCTAAAGGAATTGGTAGTTGAGTTAGACTTATCTGTGGTCTGATATTCTGTTTAGTTTTATAGATCTAGTTGTGTAGGAGCTCTGTAGCTCAGTAGAATTGGTTGTTTGAATTCTGTTGAGCGAGTATCCCGGTATATATATATATATACTTGGGGAAACTCAAGGAAATTTTAGGAAGCTTATCCGGATCTGTGTCCGGGTAGCTAGTATAGTTGTTTGGATAAAATTGTTTGTTTGGATAAAATTGTTTGTTTGGATGAATAGTTGTTTGTTGATAGTGTATGGTTGATAAGTAGGCTTGAATTGTTTTAAAATTGGTTAAAATAAAATAAAAACTTTAGATTATCTTTTGTTTTAAATTTCGAGGACGAAATTCTTTTAAGGGGGAAGGAATGTGATATCCCGGGATTTCAGAGAATTTAAAATGAGATAATCTTTTAAATTAATTATTAAATATTGGTAAAGGTTGTTGTTTTCAAACAATTTAATATTGAGTTGTTTTTAAATATAAGTAGAAATAGATTTTTAAATAGACTTATTTTCAAATTAAATATGTGTTGTTTAAAAATATATATGTGTATTTAAAATTGACTTTAAATAGGATAATTATTGACAATTAATAGTGTGTCAGGGGAGTATGGGTTCGTGCGACTCGAAGGGATGTCGGGGATTCTGGTAAAAAGCTCGAGTACTTGCTCGTGTTCGTGAGGTTAGGAACTGGCAGTTTTAGTTTTATATAGGAATTGAGAGAAGAAGAAGATGATGGGGAGGGAACTCGAGACACTCTCGAGTAGGATGGTGGATGACTCGAAGCAAGGATCGGGAGAGAAAGATGTTAAGCCTGTTTAAAGTTTTTATAAATAACAGTTGAAATTTAAAAACGATTCCCTGTTTAAAAACTTATCTAAACCTCTTTTAAAATGTTCTTAAAATTTATTTAAGGAATATGTTTATAAAATGAATTATTTAACAGGTTTAAAAATAAAGATAAATTAAATAGTAATTAATAATGATTAATCTAAGTTAATTACTTAAGAGAAGTAATTAAAGAATTAATGAAGATCATTAAGTTGAGATAAATAATTAATTAATGTGATTAATTTTAATAATTAATTAGATTAATTAAGGACAATCAATTATGGAAATGGTTAAGTATATTTATGGAAGTAATTTGGATTTAATTACTTTTTGAAATTAATCAGGGATTAATTAAAATTAACCAAGGAGTAATTAATTTATTAAATGAAGTAATTAAAGATAGTTAATTACTGAATGTGGTTAATCAAGAGTGATTAATAAATATAGTTTGGTTAAAGATTAATTACTTAATGTAATTAATTTAAATATAATTAATAATTTAAGTAATGATTAAGGATCATTAATTAATATAATTAATGATGTAATTGAGGTTTGATTAATTAAGATTAATTAATCAATAATAAGTAATTATAAAGTAATTAATTAATGTAATTAATTTAAAGATTAATGTAATTAATTATAGTTAATTAATTAATGAAGTAATTAAAGGTTAATCACTGTATTTGATTAAGGATAATCAATTTGTAAAATTAATTAAGGATAATTACTTGAATGTAACTAAGGGGTATTAATCAAGGGTGATTAATTAAGATGATTAATGTGAGGATAATGAACTAATTGATTTGTAATCAATTGATGGTTAAGTAAGCAAGGTTTAAAATGATGAAGTAATTAATTTAATTAATTTTAAATTAATTAAAGATAAGTAATTAATTTAATTCACTTTAAATTAATTAGAGATGGAAGTAATTAATTTAATTCATTTTAAATTAATTATAAATGGTGTTATTATAGATCATTACTTATGAATGGATGTTAGTTGAATTGTATGGATTATCTGATAATGTTGATTATCTGTTATCTTCCTTTGTGAATAAAGATAATGAATTGAATTTGTTTTAACCTTTAAAACAACTTGGCCTTAAAAGATACGTTTTGGATTTCGATGAGACCGGGATCGGGTTTCCGTATACCGGATTTCCAGGTCTGGAGACCCGAATACCACATCGATCCAAATTAACGATAGGTCGTGAATCTCAAGTGAAGATAAAGATTCAGAGTGCAAGGGTTATTGACGTTAACTCTGAGGGTGATTCCAAAACGAGTGTAACGAGATAATGCCTTCGGTTTCGTTCGAACCCGGAACGAACTTGTATGGATTGAATGCTTTCAGCACATCGTCAGGCGGACGATGAGCATTCTAAGTGATATGTTCTGATCAAAGGTAATCGTAACCTCAAGCCTCATCAACCGGGAATGGCTAAAACAGGGGAGGTGCAGCAAGGCTTCGTGGGTAGCACCCACTGAGAGCAAGATAGATCCCTGTCTAGAGGTCCCTTTTCTTTTATTCGGCTTAGTGTGTGGTTGGTCGCGCCAACTACGGGGTTATCTTGTTCGGAATTATCCAGTAAGGGATGGTTCCGGCTTTGTGTTGCAGGGGAGCGGGCGTACTCCTCGGTACGGTGATCTAGGCCACGTACTGTGACGGGCGGTACCCCAGTAGCCCTGCCATTGTATGGAATCCAAACTCCAATAAGTGCCGTACGTATTAGTTGTGCCCAACTATGTTGGAATGTGAGATGTAAGCATTTCAGCTATTTCTGTATTTTACTTGAAAACCCTAGACCCTATTATAATATAACCAGATTTCCTATCAAATGTTTTGGTTAGCGTAAGGTAAAAGCTTTTCCATGTTTATGTGTGGGAAGTCTTACGTGATACTTTTGTTTTCAAAAGTTTTCAAAGTTAAGCAATCTAACCGTTTACTCACACCAGACCCATGTCTGACCCAAGTGTTTATTTCTGTTTTATAAACTCTTGGGTACTCAAATTTTTACGAGTAGCCAAGGGATTCAGGTTTAGCTTTGACGAATATTCTGAAGGAGCAATGGAGCAGGAGGCTTCGGCGTTCGTAGATATAGTATTCCGCTGTGTTGATATCTGTGATAGTGTCTTGTCTTGTATTTGAGTTGTAATGTCTAGACAGATGTTTATAACTGTCTAGTAAGTGATGTATATGCTGTGTAACTCTGTAAATTGTTGTATACTATGTAATAGTTTATGTTATTAATATAATTTATTCGTTCCGCTGTGAGATCGTTGTTGTTGTTTCTTTCTTTCTTCTCTTCTTTTCTATTTTCTACCCCTTTCTTTCTTCATAATGATCCGACTTTCTGTGGAGAAAAAGCCGGGTCGTCACAGTACTGGTTTATACTTTTCAAATTCTTTAGAAACGATTTCTATTCGAAAATACTTTCAATAATATATACTTTAAAACCAAAAAAACCAAAGTTGAAATCACCGGAAATTAAATTCTCAAATTCCTGATTAAATCCATTTCAAGTCCAAATCAATTTATAAACCATGTTTATAAATTCATTTATAAAACAATAAATGATAATCAAATATTATCATTTCAAACAGCCAATTTAGTTAACTTTCAATCCCAGAAATTTTACTTATATATATAATATAATCATACAAAATTTATTTCATTTATCAAATTTGAAAATAATATTGTGTCAGTTTGTTCTGTTCAAGTGTTTTGGAAATCCTATCGATAGCGTTGATCAGACGAATCAACATCAACAACTCAAACAACACAATATATAAAACAATTTAATATTAATTACAAATACACTCCCTCACTCGATGATACAAATGGATTTCAAAACAATGATAGAGATCCAAATTCAAGGAACTCTAATCAAATAGAATTTAAACAAGGAAAATAGGCTCGAAATAAAATAAGACGACTAGACAGCAGAATAGGAAGATTGATAGACTTATATAAATCGCGGGCAACCTTAACCGGGTCAACCGTGACTTCAAAAATAAGATCAAGGTAGAATCTTGGGGCAAATCGACATTCGATCGCCAGAGATAGAATTCGGGTATAATAAAAGATAACAGCATCGTAAACCGACGATACAAAATCTCCTTTGAATCAATGCTTATTGTAAAGGAGTTTCACCCCTTTACAAATCATCCATAAATTGGCGAGACCGCCGATTTATTATAGAGATCATTCGAAATGGAGTTATGGGATACTCCAGAATCAAGAAGACACGAATAGGGGAGACACGAATGGACTTTGGAACCGAAGGGAACGTTCCAAAATTCAAAGAAAACCGAGTCAAAGAAGAAGGAATTCAAGCTCGAACGAATGTGATTCTGTAATTGAATTTTACTTTATATGTTGAGTTTTGCCTAAAACCAAAGCTCTGATACCACATGTAACAGGACGTCGCCAGTGGGGTAACGCCCACCGTAGAATACAGCTGTACCTGTGTTCTGCCTTTACGGCCAGCCTCTCGACTGCACTAACCCCGCAGGGACATGTAGGAGTAAGAGTCATCCGCTCGCTACCAAACCCAAATGCGAGAACCCCCTATCATGCTGCACCCGCCAAGTGCATAGGTTGACACACATGTCAGATTTGAATTGCTCAAAATATCAGATTGTTAATTTAAATTTGGCAAAACTCAGCACATATAGTAAATAAACAAATCACAGAATCACAGACACAGAGTAATAAACGATAAGCAGCGGAAATAAAAGAATAATAGTTCATGAAGCTACTATAAATATATAACAGAGTTAAACAAGATACAACAGAAGCCTCGAATACATAGATGTCTCAATACAATAGTCAAATACAAGATCTGAATACATCACTGGAATCAACTGAATAACTGATAGCAGAATCGATAGATAGCTGGGTCTCCAAGCGAAGCTCTAACTCCAAAGGTGAGTCTCAAATGCTATATCACTCAGTTTGACTCGAGCTTAAAGCAAAACACAAAACACTCGAGTCAGGATTAACATTCTTATATAAATAAATCCAACTCAAGTGAAATTACAACTGAAATACAAGTAACTTATAGGATGTTTGGGATAACCATCCTCTAAGGATCTATTAAACTATCTACTATGTAGTAATATTCGCTATTATAATAATGTCTAATCATAAAATAAACATACTTTTAAATAGCGTTAAGGCTTTACATTTTCCACCTTAACATGTAAAATGCCAATAGTCTACACAGTACATGCATACCTCGAAATGCTATGAGAAGATACTCCATAGGTACGACACAAATAGAAACTTGTAGTAAAGCTCGATATGGTAGGTGACACGGCACAACTAGGCAATGCCAGGATAGATATACCAATTACGCATCCGGACTGGTGGTGACGCATAGCAGCCACTACCGCCCACCTCGAACAACACTCCCAAATCAAGGGTGCGCACCAAATCAATCACAAGTAATAGAATGGTATCGAAGAAGTGTGTCCGATCAGAGGTGCTACCTCATTGGTCCATCAATCGCTCCTGTTTTAGCCACCTTATGCCAACTCACAGGAGTTGGGTCCACGTATATACCTTAGGATCGTCGCCTCCATCCTACTTCATACTGGAAACTCCACCACGTACACAGTTGTCAAAGTGGTTTTCGGTATCGACAGAGAGTATGCCCATATCCGATCCCGGTCTCTTTAACAACCAAACGTTATTATAACACCGTGGTCATTTCAAAATAGTTTATACTTCAAAACCAAAATATAATTTCCATTTTTAAACCATATCAAAACGATATCATTTCAATTCAATATATCATTTCTAAAATCATATCACTTTCCAAAGTTATAACGTTTTCGAAATCATAAGTCATTTAAAATCACAACACTTTGGAAATCAAAACCTTGAAATTCTTAACGTTTGAAATCATAGCTTGAAATCATAACATTTTGGAATCCATAACACTCAGTTTAGATATTAAAATTAGTGTATATAATAAAATAGTTTATAAAATAAAGATAGTTTATATAAAATAGTTATAAGTTAAAAATAGTTTAAAATAAATAGTTTATAATAAAATAATTAGTATATTTAAAATAGTTTATAAAATAATATAAAATAGCTTTAAATATAATTTAAATCCTTTATAAATAAAATAGTTTCCATGAATTCATAAATCAATTCAAATCAACTCGAATTCCAAAATTCACATTTAACTAAATCTCAATTCTTAAATTTCAACTCAATTCTATTTCTCAATAAATCATTTCAAATTATATCGATTTCAAATACAGATTCTAACCACAAAATAAACCATTTAATTTCAATATATTTCAAAGTTTTACATATTCCACATTTCCAAAACTAAATTTGATAATTTCATTCTATATATCAAATTCACTTGACTATTATTTAGTTTTGAAATATTTACTTAATCATTTCAATATCATTTAAATAAATCTCGATTTATAAATTTAAATAAACAAAATACCCCATTTAAATTTATATAAGCTTGAAACATTCGTTTAAGTCACTTATAATTAAATTCAAGTTATATAACATATCTTTAAAATTTCAAATTTAATTAATTTCAAATCAAACTTATTTAAGTATAATTTCAAATCAATTTCAAATTTATCTTTCAGCCTGAAACATTATAAACTCTATATTTGAAAATATAAATTTTACATAAATATTAAACATATTTTATATTGATTAAATCAACTTTATTAAATCAACTTTATTAAATCAAATTTTATTAAATCTTTAAAATCAGTATTCAATAAAACCATATATTTCTTTTCAAAACCATAGAAATCATTTTTCAAAATATTTATATATAGACCAACGGTGTCTATATAAAATTTACTATCCTATGGTCAAGTGATACGGATATTTATCATTTCAATCCGCAATTTAAATATATATACGGGTATATATCATTTCAACCCGCAATCCCAAATTCAATTCAAATGAAAATCGCTTGGGTTTATCATTTCAACCCATAACGATTTTCTCCTATTCTAAAGTCTGTTCGGGTATGTATCATTTCAACCCATAGTGAATTCTATACTAACAGGGAACTTGCAGAGTGATAACAGATATGATAATGATAACATAACTGCATATATAATAAACTGTGCAGTTAATGCCCCGCTCTTACCCCGCTATAACCCTGCTATATCTCATAGCGGATTTCTACCGCTACGATTTTTCCATATAGCCCCAAATATAGCCTTTCCGCTTTAAGCCCCGTAATTTCCGCTATATCCCGTTATTCCCGCTATATTCTGCTATTTCTGATATATTTTCTTTAAAAGAAATGAATTGAAAAATGACATTTAAACATTATAAAAATTATGAAATTTATTTATTTAATTGAATTTTTAATATATTTTTAGAAATGAAAATACTCTAATACTCTACTAAATTCAATTATGTCATATAACAGTTCTACGTTTATTTATAGTATATTCGCATATGTTTTTATTCAAAATTATTTATATATTAATTATAATTCAATTGAATGTTAATATTTCATTTAATTACCATATATATTTGTAAAAACATTAAGTATGAGTTTTATATGCTATTTTAGAGTCATCCGCTATATCCCGCTATATCCTCGTTGTATCCCCGCTATGACTTTTTGCACCTTCGCCGCATTGAATCCACCGAGCGCTTTAACTGCATAGATCATAAATATAAATAGCAGGTAATGGTGTCAGATGTCACAGGTGAACAGATACAGATAACAACATATATATAGCAATGTAAATAACTAATAACAACATATTTCAATTGTCGTTTCAATTGAAATCAAATTTAATAAATATAAGAACGTTAATCGTGAGTGATTTCTCACCTTTCGAAGCTAGAGAGAAGATAGATACCACAACAAGCTACGATTTGAATCGTGAAATTGACTAATCCAAATGACGATTTCCAAAGCAAAGCAAGATAGGTACAAATTCGATGAATAAAGCTCATAAATGGGAAATCAAGGACCCAAGATCAGATCGATATGACTGAAACAAAAGTATATTATATTATTATTACTATTATTGTTATTATTTCATTAACATCAATATTTAAAAATCATTATTCAAATAAAACGCATAAAATAAAACAACATATCGTATAGACAGAAACTAGTATAAAATTCACATACCTTTAAACATACATAGGTCGTCGTATTATAACTCATAGATACAAACAACGGAATATATATATAACTTACAAAAATATCTAGAAGTCAAACATGTATATAATTTCCCTTTCAACTAATATACCTACCTGTATGCTTCTCGTATAAACTATACATATGAAAACTCAGCAGAAAAAATATATATACCCAACTTGTATAGCCTGCATACTATGAGAATGCAAATGAATCAATGTTTAAAGCTAGTATATTATATGTATAAAATATATAGCATAGATAGACATCTCTATAATATATGTACAGCACATATAGGCTGTCACTCACATATAATTTTATACATACAACCTATTATATGTTATAGCTATAAACATATATTTAAAACCCAACATCAGATATAAAACTAGTCTGACTTGCACACTTTAGATACTTTATTATATACACGAAATATTATATATATATATATATATATATATTTTCTCTTCTTTTTAAATCGATATTTTCCAAATAAGAACAGAGACACAACCCATATAAATATGCTTCCAAACATATATTCATCCTTTAATATAATACATACATATATGTAAAACTTGGGAATCCAGCCTATGTAAATTTATATCAAATTTTAGAACTAATAGATCAGACTTTCCATATGTTTTGCAGCAAATATATGTATAAATCGTACAGTATACAACACATGTAACTACTTTAAATATCATATACATATATATAAATGCAGACTGTATATATATATATATATAAATGTAAACAATGTATGCAGGCTATTCAAATATATATATATAATAGATTATAAAAATATATAAACACATAGCCGAGTTTACATGTACTTATACAAAACTTGTAACATCCAAAATATATAATTGCACTTATAAAACAAAAAAAGAGACATGTATATATATATATATACACTACTAACGTAATATATATAAAAATCTAGTATATCAGGCGACACATACTATATATATTACTACTACATATATTTGGCCGAGGAGTATAACTCAACATACACATTATATCAAAATAATCACTACTAGTTATAAGATCAACACTAACAAATATTATACAACATTATATACTATAACACAAAATACATTTACCTATTTGCCTCATCTACTACTGCATGGCAAACAAAGAGGAGGGAAGCAGTGAGATCTCGGCAAGAAAAGGGAGCTGTAGACAGAATGGCCGGAGAGACACGTGGCAAGAGGTGGAAGGCGGACGTAGAGCGGTTGCTTGGTTGTTCGAGGAGGGTTCGGCGGCTGGTGGTTTGCGAGGTGATGCAGTTTCGGTGATGGGGAACTTCAGGCGGAGGAGCGGTGGAAGTGGGTGCTCGGTTATGGCTGTTCACGTGGAGGAAGGGGCGACAAACGGTTGCGGTAGTGGTGAAGTGGAAGGCGATGATCAGATTCAGGTGGCGGGGTTGGGAAAATGAAGGGTGGAGGTACTCGGTCGGGTTGGTGGAAGATGTGAAGGAACAAGGCCATGGAACAAAGGAAAATAAAAATGGAGGAAGGAGGAACAATTTGTAAAGATGCAAGCAAATTGAATAGACACAGGCAAATATAACCGAAATATGTATAAAATATTTCATGTGAAGGAATGTGAGCAACCGGGAATAACGTATGAGAACAGGTGTAAAATGTAAAGGCATGAAACATCGATTCATAGAATGTTAATATCAATGACTATTTATTTCAACCGTTTGAAAAAATGAATGTTACAAAATATTAAAAGCTCCAAAAAGGGTACGGATACTGTCATCCGTTTTCATGGATTTCACTGCGTACCGTATTCTGAAATACAAAAATGAATATACTGCGATCAGCACGACGAGAAGATCAAAACAGTATACATATATCAGTGGTACGATCATCCTATCAAAAGTCGATAATCGGTACCAAAATGCTACTAATTTGTCGAAAATAAGAGAAACGAAGAAATAGAAGTCCAAATTTGAAGAAACGAATTATGATGTATCACTCAGAAGATGATTTACAAATTTTCTATACAAAAATATTCAGGTTTTGGAAAACATTTTATTATCATCAATTTTAACTGTTATAAATTGGAATAAAATTACACTAGAAAATAAACTTCCAAATTATCTGATGAAAATTCACCCGTTGCTATGTTTAATTAGATGTATTCCAAATATCAAATTTTTTTATTTAAAATATTATTATTTAAAATTTCACAATATTTCAAATAATAAAACCACTAAAATTTTCGGGTCGTTACAGGAGCTGAGTCCATAATAGGAAGTGGACAAGTAGAAAATCCCCAAGGCAAGATGGAATACGACTAAATTAGTGGGAAGCTGTCATTAGGTACTTGCGGAAGTGTCTATGCGATGCAGTTACCATGGTCAAGCTGTGCTAGTTAGGAAGAGTTAAAAAGAATAGGTGAGTCCCTTGTTTGCCATGCACCTACCCGTACTTTTAGGCATGGGAAAATTTGACTCTATAATTAAATAATTAAACTGCTTAGAGTCCAGTAGGGAGATAACCTGGTTGAGAATACTTGGTAGCTTGTGGAGAACGTTTGAGCTACCCATCCTAAACCCTTTTCTGGTACGTTTCCATTTTAATTAGAAAAGATTATTTTATGTTTAGGTTCTAGTTTAGGTAGAGACCATTAGATGGTAGGAATGGTTGCAAACGTGTCACTAAGACTTGTTATGGATGGTGGATTCTAGTGGATGTATTGTTCGGAATGTTTCTTTTACACAATTAGGATAGTATATCCTTTAGGTAGTACGCATACATTCACATTATCTCTTACTTGTTGTTTAGCTTGCTAGATATTATGCATATGTGTGCTTGGTTTTTGTTATACCTTTTGAGCATTATGCGTGTGGATGATGTATATGGATGGAATGATTGTGCATACATATAGGATTGCAAGTATACTTACTTAGGATATTGCAAATATTTGGATGCATGACATAAGCATTTGCGTGATAGGAGATTACCTAGATCAGGAGACCACCTACTTTTGCATTAGTATAAGTTCACGTTTGTAACAACCCACCCCGAAACAGGTCTAAATTCCGATCCAGAAAAGGCCCATTGAAACTTAGACCCATTCCAAAACTGGTTGTTGGTTGTAAAAAGAACAATACAGAGCTATCTATCCATTCTTTCAGAACTCACAGTGGAAGGAATAAAATATAATAACAATAAAGTACCCATATTATTTCGAATCATTTATAACATAATTTCAACATCAATCGTGTGAGGAATGCGGAATATGGATCTTAAGGCTAGAAATAACACTAGAGGGGGGGTGAATAGTGTTTTTAAGAAATTACTAAATCTTTTTGAGTTTATGTTAATGTGAACACAAATGTATGTAATATTCAGACACAGATATAATCACAGAAACAAACACAGATGCAGAAATAAAGTAAATGCAGTAAAGGAAAGAACACACCGGATTTTATACTGGTTCGAAGTTACCCTACATCCAGTCCCGCACAACTAAGTATGAATTTCCTTTCAAAAGCAATTCAACAATTACAACCCTCGATTTCAAGGCTACGAGGTACACCCTCCAGAATCACAATCCTCTGGGTAGAGATACTTGATTTCCGGGGCAACAAGTTCACCCAATTGATTTCCAAGGCTACAATCACACCTTTTCTCGCTTGATTGATTTCCAAGGCTACAATCACACCTTTTCTTGCTAGATAGATTACAAAGAAGCCTATAACTCTGAATAGCACTTAGATCTTGTTAAGATAGTGATAGAGAATCAAACCAGAGATTATCTAGTTAGATTCAATGTTGATTTCAGTAGAGTAAGGATAGGATTCTGATTAAGAAAATGTGGAAGAAGAAGAGAAGTGAAAAACTAGAAAAACTGATGTTAAATTCGTTGAAACCAACCCCTATTTATAGAAGAACAACAGTCATGTCCATTCATGAAGGGTTATGGCGAATAGACAGTTCTTTTGAAATTTGAATTTTGAATTTTAACTGACACTATGTCGACATGGTCACCATGGGTATGTCGACATCCCAAAGCAATTTTTGAAATTTTGTTTTTCTTTGAAAATAATCTTTATCTTATATTAAAACTATTTTAAACTTTATAAATATACTTGACTATAGATAAAATACATAGATGAATATAAAGAATAATATATATATAATTTTACTATAATTTTATATTTAAATCTAAGTATAAATATATTATAATTAAAAGATAGTTTAAAACAACCGAAGTTTAAAAACAAGAATATTTAAGGCTAAAACATCTTTTTGAAAAGATAATTTTTAAGGCTAAAACATTTTGAAAAACAATTTTGAAAATCATTCTGAAGTAGTTTTGAAAATCATTTTGAAGTAGTTTTGAAAATCATTTTGAAGTAGTTTTGCAAGCTTCTTCCTGTAGAATATCTCATCATGACAGGACTCGAGAACTTGTACAAAACCAGGATGTTCGTGGGTTTGTAAGCCACTTGTTGTGGGTTTGTAAGCTACTTGTCATGGGTTTGTAAGCCACTAAAAGGTAGAAATTGGTTCCATCCCAAAAGAAAAATGGAGTGAAGATTTCAGTGCTATTGTGAAGTTTTAACATAATTCTAGACTCAATACTTATCTTGAAATCTTGAACTCTTGATAATCTTGATACTCATGAGCCTTCAATCTTGATATCTTGAATCTCTATACTCTACAGTCTTCATTCTTTGTACCTGCATGGTTAAATCCTGCATATACATATATATCTAAACTATAATGTTAGTATTTATATTTTATAATCTTATTCTAAGGTTGTTGTCATCAAAACCTTCAACTCATGGACTAACAAATCATTACATCATCTTGTTCAAAAATACATATCATGGGTATAATAGAAAACAACATGAATAGATAAATAACTACTGCCACAAGCTTCGCCCTTGCCATCTTCAAGCATCATCATCTCCTTCTCTAACTGGTGTTGTAATAAGAAGGGAGTTAAAATAACAAGTGTCTGGTGAATAGAAGGAGGAGGCCACTCGAACAACCACTTAATACGTTCAATTCCCCTAAGCAGGTTTCCTAATCACATAACCCATAACCAACATCATAAATGCCTAACAATGCTAGAGATAGAGCCCAAGCCACTTAATACATTTTAATGGAAAAATTGGCAGATTTTGATCATTTAAGGCCTCAATTGAGGTAGGCCCCATCATTTAATACCTATTCCCAAGGCATACATCACATAAGCATCTATCTAGCTAACAGCCTAACATTGCACGAAAATCTCTTCGGATACTTAATACTTTCTATTGAAGCGGACTTTTCCGAGATATCCTTAATCGTGCCTAAACCCAATCCCGACCATTTAATACACCGCTTAGGGAAATGAGGCGGGCCTTCAAACAACCACTTAATGCCTCAAAACCCCAAGGAAGGTCTTCGTATTACGACCCGTACCAATGGAGAGTTCTCACATTAGTCCGATCATTCGTAGGAAAAGGTAGCCAGATTAGCTGGCATATTTACCCTACAGAATTGAGACTAACCTCACGTTTTTTGTAGTTATTTATCATAGGCGATGTCCCTATGACTTAGTCATATTTAAAACACTCTTAATATATAGTACACATCTCACCGTGTCCATTAATTAGGTTATATAAGAATTCCATCTTATTTTGCATTAACAAATCAAATACTTTCCTGAGGGGGATTTAATAACACTTATTACCTAATTAACTATGCAATTAATACGTTATAATTATACGCTATTTACGATAATTAGTATATAAATAAATACGCGCTTTTTTTATGCGCGCGGAGATTATGCCCTAACTAACGTTAAATGTCAATTCCTTTTTAACAACAATAATACAAGTCCTTTTTCCATATTATCAGTGATGCCATATTTCCAATATCCATAACAAGGGATTCTAATATCCTTAACAAGGATTTAATATCCATATCTAAAAATTGCAATAAATAGACTTGTACATAATAAAATATTCAACTCAGTCTATCACATCAAATAAATGGAATAATCTCAAAATTAGAAATTGCAATTCCAGTTTCAACTACTATTCAACTTCTCTTTTATAGTGAATTAAACGATGAAATTTCTCTTTTATTTTCATATGGAATAAACAGTGTAAACTATAATAAGTTCATACTTATACCCTACTGCTTAACTGAAACTTTATAATCAAATTAGAATTAAAAAGGAGTGGAATAGAAATTAAAATCACCAAAAAAACTGCAAAAAATACATATTCCCACAATTTAATGTAAACAGTTAAGAATTCCAACAAGAATTGACATTTTGAATTATGGGAGTTTTGGGGGTTTCGTTTTACTTTATTCTCGTAAACCCAAAGCCCCTAAGATATATTCAATTCCATAATATACTAATCAATTACTAATATAAAAATGCGAAGATTTCCACTTACAGTTGTTCCTTAGATTTGCTTCTCTTTGGATTTGAAACGCCCATTATAATCTCCTTCAGATCCCTTCTTATTTATATATACACTAAGGGATTTCTATATACCTTAGATTCAGAAAGGTTGGAGGCGAGGAGGATTAGAAATTAAATAATAAACAAAGAAAGGTATATAGGATTTCTTAGCTTAAACTCTAATAAAGTTTCCTGAATCTAAGAAGAGATGACCTAACAGAGCTTCGCTGATGTTCCAAAAATATTTGTAAATAAAAGTGAGGGGGCTAGCATCTTATTTATAGAGGTTGAAACGTACCAAAACCTTAGACTAAAAATAGGTTAAAAACGAATAAATTTTGAACGTTTGTTGATAGGAAAACCCTAGCTGCCACCAACAGTAGTGGTCGTCCGCCCTATATGCACTGGTCGACCGCTAGCGGTCGACCCTTCCACCTATTTTGGGAATATAATTTTTTTTGCACGGTTGGTTTTACCTAATTCCTTTATTATACTTTTAACGTTAATTTTTAACGTTAACGATTTCTTAACGCCCAAGTCAAATCTTAGTTAATTTTTAAATTTCAAATTTCAAATTTATTTATTTATTTGATTGATTTTGCATTAAATTATTTTAAACCTGAAAACTTTAAATGACCATAACTTCTTCGTTTGAGCTTCATTTTTCAGCATATTATATATGGAAACAGATTGGAATTTTGCAACGAACACAATGGTACAAATTTCGTAGCCAAATTCCAACCTTTGAAAAAAATTCATTTTTACCCCTACTTAATTTAATTTAATTTTTAATAATTTTATGAGGTGTTACATTCTCCCTCTTAAAAAGGATTTTGTCCCCAAAATCTTTTCAAGGGGCGAACAACATAGCGTGCAATAACATATATGTTATACAATCAAACTTTCTACACAACCATCTACTCAACCAAAGTGCAATGTGATTATGTACTGTAGACATGCTATAAGTGAGCTCAACCCTAGCATGATTGTGTGATTATGTCATGCATATTTGATCGTGTCATGCAAATATGTATGAAAATACCCTTTACATGCATAAATGTTCTACATGGGTGTTAAGTGATTGTGAAAAAGTGTAGCAACTATCTCCTAACATCCAATCTAGCAACCACAATGCAACTAAAATCCTAATTTTGGAGAAAAAAGTATATCAAAGAAAAGCTTAGGATGAGAAGTCCTCATGCCTTCTACCGGACTTTCTCCCCATTACACTCGGACCAATCTAATTTCTTTATTATGAAGCTTCTTAGTTCACAATGCATGCAGTGGCACGAGACGCTATTGGCTCCGTCTCAATATCCCCCAATTAATTAGGCGCTACCATAATTTCTATGCTATGAAGGTATTTTCTCAGATGCAAAACGTGAAAAATATCTTGGAGTCCTGTCAGCTTACAGGTTTTCTTATTTTTCTCAATACTTAAAGGCCTAATAGATCCAGGTGCCAGCTTTTCCAACTTTCCAAACCTTACGACCTTCACATGGTGCCTAACCAACTCTAACTTTCCAAAGTATCTTAATTCAAATCTGGTCCGAGTAGGATGTTGTCGGTGGTTTCCTATCCACAATTTTGCAATTTATATGACTCCCATAAAGTGCTTCAAGGGTGTCCTACCAATCATCTATTGGTGACTATTACTATATATGAATTCTACTAAGTAAGTGCTGCTCCTACTGTCCCCTAAAATCCGTAATGCAAGCTCTTAACAGATCCTCCAAGTTTACATTCACTCCTTCAGTTTGTTCATCGATCCGTCACCGATAAGCGGTCATAAGATTTAATGACGTTCCTAAAGCTGCCAGCAAACTCCTCCAAATTTTGCTAGCAACTAAGGAGGTTCCTATTATAATGATGCCAACCGAAATTTCAAGAAGTCGAACCTTCTCTTTGATATGGATCTACGCTAGAGATGCTACGGTCTTATTGCCTAAATGAGAATAAAAGGGTCTCTCTCTCCTAGCGACAATTTTTTTTCTACCTTCTTTTCCATCATTTTCCAATAGAAAATTCTCTTTACATGCCTATATATTTTATTTCTTTGTTAAATGGTAACATTTTGTGACTAAATTTTATTTTTTCTAAAATTCCAAAGTTTGGGTATTTGAACATTTATTTACTTTAGATTGTTAACCTAACCCCTCATTAACTTCCAGTTTTACTTATGGTTTATTACTATTTAAGTATCCCTATAAAATTTCATTACTTACATTGCTTCTCAATGTGTATGTATTTATTAAGTGGTTTAATCACATTCATAAAATCAACACATGAATAAAATAGAGATATATCTTACACCACATCGTTCACTTTTCCAATAACCAAGGAAGACAACTAGCGATTACAGCCCAAAAAATCTAACAGAATTTTTTTGTTGGAAGCTACCATTTATAATCAAGTTGTGTAAATGGTGTTGAGGTCCTAACACTCCCTACTACATAAAGATGGGTATTTCTTCGTATGTCATTCCATTATTACCCATTTTCCTTTTTTTTCTTTGGTTTTTAATAAATGTGGTCCATCCATTGCTTCAATTAATATATCCATAGCAGTTGATCATTACTGTCAAAATTGGATCATCCCCAAATAATCCTTATTTAATCCCTTTAGCCTTCTTCAGATTTCAAAATCTATCCATTACTTAGACTCAATTCTTCCATAAATGCCACGTTACATTCCCTAATAAATCCTCATTTAATTCATTATTCCTCTCATTGCCCGTTAAATTTTTAACTAATGTCCATAAACCCTAATCCAATAATTACTAATTAATACGTGTATAGTCGTAATTTATGCTATTTCTATATATTCTTTTTTCTAGTTGTGAAGCGTGGTTATACGTGTATACTAGTTTTTAAACTAGAATGCTTATCTCCATATTTTTAATTTATTAGAGCTATTATTAAAAAGGACTACCATTACAATACCCCATAAATTAACCACAAATGAAATTTTTGCTTCGTTCGAATTTATAAAGAATTATTTCTTTTCTTCTATTGAAAGAGACAATGTAAATAAATGGAAAGGATATTCATATCATACACATCTCTTTTCCCTTTTTTGGTGTATCCTTTGTTAACTCAAACAACGCGCTTTTATACTTATTTTGGAATATGGTCATTTATGAAAATTACAAGAAAACCACTCTAAATAAATTAAAATTTACATCCTAAGTTATCCAGGGAAACTTAATTTACAAGCCAACCATAAATCCGGAATATCTTTATACTTTATCAATTCCATCGAATAAAGGTTAGGGACTGATTTCCAATTTCTAGATCAGATTGTATGCTCTATTCCCATTTTATTCACATACTAAAAACTTTAATTTGTCCTACCTAGGTAGTGATCCCTATCTTCTCCATAAAAATTTGGTTATCACTATTCTTTATGAAGCCAGAATTTTAGCACCGTACAAAATAAACTATTTTTATAAATTTATTTCATTAAATTCAAAATTAGAATTTATTACTCCATATTTTTGTAAAACTTAAAATTTCGCAAACATGAAGTACCAAATTCAAAATCTCCCTCTTTGTAAATATAAACTTAGAAACCTTTATCAAGAATTCAGAAATGCTTAGTTCCAAGAAGGAGAAAAAAAATTCTCTTTTTAAGACTTTCTTCATCAAAGAATTATTCCTTTAAAAGTTAGATTTTTGATTCATAGTATTCAAAATTTGCTTGGTTTTCAAAAAGGAACTACGAAAAACTTCCCTTTTCAATGAGTTGCTATAATAAAGACTTATGCCTTTTGAAAATAGGATCTTTAACACAAACATTCAAAACTCAATTATCATTTTAGATTAATAAATTAGACATTTATTATTCCAAAGATTTTTCAAGTTACAAGACAGTTATTTTATTTTAAAATATACATCAACATCTATTGCTTTATTACTCAAAATATATTATCATTTAACCAAATACTTTTTATAACTTTATTCAAAATTCTTAAAATCTTTCGCGATCCTTTTCTTGTCAATTCCAATAAAATTCTTATTCAAACAAGTTCTAAATCCAAATAGGGAAAACGTATATATATAAAATTCTTATGCCTTTCCTTATATACAAAAATATCCAACTCACTTATTAATTACCATCCATATCCGTTCAATTGTCAAAGATATCCCCTTTTAAACTTTAAACAATGAAAAAACAGAGTAGACAAAGATAACTTCTATCTTATTCTTATTACTCCTCTCCTATATTATTTATCATTGGATCCAATTCTATTACAACCTAAATTTTAGCTATTATTCTCTGTATTTCCTTATACGAGTATGTCCCTCCTACCTATCTTATTGGGAATCCTTATCCTTTTTATTTTCTATTTCCCTATTCCAATTAAGTGTCAGTTCTATTTATACACCCCCTTAAAGAAATTTAAGGAAAAGAACATCCAAATTTATAAAGTAGAAAAAAAATCATACAAAAAAAGAATCAAAAAATGAAGAATCCAAAAATTGAAAACTTTTTTATTCAACAAATTTTAAATTGAGAAGTTAACAAACGAAAACCTTCTCTCTTATCTTTTTTCAACTTTTCAAGTCATTAAATTTGCAGTTAAAAATCTTCCACCATTTTGTTTTTAAAATGTTTCACCATTTCAAAATTTCATCCTCATTCCAAACTTTTCACAAAAAAATGGTAGTATATTTCCAAAACCACCTAAAATCACATTTTATCGAAAAAAGTTAACCTAAAATGCATAAGATCTTCATTTAATAATCTTTGAAAAGCTCTTTCAATACATTCAAGAAGTTTCCTAAAACCTTTTTACTAAAATTCTTCCTCAAGGAGTAGGATTTGAAAATTGATTTTAATTGTTCTTTCCTTTGAACTTTCCTACTCAATCCTCTTAAAAATCTGGTTATCTTCTTATGGTGACTAATGTACACCTTCTTACAAAAGCTTGTTGCATTCCTTCTTTATAGCTCACTTTCGAATTTTTACTAATATTCTACCATATACTATATAATTAATACTTAACATTTTATTCATTACCTCTATAAATGTAACTTTGTCTCCATTAAATGGTTGTTATCTTAGTAGAGGTTTCTAAATACATTTACTTGTTTATTCAAAATTTTACTTATTTAACTTCTTTCTTATCTTCCCATAGTTACCTTAATGGTCACATTAAAATATTTAATTTCTTGTAACTCTTCGCTTATTGCACATTCATTGCCTATTAAATTTTGGAGTTACAACCTTTCCATCTACGTTTTCTATCCCTATCATTTAATATGCCTATAGGGTCCACAATTATAAGGAAGTCCAGGTCCAACAAAGAAGTCAAGTACTATTCAGCTTTTGGGATGTTTCCATATGTTGTGGTCATTCTCTTCCTAGTCCACTCCTTACGATATGATCTCCACTCCATGGGTAATCAAAGTAGGAATGTAAATTTAACTCTTTTTATTTTTCAAACTCATAGTTGCTTTGTCAACCCTTTTGGAATATGGTCGCAACTACTTCTATAATTGGAATTTATAGAGCTAGGCGGATATTCAAAATTAGTGTATATATATAGTAAAACCTTTTGAAAAACCTTTTCCAAAATAACAAGTAAGCCACTTATATGTATATTTTTTCCATAGATCGGGTAATCTAAGCTCTGATATCAAATGTTTCAAACCACCCCGAAATAGGCCTAAATCCAATACATAAAAAGCCCATCGAAACTTAGATTCATTCCCAAGCTAGCTGTTGGTTGGTCAAAAGAACCACACGGAGCTATCTATTGATTCTTTCAGAACTCACAGAGGAAGGAATAAAATATAATAATAATAAAGTGTCCATTTTGTTTCAAATCAATATAACATAATGTCAACATCAATCGTTACATCATCTTTTCCAAAAATACATATCATGGGTATGCTAGAAATTAACGTGAATAGATAAATAACTAATGCCATAAGTTTCACTCTTGCCATCTTCAAGCATCATCATCTCCTACTCTAGGATGTGTTATAATAAGGAGGGAGTCAAAACAACGAGTATCTGCTAGATAGAAATCTTAAGCCTTACGTTTCAATACTCAGGCAGTATAATTTAAATAAGAATATATTTTACGTATTCAATTAGTCTCATAACCATTAGATACTTCATATGAGGACAAGAGGTAGGCCCTCAACAACCACTTAATGTCTTCCATTCCTGAAGCAGGTTTCTCTATCTCTTAATCCATAACCTATGTCATAAATGTCTAACAATGCGAAAGATAGAACCCAAGCGACTTAATACATTTTAATGGAAAAATAGGCAAACTCTAACCATTTAAGACGTCGATAAAGGTAGGCCCCCATCATTTAATACATATTCCCAAGGCAGACTTCACATATGTATCTATCTAGTTGACATTACATGGAAATCCTTTGGACACTTAATATTTCCTATTGAAGTGGACCTTTTTGAGATATACTTAACCGTGCCTAAACCCAATGCTGACCATTTAATACTCCGCATATGAAAAAGAGGCAGGCTTTCAAACAACCACTTAATATCTCAAAACCCCAGAGCAGGTCTTCGTATTATGACCCATATCCATGGAGATGTCTCATAGTCCGACCATTCGTAGGAATTAGTAGTCAGAATAGCTAAGTAGAATTAACTTACAGAATTGGGACTAAATTCACGTCTTTTGTAGTTACTTATCATAGGCGATAGACATATTTACAATCGCCGTGTCCATTAATTAGGCTTAAGAATTCCTTCTTATTTTGCCATAACAAATCAGTTGCTTTCCTAAGGGGGATTTAATGACACTTATTACCTAATTTACTATGCAATTAATAAGTTATAATTGTACGCTATTTATGGTAATTAATATATAAATAAATACATGCTTATTATTTTCTATGCGTGCTGAGATTTCCCACTAGCTAACGTTAAACGTCAATTCCTTTTTAACAACAATAATACAAGTCCTTTTTCCATTTTATCAATGGTGCCATATTTCCAATATCCATAACAAGAGATTTTAAAATCCTTAACAAATGATTTAACATTCATATCAAAAATTGCAATAAATAGACTTGTGCATAATAAAAATTTCAACTCAATTTGTCACATCAAATAAATGGAATAATTTAAAAATAGAATTTGCATTCCCAATTTCAGCTTCTATTCAACCCATCTTTTATAATGAATTAAACGATGGAATTTCTCTTTTATTTTCATATTGAATAAATAGTGTAAACTACAAATAAGTTCATACTTTACACCCTATTCCTAAATTGAAACTTCATAATCAAATTGGAATTAAAGAGGAGTGGAATAGAGATTGAAATCACCAAAAACTACATATTCCCATAATTAAATGTAAAAAATTGAGAATTCCAACAAAAATCGACATTCGAATCGAAGGAGTTTAGGAGGATTTTATTTTGTTTTATTTTCGTATACCCAAAACTGCTAAGGCATATTTAAATCCATAATATACTAATCAATTACTAAAATAAAAATGATAAGATTTATACTCACAGTTGGTTCCTAGCTTTGCTTCTCTTTGGATTTAAAATGCCTATTATAATCTCATTCAGATCTCTTCTTATTGTTATATACAACAAGGGATTTGTATATATATTAGATTCAGAAAGCTTGGAGGAGAAGAGGATTAGGAATTAAAAAATAAAAAAAGTTAGGCATAGAGGATTTCTTGCTTGAAACCCTAATGGAATTTTCTGAATCTAAGAAGAGATGAAGTGACAGAGCTTTCCTGATGTTCCCAAAATATTTATGAATAAAAGTGAGAGATCTAGGGTCTTATTTGTAGAGGCTGGAATGTATAAGAACTATAAGATGAAAATAGGTTAAAAATGGATAAATCTGAAATGTTTGTTAATAAGGAAACCCTAACCGTCACCAATAGGAGCAATCGACAGTCCCATACATGTCGGCCGACCGCTCGACCGATTGGTGTGGAAGGTCGGCCCCTCCTCCTATTTTGGGAACATAATTATTTTTGTACCGTTGGTTTTATTTAATTCCTTTATTACACCTTTAATGTTAATTTTTATCGTTAATAATTTCTTAACCCCCAAGTCTAATCTCGGTTAGCTTTCAAATTTTAATTTTAGATTTAATTATTTATTAGAATTTGAATTTAATTTTTTTAAAGCTGAAAATTTCAAAAACCCATAACTTCTTCGTTTTCAGCATATTATATATGGAAACACCTCAGAATTTTTCCATGAACGCAACGGTACAACTTTAATGGCCAAATTCCAACTTTTACAAAAAAATATTTTTACCCCCACTTAATTTAGTTTAATTTACTATTTAATCCTTACTGATTTTATGGGGTGTTATAACTTTGCATATATATACAAAAATTACATTAAAAAATTTCTAAGGACAATGATTACACATGGATGATGGATGAGTTGATGGTTGTAGCTATTAGTTGTTATGTGCGTAAGTTTCATTTTTCCATCCTTTGAGATTTCAGAGACGAAATCCCTTTTAGTGGAGAGAATATAACACCCCAAAAATTTAATAGAAATTTAGTAAGAAAATTAAATATAAATAAAATAAGAACTAAAAAAAATTCATAGACATTCGAATTTGCCTAAGATACTTAAACCATTGCATTCGTAATGATTTTCTAGACGATTTTTATATACAACACTTCAAAATCAGAGTTAGTACAGAGAAGTTACGGACGTTGGAAGAACTGGAAATAGAATTAACAATTTAATAATAAAAATATAACAAAAACACACACTGACCGGTCGACCCAAGAAGGGTGATGGTCGACTGGTAGCGATCGACCTATGTGGCTTGAGCAGTTGATCGTAGGTCTTAAAAAATCGATATTTTTCTGACATGTTCGAACGACGATGATTGGTTCCTTCGCGGCCATGTGCGGTCAACATAAAAGCAAAGATTTCCTAACCTATATCCAACGCTCCAGATTCATCTCCAACCCTTATAAATTGAAAACTAACCTAACCCTAAAATCTATAGAAACGTTTACTGTACCAAAATTCTACCCAAATCCAACCTCTCTTGTAATCCTAAATTCTTCAAAAATCAAAGTAAAATTAAACTAGAAGAACATAATCGATTGGATATAAGCAAAGAAAGCAGAGCAAGCATATGGAGGGGCAATTCTCAAGCAAAGAAAGTAGGATGAGCTTAGGCTTGAGGTAAGTGGGAACAAATTTAGTTAGATGATTATCTACATTTAAATTTACTATATCCTCTATGATCTAGAATGCTAAAAATCTAATTTTAAATTGTAAAACCCTAAAATTCAAATGTGTAATCTATGGTAAAATTGAAATTATTGTGAATTGTTAAACCTGATATTGATCTAGCACACCCCTTTAATTTAGTTAACCGTAAACCCTAAAAGCCATAAACCTCAGATTTAAACAACTGAAATTGAAATTCTAAAAATATGTGAAATTTATAAATATTGACTAATCATCATAATTACTTGTTTAGAGTAATCGCTGCAATTAACAAATGCTGTAATAATCAATGAAATAATCTGGAACTAAGAGTCGATAAGAGAGAAGTGTGAAAACCCAAATTTTAGCCTATGAACAGTCGACCACTGATACCTGGCGGTCAATCGGTTAGACTTAGCAGTCAACCGGTAAACGTGTAAATTGTAGAATTTGAACCTCGGCCCAAGGACCAAGGCCCAAGTTAATAATGAAAATTTATATGATTGCTAATTGTTGTGCGGGCCAATTTGAGCTGTGGGGAAGTGTAACATCCTGTATTCGAAGGCCAAAAGCTAAGGCTACAGATGCTGCTGTCATCCATAGTATTAACTTTTGGTGATGAAATATGGCAATGTTAATGGTATTCATAATATCAAAAGCACTTGAATATGAACAAAATCACTGATTTCCAAAAACAATTATTATAGTGATTATATTTTAAACAAAATCATATCCAAGTTACAAAATCCTAAAACGTATCCCAGGCAATGATAAAATATAATTTTACAATAATACACCAAGAGCGACATATGACGATGCCCCTTGGATGATCAAAGCAATATTGTCATATCTGACATAATACACATCGGAAACAATATGAACTGAATTCCTAAATTTGCTATCCATCAGCCACTTGCTCGTCTCCGGAAGCTTTATTCGCCAAAACTGCTAAAACCTGAAAACCTAAACCCTCAGCCTACTCAAATCAAATTTTGAGCACACGAGAGTTTAAGGGGAAACAAAAACTTTGAGTCACACACAAAGCCTAATATGAATAATTTCTGGTACATTTCTGTTTACTGATGTTAAGTGAGACCACACCGCTTAGCGGAACAGGTTTCCTCTCACTAATATCCTTTTTCAAAACATATATTTTGCAAATACTTTCCTACGACCAAACTGGTTAATCAACTGATTATAATAATAATATAGCAAGATCCATTATGCTAAAACCAGGAAATAAATGGACTAACTGTCTGGAATCTGAGCTAGTTGCCATCAACTGGACTAACTGTCCTAAAACCGTTTATACCAAAATAGCAATATCCTTTATGCTAATAAATGGCCTATCTGTCCAAAACAGGTAAAAAGTGGACAAACCGTCCTTAAAAAGTAGCAAAGTCCGTTATGCTAACAAATGAACTAACTGTTCATAATCTGGGCTAACTGCCCTTATCTGGACTGACTGTCCTCTGGGCTGACTGCCCTCAAAACGGACTAACTGTCCGAATTTAAATGAGCTAACTGGCCAAATTTTCTTTGGGTTAACTACCCTTTAAATTTTCCTTGAAAAACCTTTCTTGAAATGATTTAGTCCGTCAAATCATACATAAACAAGGAAAATATATCTTTAGCTTTACTCGAAGCTATTATGCCATGTTATATATACTTTACTCAAAATAATGTTGATGATGTTCAATAATGATTATCTATCCTTTTAAGATAAGTTAAAGTCCTTTATAACCTAGAAATACTTAGGCTATTCTGCCCATTTAACTTGTTCGAAACCTTTTTTTAAAACCTTTAAGCAACCCTTTCGAAACCATTGAAGGTAACCCCTTCGAAATCATTGAAGGTAACCTTTTCGAAACCATTGAAAGTACCCCTTTCGAAAACATTGATGGTAAATCCTTCGAAACCAATAAAAGACTTTCCATTAGAAGCTTTAAAATATATGACATCCACCTTTAAAACCATTTAAACCTTGCCTTTCGAAAAGATAGGAAAAACCTTCCTTTTCATCTTTGTCGAAACCCTTGGGAACCACTCTTTTCGAAACCATCCATAAAACCGTTCGAAAGCATCAAACTGAACTCTTTCGAAAGCACTTTGGGTTCAATTTAAAACAAGTGGAATCCTTTCGAAACCATTCAAAGTTATCTACCTCGAAACCTTTTAAAACATTTCAGTTTGAAAACATTTGGATTATGCCTTCAAGTAGAGCAAAAGGATCAGAAAAACATTAGAGTCGAAAGCATCTACTTTGAAACCCTCTGAAAGTAACTCTTTCAAAACCATTTCATAAACAATGAAGTGATGGTGTCGAAAACATCCCTTCGAAAGCAATAGAGAGGTGGCCAAATTTTAGAAAACAAAGGTCACCTTCGAAACCATCTGGATCGAAAGGTAGGAATAGCTATGATTTCGACCATGTCGAAAGTAATCATTTAAAACAAGAAAGCAACCCAATCGAAACCCTTCCTTTTAAACCATTTGACTTATTCGAAAGCATTTAGGTCGAAAGCAACTTAATCGAAAGCAAGCAGACATATTTTCCTTAAAACTAAAGCCTCACCTCTTTCGAAACCCCTTGGTTTCTGCCCTATACCATTCGCCCTCTTCCAATTCACTACGTGCTAGTTGCCTGATATCATGTGCATTGGTTTCGACCATGTCGGAAGGGGAGGGACAGAGGCGGAACCTAGGTGCCGAAGGAGACGAAACGGTTAAAAGCCTGTTTATTTGTACTTTTGAATAGTTCTTTTGTACCTAACATGCCTTGGTTGTCTAAATCTGATTGATTGCCTAGTTTTTCTTTTCAAAAGTGCTACTGATTATCCTTATTTAGAAATTTAAACATTTTATAAAATGCCCCTTCTCCTCTATAATTATATAAAACATTTAAGTCTCGTACCTTAAATAATTTTATATAACTATTAAAAGCACTTTGGAAAAATCTGGAAATATTCCAAAAAATCACTTTATATATGTTTTCCAACATATAAAATTTTCAGACCCAATTACTGAATTATTTTCCCATAAATAATTTTTATAATCCAAAATACCATTTTTTTTCCTGAGAAAATTCATAATAAATCAATGAAAGTTCAAAATAATCTGAAAATTGGAACCCATCTATAAAATATCATTTTAGATCATCAAAAAAATTTGCAAGGCAATCAGATGTCATTTAATAGGGTTTTCATCTCAAAACATGTCATAAAACTTATATGAACATACATACATCATAAATAAGTATATATAATTATTCTATCATTCAAAAACATGACAACCCATTGCAAAATATTCGAATTTAACCTTAAAACCGAAACCAATAAAAATTAGAGATGTAAACATTATTCACCTTTGCTTTAGAGATTAAAGGAGCTTGAGATTTGAATGGATTTGATTTGAATTAGCATTTCCTTTAGCTTTTCTTAGTTTCTTCTTCCCCTTTCCTTGTTAATGGTGGTCGGCCTTGTTTTATAAATTTTTTGAAATGAAATGAACGTGTAACATTATACACGGCCTAAGGAATAGATATAGGAATGACCTCTTTCCCATATTACCCCTCCTCTAATTCATTTTAAACCCTTCTTTAATTTATTTGTTTTAATGCCACGACTACCTTAATTAAATTCAAATCTCACTCCCCTAATCAATACATTATTATTTTTGGTTTAACTAACTAAATATCCTAAATAATGTTATCAAAATATGGGGTATTACAGACTCCCCACCTTAAAGAATTTCATCCTCGAAATTACGATAAGGCACACAAAATCAAATAAGAAGGTAAAACATACCATCAAACAAGTCAGGATAAGTATCTCTAATCCTGCTCTCAACCTCCCCAGTGCAGTCCCTGTCATCATCACTCTATTGGACTTGAATAATCTGACCGTCTTGGTTCTAAGCCTCTTCTCATCTCTCACATCAATGCGTATTGGCTTCCTCACTATGGTCAAGTCCGGTTCTACCACTAAATCATCTAACACTGTCGGTGCAATAGTAGTCTCTGGGTCATCTAATACTGTCGGTGCAATAACAGTCCGGTTCTACCACTAAATCATCTAATACTTTCTGAGATGAGAAATATGAAAAACATCGTGGACACCTGCCAAACTGCTCGGTAAGTCAAGTCTATACGCGAGCTTCCCGATCCTCTCAAGAATAGGAAAAGGTCCAACGAACCTAAGAGATAACTTCCTCGATTTTCTGAACTTAATCACACCCTTCATCGGTGATACTTTGACGAAAACTTGGCCCCCAACTGAGTACTCTAAATCTTTCCGTCTCTTATCTACATAACTCTTCTACCTTGACTAAGCCACCTTCATTCTAGCCCGAATGTCCTCAATCTTTTCTACAGCCTCTCTAACCAGATATGGACCAAGAATCAACCTATCCCCGGTCTCCAACCAACAAATGGGAGATTTGCATGGCCTTCCATACAAAGCTTCAAACAGTGCCATTCCAATACTAGTCTGATAACTGTTGTTATACGAAAACTTGACTAGATGCAGATGGTCCTCCCATGATCCCTCGAAATCTCGAACACAAGCCCTTAATAAATCTTCCAAGATTTTGTTAACCCTTTCTGTTTGCACATCTGTCTCTGGATGGTAAGCGGTACTCATCTTAAGCTTGGTTCCCAAAACTTCCTACAGACTCTTCCAAAACTCGCTAGTGAACAAGGAATCTCTATCATTAACAATACTACAAGGAACTCCATGCAGTCTAACCACATGCTTCATGAACAGCCTCGCTAAAACAGGTGTCGTCCCGGTTGACCTAACTGGAATGAAATGGGCACTTTGTTAGTCTGTCCACTATAACCCATATACTTTCATTTCCTCTGTTCGACCTTGGCAACCCGTCAATGAAGTCCATAGAAATAGAATCCCACTTCCACACTGGAATATCTAACGGCTGAACCAAACCACTTGGCTTCTGGTGTTCGGCCTTTGCCTGCTGGCAATTCAAGCACTGCCTTACACATAAGCCAATATCTTGCTTCATACCTTCCCAAAAGAAACCCCTCTTTATATCATGATACATCTCGGTACCTCCAGATGTATAGTGAACTTCAAACGATGGCATTCCTCTAAGACTTCCTTCCTTATGTTTCCTACACTCGAAACACATAGTCTTCCTTTCTTTCCTAACCACCCATTCTGGTCAAGACTGAAGTCTTTCAAGTCATCGCTTTTGGTTCCTTCCTGTAGCTTTCTGATATGATCAGCTAACACTGGATCCTCCATCTGCTTAGAAGCAATCCGCTCGATCAACACTGGTCGAACCTCCAAACAAGATAATACAACTGTATTTCCACTAGACCCAGCCTTGGATCTCCACTACACTCTGCAATCTGCTAATGCTTCTAAATCTTTCCACTCAGCAATCATCGCTAACACTGCATTTTGATGCTTCCTGCTAAGTGCATCTGCAACCTTGTTGCCTTTCCCTGGTGTGTGCTCAATCCCAAAATCATAAGCGGCTATGGACTCTAACCATCTCTGCTGTCTCATGCTTAGCTTCTTCTGTGAGAACAAATACTTCAACGACTTATGATCTATATATAGCTCAAACCTTTCTCCCAAAAGGTAATGCCTCCACACCTTCAAAGTAAAAATAACTGCAGCCAATTCTAAATCATGCGTTGGATACCTGACCTCATGCGGTCTAAGCTGCCTAGAAGCATAGGCAATCACTTTACCTCTTTGTAGTAGCACAACTCCCAATCTTGTTCCACACGCATCGGTATAAACACCAAATTTGAATTCTCTTTTGGAACAACCAACACAGGTGCATGTGTCAATAAGTGTTTCAAAATTTGGGATGCTTCCTCACACTTATCGGTCCACACAAACTTCACATCCTTCCTCGTTAGCTTGGTCATCGGTGTCACTATCCGCGAAAAATCCTTAATGAATCTCCAATAATAACCATCCATTCCAAGGAAACTCTTTATCTCGGTTATCGTCTTGGGTCTTTTCCAACTATTCACTGCCTCGATCTTAATCGGATCCACTGACAACCCTTCCTCTGAGACTACATGACCAAGAAACTTCACCTCTTTCTTCTAGAAGTGACACTTCGAAAACTTCGCTTTCAACTAGTGTTGTCTTAGCGTCTCAAGCACCACTCTAAGATGAACTTCATGCTCTCTTTCATCCTTAGAGTAAATCAAGATATCATCTATGAAGACCAATATGAACCTATCCAAGTGCTCTAAGGAAATCTTGTTCATCAAATCCACAAAGAAAGCTGGCGCATTCGTCAGTCCGAATGGCATAAATAACCATTCGTACGACCCATACCTAGTCCGGAATGCCATCAAAGGTATACTATCCTCTGTTGCCCTGAGTTGATGGAACCCTGTTGCCAAATCCAACTGAGAATATACCATTGCTCCAATCAATTGGTTGAACAAATCATCAATCATGGGCAATGGATATCGATTCTATATCGTCCTCTCATTCAACTTATGATAATCGATACATAGCCTCAACGATCCATCCAGCTTCTTAGCAAGCACTACCGCTGCACCCCAAGGCGAACTACTCGACCTGACAAAACTCTTTGGCACCCCAAGGTGTCTAAGAGATATCTTCCTATCTTGGCAAAATATCCTAGCATCGTACTCACTTAAACAATCCATCCCAAGGATAATCCCGAACCCACAAAATAAAACACATGCAAACTGCACACAAAAGTATGACCTAACAGGTCAAACTCTAACTGGTTACACGTGAACCCTAGAGTTGCATATCTTCCTATTGGATTCGCAACCCGTAAGGAAGTAACTAAATATGTGGGTTCAAGGTTAAGCTTATCTATCAAACATCTAGATATAAAAGAATGTGATGCACCAGTATCAAATAAAACGCTAATAGATATACCATGAATCTGAAGCGTTTCTTAAAGAACTGTCTTTCCCTTCTCCTGGGCTGTTGGCTTAGAAGTAGCAGGCTCCAATGCATACACCTTGCCCTTACCATCTCTAACGGGCTCCTTGCACTGGTTCTTGTAATGGCCTATCTGGTCACAGTTGAAGCATCTGGCATTCTTCCCCTTAGCCACATCCTTTGCTTTCCCACAACGACACTCATTAGCAAAGTGCCCATTCTTGTCGCACTTATAGCAGACAATACCAGACTTCCCTTTCTTGGCTGCTCCACCTTTCTAAGCATCTTTCTTAGGAAGAACTTCCTCTTCAAGCCCTGTCCAACCTGGACCTCCTTAGCCTTTCTCTTTTCCAGAGACTCAAGAACCTCCTCCTGCCTCATAGCCATCTCCACAAAAATATCAGAAGGATCTCTAAGGTGAGACAAAGTAGCCATGGCCAACTCAGGCTTCAATGCTCTAATGAACTTCTCATTCCTTTTCATCACTATATTCACTGAAGCATACCCATACCGGACCAACTCTTCAAACTTTCTGGCATACACTACAACCGACATCTCTCCTTGCTCTAACTCAGTGAACTGCCTGATCAGAGCCGACTGTGCCATAACTGACATGAACCTATCCTAGAATCTACTTTTGAAATCCTCCCAGGTCATTGTCTCCTCATCCACCGTCACAGTTGCACTATTCCACCAATACAAAGCAGCTCCCTGAAGCTGTCTAGATGCCAACCGCCTCTTCTGCTCATCATTGAGCCCCAAATCTACAAAAATCCTCTTACAGTGCAATAACCAATTCTCCACCTCAATGGCATCCTCCGTCCCCATAAATGGCTTCCCTCCAAGCTTAACAAAATCTCTGCTCATCTTAGAAAAATGATTAACCACTGGAACTTCTAGAACCCTGCTCCTGCAACATTTCCTCCTAGCACTCGGGCTGCAACTCCCGCCTGCATCATATTTCGGAAAAACTGATATATAGCTTCCATTCCGACCTGTGGGATCTCAGCACCTACATTCTCAGCTTGGGCCAGACCTTGACCTCTCCCCGCATTAGGTCCAGCATTCCCTTTGGTGCTTCCCCTTCCTGGGTTAACTTTGCCTCTTCTACCATTCATATCTGTATTCAAATCTCGTGAGGTACTGAAAAGATAACCTAAGCAAAGATAGGAGACTAGAGATAAAGCGCATACTTATATATAGCAAACACAAGTACGTTACTATAGCGTTATCCCAACCCTAAATCTTACTCTAATTCCATTGGATTTTGTTTTCTTAAAACATTTTTAGTTAAAAAATTCATAAACTTATGCTCTGATACCAAATTGTAACATCCCGTATTTGGAGGCCAAAAGCTAAGCGCTACAGATGCTACAGTCATCCATAGTATTAACTTCTGGTGATGAAATACAGCAATGTTAATGGTATCCATAATATCAAAAGCACTTGACTATGAACAAAATCATAGATTTCCAACAACAATTATTATAGTGATTATATTTGAAACAAAATCATATCCAAGTTACAAAATCCCAAAGCGTATCAAAGGCAATGATAAAATATAATTATATAATAATACTCCAAGAGCGACATATGACGATGCCCCCTTGGATGATCAAAGCAATATTGTCATATCTGACATAATACACAGCGGAAACAAAATGAACTAAATTCCTAAATTAGCTATCCGTCAGCCACCTGCTCGTCTCTGGAAGCTTTATTCGTCAAAACTGCTAAAACCTGAAAACCTAAACCCTCATCCTACTCAAATCAAATTTTGAGCACCTGAGAGTTTAAGGGGAAATAAAAACTTCGAGTCAGACATAAAGCCTGGTATGAATAATTTCTGTTACATCTTTGTTTACTGATATTAAGTGAGACCACGCCGCTTAGCGGAACGGGTTTCCTCTCACTAATATCCATTTTTGAAACATATATTTCGCAAATTCTTTCCTGCAACCAAACTGGTTAATCAACTGATTATAATAATAATATAGAAAGATCCATTATGCTAAAAAAGGAAATAAATAGACTAACTATTTGGAATCTGGGCTAGCTGCCCTCAACTGGACTAACTGTCCTAAAATTGTTTGTACGAAAATAGCAATATCCTTTATGCTAATAAATGGACTTTCCGTCCAAAACAGGTAAAAAGTGGACTAACTGTCCTTAAAAAGTAGCAAGGTCTGTTATGCTAACAAATGAACTAACTATTCATACTCTGGACTAACTTCCCTTATCTAAATTGACTGTCCTCTGGGCTGACTGCCCTCAAAATGGACTAATTTTCCAAATTTAAATGAGCTAACTGCCCGAATTTTCTTTCAGTTAACTACCCTTTAAATTTTCCTTGAAAAACCTTTCTCAAAATGATTTAGTCCATCATTTCATACATAAACAAGGAAAATATATCTTTAGCTTTACTCTAAGTTATTATGCCATGTTATATATACTTTACTCAAAATAATGTTGATGATGTTCCATAAGGATTATCTATCCTTTTAATATAAGTTAAAGTCCTTTATAACTTAGAAATACTTAGGCTGTTCCGCCCCTTTAACTTGTTCGAAACCTTTGTTTAAAACCTTTAAACAACCCATTCGAAATCATTGAAGGTAACCCCTTCGAAATCATTGAAGGTAACCCCTTCGAAACCATTAAAAGTACCCATTTCAAAAATACTGAAGGTAAATCCTTCGAAAATAATAAAAGCCTTTCCTTTAGAAGCTTTAAAGTATATGACATCCACCTTTAAAACCATTTAAACCTTGCCTTATGAAAACATAGGAGAAACCTTCCTTTTCATCTTTATCGAAACTCTGGGAACCACCCCTTTCGAAACCATCCATAAAACCTTTCGAAAGCATCAAACTAAACTCTTTCGAAAGCACTTTGGGTTCAATTTAAAACAAGTAGAAACCTTTCGAACCCATTTGAAGTTATCTACTTCGAAACGTTTTAAAACGTTTCGATTTAAAAACATTTGGATTATGCCTTAAAGTAGAGCAAAAGGATCAGAAAAACATTAGAGTTGAAAGCATCTGCTTCGAAACCATCTGAAAGTAACTCTTTCAAAAACATTTCATAAACAATGAAGTGATGGTGTCAAAATCATCCCTTCGAAAGCAATGGAGAGGTGGCCAAATTTTAGAAAACAATAGGTCACCTTTGAAACCATCTAGATCGAAAGGTAGGAAGCGGCAACTATGGTTTCGACCATGTCGAAAGCAATCATTTAAAACAAGAAAGCAACCCAATTGAATCCCTTTCATTTAAACCATTTGACTTAGTCGAAAGCATTTTGGTCGAAAGCAACTTAATCGAAAGCAAGCAGGCGTATTTTCCTTAAAACCAAAACAAAGCCTCACCTCTTTCAAAACCCCTTGGTTTCGACCCTATACCTTTCTCCCTCTTCCAATTCACTACGTACCAGTTGTCTGATACCATGTGCATTGGTTTCAACCATGTCGATAAGAGAGGAACATAGGCGGAACCTAGGTACCGATAGAGACGAAATAGTTAAAAGCCTGTTTATTTGTACTTTAATATAGTTCTTTTGTACCTAACCTGACTTGTTTGTCTAAATCTGATTGGTTGCCTGGTTTTTCTTTTCAAAAGTGCTACCGACTTTCCTTATTTAGAAATCTAAACATTTTCTAAAAAGCCCCTTCTCCTCTATAATTATATAAAACATTTAAGTCTCATACCTTAAATAATTTTATATAACAATTAAAACACCTTTGAAAAATCTGGAAAAGTTCCAGAAAATCACTTTATATATGTTTTCCAACATATAAAATTTTCGAACCCAATTAATAAATTATTTTCCCGTATATAATTTTTATAATCCAAAATACCATTTTCTTCCTTAGAAAAGTCATAATAAATCCATGAAAATTCAGAAAAATCTGAAAATTGAAACCCATCTCTAAAATATCATATTAGATCTTGTTAAAAATTCGTAAGGCAATCAAATGTCATTTAATAGGATTTTCATCTCAAAACAGGTCATAAAACCTATATGAACATACATACATCATCAACAAGTATATATAATTATTCTATTATTCAAAAACATGGCTAACTATTGCAAAATATTCAGATTTAACCTTAAAACTGAAACCAATAAAAATTAGAGATGTAAACATTATTCACCTTTGCTTTAGAGATTAAAGGAGCTTGGGATTTGAATGGATTTGATTTGAATTAGCTTTTCCTTTATATTTTCTTAGTTTCTTCTTCCCCTTTCCTTGTTAATGGTGGCTGACCTTGTTTTATAAAATTTTTGAAATGAAATGAACAAGTAACATTATACATGGCCTAAGGAATGGATATAGGAATGACCTCTTTCCCATATTACCCCTCCTCTAATTCATTTTAAACCATTCTTTAATTTATTTATTTTAATGCCACGGTTACCTTAATTAAATTCAAATCTCAATCCCCTAATCAATACATTATTATTTTTGGTTTAACTAACTAATATCCTAAATAATGTTATCAAAATCTGGGGTGTTACAGGAAGCTAGTTCCCGAGAGAATGCTAGGTCGTTGCGATGATAGGTAAATGTTGCTTACCCAATCGAGAGTCGATTATTCGACTGAGGGGCATGGTATTTTCGCAAATGACACTCACAGGAGGTTCTACAGTGGACGCGCAACACTAACGAGAATGCATGATGGAGTATGGTCCGGCATAACGGGAATCCTATTATGCATGATTTTTGACGTGACATGATACAATTAGATGAAGGACCCAACACATGCAATAAGGGGCCAACACTACAATGATGAGGTAGAAGCAGGTGTAGACGATAAGACACATTGATAATGAAATAATCCGTCCTAAAACAGACCAAAATTTTGGCATAGAAAAGACTCATCAAAACTTAGACTAATTCCAAAGATGGATGTTGGTTGATATAAAGAACAATATTGAGCTATTTATCTACACATTTAGAACTCACAGCAGAAGGATAAAATATAATAACAGAAACAATACCCATTTCATTTAAATTTCAAATGTCATAAAATCCATAACACAATACCAATAAAAACCGTCACATATCTATAGTACTACGTTTTCAAAATACATCATTATTCTTTAATGGATTCATCAAAACATAAGTCGATAAATAAGTAAACTGCAACAAGTTTCCTCATCGCCTTCATCTTTAGCATCGCCTTTCCTAACTTGTGTTACAATAAGGAAGGAGTCAAAACAACATACGTCTGGTGAATAAAAATCTCAAGCCTTACTGTAATACTACTTGGGCAGTATAATTTAAATAGGAATATGTCTTTCATATATTGGCTTTATTCTAACTCTTTTCAACTTTGTGACATATGGCTTTCTAAATTTCAATTCCATAACTGTTACTCTTACAACCCAATAACCCATATCTATCGTCAGTAATGTCCTATCAATGTAACAGATATTACCAAACCACTTAATGCCTTTTAAATGGGAACTAGACAGAATCTGACCATTTAATACCCTATTTAAGGTAGGTCCCCAGTTATTTAACACCTATCCAAAGATGGACTCCTCACTGGTGCTTATCTAGCTAACATCGCATGGAATCTCTTTGGTCATTTAACACCTCATAACAAAGTGGACCTTTCTCAAGACGAGCACTATCGTGCCTACCCATTAACCCCAATTGTTTACTACTTCCTACATAGGGAATAGGCGTTAGTCCAACTATTCATAGGTACTGGTAGGCAGATTAGCCGGACAGTTTTATCCTAAAGAATTTGGGACTAACTTTGCATCTCCGTGGTTACTTATTATAGGCGATGTCTCACATCAGCCTCAAAGTCACACTGTTGGTAGCCAGATTAGCTGGATAGATTTCTGTATGCTTTTGACAGGCCTCGCATCCTTATAACTTAGTCATAATTTATAACACTCTCTTAACATATTATCACACATCTCATCTTATCCGTTATTAAGGACTTATAAGAAAACTTCTTATTTCACCTCTACAATTAATTACTTGTCTAAGAGGGATTCAGTAACAATTAATAACCTATTAACTACTTAATTAATACGTTATAATTATACGCTAATTTATGTATACAAATACGCATCTAGTAAATTTCTAAGCGTGTAGAGATTACGCCTAAAACTAGCGTTTAAATGTTAAATCTTCAAAAATTATACAAGTCTCATTTCCATATTAACAGATGTACCATAAATCCAAAATCCATAATTCAATCAATAGACTTATATAAAATAGAATCCAAACCTAATTATTTTATATCAAAATAACAGAATAAATCAATAGTATAAACTTGCAAATTTGAATACTTTTATGCTCTATTCAACTTCTTTTTACATGAAATTAGACAATGGGAATTTCTATTCAAATTGTAGAAATATGTGATGTTGTTAGTCCATGAGTTGATGGTTTTGATGACAACAACCTTAGAATAAGATTATAAAATATAAATACTAACATTATAGTTTAGATATATATGTATATGTAGGATTTAACCATGCAAGTACCAAGAATGAAGACTGTACAATATAGAGATTCAAGATATCAAGATTGAAGACTCATAAGTATCAAGAATATCAAGATTATCAAGAGTTCAAGATTTCAAGATAAGTATTGAGTCTAGAATTATGTTAAAACTTCATAATAGCACTGAAATCTTCACTCCATTTTTCTTTTGGGATGGAACCCATTTCTACCTTTTTAGTGGCTTACAAACCCACGACAAGTAGCTTACAAACCTACGACAAGTAGCTTACAAACCCACGAACATCCTAGTTTTGTACAAGTTCTCGAGTCCTGATGTGATGAGATATTCTGCAGGAAGAAACTTGCAAAACTACTTCAAAATGATTTTCAAAACTACTTCAGAATGATTTTCAAAACTGCTTTTTAAAATGTTTTAGCCTTAAAAATTATCTTTTCAAATGATTTTCAAAAGGATGTTTTAGCCTTAAATATTCTTTGTTTTTGTTTTTAATAAACTCCTCTTTTAAACTTCGTTTGTTTTAAACTATCTTTTAATTATAATATATTTATCCTTAGATTTAAATATAAAATTATAGTAAAATTTTATATATATTATTCTCTATATTTATCTATGTATTTTATCTATAGTAAAGTATATTTATAAAGTTTAAATAGTTTTTAATATAAGATAAAGGTTATTTTCAAAGAAAATCAAATCTTCAAAAAATGCATTGGGATGTCGACATGCCCTGGTACCCCATGTCGACATTGTGACAGTTAGATTCAAAAATTTGAATTTCAAAAGAAGTGTCTATTCGCCATAACCTTTCACGAATGGACATGACTGTTGTTCTTCTATAAATATGGGTTAATTTTATAAATATGGGTTAATTTCAACGAATTTTATATCATATATTCTGGTTTTTCACTTCTCTTCTTCTTCCATATTTTCTTATTCTAAATCCTATGATCACTCTGCCAAAATCAACATTGAATCTAACTAGATCATCTCTGGTTTGATTCTCTATCACTATCTCAACAAGATCCTAGTGCTATTCAGAGTTATAGGCTTCTTTGTAATCTATCTAGCGAGAAAAGGTGTGATTGTAGCCTTGGAAATCAATCAAGCGAGAAAAGGTGTGATTGTAGCCATGGAAATCAATTGGGTGAACTTGTTGCCCCGGAAATCAAGTATCTCTACCTAGAGGATTGTGATTCTGGAGGATGTACCTCGTAGCCTTGAAACCGAGGGTTGTAATTGTTGAATTGCTTTTGAAAGGAAATCCGTACTTAGTTGTGCGGGACTGGATTTAGGATAACTCCGAACCAGTATAAAATCCGGTGTGTTCTTTCCTTTACTGCATTTACTTTATTCTACATCTGTGTTTGATTCTGTGATTATATCTGTGTCTGAATATTACATACATTTGTGTACAAATCAACAATAACTCAAAAAGATTTCGTAATTTCTTATAAACACTATTCACTCCCCCTATCGTGTTCATTCTAGCCTTAAGATCCATATTCTGCATTCCTCACATTTGGTATCAGAGCAAGGTTTTCAAAAGTTTCATAATCTGATTTTTGAAAAAGTTTTTTTAAAAATGGCTATATTTAAGAAATTTGTTAATGCATGTTTAGAAATATTCAGATCATCATTGTCTCTTGAGTCTGCATATAATCAATATTCAAATACAAGTTGTCTACTAAGATTGTTTGATGTGCAGGAATCATGCTTTATGGGAGTTGAGGAATCAATCCAGAACAAACAAACTATGCAGATCAAAAAGAACAAATGGATACTCGATAGTGGATGTTCTAGACACATGACTGGGAATCCAGATATGCTGAATGATATAATATACAAAGACGGAGGATTGGTTAACTTTGGAGACAATTCAAAAGGTTACGTGATCGGCATCGGCAAAGTCGGTAACTTTGAAACTCCTATTATTACTAATGTTTTGCTAGTTAAGAATATGAAACACAATCTGCTAAGTATAAGTCAACTATGCGATAAAGGATATAAAATTAAATCTGAAAAAGATAAGTGTCACATTGAAGATAATAATTCAACCATAATATTTGAGGGAATTAGGAAAAAGAATATTTATATTCTTAGTATGAAAATTTCAAATGATAACTTGTGTCTTTTGGCAAATGCAAGTGACCCTTTGATTTGGCATATGAGATTTGGGCATTTGAATTTCAAACTCTTATTTAGACTGTCAAAACATGATCTAGTAAGAGGCCTCCCTAAAATGAATTTTAAAGTAGATAGTCTATGTGATGCATGTCAACTAGGAAAACTTAGAAAAAGATCTTTTAAATTAAATGATATGATTTCTACTACAAAACCACTTGAATTACTTCATATTGATTTATTTGGTCCATCTCAAATTCTATCAATAAATAATAGTAAATATGTTTTTGTAATTGTAGATGATTATTCTAGATTTACATGGATAATATTTTTAAAACATATAAGTGATACTTTTGAATATTTTAAGAATTTTTCAAAAAGGGTTCAAAAT
The DNA here is from genome assembly GCA_030737815.1 of Allium fistulosum. Lineage (NCBI taxonomy): Eukaryota > Viridiplantae > Streptophyta > Magnoliopsida > Asparagales > Amaryllidaceae > Allium > Allium fistulosum. Next base: position 876,716,736 of record CM060906.1, read on the forward strand.
CAACCTTCTAAAAGAATTATAACCATCCGTAGTGATCACGGTGGTGAATTTGAAAATGAAAAGTTTGAATAATTCTGCAATAAAAAGGGAATAATTCACAATTTTTCATTTCTAAGAACTCCACAACAAAACAGAGTAGTAGAAGAGTTAGTAGTTTAGGACTAAGTTTTAGGTTTACAAGTAAGTATTGATTATGTATGATAACACTATCATTATAATCATATAGAATATTAGACTAAGAGTTATATAGTTTGGAGTTAGTTTGTTTTTGTTGATGACAAAGGGGGAGAAATATAAAATAGAAGAGTTAGGCATAGATTAAGGGGGAGTTATCAGTTTTAGAGGGAGTTATTAGGATAGAAGTAATATTTTATAAACAAAGGTTGTCATCATCAAAAAGGGGGAGATTGTTAGTCCATGAGTTGATGGTTTTGATGACAACAACCTTAGAATAAGATTATAAAATATAAATACTAATAGTTTAGATATATATATATATATATATATGTATATGCAGGATTTAACCATGCAGGTACCAAGAATGAAGACTGACAGTATAGAGATTCAAGATATCAAGATTGAAGACTCATGAGTATCAAGAATATCAAGAGTTCAAGATTTCAAGATAAGTATTGAGTCTAGAATTATGTTAAAACTTCATAATAGCACTGAAACCTTCACTCCAATTTTCTTTTGGGATGGAACCCATTTCTACCTTTTTAGTGGCTTACAAACCCACGACAAGTAGCTTACAAACCTACGACAAGTGGCTTACAAACCCACGAACATCCTGGTTTTGTACAAGTTCTCGAGTCCTGATGTGATGAGATATTCTACAGGAAGAAGCTTGCAAAACTACTTCATAATGATTTTCAAAACTGCTTTTTAAAATGTTTTAGCCTTAAAAATTATCTTTTCAAATGATTTTCAAAAAGATGTTTTATCCTTAAATATTCTTTGTTTTTGTTTTTAATAAACTCCTGTTTTGAACTTCGTTTGTTTTAAACTATCTTTTAATTATAATATATTTATACTTAGATTTAAATTTAAAATTATAGTAAAATTATATATATATTATTCTCTATATTTATCTATGTATTTTATCTATAGTCAAGTATATTTATAAAGTTTAAATAGTTTTTAATATAAGACAAAGGTTATTTTCAAAGAAAATCAAATCTTCAAAAAATGCTTTGGGATGTCGACATGCCCTAGTACCCCATGTCGACATAGTGACAGTTAGATTCAAAAATTTGAATTTCAAAAGAAGTGTCTATTTGCCATAACCTTTCACGAATGGACATGGTTGTTGTTCTTCTATAAATAGGGTTTAGTTTCAACGAATTTTATATCAGATTTTCTGGTTTTTCACTTCTCTTCTTCTTCCACATTTTCTTATTCTATGTCCTATCATCACTCTGTCGAAACCAACATTGAATCTAACTAGATCATCTCTGGTTTGATTCTCTATCACTATCTCAACAAGATCCTAGTGCTATTCAGAGTTATAGGCTTCTTTGTAATCTATCTAGCGAGAAAAGGTGTGATTGTAGCCTTGGAAATCAATCAAGCGAGAAAAGATGTGATTGTAGCCTTGGAAATCAATTGTGTGAACTTGTTGCCTCGGAAATCAAGTATCTCTACCCAGAGGATTGTGATTCTGGAGGGTGTACCTCATAGCCTTGAAACCGAGGGTTGTAATTGTTGAATTGCTTTTGAAAGGAAATCCGTACTTAGTTGTGCGGGACTGGATGTAGGGTAACTCCGAACCAGTATAAAATCCGGTGTGTTCTTTTCTTTACTGCATTTACTTTATTTCTACATCTGTGTTTGATTCTGTGATTATATCTGTGTTTGAATATTGCATACATTTGTGTACAAATCAACAATAACTCAAAAAGATTTAGTAATTTCTTATAAACACTATTCACCCCCCTCTAGTGTTCATTCTAGCCTTAAGATCCATATTCTGCATTCCTCACAGATGTAACCTATGAATAAGAATTCATACCTTATACATCATTTTCTTACCAAAATTCCTTAATCTGATACAAAGAAAAAGATATGAAGTGGAATAGAAGGTAAAACATTAAAATTGCAAAATATACACAAATTCTATTATTTTAATATAAAACAATTGAGATCCCAACATAAGAATTGATATTTCACTTTCGGGAATTTTGGGGGTTTTAATATGATGTTTTCATAAACCAAAACTCCCCAAGGGAAATATCTAATCCAAACTACACTATTCAATTACTAAAATAAGAAAGACTAAAATTTCAACTCGCAACAGGTCCTTAGCTCTTCCTCATTTTGGATTTGTAACACCTTCAATAATCTCTTTTAGGTCTCCCCTTTTTGATATATAAAATAATGGGTTTGTATATAGATTAGCTCCAGAAATTTAGGGATTTGAGAAGAATAGAATTAGAAATAAATAATAAACATCTAGAATATGTCACCTGAAACCCTAAAGAATTTTTCTGCATCTTTGAAGAAAGAGATTGACAGTGCTTTGCCTGGTTCCCAAAATAATTTGTGAATAAAAGTGAGGGGCTTGGCTCTTATTTATAGTGGTTGAAATGTACCAGAACCGTCGGATTAAAGTCAGTTAAAAATAATAAAATCCGGTACGTTCACTTGCAGAAAACTCTAGCCACCACATTCGTTGATCGGTCGACCGCCACTACCCAACCGTCTACCGACAGTGGTCGACCAGCCTAGGTAGGCGGTCGACTATTATAGTTATTTTGAGAATGATATTTTTGTGCCATTAATTAATTTATTTTGTTCCTTAACTGCTTCTTTAATGTTAACGTTAATATTAACAATTATTTAACCCCTAAGCCTAATTACTGTTACTTTTTAGATTTCAAATATGAGAATTATTTACTTATTTGAATTTAAACATCCCTAACTTATTGTTTGAGTTCCGTTTTTAGAACATTATACATGGAAATTAATCATAATTTCGAAATGAAAGCAAAGATATAACTTCTGTTGTCAAATTCAGACTTTTGCAAAAAAAAAATTTAGCCTTATCTTATTTAATTAATTTATCTATTTTATTCATTTCTTATTAATTCTTATGAGGTGTTACAAGAGAGTCGGCATTTTGGGTTCTTCCTCTCCAGGCAAAGTGAGAAATGGGTAGTCATAGTTAAGGGAAAATCGGTTTTTAACGACCCGACTTTTTGATATGTTACTCAACTTTTTAACATTCAAACTTTTTATAGCAGTAAGCATACATATAAAACATCAAAAATATGGTGAGAAACCCTTAAGGATTTCTCTACAAAGTTCGGTAGAAATTATCGAACACAAGGCAATTCCTATGTGCATCTATAGTGACTATTGCTATAAGAGCACTTCCAAGTCCAATATAAAACTATGCTCAACTACAACCTATGTGCTTTATTTCAAGGCTATGCTACAAGTCCACATGTCTATTCAAGTCCAACATATGCAAATTGCTTTTAAAGCAAGAATTGAAAGAATATTACAAACATATATCAATGTTACTACATATATCAATACCTATTCAATCACAAAGGAAAAATCAATCACAAGCAAATATACACAATATATTTTCATTCAAGGGGGTGAGTTAGCTCACCCTTAAGAAAGTGAACAAGCAAGTTTAAGCAACAACTTCCTACCTCTTCCTTGCAAACACTAACTTCCTGCCTTCTTTCTACCTTTTGCACTTGTTTCTTGGCTATTTATGACCTCAATTTCTTACGGCCTTCCAATGATGGGAGAGATTTTCTTTGGTTCTTTGAGATATAACTTGATGGAAAGCGTTGTGATGTTATCCTAAGGCTCTAATCCAAGTTTGATTTGAATTGGTGTTGTTTTGAAATTATTTTGCTTTAGGAAATTATGAAGAGAAAGAGTAAAAGAGCGATAACATTTTGTATAAAAATTGTGAAATGGATTCAAGGGGATGCTCCTCCTTTTATATGCTTCAGATGGTGTTCCTTAACCTTGCTCTCACCCTGCATAATGCCATGGTAGGCTCACCCTTCCATATACCCATCACTTCTCCTTTACACCTCTTACCTTAAATGACTAAACTACCCTTTCATTCAAATATCTCTTATCCATTAGAAGCTTCTAGAATGTTCCACTTGCTTCATGAAGCAAAGCGTGTTAGTTAATTCCTAATTTCTTCAATGTTCATTAGCTTAGTAAAAAGGAGTTTGGACAACTTATATCAATCAAAAAGCGGTTTATCGATACACCGATTTTCGGTCACATTATTAATATTTCTTCGAAGAATATATTTTGGCAAACAAATTTCAAGAACTAGTTTCTTATCATTATTCATTAATTAAAAGATGTTTAATAAGCTTTTAAAATCGTATTTATAACACTTAACTATATTTAAAAACATTTCGATATTCAAAGACGAAGTGTTTTAATTTACGGATCGCTACGTTCTCCCCTAGCTAGAACATTTCGTCCTCGAAATTCAAACAAGAACGATAATCAAAGAAGATAGAAGAAACAAGATACATATATAGAGTACCATTGAAAAACTATAAAAACTATAAACCAAATGCATACTAAGTGACTCCACCTCAATCGGTGAGAACATTAGAAAAGATATACGATACCAAGATAAGAAAACACTAGTCCAAGAATAACTCTGGATAGGATGCCCTCATACTATCCTCTGTCTCCCATGTACAATCCTGAGCATCCTCGCTCCACTTTACCTTGGCTAATTTAACAACCTTAGTCGTCAATTGCTTCGTGTCTCTATCAACAATACGAACAGGCTGGCTTAATATAGTCAAATTTGGCTCAATCTCCAAGTCCTCCTGCTGCAATGCTTCTACTATCATCAAAGGATCGTGCAAAAAATTACGCAAATACAATACATAAATTACATTTTGCACACCCGATAGTATAATCAGTAATTCGACTATATACGCGAGTGTACCAATCCTCTCCAGAATCGGGAATGGTTCTATATAACGAGGAGCAAACTTCCCAGCCCTTGCAAACCAAACTACACTCCTCATCGAAGAAACCTTCACGAATACAAAGTCTCCAACTAAGAACTCCAGGTCTCTATGCCTCTCATCTTCATAGCTTTTATGTTGGTTCCATGCTTCCTTAATTTGCTTCCTAATATCTGTTACCTTATCCGAAGCCTCCTGAATCATATCCGACCCAAGCACTGGACGGTCTCTAGATTCCACCCAACACGATGAAGATTTGCAAGACCTTTCATACAACGCTTCAAACGGTGCCATTCTGATACTGTTCGGATAACTGTTGTTATATAAAAACTCAACAAGTGGTAAGTGCTCTTCCTACGAACCCACAAAATCTCATACGCAAGCTTAAAGCAAGTCCTCAAAAATGTGGTTCATGCTCATCAGTCTGTGGATGGTAAACGGCACTAAGCTTGGTCCTAGAGCCTCATGCAAACCCTACCAAAAATGTCTTGTGAATATCGGATCTCTATCACTCACAATATCATAAGGAATACCATGCAATCTGACAATTTCCCTAACATATAACTTAGTCAAAATATAACCCATCCCCATTGCCTTAACTGGTAAGAAGTGTGCACTCTTGATCAATCGATCTACAATAACCCCATACACCTTCATTACCTCTTCTCAAACTAGGAAAACCGTCGATGAAATCCACAAAAATCTGCTACCACTTCCACTTTGAAACTTCAAGTGGTTGAAACCGTGATATCATCTTTTAGTGACTACCCTTTACCTGCTGGCAGTTAGCATGCCTTATCACAAATAAAGAAACGTCTTTTTTCATACCTTCCCACCAGAATGTACGTCACATGTCCCGATATATCTTAGTGACCCATGGATGTATCGTCACTCTAGATAGGCGACTTTTGGTCAGAAGCTCCTACATAATACCGTCAATATTCGGAACACACAACCTACCGTTCACCCTCAAAATGACATGGTCATCTACCCCAAATCCTGGCCACTTCTCTGAAGCAACATGCTCACTAACGGCTTTAGCTATTCGAGTGGGATCAATAGAAATACCCTCTGTTGAATAAACGTGACCAAATAACCTAACTTATGAATGCCAAAAATGACATTTTAAGAACTTACCCTTCAACACATGCTCTCTCAATGTTTCTAATACAATCCTTAGATGACGTGAATGTTCCTCCTCGATCTTGGAGTAAACTAGAATATCATCGGTAAATACAAGGACAAACTTATTCATCATGTCCTGGAAAACTCGATTCATTAGGTCCACAAAATATGTTAGAGCATTAGTTAGGCTGACGACATAACTAACCACTCTTAAAACTGATCGGGTCTAAAAGCTGTCAAGGTTACACTCTCCTTTTCCACCCTCAACTAATGGAATCCCGTAGCAAGATCAAGCTGAGAAAACACTCAAGGTCCATGATGCTGATCGAACAAGTTGTCTACCCTAGGTAAAGGATACTTATTCCTAACAGTCCACTTGTTGAGCTCGCAATAATTTACCCAGTCTATGGGAACCTTTCAACTTTGTAGCAAAGACGAAAAGCGCTTCCCAACTCGAATGATTCGGTCAGATCAAGCCTTTTTGCAACAAATCACTAACCTAATTAGAGACTTTAACTCCTCCTTCGGTGCAAGTCTACGAACAGGCAATATGGTAGGCTTTACATCTTTAAATAAGTCGATGTGAAATATATTGCTACATTTAATATATTGAATATTGCTAATTACATCTTAATATAGAAATATTTTAAAAATCGCTAATTACATCTTATTACCTATTAAATATATTCTTAATATATAAAATATTTCTATAGATTAAAAAAATTTCTATATTAAAAATATTTATATATAGAAAATATTGCGACTTTATTACCTATATTACATCTTAATATATTTCTATATTAGAAATATTTCTATAGAAAATATTGCTATATTACATCTTAATATAGAAAATATTGAAATAGTACATCTTATTACCTATTAATATAGCAATATATCGTGGTCTCAATATAGAAATATATTAAATATATTCCCACTTAATATAGAAATATATTAAAAACCGCTAATTACATCTTCAATTAATTAGAATATATTAAAAATCCGTAATATGGATCACTACATGGTTCCCTAGTAGTCTAGTAGCAGTAACAGTGGTGGGAATTTATTTTCATATTAGCCTAGCAGTGTTGTTTTCGTGGTTAGTAGCGAAGGGACAGTATTTCCATGTTTAGTAGCATTATGGTGATGTTTCCATGTTTTAGTAGATTAGTGTCAATGTTCATATTAAGTAGCTCTAGAAGCAGTGGCCGATCATTAGTTGTGAGGTTCGACCCGTAGTCCGATCCTTAGAATAGCCTACACAAATGGAAGTGTAGGTATATATTAGATAAGAACCCTTAGGTAACAGACCTTAGAAATTCATGGATACTTATAGTACACCCTATGTCATCTAAAGTAGAATTAAAGTTAACTGTACATGATCATCACACATTAAACTTGTACTCATTCACCAGAATTTTGTCCGACCCACCCCTTTCTTTCCATTTTCCCTACAATAAGATGATAGGTTAGCAGTTGATCAGCCATAGTTTGTGGGGAAAGGAGCCTCGCATATTATTTGGCATTCATCATATTGTTAATTATTATACTAAAAGTCTGCAAAAAAATATATTGTATTTTAGAAATGGTGTATATGACAGTGTATATGACAATTAAGTATTTTGGAGACTAATTTCGAAAATGTCTATTTTCCAGTACTTATGTTTTAATTCCTTCTACTGTGAGATCTGAAAGTGTAGATTGTCTTAGAATTTAACCTTATAATCATGCCTTGTAATATTTTAAAAGCCCAATAGCTCGTATTTCTTGGCATGACACGAGGTTGAAAGTCATCTTAGGCTTTGGATCGATATATCGGGAGGTGCGGGTAGTTACAATATAAAATATATATAATACGAGTGGGTCAGACATAAATCTGGTGAATGAACCATACTCTACTCTACACGTACTACATTAATAATATTATAACATGACACGAGTCTATCGTCCAGCCACATGTTTTGTGGTCATTCCATACCTAACTATCACATACGTTTAGTCATATCACGTCACGTCTATGTTGTTTTGCTACATAAAGTTAGAAGTTACAATTTACTAGAATTAACTCTATTAGCAAGGATTCGTCATATGTCACACCTTTCACTATTTTCTATGTATTTACTATATTTACCTCAACGTGAGAATAATAGGAAATTTTGTAAGATTTACTTTTTAATCAAATTAGATTTTAGCTGCTATGTTATCAAACCTCATTTTATTGTTAGAAAATAATATCAGAAATGACAAAAATATCATTAGTATTCATTTTTGAGTCTTGAAACATGGGATGTTTAAATTTAGGGTACTTTTGGCACAGGTCCTTATTAAGTTTCAAAATTCACGAAAAGTCCTTCACTAAATTTCAGTGTAAATTAGGTCCCTGTTTTTTATTCACGATTATTGCAGAGCATGATGCAACATTTCATAAAAGTTGCTGACATTTCCGCAATATTTCTGTACACTGTGAACATAGTGTATGAAAGTTGCTGAAATATCAACACTTATTTATAAAAGTTGCTGATATTTCAGCAACATTTATGTACACTGTGAACACAGTTGCTGAAATATCAGCACTTATTTATAAAAGTTGCTGACATTTCAGCAATAATTTTTCTTTGTTTTTACAATAAAACTTTGACACAGATAGTTGCTGAAATATCAGCACTTATTTATAAAAGTTGCTGACATTTCAGCAATAATTTTTCTTTATTTTTACAATAAAACTTTGACACAGATAGTTGCTGAAATATCAGCACTTATTTATAAAAGTTACTGACATTTCAGCAATAATTTTTCTTCGTTTCCAGAAAATAGGGACCCGCTTTACAATGAAATTTTGACAGGGACCCGCTTTACAATATGAAAGTATGATAGGGATGCCTCCCTAATTTCCACTTAAATTTAATCCTTGGTCTTATTATTGAGTGAATTATTAATTAGGAACTATTATATGTTATAAAATAAAAATAACTTACAAACTCAATGATCTGATCAAGTTCAACTGACACTATACACGCAGATATATATATATATATATATATATATATATATGTCTATATATGTATGTATATATATATAGCTCCCTCTTTTTAGCACCATTTTGTAGCCCTTTGATATCAACTACAAATTTCTATCTAAATATTAATTTTTTTCTCTCTTCTGTCAAATGGACCAAAAATTAAATATAAACTTGTAACTGATATTAACGAGCTACAAACGATGCTAAATAAAGGGAGATATTTGTCCTAGCTTATATATATATAAGCTTTCTATACAAGAACAATAATTTTATGGGTTCGAATTTCAAAATATTCAAATGTAAACATGACATTTAGTTCAAACCGATCGTTTTCGATGACCTACTTACAAAATTCTATATAAAACGAACAAGTTTAACTAGAAATCCCAATTATGTGTTGAGTTTTCAAAATTCATCAGTTCAGATTCTTTAATGTTCTATGAAAAGCAAATATATGATACTGTGTAATTTTGAACTCCATTTTATCCTTATGTCGGTTGCAGAATTATAGATTTTAAGGCTGATTAAACACTAAAGGGGGAGGGGAATAGTGTTTTATGATTTATATGAATCTTTTTAAAATTATTTTAAGATTATTATTACACAATGCAGAATCAACAACCACAGACGCAAACGCAGATAAATATCAATGCAGTAAAATAAAAAGTAAAGGAATCAGAGAGACCACACCAGGGATTTTATACTGGTTCGGAGTTACCCTACATCCAGTCCCATACAATTGCTTGTATAGATTTATTTTCAAATGCTAAACTTTCAACGGGTGGAAGGCAGACCTAATACAATCTCGATTTCAAGGCTATGAGACACACTTTCCAGATTTTTTTGAGTTTTAGGTACATTCACTTGATTCAGACGGGACAAAAGCACACCCACTTGGATTTCTAGGACACCAAGCACACCCAATTGGTTTGAATTGGGACACAATCACACCCAATCAACTATACCTAGAGTTTGATGGTTTTTCCAAAGACAGTGTTTGATCTTTGGATACAATTGATCATATAGCCTCTTGGACAGCACTTGATCTTTGATTGAGAAAGAGATGATTGAAATCAAAGAGTAAATAATAGAGAATCAATACGGTGAAGGTTGAATTGATTCTGGTTTGAATTTTAGAAAACCTGGATATATTTTTAATAGAAATTTTGGCAGAGTAAGAGGAGAGAGGATAATAAGAAAGTAGTTGTTATAAATTCATTTGAGAACTCCCTATATAGGGAATAAACATATATGTCCATTCGTGAAAAGTTATAGTGAATAGACGCTTCATTTCAAATTTGAATTTCAAAATATCGGCATGTGTGTCGACTTACTTCATATGGATATGTCGACATATCCCTTTGATTTTTGAAAAACCCTTTGGTTTTGAAATGTTTTGAGAATTTTATGCTGTGTAAAATATTTTGTACTTTGTAAAATAGTTTAAACATAGTTTATAAGCACTTTAAACTTTAAAAAAAATTCATAAAATATTTTTAAGTATATTAAAAATATATTTTGATTTAAAGAATAAAAGAATAAAATAAAGAGAGATAGTGATCAAGAATTATTATTAGGAACTTCAACAATAATCTATGACTCTATATACTATACTATAGTCCTGAAATTTTCTTTATAATAATGTGTCTTATTGTCCATTTCTTGAGTCTCTATACTGTACAGTCTTCAATTTAATGCCTGTATAATATTCTGCACTATACACTATACACACACACACACACAAAAGCATTAGTAACCATATTTTATATGAATGTATTATCATTACTAAGGTTATTAGCATCAAAATCAATAACTGAGGTATTAACAGTCTCCTCCTTTTTTATGATGACAACCATTATTATAAAATATGATATAATTCCCCCTGAGTTAGATAACTCCCCTTTAATATATGCATATGTATATTTTATACTTTTCTCCCCCTTCACCATCAACAAAGATAGAAGAAAACTAAGAAAAACTTAAGTAAAATCTCCCCCTGACTAAAATATAAAATGATATATCATTTAAAATCAATTACCTAACTTTAAAATGACTTATATGATGAATATATGATAAATGGTACTATACTATATTAAACATGATGATGTATAGTAATGAAGATAGTTTTTATTTATGCAATCCGAACTACACATAAATTAAACAAATCCATACATACACACCCACACAAATCTAAAATAAAAACTAAAATGCATACAACGTCAAATCCAATCCTAACAACCAAAACTAATGTGTACTTAAATTTAAGGTTTTCTTTTGATTATAGAGGACTTGTGGATGGGATAGAAGAGGTAGTGCAGGCAAAAATTCCCTTTTCGTTCGATGAGATTTCCATCTCGATTGAACCAAACTTCTCCAATGCATTTGACTTCATTATCGTCTTCGTCCTCTTCCTCTTCTTCCATTTCTTCTTCCTCTTCTTCCACTTCCTCATTATTCAATGGATTGTGAACAACAAGGTTAAGAGTGTCCTCTTCAATTACTATTGGATTTGATAGATTACCCAATAGATATTTCTGAAGATTTCACAAAATTCGGCCTTGTTTCTCTTGTTCTTTCAAGAGACGAAGTTGAACCACTTATATTTCTATAAGCATATGCGGTACATGCTTCATATCATCCTCTATTTTGGTTACTTTGGCCACGGTGATGATCTAGAGAGGGCCTTGAATGGGAGTTAGGAAGAAAAAGGGTGGATTATCTTCTCTTAGTCGTTTGGAAATCGAGGAGGCCATGGGTTTATTTTTATTTGGAAATTAGAGAAGGAAGAAGACAGAAAAATGAGTCTAATTTCAAAATTTGTCGGTTATATAAATGTAGTTTGAATTTTGAATTAAGGAGAGAAATCTGTTTTCAGATTTTACTAGTATACATCGACATATAGGGAAGGTGTATGTTGACATATGTAGTTCAATTTTGGAAAAAAAATTCTTTTAAATTTCTAATTTTTTTTCCTATTATATCTATATATATCTCAGAGAACGAACATATTCCTAACTCTCTTTTAAGCTGAATAAAAGATGCTTGAGGTGGTGGTTTGTCTAAAATATTGGTTATTTGATATTTAGTATTTATAAATTCGAGTGAAAACTTTTTTATTTACGTTATCTCTTAGAAAATGATTTCTTATATCTATATGGTTGGTTCTTGCATGATGTGTTGGATTTTTAGATAGATTTATTAGACTAGTGTTATCATGTGATATTAGTGATTTATTAAAATTTAAACCAAAATCTTTTAAAGTTTGTTGCATATAGATAACCTGAACATGCTAGTGCGGCTGAGTTGTATTCTGCTTCTTTTGTGGACAGAGATATAGTATTTTGCTTTTTTGCTACTAGAAAACAAGAGAATGTCTTAAAAAGTGACAAGTTCCACTTGTACTTTTTTGATCTGATTTGCATCCAGCATAATCAGCATCACTGTATGAAATTAAATCAAAAGAACCTTCTTTTGGGTAAAACAGTCCATAGTCTAGTGTGTTATTTATGTATCTTAATATTTGTTCTACGGATTTTATACAAGTTTCCTTAGGTTGAGATTGATATCTTGCACATAGATAGACGCTATGCATAATATCTAGTTTACTAGCTGTTATATATAGTAATGATCCTATCATACCTCTATATAAATTTATAACTCTTATTCTATTATTAGAAAAAGAGTTATTCTTGTGAATTATTTCTGATTTAAATCATTCAGAAAAAGGGGTTTCTTTGTATCACCACTTTAAAATAGATGGAAAAAAATTGCGTCCAATATGATTTGAATCTATACCAAAGGTTCAGAAGACCTCTATCCTACATTTTTTGAGTTTTCTTCTTTATTTAATTTCTCATTTGTTGCCATGGGAGTTAGCTTTCCACTAGTATTTGACATACCAAATTTATTAACTAATTATTTACCATAGTTATCTTATCTGTAATCCTAAAAAGAATGTTAATTTTCCCATATGTCTCATTTCAAATTCCCTAGCCATTATATCTGAAATTTCTTTGTTTAATTGTTCATTTGTTGATCCAAAAGTAATATCACTGTATATATATTTGTATAAGATGAATATCAATATTATTTCTTTTAATAAAAAGCGTACTATCTACCTTTCCTATTTCAAAATTAGATTGTAATAAATAGGATTTTAGTCTATCAGACCATATCCTAGGAGCTTGTTTTAAACCATATAGAGCTTTCTTTAATTTATAAACGTGATTAGGTAGTTTTTCATATTTAAAATGTGGGGGTTGCTATATGTATACATCTTTAATAAATCCATCTAAAAAGGCGCATTTGACATCCATTTGGAATAACCTAAAGTTAATATAATTTGCAAAAACAAGAAAAATTCTGATAGCCTCTAATCTTGCTACAGGAGAAAACGTTTCATCAAAATCTATACCTTCTTCTTGATAATAACCTTAAGCAACTAAACATGCTTTATTTCTAATGATTCTCCTTGTTCGTTCATGTTATTTCTATATACCCATTTAGTTCCTTTTATAGATTTATCTTCAAGTCCTGGGACTAATTCCCAAACATCATTTTTGATAAACTAATTCAATTCTTCTTGCATAGCAAGAATCCAAGAATCATCTAATGATGCTTCCTTTAGATTTTTTAGTTCAGTAGTTGAGATAAAAGCAACAGTGCTCATTTTATTTAATTGATTTCTAGTTTTTACTACAGATTCTATGTTTCTTGAAATATTTTCTACAAGATAACTCTTAAATATTTTATTATTTTATATGGATGTAAATTTTCGGGATTAATATTTTTGTTATTAGTGAACTCATTATTTGTAACTTCATTATTTTCATTTGTAATTTCTTCTTCATCAAAGCTTGAATTATTAAATTTGAAATTCTCATGAAATAAAACATGTAATGTTTCTTTAATGGTGTTAGTTCTGGTATTGAAAACTATATAAGCTTTACTTCTATTTGAATTGCCAATGAAAATTCCTTTGTCTGATTTAGTATCAAATTTATCTAAATTATCCTTTGTATAAATATATAACATTTACTACCAGAAGCTCTAAAATATAATACTTTAGGCTTTCGATTATAAAACAATTCATATGGAGTTTTCTTAGTTACCAATCAGATTAAAATTTTATTTAAAATATAACATGTTGTAGCAACTGCTTCACCCTAAATTTTTTTAAGTAAATTACCATCATTTAATATTGTTCTAGTACGGTCTTGTATAGTTCTATTTTTACGTTCTACCACTCCATTTTATTGTGGTGTTCTTGGAAAAGAAAAAATAGAAGTTACTCCTTTCTTGAAAAAGATTTCAAAATTATCATTTTTGAATTCTCCTCCGTGATCGCTCCCAGCCATTTTAATTATGGTTGATTTTTGATTTTGAATTCTTTTAGTCAAAATTTTAACATTTCAAAGGCTTCATTTTTAAGTTTCAAGAAAGCTGTCCATGTAAATCTAGAGAAATCATCTACAATTACAAAGACATATTTATTATAATTTATTGATTGTATCTACGATGGTCCAAAAAGATTTGGATGAAGAAGTACGAGGGGATGAAATGTAGAAATCATATCTTTATATTTAAAAGAACTTTTATGAAATTTTCCTAATTGACAAGCGTCGCATAAATTATTGACTTTAAAATTCAATTTACAGAGACCCTTAGCAAGTTCGTATCTAGCCATTTTAGATAGGGGTTTAAAGTTCAAATGATCAAATCTTTTGTGCCAAATCCAAGGATCATTAGATGCAGCCAAAAGACATAAATTATCGTTGGACATCTTCATAATTAAGGTATAGATGTTACGTTTCCTAATACCTTCAAAGATAATGTTTGACTCATTATCTTCGATATGGAAGTTATCTTTTTCAAACTTAATTTTAAAACCCTTATCACACAATTGACTAATACTAAACAAGTTATGTTTTAAATTCCTAACTAGCAAAACATTAGAACTCGTAGGAGTTTTAGAGTTACTAACATTGCCGATGTCAATCACATAACCTTTTGAGTTGTCTTTAAAGTTTACCGATCTACCATCTTTATAGACTATATCTTTCATGATCTCTAGATTTCCAATCATGTGTCTCGAACATCCATTATCCATTATCCAATTGTCCTTCTTGATTTGTGATATTTGATTATCAAGTGTCTATTCGCCAATAGCCATATAACAGAATTATTCCTAAAATTCAAAATCATACCTATCCAAGAAATCAAGTGACTTTTCAAAATAATTAGTTAAAAATTATTGGTTTTACAAAATTGTTTTTCTATAAAATTAGTAAAACTATTTTTTGCCATTTAAAATTTTCAAAAACCAAATTACGAATTTTTAAAAACCAAATGCTCCGATACCAAATTTGGGTTGCGAAATTATGGGTCTTAAGGCTGATTAAACACTGGAGGGGAGTTAATAGTGTTTTATGATTTATGTGAATCTTTTGAAATTCTTTCAAGATTATTGTTACACAATGCAGAATCAACAATCACGGATGCAAACACAGAAAAATATAGATGCAGTAAAGTAAAAAGTAGAAAATCAGAGAGATTACACCAGGGATTTTATACTGGTTCGGAGTTACCCTACATCCAATCCCGTACAATTACTTGTATAGTGTCTTTACAAATACCAAAATATCAGCCGGCAAAAGGCAAACCCTATTCAGTCTCGATTTCAAGGCTACGAGACGCATCCTCTAGATTTTTCGACCTCTGGGTACACTCTCTTGATTCAGAAGAGATACAAGCATACCCACTTGGATTTTCGTGACACCAAGCACACCCAATTGATTTGAATCGAGACACAATCATACACAATCAACTATAACTAGAGTTTGATGGGTTTTCCAAAAATAATGTTTGATTTTGGATACAATCGATCCTATAGCCTTTTGGACAGTACTTTGATCTTTGATTGAGAGAGAGATGATTGAAATCAGAGAGTATATAGTAAAGAATCAATACAATGAAGATTGAATTGATTTTGCTTTGAATTTGAGAAAATTTGAATATATTTTCAATAGAAATTTTGGCAGAGCAAGAGGAGAGAAGATAATAAGAAAATAGTTGCTAAAAATTCGTTTGAAAATCCCATATATATATATATATATATAGAAAATAGACATGTCCATTCGTGAAGAGTTACGATGAATAGACACTTCATTTCGAAATTTGAATTTCAAAGTACTCGCATGTATGTCAACGTACTTCATATGGGTATGTTGACATATCCCTTTGAATTTTGAAGAACTCTTTTGTTTTAAAATATTTTGAAAATCTTATGCTTTGCAAAATATTTTGATACTTTGAAAAATAGTTTAAACAAAGTTTATAAGCATTTTAAACTTTAAATTTGTTTTTATAAAATACTTTTTAAATATATTTTGATTTAAAGAATAAAAGAATAAAAGAAAGAGAGATAGTGATTAAGGATTGCTAATAGGGACTTTAACAATAATATTATATATTGTACTATAGTCTTGAAATCTTAATATCTTGATCTTTATACTCATGAGTTTTCATGTCCGTTTCTTAAATCTCTATGATGTACAGTCTTCAGTTTCATACTTGTATAATATTTTGCACTCTATGCTATATATCTATACAAAAGAATTAATAACCATATTTTATATAAATGCATTATCATTAATAAGGTTTGTTATCATTAAAATCAATAATTGAGGTATTAGCATCTTAATCTTATCATTAAGTCAACTATTAATTAGAGACTATTATTGTATAAATTCAAGTAAGTTATGATTGAGAAAGTTTAGTTCAGATGAGTGATATTACATATTTAAGCTTTTTGGACAATTGTAATGATTTTGTTCGATTGGATTTCAAAAGTTCCAAACGAAAACAATACACTTATTCCAAAATATTATTTTTTGATAACTTATTTCTAAAATAACTTGTTCGAACTGGAAATTCTGTTTGCATTCTGAATTTTCAAAATTCAACTGTACAAATTCTTTAATATTAAATAAAAAATCTAGTATGATATCATATCTTTTAAACTCAATTTAATCATCGATCTTAAGTAAATTATACTTGAAAACCCCCACTCTTTAAAAAGTTTTAGAAAATATATTATAATAAGAATGATTATTTATAACAATTAATAAATTATACGGTAGTAAAAAATATAATATTTAACTATATTTTAGTAGCTAATTAAAGTTAACGATAAAAGAGAAATGTATATATGTGTTTAATGTAGTGCTAAAGACATCTAGATTTATGCTGAGACTATCTCGATCGATAATTAACCGTCGGTCGAACATTGTTTGGTCGGCGGTTAACCGTCAACCGTAGTGTAAATTAAAACAAATAAAAAAATATTTGCTGCCCCAACACAAAGCTAGTTGTTCTTAGCATTACAGTGTGGTTATAATAGGATTTATGTGGAAGGGTTTGGCTAAATGACCATACCTTAAGAAATTTCCTAATGACTTGTCTATATTGCCACATATTCGCCTTAGGCATGGATAGAATTCCTAGTCCTACCGTAGGTTGAAAGTCCCTTCAAAACTTTGTGCTAATTAAATAGCGGGATGTACAAAACGGTCGGAGAAATCTTTATGCATTTGTTGCTCCAAAAACGGAACGTAAGGGATTAAGAGTTTTCACTACTAGTGACAACTTGGGTTTAAGTTCTCTCCTAAGAGTAGACAACTTCAGTTTGCTTGTACCAGTATACTACGTATACGAGAGTTAATAATTTAAGTTTTGTCTTGGTAGCGGATAGCTTCAGTTTATTTACTCGTCTACGACAGTTAATAACTGAATTGAGCAAGTTATCTTGAAAAGCTGTTGTTCTTTATCAATTTTATTCCACGACTTTTGAGCTATTCCTTGCGAGAGTCCGCGCTTCTTGTGAATAGTGATTGGGGCTACTATATGTGCTTCACAAAATAACATGTGTAAACCACGTTGAGGTCCAGGCGTCCAAGAATAAAAAGGTTCGTAAACAGGAGATGCTACAATCACAAAGGAGCATACACGTGGCCGAAGATGGTTAGGCTCGATACTAGACCTGAATGTGACGGAGGAGCCGCCACGTACCATTTTAATTCCAATGGGGTCTCTTCGGTTATGTCATTGTTTGGCGAAAAGATGATTTTCGTTTCCCGATTATTGAATGGAAAGGGGCATTCTTGTGGCTTGTGAGAGGCTCTACAGTTGATCGAGCCACAGAGCTGGACCTAGCGGATGTACAAAGAATGGCCATTTTGAATCCTCTTGTCCTTATGTTATCATGTACAAACAACATCCCACCTATTGATTACGAAGGTCCAACTGATGATTAAGATCCATCGTACTGTAAGTTTGATCAATCCTGTACAAATCAATGGTAAGATGTGTCTGGACACATAAGTGCAAGAAAATCGAGAAAAGATGATCTGATAAATCCAAATATAATTCAAATTTACTAGCCTGTATATATCATATAGATTAAATGGTCGCATCAAAATTCGATCTCAATATTAAACCTCTGTAACATATACGCAAAATATCCGAATTTCATTTTCGCATTCGCATTCAAAAAATTGAAAGATATTTAAAATTCGAAAAGGATGTGGATGAAAATATTGATGGTATCCACATTCTAAGATTATCATTTTATTAGGATGATAGTCTATATTATGTATATTTTAGTACAATAAATAATTGAAACTTGATGTTTTATTAGGACATCGGTTTTTATTATATGCACATATAAATGTATATTATGTATTATCATCGTACCCTTATTTTTTACTTTTAAAAGCATTAGTACCTAAATTGTAATGTCCCTCGAATTTGTTACGTTTAATACCGAATAATTTTCAATAGTCAAAATTTTTAAAGGGTTGACGAAAGCCAATTCTGATGGGAGTTACCTTTTGAAGAATTTTGATATCTCCACTGCGTACAGAATGCACGTGAAACGGATTTTGATATATAATATATTAGGGTCTGAATACATTAACCAAATTGGGTATTCTTTGGTCCAGAACCAAAAAAACAAATACTCACCATAAATATATATGGTTCGTAACCCTAGTTGCCTTTAGTTTCTTCTCTCTAATCCTAAAATCATTCTTAATTACGTTTTAATTGCCGACAGTTTTCTCTAATTATAAATTATTCTCAAAATTCAAGGTGTTCAAACCCCATCAAATTATACATCAAATCAGTCGTCTCGACAAGATGAAGAGGTGGCTACAAATCTGAACCATTAGAGAGTTTCACCAACGACGACGATAAGCGACGCACTGGTACAGTCCAGTCGACAACGGTGTAGGGAGCTCATATGTGTGGTTGGATAGAGGAGGTTATCCATAATTTAGCCAAAATTAGTGAAAGAACAAGGCATTTTCGAGTACGATGGTGGGTGTTTTTCGAGGGTCGTGAGTTGGATTCGGTGGCGTGGACGAGAGGGGTTAGACAAAGTGCGGTGCGTCCGCGATGGCCATAGGAAAGCACGATGTTGAGATGCGGTGGTGGCGAGGGTCATGTCACGATGGAGAAGAAACGGTACATGGTAAAGAAAATTTTCAATTAAGTTCTTTAAAATTCAAGATTTACGTTTTAAACGTTATAACTTACAACTCGTATGCATTTGCATAAAACCTCTAATTCACACGCGGTTCGTTTCATCGGGTTTGCGGAAAAACTTCGGACTATTGCTCAAATTTCTTGTAAGTATGGACAGGACCAACCCGCGTCGTGAATATCGGTGCGCGTGGTTGTTTGGTACTTGTTAATCCGTCTAAAGCGTCTGCTCTAGGTAGATTATTACCTTCTCTGTTTGCATCGTGATTCCCATCTTCTCTAGCACATCTGTTCTTTTCCTTTCAATAGAGCGTCCTTCATTACATTCAATTGGAGATCTTCCTCTATCTCCTTGATCTTTTGAACGAGATCCATCTCCTTAGGAAGTTGGCCTTATCCTTTTAATCTGTCTAGCCAATTCCTCAATAATTGTCTGTTGCATCGCTTCCATTCTTTAGTTGACATCAACAATCATTCCTTCTATCTCTTCTTCAGCCATCAAATTTGGTGGAGATTGAGTAGATCCATCACTTCCACTCGTAGTTTCAGCATTCCCTCCATCAAATTCTCCAACTGCTTGCTTTTCTGAATTCTTCTTTGGTCATATCCTACAAGATCCATTTGGAGATTTTACCAAATCCTATTAGTAATAGAGATCTAGTCTGATCTTGTATTTCGCAGTAAAAAGAGCAAAAAAAGGTCTAACGTCTCTAAACGACTGATTTTGAAGAGATAACAATTATAAGATGTAGAATTGTATCTAATAGTAGATTAAATAGAAAGATTAAACGGTTGAAGAAGAATAATCAGAATAGTAAGAGGTAATGAGGTTTATAGTGGTTTGACTATGTCTACATCCACTTTAAATATTGTTATTGCTTTGTTTACACTAGATTCGGGAGGATTACAAGTATAACTTAAATTTCTATGTCAAAGCTGGTAATGGTAGCACCTTCACTAAGTTGTGGAAAAACTAAGGTCTAAGATCCTTTTTCTTTTACAAGAAGTCCTCTATTTATAAATAAACCAGGTTATTATGAGGTTTGTAGATTGTCAGATCAATAGAACTTGTCAAATAATTTGGCCAAAAAGATATGAGAAAGACCGGTTCTTCCCCAAAATATCTATGGAACGTGTTAACTCATATTTTCGTGCCGACCTAAAACTCTGCGACTCAAGACTCTGCGACCTAAGGAACTTAACGACTTAAGGAGCAGAACGATTTAACGACCCAGCAGGCTTCACGATCTAGTGCCTCCAGACTTCACGAGCTAAGAACTTAACTACCTAAGAAGGTCTGCGACCTAAAGTGGCTGCGAGTTAAGGAACTCTACGACCTAAGGACTTCACGACCTAAGAACCTAACTACCTAAGAAGGTCTGCAACCTAAAGTGGCTGCGAGTTAAGGAACTCTGCGACCTAAGGACTTCACGACCTAAGAACTTAACTACCTAAGAAGGTCTGCGACCTAAAGTGGCTGCGAGTTAAGGAACTTTGCGACCTAAGGACTTCATGACCTAAGAAACTCCACGAGCTAACGACCTAAAAGTTGTCTACGACCTAACTACTGAAGGGACTGCACGACCTAAGAACTTCGCGACCTAGCAACCTAACTGGTTCAGAAGGCAGTGCGACTTACGACCTACCTTAGGTCGCTCATGACCTAACTCCGTTGCCCAGTTTATACAAACCGACCTAATTCCCTATGCCGCTTTCCTATAAGTCGCTTGCGACCTACCAGCCCACTAGGTCGCCAACGACCTAATACCTTCCTTAACCCATTCACAACCTACTACTTGCCACCTTATTCAGAGAAGACCGAAAGCAACTACATCAAGCTACACTTCCTAAGTCGCGAATGGCCCACGACCTATCTTAGGCCGCTCGCGACCTACGACCTAAATTAGGTCGTACGCGACCTAAGACCTGGGGGTTAAATTTCGTGCTGAATCACTCCTATAAATAGAGCCCCAACTCCAACTAGCAAAAGACTTTTGGCCGATCATTTCTCGAAGCGTCATCACTCTACCGAATTCTCAACTCATCCAACATTTGAAGAACTCCAATCACTCAAGACATTACAACAAGCTTTGAGAGAAATCTACCGCATTCAACACGAATTCGAGGAGATCTTCGACATCGAAGCTTGAGCTAATAGTCGAAAGTGTTTAGGAATTAAAATATATCGTATTTCACAAGTGTATTGTATCATTTTGTAACCAGATTCAGTAATAAAGAGATTCAAAGTGGACGTAGGCTCGATCTCAAGCCGAACCACTATAAACTGCTGTCTTTTACTACTTTTTCGCTATTTTACTGCTTAATTCCTGTTCCCGTCACGCGGGTGGTGCTTTCACAACTCTATTACACACACCGGGTGTTAACGTTCAATTTTTAGCGTTAACAGAACGCTATTAATTTATAGACTTGGTCAAAATTATCTATTTTTTCCTTACTTTAATGTCTTTGTTATTCATTGAGACTTGAGAGTAAAATGAGGAAATTTATGGATTGTTACCGATTCATGCATGGATCGGTATCGATCTAAGTATTTAGCAAATTTCCCCTCATTTTCTTTTGGTTTTCCCTTCGTACTTGATTGTCTTTGAGTTTAGCATTAATTCTTTCATTATTTCACATTCCAATATTATTGAAATGTCGCTTGTGAAAAATAACAAATAACACAAACTATTACCTCTTTTGCAAGGGTTGTGGTTAATGATGTTCTTTGAGTTGGGTTCAATGGTTGGGTTGGGCTATATTTTTGTTTTCATTGGTATGATATTTTTATATGGATCAACTTTTGTAAGTTCAAGTTTAAAGTTATGGATCCAGCCACGGTAGTTTTTTATTTATTTTTTGATTCATAATCAATAAAGCATCTATGTTATGATATTTGTGTAGGTTTTTAAGGGGATGATCTACTAATTTCTTTTCCTTTTAAAGAAAGGAAAAATAAATAAATTATGTTGAGATTAATTAAGTTAATATTAATTAGGTTGTTTAATCCAATCACACTTTGAATACATTCCTCGGAAACTACAATAGCAGGTTGGATAAAGGAAAAAGGGAAAGGTCAGAAAAAATCAAGTAACTTTGATTAACAATCAAGTGTAGAAGCGGAGATTTTGAAAACCGCGTAGTGTAAAATGAGTCAAGTTTTGAGAGGGAATGGGAATATGTGTGTTACTTTATAAGAATAGACATTAGTTCTACCGAAGTTGCGAGATCCAAAATGACTTGGGCATTTCCAAGAAACTGCAGCAAGCGAACTCATCTCCATATGCATTCACACCATGGTGTTGAATATTATTTTGTTAAAGAGGATAAGTCTCAAATATAAATGTAGTTTACATCAAAAATAGCATTCAGTCGCTCATAATAGGACGATCGGTATAAACAACGACTACATCCATAACGCAATAAACGTGTATAAAAATGTAGGAAAACAAACGTAAGTGGTGGGGCGAAGGAAAAGGCTGATAATCCCGTCTATGCGTCCTAACGCGCTCCTATTAGATATAATGTAGGGCAATAGTATCTTTTGTTTTTGTAACCATACGTTTGTGATTTTTGGGTGCTTTATAACATCTATCGGTGGCCGGTATGATGTTTTAAGTAGGCAACAAATCAAATGATTCTTGTTCGACATGTTAACATGGGTTGTGGGTTGTGGGTTGTGGCCACGCATGCTGCTTGGCACAACGTAATTAGCCTCCTTCATTGTACTTCATTAGTACCACCTTCATTAATTAATTCTATTGCTTATTGTTCACATTTGCAAGCAGCTCACTTATTTGCAATCAATGAACTTCTTAACCCTGGTCAGAGCAACAGGACTCCCATCTTCTATCAAAATAGATGTCTATTTGAACTTGTTCATATTTGAACTTGTTCATGTACTTTCTAATAAATTGCTTTTTAGAAAATCTATTTTCTATCATATATATATTTTTGAAAAACAAAATGTTTGAAACTAGCAATGTTTTGTAGTTTATATATTTCTCTTTTTAAGTATTTTGATTCTTTCTCCATTCTTTAATTTTTATCGAAAAAATGTTAAACTTTTTTTTGTACATCTGTTGTCTTTTGATTTTTTATAATATGTTGATAATTTCTAAAATTGTGAATCTAGGTTATTATTTTAGTTTTTTTTCTAATTTTGAAAACTAATTGAATGTTGGTACCTTTTGAATTAATATAATGTTTTTAGATTTAATGTTTTTTTTACATTAGTTTGACTTTTTTTTAGTTTGTTGGGAAGTATGAGTTGTTCTTTGATTTATTGCGAATATTTGGTATTTTTGAAAAAAAAAATATTTTGGAGCATTGTATTTTCTAACCTTCCACTTTTTATTTCATTTTCAATTATAAAATTTCCAAAATTCACTTAATTGGAAAAAAGAATTTAATTATTTCATATTTTTGAACTTTTTTATCATTTCATACCTTTGGCGATATATAAATTTCACAAATATTCCAAAATAAAAATTCAACTTATATTTAATGCTTTTAAACTTTGGAATATATATATATGTATACACACACATACATACATACATACATACATACATACATATGTACATATATATACATATGTATATGTATATGTGTGTGTATCCTTTTCTGTATAATCCATACAATATATATCAGACATCATTGGTTTCATCTGCATTTACTATATTGTCAACAGCAATGCTTGGAAAGAAATAGTTATAATACATGTTAATGAACAAACTTCAAATACTTACACCGATATTCTTTTCAGTAAATCAATTTTAATAAAACAATAAAAAATAATGCGCACGTTAAATTCTATAAACATGCTCGCTTGTGTTGGAATTAGGTCATCCCACAACGGAAGTTATGGGTGAATTTCAATTTTTTTTACCATATTGAATCATTATTGGCCTATGAAGTCTAATTTATTAAGAACATTTCTAAATTTAATTTAAATAAAATTTTATTTTATTTAATGATACATATGCGTATCATTATACTTAAATTTAAAATATAAATTTAATAAAATTCAATCTATTAATTATAATTTACATATATGTGTGTATCTGCATGTGTAACACAAGAATATGTACAAGGTATAACATGCTCGTATATAAACGTTGCGATTTGCATTGCAACATGCATGCTAGCACATCTTATATGTATTATATGTTGTCCAAATATATATATGTGTATATACACACAAACTTGTTATTTTAAAATGAGTATTAATATATATATATATATATATGTATGTTTATGTGCATATTAAATTAGATAATAATTTGATAAATGATTATATATACATACATATATGTGTGTGTGTAAGTTATGCAAAGTTATTTTTTTATACATGTATGTTTTACAACAATAATATATATATATATATATGTATTTATTTATAATCACATTTGTAATATCTAAAAATATTTATAAATGTATGTATATGATATTATATTATTATACCAACTATAAAATTAATTAAAATTATATATATATATATATTATATAAAATTCCAGATCCAATAAACACCATAAAAATATTTTGTTAAATTATTAAATTATTTATATATAAATTTATTAGCCGAAAAACATTAAAATAATATTAAAAATAATTTCCTACATATTTTTCAAATTTTAAGAAATTCGAATATGTTATTATAGCATCACAAAAAAAATTCAATAATTTTCTGAGTTGAAATTATATTTTTAGCTATTTAATTAATTTTGGTCGTTATTATAAATGATATTCTAAAAATAATAAATTTGATTTTTAAATTCTGTAATTTCGGCCAAAATTTTATATGATGATGCATTTATTTTTATAAAATTTAAAACATAATTTTTTAATCATATATTATTTTATACTACTTGTGTAACCTTTATTTCAATTTAAATAAAATTAAAAATAGTAAATAATTACAAAAAATATATTTTGCTATTAACTGAAATTATATTTAGTATAAATTTGTATATATAAAATATTATATCAATTTTTAACATGATATGGTGACATAATGAATTATAGGTTATTTAAATTTATATAATATGAATTATTAATATAAATATAATAAATTAATAAATATATATAAATTATAATAAAATATTTCGGATGTGTATACGTCGGGTCTAAATAAAAAAGTTGTTTTTTATCATACACACATACACATAACCATTCAATATGTGATAACATTCATACATATAGAAATCTTACATAACTAATAATATAAATATGAAATATATGTACAAGCAACGGAATATTATATACGAATTATAAATTATATGAAATAAGAAAACATACCAAACTATGCGTTGGAGTTCACCTTGCTATGGTGAATATCCCTCCTTAGAATTCTTCTCAATTCGGCAGACTGCTAGTCTTTGAATTGTAGACCGTTGACCATCCAATAGTTATTGGTTTGAAATTGATTTGAGATGAGCTTTGCTGGAGCTTTGTGTAGATGGGATCGACCAACAAGAAGATGAAAATGGTGGCCAAAAATAGTTCCCAATGCATTAGGGTTATGACGGCTTTTATAGTGGAAGGAATACAGAGAAAGGTGGATCAAATCTCTTACCCATTCTCCCTAAATCCGAGCCATCCATCTAAAATACCCCTAGCCCATTTTTTAGCTACCCCTACATCCTTTTTGGTCAAAATTTCCATCCCCTTTCAAGGGGTTTAAACCCATTTTAAGCCTCAATAATTATTATTAATTAAATCTAATTTAATTGCTTATTGATATTGCATATCAATCGATATATATTTATAACTATTATAAATATACAATAATATTTATTCCTCAAATCATATTCAAAATTTTATAATCAGTATTCCATAAATATTAATTAATTTAATAAATTTTAATGATTATAAACTAATTAAATCATTGGGTCTAAAGAGAATTCATCATATCGATTGTGTGACTCGTCAGGTGTAAATTTGGTCAGCGGTTAACATTGAACTATTCGAATGTTAACGTTCACATGTCACTTAGCAGGTGGTGCGACATTTTGGTCAAATTTATTGTTTACTTAGTTTCGGTAAAATCCAATTTTATGTTATTAACCGTTAACCGGTTGTGACATTTTACACCAATTTGGAGAGCATTACGTACTCTAGTCTCCACGGATACATCGATATCCGGTCTCTTGACTAGGAACATTAAAATGGTATATTTATTTTCATTGTGATAAATTACTCACGGTTATAACACTTTGCAACTACTATCACAAAATGTACCAGGATTTTCTACTAAATATACTTTTAGTTAAATTAATTAATTAATACAACACATTATATCAAGTATATAATATAACAGAAAGAAAACACTTTTTATTTTGAACTAGATCGGTTATCGAGTTAGATATATGTAACAAATTATATAATTGCCACTAGGGCATTACCCCTAACTCTTTCAATTTCCCACTTGCACTTGGGGTTAATTATGGAATCTTAATCCAGCTTGTCCAATCAGTTTTCTCTAAACAAATCTGGTCGGTTCCTCAATGAATGGGTATGCTATCACGTTTTAATTATTTACCATGTCAATCAACTCTCTCTGATGCTGATAAACAACCTTTACCATGTGGAATAATTCAAAGTATGTTTCTCGACTTCTAGTGAGCTCTATGTTATGTTATGACCTATATAGTGACATTATTATCATATAACAATGTTGTGAGATTCTCAACATTTTGAATCACCTTCAGCCCAGTTATAAATTTGTGCATTTATATTTGTATACATTTCTTTATTGCTGCGCTATTCAAGGCGATGCACTTAGCCTTTTCATTGGATCAACCCTAGGCTTTCATTAGGAACATTTCCAATTTAAAGATTCTTAACTTGAATTTATTATTGACATATCATACTCAATATCACTTATGAAGTTTTAGTCCAAATACTCCTTCATAAAGAGTTTTTCATTTTTATAAACAGTTCTCTAGTATTTTATAAATACGTAAGAACAATACAAATAACCATTTAAGTGATATCAATTTGGATTTGATATTTGCTTCATGTTAGCACCAAAATTGGTCACTAACCTCGTAGAAGAAGATTGTGAAGAGATATAAGTGATGAAATCAAATTAAACAGAGAAGACAGTGCTAATCTAAATACAGAAAGTAAGAACACCAAATTTATAGTGGTTCGGCGTAATTGCCTACGTCCACTTTGAGGTTAAACTTTATTGATCTTCTTTATAGTTGATTGCAAATACAATTCGTGAATCAATTGCTTGAATGAAGTTGTTAAGTAGAGAAGATGAGTCTTGAAAATGGCAGAGTCTCCCCGGTGTTTTCTCTCCAAAAAAAAGGATCCATTTCACTGTGACCCTGCCCCTCTATTTATAGGCAAAGATGGGCTGGACTTCCCAAGCGGGCTTGTTAGCCGAACGTTCGAGCCCAGGCGCTGCATGCCGAACCAGGTACGCCGAACGCTTCCATGCCGAACGGTCCTTCCCATGCCGAACAGTCCTTCCTATGCCGAACGGTCCTTCCCATGCCGAACGGTGCTCCTGATGTATGGGAAATGTAGGGTGGTTGCAGTGAAGCCGAGCGTATCTCTATTTGAAGCTCTTGACCGACCAATGTAAGTAGTTCGAACGCTCTCGTTGCCGAGTTATCCTATCGCCGAGTTCCACTGACGCCGAGTGCCTCTGGATGCCGAGTACCGTGGGATGCCGAACACTAGTTGACGCTGAGCATAGGTTGTTGCCGAGTGCTCTCCTTGACGCCGAATGCCCTTACGCCGAGTACTCTTGTACGCCGAACAATCTCGTATGCCGAGCAGTCTTGACGCCGAGCACACTTGTCGCCGAGTACTCGTTGGATGTTGGGTGCCTCGCCGAACACTCCTGGCTGTCAAGTGCCTCGCCGAACACCAGGGGATGCCGAGTACTCCTGTATGCCGAGAAGCCTTGACGCCGAGTACTCTGGTACGCCGAACAGTCTCGATGCCGGACACTAACAGATGCCGAGTACTATGCCGAGCACACTTGTCGCCGAGTACTAGTTGCCTGGTCAAATCCCCAGGAAACACTTGCCCCCCAAAGTGTATTGCGTGGCCGAACGTGATGCGCTTTGAATCTGGTACAATCTACCACGGAGGTACCTTCTCGAGAATCAAATGCTAGCGAAGGAGGTGCAAGACGAACGAGATTTAGATGCCGAACGATACGCTCGAAGCCGAACGTACCTCGTGTGCCGAACGTGACACTGCTACGACGCCGAACCCTTCGGTGTTGACCGGTTCTACCGGGTATAGCCTCTTCAACTTCTACCTCCCTCTATATAACCAGGTCCTCGCCGTCTCTCTTCCCTTTACTCCTTCTCTTCAGCCATTCCTTAGAGACTTTCAACTCTTCCCATCCTACCAGACATAAAGCCTTTATAATTCATTCTCAACTTCGATCGTCGAATTAGGTATCCTTCCTCTAACAATTGCACTACTTCCATTTTAGGTTCATCGTGATTTGCTCGTTTTGAGTGGTCAAATTGGGGATAGCTCCTCCGTGCCGAACGATAGAAGGGTAGATGGGGTGTTGAACGGCGTAGTCTTTGCCGGGCGATCCGTCTCTGTCGTTCGGTGTGGATGGAGAAGGTGTAGGGTAGAGTTGAAATCGTGGCGGAGCACCACTTTTAGCTGAACGATGACATTAGCCGACCAATACGATTGATACGCCGAACACTGACTTTAGCCGAACAACATATTTGACATGCCGAACAACATAACTGACATGCCGAAAGATGACTCTAGCCGAACAATGACTTTAGCCGAACAACATAACTGACATGCCGAACGATGACTCTAGCCGAACAATGACTTTAGCCGAACAACATAACTGACATGCCGAACGATGACTCTAGCCGAACAACATATTTGACATGCCGAACAATGACTTCAGCCGAACAACCCTTAGGTCGAACCATTACCTTAGTCAAGCAAAGCAATTGCCGGACAATTCTTGGGCCGGATAATGTCTTTAGCCGGTCAATACAAATGCCGAACAACATTAAAAATGCCGAACAGGATAGGTGTCTAACTACATTTTAGGCCGGTCACTCTAGAAATCATATGTCTTCTGAATCTGGGACTATAATCTCCTCAAGGCGAGCTTTCTGAGACGGTCAGCGATGACGGTCTTCGAAGGCGATGATTCGAAGCTAAATATTACATCTTTAGAACCTTTAGATTCTTATTGCCTGCACACTATTGCTTGCACTAGTTCACACACCACACGGGGGGGAAAAATCGTATTGCTAATTCTAACGTTCAACGTTTTTTAAGTATAGCTCTCTCAAGCATTTAGCCAGGTTCATTATTTATTCGGGATGTCGGGAAAATCTAGTTCTGCCACCATATCTGACAGGCCTGGGCCGTCAGCAAGGCAAGGAGCCGCAGATGCTTCCAACCCGTCAATTTCTCCCGCTCATAACTTGGCGCCCGATGCTCTGGAGTCAACCATCTTACTGGACAATCCAGTCGATTCTCAAGCCTCGAAGATCAACGAGGCCGCTCTGCGACGGATATGTTCCATTCACGGGATTCCCTTTGCTGACGTGTTAGTTCCTTCGAGACACGACCGCCCTCATCTGCCCCCAGTCGGGTACACAGCCTGCAACAAGTTCATGTGTTGGATGGGCAGCGTGCCTCCATTTAACTTATTTCTCCGGGATGTGCTGCAGTATATAGACATTGCTCCGTCGCAGCTGCACCCGAATGGCCATGCGTTCCTATATGGGACTTATTTACTCTTCATGGCCGTCTTCTCCAGACCTCCAACCCCCGGTGATATCCGATACATTTATATGTTCAAGAGACGGAAAGATAGCCCTTCCTTCATGTTCCTTGAGCCATACCACAAGTGCCAGATCTTGACAGGGGCCTGTAGCAAATTCGCCCTGTACAAACAGGAATGGTTCTATGTGCGTTGCCCGTCTGGTTTTGCTAGGAGATGGGTTGAAGGCAGTAAGTCTCTCTGCTGAATCGTTATTCGTATTTAATGGGAGTCATGTTTTTCCTAACTCTTCATTTCATCTTTTCAGGTATTAACCCGCGTCCGGAAGGCCGAGGATATTCTGATGCTGTCGACGCGATTAGAGCTCTTCCAGCCGAGGATCGAGATATTCGAGCTATCATTTCCAATGAATCGCTGTCGGGGTTTGGCTTGCTAGCTCCTGATCGTCGGATCAGCCTTCCAGAAGGTGTTACAATTCCCAAACCCCCATCTGGTAAAGGGAAAAAACTTGCCGGCCCGTCGTCGCGTCGCGCTCCCGACACGCACGAAGAAGGCGAGCGCAAAGAGGATGATGCACCCGAAACTCAGGGTGAGAACGTGGGTCCCGCTTGGAATCCGGCAATCAAAGTTCAGGATATTGAGACGTCATCCTCCCCTTCGAAGGGAAAGAAAAAGCTGAAATATACGGTTCAGAAGGAGAAGGTTGGTGGCACCTCAAAATCTACGCCTATCCCTCCTGAGAAAGAGGCTTCTTCGCAGCATCTGGAAAGTTCTCTGAGGGGTCTCTCGAACCTCTCTATTCCCGAAGACATACTTAATTACGGGTTCGATGATCCTGAAGCTCTCAAATTCTCCTTGCCCGCTAGAGGCAATGCAGGAGTTCAACTTCCGGCTCAAAGAGACAATACTCCGATTAGCAAAGATAAACGAACGGGTCCGTCGGGGGGAACACTTAGGACACACACGCACATGCGCATTCCATAATATACTTCAAGTCTTTTTAATTCGTGAATTCTCCTTAACTCGTTGTTATTTTCCTTCTTTGCAGGTGATATGGGCCGCTCCCATGGACTTGATCGCCTTCAGGGGTCTTCTATATTCCATCACTCCGGACGGGATTCCGGTTCAGGCAGATGCCGGGACCGAGGTGATTATGAAGATAGGGACAATCGTCCGCGCGAGTCGTCTCACCGCAAGAAAGCACACTATCAATCTTCCCAGTCCCGCGATCTTCCTCCTACAACTGAGCCGGATAAAGAGAAATCTTTGCAGAAGGGTTATCAGTCTGATGCTGCTCGAGAACAACATTCCAGTTCATCGAGTACGAGGCAAGTTCGAGAGCCACGTAAAAGAACGGAATTCTCTAAGCCTCCTCCTCCTGCTCCTGCCGTGGACCCAACTGTTGCGGAAAAGATGGTCGACCTTAAGGCCAAGTTTCCGAAAATTTGTTTTGACGGTTTGAAATTCCTCCCGGCCATCCATCACATTCCTGGGCACGTGAAGCAAAGTGCCATTGCCTGCAACAATGACGTCTATGTTCAACATGACGCATTCGTGCACTTGGTGGAGAAGATCTCAGAAGTATCTATCGAGCGTCAACACGAGATTGACCGTCTGAATCTGGAGGCTGACAGCGACAAGAAAATCATCAAACTCCAAGACGAAGAACTCGCCTCTTATAAGTCAAAGCTAGAAGCCGCTGAACAAGGTGCAAAAGATACTGCTGAGGCAGTTACTCGCTTAGAGGTGGCTCACAAAAAGGAGCTTGACGAAGCAGTTCAGCGCAGCGGCGCCCTTGCCCTCGAAAAAGACTCTGTCCAAAAAGAAAGGGACGCGCTCGCTACTCAAGTCAAAGAGCTGAAATAACAACTCTCCAAGGAGAAAGAAGACAAAATAGCCGCTCAGGAAGAATCACAGCGGTATTGTGATGAGATTGTTGCTACCCGACTCCTGAAGGCAAAGCTCGACGGTGAACTTGCCGGGGTCGAGAAAATGAAGGATGAGGCCCGTGAGGAGGGCAAAAGAATGGCTGTGGAGGAGCTTGATTCTCGCCTTGAGGCGGCCGCAGAGGCCGGCAGGGAAGAGGTCAAAAGTATGTTTGACCCGTTGATCGCCGAGTATGGAGCCCGCGTCCTTATGCACCGCGACCTAACATTCTTGGGTGACGGCTACCATGAATCCCTGGCTGAGGCATGGGAAACTCTGATAAAGATCAAGAAAGTCGAGTCAGGCTCCGAAGAAATCGACGAGGATGCATTGGTGAAGGAGTTCCTGAGGGGGAATGAGCCATCGGATTTATCCGCAGCATTGGCTCTTTATGGCAAAGGCTCTTCCCCTTCAAAAGAGAAGAATGACGAGGCTGGCCCGTCAGAGGCCGACGCTACTACTCCTCACATCGCCGCTCCTTATGTTGCTCAATCGGCTGGTCGGTCGACGCTTGATCCATTCGAGCAACATGCCAGTTACGATCCCGAAGATCCCGGGCTCGGCGTTCATGTGCTGTCACCTATCCTGGAGGGTGAAACCCCGCGCGCCACCGATAGTCAACCTGATCCTGGTAGGAGATTCTTCTTTCTCTAGAAGTCGAAGAGATCCCGTCATTTTTCAGCAGTGGTTATTCGTTCTAATGCCCACTTCTTATATTTTCGCGCAGGTTGTTCTGACACCGAGCTAACTCCGAGGAGCGATGAAGCCAAGGAGGAAGCGGGGAAAACAAGCGACGTTGCTCACGCAGGGGTAACTCCCGGCCCAGACGCTCAAGTGATCGGGGCGCTTGATGATGACAAACTTGATACTTCGTCTCCTGCCGAAGGAAGCGACGAAGTTAAAATCACTGGCGCCTCTGAACATACTTCAGAGATGAGCATGAAGGATCGTCTCGCCGACGAGGAGAAGAGAAAGGTCAAAGTCAAAGTTGAATCTGAAGTCCTGGAACTCACTGACCCGCGGAACAGACCTCTGAAAATCATTCTCCCGGGCAGGTCCAAACCACTAGATGTTCCGTCTCCTACTCCTGACTCCATCTCTCTAGCAAGCAAAAAGTCCAAGAAAAAACGTGAGGGAGAGGAGTCGTCGGAAACACCAAAGGCAGACAAGAAGAAGAAGTCGAAGAAATGATCGATGCACTTGTTCAACAAGTTTTTGCTTAAGTTTGTAATTGTTTCTATCTTCCATAACTTGTAGTTTGTATAGGCCCGAATTTTGTAGGAGTGATCTTGTATCCCCATTTTGGACTTATCGAATAAAATTTTAGTTTCTTCTTGTTTGAATGATTCTCTTGTCTTTATTTCGTTTGCTGACACTGTGCTCCGAGGACTCGGAGACTTGAGACTGTTCATACTCTAATCCGCGCTCTGGGGACTTAGAGTACTCCGCTCCGCACTCTGGGGATTCGGAGATTGGAAATCGTTCATACTCTAATCCGCGCTCTGGGGACTTAGAGTATTCTGCTCCGCGCTCTGGGGATTCGGAGATTGGAAATCGTTTATACTCTAGTCCGCGCTCTGGGGACTTAGAGTACTCCGCTCCGCGCTCTGGGGATTCGGAGATTGGGAGTCGTTTATACTCTAGTCCACGCTCTGGGGACTTAGAGTACTCCGCTCCGTGCTCTGGGGATTCGGAGATTGGATCGTTTATATTCTAGTCCGCGCTCTGGGGACTTAGAGTACTCCGATCCACGCTCTGGGGATTCGGAGATTGGAAGTCGTTTATACTCTAGTCCGTGCTCTGGGGACTTAGAGTACTCCGATCCGCGCTCTGGGGATTCGGAGATTGGAAATCGTTTATACTCTAGTCCGCGCTCCGGGGACTTAGAGTACTCCGATCCGCGCTCTGGGGATTCGGAGATTGGGAGTCGTTTATACTCTAGTCCGCGCTCTGGGGACTTAGAGTACTCCGCTCCGCACTCTGGGGATTCGGAGATTGGAATCGTTTATACTCTAGTCCGCGCTCTGGGGACTTAGAGTACTCCGCTCCGCGCTCTGGGGATTCGGAGATTGGAATCGTTTATACTCTAGTCCGCGCTCTGGGGACTTAGAGTACTCCGATCCGCGCTCTGGGGATTCGGAGATTGGAAGTCGTTTATACTCTAGTCCGTGCTCTGGGGACTTAGAGTACTCCGATCCGCGCTCTGGGGATTCGGAGATTGGAAATCGTTTATACTCTAGTCCGCGCTCTGGGGACTTAGAGTACTCCGCTCCGCGCTCTGGAGATTCGGAGATTGGGAGTCGTTTATACTCTAGTCCGCGCTCTGGGGACTTAGAGTACTCTGATCCGCGCTCTGGGGATTCGGAGATTGGAAATCATTTATACTCTAGTCCGCGCTCCGGGGACTTAGAGTACTCCGATCCGCGCTCTGGGGATTCGGAGATTGGGAATCGTTCATACGAGCCTGTATGTCGCGCAGAATAATGTAATTTATCATCCAATTAAGAGATATAGAAACTTCATAGAAAATGCGGCTTCAAGCCTTTATTAATGAAAATCAACTAAATTGCTCGATTACAACTTTAAAAGGAAACTAAGTCATTATTGAATGGAAATATGCAGGAAACAATAGTGCCTATAGCAAGAAAGGGAAACATGCTAAATGTAATAGTGCCGCAAATGTTCACTGTTCCATGCTCAGGGGAGTGTCGCGCCATCAACGGTCGCTAGCTTGAATGTTCCTTCTCCAAGCTTCCGTTCAATGGCGTATGGACCTTCCCAACTGGGATTCATGCGTGATGGTACCGGGAAGACTCGTTTCAGAACGAGATCTCCCACATCAAAGATTCTCGGTCGGACTCTGCCGTCATAGTAACGCTTGACTCGATGTCTGTGCGCCGCCGCCCTTAATTCAGCTTCTTCCCGTTTTTCATCGATGCAGTCCAGTGACTCCAGCAAGAGGTTTTGGTTCGTCTTGGGATCGTAGTACGTCACTCGGTGCGATGGAACTTCAAGTTCCACGGGTATAACGGCTTCAGAGCCGTATGCCAAGGCGAACGGAGTGTGGCCGGTCGCGGACTTGTGGGTAGTTCTATACGCCCATAATGCTGTCGGGAGTTCATCTACCCATTTGCCTCCAACCTTCTCCAGATGCTTCTTTAGTATGGACTTGATTATTTTGTTAACGGCCTCGACTTGTCCGTTAGCTTTTGGGTGTGCAACGGCGGCGAACTTTTTCTCGATGCCGTACTTTAAACAGAACTCTTTGAACTCTCTACTTTCGAATTGCGTTCCGTTGTCTGTAATGATGGTGCGTGGAAGGCCAAAGCGGCATATAATGTTTCGGACAACGAAGTTAATGACCTTCTTAGAGGTGATAGTGGCCAAAGGTTCTGCCTCAGCCCATTTCGTGAAATAGTCGACTGCAACTATTGCGTATTTCGCACCACCTTTGGATAGAGGCAAAGAGCCGATTATGTCGATTCCCCAGATCGCAAATGGCCAAGGACTGATCATTTGTGTGAGTTCCGTTGACGGAGCCCTCGGGATTTTTGCATATCTTTGACACTTGTCGCATTTTCTTGCGTAGTCCGCGGCATCCCGGTTTACGGTGGGCCAGTAATACCCATAGCGGAGGATCTTCTTTGCTAGCGTTTGCCCCCCAGTATGGTCGCCGCATTCCCCTTCGTGGACTTCCCTCAAGACTCGCTTTGTTTCATCATGAGCGATGCACCGTAACAATGGGACTGAGAATCCTTTCCGGTACATGGATCCATCCTGCATTACGTACCGCGCAGCCTTTCGAAGGACCTGTCGTCTTTCGCTTCTTTTTTCTGGTAAAGCCCCGGTTGTCAGGTACAGTTTGAATGGGGTTATCCACGAGTCCTTCTCGATCTCTATTTCCAACACGCGATCGATTTTCATCTCGTCCACACTCGGGGCATGCAAGACTTCAACGGGATACAATCCCATTTGTTGAACATCGTCGGTACTTGCGAACTTAGCCAACAAGTCGGCTTCTTTGTTTTGTTCTCGCGGGATATGTGAAATGTCATAACGCTCAAGATTTGATAGTAGTTCCTGGACCTGAACGAGGTACGGAGCAAGCTTTCGTCCTTTTGCTTGGTAGTCTCCTCGTACTTGGTAAACCACTAACTACGAGTCACAAAAGATTTCGACTGATTCGATCCCGAGTTCTTTGATGAGCTTCAAGCCAGCGATCAGTGCTTCATATTCAGCTTCGTTGTTCGTAGCCGGGAAATCGAGCTTCAGGGCATAACAGATTGATCGGTTTTCCGGAGTTATAAGAACTACGCCCGCGCCGGAGCAACGGTCGTTTGATGCACCGTCAGTGTATAATTTCCATCGAATGGGGGGAATGATGTCGTGATCGTCCGGTTTGATGGGTATGGTAAATTCAGCGATGAAGTCTGCTAACGCTTGCCCTCGGATGGCTCTCCGTGGTAAGTACGCGATATCGAATTGGCTCAACTCGATGTTCCATTTTAGCAATCTTCCAGAAGTTTCCGGTCGCTGAAGTACCTGCCTCAGGGGTTGATCGGTATAAACACCGATTGAATGCGCTTGAAAGTATGGGCGCAGCTTGCGTGATGCAATCACCAAGCAATAAGCCAATTTCTCGATTTTGGGGTAATTCTTCTCTGCCCCCGTTAAACGCTTGCTAACATAATATACCGGCTTCTGGACTCGATCCTCCTCACGAACCAAAGCTGCGCTTATCGCATGAGGGGATATAGCCAAGTAAACGTACAGCATCTCATGGTCAACTGGTTTAGATAGCATTGGTGGGCTCTCCAGATGCCTTACCAGGTTCTGGAAAGCTTCCTCGCAGCTAGACGTCCATTCAAAATTCCTCTTTCCTTTCTTTATTATGTCAAAGAACGGGATGCACTTGTCAGTTGCCTTGGATATAAATCGACTCAGCGCAGCTACTTTTCCGTTCAAGCTCTGTATCTGCTTTATAGTCCTGGGCGCTTGTACATCTCGAATGGCTTGGATCTTTTCTGGGTTGGCTTCGATTCCCCTAGCGTTGACGATGAATCCTAAAAACTTCCCTGATGCAACGCCGAAAGAACACTTCAGCGGGTTGATCTTCATTCCATAGAACCTGAGTATGTTAAACATTTCAGCTAAGTCTTGAATGTGGTCGTTTGACCGCCGTGACTTCACGAGCATGTCATCCACATAGACTTCCATGGTTTTGCCCAGCTGGTCCTTGAACATTCGATTCACCAGACGTTGGTAAGTTTCTCCAGCATTCTTTAATCCAAAGGGCATCACTACATAGCAATATAGCCCGACATTTGTAACGAAGCTGGTGTGTTCTTGGTCCGTAATATGCATTGGGATTTGGTTGTATCCCGAGTACGCATCCATGAATGACAATAATTCGTGTCCTGCTGTTGAATCGACCAACTGATCGATCCTAGGCAATGGGAAACTGTCCTTAGGGCATGCTTTGTTCAAGTCGGAATAATCTATGCAAGTCCTCCATTTCCCATTCGCCTTCTTGACTAGCACGGGGTTGGAGACCCACTCCGGGTAGAGGGCGTCGTGGACGAACCCATTTGCTTTGAGTTTGTCCACCTCCTCTCCAAGAGCGGCGGCTCTCTCTGGATTCATTCCTCTCCTTTTTTGCTTGACTGGGACGTATTTCGGGTCTATGTTCAACATATGACTCGTGATGGCGGGAGAAATCCCACACATATCAGAATGCGTCCAGGCAAAAACATCAAGGTTTGCCCGGAGGAAGTCGCTAAGGTCTTCAGTCATTGCGGGGCCTAACTGTGATCCGATCTTCAGTATTCGCGTAGGGTCGTCACGGCTAACTGAAATGTCAATTGTTAATTCAGCCGGTGCCGCCTTCTCTTCCCTGGGTTTCTCATCGTCGTCTCTCGGATCTATATCTCCGTAGATCCGAGGACTATGCCCGAGCCAGGGCTCGAGCGCTACTTGTCAATTATTCGTATTGAGGATGCGGACGGGATTGTCCGCAACCTTTCCTGTCTCCCTCCGGTGGGCCTCTCGGAGCTCGGCCACATAACAAGAACGACCAGCTGCTTGGTCACCGTGAACAATGCCTACTCCTTTGTCAGTCAGAAACTTCAAAGTCAAGCACCACGGGGCTAGTGCCGCCCTAAATTCAGCCAGGGCCGGCCGACCCAAGAAAACATTATATGGAGAGTCCACATCCAAAACTACAAAGGGTAGAATTCGTACCCTCCGACGCTCGCCTTGTCCTAGTTCAACTGGTAACTCGACATATCCTATTGCATCAGTCGCAGCGCCGTTAAAGCCGTGGATACGAGCTTTGGATGGTTTCAAGTCTTTTGTCTCTAGCTTCATCTGATCATAGGCCTTCTTGAAGATGATGTTGACTAAACTTCCACAATCAATCAAAATTCTTTTTACATATGCTGGTCCGATCGTTGCAGATATGACCATGGGATCGATGGTCGGAGCCTCTACCTGATCAGCGTCTCTGCTCCTGAACACAATATCGTCTGTCATCACGCGCTGCTGCTTAGCAGGGGCCCCATCCTCTACGTTCGAACAGCACTCAAAATCCGCATGCTTCAAGGAGCTTGCATATCGTTCCATCTCTTGCCAGTTCTTATCTGCGGGATGAGGTCCGCCGATAATTGTATTTATAACTAGTCTTCCAACAGTCCGGGCAGGTTCCTCAGGATGACGTGGAGCTGGTGCACGACCAGGGTTGGACGTTCCCTGTCCTCCTTCCTGTGGATCCTTTACAAATTCTTGCAACTTCTTTTGTCTGATCAATTTCTCGATAGCGTCATGCAGGTGTCTGCATTCTTCCGTGTTGTGTCCATAAGTTTCATGGAAGCGGCAGTATTTCCCAGTCCGTTTCTGTTCTTCGGTTGATTCTTTTGGACGTGGTTTTCTGTATTGAAAAGTATTGCATGTGGATAGGTAAATGTTCTCAAGTGGGGCGTTTAGCGGAGTGTACTCGCTGTAGCTTGGAATTCTCGACTTCCACTTTCCCGCTTCTTTCCTCTTTCCTTGACCTCTTCCTCCGGACTCTTTGGGCTGCACAGGCTTACTCTGGACATTGACTTGGACCTTTCCCGAATTGTCTCCAGATTGCTTCACAGCAATGTTGCTCTTAATTGACTCTTGGGCAGGTCCCGGTGCCTTATCTCGTCGTACCCACCTAGCTTCCTCTCTTCTTATGAACTGGTGTGCCTTGGAGTAGAAACGTTCTAGCGTAGCCGGAGGTTTTCCTGCCAGCCAATCTCCGAATTCAGAATCCGGATCTACACCTCTCATTACAGCCATTAGAATTGCATGGTCGTTAGGATTACTGACTTCAGTTGCCGCAACGTGGAATCTTTGTAAGTACTCCTTCAGCGACTCTCCGGGATTTTGGATTACACTTGACAGAGACATCACGTCCTTCGGGCGTGTAGTGTGTATCCTGAATTGCTCAATAAACTTCTTTGCCAACTCCTCGAAATTTGATACGGATCGCGGAGGAAGTCGGGTGAACCACATAGTAGCGATCCCAGATAGAGTAATCGGAAAGCACCTACACTTGGTGGCGTCATTTTCTCTGGCTGAATCCATCATCCATTCATACCTCATTACATGTTGTCTGGGGTCAGTCTTTCCTTCGTATGCAGGAATGGTTGGCATGCTAAACTTCTTGGGGTACGCCGCTTGCAGCACAACATCTGTGAACGGAGTATGACTTCTTGACACTCCCCAGTCGTCATTTGATAAGCCCTGATTTTCTTTCATCAGTTGCCTGATCATGGCTGTCAGATCGGGTGTCTGTATGGAAGCTGGGAGGTTGGAGTCAGTTCTACGCGCCTGTCCATGTTGATGCCTCCTTTCCTGGCGATCTGCCAATCGTGCGTCGTGAGGTTCAACATTGTTAACATTTTGATGATCTGGAGCTCCATCCTCCATCTGTACTCCGGTTCGGAAGCTTCCAGTTCTGGCTTGGTCGCGGTCTCCTGCTGTTCGAACAGCAGCACCTGCCCTTGCAGCTTCAGTCTTACGGCGTCTACGCCTGGGTGGTTCATCAGAAGAAGTTGAGCTGTCAGAAGAGGAATAAGCAGCTGGATTGCCCCCAGCATTCTGTTGCTGCTGTTGAGTGAGTTGTGCCATCAGGTCGGCATTAGCTTGCATCTGTTCTCCCAGTTGTCTCCTGCTTTCCCTAAGTTCTCTCATCAAGTCGTTGAACTCCACTCTGGTGACAACTGGAGTCTGTTCT
The DNA here is from genome assembly GCA_030737815.1 of Allium fistulosum. Taxonomy (NCBI): domain Eukaryota; kingdom Viridiplantae; phylum Streptophyta; class Magnoliopsida; order Asparagales; family Amaryllidaceae; genus Allium; species Allium fistulosum. Next base: position 876,757,323 of record CM060906.1, read on the forward strand.
TGAGCGGCAATCCCTGCACTCGGGATCGCTGGTTGATTGCTAGGTCCTGCTTGTTGCACGCTAGCAGTCTCTCGGGCATCCGCATTAAGAGAAGCTGACCTGGTACGTGGTCTTGCCATTGTAGAGTTATTGGTATGAACTCTGAGTAGAATCAACGGATGTCCTATCAGTAAGTCGGATCTTCTTTGGGGGATTTGTTCAATCCAGTAGCTTCAAAGCAGATCCTTGAGGTTTGAGAATTCGATTCTCAGTGAAAGCACCAAAGTGTTAGCACCAAAATTGGTCACTAACCTCGTAGAAGAAGATTGTGAAGAGATATAAGTTATGAAATCAAATTAAACAGAGAAGACAGTGCTAATCTAAATACAGAAAGTAAGAACACCAAATTTATAGTGGTTCGGCGTAATTGCCTACGTCCACTTTGAGGTTAAACTTTATTGATCTTCTTTATAGTTGATTGCAAATACAATTCGTGAATCAATTGCTTGAATGAAGTTGTTAAGTAGAGAAAATGAGTCTTGAAAATGGCAGAGTCTCCCCGGTGTTTTCTCTCCAAAAAAAAAAGGATCCATTTCACTGTGACCCTGCCCCTCTATTTATAGGCAAAGATGGGCTGGACTTCCCAAGCGGGCTTGTTAGCCGAACGTTCGAGCCCAGGCTCTGCATGCCGAACCAGGTACGCCGAACGCTTCCATGCCGAACGGTCCTTCCCATGCCGAACAGTCCTTCCCATGCCGAACGGTGCTCCTGATGTAGGGGAAGTGTAGGGTGGTTGCAGTGAAGCCGAGCGTATCTCTATTTGAAGCTCTTGACCGACCAATGTAAGTAGTTCGAACGCTCTCGTTGCCGAGTTATCCTATCGCCGAGTTCCACTGACGCCAAGTGCCTCTGAATGCCGAGTAACGTGGGATGCCGAACACTAGTTGACGCTGAGCATAGGTTGTTGCCGAGTGCTCTCCTTGACGCCGAATGCCCTTACGCCGAGTACTCTTGTACGCCGAACAATCTCGTATGCCGAGCAGTCTTGACGCCGAGCACACTTGTGGCCGAGTACTCGTTGGATGTTGGGTGCCTCGCCGAACACTCCTGGCTGTCAAGTGCCTCGCCGAACACCAGGGGATGCCGAGTACTCCTGTATGCCGAGCAGCCTTGACGCCGAGTACTCTGGTACGCCGAACAGTCTCGATGCCGGACACTAACAGATGCCGAGTACTATGCCGAGCACACTTGTCGCCGAGTACTAGTTGCCTGGTCAAATCCCCAGGAAACACTTCATGTATCAAGTACATAAAAAAATCATGATATTATAGATAACATAACATGTATGATAATTCCTATTGCTATGCATAAGGAATTCACCTCACATGTTCTGAATTAAACAGTTTAATAAGGTGTCTTTGCATATCGATTTGGGACATTCCCAATATCTTTTATACTCACTATAAAAGACATCATTAACAACCCAATATTGAGTATTAAAATAACTAAGGCTGATTTTAATATAAGTACATTGTTAAAATCAGCAATGTGTTGTTTAGTTGCAGTTTAGAAATATCTATGTACTTTTAACATTCTTTCTTATAACACGCGCTTCCTCCACATTTTGATGGATAATCAAACTATTTGATATTTCTACCAAAATATTTATTCAATATCGATGCTTATTGTAACACCGCTAATTTTATTCTAACATTATTCAAGGCATTCAATTAGATAGATTAAATAGAATAATATAAATGATTAAGGAGAATGAGAATTGGTTATTAACAAGGTCTTGCCTTAATAAATTAAGCAATGAGATTATTTTGAAAAACTTAACACATAAGAGAATATATGAGAAGGGCCAAATAGGTAGATCCATCTTTTAAACCGTAAACCCTCTCCCCCTCATTATCATTCTCTTATTTTCATTACATCAAAAATAATAAAAAAGAAGAGAGAGGTTGGCCATCAAACAAGGGGTTAGAAGAGGAAAGTAAAGCTAATCAAAGAAAAGGCTTAAGAATTCAAGAGCTATATCAAATCTCAACTTCAACATTAAATCTAAGGTGAATAATAAATGAACCATCTCTTTTGCCTATGTTTATTTTCGGTTATGGATAGTACCCGAATTATTATTGTTTATTTTACCAAGGTATGGTTATATGATCATTGTTTGGATAGAATAATGATTTGTGGAATTTTTTTGAAATTATTTAAGTGGATTTTAAGGGTAAAACCTTAGTTTTTAGTCTCTAATCGATTTGAATTTTGGATATACGATGTAAAAGGTTAATTTGGAGATAAAATTTTAATTTCATAATTTTCCAAGTTATATTAAATATTTCATGAATTTCTTAAGAAAGAAATAGCATTATTTCAGTTTTTAATTATTTAAAATAATTAAATGGTTTTTGGCCTTGAAATTTTGATATGGAAAACAAAATAATATTTTTGAATTTCTATGATTTTTGAGGATCTTTCTCAAGTGATTATGAATTATTGCGAATTTAATATGCTAGAGAAGCATTTAAAATTACTAAGTAATTCAGGCTATTAATTAATTAAGTTAAAAAATGTATTGAACTTTAAAATTGTATGCAGCAGTTTTCTGAAAAATTTTTGGATAAAATACAGCCTTATCCAATGAAAAGTTGACAAAGAACAAGATTTGGTGAAATGCAATTACCTTTAGTAGTAAAAAAATAATTTTCACAAGATTTACCATAACGCCATTGACATGCGGCGCCACGATTGGGTTCGGCGTCACTGATGAGTGGCGGCACCAATATGGGACAACACATGGGATACTTATATTATAAGTATGGGATATGTTAGGGGCCATCCGTGCGGCAACAACAATGTCGCTAATCAACATTAATGTTGCCGCTCTTCATCGGTGTCGGTGAACTTATAACCCTTGGTTTTTATCGTTGCCGCATTTTTAGTATTGCATGCATTTACCCTTATTTTAAATTGACGCCGCATACTACTATTTTGAGTATTTTCAATGTCAACTATGTAAAAGTCGGTGATGCTACTTGTTTTAACTTTAACCTGGTATATGGTTGGCGGCATAGTAGCCGAAGTATTTAAATATGCTATTATAATGATGCCACTAGACTTGATGCCCCTATTCATTAAAGTCTGCAAGGTTTTAAATTGTATTATTCTGGTAACGATGTCGCGTTTCTTCAATGGCATCGATGAAGGCTTTATAGGCCGTGTCACTGAGCTTTATGTTAAACAATGTTTTGTTTTGTTTTAAAAGGTGGGTAGCCTATGTATTATGTAAGTCGACAACCGTGTTTTTGATTTAGAATTTTATACTTAAAGGAATTTAATTTTTTAATTGCGACCTTGGGTAGAGGTCGATATTATTGTTCACATCGAAAATGGTCTATATTGACTTAATTAACGGCGGTGAGCCATATGTCATGAATTCGATTTTAATCATTGGGGGTACCGATGTATTTTTTCATGAAGTTTGACACTAATCATTGGGGATACCAATGTATTTTATTTTATAAATTTAGACATTAACTATTAGGGATACCAATATATTTTTTCTCTATGGTTTCGACAAGTTTCATTGGGGATACCATTGTGTATTAATATCAACATGCTATATGCTTAATGACTTCAACTTTAATCCTTGGAGATTCCAATGTATTTTGTTCTGAGATGCTATAAGTTTAAAGGGTAAACAACCTAATTAGGACACCAATAGGCTTGGGTTGAACATGTAAGCTAAGCATGAACTAAATTGATAAGTAATGGGTTCATCGTAATCCTATGAAAACTATGGGATGTGAGATGGATAATCCACATCATGCCAGAGATGAATAGTCTCCAAATGGTTAATCAAGTGTTCATGGTAATTTTAGGAAAACTATGGGATGTGTGATGGATAATCTACATCATTTTAAATAAATGAAACCATATGTGATGGGTAGTCCATATGAGAGTGGATAAATAATCCATAAAAATGTTTATATGTGAGATGGATAGTCTAACTTTGACAATAAAACCATGTGTGATGGGTTGTCCATGTAGTAGGGGGATGGTAATCCAAGCGGTCATATGTGAGATGGGTAGTTCACATAAGTATAAAGACGGACAGTCAATAAAAATTTAGATGGATAGTCTAACAAAGTCGGATGGATAATCCAATATGTTGCATAACTGCAGATAATCTTTAATGTTCTAACCATTGTGGATGTAGGAGCACAGTATATGATTAATATGTTTTGATTAAGGTACTAGTAAGGGGCCCGTTTCGCTCAACGGCGTGGTCTCACTAGATATCTATTTGGTTTAAGATGGTGGGTTATTATTCACATCAGACTTTTTGTCTAACCTGGAGTTTTTCCCCCTTAAACTCTTGGGTACTCATTTCAGTTGGTCGGGAGTAAGAGTTTTAAGGTTTCTAATTAGATGAATAATTTCCAAAGACGTGAGGAGGCAATCTAGATGTTTAGGAGTACCTATCTAATCCGCCGTGTTGTTTGGTTTTGTCTGTATGGGTGTAATGGCAAGTTAAGTGTTAGACTCTGATCAACCAAGGGGACATCTTCATATGTCGCTCTTGGATTATTTTATAATAATTATAATTTCTCTAAATGCGGGTTTGCAAATGGGATTATGTAATGAATATGAAATATCATTTGTGAAATGAAATATGGAAATTTGTTAAGAAAAATGAAGTTTACTTTCATATTCATATGCTTTTGATTATTGATATATTAACATAGCCACATTTTGTCATTGAAAATTAATACTATGGATGACCGCAACATCCGTAGCGCTTAGTTTCGCGCCTCAAAATAGGGGATGTTACAAGTTGGTATCAGAGCGTAGGTATACGTAAAACTTAAAATATTAAAAGATTTTTGAAAACATAATCCTAATAAATCAGAGAATAAGATTGGGGTATGGGTAACGCTATAGCAACGTACTTGTATTTTCTGTATATAAGTATGTATTCTATCTCTATTCTCCCCTCTCTCTTAGGCCGTTTTTCTATATCTTACTAAGGCAGTATGCAAATTTATGAGAAAGAAAGATATGCAAGCATGAAACGGAAGAGTGAATCTAGGTGGAGGAAGCACCATAACTAATGGAACTGCTCGGTCCAACTCTAGAAGGAATCCGACTTGACAGGAAAATGCTAATCAAAATACAAATGCCAATGTAGGTGCTACGACCCCACTCGTAGATATGGGGGCTGTGTATCAGTTCTTCGTCAATCTGATGCAAGCTGGAGTAGCTGCAGGAGTAATTGGAGGGAATTCTGCTAATGCGGGAGTAGTCAATCCCATAGCACCAGTTGGTAATAAATATGCTAAGTTGAGTTCAAATTACATCGGTCTAGGTGGGAAGCCTTTTCTGGGGACTAAGGATGCAATAGAAGTGGAGAACTGGCTGTTACATTGTGAAAGGATTTTTGTTGATTTGGGTCTAAATGATGAGCATAAAATGAGGTCAACTTCGAGACAAGTGTAAGGAGCTACTTTATTCTGGTGGAACAGTGTGACCGTAAGGGTACCAGAGGAGGAATCGACTTGGGCAGAATTTTGAAGGTGATCCGAGGAAAGGTTTTTGTATAAAATAGCCGAGTCAGCCTTGCTCAAGAAGTTTATGGAGTTGGAGCAAAGGTAAATGTCAGTGTTGGAATACTCTGCTATGTTTGATGAGCTATCTAGATATGGGTATGCCACCACTGATACTGTTATCAAGAGGAACGAAAGTTTATCCAGAGGCTGAGACTGGAGATTGCTAGGGCGACCATGCCACATATCCGAGATCCACCGAATGTAGTAGTGGAGATGGCAATCAGGAACGAGGAGATGCTTTCTACTTTTGGAAAGGAGAAGCCAGTTGGAACCCAGAGTTCTCAGAATAAGAAGAGGAAGTTTTTTAAGGGAAAGGGAGCTTATAAGGGTGGAGCTACTAAGAAAGGGAAGGCAGATATCATGTTATAAGTGTCATAAGAATGGGCACTATGCAAATGAGTGTCGATCAGGTGATGGCAAGATGGTTGTGGGCAAGCAAAATGTTAAGTGCTTTAACTGCGACTAGGTAGGGCATTATAAGTACCAACGTCCAGAAGCAACCAAGGCTAATAAAGGAAAGGTGTTTACTTTAGAGCCGCATCATGCCAATAGCAGCTAAGGAGGGAAAGTCTATGATGGAAGCTATGCTTTTGATTCATAGCATACCAGTTAGGGTATTATTTGAAACTTGTGCATTATATTCATTTATCTCTCAATGTTTGGTAGATAAGTTATGTTTAGAACCATCATACCTTGCAACTTTCTTAAGGGTAGCTAATCCAATAAGAGGGTACACAACTCTTAGGATGAGGTGTGACCATCTAGGGTTTGATTTGCTAGGTTATACTTTTGCCTGCAGTTTGTATGTTTTTGATTTTGCGGGTTTCGGGATTATTTTGGGTATGGATTGGTTGAGCAAATATGATGCTGGATATTTTGTCAGAATAGGAAATTAGTCAGACACCCTGATAGTAGTGACCGAATTATATACTTAGTAGATAACTTGAGTGTGGATATTTGTACTTTGTTAGGAGCAATGGAAGTAGAAGACGAAGTGAATCGAGTTTTGGTTACAAGAGAATTGCAGATGTGTTCGAGTTTATTACAGGACTACCATCGAAATGAGCTATTGAGTTTCAAATAGATCTTATACCAGCTATTGAACCTATAAGTAGAACACCTAGCAGTATGACACCTACCGAGATGAAGGAGTTAAAGGTGTAGCTAGTGGACTTAGAAGGAAAGAGTTTCATTAGACCAAGCAATTCACCTTGGGGAGCTACCGCAGCATTCGTAAAGAAACCGGATGGGTCATTAAGATTATGTATTGATCATTGTTAGTTAAATGAGAAGAAGATAAAGAACAGATATTCTTTTTTGAGAATTGATGATTTATTTGACCAGTTGAGTAGAACCAAAATATTTTCCTGGTTGGATTTGGTGACAGGGTTCCATTAATTGAGGGTGGCGAAGGACAATATTCCTTTAACGGCATTTCGAATGAGATATGGTTTGTACGAGTGGTTAGTGATGCCATTTGGATTAACAAATGCACCTGCTTTCTTTGTGGATTTGATGAACCTAATCTTTCGAGAGCACTTGGATAGGTTCGTGTTTGTATTCATTAATGACATTCTGATATATTCTAAGGATGAAAGAGACCTTGAGATTCATCTTAGAATGGTGCTTAAGACGTTGAGGCTACATCAACTAAAAGCGAAGTTTTCAAAGTGTCATTTTCTGGAAAAGAGAGGTGAAGTTTTTTGGTCATGTATTTTCGAAGAAAGGGTTGTCAGTGGATCCAGCTAAGATTGAAGTTGCAAATAATTGAAATAGAATGGAGATGGTGAACGAGATAAGGAGTTTTCTTGGACTGGCCGGCTATTACCGGAAATTCATCATGGATTTCTCGAGGATAGCAACACCCCTGGCTAAACTAGGTAGGAAGGACGTAAAGTTTATTTGGTCGGATAAATATGAGGAAGCATTCCTTGAGTTAAAACATTTGTTGACCAATGCGCCCATGTTAGTTGTTCCAGATGGGAATTAGAATTTAGTGGTGTATACGGATGTATGTGGAACCGTATTAGGGGCTGTGCTGATTCAAAGGGGTAAATTTATTACCTATGCTTCTCAACAACTCAGACCACATGGAGTTAGATATCTGACTCATGATTTGGAGTTAGCAGCGGTGGTTTTCGCATTAAAGTGTGGAGATGTTATCTTTGAGAAGAACGATTCAAATTTTATACAGATCATAAGTCTTTGAAGTATTTATTCTCTTTGAAAAAGTTGAATATGAGACTGCAGAGGTGGCTGGAGTTTTTAGTCGCTTATGATTTTGGTTTTGAGTATACACTGGGGAAAGGAAATAAAGTTGCAGATGCACTTAGCAGGAAACATTAAAATCTGGTGTTAGCTATGTTAGCTGAATAGAAGGATTTAGAAGCATTGACTACTTGTAGTGTGCAGTTAAGGTCGACTGTTAGTTCTAGTTAAAGTACTGCCATGTTGTCTTGCTTGGAAGTTCGACCGGTATTAATCGAGAGGATTGCTTTTGAGAAGAGAATGATCCAGTGTTAGCCGAAAGATTAAAAGGTTGGAATGTAGAACCGAGATCGATAATCTAAAAGATTTTAGTCTTGAACGGAGAAGATGATTAAGGAAGAAGGGATAATTATGTGTTCCAGATGTTGGTGACTCATGAAAGGAAGTTCTTAGGGAGTGTCATCGATCGAAGTTTATTATACATCCTGGAGGAACTAAGATGTACCAGTATATGAATAGAAGTTTCTTCTGTAAGGGCATTAAAAGGGATGTAGGCATGTGGGTAAAGTAGTGTTCGAGTTTCCAGCAAGTAAATGCTAAGTATCAGAAGCCGAGCGGATTGCTTCAGCCTTTAGATATACCAGTTGGAAATGGGATTGTAAATCCATGAATTTTATTGATGGGTTGCCAAGTTAGAACATGGGAAATGAAAGTATTTGGGTCATAATGAATAGACTGACCAAGAGTGCACATTTCATTCCCATTAAGTTAACCAGGACGACACCTGTATTGGTTAAGTTATTTATAAATAATATTGTTAGACTGCATGGGATTCCAAGTAGTATAGTCAGGGACAGAGATGCTTTGTTTACTAGTGAATTCTAGAAGAGTTACAAGAGGTATTAGGTACCAAGCTTAAGATGAGTATTGCTTATCACCCACAGATGGATGGACAGAGAGAGAGTCAATAAGGTACTTGAAGATTTATTGAGCGCTTGTGTATTAGACTTTGGTGGGTTGTGGGAAGACCATTTTCACTTGGTTGAGTTTTCCTATAATAACAGTTATCAGACTAGTATAGGAATGGCATAGTTCGAAGCTTTGTATGGAAGGCCGTGAAAATCACCAGCATGTTGGTTAGAGATCGAAGACCGATTGGTTCTTGGTCCAGATATAGTAAGAGAAGCCACAGAGAAGATTGAATTAATCAGGGTCTAGGTAGAAAAGTTACGCAGTAAAAGATGTAAAGATTTAGAGTTCTCAATTGGAGATCGTGTTTTCATTTAGGTATCGCCGATGAACGATGTGGTTAGATTTGGAAGGTTAGGGAAACTGGCACTGAGATATACTGGACCATTCCCTATTATAGAGAGGATCAGAAAACTCGCGTACCGAGTAGAGTTACCGAGTAGTTTGGCAGGTGTCCATAATGTGTTTCATGTTTCTAATTTTAAGAAGTATATGCATGATCCAGAGACTAATATTGCTCTAGCTACATTAGAAGATTTAGTAGTAGAACCAGATCTGACTTTTGTGAGACATCCCATTCGAGTTGTAGCGAGAGATGAGAAGAAGTTAAGAAACAAGATAGTTAGATTAGTGAAGGTCCGGTGGAGTGACAATGAGAAAGACTGTACTTGGGAGACAAACAACATGATTAGGGATACTTATGCTGAGCTATTATGATGGTATGTTCTATATTTGTTGTATATAGAATTTATAGCTGGTACGATATACTAGCATTAGTTGCATGTTTGTATGCTTGTTACGTAGTTCTCACTGAATTTCAATGACGAAATTCTTTATAGAGGGGAGCCTGTAACACCCTAATTTTATTTTAACATTATTCAGGGCATTTAATTGGATATATTAAATAGAATAATGTAAATGATTAAGAAGAATGAGAATCAGTTATTAACAAGGTCTTGCCTTAATAAATTAAGCAATGAGATTGTTTTGAAAAGCTTAACACATAAGAAAATATATGAGAGGGGCAAAATTGGTAGATCCATCTTTTAAACCATAAACCCTTTCCCCCTCGCTATCATTCTCTTATTTTCATAACATAAAAAACAATCAAAAAGAAGAGAGACGCCGACCATTAAACAAGGGGTTGGAAGAGGAAAGTAAAGCTAATCAAAGGAAAGACTTAGGGATTCAAGAGCTACATCAATCTCAACTCCAACATTAAATCTAAGGTGAATAATACATGAACCATCTCTATGCTTGTGCTTATATTCGGTTATGGATAGTACCCGAATTATTATTGTTTTTTTACCAATGTATTGTTGTATAATCATTGTTTGGATAGAATAATGATTCATAGAATATTTATTAAATTATTTAAGTAGGTTTTAAGGGTAAAACCTAAGTTTTTAGTCTCCAATCTATTTGATTTTTGGATATATGATGTAAAACGTTAATTTGGAGATGGATTTTTAATTTCATAATTTTCCAAGTTATATTAAATATTTTATGAATTTCCTAAGGAGGAAATAGTTTTATTTCGGGTTTTAATTATTTAAAATAATTAAATGTGGTTTTTGGCCTTGAAATTTTTATATGGTATAGAAACTAATATTTTTGAATTTCTACGATTTTTGAGGATTTTTCCCAAGTGAGTATGAATTATTGTGAATTTAATATGCTAGAGAAGCATTTAAAATTATTAATTAGCTAAGGTTATTAATTAATTAAGTTGAAAAGTGTTTTGGAACATGCGACAGTTTTCTGAAAAAGATTTGGATAAAATACAGCCTTATCCAATGAAAAGTTGACAAAGAACAAGATTTAATGAAAAACAGTTACTTTTAGTAGTAATAAAACAGTTTTCACAAGATTTACCATAATGCTATTGACATGCGGCACCACCATGGGGTTCGGCATCAGTGACGAGAGGTGGCATAAATATAGGACAATGCATGGAATACTTATATTATAAGAATAGGATGTATCTAGGGCCATGCGTGCGACAATAACATCGCCAATCAACATTAATGTTGCTGCTCTTTATCTGTGTCGACAAACTTATAAACCTTGGTTTTTATCATTGCCGCTTATCATCGCCACATTACTTAGTATCACATTTGTTCACCCTATTTTAAATTGACATCGCATGCTACTATTTTGAGTGTAATGTTAGAACCTTATATTTTGATGTTTTGATCATGACAACTATATAAGTATATATTATATGAACTAACCAAATTTGCAGGAGAAAATACTATTCTACGCAATGATAGATCGACGACCAAGATTTCAAAGACAAAGTTTCAAAGTTTATAATTGGTTTGTCGATAGTCTAATTAGTTGTTAATAATTGTTAAAATCTCTTCTAAGTGGTATATGCACACACACATGGTTTTAAATTACTTTCAAAATCATATACACAACTTAGAAATTAATTATAAATCTTACTAAGCAAAAATCTTTCAACCAGAAGTTTATATCGCAGAAAGCATCTGTTTCAGTCGACTGAACTGGGGTGTGCAGTCGACTGAAACATGCACAGGTGCACAAATTATTTTGAAGGTTCAGTCGACTAAACACCCCCATTCAGTTGACTGAACCAGGTGTCTTTTCAAAATAAATTTAAATTTCGAAATTATTGAATGTTCAGATGACTGAATTTCATTCCTCAGTCGATTGAATATTCATAACGGCTATTTTCTAAATGGCCACCATCTATTCTAAATTCTTGCTATCTAAATTATGCCATTTGCTTTCATAAACGCATTAAATCACTTGCACATCCAAGCACAAATTTATCTATGATTAAAATTACTTCCAATCTTCACGTATTACACTATATACCATAAAGGAGAAGATTATAGGAAGGGTGTACTCTAAAGTCATATTCGTGCTATCTACATAGCACAATCAGTCTAGAAAACTCATTGTATTGTTGAAGTCCTGTTCGGTTGCTCAGGCGGTAGAAGTCCTATTCGGTTGTCTAGACGGTAGAAGTCCTGTTTGGTTGCTCAGGCGGTGTAATACTTGTTCCTCTAGGTTAAGTGAGGGTTGATAGTTAAATTCCAGAAGGTGCCTGGGACTGGACGTAGAACAAGAGTTCGAACCAGTATAAAAATCCCTGGTGTCATTTACTTTATTGCTTACTTTTTATATTTTTATTCCACACTAGTAGATAATTTAGATTATATTCCATATTACGATCCATAGGAATACTTTCATTTGGTATCGGAGCAAGGCCATCTTATAACCGTAACACAGTTATTTGATACACAGATTAATATGGAAAATAACATTAACACAAATTTTTTGAAGGTCAATCCACTGCACGACCACCTCTATTTTATGGTTTGAACTATAATTACTGGCCAACTAGAATGAGAAATTTTATGCAAGCAAATGGATATGATACTTGGAATATTACTCAAAATGAATACACTATACCCACTACACCCTTTGCAGAATGGTCAAATACACAAAAGGTAGATGCTACATCGAATGCAAAAGCCATGAATATGCTATTTTGTGCCTTAGACAAAAATGAATTTAATAGAGTTATCATGTGTACAACTGCTTATCAAATTTGGAGAACTCTTAAAGTCACACATGAAGGAACTAACAAAGTTAAACAAAGCAAGATTTCTATGCTTAAAAATCAGTTCCAAAATTTCAGAATGAGGCCAGATGAAACTATAAATGACATATATTCTAAATTTCAAGACATACACCATTCACTATTGGCATTTGGAGAAATTTTTTAAGATTTTGATATTGTTTCTAAAATTTTAAACTCTTCAACGGATGAATGGGAACGAAAAGTCTTAGCTATTGAAGAAGCTAATGACATTTCTACCATCAAACCTGAAGAGTTAATTGAAAATCTTATGTTATATGAAGTGAATTTGCAGGCTAAGCGAGATAAATCACAAGACAAAAAGAATATTGCATTCAAAGCTAAACAAGAGGATTCAGATTCAAATGTGATAACATGGCATTGATCGCAAAGAATTTCAAAAAGTTTCTAAAATTCAGAAAGAACAAGAAATTTGGAAACAATAGGAGAGACGACTCCAGCAAACTGCCAGTCTCAAATCTCGAATGCTATGAATGTCATAAGAAAGGTCACATGAAGAAAGATTGTGCTGATAGAAAGAAAGACAGATTCAAGAATAAGAAGGACAAGTATAAAAAGAAGCAGGCATTCTCAGTTACATGAGATGATTCGAAATCATCTTCATCATCAGACATTGACATAGACAGTAATTCTAAACAAGCTAACGTCTGCTTTATGGCTTCAAACAATGATATAAGTGATTTATCCTTTGATGATTTAATTGAGATAAATTCAGAATTATTAGATAAGCTCAAAGAAGTTAAAAGAAAGTATAAAGATGCACCAGAAAAATTAAACAGAACTGAAATAGAAGTTGACATGCTAAGAGATGAAAAGAAAATTTTTGAAGAACTTGTTAATATACAAGAATCTTTGTCTAATGTTTCTTCTCAAATCACCATGCTAACAAATTAAGTAGAAGTGCAAAAAGAAAAGATATGACATTAGCCTCAGAAAATCATGATCTAAAATCAAATTTCAAAATTCTTGAATTGAAAAATTCTAGTCTCAATACCGAATTAGAGAATATTACTAAAAATGTAACTAATTTTAATAAAGGAAGAGAAAATCTTTCTAAAATTATTAGTAATTCTCAAACTACTTCTAATAAGAATGGATTAGGATACAAAAATTCTTCAAAGACAATTTCAAAGAAGAATAGTACATCATATAAAAATTCCAATTTGCATAAATTTTTTGTAAAAGCAAAAGCAAAGTCAAAGGTTGTTACTTAAAAGAAAGAAATTGGTAAAACAAAACTATAAAAATTTGGATACCAAAACTAATAATAATTTAATCAGAGACAAGTATATAAAATCTTTTATAACTACAGTTTATAAAAATAAAGATTTTACTTATAAAGGGAATTCTAAACCCTCTTGGGTTTGGCTTCTTAAGATCTAACTCTTAGGACCCTAATAAAAATTTGGGTACCAACGTCATTCATATTTTTTTAAGTACCGACTAAGAAAAGGGGAATGTGGATACTAGACAGTGGTTTCTCAAAACACATGAAAGGAAATAAAGATATGCTAACCAACATTATCTACTCGGATGGAGGATCTGTCACATTTGGAGAATATTCCAAAGGCTATACCATCAGCAAAGGCGATGCGAGCAATGTCGGTACATCTAACTTACCTCTTATTACAAATGCTTTATTAGTTAAAAATTTAAAACATAATTTGCTATGTATAAGTCAGCTATGTGATAAAGGTTTTAATATAACTTTTTCTGAGAATAAATGCAACATTTTTGATCAAGATAATAATATTATTTTTGAAGGAACCAGAGAAAGAAATATTTATATACTAAATATGAAAGTCAATCACAACACAAATATGTGTCTAGTAGCTAAAGATAATGATCCTTGGTTATGGCACAAAAGATTTTGTCATATAAATTTTAAAGCTATTAACAAATTATATAAGAATAATTTAGTTAGAGGTTTACCAAAGATGAAATTTAAAGTAAAAAATATTTGTGATGCTTGTCAATTAGGAAAATTAACTAAATCTTCTTTTAAATCAAAGAAAATGATTTCTACATTACAACCACTTGAGTTATTACATTTGGACCTTTTTGGACCAACTCAAACTCAATCTATAAACCATAATAGATATGTTTTTGTAATAGTAGATGATTTTTCAAGATATACCTAGACAATATTTTTGAAAAATTAAAGTGATACTTTTGAAAACTTTAAAATGTTTGCTAAAAGAATTCAAAATATTAAGAATTTAAAAATTAAAAATATCCTGAGCGATCACAGTGGTGAATTTAAAAATGAATCTTTTGAAATTTACTGTAATAAGAAAGGAATTGCTCATAAAGTTTCATTTCCTAGAACTCCACAACAAAATGGAAGTTGTAGAAAGGAAAAATAGGTCTCTTCAATAATGTGCTAGAACATTATTAAATGGAAGTAGTCTACCAAAACATTTTTGGGCAGAAGCTGTAGCGACTGCTTGTTATGTTTTAAATAGATTTTCCATTAGACCATTAACTAAACACACACCTTATGAGCTTTTTAATGGAAGAAAACCTAACATATCATATTTTAGAGTTTTTGGTTCAAAATGTTTTATATTAAATACAAAAGATAAGCTTGGTAAATTCGATCCAAAATCTGATGAAGGAATATTTATTGGATATTCGGAACGAAGCAAAGCTTATAGAATCTATAATAAAATAACTAAAGCAATCGAATAAACACTTCATGTGTCATTCGATGAAAATTTCAAAGTTAATCTTAAAATAAAAGATGAAGAAATTATTTCTAAATCAAATGATTCAGATGATGATATGTAAATAAATACAAACAATAATTTACAAAATGATAATGATATAAGATCCCCACTAAGACTTTTAAGAAATCACCCTACTGAAAATATAATTGGAGAAATTCATACCAATGTAAGAACTCGAAATCAACTAAATAAAATGGGTCATGTGGCTTTTCTTTCAAATATTGAACCTAAAAATCCTAAAGAAGCTTCAACTAATGACTAGTGGATAATAGCTATGCAAGAAGAATTAAATCAATTTGAACGTAATGTCGTTTAGGACTTAGTTCCTAGACCAAGTAACCAAGCAGTTATCAGTACAAAATGGGTTTATAAAAATAATCTGATGAGCAAGGAAATATTATTAGAAATAAAGCTAGACTAATTGCTCGAGGTTATAATCTAGAAGAAGGAATTGACTATGATGAAACATTTGCACCCGTAGCTCGTCTATAAGCTATATGTATTTTATTAGCATATGCTTGTTTTAATTATTTTAAACTTTATCAAATGGATGTAAAAAGTGCTTTCTTAAATGGTTTTATAAAAGAAAATGTTTATGTAGAACAACCTCCTTTATTCACACATGAAAAATATCCAGATCATGTTTACAAATTAAAAAAGGCTTTATACGGTTTAAAATAGGCACCTCGTGCTTGGTATGATCGTCTTAAAAGTTATTTAATTAATTCTGGTTTTAAAAATGGAAAAGCAGACCAAACTCTATTTATAAAACAAGATAAAAATGATATTTTAATAATTCAAATTTATGTAGATGACATTATTTTTGGTTCCACTAACGAAAAATTATGTCAATAATTTTCAGAAATTATGGCAAGAGAATTTGAAATGTCTCACATGGGAGAACTTTCATATTTTCTTGGCTTACAAATTAAACAACTGAAAAATGTAATTTTTATTAATCAAGAAAAATATTGCAAAAATCCCATAAAACGATTTGGTATGGAACATACTTCTGCTAAACCTACTCCTATGAGTACTACATTACATCTCGATAGAGATGAAAATGGCAAAAGTGTTGACCAAAAACTATATTGTAGTATGATTGGTTCATTACTATATTTAATTGCTAGTAGACCAGACATAATGATAAGTGTCTGCTTGTGTGCACAATTTCAAGCAAATCCAAAGAATCACATTTGGGGGCAGTGAAGCAAATTTTGCAATACTTAAGCAAAACAAAAAACTACGGTCTCTTTTATTCAAAAGAATGTCCTTTTGAGTTAGTATCATACAGTGATGCTGATTTTGGAGGATGTCGAACGGATCGGGAGAGTACTAGTGGTACTTGTCACTTTATTGGACAATCTTTAGTATCTTGGTTTAGTAAGAAACAAAATTGTGTTTCACTTTCGACGTGTGAAGCAGAATATATCTCTGCTGCTTTGGCATGTGCTCAGGTAATCTACATTAAGCAAACACTACAAGATTTTGGAGTAAATCTTTCAAATTCAACAATTTACTGTGATAATACAAGTGCAATAAATTTATCAAAAAATCCCATAAATCATTCTAGAACTAAACACATAGATATAAGACATCATTTTCTCAAAGATAGTATAGAAAAAGGAAATATTTCATTAGAATTTGTAAATTCAGAAAATCAGATAGCTGACTTATTTACAAAACCTATAAATGAAAATATATTTATAAAATTACGTCGAGAATTGAGTATTATATCTTTACATGATTTATAATTTAAAATTTTGGGGTTTATAGGCTCAAGGGAAAATTTGAAGAAAAAATTAGTTTTAGGGACAAGAAGTTTGCTTTTTAGGCTGAAGGACGCTTTTTAGTGTAAACCACAGAATGATAGTTGTAACTATCATTTTCTGTTTACACTAAAATGTGTCCTTTAAACTAAAAAACAAACTTATTGTCCCTAAGACTAAATTTTTTTGCAACTTCTTCCCTGTGCCTATTTTCTTGTAAATTTTTTGAATTTTTTAAGAAAAATAATTTTTTTTCTCCGTAATTGTTGATGCTGGCACTCGAACTCGGGTTCCTGGTATGGAAGTTACATGTTTTTCCATGATGCTATTGTATTTCTTGTTACACTAACTACTATCTTCCTCATATTACCTAAGTGATTCTTATCTCTTAACCTTTTCCTACCTTATATGTGTTTCTGGCCATAACCGTTTAGGAATTTTCATTCTCAAACCTTGTTTACCTAAAAATAGTCTTTACTTCTATATACAAAGGCTTATAACTCATCCTTTTTCACATCATCATTTCTCAAAATAATTTTTTTTCTAAAGCTTAAGTTCTTGTTATTATTTCTTTCTATAAACATCAACATGTCTTCACATGATGAATCCAATCAGTCAGCCATCGTTTTTAGCACACCCTCCTCTGAATTGTCAAGGAAATCCAAAAAATCCACTACGATTTATATTCCAGTTAAAATCACACCATCACCTACACATCATACTGGATATACTCCTCAAGGAAAACGTATTAAACATATTTTGCGTTTTGGTTCCCCATCAACGAAGGAGAAAACTGATGATATTCATCACTACCACAGAGAGACTCTGGAACTGTAGCGTGAACTATATTATGAACAGAAAGTAAATGCTAAGCGTTTAAGTTTTCTGGAACAAGTTGCGTTAAAGTTCCGCGGGTCTTCATCAAAAGAGAGCATACATCAACCTTCGCCAAACCGTTCTTAAGCTCCACCAAATTCTTCGGAACGAAGCCCACAACGTCCTCAGGTGTCACCGAACTCCTGGGAACGCAGTAATGTTTGGTCACCAATCCAGCCATTACAAGAAATAACGAAGATTGAACCGCACTCTGACGACTCTACTCCTCAAGAAATTAGATTTTTGTGTATATTGTTTTTGAATAAGTGTTGTATTTGTTATGTTTTATATTGTTTTAAAATAATGTTTACAGCATATAACAATTATAAGATTACCCAAGTTTTAATATTATTTTGTTTTTATAAGAAAATCTTTAGTCATATAGGTTTAAAAGGCAAATAAGCACAGTTTCAGTCGACTCAACCTACAAATCTAGTCGACTAAAACTTCAATGCAAACTTTTTTATATAAGGCAATTCAGTCGACTGCCTTATTGATTTCAGTCGACTGAATTTGAACCTTTTTAGGCTATTTGACATAGGAAAATTTCTCTACACATTAGTTGATTGAATTTCAATTTCAATCGACTGAACATTCTTGAGTACTTGAAAATTTCCAGATTTCATTCGACTGATTCTATATTTTAAGTCGACCGAATTAGGTGATTTTTAGGAAAAACTTTTGGGTTGAAAAACTGAGTATTTCAGTCGACTTCCTCCTTGCATTCATTTGATTGAATTGATCATTTCTGGTTTTTTAAAAATAATATTACACAATTCCCAATCCACCTTTTCACCAACCATATAAATACATCTCTTCCATTCCAAAACCCTACTTCTTTTCCAACAAACAAACGCTAGCTCCCATTTTCTTCAATCAAATTTATCCACTTCAAATCTACCCAAATCAAATGGCTCTAAGCCGAAAAGACCTCGCCAATCATCTGCCGGACCATCCGAAAGCCAAATTAGGTCTTGGCTCCATGACGAAACTGTCGTCACCCTTTACAGTGCCATGCGGAGCTCTAGAATCTTCGATGGTTAATTTGTCAAGTATCCGAATTTCAATGCCTACACAATCCGAGAAACTGCGGAGGCAAGTGGTCTTGAAAGCTTGCTTAGTTTTGACGCCAACAACGTCAAGATCTACCCCCTCCTAATCAAACTCTTCTTTGCCAATATGAACTTGGAACACCCAGATCCAAGAAACAAGGACGATTGCATCTGGACACTTGTTTGTGGCATCCGAATCTACCTTCCTCTCCAACACCTTGGCTATATTATTCGTTGTCCCTACGAAGGTGTCGACATTAATGATGTTGAAGTAGATATGAACAACCAGGATGAGGTCTCTCATCGTTTCATCTCCGATGACATGACTGTTCTCAAATCCGTCTCCTTGTGACCAAAGGAACGGTCCTTCATCGTGCTCTCATCCGCTCAATCCAACCTCATACCGGAAGCTACGAGAAATCTACAAGAAAGACTTCCAAGCCCTCTATGCCATCTACTCCTCTCAAAACGTCAATTGGGTTAGAGCAATTCTTGATGAATTCCTCATGGTTAATCACAAGCAGAGCTACAAAACAATCTTCCATGGATCCTACATTATGCGGAATCTCATGAATTTCGGTGTCACCATCCCCGATGCCAATTTCATTACCGTCGGTGAGCTAAACACTAAGATGTTAAGTCTTATGGGCTTGCCAAAATGCCGACAACCTCAAGTAATAATTAGCTTCTAACAATGGGCGGCTAATCGAGCTCAAGGGATTCTGCAACCCCATGAGACTCATATCGGCTCCTCCTCCTCCCAACCTTCCCACCAAGTCGAAGAAGAAGAGGACGATGACATCAAAGAGCTCCATGGTGATTTTCCTCCAAAGTAAGGATTAATCACTGTGTTTAGGAATCAAAGAAAGCTAAATCGACGTTTGGTCAACGTCGAGAAAACCGTCATCAAGACTGATAAGAAGCTCAACTCCATCAAGGGCTTCTTAAATAAAATTTGGGAAAAAACTCTTTCACTGGCTCTACTTCCACAAGTGTTGCCGAAAATCCTCCCGCTCCTTTCTCTTGGACAACATCCGAGGAGGAAGAAGTTGAAGAGGAAGAATCCGATAGTGAGGAAGTTTAGTCAACTTTTTATGCTTATGTATGTTTTTTTTGTTTGTTATGATGTAATCATGAACATTATTATGTAGGTTGTTTATTTTAAATCAATGTTGTTTTGATGTTTTGTTATGTAATATGGTGTTTAAATTCTTTTGTTCTTGATTCAAGTCATTCATGTTAAGTAATATTCATCTATATTCTCATGGCTATACAATTGATATTCCTTTTTGTCGATGACAAAAAGGGAGAAATATGAAGATAAACAGGTAGTTCATTAATTCAGGGGGAGTTTTAATTGCTTTTTATAAACTTTTAGACTTACATAGTTGTCATCATCAAAAAGGGGGAGAATGTAATAACCTTGTATTTTGATGTTTTGATCATGACAACTATATAAGTATATATTATATGAACTTACGAAATTTGAAGGAGAAGATACTATTCTACGCAACGATAGATCGACGATTAAGATATCAAAGAGAAAGTTTCAAAGTTTATAATTGGTTTGTTTATAGTCTAGTTAGTTGTTAATAATTGTTAAAATCTCTTCTAAGTGGTATATGCACACACACATGGTTTTAAATTACTTTCAAAACCATATACACAACTTTGAAATTAATTATAAAAAGTTACTAAATAAAAATCTTTCAACTAGAAGTTTATATGGCAGAAAACACCTGTTTCAGTCGACTGAATAGGTTGTGCAGTCGACTGAAACATGCATAGGTATACAAATTATTTTGAAGGTTCAGTCGACTAAACACTCCCATTCAATCGAATGAACCAGGTGTCTTTTCAAAATAAATTTAAATTTCGAAATTTTTTGAATGTTCAGATGACTGAATTTCTTTCCTCAGTCGACTGAATATTCATAACGGCTATTTTCTAAAGTGCCACCATCTTTCAATGAACGGAAACAACTTTTAATCCAACAGTTTTTCCCATATCTCTTGGCCAAAACTTTTCACGAACGATTACATCTTTTTAACTCTATATATAGCCTTGAATTCAGTTGTTTCAATAACTTAATTCTCTTATTCTATTCTATATTCTTGCTATCTAAATTCTGCCATTTGCTTTCATAAACACATTCAAATCACTTGCACATTCAAGCGCAAATTTATCTGTGATTAAAATTACTTCCAATCTTCACGTACTACACTATATACTACAAAGGAGAAGATTATAGGAAGGGTGTACTCTAAAGACATATCCGTGCTATCTACAGAGTACAATCAGTCAAGAAAACTCATTGTATTATTGAAGTCCTGTTCGGTTGCTCAGGCGGTAGAAGTCCTGTTTGATTGCTCAGGCAGTGTAATACCTTTTCCTCCAGGTTAAGTGAGGGTTGATAGTTAAATTCCAGAAGGAGTCTGGGACTGGACGTAGAACGGGAGTTCGAACTAGTATAAAAATCCCTGTGTCATTTACTTTATTGCTTACTTTTTATATTTATATTCCGCACTAGGAGATAACTTAGATTATATTCCATATTACGATCCATAGTAGTACTTTAATTTTCGACGTCAATTATGTTAAAGGCGGTGACGTTGCTTGTTTTAACTTCGACACCCTATATGGTTGGCGGTATAGTAGCCGAAGTATTTAAATATGCTATTATAATGACGCTAGAGTTGATTCCGCTATTCATCAAAGTCGGCAAGGTTTTAAATTATATTGTTCCGGTAATGATGTCGCGTTTCTTTAATGGCGCTGATGAAGGCTTTATAGCCCGTTTCGCCGAGCTTTATTTGTAAACAAAGTATTGTTTTGTTTTAAATGGTGGGTAGCCTATGTCTTGTGTAAGTCGACAACCTTGTTTTCGATATAGAATTTTATACTTAAAAGAATTTAAGTTTTTAACTGCGACCTTGGATAGAGGTTGACATTGATGTTCTCATCGAAAATGTTCTATATTGACCTAAATAATGGCGGTGAGCCATATGTTATGATTTTGGTTTTACTCATTGGGGATACCAATGTATTTTACTTCTTGAAGTTTGAAACAATTCATTGGGGATACCAATGTATTTTATTTTATAAATTTCGACATTAACTATTGGGGATACCGATATATTTTTGCTTTATGGTTTCAACAAGTTTCATTGGGGATATCAATGTGTATTAATATCAACATGATATATGTGTAATGACTTTGACTTTAATCCTTGGGGATACCAATGTATTTTATTTTGAGACGTTATACATTTAAAGGGTAAATAACCTAATTGGGGACACCAATAAGCATGGGTTGAACATGTAGCTAAACATCAATTAAATTGATATGTAATGGGTTCATAGTAATCCTAGAAAAACTATGGGATGTGATATTGATAGTCCACATCATTCCGGAGGTAGATAGTCTCTAAATGGTTAATGAAACATTCATACTAATCCTAGGAAAACTATGGGATGTGTGATGGATAGTCCATATCATTTTAAATAGATGAAACCATCTGTGATGGGTATTCCATATGGGAGGGGATATATAATCTATAAAAATGTTTATGTATGAGATGGATAGTCCATATAACTTTGACAATGAAACCATGTGTGATGGGTAGTCAATGTGGTAGGGGATGGGTGATCCAAGCAATCATATGTGAGATGGGTAGTCCACATAAGCATAAGATAGATAGTCAATAAAAATTTAGATGGTAGTCTAACAAAGTGTGATGGATAATCCAGTATATGTTGCATAACTGTAGATAATCTTTAATGTTCTAACCATTGTTGATGCAGGAGCATAGTATATGGTTAATATGTTTTGGTTAAGGTACTGGTGACGTGAAAACCCGTTCCACTTAGCGGCATGGTCTTGCTAGATATCTATTTGGTTTGAGGTGGTAGGTTATTATTCACACCAGATTTTTTGTCTGAACCGAAGTTTTTGTTTTTCCCCTTAAACTCTCGGGCACTCATTTGGGTCGGTCGGAAGTAAGGGTTTTCAGGTTTCCAGTTAGACGAATAAGCTTTCGAAGACATGTAGCAGACAATCTAGCTATTTAGGAGTACCTATCTAATCCACTATGTTATTAGGTTTTGTCTATATGTGTGTAATTGTAAGTTATATAAATGCCAAGTTGATCAACCAAATGGGCATCAACATATGTCGTTCTTGGAGTATTTTGTAATAATTATAATTTCTCTAAACGTAGGATTATGATTGAGATCATGTAATGAATATGAAATATTATTTGTTAAATGAAATATGAAAATTTGTTAATAAAATGGAGTTTAATATTTTTCATATTCATGTGCTTCTGATTATTAATATAATTAACATAGCCGCGTTTTGTCATCGGAAATTAATACTATGGATGACTGTAGCATCTATAGCGCTTATTTTTGGGCCACAAAAATTGAGGATGTTACACTTATAAAATGATACTTTCTATCATTTCTTGGATCTTATTCAAAGACTTTCAAACTCAATATCGCTCCCACTGACTTCAAGACATTTTGGTTATTACGTGTAAATAGCTTACACTAAATCATTATTTTGATTTTTCCATTTCAATACATACGTACTAAGCGTAAAGTCATACTAAGTGATAATTTTGTGAGTAAATCTGAATTAAATTGAGCATGTTGAATATTGAATCTGTTAAACCAAAAATGGGTGTAACGTCCATGATGCCATGCTAGGCAAAAAAATGATTTTAACACCCATGATATTATTTAATGTGGCATAGTTTGAAAGGTCCAAATGGTGCTATTAAACCAAAGGTTGGCTCAACATCCAAAGCTTAGTACAAGATGATGTTATTTTAAAAATGTGCCATGATGCCCATGGACTTTTGGTTGAATTATTCAAAATCCCATGGCATATGTCCAAGTGTAAAATATGTAAGTTACATAAATGTGCAATAGTCCATTAAGCATTTGTTAGTGGGCAAAGTAGGCAATCTACATAAGTCACAATTTATTGTCCATATGTCAATTGGAAAAATAGGCATTATGCAAAATAAACATTAATTTAGGCCAAGGCTTAAGTGGCCTTGTTCGAGATAAAGCCCAAAGTCAAGCCCAAGCCCAAAAATTGGTCATACGCACATCCACGTTCAATAATAGTCAAATTTTCACAATCAAGGTAAATAGGCTATGCTAGATCTTCATCCAAGTCCTTGTTTATATAAATTGCAATGTTTACAATCGATTCAAGATTCTTCCCCCGAATCAGTTTTGAGTTACAATTCTTTGATTTTGAGAAGGAGAGAAAGAAATGATTAGCTCCCTCTAAATTGCCATTGGGTCCATATTTATAGGTATGGAAGAAAGCGGATCAGTTGACATGTGTCATTCTGCATGTGGTGAATTGTCGACATTCGATATCCCCCCTGAAATGTTGATTTTTGGCATTGTTTGTTATGCTGATGAAATGACATCCCTATAAGCAATGATGACTTACGATATCCTTTTAAAAACTGATGACTTATGACATTCTTCTCTACATTGATGAATTATGATATTCTTTTAAGCACTGTTGATATGCGATATTCTTGACAACTACAGATATTCCATATCCATTATTTTCTTTGAAGTTCGACATCTTCAGGTGATACCACACGTTTCCTCCGCCTCATGCTCTACAACACCATGTTGTAGAGGCTTGACTTCCTTCGGGCTACAGAGATTCGATATCTCCTCATTGTTAGGCATTCGATATCTCTTTTAGTGTTATAATTCAATATCGTGTGTTTCTGGCATCACTCCTCAGTTCCTTTAAACATCCGAAACTCATTAAAAGTCGGCATTTGGTATCCCTATATATGGTGACATTCTTCACTTTAGTAATTTAACATCCCTTCTGCCGTACTTTTGTAGGCTCGAGATGCTTTATACTTACGAGTTCGGCATCCCTATCTTTCTATAAGCTCGATACCATCTCTTTAAAGCTGATTTTGTGTTTATAAGTTCAATATCCTTTCTCACCTTTAGATTTGACATCCCTTGTGGGTCGAAATCTTCATGTTAGATGCTTGTTATGCGTATTTGTAGTTACACTATATTCTATTGCTTCAACATCCTCTTGTTCATTCTCGTAATATGGTAGTCAGAAAATATGTAGATAACATTTGCCCCTCTCCTTATATAAAAGATGCTTTTTACACTTTAGTGTCAAACCAAGTATTTTCTCATCTTTCCAACTTTCGGCGAGATTTTCTTTTCAATCATGTTCTCCTGAAAAACATGAAGTAAATGATGATAATTTTCATTATTAACTTTAATTTGAACTTTAAATAATCCCTCTCGGATTTAATAAAGAGATGAATTAGTTTGTACTCTTCTTCATATAAAGAAGCTTTCGTAGTTCAATGTAATGCCAAGTTTAACTGAGAAGGCCAAAAGTTTGCTCTATAGAAAAAACCATAAATTCTCTTGATAAGAAAACTAGAAATTCATTCTGGAAAGGGTTCTATAGATTCATTTGATAAGTAGTCCAGAGATTCAATCCATAAGTTCTTTTAACATGAAGGCCAGAAATCCATGTGGTAAGAAAACCAAGAATTCAATAGTTAAGAAGACCAAATATCCATCTGGTATTACTTGAATAGAAGATTAGAAAGTCATCTAGTAATAATATTACTGGAATAGAAGACCAGAAATCCATCTGATAGTAATATTTCTTGAATAGACGACCATAAATTCATCTGGCAATAATATAACTTAAATAGAAGACCATAGATCCATATGGCAGTAATATTATTTGAATAGAAGACCGAAAACTCATCTAGCAATAATATAACTTGAGTAGCAGAATATAAATTCATCTAGCAATAATATTATTTAAATACAAGACCAAAAATCCATCCGGCCTCAACTAATAGGAGAGTAGAACTTTGAGTAATAACGAAGATTCCCGTTATTCACTAGAAAATTTAAGTTCCACATAGGAACAAAAGATTGGGAGATAATTCAATCTTGAATTTCTTAGGTTAAGTTTCGGAACTTCTTGGATTCTCATATTGGCATCAAAGTCTCATATAGTTTTTGAACTTTCCTTTGAAGGTTACTTTGACTTTGCCTTGGTGTGGAATTAAATGAGTTTGACTATTCTTCCTCTAGAAGATTGCTTTGACCCATCTTTAGGGTAGATTTGAACTTTCTTGATTGATTCCTTTTGCCCCTTACCACACTTTGGATGGTCATTTAGGCTTTGATCTCTTTCGCCACTTATCACTCTTTCTACGATGATTTAGGCTTTGATTTATTTTTACCTTACTACTCTTCGGGTAGAGATTTAGGCTTGAACCCCTTATTACCTTATAAGTAACGATTTAAACTGGTTGGTTGTTTGGTTAGACATCTTAGGCGGACCAAAGGCTTAACCGTCCTCCCTCTAGGAGATGCATCGATCTTATAGGCGGAACCGAAGGCTGGTTCGATGCTTTGGCCAGGCCATCTTAGGCGGGACCAAAGGCTTACTCCATCCCCCCTCTAAGAATCGCTCTAGCCAGGCCATGTAGGTGGGACAAAAGGCTTGCAGTGCTTTGGTCAGGCCATCTTAGGCGGGACCAAAGGCTTTTTGTGACCTCCCTCCAAGAGGTGCATTGACCAGGCCCTTGTGGTTGGATTAAAGGCTTTTTCTTCGCCCCTTATTACCTTGTAGGTAATAATTTAGGCTTTTCATCATAGTTTCTTTCTTTCATTTGATAATCGATTCCGTAGATATACTTGTCTCAATATCTTTATTCATCCATTATTGGAAAGTAAAGCCTTAGATGTTTGACATTCCAAGTTCTTGCTATTACGTTACCATCAGGTCGACGTAATTGATAAGTCCTGGTGGAATTACTTCATGAGTAACAAGGGACCTTCCCAATTTGGTCCGAGCGGTCCGTCTGATGAAGTTTTGGTATTTGCCATGACTTTTTAAAGTGATGGAGCTTCTTTTTGAAATGAACTTCTTTAACTTTGGAGTTATAATACCTTGATGTCCATTGTTGATATTTGACCGTTCGTATGGCCGCTTCATCCCTTAACTCATTGATTAAATCTAAGGATTCTTTCCTCGATTCTTAAGTGGAATCAAATGCATATGCAATTCTTCAATGAGATGGAACCTCAAATTCAATTGGAAGCATGGCTTCACAACCATATGTGAAAGAAAAAAGGGTATGTCCCATTATAGTTTTAGTAGAAATTTTATATGCCCAAAGCACTAGTGCTAGTTCTTCTATCCAATTTCTTTTCCTTTTTTCTTGTCGTTTCTTAAGAATAGTTTTAATAGTTTTATTGGCAGCTTCAACGACTCCATTAGCCTTTGGATGAGCTAAGGATGAAAATCTTTTGATTATTTCATTCTTATCACAGAATTTGGTGAATACTTCATGTTCAAACTAAGTTCCATTATCGAATATTATCTTATGTGGTATTCCAAACCTTATGACTACATTTTAATCACAAACTTTAACACTTTTCCTGGTGTTATATTTGGTGATGGTTCCGCTTCTATTCATTTGGTGAAATAATCGATGGTTACTACTGCAAACTTAGCTCCACCTTTAGATATAGGTAATGGTCCAATTAAATCGATTTCCCATAGATCAAAGGGTCATCGGCTTGAAATCGGGGTCAATTCATTTGGAGTCATATGTGGAGTTGTCAAAAATTTTTGACACTTCTCACATCTCTTTACGTGATTCTCTACCTCATTACTCATTTGAAGCCAATAGAAACTCCGCCTCATGAACTTTCTGCCTAATTTTATTCCATTAGAATGATCTCCACATAATCCTTCATATGCTTCTCTTAACCGTCTTAAGCCATTTTTCGGACAAACACATTTCAGGTAAGGGAGTGAATATCCTTTTTATAGAGTGTTCCATTCATCATGGTAAAAGTTGGGGCTTGATGCCTTATTTTTCTAGCCTCTCTTTTATGTTTTGGTAGTTTACCCTCCACCAGGTACTCAACAATGGTTGTCATTCAGTTTTTTTCGTATTAACTACTAATTTATACATGAATGATTCCTTCTTGGTTTTCTTCATTTCTATTTCTTGATTCATTTTATTTATCCGCTTGTTCAAGGGATTGGGATCTAGTTAAAGCCATAGACTCATTTTCTGGCTCGGAGACTTTTTCCTCTATATTGGGACGTGGTTGGATGCCACCTGGCATAATTCGAGTTTTCGGTGCTCCTTGCGACCTTTCCAACTTTGTCAAAGAAACGGCTTGGGAATTCTTTCCTCTTGATATTTGATGTATCGAGAAGCTTCAAATTGGGTCAACATCTTCAGCACCTTTTTTTACATAAAGGGCCAATTTGGCATCTTTCGTTTGATATGTTTGGTTTAACAGATTACCATTAGTTTTGGTCGCTGAAGATCTCAATCCTTGGAATTTTTAATTATAGGGCTAAAGTGAATCTTGCCACCATCAGTTCATATTCTGCCATACTATTGGTAGCGAGAAATCCTAATTTCATTGCATAATGCAACTAGTTTCTGTCAGGGGTAATGATCATGTCATGCACTAGCGCCTTGTTCGTTTCAAGCTCCATTTACAAATAACCATTTGGGCTTCGAATTCCTTTCCTTGTTCGACTGTTGTTTGATGAATCCTGTACATTCATTTACGAAGTCGACCAGAGCTTTTCCTTTAATTACCACTCGATATTGGAACTCGATATCTATTGACTAAGCTCTCGATTCCCTTGTACATTAATCTTGTTAGAACCTTGTATTTTGATGTTCTGATCATGACAACTATATAAGTAAATATTTTGTGAACTAACCATATTTATAGGAGAATATACTATTCTATTCGACAATAGATTGCAAACCAGAATTTAGATAGAAGCTTCAATATTGTCTATGGTTTTTCTATGGTCTAGGTCTTATAGTTAATTTTTGTTAAAATCTCTCCAAAGTGGTATATACACGCGCACATACTTAAAAATATTTTCAAATCATGTTTCATATGCTATGATTTTATTACACGAGTTCACGAACAAAGGATTTTTGAAAAACACTTCAATATGGCACAAAACATGATATTCAGCCGACTGAATTAGGTAGTTCAGTCGACTGAATATCTGTGCACATGCACAATTAGATATGAATATTCAGCCGACTGAACTACCCAATTCAGTCGACTGAATATAGTGTTTTTTGTACTATTTCCTCTCTGATTCAAATTTTTATTATTTTAGCTGGCTGAATTCTTTTGCTCGGTCGATTGAAATTACATAACAGCTATATTTCTGAAAAGACGCTTCTCTTCATCTAACAGAAACAACCCTTGATTCAAGAGTTGTATTCGTATCTTTTGATCATCTATTTTCACGATAAGTTGCAACACTTAAACATAATATATAGCCTTCAAAATCACTTGTTTTATTGACCTAATTTCTGATTCTATTCTCATATACTTATTATCTAATCATTCTGCCATTTGCGCTCAAATTCTCGTTCTAATCACTTGCACATTCAAGCACAAATTCATTTGTGATTAAATTAACTTCTAATCTTCACAAACTACACTATATACCACAAAGGAGAAGATTATAGGAAGGGTGTACTCTAAAGACTTATCTGTGCTAATTAAAAGAGTAGAACCAGTCAACAAATTTCTTTGTATTGTTGAAGTCCAATTCAGTTGCTCAGGCGGTAAAAGTCATATTCAATTGTCTAGGCAGTAAAAGTCCTGTTTGGTTGCTCAGGCAGTGTAATACCTATTCCTCTGGGTTAAGAGAGGGTTGATAGTTCAATTCCAGAAGGAGTCTGGGACTGGACGTAGAATGGGAGTTCGAACCAGTATAAAAATCTCTGGTGTCATTTACTTTACTATTTACCTTTTGTATTCATATTCTGCACTAATATATGACTTAGATAATATTCCATATTACGATCCTTAGTAGCACTTTCAAATCTTCCTGATGCCTCAGGTTTATTGAAGACTCGTTTGAGGGTGAATTTGGTAAGAACTTTTATTTGATGTGCTTGGAAGTAGGCTGTAACGACCCGTAAATTTCAACTGTTTTAATAACGTAATTAGTTGAAATTTTGTGAAATTTTAAACGATAAAATTTTGAAATATAAATTTGATATTTGGAATGCGTTTAGTTAAACATAGCAACTAGTAAATTTTCGTCCGAAAATATAAAAGTTTTTTTTCGCGCGTAAATTTACTTCAATTTAATCAGTTAAAAAGCGATGAAAATAAAATGTTTCCGAAACCAAAATATTTTTACATAGAAAAATTCTAAAACATCTTTTGAGCAAGATTTCAGTTTGTCGTTTTTCCAAATTCGGACATCTTTGGCCCCGTCGATCATATTTTTCAGCGTTTTTCTTGCATTTTCCGCTATTAGAAAATTCGAATTTTCATAATTCAATTGTACTACTGATATCTGTATACCGTTTTGATCGTCTCGTCGTGCTGATCTCTGCGGTATATTCATTTCTGTGTTTTGAGGTTCGGTACGGGACGGAAGCGGTAAAACGGTTCGTTGTAACGGTACCGTAATTCTTTTTGACCTCACACCTTCCTTCGGCTTTAAAATTTGAAATGTACAGCTTGTACGCAATAATAATTTACCTTGAATGTTGATCAGAATCAAACCCCAACCGTTACATTTCATTTCATTTCCCACTGCTCAAGAAATATTACAAATCTAGCACGTCTATTCAAATTCTAGTTCTCTTCCTCTCTCATTTCTTTTGACAGCTGTTCACGCCATTTATTTCAATTAATATTTAATATCTATTTGATAAGGAAGCCTGCACGTTCTTTTCTTTTCCTTCTTAGCTATTGCTATTCGTACCTTAAGATAAGAGAAACAAAGCTTCACCTCTTCCCATTTTTCTCTGATACTTTTGTTTCTATCCCTAGAAAATTTATGCCTGCCTATCTTCTTCTCCGCCTTTGAATGCTTTGCCTTCACCTTATAAGCACCGCATTCTCCGGCCTCCAACGCCGACAAATCCCCTCCTGCAACAGTCCACTACAACCGAAGCCGCAGCTTCATGCTCGACCAAGACTCCGTTCATCTTCTACCTCACGCTTGCGCCCGCCATGCTATCACCGGATCTGCCTTTAGCCTTCCCTCGGCCGCTAGCACTCCTTCACAACCTTCCACCGTCCGCCTGTGAAGCCTCCGACACTTCTTCTCCTATTGTCGAACTACTTCTCTCCGCCCCTGCTCCCCTCCGTCCTCGACAGCAACCCACGTTACTGCCACCGTGTCAACCCCTCTGCCCTTGCTGACATCCGCCTCACCACAACTCCTCACCGCCTCCATCTCAACTCCGGCATGCGAGCGTAGCCCGCAACCCTCTCCACGTCAGTGTCCTCCAGCCTAGTCTCCATCTCGCGTGCTCTGGCCGCTCCAGTACCATGCTTGGCCTCATCAACTTCCGCCCAACATTTGCTCTCCCCTCCGCCTAAGCCTGCCCACGCAAGCTGACCAGAGGCCAGCCGAACCTCTTCCTCTTTTCTCTCTGGGTTTTCAAAAGGCAAGGTATATATATATTATAATATATGTTGATATTATATACTATTAGAAGTATAAAAAAAATGGATGTACGTGTTAGTGTATATGCATAGAATCAGGTGTTCTGTTTACTCAGATATAGTTTATTGTTTTATAGCTTATGTTCATTAAGCGATGTGTTTATATAAGTAGAGTATATATTTTAAATTTAAAGTAAAGATTACCTATTATATAAGGAAGTATTGGTTTTATATAGCTTTTATATATGGTATGCATATAAACAGCACTGTACATATATGCTCTGTTATATATTTAAGTTTGTTTACTCTATTTTTTGAAGATATATTATTATATATTTATTTTATTGATTCTGTAGACAGTAGGTCACTTGAGTTCATAATATTATGTAGTTATTATATTAGTTTATATGAGTAAATGGTTTTGTTTATGTAAAGTATACAAATTTTAAGATCTGTACATATGTTTTACAGTTTACGGCTTTATATTTATATATATATTTTAGGCAATAGTACAGGTCTATATTGGTACTATATATATTGTATATATATATATATATGTAGATATATGTGTAATGTATTTAGAGTTTTACATATTTTGGTATCCAGCTATGTTTTAAAGTAACTGCTGTGAAGTATGTATATATATGTCTGCATAAATCTGGTATGTATGTTCTACATACTGTCTCATATTCTACACTGTCTACACACTTAAATTCGTTAATTATAAATATTTATATATGTATATAAACTAGTTGTTTACCAAGAGATTTCTGTTCGAGTATATAATAATGTATGGGCATACTTTGACAAGTTATATAACTCATATGTTCTGGTTTTTCATATATATTTTTGTATTAATGATATATCATGTAGGTAAGGCGTTTTGCATTTTATAAGTATATAAAACATTTATTTCAAATATAAGGTATAAATATGTTTGATTGTTATGTGTGATTAATTTAAAACAATGATTTTGAAATGTACATATATTTAAAATAAAACGTGTTTAGAATATGATATATATATATACGGTAATATATATGTGTGTGTTCACTTATACTAGTTATCTTCCTCAATCCAGTTCTGATTTGATTTGTTTCCATCAATTCCTATTATTCAGCTTCGTCATCGAATTCGTGCTTGGATTTGTAACTCGTCCCATTTCATCGTCGAATCTCTCTAGCCTCGAAAGGTGAGCGATCACTCACGATTAATGTTCTTATATTTATTAAATTTGATTTCAATTGAAACGACAATTGAAATATGCTGTTGTTAGTTATATATATTGCTATATCTATGCCATCATCTGTATCTGTTCACCTGTGACACCTGACATCATTATCTGTTATTTATATTGTTATATATATGCCATCATCTACATCTGTTCATCTGTGACATCTGACACCCTTATCTGTTATTTATACTGATGATATATGTCTGTTACCGTTGTTATATTATTATCATATCTGTTATCACTCTGCAAGTTCCCTGTTAGTATAGAATCACTATGGGTTGAAATGATACATACCCGAACAGACTTTAGAATAGGAGAAAATCGTTATGGGTTGAAATGATAAACCCAAGCGATTTTCAAATTAAATTGAATTTGGGATTTCGGGTTGAAAAGATATATACCCGAATATATTTTAAGTTGCGGATTGAAATGATAAATATCTGTATCACTTGACCATAGGATAGAAAATTATATACAGACACCGTTGGTCTATATATAAATGTTTTGAAAAACATTTCTACGGTTTTGAAAGAAATATATGGTTTTAATAAATAATGATTTTTAAATATTTATTAAAGTTGATTTGAATCAATACGAAATATGTTTAAGTATTTATGTAAAATTTATATTTTTAAATATAGAATTTATAATGTTTCAGGTTGAAAGATAAATTTGAATTGATTTGGAATTCTTAATTATTTAAGAATTATACTTAAATTAGTTGATTTGAAATCTATTAAATTTGAAATTTTAAGATATGTTTTATAACTTAAATTAATTAAGAAGTGGCTTAAATGAATATTTCCAACTTATATAAATTTAAATGGGATATTTTGTCTATATAAATTTGTAAATTGAAGTTATATTTTGATGTATTGAAATGATTAAAGAAATATTTCAGAAACTAAATGTAATGAAATTAAATTGGGACATAAATTGAATTATCGAATTTAGTTTTGAAATGTCAAATATTTAAACTTTGAAATATATTGAAATTGAAACGGTTTATTTATGGTTCAGATAGGCATTTGAAATCGATAATTTGAAAGGGTTTATTGAGAAACTAAATTGAATTGAAATTGATGATTTGAGATTTAATTAAATTTTAATTTTGGAATTCGAGTTTATGTGAATTGATTTGTGAAATTTGAGGAAGCTATTTTTATATAAAGTATTTAAACTATATCTAAAACTATTTATATTTTACTTTATAAATTTTAATATAAATTATTTTAATATAAATCATTTTCAATATAAATTATTTTATTTTACTTATAACTATTTTATATAAACTATTTTATTTTATAAACTATTTTTTTATATATACAAATTTTAATATCTAACTGTTTAAGGGGAAAGTGTTAGGATTTCAAAGTATTATGAATTTCAAGTTTTGATTTCCAAAGTGTTATGAATTTAAAAGACTTATGATTTCGAAAACGATATAACTTTGGAAAGTGATATGATTTTGGAAATGGATTTATTTGAATTGAAAGTGATATCGCATTGATATGGTTTTGAAATGGCAATGATATGTCGGTTTTGAAATATAACTATTTTGAAAATTTATTAAATGACCATCGGTGTAATAATACGTAGTTATTAAAGAGACCGGGATCGGATATGGACATACTCTCTGTCGATACCGAAACCACTTTAATAACTAATATACGCGGAGTGTTGATCCAGAATGAAGTGGATGGTTTTGATGAACGCGTTGACTGAAGAAAGAGCACGATTTTGGATGACCCCTGACATGACTAAAACAGGAGCCGCGCCGGGCCATTGAGGTTCGCCACCTCTAGCGGACACACTTCTTCGTTACCATATCTATTACTTTTGTGATTCGATTTGGGTGCACCCCTCGATTATGGGAGTGTTGTTTCGCGGTGTTGGGGTAGTAGCTGCTATGCCCAACATCAGTTCGGATCACGTAACTACTAGTATCCTAGTTGGTATTGCCTCATGTACCTTGTCATACTGATTATCCTATTCGCGACCACTACGATTTTGGTTTGTACCTTTAGTATATGGATTGCCCTCTGGTGACTTCCGGTTTTGGGGAAACTACGGTCTTGTATATGCTCTTGGGAATAAAAATGTGTTAAGGGTGGAATGGGCCATGACTTAACGCTATTTTGATATCGTACTTTACTGATTAGACATTATCTACTTAGCGTATTCTACTGTATATATAGATAGTTTAATGGATCCTTAGAGGATGGTTATCCCAAACATCCTTTGAGTCACTTATATTTCAGTCGTTATTTCACTTGAGTTGGATTTATTGATATAAGAATGTTAATCCTGACTCGAGTGTTTTGTGTTTTCTTTACGCTCGGGTCAGACTGAGTGTACCAGTATTCGAGACTCATCTTTGGAGTTGGAGCTTCGCTTGGAGATCCAGCTATCTATCCAGCTTCCAGTTATTCAATTGATTCCAGTGATGTATTCAGATCTTGTATTTGACTATTGTATTGAGATATCTATGTATTCGAGACCTCTGTTGTATCTTGTTTAACTCTGTTATATGTATATAGTATCTTCATGAACTACTATTCTTTTGTTTCCGCTGCATTATTGTTATATTACTCTATGTCTGTGATCTGTGATTATTTATTTATTGTATATGCTAAGTTTTGCCAAATTAAATTAACAATCTATTATTTTGAATTATTCAAGTCTGACATGTGTGGATTATTGTCGATTTGAATGGTCCAAAATAGTGGGTCGTTACAAGTGGTATCAGAGCTTTGGTAGCTCTAGGCAAAACTTAACATATAGGGTAAATGTATTTACAGAATCACTCTCATTCGAGTTTCAATCTCTTCCTTTTGACTCGATTCCTTTGAATTTTGGAACGTTTCCTGCGGTTCCAAAAATTCATTCGTGTCCCTTACTATTCGTCTTCTTTCAATTCTGAAGCACCCCATAACTCTATTTTGAATGATATCTATAATAGATCGACGGTCTCGCTAATCTTCGAATGATTTGTAAAGGGGTGAAACTCCTTTACAATAGGCATTGATTTACCAGAGATTTCTGTATCCTCGGTTTACGATGCTATCTATCTCCTGCTATACCTAAATTATATTTCTTGAGATCGAATGTCGATTTACCTCGGAATTCTACAACGATCTTATTCTTGAAGTCACGGTCGACCCGGTTAAGGTTGCCCGCGATTTATATAAACTTATCAATCTTCCTACTTTGCTATTAATCATCATATCTTGTTTCGAACTTATCTTCGAACCAAATTTCTCTTTGATTTAAGTCCATCAAATTTGAAACCCTATCCTTATTTTGAAAATTCATTCATGTATCGTCGAGCAAAGAAACGTATGTGTAAATTAATATATATAAACGCTTTAAATATATGATGTGTTGTTTGAGTTGTTGAGGTTGATTTGGGTTTCCGATCGATTCGTCTGATCATCGCTATCGATAGGATTTCCAAAACACTTGAGCAGAGCAAGCTGACACAATGTTGTTTTCAAATTTGGAAAATAAAATAAAGTTTGTAGGATTTTACTATATATATAAGTATGAAATTTTCTTTAACCAAACTGTAATAAATTAATTGTTGGAGTGATAATATTTGATTATCATTTATTGTTTTGTAAACAATTGACTATTGCAATATAAATAATTGAAGTTATAAACTTGGCTATAATGCAAATTTGAAATCTGAATGTATTTAAATCAAGAATTTGAGAATTTAAATTTTTGGCGATTTCAATTTGGTTTTTAATTTTTAAAGTGTATAGTATTTAAAATATTTCAAATAGAGAACGTTTTCAAAGAATTTTAAAATGTTGAAATCAGTGCTCTTCTCTTTGTCGCTGGAAAATAATTTCGGTGATGGTGGCCGCATCATCGACATTCATTTTCGAGTTTCGAAGTGGAGAAACCATTCTGTAGCTTTGCTACGGTTTTGTTTTGGGAAAAAAATATTTTGACTTGAATTTCTTCAGTATATTTTGATTTACATATATATAGGTACCTTATTTTAAAATTTAATTTGATTTGATATAAATATATCATATATATCTCTAAATTGTTTAAAGTTAATCGGAAATCTAATTCTTAAATTTTGTTAAAGGATGTTTTTAATTATAAATAAAACCAAAATGTGGAATAAATATTTAAACTTGAATAATTGAATTGGGAAAATTTTATTTGTATATTGTTCAACTGCATTCTAATACAACTTACCTAAATCATACAGAAGTTGAATATGTAATTGGATAATATATAAGATAAATTGAATTTATAAATAAAATTTGAGTGTTTATACTAAATGTTATACACTAAATTTTGATTATAAAGATGTAAATAGAGTTAGATAGGATAATAAGTAAACTCAGTTAATAATGTAATATATTTGTTTTGAAAGAATTAATAAATTTGTTTTGAAAGAATTAATAAATTTGTTTTGAAAGAATTAATAAATTGAAATTTGATCAACAAATGAAAATACCTTGAATTTAAAAGAAAGTAATAGATGTAAATTAATTTAAATCGAAACTTTTATGTTTTAAATTAATTTATATGGGTTAAATATATGTGAGTAGATATATTAAGTAGAATAAATTTAACAGTAATTTGGAATAAAGAAGAATTTAAAATTGTTGAAGAAAATATGATTATAATAAAAGACTATTCAAATTTATGGGTTTAGAAATGGTAAATTGAAGAAAATGGGATAATAAGATAATGAATTTAGAAATAGTTGAGATTGATTTTAGTGAAATCAAATGGATTAAATCAATTATTGAATATCAATTAATTTAAATTTGAATTTATATGGTTTAAATTAATTGTTATTTCGTATTTCAAATCTGTTTTTCTTTCTGCTTGTTTCTATTCTCCTACCTCGTTCTTTTTCGGGGATGAAAAGTTTTGAGTGGGGGAGAGTGTAACGACCCGTAAATTTCAACTTTTTTAATAACGTAATTAGTTGAAATTTTGTGAAATTTTAAACGATAAAATTTTGAAATATAAATTTGATATTTGGAATGCGTTTAGTTAAACATAGCAACTGGTAAATTTTCGTCCGAAAATATGAAAGTTTTTTTTCGCGCGTAAATTTACTTCAATTTAATCAGTTAAAAAGCGATGAAAATAAAATGTTTCCGAAACCTTAATATTTTTACATAAAAAAATTCTAAATCATCTACTGAGCAAGATTTCAGTTTGTCGTTTTTCCAAATTCGGACATCTTTGGCCCCGTCGATCTTATTTTTCAGCGTTTTTCTTGCATTTTCCGCTATTAGAAAATTCGAATTTTCATAATTCAGTCGTACTACTTATATCTGTATACCGTTTTGATCGTCTCGTCGTGCTGATCTCTGCGGTATATTCATTTCTGTGTTTTGAGGTTTGGTACGGGACGGAAGCGGTAAAACGGTTCGTTGTAACGGTACCGTAATTCTTTTTGACCTCACACCTTCCTTCGGCTTTAAAATTTGAAATGTACAGCTTGTACCGCAATAATAATTTACCTTGAATGTTGAGCTGAATCAAACCCCAACCGTTACATTTCATTTCATTTCCCACTGCTCAAGAAATATTACAAATCTAGCACGTCTATTCAAATTCTAGTTCTCTTCCTCTCTCATTTCTTTTGACAGCTGTTCACGCCATTTATTTCAATTAATATTTAATATCTATTTGATAAGGAAGCCTGCACGTTCTTTTCGTTTCCTTCTTAGCTATTGCTATTCGTACCTTAAGATAAGAGAAACAAAGCTTCACCTCTTCCCATTTTTCTCTGATACTTTTGTTTCTATCCCCAGAAAATTTATGCCTGCCTACCTTCTTCTCCGCCTTTGAATGCTTTGCCTTCAACTTATAAGCACCGCATTCTCCGGCCTCCAACGCCGGCAAATCCCCTCCTGCAATAGTCCACTACAACCGAAGCCGCAGCTTCCTGCTCGACCAAGACTCCGTTCATCTTCTACCTCACGCTTGCGCCCGCCATGCTATCACCGGATCTGCCTTTAGCCTTCCCTCGGCTGCTAGCACTCCTTCACAACCTTCCACCGTCCGCCTGTGAAGCCTCCGACACTTCTTCTCCAATTGCCGAACTACTGCTCTCCGCCCCTGCTCCCCTCCGTCCTTGACAGCAACCCACGTGACTGCCACCGTGTCAACCCCTCTGCCTTTGCTGACATCCGCCTCACCACGACTCCTCACCGCCTCCATCTCAACTCCAGCATGCGAGCGTAGCCGGCAACCCTCTCCACGTCAGTGCCCTCCAGCCTAGTCTCCATCTCGCGTGCTCTAGCCGCTCCAGTACCATGCTTGGCCTCATCAACTTCCGCCCAACATTTGCTCTCCCCTCCGCCTAAGCCTGCCCACGCAAGCTGACCAGAGGCCAGCCGAACCTCTTCCTCTTTTCTCTTTGGGTTTTCAAAAGGCAAGGTATATATATATTATAATATATGTTGATATTATATACTATTAGAAGTATAAAAAAAATGGATGTACGTGTTAGTGTATATGCATAGAATCAGGTGTTCTGTTTACTCAGATATAGTTTATTGTTTTATAGCTTATGTTCATTAAGCGATGTGTTTATATAAGTAGAGTATATATTTTAAATTTAAAGTAAAGATTACCTATTATATAAGGAAGTATTGGTTTTATATAGCTTTTATATATGGTATGCATATAAACAGCACTGTACATATATGCTCTGTTATATATTTAAGTTTGTTTACTCTATTTTTTGAAGATATATTATTATATATTTATTTTATTGATTCTGTAGACAGTAGGTCACTTGAGTTCATAATATTATGTAGTTATTATATTAGTTTATATGAGTAAATGGTTTTGTTTATGTAAAGTATACAAATTTTAAGATCTGTACATATGTTTTACAGTTTACGGCTTTATATTTATATATATATTTTAGGCAATAGTACAGGTCTATATTGGTACTATATATATTGTATATATATATATATATGTAGATATATGTGTAATGTATTTAGAGTTTTACATATTTTGGTATCCAGCTATGTTTTAAAGTAACTGCTGTGAAGTATGTATATATATGTCTTCATAAATCTGGTATGTATGTTCTACATACTGTCTTATATTCTATACTGTCTACACACTTACATTCGTTAATTATAAATATTTATATATGTATATAAACTAGTTGTTTACCAAGAGATTTCTGTTCGAGTATATAATAATGTATGGGCATACTTTGACAAGTTATATAACTCATATGTTCTGGTTTTTCATATATATTTTTGTATTAATGATATATCATGTAGGTAAGGCGTTTTGCATTTTATAAGTATATAAAACATTTATTTCAAATATAAGGTATAAATATGTTTGATTGTTATGTGTGTTTAATTTAAAACAATCATTTTGAAATGTACATATATTTAATATAAAACGTGTTTAGAATATGATATATATATATATATATACTGTAATATATATGTGTGTGTTCACTTATACTAGTTATCTTCCTCAATCCAGTTCTGATTTGATTTGTTTCCATCAATTCCTATTATTCAACTTCATCATCGAATTCGTGCTTGGATTTGTAACTCGTCCCATTTCATCGTCGAATCTCTCTAGCCTCGAAAGGTGAGCGATCACTCACGATTAATGTTCTTATATTTATTAAATTTGATTTCAATTGAAACGACAATTGAAATATGCTGTTGTTAGTTATTTATATTGCTATATCTATGCCATCATCTGTATCTGTTCACCTGTGACACCTGACATCATTATCTGTTATTTATATTGTTATATATATGCCATCATCTATATCTGTTCACCTGTGACATCTGACATCCTTATCTGTTATTTATACTGATGATATATGCATGTTACCGTTGTTATATTATTATCATATCTGTTATCACTCTGCAAGTTCCTTGTTAGTATAGAATCACTATGGGTTGAAATGATACATACCCGAACGGACTTTAGAATAGGAGAAAATCGTTATGGGTTGAAATGATAAACCCAAGCGATTTTCAAATTAAATTGAATTTGGGATTTCGGGTTGAAAAGATA
The DNA here is from genome assembly GCA_030737815.1 of Allium fistulosum. NCBI lineage: Eukaryota > Viridiplantae > Streptophyta > Magnoliopsida > Asparagales > Amaryllidaceae > Allium > Allium fistulosum. The sequence goes on from CM060906.1 coordinate 876,797,965, forward strand.
TATACCCGAATATATTTTAAATTGCGGATTGAAATGATAAATATCTGTATCACTTGACCATAGGATAGAAAATTATATACAGACACCGTTGGTCTATATATAAATGTTTTGAAAAACATTTCTACGGTTTTGAAAGAAATATATGGTTTTAATAAATAATGATTTTTAAAGATTTATTAAAGTTGATTTGAATCAATATGAAATATGTTTAATATTTATGTAAAATTTATATTTTTAAATATAGAATTTATAATGTTTCAGGTTGAAAGATAAATTTGAATTGATTTGGAATTCTTAATTATTTAAGAATTATACTTAAATTAGTTGATTTGAAATCTATTAAATTTGAAATTTTAAGATATGTTTTATAACTTAAATTAATTAAGAAGTGGCTTAAATGAATATTTCCAACTTATATAAATTTAAATGGGATATTTTGTCTATATAAATTTGTAAATTGAAGTTATATTTTGATGTATTGAAATGATTAAAGAAATATTTCAGAAACTAAATGTAATGAAATTAAATTGGGACATAAATTGAATTATCGAATTTAGTTTTGAAATGTCAAATATTTAAACTTTGAAATATATTGAAATTGAAACGGTCTATTTATGGTTCAAATAGGCATTTGAAATCGATAATTTGAAAGGGTTTATTGAGAAACTAAATTGAATTGAAATTGATGATTTGAGATTTAATTAAATTTTAATTTTGGAATTCGAGTTTATGTGAATTGATTTGTGAAATTTGAGGAAGCTATTTTTATATAAAGTATTTAAACTATATCTAAAACTATTTATATTTTACTTTATAAATTTTAATATAAATTATTTTAATATAAATCATTTTCAATATAAATTATTTTATTTTACTTATAACTATTTTATATAAACTATTTTATTTTATAAACTATTTTTTTATATATACAAATTTTAATATCTAAACTGTTTAAGAGGAAAGTGTTAGGATTTCAAAGTATTATGAATTTCAAGTTTTGATTTCCAAAGTGTTATGAATTTAAAAGACTTATGATTTCGAAAACGATATAAGTTTGGAAAGTGATATGGTTTTGGAAATGGATTTATTTGAAGTGAAAGTGATATCGCATTGATATGGTTTTGAAATGGCAATGATATGTCGGTTTTGAAGTATAACTATTTTGAAAATTTATTAAATGACCATCGGTGTAATAATACGTAGTTATTAAAGAGACCGGGATCGGATATGGACATACTCTCTGTCGATACCGAAACCACTTTAATAACTAATATACGCGGAGTGTTGATCCAGAATGAAGTGGATGGTTTTGATGAACGCGTTGACTGAAGAAAGAGAACGATTTTGGATGACCCCTGACATGACTAAAACAGGAGCCGCGCCGGGCCATTGAGGTTCGCCACCTCTAGCGGACACACTTCTTCGTTACCATATCTATTACATTTGTGATTCGATTTGGGTGCACCCCTCAATTATGGGAGTGTTGTTTCGCGGTGTTGGGGTAGTAGCTGCTATGCCCAACATCAGTCCGGATCACGCAACTACTAGTATCCTAGTTGGTATTGCCTCATGTACCTTGTCATACTGATTATCCTATTCACGACCACTACGATTTTGGTTTTACCTTTAGTATATGGATTGCCCTCTGGTGACTTCCGGTTTTGGGGAAACTACGGTCTTGTATATGCTCTTGGGAATAAAAATGTGTTAAGGGTGGAATGGGCCATGACTTAACGCTATTTTGATATCGTACTTTACTGATTAGACATTATCTACTTAGCGTATTCTACTGTATATATAGATAGTTTAATGGATCCTTAGAGGATGGTTATCCCAAACATCCTTTGAGTCACTTGTATTTCAGTCGTTATTTCACTTGAGTTGGATTTATTGATATAAGAATGTTAATCCTGACTCGAGTGTTTTGTGTTTTCTTTACGCTCGGGTCAGACTGAGTGTACCAGTATTCGAGACTCACCTTTGGAGTTGGAGCTTCGCTTGGAGATCCAGCTATCTATCCATCTTTCAGTTATTTAATTGATTCCAGTGATGTATTCAGATCTTGTATTTGACTATTGTATTGAGATATCTATGTATTCGAGACCTCTGTTGTATCTTGTTTAACTCTGTTATATATATATAGTAGCTTCATGAACTACTATTCTTTTGTTTCCGCTGCATTATTGTTATATTACTCTGTGTCTGTGATCTGTGATTATTTATTTATTGTATATGCTAAGTTTTGCCAAATTAAATTAACAATCTATTATTTTGAATTATTCAAGTCTGACATGTGTGGATTATTGTCGATTTGAATGGTCCAAAATAGTGGGTCGTTACATAGGCCCTTAGCTTTCGAGTGGTGATCATCAAATAGTATGTCAACTTTTCTATGACCGGATATCTAATTTCCGCATCCTTGAGTCTTTTGCTAATATAGTATACTGGAAGTTGGGTTCCATTCTCTTTCCTTATTAAAGGGGAGTTTACTGCATGTTTGAAAACTGCCATGTAGAGATAAATATTCTCTCCTTCCACCGTGCTTGATAGAATTTGAGGCTTTTCAAGATGATCTTTCAGCTCTTTAACGGCCTTCTAGCAATCCTCCCCCCATTCAAAGTTTTTCTTCTTCTTGATCACATCAAGGAACGGTATGCACTTATCAGTGGCTTTAGATATGAATCTATTCAGAGCTACTACTCTACCATTTAAGATCATCACATCTTTGCTTGTCTTTGGTTCTGCCACATCCCTAATCGCTTTAATTTGGTCAGGATTGTTCTCTATTCCTTTAGCACTGGCAATATATCCCAAGAACTTCCTAGATTGTATTCCGAAGGAGCACTTTTGTGGATTTAATTTCATTTTGTGCCTTCTTAGCACTTCAAAATCTCTTTATGGTCCTTTAAGTGATTACTTTCTTCTTGGGATTTTACTAGCATATCATCTACATAAACCTCCTTGTTTTGTCCAATTTGTTTATTAAATATTATGTTTACTATTCTTTGATATGTAGCCTTAGAATTCTTAAGTCCGGAAGGCATCACTTTGTAGTAGTAGATTCTCCGGTCTGTTATAAAACTTATGTGTTCTTCATCTGGTTTGAACATGAGGATTTGGTTGTACCCCGAGTACGCATCCATAAAGGATAACAATTTGTGTCCACTTGTGGCATCAACCGGTTGATCTATTTAAGGCAAAGGGTTACAATATTTAGGGCATGCCTTATTTAAATCAGTATAGTCAACACACGTTCTCCATTTTCCATTAGGCTTTTTGACGAGTACGGGTTGGCGAACCATTTTGGATAGAAACCTTCTCTAACGAATCCATTTTAAAGTAGTCTTTTGACTTCCACTTTCAACGCATTAGCTCGAACCTGATTGAACTGCCTTTTCTTCAATCAAATAGAAGTAATATTTAGATCTATGTTAAGAGCATCTCTCTTAATTGTTGGATCTATTCCAACCATGTCAAAGTGGGTCCAAGAAAATACATCCTTACTAGATTGAAGAAATCGAATAAGTTGCCCCGTGAGCTTGTCGCCTAACTCATTTTCGATCTTCACTATTTTAGTTGGATCAAGCGAATCCAGGCTTACCTCATCTAGATCTTCGGTTGGCTTTATTATCTTTTGCTCATTTCTACAATCTAATTCAGTGGCAATTTTTTTATCATCTATTTCTTCGTCTATCAATTTTTTCTCTTTCCCTTTTCTTTTCCTCTTGGAAAAGTTGAATCCTTTTAATGAATTCTCGGGCTTCTCAGATATTTTTGTTTTCTTATTTGCCTTGGATAGTCGATTTGAAGGGCTATTGTCTAAGGGCTTTTCATTTTCAGTTTTGCTCAACTCATTTTCCTCTGAGTCATAATTAGAAACATCATCGCTTTTAAATTGCTAAAGTGAAGCAAAGTACAGTTCCCGAGAGCTAAACTGCTCCCCATTATTGTTCCCCAACCATTCTTAGTCAGGAATTTCACCATAAAATATTTCGGTGAAACAAACTCATTTTCTACATTTAGGGCCGGTCTCCCAAAGAAAGCATTGCAGTGGAAGGTTCATCCATTATCATGAACGGAGATTCAAAAGTTCTGGAAAGTGGCAAAATTCCCATTTGAACCAGGAGCTTGATTTACCCTATTGGATTTGACCCTTTATTGTTGATCCCAAAGACAGGTTCAAAGCTTGGTTCCACTTTCTCTTCTAGAATTCCCTTTTGATCGATAGCGTGCTTAAGGATGATGTTCACTGGAATTCCAGTATCCACTAAGATCTTTGTTACTGTAGAGAGACCAATTTGTGAAGTTATCATCAATGGATCATTATATAGGGCGAACCTCTCTCAACTCCTGTGGGGTTATTGTTAAGTTAGGCTTCGAAAGCTGATATTTTTGGTTTTGAGCGATGGCTCCTCTTGAATAGAAAGACTCCATCTCTTGCCTTCCTTATGTACCTGCTCTTGGCTCCTTTGCTGCTTCCAACGAGATGGGGACCTCCATGGATGACATCTATGCGATTATTTCGTGGAATAAAATCCGGTTAAGAGTTATTTTCTATGAAATTTGCAGCATTACTTGGAGGTCTCTGATTATTCCCTTCAGGACTAGAGGAATTTTGGTTCTCTTTCACAAACTCATTCAAGAATCTAGACTAATCATGTTCTGAATTATTTTGGTCAGAACACGGTATTCATCAGTTTTATTTTTATTCGCCTTATGGTAAGCACGGTAATCTCCCACCTGCTTCAGCTCTGGATTGTTCCTTGCCTTATAGGAAGTACGAAAGTTTCCTTCATCTTTAGCTATAGCTAAAATATAGGAAATGGGCTTATTCAACGTCGCATAGTTAGATTTAGGGATCTCTGCCCATCTCCCTCTTTTACTTTCATCATATCTTGTCCTTTTATTGGGATGACCATAGCTAAATTTTCCTCCTTTCTTTGATTGGGATTTCTTCTTAGCATGGTACATTTCATCTATACGGATAAACTTATCAGCCTGAAAATGAAAATCTTGGAGATCCCTACATCCATGGATGTAGGGTTCCTTCTAGAAGATGTCTCCTCGATTAACCCTAAGCACCCTGCTATTAGTTTTTCTCTATCAGTCATGTTTTCTACCTTTAGTGCCTAAGTACTAAACCTCCTCAAATACTCATCAAGTAATTCACCTGGTCTTTATTTGATATTTGCCAATACACTTGAGTCAATATTGGGATCTTTGCATATGCAAAATTATAATGAGAACTCATCAGAAAACTGTTGCCAAGAATAAATGGTTTTCTCTCTATAGTGTCTGTACCATTTGGCATCTACTTCCTGAAAATTTGTAGGAAAATGTCTACAACGTACAGGTCTAGAGGCATTATGCAAATCCATTTGGTTCTCAAAAGCTAAAAGATGGTCATCGAGGTCAGTGGTTCCATTATACTTCAATGAGGGGATTTTGACAAGCGATGAAACTCTAACAGACATTATATCTTTTGTGAATCGAGCCTCACGAGGATTATTGTTCACCCTAGGGTCAAGAGGTTTTTCCCTTTTGAGATCAAGCATGTATTTAACTATTTTACTGGTCACGTCTTCCAAGTATGCTTTGTCATCAAGATAATACCTTCTGGAGGGCTTATATTTCTTACCTGAATTTGAGCTGCCTGACTGCTCGGAAGATCTTATTCTCCTTTCTTGGCCTTCCCCTTGATGATTCATCTTAATTTCATGGTCTTGCGAGTTTGGGAAATACACTATCAGTCCTTTGTTTTAAGTTTCTTTCTTTCTTTACAGACCCATAATGCTTTTACCCTTATCTTTGCCATTGAGTAATGAGGTGTCTAGATTCCTCCTTGGCGATTCTACCTCCTCTCCTCCATTGGTAGGCCTTTTAGAAGACTTCTGGGAAAGAACTTTTTCAATGGTAAGACCCTGAATCTTAGCTTCGTTGTTTGTTGGCTTCACTGATGTTGAAGGTTGTCCAGTTTCCACATTTTATGAGTTGAAGTTTGGAGTGATATTTTCCTCCAAGTTTGTTCGTTGCACAATCTCTTCATTTGTAACATTGATCTTCTTAGCCCTTACCATTTTTCTGCAACAAAACTTTACGTAATTAGTTTCTAAGTAAGGAAATAATGGAATGGAGGTTCGGACCCTCCTTCTAGCGCCAATAATGTTAAACCAAAAAATGGCATAACATCCATGATGTCACGCTGAGCCAAAAACTGGCTTTAACACCCATGATATTATTTAATATGGCATAGTTTGAGAGGTCAAAATGGTGCTATTAAACCAAAAGTTTGCTCAACATCTAAGGCTTAGTACAAGATGATGTTATTTTAAAAATGGTCCCATGATGCCAATGGATTTTTGGTTGAATTGTTCAAAAGCCCATGGTATATGTCCGAGGATAAAATAGGTAAGTTGTAGAAATATGCAATGCTCTATTAAGCATCCATTACTGGAAAAGTAGGCAATCCACATAAGTCATAGTCCATTGTCCATACGTTAATTGGCAAAATATGCATGATGCAAAATAAATAGTAATTTAGGCAAAATAGGCAATCCACATAAGTCTGCTTTAATAAGTTAGGGAGGGTATTACCTTGATTGCGTTAGGTAGCCTAAATAGGATGGCGAGCGGCTCGATGCTATGTCAGCATGTGTTGGTACCAAATCAGGAGTAGGAGTTGTACATAGACTGAGTACGTCATTGAATATGCTTGATCAACGGGGAAGACATGGATACACCTAATGGGCTACACCTCCTACTAGGGTAGGCCACGTTGGGAAATGCATGGCCATAGTTGTTTATTTGTTTGTTTGTTAGGGCAAGGCTAGTTAACCCATAAAAGAGATCTTTCAAAAACGAATAGGATAGTCCGAGGAGCTGAATCCTCTATTGTTTGTGGAGTTGAGTCCATAATAGAAAGCATACAAGTAGTAAATCCCCAAAGCAAAGTGAGATAGAATACAGATAAATTATAATGATGCCATTATTAGGCACTATTGGAGTTCCTTGGTATGCACAACAACGAGGATGTGATACAACGTTGGTAATGGATCCTGATGGGATGCCAGGATATGAATACTAACGGGGATAGTATCTTGGTCCAAAGGGGGCCATGATACTAATATATTTATATATATGCATATGTAGTTATGGTCTACTTTGGATAGATGGTGCATATCGTCTACGTGCGTGGAGTCGAGACGACTAAGTAAAATTAAAAGACATAACCTATAATAGAGGACAATCGGCATAAACTAGTGTTATGTGTAAAGTGTATAATTACCAGTCACCAGAACATTGTTCTGACCCCCTCCTCATTACAACCTATAGAATATCTTTAGAGAGAGACATGTACTAGTGCAAGGTGGGGACACTGGAAGGATAGATTTCCTAATGCGTGTTTGGCACTAACAAGGACACTAGATATTGGAAGTGTTAATCTTGGTCAGTATCTATATCTTCTATTATACTTTACTATTCCGTTGTGAGTTATAACAATAGTGCTCTGATATGCATTTATTTGTTTATTTATAGGATACAAAATCAACGATCCATCCTTTGGTGGACTTGGGTTTTAAATTTAGCGAAAATTCAGACCCACTGTGGTGCGGGTTGTTACATTTGGTATCAAAGCATAGATTAGTCGATCTTGAAAAATTAGGAAATGTTGAGAGAAGGTATTTGTATTTTTTTCTTCCAAATATAAATATATTATAAGCCAGATCCTATAAATTCCGACTATATAGTTGTTGCAACCATTCAATGAAATATAGATAAGTTAATTATGAGTCGGAATAATGGAAGAAGTTGAAGAGGTACACCAACCCCGAATACCCCATGTGAAGTAGGTTATACAGAAAGGCGTTCACTTAAAAGAGCATGAGTACATCATAAAAAAGGTCCCTGAAGCTAGATAGTATGTGACTCCCTAGTTGGGCCCCCGATAGCCCAATGATTGTAGATCCTCGTATAATGGCTGATTGAAAATGTACATAAGGTTTGGATAATGAGAAAGTAAGAGTCTATATGTTGTAGATATCTAGAAGCAATTGAGTTCCCGAAGGAGAGTGTGAAGTAATCACTCCAAGATGATAGCAGGATTTTAATATTTGGAAAAAGAAGATAAGTCAGCAGTAAGTTGAAGGAAGAGAAGTCCAAAAAAGGACAAACAGAAATCCACTTAAGTCCAACCCAATAGAAAATAGTTTTAAAAGCAAAGAAAAATATATAAATAATATATTTGAAAAAAAATATAATACGTAAGTAAGTATTGAGTTTTGGAGAAATATTTATATAATAAAAATTTTTATGAAAAAAATATATATTTAGTTAAATTGAAAAATATCTGTAAATGGGTTTACAAAAGCTATTCATTCGAAAAAATTTATAGAGGATATATAACATACTAGTTTCTTTGTGAAGAATGAAAACTTTAAAGCTAAGAAATTATTTTTCGGCAAACAATAGGAAGTGGTACTGGTTTATAATGGGTTGAATAACGACGAATAGGAAATTTAAAACCAGATGGAGATAAGTATAATGAGGTGGGAAAATGCACCGTGATAGGTAGACGGGAGTTTCTCAGGGTAGCCAGAATGAAGGTGGTGAAGACGGATGCAAAATGGAGTAACGGTAGTTAACAAATAGTGAAAACGAATTCGGTTTGGCCTAAAATGGGTCTAGGCTCAACTTGGACTAATTAATAGCAAGCGGTCGACCTGGGGTTCCCCACGGTCGACCGATAGTGGTCGACCGCCGAACCCTAGAGGGCGGCCATTGCTATTGTAAAACGATATTTTCATTGCCAGGGTCGAGCTCATTACTCACCTAAATACTTTACCCCTGATGCGATTTCTAAACCCTCTCTCTCTCTTCCAACAACTGCCAATCGCCTCCAGCCGTCGCCTCAAGCAACCGACGTCAATTTCTCCTGACAACGCCAAGACAGTACACAAGCTTTCCCCCATCACCAAAATCACCAATTCCCAAAGCCCCAGATCTACTATAATAAAAACTATGGCACCTCGTCACAGCACCCTCACCGATCGACACCTATGGCTGACCCCGCAAGAGATAGCGTGGTGCCATAACCAGGAGAATGTTGTTAAAAGTTATGTAGAATTGGCCCATTTCAAGATTCTGCAAGGGCAATTGGTGAACTTTCAAGATGTCGCTGCTTTTGGATTGGAGGACTTATACAATACCACTAGAATATTTTAGATTTTTTGCCATGACATGTTTGAGCAACTATGTTATCCAAGGTGTGTGTGTCTATTCGACGCTAATGTGGTATCTAATTTTGATTAGTACGAAGTCACGTTTTCATCCAAAGTGAAGGGTACGAAGATTCAAATGACAGATACGCAGTTTAGTGGGATCCTACGTATCAAAGCTGTAGGAAATGATCTGGAGGATATTGAGACTACCGATCCCCCCTACTTAACTGGATCTTTATACCATGGGCAAGCCCAAGCCCGTTCGGTCATTCGCACCATCTAGCATAACATCATCCCCAGGACAGTGAGTTACGATCAGATTTATCCCCTAATCCAATAAGCCACCTATGCCATTATAGATGGCATCCAGGTGAACTGGCCTAGGGTGATTATGGCTCATTTTGCGGGTATAGCAATAATAGGAACCCGGTGGAGCTCTATCCCCTACTATATCTTTTCAGCACCGTCTTCAGACAGTTTGGGTTGAACCTCCAAGGTAAGCCATCATAGAGTGATATACCGCCGCTGTTGGATAAGATCTCTCTTAAGAGGATGAAGATAGAGGTGCCACCTGTAGTTTTTGGAGTGTAGCAAGAGGAGGCAGAACCGGCATACATGGAGTGGGACCCATGGCTCGACTAACGGGCCTCAGGGTATCAACAACAGGCTCTGGACCATGGAGAGCTCCGAGAGACCTAGCTCTGGCTCGAGGCCGAGATTGGGACAATACAGCAACGGTACCAGGAGATGCTGGAGCGGCAATAGGAGATGCAAGCGGGGAAGCAACGCCAGGGGTGTGATCTAGGATGCATGGCCACCATGATCCAATCACTTGGGGGTAGCCGTGGCTCTTGCTCTCATGGAGAGCCATCTCCTAGCCGTAGATAGTAGTAGTTAGTGGGTGGTAGTAGTTGTTGTATTTCCTTCCATCAGTTGTTTTTCTTTTTGTTTGGGTTATAAGCATTAGTCATCTGTACTGTATTAAAACGCGTACGATATTAGTGAAAATATTCCCTTTTATTTGTTTTCTGTGTAAACTGCAATATTATTTGGAAAACAATAAGAAAATAATAAAAGGTTGGAAGTATAAAATAAATTAAAAATTTATTTAAATAGCTACTAAAGTAAAAGAAATAAGATTAAGTCCCAAAAGGTAGAAAATTTTAGGAAAGTAAATTTTGGCAAGCCAAGGACAGGAAAAAGTTTTTTGTGAAGCCACGGATCAGTATTCCTGCACCTTAAAAGCTAAAATTTACAAATGAACTAGTGTGCTGGTTACTATTATAAATAAAAGGAAATGTTTTGAAATTCCAAATTTACCGCGTAAATAGGTGAAGTCCATTATGGATGTTAGATTGTCGACTAAACCACGAATTCATGATGTGTGGTATAATTTATTTTGAAATATATATATATGTATGTCTACTTTTGGAAAATAAATGTGTGAAAGGTTTTTGAAAATTTTGTGAAGAAATAAATAAAAAAATCTAAACTTTTTAATGATATTTTAAAAAGCAATATAAAAAATATATTTTTGGGCAGAAAAAGAAGAAATTTCAACATTTTGAAATGCAGCATACTTGTCATTGGGGAATAGTTGATGAGTTAGCTAGTATGGATTTTACTGTGCGGTGGAAGTGGAAGTAATATAAAATGCGGCTAGAGACGAGGAAGCTGTTTAGCTACAGAATCTTTTCCTATATACCTTGTCTATAGATGAACCAAAAAGTTGATTTTGAAATAATTCTGTTTTTAAACTATTAAATTAAATTGAATATACGAACTATACTTGGAAAAGTTGGAAGAAGATATCGGGGAAAAAGAGAAGGTTCTAAAGTACAGTGGAAAGTTGGGTACCTGAGAGAGAAAGGATGTAAATATGTAATTTTCCATCTAAATCCTTTTCCTGGCATAAAGAAAATAGGTTTAGAATTTTGGTTTTTTAAACTTGGACGTTAGCAACAGTGTGTTAGGGTTTTGGATGGTAGGGATTGGATGAAAAATTGGTTAAACTATACTTTTATTGTAGAAGTGTGGGAAAATTTGGATGCAAAAACAAAGTTTTTGATTTTCAATTTTTTTTGCATACAAACAGAACTACCCACATATTTAGGTTGTTCGCACCATAATTTCAAAAACTATTTTAAAAGACGCAACATATAACAGGCGCAAATTTAGAATTGCTCAGTATGAGTAGCATATAAGTTAATATACACTTGCACTTGTACACGAATAATTGCAAAATTAATTGCATACTAATTTATTTATTAGTTCAGAATGGTTTTACATTATGTTACATGATTCAGCTCTTAAGAAATTTCGAGGATGAAATTCTTTTAAGGGGGGAGAATGTAACACCCCAAAAATTTTACAACAATTAATTAAAGATAAATTAATTAATAAATGATAACGATGAAAATTATAATTTTATAAGCGTCAGAATTTGGCTATGAAACTTGCACCATTAGGTTTGTAGCGATTTTCTGATCAATTTTTATACATAAAGTTTTCAGATCAGAGTTCAAATGAAGAAGTTATTAACATTTGAAGTTTTCAAGTTAGGAATAATTATATATGTAATTAAGAAATGAAAATAATTAACTAATGTTAATTACCACCAGTTAAAGTTAACAGACAATTAACATCGCTTAAGCGTTAAGGAAAAATGTTAAGGGAAGGGAATAGTATCGATCGTATTAAATAGGAAACAAATAAAACAAATTAACATGGTAGTTAATCACTGCTAAAAACACAAGCAAGGTTGATCAAAAACACCTTTAGGTCGGTCGATAGTGGTCAAGCCAAGGCTTTGCAGTCAACCTTTGCTTGTGTGAATGCGGCAATAATACATGGACGAATAGCCCAAATTCAATATACTTCAATCGATCGGCTGACATTGATTTGAATCCATATAAATATAGACCTAGACTCTTACTTCTAAACTCATATTTTCACAGTGATGTTGGAGCTCTATTGTTTTCTCTTCTCCTTTGAATCCTAAATTCCTAGAAATAGTTATGGTTTATACGTATATACATTTGGAGAATTATAAAAGATGATTGAAGAAGAGAATAGGGTCAAATTAAATCACCAAAGCAAAGATAAATTGTAAATCTGTATCTAAATTGTAAATCAAATTCAAATCTCTTTTCTAATCTAGATCTCTGATAAATTGGTGTATGCCTGCGATGTATTAATCCTAATAGGGAGAAAAGGGAGTCAAAGTGGAATAACAGGGATTAGATCTGGAGATTTTAAAAGCTAAGAAAGTGAGTGGTAGATTATATCTTTTTATATAATATTAGATTTATATCATTGTAAATCTATTCTTGTGTGCCTGAAATGTAAAATGGAGTTGTAGGCTAAATATGTATTCGTGAAATAAAATTATAAACCCTGCCTACATATTCTGCTATTGATAACTTGAATTGTATATTTCATGTATGTAAATATAGAAATATTGGATATAAATAGTCCCTAAATTTAGCATATAGTAGTAGTAGTTACTAATGCTTATAATATAAGTGATGATTCCAGATTTGTAAATTGAAAATGAATTGTGCAAGTAAAAAATGCAAATTAAGTTATCATAGTAATTGTAGGGATTCAGGTAGTATTTTAATTTATTTAACTATATAAGTATGTTGCAATGTGAATTTCTATAGATTATCAAGTTTAGACTTATAAATAAAAGTGTAGCAGTTGAAATAACAAGGATTGCACCTAAAAAGAAAGAGATGTATACAATAAGGATATTTACTGTATTTAGTATTGTCTATTTCAATAATTATGAAAAAGATAATTCTTTGTAACTCAAAACATAACAAAACTTCTCTTTTTGGATAAGATATACAAATTCACAGTGTTAACCATTCCATTTAGAGAGAAATGTATTTTGAATGCATTCAAATATAGAAATCTCTAAGGATAATTTTAAAAGAGTATGAATGTGATAATAAAAACAGTCTAAGAATATGCACAATATAAATAAGATTGAAATGAAATGAGAGAAGTGAAAAAGCAAACAAGTCATAATTTAAAATAAAGAGGAATAGAAATAGAAAAGTAAAATAGTAGGGGAAAGGGGAAGTAAATGAGAAACGGTATTTAAATCTTTTAAATGAAAGTGGTAAATGACCTTAAACTAAATAAGTTGTAAACACATAAAGAAGTAGATAAATATTGTTATAGTAGAAGCACTATAATTGAACAACAAACTGAAGATATATATAAACATATATACACAGCTATAAGTATGCATTTATGACGGGTGTGAATTATATAAGTATGTAATAACTTAAATGGATAAGAATGACATAATCATTTGTATGGGTCAGAATGCAAGGTCAGTAGTATTACCCAATATAAGTCCGCCCACTGCAATGGGCCACTAATAATTATGTATACATTATACTGATATGGGGTATATGCGACTGTAGAACCAGTGGAGTTATATGTGCTTTCGTATAGGAGAATACCCTTAGAAGAGTCTTCTTCAATAAGTTAGGGAGAGTATTACCTTAATTGCATTCGACAATCTTAGTAGGATGGTGAGCGGCTTGATTCTATGTTAGTATGTATTGGTACCAAATTAGATGTAGGAGCTTTACATAGAGTGAATACATCATCGGCCTGCATGGTCAATGGAAAAGACAAGGTTAGACCTAATGGGCTATACCACCTACTAAGGTAGGCCACGTTGGGTAATGCACGGCCACAGTTGTTTGCTAATTTATTTGTTTGGGCAAGGCTAGTTAACCCATAAAAGAGATCTTTCAAAAACGAATGAGGTAGTCTAAGGAGCTGGGCCCTCTATAGTCCGTGTAGTTAAGTCCATAATAGGAAGCGTACAAGTAGTAAGTTGTAATGCCCTAGAAATTCATGGAATCTTATTTTGGTTGGATTTTGAAATATATGAATTTATTTGTATAGGAATATATGGAATTAATTGTGTGCAAGTGTGTGTGCATGTGTGCACGTGCACACTGATATGGCACAAGGAAGAACTCCAGAGTTCTTGAATTTAAAACAAGAATTAAAAAGCATTACAAACATGATTTTGTGATATGGATATTTGATTTCTGGAATTATATGAATCATCCCAGAAAATAAGAAAAGAAGGTTTTGTTTTGAATTCAGTAAACAGATTTTATTTAAAACCCAGAAAAAAAAATATGTTACAAGGATTTGAAAACCTGTATACATATATAGGTGCATATGTTTCTGAAATTAAGGAGGAATTAAATAAGCCTAGATAAGATATGTATACAAATATACATTTCTGTAAGTACTGAAAATATTAAAAAGAAATAAGCAAGGGAAAGTGTAACACTAAAATAGCAAAAGATAAATTACAAGCAAAACAATTGCTTTAGGCAGAAAATAGAAAGGAGAATTTTTAGAAAATAAACAAGTGACAATGTCACACAATTATCATGACCTAAGAAGAATATAATAATATTCTGGAAAAGAAAAAGGGGAGTAAGTATCACATATGGCCGGGGTATTAAGGGAGAAAAATAAACAAATCTGAAATGCAAAATGCATGAGTCTTGGCCAGGGTAGGAATGGGATTTTACAATGATAAAACCCTAGAAAACCTCTCTTATAAATCCAAGTATAACCAGAAAAATCATTTGCTACCCAAGACATTTAAGAAAACAAAGAAGTAAAATATTTACAAGCAGAAAAGCAAGTTTTAAAAGGTTTCTTTTCTGGATTAAGCAAGAGAAACATTTTTCTGTGAGTAATCTCACTAAACCCATGGCATTAAGTCCTGTTATGAGGCAGCCAAGCTTATGTTATTTTTCTACATATTTTTGATTTCATTACTATGGTTTTAATGGATGTTTTTAATGGGTGTTTCTGAATGTTTTGATTGCTTTGATGTTTGAGTATTTTTCTCTGTTTGGTTACACCCAGAAATGTAAAAGTATGAAATCATGAAAGTAAATAGAGAATACTTGTAACTGGTTTAGATATGGCATGGAAAATATAGAAATCAAAATGTATATGAGTTGCATTACACTTGTGTAAGTGCTGAGGCTCAAATGAAAGATTCAAGGTTGCAATGGAAATATCCAAAAGTGCTGAACCCTTGATCAAATAGAAAACCCATGAGCCAGAAATCTTGTTTAAGCTAGATCTTGAATTTAGTTCAAACATGGTTGCTTATGAAACAATAATAACCCACATGCCTAGTCTTTATTCCCAGTTGTAAATATTCTTGTATTTTCTTTGAGCTAGAATATTTGAAAATATGATTTCCCTGGACATGAATGTTAGCTTGTTCTTGAATTATGCTTGTAAACTCTATATAATGTTTCATGTATACTGGGATTTAGTCACCTAGCTATCTCATGATAGGATTAAACATGAACACTTAGTAAATAAACTAAGGATTGTGAGCCAAGAAGACTGCTGGGATGCTTGTTGTATTTAAAGTATGCAAGTTGGCACATGGCTTGTTTAAGCCCTGAGATCTTTGTGCAATATTGTGAATTATTTTATTGCAATGTGTCCCCGTGATTCCTTTATTGCAGATGAGGCTAGGAATTAATTTGGTAAATGCAACCTTAAATTGATGAAGTAGGAACTTGAGTTATTCCTAGGATGGTTGGTCTGGAGCTATGATAGTTCCTGAGTATTTCTATTTGAAATGTATGTTTGCATGGTTGAATGTGTGTACATAATTAGTCTTAAATACTGATTATATATGCACAATATATCATAAACAAGTCAGGCAAATTGATCAAAGAAGCTATGCCCACTTATACAAAATGTTTATGTCTCACTCATTTACTTAATATCATGGAATTTTTGATATTGCTCATACCAGATCTTGTATCTGACCCTTGTTTGCTTATGGCATCTAGGGTGTCTCATTTAAAATGGGGCAACCTCTAATGCTCTTTCAGGGAATGCTGGTTCTAAATAGGAAGCTGTTATGGCTAATGAGGATGATTGGATAAGCATGCTAAATTAGAATTAAATAAGAACTTAGAAGGAATTATTTGCATGTAATCTGAGAAGTTTTTATAGTTATGCTTTGGTTGTTATGTAATGATCTTGAATGCTTGAATTTATTTAGTTGTTTTAACTGAATCTAGTAATGTATTAAGTTTGGGATTAACCAAAGACTTAGTTGAATCTATGCAAGAAAATATATATATTTGAGTATTATGGTGAAAATCTGTAAATGATATATGCCTGTATTTGAGAAATGGATATGTATATACATATACTGTATTAGTTAATTTCAAGTTACTTAAAACTTTAAGTTTGAAGGTTAAAAATCTGAGTTTAGCTAGAAGTAATATTTCAAGAATTTTGTGACTATATGCAGAAGTGTTTTGATAAAAGAAACAATATATATTTGTGCACTGTATAAAGATATGTACATGTTTTAAGGGATTTTGCAAGTGTCTGGTATCTGAATTTACATTGCAAAAGCCAGGCACTAATGTTTTGATGATCTAGTCATAAGGCTAACCCACTTCAAAATAATGAGGTCTGGATTGATCAAGATGACCAGATTTTTGGGTATAAAGGAAGAAAATACACTTTGTAAAATCTGAAGCTTTCTTTGCAAATGCATTCACAAAGACATTTTCAAATACTTGAGCAACTCACATTTTATTTTGAATAGCTTTATTAGTCCAGAGAGTACACTACATCTGATATGCACACATATTATCTAAATACTACTTTTGTCAAATGACCATAAAATCTGGATTCTCTAAATCCAGTAAAGCAACCTGTAAATTAGATGCAAGCTGAGGTAACTCAGGGATTAGAGAATAAATTTGGTTAAGAAAAATACAACTATATAGATTATGAAAGAATTACTCAACTGACTTGGTTATAAGTAAAGAAATTTGTGATAAAATAACTTGTGTTGAAAATGATAAATGAGTATATCATTTTCCTTTCTGGCTTTAATCAAACACCAAATAATTAAACTAAAATTATGGTGGCTTGCTATATAATCTGAGATCACCTTACTATCTCAAACTAACAGACAATCACTATAGGAATGGTCAAAAATTACTAAGTATAGATTGCATATGATTATGAGATTCATTACCCTGACTCAAATATCAATAGGCATGGAAAATGAGCTATGTATTGGTTGATTAGATATTCAAATTCAATCAGGATGCACTCTTGCTAAACAACACTCTGATCTAAGCAAGAGGGTCACATACATCTTCATATGTATGTGAATATATTTATTAATGAACTGATATAAATATATTAGTAGAAAAATTAGGATCCTGGATAATTTAGTGGAAAGGCTAAATGACTCTAGGAAATTATTGATGTAAAAAAAAAATTCCTAGTAAAAATTAGGTGAAATAGCTAGGGTCATTTCATTTGGTATCAGAGCTATGTTAAAACTGTACATAGCTAAGAATGATTGTATTGATTGATTGAAGTATTATAACCATATGTATGAACTGGTTGTTTGTTTGAGTAAAATAATAATACAGATAGAAAGTTATGGCAAAAGAAAAATGCTCATGATAAACTAACCCTATTTACCCATACTCTAGTTATCCAATCATGGTAGGAAGAGGATCTCATCACAATGCAGGATCAAGTACACCACAAATGCTTGATATGCAAGACTTTATGAGGGCTTTAAGGGATGGAGTAGGGCAGAGACTTGAGAACCCACATGAGGAACTTTCCAAACTATTAAAGACTTATACCAATTTAGGAGGCAAGAGCTTTGAAGGGACTGAAAATGTGATGGAAATTCAAGCATGGTTGAGAACACTGGACAGAATTTTCAATGACATGCAATTGGATGATCAAAGGAAGAGGCAAGTGGCCTCAAGACAACTGAAAGGTGTGGCTTTAAGCTGGTGGTAGGTAGTCATAGCTGGGAGGATTGAGAATGAAATCACTTGGAATCAATTCAAGGAGATGTTGGAAGCTAGATTTGTTCCAGCATCAGCCAAAACTCTATTGCTTGAAGAATTCATCAGACTTAGGCAGGGAACCTTTAATGTGACTGAGTATACTCATAGGTTTGAGGGCTTGTCTAAGTATGGAGCTATGCTTGTGGCTGATGAGGCATCAAAGAATGATAGGTATATTAAGGGTTTAAACCCAGGGCTTAGTAGGGCTATGTTGCCATATGCAGATAAAACTTTTGATCAAGTCATTGATCTGGCCTAAAAATTTGAGCAACATGACAAGGAAAGGGAGAAGTATAAGAGTTTTAAGAATAACAATAATAAGAAAAATAAGGGAAGGTATCACCCCTATGACAAAAAGAAGGAGGAGACAGAAAGCAAGAAAACCAATGATACTAAGACCACTGATACAAAGAGAAAAATAACATGCCATCATTGTGGAACGGAAGGACATATCAAACCAAGGTGCCCAGAATTGAAGGGAGGAGCTTTCAAATGCTACCTATGTGGTAAGGAGGGACATATCAAGAGAAATTTCCCTGAGTATAAACAGCAAGGGAAGCTAGCAAGTTTGGAGAGCAAAAGCAAATCCACAGTAGAAGCTATTGCAGAAAACCATGGTCAAGTGGAAGGTACCTTATTTATTTGTACCCTACCTATATCAGTAGTGTATGACACAGGAGCAACACATTCTCTGATTTCCCATGAATTAGTTGCATTGCTTAAATTAAATTGCATACTGGTTGAAACTCCTTTGTTAGTGCAAAGCCCATTGGGGAGTTCTAGTGTTTTAAACATGATTTGTGTGGATGTGGAATTAAACATAGGAGGAAATGTTTTTATTTCCAATTTATATGTTTTAAATTACCCAAATATAGGTATTATATTGGGTGTAGACTGGTTAAGGCAATACAAAGCCATAATTAATTTAGACTCATCCACCATATCATTACAAAATTCTAGAGGTCAAAGAATCACAATTTTGTGTGAAATAGCCAAAGAAAGAAAATTATATCACTTGATTGACTTAAATAAGGATTCCAGTGAGCCTTCTATTGAAGAAATCCCCATAATTAACAAATACTTAGATGTGTTTGGAGAAGTTAAGGGTGTTCCACACCACAGACCAGTGGAATTTCAGATTAGTCTCATACCAGGAGCCAGTCCAATTATTAAGAAGCCCACTAGGATGGGGCCTAGTGAGTTGAAGGAATTGAAGAAACAGTTAGAAGAATTGGAAAGCAAAGGATTTATAAGACCAAGTAATTCATGCTGGGGTGCTCCAGTAGTGTTTGTAAGGAAACATGATGGTACTTTAAGAATGTGCATAGATTACAGGGAGCTAAACAAAGTCACTATCAAAAATAAGTACCCCTTACCTAGAATTGATGATCTTTTTGATCAACTTAGTGGAGCAAAAATATTTTCTAGATTAGACCTGGCATCTAGATTCCATCAGATGAAGGTTGAGAACTCAAGTGTTAAGTATACAGCCTTTAACACTAGGTATGGTCTATATGAGTTTCTTATCATGCCATTTGGGTTGACAAATGCCCCATCATATTTTGTAGACTTGATGAATAGGATATTCAGGGATTATTTAGACAAGTTTGTATTGATTTTTATTGATGATATTTTGATTTATTCTAAAACAGTAGAGGAACATGAAAATCACTTACACCTTGTTTTGTCTAGATTAAGAGAAAAGGATTTAAAAGCAAAATTTTCTAAGTGTGCATTTTGGAAAGAAGAAGTGCATTTCCTTGGGCATGTTATATCTGCCAAAGGCATTTCAGTGAACCCCAATAAAATAGTGGCTATCCAAGCATGGAAAAGGCCAAGCACAGTAGGAAAAGTTAGGTCATTTATGGGAATGGCAGGGTATTACAGAAGATTTATAAAAGATTTTTCTAAGATGTCATCACCTCTTACCAACCTAACTAGAAAGAACCAACCCTTTATATGGACTGAGAAATGTGAACAAGCCTTTAGTAAAATCAAGGAGGCCTTGGTCAATGCACCAGTGTTGAGAGTACCAGAAGGAAATGAGGATTTGATTGTTTATACTGATGCAAGTGGTTCTGGGCTAGGAGCTGTATTGATGCAGCAAGATCAAGTAATAGCCTATGCATCAAGACAATTGAAGCCACATGAATCAAGGTATGCAACCCATGATCTTGAGTTGGCAGCAGTGGTATATGCATTAAAGCTCTGGAGACATTATCTTTTAGGTGCTAAGTTTATCTTATACACTGACCATAAAGCATTAAAATATCTCTTTTCACAAAAAGATTTGAATATGAGGCAGCATAGATGGGTTGAGTTTCTAGCAGCATATGATTTAGACATACTTTATACTCCAAGAAAAGCTAATAAGGTTGCAGATGCTTTGAGCAGGCAGCATGCAAAAGTAGCCATGTTAATGATAGAAGAGTTTAGAAATTTATCTCTACTTACTGATTTGGAAATTGAGGAAAACAGTGAGGTAAACATGAATATGATTGAAGAAGGGAGTAGAGGAAAATTATGTTTGATAACTTTGCAATCAGATTTAATTTTGAAAGTGGGGAAAATGCAAGAGGAAGATCCAGATTTATTAGAAAAGAAAACTCTAATAGAAAAAGGAGAAGAAGTAGCAAGCTACCACATTGATAAGAATGGTTACTTAAGGAATAAAGGTAGAATATGTGTTCCAAAGGATATAGGATTGAAGGAAGAGATACCTAATGAATATCATAGGAGCAAATATTCTATACATCCAGGCAGCACCAAGATGGACCAAAACTTGAAGAGGGATTATTGGTGGAAAGGGATGAAAACTGATGTGGCCAAACATGTTGCAAAGTGTATGACTTGCCAACAAGTCAAAGCAGAAACCCAAAGACCCTCAGGCTTATTACAACCTCTAAGCATACCACAGTGGAAGTGGGAAGATATATCTATGGATTTCATAGATGGTCTGCCTAGATCAAAGAGAGGAAATACAAGCATTTGGGTAGTAGTTGATAGATTGACTAAAGTGGCACACTTTATCCCAGTGAAGGCAGAAAGAAATGCACCTAAACTAGCTCAAATATTCATGAAAGAAGTAGTAAGGTTGCATGGAATTCCTAAGACTATAGTGAGTGATAGGGACACAATCTTTACATCCAGATTTTGGAAGAGCTTTCAAGAAGCCATGGGGAGTGAATTATGCTTGAGTACTGCATACCACCCCCAATCAGATGGTCAAACTGAAGTAATAAATAAAGTTTTGGAGGATTTGTTGAGGGCATGTGCATTGGACTTTGGAGGCAATTGGGAAGATCACCTCCATTTGGCTGAATTTACATATAACAATAGTTATCAAAGCACCATAGGCATGGCACCATTTGAAGCCTTGTATGGCAAACCATGTTTGTCACCAATATGTTGGGTTGAAGCAGGAGAAAAGGCTGTCTTAGGGCCTGAGTATGTTAAAGAAACTACAGAGAAAATTGAACTTGTAAGGAGAAGGATGGCAGCAGCTCAAGATAGGCAAAAGAAGTTTGCAGATGTAAGGAGGAAGCAGGTAGAATATGAAGTTGGTGATTATGTTTTCATCAAAGTTTCACCTATGAAGAAGGTGTTGAGGTTTGGCAAGCAGGGAAAACTTACCCCAAGATATGTTTGACCTTACAAGATTTTGGAAAGAATAGGTTCATTAGCATATAAGTTGGAGCTACCAGAAGAGATGAGTGCAATGCACAATGTATTTCATGTATCACAACTTAGGAGATGGGTGCATGATAAAGAGGAAATTCTAGAGAAACCAACTCAAGTTCAAATAAATCCTGATTTGGTCTATGAGAAAGAACCAGTGGGGATTTTAGCTAAAGAGGAAAAGAAGTTGAGGAGCAAAACTCTGAAATTGGTAAAGGTTCAATGGAGCCTAGACCCTAATGATTGTATATGGGAGTTAGAGGATAAGATAAAGATGGATTACCTAAGCTTTTTGCAGTGGAA
This sequence comes from Allium fistulosum, assembly GCA_030737815.1. Classification (NCBI taxonomy): domain Eukaryota; kingdom Viridiplantae; phylum Streptophyta; class Magnoliopsida; order Asparagales; family Amaryllidaceae; genus Allium; species Allium fistulosum. The sequence goes on from CM060906.1 coordinate 876,820,091, forward strand.
GGTAAAATCTAAATCCCTAAAAAGTTTAATATGTATGGTTGTTTTGACTGAATTGTTTTCTTATGCAATGTTTGATAGATTTTATAAAAACCTGGAAATGTTTAAAGTCAAAATGAGAAAATTGTGAGGACACAATTCCTAAAAAGGTGGGCTGATTGTAATGCCCCAGAAATTCATGGAATCTTATTTTGGTTGGATTTTGAAATATATGAATTTATTTGTATAGGAATATATGGAATTAATTGTGTGCAAGTGTGTGTGCATGTGTGCACGTGCACACTGATATGGCACAAGGAAGAACTCCAGAGTTCTTGAATTTAAAACAAGAATTAAAAAGCATTACAAACATGATTTTGTGATATGGATATTTGATTTCTGGAATTATATGAATCATCCCAGAAAATAAGAAAAGTAGGTTTTGTTTTGAATTCAGTAAACAGATTTTATTTAAAACCCATAAAAAAAATATGTTACAAGGATTTGAAAACCTGTATACATATATAGGTGCATATGTTTCTGAAATTAAGGAGGAATTAAATAAGCCTAGATAAGATATGTATACAAATATACATTTCTGTAAGTACTGAAAATATTAAAAAGAAATAAGCAAGGGAAAGTGTAACACTAAAATAGCAAAAGATAAATTACAAGCAAAACAATTGCTTTAGGCAGAAAATAGAAAGGAGAATTTTTAGAAAATAAACAAGTGACAATGTCACACAATTATCATGACCTAAGAAGAATATAATAATATTCTGGAAAAGAAAAAGGGGAGTAAGTATCACATATGGCCGGGGTATTAAGGGAGAAAAATAAACAAATCTGAAATGCAAAATGCATGAGTCTTGGCCAGGGTAGGAATGGGATTTTACAATGATAAAACCCTAGAAAACCTCTCTTATAAATCCAAGTATAACCAGAAAAATCATTTGCTACCCAAGACATTTAAGAAAACAAAGAAGTAAAATATTTGCAAGCAGAAAAGCAAGTTTTAAAAGGTTTCTTTTCTGGATTAAGCAAGAGAAGCATTTTTCTGTGAGTAATCTCACTAAACCCATGGCATTAAGTCCTGTTATGAGGCAGCCAAGCTTATGTTATTTTTCTACATATTTTTGATTTCATTACTATGGTTTTAATGGGTGTTTCTGAATGTTTTGATTGCTTTGATGTTTGAGTATTTTGCTCTGTTTGGTTACACCCAGAAATGTAAAAGTATGAAATCATGAAAGTAAATAGAGAATACTTGTAACAGGTTTAGATATGGCATGGAAAATATAGAAATCAAAATGTATATGAGTTGCATTACACTTGTGTAAGTGCTGAGGCTCAAATGAAAGATTCAAGGTTGCAATGGAAATATCCAAAAGTGCTGAACCCTTGATCAAATAGAAAACCCATGAGCCAGAAATCTTGTTTAAGCTAGATCTTGAATTTAGTTCAAACATGGTTGCTTATGAAACAATAATAACCCACATGCCTAGTCTTTATTCCCAGTTGTAAATATTCTTGTATTTTCTTTGAGCTAGAATATTTGAAAATATGATTTCCCTGGACATGAATGTTAGCTTGTTCTTGAATTATGCTTGTAAACTCTATGTAATGTTTCATGTATACTGGGATTTAGTCACCTAGCTATCTCATGATAGGATAAAACATGAACACTTAGTAAATAAACTAAGGATTGTGAGCCAAGAAGACTGCTGGGATGCTTGTTGTATTTAAAGTATGCAAGTTGGCACATGGCTTGTTTAAGCCCTGAGATCTTTGTGCAATATTGTGAATTATTTTATTGCAATGTGTCCCCATGATTCCTTTATTGCAGATGAGGCTAGGAATTAATTTGGTAAATGCAACCTTAAATTGATGAAGTAGGAACTTGAGTTATTCCTAGGATGGTTGGTCTGGAGCTATGATAGTTCCTGAGTATTTCTATTTGAAATGTATGTTTGCATGGTTGAATGTGTGTACATAATTAGTCTTAAATACTGATTATATATGCACAATATATCATAAACAAGTCAGGCAAATTGATCAAAGAAGCTATGCCCACTTATACAAAATGTTTATGTCTCACTCATTTACTTAATATCATGGAATTTTTGATATTGCTCATACCAGATCTTGTATCTGACCCTTGTTTGCTTATGGCATCTAGGGTGTCTCATTTAAAATGGGGCAGCCTCTAATGCTCTTTCAGGGAATGCTGGTTCTAAATAGGAAGCTGTTATGGCTAATGAGGATGATTGGATAAGCATGCTAAATTAGAATTAAATAAGAACTTAGAAGGAATTATTTGCATGTAATCTGAGAAGTTTTTATAGTTATGCTTTGGTTGTTATGTAATGATCTTGAATGCTTGAATTTATTTAGTTGTTTTAACTGAATCTAGTAATGTATTAAGTTTGGGATTAACCAAAGACTTAGTTGAATCTATGCAAGAAAATATATATATTTGAGTATTATGGTGAAAATCTGTAAATGATATATGCCTGTATTTGAGAAATGGATATGTATATACATATACTGTATTAGTTAATTTCAAGTTACTTAAAACTTTAAGTTTGAAGGTTAAAAATCTGAGTTTAGCTAGAAGTAATATTTCAAGAATTTTGTGACTATATGCAGAAGTGTTTTGATAAAAGAAACAATATATATTTGTGCACTGTATAAAGATATGTACATGTTTTAAGGGATTTTGCAAGTGTCTGGTATCTGAATTTACATTGCAAAAGCCAGGCACTAATGTTTTGATGATCTAGTCATAAGGCTAACCCACTTCAAAATAATGAGGTCTGGATTGATCAAGATGACCAGATTTTTGGGTATAAAGGAAGAAAATACACTTTGTAAAATCTGAAGCTTTCTTTGCAAATGCATTCACAAAGACATTTTCAAATACTTGAGCAACTCACATTTTATTTTGAATAGCTTTATTAGTCCAGAGAGTACACTACATCTGATATGCACACATATTATCTAAATACTACTTTTGTCAAATGACCATAAAATCTGGATTCTCTAAATCCAGTAAAGCAACCTGTAAATTAGATGCAAGCTGAGGTAACTCAGGGATTAGAGAATAAATTTGGTTAAGAAAAATACAACTATATAGATTATGAAAGAATTACTCAACTGACTTGGTTATAAGTAAAGAAATTTGTGATAAAATAACTTGTGTTGAAAATGATAAATGAGTATATCATTTTCCTTTCTGGCTTTAATCAAACACCAAATAATTAAACTAAAATTATGGTGGCTTGCTATATAATCTGAGATCACCTTACTATCTCAAACTAACAGACAATCACTATAGGAATGGTCAAAAATTACTAAGTATAGATTGCATATGATTATGAGATTCATTACCCTGACTCAAATATCAATAGGCATGGAAAATGAGCTATGTATTGGTTGATTAGATATTCAAATTCAATCAGGATGCACTCTTGCTAAACAACACTCTGATCTAAGCAAGAGGGTCACATACATCTTCATATGTATGTGAATATATTTATTAATGAACTGATATAAATATATTAGTAGAAAAATTAGGATCCTGGATAATTTAGTGGAAAGGCTAAATGACTCTAGGAAATTATTGATGTAAAAAAAAAATTCCTAGTAAAAATTAGGTGAAATAGCTAGGGTCATTTCATAAGTCCCCAAAGCGAAGCGAAATAGATTACGACAAAATTATAGTGATGCTGTTATTAGGCACTCGGGAGTTTCTTGGATTTCACGACGATGTGGATGTGGTACCGCATTGGCGATGGATCCTGATGGGTGCTGGGTTATGGATACTAACGGGGATAGTATTTTGGTCCAAAGGGGGACTGTGTTACTTGTATATTTATATATATGCATATGTAGTTATGGTCTACTTCGGGTAGATGGGGCATACCGTACGCGTACATGGAGTCGAGACGACTAAGTAAAATTAAAAGATATAACATGTAATGGAAGACAATCGGCATAAAATAGTATTATATGTAAAGCGTATAATTCACTGGTCACCAAAGCGTTGTTCTGACCCCCTCCACATTACAACCGATAGGATATCTTTAGAGAGAGACAAGTACCTGTGCAAGGCAGAAACAATGGAAGGATAGGTTTCCTGATGCATGCTCTGCACTAACAAGGACATTAGATATTGGAAGTGTCAATCTTAGTCAGTATCTATATGTTCTATTATATTTTACTATTCCGTTGTGAGTTATACCGATAGTGCTCTGTTATGCATTTATCTGTTTATTTGCAAGATGCCAAATCATTAATCCGTTCTTTGGTAGACTTGAATTTTCGATTTAGCGAAAATTCAGGCGCACCGACGTGTTGGTTGTTACAGCGATTGTTATGTCACATCAGCATCGAATGGAGGAACACCATTATAGCTTTTTGAGACCTACCAGTTTTAGATGTTAGTTTAAGATTGCAGCACATCCCAATTTGTGCATGGTCGCTTATGGAGTAGTACCGTAGTTCTATGTCGCTAGTGTTGCCTTTGGGGCCGCATCACAGTTTCTACATCTCATTGTTACATGGAAAATGTTTGCACAAAAAATGGACAAACACCTCAAAGTCGTATGACTTAGTAAACCTTATGTCGTTCTTAGTGATTTGGGTTATTTATGCAAATATATGAAAAACAGGGGCTAAACTGTAAAAAGACACGCAGATTTATAGTGGTTCAGCCAGAATGTGCCTACGTCCACTTTATATGTTATTTCTCTTCTCTTTTTTAGGTTACAAGTACAAAGCTTTGATACAAGTAAAAGAAAGTTGTTTGAAAGTTCTCTCCGTGCTTGAGCTCTCAAAAACTTGTCCCCCATTGTTGTACCCCTGCCCCTCTATTTATAGAGTGAGGCTGGGAGCAGGGGTTTTGGATGTATATAGCTGCTGGTGGGCTTGGGCTGATGCAATCTGGCCTGGTGGAATTGGTCCGGTTTCCCTTGGTTCGACGGAGGAAATTGAGTGGACCGGTAGAATTTTGGTTCGGTGAAGACTTCATTCGGTGGAGAACTTTGGTTCGGTGAAGACTTCATTCGGTGGAGAGCTTTGTTCGATGGAGACTTCATTCGGTGGAGAGCTTTGTTCGGTGGAGACTTCATTCGGTGGAGACTTCATTCGGTGGAGAGCTTTGTTCGGTGGAGACTTTGTTCGGTGGAGAGGAGGGGTTGAAGGGATTGACGCCGAATGGTTTGGTTCGGTGAGGCATTTTGAAGAAGGAGGATGGGTTGGTAGCATAGGGAGAGAGATGGTTTTGCAGTAGCCTTAGTTTGGTGATGAGAATTCGTCCAACACTTGCCCCCCAAAGTAGGGCATGTGTGTGTACATGGCGTGCTTTGTTTTCCTGTAGTTGAGATAGTTTCGTTCGGTCTTGGGCATGCCAGATCAGTTGGTTCGGTCGGTATGTTTCGCCTATAAATAAGGGCCACAGGTTGCTTTTATTGTATCGAGATAGCCGAATCAATATGAGTGTCGGATCAGTCTGAGTGCCGAATCAACCTAAGAGCCGAATCAGTCTGAGTGCCGAATCAACCTAAGAGCTGAATCAACCCAAGAGCCGAATCAACCTAGGAGTCGAATCAGTCTGAGTGCCAAATCAGGTATGTTCCCTTTTGCCGAATGTGTTCTTATATGGACTACCGGACAATCTCTTGAGATCCTAAATACCGAATGATTTCAATGTCGGATGGCAGGATGCCGAATGGTCTTGGAAAACTTGTCATTTTTGGGAGTTTAAGCGAACGAATCCTTAGCTTGTTATGTTTTGATTATGACTCGAATTATAGACTGTATGCACCCGTCGGTTTATGTTTCCATCCCCCCTTGTTCTAACAATATGCTTTTTCGGTGTTTGCAGATAAATGTCTCGAAAAGCAGAAACTCGATCAGATAAAAAGAAGTCCCAGGGCGAAGGAGAATCTTCCGCAGTGCCCCCTGCTCAGCCAGGACCGGAACATCACGGACTTGCCCCGAGATCACTAGTGGACGGGTACGGCCCTCAGGAGCTTCTGAACTCCTCGCCCGATTGCTTTCCCAACTCCCTCAAGGAGGAGCAGCTTGATGTCATCTCCCGTACTTTCGGAATTGATAGGGCGTGCATGCTGTTGCCAGGGAGAGAAGTTATGCCATATGACCCTCCCGAAGGGTACTTTGCCTACAGCAGATACCACTGCATGTGTGGTGCCATCCCGCCTCTTAATGCTTGGGTAGTCAGCTTTCTTACATATCTAAAGGTGGCCCCATTCCAGCTCCAACCCAACTCTTATACTATACTGGTGAGCCTCTTCGTCATCTTTTAGAGGAAGTATGGGCGTGCTCCTTCCAACCGGGAGATCCGGTACTTATATAATTTGAGGGGCTATAAGAAGGGGTCCCCATACGTCAGCTTGGAGTCAGCTGTAACCTTCAAGCCGGTCTTGGATCTGTATTCTTTGTACAACATGTTCAAGAAGGAGTGGTTCTTTATCAGGGACGACTTTGTTTCCATTCGGCGTTTCACCTCTGGATGTAAGTCGACGCTTTATTTATAATTTCCATTCATGTTGCGATGCTTCTTCTCATACATTTTCATTTTTTGCTAGCGACAGGTGGCTTTGCGGTTGTGGAAACTGATCGCCTGGTTCAGATGGCGGCTGAGATAGAAGCTATCCCTGGGAGAGATAGATCAGCTGCTTACCTGATCAGAAATGCGACCCTTTTGGAGTATAATTTGATCCTTCCACAGCAGTCAGTAGTCAAGCAGAGGGAAACGGCGGAGGAGAGGGCGGCTGCTCAAGCTAAGGGAGTTATCACAGTAGAGAGTGGCAAGAGGAAACCTTTCACAAAACCTCCAGTTGTCGGAGGTAAGAAACTTAAGAAGTCGGACGGTCCCTCCCCCAGCACTTGTCCAATTACTCAGGAGGAGGAAGGTGTGGAGGAGGAGAGAGATGAGGGTGGAGATGACTGGGAAGGTGGTGATGGTGGCGATGGCATCGGGGCCTTGCTTCCTGGGCAAGCAGGCGAGATTCAGGAGTGGACGGATGATGCATTCCGCCAAGCTTTCGAGGGGCTGGACGGAGAATCGGCTTCGGTAGAGAAATCCGAGAAAGTTGACAAGGCCGAGACCGGTGCAAGCGTGTCTTCCCAGACTATTCCAGCCAAGGTGGCTCTGACGACTCAAGGTGAACTTTTGACTTTTGCTGGCTCCATTCATGATAAGGACTTAGGAATATTTTATGATCCGCTCCCGTCCTGGAACGAAATCCAGGACTTATTGCAGTATCCTACTCCTCCCTAGGGTTTGTATAACAGATGTGTTTCCTTTTTTTTCTTTTAACTTTTAATTTTACGCGTTTCTTGAATTATGGATCAATGTAAGCTTGTGACACTTGTTCTTCATATCAGGAGCAGGTAAAACGGCCAAGGCCTCAGAGCTTCGGCACAGGCTTGAACAATACAAGCTCTCCAAAGCTTCCGCCAAGCCGAAGCCTTCGACCCACCATTCCGGGGATGTAGTCGGCTACCGTCCTCTTCTCGGGGTTATTGAAGAGGGTATTCAAAAGAGAAAGAGGAGTCATCCCTTATCCGAACCTTCACTTGGTCCTCAGCCCCCATTTCAGCCTCTTTACGATATCACGGAGGAGGATACTGAGTTCGCACTCTCTCCGCACCCGTCTGAAAATCCTACTATTACTCAGATTGATCGTCTTGGCTTGGCTCGTAATCCATTTGCGGGTCATCCTGATCTGGATCCAAGTTCCCATGATACTACCTTCGACGAGGTTACCGGTGAGCACCTTCTTCCCCGTAATCCCATGGTATGGGTGCTTGATGAGTCTAAGTCCTTAGATCTCGATTTACTTACTACTCGGATAGTTACCATGGGAGACGAGGCCAAGGCTAATATTGATCGGGTGGCGGAGGAGACTAGGAAGCTGATGGGGCATCATGCCCGGCTGGTTAAGGCTGGAGAGGAGATTGGGAGTGCCAACATCCGACTACGATTGATGGTTTCGGACTAGGCCAAACAGCTTGCTGATCAGGCCATTCAGATTTCTCAGCATGAGGCTGCCTCCGGGCGGTTGAGGAAGACTATGGAGGAGGCTAGTAAGGCGGAATTGCGGAAGATGGAGGCTGCCTGCAAGGAGCAGATAAATATGGCCATCTCGACAGTGGACGAGGTTCGGAGGGTGGATCTTGAGCAGGTAGAGGAGCTGTCAGGGAAGCTTGAAGCCGTAGAGCTTGCTCAGGTCAGGCTAAAGGAGGAGATGGAGGCGATGAGGAGGTCCCTTCAGGCTGACTGCTCGCGATACCGACTGGAGAGGGATGCTGCCATTGCAAGGCTATCGGTTTCTGAAGCTCATATGAGGGGGTTTGAGGAAAATGAGGGGATGATGGATGATATGCTGCAGGATATGTACTTTCACATTTGGAAACAGGGCAGCTTATCTTGGATGGACGACTACCCCCGGGTTATGGCTAGGATTTACCTCAGGGATTTAGAGGAGGCCAAGGCTGAGGCGGATAAGGAGGATGGAGCGGCCTTTAGGATGGATGCGGTTACCGCTCAGTTCACCAAGGAGGAGAAGATAGCGGTGAAGGAGAGGATGCGGTTGTTTGCGGTTGAAGAGGCAGGTGTGGAAGTAGGGGATGACGACCAAGACGATCAAGGGGAAGTTGCTGGTAACCTCTTCTTCATTAGTTTCTTCTTTCGTTAACTCTGTTGCTTATCACTAATGATTTCTCTTCTTGCCTGATCAGGCGGTCAACACCAACAAGACAAGGGTAAAGATCCAATGCAGCCAGCTCCCTGATTCGACCTGGATGTTTCTTTTGGTTGACTCGATACTGTTACACATGTTGGTTTTAAAACAGTAACATGGCTTTCAAGTTATAATGGTGCTACTTGTAATAAGAGATTTGATTTTCGGCATGTAATTCTTAACTTATGATAATTTCGTTATATATGGATGTTTTTTTGTAGTCTTAACGTGCTGAATAAGAAGTATAGCTATGCGTGTACTTGTGATTCAGTGGTATTTGATGCTAAGTTCCTGCTTAAAGTATAATTTCATATCTTGTAATACTAACGTGATGTGCGAATAAACTACAGCTATGTTTTTAGGCACACAAAAATAAAATACCGTCCCTTCTGCTTTAGTTGTAGACGGCGGCTTTAGCGTGACTGAGTATGAAAATGTGGTCGAGTGCTCGGCCATTCGGTCTCATTTGCGAATGCCTCCTATTCTGTGACCTGTGCTTTAGGGATCGTTATAGAGGATAAGAGGAAAGTTTTAAAAATAGAATGGAAATATAGGAAATAGTAAAAACTTCCAATCACGGAAGGCCGTCGATGTGCTTAAGTTCGTGGCAAATGGGTTTTGTAGTCACTTTCCCTAGCTGTGGGTCTTGGAGACATTTGTCACCCATCTTACGCCTCCGCGGGGAGTTAATTCTTTTTTACCTCAGCCGTACTTAAGACACATCGGAGCCGAGAACTCGCACAGTAACTACCCGAGCCATTATGGCCCGTAATCGTGGGTATTATTCGATTTACCGTGGCCGGCTAGCGTGGGTGCCGATCGTCAACCGTGAACTGCCCCTGGCTGGCCACACCTTATGTTGGGGCTTATAGTCGGTTCACGGTTGTCGGCGAGCCGAACGCCGTAATGAGCTGCCTCGGCTATAGTCGGCCTTCTCGGTGGCTTATAATCGGCTCATTACAGTTGGCTTTAAGGGCCGTCGCGATCAATGAGTAACCCGCAGCAGAGGGGTGCTGGAGCAAAAGTGTCTCATTGGCGAGGGCATAGATTCGCATAGTACCTGTCAGGTCTTGTCCAGGTGAAGTTGCGCTGTGGAGTGCTTTGAATTGAAACGCTGTATGCACAGGATTTTGTTCAACAGAAAAGGATAAAGTTAACAAGCAGCCAAGATATAAAGGAACAAGTTAAAAAAGAGACAAGGTTTTTTAAAGTGGTTCGGCACGAAAATGCCTACGTCCACTGATTCTCTTTGTTAATTCACTTCATATGGGCAGTACAAGTTAAGAAAAGTATCGACGGAGGTGTTGGATGTTCCATGCCCTCTGGAACACCTCTCCGTCCACTGTTGACAAAATATAGGCTCCGTTGTGGAGATCTTTATGAATTACATATGGTCCATCCCAGTTGGGTCTAGCGCTCCGGGGCAAGGGAAGATTCACTTGAGGACAAGATCCCCTTCTTGTAAGGTACGATGCTTGACTTTGGAGTTGTATTGTGCCGCCACCTTTTGTTTGTGGGCTGCTGCTTTAAGGACTGCATCATTTCTTCTCTCCTCAACTAGATCCAAAGACATGTGAAGGAGTTCTTCGTTCTCTTCTGGGTTATAGTGGATCCTACGGTGGGAAGGCACAATGGTTTCAACTGGGAGCATAGCCTCCGATCCGTATGCCAAAGAGAAAGGAGTGTGCCCCGTTGATGTTCTGAAAGATGTGCGATAGGCCCATAGTGCCGTAGGAAGTTCATCCACCCAAGCGCCCTTTGATTTTTCGAGCTTCTTTTTTATTAGAGTTTTCAGAATTTTGTTGACGGCTTCGACTTGTCTGTTTGCCTGGGGATACGCTACGGATGAGAAGCTTTTGTAAATTCCGTGCTCTTGGCACCAGTTGGCGAATTCCTCGCTGTCAAACTGAAGTCCATTGTCTGATATGATTTTGAGTGGGACTCCGTACCTGCACAGAACATTTTTGATCAAGAAGTTAATAACTTTTGCTGAAGATACTTTATTCAGAGGTTCCGCTTCCACCCATTTGGTGAAGTAGTCGACTGCCACTACAGCGTATTTGGCCCCGCCTCGGCCCATAGGTAGTTCGTCGATTAAGTCAATTCCCCATACTGCAAAGGGCCAAGGGCTAGTCATTTGAGTAATCTCAGTCGTTGGTAGCCGCGGAATCTTAGCAAACTTCAGGCATCTGTCACACTTTTTGACGAAATCCAAGGCGTCCTTGCTTAAGGTGGGCCAGAAGTATCCATATCGGAGTGTCTTTTTTGCTAATGTTTGTCCTCCGTTGTGATCTCCGCAGCTTCCTTGATGAATGTTGGATAAGATTTCCCTGGCTTCCCTCCCAGCGACACACCTTAATAACGGGTTAGAGAATCCGCGTCGATAGAGGACGTCTTCTTGTATTGTGTAGCGGGAAGCTTTTCTCAAGATTTTCTTGACTTCGTTACGCCCGTTGGGTAGTGTGCCGTTTTGTAAGTAGTCTCGGATGGGATTCATCCAAGTTGCCTCTTTGGTTGCAGCTATCAGATTCACTTGCTCAAAACTTGGGGTCAGTTGCTTTGAGATGGTTACTGCTCCGAAGATGGCGCTGTCCCTCACACTTGCTTGCTTTGCCAATTCGTCGGCCTCTTGGTTCTCTTCCCGAGGAATGTGTTTGACTAAGTAGTGGTCCAATCGGCTGAGAAGTAACTTGGTCTTCTTTAAATATGCTATGAGTCATTCTTCTCGAGCTTGGAATTCTCCTAGTATTTGATTAACAATAAGTTGAGAATCGCTGTGAAGACACAAAGAATTGGCTCCGATTTCTACGGCAAGTTCTAGTCCGGCTATCACTGCTTCATATTCTGCATCGTTATTGGTGGCAGCGAACTCCAACCTTATAGCATAGTGCAGTCTGTTTCCCCTGGGAGTGATTATTACCACACTTGCCCCCGAGCCTTGTTCGTTCGATGCACCGTCCACAAAGAGATTCCACTTGATGTCTTCTGCTATTTCCAATTGCTCCTTTTCTTCGTTGGTAGTGAATTCTGCAATGAAATCAGCCATGGCTTGTCCCTTGATGGCGGTGCGAGGGTGATAGGTGACATCATACTGACTTAGTTCAATGCACCATTTAAGTAGTCGCCCAGAAGTGTCGGGACGATGGAGTACCTGCCTCAGTGGTTGATCGGTCAGAACTTTGATGGAATGGGACTGGAAGTAGTGACGCAATTTCCGTGATGTGATTAGTAGACAGTATGCTAGCTTCTTGAGTTTAGGATATCTGACTTCTGCCCCCGTAAACCTCTTACTGACGAAGTAAACTGGCCGCTGCGTGCGGTTGTCTTCCCTTACCAAGGCGGCACTCAGGGCGTGAGATGACACAGCAAGGTATAGGTATAATTCTTCGCCTTCACTTGGAGTCGAGAGTACCGGTGGTTTCTGGAGGTGTTCGATTAAGTTAAGGAAAGCAGTTAAGCATTCGTCAGTCCACTCGAACTTTCCTTTGTCCTTCTTTAGAGCTTCGAAAAAGGGGACGCACTTGTCCATTGCCTTGGAGATGAATCGGCTTAGGGCGGCCACTTTTCCATTCAAACTTTGCATTTCCTTCCGAGTGGAAGGTATCTTGATATCCCTTAGCGCTCGGACTTGTTCAGGGTTTGCTTCAATCCCTCTGGAATGGACGATGAATCCCAAGAACTTTCCTGATGATACTCCGAAGGAGCATTTTAGAGGATTCAACTTCATTCCATACTGGCGAAGTATTTGAAACATCTCGCCTAGGTGGCTTACGTGATCTTTGGCTTTCCTTGACTTTACCAGCATGTCATCCACATATACTTCCATAGTTTGCCCTATTAGCCCTGCAAACATCTTGTTGATGAGGCGTTGGTAGGTGGCTCCTGCATTTTTAAGTCCGAAGGGCATTACCTTATAGCAGTATAAACCCCGGTCGGTGATGAAACTAGTGTGGTCTTGGTCGGGAGCATGCATAGGAATTTGGTTATACCCTGAGTATGCATCCATAAAAGATAAGAGCTCGTGCCCGGCTGTGTTGTCTACAAGTTGGTCGATTCAGGGAAGTGGGAAGCAATCCTTTGGGCAGGCGTCATTTAGGTTGGAGAAGTCAATGCATGTTCGCCACTTCCCATTAGCCTTCTTTACCAGCACCGGGTTAGTGATCCATTCCGGGTAGATGGCTTCTCGTATGAAGTCGTTAGCGAGTAGATTCTTTACTTCTTCATCGAGGGTTGCTGATCGCTCTGCCCCCATGCTTCTCTTTCTTTGTTTTACGAGCGCCTTGGTAGGATCAATGTTTAGTACGTGGCATGCTACGTCGGGGGAGATTCCGGTCATGTCAGCGTGTGACCATGCGAATACATCCAAGTTGTGGCGGAGAAAGTCGATGAGTTGCTCCTTCATCTCTGCCTTTAGTTGGGATCCAATTTTCAATAGTCTACTCGAGTCGTGCTTGTCTACAGATACAAACTCCATAGCCTCTGCAGGCTCGGCGGTGGCCTCCTCCTCTCTGTCCCTGGGGTCTAATTCATTGAAAGGGTCGCTGGTATATCGAAGAGGAGGGGCTTTCTTTAGTTGCTATGCTTCTAGACTTTTCATGCAGAGGGCAACCTCTACACCCTTCCCTTTATCCTTCCTGTGGTTGTTGCGAAGTTCAGTCACATAGCAGTCTCGAGCAACGTCCTGGTCTCCTTCTACTTCCCCTACTCCATTGTCCGTTGGAAATTTCATCTTTAGGCACCATGGGACTAGGACAATTTGGAAGTCAGACAGAGCTGGCCTTCCTAAGAAGGCATTGTAGGCCGAATGGTTTTCTATTAGCACAAACGTTTGTTTTCGTACAGCGGAGCGGGGATGGCTTCCAATCTCAACAAAGAGGTCCAGTTGCCCGAGGGGCATCTTCGCATCTCCAATGAAACCGTGTAGTGGTTTATCGCAGGGAGACACATCCTTCATTGATAATTTCATTTTGTCGAATGCATGTTTGAACAGGATGTTTACTGAGCTTCCAGTGTCTACTAGGATTCGGTAAACTTCGGCGGGACCGAGCTGGGCAGAGATAACCATGGGATCCATGTGAGGGTATTGCCTTCCTTCTAGATCACGCTTACCGAATGTGATGTCATCACTTTCTTTCCGCTTCGGGTGGCGCTCTTCTATAACCGAATTGACACAGTCTTTATTGTCTCTGAGCGACTTTCCATATCTTTCCATCTCTTTCCAGCTTCTGTTTGCGATGTGCGGTCCTCCCGAGATGGTATGGACCACTATCTTCTCTTGACTAGAGCTGCTAGTGTTGCGGTTTCCTCTACCGATCTCCGGTGAGGATGGCCTTGGGTTCTCATTGGCAGGAGCTAGAGTCCTGACCTTTTACATAACGTTCCAGTTTCTTCCTTCTGATGTGTTCCTCAATCAAGTCCCGGAGATGATGGCATTCATTGGTATCATGCCCATGAGATTCGTGGAAACGGCAGAACTTTCCAGACTTCTGCGCGTTATCTGGTTCCTTCTTGTATGGTGGGCGTTTGTATCTAACTTCGCCTTGGGTGGCAAGGAAGATATTTTCGACGGTCTCGTTCAAAGGAGTGTAAGTGTCGAATCTCGGTCCTGGCCGATATAGGTGTTTTTCTCCCTTCTTGCCCCCAGCATTGTCTCTGGGATCATTTCTTCGAACATCCCTTGCCATAGCAGGGGCGTTGCTGTGAGTTTCCTTATTTTGCTGTCCTGACTGCCCCTCAACGGCAGCATCCTCGAGCCTCATATATTTCCCGGCTTCATGGAAGAAATCGGGTAAGGTAGCTGGTTTTTCTTTTGTCAACCTTCTAGCAAATTTAGTGTCCGGATGCACACCACTACAGAGGGCCATTAGGATAAGCTTCTCATCGGCATCTTGGACTGCGGCTGCTGCGGCGTTGAATCGGGTTAGGTATTGCTGCAGTTTCTCTCCAGGTTTCTGTTTGATGCTGGATAAGGAATAAGCGTCCTTAGGTTGCTCCACATGAATGCAGAACTGACTGATAAAATTTTCTTTCAACATTTCCCACGAGCTGATGGATCCCTGGGGTAGATGACAGAACCAGGAGGTAGCGAGATCTGCTAAGAAGAGCGGAAAGCATTTGCACAGCACTCCCTCTGTTGCTCCACTCATGAGCATATGTTGTGTGTATCTCTGTAAGTGTACAATGGGGTCGGAGGTTCCTTTGTAAGGTTCCATTGTTGGCATCTTCCATTCTCGGGGGGTGATAGCAATTTCGATGTTGCGGGCGAAAGGGCTGGTTACCCTAGCGCCTATCCCTCGATCTCTTTGCTCCCGTTGGACGCACTCTCTGAATAAGCGTGCCATCCTTTCATCAGAATTTGGAGCAGATAGAAACGAGTTTGGTTCTGTTCTGTGGGATTGATTCCGTCCAGATGACCTGTAGGGATGGTATCGTCTATCATTCCTCATATTTTCTAGTGGCTGCCTTTGGTCTTCTTGGAGCATGCTAGGGTCAGCTACAGTTGTCCCTTGCCTTGATCTTCCCCTACTGGGTTCTGATCTAAGCACTTCCTCGGGTCCAACTTCGGGCTGGACTCTAGCTCGGCCCCGTTCACTGGCGTTTCCATGGTTAGGCAGTATGACAGGCTCGGCTACAGTTGACCTTCGCCCGGTACCTCCCCCGTTGGGTTCAGTTCCAAATGTTTCCTCAGGCCTAACTTCGGGCTGTGCTCGATCTCGGTTCCTACCATGGTTACTTCTGCCGTTAGCTCCTTCGAAGAAGGAAGATCTTTGTTGTCTCTAAGATCCTCCAGACTGGGACTCGCCCCATGATTCGGTGTTGCGATTGGACTCTTCAGCATCCCTTAAGCGTGACGTGAGATGGTCCACCAAGGCTTCCTGCTGGGACGTGAAGCGGTTAGTTACTTCAATCACAACCCTGTCTAAATCTGCCCTAGTAATTGCTGCGGGCTGTTCTGTGGCAGGAGTGGTCGGATTAGCCTGTCCTTCATTTGTTACTGCTGCTGGAGGAGGACGATTTACTTGATTCGTGACAGCTGGATCTGGAAGACTGCTGGATGCGATGTTTTTTCCTTTGTTAACATCTTTTCTCTGTTTGGGAGGCATGTTTTCCAAGTGGCGAACGATGCTGTTAGGAAAACTGTTAAGTGGATGAAGCTGAAGCTTCGAGCTTCTAGTTCTCAGTGAAAGCACCAAAAATGTTTGCACAAAAAATGGACAAACACCTCAAAGTCGTATGACTTAGTAAACCTTATGTCGTTCTTAGTGATTTGGGTTATTTATGCAAATATATGAAAAACAGGGGCTAAACTGTAAAAAGACACGCAGATTTATAGTGGTTCAGCCAGAATGTGCCTACGTCCATTTTATATGTTATTTCTCTTCTCTTGTTTAGGTTACAAGTACAAAGCTTTGATACAAGTAAAAGAAAGTTGTTTGAAAGTTCTCTCCGTGCTTGAGCTCTCAAAAACTGGTCCCCCATTGTTGTACCCCTGCCCCTCTATTTATAGAGTGAGGCTGGGAGCAGGGGTCTTGGATGTATATAGCTGCTGGTGGGCTTGGGCTGATGCAATCTGGCCTGGTGGAATTGGTCCGGTTTCCCTTGGTTTGGCGGAGGAAATTGAGTGGACCGGTAGAATTTTGGTTCGATGAAGACTTCATTCGGTGGAGAACTTTGGTTTGGTGAAGACTTCATTCAGTGGAGAGCTTTGTTCGGTGGAGACTTCATTCAGTGGAGAGCTTTGTTCGGTGGAGACTTCATTCGATGGAGACTTCATTCGGTGGAGACTTTGTTCGGTGGAGAGGAGGGGTTGAAGGGATTGACGCCGAATGGGTTGGTTCGGTGAGGCATTTTGAAGAAGGAGGATGGGTTGGTAGCATAGGGAGAGAGATGGTTTGGCAGTAGCCTTAGTTTGGTGATGAGAATTCGTCCAACAGAAACTACGCCATAGTTCTACCTGTTGAAGCAAGTGTGAAGGTTGCAGATTAGTTCCAGCATCTTGTACCCATTTCAAGCTATAGTGCCGAAGCTACATTCAATGGACGGGTGTAGCCTTTATATTTTACCTCTGCTCAAGGATTTTAGGCTCATTACTACCTGGATTTCGTTTTTGCTACCTTTCCATATTTCGACACCTATTGTGGGGGCAGTTCGTCTGGGCTCGATAATGTTATTAATTTCACTTTGTCAATGTTTAGAAATTATGGGTATAACACTTGCCCTCCAAGTCTACAGCGATCGCAGATGGGTGTGGACTTGTCTCTACTCTCATATTTTCTCTATAACCCATCACTTCTATCATTTCTCTCCCTTCTTTTCCAAAGAAAGAAAAGGTCTTTATAGACGTTTCTCATTTAATGCTCAGGTACATGTTTTGTTCCTTTATTAATTGGTCTTCTGAAATGCTATGCCTTTATTCTTTATGAATCCTAAGAAAATCTATATTGATTCTTGCACTAATCATTTCTGCCATTAATCAACTGACGTTTTGTGGATTCTTCATCATTCCGATTGTGTGGCCGAGATTTTTATCGAGGTAAATATATATCTTTCCTTTTCTTCTTCTTCATTCTTTTACATGCTTTCAAAAAAAAAGAAATCCTAGTTGCTAATCTCATATTCTCCAATAATCAATCCTTTTCCGAACTAAAATAGGGGTATTGTAACAACCCGCATCTCCCAACACATCGATCGAAAGCTTAATGTGACTTTCGGACTACACCAAACCGAGAAATACGAGCTATTGGGATTTTAAAACCATAGAGAGTATAATTTCAAGTGCAAGTCCTAATACATTCTACACATTCAGATCTCACAGCGAAATGAACTAAATTTAAGTACGAAAAAATAGATATATCAGGAAAATAGTTTCAAAAATAATTATTTTACATATATACTATTTCAAATTACAATATAAGTTTTATAGACATTTAATATAATAAGTGACTATAAGAGGAACAATAAATAGTATGAGAACTCCAACCTAAAGCTCCTTTCTCCACGTACTATCCCCAATCAACTGCTAACATGTCATCCTATGGCAGGGAAAAATGGAAAGGAGGGAGTGGGTAAAACAAAAGTCTGGTGACTGAGTACTAATTTAATATGTGATGATAATGTGTTGTTAACTTCAAAGCTATTATAAATGACCTAGGGTGTGCTACAAGTGTCCATGAACTCCTAAGGTCCAATATCTAAGAGTTCCTATCTAAAACAAAGGGTTGAACTACTAATCGAACCTCATACCGACGATCGACCAAAGCAGGAACTAATCTCCCATCAAACCTATCATCAATACTACGCTTGGAGAGAGAGAACACCGTTATGCAAACTCACATAGTGACTCATTGTATGCTCCCATGTTCGTCTCTTGATCGTTGTGGCAAAATGCCTCTTATCATACTGCGCTGGTGTCCACCTTAGAAACTCTCGTTAGTAAAGGGCCTTAATTTACTCTATAGCCTCTAATCGTGTTGCACCGACATCTACCTGCACTATGATGTGCCAGAAATCGTTCGTACATGGATCTCCCGTTAGCACCGAGCTTACTCAAATAGTGTCTCTGCTAGTGCTGTGCCCACCCATACAGAACGCCCTTGAGCCTCTGCAAAATACATTGACCTAATCAACTCCACGTTTCCAAAATACATCGCCCTAATCAACATCCATGTTTGTGAAATACATTGCTCTGATCAACATCCATGTTTGTGAAATACATCGCCCTAGTCAACTTTGATAGGGAACTGATTTCCCTACTTCTTCAAGCATGTGTACTTAGCCCAAAATATGGTTAGATAAATAGTTCATTAGTTATATAATTTCTTACTAAATTATATACTTTTTATTATTTAGCTTGGACCGTAGGTCGAATTCAATTTGGGAATTTACTTTAGGAACAGTCGACCGCTGCACTGAGTGTCCACGGACGATCGTTCGCAAACAAAAATTTGGGTTTCTGCGATTTTTAATTATTGATTTTCGTTCATTGTTTAATCATATGTTTTATCACATATTATACGCTAATTACTAGATAATCAGTTTGTATTCCAATTAGAAATTCAGTTTGGGTTTGTTAATTTAAGGTTTGCAAGTTTAACTACAAAAGGATTTATACATCAAATTTCAAGTTTTCCAATTTACAATGCTTCAATTCTAGTCAAGTTTTCATATTCAAATTTAGGGTTTTACATATTCAATTTAGATTTTTAGCACCCTAACTCAATTAAAATAGTTTGAATCTAACTGTAATAATTATCTTATTAAAAAAAATTCCACTCACCTCTACTTTAAGCTCTTCCTATGCTCTTGCTTGAGGATCGCCCCTTTATTCTCTAGCAACGCTTCCTCCGCCTTGATTCCAATGCTATTTTTTCTTCTAGGTTGCTTCTATTTTAGTTTTTTTCAATTTTAAGAAATTTTAGAGTTTGGAGAAGAGGGAAAATTTTGACAGAGTTTCATTACAGTAAACTGTTATATGAGAATTAGGGTTAAGCTAGGCTTGACTTTGTAGGTTTGCAAAATAGTTTAGAGTGTTATATTTAGCTAAGGGAATATTTTCAATCATCAGTTTCATTCATCAAAACTTGGCCTGAAAGGAATGATCAAGGCCGTCAAAACAACGCTCAAAGCAACACCTAGGTTTCTGCATTTTTTCTCTCCTGGGTCGACCTAAATGGACCCATGGTCGACCTATATCGGTCGACCATGACATCCCTAGGGTTGACCTATGGATGTTGTTTTTTTTCAATTTTATTCCCAATCTTCGACCCCAATAACTTTCCATACTAGCTCCGATTTCAAAGCATTATATATGAAAATCATCCAGAAAATCGCTGCGAATGCCATGGTACAGTTTTCTTAGCCAAATTCGGACGTTTATGAAAATTTTCTTTCTAGTCCTTATCTTAATTAATTTTACTTTTCTTATTAAATTTCTATTTAAATTCCTATTAGGTTCTTGTTAAATTTTACGTAAATTTCCAAGGTGTTACAGGCATATTTCTTTTCTTGGTATTTCCTTTGCTTTCCCTATACCCTTAGGGATTATTGAAAACCGATCTGGTATATTCTTTTTGTTATGGAAACCGCTTCCGTCTCTCCCCTATCTTTACTATCTAGAGTGTCTGAACTAAGGGAAATAAAGAGTGTTTTGGGTCAATTCGGGTTATAAGGTTATATAGGTAGAGTCCCTGAGCCTCATGATCGTATTCACATGTCCCTAAACCACTTAATTTCTATCACTCCTAAACATAGGTGTAGGATTTATCTTCCTCCTAACCAAATTTTCGCGAATGGTTATCCACCATTGGCCTCACGCCCATTCAACTTGCTCTTATTTCTTACACTCTCTTGAGTGTTATATTCATCCTCTATGCTTAGAAAAGCACGACCCCTCGTGTGAAGAACTCTAATTCTTTTTCGATATCCACTAACATTCCCATGTATAAGTGCTGAGATTTATACCGCAACTGACATATCATCTTGTATACACGTATATCGTCCAAATGTATGCTTATATGCTATAACTTATGTATACAAAATATTACATATATATATAATTTTGTTTATACATATATTTATGTGTGTGTGTGTTTAGAATTTATAAAATATATACATATATATGTATGTATATGTAATTATGTATATGAAAAAACATTTAAAATGTATTATAAAATTTAAGTATTTATTTTTTCATAAAACTGAAAACAAAATTAAATTATTATTATTGTTTTCATATAATATATATATATATATATATATTCTTATAAATATTATGATATATATGTATAAATATTTATGAATGAAATACACACATACACACTTGCCTAATAATACTCACAGCAAAATTCATTTTTTTAACAATTTATTAAACTTAAATTTCCAATCGAAAATAAATAAGAATATTATATATATAATATGTTACAAAATTATAATTTTTTATTTTAATATTTTATAAAAATCTAGATGATATTTTAGCATTTGAATATTTCAATATATATTTTGTAATCTAAAATTAAATTTTATTTCGACATTGGTATTAATATTTAATTAATACATACGTGTATATATATTATAATTTTTTTGCAGCCTAAAGTTTATCAGGAATGAAAATGATTTTATAAATTTTAAATTATATTTTATGGTATATTTATTTATTTTATAGATTTATCTAAGTGATTTGAATTAAATAATATTTACATATATTAAAAATATATTTTTCATGCCAATAGATATTTTAGGTATTAAACTATTTATATGTAATTTTTAAAACATATTTTGTATAATATAATGTGTAGTTTTTAAATTATAAATTTTAGGTTATTTAAATAATGTATACTAAATTAATTCAGATAAAAAACAATTTTTTTAACCTTAAGTGTGGAGGCCCAAAAATTTTAAGATTAAAATTAAATAATATATATATATATATATGATAAATTGGTTAACAGAAAATAATTGAAGAATAAAATGATTTGAAAATGAATATCAAAAGGGAATAAAACATTTCAACAAATAATGAGAAGAAAAGAAAAAAATTAACTAAGGCATGAATGAGTTTTAAATACACATATCTTATGAATGCTATAAATATATATGTCCAGAAAAGTATTTGGACAGTGGAATAATTCCTTTTAGCAACTGAAATGCATACCAACTAGTCTGGTAATATTTATAGGTATGAATGTATTTTAAAATAAATCAAGATAGATGACAAAAATTTGTTAGCCAAAAATAAAGCTTACAAAAGAAATGTAGGGCTGAGTCGCATAAAAATGATGTGCAAGGAAATCATGCAAATAGCATGTGCACAGAAAAGTAATGAGGTAACTGTTTTACTGAAAATAGAAACCAAGAGAAAATGGCACTTTTAGCCATAAAAATGCATACATTAATCCCTGAGTAAGGTAGGGATAGAATGGGTTTTTCCCTCCATTTAAACCCTAACAGAATGATTTAAATCAAGGGAGGAGCAATAGTTGTCCAAGGAGAGAAAACAAAAATAAAAATAAAATAACTCACATTACCTTCAGACCTGAGCATTCCCGGAGAGAAGCAAAGGAAGGTGAGTGGTAATCACTTTGGGATTTATGGCACTAAGACCCATATTAAGGGCAGCCAAGTTATTTTCATATATAAAATTTTATTATGATTTTTAGTTTGATTTTATTCTCTGAATAAATGCATGCTAATTATGGGTGATGTTTTGATTGAACTTTTGGTTGGAGTTTTGATCTGTCTTTGTTTGTTAAGATGGTTTCAGTCTTTTGTTTTAAAATATAAGTAATCAAACATGCACTTAGATAATAGAAGTAGATTTAATAACCCAGTTTTATATGAGAAATAAACTGAATATTATACTGAGAAATGGGATATCAAAGGAAAAATAGCAGGCAGCATGAATAATGAGATTTATGCTTATGCCTAGTCTATATTAAAATGACATGAACAATGCAGTATCATGTATAGGTGATGAGTTGTTCCTACTATAAGTTAATATGTTTTATGGGTTTATCTTAAAGGAAAATCATGTCCTATGTTCTCAATAAAAATAAATAGATAGGATATGGTTTCATCATATTTATGTGAGATATAGGAAAACTTCTATAGATTTATATATATATATATATATACAAATTTCAGAAACATGATTTGAATAAATTAACCTTGGGATGGGATTTGGTATTTGTGCATGAAAGCTTGTTATGTCTAATTAAAACCCCAGATGGAGTTTCTTAAACTATTGATTCTTGAGAGAAAAGGAAAAGAATGCAAAGCATTTCAAGTGATAATAAAATCCCCAGAAGATAAATAAGTATGGTCTCTAAATTATAAAAGTAATTTAGGAATGGTGCCTTGATCTGCTCATCATCAGGAGGATGATGGGTATGTGCATGACTTGCTAAAGTCCTGTAGGCCTCTGTGAAAAGGGATAACAGAAATGAGCCCCTCTTCAATGCACACATAGTGTTCAATGGCAAGGAGTTAGACCAAATACAAAATATAAAGAGAAATGAAATGAGATTGATCAGTCAGGCTATGGAATTGGAAATAATTTCATAGTAGTATGTATATGAAAATCTGGATGGAATGAATGCATGGTTGTTTGAGTGTATGATTGATAGACAAGTTCACCAATACTCAGATTTTAGGATGAATTGAGTTCTCATTAAATTGATATGTTTTCTATGTAGCATTAAGAATTTACAAAATGTTTAACATGTGATTTCACTCATACCAGAAATTTATTTCTGACCCTATTTGTTGCTTTGTAACATTTGGGGTGTCTCATTTTTGTTGAGGCAGCTCTAGATGTTGCTGCAGGAAAGGAAGCATAAGAATCTTGTTAGCATGGATACCTGAAGACCTACTTGCATTTAGAGTACTTAAGGAATTTGACAGAAATATTGTAATAATTAGGGTAAGCAAAACTTCATTATGTTTAAGTATTTTCTGGATTGATATGTGCTTATCTTTCTGAGTAAAGAATATGTAGAAACTTTTGTATTACAAATATGTGGTTATTGGTTTCTGTTTTAAATGACTGATCTGGATGATATCTGGTGAAGTATGATATAGAGGATCATGCCACATAACTTGATATGTGACCATGTTTCCCTTGGCAATGTCTGATTAGTTTTCAAAATGGAAAAGTAGAAATAATTATAGAAAGAGAGGAATATAGACATTCTGTAAATATTTTAAAGTCTGAGTTGAACCAAAAACCGAGTTAATCAGAAATGCATGATCATGGCTTATAATTGATATAAGTATATGTCAAGCCTGAAAATGAAACCTCTAATTCTTAGTTAGGCATTTAAATTTACAGTAGAAGCTTGCATTGATTTGTGAAGTAGGTTCATATGCATTTTTATATTACCTATAGTTCTCACAGCACTATGTTCAACATATCTCACTATCTAGGTGCATGACTCAAGCCTGGATGCATTAGGTCATGATCAACTTGAGGCTGATTAAATAATTAGTAGCCCTGTTTGCAGTAGGCATGCCCATCATTTAACAACACCCTAGATATTACTATTTGGTAATAAAAGAACATTAGTTATCTACCAGATAAGTTCACCTGAGAATCTGTATTAATTTGGGTTGTAACTTAGCCAAAATCATTTTTTCTCCAAATATATGCTAAGTCTTAGTAAAGTATGTGTGATGCATTTGTTCTCTGCCTAAATGGATGTGTTTTCTCTGCTTGGTCTTCTACCCAATCTGTTCCTTGATCACTCACATGATTCTTGCATACTAACAAAATTGATATATGAGTATCCTTATCTAATACACAAATTTGTGTAATTAGGAATTATGAACCCCGGGTTAAACTAGAAGGAATGAGCTATTTTAAACACCCCCTTATTTTAGCATAGAACAATTAATAACAAATAAAAAAAATCCCAGAATCTAAATATATATGGCTTTAGATACAGGAATTACACAACTGAGAAGTAAAGCAAGAAAAATAAGAAAAATGATATTACTTGATCTTATAATCAAGCTTGAGATTTAAGTAAGAAAAATCAAGAAAAGAGGGGCTATGTGACACCAAAAACTCTGGAACAAGAGAAATAAGGTGTGACTAAATTTCTTTGCCAACTTCAATTACTCTGATAGGCAAAGAGTCATCTATATATCTTCATATATATATATGATCTAATCTAATTTAATATACTGATATTTTTATATTGGTCAAATAAGGGATCTTGGGAAAAGTGTGAAAAGGGAAGTGATCCATTGAAGCATATATCTATATATGTAGAAAAAAAAAACTCAACAGAAAATTCATTAAAAATAAATGAATAAGTAGAGGGTCACTTCAGTTGGTATCAGAGCTATGTTATTAAACATAGCAGAAATAAAAATCAGATTCTCTTATTAAAATAAAATCTTATGAGACTAAATACATAACACTATTTTCAGTATAAATGAGATTACTGAAATAATTAACTTACAAATTAATCTAACTAGCTATGTAAAAATTATATAGCAAATCATGGTAGGAAGACCACCAAGTCATGGAGCAGGACCCTCCAATACCACACCAATGGTTAATTTGCAAGATTTGGTGAGGGCCTTTAGAGAAGGAGCAGTGCACAGGGAAGAGAATCCTCATGAGGAATTATCTAAGCTATTGAAGACATTCTCAAACCTAGGAGGCAAGGACTTTGAAGGCACTGAAGGGGTTATGGGTGTGCAGACATGGTTGAGAACTTTAGAAAGAATATTTGCAGATATGCAAATTAATGATCAAAGGAAAAGGCAGATAGCTTCAAGAAGGCTCAAAGGAGCAGCACTAGATTGGTGGGAAGTAATTATCACAGGAAGGCCAGAAGATGAAATAACATGGAATCAATTCAAGGAGATGCTTGAGGCAAGGTTTGTTCCAGCAACAGCTAAGGCAACATTGCTTGAGGAATTTATAAGGTTGAGGCAAGGACCAATGAGTGTGACTGAATACACTCAAAAATTTGAGAGTTTGTCCAAGTATGGAACTATGCTCATAGGGAATGAAGAATCAAAGAATTCAAGGTTCATTCAGGGACTCAATGCTGGTTTGAGTAGAGCAATGCTACCATATAAAGACAGAACATTTGATCAAGTCATAGATCTCACTCTTTCTTTTGAACAACATGACAATGCAAGGGAAAAGTTCAGAAACATGAGAACTAACAATCAAAAGAAAGGGAAGAATAGAGCACATCCTTATGACAAGAAGAATGTAGACAAGAAAGTTGAAGGAGCAGCCACTGGGGAGGTTAAGAAGAAGGTTACCTGCTACAATTGTGGCAAGGAAGGACACATGAGCAATAGGTGTCAAGCAGCTAAGAAAGCACCATTCAGCTGCTACAACTGTGGGAAAGAAGGTCACATTAAGAGGAACTGCCCAGAATTCAAGAAAGGGGCAAGGGTAGGAGCACTGGAAGCCAAGGCTAAGGCAAATGCAGTAGGAAGCTTTGGACAATTGGAAGGTATACTTCTAATTAAAAATTACCCAATCACAGTTATATATGACACTGGAGCTACACATTCTCTGATATCACAAGACATAGTGGATAAATTAGCTCTTACATACAATACAGTTGAAAAACCCTTGTTTATTCAAAGCCCACTAGGTAGTTCTTGTCTGCTTGGATTAAAATGTTTGGGGGTAGAATTAAACATAGGAGGAAATATGTTTAAATCTGACTTGTTTGTGTTAAAATATCCTGGAATAGGAATTATTCTAGGAGTAGATTGGTTGAATAAATTCAAAGCAATTTTGAATTTAGAAAATTTTACAATTTCTTTGAAAACAGAAAATGGTAAAAACATCATAGTCATGAGTGAAGTAGCCAAAACAAATTGTCTTAATCAAATATGGAGTATGACTGAAAAGGAAGTGACCTTAAAAGACCAAAAAGTAGTGAATGAATATCCAGATGTTTTTGGGGAAGTTGTGGGAATTCCAAAAAATAGACCAGTGGAATTTCAGATAAGGCTGATCCCAGGATCAAGTCCTATCATCAAAAAGCCTACTAGAATGGGTCCAAAGGAATTAGTAGAATTAAAGAAACAGTTGGAGGAATTAGAGAAAAAAGGCTTCATAAGGCCTAGTAGTTCAAACTGGGGTTCTCCAGTTGTATTTGTGAAAAAGCATGATGGTACACTAAGAATGTGTATTGATTATAGAGAACTAAATAAAGTCACCATCAAGAACAAATACCCACTCCCCAGAATTGATGATCTATTCGATCAATTGAATGGAGCAAGGATTTTCTCAAGACTGGATTTAGCCTCTGGATTTCACCAAATGAAGGTTGAAGAGGAGAGCATTAAATACACTGCTTTTAATACAAGGTATGGCTTATATGAATTCTTGGTAATGCCTTTTGGATTGACAAATGCACCATCCTATTTTGTAGATTTAATGAATAGGACATTTAGAGACTTTCTAGACAAATTTGTGGTTGTTTTCATTGATGACATATTAGTGTTTTCAAAATCAGAAGAAGATCATGTAAAACATTTGCATCTGGTTTTGTCTAGACTGAGGACACATGATTTAAAGGCCAAATTCTCTAAATGTACATTTTGGCAAAATGAAGTAAAGTTTTTGGGGCATATTGTATCACAACAAGGAGTTAGTGTAGATCCAACTAAGGTGATAGCAGTGCAGTCATGGGATAGACCCAAATCAGTGACTGAGGTGAGATCATTTTTAGGAATGGCAGGCTACTATAGAAGGTTTATAAAAGACTTTGCAAGAATAGCCATTCCATTGACCAAGTTAACTAAAAAGGAGCAACCCTATGTGTGGACAGAGAGGTGTGAACAAGCTTTTTCATCACTAAAGAAAGCACTGGTGGAAGCTCCAGTTTTGCAAGTGCCAGAGGGTAATGAAGGGCTAGTGGTTTATACAGATGCTAGTGGATCTGGATTAGGGGCAGTGCTCATGCAACATGGTAAAGTCATAGCATATGCATCAAGGCAACTCAAGCCAAATGACACTAGGTATGCTACACATGATTTAGAACTAGCTGCTGTAGTATATGCATTGAAACTATGGAGACACTATTTATTAGGTGCTAAGTTTGAATTGTTTACAGATCATAAGTCACTTAAATATTTATTTTCTCAAAAAGACTTGAACATGAGGCAACATAGGTGGGTGGAATTTCTAGCTGCCTATGATCTTGATATATTATATACCCCTGGAAAATCTAACAAAGTGGCAGATGCATTGAGCAGGCATCAAGCAAAATTGGCAAACTTAATGATGACTGAATTCAAGGATTTGACAATCCTAAGTGAAGTAGAAGTAAAAGAAGGGATGGGGGTATCAGATAAAACACACAGTGATATGACTGAATATGGAAAACTAAGCCTCATTTCTTTAAGGTCAACTTTGGTTGATAAAATAGGAAAAATGCAGGATCAAGACACAGATTTAAAGGAGAAGAAAGATATGATGTCACAAGGCATGACAGTGGAAAATTATGAAGTAGATGAAAAAGGCTACTTAAGGAAAAAGGGGAGACTCTGCATACCAAATAGGGAGGAACTGAAGCAAGAAGTTATGGATGAACATCACAAAACAAAATATACAATACACCCAGGTGGTACAAAAATGTACCATGATCTCAAGAGAAATTACTGGTGGCCAGGGATGAAAGGAGCAGTGGCAAAATATGTGGCAAATTGTTTAACATGCCAACTAGTTAAAGCAGATTATCAAAGACCCTCAGGCTTACTGCAGCCTTTGGAAGTGCCTACCTGGAAGTGGGAAAGCATTTCAATGGATTTTGTGGATGGTTTGCCAAGAACAAGAAAAGGCAATGATAGTGTTTGGGTGGTGGTTGATAGGCTTACAAAGACAGCACACTTCATCCCTATAAGTTCCAGCAGAAATGCTCATAAGCTAGCTCAGTTGTTTGTAAAAGAGATAGTGAGATTACATGGTATTCCTAAGACCATCATTAGTGACAGAGACACCTTGTTTACCTCAAGATTTTGGAGTAGCTTTCAAGAAGCCATGGGAACAGAACTAAGTCTAAGCACAGCCTACCACCCACAAACTGATGGGCAAACTGAAATTGTTAATAAAGTTTTAGAAGACTTACTTAGAGCATGCATACTTGATTTTGGTGGCAACTGGGAAGATCACCTTTATTTAGCTGAGTTTGCTTATAATAACAGTTACCAGACCACCATAGGTATGGCTCCATTTGAGGCTTTGTATGGAAGGCCTTGCTTATCTCCTGCATGTTGGATGGAGGCAGGTGAAAGAGTATTGCTTGGACCAGAACATGTGAAGGAAACCTCTGCAAGAATTGAATTAGTGAGGCAAAGAATGAGAGTGGCACAAGAAAGACAGAAAGCATATGCAGACAAAAGAAGGAGGCCAGTAGAGTTTGAAGTGGGGGATTATGTATTTCTCAAAGTTTCACCCATGAGGAAAATACTAAGGTTTGGCAAAGCTGGAAAGCTATCACCAAGGTATATAGGCCCATACAAAATTATTCAAAGGATAGGAACTTTGACTTATAAATTAAAGTTGCCAGAGGAATTGAGCAACATACATGATGTATTTCATGTATCTCAATTGAGAAAATGGGTGCATAACAAGGAAACTATTCTTGAATCCCCTACACATGTTGAAATTCAAGAAAACCTAGTTTATAAGAAGGAACCAGTAGGCATAGTGGCTAGAGAGGAGAAGAAATTGAGAAACAAAATAATAAAGTTGGTTAAAATACAGTGGAGTCTAGATGGAAATGATTGCACTTGGGAGGCTGAAGATAGGATGAAGGATAAATATCCTAGTCTATTTTCTGCATAAAGGTATGCCTGAAACTATAATAAATGTAAGTACTATTTAAACATATATATATTTGATTAGTTCTGGATGCATAAGTTTTTAAATTGCTTAGATAAAGAGTAAAACTCTTGCACAGTGGAAAAGAGAGATATATTTATAATTGTGGGACACAATTCCTTTTAGGAGGAGAATATGTGGAGACCCAAAAATTTTGAGATAAAAATTAAATAATATATATATATATATGATAAATTGGTTAACAGAAAATAATTGAAGAATAAAATGATTTGAAAATGAATATCAAAAGGGAATAAAACATTTCAACAAATAATGAGAAGAAAAGAAAAAAATTAACTAAGGCATGAATGAGTTTTAAATACACATATCTTATGAATGATATAAATATATATGTCCAGAAAAGTATTTGGACAGTGGAATAATTCCTTTTAGCAACTGAAATGCATACCAACTAGTCTGGTAATATTTATAGGTATGAATGTATTTTAAAATAAATCAAGATAGATGACAAAAATTTGTTAGCCAAAAATAAAGCTTACAAAAGAAATGTAGGGCTGAGTCACATAAAAATGATGTGCAAGGAAATCATGCAAATAGCATGTGCACAGAAAAGTAATGAGGTAACTGTTTTACTGAAAATAGAAACCAAGAGAAAATGGCACTTTTAGCCATAAAAATGCATACATTAATCCCTGAGTAAGGTAGGGATAGAATGGGTTTTTCCCTCCATTTAAACCCTAACAGAATGATTTAAATCAAGGGAGGAGCAATAGTTGTCCAAGGAGAGAAAACAAAAATTAAAATAAAATAACTCACATTACCTTCAGACCTGAGCATTCCCGGAGAGAAGCAAAGGAAGGTGAGTGGTAATCACTTTGGGATTTATGGCACTAAGACCCATATTAAGGGCAGCCAAGTTATTTTCATATATAAAATTTTATTATGATTTTTAGTTTGATTTTATTCTCTGAATAAATGCATGCTAATTATGGGTGATGTTTTGATTGAACTTTTGGTTGGAGTTTTGATCTGTCTTTGTTTGTTAAGATGGTTTCAGTCTTTTGTTTTAAAATATAAGTAATCAAACATGCACTTAGATAATAGAAGTAGATTTAATAACCCAGTTTTATATGAGAAATAAATTGAATATTATACTGAGAAATGGGATATCAAAGGAAAAATAGCAGGCAGCATGAATAATGAGATTTATGCTTATGCCTAGTCTATATTAAAATGACATGAACAATGCAGTATCATGTATAGGTGATGAGTTGTTCCTACTATAAGTTAATATGTTTTATGGGTTTATCTTAAAGGAAAATCATGTCCTATGTTCTCAATAAAAATAAATAGATAGGATATGGTTTCATCATATTTATGTGAGATATAGGAAAACTTCTATAGATTTATATATATATATATACAAATTTCAGAAACATGATTTGAATAAATTAACCTTGGGATGGGATTTGGTATTTGTGCATGAAAGCTTGTTATGTCTAATTAAAACCCCAGATGGAGTTTCTTAAACTATTGATTCTTGAGAGAAAAGGAAAAGAATGCAAAGCATTTCAAGTGATAATAAAATCCCCAGAAGATAAATAAGTATGGTCTCTAAATTATAAAAATAATTTAGGAATGGTGCCTTGATCTGCTCATCATCAGGAGGATGATGGGTATGTGCATGACTTGCTAAAGTCCTGTAGGCCTCTGTGAAAAGGGATAACAGAAATGAGCCCCTCTTCAATGCACACATAGTGTTCAATGGCAAGGAGTTAGACCAAATACAAAATATAAAGAGAAATGAAATGAGATTGATCAGTCAGGCTATGGAATTGGAAATAATTTCATAGTAGTATGTATATGAAAATCTGGATGGAATGAATGCATGGTTGTTTGAGTGTATGATTGATAGACAAGTTCACCAATACTCAGATTTTAGGATGAATTGAGTTCTCATTAAATTGATATGTTTTCTATGTAGCATTAAGAATTTACAAAATGTTTAACATGTGATTTCACTCATACCAGAAATTTATTTCTGACCCTATTTGTTGCTTTGTAACATTTGGGGTGTCTCATTTTTGTTGAGGCAGCTCTAGATGTTGCTGCAGGAAAGGAAGCATAAGAATCTTGTTAGCATGGATACCTGAAGACCTACTTGCATTTAGAGTACTTAAGGAATTTGACAGAAATATTGTAATAATTAGGCTAAGCAAAACTTCATTATGTTTAAGTATTTTCTGGATTGATATGTGCTTATCTTTCTGAGTAAAGAATATGTAGAAACTTTTGTATTACAAATATGTGGTTATTGGTTTCTGTTTTAAATGACTGATCTGGATGATATCTGGTGAAGTATGATATAGAGGATCATGCCACATAACTTGATATGTGACCATGTTTCCCTTGGCAATGTCTGATTAGTTTTCAAAATGGCAAAGTAGAAATAATTATAGAAAGAGAGGAATATAGACATTCTGTAAATATTTTAAAGTCTGAGTTGAACCAAAAACTGAGTTAATCATAAATGCATGATCATGGCTTATAATTGATATAAGTATATGTCAAGCCTGAAAATGAAACCTCTAATTCTTAGTTAGGCATTTAAATTTACAGTAGAAGCTTGCATTGATTTGTGAAGTAGGTTCATATGCATTTTTATATTACCTATAGTTCTCACAGCACTATGTTCAACATATCTCACTATCTAGGTGCATGACTCAAGTCTGGATGCATTAGGTCATGATCAACTTGAGGCTGATTAAATAATTAGTAGCCCTGTTTGCAGTAGGCATGCCCATCATTTAACAACACCCTAGATATTACTATTTGGTAATAAAAGAACATTAGTTATCTACCAGATAAGTTCACCTGAGAATCTGTATTAATTTGGGTTGTAACTTAGCCAAAATCATTTTGTCTCCAAATATATGCTAAGTCTTAGTAAAGTATGTGTGATGCATTTGTTCTCTGCCTAAATGGATGTGTTTTCTCTGCTTGGTCTTCTACCCAATCTGTTCCTTGATCACTCACATGATTCTTGCATACTAACAAAATTGATATATGAGTATCCTTATCTAATACACAAATT
This sequence comes from Allium fistulosum, assembly GCA_030737815.1. NCBI lineage: Eukaryota > Viridiplantae > Streptophyta > Magnoliopsida > Asparagales > Amaryllidaceae > Allium > Allium fistulosum. Next base: position 876,852,255 of record CM060906.1, read on the forward strand.
TGTGTAATTAGGAATTATGAACCCCGGGTTAAACTAGAAGGAATGAGCTATTTTAAACACCCCCTTATTTTAGCATAGAACAATTAATAACAAATAAAAAAAATCCCAGAATCTAAATATATATGGCTTTAGATACAGGAATTACACAACTGAGAAGTAAAGCAAGAAAAATAAGAAAAATGATATTACTTGATCTTATAATCAAGCTTGAGATTTAAGTAAGAAAAATCAAGAAAAGAGGGGCTATGTGACACCAAAAACTCTGGAACAAGAGAAATAAGGTGTGACTAAATTTCTTTGCCAACTTCAATTACTCTGATAGGCAAAGAGTCATCTATATATCTTCATATATATATATGATCTAATCTAATTTAATATACTGATATTTTTATATTGGTCAAATAAGGGATCTTGGGAAAAGTGTGAAAAGGGAAGTGATCCATTGAAGCATATATCTATATATGTAGAAAAAAAAAACTCAACAGAAAATTCATTAAAAATAAATGAATAAGTAGAGGGTCACTTCATTAAGCCATGAGTATCGAGGCTTGTATGTGTTAAAAAAATTTATATATTTATTATTTTAATTATATAAGCATATGAACAAACAATCATTCTGGATGCGACGATATACCGATATACTAGAATCGTCACCTAACTAGCAAAATAATATATGGTATATAAATTATCTAAACCTTAATATATAGTTATAGATCATAAAATTACCTTGTCTACAAAGCCTATTAGTACACATTGAAATGAAGGGGCTGGGTCCATAAAGAATATTCTAATTCAGTAAGGTGCTAGCTCCTGAACTGATGACCAGCGACTATCGAACATCGATTTTTTTTATTTAATTTGTGCTTGGGAATGGAGGGTGTTAGAACCCTGATTCTATGATAGTTTTAATGATGAAAACTATATATATATATATATATATATATATATATATGTGCGTCCCTAATAGCATCTTTATACAGGACTTTGAAGGCATTAATTATTCGAAAAGACAAGAGGAAAAAGAAAGAGAAATAGTTATCTACAAATCAAAACTTATGTCATTTGTCTTTAAAAATAATTTGTAAAATCCCCTTAATTATTCACGTGCAAATACACATATCACTGGTACACAAGATTTTTAGAACAATGACCAAAAGTAATTGCAAATAAATTTTTACAAAGCTTTAAATAAAATACAAAAATGTGAAGGTGTAGTCGATTGAAAGTGATCATGTGTCGACTGAGTGTGCCGATTGGATTCACTTTATGTCGATTATACAAGTCGACTACTCAAGCCTTTTATCCTTCTGGTTTTTGGTCTTCTTCTCTGGAATGTTTTCTACAAATATCCCATCAACTTGTCATTATTCCCAATCGATTAGGTGAATAGTAACGACTATATGAACTGAATTTTTTGAAATAAAACTTTGAAGAGATATAACCCTTCAATGGTTCTTCTTATAAGAAGTGTGACTTTCTTGAATTAAAACAACTTTTCAGAATAACTATTGATTGTTATAAATAAGCCCAAGACAAGAAGTTTTGGTTTTTAACTTACTACCTATCTTTCTAAACTTCTTTATGACTATTGCTTTTAAGAAGCCTTTATTACTCATTCACTCAAAACACTTCTTGCACTACCCTGATCACATTGCTCGCATCATTGAATCATGAATGGATATTATATGAAGTTTGTAAAAGAAATCAAAATATATGTTGATAGAACACAACATTGCCAAATCAAAAAACTATTGTAATGCCTATTCCTCTGGGCTAAGTGAGGGTGATTGATTAGTGAAAATCCAAAGGGGAGCTTTGGGTCTGGACGTAGGATAGGAGGTCCAACCCAGTATAAAAATCTCGAAGTGATTGTTTTTACTTTGTTTTATCTTTATTTAACTTGGTTATATACACATTGACATTAGTAGGTCATATTATAGATCCTTTGCACTTTCATTTGGTATCGGAGCAGCAATTTTCATTGACCGTAACAAAGTTTTTTAAAAATATAATAATATGGCAAGCACATTTCTTGAGGGTCAATCAACTTCATGACCTACACTTTTTACTGGTTTAAACAATACATATTTGTCTACACGAATGAGAATTTTTATGGAAACTAGTGGTCCTGAGATTTGGCAAGCCACTTAAAATAATTACGAAGTACGTTTTATCGAAATGAGTACCTGTTCAGATGCTAAATAAACTATGGAAACCAATAATGCAAAAGCTATGAATGTTCTATTTTGTTCCCATGATAAAAATGAATTTTCCAGAGTCATGCTTTGCAAAACTGCCTATGACATTTGGCATACACTCCAAATTACACATAAAGGGACAAACAAAGTAAAACAAACTTAGATTTCTCCTTCTTAAAAACCAATTTCAATCATTTAAAATGAAAACTAATGAGTCTGTTGTTGATATGTATTCAATATTTCAAACCATACAACATGATCTCGTGGCATTAGGAGTATAACCTTTTGAGTTTGATCTTGTTATGTGTATTTTATATTCTTTAACGGTTGAGTGGGAAAGAAAATTTCTAGTAATAGAAGAAGCCAATGATCTGTCCCAACATAAAGTTAAATAATTGATTGGAAATTAATGTCATATGAAGCTAATATGCAGGCTAGGAAAGATCAAACTTTAGAGAAGTAGAGTATCTCATTTCAAGCAAACAATGAGGACTTCGAGTTAGATGAAGATGAGATTGTATTCATTGCCAAAAATAACAAGTTCAAAATTTTGATAAAATGACGAAGGCACAAAAATTTAGAAATTCAACCTCAATTAAATGCTTTTAATGTGACAAATTCGGTCATATGAAGAAGGATTGTCCGTAAATTAGAAAAGATAAGAAGAAAGACATAAGCAAAATTGAAGAGTTTAAAAAGAAAAGCATTTCAAGTCCCGTGGGATGACTCCTCTTCATCAGAAAGTGACGGCGATAGTGACAGAAAACAAACTAATGTTTGTTTCATAGCCACTGATGAGGTAAATCAGATCTTTCTTCTGTTGGTCTTCTTGAAATTAGCATAGAACTTGACGAAAAATTTAGAAATTTAAATAAATTGTATAATGAAAATATTGGCAAGTTAAATAGGGCCTAGTTAGAAATAGGAATGTTAAAGATGAGAAATGTATAATTTAGAAGAAGAGCTAGAAAATTTATAAAAATCTTGTGAAAATTTAATTCCTCAAAAAACGGCTTTAGTTGAAGAAATTAAGGCGTGTAAAATTGAGAATGTTAAAATTACAAAAGAAGTTTGTAACTCAAATCTAACCTAGATTCTACTGAAAATGAAGTGTTTGAGTTAGAGCAAAAGTTAGAAAAAATCGATAACAATGTTTCAAAATTTAATAAACGAAAACAATGTTTAGAAAATTTATTTAAAATTTCAAAACCGTCTAATAATAAGATTAAACTCGGCTTTAAAAAATCAGGGAAAATAAAAAATAGTACTAAAAATATAGTACCTTATTTAGGAAACCTAAAAATATTGGTAAAACAAATACCCCAAACTCTAAAAACATTAAGATTTGGGTTCCTAAAACTAATAATATTTTGATTAGACAAAATTGTATAGATAGTTTCCTTAAAAAAATATTATAGTAGTAACTACATTTTTAAAGGCCCCAAACCCTTTTGGGTATGGTTAACTTCGACCTAACCCTCAAGACCCTAACGTAGGAAGTGGGTACCAAAATCTAAAATTTATTTTTTGCAGGTACCCAAGAAAGACAAAACGATGAGATAGATTTCAAATAGCAAATGTTCCGTGCATATAATGGAGAACGAGCACGTATGGATAAAGGAACTACGGCAAATTCGGTATATCTAACTCGTTTTTTATATAAATAGTTTGGTCTTAGTATTTTTAATTTTAGAGTATCATGAAGTAATATTGTTTTGAGAAATAATTATATATTTTTGTCGGATATTGATTTCAAAAGAGCTAGAAATACATAGATACACACACAACACACACACACACACACACACATATATATATATATATCATTTTCCTTTATGCTAAATGATTCTAAAAAATTATTTTGATGAAAATAAAATTATTTTTTGAAAGTAACAAATACTTTTTAAACATATAATTGTGCTAGATATTGTATAAATCATTTTTTAACATCAGCCAATATGATGTCCATTTTGTTAAAATATTTTCAAAATTGGCTAATAATTATAGATATTTTGAAAATGCTTAAAAGATAGAATTTATATTCAAAAAAAGAATCTTATATAAGATAGTGCTAAAATATATAACAACACACATTTTAAGCTATTCGTTCATTGTACCAAACATTTAAAAAAAATACTAACAAGGAATTACTAGGATTATTTAAGTCAATCATGAGTATATTCATTCTTGTGTTCATTCCTGTATGCATGCCTTTTGTTTTCATTCTACCTTTTCCTTTCTATTGATGACAAAGGGGGAGAAAGTATGGTGAAAGGGGGAGCATTCATTAAAGGGGAGTTTATACATATATTTCATACATATAGCTATCATCATCAAAAAGGATGAGAATGTTAGAACCGTGATTGTATGATAGTTTTAATAATGAAAACTATATATATATATATATATATGTAAATATAAATATCTCTTGTAGCCTATTTTATACAGGACTTTGGAGGCATCCATGATTTGGAAAGACAAAAAACAGAAGATAAAAGAAATAGTCATCTACAGATAAAAAGGTATGTCTTTTATCTTTGGAAATAATTTGAAAATCTCCTAGATGATTCATAGTCATATGTACATATCACTGGTACAAAAGATTTTCAAAACAAAGACCCAAAGTAATTACAATTAATTTTTTACAAAGCTCTAAATTAAAAACAAAAATATGAAGGAGTAGTCGATTAAAAGTGCTCATGTGTCAACTGAGTGTGTCGACTAAATTCACTTTATGTCGACTGAACAAGTCGACTACTCTAGCCTTTTGTCCTCCATTTTTGGTCTTTTTCTTTGGAATGTTTTCAAAAAATATGAAGTCGACTTGTCATTATTCCCAATCAACTGGGTGAACAGTAACGACTATATTAACTAAATTTTCTGAAATAAAACTTTGAAGAGAGCTAACTCTTCAATAGTTCTTCTTCTAAGCAGTGTGACTTTATGGAATCAAAACAACTTTTTAAAATAACTATTGATTACTATAAATAAGCCTAAGACAAGAAGTTTTGGTTTTTAACTTACCATCTATCATTCTAAACTTCTTTGTGACTATTGCTTTTAAAAAGCCTTTATTACTCATTCACTCAAAACACTCTTTGCACTTCCTTGATCACATTGCATGCATCATTGAACCATCAAGGGAGATTATAGGAAGTTTGTAACAGAAGTCAAAATACGTATTGGTAGAACACAACATTGTCAAATCAGCAAACACTTGTAACGCCTATTCCTTCGAGCTAATTGAGGATGATTGATTAGTCGAAATCCGAAGGGGAGCCTGGGAATATGATGTAGAACAGGAGGTCAAAACTAGTACAAAAATTTCAGTGTGATCAATTTTACTTTACTTTATCTTTATTTAACTTGGTTATAAACACATTTATATTAGTTAGCCATATTATACATCCTTTGCACTTTTAGAGGTTAGTATAAGGGTTATTTTCGGCCAGCAATAAGGTAGATGGAGGCTCCAAAAAGTATTAAACGAGTCTAGGTTGAGATGCTAGTATAGAGGAGATATTAGAGAGAGAAGTTAGGATTAAGATCCATATTTCTCTCTTACCCATTTTTTCCTTAATCAAATCAAAACCATAGCCCCTCTTGCCATAATATGGTCACCCCTACCTAGTCCGTTCATGGTCAATACACACATGCCCCTATATGGGCTTCAACCCCACTTAAAGCCCGAACAAACTATATTGTATTAAAATCTGATTTAAACGTGTATCGATTTATATATTTATAACTATTATAAATATATTTATTAATATCGTTCATCGAATTAGAATAATTTTTTTATAATTATATTTCATAAATATTAATTTATTTAATTAGTTTATAAAAATTACAAATTAATTAAATCATTTGGTCAAAGAGTATTCAGCGTTTCAGTTGTGTGACACTTTAGTTATAAATTTGGTCAGCGATTAATATCAAACTATTTGAATATTAACATTCACATATCACATAGTAGTTGGTGTGACTTCTGGTCAAATTTATCGCTTACTTGGTTTTGGAAAAATTTGATTTTACTTTGTTAAGCGTTACCCGATTGTGAATATTATTTACCTCAGTTCTCTTCGTCAAAATTATATCACTTTGGACTTATGGAATTTGGTAATGGTCAAAATTCCAATAACATTCATATTCAACTTTATAGTCTAAGCACAACGTCCTTGGTTCAACAATAACAATTATTATTAAGCAAAATGCTCTAGAGAGATTTTGACTTTGAGTTGACTTCAGTTGACCGTGATACTAATCTCATAAAACCGAGGAGACGAATCCACTTTTGAATAGTGTTTCACTTCCAACGCTTCCACTCGACCCAACTATAGTCGGTCGATGGATGTTGTTCCACAATTTAATTATAATCAAAGTGGAGCTTCCACATTAAAGATCAACATTATTCTCAAGTCAAGAGAACCGTGTAATTTTGTCACATCGATATTTTCTATTTGACCTTGGTTATGTTAACCAATAGAAAATTATCGAGTGAGTCATTCCATAATTATCCAATAACTATCAGTACATAACCTCTTGGTGCCTCCATCAGTTATGAGTAATACACTGCCCAACATTTGGAGAGCGCTATGTATTCTAGTATCAACGGATGCATCGATATCCAGTCTCGATACATCTTGACTAGGAATATTTAAAATGGTATGTTTATTTTATTCTAATAAATCACTTATGGTTACAACGCATTGTAACTACTATCTCAAAAATATAATTTATTTATATTAAATATACATTTATTCAAATTAATTATTCAATAAATATAACAAATTATATCAAGTATATAATATAAAGAAAACACCAATTACTTCGAACAAGATGGTTATCGAGTTAGATATATGTAATAAATTGCATAATTTTCCATATGGCATACTCCTAACTCTATCACTTTTGACAAAGAACATATCAAATAGCATGCCGCCACAATACATTTGCATTAAAGGTGCTGTAAAGGCAAGGCATGTGCCTTGTACAGTTTCATTTTTGGCAGTCGTCTCAGCCGCACACAAGGTTTTAAATCTCGACAATCTCGGCCGAGATCTCCTCCAAGATCTCATTGTCAAAGTCGAGCGATTCAAAACAAGAAATATTAGATACTTCTCCTATAATTAAATCTCGATCGAGATATTGAAATCTCAATCGAGATCTCCATCGAGATTTGTTTATGAGATCTTGATCGAAATAACGTGTTTTTTGTAATTCAGTTTTTCTAAATTGGCTACGCCCAGTACATATGCCTTATTGGATAGACTCAAAATAATGCTTTATTTCAATAAACAAGCTGGACATTTTATTTCATTTCCAAACATTCATCTTTTTTACTCTCAAGTCACAAATACATGTCTATGGTTTTTCCTTCTCATTGGAAATGTGGACTTTCTTCCTAAAACAATGTTCTTCATCTTCAAATCCGGTAAAATTTTATGTTTAGTTCTTTTCATTTTGCAAAATCATACCGAACCCTAATTCTTTGGTCCTATTTCATTCCCTAGTTTCTCTTCCATTCAAATTGCTATATTTTTATAATAATTTTAATTAATTAGTTACATCTGCTTTTGGAATCAATCCATTACTGTTAACTTTCAGTTTCATAGAAAATCCAAAATTTTGTACTTAACCCAAGTTTTTTGCGTTGGGCCTTGGTTTTTCTACTTAATTCTACCATGAACACATTTTACTTGAAATTTCAGCCTCTTGCTAACTCAAATCATTTTTGTTTCAGAGACATTGAAAGGCCTTGCTATTAGGCTGTTTTCCATTCTTGTCAACATAGTTTGTCAAACAATATATTTTATAATTATGGATATGTGTGTGTATGTGTATTCTTGTTTAAAAAAATGATATTAGTGATGTTATCTTGATAGTTTACTGATTATATATTCTCTTAAAAGAAATCGAGTAATGAATTCAGCACTTCAGCTTAATATATTCTTGTTTAAAAGAGTGTGCTTGTTTGCTTAATGAATTCAATCTAATATACTGAATGAGTGATTGAATGTTCCTAATTGTAAACTTATATAGCCTTTCTTAGAAGAACTGTTAATATATATGTTCCTAAAAGAAGTTAAATTCGTTCTAAGTTTTTTCTACATATTCTTTTTTGTTCATAATTTCCTTGCATGCTGATCTAAGAATGGTACTCGCTCTATTTGCTTTATAATAATGAAACCGAATTATTTTCTTTTAATTTTCAGAATGGATTTGTCGTTAGGTGCATCAAACGTTCCACCAATAATTGAAGCAACCAATAAAGTTAAAAGTGGCCCATCTGGGGCGCATGGAACGAAGGTCAATGGTGAAAAGCGTACTATATATCTCTTTTATAGTAAAGAGTTTAGTGGAGAGATTGCTCGATTGGAACAACATTTAGCCCGTGTACAATATGATTGTGGCCTTGTTTAAAATTTTTGGAGGAGATTAACTAAACCGTAAAAGACTCAATAACTATGATAAAAGTAAAAAAAGACACAAAAGTGACGACATGGGTGCTTTTTCAATCTATAAATGGGTAACAACAAGGGTGCTCTTGGTGAAAATCAAGTAAGTTAAATCATTTTTGTAATTAGTATTTTTAACTTTAGTTGCATACTTAATTTTAACCAATATTGAAAATATCAAATCATCCGAGAACGTTCTGAGCTGTACTTTAGGGTTCGAGATGTAATTCCAAAATGAACGCTTGATGTATATTTATCTCATACGAGATCTCAACTAATGCGAGATCGAGTCCCCAAATCTTCGAGATGAAACGTGATTGAAATCCGAGATTCAAAACTTGACCACACGTTCTTTTCATTTTCAACTGTCTCCCATCAGCCCGTTTGACCTGATCAATGGTCTGGTGCATTTTCCGCTTGATTCACAGTGCAATCTTAGCTATCTAGCATCGGTTTTAGTACTATAAATGCCCCATGCATTGCCACTTTAAAGGGGTTGAAATATAAGAATTATGAGTATTTTACACCATCCAGAGCACCTCGCCTAAGTTCCTAAGATTAGCTACTTAGTTAGTCTTAAGCGCTTCACCATCTTATTATTCTCTTGTATGCCCATATAATTGTAAGAGATAAAAACTATAAGGGAACTTCATAATAGACGTAGGCGAGCTTGCCGAACCACTCTATACTTGCTGTCATTTACTTTAGTTACTTATTTTCTTCCACATTTTTATTTTTAAGCCTAGTGATTAGCAAGTAACTTTTGCCTTTACAATGCATTAGTCTAATTCTAATGTTGACCAAAAATCCAGTTAATGGTACTCTATTAATATCTGTTTGTTGTTACGAACATTTGATGAAGTACATCATCCAAAAAACTTACATAAGTCATTGTTAAAAATTGACTATAATGCTTGATAGATTAATAAAAGGGACTTTTGTTGAATATCACTAAAATGTACCAAAATATGTAATATCCTCTTCTCGGTCACATCCCTAGTTTATAAAACTCACTTAAATCATGAAAATACCGCGAAAATCAACATATAATACTACCGATTTCTTTAATTCCTTTTTATCTTTAAATTTATTAAAAATAACCAAAAAAATAAAAAACAAATAAATCAATGACAAAATTTTAGTGCATCTTTCTTAAAACATTTGAATTTTTTTTGAAAATACTTGCATTTTTTCCTATAAATACATGTAATTTTTAATATAAAATTTTGCGTTAAAAATGAAAATTTAAAAAAAAATCGAAGTCTTTGTTGTTTTTTCCTATAATTAACCTTGGTTTTTTTTATAGAATTCAATTGTTAAAAGAAATGGATAATTAAATTTTATGGGTTCCACATAGCTCGCGCCAAAAAGTAGGGACTCGTAACTACTTGGAAAGTGGCCTTTTTTATCAATCAAGATGAAAGATTATTAAATGTGGGTATCGAATGATGAAATTGACAACAGAGAACTTTTCTATAGGACAATGAGTTGGTTCTATACAATGATGGTGGGTTCGACACCAATAATGAAGAAATTTTGGGTACTATCTAAAGCAACACACATAGAATCCCATACAAAATATATCCATATATATAAATAAGGTAATCCCAAACTGTCAAAACTAGTTTAATCTTATGCTAGCACACATGTACAAGGTCAGCGGGTCCTTCTACCTATAGAGTCTCAGCCTGACCTAAATATTATTGAAATAAACGGGCCAGACTATATCTAATTTAAAGGCGTGACAATAATATATCACAATAATGTACGACTGCACATAATTAGAGAGTCGTATAAAATACGCCAATCCAAATCAATCCAAATGATATATCACAAAATAATCATCATTTCATAAAACACTCAAGTCTGTCATAGACTATCATGTGCAAATATGGTGATTCACATATGTCCATTTCAAATCAATAGAACTAATATAAATCCATTATGGATATCACTAAATTAAAAGTATGGTCCCCTCCTGGACAAAACATAGAGGCACAATCCCCTCCTCGATGAAGTTTAAAGGTACGATCCTCTACTAGACAAATAACAGAAACATGATGTAGCTACTAGAAAGCTACTAATAATTGCATATCTCTTCTTAGGAAACACGAAATCAATATGTAACCACTAGTAAGCTACTAAATGCATAAGCATGAAATTACGATATAGCCATTAGTAAGCTACTAAATGCATATAGTGATAGCCAGTTATCCACAAAAGCCTATGACGACCACCAATTGATTTTCAAAAGAAGATAACATCCTAGAACCATCTAGTAAGTTACCAGGATCACGAACGGTCAACCGGATCGTCAAAATCAAACGATCATCATGATCATTAAAAAATCAGGAGTTATATTTTTCTTAGGGATCTATCAGCCCATATAGCAAAACACACCAACATAATACAACTCTAAAGTGTTGATCACTATCACTTTAGTAATTACTAGAATTTTAATAAATGTCCCATACCACCTAGTGATATTCAAGTATTTACTTAAAGCTAGTAATTCCACTCACTCAAATATTCTACACAAGTATTACAATTAAACAATGAATTGATACCGAATATCCCATAACACTCGGTGCTCCTAAATCATTTAATTAGGTTTCTCGTTCCATAGAAAAAAGAATTTATGGTAAAACAATATTTCAAAAGTCATTAGAAAGTATGAATATTTATTTATAAAATTTATTTTTCATTTTTAAGATATAAGTATGAAATTTCCAAAAGCTAAATCAATATTCCTTCCAATATACTTATTGTACAAGGCTTGAAAGCATATATACTTAAATATAATTTTAAACAATATTCCTTAGAAATATTCATAAATTTTCCACAAATCATTTTCAAACCTTGTAATCATTTTTCAAAAGTGTTTTATATTCAAAGGCTTTTGAACTCTTTCAAAATCATTTAAACAGATTTTATAACTAAAATCACTTAAAATTGAAATTATTGCTTTCATAGCAGCTTTTATAAAATAATACAATATTTTATCTTTTGCCTCTAAAACATTTCCAAAATTAAAATATACTTATAATAGTAAATTTAATAAGGTTTGGTGAATAAATATTACTCATCTTTAAAAGTTTTGAATAGAAATTTTGAAATAAGAAATAAGTTAAGAATATAATATAATTTAACTATATTCTATAAAATGAACTTCAATAAAGATCAAAATAGATAAAACCTCATTTTAAAAACCTTTTAAAGATACTTAGACAATTCAAACAATAAACCCATAATGAGTGCAACTTCTAAAGCCAACATTGCTCTATAAAATATCATTCCATGATATGAAATTATTTAGTGATCTGAGTTGCTTTCCAACAACTCCGATCACACAAATAATGTATGTACTTCTATGTAAGTTAATAAAATTCAATTTGCAATCAAATAGAGTTCCGTTTGCAAATTGGCCTCTTTCAGTCCACATAACAATCCATATATCACCAAATAGTCAATTTTCAACCCAATTATTTGATAAATAAGATCAATAATCACATGTGTCCATATTTCGTCCAATTAATTCACACACAACAAATATTCATTGAAATCTACAATTACGGAAGGAAATTCAAAGAAAAATTCATATTATAGAGATAGTAGTGTGAGTTGAACTAACTCGCTTTAACTATAAGCTTGTTGAATCTTCCATTTACAACCACCTGCATCCCAAAACAATTTTTTTCAAAGCCTTAGATTCAATTCAACACTAACCACCCAAGCATCACCTCCTTTGGCTGCACCCATCACCGAATCCAAAGTCGAGCTCTTGCAAAGATGTCAAACTCCACACGTCGTGCACTAGAATTCGCACGCATAGGCCTGCTCCCTACCACTGTAACAACCCACCCCGGAACCAGCCAAAATTTCGACCCAGAAAAGGCCCATCGAAACATAGATACATTCTAAGGCAAGCTGTTGGTAGTAAAAGGAAATAACATTGCAGAGGCATAACTAAACTTCCAGAACTCACAGCGGATGGAACAAATATAATAGTAAAGTGTACTTATTTATTTCAAAACCATAAAAATATCGTAACACAAATTCCCATAAAAATCGTAATATAATATCCATTACAACAATTGTCCAAATCCATGGGTACACATAAAAGCAAATGATAATGAATACAACCACTAGCCAAGCTTCTCCATCTCTAAGCATCGTCACCGCCATCACTCCATCCTTAACCTGTGTTGTAATGAGGAGGGAGTCAAAACAACAAGTATCTAGTAAATAAAAATCTCGAATCTTATCATTTCAGTACTTGGGCAGTATATTCCAAAATAAGAATATGTCTACGAACATAAAACCAATAAAGTCATTTAATGCATCTTTATAAGGAAAAGAGGTGGGTCCAACCACTTAATACCTTCCATTCCAGAAGTAGGTTTCTAGAATCCCATATCCAATCATACGTCATAAATAACTAATAATGTGGAGACGGTACCCAAGCCACTTAATACTTCTCGGTGGAAAATAGGCGGGCTCTGGTCATTTAAGACATTAATTAAGGAATACCCCATCATCTAAGACGTATTTCCAAAAGCGTGCTTCTTAATGATACTATCTACCTGACATCACATGGAATCTCATAAGCCACTAAATACTTCTAAGTAGAAAATATGCAGACTCTGGTCATTTAAGACCTTAATTAAGGCAAACCCTATCATTTAATACCTATTTCTAGAAGCGGACCCCTGTTGAGAAACCACCTAACGTAACTCCTTGGCCATTTAATACTTCATATGGAGAAAAGAGGTGGGTCCAACCACTTAATACCTCAAAATCCCGAAGCGGGCTCTTTGCCTTATAGCCCATACTCATAATGACATCTCATATTAGTCCGTTATTTGTAGGAACTGGTAACCAGATTAGCTGGGAAGATTTCCCCTACAGAATTTAGAACTAACATCATGTCATTACAAATATTTATCATAAGGATATCTCACACCAATAAAAGTGTACACAACTGCTGATAGCCTCAAATTGAAGGGCAGACTTCCGTCATGTAATTCCCTAGCATCCCTATGACTTAGCCACAAATCAGTTACTCTCCATACACACACACACATTCTCATCTCACCATTTCATAAATAAGGCCTTATGAGGAATCTTCTTTATTACGCCTTAAAATAATAATTAGGCTATATAAGAGTTTCCTCTTATTTTCGCCTCAAAATCAATTACCTTCCTAATAGGGAAATAAATATAAATGAATGTCTAATTAACTACGTTATATACGCAATAATTACACGGTAATAACATAAATAGAGATAAATAAATATCCATGCCTAGTAATTTCTTAAACGCATGGATTTTACTCTCTAAACTAGTGTTAAATGTCAATTCCCAAATCAATTATTATTATATGTCCTTTTTATTCAAATTCTCAAGATTTCATGGGATTCTAATGTCCAAAACAGGGAATAAATATTCATAACCAAAAATGCAATAATAGACTTGTAAATAAAATAGAAACTTAATTTATTACACCAATTGAATGGAATATCTTGAACAAGAAGAGTTGCAATCTAAACCCCATATTCTATTCAACTCCTCTTTTACAAAGAAATAGATAAGAATAAGTGGTGTAAACTATGAATAGAATTCGTAATTTAAACCCCTTATTTTATTGAAGGATCACAATTTGACCCAAAGAAGAAGGAGAAGTGTAATAGACTATAGAAATTATAAAAAATTGCATAAACGAAACAAATCCCATCAGATTAATGTAAATAATTGGGAATCTTAGCATAGAATTGACATATCGAAATAAAAAGGAATTTTGGAGGATTTTATCTATCATATTTTCAAAATCTCAAAATCCATAAGGCATACTCAAATCCAAAAAGAAATACACTAAACAATTGCTGAAAAGAAATACCAAGGTTATCACTTACAAATTAGCCTTAGCTTCACTCAGATGGATTTCGTAGCCATCCGATCTCTTCCAGAATTTGTCTCTTTTGATATACACACATAGTAGGAAAGAGGTATATATATTCATTAGATTCGGAATAATTGGAAAAGAATAGGATAAGAATAGATTGGAGGATGAAGAAACAAATAGGAAATAAGTTAAATTCCTACCTGAATTCTCTACGGAGTTTCTGAATCTTATTAGAGAGAGATAACAATGGCAGAATTTCGTCGTATTCCCCAAAATGATATGAATAAAAGTGGAGAGGATAGGGTTCTATTTATAGGAGTTGAACCACACCAGAACCATAGGCTGGAAGTAGATAGGAAATGGGTAATTTTAGAGTGCACAACTGAATAAAACATAGCTTCAAACCCTAGCTGCCACTGGCAACTTTTTTTGGCAAGTGGTCAATGCCTTTGGCTGACCGGTCGATCGGTTGACCTATATAGGTCGACCGCTTCTCTATTTCGGGGACCGATTATCTATTTCCATTGCATGATTATTTTATTCCTTAATTAACTTTTAAAAATTAACGTTAATAAACGTTTACTTAGACCCTAAGAAATTTTTTGAAATTTAAACCCTAAATTTTATTTCTCATTTGAATTTGAATTCAAACTCAATTAATTTAAATCTGAGAACTTCAAATGCTCATAACTTCTTTGCTTGAGCTCCATTTTCAGCATATTATATATGGAAACAGATCAGAATTTAACCACGAACACAACGGAATAACTTTCATAGTGAAATTCCAACTATAATAAAACTCTATATCCAACCCTTAAATTTACTTTGTTTATTTATGGTTCATTTTACGGGGTGTTATGTTTTTCTCCCCTTAAAAAGGATTTCGTCCCAAAATCTTCCAAGATACTAATAGCTAACTCGCAATAACATCCATGTTATATAACCAAGTTCTCTACACAACATCTACTCAACCAATAGTGGAATGTGATTATGTACTGTAGACATACTAAAATGAGCTCAATCCTAGCGTGAGTGTGTAATCGTGTCATGTAAGTATGTATGCAAATACCCTAAACATGCATAAAAATTCTTACATAAGTATAAAGTGATTGTGAAAAAGTGTAGCAATCATCTCCTACCATCTAATCTAGCAACCGCAATGCAACCAAAATCCTAATTTTGGAGAGAAAAATTACCAGTGAAAAGCTCTAGATGAGTGTTTTTCATCTTCTCTGCGGTCTCCCATGCGCTTTTCACCGGATTGTCCCTCCATTGTACTCTGACCAACTTATTTATTTTCATGCGAAGTCTCCTAATTCTGTGCTCCATAATGCATGCGGTGGCACGAGGCACTGTCGACTCCATCTCAAAATCCCCTAACTAATCACGCTCTATTCTGCTGACGACGTCATGAAGGTATTTCCTAATGTGAGAACGTGGAAAACATTGTGGACTCCTGCCAACTTGTTAGGAAGCTCACACGATTTGCCAATTTTCCAATTCTTTCCAGAATTCTGAATGGTCCAACAAATCTAGGTGCAAATTTTCTAAACTTGCCAAATCTAACAACTTTTCTAAGAGGGGAGATTTTAACAAATACCATATCTCCAACATCAAATTCAAGCTCTTTTCTTGTTTTATCCGCATAAGATTTCTAACGGTCTTGCGCTACCTTCATCCTTTGCCTGATCATCTCTACTTTTTCCATGGTATCACGGATCAAATCGGGTCCGAGCAATACTTTATCGGTGATTTCCCATCAACAACTAGGCAATTTGCATGACCTCCCATAAAGTGCTTCAAAAGGGGTCATACTAATCGTCGTTTGATAGCTATTATTATACACAAACTCAACCAAAGGTAGATGATGCTCCCAATGTCCTCCGAAATCCAAGGCACAAGCTCTCAATAGATCATCCAAAATCCTATTCACCCTCTCTGTGTGTCCATTAGTTTATGGGTGATATGTCGTGTTAATGTTCAAAGAAGTTCCCAAAGCTATTCGTAGGCTCCTCCATAATTTGCTATTGAACAAGGGGTCTCTATCACTAACTATGCTACCAGGAATTCAATGTAAACGAACACTTCCGTAATATAAATCTAGGCGAGAGACGCCCTAGTCCTATTTCTCCTAATCGGAACAAAATGAGGACTCTTGGTGAGTCTATCTACAACAACCCAAATAGTCTCATTGCCCTTCTGACTTTTAGGCAATCCTTCCACAAAATCCATCGAAATATTTCTCACTTCCAAGTCAGAATTTCCAAAGGTAATAATAATCCACTAGGCTTCCCTTGCTCAGCTTTTATCTTTTGACATGTCAAACACCTAGAAACATACACATCTACGCTCCTCTTCATTCCATTCTAAAAGAAAACTCTCTTCATGTCCTTGTATATCTTATATCCTTTGGGATGAATGGTCATCCTTGAGTGGTGACACTCCATAAGCACATCTCTCATCAAATCATCAATCATTGGGATGCAAAGACGTCCATCTCTTCTCAAACATCCCTTCTCATCAACTGAGTATCTCCTAGCATGGGGAAAATGCTCTCCTTTTCTTAATTTTTTCAAAATCTCTACTAACTTCTCATCTTTTACAAGCTTGTGCCCTATACTATCCATCAAGGCTGGTATAATCTACATAAATAATATAAAATCTTGGATGGGTTTTGTTGACAGTTGGAGGTTAAAATTTGAGAGAAACTCGAATTGTCTCCATTCATATATAGAACCTAGGGCAGTGTATCTCCGACTAAGGTCG
Source organism: Allium fistulosum (assembly GCA_030737815.1). Classification (NCBI taxonomy): domain Eukaryota; kingdom Viridiplantae; phylum Streptophyta; class Magnoliopsida; order Asparagales; family Amaryllidaceae; genus Allium; species Allium fistulosum. Next base: position 876,869,579 of record CM060906.1, read on the forward strand.
TCGACGACTACATTCCCTTTTCCAGGAGTATATTGAATACCAAAGTCAAAGGATGCTACATACTCGATCCACCTCTGCTGCCTAAGATTCAAATCTTTTTAGGAAAATACATATTTGATTGATTTATGATCAGTGAATAATTCAAACCTTTCCCCCAAAAGATAATGCTTCCACATCTTTAAGGTGAAAACAATGGCTGCCCATTCTAAATCATGCACTAGATACCTCTTCTTATAGTGCTTTAGTTATCTACTAGCATAGGCAACTACCTTCTCTTCTTGCATAAGTATTACCCCATAATCCTTTACCACATGCATCTGTGAAAATCATGAATGGCTTGGTTCCATCTAGAATAGTGAGCAGAGGTGCAGTAGTCAATGACTTCTTAAGCTTCTCAAATGCCTTGGTGCGTCTATCATCCCAAACAAAAACTAGATTCTTCTTAGTCAATTGGGTTAAAGGGACTGCTATTTGTGCAAATCTCTTAATGAATTTCCTATAGTAGCCTGCCAACACAAGAAAACTTCTAACCTCTGATGCATTACTAGGAGTTTTCCATTCTTGGACAGCTTCTATTTTAGCAGGGTCCACCACCAATCCTTGTTCCGAAATAATATACCCAAGGAACCTAACTTCACTTTTCCAAAAGTGGCATTTAGAAAACTTGGCTTTGAGTTGGTTTCTTCTCAAGGTCTCTAATATCTCCCTAAGGTGGTCCTCATGCTCCTTCTTGCCTTTGGAGAAAACCAAGATATCATCAACAAACACCATGACAAATTTATTAAGTTGCCCTCTAAATATTCTACTCATCAGATCCACAAAGTATGCTGGGGCATTCATCGGTCTAAAAGGCATTACTTCCTACTTATAGAGCCTATTTGGAGTATGGAATGCGGTCTTCGGCTTACTTTCCTATGAAATCCTCAACTGATGGAATCCCGTTGCTAAGTTTAATTGGGAAAAGGCTATAGCCCCTATAAATTGATCGAACAAGTCATCTATTCTAGGTAGAGGGTAACTATTCTTCCTTGTCAACTTGTTCAACTCCCTACAGTCGGTAAAGTCTCAAAGAACCGTTAGCCTTAGTAGAAAAAGCAATAGGGGCTCCCCACTTAGAGGTACTCCAACGGATGAATCCTTTCTTCAATAGCTTTGAGATTTGCTTATCCAATTCCCTTCTTTCTTTTGAGGACATATGTCTTAAAGGTAGAGCGACGGGTCTTACGTCCTTCTCTAAATCGATTCAGAACTCAATCTCCCTATGGGGTAGGAGACTCGAGACCTCCTTGAAGACATCAAGAAATTCACAAACTACGGGTACAGATAATGGCTCTTGAACAACAGATAGATTTAGTGAGTATAAATGACTTAACTCAACTTAAGTTTTAGGTGTACAATGAATTTCTAGGTTACGACCTCCAAGACTCCGTAACCGTACTACCCTCTTATCATAGTCGAGAATGGCTCCATAGTATGACAACCAATCCATACCCAAGATAAGCCCATACCCCTTGAAATTTAGAATGTACGTAGTATATATGAAATCAATGCCGCATATGTCTAACACTAGGTCTTTGCAAATAAGAGAAAGATAGGCCGAACCCCCGATGGGATTGGAAACCTCCATTGGGTTGTTGACCATCTGGGTTTGAAGATTTAAGGAATTTACTACATCCATAGCTATAAAAGAATGTGATGCCCCCGAATCAAATAGGATACGAGTAGTTACCCAAAAATAAAAGTTATACCTTCTAGAGCTGCTTTTCCTTGGTCTCTTAGTGGCTTGCTGGCAATAGGGACAGCTTCAACAACATAGGTCTGTCCGCTTGGTCGTTTCTTAGCCATCTTAGGACATTGATTCTTGTGATACTCTTCCTTATGGCAGTTAAAGCACCTTCCTTTAAAGGATTTCTTTATCATACTCGCCTACAATCTTTAGCTTCATGACCCTTTCTTTGGCATTCCTTACACACCTTTTACATCCTTCTTAAACTTCCCATTCGACTTCTTTATTGGCCATGTGCAGCATCATCATTTCTATCAACATCTCATACGTGGCCCCCATAGGTACTTGGGTCAACAATATTTCTCTTAGCGGGGTATTTAGCCATTCACGAACTTCATCGCCTTTTTTAAAGGTGTGTCTATCAGGCTCATCCCGAATTTAGCCAATTTAGTAAACTTAGCTATGTACACCTGTAGAATCTCCTTGTCTCAGTTGAATGAACGTTTCCAATTACAAGCTAACCTCTGCTCTAGACATGAATCTCATCTCAAATCAGTCCTTGAATTCATCCTAAGATAATATCCTTCCCGAATACTCATCAGTTACAAAGTTCCACCAATTCAAGGCTTCTTCCTTGAGGTGCCAACCTGCTATTCTTCTTCTTAGCTGATCATCCTAACCAACTTCTCTAAATATCTTCTCGCGGTCACTAATCCATGCTTTAGCTTTCGAATATCCTTTAGTTCCAGAGCATGTCTTCCCTCCCATATTGAGAAAGTTCTTACATAACTTAGGAAAGTCGACAGGACGGGGTGTTGCATCAGTGGTCGGGGCAGTGGGTGTTACCGGTGTAGCTGGAGGAATAGGAATCTGCTCGATAGTCCTAAGATATTATTTAAACCATTCAGGCATTCCACGAATGGATGGTCTTCCGTGGGTAGGTTTCCCTTGTTCGGAAGAAGATTGATTATCAGCCATATGAACTATCTATAGGTTAAACCTTTAGTGATGATTTCCTAAGATAGTATTTACATGCTACAAGAAAAGAAAAGTTTACTTAGGTACGTGTGTATGTTCAAGAAGGGAGGGTATATATATAGTAAGAATTCTTTGAAAATTCTTTTTGAAAAACCTTTTTCAAAATAACAAATGCATCTCTCGTATGTATGGCTTTTTTTTCGTTGATCATGTAACATAGGCTCTGATGTCAAATGTAACAACCCACCCCGGAACAAGCCTAAATTTCGACCCTGAAAAGGCCTATCGAAACTTAGATCCATTCTAAGGCAAGTTGCTGGTAGTAAAAAGAAATAACATTGCAGAGCCATAACTAAACTTTCAGAACTCACAGTGGATGGAACAAAATATAATAGTAAAGTGTATCCATTTATTTCAAAACCATAAAAATATCATAACACAAAATCCAATAAAAAACGTAACATGATATCTATTACAATAATTGCCTAAATCCATGGATACTTATATAAGCAAATAATAATAAATACTGCCACTAGCCAAGCTTCTCCATCTCTAAGCATCGTCACCGCCATCACTCCATCCTTAACCTATGTTGTAATGAGGAGGGAGTCAAAATAATAAGTTTCTGGTGAATAAAAACCTCAAGTCTTACCTTTTCAATATATGGGCAGTATATTTCAAAATAAGAATATGTCTATAAACATAAAACCATTGAAGTCATTTAATATGTCTTTATAAGGAAAGGAGGCAGTTCCAACCACTTAATACCTTTCATTCCATAAGTAATTTTCTAGAATCCCATATCCCAATCATACATCATAAATAGCTAATAATGTGAGAGACGGTAACCATGCCACTTAATACTTTCCAGTGGACAATAGGCAGACTCTGGTCATTTAAGACCTTAATTAAGGCAGACCCCATCATTTAAGACCTATTTCCAAAAGCTTGCTCCTCAATGGTACTCTCTAGCTAACATGACTATCTACCTGACATGATATGGAATCTCATAGGCCGCTTAATACTTCCAAGTGGAAAATAGGTGGACTCTGGTCATTTAAGACCTTAATTAAGACAGACCCCATCATATAGGACCTATTTCCAGAAGCGGACCCCTATACAGGTACCACCCAACGTCACCCCTTGGCCGTTTAATACTTCATCCGGGGAAAAGAGGCGAGTTCAACCAATTAATACCTCAAAACACTGAACCAAGCTCTTCGTCTTATGGCTCATACTCATAATGACGTCTCACATGAGTCCACTATTCGTAGGAACTGGTAGCCAGATTAGCTGGACAGGTTTCCCCTATAGAATTTGGAACTAACCTCGCGTCATTACAAATATTTATCATAAGGATATCTCACATCAATAAAAGTGTACACAACTGCTTGTAGCCTCAAAGTAAAGGGCAGACTTCCATCATGTAACTCTATTGACCTCGCATCCCTATGACTTAGCCATAAATAAATTACTCTCCATATATATATATATATATATATATATATCTGTGTGTGTGTGTGTGTGTACTCATCTCACCGTTTCATAAATAAGGCCTTGTAAGGAATCTTCTTTATTACGCCTTAAAATAATAATAGGCTATATATGAGTTTCCTCTTATTTTTGCCTCAAAATAATGATTACCTTTCTAATAGGGAATAAATGTAAATAAATGCATAATTAACTACGCCATGTACGCATAGTTATAAGTTAATTATGTAAATTGAGATAAATAAATATTCGCGTCTAATAAGTCCTTAAACGTACGGATTTTGCGCTCTAAATTGGCGTTAAATATCAATTCCCTAACCATTTAGTATTACAAGTCATTTTTCTTCAAATTCCCAAGATTTCATAGGATTCTAATGTCCAAAATAGGAAATAAATATTCATATTCAGAACTGCAATAACAAACTTGTAAATAAAATAGAAACTCAATTTATTACACTAATTCAATGAAATATCTTAAATAATATGAATTGCAATCTAAACCCCATATTCTATTCAACTCCCCTTTTACAAAAAAAATAGATAAGAATAAGTGGTGTGAACTACGAACAAAATTCGTAATCTAAACCCTTTATTTTATTAAAGAATCAAATTTGACCCAAAGAAGATGGAGAAGCGGAATAGACTATGAAATTATCAAAAATTGCATAAAAGAAACAAATATCGTCAAATTAATGTAAATAATTGGGAATCTCAGCATAGAATTGACATATCGAAATAAAAGCGAACTTTAGGGATTTTATCTATCATATTGTCAAAATCCCAAAATCCCTAAGGTATATCCAAATCTAAAAGAAATACACTAAACAATTGCTGAAAAGAAATACCAAGGTTTCCACTCATAGATTGGCTTAGCTTCAGCAATGACAGAATTTCATCGTATTCCCCAAAAAAATATGAATAAAAGTAAAAAGGATTGGGTTGTATTTGTAGGAGTTTAAATGCACCAGAACCGTAGGATGGAAGTAGGTAGGAAATGGGTAAATCTGGAGCGTACAACCGAATAAAACATAGCTTCTAACTCTAGCCACCACTGACAACTTTTGTTGCCAAGCAGTCAATCGCGTTTAGGCGACCGGTCGACCGCTACGGTCGACCTATATAGGTCGAACGCTCCTCTGTTTTGGGGAACGATTATTTATTTCTGATGCACGATTATTTTATTCCATGATTAACTTTTTAACGTTAAACGTTAATAAAACGTTTCCTTAGTCCCTAGGCTAATTTTTGGAATCTAAACCCAAAATTTGATTTCTCATTTGAATTTGAATTAAAAGTAAATTAACTTAAATCTGAAAACTTCAAATGCTCGTAACTTCTTTGCTTGAGCTCCATTTTCAGCATATTACATATGCAAACGGATCAGAATTTCGCCACGAACGCAATGGAATAACTTTCGTGGTCAAATTCCAACTTTAATAAAAAATTCCTTGTCTAATCCTTTTCATATTTAATTTAATTTACTTATTTATGGTTCATTTTACGGGGTGTTATAGGCACGACCACCACGACTTGCGTCGCCACCATCTAACAGCGCACACGTTAGACCGAACGCAAACACAGCCAAGCCCTACATCGTACTCTACCTTCCCAAGCTCTTATCGACGAATATCGAGCGTGCGATGGTTTCTTTTATTCCTTTCTGGCGACTTTGTATAAGGAAAGGGATAAGGGAAAAGAGGGTAAAGCGGGTTCGGGTTTAATTAATGGAACGGGTATGGGTTTAAGTGCTTTGGGCCTTGGAAAACATTTAGGTCCAAAAGTAAGAAAAAGAAAATGTTTTCTCTTTATACATGAAACCACAATCCTATTTTCAATCAATTAAAGTCATTAAAATACTTGTAAATTTTAGTTAAATCGCTACAAAAAAATATCCTCAATTTTTGCCTGAAATAATTTTTCGATGGTTAAAATACCTCCTTTTAGCCTTAAACAATTTTAAAATATTTATTTATTCCTTAAAATGATTCCAAAATTCCCAATTATCATTTATTTTTTCCAAAAAAAAATTTGTAGATGACTTTTGGACTTCAAAACACAATTCAAATTTCAAATATGAGTTTTAAATTAATTTTCGCATTTTATTATCAAAAAATCCAAAAATTCAATTTACTTAATTAAATTCAATAAAATATTCAACTAAATTTCTAAATTCATCTTAATATATTTGTTTTATTTTAGAATAGGGATGTTATAGATACCCTTCCTTAAAACAATTGTACCCTCAGAATTCCTTATAGGTAGACATCATACACAACTCAAACCATAAATTTCTTCACATTCCATGATCTACAATTAAGTTGAAACTCACTCAATCCTATATGTGGTCAACATTAGAACTAATCTCATTATATGTTAAATTTAAATAGACTTATTTGTTAACTTTCTATTTTTCGTATACGAATAATTTAGTGAAAATTTTCTACCTATCGGATTTTTTAGAAAATTTCGACAGAGTCTACTTTGTACGGAGAGCATTTCAAAAAATTACAACAAAAATCACAATAAATATACATTCTAATCAATTAGACATCTCGAACACGAGAAAACAATATAATAATTCATATTTATCGATATAGCGTAAATACGTACCCTTATTTTAGCATTTTAAAACAAGTTATCTTAGTATTTTGCAAACAAAAGCAAGCTAAAGCCACCACATAGTCACACTAGGCCTTTTAGAACACCTATACTTGTCTCAACTTCAAACATTAGTCGCGTATTAGAAATATAATAAGTATAAATGATTTTAATATATAGACAACATGCATTTTTAATTTAGGTGACTTGTCGATAAAGTTTTAAAAGCTAAAATCACAAATTTAGACGTGGGTTTCAAAATAAAAATTGTTACACTATGTATAAGCTTTGAAAAACAACATCTAGATCATCAAAATGTAGAGTACACAATGAGTTATGGAAATTTTTCCGTAGACAACAAACTTTGAAATTTTTAATTAAGCGCAGCCCCACTTAAGAAAACAACGTTTTTTGCCTAGAAAACGTCAAAATTTTATAAAACTCTTAGCATAAAAGTTGTTGCTTATGTTCTTATCTTTCTAGAAAGTGCAAGATTGTCGAAGTTGTATGAAGCTTTTGAATATTATGGTCAGACGATCACACTGTTATAACTCTGAAAATTCACCGGCCAGAACTTTTAATGTCTCTTTAAATATGTTTTAACACTAATAAACTTCTAAATTTTGAAAAGTAAAGAACACGCAAGTTATTCTATATCAAATTATCTCTCAAAATGAAAAAATATTCACCCGAATCGGACAATAGAATCAAAAGTTGTGTCCGCAATGTTAACATACATCAAAATGAGTTATTTTAAAATTTACTTGTGTTATTTACTTCATATACACCATTTTTTCCTATCAAATACTTGCTACTGTGATCTTTATAACTTATCTGCACTTAATTCTTCTTTATAATTTAATTGAACATTTGAACTGTGTTTTTGCTTTAAATTTTCTTAACAGCTCATATTGTCTTATTCTCAATACTAAATAACAGTAGAGAATTAACAAGATTCTCTAGTTACATTGCCAATATTTGAACCCAAGTAATATATAGCCAAGAAATACTGGTGCTTCATAAATTTGATACATAGCCTAAGGTCTATTGAGTTGAATGTTTTGTCACTCAGTTTTAATGTCCATTCTCGTTTTAATAAACAAATTTACATTTAAATACATGTTCAAGATTTTCCTTCTCCTTCGAATATCTCTAATGTGATCAGCATAAATGATTCAATGTTGTATAGCAAATATTCTTTCATATGACATATTGTGATGGTCATGCCACTAGTAACTAATCAGGTTATTAACTGTGTTATCCTTTTATAAGTTGATTATGCTTGTACACCTTACTCTTCTACAATGTAATTTTCTAATACTTCAAAATGAGTGTGGCAAATTCCATTTACAAGTGTAACAAGTCTTGGTCATTTAGAAGAATTTAACAGATGTAAATATTTAACAAAAAAATCACGACAAATTTGCGATGCCACCATCTGACACTGCACGCCCCTGACCGAACGTGAACATGGCTAAGCCCTGCATCGTACTTTGCGTTTTCAAGCTTTTTCCGATGAATATCGAGCGCATGTCGTTTTCTTTTTTCTTTTTCCTATTTTTTCTTTCCGCCGACTTTGAATGGGGAGAGTGATAAAGGAAAAGAGGGGAAAGCGATTTTGGGTTTAACTAAGGGAATAGGTATGGGTTTAAGAGTTTTGGGCCTTGGAAAACATTTACGCCCAAAAGAAATAAAAAGAAAACGTTTTCTCTTTGTATATGAAACCATAATCCTATTTTCAATCAATTAAAGTCGTTAAAATACTTGCAAATTTTATTCAAATCGGTACAATAAAAAAATATCCTCAATTTAATTCTACCTAAAATAATTTTTCAATGGTCAACATACTGCTTTTTAGCCTTAAAACAATTTTAAAATATTTATTCATTCCTCAAAATAATTCCAAAGTTCACAATTATCATTTATTTTTTCCAAAACAAAATTTTAGACGTCTTTTGGACTTTAAAACACAATTCAAATTTCAAATTTGAGTTTTAAATCAACTTTCTTATTTTATTGTCAAATAAATCCAAAAATTCAATTTATTGAATAAATTTAATAAAATATTCAATTAAATTTCTAAATCCATCTTAATATATTTATTTTATTTTAACTATGAATAGGGATGTTACATTGGATATATGTGATGTCTTACTTTTATGTTTCATGATATTCGTATATCATAGATGCTATTTGGCCAAGCATATTGGCTTATAAGTATTTGGATTGTTTTGCTATTTAGCTAGGCATGCTTGCTTTTACCTTGTTGGACGAGCCCGATTGTCCCGCTCTCTTATTCTTATCATATTATATACATATTTAGTATGGTTGTATGATTCTTGGATTATATATCATTTTCCTAAAAAATACTAGGTTTTATTGAGTAATTTACATAATTAGACATAAGGGTGTTTTAATTTATCATGTTTGAAAATAAGAGGTGGATCCTTAATTGAAATAAACAACGAGATAAGAAATAGATATGGAACCAAAGTTCTACATAGTTGACTAATATTCATTAAGAACTCCTTCATTCTAATAATGTCCAATTCTACATAATTGACTAATATTCATTAAGAACTCCTTCATTTTAATAATGTCCATGTATTAACGAGTTTTCACATGTATAAAGGGTGTGTTTGTGGACAATGTAGGGTTAGAGTTAGATGCTGGTTAGAGGTAGAGGTTGATCATGTTTTTGTAAAAGAGTTTCACTAAGATTTGTTAAAGGTTGAGAAACAAGTACAAATTGTTGTGTATTTTATGAGTAGTTTGTTATTAACAATTAATTTTGTCTTGAAATAATTAAAAATCCATGGGTAACCTATATGATTAACTATATATCCTTGCGAAAAGCGTGACGTATATATTTTTGCTTCAGTATATACTACTTCAATTACAAGTGAAGCTTGATTCTTTGTATTGAAAAAAGAAATTAAATTAATACGTGGCGAGCGTGTTCTAGTGAAATACAAAAATCCAAATCAATCCAAAAGGATATATCATAAAATAATCACCATTTCATCAAGCACTCAAGTCTATCATGGACTATCATGCATAAATATGGTGACTCATATATTTCCATTTCAAATCAATGGAACTAAAATAAATCCATATAAGGATAGTCCCCTCCTAGACAAAAATAGAGGTACGGTCCTCTCCTGGACAAATCAAAGAAACAAGATGTAGCTACTAAAAGCTACTAATAATTGCATATCTCTTCTTAGGCAACACGAAATCACGATGTAACCACTAGTAAGCTACTAAATGCATTAGCACGGAATTAGGATGTAGCCACTATTAAGCTACTAAATACATATGGTGATAGCTAGTCACCCACAAAAGCCTATGGCGACCATCAATTGATCTTTGGAAGAAGATAGCATCCTGGAACCGTCTAGTAAGTTACTAGGATCACGAATGATCAACCGGATAGTTAAAATCAAACGATCGTCATGATCATTAAAGAATCAGGAGTTATATTTTTCTTAAGGATCTATCAACCCATATAGCCAAACACCGTAAGATAACACAACTATAAATTGTTAATCATTGTTACTTTAGTAATTACTAGAATTTCACTAAATATCTCATACCACCTAGTGATATTCAAGTATTTACTTAAAGCTAGTAAAGTTCACTCACTCAAATATTCTACACAACAAGTATTACAATTAACCAATGAAGCGATACCGAATGTCCTATACCACTCGGTGCTACTAAATCAGTTAGTTATGTTTCTCACTCCATAGAAAGAAGAATTTGTTGTAAAGCAATATTTCAAAATTCATTAGAAAATATGCATATTTATTTATAAAACATTTATTTTATTTTTACAATATAAGCGTGAAATTTCCATAGGCAAAATAAATATTCCTTCCAATATACTTCTTGTACAAGACTTGAAAGCACATATATTTAAATATAATTTTAAACAATATTGCTTAGAAATATTAATAAACAAACCTTGTAATTAGTTTTCGAAATATTTCTATATTCAAAGGCTTTTGAACTCTATTAAAATCATTTAAACAGTTTTTATAACTAAAATCACTTGAAATTTAAAGTATTGCTTTCATAACAGCTTTTATAAAATAATACTATATTTTATATTTTGCCTCTAAAACATTTTCAAAATTAAAATATACTTATAATAGTAAATCTAAAAAAGTTTTGTGAAAAAATATTACTCATGTTTAAAACCTTTGAATAGAAATTTTGAAATAAGAAATAAGTTAAGAATATAATATAATTTGACTATATTCTATAAAATAAATTCTAATAAGGACCAAAATAGATAAAACATCATTTTGAAAATCTTTTAAAAACGTTTAAAAAATTCAAACAATATGCAACTTCTAGAGCCAACATCGCTCTATAAAATATTATTCAATAATATGAAATTATTTAATGATCCAAGTTGCTTTCTGATAACTCCAGTCACACAAACAATGTATGTACTTCTATATAAGTTAATAAATTTCAATTTGCAATCAAACAGAGTTCTGTTTGCAAATTGGCCTCTTTCAATCCACATAATAATTCAAATATCACCAAACAATCAATTTTCGATCCAATTATTTTATAAACAAGATAAATTATTGCTTGCATTTATATTTCATCCAATTAATCCACACACAACATATATTTATTGAAATCTATAATTATGGAAGGACATGCAAAGCGAAATTCATATATACTGTAACACCCCGATATTTTATAGGAAATATAATTAAAAAGAAATTAAAAGCGTATTTGGTACAGTGGTAAAGGCGCATGTTGACTTCCTTAGTGACCAAGGATCAAGTCCAACTGTCACCCAAAATCTGGAGCGATGTCTTTTTTAGCTGGTTTGTTTTCAGTGATTTTCCTACGTATTTCAGCATTGTTTTCGACATGTGGCGGCTTCCCATTTGCTCCAGTGACGTAATAGAATGAGATGGCTAAATTTTATTGGTTGAGTGATGTGTATGGGCTAAATTGATAACCATTAAGTGTATAAAAGAACTAGATTTAATCTAAAATAATCTAATGGATTATATTCACTCAAACAATCTATAAATAAACCATCCAACCTAAACCTGATCTCTTATTCAGCCGTCGCCATAATTCTACAGTAAAATTAGTGTGTATTATTCTTCCTCCTTTTCTCTACTAAATAAACAAATCTCTACCAAATTAAATTATCTATATATATTCAAGAAATTTGGGGAATTTAGAAGAATTAAAGGGAGAAAGATTAAAGCAAAGCTGTTTTCAAATTTATGCAAGCTCAAGTGCCAGGTGAGTGAGAATTAATATGAAATAGAAAAATAAAGTAGTTCAATTTCAGTTCTTTTCTGGCACGTTAATATGAATTAATTTCTGTTATTAATTGAGAATAGATGTAAATTATTACAACTTCTTCTTCTTCTACTTCTCAAATCTAATTCATGCATGGTTTAAAATATGGGACATTTAAATTGTCTAGTCACGTTTTATGGCATAAATAAGATTGAAATGTATGTAAATTATTGTATCTTCTTCATCTTCCACTTCTCAATTATAATTCATGTTTGGATTGAAATTTGGAACAAACAAATTGTTATTCACGTTTCATGGCGTAAATAAGATTGGTTTAATTAAATTGAATTAAAATTGTTATTCAATTCCTAATGATATAACAAGTTAGTTGTAAAAATTCAAAATATGTTACTTGAATAAAATTATGGTTTTGATTGATATAATTACATAATTTTGAATATGGTTTTGGAACAAAAATGGGAAGTCTAATTAGCATAATTGTTTGTTTCATATGTGGCATAAAAATGTAAAAGTGTGATTTTGTATAATTAAATGGTTTGTGGCTATTGGATAAAAATTTTGTACAGATTAAATCTCTAAATGGAGAACATAAATTAGGGTGGAAAAAATGTAAATTAAATGGACCCTAAAGGCTAGTGTAAATCTGTAACAAAATGGCATAAAAATTATAGACAAACCATACAGATTAAATGGATGTGAAATTGAAATATCATTTATGTAAGAAAAAGGGAAATTGTGAAATAACTGAATTGGATGTAAAAATGGCCTAAAGCAGATTAATGGAAGTAAACAATATGTAAACTGTAATGGTAAAATTAATTAATCTAGAAGTGATTTGGTAGGCAGACCTTGTAAAGGTCTGGATAGATGTTTCATGCAGTTAAGATAAAAATATAGTTTTGGCTGTACGTACTAGGAGCGGGCAAGTAGGTTCGCCAGAATGTTTGTTACCTTTCATAGGTTGCTAGTAAGTTGGATAGATAGCATCCGCAATCATTGGCTTCTTCAGGAAGATTGACGCGGACGGAAACATACTAGTGTGCTCTGATGTAGGCTTCTTTAGGTAGACCGTTGGAGGATTTTGCGCAGCCGACCCAGCTGCTGGCGTTCTTTCGGAGGAACGACACTTTGGATAGGGGCAAGTCCACGTTGGTGACCGAGGAGACAGGAGGATAGGAGTCCAGTTTGGCGGAGCCTGAGCGCAACTTCGGGGTCCTGCGAGGTTGTTTGAGTCGGTGTCGTTCAGACGTAAGAGGCATTTAGTCACACTGCACAGGTGGAGAGCATGACTTTCATGCTGTAGTAGTGGATAGGTAAGGACAGCAGGTCCGACAGGCCGATTGACGTTTAGTATTACTACACGGTTGACTTCCCTAGAGTGACCACAGAATTTGGCTTCTTAGGAACTGTATCTAAGAAGGATTCACTGCATTATATTATTCACCCTCTGTGATATCCGGGGAAGACCTGGAATTAAACTGTTTTATTCTTTCTGCTTCATTTTATTTCTCATTCACCAGACTTTATGTCTGACCCATTCCTATTTTTCCTATTTTCCCCAAATCATAGGAGGGCGGGTCTAGGTTGCAGTTCTTTGCAGCTTGGAGGGTCATTGGAGCAGTTGTTATCTTCAGCTTTTGTTTAATGTACTTCGTTTCTCTTTTCCGTACTTTACTCTATATATGGAGACCTATATTGTGAACTTTGTTATGTTTTATGTTTTGGTGAAGACTACTTGGTACTTTTTTTTTCAGAAATAAATTTGGGATAATGTTGTTTTTAATGAAGCAGTTTTGCTATTAATTTATAATTAGTGAAAGTTTTCTTCCGATGTAATATTTTAATCATTTTATGTTGTTACCTTAGTCTCTGTGCTATGTTATGGATTTTTATTTCACCCGAACACCCGTGTTTCTAGTCATGTCCGATTTTTGGGGTGCCTAGAGGTACGGGGTGTCATAGTTGGTATCAGAGCTAAGGTTTCAGTAATCCTAAAAATATTTTAAAAATATAAAGGTTTTTGAATAATTTTCAAAGGATATTCCAAATAATACTTTTAAAAGTATATGTATATATTTTGGAAAAAAAAGAAATTTTAGAAATGGTTCCCTCATATCTCTTCCTCCCTTTCTGTTGAGCTATTTGTGGAGTACATAATCCCATCTTTTTAATATCCATAGATAGAAATGTATGAACTGCAAGATATCCTCGAAGTTCCAGGCCTTAATATGCCTTCTTGGTTCAGACGTTAGTTGCAGGCTACTACACAAGTAGAGCCACCAGTTAGGGATGCTGCTCCGGTGGAACGGGCTCCAACCCGTCCGCCAAGCATTCCCGATTTACCAAGTTATGCAAGGACTACACCAGCTTAGGAGGCAAGCTGTTTCTTGGCGCCGAGTCATATACTGAAGCGAGAGCTTGGATCTGTAGTTGTGAGCGGATATTTGGACTTATGGGATTGGAGGACTTGGCTCGGAGGCAGTTGGCTTCATGGCAGTTACAGAGAGAGGCTCTTTGTTGGTGGGAGATCGTGGAGGCTGAAACTGATAATTTGACTTGGGCGGATTTTCATACTAGGTTCGAGAGGAAATTCTTATCGCAGGCTGAAGCGGGAGTGCAGCTAGATAAATTTATACAGCTCAAGCAAGGGGATATGACAATTAAGGAATATGTTACTCAATTCAAAGGGCTTGCCATATTTTGACTAGACCTGATCAATAGTCCTCACAAGAAGTCACTGAAGTTCACTAAGGGTTTGAGTCAGCCACTGCTGAGTTTGGAGGTGAGCCACATTCCGATGGGAGCCACTTTTGAGGGATTGGTAGAGATGGCTTTACTTGCTGATACTGAGAAGAAAGGAGATGTGGCGTAGAAGAGTGATGGGAAGAAGCAGTGGAAAGGAAAGAGGAGAGGAGGAGGAGGGTCGGGTAGAAAAAGGAAAGTTCCAAGGAAGGACTGGAAGTGCAATACTTGTGGAAAACTAGGTCATCTTGCTAAGGATTGTAGAGGGGCAGGAGAGCGATTGAGACTAAGGTACTATATTTGCGATCAAGTGGGGCATATGAAAAAGGACTGTCCGTCGAAGCCCAATGACAGTTCACAGACATCTTCACAGCATGCTTAGGCTTATGATTTAGAGGCAACTCCTTCTTCTAATACTCGTCCGATTGTGGACAAGGGAAAGAAGGTGATAATCGAAGGTGTGTTATCTATCTCTGATTTTCTTGTTCGTACCCTATTTTATTCTGGAGCTTCACACTCTTTTATATCTAGTACTCTGGTTGAGGGTCTTGGTCTTGGTCTTGATGCTTGCTTAGTGACCGACCCGGTAGTAGTATCAAATCTCGTAGGAGGACCGGCCTATTTTTCTATGTTATGCCGGGATTTGAAATTGTTTATTTTAGGGGTTGAGTTTGATTGTAGTGCCTTTGTATTGGGCTTTTCCGGGTTCGGGTTGATTCTTGGTATTGATTGGCTATCCATGTATGGTGCTGTTCTTGATTGCGATAAGAGGGTAGTGAGGTTAGGCACTTGTAGTGGACGTACCTTGGAGGTATGTGATCCTAGAGGATCAGTCATGTTGAGCTACCTTTATTCTCTTGACTTATCGCCCAATTGTTTGAGTTCGGTACCCGTTGTTAGAGACTTTCCAAATGTGTTCAAGGAGGTTGCTGTTCTTCCACCTTGAAGAGAGATCGATTTCAAGATTTATCTTGTTGATGATGCCAAACCGGTTGCTTTACCGGTAAGGCATATGGCTCCTAAGGAACGTCGTGAGTTGAGCAAGCAGATTGGAGAGCTTTTGGAGAAGGGCTTCATTCGTAGGAACATTTCTGAGTGGGGCATACCAGTCGTCTTTGCCACTAAGGCGGATGGCTCTCTCAGTCTTTGCGTGGATTATAGGGAGCTTAATAAGCTGACAAAGAAGAATCGTTATCCTCTTTCCCATATAGACGATCTCTTCGACCAGCTAGTAGGAGCCAAGGTTTTTTCGCAGCTCGATTTGGCCACGGAATTTCATCAGTTGCGTATGGCGGAGGATAACATCGAGAAAACTGCGTTTAGGACTCCGGATGGGTTATTTGAGTGGTTAGTCATGCCATTTGGGCTAACCAATGCTCTGGCATATTTTGTGGACCTGATGAGTCGAGTATTTCGCGAACCGTTGAACAAGTTTGTGGTGGGGTTCGTTGATGACATTTTGGTTTATTCGCGAAGCAAGGGGGAGCATACTGTTCACTTGGAAGAAGTGCTTAGGACCCTGCGAGCACATAAGTTGAAGGCGAAGTTCTCCAAGTGCCACTTTTGGAGGGATGAGATTCGCTTTTTGGGACACATCGTTTCAGAGGATGGACTTGTAGTAGATCCGGTGAAAGTGGCAGCAGTACAGGATTGGCAGACCCCTAAGAATGTCATGGACATAAGGAGTTTCCTTGGTCTTGCGGGCTACTATAGGAAGTTCATTAAGGACTTTGCTAGTATATCAGCTCCACTTACCCGCCTTACCAAGAAGAACTCAACTTTTGTTTGGGATGACTTTGGTCGATTGAAGGAGGCTTTGACTATCGCGACCGTATTGGTATTACCGGATGGAACCAAGCCTTTCTCAGTTTATATGGATGCTTGTGGTATAGGGCTAGGGGTGGTGCTGATGCAAGAGGGTTGGGTAGTGTGCTATGCGAGTAGACAGTTGAAAACGCATGAGAAGAACTACCTGACGCATGATCTTGAGTTGGCAGCTATAGTTTTTGCTCTCAAGTCTTGGAGGCACTATCACTTATGAGAAAGATTTGAGCTTTTCACGAAATTTAAGTCTTTGAAGTATCTATTCTCTCAGAAAGACTTGAATTTGAGACAGCAAAGATGGATGGAGTTTTTAGCCTCTTATGACTTTGAGATTTCCTATACCCCTAGAAAGGGTAATGTAGTGGTAGATGCGTTGAGTAGACGCAAAGCAGTTTTAAGTCCTCTGTTTTTGGAATGGAAGCATTTAGAGTACATTGCTACCTTTGATTTTAGACCTCCATTGGATTTAGCTCCGGGATTGTTAGCATCCCTCAACGTCCAGCCTACATTGATGGAGCAGATTGGAGCAAGGCAAGGTGAGGACGAAGAGTTACATGGCATTTTAGATAAGCTTGGTAGAGGAGAGTCATCACCACATCTTAGGCGCTATACCATGGACACTAGGGGATGGCTTAGAAGGGATGGTAGACTTTGTGTTCCCCATAGTGAGGATTTAGTAGATGCGGTGTTGGCCGAGTCACACCATTCTAGGATGACAGTGCACCTCGGTGGTGATAAGATGTATCGGGATATGAAGAGGGTTTTTCTATTGGCCCAGAATGAAGAAGAGGGTGGTGGAGTATGTATCGAAGTGCATCACTTGCCAAAGAGTAAAGGCGGAACAGAAGAAGCCGGGAGGACTATTGCAGTTATTGGATATTCCTTTATGGAAATGGGAGAGCGTCTCTATGGACTTCGTGGATGGATTACCAAGGTCACGGGGAGGGAACACGAGCATTTGGGTCATTGTGGATAGACTGACAAAGATCGCTCATTTTATACCCATTAAGAGTAATAGGACGGTAGCTTCTTTGGCGACTTTTTATGTAAGGGAGATAGTTAGGCTTCATGGAGTTCCCGCCAGCATTGTGAGCGACAGAGATCCGTTATTCACCTACGAGTTTTGGAGGTTTCTTCTGCAAGCATTGGGAATGGAATTGAATCTGAGCACGGCATATCACCCTCGGACAAATGGACAGACTGAGAGGGTAAATAGGGTTTTGGAAGATTTGCTCAGATTGTGCATCATTGACTTCGGAGGCTCTTGGGAAGACTACCTACCTTTGGTGGAGTTCGGGTATAATAATAGTTATCAAGCAAGCATTGGGATGGCACCGTTTGAGGCCCTCTATGGTAGACCATGCAGATCACCAGCCTATTGGTGGGATACCACCGATAGGATTTTGCTTGGACCAGACTTGGTGAGGGAAACTTCCAAGAAGGTGGATTTGATTCGCAAGAGGTTGAAGACTGCATAAGATAGACAAAAGTCATATGCTGACAGAAGACGTTCAAATTTGGAGTTTAAGGTTGGAGATATGGTTTTTGTCAAGGTTTCTCCTCTGAAACGTTATGAGATTTGGCTCAGTGGGTAAGTTGGCACCGAGATTTGTAGGATCCTTCCCTATTACCGCACGGATTGGAAAAGTGGCATACAAAGTTGATCTTTCGGATAAGTTGGCAGGAGTTCACGATGTTTTTCATGTTTCGCATCTGAGAAAGTGTCTACATGATTCCACAGTAGTAGTAGAACCCGATCAGCTAAGGGAAGTGGAGGTAGAGTGCGAATCACTTGTGCGTCGTACACCCACCCGTTTATTAGAACACGACGTCAAGAGATTACACAACAAGGAAGTTCGTCTAGTGAATGTTCAGTGGGGAGATGACCCCAAGGAGTGCACATGGGAATCTGAGGAGAGAATTCGAACTTCTTATCCTTTTATATTTGAAGGTACACTTCAAATATCATATCTTTGATCTTTCCTTAGTTAGGGTCTTTCCGATAATCTTTAGGTGAAACCTATGGATGGCAGCTTGGTTGTAAACATGTCATTAGGGCATGTTATGTTTGATGGATGAAAATGATTATAAGTGGAAGCCAATGTTTGCAAATGGATGCATTGCATGCACTAGATAGATATTTATTAGGATAATCGGCCAACTAGATACACACACCTGCATATGCGTGCCTGTTATCTATTGCATTTGCACATGGTTGTGTGTGTGTGTATATATATATATATATCTGTGTGTGTGTGTGTGTATAAATGGATGTTGCATATGGATGGTGCATTTGGGTGAATGATTGAAACATACATATAGAATTATCAATTATACTAGGGTAATTGCATACATTTGGTTGCATGGCATAAGCATACTTGCATTACAGAAGGTCAACTGAATCAGTAGACCGACTACCTTTTTGCATTAGGTAAGTTCATATGCATTTCACTTTCCATAAATCATAAATTGTATTAGTTAAAAATAAGGACAGTGGTAGAAATGTACGATGGTTGAGTAGATGGATGTAGTTCTTGGATCCTGGTTGTTAATTACGTTCTTCCATCTTTGGAGATTTCAGGGATGAAATCCTTTAAGGGGGGAGAATGTAACACCCTGATATTTTATGGGAAATATAATTAAAAAGAAATTAAAAGTGGATTTGGTATAGTGGTAACGGCGCATGTTGATTTCCTCAATGACCAGGGATCAAGCCCCGTTGTCGCCCAAAATCTAGAGTGATGTTTTTTTAGTTGGTTCGTTTCCAGCGATTTTCCTACGTATTTCAGCGTTGGTTCTGACATGTGGCGGCTTCCCATTCGCTCCAGTGATGTAATAGGATGAGATGGCTAAATTTTATTGGTTGAGTGATGTGTATGGGCTAGAATAGATAACCATTAAGTGTATGAAAGAACCAGATTTAATCTAAAATAATCTAATGGATTATATTCACTCAAACAATCTATAAATTAACCATCCAACCTAAACCTGATCCCTTATTCAGCCGTCGTCATAATTTTACAGTAAAATTAGTGTGTATTATTCTTCCTCCTTTTCTCTACTAAATAAACAAATCTCTATCAAATTAAATTATCTATATATATTCAGGAAATTTGGGGAATTTAGAAGAATCAAAGGGAGAAAGATTAAAGCAAAGCTTTTTTCAAATTTATGCAAGCTCAAGTGTCAGGTAGTGGGAAATAATATGAAATAGAAAAATAAAGTAGTTCAATTTCAGTTCTTTTCTGGCATGTTAATATGAATTAATTTCTGTTATTAATTGAGAATAGATTTAAATTATTGCAACTTCTTCTTCTTCCACTTCTCAAATCTAATTCATGTTTGGTTTAAAAAATGGGACATATAAATTGTCTATTCACGTTTTATGATATAAATAAGATTGAAATTTATGTAAATTATTGTATCTTCTTCTTCTTCCACTTCTCAATTCTAATTCATGTTTGGGTTGAAATTTGGAATAAACAAATTGTTATTCACGTTTCATGGCGTAAATAAGATTGATTTAATTAAATTGAATTAGAATTGTCATTCAATTTCTAATCATAGAACATGTTAGTTGAATAAATTCAGAATATGTTACTTGAATAAAATTATGGTTTTGATTAATATAATTACATAATTTTGAATATGATTTTGGAACAAAATTGGAAAGTCTAATTGGCATAATTGTTTGTTTTATAGTGGCCTAAAAATGTAAAAGTGGAATTTTGTGTAATTAAATGGTTTGTGGCTATTGGATAAAATTTTTGTGGAGATTAAATCTTTAAAAGGAGAATGTAAATTAGGGTGGGAAAAAAATGTAAATTAAATGGACCCTAAAGACTAGTGTAAATCTGTAACAAAATGGCATAAAAATTACAAACAAACCATACGGATTGAACGGACGTGAAATTGAAATACCATTTATGTAAGAAAAAGGAAAATTGTGAAATAACCAAATCGGATGTAAAAATGGCCTAAAGCAGATTAATGAAAATAAACAGTATGTAAACTGTAACGGTAAAATTATTAATCTGGAAGCGATTTGGTAGGCAGACCTTGTAAAGGTCTGGATAGATGTTTCATGAAGTTAAGACCATAATATAGTTTTGGCTGTACATACTAGGAGCGGGCAAGTAGGATCGCAAGGATGTTTGTTACCTTTCATAGGTTGCTATACGTAAGATAGATAGCATCCGCAATCGTAGGCTTCTTCAGGTAGATCGACGCGGACGGAACATGACAAGTGTGCTCCGACGTAGGCTTCTTTAGGCAGACCGTTGGAGGATTTTGCGCAGCCGATCCAGCTACGGGCGCGCTTTCGGAGGACCAACACTTTGGATAGGGGCAAGTCCACCTTGGTGACCGAGGAGAGAGGAGGATAGGAGTCCAGTTTGGCCGAGCCTGAGCGCAACTTCGGGGACTTCCAAGGTTTTTTGAGTCGGCGTCGGTCAGACGTAAGAGGCATTTAGTCACACTACAGGTGAAGAGCATGACTTTCACGCTGTAGCACGTGGATAGGTAAGGACAGCAGGTCCGACAGGCCGATTGACGTTTAGTATTACTGCATGGTTGACTTTCCTAGAGTGACCATGGAATTTGACTTCTTAGGAACTATATCTAAGAAAGATTCACTGCATTATATTATTCACCATCTGCGATATCCGAGGAAGACCTGGAATTAAACTGTTTTATTCTTTCTGCTTCATTTTATTTCTCATTCACCAGACTTTATGTTTGACATATTCCAATTTTTCCTATTTTCCCCAAATCACAGGAGGGCAGGTTTAGGTTGCAGTTCTTTGTAGCTTGGAGGGTCATTGGAGCAGTTGTTATCGTCAGTTTTTGTGTCTTTTGTTTCATGTACTTTGTTTCTCTTTTCTGTACTTTACTCTATATATGGGGACTTATATTGTGAACTTTGTTATGTTTTATGTTTTGGTGGAGACTACTTGGTACTTTTAGTTTCAGAAATAAATTTGGGATAATGTTATTTTCAATGAAGCTGTTTTGCTATTAATTTATTGTTAGTGAAAGTTTTCTACGCAATAATATTTTAATCATTTTATGTTGTTGCCTTAGTCTTGTGCTATGTTATGGATTTTTATTTCACCCGACCACCCGTGCTTCTAGTCAAGTCCGATCTTCGGAGTGCCTAGAGGTGCGAGGTGTCACATATATAGATAGTAGTGTGAGTTAAAGTAACTCACTTTAACCATTCATTTGCTGAAACTTCCATTTACAGCCACCTGCACCCCAAAATAATTTTTTTCTAAGCCCTAGTTGCAATTCACCACCAACCACCCAAGCATCATTTCTTCTGGTTGCACCCTTCGCCGAGCCCGAAGTCAAGCTCTTGCAAAGAAGTCAACCTCCACACGTTGTGCATAAGAATTCGCACGCGAAGGCACAGCTCCCTACCATAGTCGCCACGACTTATGTCGCCACCATCTGACATTGCACCTGCCTGATCGAACGCGAACACAACCAAGTCCTGCATCGTACTCCCCTTTCCCTAGCTCTTGCTAATGAATATCGAGAGCATGTTCTTTTTTCTTTCTACCGACTTTGAATGGGGAAATGGATAAGGGAAAATAAGGGAAAGCGGGTTTGGGTTTAACCAAGGTAATGGGTATGGATTTAAGTGTTTTGGGCCTTGGAAAACATTTAAGCCCAAAAGTAGTAAAAAGAAAATGTTTTCTCTTTGTACATGAAAACACAATCCTATTTTCAATCAATTAAAGTCGTTAAAATA
Source organism: Allium fistulosum (assembly GCA_030737815.1). NCBI lineage: Eukaryota > Viridiplantae > Streptophyta > Magnoliopsida > Asparagales > Amaryllidaceae > Allium > Allium fistulosum. Next base: position 876,891,997 of record CM060906.1, read on the forward strand.
CTTGTAAATTTATTCAAATCACTACAAAAATATCCTCAATTTTATTTCTGCCTGAAATAATTTTTCGATGGTCAAAATACCGCTTTTTAGCCTTAAAACTATTTTAAAATATTTATTTATTTCCCAAAATTCACAATTATCATTTAGTTTTTTCAAAACAAATTTATAGACGACTTTTGGACTGCAAAACACAATTCAAATTTCAATATGAGTTTTAAATCAATTTTCTCATTTTATTGTCAGCTAAATCCAAAAATTCAATAAAATATTCAATTAAATTTCTAAATCTATTTTAATATATTTATTTTATTTTAACTATGAATCGAGATGTTACAGTAGACATATGTGATTTCTTGCTTTTATGTTTCATGTTATTCGTATATCATAGTGCTATTTAGCCAAGCATGTTGGCTTTTAAGTATTTGGAATGTTTTCCTATTTAGCCAGGCATGCTTGCTTTTACGTTATTGGACGAGCTCGATTGTCCCGTTTTCTTATCTTTATTATATTATATATATATATATATATATATATATATATATTTAGTACGACGGTATGATTCTTGGATCATACATCATTTCCCTTAAAAAACAAAAATTTATGAGTAATTTGCAGAATTGGATATAAAGATGTTTTAATTTATCATGTATGAAAATAAAAGGTGGATCCTTAATTGAAATAAACAATGAGGTAAGAAATAGAAAGGAACCAAAGTTGTACATGATTAACTAATATTCAGTAAGAACTCCTTGATTATAATAATATCCATATATTAACGAGTTTTCACATATATAAAGGGTGTGTTTGTGGACAATGTAAGGTTAGAGTAAGATGTTGGTTAGAGGTAGAGGTCGATCGTGTTTTTGTAGAATAATTTCACTGTAGATTTGTTAAAGTTTAAAGAACAAGTACAAATTGTTGTGTATTTTATGAGTAGTTAGATATTAATGAATAATTTTGTCTTAAAATAATTAAAACTCCATGGGCAACCTAGATGATTAACTATATATCCTTGCGAAAAGCTTTCAAAAAATATTTTTGCTTCAGTGTATATTACTTATATACACTTCAGTTACAAGTGAAGCTTGATTCATTGTATTGAACAAAAAAGTTAAATTAATATGCGGCGAGGGTGTTCTAGTAAAATATTGGGTTTTTACTTGTTTTAGGTGGGTATATTCAATGTTTGAGAATGAAAGCCGAATCCAGGAAAAGTGTAAAGTGGAATATAACATTTTAAACTGGAAAAGAGAAGTAATAATACATAGGGCTGTTATGGTAATGATTACCGTTACCATTTTGTAAATACCGTTACCGTACCGTTTTTACTGATAAACTAACAAAATTTACCGTTATCGTTACGATTGACTGGCATACCGATAAACTGGTAACCGTTACACTGGTAATGGTAAATTACCGTTTGTCTAGAAAAATAATAAGTTGCACTGAATGATGCTTCATTATATATCTAATTGGATCACTTAATAAAGGACATAGAAAAAAATGTATTTATCATTATTTGAGTTGAATTACTGAAATAAATTAAACTGCTTTCTTATTTCTAAATACCCGTAATACAACATCTTACATGAATATCAATGTATTATGAATGGACTGATAAATTACCGTTACCGTTAGTTTTGAAAAAATATTACCGATGTTTTACCGTAAAAAATGGTAAACTTACGGTTATCGTACCAATTATGCTGGTATACCGACTTTACTTTAAAATGTTAACCGATTGACTAGTAATAATATGGTAATGGTAAATTTACCGTTAATCTAACAGCCCCAGTAAGCCCTAGTAATACATGTCATTTATTACATCTGATTTACAAAGTATAAATAATAAGTTTACACCAGAAGTAGAATTGGCTTGACACAAATTACAAAGTGGAATGTGGTCACCCAAAGTTTTGGCATCTCATTACTTCTGACGTTTATCTGGTGCATAAAACTAACAGCTGAGGTTCCAATTTACCGTTGTCTAAAGTACGCAATTAAACGTTAAATATTCAAAGTAGAGGAGTAATTTTCATGCTTCAATTCAACTGCCAAGCTTGTTAAAAACCACCAATAAACATCCTCTTTTTCCTACGCATCAATTCAGCATTATTGAAAAGCACATTTATGTCTTCCAATATAGGAGTCAACTCTCTAAATATAAAACGCACATTGTGCAGATGGGGATTCGGGCAACAAAGACACGTGATGTAACATGAACGTTTTTTGTACAAACCGTGTTGCCTTTTCCATACGATTTCGTACTTTTCACAATCCACGCATTGTTTATTCAAAACGAGAAATGGGTCAAAGTTCAATTTTATTTTAAACTGAACGCCGAAGTTTGTATTCAACTTTACTTTTATATGAAACTAAAGGCTATGGACAGACCGTGTTGATTTTTTGTCAAATTGAAAAAGAATTTGTATTTACATTGTTAATTTAGCTAATAAGAGGCAACACTTTTTACGGCACAATCCATACAGTTCAAAATTTGTCGGCTGACCTCAGTTCTGTGTTCACTGGTCCTTTTATTAGAAATGCCTTGCTGATTTCCAATTTCCATAAATACTCTGTTTTTACCCTGTAATGTATAATCCCGATTTACCTAACAAAATATATTCTTTCAACGAATTATAGAGAAAGATCCAAAATCTACATTTTGTACGGCTAGGAAAATAATTACAGACTATCTTCCATTTACAGAATAACAAACATTCCCAAGTTATATCCTAATCTTTTGTCAATAAAAGAACCATCACTTAATAATACACAAAATAGACAAATATTTCAAGCCTCTCATCCTACGTCATCGGCTTATTGTTGTAGATCATATTTATGATTTTCATTTGTTCTCTAGACTAGAAGAGTGTAAAATTTTACCGAGCATTGGACAAAAGAAAACATGATAATTTAAAGCATTGAGTCCAACATCTAATCCTAATCTTGACTTAATTTTGTTAAGATTTTTAGTAAAAATATTAAATATAAATATTATTTCCTTCTTTGGTATATGATTACACAGTTAACGCCGATTAAAACCTCATTAATACCCCGTTAAAGCACTTAACATATTTCTACCGCTACATTTTTTCAGTGTAGCACTATTAAATAGTAAATTCATCTAAAGTCCATTTATTTTCCGCTATGCTCACTAAATCAAGTGTTTTAATACCCGTTTTAGCAACTTTAATATAAAAATGTTAATTTAACTGGTTCGCTTATAATTCAAATCGATAAATTTAAGACATATATCTAATTTCAAGTCTTAAGCGATCAACCTAAATTATAACTCTATTCTTTTCACCAAGTTTGAACTGTATGGATCATGATATTCTTCGATTTTGTGATATAAGAGTAAACATTGTTTCTTTTCTACACGAATGATGTGGGAACTATGTAGTTAAAGCGCTTAGCGATTCTACAAGGTGTAGGTGTAAAAAGTTATAGCGATGATAAAACGAGAATACGTCGAAGGTGCAAAGCTTCATTATGTATAAAACCAGATATTTAAAGTTAATTTATTTTCGTTCTCACACTATTTGTGTAGGAAAAAGAATATTTTTTAATTTTATATAACAAAACTAAGGAATATCATGAATTATGCAGACTAGATTTGGTGATTACAATAGACTTCTAACTTATATTGAACACTTATACGTTAAAATTAGGTCTTTAACGTAACTTTTTCGATTTAATTTAAAATAAAACCACTCAAATCAACCTTTGTATATTAATGTTGCTAAAACGAATGCAAAAAATTCTTGATTTAATGGGTGTAGCGGAAAATAGCGGGGCTTAAAGCGGATCTACTGTTAAATAGCGCTAAATTGAAAAGGCATAGCGGTTGGAGAGTGCTATGTACTTTAGCTGGGATTTTGCGGGGCTTTAACTACACAGTGTGAGAATGAGAATAAATCAACTTTGAAGATTTGATTTTATCCCCAATAAATTTTTTTACACCTCCGCTCTTTTCCTATATATTCCGGTATAACTTTCCGAACCGCTAAACACTTTAGCTGCACAGGTACACACACTTGTATCATATAAAGCTCAATCTCCCTTCCTTTTTGTCAAAAAAATCATATTGAAGTGAATATTTTAAAATATTTCTCGGACCATTATTGGAATTTACATTAGTATCTATGAATACTATAATACATACACATGTGATTACTAGAATTTACAATCAAGTATCATATATATCTATCATACATACGTACAGACATACATACATACGTACGTACATACATACATACATACATATCATCAGGAAAATTTCGGATTAACACCCAAATGCAACAGAATAATAAGACCGTGTTGATGATGATATAGAACAAACAGAAAACTAATATTTCAAAGTAAGCCATCAAATATCGCAGATCCATACACATAAAAGGAAATCACGCACGGATTTATAGTGGTTCCACTTTTGCGAGATAGTGGACATCCACTTGGAGAGAGGGGGTTTAATACTTTATGGGAAAAGAAAATTACAAGATTGATAATGGAAGTCAAGAAGAAGAATATGAAGAAATACAACTTGAGAGGATTATACAACTCTAAAGAATGGCTATCTTTATATAAAGATTATTATTTAGGGTTAGAGTAATTGATTTATGCATTGTCTCATCAATTCTCATATCATAGGGAAAATGTTTTCCTATTTGATTTTTCCAGTTTCCTCCAATATGCATGCGCTTGATAAATGTCTTGTTTAATCAGTTGATTAGGAAATTGACTGAGTACTTCCATCACTACAAGAAAACTGCGGTTTACCTACGCCAAATTGGCGTAGACGGGACGTAGGTAAATGTATTAACTACGTAACACCTACGCCAATTTTGACGTGGGTAAAACTTGCGTAGCTAATAAAATACCTACGCTTTACCTACGCCATCCGTTGGGTTGTTTCCTACGCCTTTCCTACGCCATAATTTTCTTACGCCTTCCCCACGCCATGTTGTACCTACGGTTTTGTTACGACATTTTTACGTGCTCACGTTTTTCCTACGTCATTTGTTTACCTACGTCTTCCCTACGCCAAGTTTTCCTACGCCATGCATACGACTTTTTGCTGCATTAATATTTCATTTACCTACGCCTTCCCTACACCTTCCCTACGTCTTTTCTGAAGCAATTTTGATATATTACTATTCTATTTCATTTCACCACATTAAATAGAAACTAAAATCAACTTATTTTATATATATACACATTCAACTTATTAAATAGAAACTGCAGTGTTTTCTAGTAGTGCATCTCCTAAAATAATTCTCATTTCTATGTAGATACATTTTTCTTCTTTATTGCAATAAAAGAGGTAATGTATTTGAGTCACACTTTCACGTGACTCAAAATATCTCCAAAATATACTTTTATATGGAAATATTATATCCTCAAAATCTTACAATCTCCACCATGATATTGTATTTCCATGCAAGCCTATCAGCTCCATCTACATCCTTCAGGAAACTCTCGGACAAGACACCATAGATACGTTCCAATGAGCTTCGGCATGGTCATCACCCATTGCGCTTTTTCAACGAACTCAGGCAAGGTCACCTCCTACCAACAAAGTGTGAAAGTACCATCTCCATGTAGGACTCATTAATCTTCATAATGAAAACAAATATCTACATCCATCAACTTACTCTTCCCATGTGCCACCATGTGTAACCTATCACCTCAACAAGTAGATCAAGTTCAACCAATGCTCAAATTTTGCAACAAGAACACTTGGTAAACATATATGCCATATTTTCCTCTATGCGGGACGAACTAGCTTCTCTTCATTCATCGAGATAAGAAAGGACTCTCCCACCTCTATATGCTCCGTTCTCGAGCCGAAAGCCATACTTTCAGCTAAGTGAACTATGGTTTGACTATCACAACTCACAACTACTCCATCATATACGAAGCCCAAATCACACATCAACCGCTTCAAGTTGATTGCCTTCTTAGCTGCTTCAACAGCAGCTATCTGCTCTGCCTCTATAGTAGACAAAGCAACTATCATTTGCAAACTCACTCTCTAACTAATAACTGTCCCTCCAAGAGTGAATACATAACTAGAGGTTGACTTCCTTTGATCTATATTTAAGGCACAGTAAGAATCACAAAATTCAACCATGCTAAAATCTTTATTTCTACCACCAAAAACAAGCTCATGGTTTGGAGTTCCTCTAAGATACCTGAAAATATACTTTATCGCCTCCCAATACGTTTTCCTAGATTTTTTATACATCTACTAACCAATCCAAGAATCTGTGAAATGTCAGGCCTAACGTAAACCATAAAATACATCAAGTTACCAACTGCACTCGCGTGTGACATGTTCTCCATGTTGGTCTTTTCCTTCTCTAAAGATATATATGCAAAGACATGCACATATTAGTTGTCTTTGCTCCATCCATGCTAAACCAAGCAAGCACCTTTCAAATCTATTCATTTTAAGCGAGCCTTAAAAGTCCAAGTTTTCTATCGCTTTGGATTTCCATCCCTAAAATCTTCCTTGCTTCCCATAGGTATTTCAACTCGAATTCCGCTTTTAACTTCAACTTCAATTAATTGATTTCAGCTTTATCCTTGGAAGCAATCAACATTTCCTCCATGTATAAGAAAAAATACACCTAATTATCATTCTTTAAATGTTTGGAATAAACATATGCATCTTTGATACTATGATCAAAATAAGTGAAAGCATAAATGAATAAAACCTCTTATACCACTGTCTAGGCGACTGCTTAAGTCCATAAAGAGACTCCTTCAACTTGAAAATCCAATCTTCTTTCCCATTCACTACAAGAAAATTAACTTTTGGTTGCATTAATTAGTGGAGTGTGACACCTAAGTGCAACTAAAAATACTTTACCCTATATTATTAACGCAACAAAAGTTGCCGCCCATCCCGCCTAACTAAAAAAATTTAAGGAAACTTTTCATTTTTATTGTCACGTTTCCCTTCATCTTCGTTACTTCGAAAATTTTATTCTTCCGTTTTCCTTTTCGCTCCAGCAAAATCCACCTCGCCCTCCAGCAGAATCCACCTCGCTTCATTATCATCGTCGCGGGAGCCCTCCTTCATTCTACTCCGCTCAACATCATCGCGTAGCCCTTCAGTCAACGTGTTCTCCACGCGGTACCTTTATCAGGTATATTTAGGTATGAATTTTATAAACCGATTTTGTGATTCTATATGGGTTTTATATGATTCTATATGCGTATTCTATTCGAATTTCTGCATAAATCCCAATTGGAATAGTTGATTTACGCCTAATTGGAATAAACCCTAACTGGAATAGTTGATTTTATATGGTTTGTACAAGACAAGAGATTTTATATGGTATGTCGACAACTAAAGAGAGTAGTAAGCTACTTATTCAAATTTGGGATTAGGACCTTTGGCTGTAGAATTTGCTTTATACAAACGGTAACATAAACAATAGGCATAAGTGCATGTGAGGTGATTGTTGAAGTGTATTCTGAGTTTAGGGGTTGTGCATATAGGTAGGACTTTTTTTCCTTTTCTTTGAGGGGTTTTTGAATGATTTGTTGGATGGAGCAAGGGAAAAATATGTTTCTTGTTTTATAAAAAGAAAAGATTATAATTTGTGCTCAAAAGCCTTTCTGAATTTACATTGTTAGAAGTATGTTTTTCTTATGTTCAATTATTCTTTTATTTCCAATGTTCAAGTCCATTGTGATAAATTTGATGTATTATGTTAATCTCTAATGGAACATGTGGTTTTGCTGTTACTTTAATGTTTAAGACAGAATCATTTCTAATGATAAATTTGCATCAAACTCTTTTGAAAATTCATGAAATTAATAGATTTTTCGTAAAGAAAGTTCAGTTTTTTCTAGTTAGAAGGTTGCTCCATAGAAATTTTAAATATATATATATATATATATATATTTCTTTATTAATTAATTATCCAACTTTTTTGTACTCTAATATTTATAGGCCACAATTGGTAGTTGTAGCAATCCAAATTTTATCTTAGCATGTGTTCTCCGTTTGCTTTGAATAAAATTCGTTGATGCATCAGTTCATACCTTATCTTAATTACATGAACTACCATTATACATTTTTGTTTTGTTTCTGAGCTGTTTCCTATTGCATTATTAAATAGGTTATTTTGATTTGTCGTTAACCCAAATTAAGTTGATTTAGTTGAGTTTCTTGAATTGCTGACTTAGTTAAGGATACTTTAACCGTTGTGGTTGCTCACATTTTTGGAATAAGAGATTTCTAGTCCAGTAATAAGAGTTTTCTTGTTTCCAAAGAGTGGATAAAGGTTAACTTTCAACAATTTGAAATTTTCGTAGCAAAGAAGAGAAGTTAATTGACAACCTTTCTGCCTACTAACCGTCCTATATTGATTGCTTGAGTACAACTTTTTCCAAGAAACATGATTAATAAATTGATAACTAACTGATTACACCTGACATTTACATATTCAAGCAAATGCATGTGTCATTAAGGATTGTGATGTTGCATTCTCCTTATTTTTCAGCTATTTACAACTTGTAACAACTTTATTTGCAACTGATGTTGAGTGCTTGTTGTTTCTTAAGCTTGTTTCCCTTCAATCGATAACAGAGGTAGCTAAGAAGTCATTTTCTCTAAGCTGCCCGCTAATGTTTTCTTATCAAACTAGCAGCAAATATCTTCCTCATAAATATTTGTAATCATATTTATCTGTTTTGTGTTATTGTTAAATCTAATATTGTGTTATTGTTATCTGGAGAACTATGGACTGATGGTATTCTATCTGTTTTGTATAGTTATTTTGAATAAATTCCTTAGAAAAAATGTTTGTAGATTTTCTTTCATTTTTATTTTATGTAGACCTTTTATATATATAGTATAACAACACTTAAGCAGAGCTCCATGATCAACTGTATATTCAGTTTAAGAACAACTGCCGACTTCTTGTGATCTAATATTTATATTTTATAGTTTGTTGGTGACTACTAATTCTTGTAAGCACACACACACATACATAAATATATATAGTATTTTTTTATATTTGTTATGTTTGCATCGATAAAATACTTAGGTAGCATTTGATTTAAAAACATGTTTTATGTTTTGCATTTTCAATGTATACTTTTGTAATTCGCCCGACAGACAGAACCTGCGGTCCATACTCATGTACAATGTTAAAATTGGACAAACTTAGATATATTTTGTGAACTTTTACTAAGTTTTTCTCTCTCTTTCTATATAATCATACCATGATTTTGCAAACTACATACCTGATGATTTCTACAAATTTTCTTGTGGTATGAGTCATATGACAATCATATATATTATAATGGGTTAAGTTAAAAGTATATGAGATAGTAGGTGCCAAGTGTTTGATTCAAGTTGTACAAAAGTAACTTAAATGATAAATTATCCTACCAAAATAGAAAATGTGTCCTTATAATAATGTTTTACTTCCAAAATACTATTAATATTATAAGTATTGGAGTGTATTAATCAACCACTTCTCCTTTTCTTCTAGGTGTACAAATCTTGAACTTAAGGCAATGAACCAAAACTTGAAAGGAAATAAGACTAATTTGTTAAGAATGTTGCCAATGAATTAAGTTTTAGTTTTTGGGCTCTCAGTAGGTAGATATCATTTTAATAATATTAGGTGATCCCACATTCCCACTATTTGCATTGTTCTGGAACAAGTAGTTAGAGACTTAGAAACTTGAAGTATAAAGCATGCATGCAAATCAAACTCCACATTGAATCATACAAGTAAAGATGAATACTTTATCTTAGTTTCCGTAGTTCATAATATTAGATTGGGTGTAACTATTTGGGTTTTCAATAGTTCTTTGTTTGATTATAACAGCTAATCAATTTCCACGTCAAAGTTTGGAAACTTATTTGCCTTCTTATATCGATGATGGAAAAAGATTGGGTTTTTTTTAACAGGTGACAATACAATTCTTAACTTAATATGTATTTTGAGAATCAAAACATGTATTCTAATATTAAAACTCAAACATTTTTGTTTTTATTTTTTGTCATAGAACTAGTATAGAGTACCAACAAGGAGCATTGAATTTCGTGCATGCTACAAAGAGGAAGATAAGAAATGTAGAAAAAAATTTATGTCCTTGCACAAATTGTCAGAATTTTAGCCGTCATGATGACCACATCATCGTTGAACATTTAATTATGAAAGGAATTGATCCTAGATACAAGAGCAGTATATGGTATAACCATGGCGAAGAGATAAATGAAGAGAAGAAAGCAAAGTCGTTTGACGTATATGACCTATTTAAGATGATTCACTATGAAGATGAAGATTTTTCGAATCATGAATTTTTTGATGATGGTAAAGATAATGATGATTTTCAGAGAAGGGAGGATGAGTTATTTAAGAATTTAAAAGATGCAGAAACTCCGTTGTATCCTAGTTTCACAGATCACACAAAATTATCTACAATCACCGTCTTGTATAATCTTAAATGTGAGGCTGGCTTGTCCGATAGTGGGTTTGATAAGCTTTTAACTGTGTAACTTTTATTTTTGCCGAAGGATAATGTGCTTCCCAAAACTTTATATGACGTAAAGAATTTTCTTAAAGCATTTGATATGGGTTTTGAAAAGATACATGCTTGTGAGAATGACTGTTGCCTTTTTTAGAAAAGAATACAAAGATTTAGATACTTGTCCTAAATGTGGTTCTTCGAGATGGAAGAAAAATCAAGACACCAAAGAGATTATACATGGTATTCCAGTTAAAGTGTTGAGATATTTTTCAATAATACCAAGATTTAAAAGAATGTATAGATCTCAAAAGATGGCAGAAGATTTAAGATGGCATTTTAATAATAGAAGCAATGATGGAAAAATGCATCATCCCGTGGATTCCATGGCATGGAAAATAGTGGATGAAAGGTGGAAATCTTGTTCATCTGATCCATGCAATCTTAGACTTGGTCTTATTGCAGATGGATTTAATCCATTTTCCATGTTGAGTTCAAAATATAGTTGCTGGCCAGTAATGCTTGTGACATACAATTTCTCGCCTATGTTGTGTATGAAGAAGGAAAATATTATGTTTACTTTACTTATTCCGGGCCAAAGCAACCCGGGAATGATATTGATGTATATTTGGCGCCTTTGGTGGAAGACTTGCATCATTTGTGGTGTAATGGAGTTGATGCTTATGATGCATTTAGTAAAACATTGTTTAAACTGAATGCAATTTTGCTATGGATGATTAATGATTTTCCGGCTTATGGAAATCTTTCTGGATGTCGTGTGAAAGGGGAAAAAGCTTGCCCATTATGTGGTGTCAATACCCATAGTCGTTGGTTGAATCAAAGTCGAAAGAACATCTACATGGGCCATAGAAGATTTCTACCTACTACAGATTCACGGAGGAAACAAAAGGCTTGGTTTGATAACACCATAGAGAAAGGTAGTGCTCCTAGAATTCTAACTGGGAGAAACTTTTATGCATTGTTGAAGGATTTTCCAAATGATTTTGGAAAAGGAAAGGAAAAGAAAGAGAGGGAAAAGAAAAGTAAGAAGAGGAAGTGTGCTCATGATACAGAAGATGAATATGATATGGAAAACGATTCTATAAAAATGGAGTTATCAAGATGGAAAAAAGATCAATTTTCTTTGATTTGCCATATTGGGAGGTTAGTGGTAAATTTATTTACTTTTCATTATTTTAACAGAATAAAAATATATTAACACGTTATAGTTTTGATTTTCGTAGGAACTTCTCTTACATCACAATTTAGTTGTGATGCATGTGGAGAAAAATATTGGTGAAAGCATATTGGGCACGATGTTGCATGGTAATAAATCAAAAGATGGAATCAACTCTAGAAAGGATTTAGAGGATTGGGAAATTCGAAATGAGCTTCATGCACAACCTCATGGGAATAAAACATATCTTCCATCGGCTCCATATCTATTGTCAAATTTCGAGAAAAAGTTATTTTGTAAAAGATTGTACGATTTCAAAAGGCCTGATGGCTATTGTTCAAATTTGAAGAATCAGATTTCGTTGTAGGATTGCAAAATTAATGGATTGAAGTCTCATGATTACCATGTATTAATGCAACACTTATTGCCAATAACATCAAGAGGATTAATAGCGAAGAAGGCGAGAAAAGCAACAATTCGCTTATGTTCTTTTTTCAACAAATTATGTCAACGTGTTCTTGATAGAGAGAAGTTGGAACAAATAAATATTGAGATTATTGAAGTTTTATGTGAGCTTGAAAAAATTTTCCCACCATCTTTTTTTGATATAATGGTACATTTGTCGATTCATCTTGGAAAAGAAGCACTAATGTGTGGACCAGTTCATTTTCGTTGGATGTACCCATTCGAAAGATATATGAAGACACTTAAAGATTATGTAAGAAACTATGCACGACCAGAAGGATGCATTGCAGAATCCTATCTTGTAGAAGAATGCATGAGGTTTTTCAATGAATTTTTGAAAAAATCAGGACAAATTGAGGAGAAAGAAACTCGGAATGAAGATTATGAAAGCAATGTAATACTCGAGGGACATCCGATTTCAATGTCCAAGACAGTTACATTGTCAGACAATGTGAAAGAAATTGCTCATTTAGCCGTGTTAATGAATATGGCTGTGGTGGAACCATTTATAGAGTAAGTTTATGTTACATTATTTTAATGTGATTGTAATGCTAAATATAACTTATAATCACTTGTTCTATACTAGTTTGCATTTGGAGGAATTAGAAAATTCAAACGAGCGCATGAGAAAAAATGCGACCTTACTTTGGGAAACACATACAAAAAAATTTGGCGATTGGATTAAAAGGAAGGTTAGTTGGATTTTAAATATATTCTCATTTGACTAATAATATTACTCTAAAATATTCATGTTAAATGGAATTTGTTGTAGATACCTATTAACTCCAAGGATCACAACGAAATTTTAAAATGGATTGCTTTTGGTCCGAAGAATGATGCATTGTCTTACAAAGGATATATCATCAATGGGCAACGTTCTCATATAAAAGATGTAGTGAGAGAAACTCAAAATAGTGGGGTGACTTTTGATGCGACTACTATGTATAGAGCAAGTGCAAAAGATATGTCTCAAGTGGTTGATGTGGTCACTTATTATGGAATATTGACTGATATAATTTTATTAGATTATCATGTGTATTAGAGATGCAGTTGGTAGGAAAGTAGCATGGCCAAAATCAAAAGTTGAAGCTGAAAAAGGAAATGTTGCGACTTCTTCTTCTGGATTCGGACCCATAATCTCGAAGAAACCACACCAATATGTCAGTATATATTTTGAAGTACTTTTATGTATGTATGTATTCTGCATAATAACCTCGTTTTTTGCCAGCCAATTGCAAAGTTGATAACAAATAATAAATGCAAGATAATTGATGTGGGTGAAACAAATGAAGTGGTGGCTGAAGGAACTATTGCTTCAACTGATCCAACATCGATGGTCCATTTTCGTCCATTGGGATGTGATGCTGTAAAAGTTTGGGTAGACTTCGTAAGAGTTCCAAATGTAGTGCTATGGAGACCTACATCGGAGTTGACATGCATGGAAGATGCTTTTGGTACCACCATAGCTTGGCCGACCTCAAAAGTCATTGGGAAAACAAAATAAAAGGTGTGATTTCTATTATATATGAAAAGCTATTATTTTAATAGTTAGCCTCCTACTTTTTGCAAAGTTGTTGATCTATAAAAGGTGTGATTTCTATATATTTATGTTGGAAAAATATTCATGAGTGAGTTGATTGCTTAGTAGTGTCGTATATATAAAACAGTACAAATCCAGGAATAAGTTATCGTATGTTTCATCCAGGAACTCTTCTGAATATCATATATTTGATTGATAATATCTGCCTAAAATCGACTGTTTGATGCTCTGTCAGCTGGTTGTTTCAAAGTTCAACCATAGCAAAGAAGAAAAAAAACATATTTATTGCAATTTTTTAGTAATTTCAATTACACACATAGTGATAATAAATTGAACAAAAAATTATTTTCTTTACTAGGAATAAAAAGTAAAAATATTGAAGATAATGTACAACGATGTTGTTAATATCGTTATTGGATACTTATTGAGCAAGTACTGATATAAGATATCTGCAATACAGGGAAAATTCGAATTATATTGGTGAAATATCAGAATTATAGTTATAGTCTTTACTACGTAATAATAACCTAAAGATATATGATATTCTAAATACCAAGATGAAACGGTAATTTAGTAAATTATTTATGAAGAAAATAAACATTTGAAAAGACCAATCTAAAATTTGGACAATAGACAAAAACAAAATTAGCACACATGCTTTTATATTTGGAGCCATCCATCGTTTAGAACAATTGAATATGGGGAGTTTAACTTTTCCATATCAATATTTTTTAATAATTGCATATATTGATGATACAAATGGTATTTTGTTAATTTTTCTGAAAAGTGAACTGTGATTTCAGGCAGAATCTCGGGAAAATTTTAGTAAATCCTGAATTTTTGTTGCCATTTGATTGATGAAACTCTAATTTTCATTTGTTAAATTTTCTGGTGAAGAATCAGTGCATTCTAAATTAGTTTCAGCATCTTCAACTGGGACAAATTCACGTATGTTTGATGTTTGTACTTATTCAGGATGATCTGAAACATAATTTAATAGCCTGAAATATGATTTGGTTACTTGAAATAGAAATTGATTGCAATGTTGTTTCAAAATTAAGTGATCCTAAAACATATAGTTTCTGTGTTTATAAATTTTGATATATAGCTGTTGTGTTTATAAATCCTAACATATATGGTTGCTGTGTTTTATAAATACTGAAACATATGGCAGCCATGTGCCTATGTAAGTAAATAGTATGTGTGTGTCTTCAGGTGTGTGTACAAAGTGAATGTTCTGGCGTGTGTATTTTTAAGTTTGAAGACCCTATAACACATGGACTGTATCCTGATATTGGAAATTTCTTTAACTCATAGTTTAACAAAGGCAGGCTAGTCTTGACATTATGATATATATGCAATTGATTTTGGAGTTGATATTCTAAACATATTTGAAGTTGTTTTGATTGAAATAATTTCAAGTTTCGTATAATTATCTAATATATCTGTAATGTTGAAGTTTATAACTGATAACAAAAGTTATTAACCTTGGGTTGATATTGCTGTCATATTTCATTGCACTAAATATTTGATCTGGCGAGGACATATGTGAGCTTGAATTTAATCAACTATTGAAGTTTATCAATCGAAACAAAGTAGAAGGTAGATGTAGAGTTTACAGTAGGAATGAAAATGAATGCACCTGGGAAATAATTTGTATGGTTATTGATGCTAGAAAAGTGTTGTAAATTATATTTTGGTAGATATGTAATACATAGATGGAATGTTATTTACAAAAAAAATTACACAGAGCTAGAGGTGCATTTGTTAAAGACTTTTAAATACACAACATTTAACATTGCAATAAATTTTGTCGTCGATAACATTGCTGAACCGAAGACATATATATACATACTATGTATGTACATTTCTCTTTCACAACTTACACAGGGGTTTTTTAGGTAGGAAAGTGTAACGACCCCGGATTTTATATATATTTAAATTGATAATTAATTTAGTTTTTGAATAAAAATCGTGGAATTAACTGATAAACTGATTCGAGTTTCCCGAATCCAAATAAAATTATATTAAATCATTTTAAATTTAGAAATTGTATATATATGAATATATATATATGTATATGTATATGGGCACATATGAGTAAATTTGAATTTATATATATATATATATATACATTGAAAATGAATTTAAATCTTAAATAAATGGGTTAGAAATAAATATATATATAGATAAATAAATGATTTTAAATTAAATTAGTATTTAAGTTAAATTTGGAATTGATAGTTTAAGCTAGAATTAAAAATAGAAATGAATAAAAGTAAATATATAAGATAAATCACAAAATATAAAGTAATACACTTAAATAAAATTTTAATAACAAATTAAAATAGAAATTTATTTAGCAATATTACTAAAGAAAAAAAAAGAAATACACTCAAATGTGAAACAAGTAATATACATACAAATATGGATAAGTATGAAACCAAACAAACAAAAACATATATATGTAATAGCTTGCAAAAGAAGATATATGTTCATATATGTACATACGAAAAAAAGAGAGATAAGTATGTAGATTTGTACAATGGTAATTAATGCCATCATCTTTAGTACACAAGATAAATCTCATCAGCCTCCAAAACAAGAATATCTCTGCCTATATTGTACAACAAAGATAATATCACCCTGTACAAATTGTATACCCTGTAAACTTATTTTTAAACATATCAACTTCATTTCAGTTCGACCATTATCTCCTACTAAAACAAAATCTCAACTTAAAACAAACTTCCATTCAAACAAACATCAAGCAATCAAAGAAAAAAAATCCGAGAACAAGGAAGAAGTTTCAGCTATCAAGTTCAACCCAGGATTTTCAACTTTGCAAATTTAAGAAAGATTACAACTTCAACTTTCAACTTGAAGACTTCTGGAAGTCAAAATGTTTAAGGTGAGTAACACTCAACCATTTAATCTTGAGTATATATATATATTCAAGAATGCTTTGTGTATATGCTTGTGCCAGTGTTCTTCCTCTCTGTTACTTCATAGAGTACCAGGCAACATCAAAAAAATTCCATTTCTTCTTTTCTCATCAATATTAGGCTTTTCTTTTAAAACTAATTAGTTGAATTTAAGTTTGAGTTATAATCTAAAAATAGTTTCGTGAAGTATAAATGCATATAGAAGGAAAGATCGAATTTTTACAGTCAAAACTTGAAACTCTGGGAAATTCGAATATTGTAAAATATTAGTTTGATTATATAATTTGGATCTACACTCAAAGATAGGATTTTTAAAACTAAAATGATGATTTTTAGTTAACATCCTAGTTGCAGTTCATATTTGAACAAAATATGCATTTTAATCAATTTTTGATGATCGAGAAAATTTTAAATGTTGAGATTTTGCTTGAAGCAAATTTGGCAATTGATAGTAATGGGAAAATTGTTGAATAAATTTTCCATTGCACGAATTGATGAGATGAAGCAAAATTAGGGTTTATGCTCGAGTTATTGACGTGTCTGGAAACGAGGTGATTTCATCACCTCTGATTGATCGAGTGCTACCGGTTTCTGAGGAAGGGAAGCTTAAGTATATGCGAGGTCGTAGCCGGAATTTCAGTCGTGCTAGTGGTCGGAGGGTCGGAGACGAAGTGTTGACAGGTTTGGGCAGTGGTCCAGCCTGTTGTATCCAGGTTTCAATTTTTTTCTCGATTTCGTTTCGAAGCCACGACATGGTTCGAGTGGTCGGAGCATGGTCTGGAGGTGATTGTCGACGTGCTCGACAACGTGGTGATGCTTGGAGATAGCCAGCGACGATGTGCACGTGCACGAGTTGATGATCTGGAAACATTTGGTAGCCTGAAGCATTTCCAGGCTTGCATTCGTGAGTTAACTCAAAGTGTTACTCGGGGCCTTGAAGTGTTGGTCTCGAAGCAGATTTTAATAATTCTCGGGTCAAAAATATTGTTACAGGCCTTCAAGCCTGTTTTCTGTTTGAAATCTGGAAACTAAATTTAAATTTTAAATCAAGGTTTTAAAACTGAGTTGAAACCAAAATGTAAATATAGATTCTAGTTTGAATTGAAATTTAGTTTAAAAATAAATAAAGTTTACAAATTCAAATTGTTTTTAATAACTTGAAAGTAATTCAATGTATTGGTAAATTTGGATTTAAAATAGAATTGAATTTGTAAATAGAAATTTAAACAAGTTGAAAATTAAAAAGTTAAAACCTGAAAATTTAATTTAAACCCGATTTCCCGATTTTGAAATTATTTAAAAATTTGTAACTTAAGCGTTTAAAGAAAATTTTAATATGTTAAATTAAAAAAAAAGAAAAGTGATTTTAAACTCTTTACAATTTCCTTTATAACTAATTGTTACTGTAACATGTAAATTTAAAATGTCAGGAACATTTGTTTAAACTCATTTAAAAGTAAATAAGAATTTATTTCAAAGCTTGGACTTAAATTGGAATTTAAAAGGAAATTTGAAATAAATGTTTTCAAACAATTAAATCTTAAATATAAATGAGTTGACTTTACAAAATGGAGATTAATAATTTATAATTCATTGATTTATGGGTTCTTAATGGTTAATTAATTTATAATAATGATTAATATAAGTAAATTTCTTTAGAAAAGTAATTAAAGGAATTTAATAGTGGATAAAGGTTATGAACTAAGATTATTTAAATAAATAATCAACGTGATTAATTTTAACAATAAATTTAGATTTATTAATTTGATAAGAACCATTTGTGGAATTGTTAAGTGTAATTACTTAATGTAAGTAATTAAGGAATTAATCATTCAGTATAATTAATTGAGTTAATTGGATTAGTTCAAGTTAACTAGTTAAGTTAATTAATCTAGAATAATCACTGATAATTTGGGAAAATATAATTACTTAGAGAAGTAATTAATAGATAATTACCGAATGTAATTAATTGAATGATGATTTGAAATTTGAGTATAATTATTTGTTAATAAATTAAAGGATTAATTAATAATGGTGATTAATTAAGATTCATTAAATAATTATTAACTGATTCATTAATTAAGGATGATTAGTTAAAAATTAAAGGTTAACTAACAAATGGTGAAAGGGAAATTATTTCAAATAATTTGTAATTAACTTATGATAATTAACCCGGATTAATGATTTTTCATAAGTAATACATCTGATTTAAATTAATGAATTGATTAATAAATTTTACTTGTGAATGTTTGGACCTGATTGAATGATTGAATTGTTGATATTCCCTAATCTGTGATGCTGTGTGATATATTCTGATTTGTGTGTGAACTGTACTGTAAATCATTTATCTGGGATGAATGTAAATTATTATCTGTGACTTATATATCTATGAATGAAAGATAACCGTTATAGTTTATACGCTTATCAACTATATTTCTGTATTCTGATCTGTGATGATTGAATGATGTTGCACTACTGTGTAAAACCCCTGGACTACACCATACACACACAAATATGGATTTCACGAGGAAATCGGTTAAGTCATAGATTTTTGATAATTGTAAAGATTAAATTCTTGAATCCAAAATAGTTTTGGAATTGGAATTGAAAGGTTTTGAAAATGAGTTAAAATGATTTAAAAAAATTTGAAACCTAAATGATTTGATTTAAAATTTGAATTCAATATTTGGAATTGAATTCAATGATTTGGAAATTATGGTCTAAAAAGACCATACCAGTTATAAATGTGTTTTATATGGATTTTAACCATTTAAAGGTATGGTTTCGGAAATTTAAGGAAATTTAATCCAAGTTTATACTTGAATGGTTTTAACTTATGTAAATTGTAATTAGTTTTCCAGAATGGAAACTAATTGTTTCAAATGATAAAGGCTTTCATATAAGAAATGAATTTCCAATTTGAATTAAAGGAATTTCAAGTTGAATTGAAAATAGTTTTCCAAGTTACGAATAAATCTTTGGAAACGTGCTTTGAAGCTATCAATTAAATCTTTGATTTAAAGATTTAATGAGTTAATCCAATTGAAATGGAAATTGATTTGGAAAATCTATGAATAGATCTTTGTGAAACTGGGTGAACTTTGTGAAATGAATCTTTTTGTAAAAGATTAAAATGGTAATGTGTTTAAACCATTTGAAGAAAAGTTTTGGGTAATGTGACTTAACCGAAATTCCAATATCCATATGTTTTAAATTATTGCGCTCATTATTCGGTTTGGCCGGGAGAGGACTTTGTGTCATATAACCCATTTCGAAAAATGATGCGACGTATATGGATAACATTTGAAGACCGGTGGTGAAGACCGGATACTTTCGAAAACGAAAGGATTACCATTGATTGTCTCTGCATCGGCTGATCCCCGGTATAGAGATTTTAGCACCCTTTGTGATGGGAAGTCCGGACGTGATTAGAAATTTTCCGGATTTGCAAGGGCTTCTTCGGAAGTACCTTCGGTTCTGTTCGAACCCGGAATAGACTTGTATGGTTGTATGTCTAACACTACACTTTGAGATATAAAGCTGATTTCTTTCAAACACATTTCTGTTTGGTGGCGGAGATTTATTCTCTTAGCTTAACACCCTTCTCTGAGACGTACGACCTCGGAGGTTATGTAGTTGAAAGTTATCAGTGATATACTCCCAATTTGGTAGCGTGGCATGCTAAGTGTTGCTGTGCGATGTTGATCATTTGTTGATCAAAGCATGGCTTTCGTGTAAAGCGTAGCTTTGTGGACGAGACCTCATCGAGCCTCACAGACCAAAATTGGTCGAAACAGGACAGATGCGACAAGGTTTCAGGGGTAGCTCCCCTAGGGTATGTCCATTCCTTCTGGAAAAAGGTTGTATCATGGTATGGAGCCCAGATATTTACCTGTGTGGTTGCTCCAATCTCATTTACTCTGTGTGATTGTTGCTGTGTGATCGAGGGCCCTCAGATAAAGGTCGCAAACGACCGGGGGTGGCATATCTCAGGTTTACTACCCGGGAAGGGGGTAACCGGCCTTGTGTTGGCAGAGAGCCAGGTGGTTCTCGGGGCGTCCCTCCAGAGGCGTTCACATGTGGCATAGGAAGTTCCTTAGCCTGACCATTTGCTGGAAAATCCAAAGAAACAATACGAGCCTTGTACGGTTTTAGTTGTATAACCTGCTATGGAATGTGGTGGTAACCTGCTATTGAACATAGTAGCTATAGTAGGCATAAGTGTGAAATGCCTATGCGGGCTAAGATTAATATTATATTTTCGAAATGTTTCCTACACTATGCACTAGTAATAATATCAAAAGAGTTTGTTTTGCGTAGTAAGCATGTTTGACTATCATAAGGAGAAATCTCCTCCAATTCTGCGTTTGCATTGTGTGTGTGGCGGGAGGCCTTATGGTAGTTTCATTTTCCAAAAGCATTGCGGAATTCTTTTATTTTCTTTGTGAAGATAACTGTTTTTGTTACTCACACTAGTCCCATGACTAACTCGGAGTTTATTGTTCCCTTCCTAAACTCTGGGTGCCCATAATTTTCCACACGGGCAGTCTAGAGTTGGGTTTTTCAGATAGTCAGGTTCAGCAGATTATCTGGAGCTAGTTCACTTCATCGGAGTTGATGACTGCACCTGCTTATCTTTGTGCATCGTGTTGGTGTTTCAAGCTTGATGTTGGAGTTGTTGGAGTCATTCTCTTTTGTAGATCATTTGGAGTGATCTCTTCCATTGTTGTTATTTCCGCTGTAGCATTGTATCAGATCTCTGATATTGTTGTATATTATTGATATCATTGTTGTGTATCATTCTGGATATTGTATTTATTGGAGTTGTATATGATATCATTCATTTCTTTCTTCCGCTGTGTTGTTATACTTAATGGTGTTATAAGCTCCGAAGACCCAGATTCAGCATTTGAATCTGCGACATTTCGAGTACAAGTGAAGTACGGGTGCCGATTTTCGAAGGCCGAGTTCAAGATTTTTACAAAAAGTTAGAAGATTTTCACAATAAGTTGATTGGAACTATTTGAATTATCACCTTGTACAAATTTAGATAACCATGCAAGCCATTTTGTTCCATATATATTTAGGTGAATTAAAGTAAGTTGTTACATACCTTTACCTAAACGATTTTCATAGATAGAAAATATTTGTATATTTTCACATCAAAAAGTTTGAAGTTCTTATTATACAAGTATCGCTAATATTATGATATAAGGGAAAAAGGTACTGAGCTCGACATTATGGCATATAATAGTGAAAGTGATAAATAAATGCCTGGAGTGAGCTGAGACTGTTTTGAGGGAAGAACCTCTGTAGCTTTTGCATTGTATTTGAATGTGTGTGTTCTGGTCTTGCCTTACCATGTACACAAGTCCCTTTACAAAATATTCCTGATACTCTGAGTGTATACCTTAAGCAACATGTTTCTTGCCTGCTTTAAATATATTTTATTGAATTTTGCAGATGAATCTTTGGACCTGCACATAGTTAAGTCTGGTCCTTTTTGCAGTGGTTGTACATTTCTAATAGGGTAGCTAAGAACACTAGAAATTATGGTTATACCTTTTTTATTCCAATATTCAAGTTTTAGATCCTCATTGTTGATGATTACTTGTTTACAGGTGGATGAACTTCTTCGAAGAAATTATCAGTTGCTTATGGTATTTGCTTAGCTAGTTGTTTATGGTGTTTGCTTAGCTAGTCATCTACGTATGGATTTTATGGTAGTTCAGTTTTTATTTCATTTTGTTTCTGTATTTCAGTTGTATAAAATTCTCTACGTATGGATTTTATGTCAACTTTTGTCTTGAAACTACCGTATTTATGTACTAGTTATGTGACTATGTATGGTTATGTACTACTTCTGTATCTATGTATGGTAATGTACTATTTGTGTTTATGGTAGTTCATATGTTCATGTATTTTTTATTTTTTATTGAACTATTTATTATTACTGTTTAATATAAATTATGAATAAAGTGAATTGGAGAGTGAATGAGATAGCAGAATGTGAGAAATAGACATAGAAAAGCAAAAATATTTAGTGGCGTTTATCAAATGCTACGGAAAAATATAATGGCAGAAAAAAAACGCAACAAAAAAAATATTGCTGCGGTGAAATATACAGCCTTTAAAATGATCAATCTATAATAGCGTCTATTTAGTGGCGTTTAGAAAATGCTACGGAAAAAATATGTTGAAAAAAACCGCTGCCAAAAAATATGGTGGCAGAAAAAAAACGCAACAAAAAAAAATATTTTTGCGACGAAATATATATTGTGGCATATAATAAACGCAGCTATAAGGTTTGGGTTTAAGTTGTAATCCAAACATCAATTTTGGTGGCGTTTCAACATGCTACAAAAAAAGATTTACGGTGGCGTTTTTTTGCCGCCGCAATAAGGCACATTATAATGGCGTTTACAAAAAAGCAACCAAAAATATTGGTTTTTTAGTTGCATGTCGTACGGCGGCGTTCTTTAAAACGCCACCATAAGTTATGGTTGCGTTTTTTGTGCGCCACCAAAAGTACCTTTTGGTGTAGTGATTTACAATAAATCCTTTTGGCTGCTTTATGTAAATAGTCTCCTCTAAGTCATCATGCAAGAAATCAGTCTTTACATCAAGTTTCTCCAACTAAGTCATGAGTAGCAAATATGGAAAGGAAAATTCGGATGGAGGTATGTCTCACTATAAGAGCAAATATCTCATCATACTTCATATCTTTTCTCTATGAAAACACTTTTGCAACTAATTTGGCATTGTATCTCCCATCATCTTTCACCTTGAACACCCACTTGCAATCTATGACTTGGCTTCCCCGAGGAAGTCTTGTTTTTCTTCAAAGACTGCAACTCCTTCTCCATAGCGCAAATCCACGAGTGCAAATCCACTTCGAGCCATCACTTGACTTCATGGCTTCTTCAAGGTCAAATGGCTCATCATGAACAACATGCAGAGCATAGTCAAACTGGTCATCAAGACCGAGTTTTGCATACTACCAATCTCTATACCTCTCGAACGGTATAGTCCTACGACTTACTTGAGTAGGTACAATATCACCTAAACTCCTTTCAGCTCCACTTTGAACCGAACTTCCTCTTGCTTCATGCACATCACCAACACTACTAGAAGGCACCTATTGACTACTCTGTGATGTCTCATTAAGTATATTTTTTTCCTCTATCAACAACACTTACAACTCTACTATTTGATTGAAATGTCGAAATTTCTTCCATCTCCTTATGCCTATTATAATCAACTGATATGGTGGGTAAATCTTTCTTAGACTTGAATATTGCAGACTCATCAAATGTAACATGTCTTAAATGCACAATCTTCCTATCAACAGGGTTCTATATGCGAACCATTCAACTCTATCTATGTATCCCATAAACATGCCCTTGTATGTTCTACCTTCCAACTTATCGTCATCCGTATAGGGCACATACATAGGACAGCCAAAAATGTGAAAATAACCTAGATACATTGCTTTACCTTTTCACTTTTCTTTTGGAATCTTCCCATTTATTGTGGAACACGGAATTTGATTTATAATACGCACAATAGTCGATGAAGATTCATTCCAAAAGCCTTTGGATAAGCCCACCGTGACAACCACCATACAATATCAGTGCCCAATATACATGTATAATGCACCGTGGAGGTACCCGACCATTGCAGGACGATAACCAAGAGTGTAAAGTAGAGAAAAATCAAAACATAGAGCCTGTAGAACATCTCACAGTGCACCGATGTAATACAATATAATAAAATAGATGTAAAATAGATGAGATAATGATACATTCAAATGAACCATAAATAAGAATATCAGAGTGCAATAGGTTCATAGATTTTACAAAAACTAAAATAATAGAGTTTATACAACCCAAATCTCTATAATAAACTCTGTGAATATCTCTAAAATAATACAAGTGCTGGTATAATTCAACTGTACTACACAACGGAAAATAAGCTATGGTAAGCTCCAAATGTAGATATGTGAAAGCACAGCCTCCTGCTCGTACTTCGTAAAGGTCTATGCGCTATTGTTCGTCGACGGATTTTCTATCGGTTTAGAAAACCGTCAAACGAATTTAGAAATAAAAAAACCGCAAGCGCACGACGTACTATTGAAGTACGTGGCGAGTACGGGTCGATCTGCAGGGAATTGATGATTTTAAAATTCAATTCAATCAAATTAATCAAAGTTGAAAATGTGATTAGCTAAAAATGTAGAAAACTAGCATAAATATATGAGAGTGTGAAGGTAATTTAGAGGCAATTTCCACTTTCTAGATCACATAAATCAACAAAATGAAGTTATGATCTCTCTTTTCTTGTCATTAGTGTAATTAGTTGATGTGCTTATCATAAGTATGGTATATTTGTGCTATTAATTAGCACAATATAAACCATCAAACTATAACACAACCACTAATACACATTTAACTCTCATGAAATATGACAATAAAGTTGAAGGCAAAATCTATTTTAAGCATGACCTATTAACTATTGTTTAGAAATATAGGCCATCAAATTTTAATTTCAACAATCACTTTATTACCATCATCATATGTAGATGAAGAGGTAATCATTGTTTGTGATTGTTTAAGCATAGCCTATTTGGTGTCAACAATATAGGCTATCAAATTCACATCAAAAACAACAAGTTAAACCACTTCAAATGATTCATTAAGCACAAAAAGTGAGCATAAACATCAAAATGTTGCATCTACATACTATAGAGCTTCATTACCCCTAAATTGTAGGGATTTAGCCTCTCATATTTGTCATTTGATTAACAAATGTAGCTAGCAACATGAAAGCAAAAAGAAAGGAAAATGAAAGCTAATGAAAAAGAGAAGATAATTAACAATAATTAAAACTAATCTACTTTGCATGAATGTAAATCTACACTACCAACATTAAAGTAAATGAACAAGTAATTAAATTGCGTAAGAAAAGGAAAGGAAATTACATGAAAATAAAAATGGCTAAGTAGCCATGAAAAGAGACTGTCTTTTTTTATTTTGAGCCTAAACTAAAACTAAGAGGAACTAAGGGAGAGGAGGGTTACATGAAACATAAGGGTTTTTTATACATGTGTTAAACCCTAATTCATATTTTTGGGGAATGCCCAAAATACCCTCTTAGGAAGTGTGGAGGCCAAGTAATCATTAGCTTCAAATAATCCTCATTTAGATGTGCATGAAGCTTTTAAACTCTATTAGCATGTGCATTAGCCTCTAAGTGTACATTAAGGTAGGTGGGTAAGTGGGGTCCTCCATTATCATGCCTTTGAATTATTTCCATCTCCATTCCTTTGTATCTTCTTTGTGCATGCATACATCTTCATGAAACCACTTGTATATAAAGCCAAATTCCTATAATAAAATATAGAAATTTCCAATTAAATTTTCTCAAATTAATATATGCACAAAAATAACCATTTTGCCCTTGGATGAAGATGAATATGTGATGATTTGAAAATAATATGAATTTTGGTTTAAACATGTTAAAATGCCCGATATGATCATTTATTTAATTTAAATAGATTAAATATGGTGGTAAAAATATGCACATTTACGTGCACATCAAATACCCCTACACTTATCTTTTTATTCGTCCTCGAATAAAGGAAAAACTAAGATAAATCCATTTTCGTAGGGAGCACGATTGCATCGAGCGTATGCAACAAGCCGTTAAACCTCTGGGTGTCCCCAGTAGGACGAGTGTCGTCTCGTGAGGGTTTTCAGTGGATACTACCCACAAAATCCAAATGCAGGATGAAAATATTTACACAATGCAAGATTTATTTACAAAGACATGAATGCGAGTTTTTGAAAATATTTACGAATGAAGGATTTACTTTTAATTTAACACAAATAAGTTAAATATAGGTTTGGTTATTATCTTGAAAATTTAAGTCATTTACTTGTCAAAATTTCCAACAAAAATCAAGTTATCATAACAAATAGACAATAGTTTAACTCGATGTTTTGGTTGATAACACAGTGTAATTTGAAATGGATCCTTAGTTGATTATCAAAGTTTTTCAAAGTGGTAATTTTATTTCTTTTCAATAACAAGTCAAATCAAATAAGTTAAAATAGTGCTTGGATTTCAATTCCTTACTCTCTCCATTTTTTCTTTTGAAAATTTTGTTGATATTAACAATATTTACATATGCCTAACTCAGATAAACTGAGGCCAGATATATTATCCATGCACTGCCTTGCGGACTAATGTGAGGGGAATACAGAGCGTGGCGAGTGAACACACAAGTGTGAACACTTATTGACTGTAGGCATTATTAGTAAAATAATTTTTATGTACACACCTAACTCAGATAAACTGAGGCCAGATATGCCGATCGTTCACTGCCTTTCGGGCTTACATGAGAAGGGTACAGAGCATGGCGAGTGAACACACGAGTGTGAACACATGACTCTAGGTGTTTATTAAAAAATATATACATATCTACAAGAATTTTTTTTTGTATTTTGTATTTTTTTTCTTTTTAGAGAGGGAGTTTCGCAAAATCATCTTAGCATCATTTAACTTAGAAGAAAAAAAATGTTATATCCTTTACTTTAAATCAACCACTTTTTAAAACAAAGATTTTCAATTAGGATATATTTCACAATTATCACGTGTGAATCTTCCTATATACTAGTTAAACCATTTTTATTTGTAATCAAACTTCATTTTTATTTTTGTTAAGACAAATTAAATTTCAAAAATTTCAATTTAATAAACCAAAACCATATATTTATCCTATAGTGTTTCTTCAAAATAAATCAAAAATGCTAAAAAAAATTCTTCTTCTTTTTTTTTGAGATTTTTTTTAGAAATTAAAAATAAAAAGAAATAAACCAAGAAAAATTAAAAATGATGATGAGTCCCCCCCACACTTGATTTTGACTGTGTCCCCACAGTCAACCCAAGTGAAAGGAGAAAAATAAAATAAAAATCCTATCTTTACATGAAAGATTATTATTTACAAGAGATGAGAAAGTATACAGTCAGAAAGTAAATGAAACGGTCTTCTAAAGACCGATTCATTTGTCTCATCAAATGTGTGAGACACAACTTAAGCACGAAAAACCAAACCGTGAAAGATTTCAAAGTTGAACGTTGATTTGGAAAAACGAATGTCGTTTTATTAAAAATCGTACGAGTTGTTTTATTTTCGATGATTTCTGGGGTCGATAAAACAATTGGTTCAAGTTCAAGTTTATTTTCACCAAATTGAAATTCAAGCTCTTCATTGAAAAATTCTTCAGAATTATTGATTTAAAAATCAAAGTGATGATTTAAATCTTCCCCATTGGAATTTACAACTCGTCATCGAAAAGTCCAAAAAATTCGTGTTTATTAAATTCGTCTTCCTTTGTTCGATTATCAACAATTTCTTTGCGTATCTCAAGTTCAAAATCCAAAGTTGTTGTATTCAATTTTCAAAGTCGAGAAAAGGAAGATCGAATTTTAAATTTGGTTCCACACCCTCAAAAGAATTGAAATCCAACTCAATTATCGTGTTTTCAACAACTTCATTAAGGTTATTATTTTCAATTTCAAAAGTTGTTATTTGAAAATCGTCGATTTGGGTAAAAGATGGATTATTACTTAACTCGCCACACGTTGGGATTTGGTTTTATTGTTCACGTTGTTTCATATAAGTTTCAAACAACGAATCCGTGTGATCATCGTAAATTTCGTTCATTTGTTCTACAAAATCCAATTTGTAGTTATTAACTTGAGAATTTTCGATTTGGATTTGTTGAGAACCAAAATTTTCACTCGTATCATAGTAGAGATTATTACCATTGCCAAAATTATTTGAAAAGTGGATCACATTTTCGTTTTGGTTTTTAAATTCATTTTGGAGTTCGAAATTGAATTGGCATGGGTTATACTCGAAATCATTTGAATTTTGAAGTGAATTCAAATTTTGATTATTTTGAAAACTTTGATTTGAATCATTTCCCAAATATGAATTACACAAATCATTTATCATTTGAGTTTGTTGTGTAGAGATTTCAAGTAAAGACGAAATGTTCTTTTCAAGATTTGAGGGTTGGTCATCATTTTGAAAATTTTGTGGTTCAAAATTTGAGTCATTTATGTAATAGTTGTTGTTAAAATATCCATACGAATTTGGAGTGAAATCATATGGATTATATTGATTTTCACAACTATTGTAAAATTCAAGTGAGTGGGGAAACTCGGACATTTTCAAGAATGTTTTTGTTTTTTTTAAGGCAAAATATTTACAAATAAAATTTATTTTTCAAAAGGGAAATTGAATTTTGTTTTTTTTTGGTTTTTCAAATTTTTTTTGTTTTTGAAAAGGTTTTATAATTTTTTTTTGGATTTTGGTTTTTAAATTTTTTTTAAAATTTCAAAGAAAAAGGATTTAAAAATTTCAAAGGAATATCTACAATTTTTTTTGTTTTGGATTTTAATTTTTTTTTAAATATGCATGAAATAATGCAACTAAATGAATGCAAAGGTTAATTGCAAATGATTTATCCTAAGTTAACCCAAAATTGTATAATTACACATTATCTTAAATAAACAAGATAGTTCTCAACCACGTAACGGACAGGATTTATCCACGAATCACCGTAGCAATGCAGCCGAAGGTTTAAGTACCTTTAGAGAAACAACCACTATAACATCTACTTATCACCGTAATATTTATAAATGGTTATTGCTCTACCGTAGCCTAGACACCGAGAAATTAAATTGTTCAAAGAAGGCAATTTGCCAATATACAATTAAGTGTTATCGATGTCTAAACGTTATTATTAATAAAAATGAAATGCAAAGAAGAAATTAAACGTGTATTAACAATGCAACTACGAATGTATTTTTGTTTTTGTTTTTGAATTTTTTTTGATTTTTTTTAATAAAATGCAAATGCAAGTAACCAACAATGCAATTCAAATAAAACTAGAGATGAGGTTAAAAGCAGCAAATTTTCTTATATAAGCAAGCTAGCAATTTAATTTTGGAAAGCGGAGCGGCAGTTTTCAACAAGCTATTCTTCCTTTATTTCCTGCTTTGGCCACCTGAGAAAAAACAAGATATATACAATTGTTATTATTATTATTATTATTTTGGTTGTTTTTTCTTTTATAAAGGAAAATTTTTGGAAAGAAAACTACTCAAAACAATTTTTTTTTGAAAAGGAAACAAAATTTCAAAGTGAAGTTTTACTTTAAAAAAAATTTATAGAAGAGAAAGACCTAAAGCTTGAACAAATTAAACAAATTAAAAAAGAAGAAAAAGGAAAAATAAAAAAAATAAAAAATAAGAAAAAGAAAAACAAAAGGATTGACTCAACTTAACAGCCCGACCCACTTCCACTTTGTTTAAACAAAACAACTTCTGTCCTCTTGTTTTTTTTATGCAGAGATAACCAAAACCAAATTAGAGTTCGCCTTTTTTTAGAAATCAAATTCAATTCATACAAACTCAAACAGCGAAATTTAGGAGTCTCATGTTTTGGAATTTGGGTGTTTTAGGTGTTGTCACTTTCGGTGAAGGCGAATTCAGGTTAACCGATTTTTGGTGCAGCGACTTGGAATTGTTTGGGGGAGGTTGCGATTGAAGATTTAGATGATAGTCGAAGTGAATTGAGGTTCGCTCGATTTTGATTGCGAGATGGTGGGTCGTGAACTAGTGTGTAATGTCCCACATCGCCTAGTATGGGATAGGTGATGCATATATAACCCATTAGGCACCCTCCCCTTACAAGCTAGCTTTTGGGGGTGAGTTCTACCTAATTGGGCCATAACAAGTGGTATCAGAGCAGGTCACCACTACTCGAAAGTTCGAGTCACGAGAGGGGCGACCTATAGGCTTGAACTGATAAGTGAGTGAAGCCGTCCAATGGGAAAAGGGCTACCATCGAATCAGTCAATAAGGGAATAGAGTAGGCCGACGTGGACGTCGGACTTTCGAAGAGTGGTGGAATGTAATGTCCCACATCGCCTAGTATGGGATAGGTGATGCATATATAACCCATTAGGCACCCTCCCCTTACAAGCTAGCTTTTGGGGGTGAGTTCTACCTAATTGGGCCGTAACATAGTGATGGATGATGTTGATTGCAATGAAGGTCGCGACGATGATTGTCGATTTAGGGTCGAGTTGCTGAATTTAGGTTTCGTGCAAATTCGTGGATCAAGGCCATGACCAACAACAAGTTTCAGTTGAATTGTGGGTGGAAATGAAGTTTTTTTTGGGTATGGTGAATGTTGTGGTTGGACAGAGGAATTTCTAGTGATGGTCGAAGCAGTTGAAGGAGTATGATGTGATGTCGATAATAGTTGTAGTGGAGTGGAGATGGTAGCAGTGCAGGTGATGTTTTGTAAGTTGTGGGAATTTGTTGATGATGATGAAGGTATGAATTTGATGCTCGGGTAGGCAAAAGGTAAGGGATGTTTCGGCAGTGAAGTACTGACTGTGGTGATGGTGGTTGCAAAATGTGTTGGTAGGCGATGACAGTATGTAAGATGGTATGATGGGTGAAATTTCATGTAGGTGAAATTGCAAGTGGGGGTATTTGAAGTGTGGCAGGTTGGTATTGATGGAAGGTTTGTGTAGTGGAAAGAGGTGATGTTTGTGGTTAGGAAGAGGGATGACGTCGGGACTGTTGAAAAAGGCAGCAAGTTTTGGATGGTTGCAAGGTTGGATATGATGGGTGATGGTGTAGTTGTACAGCAGTGTTGATGTTGATGTTGCATAGAGAGCTGCGGTGGTTTGCAAGTGTATGATGATGTTGGTGGGTCTGGTGATATTGTATGGCTGCTGTGGAAGAGTGGTATATATGTGGTAAAGTGGTAGATAGATTAAATTAGACGACAGTGGCTGGGTAGTGTCGAGGAGGGAGTAGAGCAGTGATAGGTATTGGTTTATGAGGTTGTTATGGTGTTGTAGGAATTTGCAGTCACGGTTGTGGTTGTTGGTATGATGGTTGGAATATTTGTAGTTGTGAAATGTTTGTAGGGGTTCTGGATAGTGATTGTGTAGTGTATTGTACTGGTTATGATGGAGTGTAGAACAGTGGAAGTTGATGTAAAATGATATGTGGGTGGAGGCAGACAAGCAGGTGGATGGTTGCACTGCAGTGGAAGGAGGGATGTTGATGGTGTATGGTCTGATGGAAGACAATGTTCGGTCAGGTTGAACTATGGTCGAAGTGTGCAACTGTTTGAAGTAGACGATAGTTTGTAGTGAAGTTTGAAGGCGTTGCTCAGTGGAGTTATGAAGTTTGTATTTGTTGCACTGTCTTGGTGAAGTGTTGTGAAATGTAGTGCTGTGATGATGAATGGTGGCAAGGCTGCAGTCTCGATATGTGTAGTTTGTTGAGGAGTTGTAACAGAGTGAAGGGTATATGCAACAGTATGAAGATATGAAGTAAGAAGAAATGAAGTGGAGTTGTGAATTTTGCAATGCAGGGGAGAAATGTGCACAGTTGCACAAAGAGATATGCACAGTTGCACAGATGAGGAGTTGTAACAGAGTGAAGATAGAAATGTATGCACAGAGAAATGTCTCTTTTTTTTAATGGAAATTGAGAATGTACAAAAATACAAATGTAAATGAAATAAAATGCAATGTAAACAAGTTTGAAGATAAAAATGAAGTGCAATGTTCTTTTTTTTTCTATGTGCAAACTAAAATGCAAATGAACCAAAGACTACACTGCAAACTAAAATGAAATTTAAGTGAATTTTTTTTAAAATATGAAATGCAAATAGAAAACTAGAAGACAACAACACACTTAAAAAAATGCAAAAAAATCAAACAACACAGAAAATATTTTTTTATAAATGCAAACACACACAAAATAAAAACACGCAAAAATCAAAATAAAAATAATCCGAAGAATAGAAAATCAAAATCAAAACAATTCCCCGACAACGGCGCCAAAAACTAGTTCGTCGACGGATTTTCTATCAGTTTAGAAAACCATCGAACGAATTTAGAAATAAAATAACCACAAGCGCACAGCGTACTATTGAAGTATGTGGCGAGTACGGGTCGATCTGCAGGGAATTGATGATTTTAAAATTCAATTCAATCAAATTAACAAAGTTGAAAATGTGATTAGCTAAAAATGTAGAAAACTAGAAAAAGAAATTTGATAAATATATGAGAGTGTGAAGGCAATTTAGAGGCAATTTCCACTCTCTAGATCACATAAATCAACAAAATGAAGTTATGATCTCTCTTTTCTTGTCATTAGTGTTATTAGTTGATGTGCTTATCATAAATATGATATATTTGTGCTATTAATTAGCCCAATATAAGCCATCAAACTACAACACAACCACTAATACACATTTAACTCTCATGAAATATGACAACAAAGTTGAAAGCAAAATCTATTTTAAGCATGGCCTATTAACTATTGTTTAGAAATATAGGCCATCAAATTTTAATTTCAACAATCACTTTATTACCATCATCATATGTAGATGAAGAGGTAATCATTGTTTGTGATTGTTTAAGCGCAGCCTATTTGGTGTCAACAATATAGGCTATCAAATTCACATTAAAAACAACAAGTTAAACCACTTCAAACGATTCAATAAGCACAAAAAGAGAGCATAAACATCAAAATGTTGCATCTACATACTAGAGAGCTTCATTACCCCTAAATTGTAGGGATTTAGCCTCTCGTATTTGTCATTTGATTAACAAATGTAGCTAGCAACATGAAAGCAAAAAGAAAGGAAAATGAAAGCTAATGAAAAAGAGAAGCTAATTAACAAGAATTAAAACTAATCTACTTTGCATGAATATAAATCTACACTACCAACATTAAAGTAAATGAACAAGAAAAGTAAAATGAACAAGTAATTAAATTGCATAAGAAAAGCAAAGGAAATTACATGAAAATAAAAATGGCTAAGTAGCCATGAAATAAGAAAGAGAGCTTGTCTTTTTTTATTTTAAGCCTAAACTAAAACTAAGAGGAACTAAGGGAGAGGAGGGTTACATGAAACATAAATGGTTTTTATACATGTGTTAAACCCTAATATATATTTTTGGGGAATGCCAAAAATACATTCATAGAAAGTGTGGAGGCCAAGTAATCATTAGCTTCAAATAATCTAGATGTGCATGAAGCTTTTAAACTCTATTAGCATGTGCATTAGCCTCTAAGTGTACATTAAGGTAGGTGGGTAAGTGGGGTCCTCCATTATCATGCCTTTGAATTATTTCCATCTCCATTCCTTTGTATCTTCTTTGTGCATGCATACATCTTCATGAAACCACTTGTATATG
Source organism: Allium fistulosum (assembly GCA_030737815.1). NCBI lineage: Eukaryota > Viridiplantae > Streptophyta > Magnoliopsida > Asparagales > Amaryllidaceae > Allium > Allium fistulosum. The sequence continues at coordinate 876,925,936 of CM060906.1, forward strand.
AAGCCAAATTCCTATAAAAAAATATAGAAATTTCCAATTAAATTTTCTCAAATTAATATATGCACAAAAATGACCATTTTGCCCTTGGATGAAGGTGAATATGTGATGATTTGAAAATAATATGAATTTTGGTTTAAACAAGTTAAAATGCTCGATATGATCATTTATTTAATTTAAATAGATTAAATATGGTGGTAAAAATATGCACATTTACATGCACATCAGCTATCCAGACCTGGTATCCTTAATATACTCATTTAAGAGTACCCGGGATAATAAGAAGCATAGCACAAAATCTCGAGTCAGACAAAAGTATGGTGTGAGTGATACATCGTCTCAAAATACTATAAAATCATATATAGTAAATAGGGTATAGGGTATGAATAGCCATATGCACCTAAAGAGTTAACACATAAACATAGTATATGCTAAACTACTATCACAAGTGGAAAATATAGGGTATAGGGCATCACACAACATCTTAAGCACACAGCAAATGCAACATCCATCACACAATCTCGCATCTCTTACTCAAGTGCTTTAGATATACGATAACCCTCACAGATGCTCAACTCATTGCTCGTGCAGATGGAAAAAATCTAGATACTTGTAAACTTCCAAAATATGGGGACGCGCAGGCCACCATGGGTATAGGTAGACTACCTTGTCACAACAATGAGCATCACAACCATAGAGTCGTCCATCAATCCCTTAGCACATGTACCGATAGTAGAACTACCTTAAAGATGCTCAACACATTCCCAGGTAGATGGCTAAGGACTGGACACATGCAGACGCCCAAGAACATGGATACATGCAATCTACCCTGTCTTACTCATGAGCATAACAACCTCATGTTCTACTTTATAAGCTATCGCATAGAACTCGTCCTTTCAGTCTGTCATCAGATGCTATAGTTACTCACCACATCAAGTTGTCAAAGTCATCGCACTTCATTGTTTGCTATCCTAAATTCAAATAATGTCATCCTGGAGTCATCCATCCTTACCTCAAGCCAACTCCCAAGACCACCAAGCAACCCCCAAGTCATGCCCCGAAGACCCTCCATGCCAAGGCTTAAGCCAACAACCCCAAAACTCCGCTCTTTGCTTTGTCCGGTCTCGCTTCCTTAGTTGAACCAATTACCCATCGAATAACATTACATTCCAGTCATTGGATAGAAGTAACTACCGGAGAGGATTTCCTGTCTAGTCTCACCCATCACCAAACCGAACTACCATGGACAAGATTTCATGTTCAGTTCTCCACTGCAGAACCAATAACTACTGGATAGGATTTCCTATCTGGTCTTTTTTTTGCCGAGCCAAGGACCTAGCGGATAGGAAATACCGTCCGGTTTTCCACTGCCGAACCAGCTTACATCCAAACCAATACTTCCCATTCCTAAAGCCAACCACCGGATTACCTCATGTCGGACCAAGCTTCACCAAACCAAAACTAGTAACTCCTTCAGCACATCAGCATCCCACTGATTCCATCGCAACACTCAACACTTCAACCCACATGCATCGTCTATGCAATGTTACGATTTCAAATGCTATAGAGCCTATATGTCGAAGTCCAATTTTACGGTTCCTACCTTTAGTTCGCTCCAATGAGCGTTTTCAACCATACAAGCATACAAACAAATACCATTCATGCACCAAACAATGTTCAAACATGTAAATCACACAATCAATCATAGCAATCATCATACAAGGTGTCTACATAATAGCCTAACATATATCAAGGCAAACACATATCCAAATAGCATGTCTAGAATACGAAAAATTCATTTATTCACGTTTTTACTAAGGTTGGGTTTTAAAATAGCATTAAAACTTAATTTTGACTTTGAAAATGGATCCAAAACATGTTAAACATATAGATAGATATATAATAAGGTGAGAGATGACAAATCACTCACCAAAACCTCCAAAATCTAAATTTTCACACAAATCAAGGCAAATCCAAAAATAAACAACCAAGCCCGAAGTTTTCTTACCAAAAATGTAGATTTGAAGATCTATAATGAATCCCTATGCTAATCTATCCTTAATATATGATTTAGACTTGATTTGAGGAGAATAGAGAAGGTTTTGGATGGAAAATGGGTTAATAGGAGCTTATAACTATTTGAGAAGTGGTAAAAGTGATTTGGGGATGATCGTTCAACCTTTTATAGCCTCCAAAGGTGAAATGGATTGGTGGGCTTGCCCCTCAAACCCACTACTTACCCATTAAGCTGCTCCAAAAATCGTGAATCTTCAAATAGCCAAATCTTTTAACCAGACAGTCCAAATCGCTATTATAACCACTCTACAGAAAGGGAGACCATAATATAATTCCAATAGAAGTGGTAACTGGTGCTAATTCGGCTTCGATCAAAAGTTATAGCTGATACAAGTTTTTAGAGGGAAAATCATCTGGAAAAGTTCTAAAGATAGAAAATGTCACTAATAGGCATTTTCCAAAGTTATAGAGTCACATGACCTCATATGAATTTAAAAATAATATTTTACGATCTTCCAATACATAAAATACGGGTCATTACACACTCTCCCTTTAAGAATTTCACCCCCAAAATCCCCAATACAAACAAAGTGAAATCAAGCATTGCTACCCTGCATGCCTAACATCCATGAGCAAACATAACAAACATCAAACCTGCACGTAGTGGCAGATAATGATATCTACGTCTACCCTAACATGCAAGACACTAAACTACCCTATATGATATCGAAAGTGAAAGTAAACAGAAGTCTCACCAAATAAAGAGCTCCGGATAAGCAGTATTTATGCTCTCCCCTTTCTTCCAAGTATAACCGCCTTCACTCTTACTCCGCTGAACCTTTAATAGCTCTACTGACTTCCTCCTTAGCCGCTTCATATCAAGTTCGACGATACAAATAGGCCTATGAGGTGTCGATGCTTCTGGTTCAATCTTGATATCATCATGTTGATTTGGTCCAACTATCATGCCTAATTCATGCATAAATTTACGCAAGTGAAAGACATAAAACGCATTGTGCACGCCTACCATCTTTGAGGTAAGTCGACTCTGTAAGCCAGGTACTAAATCCTCTCAATTATTGAAAAAAGCCCAGTGAATCTTGACCCCAACTTCCTCTTATTACCAAATCAAACAACATGCTTTAGTGGAGAGATCTTGACAAACACCATATCATCGACGGAGAACTCTAAATCATGTCTTCTCCTATCAACGTAACTCTTTTGTCTATCCTGAGCAACTTTCATTCATTGCCAAATGATCTCGATCTTTTCCAAAGTCTCTCTTATCATATCTGGCCCAAGTATTAGTTTCTCGCCTGCTTCCCACCAACATGACGGTGTGTTGCACGGTCAGCCATATAATGCCTCAAATGGTACCATACTAATGCTAGACTACTAGTTGTTGTTGTATGCTAACTCTACTGAGTGCAAATGATCATCCCTCGAACCACCAAAATCGAGAATGCAAGCTCACAAGAAATCCTCCAAGATATGATTCACCCACTCGGTCTTTCCATCAGTTTGCAGGTGATAAACTGCACCGAGATGTAGCTCCATCCCTAATGCCTCTTGTAAGCTCTTCCTGTTATCCAACCTTGTCACCAAGCCATTTTTGGACGAATAAGATCGATAAAATAGAAAATTTGCCAAGTAGGAATACAGAGTGATAACTGCCAAACTCAGATATCAAGATGAAACGATAGATGAAGCTATAAAACATGTCAAAGGTTCCCTAAAATCACCAACATGTCACTCAAAGGCCAACAATCCAAGATTCAAGCAAAGTCATGAATCGATACTGATCCATGTCCAGGGATGAGTACTGATCCCTGTCCAGGGATCAATACCGATCACTGATCCTTGCCCAAATTGCCACATGGTTCATGTTGTGGAAAGCTAAAGTGATTTTTAGTCAATGTAAGCCAAGAGAGATGGTTCACTCCGTGTTCTTGACCCAAACAATCAATTGATAAGTCAGATGCCTTTGCCTAACCTCCAAACTAAAGAATTCATTCAAATTCGATCTTATATCATTGCAATCAAATGCTGAAGTCAAGAATATAAGTCAACTAAGTAATTCCTAAGAATCAAAGAAGTCCTTATGGCATATCTTATGCTAATCCCTAAGGCATGTATCGGTAGAGATCCCTGAATATTGCTTAGGTAGGCATGATCTTCTTTAAGCAACTTCTCCTAGACATGGGAAACGTGGCTAGAACATAGGTGAGAGATTTTCGATGACCTATAACAATAAATAAAGGAGGAGGGGCATTGATCGGAGGACATTTTTTCTCTTCTGACAAATTTCAGTACTTCTTCTATAATCTTTGGGATCATCATCGATCGGTAAGAACAATTCTGTAAAAACTCAATAGAAAACGAATAACAAAGTTTAAGTGGACTTAGGCCGGAGTATGTACCTAACCACTATAAAAAATAGTGTGTTCTTCATTTCTTTTGCCTGTCTTTTCTTGAAAATTTCATATTTTTTATTTCATTGGGTGTTTGCACCAACTTTTGCCGTAACATTTTGATGTTTTCACTGAGAGCGCTTGGATTTGATAACCTGAAAACTGAAATCAGAAAAGATGACGAGACCATTAACCAAGTGAACTATCAAAGAGAGCCAACAAGGACATGAGGGTAGCCAAGAAGTGTCCTCAGCATCTAACCCCCTTCCATTTACATAATAAGATGAGATGGAAACAATGATGACAAAAATGCAGAGCCGAATGATAGCCCTCTAGGAAGAGATAATGGAAGGATTCTGTAGATGGATAGGACAATTGAGAAGAGCCGGAGTTGCTGCAGACTAGAACCAGAGGCCAGAACCCAAAACAAATGCACCTAGAAATAGAATGGAGCAATGCGGAGCAACCCCCGAAGAGGCGCCATAAGTCGGTATCGATTCTCGTGCACAAATCGGTATTGATCCCCGAGAACTTGAGGGCATAATGAATTTGAACTTGGGCAGAGATGGAACACGCTCGAGAAACAATGTTGAACACCATAACGTGAATCAAAATGAAAAAGCGCAACCAAAGGAGCACTATAACACCCCTAATTTTGATTAACAATATTCATGAGATTTAATTAGATGAATTAAATAGAATAATGTGATATGCAGTGTGCTAAGGAATTGAGATTTGATAATCCACATAGTCGAGCCATAATTAACTAACTAATTTGTTAATAAGATTGTTTTATGACTTGATAATAATAAAAAATATGAGAGTGGTAGTTTAGGAATAGAAAACCCTTCATGCCTTAAACCCTCCCTCTTCCCTAATATTTTCACTTTCACGAACCTTAAGCAATAAAGAACAAAAGGAGGCTATCATTACTATGGGGAAAATCAAGAAATCAAGTAGGAGATTCAAGAGCAAAGTTAAGGAAAACTAATGCACTCATCAAATCTCAACTCTATTATCAAATCAAGGTGAATAATGATAAACCATCTCATTTTATATCTATTTTGTTTCGAATCTTGCTTGTGATGATTTGTGTATATTGATACGATATGTTATGTTAATTTTATCCTTGTTTGGATTGAATGATGATTTATGGAAATAATATAAAATTATTTATATGGAATTTAAGGGTAAAACCTAAGATTTTTATCTCTAAATGGTTTGATTTTTTGATATGTTAAGTAAAACTTTATTTTGGAAATGGGTTTTTAATTTAATAATTTTCCAGAATAAAGAGAATATTTTATGAATTTCCTAATGAGAAAATAGAATTTCGAGTTTTAATTATTTAAAATAATAAAATATTGAATTTGGCCTTCAAATTTTTAATGATAAAGAATGTCATATTTCAGAATTTCTATGAATTTTTAGGATTTTTCCCAAGTGATTTTGATATATTATGAAATAATTATGCTAGTTAAGCATTTAAAAGATTAATTAATTAAGAATAATAAATAATAATTTTGAAATATGGTTTGGACTTTTGAACTTGAGTGTAGTGGAATTCTGGAAAGAAAATGTACAGTTTTGTTGAAAACCAATCATATTTTGACAAATAATTGGATTTGGTGAAAAGTAATTACTTTTAGTAGTAATAAAACAATTTTTAATAAATTTATGATACTGCCATGCTGTCTGTACCCTCTCCGTGCCTATAAAAGGCCGCATTTCATGAGTGCCAAAGTCATGCTGGAAGGAAATATAGGATAGTTACTTTGGTAATTATGTAATGGTTCCAAAATCTGCTAAAGTCGACCTTGTCGATGACATAAGATAGGGGGCAATGACACTTCGTTATTCCTTAAAGGTTTTAAAAGCTTTAGAGTCGACGTTGATGACATCAGTTGTTTTCACCATAGTATGAAACATGCCACATCTAACCTTATGTTTCCAAACCAAGGCAATGATGCTGCTTTTAGTGACTTCGACCTATATAAAAAAGCGGCATAATAGTCAAAGTAGTTTAAGTAAAGAAGTTTTATAGCATCGTCAAAGGTCTTAAGTGTTGATGTGCATGAAGGTCAAAGACCTTATGTCCTCGTGTCGATACCACTTGGCCACGCTGCCACATCATATCTTTTAAGGCCGAAGAGGCTTGTTTTCGAAGTTGAGTAAAACTGTTTTAAAGAAGCGAGGAGGCCTATGTTTTAAAAGAAGGTCGAAGACCCTATATTTCTTCAGCAGTAAGCCATAAATTCATAGAAAGGTATTAAGTTTTTGACTTCGACCCAAATGAAGGTCAAAGTGGTTAACGCCGCACGTATAAAACCTTATTTTATAAAAAAGGGTAGAGAGCTAAGCTTACATCGACGTCATTAATGACTTCGACGTTGATTTATTCCGAACTATTAAAAAGGGTTAAGTGTTTCCCTGTTTTAAATATAATATTAGGGGGATTAATCATATATCATTATGAAAACTAGTAAAAAAACGCATGTATGTGCATCTAGTAGCTAGAGCGGATGTGTGTTGTGAGAGCAAAAGTTTTGGTAATCACGACGCTTTTATTTCAAGTTGTTTTGTTGGTGGTTTCGGTGAAAAATTGGTAATAGAATTCCGTTGATGGGTAGTTGAGAAGGGATGGTGGTGGATGTTGCACACAGATGGTGGGTTTTCGTTAATGGATAGGGGTATTTTCAAAATTTCAAAAAGATACCGTGGAAATGCTAGTCATTGAATTCTCTTTATTAGTAGTAAAGATGAATTCAAGAACCTTAAGTATAAAAGAGCCCAAGTTTAAATTAAATATTTCCAAAGAGAATATTACCTAAGATTAAGTAATTCTTAACATGTCAAATGACGGATGTTATATGTTTATGTGTTTGTTTGTTTAGTTGTTATGCATATTTAACTTTTCTTACTCATATCATTTATGACCCATAACTACATTTTGGGGTATTAAGGGCAGGATAACCGGCTAGGTTGACCCAACAACGAGTATAAATAGAATGAACTCCTGAGTGAGTATAATTGCATCCAGGGAGTTAGGTAGACCAAAAGCATATGATGTCCAGAATTGACTAAAAGATTATGGATTTAGATAGATTATTGGAAGGGTCCAATAGGTTCATAGTCACCCCACAAAAACTATGCCATGAGAAATGTTATTGGAAGGGTCCAATAAGTTCTTAGTGATCCTATGAAAACTATGTCTGGATGATGTTATTGGTAGAGATCAAATGGTTCATAGTTATCCCATGAAAACTATGGTTTGAGAGATGTTATTGGAGAATCCGATAGGTTCATCACCATCTCATGAAAACTATGATTGGAAGGTTATTAGTCAGCTCATGAAAACTAAAAGGTTCCCAGTGATCCCATGAAAATTATGAAGTTGGACAGATTGTCCCGAAAATAATTCTAGATGGGTTATTAGTCAGCCCATGAAAACTAATAGGTTCATAGCGACCCTAGAAAAACTATAAACTTGGACAGATAGTTAAATAAGTTAGGATGGGTAATCTAGGGTATATTGCATTCTTGTATATCATCATATATTATTATGTTTTAACCATTGTGGATGCAGGAGCACAGTATATGGTTTATGTATTTTAGTAAAGATACCAGTGAGGGGAAAACCTATTTCGCTCAGCGGTGTGGTCTCACTAGAGATCTACTGGTTTGACATTGCAGTTACTATTCGCACCAGACTTTTTGTCTAACTCGAAGTTTATGTTTTCCCCTTAAACTCTCGGGTGCTCAAAATTAATTTGAATAGATTGAGAGTAAGGGATTTTTAGGTTTATTAGTAGGACGAATAAGCTCCCACTGGCGTGCATGAGGAAATCAATGTTCTATTATAATCTGTTGTGTTGTTTAAGTTTGTCTATTTGGATGTAATGGAAAAGTTATATAATTGCCAAGTGTATGATTCTGATCAACCAAGGGCGCATTATCATACACCACTCTTGTAGTATTTTGTAAAAATTATAATTTCTCTGAACATGGGATTATGTAATGAATATGAAATATCCTTTACGAAACGAAATGTTGTTTTAATTTTTTTCACATTCACATGCTTCTGATTATTGAGATGATTAACACAACAACATTTTGTCACCGAGAATTAATAACTTTGTATGACTACAACATCTGCACCCGTTAGTTTTGGATTTCGGAATGGGGGATGTTACAGATACATGCCAGAATATCCCCATAGGAATGCCGAGGGAGTGGGGAGGGTAGAATGAAAATGTAGAATAGAGACTTCATTGGCCAAAATAAGAGTATATCGTAAAATATCCCTCAAAACCAAAACATAGGGAAAACTATATTGATAAGTAATACATGATAAGAGATAAAAGTAGAAAGCTAAGCTCCATGCTAGGCATAACAGTCTGATAGAAAGGATGGGTCAGTCAGCAACTGCTCTGTCCACCTATGGTGGTGAAAAAGGAGAAATGGAATGAGTCGGACATAAGTCTGGTGAATGAGAACAGGACTAATTAGACGATTAAGTGCAATTAATTCAAGAATCTACTCTAAGTGATATAGAGTGAATACACCATGTCTTTGGACTCCTATAGTCAAATACCTAAGGATTCCTGTCTAACACAATAGTCAATCTACAAGTCGAACCTCACACAATTGATCGGCCAAATTGGGATCCAATGTCCCTTCTATACTCACACTACACTTGGAGAGGGAAAATACAAAAATGCAAACTCGCATAGTGACTCATCATATGCACCCATGTCCATTTCTCGGTCGTAGCGGCAAAGTGCCTCTTATGTAGTACTTTGGAGCCCACCGTGTATGAACTCCCGCCAGTACTAGGCCCACCTAACAATCGATTCCTATAGCCACTATTGTCCTATACCGGCGTCCAGCCGTACCACGTTGCACAAGAAAACATGTAGTACCTGGATTTCCTATTAGGATCGGGGTCCTTGGATAGTGTTTTCGACAGTGCTGCATGCACCCGATCACAACACTTATGAGTCCAACGCGAAATAAAATCGCCCACATCTCTTCATAGCTATGCATGTCCAGCCTCGACATCATCACGAACTAAATCCGCTTAACCTACCTTGATAGGGGACCAACTCCCATGTTCTCTCTTGCATGCAACATGGCCCAAAATAGTTCATTTTTGGGTCCATAACTATCAATTTTTCATTCGTTTTAATGGGCCTAAAGCCAAGGTTCAAATTGGCAAATTTTAACTGCAGCGGTCGAACCTAGACTATCCCAGACTGACCGCTGTCGGTCGACCTTGGCTACCCTTGGGTCAATTGTACGCATTGTTTGTTTCCATGTTTTGATTTTTTACTTTTTGATTAATTTGTTAACTACATTAGTTAATTCCAGGTGATTAACTCTAGTAATTAACCCTAATTCTGGTTTAATTGCTTTTCCCATTTCCTGCAATTCTTGGGTTTGCAATTAAAAAGAATAACATGTGTCAATTCGACAGTTACAAGATTTGGTTCAAGTGTAGATTATAGGGTTTACAGTTTACTAATTCAATTTCAATTTAACAAGTTAACTAGGGTTCTTAAGAAATCTAATCAATTAAAATAGATTTAAATTTAATTTAGATAACTAAATCAATAGATGTGTGCTCACTCACCTTATAGCCTTAGCTTCAGATCTGAAAAGTGGCATCCAATCAGTAGCGTTCCTCTAGATCTCCTAGATGCTTGCCTTCCCTCTTAATCTTGCTGTTTGGTTAGATTTTAATTTGGGTTGAGAATTGGTGAAGAAATTAGGGTTTCAGTATGGATTTTAGCAGCATAACTTCACTGTCTTTGAAAAATAGAGATTAGGGTTAGAGTTAATGTCTAATTATAGAGTTAGTTGAGTAATATATACCATCAAATCAGTGCAGAACCTATCAAAACCACTCGTCCCTTGCTTCATCGCTTTGGCATTAATCTTAGCCCTTAAACGAATCGACATCGGATCCAAATCATCTGATTTAACATGGGTCGGGTCGACTACCCACGGTCGACCTAGCCCAAAAGGGTCGACCTGGCCTCTTTTTATTTTTTTATATTTTTTTTAATTTTCATTTAATTCCTCTGATGCTCATAACTCTCGCATACTAACTTGAATTATGACAAGTTATGTATGAAATTTTCTAGAAAATTGCTATGGACATAATGTGCAAGTCTCATAGCCAAATTCAGACGTTTGTGAAAATTTGGCTCTTAAGTCCTTATTTTATTTTTAACTAAATTTTCTTATTTAATTCGGAAAAATTCCAGGGTGTTACATTCTTTCCCCTTAAAAGGATTTCGTCCCCGAAATCTCTTAGGGTGGAAAAATGCACCTCATACACAACAACCAAATTTACATCCATCAGCCATGGCAACCATAGTACTCAGTATTTTCTAATGCAATTATGTATTATGCAATGTGGAATGCACATGAACCTGAACTAATGCAAATGAGTAGTCGGTCAAATGATTCAGTTGACCACCCATTTATGCAAGAATACTCATGTTATGTGTGAAAATGTATGCAAGATCCTGATGATAAACTGATAATGCTATATGCATATGCAAGCATACGACCAGATGCAACATCCATATGCATAAAATCCATAGATAATAATAAATCAAGGAGAAATATGCTCATGGTATGAGTGTATGTGCCTATAGGGCCTACTATACTAATGTATAGAATATAAATGTGACCAATCCATCCATAAGCATCCATATACATCCATTAGTATCCTTCACCCATAACATATCCTATTGACACGTACAAACATCCCTATCATCCAAAGGTCTCTACCTAAGATGGTATACCCTCCCAAGTCCTATCATAAGGGGTCTAACTAAAGAAAGATTGAAACTAAGCCATACCAAAAAAGACTTGTAGGAGGGGAGCTCGGATCTTCTCCTCAAGCTCCCATGTACTCTCCGTTGGATCATCTTCCCATGGAATCTTAACTAACCTAATCTCCTTATTGCGGAATCGCTTTGTGCCATGCTATAAGATATGGATAGGTGCAACGTAAATGAGTGACTCACGTTCCACCTCCTTCAACTGACTAGGCTCAGTAATAGCAGCAGAATCATGCAAGCACTTCAGCATATGCAAAACATGGAAAACATCATGCACTCCAACCAACTTTTCCAAAAGCTCAACCCTATATGCCAACTTCCCAATCCTAGCCACAATCGGGAAAGGTCCAATAAATCTCAGTGCTAACTTCCTCGAACTTCCAAATCTCATCACATGCCTCAGTAGTGAAACCTTCACAAATATCATGGCCCCAACTATAAACCTTAACACTAAAAGTCTCCTATCTGCATAAGACTTTTGCCTATCTTGGGCAGTCTTCATCCTCCTTCAAATCAGATCCACGTTTCTGACATCTCCCTAACCATATCTAGCCCAAGAATGATCCTATCAATCGTGTCCCACCAACACGTTGATAATCTACGTGGTCTGCCGTTTAAAACCTCAAATGGTGTCATCTCAATGCTAGTCTGATAACTATTGTTATAGGTTAACTCAATGAATGGAAAATAATCCTTCCATGAACCTCCGAAGTCGATGATACACATCCATAGAAAATCCTTCAAAACTCGATTTACCCTTTCTGCTTATCCGTCAGTCTATGGATGGTATGTTATACTCAAGCTCAGCTTAGTCCCCAATGCCTCCTATAGCCTTCTTCTGAACTCATAGTGAAAAGTGGGTTTCGGTCGCTAACGATACTTATAGGAACTTCATGTAGCCTAACGACCTCTCTCACATACAAAGCTGCCAATATGCCGCTGTCCTAAAACTCCTCACTGGTATGAAATGAGCGCACTTGGTCAACCTATCGACTATGACCCAAATGCTCTCATTTCCTCTCACAGTCCTTGGTAGTCCATCAACAATTTTCACAAAAATGCTCTCCCACTTCCACTGATGAATATCCAGTGGCTGCAACAGTCTTCCTAGCTTCTTTTGCTCTGCCTTCACCTTTTGGCAAGTCATACACTTTGCTACGTACCCTGCTACTTGCCTCTTCATACCAGGACAAAAGAAAACTCGCTTCATTCATGTTCCTATACATTTTATCACCACCAGGATGAATGGTCATCCAAAAATGGTGAGACCCGGCCAATACCTCATCAATCAAATCTATACTATGGGGAACACAAATCCTATCATCTCTCCAGAACCATCCTCTCGGGTCAATGACATAATGCCTTAGGTGACTTGATAGCTCTCCTCTACCCATCTTATCCAAAATAACCTTTAACTCCTCGTCCACTCTTTGTTGGGATCCCATATGCTCTATCAAGGTAGGCCGAACATCTAAAGCTGCAAGTAATCTAGGGTTAATATCCAATGAAGATTTGAAGTTAAAGTAGAAATATACTCCAAATGTCTCCACCCCAAAAATAGAGGATTTAATAATGCTCTCTGTCTACTCAAAGCATCTGCTACTACGTTACTCTTGCCTGGGGTATAAGAATCTAAAAGTCATAAGATTCCAAGAACTCCATCCACCTCTGTTGTCTCAAGTTTAATTCCTTTTGAGACAACATATATCTCAAGAACTTGTGATCAGTGAAAAGCTCAAAACTCACTCATAAGAGATAATGCCTCCATGACTAGAGTACAAAAACTATAGCCGCAAACTCAAGATCACGTATCAGATAGTTCCTCTCATGGGTCTTCAACTGTCTACTTGCATAATACACTACCCTTCCCTCCTACATCAAGATTGCGCCTAACCCCATACCATAAGCGTTAGTATAAACTGTAAAGGGCTTAGTCCCGTCTGGCAACACTAACACTGGTGCACTAGTCAATGCCTCCTTCAACCTAATGAAAGCCTTCTTACACCTAGGATCCCACAGAAAGACAAAATCTTCTCGGTAAGGCGGGTCAATGGAACATAAATTCTTGTGAAGTCCTTAATGAACTTCTGATAATAACCCACAAGACCAAGAAAACTTTATACCTCTGTGGCATTCTTCAAAACCTACCAATCCTAAACTATTGCCAGTTTACTCAAGTCCACCGCTAAACCACTCTTTGAGACAATGTGTCCCATATAAAGAACCTCTTACCTCCAAAAGTGGCATTTCGAAACTTAGCCTTAAGCTTATATGCACGGCGTGTCCTAAGCACCTCCTCTAAATGCAAAGCATGCCCTCTCTACTCCTCGAGTACATCAAGATATCATCAACAAACACCACTACAAACTTATTCAGTAACCTCCTAAAGACTAGGCTTATCAAGTCAACAAAGTAGGCAGGTGCATTGTTTAGTCCGAAGGCTATAACTAACCACTCATATAATCCATCAGGAGGTATAAATACCGTCTTTTGGAAACTGTCCTTGGCTATACTTAACTGATGGAATCCTATAGCCAAGTCAAGCTGGGAAAATACTGTAGGTCCGGCCAACTGATCGAAAAGATCATCTATTCGGTGCAAAGAATGACAATTCTTCTTCATTAGTTTATTCAGCTCCTTGTAGTCAATGTAGAGTCTAAGAGAACCATCTGCCTTAGTGGTAAAGATGGCCGGTGCTTCCTACTCAGAAATGATGCTCCTACTAGAACCCTTCTCCAGCAACTCATTCACCTGCTTACTCAAATCGTGTCTTTCCCTTGGAGCCATATGCCTTAGAGGTAAGGCACTGGTCGAGCATTCTCAATAAGAGAAATCCTAAATTCAATCTCTATTTGGGGCAGGAGACTGGTAACTTTAGCAAAAACATCAGGAAAACTTTTAACTTATGGTACAAAATCAAGCTCATTCTATGATAGATCTAGGGAATAAAGACAACTCAACATTAATGACCCTCACAGATCGCTGAAAACCACTAAGCTACGCCCACTATAAGTGCTCAATCTAACAACCTTCGTATCATAGTCTAATATAGCGCCATACATGGCCATCCAGTCCATGCCTAATATCAATCCAAACCCAAAGAATTCCAATACAAAGGCATCACAATAAAAATCGACCCCTAAGATAGACAATTTCAATCCCCTACACAACATGGATAAATAAGCTGATCCTCCTACGGGGTTTGACACAACTATAGGGTCTGTCACAATACTAGTGTCTAGGTGTAAGTCATTCACAAGTCCACCAAAGATAAAGGAATGAGAAGCCCAGTATCAAACAAAGTACGAATCTGTGCAGTTAATGCCCCGCTATTACCCCGCTATAATCCCGCTATATCTCATAGCGGATTTCTACCGCTACGATTTTTCCATATAGCCCCAAAATATAGCCTTTCCACTTTAAGCCCCGCTATTTCCGCTATATCCCGTTATTCCCGCTATATTCCGCTATTTCCGCTATATCTTCTTTAATAAAATGAATTGAAAAATTGCATTTATACATTAGAAAATTATGAAACTAGTTTATTTGATTTAATTTTTAATATATTTTTAGAAATGGAAATACTCTAATATTCTACTAAATTCAATTATGTTATATAACAGTTTTATGTTTATTTAAAGTATATTCGCACATTTTTTAATTTAAAATTATTTATGTATTAATTATAATTCAATTGAATGATATTTTTTCATTTAATTACCATTTATATATTTGAAAAAACATTAAGTACGAGTTTTATATGCTATTTTAGAGCCATCCGCTATATCCCGCTATATCCTCGCTGTATCCCCGCTATGACTTTTTGCACCTCCACCGCTTTGAATCCGTCGAGCGCTTTAACTGCACAGGTACGAATAGAAATATCAGAAAGAGATAACACACCTTTGACTACCACCTTTTTCCCGTTATCTAGTGCTGGCTGCACACTGGAACTAGTAATTGCCTTAAGAGCATAAGTATGAACCATCTGAGTCGAAGTCTGAGAAGAAGCTCTCGATGGCATAGTGCAATCTCGCTTAAAATGCCTAATCTGATCACAGTTATAACACTTCATCCTAGAAGGACATCTACCACACTCTTTGAAAAAATGTCCTGCTTCCCACACTTATGACACTTCAAGTCCTTCTTCTGAATCTTCCCCTTCGGCCTAAATCATCCCTTCTTCTTGTCCTTCTAGAACCGTTTCCCCATAGCCTTTGGAGCCTCTTCCTTCACCTCTTTCTTAGCAATAGAAGTAAGCAAACCCATCTCAACAAGTCCCTCGAATGCATCTCCCATCGAAATATGACTCACTGCTAAATCCTGAAGCAGCTGATTCAAATCTTTTGGAAACTAGAGAGCTTTCTTATGCGATGTACTGATCAACTCCATACAAAACCTTGCAAGCTCATTAAATTAGTTCACATACTCCGACATATCACCTTGCTTAAGATTGATAAACCTCTCCAACTAGACACGCTCCTCAGCCCGTGATAAAAAATTCATCTGAAATCTCCTACGAAACTCTCCCCAAGTTATATCCCCACCTTTTGTCTCTGCCTATAAAACTTCCCACCAGCTCAAGGCCTCAAACTACAACTACTAGGTATCAAGCTGCCTCCTAAATCCATTTGCAAATCCCATAACACCAAATATCCTCTCGCAAGCGTGGATCCATACTCTCGAATCCACGTAAGACTCTGTCCTGAAATAAGGCTTGCCTCATAAACTAGAAAAGTCTTTGCACAACTTTGCAAAGTCAAGAGCGACGGGTGGGCGGGCAGGAATCTCACTAGCCGCTGCACCAACAGTCTCTCTAACGGTTGGATGTCCAACCCGTCCTTTAGCCTATAAGTACCAGTAGAACCATATAGGCATGTTCACGCTCGAAATCTTAGGAACGTCGGTGGGAGCCTGACGCTGCGGGATCCGCCATCTCTATTTGTGAGTAGTAAAAATTTAATTAATAACTTACATAGATAGCTCAAAACGAGATTAAGAGGTAAGAGATAATAAAGGCATGAATTGAAATGAACATAAGTATGAATATGAGGGATTTTGACAAAATTTTGGAAAATCTTTGGAAAATACTTATATGTGTATATATACACACACACTTTAAAAAAAATCCATTTTTGAAAACAATTTCGAAAATCATTTCCTTTATCAAAAATCATATGTATATTTATATCTTATACGTATCCCATATGGTCCCAACCCTAGGAATATTTAACCTAAGCTTTGATACCAACTATGACAACCCACACCTCTCGACAGTCCCAAAAATCATTACGTTGAGAAATGCAGATTGTCAGAGTTAAAAATAAGCTAGCATCATAGAGATTAATATAATAATAATAGAAATAACTATCTAATCATAACGTATCATAGCACAAGCAAGGTAACATAGATATAAATAAAATCTCAAAAAAAAAATAGCAGTCTCGGAAACAACATATCATAGTCTCAGGAAATATCAAAATAGAAGCCAAAATCAGAGTATATCAAAAAATGTCCCTAAAAACTGAAATATATAGATAACTGTACTGATAAGTAACACATGATAGGAGATAAAAGTAGAAATCTAAGCTCCAAGCTAGACACGACTGTCTGAAAGCAAGGATGGGTCGGTCACCTACTCCCATGTCCACATATGGTAGGGAAAAAGGGAAAATGGAATGGGTCATACATAAGTCTAGTGAATGAAAACAAGACTAATAAGATGATCAAGTGTAATTAATTCTAAATCTACTCAAAGTGATATAGAGTGCATACACTGTGTCCGTAGATTCCTAAGGACAAATAACTAAGGCTACTTGTCTAACACCGTTTCCTGGAGATTTGACCAGGCAACTGAGTGCTCGGCATTGGCCACTATTCGGCATGAAGGACTGTTCGGCATCCAGGAGGACTCGGCGAAGCGCGCGGCATCCAGTGGGAGTCGGCATCAGAAGCGTCCGGCATCCGTAGTGCTCGGCGTCAGTTAGTGTTCGGCGACAACCAATGCTCGGCGCTAGCGTTCGGCATCCAGTAGAACTCGGCATCAGAGAGTGGCCGGCATCCAGGAGTGTTCGGCGAAGCACTTGACATCCAGGAGTACTCGGCGTGGTACTCGGCGTCAAGAGTACTCGGCATTCCAAAGTACTCAGCGTCAAGTGGTACTCGGCATCAAGAGTACTCGGCATTCCAAAGTACTCAGCGTCAAGTGGTACTCGGCATCAAGAGTACTCGGCATTCCAAAGTACTCAGCGTCAAGTGGTACTCGGCATCAAGAGTACTCGGCATCCCAAAGCACTCAGCGTCAAGTGGTACTCGGCATCAAGAGTACTCGACATCCCAAAGTACTCAGCGTCAAGTGGTGTTCGGCATCAGGAGTACTCGGCATCCCAAGGTACTCGGCGTCAAGTGGTGTCCGGCATCAACTGGCACTCGGCTGCAAGAGCGCTCGGCGTCCCCTGGCACTCGGAACCCAGAGGTACTCGGCGTAGTACTCGTCAACAGGAGTACTCGGCATCGCAAGGTACTCGACATCAGTAGAACTCGACGATAGGATAACTTGGCAATCAGAGCGCTCGACATTCAGAAGGCATTCAGTATGCACAACTTCACGAGGACCGTTCGGCATGGAAAGCATCGTTCGGCATGGGAAGGACTGCTCGGCATCAGAGCGTTCGGCATACCAGGATCGGCATGCAGCGACCACTGTACTGAGGCTTGACCGTTCGGCTATCCAGCCCATTTGGGAAATCCAGCCCATATTTGCCTATAAATAGGGGGGCAGGGTCACAGTGAAAGGGATCCTTTTTTGGAGAGAAAATACGGGGAGACTCTGCCATTTTCAAGACTCATCTTCTCTACTTAATTCAAGCATTTGATTCACGAATTGTATTTGTAATCAACCATAAAGGAAATCAATAAAGTTGAGCAAAGTGGACGTAGGCAATTACGCCGAACCACTATAAATTTGGTGTTCTTACTTTCTGTATTTGAATTAGAACTGTCTTCTCTGTTTAATTTACTTTCATCACTTATATCTCTACACAATCTTTCTGAACGAGGTTAGTGACCAATTTTGGTGCTAACACTTTGGTGCTTTCACTGAGAATCGAATTCTCAGACCTCAAGGATCTGCTTTGAAGCTACTGGATTGAGCAAATCCCCCAAAGAAGATCCGACTTACTGATAGAACATCCGCTGATCCTACTCAGAGTTCATACCAATAACTCTACAATGGCAAGACCACGTACCAGGTCAGCTTCTCTTAATGCGGATGCCCGAGAGACTGCTAGCGTGCAACAAGCAGGACCTAGCAATCAACCAGCAATCCCGAGTGCAGGGATTGCCGCTCAAGAACAGACTCCAGTTGTCACCAGAGTGGAGTTCAACGACTTGATGAGAGAACTTAGGGAAAGCAGGAGACAACTGGGAGAACAGATGCAGGCTAATGCCAACCTGATGGCACAACTCACTCAACAGCAGCAACAGAATGCTGGGGGCAATCCAGCTGCTTATTCTTCTTCTGACAGCTCAACTTCTTCTGATGAGCCACCCAGGCGCAGACGCCGTAAGACTGAAACTGCAAGGGCAGATGCCGCTGTTCGAACAGCAGGAGACCGCGACCAAGCCAGAACTGGAAACTTCCGAACCGAAGTACAGGGGGAGGAGGGAGCTCCAGATCATCAAGATGTTAACAATGCTGAACCTCATGACGCACGATTGGCAGATCGCCAGGAAAGGAGGCATCAGCATGGACAGGCACGTAGAACTGACTCCAACCTCCCAGCTTCCATACAGACACCCGATCTGACAGCCATGATCAGGCAACTGATGAAAGAAAATCAGGGCTTATCAAATGACGATTGGGGAGTGTTAAGAAGTCATACTCCGTTCACGGATGTTGTGCTGCAAGCGTCCTACCCCAAGAAGTTTAGCATGCCAACCATTCCTACATACGAAGGAAAGACTGACCCCAGACAACATGTAATGAGGTATGAATGGATGATGGATTCAGCCAGAGCAAATGATGCCACCAAGTGTAGGTGCTTTCCGATTACTCTATCTGGGATCGCTACTATGTGGTTCACCCGACTTCCTCCGCGATCCGTATCAAATTTCGAGGAGTTGGCAAAGAAGTTTATTGAGCAATTCAGGATACACACTACACGCCCGAAGGACGTGATGTCTCTGTCAAGTGTAATCCAAAATCCCGGAGAGTCGCTGAAGGAGTACTTACAAAGATTCCACGTTGCGGCAACTGAAGTCAGTAATCCCAACGACCATGCAATTCTAATGGCTGTGATGAGAGGTGTAGATCCGGATTCTGAATTCGGAGATTGGCTGGCAGGAAAACCTCCGACTACGCTAGAGCGTTTCTACTCCAAGGCGCACCAGTTCATAAGAAGAGAGGAAGCTAGGTGGGTACGACGAGACAAGGCACCGGGACCTGCCCAAGAGTCAATTAAGAGCAACATTGCTGTGAAGCAATCTGGAGACAATTCAGGAAAGGTCCAAGTCAACGTCCAGAGTAAGCCTGTGCAGCCCAAAGAGTCCGGAGGAAGGAGTCAAGGAAAGAGGAAAGAAGCGGGAAAGTGGAAGTCGAGAATTCCAAGCTACAACGAGTACACTCCGCTAAACGCCCCGCTTGAGAACATTTACCTATCCACATGCAATACTTTTCAATACAGAAAACCACGTCCGAAAGAATCAACTAAAGAACAGAAACGGACTGGGAAATATTGCCGATTCCATGAAACCTATGGACACAACACGGAAGAATGCAGACACCTGCATGACGCTATCGAGAAATTGATCAGACAAAAGAAGTTGCAAGAATTTGTAAAGGATCCACAGGAAGGAGGACATGGAACGTCCGACCCAGGTCGTGCACCGGCCCCACGTCATCCAGAGGAACCTGCCCGGACTGTTGGAAGACTGGTTATAAATACAATTATCGGCGGACCTCATCCCGCAGATAAGAACTGGCAAGAGATGGAACGATATGCGAGCTCCTTGAAGCATGCAGATTTTGAGTGCTGTTCGAACGTAGAAGACGGGGCCCCTGCTAAGCAACAGCGCGTGATGACAGACGATATTGTGTTCAGAAACAGAGACGCTGATCAGGTAGAGGCTCCGACCATCGATCCTATGGTCATATCTGCGACAATCGGACCAGCATATGTAAAAAGAATTTTGATTGATTGTGGAAGTTCAGTCAACATCATCTTCAAGAAGGCCTATGATCAGATGAAGCTAGAGACAAAAGACTTGAAACCATCCAAAGCTCGTATCCACGGCTTTAACGGCGCTGCGACTGATGCAGTAGGATATGTCGAGTTACCAGTTGAACTGGGACAAGGCGAACGTCGGAGGGTACGAATTCTACCCTTTGTAGTTTTGGATGTGGACTCTCCGTATAATGTTTTCTTAGGTCGGCCGGCCCTGGCTGAATTTAGGGCGGCACTAGCCCCGTGGTGCTTGACTTTGAAGTTTCCGACTGACAAAGGAGTAGGCATTGTTCACGGTGACCAAGCAGCTGGTCGTTCTTGTTATGTGGCCGAGCTCCGAGAAGCCCACCGGAGGGAGAAAGGAAAGGTTGCGGACAATCCCGTCCGCATCCTCAATACGAATAATTGACAAGTAGTGCCCGAGCCCTGGCTCGGGCATAGTTCTCGGATCTACGGAGATATAGATCCGAGAGACGACGATGAGAAACCCAGGGAAGGGAAGGCGGCACCGGCTGAATTAACAATTGACATTTCAGTTAGCCGTGACGACCCTTCGCGAATACTGAAGATCGGATCACAGTTAGGCCCCGCAATGACAGAAGACCTTAGCGACTTCCTCCGGGCAAACCTTGATGTTTTTGCCTGGACACATTCTGATATGTGTGGGATTTCTCCCGCCATCACAAGTCATATGTTGAACGTAGACCCGAAATACGTCCCAGTCAAGCAAAAAAGGAGAGGAATGGATCCAGAGAGATCCGCCGCTCTTGGAGAGGAGGTGGACAAACTCAAAGCAAATGGGTTCGTCCGCGACGCCCTCTACCCGGAGTGGGTCTCCAACCCCGTGCTAGTAAAAAAGGCAAATGGGAAATGGAGGACTTGCATAGATTATTCCGACTTGAACAAAGCATGCCCTAAGGACAGTTTCCCGTTGCCGAGGATCGATCAGTTGGTCGATTCCACAGCAGGACACGAATTATTGTCATTCATGGATGCGTACTCGGGATACAACCAAATCCCAATGCATATTCCGGACCAAGAACACACCAGCTTCGTTACGAATGTCGGGCTGTATTGCTATGTAGTGATGCCCTTTGGATTAAAGAATGCTGGAGCAACTTACCAACGTCTGGTGAATCGAATGTTCAAGGACCAGCTGGGCAAAACCATGGAAGTCTATGTGGATGATATGCTCGTGAAGTCACGGCAGTCAAACGACCACATTCAAGACTTAGCTGAAATGTTTAACATACTCAGGTCCTATGGAATGAAGATCAACCCGCTGAAGTGTTCTTTCGGCGTTGCATCAGGAAAGTTTTTAGGATTCATCGTCAACGCTAGGGGAATCGAAGCCAACCCAGAAAAGATCCAAGCCATTCGAGGTGTACAAGCGCCCAGGACTATAAAGCAGGTACAGAGCTTGAACGGAAAAGTGGCTGCGCTAAGTCGATTTATATCCAAGGCAACTGACAAGTGCATCCCATTCTTCGACATAATAAAGAAAGGAAAGAGGAATTTTGAATGGACGTCTAGCTGCGAGGAAGCTTTCCAGAACTTGGTAAGGCATCTGGAGAGCCCACCAATGCTATCTAAACCAGTTGACCATGAGATGCTGTACGTTTACTTGGCTATATCCCCTCATGCGATAAGCGCAGCTTTGGTCCGTGAGGAGGATCGAGTCCAGAAGCCGGTATATTATGTTAGCAAGCGTTTAACGGGGGCAGAGAAGAATTACCCTAAAATTGAGAAATTGGCTTATTGCTTGGTGATTGCATCACGCAAGCTACGCCCGTACTTCCAAGCGCATTCAATCGGCGTTTATACCGATCAACCCCTGAGGCAGGTACTTCAACGACCGGAAACTTCTGGAAGATTGCTAAAATGGAACATCGAGTTGAGCCAATTCGATATCGCGTACTTACCACGGAGAGCTATACGAGGGCAAGCGTTAGCAGACTTCATCGCTGAATTTACCATACCCATCAAACCGGACGATCACGACATCATTCCTCCCATTCGATGGAAATTATACACTGACGGTGCATCAAACGACCGTTGCTCCGGCGCGGGCGTAGTTCTTATAACTCCGGAAAACCGATCAATCTGTTATGCCCTGAAGCTCGATTTTCCGGCTACGAACAACGAAGCTGAATATGAAGCATTGATCGCTGGCTTGAAGCTTATCAAAGAACTCGGAATCAAATCAATCGAAATCTTTTGTGACTCGCAGTTAGTGGTTTACCAAGTACGAGGAGACTACCAAGCAAAAGGACGAAAGCTTGCTCCGTACCTCGTTCAGGTCCAGGAACTACTATCAAATCTTGAGCGTTATGACATTTCACATATCCCGCGAGAACAAAACAAAGAAGCCGACTTGTTGGCTAAGTTCGCGAGTACCGACGATGTTCAACAAATGGGATTGTATCCCGTGGAAGTCTTGCATGCCCCGAGTGCAGACGAGATGAAAATCGATCTTGTGTTGGAAACAGAGATCGAGAAGGACTCGTGGATAACCCCATTCAAACTGTACCTGACAACCGGGGCTTTACCAGAAAGAAGAAGCGAAAGACGACAGGTCCTTCGAAAGGCTGCGCGGTACGTAATGCAGGATGGATCCATGTACCGGAAAGGATTCTCAATCCCATTGTTACGATGCATCGCTCATGATGAAACAAAGCGAGTCTTGAGGGAAGTCCACGAAGGGGAATGCGGCGACCATACTGGGGGGCAAACGCTAGCAAAGAAGATCCTCCGCTATGGGTATTACTGGCCCACCGTAAACCGGGATGCCGCAGACTACGCAAGAAAATGCGACAAGTGTCAAAGATATGCAAAAATCCCGAGGGCTCCATCAACGGAACTCACACAAATGATCAGCCCTTGGCCATTCGCGATCTGGGGAATCGACATAATCGGCTCTTTGCCTCTATCCAAAGGTGGTGCGAAATACGCGATAGTTGCAGTCGACTATTTCACGAAATGGGCTGAGGCAGAACCCTTGGCCACTATCACCTCTAAGAAAGTCATTAACTTCGTTGTACGAAACATTATATGCCGCTTTGGTCTTCCACGCACCATCATTACAGACAACGGAACGCAATTCGAAAGTAGAGAGTTCAAAGAGTTCTGTCTAAAGTACGGCATCGAGAAAAAGTTCGCTGCCGTTGCACACCCAAAAGCTAACGGACAAGTCGAGGCCGTTAACAAAATAATCAAGTCCATACTAAAGAAGCGTCTGGAGAAGGTTGGAGGCAAGTGGGTAGATGAACTCCCGACAGCATTATGGGCATATAGGACTACCCACAAGTCCGCGATCGGCCACACTCCGTTCGCCTTGGCATACGGCTCTGAAGCCGTAATACCCGTGGAACTCGAAGTTCCATCGCACCGAGTGACATACTATGACCCCAAGACGAACCAAAACCTCTTGCTGGAATCACTGGACTGCATCGACGAAAAGCGTGAAGAAGCTGAGTTAAGGGCGGCGGCGCACAGACATCGAGTCAAGCGCTACTACGATGGCAGAGTCCGCCCAAGAATCTTTGATGTGGGTGATCTCGTTCTGAAACGAGTCTTCCCAGTACCATCACGCATGAATCCCAGCTGGGAAGGTCCATACGCCATTGAACGGAAGCTTGGAGAAGGAACATTCAAGCTAGCGACCGTTGATGGCGCGACACTCCCCCGAGCATGGAACAGTGAACATTTGCGGCACTATTACATTTAGCATGTTTCCCTTTCTTGTTACAGGCACTATTGTTTTCTGCATGTTTCCATTCAATAATGACTTAGTTTCCTTTTGAAGTTGTAATCAAGCAATTTAGTTGATTTTCATTAATAAAGGCTTGAAGCCACATTTTCTATGAAGTTTCTGTATCTCTTAATTGAATGATAAATTACATTATTCTCTGCGGCGTACAGACTCATACGAACGATTCCAATCTCCGAATCCCCAGAGTGCGGAGCGGAGTACTCTAAGTCCCCAGAGCGTGGACTAGAGTATAAACGATTCCAATCTCCGAATCCCCAGAGTGCGGAGCGGAGTACTCTAAGTCCCCAGAGCGCGGACTAGAGTATAAACGATTTCCAATCTCCGAGTCCCCAGAGTGCGGAGCGGAGTACTCTAAGTCCCCAGAGCGCGGACTAGAATATAAACGATTTCCAATCTCCGAATCCCCAGAGTGCGGAGCGGAGTACTCTAAGTCCCCAGAGCGCGGACTAGAGTATAAACGATTTCCAATCTCCGAATCCCCAGAGTGCGGAGCGGAGTACTCTAAGTCCCCAGAGCGCGGACTAGAATATAAACGACTTCCAATCTCCGAATCCCCAGAGTGCGGAGCGGAGTACTCTAAGTCCCCAGAGCGCGGACTAGAGTATAAACGATTTCCAATCTCCGAATCCCCAGAGTGCGGAGCGGAGTACTCTAAGTCCCCAGAGCGCAGACTAGAGTATAAACGACTTCCAATCTCCGAGTCCCCAGAGTGCGGAGCGGAGTACTCTAAGTCCCCAGAACGCGGACTAGAGTATAAACGATTTCCAGTCTCCGAGTCCCCAGAGTGCGGAGCGGAGTACTCTAAGTCCCCAGAGCGCGGACTAGAGTATAAACGATTTCCAATCTCCCAATCCCCAGAGTGCGGAGCGGAGTACTCTAAGTCCCCAGAGCGCGAACTAGAGTATAAACGATTTCCAATCTCCGAGTCCCCAGAGTGCGGAGCGGAATACTCTAAGTCCCCAGAGCGCAGACTAGAGTATGAACAGTCTCAAGTCTCCAAGTCCCCGGAGCACAGTGTCAGCAAACCAAATAAAGACAAGAGAATCATTCAGACAAGAAGAAACTAAAATTTTATTCGATAAGTCCAAAATAGGGATACAAGATCACTCCTACAAAATTCGGGCCTATACAAACTACAAGTTATGAAAGATAGAAACTGTTACAAACTTAAGCAAAAACTTGTTGAACAAGTGCATCGATCATTTCTTCGACTTCTTCTTCTTGTCTGCCTTCGGTGTTTCCGACGACTCCTCTCCCTCACGTTTCTTCTTGGACTTTTTGCTTGCTAGAGAGACAGAGTCAGGAGTAGGAGACGGAACATCTAATGGTTTGGACCTGCCCGGGAGAATGATTTTCAAAGGTCTATTCCGCGGGTCAGTAAGTTCCAGGACTTCAGATTCGACTTTGACTTTGACCTTTCTCTTCTCCTCGTCGGCAAGACGATCCTTCATGCTCATCTCTGAAGTATGTTCAGAGGCGCCAATGATTTTAACTTCGTCGCTTCCTTCGGCAGGAGACGAGGTATCAAGTTTGTCTTCGTCAAGCGCCCCGATCACTTGAGCGTCTGGGCCGGGAGTTACCCCTGCGTGAGCAACGTCGCTTGTTTTCCCCGCTTCCTCCTTGGCGTCATCGCTCCTTGGAGTTAGCTCAGTGTCAGAACAACCTGTGAGAAATACAAGAAGTGGGCATTAGAACGAATAACCACTGCTAAAAAATGACGGATCACTTCGACTTCTAGAGAAAGAAGAATCTCCTACCAGGATCAGGTTGGCTGTCGGTGGCGCGCGGGGTTTCACCCTCCAGGATAGGTGACAGCACATGAACGCCGAGCCCGGGATCTTCGGGGTCGTAGCTGGCATGCTGCTCGAATGGATCAAGCGTCGACCGACCAGCCGATTGAGCTGCATAAGGAGCGGCGATGTGAGGAGTAGTAGTGTCGGCCTCTGACGGGCCAGCCTCGTTATTCTTCTCTTTCGAAGGGGAAGAGCCTTTGCCATAGAGAGCCAATGCTACGGATAAATCCGATGGCTCATTCCCCCTCAGGAACTCCTTCACCAGTGCATCCTCGTCGATTTCTTCGGAGCCTGATTCGACCTTCTTGATCTTTATCAGAGTTTCCCACGCCTCGGCTAGAGATTCATGGTAGCCGTCGCCCAAGAATGTTAGGTCGCGGTGCATAAGGACGCGGGCTCCGTACTCGGCGATCAACGGGTCAAACATACTTTTGACTTCTTCCCTGCCGGTCTCTGCGGCCGCCTCCAGGCGAGAATCAAGCTCCTCCTCAGCCATTCTTTTGCCCTCCTCACGGGCCTCATCCTTCATTTTCTCGACCCCAGCAAGTTCACCGTCGAGCTTTGCCTTCAGGAGCCGGGTAGCCACAATCTCATCACAATACCGCTGTGATTCTTCCTGAGCGGCTATTTTGTCTTCTTTCTCCTTGGAGAGTTGTTCTTTCAGCTCTTTGACTTGAGTAGCGAGCGCGTCCCTTTCTTTTTGGACAGAGTCTTTTTCTAGGGCAAGGGCGCCGCTGCGCTGAACTGCTTCGTCAAGCTCCTTTTTGTGAGCCACCTCTAAGCGAGTAACTGCCTCGGCAGTATCTTTTGCACCTTGTTCAGCGGCTTCTAGCTTTAACTTATAAGAGGCGAGTTCTTCGTCTTGGAGTTTGATGATTTTCTTATCGCTGTCAGTCTCCAGAGTCAGACGGTCAATCTCGTGTTGACGCTCAACAGATACTTCTGATATCTTCTCCACCAAGTGCACGAATGCGTCATGTTGAACGTAGACGTCATTGTTGCATGCAATGGCACTTTGCTTCACGTGCCCAGGAATGTGATGGATGGCCGGGAGGAATTTCAAACCGTCAAAACAAATTTTCGGAAACTTGGCCCTAAGGTCGACCATCTTTTCTGCAACAGTCGGGTCCACGGCAGGAGCAGGAGGAGGAGGCTTAGAGAATTCCGTTCTTTTACGCGGCTCTCGAACTTGCCTCGTACTCGATGAACTGGAATGTTGTTCTCAAGCAGCATCAGACTGATAACCCTTCTGCAAAGACTTCTCTTTATCCGGCTCAGCAGTAGGAGGAAGATCACGGGACTGAGAAGATTGATAGTGCGCTTTCTTGCGGTGAGACGACTCGCGAGGGCGATTGTCCCTATCTTCGTAATCACCTCGGTCCCGGCGTCTGCATGAACCGGAATCCCGTCCGGAGTGATGAAATATTGAAGACCCCTGAAGGCGATCAAGTCCGTGGGAGCGGCCCATATCACCTACAAAGAAGGAAGATAACAACGAATTAAGGAGAATTCACGAATTAAAAAGACTTGAAGTATGTTATGGAATGCGCATGTGCGTGTGTGTCCTAAGTGTTCCCCCCGACGGACCCGTTCGTTTGTCTTTGCTAATCGGAGTATTGTCTCTGTGAGCCGGGAGTTGAACTCCTACATTGCCTCTAGCGGGCGAGGAGAATTTGAGAGCTTCAGGATCATCGAACCCGTAATTAAGTATGTCTTCGGGAATAGAGAGGTTCGAGAGACCCCTCAGAGAACTCTCCAGACGCTGCGAAGAAGCCTCTTTTTCAGGAGGGATAGGCGTAGATTTTGAGGTGTCGCCAACTTTCTCTTTCTGAACCGTATATTTCAGCTTTTTCTTTCCCTTCGAAGGGGAGGATGACGTCTCAATATCCTGAACTTCGATTGCCGGATTCCAAGCAGGACCCACGTTCTCGCCCTGAGTGTCGGGTGCATCATCCTCTCTACGCTCGCCTTCTTCGTGCGCGTCGGGAGCGCGACGCGACGACGGGCCGGCAAGTTTTTTCCCTTTACCAGATGGAGGTTTGGGAATTGTAACACCTTCTGGAAGGCTGACCCGACGGTCAGGAGCTAGCAAGCCGAACCCCGACAGCGATTCATTTGAAATGATAGCTCGAATATCTCGATCCTCGGCCGGAAGAGCTCTAATCGCGTCGACAGCGTCAGAATATCCTCGGCCTTCCGGACGCGGGTTAATACCTGAAAAGATGAAATGAAGAGTTAGGAAAAACATGACTCCCATTAGGTACGAATAACGGTTCAGCAGAGAGACTTACTGCCTTCAACCCATCTCCTAGCAAAACCAGACGGGCATCGCACATAGAACCACTCCTGCTTGTACAGGGCGAATTTGCTACAGGCCCCTATCAAAATCTGGCACTTGTGATATGGCTCGAGGAATATGAAGGAAGGGCTATCTTTCCGTCTCTTGAACATATAAATATATCGGATATCACCGGGGGTTGGAGGTCTGGAGAAGACAGCCATGAAGAGTAAATAAGTCCCATACAGGAACGCATGACCATTCGGGTGCAGCTGCGACGGAGCAATGTCTATATACTGCAGCACATCCCGGAGAAATAGGTTAAATGGAGGCACGCTGCCCATCCAGCACATGAACTTGTTGCAGGCCGTGTACCCGACTGGGGGCAAATGAGGACGGTCGTGTCTCGAAGGAACTAACACGTCAGTAAAGGGAATTCCGTGAATGGAACATATCCGTCGCAGAGCGGCCTCATTGATCCTCGAGGCTTGAGAATCGACCGGATTGTCCAGTAAGATGGTTGACTCCAGAGCATCGGGCGCCAGATTATGAGCGGGAGAGATTGACGGGTTGGAAGCATATGCGGCTCCTTGCTTTGCTGACGGCCCAGGCCTGTCAGATATGGTGGCAGAACTAGATTTTCCTGACATCCCGAATAAATAATGAACCTGGCTAAATGCTTGAGAAAGCTATACTTGAAAAACGTTGAGCGTTAGAATTAGCAACACGAGTTTTCCCCCCACGTGGTGTGTGAACTAGTGCAAGCAATTGTGTACAGACAATAAGAATCTAAAGGTTTTAAAGATATAATAATTAGCTTCGAATCATCGCCTTCGAAGACCATCATCGCCTTCGGAGACCGTCATCGCTGACCGTCTCAAAAAGCTTGCCTTGAGGTGATTACAGTTCAAGATTCAGAAAACATGTAATTTATGAAGTATCCGGCTTAAGTCTAATTTGACATTTATATTGTTCGGCATTTAAATGTCGTTCGGCAGTTACATTGTTCGTCCTGAGAAGTGTTCGGCATGTATCTTGGTTCGGTTAAGTCATTGTCAAGTGTTCGGCATTGAAATTGTTCGGCATATATATGTTTGTTCGGCATTTGAATGTTGTTCGGCTTGAATTATTGTGCGACAATTGTATTGTTCGTCCTAAGTATCGTTCGGCACGTATATTGTTCGGCCTAGGTATTTATATTGTTCGGCATTTTTGATGTTCGGCGAATATAATGTTCGGCAGTTATATTGTTCGGCAGGTATGTAGCTGTTCGGCATGACAGTTGTTCGGTAATTATGTCGTTCGGTCTAGATGCTACTCGGCATATATGTCTATTCGGCATAAGGGTAGTGTTCGGCCTTAGTTCGTTCGGCTAAGGCAGCACTCCACCCTCGATCATAACTCCGCCCTGCTCTTTCTCCATTTATGACGAACGACAGAGACAAGATCGCCCGGCGAAGGTTGCACCGTTCGACACCCCATCTTCCTTTTTCTTCCAATCTTGATCAGCACAAAGGAGCTAGGTCTAACTACCATGCACCGTTCGGCGACTCCGAACGTGCGAACCACTTCTACTAACCACACAATGTACAATCCCATGTGATGAACCTAAAGTTGAAGTAATGTAATCGTGGAGGGAATGATACCTAGTTCAACGATCGAGGTTGAGGAAGGATCAACTAGACTTTATATCTGATAAAGTGGCAAGAATTGCAAATCTCTGGGAATAATAGAAGAAAAAGCGTAAAGAGAAAATGGTGGAAGGGCGCCTGGTTATATAGAGGGAGTTAGAAGTCGAAAAGGCCATGACCGGTAGAACCGGTCAAGGTCGTAGCGTTCGGCCTCGGCGCATAACGGTTCGGCGCTGAAGCATCACTCGGCGAGGAAGCACCGTTCGAACGCGCATGTCTCGTTCGGCATTTGGAACACGTCCGGCACGCATCGATCCCACAAAAGGGGCGTCTCCGTTCAAGGTTAGCCAAGGGTTTAAGACGTGACGAAAAGGTTGCACGGTGCAAAGCGTACCACGTTCGGCCACGCGATACACTTTGGGGGGCAAGTGTTTCCTGGAGATTTGACCAGGCAACTGAGTGCTCGGCATTGGCCACTACTCGGCATGAAGGAATGTTCGGCATCCAGGAGGACTCGGCGAAGCGCGCGGCATCCAGTGGGAGTCGGCATCAGAAGCGTTCGGCATCCGTAGTGCTCGGCGTCAGTTAGTGTTCGGCGACAACCAATGCTCGGCGCTAGCGTTCGGCATCCAGTAGAACTCGGCATCAGAGAATGGCCGGCATCCAGGAGTGTTCGGCGAAGCACTTGACATCCAGGAGTA
This sequence comes from Allium fistulosum, assembly GCA_030737815.1. NCBI lineage: Eukaryota > Viridiplantae > Streptophyta > Magnoliopsida > Asparagales > Amaryllidaceae > Allium > Allium fistulosum. The sequence goes on from CM060906.1 coordinate 876,956,613, forward strand.
CTCGGCGTGGTACTCGGCGTCAAGAGTACTCGGCATTCCAAAGTACTCAGCGTCAAGTGGTACTCGGCATCAAGAGTACTCGGCATTCCAAAGTACTCAGCGTCAAGTGGTACTCGGCATCAAGAGTACTCGGCATTCCAAAGTACTCAGCGTCAAGTGGTACTCGGCATCAAGAGTACTCGGCATTCCAAAGTACTCAGCGTCAAGTGGTACTCGGCATCAAGAGTACTCGGCATCCCAAAGCACTCAGCGTCAAGTGGTACTCGGCATCAAGAGTACTCGACATCCCAAAGTACTCAGCGTCAAGTGGTGTTCGGCATCAGGAGTACTCGGCATCCCAAGGTACTCGGCGTCAAGTGGTGTCCGGCATCAACTGGCACTCGGCTGCAAGAGCGCTCGGCGTCCCCTGGCACTCGGAACCCAGAGGTACTCGGCGTAGTACTCGTCAACAGGAGTACTCGGCATCGCAAGGTACTCGACATCAGTAGAACTCGGCGATAGGATAACTTGGCAATCAGAGCGCTCGACATTCAGAAGGCATTCAGTATGCACAACTTCACGAGGACCGTTCGGCATGGAAAGCATCGTTCGGCATGGGAAGGACTGCTCGGCATCAGAGCGTTCGGCATACCAGGATCGGCATGCAGCGACCACTGTACTGAGGCTTGACCGTTCGGCTATCCAGCCCATTTGGGAAATCCAGCCCATATTTGCCTATAAATAGGGGGGCAGGGTCACAGTGAAAGGGATCCTTTTTTGGAGAGAAAATACGGGGAGACTCTGCCATTTTCAAGACTCATCTTCTCTACTTAATTCAAGCATTTGATTCACGAATTGTATTTGTAATCAACCATAAAGGAAATCAATAAAGTTGAGCAAAGTGGACGTAGGCAATTACGCCGAACCACTATAAATTTGGTGTTCTTACTTTCTGTATTTGAATTAGAACTGTCTTCTCTGTTTAATTTACTTTCATCACTTATATCTCTACACAATCTTTCTGAACGAGGCTAGTGACCAATTTTGGTGCTAACAAACACAAAGGTCTACAAGTCGAACCTCACACAATTGATTGGCCAAATTGGGTTCTACTGTCCCTTCTATACTCACACTACGCCTGAAGAGGGAGAACACTAAAATGCAAACTCGCATAGCGACTCATTGTATGCACCTATGTCCATCTCTCCATCATAGCAACAATGTGCCTTTTATGTACCACTTCGGAGCCCACCGTGTGTGAACTCCCGCAGGTACTGGGCCCCACCTAACAATCGGTTCCTGTAGCTATTTATTGTCCTATGTCGGCATCCACTCTTACCACGTTGCGCAAGAAAACATGTAGTCTTGCATCTCTCGTTAGGACTGGGCTCCTCAGATAGTGTTCCCGTCAGTGCCGTGCCCACCCGATCGTCACACTTCTGAGTCTAAAAAGCAAAATAAAATCACCCACATCTATTTATATTTGTCCAAGTCTGGCCTCGACATCATTGCGAACTTAATCCGCTTAAACTAATTTGATAGGGAACCTACTCCCCTATACTCTCTCGCATGCAACATGGCCCAAAATAGTTCATTTTCTAATTCATTAACTATCAAATTTTCATTCGTTTTATTGGGCCTAAGGCCAAAGTTAAAATTGGTGATTTTCAACAATGGTGGTCAACCCTAGACTATCCCAGGACGACGCTATCGGTTGACCAAGGCTACCCTAGGGTCGACCATACGCGTAGTTTATTTCCAGGTTTTGATTTTTTTTCTTTGTTATTAATTTGTTAATTACGTTAATTCCAAGTGATTAATTGTAGCAGTTAACCCTAATTCCAGTTTAATTACTTTTCCAAATTTCCACCAATTTTAGGGTTTTCAATTTAAAAGAATAACAGGTGTCAATTTAGTAGTTACAAGATTTGATTCAAGTGTAGATTATAGTGTTTACAGTTTGCCAATTCAATTTCAATTAAGCAGGTTAATTATGGTTCTTAAGCAATCCAATCAATTGAAATAGATTTAAATTTAATTCACACAATCAAATCTTTAGATCTGTGCCCACTCACCTTATAGCCTTAGCTCTAGATTTGAAAAAAATGGCTTCTAATCAATAGCATTCCTCTAGATCTCCTAGTTGCTTGCCTCCTCTCTTAATCTTGCTCTTTGATTCAATTTTAATTTGGGTTTAACTAGAGTTTAATTTTTGATTTGAGAATTGGGGAAGAAATTAGGGTTTCAGTTTAGATTTTAGCAGCAGAAGTTTACTATCTTTGAAAACAAGAGATTAAGGTTAGGGTTAAGGTCTAATTTATAGAGTTAGTTGAGTAATATTGGTCATAAGATCAGTTCAGAACCCATCAAAATTTCTCGTCCCTTACTTCATCGCTACAGCATTAATCTCGACCCTTAAACGAATCGACATCAGATCCAAATCACCCGATTTAACAGGGGTTGGGTTGGGTCGAATGCCGATGGTTGACTTAGCCCAATCAAGGGTCGACCTGGCCCTTTTTATTTATTTATTTTAATTTCCGTTTAATTTTTCTATTGCTCATAACTCTCTCATACTAACTCAAATTACGATAAGTTATATATGACAATTGTCCAAAAAAATTCTATGGACAGAGTGGTGCAAGTCCCGTAGCCAAATTCAGATGTTTGTGAAAATTTTACTTTTAAGTCCTTATTTTATTTTTCATTAAATTTTCTTATTTAAATCTGTGGGTGTTACATCTTTTTCCTTGGTTTTAGAAGCTTCTCCACATCAATACCCTTTCAACCCTAAACTCCAAACCTAGTTGACTTATTTTTCCCTCCCATCTAAAACCCATAGCCTTATATTTCCACCCATGCCCTAAATTAACAAAATTGAATGCACACATCAATTAAAAAAATATTGCTCATGAGGGAAATCACGCGGTTGTATTGGCGAAGCAAGGGGAAAGCCCGAAGGCCGATGAGTGATGTTGGTGGCTGTCATGATGCTTATGTGGAAGCATGAAGCTTCGCGGTGGTCGTGACGATGACGTGGGTTATGCATGAGGCTGGCGACTCGAGAGCAAAAAGGTAGTGGCAATGATATGAGGGGCAGCATGGTTGATATGGCAATGCTGAGATGAGTGCAAAGTTGAAAGCAGGCAAGGGCGGCAAGAAATTGATATTTGTGCTAAGGATACTCATTTTTCCTTGCATCGTTTTCGATGAGTTATTTTCTTAACTCACAACTATCGTTTAATATTGACTAGATCCCTTTTTTATGATTTTAGTTAGATTGTTTGGTGATGAAATGTTGGTTGAAATAGTTTGAAGTAGACGAAATTGATTATTATTGGATGGTATTGATTGAAAGAGTGTTGTGTCTCTTGGTTGAGTTATGTTGTGTATGTATTGGTTGAGCTTTATGATGGAACTAGTTAGACACAACTCTCAAATTTAATCAAAAATGGGGTAAATGAATAAAAAGGTGAAGATTTGAAATAAATAGACTATTTTTGAAACATATAGTAAATTTTCAAATGATTTTCCCTATTTAATATTGAAGATACTGTAATTGATGGAATATTTGAAAGAGGAAATGATTTTGGAAATTATATAAGTGGAAAAATTTTGAAGATTGTAAGAATAGAAATAATTTGGAAAATGATGAATTTTGGGATTTTATTGAAAAAATGAATTTCGAGTATTTATATTTTTATTTATTTACTAAAGATTATAATTTTTTTTAAAGGATGTTTATGAGATGATATTTGAAATCCTTTTTTTTAAAGTGATAAGTTAATTTTATTTGGATTTAATAGATTGAAAGTTTATAAAATAATATGTGGAAGTAATAGTAAATTGAATGCAATTTATTTACTGAATGAAAATTATCATTTTTGGGATTTGTTATCTATATTGTTAGGTGAATATTTATAAGTAATATATTATTGTGTTTGAAATTTGAATTATTTTGGGAATGTATTTTATAAGATAAAATTTTTGTTTAATGAATTACTTTATTTAAAAGAATTTGAAATATAAGCGCGAGTTTTAATGACATTTGTTTTGGAATTTTATTATATGGCTTTGGAAAATTATTATAATCCTTATTTGGAGTATGGAATTATTTAAATTTGTTGTTTAACGGAAATTATTATAATACTTCTTTGGTATTGTTATCATTGAAGAATAATTTCAAAGTTTACGAATTATTTCCAAAAAGAGTTTAAGGGATTCAAAATTGAGTAAATATAATTTATAGTTTTCCTTGTAATTAAGCAAGAGGTTTGCAAATGTATATTTATAAAATTGTAAATGAGTTTCGAGGAAAGAATGATAATTTTATAATTTAATTTTCTTTTAATTGAAAATTGATATTTGATATTGTATTGAACTTTTTTAGAAAAGTGTATTTTAAAACCCCTATTGAATTTATTGAATAAGAATGATTTATGTTTCTGCGTAACGAGGAATTAGAATAAACAGAGTTATAGTACCGTCTAGTAAATGGATTTTGGTAATATTTCACCGGTTGTTCTTTGGACTTGTTGTATACAATAATATCGTGTGAAATTCTTGATTATGGGGAAGTTGAGTAAATGGATCAGTGACACCATCTGGTATGAGACATTCACCAATATTATTCCAGTTACTCTGCTGACTCATGGTGTAGAATATTATTGTGAAAGTTCAATATGGTGAGAATTTTAAGTAAATAGATTAATAACACAGTCTGGTATGGGACATTTAGTAATAATATTCTGATTACTCTTTTGACTTATGGTATAAGATATTATTATGTGTAAGGAATGTAGTTTAAGGGATTTGAGGAAATGAGGGAGTAACACCAGGTGGTATGAGATGCCTACACAGATATTTGTTCGATTACTTTCTATAATAAGAGACACTCTTATATTATGGGTTAACATCTAGAGGAAGGGTCTGTTGTGCGCCAACTTTTTTGTGTGCCTTTTCTCTAGATAGACTAATGTCCATCCTGTTTGGCTGATCACAGGGTCATACCTTGGATCCTAGCATCACCTTATTATATATACATGATATGTGCTTATACTTAGATTATATGATGATATACCCCGATGCCACACTAGCCAAACAATCTGTTACCATTGAGAAGTAGGCTCGTGACCATAGTGTATTGGTGGACGTAGTGTCACGATGATAGGGAGTAACCAAGACTGTGCGGTGTTCTATGTGTTGTAATTGTTGTGTGTTGTCCCCTTGAGCGTGTTGTGTGCTATGATGCATTTGAAAGAGTATATGGATCGAGTAATATGAATAATTATCTAAGTTATAAACTTGTGCGGAATATAAATATAAAATTAAAGCAATAAAGTAAATAACACCAGAGATTTTTATACTGGTTCGAACTATCGTTCTACGTCCAGTCCCAGACTCCTCCTAGAATTAGCTAGCAATGTCCTTACTTAACCCAGAGGAATAGATATTACAACCGCCTAAGCTACCGAATAGGACTTCGTGCCTGAAATACTCCTAACAGGACTTTGTCTACACAGTAAGTAGAATTGTTTAAGACTTCTTATGCTCTTGTATAACATAGATTAGCCAATAAGTACAACCTTCCTATAATCTTCTTTTGAGTGGTATATTGAGTGTATTTGTGAAGAATATGGAAGTAAAAAGATCACAAAGAGAATAAATTAAATGTGCAAGCGATATTAGTATATGAAAGCAATTATGAATTCAAAAGCAAGATAGTAGAATAATAGAGATAGAATTAATAATTTGATGCACTAATTTTACTGCTTTATATTGAAGATGTTTGGTTGCAACCTATAATGAAGAAAAATGATTAATGGGAATGGTTGCACCCTTTAGCGAAGAGGAGTGACTCTTCATGAAGAAGAGTACCTTTTCAAAATTTAAAAATATAGTCGTTATACAGATTCAGTCAGCTGAATGAATTATAGCAGCCATCTGAAATCTACCAGAGAGAATGATTTTTAGAATAGAAATAAATTTTTTACTATATTCAGCCGGTTTGAAATTTGCCACTCGGTCGGATGAATATTGTTGTGCTTTAGAACTTGTGTACATGCACACATTCAGTCGGCTGAGTGGTCTTATTCAGTCGGTTGAATTCTATTACTTCATATTTTCTGCTTTGAAATTGATTTGTGCTAAATGTGTTTGTGTGTATACCACATAGAATAGATTTTGACAATATTTTGAACTATAAACTAAGACATTATGACCGATGTTACATTATGGCGTCATTTTGGTCTTTATTTGTCAAGTTTGTCTCTTCGTTAAAATGATATGATTTCGTACAAAATGGTTAGTGGATACGATATATTCCTATATAGTTGTCACTATCAAAACATCAAAGTATGAGGTTCTAACATTCTCCTCATTTTTGACGATGACAACTATATAAGTTTAATTTAAATTTAATCAATGCGGATAGTTCTCCCCCTAAGTCGATACTCCCCGTATCAATATGGTCGTATAGTTATTCTCTGCCTTTGTCATCGACAAAAAGGAACTTGAAATCAATAGAAGGAATATGAATAATGCAGTTAGGGAAAGATCTCTCTTGTATTAATAGTATTCGTTAAAAACATCGAAGTATTTGATTCAATAGATGATAAAAATATTGCATATATATTGGAGGTGCAAAAAATTTCGTATGATCATACTTAATAAAAATCATACCATATAATAATTTTGATGATCAAAACAAATAACAATATTATATCACATAACAATCCGACAAACAAAACAAATTATAGCGCATAACAATTTTAACGAATAAACATAAACATATCATACGAGCATTACAAATATCATAAAATAGTTAATACAACATCACAATGAATTGTTTTAGGAACATAAGCATGGAACATAAAACATCATAAACAACATTTTTAACTAAACACATTCACTTGCTAGAACTGAAATTAAATGAAACATACCAAATACCATGCTTACTAACTTAATCAAACCGCATAAATTCCACTAGTGTCACTAGATTCTATGTCACCACTTTGTTTACCACCTCCTTCTCCTTCTCCAACTTCCTCTTCGAATGATGTCCACTCTATATGTTCTGGTTTTTCGATAGTGGCTTTCAAAGGAAGAGATGTAGGAGGAGCTGCTGATGTAAATGAAGAACTGTAACACCTCTAATTTTTATTAGCATTATTCGGAAGATTTAATTAGATAAATTAAAAAGAATAATTTCGAGACTAGAGTGATAAGGGGATTGAGGTTTGAAAACCAATTAAGGTCATGCCTTAACTAAATGAATATAAAAGTGTGATTTATAAATTAAAAATTTAAGAGAATAAGGCAAGGGAAAGAAGGGAATAGCCGTATACCATAACCCCTAAACTCCTCACCTCATTCTCATTCACATTTTTACAAACCAAAAACATAAGCAAAGAGAGTTGAGGCTGGCCATAACCCTAAGAAGAAGAACAAAATCCAATTAGAAGCTAAGTTTCAAGCTAGGAAAATTAAAGAAAGAACAAATCTCAAGTTCCTTATCCAAACAAGGTGAATAATGATCTAAACCATCTCATATAATTTATCTTGAATGTTTTATTTTGGGTTTAAGGTTCTAAACGGTATGATTGGATGAATGATGATATGCTTTGATTTTTATGCAATGTTATAATTTAAACAAGGATTTTTGTGGGATGATCTAATTCAATTTTAAGGTTAAAATCATGCAACTTGATTTCCAAATGCCATGATGTTTGAATATATTATGTAAAACATTATTTTGGAGATGGGTTTAAATTTTCATAATATTCCAAGCTATGGATAATTTATTATGATTTTTTAACGAAAATAAATAGTTAATTTTGGGTTTAAATTATTTAAGGAAATTAAGTAATGTTTTCGGATCAGAAATTTACATATGTTAGAAAACATATTAAAAATGAATAATTGTGATTTTTGGGGATTTTTCCTAAGTGTTTTACTATGGTTTTTAAATTATTTAAGTTAGAGGAATTAAATGTTTTAATTGTTTTGTTAAGGAGAAGTGCTTATTTGCTAAAAAAAAATTTTATTGTTGAAGTCGACAGCCTTTTTAGAAAATAAATTTGATAAAGAATTGGCAACCAATCATATTTTGATACACTAGGCAAGTTAGGTAAAAAGGAATTACTTTGAAAGGCATAAAATAAGTTTTGTTTCGAATTACAACTTTGCCACTTCCATTTGCTTTGCTTCCGTCACCATGCCTAGTAAACGTTTCACATCCATTCGAAACTAATGCATATGGTATCAAGCAATTGGTACATAGTGGATTGGAGAAAGGCAGAAGGGACTATGTCGAAGGCATGCTTTCGAAGGGGTTGGAGCCACTTTTATTAGCCTTCGAATCAATCAACTTGCCTTTGTTTTTAAACATAAGCTTTCGAAATAGTTGCCACTTTTGAACCTATTTGATACCTAGCTGCTGCATTAATACCTTTCAAATCAGTTAGAGGCCAGTTTTAAATTTTAAAGCCGCTTCCTCAATGCTTTCGAAAGGGTTGTTTTAGCCACTTTTAATAAGAGTTTCAGAGGCAATAGTTTCGATAGGCCGGTTTCGAAGCTATCCTCTTCCCTAATTCTTTTTTTTGAGATCAATGCATTCGAAATGGTTACTTTCGCTTTTGTTCTCTTTGACCCTATAATTATACAAAATGTTAAACCCAATGGTATCGAAAGTAATACTTTTAAATGGTTTCGAAGCTATGTTTCCACAAACTCTTATTTGAACCCAATGCTTTCGAAGGGTATGCTTTATGTATTTCAAAAGGTATATTTTTCAGTGTTTTGAAAGGAATGGTTCCAAGTATTCAAAAGATATATTGGATGGTTTCGAAAGAGAACATCTAATGTTTTAAGGATACAAAGGATACAATCGAAAGCCTTAGTTTTCAAATTTAAGAACCTAATCTCATTTTTAAATTAAATACATGGTAGTATGAAAGAGTTTTGAAATGGCATTTAACTATGGAACTTTAGAGGAAGTTTTCCTTGATAAAGATAGTGGGTTAAGGGTATTAGCCATATTTCATTAAAAAAATGATAATAAGGAATTTAACCATGGATGTTTATATTGTTATGTTATTTGATCAGTTATCATTAATGCTTGTGTAACTACATTCAATTCATTTATAACCCATACCTCCATCTTGGGGTAAGGGCAGAATGACAGCCTAGGTTGGCCCAATAGTGAATATGTATATATTGAATTTAACTCCTATGTGATTAGAATTGCATCCAAGTGGTCAGAAAGGCCAGAATATAGGATGCCTAAGGCTGATCAAAGGATTATTGGTAGACAGCTTCTTAGTAAGCCTAGAAAAACTATGGTATGGAAATTATTACTGGCATGGGCCAATAGGTTCTTAGTGATCCAATGAAAACAATATCCGTAATAAGTTATTATGAGAGATCAATAGGTTCATAGAGACCCCATGAAAACTATGACATGAGATATGTTATTGGTGGAAACTAATAGGTTCATAGTGATCCCATGAAAACTATGATTGCTGACAGTATTGGTAGAAACTAATTGGTTCATAGTGATTCCATGAAAACTATGATTGGATGATAGTACTGGTGGAAACCAATAGGTTCATAGTGATCCTATGAAAACTATGAAAGTGGATAGGAAATCCATAAAGAATTAAACAAGTTATTAGTCAGCCCATGAAAACTAATAGGTTAATAGTGACCCTAGAAACTATAACTTGAGACAGATAGGTAAATGGGGATGGGAAATCCAAAGCATATTGCATGATTGCATATCATCATGATACATTTTATTATGTTATGTCTTAACCATTGCGGATGCAGGTGCATAGTATATGGTTATTATAAACTGGGTTAAGATACTGTGAGGGGAAAACCCGTTCTGCTAAGCGGCATGGTCTCACTAGACATCTATATGGTTTGAGATGATAGGTTATTATTCACACCCGACTTTTTGTCTGACTCGAAGTTTATGTTTTCCTATTAAACTCTTGGGTGCTTAATTGATTTTGAGTAGTTTGAGAGTTAAGGTTTTCAGGTTCTCATTTAGACGAATAAACTTCCGGAGACATGTAGGAGGCAAGCTAGCTATTATGAGTTCTTTATATTTGATTCCACTGTGTTATTAGATGCAGTGGCAAAATTGTTTAGTGCCTATATTTAGACTCTGATCAACCAATGGAGCATCTTCATATGTCACTCTTGGCATATTTTGTAATAAATTGTAATTTCTCTGAATGTGGCTTATGTATGGGATTATGTAATGAATATAAAATGAAATGAGAAATTTGTTTTAAATTGAGTTTAAATTTTTATTCATATTCATGTGTTTTTGGTATATCAATGTATCTAACATTACCGCATTTGGTCAATGAGAATTAATAACTATAGATACTGCAGCATCCGTAGCGGTTAGTTTTGGGCCTCCAAATGGAGGTGTTACAAGTTGGTATCAGAGCATAGGTTTATGTATATTTAAAAGAAAATTTGAACCTAAAAACTTTCAAAACATAACCCAAAGAATCAGAAAATAAGACCGAGGTTTGGGGCTAATGCTATAGTAACGTACTTGCATTTGTTATATATATATATATCTATATATATATATATCAATAAGTACGTATTCCCCTCTCTTTTAGACCATTATTCTGTATCTTACTAAGGCTCATACGTAGATTTACGACAAAGGAAAATATGGATGTAGGAAACGGAAGAGGAAATCTAGGTGGAGGAAGCACCACAACCAATGGAAATGCTCGACCCAATACTAGAAGGAATCCAGATCAACAGGCAAATGCTAATCCAAACGCATATGATAATATAGGTGCTGGAACCCTGCCCCTAGATATAGGGGTGATGTATTATTTCTTTGTCAATCTGATGCAAGCTGGAGAAGCTGCAGGAATAGCTGGGGGTAATGTTGTGAATGTTGGAGGAGCTAATCCTGTGGCCCCAGTTGGAAATAACTATACCACACTGAGCATGGATTATACCAGTATTGGTGGGAAGCGGTTTTTGGGAACAAAGGATGCTGTTGAAGTTGAAAACTGGTTATTGCGCCGTGAAATAATTTTCGCTGACTTGGGATTAGATGATGAGCAGAAGAGGAGACTTGCTTCTAGACAGTTGCAGGGAGCAGCACTTTATTGGTGGAGTGGTATTACTATAAGAGTTCTTGAGGAAGAGTTGACTTGGGCAGAGTTTTAAAGGATATTCGAAGAGAGGTTCTTGTCTGAAGTTGCCAAGTCAGTATTGCTGAGAAAGTTCATGGACTTAGTGCAAGATGAGATGTTGGTGATTGAGTATGCTACAAAGTTTGATGAGTTGTCCAGATACGGATATGCTACCATTGACACTGTCATTAAAAGGAACGACAAGTTTATTCGAGGGTTAAGACCGAAGATTGCCATGGGGACTATGCCACACCTCCGTGTATAGTTGTAGTGGGGATGGCAATCATGAATGAAGAGATGCTTTCTACTTCTGGAAAGAGAAGCAGGTTGAAACCCAGGATTCTCAGGGCAAGAAGAGGAAATACTTTAAGAAGAAAGGAGCTCAGAAAAGAGGAATTGCCAAGAAAGGGAAGGCCGGTGTAGTTTGCTACAAGTGCGACAAGAAAGGATTATGCTTATGAATGTCGAACTGGAAAAGGGAAACAGGTTGCAGATAAGAAAGGAGTGAAATGCTTCAACTGTGACCAGATTGGACACTACAAGAATCAGTGTCCAGAACCAGTCAGAGTGGACAAGGTAAAGGTTTCTGCTTTGGAACCATCATCTTATAAACCAACCGCTGCTGAGAAGGGAAAGACTATGATGGAAGGTACGATTTTGATTCATAACATACCAGTTAGCGTACTATTTGATACAGGTGCATTGCACTCATTTATATCTCAGTGTTTGATAGATAAGTTATGTTTAGAACCCTCATGCCTTGTTACTTCCATAAGGGTTGCGAATCCGATAGGAGAGTATGCAACACTGGGGTGAAATGTGACCAGTTAGAACTTGATTTGTTAGGTCGTAAGTTTGCAAGCAGTTTTTATTTTTTGATTTCATAGGCTTCGGGATCATTTTAGGTATGGATTGATTAGATAGGTATGATGCTATGGTATTTTGCCAAGATAGGGAAATATCACTAAGACACCCGAATAGTCATAACCGGATTATATACTCGGTGGAGAATTCTAATCTGAGTGCTTGTGCATTGTTGGGGGCTATGGAAGTAGAAGAAGAGTTGAATCAGGTGTTGGTAGCAAAAGAGTTTGCAGTTGTTTTTGAGCCAGTCATAGGTCTACCATGGAAGCGAGCCATTAAGTTTCAGATAGATCTTGTGTAGAAGCAGAACCTGTAAGTAGACCACCTACCAGAATGAAAACTACCGAGATGAAGGAATTGAAGGTGCAGTTAGTCGATTTAGAAAGAAAGAATTTCATTTGACCAAGCAGTTCGCCTTAGGGAGCGGCCGTAGTGTTCGTGAAGAAACCGGATGGGTCGTTAAGGATATGTATTGACCATCGTAAGTTGAATGAGAAGACGATCAAGAATAGGTATCCTTTATCGAGAATCGATGATTTATTTGATCAGTTGAGTGGAGCTAGAGTATTTTCCCAATTGGATTTGGTGATAGGTTTCTATCAGCTAAGAGTGGCATAGGGCAGTATTCCGTTGATGGCGTTTCAGATTAGGTATGGTTTGTATGAGTGGTTAGTGATGCCATTCGGGTTAATAAATGCGCCATCTTTCTTCATGGATTTGATGAACCGAGTTTTCCGAGAGCACTGGATAGGTTAGTATTGGTATTCATAGATGACATTTTTAATATACCCTAATGATGAAAGAGAGCATGAAGTTCATCTTAGAGTAGTGCTTGAGATGTTGAGGCAGCATCAACTAAAAGCGAAGTTTTCAAAGTGTCATTTCTGGAAGAAAGAAGTTAAGTTTCTTAGTCACGTGGTTTCAGAGAAGGGTTTGTCAATTGATCCGGATAAGATTGAGGCTATTAACAACTGGAAGAGACCAGAGAAGGTGACTAATATCAGAATTTTTCTTAGGCTTGCTGGTTATTACCGGAGGTTTATTAACGATTTCTCACGGATAGCAGTGCCTTTGACTAAGCTAACCAGGAAGGACGTAAAGTTTATTTGGTCTGACAAATGTGAGGAAGCATCCCTTAAGTTAAAGCACTTGTTGACTAATGCACCCGTGTTAGCAATTCCAGGCAAGAATCAAGGATTAGTAGTGTATACCGATGCATGTGGAACCGGATTAGGGGCTGCGTATATGCAGAAAGGTAAAGTTATTGCCTACACTTCACGATAGCTTGGACCACATGAAGTGAGATACCCTACTCATAATCTAGAATTGGCAGCGGTGATCTTCACACTGAAAGTATGGAGACATTATCTCTAGGGGAGAGATTTGAGTTATACACGAATCATAAGTCTTTAAGGTATTTATTCTCTCAGAAGGAGTTGAATATGAGGCAGCAGAGGTGGCTGGAGTTTTTAGAAGCTTATGATTTTGGTATAGAGTATACACCTGGAAATGGAAATAAAGTAGTGGATTCTCTTAGTAGAAAACATCAGAATCTGGTGTTAGCTATGTTAACAGAATAGAAGGACCTAGAGGCTTTGACTACTTGTAGTGTGTAGTTAAGATCGACTGCTAGTTCTAGTCATAGCACTGCCATGTTATCCTGCTTGGAAGTTCGACCAAAACTGATCGAAAGGATTGCTTCTAAGCAGAAAGAGGATCCACTATTAGCCGAGAATATTAAAAGGCCTGAGGTTGGATTGGAGATTGATGATCTAAAAGATTTTGGTCTTGATCAGAGGGGATGGTTGAGAAAGAAAGGACAGTTGTGTGTTCCGAATGTTGGGGACTTAAGGACAGAAGTTCTTAGGGAATGTCATCGATCAAAATTTATGATTCATCCTAGGGGAACCAAGATGTAACAAGAAGTTTCTACTGGGAAGGTATGAAGAAGGATGTTGGGTTGTGAGTAAAGCAGTGTGTGAACTATCAACAAGTGAAGGCCGAACATCAGAAGCTGAGTGGGTTGCTTCAACCTTTAGAGATACCAGTTTGGAAATGGGACTCGATATCCATGGATTTTACAGACTGATTGCCATGGTCGAATCGAGGAAATGAAAGTATATGGGTCATAGTAGACAGGTTGACCAAAAGTGCCCATTTCATTTCAGTTAAGTCAACCAGGATGACATCTTTTTTGGCTAAACTGTTTATGAAGAACATAGTTAGACTATATGAGATTTTTATTATTATAGTCAGTGATCGAGATAATTTGTTTATTAGCAAGTTTTGGAAGAGTCTATAAGATGTGTTAGGTACCAATCTCAAAATGAGTACTACTTATCACCCTCAGACGGATGGGCAGACAGAGAGAGTCAATAAGGTACTCGAGGATTTGTTAAGAGCTTGTGTGCTAGATTTTGGTGGATCATGGGAAGATCACCTATACTAATTTGATTTTTCCTATAATAACAGTTATCAGACTAGTATAGGAATGGCACCTTTCTTAGCTTTATATGGAAGGCCATGCAAGTCACCAACATGTTGGCTGGAAATTGAAGACAGATTAGTCTTAGGTCCAGATCTGGTAAGAGAGGCAACAGAAAAGATTGAGTTGATCCAAGGTAGGGGGAAGGAAGCTCAGTCTAGAAAAAAAGAGTTACGCAGATAAGAGGCGTAATAATAGAGAGTTCTCAGTTGGAGATAGGGTTTTCGTTAAGGTATCATCAATGAAGGATGTGGTGTGATTCGAAAAATCAGGGAAAACTGGTACCAAGATATGTTGGACCGTTCTCAGTTATAAAGAGAATAGGAAAGCTCGCATACAGAATAGAGTTACCGAGTAGTTTGGCAGGTGTCCATAAAGTGTTTCATGTGTCTCATCGTCGTAAGTATGTGCATGATCCAGAGACTACTATTCCTCTGGCTGCATTGGAAGACTTAATAGTAGAACTGGATCAGACCTTTGTTAGGCAACTAGTTCGGGTTTTAGCAAGAGATGGGAAGGGATTAAGAAACAAGACAGTCAAGTTGGTGAAAGTTCTGTGGAGCGACAATGAGAAAGACTGTACTTGGGAGACAGAAGACAGGATTAGAGATACTTATACTGATCTGCCTTAAGGGTATGTTCTATATTTACTTTATATAGACGGTTTCGTAGTCAGGTAGGCTAGTATGGTAGTTAGGAGATGTTACAAATGATTGCTATGATTAGTATTTAGTCCTTGCTGAATTTCGAGGATGAAATTCTTTAAGGAGGGGAGCCTGTAATACCCCTAATTTTATTAGCGTTATTCAGGAGATTAAATTATATAAATTAAATAGAATAATTTCAAGACTAGAGCGATAAAGGGATTGAGATTTGAAAACCAATTAAGGTCGTGTGTCATGCCTTAACTAAATGAATATATAAGTGTGATTTATAAATTAGAAATTAAAGAGAATAAGACAAGGGAAAGAAGGGAATAGTCGTATACCATAACCTCAAAACCACTCACCTCATTCTCATTCACATTTTCATAAACCAAAAACAAAAGCAAAGAGAGTTGAGGCCGACATAACCCTAAGAAGAAGAAGAGAAAAATCTAGTTGGAAGCTAAGACTCAAGCTAGTAAGATTAAAGCAAGAACAAATCTCAAGTTCCTTATCCAAACAAGGTGAATAATGATCTAAACCATCTCATATAGGTCATCTTGAATGTTTTAATTTGGGTTTAAGGTTTAATACCATATGATTGGATGAATTATGATATGCTTTGATTTATACGCCATGTTATAATTTAAACAAGGATTTTTGTGGGATGTTATAACTCGATTTTAAGGTTAAAATCATGCAAATTGATTTCCAAATGCCATGATGTTTGAATATTATGTAAAACATTATTTTGGAGATGCGTTTAAATTTTCATAATATTCCAAGCTCGGATAATTTATTATGAATTTTTAATGGAAATAAATAGTTAATTTTGGGTTTAAATTATTCAAGGCAATTAAGTAATGTTTTCAGGTAAGAAATTTATATATTTTAGAAAACATATTAAAAATGAATAATTGTGATTTTTGGGGATTTTTCCTAAGTGTTTTACTATGGTTTTAAATTATTTAAGTTAAAGGACTTAAATGTTTTAATTATTTTGTAAAGTCGAAGGGCTTATTTGCTAAAACATTTTTAATTATTGAATTCGGCAGCCTTTTTAGAAAAGAATTTTGATAAATAATCAGCAACCAAACATATTTTGACAAACTAGGCAAGTTTGGTAAAAAAGAATTACTTTGAAAGGCATAAAATTGGTTTTGTTTCGAATTACAACTTCACTGCTTCCATTTGCTTGCTTTTGTCACCATGCCTAGTATACCTTTCGCACCCATTAGAAACCAATGCATATGGTGTCAAGCAATTGGTACGTAGTAGATTGGAGAAAGGCGGAAGGGACTGTTTTGAAGGCATGCTTTCAAAAGGGTTGAAGCCACTTTTATTAGCCTTCGAATCAATCAACTTGCCTTTGTTTTTAAAAGAAGCTTTCGAAGTAGTTGCCACTTTTGAACCTATTCAATTGCCGCATTAATACCTTTCAAATCAGTTAGAGGCCGCTTTTAAATTTTAAAGCTGCTTCCTCAATGCTTTCGAAAGGGTTGTTTTAGCCACTTTTAATTAGAGTTCCAGAGGCAATGGTTTCGAAATGTCGGTTTTGAAGCTATCCTCTTCCCCAATTATTTTATTTGAGATCAATGCTTTTGAAAAGTTTACTTTCGCTTCTGTTCTCTTTGACCCTATAGTTATACTAAATGTTAATCCCAATGGTTTTGAAAGTAATACTTTTAAATGGTTTCGATGCTATGTTTCAACAAACTCTTACTTGAACCCGGTGCTTTCGAAGGATATTCTTTAAGTATTTTGAAAGGTATATATTGTGTTTTGAAAGGTATATTTTCAGTGTTTCGAAAGGAATGGTTCCAAGTATTCGAAAGATATGTTGGATGGTTTCGAAAGAGAACATCTAAGGTTTTAAGTAATGATACAAAGGATATAGTCAAAAGCCTTAGTTTTCAAATTTGAGAACCCAATATTATTTTTAAAGTAAATACATGGCAATATGAAAGAGTTTTGAAATGGCATTTAACTATGGAATTTTAGAGGAAGCTTTCCTTGATAAAGGTAGGCGTTAAGGGTATTAACCATATTTCATTAGAAAAATGATTACGAGGAATTTAACCATGGATGTTTATACTGTTATGTTATTTGATCGGTTATAATTAATTCTTGTGTAACTATATTCAGTTCATTTCTAACCCATAACTGCATCTTGGGGTAAGGGCATAATAACATGCCAGGTTGGCCCTGTAGTGAATATGTATATATTTAATTTAACTCCTGTATGAGTAGAATTGCATCTAGGAGGTCAAATAGACCCGAATATAGAATGCCCAAGACATATCAAAGGATTATTGGTAGACGGGTTCTTAGTAAGCTTATCAAAACTATGTTATGGAAAGTGTTATTGGCAGGGGCCAATAGATTCTTAGTAATCCCATGAAAACTATGTTCGTAATAAGTTATTGAGAGATATCAATAGGTTCATATAGAGCCCATGAAAACTATGATTGGATAATAGTATTGGTGGAAACCGATAGGTTCATAGTGATCACAATTGGTTCATGTGATCCCACGAAAACTATGATTGGATAATAGTATTGGAGAAACCAATTGGTTCATATGATCCCATGAAAACTATGATTGGATTGTAGTACTGGTAGAAACCCATATGTTCATAGTGATCCCATGAAAACTATGAAAGGGGATAGGAAATCCATAAAAAATTAAATAGGTTATTAGTTAGCCCATGAAAACTAATAGGTTAATAGTGACCCTAGAAACTATAACTTAAGACAAATAGTCAGGTAAATGGGGATAGCAAATCCAGAGCATATTGCATGTTTGCATATCATCATGATACATTTTATTTTGTTATGTCTTAACCATTGCGGATGCAGGTGCACGGTATATGGTTATTATAAACTGGGTTAAGATACCAGTGAGGGGAAACCCATTCCGCTAAGCGGCGTGGTCTTACTAGATGTCTATATGGTTCGAAATGGTAGGTTTTTATTCATACTAGTCTTTTTGTCTGACTCGAAGTTTACGTTTTCCCCTTAAACTGTCAGCTGTTCAATTGATTTTGAGTAGTTTGAGAGTTAAGATTTTCAGGTTCTCCTTTGGACAAAGAAGCTTTCGAAGATGTGTAGGAGGCAAGCTAGCAATAAGGAGTTCTTTCTGTTTGATTCCACTATGTTATTGATGAAGTGGCAAAGTTGTTTAGTGCCTATATTTAGACTTTGATCAACCAAGAGGGCATCTTCATATGGCGCTCTTGGTGTGTTTTGTAATAAATTGTAATTTCTCTAAATGTGGCTTACATATGGGATTATGTAATGAATCTAAAATGAAATGAGAAATTTGTTTTAAATTGAATTTAATTTTTTTCCATATTCATGTGTTTTTGGTATATCGGTGTATCTTACATTACTGCTTTTGGTCATCGAGAATTAATAACTATGGATGACTGCAACATCCATAGCTATTAGATTTGGGCCTCCAAATGGGGGATGTTACAAGAAAATGAAAGCTTGTCCCAAATTTTGTTAATAATCTTTGATAGTATCGAACCATTTGTTTGTCTTGAAGACATTATGCTCGATACGAGATAAACGATGATCAAGGTGACTTTGGTTGCGATAGAAAGCGAGAAAAGATTGTTTTGTTGAAGTGTCAATAGTTATCTCTTCTATTTCATTCTTACCTCGAGGAGCTTGTTCTTGTTGAGAGAAGGAAGCTGCAGTTGGATCGGTAGGTTGAGGAATTCCGGTGCTACGATTTGCAGTCCATTCAGCAAAGGAGATTATGTCGTGACTTGAAATTCACTTGGGAAGACCCATGAGACTTAACATCTTTGAGTTGAGTTCGCCAATGGTTGTGTAATCGGAGTTAGGAGTGGGAACCTCAAAATTTTGAAGAATGCGCATAATGTAAACGCGATAATGAATCGTTTTATAGTTTCTTTGAAGATTTACAATTTTAAATTCTTCCATTATAATTTTTCCCCAATTATCATTTTGATGTGACCAAATAGCTTGGAGGGCTTGAAATCATGCTTATTAACCTTTTCATAACTTCCAGTTCGAGGTTGTAGACAACGGATGAGAGCTCGATTGATAAGACGGCCTTTTGGGCATAGTGAAGTTGATTTTAATTCCGTCATGCCACCGGAAATAAATTTATGTCATATTTCACTTCGATTGAACATATTAACCTCAAATTATCGATGTCTATTCCTTGTGAAGGACATCTTAAAATCATCCTTAAGCGTTGAAGAGGAAGATAAATTTTGACTCCGTAAACTAAACCCCAAACATAGTCTTCTCTGTTATGTGGATTGTGATGATCTAAATTTAAATTTGCAATGAAGAATTTTACCAGAAGCGGGTAGATCTTCACATTGTTAGCGTCGTTGCCGATTAGAGAATCCAAGTGACTAGCTTCACCAATTTCTCTCATAGCATAACTCTTAAAATCAGAAAACTTCATGAAGTAACCTTTGAAAATCTTAGAATTCTTCATGCTACTGAAACAAGTAACTGCTGTACCATTGTGAAGCCATCCTCTTATTTGATATGCCAAAGCTCCAGCGGAGGAAGTTGTTGCTCTAGAACGTTTTTCCTTTGGAGCCATTGAAAAAATGACTTTTAATGATTTTTTTAGGAATTTTAGATCTAGGGTTATGGGGTTTTGGTGAAGATAGGCTGAATAAGGGTTTGAGCAATTTAAAGTGATGAGATAGTAGGTGAAGAGATATGCGAGCCCGGTTATTTTTTTTAAATTCTATCAGTTCAGACAGTTGAACATATAGGGTCAAGCAACTGAATCACCCGGAGAAGGTGGCCAAATGTATTTAGGCAAAAATGAGGTATTTCAGTTGGCTGAATGCCGAGTCAAATTTTAGCATTTTTGAATATTCAGTCGTCTGAACTAAGACGTTCACCCTACTGAATCTGTAGTATCTTTGTTTTCTTATTTTTGAGTTTTGAAAAATCCTTGGTTTGTTGTATATAATTATATATAATCATTTTGAGATACAAAATAATTTATTTTATCAATATGTAACTAAAAAATAAAAACAATATTATGTATATAATATATATAAATGCAAGAATATAGAGATACGAAAATTTATTTTCCTTTACTTTGCTCCGACTCTTCTTCGGGAAAGTGTTCCCATGAGTTAGGTTCAATCTTTGTTTGCTCATTCAAGGGCTTAAGTGGAGACCATATATTTCTTCGAACTAGAGCGTGATTCCAATCATTGTTTGATGGTGCCGCTTCCTAAGAATTTCTTGAAGTTATGTCGTATTTAAATACTGGTGTTTTCGTTAGTCGAGGAGAATTTTTTTCGTATGCTATTATTCGTTGGAGAATGTCTACATATAGCCAGAACATATTTTTCTAGAAAATTTAGATGTGCTCCTTGTCTTCTTTGCTCGTAATACATTTCCTTTTGAACCTCCATTATCTCTTGCTAATAATGGTATATTTCATCAATCTTGGTATTAGTAGATGATGATTCAAGATTGATAGACCATTCGACATTCTTCCCTTTTGGAGAATAGCATGTATGGTACTTTAGTGATGGCGTGATTTGTACCGGAGATGGTTTATTTGATGATGGAGTTGTTTTAGTTGGAGCTGAATGATTACTTTTAGAAGATGGCGAGCTATAATCAATTATGGAGCAAGTTAAATCACAACCGTAATTTGTTTGAAAATTTCTTTCTTTTATTTATGATATGTTATATGAGTTTGGTTAAAAAGAAACTGTTGTTTATATACAGTATGAATTTGTTAAATTTGACTTGTAGTTTATAGGTTGAGAATATTTTCAATTTTGTAGGCAGTCATTTTAGTTTCCTAGTTTTATGTTTTCTAACTTTGTTTTTAATGGACAGTATATATTTGGGTTAATGGCCATACAAACTTTAATGGTTATGGACTTATGTAAGTCCTATTTTAGAATTTTGGTATCAAAAACTTAAATAAAGTTGTATAAAGTTTATATAAATTTTTTAGTGTAAATAAAACTTTGTAAAATATTTTAGTATTTTGATTTTCATTATTTTGAAACAGAGTTATAAATTATTCACATTTTTGTGATTAGGTGGTAACAAAATTTCGATATGTAAAGAACTTACTGTAACTCATATAGTGATACAATGCCAAGTTCACGTCTCAGTTTAATAAATGAATTTTCATTTAGTGGTTTTGTGAAAATGTCTGCGATTTGATTTTCGGAAGAAGTAAACAGTAACATCCTCCTACTTGGAGGCCCAAAACTAACGGCTACGGATGCTACAGTCATCCATAATTATTAATCCTCGGCGACCAAATACGGCAATGTTAGATCATTGATACACATAAACACATAAATATGAAAAAAGTTAAACATCAAACAAGATCACATTCCATTTCAAAACATTTTCAATTCATTACATAATCTCACAATAATTAACTTCGTTCAGAGAAAATATATTTATTACAACATACACCAAGAGCGACATATGAAGATGCCCCTTGGATGATTAGTGTATATACAGGCAATTTAACAAATTTGTCATTACAAACAACACGGCGGAATCAAACACTACAACAACATGTACCTATCATAGCGTTTCAAAAACACTATAAAACCTTTAACAGCGTTTTTAATTACGCTGTATTACACGCCATTATAGGTCGACATATACCATAGCAAGATAGAAAATGCTGTAGAATCCATGTATTTATAGCGATTTTTTGATGTCATTAATACGTTTTACGGCGTTTTTGTTGATGAGTAAAATTCCTTTTATTAGCGTTCGACTTCGCTTAGAAATATATTCAATAGCGGTTATAATATGCTATGTTAACGTTTTACAACGTTCTTTTCATTGCAGTGATTTCTTTTTACAGCGTTTCTTTTGTTGCTATGATGTTTATTTACAGCGTTTTCTGGAACGCTTGGGTCCTATTTTATAGCGTTTCGAAAACGCTGTTAAAACTTTCTACGGCATTTCGAAAACACTATTTAATCTTTTCTATAGCGATTTAAAAACGCTGTTAAATATTTTCACAGCATTTATAAACGCTGTCGTATTTTGCTCAGTTCCTAACCGATATATAATAGGTTCCAATTCTATATGCAGCCACAATTTATGTATAACACAGTTTAACACATATATTTCATAACAAACATATATTATATTAAACACACATTTTATAATCAACATATTATATTAATCACACGTCTTATAATTAACAAAAAACATTACATAATAAACATACGCAATATTCTTACATCAAAATAGATAATAAAGTTCATAATATTTCAATGTAGAACAAGCAGCAACTAGTGACCAAAAGTAGTAATACCTACAAACATACAAACCTAAATGTAGTTATGGCATCAAAAGTAACTTCGAATCCATAACTTGCTGCGGTATGTTACTATTTTTTTCCATTAAATATATCTATCCACATGCAAAGGAAAAGTTCTTTATTATATGTACTTGATTAGGATTAAAAGTCGAAAACATTAAGTAGCTAGTTCTCAAGTTATTTTAAGCTTTATAAAACAAACATGTGAAAGAATGAGCTTGAAACTTTTCTTTATACTAGTTTTTTGCTATTATTAACTGCAAGGTCAGTTACAATATAAACTTGTACCGTTTGTATTTGATCAGTATATAATTCAATGTGTATTGTTTTATTAGTTATCCATTGTTCTACTAATGTGATTTTAGAGTCTTAGACTCTGTGTTAGTATCTAGTATATAAATGTGTTTCTAACCATTATTTGCAGTATTGTTTGTTGCATACTATAAGTTTAGAGGCATTATGAACAGAGTGCCTTACAAATAATCATCTCTCAGGCTATGCTTTCTCTAACTACATATAGTTAACAGTGGACATAAATACATGGCTGGATTGATTTACAAAGAACTGACAGAGTTGGATGTTCATGGGCACTCAACCTAGAGCAACACCGGTCTGAAGAGAAACAAAGCAATAAAAGGCTTTCCCCTCATTTTTAACTGTTCAGGACAAAACAAAGCACTATGAATTATGGTTGACGTGTCCTTAGTGAAGTTGATATTAATGGTAGTATATGTTATAACCTATTAAGAATATAGTCAGAAACAGTTTATAACTCAAACTAATAAAAATACACTCAAATAGTTGACACATCTAATTATTGTCAAACATCCAGCGTATCCAACATAATGTCAAATATACAGATGTCAAACAAAAATGTAAAACAGCTGACAAAAAATCTCACTTAATTTTATCTTGGACTAAATGTTTATAACTATATTTTTCAAAGTGTTGCTACAGCCGAATATTTATTCCATTTTCCCCTATATGTTTTGACCATCTACTCAATTTATCGTGCACTAAAATTCTGTATTTCCCACCAAATTACACATTTTGTTCTGTCGTTATCTTTTGATATACCAGTATTTTAAGTTATATGATTTCTGAGTAAGTAAGTATAGCCAAATCATTCAATGTTGTATCGAATATATATATATACACACACACACATACATACATACATACATACATACATACACATACATATATTACTTTTTGGAGCAGTATGAAAGTGAGTATGCTAAGTTTCAGGTTAGTATGGAAACAATGATCCATTAAAGCAAATTAATTAAGCCTAAGCTCTTGCAAATAATTAAGGTATATTTTCTTAGTTGATTCTTAATATCGCATAACTATTTTGAAGTGTAGCCACTAAATTGACGCTACTTACTTTCTCAAACACACTCAAGTAAACCCAACAAAAGAAAAATATAATTATAATAACTTAAACTTGGGTGTATATCAATCTGACAATAATACACAGAATTATCTTAATAGCGTCTAAGGTACATCTCCACTATGACTACTTACTAATGCAAATATGCAAATTGTTAACAATTTCCTTATTCGTAGGTTTTTAATTAAAAAATATGGCCTTTTATGTTACTATTATTTGATGGTTGAAGTTTCTAAGCAAATGTAGACTGTTGGTAGCAACGACACTCTAATCAGTAGAGGATTGACAAAACAAACCTAACCTTTTGAGATGATGAAGTTGTCAAGTTAAATAAATTATTTCACATACTCAGTATGATATTACTCAATATGCTTTTACTTTTATAATCCTTCATTTTGATATTTGTATATTTCCTATCTTAATGTTAATGGCTACTCTCAAAGATAATCATTATTTGTGTTAGCAAAAGATTTTATATATGTATGATAATCATATTAACATGTTAGTCATGTGATTGGTTATAAATATGGTTTAAAATTTAAATTTTAGTTAATTAAATAGTTAAATTTTGAATTTTTTAGTTCATTGAAATAGTTAAATTTAAAAATAAAGTAGATAAATATTTTTTTTAATAGTTATATAAATTATAAAATATGATTAAAAATTTAACTAATAAAATAGTTTAATACAATATTTAAGTAGTTGAATGAATTATAAATAGTTAAATTAGAATTTTAGTTAATAAAATATTTAAATATTTATAAATAGTTGAATGGATTACAATTTTAGTTATTAAATAGTTAAATAAAATATTTAAATGGTTGAATGACTTATAAAGAGTTAAAATTAGGATTATAGTTAAATGGTTGATTTTAGAAGGTCAAGAAGATTAGATCAACAACATCCACTATGTATTCTCATATATAATGTGACAAGGGTTCACAAAGCAGTAATCATTTCATGTAGATAACAATATGTTTTAGACATTAAATTGAAGAGATAAGTACATGATTGTAGTAATTGAAGCAAGATGTAAGAATGCACTGTACTATTTTCGGTTCTATTCTAATCAAGTATGAGTGTTAAGAACTAGTTTTAAAAATGTAATTGGTAGCTATACAAAATAGATAGATGGCATGGTATATTTTATTATAACCCATTATTTTTCTAAGAAAGGACAACCGCAGATCCTACTGGGTGACAGAAATGCATAATCGCAAATTAAGGACATTGTTAACTTGTATATTATGATACAAACATTGTAATATTGATCAGGTGAAATAATATAGTCTGGAACTATACGTTTAAATTATAAAATGCTTCGACAAACCTATGAGTTCTTATCTCTAGCTGCATCTTGGCTACGCATCGTGCTTATTTCAGCATCACGCTTATCTCTAGCTGCAACAAGCCTCACTTTTGCTGCATATCGTCTACACTTTCAATCTTTAGTATTAGTTCAGCCAATTTTCTATTTTTCCAGCTTTCTTGTTGTTTATTCCACTTACTTATTGACCTTATGCTGCCAGAACTATGCATTATATTTCGTACAAGTCTTCCGGGAATGTGCCTTTTCGAAATTGTAGAGCAAAGTACCATCATAAACATACCTTATTACGTCCTTTTGGTGCAGCCCATCCTTGTCTTTTGCTAATGAGTAAAGCAGTTTCCACTCTGCTAATGCTGCTTTCCTATTTATTTGTAACACTCATTTACTTAATCGAGTAAAAAAAAATTATTCACAACTGCATATATAGGCTCTGCAACTTGCAAGTTCAATAAGGAATTAAGTAGAATTAAGATAAGAACTCACGATCCTGCAAAATCGTTAGGTTGTTTATTTGCCTTGAGCATCTCATTCACTTCTTTTTTAGTCAGTGCATTTGGATTTGTATGTGCGTTCTTCTAAAATATCTCTTCAAATTGGGCTTCCACAAACCTATTTAATATCGTCATAAAACAACAAATTGAGGTACAAGATAAATAAAACATAGACTAATATAACATTCATTTCATGTTATCCAAACATATACAGCATTATTACCAGTTTCTTAGTCAAAACATTTGTTTAAAGTTCCTGTACTATTTTTACAAAATGGTAATTAACATAAGAGATGCATTGAATATTGGATATAAGAAAAACTGATTTTTAAATGTTTTCTTTTTTCTTATTTTCAATATTTTCATACTATGTAAACTACTATGATTTTTTGTAGAAACGATTATGCTTCTATCAAAAGAAGGTAAGAAAAATAAAAATTGTATCCTATACAACTTTATTATTCCAAAGTAAAAAAAATGCACATATATAGAGGTTTTATAGTACCTTCCTTGAGGATCATAAGCACCAGTGTGACTGCCATGAATTCCGTTATGTATGTTATTAACATACACTAGAAGATGGATATCAGGCATCTTTAACTACAATCACGCACAAACAATGAATCCAGTGCCAATAAATTATGTATACATATGTGAAAATTAATACAATTGACAAATGAAACAATGAAAAAATTGATTTTGAAGATCATACTTCGCTAGTCATGAGACTAAGGAATGCATTAGTAAGTGTAGTAACACCAGCAGCTACAGTAGCGTTCAATCCAATAGCCTGAAGGCCTAATAATAATAATCAACTGATAAGTATAGGCATAGTAAGTCATTTCCAACAATGCTAAAGTACTATAATATAATGATCAGAACCTTCAACTGTTTCAGTAAGGTAAATTACATCATCCTTGTTTCTATCAAAAAATGAAGCATGCTTTTGTAATGGTGTCATGTCTCCTACAATTATCGACCAAAATCGATGTATACTACCATAATCAAATATTCAAGTATTTTAAATTAAAGAAGAAGCGCCATACCAAGAGCAGGAGCCTATGAAGAGGCTAAGATTGCCAGAGAGAACCAAAAAACAAAAAACGAGACAAAATAAGTGCTAACTATTTTTTTGAAAAAAAGTAATTTGTTCTATTTTTTTATATATGTATATAATATTTATACTACAAACTTGAAATATATACAGATAGCATGGGGAACACATACCTCTTTCAAGTTAATAAGAATCCATAGCAAGAAGGCAGTAAAACATTGAACCTAACAACTGAATTCAATCAATATTAAGTGCAAGAAATTGATTAGTTTATTTTTTGCATATTTATTTATATCATTGTCATATTAGATACATTTTGTTTTTAATTTTGTTTTATAGGTGAACATTTTAACTTTCAAAAGTGATACGTTCAGCAATTGATTTCATATTTTAACTTTTATTTTAATACTAGTACCTTTTTAAAAATTATTTCCTTCTAATTTCGTTCCACATATATATTTCAAGTTCACTGCTTGTAAAGGATTCAACAATGGTCCACCTGGGTATCTGCCAGTAATGGTAGTTTTACTCGTTATTATTAGATACAGACATGTATATTAATGCATCATGTATAGATGAATTCTCTATCCTCTATACTATATATAGTTACTCAGGTTCTAAGTCTTCTAAAGAAGCTTCAATCCCTAAAAAGGTGCCTTCTTTAGGCTGTGATTCTGGACTCACAAAATCCATATATCTTTTTGTTTCTACAAATCTAACATCCTTGTGAATCATAAAAATCAAATAAAAAGGTACGGTATATGATTGTACACTGTCAAATAGAAATGTAAAAAAAATCACCCCATAAGCAGGAATTGAACAACAAAGAGTGACTCGGTGCTAGCAAATCTGAACTTTGTAGCACCTGCCTCATACCAAACTGGTAATTTGCTAATTCCTGTTACGCGTAACAGCTGCAAATTGCAGGAACAGTTTAGAACAATTCTCCAAAATAAAAATAAAATTTTTCCAGTTTAACCAAAAGAAGAATTTTTTTTCTTGAACACTTCAACTATGAGCATTTTGTGAAAGGAAATTTTACCATATTAGCCTAGTTTTGAAAAGATATAACAACAATAGACCACTTCTAAAAGTATTTACACTTATAGACCAGTTTTTGTTTAAATGGTCTATAGCGTTGGCGATTTACGGGCGATTTTTCAAAAATCGCCCAGAGGGAATAACATATTTGTTTTTGCTCTAGGCGATTTTTGAAAAATCGCCAGAAAGCCTGCTATAAATCCAACCAGCAACCTACCTTCTTCTTCTCTATCAACTTTACCAAACTCATCATCAAATTTCTGAAACTTCGCAAACCCTACCTCTTCATAGAAAACCCAAAAAAAGTACGATTCTCACAAGATACAATCAAAGCTTCTCAATAAGTAAGTGTAATCTTCGGTACAAGGTAATGTATATCGATTTATAATATGTTTACACTAACTAAAAATCCTAATTCGGAGCTGTTGTGTATTATAACCAATGTTGACGTACTCGCAGTTGAACTAAACATGGATGATTAGGAGATAGACGACGAGACGATGTTGAAATGTTACGATGATTTTGAAGCTCGAAGGGACATTACGCATCTAAGTGATGTTGAATTTGTTCCGGAAACGCAATTTGAGCCGATATGTCAAAAGTTCCATTCGGGAACATCATCTCTCAACACTCGCTTACGTGAAGTTGTAGCGAACCAAAGACCGGGCAAGCAAATTTCTATTGAAGGTAAAGTACTAAGTCCTAGTAATCCTGTAGGTCCTACTTTGCCATTCGGTGCATATCCAGCTTGCCGATGTGGCGATGAATGCATAGTTGTCGTAGCCAAAACAGAAACCAATGCTGGACGAAGATTTTATGGTTGTGCTTCGTACGAAGATCACATGATGAATCCTGGCGAAGTGGAGTGCTGTAATTTTATGAAGTGGATCGATCCTCCATTGTGTGCTCGAGGAGTGCAATACGCCCTCGAAATGCAAGCTGAAGTTAGGCGTTTGAAAAAATTAGTTGAAGAAATGAATAGAAAATGTTGGTAGAGTAGAAAATGTCATCTTTAGCTTATGTTCGCAATGGAAACATATGACAAACGGTTTCATATCATGAATCCTATGTTGGGTACTACATTTATTTTCATGTAATCGATGGATATTTTCACCTTTCGTAGACCGTACATTATTAGTTTTGTGTTATTAGTTCTATATGTTGTTAGTACTCTGTAATTGAGGGATAATCTCACCTATTCGTAGATTGTATGTTTGATTTTCTCTAAAATTGATGGTTATATCCAAGTATTTCTCGTCGGTTGAATTTCTATGATCATATAGAGTTGTTTGGAGGAATCTCTATATCACTTCTATCTTTTAAGTGAAAACAAATAGCTGCCATAAAAGGCAGCCCACTATTTTGCCTTTGGCGATTTTTCAAAAATCGCCAGTGTGCGATTTTTGAAAAATCGCCCACTGTTTCGCCTGTTACAAAACAGACAGCCAGCCAAGCCATCTCCTACTCACTCTACAACATTCAACCTAGCTCCAAAAAACCCATTTCGGGTTTCAGCTCTGTCCCTCCCAAAAATTAATATTTTCTTTGCTTTTTAATCAAATTCTAAGCTCATTCGGTCGATGGCTTCAACATCCGGAATAGTGGAGGATATTGGTAATGCACTCATCTCCAATTTGTTGATTTAGGGCATTTTTAGGGTTTTCTAGATTTCAATTTTTGCAAGATGTTGTGAAAGCTATATGTTGTAGATTGCATTACGAGGTATTTGCAAGTGAATGATCATTCAATTGCGTGTACTTTAGTATAGATAGAAGAAAATTAAATTTATGATAGTTAAGGGTTGTATGCATTAATCTTTGTGTTGTAGATTACATCGAGATGGAGCCCGGTCCAGTAGACCCGAGCGTGTTGTACTTACAGCCTAGACACTGCACGTCCAGTGAAACGTATATGATGGTTATTTCATATGATTTTCGTTTCACAAATTGTGTGAATGTTAATATGTACATGTAATGTTAAACAGAGCGAAGAAGTAGATTTCACCATCGATCACTCTATTTCTCTCAAGAAAGTCACTTCACATCATTCTAGAGTATTAGAGGGGATTGATCGAGCGGGCTTTTCGACAGTTCTGCGGTTAGGCTACTTCCAGTTAGATCATCATCGGTCACAGCTCTTGTCGATAGATGGAGACCGGAGACATCTACATTCCATCTTCCTGTCGGAGAGATGACGATCACATTAGGGGATGTGGCCGTGCTTTTAGGTTTTCCTATAGAAGGCAATCCAGTGACGGGTGAGGACCATCACGATTATATTTAGTTGTGCACCGATTTGCTCGGTATTACTCCTCCTCCGCAACAAGTAAGGGGTAACGACATGGTAGAAGTGAAATGGTTTCGACATGCTGTAGCTGATGATATACCTGCCGATGCTACAGAGGTTCAAATACAGCAGCGGGCTCGAGCCATTATTCTACACATCATTACATCCCGTTTAATGTGCGATCATTCCAAAAATCGCGTGGACTTGAAATGGCTACCATATTTAGCCGATCTCGATCAGTGTGCCCAATACTCATGGGGTAGTGCTGTTTTGGCGTACACCTATATGGAGCTCTCCAATCTCGCTCTTATGGTGACTAAGCTTATAGGCGGGTGTTTGATGCTTGTTTAGGTACACGTTGTTTGTACCAAAAATGGGCACAACACTCTTCGGGAGTTGTTTGAAGAGATAAAATGAAGATTATAAATGTAAAACAGAGATTATCTAACAAAAGCTCCAACAAACAGGAATGTAAAGTGCACAGACAAGCAGTTTAGAA
The DNA here is from genome assembly GCA_030737815.1 of Allium fistulosum. Lineage (NCBI taxonomy): Eukaryota > Viridiplantae > Streptophyta > Magnoliopsida > Asparagales > Amaryllidaceae > Allium > Allium fistulosum. Next base: position 876,987,185 of record CM060906.1, read on the forward strand.
TGGTTCGGCGTATAGCCTACGTCCACTATGAAGTTTTGATGATTTTATTGATTCTCTTTCAATGATTACAAGCGTTTACAGCAATGAACAGCGGATTACAGATTAGAATTCGAAATTGACAGCAAAAATAGGATGCAAATCTCAATCCGGCAGAGTCTGGACGCTTCAGAGAAAAAAGATCCTTTTTCCGTTGATTCTGGGGCTCTATTTATAGGCGTAGGAGGCTTGGATTTCGCTCAAACTCCGGGAGACTTGGCCTGACACGTGAGGGGACCCATTCGACCACTTCCAGAGAGTTTCAAGCCAATCTGTGATCGATACGAAATCATTTCGTATCGATCAAGATTACTTCCAATTGAGCTCAAAATTAGTGGAGATGTTCCTTGGTATGTGTGCAACCTTTAGTTAATATTTCATGGTGTTTGGATCAGTGGATTGAGAGATATCATCGATACGAGACGATGTTCTTCGCTAGGCTGTCTGGTTCGAATCCATTTCTCTGAGCTGGGGGCTTCGAATCGATGGTGTCACGCGCCCCTGTGAAGACGTGGAATGCACACTTCGCCTTGATCCGGTCTTTACTCCGAGTCGACCGCGTCGACTCCATATATCTCGGCGCATTCGCATCGAGGGATGACGTAACGCGCGCGCTTCGCCTCGATCCGGTATTTGCTCCGTGTTGACTGCATCGACTCCATGTATCTCGCCTCGTTTCCTTCGAGATATGACACGTTATCTAAGCTGGTTGACCTGATGGATTCGAGTAGGACTTCATCCAGGGATACGAGGCAAACACTGGCTGATGGATACGAAGCAGGCACTGACTGATGGATACGAAGTAGACATTGGATGATGGATACGAAGCAGGCACTGGCTGATGGATACGAAGCAGGCACTGACTGATGGGTACGAAGTAGACATTGGATGATGGATACGAAGCAGGCATTGGACGATGGATACGAAGCTCACCACTGTGTGGACTTAATCGTTCTGATGGGCATGAGATCGATGGATTCGAAAACGAGGACCACCGATGGATACGAAATCCATCGATACGACCTGCTGCTCATTAATGGATACGAAAATGTGCTCTTCCCTTTGCCTTGCATCCATCATAACTTGAGCATATGAACTCGGATCGATCTGAAACTTGGAGCGTTGGTTTGCTTTATTTTTCCCGATCATGTCCCATCGATTGGGGCTTGATCCGGACTTGGTCAAAATTCAACGAAATCCATGACAAACGACATTTGGAACCCAACTCCTTGATATCCTGGCCTTGCCAAAAGGCGGGATAACATTTGCCCTCCAAAGTACGTCTCGTGAAAACATGACGTTCTTTGAAAAGCTGCAGGTCTTCTTTGAATAACTTTGGAAGTCGTACCCTTTGTCCATTCTCTTGTATCGGTCCTCTCATGAATTGGTGCTAACAGTAGGAAAGCCTTTCTTCGTAACGATGTGGGTTGACTTGATGGATATGTAAATGGTCATCCGTATCGATGGTCAAAAATCGTGGTAGATTTTGATTTGAATTGGCGATATCTGGTGGATACGAAATGGATGTTCGTATCGATAGATTCTGATGGATACGAAATGGACGCTCGTATTAACAGGTCTGCTCTGTTTCGAATCGATGGCTCATAATTTGGATGTTTCAAAACGATGGTGTCTGGTGAACATTTCGCCTCTATGAATGCACAGCTTGATGGATGCGAGGAGAGCGTGTGCACCTAACCATCGTATTCACGTGGCCTCCCTGTGCGCTTCGAACCGATAAAGGCTAGTGGGCTCGATACGAATGCTCGCATCGATGCGCTGCTTGACTGGCTGCGACCGGTCATGTTGACTGGGAGGTGAATCGACCCAGTTCGCCTCCAGGCCTCATATAAATACCGGGGACTTGGCTCGATTTCACTTTTTTACCTTTTACTGTTGCCTTCTGCATTTTCGTATCGATTCACGAATCTAGAAAGAGATATCAGCTCTGTACTTTCGACTCTATCAGCCTCAATCCACCAGATCTTGAAATCTCAATCTTAAACTAGGTAATCCACCACGAATCTAAATGACGAAACTACCTTCGATCCGCTCTTTCTTCGTCAATCAAACACTCTGGCAGTTGATAAAACCAGATCTGGTTAAAAGTCCAGATGGCCATGTCGGCGCTCTGGTAGATTGGAGAAGAAAGAGTGGAGAAGGCATAAGCGAATCGATCTAGAGGCCGTGTTCGAATCGACAAAGACAGAGATATCTTTTCTTAGATCCCGTATCGATTCCTGGGATAGGTCAATGGGGGAGATCTAGTTCGTATCGATGGATGTGATGGTGGATCGTATCGACACGAAACGATCAATATGAAAAACTAAAAAATGTATCTTAGTTTCAGATCGATACGAACCTTGCCTTCGCGATCGATGTTTAGCTGAGGCCTTTTCTGATCGATACGAACCAGACAGCCAGGGATCGATGCGAAGTATTCTGATCTTTGATGGATTCGAACTTGACTCCTGACGATCGATTCGAAGCCTGCTCACGGGTATCGATTCGAACCGGTATCATGATGGATTCGAACGAGCCTTTTTTGATCGATTCGAACTTCCCATTATGGATGCGAAATCTTGACATTCTTCAGCATAACTCCGATGAGCTTCATCCTTGCATATCTGGACTTGATAATTAAATTGCATATTTGACTACCTTTCGAAGCTCGTCGATGGAACTGCCATTTAACAGAAAAGTACAACAAACTCTTTAATCTCGAATCGATCGCTATCACCTGAATAGCGTGGTCGTGACGGTCAGCGATGACGGTCACGCCTGTCCGACTTCCAGAATTTTAGTCGCTTGCATGTTTTCTTTAACTCTGCAGAATTTGCTCAAGTCACGCACAACACTTGCACTACACAGCACATTCATGCACTTTACACTGGGGAATGCACGGGCTTTTTGTCATCTAATGATGGTTTCTCGTGAGTTAGCCAGTGATGGAACCGTCAAGTTCGCAGCAGCAAGAAACTCAGAACCCTATCCTTCCCAGAATTGAGATTCCGGTCATCGAGACCGAAGCTATTGGTCCAGCTCCGGACGAGTTGCCCGATGCGTCCTTCATTAATAGCCCACCTGATTCTGTCCCGTCCAACATCTCTGAAGACATGCTAGGGAGAATATGCTTAAGGCATGGCTTATCTTTGGATGAAGTACTGTTGCCTGGACCGGATGACAGGCCACATAATCCCCCGGAGGGGTATACTGCTTTTAATCGGCATGCGTGCGCAGCCGGCACACTTCCTCCGTTCAATGATTATATAAGAGAAGTGTTGGCTTATCTGGACATCGCTCCGTCTCAATTGCATCCAAACGGATATGCCTCACTCAACAGCTTGTTCATTGTATTCATGGAGTACCTCCATCGTCCTCCCCGTATGACCGACATAAGATACTTGTTTAATTTCAAGAGTCGGACTGACAGCCCATCTTACACGTTCTTAGAGTCTGTAAGGAACTGCCAAGTTGTCGCGGGGTCGTGGACTAGGCTAAGCTACTTTAAGTCGGAGTGGTTCTATGTCCGATGTCCTCCGGGGTTTGCCAGAAGATGGCTGTTCAGACGTGAGTATTGTCTTTTTTTCAAGTAATTGACAGGGCAAATTTCGGAATGAAATTAAACTTATGTCTTCTTCTCTTTTTCTTTCAGCTATCATCCAGCGGCCTGAGGGTGGCTACTATAAAGAGATAGTTCGGGTCCTCCAAGAGATTCCTAGCGAAGAAAGGAATATTGAACTGTTATTGACAGATCGGAATCTCAGAGTTCTTGGGCTGATCGGCCGGAGGCAGAGCATAAGACTCGATGGTGCACTAAAGACCGTCTCCAGGAAAAAGGTCAAGCGGATGAAGCCCAGGGTTGTGATAATCGAGGAACCCGATTCCGAGAAAACTCATACTGACGAGGAACCGTTGGTCGGACCTGCTAATGCAACCCCGGAGTCTGATGCAAAGAGGAAAGGCAAAGCAGTGGCCTCGAAACAGCCTAATTCTGGGAGGCGGAAGTCTGTGGTTTTGCACCGTCCTTTGCCAGGAGTTAAGATTACGGAGGCATCCTCCCTGCAAGCTGAAGATCAACTCGAAGGGCCTACTGACCCTCCAATCCCGGACATCGAGCCGGAGCAACACGATGTTGGGTCGGGTGGACCGCGACATATCGTCGATGTTAGCGAGTCTGAGCTTGCCAGTGCGATTGACACTTCTGGTTGGTCCGGGGGGTTACACATTCACACACTCTTCACGGCACAACATACTTTCCTAACCATAAACAACACATCGCAAACGGTTACTGATTCTTTGTGGTTTTCTTTTCAGGTACGATGTCTGGGCAAGGTTTTGTGCTTGGTAGTTTGCGCAATAAGCGCCGTTATCATGAGCCACGCAGGAGAGAGGGCGAGAGGGATTATGACTCAGGACACTCTGGTCAGGAGAAGTCTGACAGAGATAGGGGATATGTTCGCCGATCCCGATCTCGCTCTCCTCCCCCAAGGACCTCTGCACCTCCTACGGCCGCAGTTACTCGTCCTCCCGAAACTTCACGGCCTAGGCCGCCTTCTCAAGCTTTGAGGTCCGATCCTCCACGCAGGACTGAAATAGCCACCTCTTCAGCTACTGTACCGGTCCCGACCGATGCGTCTAGTGAAGGAGCGCTTAAACTAGCACAGATGAGGAAGGAATTTCCCGACATCTGTTTTGATGGTTATGTCTTCCCTCCGCACTTGAAGAGAATTCCGCCAACCGCGGAAACCACTATCCATGATTATGTTGCGGACATCATTTTCCAATACAGGGAATGGGGACGGGCCGCGAGGAAGGCGTCTAAAGTGGCATTCGAGCGGGGCGTCACCATTGAGAAGCTCGAGAAGGAGCTGGGTCGCAATGACCAAATCATAAAAGCGCTCAACTCGGAGGCTGAGTCTTCCCGTAAGTCTGAAATGGAGGCTTTAAAGAAAGTTGATGAAGTGAACGCTGTCATGGCCAGGATGAAGCAAGAGCACTATACTGCCATCGAGGACATGGGTCACAGGAACACTTCCATTACCGCCGAGAGGGATGTCGCTCTGAAGGAGCTTAATGAGCTGAAATCAAAGTTTTCAGAGATGGCGAAGGAAAAAGACGCAGCTAATGTCTCTGCGCAGGAGGCCTGTGACCAGGCTGTGACACTCCGAAAGGAGAAGGAAGCGGCTATACAACAAGCCCATGAAGCTGAGGCTGGGGTTGACGAGAAGGTACGGCAGGCGGAGGCCAGGATTGAGGCCGAGGTGGAAGAGCTACTCGTCACTTATAACGCCAATGTGCTAAGGCACCGAGACTTGACATGGCTTGACGATTACCCCACACATCTCTATAACGCCTGGAACCTACTGGTTGATGAGGAGAGATCTGGGCACCCTGATGAAGCCCTTGATGAGTTCGAGCTGGAGAACCGCATCCTTAATGATGACGAAAAGAAGGTTCTCCATGACTCCACGATTTCCCACGACAAGGTGAGGCTTGACGCCCAGATCCAGGAAGTCGGAGAGAGCTCTGGTGCAGAACACCATGTTACGAGTTCTGAGATAGTCGTGTCATCTCAGTCTGAGCCAACTCCGATGATCTACCCCCAGCCTGTCCCGGTGTATGACCCAGATCAACCGCATTTATCTCCTATTAAGGAACATCCTTCTGAAGTAGTTCAGACGACCTCGAGCCAAACCGAGGAAGGTACTTTGAACTAACTTCTAGTATATTTGGATTGAAGAACCCGTGTTGAAATGTTGCTAATGACATGTCTTTTCCTTTGATCAGTGACAGGAGTTGCACCAGCCGCGCCTCTTACCACCCAAGGATCAGGTCAAGCGCCAGGAGCCATCATCTCTGAGGCGACCTCCGTCGCGGCAATGGCACCAGTTGGAGTGACGCAGGGGAGCTCACTTTCTTTCGACGAGCAGATGATAAACGAGCTCCTTGGCCGTCAAAGTGATCCTTTTGCGGACTTGCCATTCGGCTTGGGTGGATTCACGGCTACTTCTAACACCTCGTCTCAGACCACTACGTCCCCTAGCGAGGCCAGGGCACGGCGGGAAGCGACGATGTTGGCCGAGATTGATGCCGAGATGGCGGCCGCGGCGCACGGCGGTGAAGTAGATGGCGGAGCAGCAGCACAGTGCCCTACTCCTCTTATGACTGTGTCTCCTGGGGGCACACTTACTGATATTAATGTGCCAGCCCCTCCTCCAGCTGCGGAGTTTGTTCTTCCCACTCCTCCTTCGGGAAGTATCCCTATAGAGTCCAGCTCAGACGAGGATGTTGACATTATGCCTTCACCCGAAGGGAGCTTGCCTAAGGAGAAAGGCTCCAAGCGAAAGGGTACCGGTGGCTCCAGTAGCTCCTCGAGGAAGAAGAAGCTGAGGAAACAGAAGGATTAGACATTCTTTTCATAGGCAGTTAGGGACTTTTGTTATTTTTTCTGCTTTTTCCCTTTTGTAGGCCGTGTTTAGATGCAGGTTCGGCCCCTGCTAGTAGGAATATTTTGGAAAGAACTCATGTATGAACCATTGTTCTTGAGTTAGTTGGAATAAAATTTTGTTTTCTAGCTTCAGCTCATGTTCCTTTCTATGCTTGAATATTGTAGTGTTTGGACTTTGGTCCAGTGTACTTGCATTATCTGATTGCTTCAAGAATAGCTCATTTCACTTGTTAAGCATGGAAATCTCGGACTTGAGTTGTGATAGGGGATCGCATCGGAGCTGAGCATCGCATAGTTTCGGGTAATGACTAACATTTGCCTCTGCCCCCAGTTCCGGGGTCAAGTTGTGATGATCAGCTTGTGATGGCACCAAGCGAGGACCGAGTGGTCGAACTACGCTTGTTCTCTTATGAATCGTTTTATCCACACTCCGGGGATATATGTCATCTCGTAAGCGGTTGTTTGCACTCCGGGAACATGGAGTTGACTGACGTTTGTACTCTGCATCGCACTCTGGGAACGCAGAGTTGAATGTTTATACCCCACTTCGCACTCTGGGAATATGGAGTTGAATGTTTATACTCCACTTCGCACTCTGGGAATATGGAGTTAAATGTTTATACCCCACTTCGCACTCTGGGAATATAGAGTTAAATGTTTATACTCTGTCTCGCGCTCTGGGAGGACGGAGTCGAATGTTTATACTCCGCTTCGCACTCTGGGAATGCGGAGTTGAATGTTTATACCCCACTTCGCACTCTGGGAATATAGAGTTAAATGTTTATACTCTGTCTCGCGCTCTGGGAGGACGGAGTCGAATGTTTATACTCTGCTTCGCACTCTGGGAATGCGGAGTTGAATGTTTATATTCCACTTCGCTCTCTGGGAATGTGGAGTTAAATGTTTATACTCCACTTCGCACTCTGGGAATATGGAGTTAAATGTTTATACTCCGTCTCGCGCTCTGGGAGGACGGAGTCGAATGTTTATACTCCGCTTCGCACTCTGGGAACGCGGAGTTGAATGTTTATACTCCGTCTCGCGCTCTGGGAGGACGGAGTCGAATGTTTATACTCCACTTCGCACTCTGGGAACGTGGAGTTAAATGTTTATACTCTGTCTCGCGCTCTGGGAGGACGGAGTCGAATGTTTATACTCCGCTTCGCACTCTGGGAATGCGGAGTTGAATGTTTATATTCCACTTCGCACTCTGGGAATGTGGAGTTAAATGTTTATACTCCACTTCCACTCTGGGAATATGGAGTTAAATGTAGGATTGTCGTGTGTCAATCCTATTAATATCGGTGTCATGGCCTGTCCCCGAGCTCGGGTTTCACCTAGTGAGTGGCCGGTCGTATCACAGCCACTCTCCATTTGAATAAGTCCCATTGCATGATGGGATTTAGCTCTTCGTGCATCGTGATGTTGTATATCGTACATAATGAATCACAGCTCTGGCTCGAAGAAGTGGCATTTTATTGCTGAAATAAGAAAATGCAGCAAAGTCAGTTGCCTTATTACAAAATTCAAATTTCGAAATGCAGAAACAAATTGCTAAACAGAATGAAATAAATAAAGCATGTCATATGTAGTAGCGGCGGAGACTTTCGCTGTTCCAAGCCCTTGGTAAATCGAGACCGTCAACAGTCGACAGCTTGAATGTACCATCTCCGAGCTTTCGTGTAATTACATACGGTCCTCCCCAGTTCGGTTTCATGTGTGAAGGAACTGGGTAGATTCTCTTGAGCACGAGGTCGCCGAGTTCAAAGGTTCGAGGTCGAACTCTGGTGTTGTACAATCGGGCGACCCGGCTCCGATGTGCGGCTGCTCTCAAATCAGCCTCTTCCCGTTTTTCATCCAATAGATCCAAAGACTCGGCTAGGAGTATAGCGTTTGTTTTTGGATCATAATAAGTCACGCGATGAGAGAGCACTTCTGTCTCGACCGGAATAACGGCCTCTGAGCCATAAGATAGGGAAAACGGAGTGTGTCCGGTCGCGGTTTTGTGGGTCGTTCGATAGGCCCATAACGCCATAGGAAGTTCATCGACCCACTTGCCCCCAGCCTTCTCCAATCGTTTCTTCAGGATCGATTTTATAACTTTGTTGACAGCTTCAACCTGTCCATTCGCTTGGGGGTGTGCGACAGCCGAGAACTTTTTGCGGATATGAAACCGTTGACAGAAATTCTTGAATTCCGCACTCTCGAATTGGGCTCCGTTATCAGTGATGATAGTATGCGGGAGTCCAAATCGACATATGATGTTGCGAACCACGAAATTTATCACTTTCTTTGTCGTAATGGTTGCTAGGGCTTCGGCCTCAGCCCACTTTGTGAAGTAATCAACGGCGACGATGGCGTATTTCGCACCGCCTTTTGCTAAAGGTAAAGCGCCGATGATGTCAATGCCCCACATTGCGAATGGCCAGGGACTGACCATTTGGGTTATTTCAGTTGGCGGAGCTCTCGGAATTCGGGCATGTATCTGGCATTTATCGCACTTCCGGGCATAGTTTGCCGCATCTCGGTTCACTGTCGGCCAGTAGTACCCATATCGGAGTATCTTCTTAGCGAGAGCTTGCCCGCTGGTATGATCGCCGCACTCTCCTTCGTGCACGTCATGTAGCACTCGTTTGATTTCCTCGTGGGCGATACATCTGAGGAGAGGAACGGAATAACCTCTCCTGTACATGACTCCGTTTTGGATGACGAACCACGAGGCTTTTCGCTGAATTTGTCTCTTCTCATTTCTAGGTTCAGGCAGCACCCCATTCTCAATGTAATTCCGATACGGAGTCATCCAAGATTCTCTACTGGGAGCGGTTTCAAATACAGAGTTCATTTCTATCCGATCGATGCTCGGAGTGGCCAAAGTTTCAACGGGGACAAGTCCCATTTGTTGCGCTTCACCTGTGCTGGCTAACTTCGCCAGTGAATCGGCTTTCTGATTTCGCTCCCGAGGCACATAATAGATGGCATAATAATCAAACTGGTTTAGTATTTCCTGAACTCGTGCCAAGTAAGCGGCCAGTCTTCGGTCTCTTGCCTGGTATTCTCCTCGCACTTGGCATACCACTAACTGTGAATCGCAATAGATTTCTACAGCGATAATTCTCAAATCTCTGGCAAGCTTTAGGCCGGTTAGGAGGGCTTCATATTCGGCTTCATTATTAGTTGCACGAAAGTCGAATTTAAGAGCATAACATATGGATCGGCCCTCGGGAGTCTCGAGTACAACCCCAGCGCCCGAACACCGGTCATTTGACGCACCATCAGTATACAGCTTCCAGATGTATTCGGGGGATTCGCTGGTCTCGGGTAAGTCTTCTGGAACGGTGAATTCAGCTATGAAATCAGCCAGGACTTGTCCTTGAATGGCTCTCCGCGGAGCGTATGCGATATCAAATTGGCTTAGCTCAATGTTCCACTTGAGTAACCTACCGGACGTCTCAGGCCGTGTGAGGACCTATCGTAACGGCTGGTCGGTGTACACAGTAAGTGGATGAGCTTGGAAATAAGGACGGAGCTTCCTTGAGGCAATGACCAAACAATAAGCCAGTTTCTCCAGCCTCGGATAATTTCTTTCAGCTCCTGTTAGTCGCTTACTAACATAGTAGACCGGGTTTTGCACTTTGTCTTCTTCCCGGACTAGAGCAGCACTGATCGCATGTTCTGATACTGCCAGGTAGAGATATAGTTGCTCGTGGTCAACCGGTTTTGACAAGATCGGAGGTGTGGAGAGATGTTGAACTAATGATCGGAACGCGCCTTCACACTCCGTGGTCCATTCAAAGTTCCGTTTGCCCTTCCGGATCAGGTCGAAGAAAGGAATGCATTTATCGGTGGACTTTGAAATGAACCTGCTCAATGCTGCGACCTTCCCGTTAAGACTCTGGACTTGTTTTATAGTTCTAGGGGTTTGCAAATTTCTAATAGCCCAGATCTTCTCAGGATTCGCCTCTATTCCTCGAGCGTTGACAATGAACCCAAGGAATTTTCCGGATGCAACGCCAAAGTGACATTTGAGTGGGTTGAGTTTCATTCCGTACTCCCGGAGGATGCTGAACATTGAATTCAAATCTCTGACGTGATCGGTGGAGAATCGGGACTTCACCAGCATGTCATCCACGTAAACCTCCATGGTCTTCCCAATCTGATCAGCGAACATTCGGTTGACCAAGCGTTGGTATGTTGCTCCAGCGTTCTTTAGACCAAACGGCATGACTTTGTAACAATAGAGTCCCAGGTCGGTCACGAAGCTGGTATGTTCCTGATCAGGTAAATGCATGGGTATCTGATTGTAGCCGGAATAAGTGTCCATAAAGGATAGTAGTTCATGTCCGGCCGTCCAATCTACGAGCTGATCGATTCGTGGGAGTGGGAAGCTATCTTTTGGACAGGCCATGTTTAGGTCAGAGTAATCAACACAGGTTCTCCACTTCCCGTTTGGTTTCCGAACTAGTACAGGGTTGGACACCCATTCTGGATACAAGGCATCTCAAATGAACCCATTCGATTGTAGTTTATCAACTTCCTCCTTAAGGGCGGCAGATCTCTCTGGATCCATACCGCGCCTTTTCTGCTTTACTGGGACATGTCGCGGATCTATATTCAGGGAGTGACTTGCAATGCTCGGCGAGATCCCGCACATGTCAGAGTGTGTCCAGGCGAAGACGTCGAGATTCGCCCGAAGAAATTCGACCAACTCCTGCTGTGTCTGCTTGTTTAGTTGGGACCCAACTTTCAGCATCTTTGAATCATCATCCTCACTGATTGGGACGTCCACAGTCAGTTCAGCTGGAGAAGCTTGACTCTCCGTTGATTCGTCTTTATCCTCGTTGTCCCTGGGGTCCAGGTCTTTCAGGAATTGGTCGTGGTGCCCGGACCGAGGCCCAGGCATCAATTGTCAATTATCGATAGAACGGACGCAGAGAGATTCCTCTACGCCCTTCCCCTTCTCTTTACGTTGCGCCCCGCGCAGCTCAGCAACATAACAGGCCCTTCCTGAGGCCTGATCTCCTTGAACAACTCCAATCCCATGATCAGTGGGAAATTTTAGAGTCAGACACCGTGGGGCGATCGCCGCCCTGAACTCGGCTAAAGCTGGTCGACCCAGAAACGCATTGTATGGCGAATCGATTTCTAGCACAACAAATTGTAACATTCGGACCCTCCGGCGTTCTCCAACGCCTAACTCGACTGGGAGTTCAGTTATTCCGATGGGTATCATGGCACTTCCGTTGAAACCATGGATTCTGGATAAACAGGGTTTCAAATCCTTTGTCTCCATCTTCATTAGATCGTAAGCCCGTTTAAGCAAGATGTTCACAGAGCTTCCACTGTCAACCAGGATCCTCTTCATCCAAGCAGGACCTACCTGGGCAGATATGACTAGTGGGTCGATTGTAGGGGCTTCGACTTTATCGGCGTCTCGGCTCTTGAACACGATATCATCGGACATTATCTTTTGTTGCTTTGCCGGGGTTCCATCCTCGCAATTACTATAACACTCGAAGTCCGCATGCCTGATAGAACTGGCATACGACTCCATTTCCCCCCAGCTTCTGTCTGCCGGATGGGGACCACCACTTATTGTGTTGATAACTAATCTCCCGCCCGCACGAGCGGGTTCCTCCTCTCTTTCCTGATTTTGTGAACGATTTTGATTCGAGGGGCCCGCTCCGCCAGACTACGGCGCCCGTACAAACTGATCTAGCTTCCTCTCTCTAATCAGCTTCTCGATGAGGTCCTGTAAGTGCCGGCACTCATTGGTATTGTGTCCATAGCTTTCATGGAACCTACAGAATTTTCCTGTCTGAATCTGTCTCTCCGACGAGGGCTTCGGAGCAGGCTTCTTATACTGTACAGTGTTACAAGTCTGTAAGTATACGTTTTCCAATGACGTGTTTAGCGGCGTATAACTGTCAAACATCTGAGCTCTACGTCGTGGACCTCGGTTTTCGTCTCTCTTCTTATTCTGGCCATTGTTTCCTCTCTGCTGGGTTTGCTTGTTTTGTATATTCAGCTGAACTTTCCCGGAACTCTCGCCGGACTGTTTAACTGCCACATTGCTCTGTATTCCCTCAATGCTGGGCCTCGCATCGTCCTGCTTCCTAGACTGTTTTGCATCCTCCTGCCGCAGGAATTGAGCGGCCTTGGAGTAAAAACGGTCCAACGACGCGGTTGGTTTCCCAGCTAGCCAGTTTCCGAATTCAGAATCAGGATCAATCCCCTTGGTCAGAGCCATTAAGATTGAATTATCGTTGGGATTGGTGATCTCGACGCATGCTGCGTGGAACCTCTCCAAGTAACGCCTGAGTGTTTCTCCAGGAGCTTAAGTGACGCTGGACAAGGTGTTGACGTCTTTTGGCCTAGCAACATGCATCCGGAATTGTTCCACAAACCTCTTGGTCAATTGATCGAACAAAGAAATTGATCTGGGTGGTAGGCGGGTAAACCACATTGTCGCGATTCCCCCCAGAGAGATGGGGAAACTCCGACACTTCACTGCATCGTCGGCCCTTGCAGCGCTCATCGACCATTCATACTTCAGAATATGCTGGTTGGGGTCACTATTCCCTTCATACATCGGGAGAGTCGGCATTCTGAATCGCCTAGGGGGTTCGGCATGTAACACTTCGTCTGTGAAAGGGGTATGACTACGGGAAATCCCCTAGTCATCATTAGTGAGCCCCTGACTCTCGCGGATCATTTGGCGTATCATGGTTGATATATCCGAAACGGGCAGATTCGGAGCGTGATGAGCTAAGGCGTGGTCGGGTTCCACGGTGCGAGTAGGGATCGGGCGCTGTCGACGATCCATATCTCGCCTCCTTGGCTCAACGTCTTCTGGGACATAAGGTTCAGGAGTACGTCCTCGCTGTTGATTGATCGGCTCTGATTGATTTCGGGTATCGACCCTTGTCTCTGCTGCGGCGGTTGTGGCGCGGTTATCCGTGGTGTACTGTGGGGCAGTACCTCCTCGTGTTGAGGGACCCGTCTGAAAGCTGGTCGACGGTCCTACCCTCAGTTGCCCAACAGTTAAGGCGGGCTGATATTCAGCAGCTTGAGCGCGACTCCCCTCTAGTCGAGGACGGGTAGTTCGGTGGTGATAATCAGATGAAGCTGAGCTTTCGGTAGACGCTCTGGAGACATCATCTCTCCTGGACCTTCTGTGCCCCCGGCGGTTTAGCTGGTTGGTCAGCTCGATATTGGCGCGTAACTGTTCTGCCAACTGCTGACGGCTTTGGGTCAGCTCCTGGAGCAATACTTGAAACTCCTGTCGGGTGACTAGCCCCGTTGAGTCTGAATGAGTGGCATTGTCTTGATTGGAAGAAGGCGGCTGTGTGGGATTCTGCCTATCTCTGCCTTCTTGCTCTGCAGCGGTAGCGCCAGTTCTTGTGCTGACCATTCTCGGTGGTGGAGTCCTTTCCTAGATTTTGAGCAAATCTGAATAGAATGGAAGGATTCCGGACTGGATATCTGGATCTTCCTCTTGGATTTGTGCAATCCGGTATCGACGGCAGATCCAATGAGCAGGAGAAAAAGCTGGTTTTCTCAGTGAAAGCACCAAAGTGTTTGTACCAAAAATGGGCACAACACTCTTCGGGAGTTGTTTGAAGAGATAAAATGAAGATTATAAATGTAAAACAGAGATTATCTAACAAAAACTCCAACAAACAGGAATGTAAAGTGCACAGACAAGCAGTTTAGAGTGGTTCGGCGTATAGCCTACGTCCACTATGAAGTTTTGATGATTTTATTGATTCTCTTTCAATGATTACAAGCGTTTACAGCAATGAACAGCGGATTACAGATTAGAATTCGAAATTGACAGCAAAAATAGGATGCAAATCTCAATCCGGCAGAGTCTGGACGCTTCAGAGAAAAAAGATCCTTTTTCCGTTGATTCTGGGGCTCTATTTATAGGCGTAGGAGGCTTGGATTTTGCTCAAACTCCGGGAGACTTGGCCTGACATGTGAGGGGACCCATTCGACCACTTCCAGAGAGTTTCAAGCCAATCTGTGATCGATACGAAATCATTTCATATCGATCAAGATTACTTCCAATTGAGCTCAAAATTGGTGGAGATGTTCCTTGGTATGTGTGCAACATTTAGTTAAAATTTCATGGTGTTTGGATCAGTGGATTGAGAGATATCATCGATACGAGACGATGTTCTTCGCTAGGCTGTCTGGTTCGAATCCATTTCTCTGAGCTGGGGGCTTCGAATCGATGGTGTCACGCGCCCCTGTGAAGACGTGGAACGCACACTTCGCCTCGATCCGGTCTTTACTCCGAGTCGACCGCGTCGACTCCATATATCTCGGCGCATTCGCATCGAGGGATGACGTAACGCGCGTGCTTCGCCTCGATCCGGTATTTGCTCCGTGTTGACTGCATCGACTCCATGTATCTCGCCTCGTTTCCTTCGAGATATGACACGTTATCTAAGCTGGTTGACCTGATGGATTCGAGTAGGACTTCATCCAGGGATACGAGGCAAACACTAGCTGATGGATACGAAGCAGGCACTGACTGATGGATACGAAGTAGACATTGGATGATGGATACGAAGCAGGCACTGGCTGATGGATACGAAGCAGGCACTGACTGATGGGTACGAAGTAGACATTGGATGATGGATACGAAGCAGGCACTGGACGATGGATACGAAGCTCACCACTGTGTGGACTTAATCGTTCTGATGGGCATGATATCGATGGATTCGAAAACGAGGACCACCGATGGATACGAAATCCATCGATACGACCTGCTGCTCATTAATGGATACGAAAATGTGCTCTTCCCTTTGCCTTGCATCCATCATAACTTGAGCATATGAACTCGGATCGATCTGAAACTTAGAGCGTTGGTTTGCTTTATTTTTCCCGATCATGTCCCATCGGTTGGGGCTTGATCCGGACTTGGTCAAAATTCAACGAAATCCATGACAAACGACATTTGGAACCCAACTCCTTGATATCCTGGCCTTGCCAAAAGGCGGGATAACACACGTATAATTTATCTTCCTACTTCGACCAAATTCGAAGTATGTTTTAAGTAGCTAAATTGTTTTTTCCCTATAGATTTGGTCATGGACATATCGTCGGACGGATCCAAGTCTGAAATGTTGTCGTCGATCACACACACCCTCTTGGATCTCGGTATAACGTCATGTCCTTTGAAAATTAATTTTTTAATTCGAAATTTGTTTATGCTAAAATATTGATTCTTTGCTTTTTGACAGATGGGTTGGTCAAAAAAAGACATCTCAGACCCCCCCGGCGGAATGTACGCTTTTACCGCAACGAGCTAGACGTTCTAGACCCAGCTGCAGTGACCTGGACTCCATACACGCAGGATGTATTGGAGGGTCTTTCGGCTATATGTACGGCCGCTAGATATATGTGGACTGCCAGGCTTCCACTCATTTGCACTACTCGTTTCGCACACCACCTAACCGATAGGGTAATGCGCCAGTTTGCAATGGCGCAGCATATTCCAGAAAATGCTCCAGTTTATAACGACAAGTACCATGTTGGGGAAATTGCAAATGCTATGGAGATATGGAATCAACGCAAAAATTTTACCTTGCACTCGTATTAGAATCCCTAGGCAGGTTGCAATAAATGTTGCTTTGTTGCGTAAATGGTTGCGCGTCTTCGTACGGCATAAATCCGTACTACATTGATGGAGGATGGTTTATTCCATCGTTTGGAAAAGGATTGCTATAGCTAGGAGATACGTAATCAGTAGATGGATCCGCAGTCTCCAACATCCGTGTATAGTATCCAATTCCAATACTCACAACCGGAAATGACACCTGATGTTCTTGTTGTTGCTTTGCTACCTGCCCTACGTATAACTCAATAGATTTTGCAACAGCAGAAAACATTACTTCTACATTGTCATCGTCCGCTAATGCTATTGCTTTAGAACCCGAGTCCGTAGGCCAGTTAACCACCAGCTCAAGTTCAAATTCTTCTTTATTAATCTTCATCGATTTGTACACAGCTTCTTTTAATTTCGTCAATTTGCAACCTTTTCGCACTCTTCCTGGTTTATAAATACCACCAACATATTTACCATTCCTTTGATCATCGACAACTAGTTCGCCGTCGTAGTAGCAAAGCGTAGGAATCATATTTCTCGCCATTTTACAGATCAATATGCAAATCGTTCAGTATGTACACATTAATCCAATTTTTAACCTTAACATAACCAATTACTAAGTTCAGCAAAATAGAGAAATTAGAGAAAAAAAACTAGGGTTTAGTGAATTTACCTTCAACTAGCTGAAATTTGCTAAGGAACGTAGACTCGATCTACAGATTTACCACCGAACCAAGGTTTTAAAGAGTATGAAAATTGATTTCAGAATAGATCTGCCATTACAGAAGTTTGTTTCAGTTTTGAGGAAAAGGTGGAAATGAGAGAGAAAGGTAGGTTGTTTGTAGTTATTCCCTCTGGGCGATTTTTGAAAAATCGCCCGTTGGTGATTTTTCAAAAATCGCCAACGCTATAGACCAATTAAATAAAAACTGGTCTACAAGTGTAAATACTTTTAGAAGTGGGCTATTGTTGTTATATCTTTTCAAAACTAGGCTAATATGATAAAATTTCCTTTGTGAAATTACATATATATCAACTTACATCAGTAGTTAAAAAAAACTTACATCAGTGAAAAGAATACTGGCAACTCCAGCCATGGCAAAACGAGAATGAACCAACTCAGCCTGTACAAACCATTTTAGACTCTTGGAAACTTCTCCAAGTCCCAAAGGATCAAATCCAAAGTCTCCCACAAGACTATATTTGCAATGAAAAGATATGTAGTTACATTCAAATAAAGTAATGAACATGAAAATGAATGCTATAATGCTGGCAAGTTATTGTTAATGTTGGCAAGTTATTGCTAATGAAGCCTCAGTTCACTGCTAGCAAGTTATTGTTAATTGATGGTAATCAAAAATCAATATAACTTCAGATATAGAGAAGCTAATAGAGAACCATACACTTGCATACATTGATAAGTTGAAGAGAACAAATACAGAGCTAATTGGTGAGTTCACCATTTAAAATCTAAGATTGATTTGACGATTTTAGTTTCGAATACAAATCAGATTTACTTTAGTGTTCTCATGTTATAAATAAGACGATCTGCAAAGACAACAATCTGAAGACCATAAAAAAATTAAAGTTTTGTTTATCTATATTCTACTCTCATGCATCTGTATATATTCAATAAGAAGCTAATCCAAACACTTTGCTTAAATAAAATTTTGAAAGAAATGAATTTTCTTGCTCTCTAAGATTACATACACATTTTAACAGAAAATTTCTGATTATATATTGATAATTCTCGTTTACCAATTTATTCATGTTGATTTTTCTACACTTTTCAAAATAGAAAAATAGATTCTATAATGCTTATGCAGGCACACACTGGTCATCAGTAAAAGTTGGCTAATCCTTATGCAGGTACACACTAGTTGCCAGTAAAAGTTTATTAAACAAATAATACTCTATGGCTTTTTAAGTATATCAATTAAATTTTCTAAACATATAATACTTTCCCTGTCTTTGTAAGTGTATCAATTTAGACTTCTGCACAAATTCTTTAAAAACAATATTTAAGAACAATAACAATAGTAATAGAGAGGAAGTTGATACACTACTGTATAAGAATAGTAATTGAAAATCTGAGTAAAACTATGATTAGGTAACAATATAAGAACTCTAATAACTAGTACTGCATTTAAATGGTTACAGAAATGCGATGAAGTCAATATGCACCTTTGTGATTAGGAAGACTTATAAGGACAGTGAAATAGAAAATTATTTAAAAGTAACTACAACATAGCAATCAGCTTAAGGAAATATATTTATAGTTATAGTGTAATGGTTTCAATGCCAAATTTAAAGGAAAATTGTTTACTTTTCTGCACTCAACAATGAATCCAACGAATACTAAACAATTAAGCATATCAAATAATCCAACGAGTACTCAACGATTAGGCAGGGGAAGAAGTTCAGCTTAGTCCATTAATTTCTATTAGATAGGAAACCTAAGGTGTATAAATAGCAAGCAAGCACAGATGCAAATTCTGACAATTGTGTTCAAAGTATATTAGCTACAGGAGAAAACAATAATACACGATGAGGTTCCAAAAGTGAAAGGGAAAAATAACGAGTATGATCATACATTTATTTATACTATATTGACATCTGGTATAACTTTGTATGTTATGTTGATATAGGGTCTTTGCAAACTATAGTTTAACTATGTATAACTCAATATTATACTGACATTCACTGTATAACTCAAAGTTGAACTACAATGGGAAATAATCTAACATGGTTTGATATAAACATTGTGTAATCTTATAACTTCATATATGATTTTACATGTTATTTCCAAGTTATTTTATATTACTAATCTTCAATAAACTTGCAGGGCATTTAGTTTTCTTGCTTTGGTGGGAGTTGTGCTAGTCATGTTGGATTGAAACATTTTTCTTGCATTTCTTGGATTTAACTTTGCTTTGATGTGTGAACTACTACAAGTTCTTGTTTTAGCTTTGCTTTAATATGTATGAACTACATATGAGAACTGTAAATTGATTTATGTACTATTTCAGTGTATTGATATTTAATTCAGATTGTATGAACTATTTAGAGCTTATATATGAAATAAGTTCTTATAACCAAATTAATTTAAATTGTTTGAACTACGCATGATGAGGTTTCAAAGCAGGCTGTTAATGCACAAGTTATAAATACGTATGAATAAGCATACCTTTTCAACCATGTTAGCATCAACCATATAAGTAGAAGATGCTACAATGTTAACTTGCTCCACAACTACTCTCGGTTCAGGCAATGCCACTGTCAAACCCATAATATTGCAACAACATGAGTAACCTTGTATATTAGTAAACTTGTATACTAATTATTGAAGCACACATTATACTAGATACTATAGCTGGAATTATTTTATAAACATTATTTTCTCAGAGGTCAGCAAAATTAATTACTTATTGTTGAGTAGAGCAACAATACAAAAAAAATATTACAACTTTGATTAAGCTTAACAAAATTAACAAATAAGATTTGATGTCAACCACGAATTTTTATACTGCACAACAAGATACTCTTTGTATACCCCAAAAATAAAATTGATATGCATATATTTCTAACTAATCCACTTCTATAAATAAAATCATTTTACAACCAACTAAGCTTAAAAGAACAGTGGACGGATTTGCTAGTAAAACTGAAAGAAAACAAATGCTTATTAGATGCTTCTCTACACTTACAATGCCAGCTTTAAGTTGAGCAAATAAGTTTGCTCTACCAGCACAAATTTTAGTTTGCACCAAGTGCAAATGGGAGTTTGTACCGAGTACAAATTACAGTTTGCACTACCAGTGCAAAAGGGAGTTTGCACTGAGTATAAACTACAGTTTTCACTGAGCGTGTACTCATTTGCACTGGCAGCTGCTGTTTCCCAATATGTGTTACATACCGACTCTTTACCAACGTCACACCAACACTATATTTTAGGTATAGGCACCGCAAAGTGCATTTTCTACCAGTGCCAGGTTCAAGAAGAATGTTAAAAGCGCTGTCCATTTTCTTTGGCTTAATTCGTAAAGCATATGAATCATTTGACAAAAATTGGTTTCGCTTTTGTTTTTCCTCCAAGTAGTAATTAATAAGTTAATTATTCCAATGCTTTAACTATATCAATAAGTCATTTATAATACTATCTCCCCACTGTTTGGTCAAAGGAACAGTTCCAATAGATCTTCCTACTGTTTGGTTAAAAAGTACAGCTCACTACATTAATTTTTTGAGTTTTTTAATTCTCAATAAGTATTTTATTATATTTCCTCTGTGATGGCTGCTGCAACAAGATATTGGTTGAGATATTTACCTTATATTATTTTTTAATATTTGTATGTTTACTACATTATGTTACATACAACTTTATTCATATGACCATGTTGCTAGTTAATATAGTTGCTTAACTAATTAACTCAATGTGTGCAACTGTACCATTCTAATAAATAAGAAAATAATTTTGTAACCTTAAAAAAGATTAAACTAACAAAAGTTTATCGTTCCAAACCACTGAACTATTGAAGTTTCGCAACAATAACACATACACTGTACACATTTTTTATCTATGATATGACACTGAACCTAAATAACTTAAATAGTAGTAATTACATATTTAGCAATGTTAAAATACAGATTATGAACATATCGTATATATTCATCAGGACTATTCGATCAACTTGATTAGTGCAAACATAAAGATTCTATGATATAAAGAAAATGAGAGATGGCCACATCTAATTTTATAATTAAATAAGGTGAAACAAATATATTAGCACTAGCATATATCACTGTTTAAGCTGTTCCAAAAGCAAGAAATTAAGCTGCGATTATTATAATAACAAAACTACGACCTTACACGATATTAAGCTGTTCCAAAAGCAAGAAATTAAGCTGTGATTATTAAGCTGTTCCAAAACCCAACCTTAATAAGTTCCAGTTGCCACCAAGCTGTCCAATCTGGCCGTGGAAAGAAAACTATCATACAACTGACTAAATAGTGACTACCATTTAACTCACAAAAATTAAGGATTTTGCTGATAACTAGTTACCCGCGACTGTAGAATAATGACGGTCTACTTTTGCCTCCTCTCTCTTACACGATATCGAAAACCATAATTTGGGTAATTGAATATGGAGGCGGAGATTATTGAAGGAAATAAGAGGACCAATTCAAATGATCTTGTAATTTGAGAGGATTATTGAAAGGGGATAAAGCTGGAATTGATTA
This sequence comes from Allium fistulosum, assembly GCA_030737815.1. Taxonomy (NCBI): domain Eukaryota; kingdom Viridiplantae; phylum Streptophyta; class Magnoliopsida; order Asparagales; family Amaryllidaceae; genus Allium; species Allium fistulosum. The sequence continues at coordinate 877,008,530 of CM060906.1, forward strand.
AAAGATTGTGTGAAAAGTGAGAAATAAAAAGAAACGAAGTGAAATGCAAGGCGGCAACGAGAAAGCAAAATCCCGCCTGATATTTCATTCAATAAACAGCGTTTTCATTTTCATTTTTACCTTTAATACAATAAATAACAGTAAATAACAGCAAGTTTCCTTAACACACTGTTATGTTTTGCTGTTGAAACTACATTTTCTTGTAGTGAAAATAAAAGAGAACACTAGATAGCTATCATTCCTCCTGCACGTCTTCGGAAGCTTTATTCATCTAATGAGGTACCTAAAAACCTTAACTCTCAAACTACTCAAAATCAATTGAGTACCCGAGAGTTTAAGGGAAAACATAAACTTCGAGTCAGATATAAATCCCGGTATGAATAATAATCTACCATCTCAAATCATTTAGATATCTAGTAAGACCACGTCGCTTAGCGGAACGGGTTTTCCCCTCACTAGTATCATAAAACCTTTTTAAAACCATATACTGTGCTCCTACATCCACAATGGTTAAAACAATTCAAAACATTATGATATGATGATATGCAAAACAAGTGAATTAATTCTGGTTTACCCATCCCCATTCATTTTTGACTATCTATCACAGTTATAGTTTCTAGGATTACTATTATCCTAATAGTTTTCATATGCTGACTAATAACCTGTTTAAAGCTTACGGACTCCTGTCTGGTTTCATAGTTTTCATGGGATCACTAAGAACCTATTGGTTACTCCAATATCTTTACTCTTATCCTAGTTTTCATGGGCTGACTAGGAACCTATTGGTAACTCCAATATCTTTTCTTCTTATCCTAGTTTTCATGGGCTGACTAGGAACCTATTGACATCTGTCAATATCTTAAGCCGGATATTATTTTCATGGGTTCACTATAAACCTATTGGCCTCTGCCAATATCAAATCAATGTTTTCATGGGCTAACTATGAACCTCTCTTTTTGACATCTTCAATTAAACATTTTTTTCATGGGCCTCCTATGAACCTATTAGCCCCTGCCAATATCTTTTCCAATACACAGTTTTCATGGCCTTACTGAGAACCTATTGGCCCCTGCCAATATCTTCCTTTAATATTTTAGCATCCTAAATTCTGGTCTTTCTGACCTCCTAGATGCAATTCTACTCATTCAGGATTTAACTTAATTTATATTCACCACTACGTCAACCTAGCTGGTTATTCTGCCTTTCCCCAAGATACAGTTATGGGTCCATTACAATGTGAATATGTACATATATGAAGAAGCAATAATAACTTGGTTAATCCCTTTAACCTTTTTAAATCAAAGAAAACTTTTTCAAAAAATCATTTTCAAAACATTTTATTTATTTATGCCATGGTTTTCCTTAAAAATGAGATTGAGTTATTTGCTTTGAAAACTAGTGCTGTCGAAACCTTCAAAACCTTGCTTTCGACCTCACTAGATAACCTCCTTCGAAAGCATACAAATCTCTTTTCAAAACATTAGGCCCCTACCTTTCGAAACACTTTAAACCCTCTCTTTCAAAACCTTTCGAATGTAATAAAGTATTTCTTATTATCTTTTAGAAGCATAGCTTCGAAACCACTGAAAGTACCCCTTCCGAAACCGTTGGAAGTATCTCTTTCGAAACCATTGAAAGTCTTCTCTTTCGAAACCATTGGGTTTATACTTAAAAATATAAATTTGGGTCAAATTGAATCTAAACGAAAGTATCTCTTTCGAAACCGTTCTTTACCATATAGAAGTATTAGGGAAAACATGATGGCGTCGGCACCATCCGTCAAAAGCTTCAAATCATTTAAACTAAACATTGAAGGACAGCGTCGAAACCCCCCTTCGAAGCCATTGCCTTTGAAACCCTTGAACCCTTTCAAAAGAATTTAGAAAGTGGCTTAGAACATCTTTAAAACAAAATGATACCCTTCGAAGGCATTGATAACTTCAATAAACTCGAAAGGTAAAAGAACGGCAACAGGGCTTCGACTTGGTCGGAACACCCTCTTTCAAAAGTGTGATGCCTCACCCCGAGACCCACATTAACAAAGAGCATTATGGAGTAATACTGTCTGTTAATGCAGAGAATAGGGCTGGTTAGGAGCGACCATCCGTAAGATTTGTCTTAAACAAGTACTGAATACATCGATTGGGTGCTCTAAAATTTTCTTTTACCTTTCTCAAGTGGATCGACATACTCAATAAATGTTTAACACAAAACTATGGTGGCTAACGGATCTATCGGAACAAAATATAACAACAACAAATACAACAGATCAAAGAATAGCGGTCACACATATATATACATATATACAGATACATCACAGTACACTACAAAGTGATACAACAGTGGTGGTACATGGACCACAATATATACATCGAGTCAAAAAGAATAAGTACATATCAGAGTTCACAAAATACAACAAGACTACACAAAAGATGACTAGCATCAAATGAAAGCAAGAAAATCCACAACGGAAGCAGCATAGCAGTAATCTACAGTAAGTGTCTAACTTGAAACAACTCGGTCTAACCCGAGTATATAAAATACACGGGTCAATCTAGCTTAAATAAACTGATTAGCATATGATAGGGGAAATAAAGGGATAAAGGATAATATTTCTTCTCAAAAGAGAAGAAGTAACACAAAGGGGAAATTAATTTAAAGGACAAAAGTTAGTATATTTTTAGCCTCAAGGACACGACCTCGATATTTTAACCACAAGGACAAACATTCTCATAAAAATTATTCATAAGGACAAACATTCTTTCAAAATTATTCATAAGGACAAACATTCTTCCAAAACTGCTACCGAACTAAAAACTGATACCTAAAAACTGCTACCGATAACTACAAACTGATACCTAAAAACTGTAAAAATTAATACCTAATGAAAGTTGTCCTTCAGGCTAAAATACTAAAGGTCTGTCCTTGAGGCTAAAATACTAAGAAATTTTGTCCTTGACAATAATTTCTTGTAACACAAATATATGTCAACTACTTCATGTGAGAGAATATCACTAAAATATATCATAAGAGGATATCTCGAAAGAGGCAAATTCAATGACAATATCAATTAATCATAAATAATCGCCTCATATCATCAGCATGTACAATAGCCAATATAATGGCTTTCATTAACCATAACTCCTAAATAGGAAATCACAAATCTCAAAAATATGCCAAAGAATGGCAATCACAAATAGCTCCTAAAAAGGTGATCATAAATCTCAAAATAAACGCCAAAAGATGGCAATCACAAATTATAATATGTAGAACTCGATTAAGAGTTCAAAACTCCAAAAATGTAATCGCCATATAATAATTTCTCAAACGGCTCAAAAGGCCCAATAATCTCGAAATGGCGAAAACATTTGGAAATCATAAATAAATCATGAAATATCACAAAAGATTGCACGTGCTTAATAAAATGGCCGAAGCTCGCCACGTACAATATATCTAATAAGGTGCCAACATCTCGAAGGACAAACGGGACAAACATCCTGAAGGACAGACATCCCGAAGGACAACATCCCGAAGGACAAATGACCCGAAGGTCCAGTTCTGGCAATCAACCTGAAGATCCATAAAAATGTATAGCTTCAAACCAACAAGTCTGGAATTAACCGAAAAAGTAAACGCATGTATCCTATACCACATGTTTTACTAAATCGTTTAATTCTCTTTCTCATACGCTCGAAGAGTGCAAAATTAGCTTTAAACGAACAAGTTCGAAATTAACCAAAAAAGTAAACGCATGTGTCCCATACCACATGTTTTACTAAATCGTTTAATTTTATTTCTCATACGCTCGAAGAGTGCAAAAACGTGTATTTTATATAGAAAATAATTTCCTTTGAGAAAATTAGTTTTTAAACAATTTTTGAAATCGTTTAGAAAACCTATCTTTGAAATTTCTCTTTATTATTGAGAATATAAATTTTTAATGGTTTTTAAAATAATTATAAATATTGTAAAATATTTATTTCGAAATCTATTTTATTAGAAAAATCATTTCAAAATTGTTTTAGAAAACTCGTGCTCGAACACAACAGAAATCATCGAAAACACCATAAAATCGGCATATGAAATCATCTCAAAAATATGTCAATCCAAAATACGAATCAACTATGATGTTAGCGTATCTATTGATAGGTTTTAAGACCTTCAAAACATTTGAAAACATCACAAGAACTGGTTGCAAAAGTCATTAGAACAAGCAGAACAAGCAAAAACAGTGCACAAGAGGAAAAGAAATCGACCTAGGAAAATAAACATCGCCAGGTCGACCCATAGGTCGACCTATGCATTGTCTGGGTCGACCCTAAGGTCGATCCCATGAATGCTGGGTCGACCTATAGGTCACGATTCCTATAGGCATTTTCTGTCTTCTTCGATTCAATTTTTGAGCAACAGTTCCAGCCACTTCCAAAATGATTCAGATCAAGAAATTTGACATGCACAAACTACTACACATAAAAAACAATCCGGAAAAATTTCGGCTTGGATTCATGACAAGAACAGATAGATATAAGCATAAATAGAAGGACTCTAGAACATATTTTCACTGTAAACTTTCAAGCAAGAAACTTTTGTTTACAGCAGGCAAAATCAAGCAATTTCCAGCGTAAAACTTACTTTAAGCTAGAATTTTTGAGTTATAAACTCACCTTATATGATTTTGAGCGAATTTGAGTTGCAAGGTGATGACTTTATGGCCAGGAAAAGCTCCAAGAACCTGTAACTGAAAAGAAAAGGACATGCAGCAAAGAAAATTAAAGTTACAGACAACAATCTTTCTCAAACAGAAAATAGATAAGATGATTTTGTGATTTTGGTTTTGATTACATGCTGAAATTTGGATTTATTAATTTTCCCTTTTATTTTTTTTAATTTGAAGCTAGTTTTGAATAGTTAAGAGGAGGCCGTTTTTTCTTTTCTCAGGTTTGTTTTAGTAAGGAAGGCAAAATGAGAAAGAAGAAAAGAACGTACAGCCTCTTCTGAACATTCCAGAAATGGGTTTGGGCTTGAACCCATTACCCATTAGCCTATATGTTAATACTTAGTTAAAATTAACAAAGTTAATCTATGTTAACACCATATTTCACCATATTTATGCATATTTTAACCAAATAAATTTATACAACCTATGTTTGTGTTCACAAAAATGTTTTATCAACACATAAAAGTTATTTTAGCCATAAAAATCAATTTCTTTTACTAAAATTCCTATTTTTAATTAAATACTTTATTTTACACTATTTATACATAAAACCCTATTTTTAACCCCAAAATTTACACAAAAATCATTTTCTTGTCCAATTAAATATAACAAACCTTATTAACATTGTTTTTACATCTAAATATTATTTTAAAGAAAAATTCCAACTTTTATTTATAATATATAACATATTAAATTCAAATTCTTCATTAAAATTAATAAAAATCACCGTTTGGCAATAATTTCCAAAATTACTGCATTTTATCAAATTAAAACCATATAATTTTCATTTTTATCACAAACAAACAAAATAAAGTTTTTTTGTAACTTTATTTCCAACATTTTATATTTATTTAAAACTCATTGTTTATTTAAAATAAACAATTTTAACAAATTCACATCTCTAATTTATTTTATTTCTATATTATTAAACTATAACCACCGTTATAATTTAATATCATAGCTAATCATCAAAACCAGAGTTGTTATAGAAAGCGTTATTTCCATAAGTAAAGAAATCCATTCAAAAGCTTATTCTCTAAAACATAGGATGGTAACCCCTTCTAAAACAAAGGCAGGTGCTTAACATAAACAAACTAAAGGTATCGACCCCATCGGAAGCAATGTTTTCAACACCATGCCTTCCGCCTTTCTCAAATCCACTACGTACCATCTAAGTGATATCTTGTGTATTGGTTTCGACTTAGTGGGGTTTCGACTTGATTGAAAGCAGAAGCTCTGGGTCGAAAGGTTCTTCTATTAGAGGCGAAACCTACTTTTCTGAGTAAAAGCTGATTAATGCCAATTAAAGCAAATTTTATCTAACTAATCTGCGACATGTAAACATAAGATTGGTTTCCTTAACTTTTCAAATTCATTACCAAATAACTGCAGCCTAATTTCAGATCTAAACCAAGGTTAATTTAACAAATAAGCCCTTCCATTAAGTAAAACCAATATTGCAAACAAGTCCTTCTTCTTAAATAATTAAATTTGCATAGCAAATCACTTAGGAAAAATCCCCAAAAATTATAGAAATTCACTTTCATCATGTTATCTAACTTATCTAAAATTTCAGACCTAAATTCTAAATATAATTTCTGAAATAAATTTCTAAACCCAATTAACCATATTTTCCTTTGAAAATTCATAATAATCTTTCCATAGCTTGGAAAATTATCAAAATTAACACCCAACTCCAAAATCATGTTTTACATAACATAAAAATTTTCATGGCATTTAAACATCAATATCAAATGGTTTTGCCCTAGAACCGCATAAAACCTCATTTAAACAATCTTGTTTAAATTAAACAAATTATAATTCAAGCATATCATCATCCAAATCATCATAAAAACAAATTTATAAATCCAAAAACATACGATTATAAACAAAATAGAAATGGTATAAATTATTATTCACCTTGATTAAGATAAGGAGATTGGATTGAGATTTATTCCCCTAGCTTTAATCCTTAGCTTTTCTTTGATTTCTCTTCTCTTTTCTCTTTGATTATGGCCAGCTCCACTTCTTTTACGTTTTTGTTTTCAAAATGACATGAAAATGGAGAAAATTAAACGTGAATGGAATTTATATAAGGGTAAGGGGTTATGTGCGGCTAATTCCCATTATACCCTTATGTAGATTAATTAACCTAAAAACCATTGTTAAGCCCATTTAATTAGTTAATTGAGCATGGCCTTAATTATATTTGCTCAAATCTCAATCCTCTTATCACTTAACATTTGCATTATTCTATTTAATTTATGTAATTAAATCTCCTGAATAATGTTATCAAAAATTAGGGGTGTTACATAAACTCAAGTGATATTATGTCTTTTTCTATGTTATCACGTAGAAAGTGACGACGAATATTAATATGTTTGGCACGAGAGTGGTTTATTGGATTTGTCGATAAGTTAATAGCACTTGTATTATCATAGTAAATTGTAGATTTATTAACATATATCCCATAGATAAAGAGTTTGCTGCATGTATATCATTGCACATATGTCAAAGCAGCAGATATGTATTCCGCTTCACATGTCAATAGTGAAACACAGTTTTGCTTTTTACTAAACCACGATACTAGAGACTGTCTGCTGAAGTGACAAGTACCGCTCATACTCTTCCTATCCGTTCGACATCCTCCGAAATCAGCATCGCTGTATGACACGAGTTCGAAAGGACTTTCGAATAGAAAAGGCCGCAGTCTCTAGTTTTGCTTAAGTATCGCAGAATCTGTTTCACGGCTTGCAAATGTGATTCTTTAGGATTTGCTTGAAATTGTGCACACAGACGGACACTCATCATGATATCAGGACGACTATCGGTTAAAAATTGTAGATATCCAATCGTACTTCGATATAATTTTTGATCCATAGTTTTACCATTTTCATCTTTTTCAAGATGAGCCGTAGTGCTCATCGTTTAATTAAATTAGTACAATATTTTTCTTAATTAATAAAAATATCATTACTTAGTTGTTTCATTTGCAAACCAAGAAAATATGAGTGTTCCCCCATATGAGACATCTCGAATTCACTTGTCATTATTTTCGAAAACTCATTACATAAATTTTCATCTGTAGATTCGAATATAATATCGTCTACATAGATTTGCATAATTAATATATCTTTCTTATCTCTATTAGTTAATAGTGTTTGATCAACTCTTCCAATTTCAAATGTAGAATCTATAAGATAGCATTTCAGTCGTTCATACCAAGCATGGGGTACTTGTTTTAAACCATACAATACTTTCTTAAGTTTATAGACGTGATCATGAAATTTTTCATGTTTGAATTAGGTGGTTGTTCTATAAATATATTTTCTTTAACAAAACCATTATAAATGCACTTTTTACGTCCATTAGATAAATTTAAAGTTACGATGATAGGAGAAAGCTAATAGGATTCGTATTGCTACAAGTCTTGCAATTGGAGCAAAAGTTTCTCATAGTCTATCCCCTCTTCTTGATTCTTTCCTTGTGCAACTAATCTGGCCTTATTTTGAGTTATATTTCCATTTTCATCAGCTTTATTTTTATAAACCCATTTCGTACCTATGACTGTTTGATCATTTGGTCTTGGAACCAATTCCTAAACGTCATTTCGATCGAATTGATTTAATTCTTCTTGCATAGCAAAAATCTAATAATCATTTGTAGAGCTTATTTAGGTTCTATATTAGATATAAAAGCAATATGACCCATTTGATTTAATTAATGTATAGTTATGACATTTGTATTTACTTTACCAATTATATTTTCAATTGGATGATCTTTTAAAATCCGTGGTAGAGTTCTAAGTTCATTTTCAATAGGATTTTCTGTGATTTGTTCTTTGTTTTGAGGTGTAATATTTTGAGGTGAGTTTTGTGTAACTCGTTGCTCTATAACATATTCATCATCATTTTTCCAATTTTTTAAATTTCCGTTAAATGATACATGTAAAGTTTCTTCTATAGTTTTTGTACATTTATTGTATATTCTATATGCTTTGCTTCGTTCCAAATATCCAATAAATATTCCTTTATTAGATTTTGGATCTAATTTTCCTAATTGATCTTTTATATTTAATATAAAACATTTTGATCCAAAAATTCGTAAATACGATATATTATGTTTCTACCGTTAAAACGTTCGTATGGTATATGTTTAGTTAAGGGTCGAATAGTGACACGATTTAAGGCGTAGCATACAGCAGACACGGCTTTTTCCCAGAAATGTTTTGGTAGTTGACTACTACTAAGCAGAGTCCTAGCACATTCCTATAACTCTGGTGTTTTCTTTCTATGACTCTATTTGTTATGGAGTTCTAGGAAATGAGAAATTATGAGTAATACCCTTTTTGTTACAAAATTTTCAAAAGGATCATTTTGAAATTCACCACGATGATTACTTTTAATATTTTTAATTTTTAAACTTTTTAAGTTTTGAATTCTTTTAGGAAAACTTTTAAATCATTCAAAAGTATCGCTTTTGTTTATAAATAATAATGTCCATTTGTATCTTGAAAATCATCTACAATCACAAAAACATATTTATTATGATTTATAGATTGAACTTGAGTGGGACCGAATAGATCCAAATGTAGAAATGATCTTCTTGGATTTAAAAGATGTTTTAGTTAGTTTCCTAATTGATAAGCATCACATATATTATTTAATTTGTAATTCATTTTTGGATGACCTTTTACAGATTATTTTTAGATAATTTACTAATAGCTTTAAATTAATATGACAAAATCTTTTATGCCACATCCATGGATCATTATCTTTGGCTATTAAACACATATTTATATTGTGATTAATTTTCATATTTAAAAGGAAAATATTTCTTTCTCTAATTTCTTCAAAACTTAGATTTTTATTTTGATCGAAAATTTCACATTTATCTTTCAAGAATGAAATACTAAAACCTTTATTGCATAATTGACTAACACTTAATAAATTATGTTTTAAATTTTTAACTAATAAAACGTTAGTAATAAGAGGTGAATTAGATATACCGTTGTTGCTCACGTCTCCTTTTCCGATGACGCATCCTTTAGAGTTATCTTCAAAAGTAACGGAACCTCCATCTGAGTAAATAATATTTGTTAACATGTCTTTGTTCCCCGTCATATGCTTGGAGCAACCACTTTCGAGTATCCATTTTCCTCTCTTTTTACCTGGTACCTGCAAAAAATATTGAAATGATATTGGTACACACTATCTCTGCTAGGGTACTAAAAGTTAGGACTTAGGAAGGCAAACCTAATAAGGTATAGAGTTCCTTTTATAAATGAAATTTGAAATTTTATGAACATTATCAATAAAATTATATATATACTTATTTCTTATCAAACAGTTGTTAGACTTTGGAACCCAAATTTGTCTAGTATTAGACTTATTTGATTGTTTCCTTTGATTATCACTCTTTTTAAAATTAGTATATAGTGAACTATAGTTTTTAGTTTTAAATTCTTTCTTAGGTTTGCTATATCCTAATCCCCTTTTACTAGAAGTAGATTGTGAATTTTCTCTAATTTAAGAAAGATTCTCTCTACCTTTGTTAAAATTAGAAACATTCTTTGTAATGTTTTCTAACTTGGTTTTAGACTATCTCTTTCTAATTCTAATATTTTATTACTAGAATTTAAATTGTGATTATCTTCAGTTAATATATCATTTTTACTTTTCTGAGTTTCTATTGCATCACTTAAACTGTGTTGACATATTAGTACAAGAATCCTATGATTTTACTAATTCTTCTTCGAGTGTTTTCTTTTCATCTTTTAGCATGTCAATTTGTAATTTACTTCTATTCAATTTTTTTAATGTATCTTTATATTTTCTATTCAAATCTTTTAGCTTATCTAATAACTTAGAATTTATCTCAACTAGATCATCAAATGAAAGTTCACTTACATCATCATTTGTAGCTATGAAGCATACATTTGCTTGTTTGGAACCACTGTCACTATCTGATGGCGAAGAAGAGTCTGAATCATCCCAAGTTACTAAAAACGCCTTCCTTTTCTTCTTATAAAATTTCTTATTCTTATTTTTGAAGCTGTTCTTCTTTTGTTCTAGACAATCTCTTTTTATATGACCCATCTTGTCACATTCATAACATTTGAGTGAGGAAGTTGACAGATTGTTGTTACTGTTTCTACTGTTGCCAAACTTCTTATTCATTTTGAATTTAAGAAATTTTAAGAAATTTTTTGCTAAAAATGCATTGTCTTCATCATCTTCATCGAAAGCTTCACTTTCTGCCTGGAATGCAATTGTTTTTCTATCTTGAGCTTGTACTCATTTTGCCTGCAAATTCATTTCATATGACATGAGATTTCCTGTTAACTCTTTTGGTATAATGGTTGAAATGTAATTAGCTTCTTCAATAGCTAAGAACTTTCGTTATCACTCATCCATTAAAGAGTTAGGAATTTTGAAACTATATTAAATTAGTGAATTTTTCACCTAGTGCCAGAAGTGAGTGATATATGTCTTGAAACCTAGAGTACATATCTTTTATAGTTTCATCTTGGTTCATTCCAAAATTTTGAAAATTGATTTTTAAGCATTGAAATTTTGCTTTGTTTGACCTTGCTTGTACCTTCATGAGTAACTTTGAGAGTATGCCAAATTTCATATGCTAATGTGTGCATACTAACTCTATTAAACTCATTTTTATGTAAAGAACAAAATAACATATTCATAGCTTTAGCATTAGCCATAGCATCTAAATTTTTTGTGTTTGTCCATTCTACATAAGCGGTGGTAGGTATAGTGTATTCTTGAGTGATATTCCAAGTGTCATATCCATTAGCTTTCATATATATCCTCATCCTAGTTGACCAATAATTATAATTTATTCTGTTAGATAGTGGTGGTCATACAGTAGACTGACCTTCAACCAAACTTCATGCAGTATTATTATCCATATTACTTGAATATCAAAAACCGTGTTATGGTTAAATGATAGCCTAGCTTTGATACCAAATGAAAGTGTATGTAGATCAAGTACTATGAATAATTATCTAAGTTATAAACTTGTGCAGAATATAAATATAAAAGTAAAGCAATAAGTAAATAACACCAGATATTTTTATACTGGTTTGAACTCCTATTCTACGTCCAGTCCCAGACTCCTTTTGGAATTAAGTAGCAACATCCTTGCTTAACCCGGAGGAATAGGTATTACAACCACCTGAGCTACCGAATGTGACTTCATGCCTGAAATACTCCTAATAGGACTTCGTCTACAAAGTAAGTAAAATTGTTTGAGACTTCTTATACTCTTGTATAACACAGATTATCCAATAAGTACAACCTTCCTATAATCTTCTTCCGAATGGTATATTGAGTGTATTTGTGAAGAATATAGAAGTAAAAAGATCACAAAGAGAATAGAATTGAATGTGCAAGTGATACAGTATATGAGAGCAATTGTGAATTCAAAAGCAAGATAGTAAAATAATATAGATAGAATTAATAATTTGATCCACTAATTTGATTGCTTTATATAGAAGAGGTATGGATGCAACCAATAATGAAGAGAAATGATCAATGGATATGGTTGCAGCTATTAACGAAGAGGAGTGACTCTTGATGAAGAAGAGTACCCTTCTAGAAATTTGAAAAATATAGCTGTTATAAAGATTCACTCGGCTGAATGAATTATAGCAGCCATCTGAATTCTGTCAGAGAGAACCGTTTTCAGAACAGCAATAAAACCGTGCAACTTTTACTATATTCAACTAACTGAAATTTGCCACTCAATCGCTGAATATTGTTGTGCTTCAGAACTTGTGTATGTGCACACATTCAATCAGTTGAGTGGTCTTATTCAGTCGGCTGAATTCTAGTACTTTATGTTTTCTGCTTTGAAATTGGTTAGTGCTCAATGTGTTTGTTCTTATACCACATAGAAGATATGTTAACAATATTTTGAACTATAAATTAAGACACTATGACCGATATTATATTATGGCATCATTTTGGTCTTCATTTTGTTAAGTTTGTCTCTTCGTTTAAATGATATGATATCCTGCTAAAATGTTTAGTATATATGATATATTTTGTCACTATTAAAACATCAAAGTATGAGGTTCTAACAACATCCATTTGAAATATATGAGATTATATGATTATACTATATTATTTACCCATCTAGACATTTATTCAGAGGCGAGGACCTTTTAACCCATTGGAGCGTGACGTGTGTTGTGAGGCTCCCAACAAGTATATGTGACTTGAGATAAACAGATCTTTAATATCATACTTATAGCACCTCACTTGATTGCGTACTTGTTGATAGTTAATTCCCTTTTGTGTTATGGGTATGCTAGTTGATGATTGGATATTTGGCTGATTCACCCACGAAGTTGTGGTTTTATTGATTGGTAGTAAGGTTTGAGGTATACATTTATACATGTGATGATCTTATGTTACCTTGTAAGATACATGTTATACCACACCATATTATCACATGTTTGGTCCATATAGACACGACTATGTACTTGGATTGCTTTAGATATAAAGATATTTTATAATATATATTGTTTCCTTTTGTTGTGAGTTTAAAAAGATATTATAACCTAACAATCCAGTGTCTTCAGTTTTTGGGATTTACGCATCTTTGTTGTGCTAAATCAGAGGGTCAAAAATAATAGGTTGTTACATTTGGTATTAGAGCAAAATTTTCCCTACATTCAAGGACTAAACATATTAAGATGACAAACTTGTATTTTTATATACATATACATACATACATATATATATATATAATATACATAAGTTGATTACATATCTGTACTCTATTTACTACTACAATTATGTTAACTATCTACTGGGGAGTCGCTAATGAATCCAAGTTACTGATATCGTAGAACAAGTTACTCAGGAAAACTGGAACATAGAGTATTGATGATGAGGTTGAAACCAGAACAGGAAATGACACTAAAGTCGATTCTATGGATATCCTGGGTGTGAACATATCCATTTGGTTCTGCTAATATTAGTAAGTAACAAGCCAGACCGGTGTAAACCATGCAATACTTGCACCTACTACATAAAGAGTGATTCATATCCGATGGACACTGGTTGTGGATTTCTTGAAGTTATATAGGGATTTCTCTAGTTTGAATGGAAAATAATATGTTAGAACTTAACCTTGTTCAGTGACGTTGATATGGCCAAGCATCTATGAGCAAACACAGCGAAAAATACACGTTATTACAACATCTAAGAAACGTTGTAATATGTGTTTCGCAACGCTTATACAAACTTCGTTATAGACGAAGTTGTAATACGGTTGTCACCTTTCACAACGTTTTCTAGATGGTGCTGAACATGTTGTAATAGAATAAGCAACTATTTTCAGATGTTGAATAATATGTTTTACAACTTTTTTTAAGGCTTGTAGAATTATTTTACAACTTTTTGTAAACATTGCGAAATATGTACTACAATTTCAAAAATAATTGTTTCATACTGTTTTTGACTAGCAACTTTATCCTCGGTACTATTATAATAGAATTACAATTTAGAAATTAAAATGCAAATTTGGTAAATCAGATACACAAAATTTATGTAAGTACACAAGGTCGATAAATACATGGAGTCAAATAATAATTCAAATATTACTAGTAGTTTATTTCTTCTAATTAGTCAAGAAAAAGAAGTTTCTAGCAATCTTAAGTGTAATTTAAACTCATATCACAAAATCCTTCCACTTAATAATTATTTGTATTAATCTTCATCCACTGCTTCTGCCTATATTCATGCTTCTTAATCTCCTATTGCAACCTTCTCATCTTTTCAATTTCTGAAACTGAGCATGATACTAATGATTCATCCTCTCCCATTACCTTCACAATACAAACTTCCAAAGACTGATAATTAGATCTCTCTAGTTCCTCAACTTGCAAATAACAAGTTCTTTGTACTCGTCAAACTTAAAAACTTTCAAACGGAACATCATCCTTTGAAAATGCCTCATCCAACATTTTCAATAAAAACCGAATGAACATAAAATAAGATTTGTACCATAATCGCAATGGTACCATTTCAAACAAAAGAGAGGAAAAGGAAAACATAATACAATGTTGTAATAATGACAGTGCCAGTGATAATATAGTGTTGAAGCATAACCAATAGGAAAATGACTAAATACAAAATACCAGGTTACGCAAAACAGATGAGCAAGGTACACAAGTTAACTAACAAAGCCTATCCTATCTTATATTATACATCTTAAAATAATATCTCTTTTACTATTTTTTTTCATAGTTTTAGAATTTAAATACACTTCTCTCCTTGATTGGTTATATTCTGAAGAAGGTCGCAAGTTCAAATCCCACTAGCCACCCCTCTATAATATATCTTAGAAATAAACTTACTTACCTTGGTTCGGCTTAAGTTGAAGCACCCTGGTTTGAATCCGATTGGCCTCATTTTACCCAATACATTTTAGAATCACTTAATTCACTTAAAAATATTTATTTATTTTATTAAGTCACTTTATACTTATAAACAACATTCAAAATCAAATCTCAAATTGAAAAATCTTATATTTTGCAGTTATTTTGATAAGGATGATTTTTATTCGAATTTCATTTGTTCTATATTTTAAAATATAAAGATTAGTGACAAGTAACATTTTTTAAACACTTATTATAACACTAATAAGAATTAAGGAAAATCAATGGTATAACAACTAAGAAGTCTATAAACATGTACTCAGTTTTATTCTTATAATTTTATCTTAAGAAATTTTGTAATTCAACCATTGATTTCATGTAATCTTATAATATACATACATACACACATACGTGTATGTATGTATGTATGTGTACGTTGTATGTATGTGTTAGCACCAAAATTGGTCACTAACCTCGTAGAGAAAGATTGTGTAGAGATATAAGTGATGAAGATAAATTAAACAAGGAAGACAATGCTAATTTAAATGCAAAAAGTAAGAACACCAGATTTATAGTGGTTCAGCGTAATTGCCTACGTCCACTTTGAGGTTTCACTTTATTGATCTTCTTAATGATTGATTACAAATACAATTCGTAGATCAAATGCTTGAATGAAGTTGCTTAGTAAAGAAGATGAGTCTCAAAAATCGCAGAGTCTCCCCAGTGTTCTCCCAAAAAAGGTTCTTTTCACTGTGCCCCTGCCCCTCTATTTATAGACAAAGATGGGTTGGAATTCCCCGGTGGGCTCGGCAGCCGAACACTCTGGCCCAAATACAGTGGTCGCCGTATGCCAAACCAAATAGGCCGAACACAATGATGCCGAACCACCTTCTCTATGCCAAACGATATGCTTGTTGCGTGGGAAGAGTGGAACGAATGTCAGTCGAAGCCGAACGTGCCTCTGGCTGAACGAAGCGCTTGATCGAACGTTGTCTCTGGCCGAACGTTGGTGCTGGCCAAACGATAGCTTTAACCAAACAATGCTTCTGACCGAACGATGTCCCTGGCCGAACGATGGCACTGGCCGAACGTTTGCCTTTAGTTGAACGATGACTCTGGCCGAACGATAGCTTTTGACGAACAATACAGCCACGCCGAGCAGTCATATACGCCGAACGCCTTCTGATGCTGAACGCTCCTAGATGCCGAGTGCTCCTGGATGCGGAGTGCCCCTGGATGCCGAGTGCCCCTGGATGCCGAGTCCTCCTGGATGCCGAGTGCTCCTGGATGCCGAGTGCTCTTGGATGCCGAGTGCTCCTGGATGCCGAGTGCTCCTGGATGCCGAGTGCTCCTAGGTGCCGAGTTCTCATAGATGTAGAGTACTTAATTGCCTGGTCAAATCTCCAGGAAACACTTGCCCCCCAAAGTGTATTACGTGACTGAATCGTGATACGCTTTGATTCGTGTAACCTTCATGTTCCGTTTCAAATCCTTGACTAACTTCGAATGGAGATGCCTTTTTGAGAATATCAGTAGTTGAGGCATGTGCCGAGCGTGGTATAAATGCCAAACGATGCACTGGAAACTGAGCGCTCTTCAATTGCCGAACGTCATTGTATGCCGATGCCGAACGCTGTGACTTTGACCGGTTCCATCGGATGTAGCCTTTTCGACTTCTTCTTTTTCCCTATAAAAGCCAGCACCTCCTTCTTTCTTCCCTTTTTACACTTCCAACACCTCTGCCTTGCACCTGCCGAAGCTCTCAGTTAACATTCTCCAACTATTCGTCGACTCCTCCCAAATCTTCATCCTATCAACTAGGTACCGTCTCTTCCACCTAAACATGGTCTTTACGCTCGAACTCCCTAATTGATGGGGTAGGTCGAGCCTTGATTAAAGTATCTTAAAAAGTTTCCAGAGTCACGCGATGAGGGTGGGCGGAAGAGTGGGCAGAGACGAGCTTTCTAGGAAGTTGTTTGGTAGACGTATTGTGGTTCGGCATAAATCTTTTGTGCCAAACGAGATTGGTGGAGGAAAGAGCATATGATAAGTAGGAGATGGTTAGGGGCGTCGAATGGTAAAGTCTAGCACGACCTGCCGAACGATTCACCCTCGTAGTTTGGCGTGGATGGAGAAATAAGATGGGAACGAAGCCGTTGTTAAGGGAGGTGTGTCGAGCATTGTCTCGATCGAACAAGCTTCTGGCCGAACGATGCTTCGCCGAACAGTCACAAACGCCGTATTACACTTAGGCCGAACGAACACAAATGCCGAACCACACTTAAGTCGAACAATACAAATGCTGAACCAAGCTTAGGCCGAACAAACATAAATGCCGAACTACCTTAGGCCGAACAAACATAAATGCCAAACCAAACCTTTGCCGAACAATTGTAAGTGCCGAACAGCATAAATGCCGAACTACACTTAGGCCGAACAATTCAAATGTCGTACCAAACCTAGGCCAAACAATAAAACGCCGAACAATCATAAGCGCCGAACAACACTTAGGCCGAACAATTCAAATGCCGAACAATCATAAGCGCTGAACAACACTTAACCGAACGATTGTGAAAGCTGTAACCTATTTTGGCCGGACAAAACGTTAGCCGAACACTTACTAATTATACATTTTTCGAATCTGGAACTGTAGTCACCATAAGGCGGGCTTTTTGAGACGGCCAGCGATGATGGTCTTCGAAGGCAACGATTCGAAACTCATTTTCGTATCTTTGTAATCTCTAGATTCTTATTGCTTATACACGATTGCTTGCACTACTTTACACACCACGTGGGGGGAGATACTCGGTTTGTTAATTCTAACATTCAACGTTTTTCAAGTATAGTTTTCACAGGCACTTAGACAGATTCATTATTTATTGGGGATGTCTAAAAAGTCTAGCTCCGCCACTATATCTGATAGGCCAGGGCCGTCATCAAGGCAAGAAGCCGCTGATACTTCAAATCCATCGACTTCCCCTGCCCATAACTTAGCTCCTGATGCCCTGGAAGCAACAATTCTCTTAGATAATTCGATCGACTCACAGGCTTCAAAGATTAATGAAGTCGTACTTCGACGAATATGTTCCATCCTTGGGATTTCTTTCGCCGATGTATTAGTCCTGTCGCGACACGATCGTCCTCACCTGCCCCCAGTCGGATATACCACCTGCAACAAGTTCATGTGCTGGATGGGCAGCATGCCTCCATTCAATTTATTTCTTCGGGACGTGTTGCAGTACATAGACATTGCCCCGTCGCAGCTGCATCCGAACGGTCACGCGTTTCTATATGGGACCTACCTACTCTTCATGCCCGTCTTCTCTAGACCTCCAACTTCTGGCGACATCAGATACATTTATATGATCAAGAAACGGAAAGATAGCCCTTCCTTCATGTTCCTCGAGCCATACCACAAATGCCAAATCTTGACAGGAGCATGTAGTAAATTCGCCCTGTACAAACAGGAATGGTTCTACGTGCGTTGCCCTCCTGGTTTTGCGAGGAGATGGGTTGAAGGCAGTAAGTCTCTTCACTGAGTCATCATTCGTGTTTAATTGGAGTTATGCTTTTCCTAACTCCTCGTTTCATCTTTTCAAGTATCAACCCGGGTCCGGAGGGCCAAGGATATTCTGAGGCCGTAGAGGCCATTAGATATCTTCCTGCCGAGGAACGAGACATCCGAACCATCATTTCGAATGAATCATTGTCGAGGTTCGGCTTGCTAGCCCCTGGTCGTCGGATTAGCCTCCCGGAGGGCGTCTCCATTCCTAAGCCAGCATCCGGTAAAGGGAAAAAACAAGCTGGATCGTCATCACGCCACACTCCCGATGCGCACGAAGAGGGTGAGCACAAAGAGGATGAAGCTCATGAGACTCAAGGCGAGAATGTGGGTCCCGCTTGGAATCCGGCGGTCGAAGTTCATGACATTGAAACGTCATCCTCCCCTTCGAAGGGAAAGAAGAGGTTAAAATACAAGATACGGAAGGAGAAAGTTGGCGGAACTTCAAAAGTTACGCTTATCCCGCCAGAGAAAGAGGCTTCCTCACAGCACATGGAAAGTTCTCTAAGGGGTTTGTCGAATCTTTCTATCCCTGACGATATACTTAATTACGGGTTTGACGATCATGAAGCCCTCAAGTTTTCTTCGCCCGCTAGAGGCAATGTGGGATTTCAACTCCCAATCCAGGGAGACAATACTATGATTAGTAAAGACAAAAGAACTGATCCGTCGGGGGGAACACTAGGACACACATGCACATACGCATTCCATCATACACTTCAAGTTTTTTCTAATTTCCCGGATTTTTCTTAACTCGTTGTTATCTCTATTCTTTGTAGGTGACATGGGGCGCTCTCACGGACTCGATCGCCTTCACGACTCTTCCATATTCCATCATCCCGGAGGGATTCAGGTTCGGGCAGACGTAGGGACAGAGATGATTACGAAGATAGAGACAACCGTCCCCACGATTCGTCTTATCGTAAGAAGGCATATTCCCAATCTTCACAGTCCCGTGATCCACTTCCTCCAACTGAGTCGGATAGAGAGAAGTCTTCACAGAAGGGGTCCCAACCCGATGCTTCTCGAGAACAATACTCCGGTTCGTCGAGTACAAGGCAAATTCGGGGGCAACGAAAAAGAGCAGAACTTCCAAGGCCACCTCCCCCTACTCCCGCGGTTGACCCAACTATAGCAGAGAAGATGGTCGATCTTAAGGCCAAATTCCCAAAAATTTGCTTTGATGGTCTGAAATTCCTCCCAGCTATTCATCATATCCCTGGGCACGTGAAGTAGAGTGCCATTGCCTGTAACAACGACGTCTATGTTCAACACGACGCGTTTGTACACTTGGTTGAAAAGATCTCAGAGGTGTCTGTTGAGCGACAATATGAAATTGATCGTCTAAAATTGGAAGCTGGCTATGACAAGAACATCATCAAGCATCAAGACGAAGAGCTCGCTTCGTATAAGTCGAAGCTGGAAGCCGCTGAGCAAAGTGCAAAAGATACTGCTGAGGCAGTCACTCGTTTAGAGATGGCTCACAAGAAGGAACTTGATGTGGCGGTCCAGCGTAGCGGTGCTCTTGCCTAAGAAAAAGATTCTATCCAAAAAGAAAGGGACGCGCTCGCCATACAAGTCAAAGAGTTGAAAGAATTACTCTCCAAGGAGAAAGAGGACAAAGTAGCTACTCAAGAAGAGTCACAACGATACTGTGATGAAATCGTTGCTACTCGGCTCTTGAAAGAGAAAATCGATGACGAACTTGCTGGGGTTGAAAAAATGAAAGACAAAGCCCGTGAGGAGGGCAAAAGAAAAGCTACGGAGGAGGTTGACTCTCGCCTCGAGGCAGCCGCAGAGGCCGGTAGGGAAGAGGTCAAGTGCATGTTTGACCCGTTGATTGCTGAGTATGGAGCCCATGTCCTTTTGCATCGCGACTTGACATTCTTGGGCGAGGGCTATCTCGAATCCCTAGCTGAGGCCTAGGAAACTTTAGTGAAGATTAGGAAAATCGAGTCGGGCTCTGAAGAAGTCGATGAGGATGCCTTGGTAAAGGAGTTTCTTAGAGGGAACGAGCCAGTGGACTTATCAGCAGCCTTGGCACTTTATAGCAAAGGCTCTCCCCTTCCAAAAGAGAAAAGTGATGAAGCTGACCCATTTGGGGCAGAGACTACGGCTCCTTATATTGCTGCTCCTCTCGCTGTTGAACCGGTCGGTCGGCCGGCACTTGACCCGCTCGAGCAGCATGCCGGCTACGATCCTGAAGATCCCGGGCTCGGCGTTCATATGCTATCTCCTATTCTGGAGGATGAAACTCCACGCGCAACCGGTAGCCAGCCAGAACTCGGTAGAAAACTCTTCTTTTTTAGAAGTTATAAGATCTGTCATTTTCCATCAGTGGATATTCGTTCTAATGTTCATTCTTTATGTTTTCATGCAGGCTGCTCTGACCCCGAGCCAACTCCGAGGAGTGATGACGCCAAGGAGGAGGCAGAGAAAACAAGCGATGTTGCTCATGCGGGAGTAACTCCTGGCCCTGACGCTCAAGTGATCGGGGCGCTAGATGATTATAAGCTTGACACTTCATCTCCTGCCGAAGGGAGTGATGAAATCGAAATCACTGGCGCCTCTGAACATACCTCAAAGATGAGCATGAAAGAATGCCTCGCCGAAGAGGAGAAGAAAAAATTCGAGGTCAAAGTTGAGCCTGAAATACTAGAACTTACCGACCCGTGGAACAGACCTTTGAAAATCATTCTCCCGAGCAGGTCTAAACCACTGGATGTTCCTTCTCCTACTCCTCACTCCGCTTCTTTAGCAAGCAAGAAATCCAAGAAAAAGCGTGAGGGAGAGGAGTCATCGAAAAAAGCAAAAGAAGACAAGAAGAAGAAACCGAAGAAATAATCGCTATACTCGTTCAACGAGTTTCTTGCTTAAGTCTTGTAATTACTTTTATCTTTTGTCTCCGTAGTTTGTGTAGATAGGTTCTTGATTCCAAGTTTTGGAGGGATAGTTGTGCAACCTCATTTTGGATTGTCGAATAAAGTTTAGTTACTTAATCGTTTGAACGATTCTTTTACTTTTTTAGCTTTCTGAGTAACTGCGGTCAAAACTCAAGCACTTATGAGTTGTATATTTCTTGTTCATTCTCGCGTTGTTCGAACATTCTTCGGAGTGGCATACTTCTTATTCTACATCTCTTGAGCACTTAGAATTTTTTTCTAAATCCGCATTACAGGGACTTATAGTGAGTTGACCTGTATTCAGGGGATTCGGAGATTGAGATTGTTAATACTCTAATCCGCGCTCTGGGGACTTAGAGTGCTCCGGTCCACACTCTGGGGATTCGGAGATTGAAATCGTTTATACTCCGGTCCGTGCTCCGGGGACTTATAGTACTCCGGTCCGCGCTCTGGGGACTCGGAGATTGAAATCGTTTATACTCTAGTCCGCGCTCCGGGGACTTAGAGTACTCCGGTCCGCACTCTGGGGACTCGGAGATTGAAATCGTTTATACTCTGGTCCACGCTCCGGGGACTTAGAGTACTCCGGTCCGCACTCTGTGGACTCGGAGATTGA
The DNA here is from genome assembly GCA_030737815.1 of Allium fistulosum. Lineage (NCBI taxonomy): Eukaryota > Viridiplantae > Streptophyta > Magnoliopsida > Asparagales > Amaryllidaceae > Allium > Allium fistulosum. The sequence continues at coordinate 877,030,736 of CM060906.1, forward strand.
AATCGTTTATACTCTGGTCCGCGCTCCGGGGACTTAGAGTACTCCGGTCCGCACTCTGTGGACTCGGAGATTGAAATCGTTTATACTCTGGTCCGCGCTCCGGGGACTTAGAGTACTCCGGTCCGCACTCTGGGGACTCGGAGATTGAAATCGTTTATACTCTGGTCCGCACTCCGGGGACTTAGAGTACTCCGGTCTGCGCTCCGGGGACTCGGAGATTGAAATCGTTCATACTCTGGTCCGCGCTCGGGGACTTAGAGTACTCCGGTCCTCGCTCCGGGGACTCGGAGATTGAAATCGTTCATACTCTGGTCCGCGCTCCGGGGACATAGAGTACTCCGGTCCGCGCTCTGGGGACTCGGAGATTGAAATCGTTTACACTCTAGTCCGCGCTCCGGGGACTTAGAGTACTCCGGTCCGCACTCTGGGGACTCGGAGATTGAAATCACTTATACGAGTTTGCACATTATACAGAATAATGTAGCTCCAGTAATTCATCTCCCGACTATGAGATATAGAAACGTTAGTAATTCATGAAAAATATGGCTTCAAGCCTTTATTAATGAAAAACAACTAAACTGCCTTATTACATGGCTGAAAGGAAACTAAGTTACGACTGAACGAAAATATACGGGAAATAACTGTGCCTAAAACAGGAAAGAAACATACTAAATGTAATAATGTCGCAAATGTTCACTGTTCCATGCTCGAGGGAGTGTCGCGCCATCAACGGTCGCTAGCTTGAATGTTCCCTCTCCAAGCTTCCGTTCAATGACGTACGGACCTTCCCAGCTGGGATTCATACGTGATGGTACCGGGAAGACTCGTTTCAAAACGAGATCACCCACATCAAAAATCCTTGGGCGAACTCTGCCGTCGTAGTAACGCTTGACTCAGTGCCTATGCGCTGCCGTCCTTAATTCGGCCTCTTCATGTTTTTCATCGATGCAGTCCAGCGATCCCAACAAGAGGTCCTAGTTTGTCTTGGGATCATAGTATGTCACTCGGTGTGATGGAACTTCAAGTTCCACGGGTATAACGGCTTCCGAGCCGTATGCCAAGGCGAATGGAGTGTGGCCGGTCGCGAACTTGTGGGTAGTTCTATAAGCCCATAATGCTGTCGGGATTTCATCTACCCACTTGCCTTCGACCTTCTCCGGACGTTTCTTCAGTATGGACTTGATTATTTTGTTAACGGCCTCGACTTGTCCGTTAGCTTTTGGGTGTGCAACGGCGGCGAACTTCTTCTCGATGCCATACTTTAAACAGAACTCTTTGAACTCTCTACTTTCAAATTGCGTCCCGTTGTCCGTAATGATGGTGCGAGGAAGGCCAAAGCGACATATAATACTTCGTACAACGAAGTTAATGACCTTCTTAGAGGTGATTGTGGCCAAGGGTTCTGCCTCAGCCCATTTTGTGAAATAGTCGACTGCAACTATCGCGTATTTCGCACCACCTTTGGATATAGGAAAATAGTCGATTATGTCGATTCCCCAGATTGCAAATGGCCAGGGACTAACCATTTGTTTGAGTTCCGTTGATGGTGTCCTCAGGATTTTCGCATATCTTTGACACTTGTCATATTTCCTTGTGTAGTCTACAGCGTCCCGATTTACGGTCGGCCAGTAATATCCATAGCGGAGGATCTTTTTTGCTAGCGTTTGCCCCCCAGTATGGTCGCCACGTTCCCCTTCGTGAACCTCTTTCAAGCCCCGCTTTGTCTCATCATGAGCGATGCACCGTAATAAGGGGACTGAGAACCCTTTTCGATACATTAATCCATCCTGCATCACGTATCGCGCGGCCTTTCGAAGGACCTGTCGTCTTTCGCTCCTTTTTTCTGGTAAAGCCCCGATCGTCAGGTACAGTTTGAATGGGGTTATCCACTACTCCTTCTCGATTTCCGTTTCCAACACACGATCAACTTTCATCTCGTCTATGCTCGGGCATGCAAGGCCTCAACGGGATACAATCCCATTTGCTGCGCATCGCCTGTGCTTGCAAACTTAGCCAACGAGTCGGCTTCTTTATTCTGCTCGTGCGGGACATGCGAAATATCATAACGCTCAAGATTCGATAGAAGTTCTTGAACCAGAACAAGGTACGGAGCAAGCTTCTGTCCCTTTGCTTGGTAATCTCCCCGCACTTGGTAAACCACCAACCGTGAGTCACAAAAGATTTCAACTGATTTGATCCCGAGTTCTCCGATGAGCTTCAAGCCAGCAATCAGTGCTTCATATTCTGCTTCGTTATTTGTAGCTAGGAAATCGAGCTTCAAAGCGTAACAAATCGATCGATTTTCCGGAGTTACAAGAACTACACCCATGCCGGAGCAACGGTCGTTTGATGCCCCATCAGTGTATAATTTCCATCGAACGGGGGGCATGACGTTGTGACCATCTGGTTCGTCAGACACAGTAAACTCAGCAATGAAGTCTGCTAATGCTTGCCCTTGTATGGCTCTTTATGGCAAGTAGGCGATATCGAACTGGCTCAACTCAATGTTCCATTTTAACAATCTTCCAGAAGTTTCTGGTCGTTGGAGTACCTGCCGTAGGGGTTGATCGGTATAAACGCTGATTGAGTGTGCTTGAAAGTATGGGCGCAGCTTACCTGATGCAATCACCAAGCAATAGGCCAATTTCTCGATTTTGGGGTAATTTCTTTCTGCCCCCGTTAAACGCTTGCTAACGTAATACACCGGCTTTTGGATTCGGTCCTCCTCATGAACCAGAGCCGCACTTATAGCATGTGGGGATACGGCAAAGTACAAGTACAGCATCTCATGGTCCACTGGTTTTGACAGCACCGGTGGACTCTCCAGATGCCTCACCAGATCCCGGAATGCTTCCTCACAATCGGATGTCCACTCGAAATTCCTCTTCCCTTTCTTTATTATATCAAAGAAAGGGATGCACTTGTCTGTTGCCTTGGATATGAATCGACTCAGCGCAGCTACTTTTCCATTCAAGCTCTGTACCTGTTTTATAGTCCTCGGCACTTGCACATCTCGAATAGCTTGGATCTTTTCTGGGTTGGCTTCAATTCCCCTAGCATTGACAATGAATCCCAAAAACTTCCCCGACGCAACGCCGAAGGAACACTTCAGAGGGTTGATCTTCATCCCATAATACCTGAGTATGTCGAACATTTCAGCCAAGTCTCGAATGTGGTCATTTGACTGTCGTGACTTCATGAGCATGTCATCCACATAGACTTCCATCATCCTACCAAGCTGGTCTTTGAACATTCGATTCACCAAACGCTGATAAGTCGCTCCTGCGTTCTTCAGTCCGAAGGGCATTACTACATAGCAATATAGCCCGACATCTGTAATGAAGCTGGTGTGTTCTTGGTTCGGAATATGCATCGGGATTTGATTGTAACCCGAGTATGCATCCATGAATGATAACAGCTCATGTCCTGCAGTGGAGTCGACCAACTGATCAATCCTAGGCAACGGGAAACTGTCCTTGGGGCACGCTTTGTTCAAGTCGGAATAATCTACGCAAGTTCTCCATTTCCCATTTGCCTTTTTCACCAGCACGGGATTCGATACCCATTCGGGGTAGAGGGCGTCGCGGACGATCCCATTGGCTTTGAGTTTGCCCACTTCCTCTCTGAGAGCAGCGGACCTCTCTGGGTCCATTCCTCTCCTCTTTTGTTTAACTGGGACGTATTTCGGGTCTATGTTCAATATATAACTCGTAATGGCGGGAGAAATCACGCATATATCAAAATGCACCCAGGCGAAAACATCAAGATTTGCCCGGAGGAAATCACTAAGGTCTTCAGTTATTGCGGGGCCGAGTTGTGATCCGATCTTCAGCACTCGCGATGGATCGTCTCGGCTGACTAAAATGTCAATTGTTAATTCAGCCGGCGCTGCCTTTTCTTCCCTGGGTTTCTCATCGTCATCTCTCAGATCTATGTCTCTGAAGATCCGAGAATTATGCCCGAGCCAGGGCTCGGGCACTACTTGTCAATCATCATTATTAAGGATGCGGACCGGAATGTTCGCAACCTTTCCTTTCTCCCTCCGATGGGCCTCTCTGAGCTCTGCCACATAACATGCACGACCGGTCGCCTGGTCGCCATGAACAACCCCTACTCCTTTGTCAGTTGGGAATTTCAAAGTCATGCACCATGGGGCTAATGCTGCTCTAAACTCAGCCAGGGCCGGTCGGCCCAGGAATACATTATACGAAGAATCCACATCCAAAACTACGAAGGGAAGGATTCGCACCTGCGACGTTCGCCTTGTCCCAGTTCAACTGGTAACTCAACATATCCTACCGCATTGGTCGCTGCACCATTAAAGCCGTGTATACGAGCTTTGGACGGTTTCAAGTCCTTTGTTTCCATTTTCATCTGGTCATAAGCCTTCTTGAAGATGATGTTGACAGAACTTCCACAATCAATCAGAATTCTTTTCACATAAGCCGGTCCGATCGTCGCAGATATGACCATCGGGTCGATGGTTGGAGCCTCTACTTGGTCAGCATCTCTGTTTCTGAACACTATATCGTCTGTCATTACGCGCTGCTGCTTAGCAGGGGTCCCATCCTCCACGTTCGAACAACACTCAAAATCTGCATGCTTTAGGGAACTTGCATACCGCTCCATCTCTTGCCAATTCTTATCCGCGGGGTGAGGTCTGCCGATGATTGTGTTTATGACTAGTCTACCTACAGTTCGGGCAGGCTCCTCGGGATGACGCGGGGCTAGTGCACGACCTGGGTTGGATGTTCCCTGTCCTCCTTCCTGTGGATCCTTCACAAACTCTTGTAACTTCTTCTGTCTGATCAACTTCTCTATAGCGTCGTGCATGTGTCTGCACTCTTCTGTATTGTGCCCATAAGTCTCATGGAAGCGGCAATATTTCCCGGTCCGCTTCTGTTCCTCGGTTGACTCTTTTGGACGTGGCTTTCTGTACTGAAAAGTATTGCAGGTTGATAGGTAAATGTTCTCAAGAGACGCATTCAGCGGGGTATACTCGTTGTAGCTTGGAATTCTCGGTTTCCACTTCCCCGCTTCTCTCTTCTTCCCTTGATTTCTTCCTCCGGACTCCTTAGGCTGCCCAGGCTTGTTCTGGACATTGACTTGGACCTTTCCCGAGTTGTCTCCGGACTACTTCACAGCAACGTTGGTTTTCATGGACTCTTGGATAGGTCCTGGTGCCTTATCTCGCCTTACCTACCTAGCTTCCTCTCTTCTTATGAACTGGTGTGCCTTTGAGTAGAAACGCTCTAGCGTAGTCAGAGGTTTTCCTGCCAACCAGTCTCCAAATTCAGAATCCGGATCCACACCTCTCATTACAGCCATTAGAATTGCATGATCATTGGGATTACTGACTTCAGTTGCCGCAACATGGAATCTTTGTAAATATTCCTTCAATGACTCCCTAGGATTTTGGATTACACTTGACAGAGACATTACGTCCTTTGGACGAGTAGTGTGTATCCTGAACTGCTCAATAAACTTCTTTGCCAACTCCTCGAAATTGGATACGGACCGCGGAGGAAGTCGGGTGAACCACATAGTAGCGATCCCAGATATAGTAATTGGAAAGCATCTACACTTGGTTGCATCATTTGCTCTAGCTGAATCCATCATCCATTCATACCTCATGACATGCTGTCTGGGGTCAGTCTTTCCCTCATACGCAGGGATAGTTGGCATACTAAACTTTCTGGGGTATGCCGCCTGCAGCACAACATCTGTGAACGGAGTATGACTCCTTGATACTCCCCAATCGTCATTCGATAAGCCCTGATTTTCTTTCATCAATTGCCTGACCATGGCTGTCAGATCTGGTGTCTGTATGGAAGGTGGAAGGTTAGAGTCTGTTCTACGCGACTGTCCATGCTGATGCCTCCTCTCCTGGCGATCTGCCAAACGTGCGTCTTGAGGTTCGACATCGTTAGTGTTTTGATGGTCCGGGCCTCCAGCTTCCACCCGCACTCCGGTTCCGAAGTTTCCAGCTCCTGCTTGGTCATAGTCTCCAGCTGTTTGAATAGCAGCACCTGCCCGTGCAGCTTCAGTCTTACGGCGTCTGCGCCTAGGAGGTTCATCAGAGGAAGTTGAGCTGTCAGATGAGGAATAAGGAGCGGGATTGCCCTCGGCATTCTGTTGCTGTTGTTGAGTGAGTTGTGCCATCAGGTTGGCGTTAGCTTGCATCTGCTCTCCTAGTTGTCTCCTGCTTTCCCTGAGTTCTCTCATCAAGTCGTTGAACTCTATTCTGGTGACAACTGGAGTCTGATCCTGGGCGGCAATTCCTACACCCGGAATTGCTGGCTGATTGCTAGGTCCTGCTTGCTGCATGCTAGCAGTCTCATGGGCATCCGCATTATGAGAAGCTGACCTGGTACGTGGTCTTGCCATTGTAGAGTTATTGGTAGGAACTCTGAGTAGAATCAACGGATGTCCTATCAATGAGTTGGATCTTCTTTGGGGGATTCGTTCAATCCAGTAGCTTCAAAGCAGATCCTTAAGGTCTGAGAATTCAGTTCTTAGTGAAAGCACCAAAGTGTTAGCAGGACTACCCAGGAGGTCACCCATCCTAGTACTAAATTAAACAAGGAAGACAATGCTAATTTAAATGCAGAAAGTAAGAACACCAGATTTATAGTGGTTCAGCGTAATTGCCTACGTCCACTTTGAGTTTTCACTTTATTGATCTTCTTAATGATTGATTACAAATACAATTTGTAGATCAAACGCTTGAATGAAGTTGCTAAGTAAAGAAGATGAGTCTCAAAAATGGCAGAGTCTCCCCAGTGTTCTCCCAAAAAAAGGTCCTTTTCAGTGTGCCCCTGCCCCTCTATTTATAGACAAAGATGGGTTGGACTTCCCAAGTGGGCTCGGCAGCCGAGCACTCTGGCCCAAATACAGTGGTCCCCGTATGCCGAACCAAATAGGCCGAACACAATGATGCCAAACCACCTTCTCTATGCCGAACGATATGCTTGCTGCGTGGGAAGGGTGGAACGAATGTCAATCGAAGCCGAACGTGCCTCTGGCCGAATGAAGCGCTTGATCGAACGTTGTCTCTATGCCGAACAATATGCTTGCTGCATGGGAAGAGTGGAATGAATGTCAGTCGAAGCCGAACGTTGGTGCTGGCTGAACGATAGCTTTAACCAAACAATGCTTCTGACCGAACGATGTCCCTGGCCGAACGATGGCACTGGCCGAACGTTTGCCTTTAGCTGAACGATGTCTCTGGCCGAACGATGGTTCTGGCCGAACGATAGCTTTTGACGAACAATACAGCCACGCCGAGCACTCGTATACGCCGAACGCCTTCTGATGCCGAATGCTCCTGGATGCCGAGTGCTCCTGGATGCCGAGTGCTCCTAGATGCCGAGTGCTCCTGGATGCCGAGTGCTCCTGGATGCCGAGTGCTCCTGGATGCCGAGTACTCCTGGGTGCCGAGTTCTCATAGATGTCGAGTACTTAATTGCCTGGTCAAATCTCCAGGAAACACTTGCCCCCCAAAGTGTATTACGTGACTGAATCGTGATACGCTTTGATTCATGTAACCTTCATGCTCTGTTTCAAATCCTTGACTAACTTCGAATGGAGATGCCTTTTTGAGAATATCAGCAGTTGAGGCGTGTGCCGAGCGTGGTATAAATGCCGAACGATGCACTGGAAATCGAGCGCTCTTCAATTGCCGAACGTCATTGTATGCCGATGTCGAACGCTGTGACTTTGACCGGTTCCACCGGATGTTGCCTTTTCGACTTCTTCTTTTTGCCTATAAAAGCCGGCACCTCCTTCTTTCTTCCCTTTTTACACTTCCAACACCTATGCCTTGCACCTGCCGAAGCTCCCAGTTAACATTCTCCAACTATTCGTTGACTCCTCCCAAATCTTCATCCTATCAACTAGGTATCGTCTCTTCCACCTAAACATGGTCTTTACGCTCGAACTCCCTAATTGATGCGGTAGGTCGAGCCTTGATTAAAGTATCTTAAAAAGTTGCCAGAGTCACGCGATTTGGGTGGGTGGAAGAGTGGGCAGAGATGAGCTTTCTAGGAAGTTGTTTGGTAGACGTACTGTGGTTCGGCATAAATCTTTTGTGCCGAATGAGATTGGTGGAGGAAAGAGCATAGGAGAAGTAGGAGATGGTTAGGGGCGTCGAATGGTAAAGTCTAGCACGACCTGCCGAACAATTCACCCTCGTAGTTTGGCGTGGATGGAGAAATAAGATGGGAACAAAGCCGTTGTTAAGGGAGGTGTGTCGAGCGTTGTCTCGATCGAACAAGCTTCTGGCCGAACGATGCTTCGCCGAACAGTCACAAACGCCGTATTACACTTAGGATGAACGAACACAAATGCCAAACCACACTTAAGTTGAACAATACAAATGCTGAACCAAGCTTAGGCCGAACAAACATAAATGCCGAACTACCTTAGGACGAACAAACATAAATGCCAAACCAAACCTATGCCGAACCATACAAATGCCGAACAATTGTAAGTGCCGAACAGCATAAATGCCGAACTACACTTAGGCCGAACAATTCAAATGCCGAACCAAACCTAGGCCAAACAATACAAACGCCGAACAATCATAAGCGCCGAACAACACTTAGGCCGAACAATTCAAATGCCGAACAATCATAAGTGCTGACAACACTTAACCGAACGATTGTGAATGCTGTAACCTATTTTGGCCGGACAAAACTTTAGCCGAACACTTATTAATTATACATTTTCCGAATCTGGAACTGTAGTCACCACAAGGCGGGCTTTTTGAGATGGTCAGCGATGACGGTCTTCGAAGGCAACGATTCGAAACTCGTTTTCGTATCTTTGTAATCTCTAGATTCTTATTGCTTATACACGATTGCTTGCATTAGTTTACACACCACGTGGGGGGAGATACTCGTATTGTTAATTCTAACATTCAACATTTTCAAGTATAGTTTTCACAGGCACTTAGACAGATTCATTATTTATTGGGGATGTCTAAAAAGTCTAGCTCCGCCACTATATCTGATAGGCCTGGGCCATCATCAAGGCAAGAAGCCGCTGATACTTCAAATCCATCGACTTCCCCTGCCCATAACTTAGCTCCTGATGCCCTGGAAGCAACAATTCTCTTAGATAATCCGATCGACTCATAGGCTTCGAAGATTAATGAAGTCGCACTTCGACGAATATGTTCCATCCATGGGATTCCTTTCGCTGATGTGTTAGTCCCGTCGCCACACGATTGTCCTCACCTGCCCCTAGTCGGATATACCACCTGCAACAAGTTCATGTGCTAGATGGGCAGCGTGCCTCCATTCAATTTATTTCTTCGGGACGTGTTGCAGTACATAGACATTGCCCCGTCGCAGCTGCATCCGAACGATCACGCGTTTCTATATGGGACCTACCTACACTTCATTGCCGTCTTCTCTAGACCTCCAACTTCTGGCGACATCAGATACATTTATATGATTAAGAAACGGAAAGATAGCCCTTCCTTCATGTTCCTCGAACCGTACCACAAATGCCAAATCTTGACAGGAGCATGTAGTAAATTCGCCCTGTACAAACAGGAATGGTTCTACATGCGTTGCCCTCCTGGTTTTGCGAGGAGATGGGTTGAAGGCAGTAAGTCTCTTCGCTGAGTCATCATTCATGTTTAATTGGAGTTATGCTTTTCCTAACTCCTCGTTTCATCTTTTCAGGTATCAACCCGCGTCCGGAGGGCCGAGGATATTCTGAGGCCGTTGAGGCCATTAGAGCTCTTCCTGCCGAGAAACGAGACATCCAAACCATCATTTCGAATGAATCATTGTTGAGGTTCGGCTTGCTATCCCCTGGTCGTCGGATTAGCCTCCCGGAGGGCGTCTCCATTCCTAAGCCAGCATCCGGTAAAGGGAAAAAACAAGCTGGATCGTCATCACGCCACACTCCCGATGCGCACGAAGAGGGTGAGCACAAAGAGGATGAAGCTCATGAGACTCAAGGCGGGAATGTGGGTCCCTCTTGGAATCTGGCGGTCGAAGTTCATGACATTGAAACGTCATCCTCCCCTTCGAAGGGAAAGAAAAGGTTAAAATACAAGATACGGAAGGAGAAAGTTGGCGGAACTTCAAAAGTTACGCTTATCCCGCCAGAGAAAGAGGCTTCCTCACAGCACATGGAAAGTTCTCTAAGGGGTTTGTCGAATCTTTCCATCCTCGACGATATACTTAATTACGGGTTTGACGATCCTGAAGCCCTCAAGTTTTCTTCGCCCGCTAGAGGCAATGCGGGAGTTCAACTCCCAATCCAGGGAGATAATACTCCGATTAGTAAAGACAAAAGAACTGGTCCGTCTGGGGGAACACTAGGACACACACGCACATACGCATTCCATCATACACTTCAAGTTTTTTCTTATTTCCCAGATTTTTCTTAACTCGTTGTTATCTCTATTCTTTATAGGTGACATGGGGCGCTCTCACGGACTCGATCGCCTTCACTGCTCTTCCATATTCCATCATCCCAGATGGGATTCAGGTTCGGGCAGACGCAGGGACAGAGATGATTACGAAGATAGAGACAACCGTCCCCGCGATTCGTCTTATCGTAAGAAGGCATATTCCCAATCTTCACAGTCCCGTGATCCTCTTCCTCCAACTGAGTTGGATAGAGAGAAGTCTTCCCAGAAGGGGTCCTAACCCGATGCTTCTCGAGAACAACACTCCGGTTCGTTGAGTACAAGGCAAATTCGGGGGCAACGAAAAAGAGCAGAACTTCCAAGGCCTCCTCCCCCTACTCCCGCGGTTGACCCAACTATAGCAGAGAAGATGGTCGATCTTAAGGCCAAATTCCCAAAAATTTGCTTTTATGGTATGAAATTCCTCCCAGCTATTCATCATATCCCTGGGCACGTGAAGTAGAGTGCCATTGCCTGTAACAACGACGTCTATGTTCAACACGATGCGTTCGTACACTTGGTTGAAAAGATCTCAAAGGTGTCTGTTGAGCGACAATATGAAATTGATCGTATGAAATTGGAGGCTGGATATGACAAGAACATCATCAAGCATCAAGACGAAGAGCTCGCTTCGTATAAGTCGAAGCTGGAAGCCGCTGAGCAAAGTGCAAAAGATACTGCTGAGGTAGTCACTCGTTTAGAGATGGCTCACAAGAAGGAACTTGATGTGGCGGTCCAGCGTAGCGGTGCTCTTGCCTTAGAAAAAGATTCTATCCAAAAAGAAAGGGACGTGCTCGCCATACAAGTCAAAGAGTTGAAAGAATTACTCTCCAAGGAGAAAGAGGACAAAGTAGCTGCTCAAGAAGAGTCACAACGATACTGTGATGAAATCATTGCTACTCGGCTCTTGAAAGCGAAACTCGATGACGAACTTGCTGGGGTTGAAAAAATGAAAGACGAAGCCCGTGAGGAGGGCAAAAGAAAAGCTGCGGAGGAGGTTGACTCTCGCCTCGAGGCAGCCGTAGAGGTCAGCAGGGAAGAGGTCAAGTGCATGTTTGACTCGTTGATTGCTGAGTATGGAGCCCGTGTCCTTAGGCATCGCGACTTGATATTCTTGGGCGAGGGCTATCTCGAATCCCTAGCTGAGGCCTGGGAAACTTTAGTGAAGATTAGGAAAATCGAGTCGGGCTCTGAAGAAGTCGATGAGGATGCCTTGGTGAAGGAGTTTCTTAGAGGGAACGAGCCAGCGGACTTATCAACAGCCTTGGCGCTTTATAGCAAAGGCTCTCCCCTTCCAAAAGAGAAAAGTGGTGAAGCTGGCCCATCTGGGGCTGAGACTACGGCTCCTCATATTGCTGCTCCTCCCGCTGCTGAACCGGCCGGTCGGCCGACACTTGACCCGTTCGAGCAGCATGCCGGCTACGATCCTAAAGATCCCGGGCTCGGCGTTCATATGCTATCTCCTATTCTGGAGGGTGAAACTCCACGCGCAACCGATAGCCAGCCAGAACCCGGTAGAAAACTCTTCTTTTTTAGAAGTTATAAGATCTGTCATTTTCCAGCAGTGGATATTCGTTCTAATGTTCATTCTTTATGTTTTCATGCAGGCTGCTCTGACCCCGAGCCAACTCTGAGGAGTGATGACGCCAAGGAGGAGGCAGAGAAAACAAGCGATGTTGCTCATGCGGGAGTAACTCCTGGCCCTGACGCTTAAGTGATCGGGGCGCTAGATGATGATAAGCTTGACACTTCATCTCCCGCCGAAGGGAGTGATGAAATCGAAATCACTGGCGCCTCTGAACATACCTCAAAGATGAGCATGAAAGAATGCCTCGCCGAAGAGGAGAAGAAAAAAGTCGAGGTCAAAGTTGAGCCTGAAATACTGGAACTTACCGACCCGCGGAACAGACCTTTGAAACTCATTCTCCCGGTAGGTCTAAACCACTGGATGTTCCTTCTCCTACTCTTGACTCCACTTCTTTAGCAAGCAAGAAATCCAAGAAAAAGCGTGAGGGAGAGGAGTCATCGGAAAAAGCAAAAGAAGATAAGAACAAGAAACCGAAGAAATAATCGCTATACTCGTTCAACGAGTTTCTTGCTTAAGTCTTGTAATTAATTTTATCTTTTGTCTCCGTAGTTTGTGTAGATAGGTTCTTGATTCCAAGTTTTGGAGGGATAGCTATGCAACCTCATTTTGGATTGTCGAATAAAGTTTAGTTACTTAGTCGTTCTAACGATTCTTTTACTTTTTTAGCTTTCTGAGTAACTGCGGTCAAAACTCAAGCACTTATGAGTTGTATATTTCTTGTTCATTCTCGCGTTGTTCGAACATTCTTCGGAGTGGCATACTTCTTGTTCTACATCTCTTGAGCACTTAGAATTTTTTCTAAATCCGAATTCCAGGGACTTATAGTGAGTTGACCTGTATTCAGGGGATTCGGAGATTGAGATTTTTAATACTTTAATCCGCGCTCTGGGGACTTAGAGTGCTCCGGTCCGCACTCTGGGGACTCGGAGATTGAAATCGTTTATACTCTGGTCCGCGCTCCGGGGACTTAGAGTACTCCGGTCCGCGCTCTGGGGACTCGGAGATTGAAATCGTTTATACTCTAGTCCGCGCTCCGGGGACTTAGAGTACTCAGGTCCGCACTCTGGGGACTCGGAGATTGAAATCGTTTATACTCTGGTCCGCGCTCCGGGGACTTAGAGTACTCCGGTCCGCACTCTGGGGACTTGGAGATTGAAATCGTTTATACTCTGGTCCGCGCTCCGGGGACTTAGAGTACTCCGGTCCGCGCTCTGGGGACTCGGAGATTGAAATCGTTTATACTCTGGTCCGCGCTCCGGGGACTTAGAGTACTCCGGTCCGCACTTTGGGAACTCAGAGATTGAAATCGTTTATACTCTGGTCCGCGCTCCGGGGACTTAGAGTACTCCGGTCCGCGCTCTGGGGACTCGGAGATTGAAATCGTTTATACTCTGGTCCGCGCTCTGGGGACTTAGAGTACTCCGGTCCGCACTCTATGGACTCGGAGATTGAAATCGTTTATACTCTGGTCCGCGCTCCGGGGACTTAGAGAACTCCGGTCCGCGCTCTGGGGACTCGGAGATTGAAATCGTTTATACTCTGGTCCGCGCTCCGGGGACTTAGAGTACTTCGGTCCGCGCTCGGGGGACTCGGAGATTGAAATCGTTTATACTCTGGTCCGCGCTCCGGGGACTTAGAGTACTCCGGTCCGCGCTCCGAGGACTCGGATATTGAAATCGTTCATACTCACCAGTGCTGTCAAAACTAGTGGACCATGAGATGTTGTACTTGTACTTGGCCGTATCCCCACATGCTATAAGTGCGGCTCTGGTTCGCGAGGAGGACCGAATCCAAAAGCTGGTGTATTACGTTAGCAAGCGTTTAACGAGGGCAGAAAGAAATTACCCCAAAATCGAGAAATTGGCCTATTGCTTGGTGATTGCATCAGGTAAGCTGCGCCCATACTTTCAAGCACACTCAATCAGCGTTTATACCGACCAACCCCTACGGCAGGTACTCCAACGACCAGAAACTTCTGAAAGATTGTTAAAATGGAACATCGAGTTGAGCCAGTTCGATATCTCCTACTTGCCACGAAGAGCCATACAAGGGTAAGCATTAGCAGACTTCATTGCTAAGTTTACTGTGTCTGACGAACCAGATGGTCACAACGTCATGCCCCCCGTTCGATGGAAATTATACACTGATGGGGCATCAAACGACCGTTGCTCCGGCGCGGGTGTAGTTCTTGTAACTCCGGAAAATCGATTGATTTGTTACGCTTTGAAGCTCGATTTCCCAGCTACAAATAACGAAGCAGAAAATGAAGCACTGATTGCTGGCTTGAGGATCATCGGAGAACTCGGGATCAAATCAGTTGAAATCTTTTGTGACTCACAGTTGGTGGTTTACCAAGTGCGGGGAGATTACCAAGCAAAGGGACAGAAGCTTGCTCCGTACCTTGTTCTGGTTCAAGAACTTCTGTCGAATCTTGAGTGTTATGATATTTCGCATGTCCCGCGCGAACAGAATAAAGAAGACGACTCGTTGGCTAAGTTTGCGAGCACAGGCGATACGCAGCAAATGGGATTGTATCCCGTTGAGGCCCTGCATGCCCCGAGAATAGAAGAGATGAAAGTTGATCGTGTGTTGGAAATGGAAATCGAGAAGGAGTCGTGGATAACCCCATTCAAAATGTACCTGACGACTGGGGCTTTACTAGAAAAAAGGAGCGAAAGATGACAGGTCCTTCGAAAGGCCGTGCGATACGTGATGCAGGATGGATTAATGTATCGAAAAGGGTTCTCAGTCCCCTTATTACGGTGCATCTCTCATGATGAGACAAAGCGGGTCTTGAAAGAGGTTCACGAAGGGGAATGTGGCGACCATACTGGGGGCAAACGCTAGCAAAAAAGATCCTCCGCTATGGATATTACTGGCCGACCGTAAATCGGGACGCTGCAGACTACGCAAGGAAATGTGACAAGTGTCAAAGATATGCGAAAATCCCGAGGACTCCATCAACGGAACTCATACAAATGGTTAGTCCCTGGCCATTTGCAATCTGGGGAATCGACATAATCGGCTCTTTGCCTATATCCGAAGGTGGTGCGAAATACGCGATAGTTGCAGTCGACTATTTCATAAAATGGGCTGAGGCAGAACCCTTGGCCACAATCACCTCTAAGAAGGTCATTAACTTCGTTGTACGAAGCATTATATGCCTCTTTGGCCTTCCTCGCACCATCATTACGGACAACGGGACGCAATTTGAAAGCAGAGAGTTCAAAGAGTTCTGTTTAAAGTATGGCATCGAGAAGAAGTTCGCCGCCGTTGCACACCCAAAAGCTAACGGACAAGTCGAGGCCGTTAACAAAACAATCAAGTCCATACTGAAGAAGCGTCTGGAGAAGGTCGGAGGCAAGTGGGTAGATGAACTACCGACAACATTATGGGCTTATAGAACTACCCACCAGTCCGCGACCGGCTACACTCCATTCGCCTTGGCATACGGCTCGGAAGCCGTTATACCCGTGGAACTTGAAGTTCCATAACACCGAGTGACATACTATGATCCCAAGACGAACCAGGACCTCTTGTTGGAATCGCTGGACTGCATCGATGAAAAACGTGAAGAGGCCGAATTAAGGGCGGCAGCGCATAGGCATCGAGTCAAGCGTTACTACGACGGCATAGTCCGCCGAAGAATTTTTGATTTGGGTGATCTCGTTCTTAAACGAGTCTTCCCGGTACCATCACGTATGAATCCCAACTGGGAAGGTCCATACGTCATTGAATGGAAGCTTGGAGAGGGAACATTCAAGCTAGCGACCGTGGATGGCGCGACACTCCCTCGAGCATGGAACAGTGAACATTTGCGACATTATTACATTTAGTATGTTTCTTTCCTGTTTTAGGCACAGTTATTTCCCGAATGTTTTCGTTCAGTCGTAACTTAGTTCCCTTTCAGCCATGTAATAAGGCAGTTTAGTTGTTTTTCATTAATAAAGGCTTGAAGCCATATTTTTCATGAATTACTGACGTTTCTATATCTCATAGTCGGGTGATGAATTACTGGAGCTACATTATTCTGTATGATGTGCAAACTCGTATAAGCGATTTCAATCTCCAAGTCCCCAGAGTGTGGACCGGAGTACTCTAAGTCCCTGGAGCGCGGACTAGAGTGTAAACGATTTCAATCTCTAAGTCCCCAGAGTGCAGACCGGAGTACTCTAAGTCCCCAGAGCACGGACTAGAGTATGAACGATTTCAATCTCCGAGTCCCCGGAGCGCGGACCGGAGTACTCTAAGTCCCCGGAGCGCGGACTAGAGTATGAACGATTTCAATCTCCGAGTCCCCGGAGCACGGACCGGAGTACTCTAAGTCCCCGAAGCGCGGACTAGAGTATGAACGATTTCAATCTCCGAGTCCCCGGAGCGCGGACCGGAGTACTCTAAGTCCCCGGAGCGCGGACTAGAGTATAAACAATTTCAATCTCCGAGTCCCCAGAGCGCGGACCGGAGTACTCTAAGTCCCCGGAGCGCGGACCAGAGTATAAATGATTTCAATCTCCGAGTCCCCAGAGTGCGGATTGTAGTACTCTAAGTCCCCGGAGCGTGGACCAGAGTATAAACGATTTCAATCTCCGAGTCCCCAGAGTGCGGACCGGAGTACTCTAAGTCCCCGGAGCGCGGACCAGAGTATAAACGATTTCAATCTCCGAGTCCCCAGAGCGCGGAACGGATTACTCTAAGTCCCCGGAGCGTGGACCAGAGTATAAACGATTTCAATCTCCGAGTCCCCAGAGTGCGGATCGGAGTACTCTAAGTCCCCGGAGCGTGGACCAGAGTATAAACGATTTCAATCTCCGAGTCCCCAGAGTGCGGACCAAAGTACTCTAAGTCCCAGGAGCGCGGACTAGAGTATAAACGATTTCAATCTCCGAGTCCCCAGAGCGCGGACCGGAGTACTCTAAGTCCTCGGAGCGCGGACCAGAGTATAAACGATTTCAATCTCCGAGTCCCCAGAGTGCGGACCGGAGCACTCTAAGTCCCCAGAGTGCGGATTAGAGTATTAACAATCTCAATCTCCGAATCCCCTGAATACAGGTCAACTCACTACAAGTCCCTGGAATGCGGATTTAGAAAAAATTCTAAGTGCTCAAGAGATGTAGAACAAGAAGTATGCCACTCCGAAGAATGTTCGAACAACGCGAGAATGAACAAGAAATATAAAACTCATAAGTGCTTGAGTTTTGACCGTAGTTACTCAGAAAGCTAAAAAAGTAAAAGAATCGTTCAAACGATTAAGTAACTAAACTTTATTCGACAATCCAAAATGAGGTTGCACAGCTATCCCTCCAAAACTTGGAATCAAGAACCTATCTACACAAACTACGGAGACAAAAGATAAAAGTAATTACAAGACTTAAGCAAGAAACTCGTTGAACGAGTATAGCGATTATTTCTTCGGTTTCTTCTTCTTGTCTTCTTTTGCTTTTTCTGATGACTCCTCTCCCTCACGCTTTTTCTTGGATTTCTTGCTTGCTAAAGAAGTGGAGTCAGGAGTAGGAGAAGGAACATCCAGTGGTTTAGACCTGCCCGGGAGAATGATTTTCAAAGGTCTGTTCCGCGGGTCGGTAAGTTCCAGTATTTTAGGCTCAACTTTGACCTTGACTTTTTTCTTCTCCTCTTCGACGAGGCGTTCTTTCATGCTCATCTTTGAGGTATGTTCAGAGGCGCCAGTGATTTCGATTTCATCACTCCCTTCGGCGGGAGATGAAGTGTCAAGCTTATAATCATCTAGTGCCCCGATCACTTGAGCGTCAGGGCCAGGAGTTACTCCCGCATGAGCAACATCGCTTGTTTTCTCTGCCTCCTCCTTGGCGTCATCACTCCTCGGAGTTGGCTCGGGGTTAGAGCAGCCTGCATGAAAACATAAAGAATGAACATTAGAACGAATATCCACTGCTGGAAAATGACAGATGTTATAACTTCTAAAAAAGAAGAGTTTTCTACCGGGTTTTGGCTGGCTATCGGCTGCGCGTGGAGTTTCACCCTCCAGAATAGGAGATAGCATATGAACGCCGAGCCCGGGATCTTCAGGATCATAGCCGGCATGCTGCTCGAACGGGTCAAGTGCCGGCCGACCGGCCGGTTCAGCAGCGGGAGGAGCAGCAATATGAGGAGCCGTAGTCTCAGCCCCAGATGGGCCAGCTTCACTACTTTTCTCTTTTGGAAGGGGAGAGCCTTTGCTATAAAGCGCCAAGGCTGCTGATAAGTCCGCTGGCTCGTTCCCTCTAAGAAACTCCTTCACCAAGGCATCCTCATCGACTTCTTCAGAGCCTGACTCGATTTTCCTAATCTTCAATAAAGTTTCCTAGGTCTCAGCTAGGGATTCGAGATAGCCCTCGCCCAAGAATGTCAAGTCGCGATGCATAAGGACACGGGCTCCATACTCAGCAATCAACGGGTCAAACATGCACTTGACCTCTTCCCTGCCGGCCTCTACGGCTGCCTCGAGGCGAGAGTCAACCTCCTCCGCAGCTTTTCTTTTGCCCTCCTCACGGGCTTCGTCTTTCATTTTTTCAACCCCAGCAAGTTCGTCATCGAGTTTCTCTTTCAAGAGCCGAGTAGCAACAATTTCATCACAGTATCGTTGTGACTCTTCTTGAGCAGCTACTTTGTCCTCTTTCTCCTTGGAGAGTAATTCTTTCAACTCTTTGACTTGTATGGCGAGCACGTCCCTTTATTTTTGGATAGAATCTTTTTCTAAGGCAAGAGCACCGCTACGCTGGACCGCCACATCAAGTTCCTTCTTGTGAGCCATCTCTAAACGAGTGACTGCCTCAGCAGTATCTTTTGCACTTTGCTCAGCGGCTTCCAGCTTCGACTTATACGAAGCGAGCTCTTCGTCTTGATGCTTGATGATGTTCTTGTCACAGCCAGCCTCCAATTTCAGACGATCAATTTCATATTGTCGCTCAACAGACACCTCTGAGATCTTTTCAACCAAGTGTACAATCGCGTCGTGTTGAACATAGACGTCGTTGTTACAGGCAATGGCACTCTACTTCACGTGCCCAGGGATATGATGAATAGCTAGGAGGAATTTCAGACCATCAAAGCAAATTTTTGGGAATTTGGCCTTAAGATCGACCATCTTCTCTGCTACAGTTGGGTCAACCGCGGGAGTAGGGGGCGGAGGCCTTGGAAGTTCTGCTCTTTTTCGTTGCCCCCGAATTTGCCTTGTACTCGACGAACCGGAGTGTTGTTCTCGAGAAGCATCGGGTTGGGACTCCTTCTGTGAAGACTTCTCTCTATCCGACTCAGTTGGAGGAAGAGGATCACGGGACTGTGAAGATTGGGAATATGCCTTCTTACGATAAGACGAATTGTGGGGACTGTTGTCTCTATCTTCGTAATCATCTCTGTCCCTGCGTCTGACCGAACCTGAATCCCGTCCGGGATGATGGAATATGGAAGAGCCGTGAAGGCGATCGAGTCCGTGAGAGCGCCCCATGTCACCTACAAAGAATAGAGATAACAACGAGTTAAGAAAAATACGGGAAATAAGAAAAAACTTGAAGTGTATGATGGAATGCATATGTGCGTGTGTGTCCTAGTGTTCCCCCCGACGGACCAGTTCTTTTGTCTTTACTAATCAGAGTATTGTCTCCCTGGACTGGGAGTTGAACTCCCGCATTGCCTCTAGCGGGCGAAGAAAACTTGAGGGCTTCAGGATCGTCAAACCCGTAATTAAGTATATCGTCAGGGATGGAAAGATTCGACAAAACCCTTAGAGAACTTTCCATGTGCTGTGAGGAAGCCTCTTTCTCTGGCGGAATAAGCGTAACTTTTGAAGTTCCACCAACTTTCTCCTTCCGTATCTTGTATTTTAACCTCTTATTTCCCTTCGAAGGGGAGGATGACGTTTCAATGTCATGAATTTCGACCGCCGGATTCCAAGCGGGACCCACATTCTTGCCTTGAGTCTCATGAGCTTCATCCTCTTTGTGCTCACCCTCTTTGTGCGCATCGGGAGTGTGGCGTGATGACGATCCAGCTTGTTTTTTCCCTTTAACGGATGCTGGCTTAGGAATGGAGACGCCCTCCGGGAGGCTAATCCGACGACCAGGGGCTAGCAAGTCAAACCTCGACAATGATTCATTCGAAATGATGGTTCGGATGTCTCGTTCCTCGGCAGGAAGAGCTCTAATGGCCTCAACGGCCTCAGAATATCCTCGGCCCTCCGGACGCGAGTTGATACCTGAAAAGATGAAACGAGGAGTTAGGAAAAGCATAACTCCAATTAAACACGAATGATGACTCAGCGAAGAGACTTACTGCCTTCAACCCATCTCCTCGCAAAACCAGGAGGGCAACGCCCGTAGAACCATTCCTGTTTGTACAGGGCGAATTTACTACATGCTCCTGTCAAGATTTGGCATTTGTGGTACGGCTCGAGGAACATGAAGGAAGGGCTATCTTTCCGTTTCTTGATCATATAAATGTATCTGATGTCGCCAGAAGCTGGAGGTCTAGAGAAGACGGCCATGAAGAGTAGGTAGGTCCCATATAGAAACGCACGACCGTTCGGATGCAGCTGCGACGGGGCAATGTCTATGTACTGCAACACGTCCCGAAGAAATAAATTGAATGGAGGCACACTGCCCATCCAGCACATGAACTTGTTGCAGATGGTATATCCGACTGGGGGCAGGTGAGGACGATCGTGTCGCGACGGGACTAACACATTGGTGAAAGGAATCCCATGGATGGAACATATTCGTCGAAGTGCGACTTCATTAATCTTCGAAGCCTATGAGTCGATCGGGTTATCTAAGAGAATTGTTGCTTCCAGGGTATCAGGAGCTATGTTATGGGTAGGGGAAGTCGATGGATTTGAAGTATCAGCGGCTTCTTGCCTTGATGACGGCTCAGGCCTATCAGATATAGTGGCGGAGCTAGACTTTTTAGACATCCCCAATAAATAATGAATCTGTCTAAGTGCCTGTGAAAACTATACTTGAAAAACGTTGAATGTTAGAATTAACAATACGAGTATCTCCCCCCACGTGGTGTGTAAACTAGTGCAAGCAATCGTGTATAAGCAATAATAATCTAGAGATTACAAAGATACGAAAACGAGTTTCGAATCGTTGCCTTCGAAGACCGTCATCGTTGACCGTCTCAAAAAGCCCGCCATGTGGTGACTACAATTCTAGATTCGGAAAATGTATATTTAATAAGTGTTCGGCTAAAGTTTTGTCCGGCCAAAATAGGTTACAGCATTCACAATCGTTCGGTTAAGTGTTGTTCAGCGCTTATGATTGTTCGGCATTTGAATTGTTCGGCTTAAGTGTTGTTCAGCGCTTATGATTGTTCGGCGTTTATTGTTTGGCCTAGGTTTGGTTCGGCATTTGAATTGTTTGGCCTAAGTGTAGTTTGGCATTTATGCTGTTCGGCACTTACAATTGTTCGGCATTTGTATGGTTCGGCATAGGTTTGGTTTGGCATTTATGTTTGTTCGGCCTAAGGTAGTTCGGCATTTATGTTTGTTCGGCCTGAGCTTGGTTCAGCATTTGTATTGTTCGACTTAAGTGTGGTTCGGCATTTGTGTTCGTTCGGCCTAAGTGTAATACGGCGTTTGTGACTGTTCGGCGAAGCATCGTTCGACCAGAAGCTTGTTCGATCGAGACAACGCTCGACACACCTCCCTTAACAACGGCTTCATTCCCATCTTATTTCTCCATCCATGCCAAACTACGAGGGTGAATCGTTCGGCAGGTCTTGCTAGACTTTACCATTCGACGCCCCTAACCATCTCCTACTTCTCCTATGCTCTTTCCTCCACCAATCTCGTTCGGCACAAAAGATTTATGCCAAACCACAATACGTCTACCAAACAGCTTCCTAGAAAGCTCGTCTCTGCCCACTCTTCCGTCCACCCTCATCGCGTGACTCTGGCTACTTTTTAAGATTCACTAACCTCGTAGAGAAAGATTGTGTAGAGATAAAAGTGATGAAGATAAATTAAATAAGGAAGACAATGCTAATTTAAATGCAGAAAGTAAGAACACCAGATTTATAGTGGTTCAACGTAATTGCCTACGTCCACTTTGAGGTTTCACTTTATTGATCTTCTTAATGATTGATTACAAATACAATTCGTAGATCAAATGCTTGAATGAAGTTGCTTAGTAAAGAAGATGAGTCTCAAAAATGGCAGAGTCTCCCCAGTGTTCTCCCAAAAAAGGTCCTTTTCACTGTGCCCCTGCCCCTCTATTTATAGACAAAGATGGGTTGGACTTCCCAGGTGGGCTCGGCAGCCGAACACTCTGGCCCAAATACAGTGGTCGCCGTATGCCGAACCAAATAGGCCGAACACAATGATGCCGAACCACCTTCTCTATGCCGAACGATATGCTTGCTGCATGGGAAGAGTGGAACGAATGTCAATCGAAGCCGAACGTGCCTCTGGCCGAACGAATCGCTTGATCGAACGTTGTCTCTGGCCGAACGTTGGTGTTGGCCGAACGATAGCTTTTGACGAACAATACAGCCACGCCGAGCAGTCGTATACACCGAACGCCTTTTGATGTCGAGTGCTCCTGGATGCCAAGTGCTCCTGGATGCCGAGTGCTCCTGGATGCCTAGTGCTCCTAGATGCCGAGTGCTCCTAGATGCCGAGTGCTCCTGGATGCCGAGTGCTCCTGGATGCCGAGTGCTCCTGGATGCCGAGTGCGCCTGGGTGCCGAGTACTCATAGATGTCGAGTACTTAATTGCCTGGTCAAATCTCCAGGAAACAGTATGTATGTCAACATGTAAGTGTGTACTGGAGTTGGATCATCTGTAATAACCCGCCCTGGAACGTGCCTAATTCCGACCACAAGAAAAGACCCATCAAAACTTAGACCTGTTCTAAAGCAGGTTGTTGGTTGGAAAAAGAAATAACAATGCAGAGTTATAACTGCACTTTCAAAACTCACAGCGGATGGAATAAAATATAATAGCAAATTGTACCCATTTATTTCAAAATCATTAAATTGCCATAATACAAACATTATCAAGTTTTCAAATATGTTTGTTACGTCATTTATTCAAAAATACATGAGTACAACATGAACATTTATAAAAGATAATAATAATTTCCACAAGCTTTGGTTACCCCATCTTCAAGCATTGTCACCGTCATCACTCCATCTCTAACCTGTGTTATAATGAGGAGGGAGTCAGACAACAAATGTCTTGCGAATAGAAACCTCGAGTCTTACCATTTTAGTACTTGGGCGGTTTATATCAAAAAAAGAATATGTCTTACGTATTATATAAAACCATTTAATACTTCTTATAAGGAAAGGAGGTGGGTCCTCAATCAACTACTTAATACCTTTGCAACATCCCCCATTCTAAGGCCCAAAACTAACCGCTACGGATGCTGCAGTATTCCATAGTTATTAATTGTCGCAATAAAATGCGGCTATATTAATCATATCAATAATCAGAAGCATGTGAATATGAACAAATTTCAACCATAATTTAGAAATAACGTTTACATTCCATTTCGAAATATGATTTCATATTCATTACATAATCCTATTCGCAAACCCACATTCAAAGGAATTAAAATTAATAAAAAAATACTCCAAGAGCGACATATGAAGATGCCCTCTTGGTTGCTCAGAGTCAAATTCTTGGCAATTATACGACTTTGCCATTACGTCCAAATAGACAAAACCAAACTACATATCGAAAATAGATAAAGCTTCTAATAGCTAGATTTCCTCCTGATCGTCTCTGAAAGCTTATTCATCTAAATGGAACTTGAAATCCCTTACTCCCGACCTACTCAAATGAACGCTAGGGAGTTTAAGGGTAAAAACAAAAACTTCGTGTAACGACCCAGAATTTCTGTCATTTGAAATTCAGATATTTAATTGATTTTAAATATTAACAAGTAAGATTTGTAAGTCGAATAAATTTAAATTGCGAATATAGTGATTTAATTGGATAATTAAATCGATAATTTAATATCTAAAATTCCAGAAATAATTGAAATCCAAATTAAATGTGTATAAAAATGATTTATAAAGTTATATTAAATCATATTGGAGTTAGAATGATGTTTGTAAACTTTTAAAATTGAATTAAAAGTTAAATTGTGATAATTGATTATTTTAATATTTAATTGACTAGTGAAAATAGTCATTTTTCAAACAGTCTCGGATTTTGACAAAACAAGTTTCATCGGATCCGTAATGTTAAATTATTGTAAGGTTTCAAATTTCGTGTCAATCGGATTTACGGTTTGTCCGGGGCAAGCCAAAACGCATAGAAGTCGTTTTAATCGATTTAATTTTAAATTGGTCGTTCAATTCCGTAACTCGCGCATATGATCAAATTAGCTCCCGAAACACATTTCATTGTATTCGGAACGCAGGTTAAACCTTAGAAACGTCAGCCGGCATGCTTCGTTTCGAGTTCGAAATTTTTTGAGTGAATAGTGTTTCAGAATTTTCTATAAAAGCCCCTAGACTTTCTTCATTTTCTTTGTTTTGCAAAACCCTAGCTGCGATAGGTCAGGCCGCCACTAAACTTTCCAATGGCCGAGAATGTTCGATACCACCTGTTCATTTTTCTTCCAATCCTCAAAACGGTTCGAAATATTTCCAACTACAAGATTTTAGAGGGTGATGAGATCTATAGTTTCAACGGTTATGATCGTTTAACACGAAGCAGATCGACGACAAATTGGCCTCAAAGGGCACGCGTTCGAACACGTTTTTCTACGTGTATGGACGACCGAGTTGGTCGTGGCTTCAGCCAATGGTGTATCTCGTATAGGCGGTGGTGGTGGTAGGTTCTGATCGACGTCGAAGGGTCGATAGGAGGTGCGGCATTCAAGAGAATCGAACGAGCTTTGGGTTCACACGCGTGATAATTACCTGGAGGAAGAAATAGAATAGCGGCCCTGATCTCGTTTGATTGAAATCAACGGCCAGAAATAATTAAGGTCTAAAAATAAAAGAAAA
Source organism: Allium fistulosum (assembly GCA_030737815.1). Classification (NCBI taxonomy): domain Eukaryota; kingdom Viridiplantae; phylum Streptophyta; class Magnoliopsida; order Asparagales; family Amaryllidaceae; genus Allium; species Allium fistulosum. Next base: position 877,055,728 of record CM060906.1, read on the forward strand.
TTGAAATTTATTATATATATATTTGTATAAACTTTGTGATGGTGTAACTTTTTGATACGAGGTCCATTTTTGACGAAACGAATTGCGTTGGGTCCGTATTGACGAGCACTACATTCTGGAGCTGGTTTGGAGTTGATTGGAGCTAGTGATAATTTTGAGTAAAATTAAACGTGCGTTTAATTTTATTCGAAATAAAATACTGCAAATGATATTGGAAACTCAAGGTGAGAACTCCTCACTCAATCGAATTGTGTTTCGATTTAAATTTAAAATAGTTAAATTTAAAATTTCTTGATTGTGATGATTGGATGATGATTGTTATTGGTTGCATTGAAATAGACCCTATACGCTGCATATTAAGCGGAGGTTATTATATTAAAAACATATACCGCGATATTCCACCTTGAAGTGGAATTGGTATTATATATGTATTTGGAGTTGATTTCCCGCATTATATATTGGATGAGACCCTATTGCGCCGCATAATAGCGGATAATATTTTATAAATCCCATATACCGTGATATTCCACCTCGAAGTGGAATTGGTATTGTGCTAACATCTGTGGATGCAGGGAAACAGGTTGGAGGGATCCAACTGGATTCCTCAAACATTTGAATTTATTTCTTATGTTGTGTTTTGATTATTTATAATCTCTGTGTGATTATCTTTATGATTGAAATTGTTGAAGGCTATAGTTTAGCCGAATATATTTTTGTTATCGTTAGTTACCAGAAATAAATAAAATTGAATTTTCGAAATTCAAGTTGAAAGTTTATTTTAAAATTTATTTTTGAGAATTGGATAAATTTAAAAGGAGTTTTAAAAATATAAAAGTCTTATTTTTGAACTATATTGAATTAAATTTCAAATTTTAGGAAAAAGGGCTTAGTAAAGGGATTTTTAATAATATTATTTATAAGTTGAAGAATTTATTTAAAAATTTGGATTTTTAAATAGATTTGAAGAGATAAAGAAATTTATTTTAAAAAGGAAATAATTTGGAAATTCGTTGAAAATTTGATTTGGTGTTTTGAAATAAATTTGAAAATCAATTTGAAATTATTTGATTATTAATTTACCATAACTAGCAAAAATTTATACATAGAAATTTATCTGACTTTAAATTAATCAGATAATTAAGTTAATCCTACTTATGGATGTTGGGATTATATTGGATGTTGAATTGTTTGATATCTCTGATATGTAATGCTTTGTGATATATCCTATTCTGTGCTGTGATTTGTGATCTATTTATCTATGATATGAATATCTGTGATCTGTGAATGAAAGATAAGTGTTATAGTTTATACCGCTTATCAATTATATTATTATATTTGATCTGTGATGGTTGAATGTTGTTGCACTATTGTGTTAAACCCCTGGACTACACCATACACACACCAATGTGGATTTCACGTGGAAATCGGTTAAGTCACAGATTTTTGACAATTCTAAAGATTGAATTTTTGAATCCAAATTAGTTTTGGAAATTGGAATTGAAAGTTTTTTGAAAATGAGTTTCAAAAGATAAGAGTTATTTTAAATAACTTAATAAAATTGAAATTTAAATAATTTGATTTAGAATTTGAATTCAATATTTTGAAATTGAATTCAATGATTGGGAATTTTGGTTTAGAAGATTATGAAAGTATAAAAGGTGTATATATGGGTTTTTAACCATTTAAAATATGGTTTTGGAAATTTAAGTTTAAAACCAAGTTTTATACTTGGATGGCTTTAACCTGTGTAATTGTAACCAGTTTTTCTCAAAACAAAAACTATCTGTTTTCAAATAATAATAGCTTTCATAAAGTGAAAAGATTTCCAATTTGTATCGAAACATTTCAAGTTGAAATGAAATTGTGAATAGTTTGGAAAAACTATGAATTAACCTTTGTGAAGATGATTAAGCTTTATTTTGAAATCAAAGAAGATTTTAAAAGGTGTATCTTTTATATTATAAAAGACTTGAATTGTGAATAGTTTTGAAAGCTATAAGTTAAATCTTGATTGAAAGATTTAATGAGTTAATCCAATTGAAATGGGAAATGATTTGGGAATCTGTGAATGAATCTTTGTGAAATTGGGTGAACTTTGCGAAGTAAATCTTTTTGTTTGAAGATTTAAAATGGTAATTTGTTTAAACCATTTAAAGGAAAGGATTTGGGTAATAAGTTGTGACTTAATTGAAATCCCTATATCCATATGTTTTAAATATTGTGCTCACTATTCGGTTTAGCTGGGGAAGGACCTTTGTGTCATATAACCCATTCCGAATAAGTGATATGACGATATGGATAACATTTGAAGACCGGTGGTGAAGACCGGGTATTTGTGAAAACGATAGGATGACCTATCGATTGTCTCTGCACCGTTAGCTACGGTATAGAGATTTCCTTTGTGATGGGAAGTTCGATCGGGATTGTGAATACTCGGATTGCAAGGGCTTCTTCGGAAGTGCCTTCGGTTCTGTTCGAACCCGGAATAGACTTGTATGGTTACATGTCTGACATTACATTTTGAGCTATAAAGCTGATTTCTTTGAAATACATTTCTGTTGGTGGCGGAGAATTTATTCTCTTAGCTTAACACCCTTCTCTGAGACGTACGAGCTCAGAGGTTATGTAGTTGAAGGTTATCAGCGATATATTCCCAATTTGGTAATGTGGCATGCTGAGTGTTGCTGTGTGATCATTATTTATTGATCATTTGTTGATCAAAGCATGACTTTGTGAAAAAGCGTAGCTTTGTGGTTGAGACCTCTTCGGACCTCACAACCCGAAAATGGTCGAAACAGGAATGATGCGGCAAGGTTATGAGGGTCGCTCCCTTTAGGGTATGTCATTTCCTTCTGGAAAAGGGTGGTATCAGGTATGGAGCCCTGGTATTTAACCTATGTGGTTACTCAAATCTCATTTACTATGTGATTGTTCTTTTGTTGAGGCGCCTCAGATAAAGGTCCCAAAGGGCCGGGGGGTGGCATATTCATGTAGTAGTTACCTAGTGTAAGAGGTAACCCGGCCTTGTGTTGGCAGAGAGCAGGTTGACTCTCGGGACGTCCCGCCAGAGGCGTACCCATTGGCAGTAGGAAGTTCCTTAGACTTACCATTTGTTGGAAAATCCAAAGAAACAATACGAGCCTTGTACGGTTTTTGTTGTAGAACCTGCCATTTAACATGGTAGCTATAGTAGGCATAATATAATGGTACCTATGCTGGCTAAGATTAATATTATATTTTCGAAAGGATTTTCACACTATGCACTAGTAAGAATATCAAAAGAGTTTCTTTTGCGTAGTAAGCATTTTTGACTATCATAAGAAGAAATCTCCTCCAAGTCTGCGATTGCATTGTGTGTGTGGTGGGAGGTCTTATGGTAGTTTCATTTTCTAAAAGCATTGCGGATTTCAATGTTTAAAATTCTTTGTGTTTGTTTTAAAGATAAACTGTTTTTAGTTCTCACACCAGTCCCATGACTGACCTGGAGTTTATTTTTCCCTTCCTAAACTCTGGGTGCCCATAATTTTCCACACGGGAAGCCTAGAGTCAGGTTATCAGGTCATTCTGGATTCAGGAGATGCTGTGGAGCTCAAGTGGCGAGCTGGATGGCGAGACGTATCACTTGTATATGATATTATTATTCCGCTGTGTATTCTATATGAGGACAAGTTTTTATAACTGCCCATTGATGTATTATGTGTATATTGACTCTGATGATGTAATGTACAAACTGATATAGTTCTTTGATTTAAAGATTATTCATTTATCTATTATATGTTGTTCCACTGCGATATGTGAGATTTGGATATTGTTTCTGTTGTTTCTTCTTTCTTTCTTTCTATCTTCTTCTACCTCTTCTTTTTAACCATAACAATTCGGTTTTCCGGCATTCGGTTGTGCAACATTTGATACAGTGGACGTATTCATGTCGATTTAGGAGCGTCGAAAATCGCGAATCGTTACACTTCGGGTCAGACAACATTCCTGTGTGAATATTAAACTACAATCTCAAACCAAATAGATACCTATTGAGACCACGTCACTGAGTGGAATGGGTTTTCCCCTCACTACTATCTTAACTAAAACTAATTAACCATATACTGCGCTCCTGCAACCACAATGGTTAGAACAAAGATAGCGTTTATAGTTATGCAACATATACTGGATACCCCATCCAAACTTATTAGATTGCCCGTCTTAATTTCAAATGACTACCCCATCACATTTTAAACCGACTATTCGTCTTATTTTAATTTGACGACCAATCTTATAATTATATGGATTACCCATCTCACATTTAAATATATTCATAGTTATGTGGACTGCACATGCAACTATTACCTAGATTACCCATCCCCTACCGTATTGAGTACCCTCACATATGGTTCTATTGTTTAAATTATGTGTACTATCCATTACACATATTCCATTTAATTTACAATTATGTGCACTATCCATCACACATCCCATAGTTTTTCTAGGATGACTATAAACCCTTCATTAACCTCATAGAGACTATCCATCTTCGGAATGATGTGGACTATCCATCTAACACCCCATAGTTTTCCTAGGATGACTATGAATCCATCATTTAATATTTTGATTCATGTTACCCACATAATTAACCTATGTCTATTGGTGTCCCCAATTAGGTTATCTCCCCTTAATGTTATAACATTTCAAGGTGACATACATTGATAGCCCCAAAATATCAATGTCGAACTCATTTAAGAAAACACATTAGTATCCCCAATGATAAAGTCACATTTATTAAATATTTGGTTTGTCAAAACTAATCTACTTTGGTGTCCCCAATGATAGTGTCAACATCTATAATCAAAATAGCATCGGTATCCCAAATTTTTAAAATCGACGTCAAAAAACAATAGTCTCTCCACCCTCAATTTAGTTTGTATAGATCAATGTAGATGTCCTAATAGTGTCGACAAGGAGGATAATGGCTCTACGCCTTTAATAAAAAACTCACACGGTACTAAGACATTGTCAACCTCTATCCAAGGTCGAAGATCAAAAAGTTAAAGTTCTTTTAAGTGTAAACTTATTATCAAAGATAGGGGTTATCGGCCCTCTTATGATATATGTTATCCAACTTTATTTAATGTAAAACCTTAGAATATTACAAAACAATTGGAAAACTGCCGAAAACATAGGGTCGTCGACCCTCTCAAACAGAAGTCACTTCACCCCTTTTAGAACAAATTTATTTTAAAAACAAGCCTTTAAGGCGTTAAAAGGAAGAAGTGCAGCGTCGATGCTATGCTACATCATTGCGGGCCCTATTCAATATAAAACTTTAGTCGCCGACAATGATGAGCCTTTAAAACAACATAAGGTCGCCGACAATGATGAGTTGCGGCATCAAGATCAATTATGTTATTAAACATCTTTTATACTTGACTTACTTTGGCTATTATACGACAAATATATATGTGCGAAGTCAAGACATGGGAGAAGAGATGCGGCATTACTTATAGATGAATCACGAAGTGCCAATACCATTGATACTAAGTGGCCAATGAGGTCGACTGCGTCCTACTTAGAGACATTCAATAACTACTAAAGTAATTATCATATGCTTCCTTTCACTTCGACGTCGACACTCATTGACGTGGCACTTCTATAGGCCTGGAGAGAATACATGCGGCATGGCATTATCGTAACTATTAATTAAAATGATTTTTTACTAACAAAAGTAATCGTTTTTCACCAAATTTTAATTTTTGTCCAGTTTCTATTAGATGAAACAATCTCTTTAACAATGCTTTTCAGAAATTACTGCTGCATACATTTTTCAAATTCCAAAACATATATCAAACTTACTAATTAATATTCTTAATTAACTATCCTTTTAAATGCTTTTCTAGCATGTACAATTCATAATAATTCGAAATCTCTTGGGAAAAATCCCAAAAATTAACAAAAATTACTATATTCTTCAGCATATAAAAATTTCAAGATCAAAAAACGATATCAAATTATTTTTAGTAACTAAAACAAAAAATTAACCTAATTTCCTCTCAGGAAATTCATAAAATATTTAATATAACTTGAAAATTTATGAAATTAGAAACCCAACTCCAATTTAAAGTTTAACATCAAATATCCAAAAATCAAGTCGATTGGAGATTAAAAACTTTGGTTTTACCCTTAAAACCCAATCAATTAATTTCATAAAAATCCTATGATTAATTATTCTATCCAACGGAAATCAATCAAGCAAAACATGGTATAATTTATGTGACGTCCCACCTCTATACTCACACTAGCCAAGGACACTACGGGGTAATGCCGTCGACTAGCACGAAGAATAAGGCTGTTGAGGAGCGACCATCTGTGTAATTGCTTTGTGTGAGTACCGATATGTCAGATAATATAACTTACATTTCATTTCAAGAGGAAGTACGACATATCAAATACAAACTCAAAGCTACCATACAATGGCTATACAGACTTTGGAAACAAATATTGAAATAAACATAACACAAATCAGTCACAGATATTCATATCACAAAGGCGGAAACAGATATGAATATATCACATAGAAGTGTACATCAAAATAGTGGTCATATCAGATCCACTACATCCCAAAAGAATAGATACAAGTGCTAGACAAAAGAATAAGTATACAACAAGGAGTCTCTTTCTCAAATGTATACTAACAAAAACTACTAAGCTAAAGTAGTTAGCCAAAATTCAGGTGACGGGCCCTGATAAGAAGTCAAGCAGAAGCACCTGAAATACCTCGGTCTGACCCGAGTATTATTTAAGAAGAAAATAATAAACGGATCGGTCTAGCTATAAATATCAGATAAAATGAGATAGGATAAGAGATATAAATAAAAAGTATGATAACAATAATGCCATACTGTGATAAATTTACATCAAATAAAAACAAAAATCATACAATATCTCAAATCATCTCAACATCCATAAAGAATCACATTCTTTTAATTATTCACCAAAACACAAATATTGATATAGCCCATCAATGCCTATCATCAAAATCGGTGAAACACAAATTCTAGAAATCGTCAACTAGAAATCCAGAAATCACAAAAGGGGAGGCCTATCACAAACGGGAGCATGAAAACTCACCAACACGTGTATCACAAATGGGTCGCTATCCCATGGTCTCTAACCATAGAGCCGGTGCAACGACGTAGTGCAAAAACGGTACACCCGATGAACCTGAAACTCAAATATTTCGGAACAACGACGTAGTGCAATAACGGTACGCCCGATGAACCTGAAACTCAAATAATTCGAAACAACGACGTAGTGCAATAACGGTACGCCCGATGAACCTGAAACTCAAATAGTTCGGAACAACGACGTAGTGAAATAACGGTACGCCCGATGAACCGAACTCCATAAAGCCCGTAGGTCGCTAGCCTATAAAAATGAGACGAAGCTCAACAGAACTGGGTACAGTCCCCCACGTGGACAAAGAGACATCGCACATCGCTAGTCTAAACCATAAAATGATCCTCATTGATCAACAAGAAGTGTCAATTACACTAAGCTAGTAAATAAATGAGTTTAGCTTCATGTCCCATAAAAACTGGCTTAACTTAAATATTTACGAACAGATTGTAGATTTCCACTCGAAAATTGTCACAAGAGTTCAATCGAACAAGTCAAGAATTAACCGACGAAGTAAACGCAAGCATTTCATACCACTTGTTTTACTAAGCCATTTAATTAGATTTCTCATACGAATGAGGTAAAGGTTTGTATATACTAATAGATTGGAAAACGGTTTTATAAACGAGATTTGTATTAAAAATAGAGTTGGAATCATCTTTGTGAAAGGGTTTGAATATTTACTACTAGTATAAAACCTTTGTATTTGAAAGTGACAAATCACAAAAATGATTGTAAAAACAATCAATCACCAAAGATTCACATACGAAAATGTGAATTAAATCCATAAAAATCAATATCAAATCCATCAAACGGATATTCCCAAAAGTCCAAGGAAAGAAGTCATCAAAGTCGATAATAAGTGATAACAACTATCTGGATCAACAAAAATCGATTAAAATAGGAAATCCACACAAAACAGCCTAAATAGGCAAAACTTAACGTTTCCAGATGTCTGGTTTGGAATCCAGACGTCTGGATTTTTTTTTGGAAATAGTTCAGAAAACCACCCAGACGTCTGGAATATCGAAGCAGACGTCTGATCCATGACCAGACGTTTGGTTTAGAATCCAGACGTCTGGTTTAGAATCCAAACGTCTGGATTTGTTCTCTGGAAATAATCCAAAGAACCCCCAAACGTCTGAAACTTCAAGTCAGACGTCTGACCCTATATTTCAGACGTCTGGAAATAGTCTCTGTTCTTTTTTTTCTTTTACCGTGAATATTTTTGCTCCAGGTCTGATTCTAGACGTCTGAACTAGCATTTCAGACGTCTGAACCACTCAGCTGGGCAGAAATTACCCTAGGCCAATGATGGTCAAAACATATCGGGAGCGATCGGACGAGCAACGACGACTAGGGATTTTTGCCAAGCGACAACCCAGCCTTATAGGCTCTTCGATACACCCCAAACAACATGTCCAAACATCCATAGTAAGATTTTCATAAAATTGGACCAAAACACCAAAATTTGGAAAATTCACCAAAACAATTCAAATCAAAATCAAATGAATATGCACAAATGTTAGGAATTCATACCTAACAACAATGATAGCTATAGACGTAGATGTGAGTTAAAGAACTCACCTTTAAACCCAAAAACAACTAACGAGAAGCTCTAAAGCAAAGGAAAGATCAACTACTCTTCAACTTCAACTCTAGAAGCTCTAATCTAAGCTTCTCTTTGATTTTGGAGCAAGAACTTGAGTTTCCAAATCGAACTAGGGTTTGGAATTCTAATTTCCTTTCTCTTCCACCATTTTTCCTTTGACTTGAGAGTGTTAGGAAAATAATAGAATGTAAGAAGAGGGAGTTGAGTGTTAGGGTATTATATGGGATGATGGGCTGAAACCCAAACCCAAAGCCCTAAATGAAAATATCAAAATTTCACTCAACTCCAAACATATCGATGTTTATACTCAAAAAAGTCACAAACGCCATTTTGGACTCAATGGAAGTGGTCTCGAGTCCTAATTTGACTTTTTGCAAAAAGTAACATTTCGGACTTTAATCCGATTAACGATGCTATATTTAAATAAAACATTTAAATATACAATCATAAGATATGTGGGTTGTTACAATTTATCACAATAATTCGGGTATTACCCATAACCGAATTCAAAAGTAATTAAAAGAGATGGAACCTTATTATTCACCTTGAAATCAAATGTTGGAGTTGAGATTTGTTGTTGTTTTAGTTTCTCCTAATCCCTTTCTTGAATTCCCATTTTGATTTCGTTACTTCTCCCTTAAGAATGGTCGCCGTTTGCTTACTTTTCTTTAGTTGTATATGTTTTGTGAAAATGAGAATGATATGAGGAAGAGAGGGTTTAAGGAGTGAAAGATAGATTTACCTATTTTGCCCCCTCTCCTATATTCTCTTATATGGTATGTTCTTAAAACAATCTCTTTACTTAATTCATTAAGGCACGACCTTAAAATGTTCAAATCGTATTCTCCTTAACTATTTACATTATTCTATTTAAGCTATCCAATTAAATGTACTGAATAATGTTAAACACAAATCCACGGTGTTACAGGATCCCCTACTTAAAGAATTTCGTCCTTGAAATTTAGTAAGGACTACTTAATAAGCATATCAAACATGCAAACAATGCTAGTATATCCTACCATCTACTAAGTCTATGTACAACAAATATAAAACATACCATCATAACAGCCCAGGATAAGTATCCCTAATCCTGTCCTCTATCTCCCAAGTACAGTCTTTCTAGCTGTCAATCCACTGGACTTTTACTAAATTGACTGCCTTGTTCCTTAATATCTTCTCATCTCTCGCTACAACTCCAATAGGTTGTCTCACCAAAGTCATATCTGGTTCTACTACTAAATCTTTTAATGCAGTCAGAGCAATTTTAGTCTCTGGATCATGCACGTACTTTCTAAGATGAGAAACATGAAACATATTGTGGATATCTGCCAAACTACTCAGTAACTCAACTCGCTACACGGGTTTTCCAATCCTCTCTATGCTAGGGAATAGTCCAACATATCTCTGTGCCAGTTTCCCTCACTTTCCAAATTGTACGACGCCCTTCATTGGTGATACTTTAATGAAAACACGATCTCCAACTAAGAACTCAAGATCTTTATGCCTTTTATCTGCATTACTTTTCCGCCTAGACTGAGCTTCTCTCATCCTATCCCGGATTAACTCAACCTTCTCCATGGCTTCTCTTACCATATCTAGACCAAGGACCAATCTGTCTCTGTTCTCAAACCAACATGACGGTTATTTGCATGGCCTTCCATACAAAACTTAAAAAGGCACCATTCCTGTAATAACTATTATTATAGGAAAACTCAACCAAGTTCAAATGGTCTTCCCACGAGCCACCAAAATATAGTACACAAGCCCTCAATAAATCTTCAAGTACTTTATTGACTCCCTCTGTCTGCCCATCCGTCTGTGAATGATAAGTGGTACTCATCTTAAGCTTGGTACCTAATACCTCCCGTAGACTCTTCCAGAATTCACTAGTGAACAATGCATCTCCATCATTGACTATACTACTAGGAATCCCATGCAGTCTAACAATATTATTCATAAACAACTTAGTCAATATAGGTGTCATCTTGGTTGACTTAGCGGAAATGAAGTGTACACTCTTGGTCAGTCTACCCACTATGACCCATATACTTTCATCTCTCCTATTTGACCTTGGCAACCCATCAATAAAATCCATGGATGTTGAATCTCATTTCCAAACTGGTATATCTAAAGCTGAAGCAATCCACCTGGCTTCTGATGTACGGCTTTTACTTGTTGGCAATTTGCACATTGCTTTACCCATAAGCCTACATCAATTTTCGTACATTCTTAGAAGAAACTTCTCTTCAAATCCTGATATATCTTGGTCCCTTCGGGATGAATCGTAAACTTCGATCGATGACACTCCCTAAGAACTTCCCTCCTTAGGTTTCAAACATCAGGAACACATAATCATCCCTTTTTCCTTAACCATTCTATCCGATCAAGACTAAAATCTTTTAGATCATCGATCTCGGTTCCACTTTCCAATCTTCTATTCTTTAGGCTAACGCTGGGTCATCTTTCTACTTAGAAGCAATCCTTTCAATCAACATTGGTCGAACTTCCAAGCAAGACAACATGGTTGTACTTTGACTAAAACTAGTAGTCGATATTAACTGCACACTACAAGTAGTCAACGCCTCTAAATCATTCCATTTAGCTAACATAGCTATCACCACATTTTGATGTTTCCTGTTAAGTGCATCTGCAACTTCATTTCCTTTCCCTGCTGTATACTCAATACTGAAATCATAAGCTGCTAAAAACTCTAACCACCGTTGCTGTCTCATATTCAACTCTTTCTGAGAGAATAAATACCTCAAAGACTTATGATCCATATAAAATTTGAATCTTTCTCCTAAGAGCTAGTGTTTCCATACTTTCAAAACAAAAATCACCGCTACCAACTATAATTCATAAGCCGGATATGTAACTTTATGTGGTTTGAGCTATCGAGAAGTGTAAGAAATTACTTTACCCTTTTGCATCAACAACTCCTAACCCTGATCCGCATGCATCTGTATACACCACTAAATCCTGATTCCCATCTGGAACAACTAACACGGGTGCATTGGTCAACAAATGCTTCACCTCAAGGAATGTTTCCTCACATTTATCAGACCAAATAAACTTCACGTCCTTCCTGGTTAGTTTAGTTAGGGGTGCTACTATCCACGAGAAATCCTTGATAAATTTAAGATAATAGCCATCAAATTCAAGAAAAATAATTATCTCAACCACCATCTCAGGCCTCATCCAAGTGTTAACAGCTTCGGTCTAAGCCGAATTGACTGATAGCCCATTCTTTGAAACTACATGACTAAGAAACTTCACCGATTTCTTCCAAAAATGACACTTTGGAAACTTCGCTTTAAGTTGATGCTGCCTCAACGTCTCAAGCATTATTCTAAGATGAACCTCATGATCTCTTTCATCCTTAGAGTATATCAAAATGTCATCCATGAATACCAATACGAACTTATCTAAGTGCTCTCAGAAAATCCGGTTCATTAAGTCTACGAAGAAAGCTGGCGCATTTGTTAACCTGAATAGCATTACTAACCACTCATACGAACCATACCTTGTTCGAAACGCTATCAAAGGAATACCATCCTCTGCCATTCACAATTGATGGAGCCCTGTTGCCAAATCCAACAGGGAAAATACTTTGGCTTCACTCAACAGATCAAATAAATCATCAATTCTTGACAAAGGATATCTATTCTTTATCATCTTTTCATTCAACTTACGATAATCGATGCATAATCTTAACGAACCATCTAATTTCTTCACCAATACCACGACCGCTCCCCAAGGCAAACTACTTGGTCTAATAAAATTACTTCCTTCTAAGTCCACTAACTGCACCTTTAACTCCATCTCGGTCGGTGTCATTCTGCTAGGTAGTCTACTTACGGGTTCAACCCTTGGTATAAGATATATACGAAACTCAATATCCCATTTAGGTGGTAGTCCTATAATCTACTCAAACACATCTGCGAATTCTCTCGCAATCAAAACCCAATTTATCTCATCTTCTACTTCCATTGCACCAAAAAAGCTCAGACATCCAAAATTGAATTCTCCAATGAGTATATTATTCGATCACAGGTATGTTGGTGTCTTAATAATATTTCCCTATCCTGGAAAAATATCTTTGAAGCATATTTACTCAACCAATCCACACCCAAAATAATCCTAAAACCTACAAAATCAAAAACAAACAAACCGTAGGAAAGTATATTATCTAGCAACTCAAATTTTAGATGGTCACATCTCATCCCTAGAATTGCATGCCCTTCTATTGGATTAGCTACCCTTAAGGAAGTAACAAGGTATGATGGTTTTGAACATAACATATCTACCAAACACTGAGATTAAATGAATGTGATGCACTAGTGTTCTATGAATCAAAAGCGTACCATCCATCGCAAACTTTCCCTTCTTAGCTACTATTGGCTTAGATGATGATGGTTCTAAAGTAAAGACCTTTCCTTTTCCTACCTTGGTTGCTTCGGGACATTTGTTCTTATAATGCCCCCACTTGGTCGCAATTAAGGCACTTCACATTCTACTTCCCTACAACCGCCTTAACATCACCAGATCGACACTCATTAGCATAGTTCCCCATTTTGTGACACTTGTAACAAACTACATCGACTTTCCCCTTTTTGGTAGTTCCACCTTTCTGAGCTCCCTTCTTCTCAAAGAACTTCCCCCTTTTATTCTGAGAATTCTGGTTCTCCACTGACTTCTTTTTCCTAAAGTTTGAAAGCATTTCTTTATTCCTGATTGCCAGCTCCACTACTACATTTGATGGATCCCTAAGATATGGCATAGTTTCCCTAGTAATCTCTGGTCTTAACCCCCGGATAAACTTCTCGTTTCTCTTGATAACGGTGTCAATAGTGGCATATCTATACTTGGACGGCTCATTGAACTTGGCAGAGTATTCCAACATTGACATTTCTTCCTGCTCCAACTCCATAAACTTCCTGAGCAAGGCTAACTTGGCTACTTGATACAAAAACCTTTCCTCGAATCTCCTTCGAACTTCTGCCCAAGTCAATTTCTCTTTTGGTACTCCTATGGTCACCCGTTCCACTAGAACAAAGCTCCTTGCAACTATCTCGAAGCCAACCTCCTTTTCAACTCAACTTTCAGACCAAAATCCCCAAAGAACCTTTCACAATGTAACAGCCAGTTCTCCACTTCTGTTGCATCCTTAGTCGCCTAAAAATGCTTCCCACCCAGACTGATGCAAACTCGACTCAGCTTAGCATAGTTTTTACCAACTGGCACTACGGGATTAACTCCACCTACATTAGGAGCATTTCCTCTAACTACTCCCGCAGCTGCTCCAGCTTGCATCAGATTAATGAAGAATCGATACATAGCCCCATATCTACTGGTGGGGTTGCAGCACCTGCATTGGCATTTGCTTTTTGATTAGCATTTGCCTATCGACCCTGGTTCCTCCTAATGTTGGGGTCGAGTATTTCCATTGGTTTTGGTGCTTCCACCACCTAGATTCACTCTTCTGTTTCCTGCTTCCATATCTTTCTTTCTCGTAAATCTGCATATGAGCCTTAATAAGATATAGAAGAACGGTCTAAGAGAGTGGGGAGAATAGGGATAGAATACACATTTATATATACCAAATACAAGTATGTTATTATAGCGTAAACCCAAACTCCAACCGTATTCTCTGATTCATTTGGATAATGTTTTCAAAAACTCTTTATGTTTAAAATTCTTTTAATCAAAAACCTATGCTCTGATACCAACTTGTATCATCCCCCATTTTGAGGCCCAAAATTATTCGCTACGGATGCTGTAGTCATCCATAGTTATTAATTCTTAGTGACAAAATGCGGCTATGTTAATCATATCAATAATCAAAAGCACATGAATATGAAAAATTTTCAAACACAGTTTTGGAAATAACTTGTAACGACCCGTAAATTTCAACTGTTTTAATAACGTAATTAGTTGAAATTTTGTGAAATTTTAAACGATAAAATTTTGAAATATAAACTTGATATATGGAATGCGTCTAGTTAAACATAGCAACTGGTAAATTTTCGTCCGAAAATATGAAAGTTTATTTCGCGCGTAAAATCACTTCAATTTAATCAGTTAAAAAGTAATGAAAATAAAATGTTTCCGAAACCTAAATATTTTTACATAGAAAAATTCTAAACCATCTTCTGAGCAAGATGTCAGTTGGTCGTTTTTCAAAATTTGGACATCTATTGCTCCGTCGTTCTTATTTTCTGCAAAATAGCAGTATTTTGGTACCGATATCGATTTTGATCGGATGATCGTACCACTGATATCTGAATACCGTTTAGATCGTCTCGTCGTGCTGATCTCTACGGTATATTAAGTTGTTAAATTCGACATCCGGTGCTTGGTACAATCTGCGAAACGACTGCGTATCGGTATCCGTTTTGTCCCCCTTTGTTCTGGGTGTCTTTTGGTTTCCTAACTCTTCTTATCCCAGTGTCTTTTAACCATCTGACCTTTACTATTCCCAACTTTTAATATTCTGTGAAAATTTAATAATTTGACTTTAAATTTCGCTAGTTGGTTTCTATTAAATTTTTCCGGTTCCTTTCTCATCGGTTTCCTCTCCTTTATCAAAGGTCATAATGAATGAGAAGCTTTTTGTTGAGCCTGCTACCATTCTTTGTTGCGTGAAACTTTGTTTATTGCCTGCCATTATATTCCATTCCTCCATTCTTTCTTTTGCCTGCTCTTCACGTTCTCCGCCCGATTCACCTCTCTCCCCTCACCGACACTCGTGCTCCTTTCTCTCCTCCCAGATTCATCCACTTCCTAAAATCGCCACTGTCCCTTCTTTTTCCCTAGCCTTCTTCCTCCGTGCGAGCACGCCATGCTGCACCTGACTTCAGTCGCCCATGCTCCCTCATCTCCGTCCATTTTCTCTCCCCCTCCTCTTCCAGGCCGAGACCCACCATCTCCACTAGCCTCTATTCCTCTGGTATTGAAATGCATATATAGTAAGTAGTGATATATATTATTAGTTCATTCTCTAGTATATATTTATATGTAGAGTACATATATGTACGTATGAGTTTATATGATGTGAGTATATGCTGTTTTAGAAATCTTCTAATATGTCTGTTTATATATTTTATTACACAAGAGTTTATATATAAGCGGTTGCATTGGTATGTTCACAGCATATCAGTTAAGTAGTCATAGTTTATATATATTTCGATTTTTAAAGTATGAATGAGTTTTAAGTTATATACATGTATACGGGTGAAATTATAATAATATATATAGTTGTTGTTATAAACATATGAAGGTATGCATATTTTAGATATTGTAGTATATGGTTTTATTTAACATTTAAGACAGTATATAAATATAAATAGTTATATGTATAGTTCATTTTATTATAGTTTTGGGTTGGCAGATTGGTTGGCAAAAAAATTTACATTTCCAGAACTTTATATATGTGTTAGTTTGATAATAATGTTAGTGATATTATACGTGTATAAGTTGCATGCATATACAAGCTACTTTATTTTTTTTCAATTTTTTTTTTTTTTGTATCATTTTTTTTCCTTTGTATATTTATAGTGTAGCAGGCTGTATGTTTTATATATGGGATATGGATGGCAGAACTTATATTTTCAAAAATTTTAAGCTGTTGTGGTCTCTGGTTTTATTAGCTATATATATGTACTGATATTTAAAAAGTTTTGTAAGTATGTTTATTTCGTGTTGCTTATATATATTGATTTATAGAATATGAATGTATGTAAGTTTATACGGTCAGTGTACACATGAGTTATACCGTGTCAGTTTATAAAGGTACAGGTACTAATATATATAAGTTATAGTGTATGTGGTCCCTGTATAAAGGTTACGTAAGTTATAGTAGGTGGTTTGGTTACATATATCAATTTGGTTTGTCTACATTGTTTACTTATTATTTTATTTTATTTTTTGTCTTTATGTGTATGTTTTCTAAACCATATTACATCATAAGTGGTGTTCGTCCAATAAAACAAGAACTAGATACATTTTTCTGGTTATATACTAATGAGTAATTTTATAACATCCATACCACTTAACTTTGGAAGATACTGGTTATTATGTAATCGTTCTACGATGTTTTGTAGAAGGCTTGTCATATGCGTGTGTCTCATCTTTGCGTCGACGTATCTTTGTTACTACTTTATATTCAGATATATTAGATGCAGGTTTTTTTATTAGTTATAATATATATATTTACATAGCAATAAAATAAGTGTGTTGTTTTATAATAACATTGGCATTCTGAAATGCATATATATATATACAGAGGTTAGCTTATATCAATTATCTTCGTCAATCCAATTCTGATTTGATTTCATCTATTCCTATTGATCAGCTTGGTTCGTCAATTCGTGTCCATTTCACTTGCTTGGAATTCGCGCTTGGATTCATAATCTACTTCGTTATCAAATTTCTTTAGCCTCGAAAGGTGAGCACTCACTCACGATTAACGTTCTTTTATTTATTAAATTTGATTTCAATTGAAACGACAATTGAAATATGATGCTGTTAGTTAATTACACTGTTATATATGCTATTGCCTGTATCAGTTCACCTGTGACATCTGACACCATTATCTGTTAATTATTTATGCGATGATAATACAGTTTGGCTGAAATTGATTGATTGTTGATGTTTATATTGGACGTTAAATTGTTAATGTTAAAATGATAAACAGTATGAAATTGAACTTGATATAGGATAATTAAATGTTAAATTTGATTAACTGACACTTGTATAATATGACCCCTTTAACCGTTAAATTTATTAACACGTAGGATTTGTTTAATTACATTTTGAACCACTGAATGTATGTTGTTAAATTGATGATGTATGAAATTGTAAATTGAATGACAAGTGAAAACCGTAATGCAATAATCTTTAATCTACATGAAATGATAGTGTAGATTCTAGAAATAATTATATTAATTCGTACAAATAACAATGCGAATTAATAGGGTTATTTCGGGATTATTTGAATTGATTATTGGATTGTTATTGATTGTTGTTATTGCTTGTTTATTTACTTTGACACCATCCCAGTTATCACACTGCAAGTTCCCTTTGATGTGTTTGATTTTGAATTGAATTGGAATCGGGTTGAAATGATAAATACCCAAATTGAACTTTGACTTAGGATAGAAAATTAAATAAAACCCGATTGGTCAATAATTTGATTTGAAATTAAACGAAGATTTTATTTGAATAAATATTATGGTTTTGAAATGAAGTTGAAATTTGAATTTTTAATGAAAGGAAAATGGTTAATATTTAAAAATCTGAAACAAAATATTAAAAATGAAATTGATGAAAGAACGATGTTTAATTTGAGAAACGATTGAATTAAGTTTGAAATGATTAAATAATTAAGTTTGAAATTATAATTAAGTTTGAAATTATTAAACTTTAAAACTATTTAATAATTAAGTTTTGAACTATTTAATAATTAAATAAGATTAAATTATTTAATGATTAAATTGAATTGAATTCTTTAATAAGTGAAATTGAACTTTTGAATAAGTGAATTTTACTTCGTAAATAATTGAAATTGAGTTTCTTTATTAATTAAGTTTTGGAAAATTATTTAAGTAAGTAAATAAGTGAAATGGAATTTCTTTAACAAGAAATGAAAATGTGATATTTTGGAATTAATGTAAGACTTGAAATGTAAAGAATTTGATTTAATGAATTTAATTTAATTAAATTTGTAAGTTTTGATTTAATGAAGTTGAATTTAAGAAATTGATTTAATGATTTGGAAATTTAATAGAAATTGTTTTGAATGATAAATTAATTTAACGATATTGAATGAAATTGATAAATGAATTTAAATTGATTTAAATGTTAAATTAAATTAATTTAAATGTTTTCGAAATGAAACTTATATTCGAACTTGAGTTAATATTTGGATTGTTTAATTAGAAATTGAATTTGAATTATAAGATTTTGAAATGATAATTTGAAAGTTTGAAACGTAAATTATTGGAAATTGGTTTTGAAAGACAAATGAAATGTTGATTTACGAATTCTATTTGAAATTGAAATTGATTTGGTTTTTGAAATATATAAACGACCAATCGGTGTAATAATTACGAAAGTTATTAAAGAGACCGGAATTCGGTTATGGGTATACTCTCTATCTAAACCGAAAACCACTTTAATAACTATGCGCGGAGTGATGATCCAGAATGAAGTGGTTGGAATGATGTACGTGATGACTGAAGGAAGAGAACGATAATGGATAGCCTTGACACTTGTGTCAAATTGGAAATGACTAAAACAGGAGCTGTGCCGGGCCAATGGAGGATTGATACCTCAAGTGGACACACTTCTTCGAACTACTTATACTTGTTGTCGATTGGTGCACCCTTGATTTTGGGAGTGTTGTCTCACGGTGTTGCGGGCGCTGCGGCGTTGCGTTCTCACCAGCCCGGATCAGGCGAACGGTAGTATCACTACCTTGGGTATAGCCTCATGTGCCTTGTCATACTTGTATTCCATTTATGCGCGACCACTACGAAATTTGTTTTGTACCTTGAGTATATGGATTGCCCTCTGGTGACTTCCGGTTTTGGGGAAACTACGGTCTTGTATATGCTTGTGGGAATAAAAATGTGTTAAGGGTGGAATGGGCCATGACTTAACGCTACTTTGATATCTTTATATTACTGATAGACATTATCTACTTAGCGTACATTACTACCTAGTAGATAGTTTGACGGATCCTTGAAGGATGGTTATTCCAAACATCCTTTGAGTTACTTGTATTTCAATTGCTATTTCACTTGAGTTGAATTTATTAATATAAGAATGTTAATCCTGACTCGAGTGTTTTGTATTTTGCTTTACGCTCGGGTCAGACTGAGTAGTTCAGCTTTCGAGACTCACCTTTGGAGTTGGAGCTTCGCTTGAGATCCAGCTATCTATCCAGCTTTCAGATATTCGATGATTCCAGCGATGTATTCTGATTTGTATCTGTTACTCTTCCGTTGTATCTAGTTTAACTCTGATGTATCGTATTACTCTTCTGTTGTAAACTCTGATGTATTTTATATATTCATATAGTAGCTTCATGAACTACTATCTCTTTTATTTCCGCTGCACTTATTACTCTGTGTCTGTGATCTGTGATTATTTATTTACTGTATATGTTCAGTTTTGCCAATTTAAATTAACAACGCGGTATTTTGAGCAATTCAACTCCGGCATGAGTGTCTACCTATACACTTATAATGGATGCGAATGGTCCAAAATTCCGGGTTGTTACATAACTTTTACATTCCATTTCAAAATATGATTTTATATTCATTACATAATCCCATTTGCAAACCCACATTCAATGAAATTATAAAAATACTCCAAGAGTGACATATGAAGATGCACCCTTAGTTGATTAGAGTCAAATATATAGCAATTATATGACCACTACAACAAACAGACCTTTTTATAGCATTTAAAAATTGCTAATAAAGCCTTTTATAGCGTTTCTATAAATGCCATAGATCAACAAGTTGTAATAAGTTTGATAGATACAATAGCGTTTTAAAATTACAATGGAAAACGGACTTTTAACTGCGTTTTTGTTACCATCTTAGACTAGACGTATCGGTACAATTACTTTTCTATAGCGTTTTGAAGCTTGCTATAGAACTTTTACACAGAGTTGTGTTTTATGATACTAACAATTATGATATCATTTAATTGCTATAATATGTTGACATGCCATATTATTACAGTGTCTAAAAACGCTGTGGAAATATTATGTCAATCTTTTATTATGCACTGAAACACTATAGAAAATTCATTACTATCTATTAGCATTGTTTTTTGCTATGAAAACTGTTTAATCCTTGCAGAATATTTTGTATAGCACTAGCGTAATGCTATAGTATATGAAAGCTTTAACCGTTTTTCTCTTCGTCGCATAGTTAAAATGCTATAAATAAATTTCCATGCATTTTTTTATTGCCATATACATTCAAGCTTATAATTTTTAGTTCTACTAAAATTATTTCAACTAATATATTATAACAATTCAAAACACCACACTTATCACGTTGTAATGTACGTAATCCAAAGGAGTCATAAGCCAAACCACAAAATATATATATCCATAATATTTCATACACGGAGTATTAAGCATATAAATATTTGTGACCAAAAGTAGCAGTACATACAACTGTAGCTAACCAAAACGATAAATACTAAAAGCAAAGACGTATGAACGTCGATAGACAATACATTAATGCAAGCATGACGGATTTGAAGGAGAAAGAGTGCGACATCATGTAGCAACCTCAAAAGCATCGTACAACACCTGTCAAAAAGAAGCACATACGTGCGTATGTTAGTCATAAATGTAGAAATGTATAAGTACTAAACGATATGGTTTCAAAAAGAAACTTTATGAATTAATCACTAAAAATAACTAAGAAACATCCAAAAAGGCTAACTCTAGCATATGATATCATTTCTTCAAATACGATCTAACAAGAGGATATGGAAAACATAGAGATAATATACAATCAAATCCCCATTTTCATTGAATGACTTCACCTTTTAATAAGATTGCTATAGAGTCAATAGTTGAAGGGCTATAAATAAATCCCATATGTGACTGAAAGCTCAACCGTAAAGTTTATTCATAATTTAGTTAGGACAACAAAGACACAACTTTGCTAGTCTAGTTGGCTAAGGACAACAACTAACAATTGATTGAATACAACATTTGAGCTCGATCCAAATGGCTAAAATCGTTTACAGGGACGAGGATAGGATATTCTTATGCCCAATGACCTGGAAGGTCAATTAATCTTTGAAGATAATGGTTTATGACAATGTGTTAGGCTCAAACAACGAACCACCAACCAACATAACATGCAAGTAACTACCATGAAATAAAATTTCATCCTTTTTTGAGAAAAAATGATACACTTTTGAATAAGTTATTGGAAAGGAAAAAAATAGTTATTATTATTTGTTAATATGATCGGTAGCCAATTAAACTAATCAACTAAGCGCTACAGGACGATGTAGCCTATCGTGAGTTGACAAAATGTAGTTTTACAACCAAAAATAAGTGCTTAACATAGTAACAAAGTTTAACAAATACACTAATACGATATGTTTTACCTTTTTATGACTGAAATATAAGGAAACTTCAGTTATTTTTTGAAATGGTACTTAGATACAACATGTCACTAGGACAACAAACCACAAATCATGTGTTAATAAATATTCAAATCACGTTACCCAAGTTTCAAACTTGTGACATGTCGCACCAAAGTCGAATCACTTAACCACGGGGACAATGGTGCTTGTCAGGAAACTTCAGTTACGCTTAACTATGCAAGAAATGGAAGAGAAAAGGAAACGCAAAACATAATAGTAGATCATAAAAGGAAATTAAGTGCAAGAACTAGAAAAGAAAAAGGAAAAACATAAATATATACCTCACACCTCCCATATCGGTACATGAACTTAAAATTGTATGGTCCTTGTGAAGCCATGCCACAGCTCTGACTGAGCCAGGAGACTTATCAATTTCCCTAGCTGGAGCATCAAACTATTTCAATTCATTTATTCAAAATCAAAGAATCAACTTATATGTCTGAAATTTAAAATTTATGCAATTTATTCCCAACTTTGAATATTTGAATTTCACATAAATGATATATTTCTGCACTTCACTGGTAAACTAAATAAGATTTTACTCATATTTTTTCCATGAATGCCAGTTAGGAGGGGGAAATTTTGTTTCCCCTATGGTGTTAGGCTATTATCTATTTTATAATATGTGTGTGTGCGAGGGTGCATGCGTGCACACACATGTGTGTATATACAATTTTTATAAATGAAAATGCAATGAATATGAGTGGAACATTAACATTCCGCTCGAAAATTCAAATATCTCAACATGCTGGATGCACTGGAAATAAACTCATGATTATCTATGAATAGAGTAATACAAGGGACAATATAAGTTTAAGCTATATTTTATTAGGTGGAAGGCAAGCATCAAAGCTGTCACCATGCTTAAGCGTCGTTTAACAACAAACAATTAACCACTGTATAAGTTTTCGGTTTATGTTGCAGCGCTATAATAATATGATTAAAAAGGATAATATCCATGCTTAAGTTTTGAAGGTTGATTTTTGTCAATAATTGCAAACAATAAGAATGTGATAAACATATCTGTCAAGTCAAACAAAAAAATGAAAATCCCCAATGATGGGATCATATAATTATTTTTTAGATGTTTCTTGTGATTTGCTTGCCTTTGATGTCATGGATATCCACCATACATTTTGGTGGAAAAATTAGGCATTTTTTCCATTTTGCAGCTATCACGACTTAAGTTGTGGTGAAAACAATGTTCAAGTGCTTTTCATCTAATGGGATAACAATCTTAATAAAAAGTAAGCGTCGAGTAGTAATTTTTGCTTAATTTGCTTTCACAACATTGACTGTGCATGCTAATCAGTTTGCATCAATGTTTACACACAATTTTCTGTAACTGAATAAACACGCACGCACGCACAATATGTGTGATAAAATACTTGGAATAGCTCAATCTTTTGCATGCACATATTATATCACACATATTTTATACACAAGTTTTATACTCGTGTGTGTGTAGAATAATTCATATGTACACAAATGGTTAACTTTGTTAAATAATTTTATAAACTTGGTTATTTTTAAGAACTGGATTAATTTTTACAAACTTAGTTATATTTATAATATAATATAATTTTTATAAATTTAGTTAACTTTGTTAAATATTATATATTTCACTAATTTTTATAAAAAACTAGTTACTTAGTTAATTTTGTTAAATACTATATAATTAACTGACTTTTATAAAAAATTAGTTAATTTATTTAATTTTTGTAAAGTTAATAAATTTTTATAAACTTAGTTAATTTTTATAAACTTAATTAATATTTTAAAACTTAATTAGATTTTATAAATTTAGTTCTTATTAATCTCTACTATTAATAATGAGAATTCGATGAATAAAATTTCAACCGCGTCTTTTTGAAATTCCTAAAATGCCCTATGTCCATCAACGGAATCTTACCGTCCGTTTACAACCTCCACCACCTTCCCCTTTCCAAGCACTCTTAAACATAATTTCACTATAAATTTGCATCCGACACCATCAACGTAACTTTTTAAGATAAAAATGTTGTGACCACCAAAGCTATTGGATGCACGCACGTGCGATTTATACTAGTTTTTATAATAATAGTTAATTTAGTTAATTTATATGAAACTTAATCAACCTAGTTAATTTAGTTAATTTTTATAAACTTAGTTAATTTCTATAAAACCTAAGAATTTTTCAAAAGTTCATTTTTTATGAACTTATTTAGTTTTTATAATACTTATTTAACTAAGTTAATTTTGATAAATTTAGTTAATTTTATAAAACTTAGCAACTTAGTTAAACTTTATAACATTTAGTTAATTTATTAAATTGTCATAAAACTTAGTATCTTAGTTAATTTTATAATATTCGTAATTTTTATAAACTTATTTATTTGTATTAAATTTAGTTAACTTAAGTTTTATAAATTCAGGCAAATGGTTTCAGATATTCTTTATGTATTTGAAACCACAATAACAACATGGGTTAAAATAATTTGATTACAAGAAATGGCATATATAAATACATGGAATAAAGAAGGACCTTGCAACTTGAGTGAAGAACCAATCTTTTTTAGCCAATTGTCCCGATAGTGCAAACTACATCGCTATGAGGATATAAATCCACACATCTTTCCCATAAACCATATTGCCTGAATCTACAATAAAAACAAGATTTTCATTGAACAATTTTATACACTAGGATTCAGTTGCAGTGGGCAGGCTGATATTTAGGCATATAATGGTTGGTTCTAGTTTTATATAACAATTATTGTTATGCTTATAGTTATCTTTCTTCAAAAATTTAAAATCACATGATTATTGACAAGCTATCACTAGCTAAGATCAATGCCAATAATTTAACACTAATAAAGATCAGCATCAATAAACACCAATTAAGCCTTATAAAGTAGCATGGTTGGGTATTGTATTTGCCTTATGCTAATGAACAAGCATACCTATAATGCTAAACGTAAAAGCAGGCTTCCACAAAGATTTAAATGCTAAAGCTATCGAAGAGCTGTATGGACCAATTTACCCCTGCAGATAAGAGAAACATATAGATTGACAGAAATAAGCTCGACTATAATAATCCATATAAAACTGTGCATATGTATATTCAAATACAGTTTCACATATTTAGTTTACATATGGACTTGTTTGTAGATATATTGTTTTAAACAAATTATTGGATTACAATAATGTAAAATATAAATAAAGGTTTCATATGGTATTTGGTATTCATATCTACTACTAGTATGACTAATAAATTATAACATCATGTGCCAATATGGTATTAGAACTCTAAATCAACATGCATAACAATAAGAAAGAAAGCTTTAATAAACTGAAATAATCCTATTGCACAGTTTAAATTTATCCAAAATTTTTAAATGGAAAATGGAAGAGAAATAGTAGTGGTTCGAATAATAGTTCATTAAATAATTTAATCGAATATAATTTGTTATTTGTAAGGATATTAGAAATAATATACATAGTTTGCGTAAATGACAGCTGCAGTTGAGTGGATTAAAAATAGTCCTTGACATGACTCTTCACCCAAGCTCTTTGAAGTATTCCTTTAATGCAACAGTTATAGGCTGGTTTATATTCCAAGTTAGGATATATGAGGAACTCGTGCACAAAATATTTGATTAAAAGTACAATGTATGCTTACCTTTTAAGTCGTTATGGTTAGTAAGGAAAAAAATTTTGAATGGTAGGATCCTCATATTGAAATCTATGGAATTTTAAAAAACAAAGTCTAATAATGTGCCAAATATATTAAGATAAGAAAAATTACATGACTTCAAAACAGTTTTAGATTCAAACAAATTTGTACATGTTCAATATCGAAGGTATTAACATGACATCAAAAGATTAAGGAAAATAGACGAATGTGAATCTGGTCTGTAATTTGTCCAAACTAAACCTTTTGTGTTTGTTGAATGATCTAACAAATTCCAGAAGTCACCACTAACTTACAAAATCAACTAATAAGTTATCCATATTTAAAATTAGAAAGGTGACTAATAAGATGCACATAACCTCAACGAATGTAACTTCTCATCATTTAATGATTCACATGTCTTTATTTAAACTCACATGTGTACATAGTAAAGTAGCTTGTTTAATCATGTATCCATATGGAACGATTAACTTATTATGAATTAGGATTGAAACATCTCATGCTCAAAATAAATCTAACTATCAAATTGACTAAAAATAACGTTTTGTACTATTTTTTTGGTGTATGTGTTAACCCGCCTTTTTTCAAGGCAATATATCGGCGGATTTAACTCAAACAACTGCACAAAGCATAGCGTAGTCGACAAACAATAGTGCAAGACGTTTAAAATATGGTTTCGACGAATATCAAGTCGTTTCAAGTTGCTTGGGGTCTGCTCCGAGTCATATTCACGTTTGCTTCGGGTTTTCAAATGGCTTACTTCGAGTCAGAGGAGCGTTCACTTCGGGTCTTTGAGAAACAAGCTACTTCGAGTCATCACAGCACCTGCTTCGAGTCGCCAATAGGTTTGCTTCGGGTTAAGGAGATGATTGCTTCGGGTCAAAGCCATGAATCAATCAACAAACAATGTCTCCGCCAATCTCGTATCCATCATGTTCGTATCCATAACTAGCCTCACTTCGTATCCATCAGGCGCCAACCTCCTTCGTATCTATCTTGTTCGAATCCATCAAATGCGCATGGCTTCATATCGATCAGGTGAGCACTAGTTCGTACCCATCAAATGCGCATTGCTTTGTATCCATAATGTGAGCACTTGGCCTTATCCATCAAGTGCATGCCGCTTCGTATCCATCACATGCACTTCAGTTCGTATCCATCGTATTTGCTTTATTTCGTATCCATCAACAAGTCACGTTTCGTATCGATCACACCAACTTAACTCATATCGTTCAATTAACCTATCGATATGAGGCATACCATTGAAGAGAGCGATATGAAGAACGCATGAAGTGATCGATACGAAGCGCCTTCAAATCATCAATACGAATGAAGCCATACCTATGGATACGAAGCTATGTATGTGTGAAGCGATACGAAGCAATGTGTATGTAAAGCGATACGAAGCAATGTATACGTGAAGCGATATGAAGTGAAGTACAAGAGTGATACGAATGGAAAAGCAATGAATGGATACAAACAGCGCGCATTCAAGTGAGAGACTCAGTCACTCAGCATAAAAAGTGGATCGATCCAAAAAGTTAGCGCCACGTCATCAGGCATCACGTGTCCAGAAGTGATGCGAACATATCGATGCGAACAGAAGCGATGTGAACTCAACAGCCTTCAAAAAATTCAAACTCGCATCGATCATAACTAAAAATCTACAAGTCCAAATGCCACTAAATTTTCACAGGAGCTTGCGTGCAACCTCAGGAATGTTCATGATCGATCTCGGCTTGATTGGGCAAGGTTTGGATCGATACGAATCTCATTCATACCGATCATGGATCGAGTCGAAACGACCAGGGATCGATCACGTGGGCCCACCCACGTGATGGAAGGAGTCTTCCGAAGTTTGAGACAAATATTTCCTGCCTACACCTATAAATAGTTGTCCAAGCGCTTCAAAAAAGGGATCTTTTTGACTCTTCCACGTCGTTACTCTGATGAACTCCATTGTAACTCGGATACTATCAATTGTACTCTTGTAAATCAGTAGAGAATCATCAATAAAACAACAACTCTTCAAAGTGGACATAGGCTACAACGCCGAACCACTATAAATCTTGTCTTCCTACTGCTTTCCTTTTAACTTTTTGAATGTTCTTCATATTGAATTATATTACATACAATCTATCTGTGATATGCGACTATGATTTGGTGCTTTCATCTGCAATTGGGTGTTTGTGACCACTTTTGGCGTGAACATTTTGGTGCTTTCACTAAGAAGAACGAACTCAGGGATTCTACAACTTGGATTTTGGATCTGAAGGCTTAAGGACTTAGATCTGGAAAGCAATGGTGAAGCAATCAGCAAGGAGACCAAGAGCAGAAAGGAGCCAGCACAAAGGAAGTCAGGAGGGTTCCTCAGGAGCGAATCAGGCCTCAGTCTTCATCACCCGAGATGAGATGGGGATGATGATGGAAGCTATGCAGGAGGGAATGCTGAAAAGGCAAGAAGAGATGATGCAGAACCTACTCCAGCAAATTGGAAAAGCTAGAGTTCAGAATCAAGAGAACACCACTACAAGGGGTGCTGGAGACAGGGATCGGGAGCATGGAACAACCAGGATTCAGAATAGAGCAGGTCCATCAGGAGCAACGTATGGGCTAGGGGGCACCCCACAGGAGCATGTTGATCCAACCTCAGGAAAAATACTAGGCGGAGCTGTTCAACACGGCATTGATAGAGGAATGGATGCCCATCCAGGAGAGCAGATTCCTGGATTCCCTCGCTAACTCGGGGGGCAGATCAGAGGCAACAGACAAGGACTATAGTTTGACGACGGTGACAGATTGGCGGAGATGGTCAAACGAGCCATGAGAGGCGGATTAGTGAATAGAGATCTGGAAGATGTTAACAGGAGCCCCTTCGCTCCCGTAATTAGGCAGGCCAGGAATCCACCAGAATTCAAGCTACCGACATTGGAGATGTATAATGGAAGGACATACCCTGTTGTTCATCTGACGAGGTATATGCGGCATATGGAAGTACTGGGGGCATCAAAGGAGATCATGGCCTGATGTTTCCCACTCTATTTGACAGACATAGAAGCATTATGGTTTAGGCAATTGGAGAGCAGTTCGATTGGATCGTGGACCGAGTTGACTGAAAAGTTTATGAGGTAGTTTAGGGTTCACATCTCGAGGCCCAAGAATGTGATGAGTCTGACGACACTGAAGCAGAAGAACAGAGAGTCTTTAAGGAACTTCTTAACATGATTCAATGCAGCAGCGACATTAGTGGATCGACCAGATCCATCCATGGTTCTGATGGCAACTGTATCTGGCATAGCTGATGGCTCAGAATTCAAGAATTTGCTGATGAGGGATCCACCTATGGACTTAGGAGAGTTTTACCTTGAGGCAGAAAGGTTTCTACGACAAGAGGATACAAATGCTGAGAGAGAGGAAGGAGAGGGGGTTGATGTTTATGCAGTCAAAAGCAGAGATCCGCCCGGAAAGAATTCAGGCAAGGAGAAAGGGAAATGGAAAGCAGAGGACAATTGTGATGAGCCAAAGCGACCGTGAAAGGAGCTAAGATTCACCTCTTATTCAGAGCTGAACAAGACTTTGGAACGAATCTACCAAGACACTAGGGGGCAGGTTCCCTACTGGAGGCCGATGAGGAGGGATCCGACCAGCAATGAGAGGAAATTAGACAAGTACTGCTTATTCCACGAGCTAAGCGGCTATAGTACAAATGACTGCAGGCACTTGAGGGATGAGATAGAAGGGCATATTTGGAACGACATGCTACCACAGTACGTGAGAAGGCGAGCAACAACGTTGGAGCAAGAACGACCACCATCTGCATAAACTGGGGATGGCTCAGGATCGAGGCATCAGCTTGTCATCAACTGATTGAAATAATGACGAATAAGTCGCAAACTCCACACTAGTTTGGTTAAGTCGCTTACACATGTACAGGATCACGAACGGTCCTTAGGCGTGCTCTGAGACGACTATCAATCCTCATTAGTGTAGGTGTTTGCACTTTGACATCTCTGCTTTGCTTTTGTTTTATATTCTTTGCATCTGGACTTGATTTGGTTGAACATTTTGGTTGTAAGACTCATTTTGAATGTAAATATGGTATTTGTAATTCCATAACGGCTAAGTCACTTACATATGTACGGGATCACGAACGGTCCTCACGCATTCTCTGAGATGGCGATAAACTGCCATAACAAACAATTCGGAAACTCACTCGAACGTGAAATTCGACATTAATGATACCAAGTCCCCCACCCCGAGCACAGACAAATCGCCACGAACGGCACCCGACCGCGAACGGTCACAATTCGCTTCGAACTGCACCCGACCGCGAATGGTCACCATTTGCCACGAACGGCACCCGGCCGCGAACGGTCACCATTCGCCACGAACGGCACTTGATCGCGAATGGTCACAATTCGCCTCGAATGGCACCCGACAGCGAACGGTCATCTTTCGCCATGAACGACACCCGACCATGAACGATCACCATTCACCACGAACGGCATCCTGATCGCGAACAGTCACAACTCGCCACGAACGGCACCCGACCTCGAACGGTCACATACCACCCCGAACGGCATACGATCACTATTCACAGTCAGGTTAGATTATCAATCCTTTTACAGGTCATTAACAGGATACAAACGTACAACTTATCGAACTACAAAACACACCTTCCTATCGCAAGGCATGTTTTGGGGGCAAAGTACTAACCCGCCTTTTGGCAAGGCAATATACCGCGGATTTAACCCAAACAACTTCAAAAAGCATAACGTAGTCGACAAACAATAGTGCAAGACGTTTAAAATATGGTTACGACGAATATCGAGTCGTTTCAAGTTGCTTGGAGTCTGCTCCGAGTCATATTCACGTTTGCTTCGGGTTTTTAGATGGCTTACTTCGGGTCAGAGGAGCATTCACTTTGGGTCTTTGAGAAACAAGCTACTTCGAGTCATCACAACACCTGCTTCGAGTCGCCAATAGGTTTGCTTCGGGTTAAGGAGATGATTGCTTCGGGTCAAAGCCATGAATCGATCAACAAACAATGTCTCCGCTAATCTCGTATCTATCATGTTCGTATCCATAACTAGCCTCACTTCGTATCCATCAGGCGCCAACTCTTTCGTATCGATCTTGTTCGAATCCATAAAATGCGCATGGCTTCGTATCGATCAGGTGAGCACTAGTTCATACCCATCAAATGTGCATTGCTTTGTATCCATAATGTAAGCACTTGGTCGTATCCATCAAGTGCATGCCGCTTCGTATCCATCACATGCACTTCAGTTCGTATCCATCGTATTTGCTTTATTTTGTATCCATCAACAAGTCACGTTTCGTATCGATCACACCAACTTAACTCGTATCGATCAGTTAACCTATCGATACGAGGCATACCATTAAAGAGAGCGATACAAAGAACGCATGCAGTGATCGATACAAAGCGCCTTCAAATCATTGATACGAATGAAGCCATACCTATGGAAATGAAGCAATGTATGTGTGAAGCGATACGAAGCAATATGTATGTAAAGCGATACGAAGCAATGTATACGTGAAGCGATACGAAGTACAGGAGTGATACGAATGAAAAGGCAATGAATGGATACGAACAGGGCGCATTCAAGTGAGAGACTCAGTCACTCGGCATAAAAAGTGGATTGATCCAAAAAGTTAGCGCCACGCCATCAGGCATCATGTGTCCAGAAGCGACGCGAACGGATCGATGCGAACGGATCGATGCGAACAGAAGCGATGCGAACTCAGCAGCCTTCAACAAATTCAAACTCACATCGATCATAACTCAAAATCTACAAGTCCAAATGCCACCAAATTTTCATAGGAGCTTGCGTGCAACCTCAGGAATGTTCATGGTCGATCTCAGCTCGATTGGGCAAGGTTTGGATCGATACGAATCTCATTCGTATCAATCATGGATCGAGTCGAAACGACCATGGATCGATCACGTGGGCCCACCCACGTGATGGAAGGAGTCTTCCGAAGTTTGAGACAAATATTTCCAGCCTACACCTATAAATAGCTGTCCAAGTGCTTCAGAAAAGGGATCTTTTTGGCTCTTCTACGCCGTTACTCTATTGAGCTCCATTGTTACTCAAATACTATCAATAGTACTCTTGTAAATCAGTAGAGAATCATCAATAAAACTGCAACTCTTCAAAGTGGTCGTAGGCTACAACGCCGAACCACTATAAATCTTGTCTTTCTACTGCTTTCCTTTTAATTTTTTGAGTGTTCTTCATATTTAATTCTATTACATACAATCAATCTGTGATCTATGACTATGATTTGGTGCTTTCATCTGCAATTGGGTGTTTGTGACCACTTTTGGCGCGAACAGTATGTCTCTACTATTTTCTTTTATCTAACTTATTTCTAGCACTGTATTCATGAAAATAACTGACATAAAATTATAGATGACTCAGATTATATTGTTTCCTACCTTGTTCAACCTAATATTCTCCATTGAATTTTACTCACTTAGTTCGTATTTAGGAAGAAATAAATGCATAAACTTTTGGAAACTTGGTGAAAGTGCCTAATGAAAATTATATATGTATGTGTGTTTGCTTGCACACACACAAATATATGTATATACATACATACATATGTGTGTGTGTGTTTGTGTGTGTATGTGTGTGCGCGCGCACCCGCTCGGGTTTTGGTTTATAATATAAGATGTGTGTGTGGGGGGATACCTTTGCTTGAATGTATTTATTCCACCATCGGGATCATAGAACAATATATTGAACTCAATTAGGATGATGTATCTAATGCTATCTTAGCATATTTTAGTTTAAATCAAACCAATTATCATTTAGCTCTATTGCAATGAACATGTAGAAAGCCTAAAGGAAAAAGAGGTGTTTAATGGGAATAACATGGATTATAAGAATGGAAAGAATTAACCTGAAAATAATGAACAAATCAGATGGAAAACAGTGTACAAAGCAATGGCTATTTGGCTAAAAGAAGAATTTACTGCAATAGAAAAATGGGTGATATACATACCTATTTATCTATCCTGAACCTAAAGAACATAATATCAAACTTGTACGGAATACGAGAATATGTAATGCGTTTGTGTATCTGATTATAATAAGCTAAAATGTTAAAAGTATCTGCTCTCCTAAATTATTTTATTATTTGTTTCCATTAATGTGGCTATGTTGTAGAATTTAAGAAATGATTACTTCAATTAACTTAGATTGATGTTTTTTGATTATTTGGATCTCATGACGTTAATTTTAGAATACTTTTAAGTATTTTGTTTTAAAGTTCGAAGAAAATTTATCAAACTTAGCCCAGTTTGATTACTTACAATAATATGGTAGTATGTAGTTAGTTAAACATCTCACGTTAGAAATAACAAACATTCAGTTTTGACAATAATTTGACGCTACTGTTTAGTTGCTTTTCTCATATAGAAATGAAGCAAAATATAAAAAAGGATTCCTTACATAGAATTAACGCTAACCAAAGAGATGGGATAGAAATATTGAATCAATGCAAGTACTATGAGAAGTAAGAGATCTTTTTTGATTTGTGGATTTTGAATCTAGTTGTTAAATGCATTGAAAATATACTATGTTTGTAACATGCTTGAAAAGCTGCTTAACTTATGGAATTGCTCTTTTTGGTTATAATGAAAATACATTTCATGTGTTTGTAATGTGCTAAATTAGTGGATTAGATTAAGTAATTTTTTGTTGTTTTGAAAGCTTATATGATTCATTTAAAACAATTGTGACAATGATGTACCATATTATATCACTGCAACATTTGACTTATTTTGAAAAAAATACTTAAATAATTAATCCTATGCCCGACTAATATATTGATTTGAATAAATTGTAGCCATTTGATTTGCTGAATAAAGCAGACTTTATTATAAACAAAAACATACCCCTTCTAATATTGACTACCTCCATGTTTGCAAACCTTCATGTTGGAAGCTATGTTTATAAAATCCAATCTTGATACTCTTTTAATTTCAAAAATCTTTATATTTCCCCTTATTTGCATTAGTAATCATCTTGGTAATTGTTTCCTTGGTATCACTTAGTGGGTTAGTGTAGAAACTCAAGTTCCAGAATACTGATAATATTTTTGTAAGAGATTAATATTATGCCATTAAAGAGCAAGATGACATTCTAGCATTAAATGAATTACTATTTTTATTGATAACATCACTACCAAGGTATTATAAGAAGTATATCATTAGTTCTAGTAAATCAAGTTGAAAAATAATGTGTGTTAAGTATGATCATATATATATATATATATATATATATCCCTAATCCTCGAAAGTGTAAACTGAATTAGTGAAAACTAAGATTTGAAATTACAGGAAATTATTGTCAAGGACAAAATTTCTTAGCGTTTTAGCCTCAAGGACAGACCTTCAGTATTTTAGCCTGAAGGACAAATTTCTTTAGGTATCAGTTTTTAGTTATCGGTAGTAGTTTTTAGGTATCAGTTTTTAGTTAGGTAGCAGTTTTGGAAGAATGTTTGTCCTTATGAATAATTTTGAAAGAATGTTTGTCCTTATGAATAATTTTAGAAGAATGTTTGTCCTTGTGGTTAAAATATTGAGGTCGAGTCCTTGAGACTAAAAATATACAAATTTTTGTCCTTTAAATTAATTCCCCCAAAAAATTATCATGTTAGGACAATTAGTTTAATAGAAAAATATTATAAGGTGAGTTAGTAGTACAGATAACCCTTTATACAATAATTATTAATACTTTCTACATTTGATTGATAATATCTAGAATAGTAGATACAAATTATAAAGGATAGAGTATTAAGAGATGGTAGAAAAGTTTTTCCCACCAGAAATATAACATTATACGATTGCAAAATAACATGAATACAAATAAAACTAAGTACACAAGAGATAATTTAAAAAATCTATATTTGGAAGGAGCTCATCAATAATTTTTGCAGCCATATCCATAGGATATGCCAAATTCTTAAATCATCTAAAAACAAAAGACGTTGTTTATTAGATGTTACTATATTAGAATAATCAAAATCATGCACACTTATGCATGAAAATTAATGTGTTAAAAGTTAATATATAAAATATTATTTTACATGTTTATATATGAGTTAGTTTGTTTACTTCGAAAAAATGAATTAGCTTGATAAATACACATACGTAAATATTAATGTATTGATAACTCCAATTATCTCAGTATGATATACTTAGAAATTTAATAATGTAGTAGATCAGGATCCATATGACTATGATGAAAGATATAAATAAATTAACATTCATCGCACGATTACAAGTTCCTCGCAACACTACCATAAACCTATCAAATAGAGTTTTACATGAAGTAAAGATTGTCCTATATCTACGAACGTCAAAGTGTATTGTAATATATATTTGTTTGAAGTATGTAAATCTGGTAAACCATGAGTATAAAATGGTTGTTGGAGTATAATGGAACTACAATGTGTATAAACCGCTTATCTTTCCATAAACCAAATATTTACCTTTGATGATTTTACACAATCAATTGAATTTCTCTACTAAAATCCAAGGTTGGACATTGATGCAGTGATTTTGGTGCTTTGACTCCTGTTGTACAAAATATTACATATAAACTTGAATATATTTTCACAAATCTGTACATATAAAATCATCTAACAAAACTTTAATGATGATGTTATATAGAAAATGCAAAAGGTACATGTTTAGATTATGTTGAGATAAAGAACAACTTCCATTGTTTCTAAAACCATCACAGTTTCCTATGCATTTTGTTAGGTTGCAAATTCTATAAATATACCATGAACTTTCAAAAGATGAAAATAATTCAGATTTCAAACACGGTACCAAGAAAAGATAATGAAACGTACTAATCCTTTTATTCACTAAGGATGGAGAATTAGTTATATTGAACGATAACTTTTTAGGACTATTTTCGTTTGACCAGACATTTTGTACCATAAATACTATTCTATATTAATAGATCCACAAATTGTCTAACCTAAACTAAAAAGTGCAAAAATATCAATAGATTGCACTCCAATATCGATTTATTTTACTCTACTCCTAAAATAAAAAACATATTATATCTAATAAATATTGCACCATGTTTCATTCGGTGAAATTTAACTTGATTTATTTACTTGCAATATCCCAGGGACTACCGTATCAAATTTGTTGAAGACTAAAAGACCTACATAACTTGTAGCTATGAACTATGAAGTTTTTAACAAAATGTTGGTGATATAAAACATGTAACTTCATTTAGTACTCCATTATAAGGTACCATAGAGTAATTGACATTATGCTTGAAAGTTTGTATGCTCTGATACCAAATGAAAGTGTGTACGCTTGTGCACACTAATTACGGATCGTGTAATATGGACTAATATATGCGGAATGTTATTTACAATTGCTATATAAGTAAATATTCAATAAACTAACTATATAGCAATTCACAGATATAGAATAGTAAATGCAGTAAACAGTAAAATCACACCAGGGATTTTTATACTGGTTCGGACCTCCCGTCCTACGTCCAGTCCCAGACTTCTATCTGGATTTCACTACCAACTACCTCGCTTCACCCGGAGGAACAGGTTTATAACACCCGAACAGCCGAACGGGATTTCGTGCCTCTTACAACACCGAGGACTTCAACAAAAATAAATACAATTGTCGTTGACAACTTGTGCTTCTTAACAACACTGATTTGTCACTTGTAGTACACCCTTCCTATAATCTTATCCTCAAAATATGTGAATGATGTTTGTGAAGATTGAAGGAAGTATATTACTTTTTGAATCAAAAGATATGAAATGATTTCAATGATTCAATAAGCAATTGAAATGTTTTAGAGCTCAAGACAGAGATCAATAGAATAGAGATTAGAATAATAGAATTGGTTATCTGGAATAATGATTTCATGATGTTTATATAAGAAATAAACAGTTGTAACCCTTTGTGAAAAGGTACAAACAAAGGTCATGATCATTGGTGAAGAGAAAGAGAAGCAACCGTTGAAGAAAAGGAAGTGTCTGTACGAAAGGTTGCTTTCTGTTTGAAAACGGTCGACAGGTCAAAATGGACCAGTAGACAGGAATTTGAATATATATACGTTATGTACACTTGTGCACGTTATCTGTGCATTCTGGGCAGAAACGGTCGACCGCCTTGTTTTAAACCGGTCGACCGGTTTAGCCCAGACAGCACAGTTAATGTGCACTCATACATATATACATTTATATTCAAAGATTGAAGGTATGAGATTATTTGAGGATAGATTTTAACATAAATAACACTACTAACATACCAAATAATCAACCTCTAATGTATGGAGCTCTTTGTGTCTCTTTAAAACAATGAATAACTTCTTTTTGTCGATCACGGCTTATCCCTTTGTCAGAAATCAAAACTCTATAAAAATCTTGACTCAACATTCTCCCCCTTTTTGATTGATGACAACATATATCTGAAACTCTGAATCTCCCCCTGAATATGTGATCTCCCCCTGAGATTTTGTCTGTATTCTTTATATAAATATATATATTCCTGCAGATAATTGTTAGCACTTTCTCCCCCTTTGTCATCGACAAAAAGGAGTAATAGATAATGGAATAATATAGGAATGTATCAACCAGAATATCCACTTTCCTCTTTTCTTAAGTGGTACCTGCAAAAAATATAATTAAGACCATGGTACCCACTTTTTATAGGGTCCTAAGAGTTAGATCTTAGGAATCCAAACCCATACGGGTCCGGTATCCCCTTTATATACATAATTAGAATTATAATGCACAGTATTCATGAAATTCTGAATATATTTATTCCTAATCAAATTGTTATTTGTTTTAGGAACCCATATTTTGATAGTCTTGACATTTTTCTTCTGAAATTTCACAACTGGTTTTGGTTTGGAATATAATAAACTAAGATTTTTCTTAGCTTCAGTCTTTTGTATTTTCCTCTTCCTTTCATTACCAAGATGTTTCTTGGTTTCTTGTTTCCTATATCCCAAACCTTGTTTATTTGAAACAGATTGTGAACTTTCAATGATTTTTGTCAAATTTTCTCGACCTTTGTTAAAGTTAGAAACATTTTGAGTTATGTCATCTAACTTAGTTTGTAAGCTCGCCTTTTCTAGGTCCAGATTTTTGACTTTTGCCTTAAGCTCATGATTTTCAATAGTGAGAGCATCATTTTTCTCTTTTTGAGTTTCAACTTCTTGACTCAAAAGAGATAATTGA
Organism: Allium fistulosum; assembly: GCA_030737815.1. Classification (NCBI taxonomy): domain Eukaryota; kingdom Viridiplantae; phylum Streptophyta; class Magnoliopsida; order Asparagales; family Amaryllidaceae; genus Allium; species Allium fistulosum. The sequence continues at coordinate 877,093,629 of CM060906.1, forward strand.
GAGTCAACATTAGATGATGATTCTTGAAGTTTTTCAAGTTCTTCTTCTAATATTTTCTTCTCGTCTTTTAACATATCTCGTTCAAACTCTGCTCTACTCAAATCTGCTTTGGCTACTTTTAATTGACGTTTTATGTCTTTATATTTGACTATCAATTCAGAATTTATATCAAGTAATTCATCAAATGTAGGAATTTGTACCTTATCTTCTGTTGTCATAAAACAAACATTAGCTTGTTCATTCTCCTGATCACTTTCACTTTCAGAAGAGGATGAGTCTGAATCATCCCATGTTACTGAGAAGGCTCGTTTCTTTGACTTGTCCTTCTTATGTTTGAATTTATCATTTTCTGACTTCTTCTTTTGTTCTGGACAATCCTTCTGCATGTGCCCCTTTTTGTGACAGTTGAAACATTCTATAGTTGATGAAGATGGTTTGTTTGATCCAGATTTCCTTTTGTTGTAACGACTGGCTTTTCGATATTTTAGGAATTTTTTGAATCCTTTTGCAATGAATGTCAAATCTTCATCTTCAGAATCTGATTCATTTTCATCTTTCTCAACATGAAATGCTACATTTTTCTTTTCTTCTTTCTGTTCTTTTCTAGCCTGCAAATTTGCTTCATAGGACATTAAATTTCCTATCAATTCATCTGGCTTCATGATGGAAAGGTCATTAGCTTCTTCAATTGCTAATACTTTTCCTTCCCATTCACTAGTCAGAGAATGTAGGACTGTTGAAACAACATCAAAATCTGAATATTTTTGCCCTAATCCGATAAGTGCATGATGAATAGTTTGAAACCTTGAATACATATCATTGATTGTCTCATTTGGTTTCATTTTGAAATTTTGAAACTGACTCTTCAGCATGGCTATTTTGGCTTGTTTAACCTTGTTAGTACCTTCATGAGTGGTTTTCAGCGTTTGCCAAATTTGATATGCAGTAGTGCAGATACTAACACGGTTATATTCATTTTGGTCTAATGCACAAAACAACATATTTATTGCCTTTGCATTTACGGCTGCTGCCGTTTTCTCAGCCGTTGTCCATTCTGAATATTCAGTTGTTGGATTTACTATTTCTTTTTGAGTAGCATTCCAAGCATCATAGCTATTTGATTGCATGAAAAATGACATACGTGTAGCCCAATAGCTATAGTTGAGACCATTAAAGAATGGAGGTCTTTGTGTTGATTGACCTTCCGTGTAAGTGCTAGAGCTAGTGCTTGCGTTATTTGCCATATTACAAGAATATATCAAATAACGGTGTTACGGTTATATGATAACCTTGCTCTGATACCAAATGAAAGTTTGTATGCTCTGATACCAAATGAAAGTGTGTACGCTTGTGCACACTAATTACGGATCGTGTAATATGGACTAATATATGCGGAATGTTATTTACAATTGCTATATAAGTAAATATTCAATAAACTAACTATATAGCAATTCACAGATATAGAATAGTAAATGCAGTAAACAGTAAAATCACACCAGGGATTTTTATACTGGTTCGGACCTCCCGTCCTACGTCCAGTCCCAGACTTCTATCTGGATTTCACTACCAACTACCTCGCTTCACCCGGAGGAACAGGTTTATAACACCCGAACAGCCGAACGGGATTTCGTGCCTCTTACAACACCGAGGACTTCAACAAAAATAAATACAATTGTCGTTGACAACTTGTGCTTCTTAACAACACTGATTTGTCACTTGTAGTACACCCTTCCTATAATCTTATCCTCAAAATATGTGAATGATGTTTGTGAAGATTGAAGGAAGTATATTACTTTTTGAATCAAAAGATATGAAATGATTTCAATGATTCAATAAGCAATTGAAATGTTTTAGAGCTCAAGACAGAGATCAATAGAATAGAGATTAGAATAATAGAATTGGTTATCTGGAATAATGATTTCATGATGTTTATATAAGAAATAAACAGTTGTAACCCTTTGTGAAAAGGTACAAACAAAGGTCATGATCATTGGTGAAGAGAAAGAGAAGCAACCGTTGAAGAAAAGGAAGTGTCTGTACGAAAGGTTGCTTTCTGTTTGAAAACGGTCGACAGGTCAAAATGGACCAGTAGACAGGAATTTGAATATATATACGTTATGTACACTTGTGCACGTTATCTGTGCATTCTGGGCAGAAACGGTCGACCGCCTTGTTTTAAACCGGTCGACCGGTTTAGCCCAGACAGCACAGTTAATGTGCACTCATACATATATACATTTATATTCAAAGATTGAAGGTATGAGATTATTTGAGGATAGATTTTAACATAAATAACACTACTAACATACCAAATAATCAACCTCTAATGTATGGAGCTCTTTGTGTCTCTTTAAAACAATGAATAACTTCTTTTTGTCGATCACGGCTTATCCCTTTGTCAGAAATCAAAACTCTATAAAAATCTTGACTCAACAATGCTTAAATGCATCATAAGTAACATATTGTAGTATAATATAATTATATGTATTATTAGATACCTTCATTATGTTTAGGTCCCTCCAAGGTTCTTTGCTGGATATGATGAAATCGCCTTCATTTTGGAAATTGCACAAGACTCCAAAATAACCAGTCTGATGAAATTTTTTACACCTTGTACTAGGAAAATAAACAAATCAATTTTCCATTTTTCCTTTGGAATTCACGACCCATTAAAAATGGACAAATCTATCCTTGATTTTGTACAAAATTTGTAACAAAATCATGTTAACAATGAGATTTGAAAATGACAACCTAAGAATAATAATTTTTGGACTAGCAGACTGCACAATGGAATTCGTTCATTAATGAAACTAGTGAAATTTAGCTCACGTTGAAGAAATCTAATCTACTACGACACTCCATCAACAGTTAAATCTAGTATAATAGAACAAATAACTCATATAACATTATTTACTATTAAAACCACAAGTTGAAGTAGTTTATCCCATTTGCATTATTAAGTTATAACAAAGGAATATTTCAGTGAATAAATAGGTTATAATACAAATGGAAACTAATCGAAAATGCCTGATTCAAATATGTAATTGAAGAAGACAATAAATACATTCAACTAATAGTAAATAAGAAGTAATATATCAAAATCTTAAATGGCACAAAAAGGTAGACAATGGTAATATTTTTTTAGCTGAATGGGAATAGATCAGATTAACAATCCAAGGCTATTTCATTCATTTCAAGATGCAAACTAATTCCAAAAGCTTAAAACATCAAAATGAACAGCATATTATGTGTTTATATGCAGAAAATGAACAGCAGGAGATTGCTATTTAGCGGTTGGGATGTGGAAGATCGAAGGAGCTCCTACGGTAGTAGTAGCTATCAATTGATGCGTGGAACTAATTTGAAGCTGAAAAGTACAATTAATCGGCGACTATTAAATTAGGAAGATTGCAACTACTACCTTCATAGACGCAATTGAATTTAGGGTTAGAGAAAGAAAAGACCGAGATGGAGAAAACGTGCAATGTTGAGGTATCGAGAATGTTGGATAAAAGAAGATAAGTGGCACTGGAGCTTCAGCGAAGTTTAAAGTGAAGATGAGAGCTTGTAATTTAGGGTTTAGGAAGTGAAGGGTGAAAAGAGGGATTCGTGGCAGGATAGGAATATGAGCGATGGAGAGTAAATATTGGACCGCCAAATTTTTATCTTGATTAATAATAGCATGAATGGGAGTTATATTTTAGTCTAAATGACTATCAAATATCTAACAATAACAAATCATGTTTCAATGCTATTATCACTTGCCATTAATAGACCATTTTCTTGTAGTGTACTTTGCCATTACATCCAAATAGACAGATGCAAACTACACAGCAGAAATAGATAAAGCTCCAAATAGCTAGATTGCCTCCTACACGTCTCGAAAATCTTATTCATCTAACTGGAACCTAAAATCCCTTACTCCTGACCTACTCAAATGAGTACCCGAGAGTTTAAGGGGAAAACAAAAACTTCAGGTCGGACAGCAATCTTGTGTGAATAATAACCTACCATCTCAGACCAAATATATATCTAGTGAGACCACGTCGCTGAGTGGAACGAGTTTTCCCCTCACCAATATCTTAACCAAATCTAATTAACCTTATACTATGCTCCTGCAACCACAATTTTTAGAACGAAGAAAGCATTTATGGTTATACAACATATACTTGATTACCCATCCCAATTTATTAGATTGCCCATCTTAATTCCAAATGGCTACCAGTCACAATTTAAACCAACTATTTGTCTTATTTTAATCTGACTACCTGTCTTATAATTATTTGGACTACCCATCACACGTTTAAATAGATTCATAGTTATGTGACCTATCCATCTCACATGCAATTATTACCTGGATTACCCATCCCTTACCATATTGACTACCCATCACATATGGTTCCATTATTTAAATTATGTGGGTTATCCATCACACATATTCCATTTAATTTATAATGATGTGGACTATCCATCACACATCTTGTAGTTTTCCCAAGATGACTATGAACCCTTTTTTAACCTAATAAATATATCCATCTCCAGAATGACGTGGACTATCCATCTCACATCCCATAGCTTTCCTAGGATGTCTATGAACCCATCATTTAACAATTTGATTCATGTTACCCACATGTTTAACCTATGTCTATTTGTATCTCCAATTAGGTTATCTTCCCTTAAAGATATAACATTTCAAAGTGACATACATTGGTATCCGCAAATGATCAATGTCAAACTCATTTAAGAAAATGCATTGGTATTCCCAATGATAAAGTCACATTTATAAAATATTTAGTTTGTTAAAACAAATCTACTTTGGTGTCTCTAACGATAGTGTCGACATCTACAATCAAAATAGCATTAGCATCCCAAATATTTAAAATCGAAGTCATAAAACAATAGGCTCGCCGCCCTTAATTTAGTTAATATATGTAAATGTCGATGTCCTAATAGAGTCAACAAGGAGGATTAAGGGTCTCCACCTTTAGTAAAATAACTCACGTGGTAATAAGATATTGTCGACCTCTATCCAAGGTAGAAGATCAAAAACTTAAAGTTCTTTAAGTATAAACTTATTATCGAAGATAGGGTTATCGACCCTCTTATGATATAGGTTATCCATATTTTTTTAAAGCCAAAACCTTAGAGTATTACAAAACAATTGGCTAACTGCCGAAAACATAGGGTCATCGACCCTCTCAAACATAAGTTACTTTGCCCCTTTTAAAACAACTTTAGTTTAAAAATGAGCCTCTTTGGCATTAAAAGGAAGAAGTACAACATCGATGCGATGCTGCATCGTTGTCGACCCTATTCAATATAAAACATTGGTATACATAAGATCACTGACAATGATGTGTTGCGGCATCAAGACCATCCACCTCATTAAACATCTTTTATACTTAACTTATGTTAACCGGGTTTTTAACCTAGCAGAATTCAAAAGGAGATAGAACATTCAGATTAAACCAGAACGACTCAAGACTTGATTGCAATACCTAAAAATACAAAGCAAAGGACCCTAAGAAGTTTGGACCATTATTATGCTAACATTTCGGATCAGTACGGATCCGATCCAATTGGATCGGTACCAATCCAAAATATTGCATTGCTGGATCTCTAATCCACTTATCTTACACTTCTATGTCTCCATTAAGCTTATCTACCAAGTTTGGTAACATTCCAAGCATATGATTTTAAGAAATAAAAACTTACCCAATTCAGATTACAGATCAGTCAAACCCACAAGAGAATCACCATCAAAGCAAATCAACATGCTATGAAATTGCATGGAAAGTATCACAACCAAAGAAGGAAGCCAAATAGATGAAAGCCGTACAAGAATTGCAAAACATTTTGGATCAGTACCGATCTGATCCAATTGGATCGGCACCGATCCGAAAAGTTAGCTCCAAACACCTCCAAATTTCTTGAGCTAGCTCTGCAAGATGGATACGGGCTTCTGGTGAAGTGGCTCTGACCCAAGTGCTCTCCAACTCCTATAAATATCATCCCATCTGCAATAGAAAGGGGATCTTCTTGACTGGCTGCTGCAACTCTGCCATTACGATTCTTCACTCTTCTCCCACACAATAGTCACAAAGGAGCAACTGAGATCCTTCGGTTGCCTCCAAGTACTTATGATTTAGATCTAACCAAGGTGATTCAGTCACATTGTAAACCAAATAAATCTTGTAACAGCAGTTAGCCAATAAAAGCTATGAGATGGACGTAGGCTTCATTAATAGCCGAACCAGTATAAAAATCTCTTGTCTCTTTACAATTTCTGTGATTTACGAATGCTTTTTCTATTTTATTTGCCTTGATAAATAAGGCTGGTGCTTTCACACTAATACATGGTGTTGATCCATTTTTTGGGTTAACATTTTGGTGCTTTCACTAAGAGCTTAGTGAGTTAGGCATAGATCTAGTTTTCCTCCTTGGATCCTCCAGATCCAGAAACTAGATCCAGTAAATTAGCTCTAGGAAGTTCAAAGCTTACCGTTGAAGATCAATGGAAGGGAGAAAGAAAAATGCCTCTAAAAAATCCATAGGAGCTGTTATAGCTGGAGAAGAGAGCAATCCTCAGCAAATTGAAGTCAACAACGCCAATAATCTGCTAATTAGAGCAAACTCTTGAGCTAACACCGGAGATCGGGTGCCAATATCTTCCACTCAGGATGAAGTCGTCACTAAAGGCGAATGGAAGAAGATGGTTGATGAAATCAACCAAAAGATGGAGAACAGTCAAAAATCTCTTATGGAAAAATTAAATGCCCTCCTAACCTTGTAATCACTAGTTGCTCTAAGAACCATACTAGAGCCGCGGTTACCATGCAGTAGGAAAACTCTTCCATTTTTGGCCTAAACTAGAGAAACGGAAGGCAACAATAAAAAGTAGTGGGTGGAGCTACATGAATTTCTATAGAAGGAAACGTAAGCACTCCACCAACTGCAAAGCAACCTACTACAAACTTGAATCTAGTGACGAAAACCCTATGGGAAGATATAGAAGTGGATCTCTCCGACTCTGAAGATGGTGACCAACTCGACGATGACAAGTTGGAAGAAAATACTAATGCACTCAATACCGGTAGGAAGGTCCAAACTACCCCTACCCGACCAACCGCAAGCCAACGGAACTTCGAGGGAGTGGGTCTCCCGAAGACAGGAGAGCCTAGGCTTCAGCCCACTTACCAAGATCGTTTGCAAAATCAAACACTTGGCATAGTCACTGACAGTCATCCCACAAACTACCGAACATCAAAGCCATATATCACTGATATGATGAAGCGCATGATGGACAAAAGTAAGGATAGGAGAGATGATGAATTAGGATCCGCTCTAAGCCGAACTCCCATCACCGATGACATTTTGAATGAATGGTACCCTGAAAATTTTACTATGCCGACATTCTATCTTACGATAGAACTAAAGATCCGAAACCTCACTTGTACAAGTATATTTGGTACATGGATGGAGCGAATGCTTCAAAATGCTGTTCGATGTAGATGTTTTCCAATCTTCCTAGAGGGAATTGCTTCTATGTGGTTCACCAGGCTCCTGCCAAAATTCCTCTCCACTTTCAATGAATTAGCAACAAAATTCCTTGATTAGTTTAGGCTTCACATGGCACAAACAAAAGATGTGATGTACTTATCTGGCTTATTCCAGGGACGAAATGAATCTTTGAAATCCTTCATGAGTCAGTTCAACACCGCGGTGACTGAAGTAAGTAACCCAAACGAAGATATGGTCTTCATGGCCCTGGTCCGCGCTATCCATCCAGACACTGAGTTTAGAAAATGGATCAAAATGAAACAACCTACCACTAAGAAGGACTTTAACCGAAAGGAAAGCTAGTACTTTAGATTGGAAGATGCAGAGGAGCTAGAAGGATAACTTACTAACCTACAACCAACCAACACTATCCAAAATGACATGGTAGGTAACTAAGACGCAAACAAATCCGAAACCACGGCAGAAATGTAGGGAAGGATGGGAATCAGAAAAGGAAGATCTAGAATTCCAACAAGCGAAATAGAGGTATCTAGCGACTTAAAGGCTTGAGGCCCGAAGACTACACCCCACTCAATGATGCTCCAAAAAACATCTACCTTACGACAAAGGACGGAGGAGTACAAGAAGCCACCTTAAAAGGAAGCAACCGAAAAACAAAAGCGTTTTGAAAAGTACTGCCGCTTACATGAAACACATGGTCGCAACATGAATGGACCCTAGAAAGAAGAGTTCAGGGGAGGATCGGACAGCACCGGCCAAATTAACGGTGTATGTCCCAGTCGATATGGATGACCCAACTCGGGTCCTGAAAATTAGGTCACGTCTTGGAAACAAGATGCGCGACCAACTAATCAAATTTCTTTATGCCAACTTGGACGTATTCGCTTGGATGCATTCTGATATGTGTAGGGTGTCGCCAAAGATTGCATGTTATGCACTTAATATCGATTCTAAGTTTACACCAGTGAAGCAGCAGAGGCACTGCCTAGGACCAGAATGGTTCAAAGCACTAAGAGAATAAGTGGATAGGTTGATGACGAATGGCTTTATCCACGATGCAACCTATCCCAAATGGGTATTCAACCCGATCTTGATCAAGAAATCCACTGGGAAATGGCGAACTTCTATCGACTACTCAGACCTAAGAAAAGCCTGCCCAAAGGACAACTTTACATTGCGTAGAATCGACCAACTTATGGATAGAATAGCTGGACATGAATTGCTCTCATTCATGGAGGCCTACTTGGGATACAACCTGAGCGTGATGCAAGAACCTGACTAGGAAAACACAACTTCATCACAGATCTGGGATTATACTGCTATAAAGTGATGCCATTCGGCCTAAAGAATGCTAGGGCAACTTACCAGCGATTGGTGAACGCCATATTCAAACATCAAATCGGGAAGAATATGGAAATCTATGTAGATAATATGCTAGTTAAATCATACATAGCCCCAAATCACTTGGACAAACTCGATGAAATGTTCGAGATACTCCGTAAGTATAGAATGAAACTCAATCCACTTAAATGTCACTTCGAGGTAGCCTTTGGAAAATTCCTAGGATTCATTGTAAGTGCTAGAGGCTTTGAAGCTAATCCCAAATAAATTACCACCTTACAGGAAGTTGAGGCCCCAAGGAATGAGATACAGTTACAAAGCTTGAATGGAAAATTTGCACTAAGCTGGTTCACCTCAAAAGCAACCAAAAAATGTATACCATTCTCTGACGCACTAAAGAAGGGAAAGAATAAATTCAAATGGAATCAGGCTTGCCAGACTACCTTCAAAGAACTGCTGCGATATATGGAGACTCCGCCAATCCTATCTGAGCCGGTAGACGTAGAAGACTTGTATATCTACTTAGAAGTCTTGCCCTATGCATTATGGGCAGCACTTGTACGAGAAGAAGCTAGAGTCCAGCGACCCATATATTACATCAGTAAATGGTTCACTGGAGCTGAGAAGAACTATCTGAAGTTGGAAAATCTAGCATATTTCCTCTTGATCACATCCAGAAAGTTATGACCGTACTTCCAGGCACACCCGATCAAAGTACTAACAGATCAACCCCTAAAACAGGTGTTGTACCACCATGAGACCTCTGGACGGCTTATCAAATGGAACATTGAATTGAGTCAATATGAAATCACTTACCATCCTTGATGGTCGATCAACGGGCAGGCGCTGGCGGACTTCATGCCAAGTTTACGATAAGAAATCACGAAGAAGAAATTACTCCGAAAGTGGAGACACACTGGAAGTTGTTCATCGATTGTGCATCTAACAACTTTTGCTCGGGGGCTGGAGTCATGCTCGAAACTCCCGAAGGACAATCCATTTGCTATGCCTTATGCTTGGAATTCCCTGCAACAAAAAATGAAGCAGAATATAAAGCATTGATAACATGGCTAAAAGTGTGAAGGAACTTGGTATAAATTCCATACATATCTATAGCGACTCTCAGCTAGTCATCGATCAGGTGAGAGGCGAATATCAAGCCTGGGGAGAGAATCTTGCCCCGTGTCTATCTAAAATGCAAGAATTGCCAAACGACATCGATCATTACACCATAACTCACATCCTGAGGGAACAAAACACGAAAGCGGACTATCTAGCTAAACTGTCCAGTTCCGGGGAAGCTCAGTCAATAGGACTAGTCCTAGTTGAAACTCTGACTGCTCCAAGCATAGGCAAGATGGATATCGACTGGATTTTCAAAATGACCGAAGAACCAGAACCATGTATGACACCAATCAAAAGTTATCTGCTCAGAGGAACACTCCCCGCATATAAGAATCGATGGAAAAAGCTCCTTCGAAAGGCACAACGGTTCGTAATACAGGACAGAATACTCTACCGAAGGGGATTCTTTACCCCCTTACTTAGGTATATGACCAACAGCGAAGCTTGAAGAATCCTCAGGGAAGTTCATGAAGGTGACTATAGGGAACACACTGGGGGAGGGTGGGGGAGGGGGCAAACCCTTGTATAGAAAGTTCTTTAATATGGGTATTTTCAGCCAACAGTAAACCGTGATGCGGTAGATTATGCCAAACGGTGCGACCAATGCCAAAGATTCAGCAAGATGAAAAGAACTCCTTCAACAGAGCTAGCACAGATGGCCAGCCCATGGCCATTCGTAATATGGGGAATCAATTTGATTGGTGTATTGCCAATAGCCAAAGGAGGAGCCAAATACGCTATCGTTGTTGTTGACTACTTCACTAAATGGGAAGAAACGGAACCGCTAGCCACTATTACCATAAAGAAAGTTATTAACTTTGTCACTAAAAACATTATTTGTAGGTTTGGAGTGCCATAAAGAATCATCACAGATAATGAGACTCAATTTGAAAGTGTTGAATTCAAAGACTTTTGCAAATGCTTCCAAATCGAGAAAAGCTTTTCCGTTGTTGCACATCCGTAGGCAAACATGCAAGTGGAGGAAGTAAACAAGATCATCAATTCCACCATCAAAAAGTGGCTAACTAAAGCAACTAGACAATTCCACTTGCATTATAGGCTTACAGAACAACGCACAATTCTACAACCAGACACTCTCCTTTCGCCATGGCATATGGTTTAGAAGCAATGATCCTAATTGAATTGGAAGCCCATCTCATTGAAGGATAAACTTCAATCAAAGGCAAAACCAATAGCCTCTGCTCGAGTTGCTCGATTTAGTTGATGAGAAGCGGGAAGAAGTCGAGCTAAGGACTTCCATCCATGAGAAAAGGGAAGCAAATCGACTCAAACTGCTGATCGACGGAACTCGATCTCGGCCTTCTAAGAACTGGTGTTGCTCCGGCGAAACTAGGAAGGTCCGAATCAAAGCCGTGTATTTCATAAGCCGTGCATCGCCACTTGGATTATGGAATCATGTCCAAGAAAACACAATTACCTAAGCTGCACATCTTGTAAGCCGCGCATTGCTTCTTGGTTCACAAAACTGCGACCGAGCAAACCGCGATCCCACTATGCGCATTTCGTAAGCCACACATTACTACTTGAATCAGCAAAAATTACATCCAAAGACGAGGAACTCTCATATTAAAAAAAGCTGTGCACCGCCTTCAGAGCCAAGGAAATAACACTTCGAGGAGCGACACGTATGTGCAATAGCCTAAACATCAGCATTATGATGAAAGCACTTAACATAATTTCAAGTAATCGGCATTGCTCCGGCTTCACCGATCACTTAAGTGCGTAAATTACTCGCCATAATGCCACTAAAAAGCTTTATAAATATCTCAATTCAGAAATCAAAATGGGATATCTAAAATGAGGATAATAAAACCAGAAGTTCCTAAAAATAGGAGTTGTAGTATAAACCCGACTGGAGGCATTTGGAAGACAACCAGGGGCATTCAGTCTCGTATCATGTCATCGGAGTAAATAGTCCTATAAACTAGGGGCTACACACACCAACAATAAACCAAAATAGCAAATACTTCATAGTTCTGTAACTCTAAACAAATAATTTTGGCAGTAATTACTGGACTAAATAAAACAATGCTGAATAAAAATAGTGGTATAAAAAGGCAACAGTGCATGAAATGTAGATAAGTAGACAAGCGAAGTTACAATCAAAATTTCAATAGTTTTATTACTTATAATGTTTTCCATGTACAACAACAAATAGCGGGGGTTGTACCCGCACAAATAGCGGGGGTTGTACCCGCACAATATCGGCCAAGAATAGGAAAATACAAACACCATTGTCACAACAACAAGAAGAAATGCTAAGGGCAGACTCTGCACTTGTACAAAAAGCAACAAATAAAGCAAAAGCTCCGCTTCACGAGTACACAGACAGATCATGACTTCTTATCACTACTTCCCCTACCGCCTTTTCCGCCTCTGATCAGAAACTTCTTAAGCTTCTCCCCTCCCATGACGATCTCACTTTCTGAAACATTGCCACTAGTAGACCCTCCTTTGCCTTTGTGCTTGCGGAATTTGTAGAACTCTTTGATGGCCATTTTTGCTCTCCAACCTTCTCCTTTTTCACCGCTACCATCTGCTGCCCAGTCATCGGCTGCTCGGCCTCTACTTTGTCTAGTTGGCTAGATTGATCCTCTTGCCCCTGTGTTAGTAGCTTCCAAATCCTCCTCTTGAGATATAGAGGGGTTATCCCAACCATGCAGCGCTGCAATTTGCTCGGAGTGCGAACCGTGTTGCGAGCCAAATGCGGAGACGACGGTTGAGGTGGTTAGAATGGCAGTAGATCCGGCATCGTGAGGATGAGGTAACTCTACAAGAAGAGAGGGTTGATCTATAATATCAGAATTAAGGGCGGTTATCTCAGCAATTTCATCAGGCGTAAATTGAAAGTCTTCAAACATAAGAGAGATAAGAAAATTACCTACTGTTGGGGTATGTTCATGCACCACAACTTTGGAGCTCTCGCTGTTGCCTTCTTTTGATGGTTTCATAATCATGGGAGAAATAGAAACGATCCCCTCATCAGCACGAAGATGTGAAGATGTCTCACCAGAGCCTGAAGGAAAATGCTCGGTTGTAGCCTTAGCAGTGGTCACGGCATCAATAGCTTCACGTCCCCTCTCCTATATCAGGATTTCCTGGCCCTCCCTTAAAACTTGGCAGGGCTCTTTGTTCAGATATGCATGAACCAACTCCTCTTTGGTATAACTGCCACCCACGTCTTGAATTCGGGCCATAATCGTTTCCCAAACAATGGAAAGCGTACGAGGGAATGACGGATCCAAGTAACTAAGACTCCCCTAATGTAGCATTGAGTTGACATAGAAGCCCAAAATAGTAGCATCCAAGCCTTCCATCTTCTTTGTGAAGGTATCTTGAAGCTCTGAAAAGTTGGCACCCATGTTAGCCTTCTCTACCACCAGTTGTTTCTTCTTAGCATCCGAATTCAAAACTTGTTCACGAAGATAGGCAATTTCTTAAGCCTGCTCGGCGATGGTTTTCTTCTGCATCTCCACCATCGTCTCACTTATCCTCAAATTTTCTTTTAAAGCCGCCTCATCTGTATGGCATTTTTTATCTCATCTCTAAAGATGATTGCGGCTCGGTCAGTGGATTCTTTAAGCTCCTTAAGCAAAGAAGCACTTCTGCTCTCCCTCTTAGGGGCACCGTCTCTCACTTTCTTTAGCCTCTCAATCTTCGCATCCCGGTCTGCGAGCTGCTTCTCGTACTAATCCTTTTTGAACTCAAACTAGAGGATTTCCTGGTAATTGGTGCGATTAACAGTAGATAGCTACATGCATAATTTTTCCCACCCCTAAGCTTGCTCTAAACCGATCTGAATTGCTTTGAAATGGGGTGAATAAGATTCGGCATGAATAGACTTCTGATTGGGCTTATAAAAAACAATCCCCTTTAAGAACAAATTAGGTAATGTAGCTTGCAGATGCAAGGGACCAGCGTGAAGAATGTAAGGCGCACGCCTAGAAATCTGGGAGAGGTGGTCATGGCAATATGAGTGGAGGAGGTCACGACACCGGAAGCGGGGATATTTATCCCAGTGGAAGCAGGAGGCTGTGAAGTGGATTCTTGCTCTTGATCTCTTTTTAGCCTCTTTGACGGATCTCCCAGCTCAGTCGGGGTCTTCCTCTTCTCGTAGCCACTTCACCTATCACGACCTTGATTTTTCTCAGCATCGCGATGCTCTTCCGCATTCCTCTCCTTCCTCCTTTTCCTCTCCTCGTTAGTCTTCCAGGGATCACGGTACTTTGAGGAGTGTCTCTATGAAGGCTGAAACTCCAAAACTCAATCAAGATCGCTTAAAAACCATGAGACATGATTCCTGCAGCAAGCGATAAAATGGCTTTAGGAAAGAGGCGTTTGATGAAATAGAACATCTAAGTAATAATAGTAATCTAAAGTGTGTGACCCTAGTGAAATGTGTGTTGCAATTTAATGAACCCAGCGGAATACACAGACCAGATCGGTCAACAACTAATGTAAGGACATTGCTTCCTACAGGGATAATCTGAGTATACTGGGAAGGAAACCCTTTCAAAGTGAAGTCATCCATCAAGTCACCCATATTCACAAAAATGTCACTCGTATCTCCCAAATCAGTGTCAGCACCTTCCGGTAGTGAGTGGGATATAGGCTCAGTCTTGGGAGAAAATTCCTCAAAAGGCTCTTTCAAAGAAGGTAAGGGTGCATGATCAAGGCTTAATTCTGAAGCCTTGTCACCAAATTTGGCGTCACCCTCATCTGTGTCCCAATATGTTTCTTCCTTATTTAGAGGATGCTCCTCACTAATTCCTCATTCTTCCTTCTCTTTAATAAGAAGACCCTTGCCCTTCCATTGAATAAACTCTTCCTCTTTCTCTTATGGAATCGATGGCGTTTTGGGTGGACTATTTATCTCGACTTAAATTTGGATCTCCTTAGGAGTCTTCTCTGACTCATCAGATGGGCCACTTTCTTCATCATCTTCATCAAAGTCATAGGAAGAGGAAACAGAATGGGTTCGGGTTCTAGAGCAGAAAGGAGCGCTAACAAATCTAATGGACCTCCCAAGGTGTAAAAGCCCACATCGGCGAAGATTCTCATTTGTGATCAAGAATCTAATCATGCGCTCCTAAGCATTGACTGCTTGAAAGGTGCTAAGAACGATGCCGAGTGTCGGGTCCTTGTTAATCTTTGGAAGAACCGGAAGGAATATATGATTGTTCAGAGAACTTATAGCAATTAAAGGAAATTCTGAGCATGGTGAAGGAGACTTACCCCATGTAGTCCACAAACGGGTGAATCCTTCTGGATACTTAGCAAAAAAGAACCGATTCTTAAATAAAGGAACTTTGCTGGAAAGATCTAGTATGTTTCAGATATGTTGCGCTTCAATATAAAAAAGTGATGGATTAGCCTCTCTCTTCTTGAGCAATAAAAGAAACTGTAGCTCAGTGAAGCTCGGGGCACGATTAAGTATCCACATGAACTAAACATATAAGCACATCAGCATGGTGTATCCATTTGGAAGAATCTGTAATGGGGCCAACCCTATGTTCTGAAGTGTTATCATTAAGAAGTGATTGATCGGGGGCACTTCACCGTACATGGACATATATCAGTGGCAAGCCACATATCCAGAAAGGTGGCCTATAAGCAAATTCTCCTCTCGATGGCAAAAGCACATCATCCTCTGGGATACCATATTTGCGAGCAAATTCTTCGTAACATCCTATGTGTAAGAATTGTAGGAGCTTTCTCTGGAGGATCAAGCAAGGCTCTAAAATTAGGAGGAGTGCGATCGACGACGGGACCGATTGGAATCAGATGACTATATTAACCTGAAGTTATGGAAGCGGTGGATCTAGCTAGGATCGACGATGATTCCGCTTCAGAAAGAGGTGAGTTTCCCTCAATCGATTTGTGCCGAGAAGATTTGCTTGTCATTCTATATAAGAAAGCTTGTGTTCAAAATGGTCAAGTATGCCTAATCTCTAAGCTATAGACTCTTGTGTAGTTGATATTTGAAATCCAGGAGATAATTGATGTGTAATAACCACTGATCGAATTCCAAGTATTAACCATGAGTGTGTGTTATGTGTAATCTAAGTTAGAATGGGTTCGGTGTCCTTAACGCTGTGAACAAACCATTTCATGTAGATGGCTCATTCACACCAGAAAGAGCGATCCGTATCACCTGCTAAATTCATTTCTCCTATACTTACCCGTTATCGATTAACGATCGATAACGGGTAAGTTATCCAAAGCGACACTGAAAGCCCTTCCTATTCCAGGTACACTGACTATGCAATGGGAGGACTAATCCGAAGAGAGCAAATATAGATCAACGGGTCCGAATCAAGTAAAGAATTCTCAGCATAAGTCGATTTTAGTTCCCTAGAAGGTGATAACAGCATGAGCTGCACACAAGCCGCTACCCTAAGGTATTACCACCACCTAGAAAAACCAAAATCATTCCGCAAGACGCTATGCCGAGATCGACTGTTTAACTCGGCACAAGTCAATTCTGACTCTGTGGATGAAGATAGCAAAACATGTCAAGTATCGGCCAAAACCCTAGCTTCGTTCCATGAAAATTTCAAGACTCGATTTGCTATCTTTTTCCATAAAGTCACAACCAAATCAAATCTTCCACCGTATCTATCATCTATACAGCTTCATCACCAGTCGCTAGTGTAGTAATACACCAAGATCCATGCTACCAGCCTTCGAATTAGAGAAGATAAATCAATCTTTAGTTTAGGGAGACCCAAATCTAGAATTTCACTCAGATCGGATCAGCAATCTTCACAAAGTTAGGGGTTTTGGCAGCGTTTCCTTGCTCTAATCATCAGAAACGGCTTCAGAAGGCGGCGGCTTATGGCGTTGGTGATGGAAATCGACGGCGGTAGCACCTTGATGGACGGAATGCTTGGATCAGCTAGCTAGGGTTGGAGAGGTCGGATCGGCTGGAGAAGTGAGGGATCGGATCGAATGGAAATGAATCGAAGTGAGGGGTCGGCTCGTATATAAAAAAAAAGAGAAAGTTTGAAAAAAATTATCAAGTAAGATCAGTACCGATCCAAAATTACTCCTCCAAGCGGTCCTAAATTATCCTTATGCGACCTACTCGATGTTCATATACATTCCTGAAAAACTTAAGTCCCAATTACTAAGTAATCACGAGCAATGAAGATCCACATTGAAATCTGAATAGCTCACCGGCATATCAAAGATAGCTCCACACGATCACTGAAAATCCTTAAAACAGAAACCCAGAGATAGCCAATTCCAGAGCAAACCTTGTTTTCAACAAAAGCGTACTTTGGGGGGAAAATGTTAACCGGGTTTTTAACCTAGTAGAATTCAAATGGAGTTAAAACATTTAGATTAAGCCAGAACGACTCAAGGCTTGATCGGAAGGCCTACAAAAATAAGGCAAAGGACCCTAAGAAGTTTGGACCATTTTTATGCTAACATTTCAGAATGGTACGTATCCAATCCAATTGGATCGGTACCGATCCAAAATATTGCTTCATTTGATCTTCAACCACTTGTCTTACACTACAATGTCTCCATTGTGAGAAATGCGGATTACGGATCTTAAGGCTAGTATAAACAGTAGATGGGGGGTGAATCGTGATTTAAGGAATTACTAATTCTTTTCGAGTTTATATTAATTTGAACACAAATGTATACAATATTCAGACACATATATGATCACAAATTCAAACACAGATGCAAATATAAAGTAAAAGCAGTAAAGGAAAGAACACACCGGATTTTATACTGGTTCGGAGTTACCCTACATCCAGTCCCGCACACATACAGATTTCCTTTCAAAATCAATCTTTACAATTACAACCCTCGATTTCAAGGTCATGAGGTACACCACTCCAGATTCACAATCCTTTGGGTAGAGATACTTGATTTCCCGGGCAACAAGTTCACCCAATTGATTTCCTAGGCTACAATCACACCTTTTCTCACTTGATTGATTTCCAAGGCTACAATCACACCTTATCTCACTTGATTGATTACAAAGAAGCCTATAACTCTGAATAGCACTGGGATCTTGTTGAGATAGTGATAGAGAATCAAACCAGAAATGATCTAGTTAAATTCAATGGTGATTTCGGCAGAGTAATGGTAAGAATATATATAAAGAAATGTGGAAGAAGAAGAGGAGTGAAAACTAGAAAAAATATTGTTGAAAATTCGTTGAAAACATCCCCTATTTATAGAAGAACAACAGCCATGTCTATTCGTGAAAGGTTATGGCGAATAGACACTTCTTTTGAAATTCAAATTTTTGAAACCAACTACCACTATGTCGACATGGGTAGCTTGGGTATGTCGACATCCCAAAGGAAATTTTGGTGATTCGTTTTTCTTTGAAAATTACTTCTATCTTATATTAAAACTATTTTAAACTATATAAATATACTTAACTATAGTTAAAATACATAAGTAAATATATAGAATAATATATATAAAATTTTACTATAATTTTATATTTAAATCTAAGTATAAATATTAAATTTATTATTAAAGATAGTTTAAAACAAACGAAGTTTAAAACAAGATTTTATTTTAAAACAAAATAAAAGAATATTTTAAGGCTAAAACGTCTTTTTGAAAATCATTTGAAAAGATAATTTTTAAGGCTAAAACATTTTGAAAAGCAGTTTTGAAAATCATTTTGAAGTAGTTTTGCAAGCTTCTTCCTGCAGAATATCTCATCACATCAGGACTCAAGAACTTGTACAAAACCAGGATGTCCGTGGGTTTGTAAGCCACTTGTCCTAGGTTTGTAAGCTACTTGTTGTGGGTTTGTAAGCCACTAAAAAGGTAAAAATGGGTTCCATCCCAAATGAAATATGGAGTGAAGATTTCAGTGCTATTATGAAGTTTTAACATAATTCTAGACTCAATACTTATCTTGTGCTATTTGATAATCTTGCTATTCTTGATATTCTTGATACTCATGAGTCTTCAATCTTGATATCTTGAATCTCTATACTGTACAGTCTTCATTCTTGATACCTGCATGGTTAAATCCTGCATATACATATGTATCTAAACTATAATGTTAGTATTTATATTTTATAATCTTATTCTAAGGTTGTTGTCATCAAAACCATCATCTCAAGGACTAACAATCTCCCCCTTTTTGATGATGACAACCTTTGTTTATAAAATATTATTTCTATCCTATTGACTCCCCCTAAAACTAATAACTCCCCCTTAATCTATGCCTAACTATCCTATATTTTATACTTCTCCCACTTTGTCATCAACAAAAACTAACTACAAACTATATAACTCCCCCTTAGTCTAATAATATGTGATTATAATGATAGTGTTATCATAAATAATCAACACTTAATTATAAAACTAAATCTTTAGTCCTAAATTACAAACTCTCCTAACTAAGAATCTATATATGATAATATTTGTAATATAAGAACACAAATCATTTATATTGTTATATTTACATGAGCGTAGAGAACGTAACGTAAGTAAAAACATACAACAATAGGAAAGAGGAAAGAGAAACTAATGCGTGTCCTTAAAAATGGGAGATCTATGAACCGAACAATTTGGATAGTGGAAACAGAAATTTCCACGTTGTTCGACAAGGTTTCCATCTTTGTCAAAGCATACTTCGCCAACGCAAACGACTTTGTCGTTATCTTCAGCATGCTCTTCTTCCATGGGGGCTTCTTCTTCTTCTTCCTCGTTGTCCTCTTGCACTTGATCTCCTGAAGACTCTTCATCAATCAAGATCGGATTAGCATGATTGTCCATTAGAAAATTTTGCAAATTTCTAAGAATTTTTCCTTGCCGTTCTTGTTCTTTGGCCATTCTAAGTTGCACCTCTTGAATTTCAGTCATTAGTTGCAGTGCATCCTTTAGAGAATCCTCCATTTTCGTCACTTGTGCAAGCGTAGTTCGTTGAAATGGCCCAGAAGTAGGAAAAGGGAACGAAAAGATTGAATTTTTGTTTGATTTGGAAGAGGAGGCAATTGTTTAAATGTTTTCAGAAGATAGAACAGAGAAAGAATAGAAAGAATGGTCTAATTTTCGAAATAAGAAGAATAGATAACCACTTATTTGAATTTTGGTGGGAAAAATTCAAAAATAAAAAAATCGTTATATGTGGACATGGTTAGGAGGGGGATGTCAACATGGTGCTTGATATTTTTACTATTTGATTTATTTTTAATTATACTTTGTTATTTATATTTTATATTTCAATTATTGAACAAATACCTCATTCTCTTCTTAATTTAGTAAATATAGATTCATTTAAGGGTTTTGTTAATATATCAGCAATTTGATTCTCAGAATTGATATAATCGAGAGTAATTACTTCCTTACTTATATTATCTCTGAGAAAATGATGTCTGATATCAATATGTTTAGTTTGAGCACGATGAGTAGTATTTTTGGATAAATTTATTGCACTAGTATTATCACAATAAATTGGTGATCTTGAGATATTTAAACCAAAATCTTTTAAAGTTTGTTGCATATATATTACTTGAGAACAAGCTAAAGCAGCAGAAATATACTCTACTTCAGTTGTTGATAGAGAAACCGTGTTTTGCTTTTTACTAAACCAGGAAATGGGAGAATGCCCCAAAAAGTGACAAGTTCCACTTGTACTTTTTCGGTCTGACTTACAACCAACATAGTCAGCATCACAGTAAGATATTAATTCAAAAGAATCATTTTTAGGATAAAATAAGCCATAGTCAATGGTGTGTTTAATATATCTTATGATACGTTTTACAACTTTTAAGTGAGTCTCTTTAGGTTGGGATTGATATCTTGCACAGAGGCAAATGCTATGCATGATATCAGGTCTACTAGCAGTGATATAGAGTAGTGATCCAATCATTCCTCAATATAATTTTTGATCTACATCTTTCGAGAAATCTTCTTTACTTAGGTACTCATTGGTTGCCATGGGAGTGGGTTTTCCACTTGTAGTAGTCAAACCAAATTTACTAACTAGGTCTTTAGCATATTTTTCTTGACTAATAAAGATACCATTATCTAATTGTTTTATTTGTAATCCTAGAAAGAAGTTTAATTCACCTATATGACTCATCTCAAACTCTTTTGTAATTATTTCAAAAAATTCTTTATTCATTTCAAAATTAATTGATCTAAAAATGATATCATCTACGTAAACTTGTACTAGTTGAATATCTTTTTTATTTCTTTTAATAAAAAGAGTATTATCTACTTTACCAATTTCAAAGTTTGATTGAAGTAAGTAAGATCTTAGTCTATCATACCAGGCTCTAGGAGCTTGTTTTAGACCATATAGAGCTTTCTTAAGTTTGTAAACATGATTTGGAAAATTTTCATTTTCAAAAAGTGGTGGTTGTTCAACATATACTTCTTATTTTACAAATCCATTTAAAAAGGAACTTTTAACATCCATTTGAAATAATTATAATTTGCGAAAGCAAGTAGAATCCTAATGGCTTCTAATCTTGCTACGGGAGTAAAGGTTTCATCAAAATATATTCCTTCTTCTTGACAATAACCTTGAGCGACTAACCGGGCTTTATTTCTAATGACCTCACTTTGTTCATTCATTTTATTTTTATAAACCCATTTTGTTCCAATTATAGTTTTATTTTCAGGTCTAGGAACAAGTTCCCAAACATCATTTCTAGTGAATTGATTTAATTCTTCTTGCATAGCCAAAATCCATGAATCATCGGTTGATGCTTCTTTTGGATCTTTGGGTTCAGTAGTTGATATAAAAGCCACATTGCTCATTTTACTTAGTTGATTTCTAGTTGTAACAACAGATTGCATATCTCCTAGAATATTTTCAATGGAATGATCTTTTAAAAGTTTAATTCTTTTATTAGGATGATTAAATTCATTATTAGTTTCAGTTGACTCTTGATTTTGAGTAATTAAATCCTCTTCATCATTTGTCTCTACAAATTTTTTGGGATTTTCATCGAATGAAACGTGCATTGTTTCTTCAATGGTGTTAGTTCTTAAATTAAACACTCTGTATGCTTTGCTTCTATTAGAATATCCGATAAAGATACCTTTGTCGAATTTAGGATCAAATTTATCTAAGTTATCTTTTGTATTTAAAATAAAACATTTACTTCCAAAAATTCTAAAATAAGATACCGTATGTTTCTTTCCGTGAAGAAGTTCATAAGATGTCTTATCAGTTAAAGGTCTTATTAAGATTCTACTTAAAATATAACAGGCAGTAGCAACTGCTTCTGCCTAAAAATGTTTTGGTAAATTACTATCTGAATGCGTAGTTCTCGCACACTCTTGAATCGTCCTATTTTTACGTTCTACTACTCCGTTTTGTTGTGGAGTTCTTGGAAATGAAAAATTGTGAGTTATCCCCTTTTTATTGCAAAATTCCTCAAACTTTTCATTTTCAAATTCACCACCGTGATCACTATGGATGGTTATAATTTTTACAGAAAGTTGATTTTGAATCCTTTTTGTAAAGTTCTTAAAACATTCAAAAGTATCACTTTTATGTTTCAAAAATATTGTCCATGTAAATCTAGAATAATCATCTACAATTACAAAAACATATTTACTGTTATTTATTGACTGAACTTGAGATGGACCAAATAAATCAAGATGAAGTAATTCAAGAGGTTTTGAAGTTGAAATCATATCTTTTAATTTAAAGGAACTTTTTCTAAGTTATCCTAATTGACATGCGTCACATAAACTATCTACTTTAAAATTCATTTTAGGGAGACCTCTTACTAGATCATGTTTTGACAGTCTAGATAAGAGTTTGAAATTCAAATGCCCAAATCTCTTATGCCAAATCCAAGGGTCACTTGTATTTGCCAAAAGACACAAGTTATCATTTGAAACTTTCATACTAAGAATATAAATATTCTTTTTCCTAATTCCCTCAAATATTATGGTTGAATTATTATCTTCAATGTGACACTTATCTTTTTCAAATTTAATTTTATATCCTTTACCGCAAAGTTGACTAATACTTAGCAAATTATGTTTCAGATTCTTAACTAGCTAAACGTTAGTAATAATAAGAGTTTTAGAGTTACCGACATTGCCGATGCCAATCACATATCCTTTTGAGTTGTCTCTAAAGTTAACCAATCCTCCGTCTTTGTATATTATATCATTCAGCATATCCGGATTACCAGTCATGTGTCTAGAACATCCACTATCGAGTATCCATTTACTCTTTTTGATCTACACAATTTGTCCATTAGGGATTGATTCCTCAACACCCATAAAACATGTTTCCTGCACATCATAAAAACCTTGTGAACGATTTGACTTTGAATATAGATTATATGCAGACTTATGATACAATGATGATTTGCATTTTTTTAATAAAGTATTAACAAAATTTTCAAATATAGCCATTAAAAAATTTTCAAAATTCAGATTATGAAACTTTGAAAACCTTGCTCCGATACCAAATGTGAGAAATGCGGATTACGGATCTTAAGGCTAGTATAAACACTAGAGGGGGGTGAATAGTGTTTTAAGGGATTACTAATTCTTTTCGAGTTTATATTAATTTGAACACAAATGTATACAATATTCAGACACAGATATGATCACAGATTCAAACACAGATGCAAATATAAAGTAAAAGCAGTAAAGGAAAGAACACACCGAATTTTATACTGGTTCGGAGTTACCCTATATCCAGTCCCGCACAAAAGTACGGATTTCCTTTCAAAAGCAATCTTTACAATTACAACCCTCGATTTCAAGGCCACGAGGTACACCACTCCAGATTCACAATCCTCTGGGTAGAGATACTTGATTTCCCGGGCAACAAGTTCACCCAACTGATTTCCTAGGCTACAATCACACCTTTTCTCACTTGATTGATTTCCACGGCTACAATCACACCTTTTCTCGCTAGATTGATTACAAAGAAGCCTATAACTCTGAATAGCACTGGGATCTTGTTGAGATGGTGATAGAGAATCAAACCAGAAATGATCTAGTTAAATTCAATGGTGATTTCGGCAGAGTAATGGTAAGAATATATATAAAGAAATGTGGAAGAAGAAGAGGAGTGTAAACCAGAAAAAAATATTGTTGAAAATTCGTTGAAAACATCCCTTATTTATAGAAGAACAACAGCCATGTCTATTAAAAGGTTATGGCGAATAGACACTTCTTTTGAAATTCAAAATTTTGAAACCAACTGCCACTATGTCGACATGGGTAGCTTGGGTATGTCGACATCCCAAAGGAAATTTTGGTGATTTGTTTTTCTTTGAAAATTACTTCTATCTTATATTAAAACTATTTTAAACTTTATAAATATACTTAACTATAGTTAAAATACATAAGTAAATATAGAGAATAATATATATATAATTTTACTATAATTTTATATTTAAATCAAAGTATAAATATTAAATTTATTATTAAAGATAGTTTAAAACAAACGAAGTTTAAAACAAGAGTTTATTTTAAAACAAAATCAAAGAATATTGTAAGGCTAAAACATCTTTTTGAAAACCATTTGAAAAGATCATTTTTAAGGCTAAAACATTTTGAAAAGCAGTTTTGAAAATCATTTTGAAGTAGTTTTGCAAGCTTCTTCCTGCAGAATATCTCATCACATAAGGACTCGAGAACTTGTACAAAACTAGGATGTTCCTGGGTTTGTAAGCTACTTGTCGTAGGTTTGTAAGCTACTTGTCGTGGGCTTGTAAGCCACTAAAAAGGTAGAAATGGGTTCCATCCCAAATGAATATGGAGTGAAGATTTCAGTGCTATTATGAAGTTTTAACATAATTCTAGACTCAATACTTATCTTGTACTATTTGATAACCTTGCTATTCTTGATATTCTTGATACTCATGAGTCTCTAATCTTTATATCTTGAATCTCTATACTGTACAGTCTTCATTCTTGATACCTGCATGGTTAAATCTTGCATATACATATATATCTAAACTATAATGTTAGTATTTATATTTTATAATTTTATTCTAAGGTTGTTGTCATCAAAACCATCATCTCAAGGACTAACATCCATTAAGCTTATCTACAATTTAGCAAAATTCCAAGCATCTGAATTCAAGAAATAAAAATTACCTGATTCAGATTACAGATCAGTCAAACCCATTGGCGAATCACCATCAAAGCAAATCAACAAGCTATGAAATTTCATGGAGAGCATCAAAACTAAACAAGGAAGCCAACTAGATGAAAGTCGTACGAGAATTGCACAAATTTTTGGATCGATACCAATCCGATCCAATTGGATCGGTACCGATTCGAAAAGTTAGCTCCAAACACCTCCAAATTTTTGGAGCAGGCTTTGCAAGATGGATATGGGCTTCCGGTGAAGTGGTTCTAGCCCAAGTGCTCTCCAACCCCTATAAATACCATCCCTTCTGCTGTAGAAAGAGGAACTTCTGGATTGGCTGCTACAACTCTGTCATTACGATTCTTCACTCTTCTCCTCCCACACAACAGTCACAAAGGAGCAACTGAAATCCTTGGGTTACCTCCAAGTACTTATGATTTAGCTCTAACCTAGGTGATTCAATCGTATTGTAAAGCAAATCAATCTTGTAACAATAATCAACCAATAAAAGCTTTGAGGTGGACGAAGGCTTCATTAACAGCCGAACCACTATAAAAATTTCTTATCTCTTTACGTTTTCTGCGATATACGATTGCTTTTTCTCTTTTATTTACCTTGATAAACAGGGCTGGTGCTTTCACTCTCAATCTAGGATGTTGATCCATTTTTTGGGTTAACAACTTACTTCAGCTATTATGCCGCAAATATATAAGTGCGAAGTCAAGACATAGGAGAAGAGATGTGGCATCACCTATGAATGAATCACGAAGTGCCAATGCCATTGATACTAAGTTGTCAATGAGGTCGACTTCGTCCTACTTAGAAACATTCCATAACTGTCGAAGTAATTATCATATGCTTCTTTCACTTCGACGTCAACACTCACAGATGCGGCACTTCTATAGGCTCGGAGAGGATACATGCAGCATGACATTGTCATAATTATCAATAAACTGATTTTTTACTAACAAAAGTAATTGCTTTTCACCAAACCTTAATTTTTGTCCAAATTCTATTAGATGAAACAATCTCTTCAACAATGCTTTTCAGAAATCACTGCCGCATAAATCTTTCAAATTCCAAAACATATACCAAACTAATTAATTAATATCCTTAATTAACTGTCCTTTTAATTGCTTTGCTATAATGTAAAATTCACAATAATTCAAAATCTCTCAGGAAAAATCCCAAATAATTCATAGAAATTCCAAATACTATATTCTTCATCATATAAAAATTTGAGGACCAAAAAACAATATTTAATTATTTTTAATAATTAAAACCCAAAATTAACCTAATTTCCTCCTTAGAAATTTCATAAAATATTTAATATAAATTGGAAAATTATGAAATTAAAAACGAATCTCCAATTTAACGTTTCACATCACATATCCAAAAATCAAGTCGATTAGATATTTAAAAATATGGTTTTACCCTTAAAACCCAATCAATTAATTTCATAAAAATCCCATAATTTATTATTCTATCCAAGCAATAACCAATCAACTTAAACATGGTATAATTTATCACAAAAATTCGGTAATTACCCATAATCGAATTCGAAAGCAATTAAAAGAGATGGAACCTTATTATTCACCTTAAAATCAAATGTTGGAGTTGAGATTTGATGTTGTTTTAGTTTCTCCTAATCCCTTCTTTGATTTCCCTTTTCGATTTCGTGAGTTCTCCCTTAAGAATGGCATGCCTTTGCTTTCTTTTCTTTAGTTGTTTATGTTTTGTAAAAATGAGAATGATATGAGGGGGAGAGGGTTTAAGGAGTGAAAGATAGATCTATCTCTTTTACCCCTCTCATATATTCTCTTATATGGTAAGTTCTTAAAAAAATCTCTTTAATTAATTTATTAAGGAACGACCTTAAAATGTTCAAATCCCATTCTCTTTAATTATCAACATTATTCTATTTAATCTATCCAATTAAATATCCTGAATAATGTTAAACAAAAATCAGGGGTGTTAAAACCTTCCATTCCTGAAGTAGGTTTCTAAATCCCATGACCCAAATCCCATGTCATAAATGTCAAAAATGCGAGTGATCTTATCCAAGCCACTTAATACCTTTTATTGAAAATAGGAAGACTCTTATTTAAGACCTAAATTGAGGAAGACCTTATCATTTAACACAAATTCCCAAGGTAGACTCTTCATTGGTGACTATCTAGCTGACATCATATGGAATCTCTTGATCCACTTAATACTTCTTTATAGAAAGGCAGACCCTCAATCAACCACTTAATATCCTATCCCAAAGGGACCCCTATCGAGATACCATCTATCATGGCTAATAATTAACCCTTGACCATTTACTACTCCATTTGGAGAAAAGACGCGACCCTTGAAACAACCACTTAATACCTCAAGACCCCGTAGCAGGCTCTTCGTATTATGACCCGTACTCATAATGACATCTCATATTAGTTCGACTATTCATAGGAACTGGTAGCCAGATTAGCTGGATATGTTTACCCTACAGAATTTGGGACTAACCTCACGTCATCGAAAATACTTCTCATAGGTGATCTTTCACATTAGTCCTAAAGTCATACTGCTAGTAGCTAGATTAGTTGGACAGGCTTCCGTGTTCCTTTTGACCAACCTCGCATCCTTATGACTTAGCCATAATTTATAAACTCTCTTTATATATAATACCTATCTCGCCATTCCACAATTAAGGCCTTATAAGAAATTTTCCTTATTACGCCTTAAAATATTAATTACTTTCCTACGTTAGAATTTATGAGAATCTAATTATCTAATTAACCACGTAGTTATAAGTTATAATTAGATGTTTATTATGCTAATAGAAATAAATATATATCTAGGCCTAGTAAACTTCTAAACGTGTGGTTCATACGCCCTAAACTAGCATTAAATGTCAATACCTTTAACCATAATATTAATCCAAGTCTTTTCCTTCAAATTTCCAATATCCATAACAAGGAATTTTAGTATCTATAACAAGCCATATCAAAAACTACAATAAATAGACTTGTAAATGGAAATAGAAACTCAATTTATTACATCAAATCAATGGAATAACCTGAACAATAGGAATTGCAATTCTAACTTCATATTTTATTCAACTCCTCTTTTACAAAGAAATAAATGAAGGAATTTTATTTGATTTTTGTATGGAATAAGTGGTGTAAACTACAAATAGGATTTATGCTCTACACCATTATGTTATTATTGGAAACTCACAATTTGAATCGAAGAAGGAGGAGAAGTGGAATAGACTATGAAATTATCAATGATTGCAGAAACAATATAAATTCCATCAATTTAACATAAATAATTGAGAATCTCTATCTAGAATTGACATTTCGAAATATAAAGGAATTTTGGGGATTTTATCTTGTTTTGTTTTCGCAATCCCAAAATCCCTAAGGTATATTAAAATCCATTATATATTAATCAATTACTAAAATATAAATACTAAGGTTTCCACGCATAGATTATCCTTAGTTTTTATTTTATGGATTTGCAATGCCAAACAACTCTTTCCCAGATCTCCTTCTTTTGATATATATACACAACGAGGGATTGTTATATATATTTTGTTAGGTTCAGAGAGGTTAGAGGAGAAGAGAATAGATTAAAAGAATAATTTGAAAAGAGTTAGAATCCTTACTTGAATTCCTAATTGAATTTCCAAACCTAATCGAAGAGAGAAAATGGCAAAGGTTTGCGGAATTCCCTAAATACTTATGAATAAAAAGAGGAGAGGGTACGGTCCTGTTTATAGGAGTTGAAATGCACCGGAACCGTAGGTTGAAATTAGGTGAAAAATAGATAAATCTGGAGCATTTAACGTACTAGAAAACCATATCCACCACCGTTTATAGCGGTCGACCTCCCTCATAGACCGCTAGGGGTCGACTAGTTGGGTCGCACAGGTCGACCTTTCCACTATTTCGGGAGCGTTTTGTTTGTTTCCGTTGCTTGATTATTTTATTCCATAATTAACTTTTAATCGTTAACTGTTTAATTTAACGTTTACTTAACCTCCAAGTAATTCTACTATTAATTTTTGAAATTCAACCTTTGAATTTAGTTACTCATTTGAATTTTAATTTGAATTAATTAATTTAAATCGGAAAACTTCAAACCTTCATAGCTTCTTTGCTTGAGCTCTATTTTCAGCTTATTATATATGGAAACAAATCAGAATTTCATGGTCAAATTCCAACTTTTACACAATTTCAATTTTCAACCCTACCTTATTTAATTTAATTTAGTTAATTAATTTATTTAATTATGGTTGATTTTACAAGGTGTTACATTCTTCACCCTTAAAATGGATTTCATCCCAAAATCTTTGAAGGGGATTACAACGTAACGTGCAAAAATATCCATGTTATACAACCAATGTATCTACATAACCATCTAATCAATTAAATTGCAATATGATTATATATTGTAGACATACTATAAATGAGCTCAACCCTAGCATGAGTGTATGATCGTGCTATGCAAGCATGTATGCAAATACCCTAAACATGCAGTAAATTTCTACATAACTGTAAAGTGATTGTCAAAAAGTGTGGCAACCATCTCCTAACATCCAATCTAGCAACCATGATGCAACCAAAATCCTAATTTTTGGAGAGAAAAGTTTACCAGTGAAAAGCTCTGGATGAGAGATCTTCATCTTCTGTTCAGTTTCCCATGCGCTTTCCACCGAGTTATCTCCCAATTGACTTGGACTAACCTAATTCTTTTATTGCGGAGCCTACTAGTTCCGTGCTCCACAATTCATGTAGTGGCACAAGGCACTGTTAACTCCATCTCTAAGTCCTCCAATTGATCAGGCTCAACTACAATAGCAGTCATGAAGGCATTTCCGAAGGTGAGAAACGTGAAAAACATTGTAGACTCCCGCCAATCTGTTAGGAAGCTCCACGCAATAAGCAAGTATCCCTATCCTTTCCAAAACTCGGAATGACCCAACGAATCTAGGCGCTAATTTTCTAGAATGGCCAAACCTATCCATCTTTCTAAGAGGGGAGACTTTGACAAATACCATATCTCTAATCTCAAATTCTAGCTCTTTCCGTCCCCTATCCGCATAAGACTTCTAATGGTCTTGCGTTGCCTTCATTTGTTGCCTGATCAACTCTACTTTTTCCATGGTATCACGGATCAAATCGGGTCCGAGCAATATTTTATCAGTGGTTTCCCATCAACAACTTAGAGATAGCTAATATTATATGCAAACTCGACCAATGGTAGATGCTGCTCCCAATTCCCTCCAAAGTCCAAAATGCAAGCCCTTAACAAGTCTTCCAAAATCCTATTCACCCTTTCCGTTTGACCATCTATCAATGGGTGATAAATAGTGCTAAGATTCAAAGAAGTTCCTAAATTTTCTTGTAAGCTCCTCCCAAACTCACTAATGAACACTGTATCACTGACTATGCTTATTGGAATTCCATGCAATCGAACTACCTCTTTGATGTAAATCTTCACGAGAGAAGTGGCAGACCTATTTTTCATAACAGGAACAAAATGGGCACTCTTAGTGAGTCTATCCATAATAACCCAAATAGCTTGATTACCGCTCCGTCTCTAGGCAATCCTTCTATGAAATCGATCGAAATATGCTCCCACTTCCAAGTCAGAATCTCCGATGGTAATAACAGTCCTTCAGGCTTCCCTTGCTTAGCTTTTATTTTCTGACATGTCAAGCATTTAGCAACAAACTAAGCTATTCTTCTCTTCATTCCAAGCCAAAAGAAAATCCTCTCCATATCCTTGTACATCTTATCTCCTCCGGGGTGAATGGTCATCTTTGAGTGGTGACATTACATAAGCACCTCTTTCAGCAAACAATTAGTAATTAGGACATATAGGCATCCACCCCTCCTTAAAAATCCTTTCTCATAAAATGAATACGTACCAGCATGGGAAAATGCTCTCCCCTCCTCAACTTCACCAAGATCTTTACTATCCCTTTATCCTTCACTTGCTCAAGCCCTATATAGTCCATCAAAGCCGACCTAACCTCCGTAACTGCTGGAAAGCCTTAGATGGTTTTTGTAGGCAGTTGGAAGTTAAAATTTAAGAGGAATTCCAACTACTTCCATTCATATATAACACCTAGGGTATTGTGCCTCCAACTAAGGGCATCGACGACTATGTTCTCTTTTCTAGGGGTGTATTGACACTAAAATTGAATGATGCTATATAGTCCATTCATCTCTACTGCCTAAGGTTTAAATTGTTTAAATAAAATAGGTATTTGAGTTATTTATGGTTAATGAACTACTCGAATCTTTTTCTCAAAAGATAGTGCCTCCATATATTCAAGGCAAAGATGATAGCATCCAACTCCAAATCATGAATAGGATATCTCTTCTCGAGGTCCTTTAATTGCCTACTTGCATAAGTGACTACCTTTCCTTCTTGCATGAGCAGTGCTCCCAATACCATGCCATAAGCATCGATGAAAACCGTGAATGGTTTACTTTTATCGGGGATGGTGAGAACTGGTGCACTCGTCAACAATTCCTTAAGCATCTCAAATGCCTTAGTGTATTTATCATTCCACGAAAAGACTAGGTTCTTCTTAGTTATGTGGGATAAAGGAGCTGCTATCCTTACGAAGTTCTTTATGAACTTCCTATAGTAGCCTGCTAACCCAAGAAAACATCTAACCTTTGATGCATTTCTAGGAATCTTCCATCCTTGAATAGCTTCTACTTTCGCAGAGTCTACAGCCAAGCCCTTCTCAGAAACAACATATCCAAGGAATCTAACTTCCTTTTTCCAAAAGTGACATATCAAAATTTTTGCCTTAAGTTGTTGCCTCCTTAGGGTTCCTAGAACTTCCCTTAGGTGATCCTCATGCTCCTTTTCACTCTTAGAGAGTACCACGATATCATCTATAAATACCACGATGAACTTGTTGAGTTTCCCTTGGAATACTCTACTCGTCAAATCTACAAAATATGCGGGGCATTCGTCAATCCAAATGGCATCACTTCCCATTTATAGAGTCCATCTGGTGTGTGAATTGTGGTCTTCGACTTGCTTCCCTCTGCAATCCTTAACTGATGGAATCCGATTGCCAAATCTAGTTGGGAAAAGACTTTGGCACCCACAAGTTGATTGAACAAGTCGTCTATCTTAGGTAAAGGGTGCCTATTCTACCTTGTCAACTTGTTCAATTCCCTATAGTCGACGCAAAGTCTCAACAATCTGTCTGCCTTAGCGGGGAAAACAACAGGGGATCTCCACTCTAAAGCACTTCGTAGAATGAATCCTTTCTTTAATAGCTTAGAGATATGTTTATCTAATTCTCTTCTCCCTTTAGGAGCTATGTGTCTTAAAGGCAGGGCGACTGGCCTTTCACCTTTCTCTAAATGTATTTGGAATTTGATCTCATTTTAGGGTGGGAAACCCAAGACCTCTTTAAAGACGTTCGGAAATTCACAGACTATGGGCACGAATGATAGGTCACAAAAAGATAGACTTAACGAGTATAGATAGTTTATCTCAACAAAATTTTAGGGTGTACAAAGGATTTGCAGGTCTTGGCCTCTACAACTCTTTAGTCATACAGCCCTTCTATCACAATCAAAAACCACTCCGTAGTATGCTAACCAATCCATACCCAATATCAGACCATACCCCTCAAAATTTAGAATACACGCACTACATAGAAATCAACATCACATATGTCCAACGCTAGGTCTTTGCAAATTAAAGATAGATGTGTCAACCCCTAATAGGATTAGAGATCACTATTGGATCGATGACAATTTGGGTTTGAAGATTTAAGAAGTTTATTACATTCCGAGATATAAAGGAATGAGATGTCCATAAATCTAATAGGGTATAAATTGTAACCCCTAAAATAAGAGTTATACCTTCTAATGCTGCCATCTCTTAGTCTCTAGGTGGTTTACTTGCAATAGGAACTACTTCAGTAGCATGGCTTGTCCGCTTGATCCATCCTTTGCCAACTTAGGGCACTGGTTCTTGAGGTGCCCTTCCTCATGGCAATTAAAGTACTTCCCTTTAAAAGCTTCCTTCATCTGGCTTACCTTGCAATATTTAGCCTCATGACCTTTCTTCCAGCATCTCTTGTACACCTTCCATCCCTCTTGTACTTCCCCTTTGATTTATTGTTTGCCTAAAAGCTTCTCTTCTTGGACCGTCCCTGCTTTTGGGTGGGCTCAACCTTCTCCTTGTCTGCCTCTCTATCCTCCGCACTGGCCATGTGTAACATTACCATTTCAACCAACATCTCGTCCATGGCACCGATGGGCACTTGGGTCAACAACATTTCTCTCAATAGGGAATTCAGGCCCTTCACGAACTTCGTTGCCTTTTTCATAGGAGTATTTATCAACCTTATCTTGAATTTAGCCAACTCTATGAACTTAGCTATATACTCCTTTAGAGTGGAGTCTCCTTGCCTAACTTGAATGAATTTCTCCAATTGCAGACTCACTCGGCCTTTGACATAAACCTTAGCTCAAATCTGTTTTTGAATTCATCCCACAAGAAAATCCTATCATCGTTCTCCTTGTTCACTAAGTTCAACCACTCTAAAGATTCTTCTTTGAGGTTCCAAACTGCCATCCTCCTCTATAGCTGATCCTCCCATTCAAACTCTCTAAAAATTTTCTTGTAGTCATTTATCCTTAGTTTAGCTTCCATATATCCCTCAGTTCTAGGATATGTCTTCCCTTCCAAATTAAGAAAGTCCTTACACAATCTAGGATAGTCAATAGGATAGGGTGCTGCATTGGCAGATGGAGCAGTAGGTGTCATCGGTACAGTTGGAAGAACAAGAATTTGCTCAACGGTCCAAAGATATTGTTTAAATTCGGGAATTCCATGAATGGAAGGTCTTATGTGGCCAGGGATCCCAGTTCCGGAAGAAGATTGATTATCTACCATATCAACTATATATAGGTTGAGGTTTTAGTGATGTTTCCCTTATATAGTATTACATGCTGATAGAAAGGGTTGCCTAGTGTGTATGCGTATTATCAAAGAAATAGGGGTACAAAAGCGCACACACACAGATATATATATATATGGTATGAGTTTTAGAAAACATTTTTCAAAAATAACAAGTATGCCACTCATATGTATAATTTTGCCATTGGTTGGGTAACCTAAAGCTTTGATGCCAAATGTAACAACCCGCCTCAGAAAAGCCCTAAATCCGATCCTAAAAAAAGGTCCATCGAAACTTAGACTCATTCTAAAGCTGGTTGTTGGTGGGAATAAGAAATAACAATATAGAGCTATAATTGCACTTACAGAACTCACTGTGGATGGAATAAAATACAATAGAAAATTGTACCCGTTTATTTCACAATCATTAAATTGTCATAATACCGAAACATCATCAAGTTATAAAATATTTTTGTTACATCATTTATTCATAAATACATGGGTACAAAATAAAACATCAATAAAAGATAATAATAGCTGCCACAAGCTTTGGCCATCCCATCTTCAAGCATCGTCGCCTCCATCACTCCGTCCTTAACCTGTGTTGTAATGGGGAAAGAGTCAAAACAACAAATGTCTGGTGAATATAAACCTTGAGTCTTACCGTTTCAGTACTTAAGCAATATATTTCAAAATAAGAATATGTCTTATGTGTGTGTGTATAAAACTAATTAATACTTCTTATCAGCAAAGGAGGTGGGTCCTCAATCAACCACTTAATACCTTCCATTTTCGAAGCAAGTTCCAAATCCCATGTCATAAATGTCTAACGATGCGAGAGATAGTACCTAAGCCACTTAATACCTTTTTTTGGAAAATAAGTAGACTCTGGCCATTTAAGACATCAATTGAGGCAGACCCCATCATTTAATACCTATTCCTAAGGCGGACTCCTCACCGGTGACTATCTGGTTAACATCTTATGGAATCTTTTAAGTCACTAATAATTATTTATGGAAAGACGAACCCTCAATCAGCCACTTGATAACTAACCCTTATCCTGAAGTAGACCCCTATTGAGATACCATGTATCGTGCCTAATAACTAAGCCTTGACCATTTACTACTTCATTTGGGGGAAAGAGGCATGCCCTAAAACAACCACTTAATATGTTAAGACCCCGAAGTAGGCCCTTCGTACTATGACCTGTACTCATAATGACGTCTCACAATAGTCTAATTATTCGTAGGATCTGGTAGCCAGAGTAGTTGGGAAGTTTTATTCTATAGAATTTGGGACTAACCTCGCATCAGAATAAATACTTATCATAGGTGAAATCTCACATCAGCCCCAAATTCACACTGTTGGTAGCCAGATAGCTAGACAAACTTCTGTATGCCTTTTGACCGACCTCGCATCCCTATGACTTAGCCATAACTCATAAACTCTCCCTATACATAATACTAATCTCACCGTTCCATAATTAAGGCCTTATAAGGAATCTTTCTAATTACGCCTTAAAATATTAGTTAGTTTCCTAAGGAGGAAT
The DNA here is from genome assembly GCA_030737815.1 of Allium fistulosum. Lineage (NCBI taxonomy): Eukaryota > Viridiplantae > Streptophyta > Magnoliopsida > Asparagales > Amaryllidaceae > Allium > Allium fistulosum. Next base: position 877,129,193 of record CM060906.1, read on the forward strand.
TTATGAGAATTTATTTACCTAATTAACTATGTGGTTATATGCTATAATTATATGTTTATTACGCTAAGAGAAATAAATATATATTCGTGCATAATAAACTTCTAAACGTGCGGTTTATACGAACTAAACTAGCGTTAAATGTCAATTCCTTTAACCATAATAGTAATAGAAGTCTTTTCCTTCAAATTTCCAATATCTATAACAAGGAATTCTGATATCCATAACAAGGATTAGATATACATACCAAGAACTGTAATAAATAGATGTGTAAATAGAAATAGAAACTCAATTTATTACATTCAATTAATGGAATGACCTAAACAATAATTTTTTTAATTCTAACTTTGTATTCTATTCAACTCCTCTTTTACAGAGAAATAAACGAAGGAATTTTATTTGATTTTTGTGTGGAATAAGTGTTGTAAACTACGAATAGGATTCGTGCTTTGCACACTTATTTTAATATCGAAAACTTACAATTTCAATCAAAGAAGGAGGAGAAATGGAATACACTATGAGATTATCAAAAATTGTAGAAACAATATAACCATCAATTTAACATAAATAATTGAGAATCTCCATCTAGAATTGGCATTTCGAAATAAAAAGGTATTTTAGGAATTTTATCTTGTTTTGTTTTCGCAATCCCAAAATCCCTAAGGCATATTCAAATCCATTATATACTAGTCAATTACTGAAATAAAAATACCAAGGTTTCCACTCATAGATTATCCTTAGCTTTTCTTGTATGGATTTGCAACACCAAAGCAACTCTTTTCCAAATCTCCTTCTTTTAATATATATACACAACGAGGGATTGGTATATATAATTTTGTTAGATTCACAGAGGTTGGAGGAGAAGAGAATATATCAAAAGAATAAGTAGAAAATAATTAGAATCCTTACCTAAATTTCTTGTTGAATTTCTGAATCTAATTGAAGAGATATATGACATTGGTTTGCAAAATTCTCAAATATTTATGATTAAAAAGTGGAGTGGGTAGGGTCATATTTGTAGGAGTTGAAAAGTACCAGAACCGTAGGATGAAGTTATATGGAAAATGAATAAATCTAGAGCATTTAATGTCGAAAAAAACCCTAGCCACCACTGTTTGTAGAGGTCGACAGCCCCCCATAGACCGGTCGAGCGCTAGGTGTCGACCGGTTTAGTCGCACTAGTCAACCGTTCCACTGTTTCGGAGCATTTTGTTTGTTTCCATTGACTGATTATATTCCTCAATTAACTTTTAGTCATTAATTGTTTAATTTAATGTTTACTTAACCCCAACTAATTCTTCTATTAATTTTTGAAATTCATCCTTTAAATTTAATTACTTATTTGAATTCGAATTCGAATTAATTAATTTAAATTAAAAATTCAAACGTAGATAACTTCATCATTTGATCTTCGTTTTCAGCATATTATATAAGGAAAAACATCATAATTTCACCACTAATGCAATGGAATAATTTCATGGTCAAATTCCAACTTTTATAAAATTTCCATTTTCAGCCCTACCTTATTTAATTTAATTTACTCAATTTATTTATTTAATTATGATTGATTTTACGAGGTGTTACACCACCCTTAATTCTTTTGCTTTTTTCCTCATAATTTTACAATTTAAATCCTTATTTCTCTATGACTCACGTGTATATTTACACACTTACTACTCTAAAATTTCTCGTCTAACCAGATTTAATATATTCCACTGTAATAACATGACACTTGGACTTTCCTATTTATTAGTTTTACTCTTTTTGTTCAAATCTATTATTGTGTCAATAAAGTTTAAACGCAGGCAAAAGTTTCTTTCTTATTATCAAAAGTAAAATCTCCATTCTCTTTGTTTTCATCTTTCATTATAGTTTCCCTTTAATCTCCATTCTCTTTATTTCCATCTTTCATTGTTTTTTCTCTTTAATCTCAAGCTCCATTAGAACACAAAATGATATCATATTTTAGTTGCATAACTCAACCATTAAAATAGGCTATATAATATTACGCTAAGGTCTAAACTTTGATGATATCAAACTCTCCTTCCATTCAATTCATTTGATTTTTATTTTTACACCATCTATATTTCATTCTATTATTCCATATTTATAGACAATTTTCTTTGAATCTTTGTAGGCTTTCACTTTTTCTTGAAGTTGCATTTAGTTTCTTGGAAGATGGGTCTGTATAATATTTTAGAATCAAGCTACAACATACTTTAAGTTTGCTATCTTCTCCCTTTTCCCTATAGAAAGTAAGAATTAGTTTGTATGATGTATTTTTATTTATTGTTATTAATATGTGTGTGTATTAAAGTTAGATCTCTCCTAATCCTTTTTTCTCTTAATATTTTAGAAGTAAAATCCTTATTTCTCCATGATTCATCTTTATATTTTGTAGTTTCCCTTCTAAAATTTCTCATTTAAAAAGCTTTTAACATATTCAGCTGTGACAACATTGTCTATTTGACTATCCCGTTTCTTATTTCTACTCATTGAATTCAAATCATTATAATTTCTAAATGAAGTTCAAACCATCCCTAAGGAGGATTTTAATTTCTCAGTTTAAGAATAAAATCTCTATTGTCTTTGTTTCCATATTTCATTATTCCGTCTCTTTAATCTCAAGCTCCATGAGAACCCAAAATGATTTCAAATTTTAATTGCTAAATTTGATCGTCAAAAAGGGACGCATAATTTGATGTTAAGGATTTTATTTTGATTTTATTTTACTCTATTTCCTAACCATTTAACCTGACTTTTTCTTCTTACTCTATGTTTTACTCATTTTTTAAACACCATATCTATAAAAAAATATCTCTAAATCATTGCAGGTTTTCACTTTTTCTTGAAATATCATTTATTATCTTTGAGGATAACTATATAATATTTTATTCTCACTTTTCCTATACATAAGTAAGAATTAGTTTCTAGAATTTATTTTATTTTGTAATCTTGATAAATTAAGTTTAGATCAAGAATTTATATGCATGATTAAAATAAAAATAGTGATTCCAATTATCTATTAGTTAGTTCTAATAGGACAACCTAAACTTTATCAAATCAATTTACATTTTTTAGCAAGTTTATTTTTGGATCTTTTGTTCTCCAAATATGCACAATCTAATTGTTGGTAGCAACGAGAATAAAGAAGTTTGAAAGTTAAATTCTTTATATTGAACCTTGTTTGTACCAAAATTGGGCACAACACTCTTCGGAAGTATTTGAAGAGATAAAATGAAGAAGTTAAATGGAAAAAGAGGATTATCTAACAAACACTTCAAAAACAAACAAGAAAGTACGTAGAAACACAGAGATTTAGAGTGGTTCGGTGTGTTGCCTATGTCCACTATGAAATGATTGACTTTTATTAACTTTTCTCTGCTGGTTACAATGGATTACAACAGTAAATCTCGAATACAATAGTGAAATTCGGATACAATGGTGAATTCAGCAGAGTCTAGACGTCAAAGAGCCAAAAGATCCCTTTTCTATAGGTTCGGCTGCTATTTATAGGCGTAGGTTGCAAATATTTCGCTCAGATCTCGGGAGACCACTTCTAGCACGTCGGTGGGCCCACACGATTTGCACTCGGTCCGTGATCGATACGAACGAATTTTGTATCGATCAAGATTTGACCCAATCGAGTCGAAATTAGGCATAACCATTCCTTAGGTTGTACGCAAGCTTCTGTTAGAATTTCGTAGCATTTGGACTTGTAGATTGTGAGTTATGATCGATGCAAGCTTGGGTTGTTCGTATGATGTTCTCTTCGTATCGATGCAGTATGAATCGATCATTTCATATTGATGATCATGCACGTGATACCAATTGACGTGGCGCTTGCTTTCAGGATCGATCCTAAGTTCATGCCGAGTTGATCGAGTCTCCCCAACGTTCGTGCCTTGTTCGTATCGATTTGACCTGGTCCCGTTTGCATCGATCGAAGCTGTTTTGTTCATATCGATTACCATGACATTGTTCGTATCGATATTCATGGGCCATTTCATACCGATATCTGAGGGCCATTTTATTTGTATCGATCATTGATTGATCGATACGAACTGCGCGATTGAGATCGATGCAAATTAACCCCAACTGATCGATACGAAGTTGAACCAGTTTGGTGAATACGAACAACTGACGCGATGGATACGAACAGATGTATAGCATGATCGATACGAACAGATGGATGTGAAACAATATCGATTGATGGATACGAACAAAGCCTTTCAGTCGATGGATACGAAGAGCGCAGTTCTCCTGATCGATACAAAGATGAGTGCATCTGATGGATTCGAATCAGATCGATACGAAGAAAGGCTTTCTTCGGTCGCTTGATGGATACGAACAAGGTGATTACTTGAATTGCATTGATCATATCTTGAGCATATGAACTCGGATTGACTTAAAATTTGGAACGTTGGCTATCATAGCTTTGCTTGTCATGTCTTGTCAATTGGAGCTCGATCCGGACTCGGACAAAATTCATCGATATCCATAGTGAGCCTGCGGATAACCAATCTTTGGGATGGACTGTCTTCGGTTTCCAGTTAAGTTCCTGGTATCACGACCTTGCCAAAAGGCGGGATAACATTTGCCTCCCAAAGTACGTCTTGTGAGAACACGACGTGCTTTGAAAAGCTGCAATCTTCATTCTGAAAAGTATTATCTGACTTGTTAAACGGTTGTTGTTTTCTCGTCGAAAGTTGTAATCTTTGATTGATCCATAGAAACATAAATTATGAACTATAGACTGCCCATCATTGTACTATGTACTGTTGTAATTGATCGATGTATGATAGTAATTTGTTGATTGTTGTTGTAATTGTCACAAGACAAGCATTCAATTCATTATTCTGTGATGATCTTCACATCGATGGATGTGAACTTCCTGCAATTTTCTAAATGATGGATACGAAGTTGTAGTTTGTATCAATAGACTAATGAAGGATGCGAACAGAGCGACTGGTCCCCTATGCACTATTCTTATCGATGAATACGGGCCTTTATGGGTTCGAACAGTTCACATGAGCTTTTGTCTTTATTGCTTGTTGTATGGATTCGAATGGGTTCCCGTGTATCGTTCGTACCGATAGGTCACTGATGGATACGAACGGAGGCATTCTTGATCGATGGCAAATAGATACGAGTAGTTGTGCTTGGGACTGATATGTGTGGATGGATACGAACAGAGCTTTCGTATCGATGACATTGAGGACCATCTTAACCGGTCATTTTACCTGGGAGACGAATCGTTTCCTCCCCTAGGTTTTGCACGCATATAAATACACGATTTTGTACTTAGAAAGATTTTTACTTGTTCACTTTGCTGCCTTGTCTTCGTATCACTTCGAGTTGAAGGAAATTAAAACTGCCTTAGCTTTCGAATCGAACCAGACTTCGATCCTTCAAACCAACCGCTGAAATTAGGTACCTCATTGAACAAAATCAATGTAAAACGATGAGACTTTAATTCTCGCGCCTTTCCGTTTGCATTCATGGCCGAGTTTGGGGAAGAGGAGATGGCTGAACGCGAGGTTTTGGAAGGCCTGGGAGGCTTCCGTGTTTGATTGGAGAAGAAGGTGCTTGGAGGGTTACGAAAAATTTGATAGATGGTGGTTTGCCTTCATTCTGTATCGATGGATTGGAGAAGAAGATGTCTAATTTCCTATCGGTTATAACGTGAGGTTTCACATCGATCTACACCCTTTGATTTCGCATCGATAGAATGTTCCCAAATTTCGTAACGATCATTTCGAATTAATACGAATCTTCCTGATCGATAGGAAATTGAGTTGTTAGATGGGTACGAAATCCACGGTAGGTGACCGGTACGAAGTTTCTGGACATGGATCGATACGAAGCTAACGATTTCAGATCGATATGAAATCCAATGCAAACCGATCAATGCAAAGTTAATGAATCCAGATCGATACAAAATTAAGGCTTTTTGCGGAACGATCCAAGTCTGAGTTTTGATGGATTTAAAATCTTCAAACACTCGAACATTTAATTTCGACGAGCTCTTGCCTTGCATATCTGGACTTAACTGTTAAACTGCATACTTGACCGCCTTTCAAAGCTCGTCGATGAAACTGTAACTTGACAAACCTGACAAACTTTAACTTGGATCGTTCGCTAAAGTCTGGATGGCACGGTTGTGACGGTCAGCGATGACGGTCACTCCGGTTGAATCTCGAAGTCTTGTTGTTTAGATATTTTCCCAAGTTATGTAGGATTTCTTAAGTATTATGTAGCACTGCACTGCACTACACATCCACACACTTCACACTGGGGAACACACGAGCTTATCATCATCTAATGATGGTTTTTAATAAGTTGATTAGCTATGGAATCCACAAGTTCACAACGGCAGGAGCTTCATGGTTCATCTCCTTTTGTTTTAGAGATTCCGGCGATCGTGGATGAAGTTATAGACCCAGCTCCGGATGAGCTTCCAAGAGCAACTTTCATTGCAAACCCACAAGATTCTGTACCATCCAACGTCTCCGAAGACATGTTGGGTCGTATATGCCTAAGGCACGGTTTGTCATTGGACGATGTTCTATTACCGGGACCGAACGATAGACCGCATGCTCCCCCGGAAGGGTTTACTACCTTCAACAGGCATTCATGTACAACCAGGACGCTTCCTCCTTTCAATCAATATATTCGTGAAGTGTTTTCCTTTTTTGGAATTGCCCCATCACAGTTACACCCGAACGGATATGCTCTGCTCAACAGTCCGTTCATTGTATTTATGGAGCATCTTTTCCGACCTCCGATCCCGATCGAAATTAGATACTTATTCAATGCCAAGAGTCGGGGAGATAGCCCTTCCTTCACGTTCTTAGAGGCGGTTAGGAACTGCCAAGTTGTGACGGTGTCTTGGACCAGATTGAGCTACTTCAAAACCGAGTGGTTCTACATACGATGCCCACCAGGGTTTTCCAGTCGATGGTTTGCTAGACGTAAGCGCTTTGGCTTTTCTGCTGGTCGACAAAATAATTGCAACTGGTATTGGGACTAATACTCTCTTTCTTTTGCAGCCGCAATTCCACGACCTGAGGGTGTGCATTTTAAATAAATTATGCGGGTCCTTTAAGAAGTGCCGAGCGAAATGAGAGACATAGACTCGGTGCTAACAAGCCGAAACTTGAGAACCGTTGGGCTTATTGAGCGAAACCAAAGCATAAGGCTTGAAGGAACGCTAAGAGCGACCCCGACGAAGCAGGTAAAACACGAAGCGCCCGGGGTCGTAATTGCTGAGGAAGGTGATGAAGAGAGAACGCTCACAGATGATGAACTTGTTGCTGGGCCTTCTGCCGGATTTCAAGCGACAGAAGGAAGGAGAAAAGGCAAGGTCGCTGCTCACAAACGCCCTAAGTCTTCTAGGTGAAAATCAGTTGTGGTTTCTTTGTCGACCTCCGGTATTAGAATCTCAGAGGCTCCTCCCTCGCTAACAGAGAGTCCTTTTGAAGGGCTTCCCGATATTCCGATTTCGGACTTTGTGTCACTTCCACATGATATCGGATTGGAGGAGCTTCAAAATGCCCTAGATTTGAGCGAGTCTTTACCCATCAATGCGGCTGACATTACCGGTTGGTCGGGGGGTTGCACACACATATATACTTCACAGCACCACATGGTTTCCAGCCTTAAATTGCCTGTTTCAAGAACTCACTAACTCCGTTTTTCTTTTACTTTACAAATACGATGAAAAAGCGAGATTCTATACTCAGTAGTCTTCGTTTAGCAAGCTAATCATCAGGCTTGTATTATGAGTCCCGTCGGAGGGAGGATGATAGAAACCGCGATCGCGGTTATTCTAGTCAGGAACGCTACGAGAGGGATAGAGAAAGGGATTACAGAGAACAGAGGTATCGATCCCGATCGCGCTCTCCACCCCTTCGACTCCCGACACAACCTTCGGGCCAGGGAAAATAGCCGGTAGAGCCCCCTCATCACAAACCATCTTCGCATGCTTCAAGGTCCGAGTCGCAACACCATAGAACTGAGGTTGAGCCTCCAGTCGTCGTTGAGCAAGCTATCACTGAGCCCATTGGGGAAGGGTCTATTAGAATTGCTCAGCTAAAGAAAGATTTTCGAAATATATGGTTTGATGGCTACATTTTCCCTCCTAACTTAAAGAGAATTCCCTTATAGGCGGAGAACACAATGCATGATTACAATCATGACATCTATTCCCAATACAAAGAGTGGGCGAAGGCTGCAGAGAAAGCATCGAAGGTGGCCTTCGAGCGGGCTAAAATAATCGAAAAGTTGGAATCTGATCTCGCCCAGAAAGACCGCATTGTCCAAGTGCTTAATGATGGAGCCGAGTCCTCTCGGTAATCAGAGATAGAGGCCACCAAAAAGGCCGATGAGGCGAACTTGGCCATGGAGAGGATGAGGTAGACACACTTTACCTTAGTGGAGCAGATGGGCCACTGAAACACCACTGTCACAGCTGAACGGGACGCTGCTTTGAAAGAACTTGCTGAGCTCAAAGCCAAATTTTATGAAGTCATCAAGGAAAAAGATGATGCAAATAAAGCTGCCCAAGAGGCTTGTGAACAGGCCGTAGTGCTTCGGGGCGAATAGGATGCGGCAACGACTATGGTTCGGGTGGTGGAGACTGAGGTCGAGGAGAAAGTCCGAATGGCGGAGTCTAGGCTAGAAGCTGATATTGAAGATCTCCTCATCGTTTATAACGCTAACGTCTTGAAGCACAGAAATCTAACCTGGCTCGACAATTATCCGACACATCTACACAATGCCTGGGGCCGATTGTTAGAGGATGAAAAGGCCGCCCACCAAGCCGATTGATGAGTTCAAGCTAAAAAACTGTGTGTTGAGTGAAGACGAGTGGAAAGTTCTCCACGATGTCCTGATTTCATATGAGAAGGAGAAGCTTGGCGCTTAGCATTCGGAAGTTGGAGAAGGTTCTGGTGTCGAGCATGATGACATAAGTTCTGAAACTCTTGTGCCGACTCAGTCTGAATCTACACCTACGGTTGATCGTCAGCCCGTTCCTTCTTATAATCCGGATCAACCACAGACGTCTCCAGCTCGCGAGCAAGTTTCTGAAGTCGTTCAGCTTCCAACAAGTCAAACTGAGGAAGGTACTTCGAACATTCTCTATGCTTATCCGAAATCGGAAGCTTCACTTGAAGTAATTATTAACAGTTCTTCTTTTGTTTTTGTCCAGTGATTGATGCTACACCGGTCATGCCTCCTGCCACTAAAGAATCAGATCATACGCAGGAGGCCATTATAACTGAAGCAACCACCACAATGACCACGGCACCGACTAATGGAACGCAGGGGAGCATGATTATTTTTTATGAGCAGATGATGGAGGAACTCCTCGGTCATCACAATGATCCCTTTGTAGATTTGCCGTTCGTTATGGGCGGAAATGCACCGATGACAAACTCTTCGCCTCCAACTGCAGGAGTTCCGGACGATGCACCAACGCTTTATGAGGAGGAAATCATAGCTGAAATCAATGCCAAAATGGAGGCAGCCACGCGGGGAAATGGTTTTGGCGGTGGAATGGATGGACCTGGTCCGGCTCATTTGCGGATGATATCTCCGGGAGAAACAGTTATTGAGACGAGCGCGCCTGCCCCACCTCCTTCTATTGATCCTGTCCCTCCGACTCCACCTGTAGGAAGTGTTCTAATACATTTAAGTTCGGAGGAGGATGTTGTTATAATGCCCCCTCCTGAAGATCGACTGTCGAAAGGCAAAGGCTCAAAGAGAAAACTAAGCGGAGGCTCCAACGGGTCCACACCAAAGGGGAAACCAAGAAGAAGAAAGAATAGACATGCTTCTTTGGTGAAATTTTGAGTAAATAGGAATTTCTTTTATTCTTTGTTGGCCGTGTATAGATGCGGGTACGGCCCCTACTAGTAGAATTTTTTGGATAAACTTGTACTTAGTTTCCTTCTACAAACAGTTGAAATGAAATTCCATTTTTCCTTTAACTCAATTTTCATTTATTTGCTTAAGTTTTTTAGGAGTTGAGCTCCAGCCTAGTATATTTGTTGAGTTTCGATCTTTGGATTGGATCCAAGTTTAGTTGTTAAGTCCCGAAATCGTGACTATGAGTAATGACTGAATGTTGAAATGGATTTCGATGCTGCATTGTCTAAATCGGTGATCGACGCTTAAGTTTTGCCCTCAATTTCAAGGACGAATTTTAAAACCAAATGGCAATCGCATCCCTCTTTCAGCTCATCGAGCATAACGTCGTCGAACTGATGCTGGACTAAAGAAATTTGAGTGGTCGAATCGCACTCGCTCATTTATCATCGATTGCATCCACACTCCGGGGATTTGCATTTGTACGTCGACGGTCGAGCACGCCTGCTTGAGTTTCAGGGATGCGTCCACGTTCCGGGGACTTAAGTTATTTTCACGGGTGGTTAGTCACACCCATTTAATGTTTGCAACGATGTCCACACTCTGGGGACTTTAGATGGATTCGTGGGCGGTCAGTCACACCCGATTTGCATTTACACTTTAACAACGCTTCGGGGACTTAGAGTTGTTTTACGGACGGTCAATCCCAATCCGGTTTGTGTTCAAACTCCAATCCACTCTTCGGGTATTTTGAGTCAACGTTTATAGTCCAATTCGCGCTCTAGGAATTTGGAGTTGGTACTTATGTTGATACTCCAGTTCACACTCTGGGAATCCAGAGTTAGTTAATGTTTATACTCAGTTCGTGCTCCGGGAACTTGGAGTCGGCCGATAGATGGTCAGTCACATTTGTTCGGGCTTTAGGATTTCATTCGCACTCTGGGAACGACGAATCTATCAGGATCGTGGATGGTTGGTTCACATCCGCCACGAGTTAACAAGTGAGGTCGTTAGATGGTCGGATCCATTTTCCTCAAACTTGGTCAAGGTACGGGTGAAGTCGTTAGGTGGATGGATCCACCCTCTTCGAAACTGTACTTGTAAGTTTATACTCCAGTTCACACTCCGGGAATCTGGAGTTAGTTAAAGGATTGTCGTGTATCGATCCTTTTGTTATCTTCAGTGTGATGGCTTGTCCCCAAACTTGGGTTTCACTTAGTGAGTGACCGGTCGTATCACAGTCACTCCCTATTTGAATAAATTCCACCGTCGGGTGGATTTAGCTCTCCGTGCATAGTGATAGTTGTATGACGCATTCAATAAACCACAGCTCTGGCTCGAACATATTGCATTTTATTGTTGAAATAAGAAAATACGGCAAAGTCAGTTGCCTTATTACAAATTCAAATTTCGAAATGCAGAAACAAATTGCAAATGAAAAATAGACTGAATAAATAAATAGAGCCTATTATGTGTAGTAGCGACGAAGACTCTTGCTGCTCCAGGCTCTCAGAAGAGTGAGACCGTCAACGGTCGATAATTTGAATGTGCCATCTCCGAGCTTTCGTTCAATAACATACGACCCTTCCCAAGTTGGCTTAATATGAGAAGGGACCGGGTAAATTCTCTTAAGGACGAGGTCGCCAAGTTCAAAAGTTCGGGGTCGGACCTTGGCATTGTATAATCGAGTGACTCGACTTCGATATGCGGCTGCCCTCAAATCAGCTTCTTCACTCTTCTCATCCAATAAATCGAGAGATTCAGCAAGTAATATAGCATTTGTCTTCGGATCATAGTATGTCACACGATGAGAAGGTACTTCTAATTCGACTGGAATAACAGCTTCTGAACCATAAGAGAGAGAGAGAGAATGGAGTGTGACCGGTCAGGGACTTGTGGGTTGTTCGGTAGGCCCATAAGGCCATAGGATGTTCATCGACCCATTTGCCCCCGGCTATTTCTAGTTGTTTCTTCAGAATAGACTTTATAACTTTATTAACAGCTTCGACTTGTCCATTCGCTTGAGGGTGTGCGACTGCGGAGAATTTCTTCTGGATGTGGAATCGTTGACAGAAATCCTTAAATTCAACACTGTCGAACTGGGTCCCGTTATCAATGATGATAGTATGTGGGATACCAAATCGGCAGATGATGTTGCGCACCACAAAGTTGATCACCTTCTTCATTGTGATTGTAGCAAGGGGTTCAGATTCCGCCCACTTGGTAAAGTAATCAATTGCTACGATGGAGTAATTCGCACCACCTTTGGCTAGAGGTATAGAGCCAATAATGTCAATGCCTTATACTGCAAACGGCCATGGACTGACCATTTGAGTTATTTTGGTAGGTGGGGCCCTTAGAATCCGAGCATGCTTCTGGCATTTGTCGCACTTTCTGGCGTAATCTGATGCATCACGATTTATGGTTGGCCAGTAGTATCCATATCTAAGCACTTTCTTGGTAAGGGCTTGCCCCCCGGTGTCACCACATTCTCCTTCATGCACATCATACAATACGTGTTTGATGTCGTCGTGAGCGATACACCAGAGTAAGGGAACAGAGTATCCTCTTCTATACATAACTCCATTTTGAATAGTGAACCGTGAAGCTTTTCGAAGAATCCGTCTCTTTTCACTCCTGTGCTCTGGCAGGGTTCCGTGCTCAAGGTAATTTCTAAACGGAGTCATCCATGACTCCTTATCGTGAACAACCTCAAATATCCAATCCGTCTCCATCTGGTCGATGCTAGGGGAAGCTAATGTCTCTATGGGAACGAGTCCTATTTGTTGTGCCTCGCCTGTGCTGGCTAACTTTGCTAATGAATCAGCTTTTTGATTGCGCTCTCGGGGAATACAATAGATGGCATAGTAATCGAATTGATTTAATATTTCTTGAACCCGAGCAAGATAAGCAGCCAGTCTTCGGCCCTTGGCCTGGTATTCCCCCCGAACTTAACACACGACCAATTGTGAATCACAATAAATCTCTATAGCAATGATTTTCAAATCTTTTGCAAGCCTCAATCCGGCAAGTAGGTCTTCATACTCGGCTTCATTGTTGGTCGTGCGAAAATCAAACTTTAAAGCATAGCATATAGATCGACCTTCAGGAGTTTCAAGCACAACTCCTACATCGGAGCAGCGGTCATTATATGCATAATCAGTATGCAGCTTCCAGATATACTTGGGAGTTTCGTTTGTTTCGGGCAAGTCCTCTGGGATGGTAAATTCAGCTATGAAATCTGCTAGGACTTGTCCTTGAATGGCTCGCCTTGGAGTGTAAGTAATGTCAAATTGCTTAACTCGATATTCCATTTGAGTAACCTACCAAACGTCTCAGGCCGCGTAAGGAACTGTCGTAATGGCTGGTCGGTGTAAACGGCGATTGGATGAACCTAGAAATACGGACGGAGCTTCCTCGAGGCAATAACAAGATAGTAAGCCAATTTCTCTAACTTCAGATAATTTCTCTCAGCTCCGGTTAGTCGCTTGCTTATATAGTAGACTGGCTTATGTATTCGGTCTTCCTCCCGAATTAGGGCAGCACTGATTGCGTTTTCTGATACCGCTAAGTAAATGTACAATTTCTCATGATCGATAGGCTTTGAAAAAATCGACGGTGTGGAGAGATGTTGAATTAGTGCTCAGAATGCGCCCTCACATTCCGTAGTCCATTCAAAGTTTCGTTTTCCTTTCCGGATTAGATCGAAGAAGGGAATGCATTTGTCAGTAGACTTTGAAATGAACCTGCTCAGTGCTGCTACTTTCCTGTTGAGACTCTGAACTTGCTTTATAGTTTTTGGAGTTTCAAGATTTCTGATCGCCCAAATCTTTTCAGGATTGGCTTCGATTCCTCGAGCATTGACGATAAACCCAAGGAATTTTCCGGATGAGACCCCGAAATGACATTTTAACGGGTTGAGCTTCATTCTGTATTCTCGGAGGATATTAAACATTTACTCTAGGTCTCTGATGTGATCAGTGCAAAATCGTGATTTGACTAGCATGTCGCCCACATATACCTCCATAGTTTTTCCAATCTAGTTAGCGAACATTCGATTAACTAACTGTTGATAAGTTGCCCCAGCATTCTTGAGTCCAAAGGGCATAACCTCATAGCAATAGAGTCCCATATTGGTTACGAAGCTGGTATGCTCCTGGTCGGGCAAGTGCATGAGTATTTGATTATAGCCAGAGTACGCATCCATGAAGGATAAAAGTTCATGTCCAGCCGTTGAGTATATAGGTTGATCAATTCGAGGAAGTGGAAAACTGTATTTGGGACAAGCTTTATTCAAGTCTGAGTAGTCAACACATGTTCTCCATTTCCCATTTGGCTTTCGGACAAGTACAGGATTAGATACCCATTCCAGGTATAATGCATCTCGAATGAATCCATTCGTCTTAAGCTTATCTACCTTTTCTTTATGGGCGACAGATCTCTCTGGATCCATACCACGCTTTTTTTGCTTGACCGGGACGTGCCGCGGGTTAACATTCAGTGTGTGGCTCGCGATGTCCAGCGAGATCCCACACATATCAGAGTGCATCTAGGCAAACACATCAAGGTTCACCCGAAGAACTCCAATCAATTCCTCTTGCATTTGTAGGCTTAGTTGAGATCCAATCTTTATCATTCTTGAATCGTCATTATCATCGATTGGAACATCGATCATCAGTTCGGCCAAAGAAGCTTAACTGTCTTTACTTTCGTCTTCACTTTCGGTGTCTCTTGGATCAAGATCTCTTTGGAATTGGTTGGGGTGCCCGGGCGCAGGCCCGGGTCCAGGCGTTAATTGTCAATTATCAGCAAATCGGACGTAGAGAGATTCCTCTACGTCGTTCCCTTTTTCTTTTCGCTGCACCTTGCGCACCTCAGCAACATAACAGGCTCGTCCTGCGGCCTGATCCCCTTGAACAACTCCGACACCATTGTCGGTAGGGAATTTCAAAGTCAAACACCATGGGGCGATGACAGCCCTGAACTCAGCTAGGGATGGTCGGCCTAAGAAAGCATTATATGGGGAGTTTATATCCAAAACAATGAACTGCAGTATCCGGAATCTCCAGCGTTCACCAATTCCTAACTCCACTGGCAATTCCACCACTCCAGTGGGTATAGTTGCACTCCCGTTAAAGACATGAAAACGGGAATAACATGGCTTTAAGTCTTTAGTCTCCATTCTCATCTGGTTGTAGGCTCGTTTAAACAAGATATTCATGGAAAAACCAGTGTCTACCAAGATCCACTTCATCCAAGCAGGACCTACTTAAGCTGATATAACAAGCGGATCAATAGTGGGGGCTTCGATCCTGTCGGCATCCCGACCTCGAAATATGATGTCATCTGCCATCATTCTTTGTTGCTTGGCTGGAGCCCCATCTTCGGAATTACTACAACATTCAAATTCTGCATGCCTGATGGAGCTGGCATACGACTCCATTTCCTTCCAACTTCGGACTGCTGGATGAGGACCACCACTAACAGTGTTTATCACCAACCTCCCGCCAGTACGAGTGGGTTCTTCCTATCTAGCCGGATTTGGTACATGATTTTGATTCGATGGGCCCGCACTTCTAGACTGTGGTGCCCGCAGAAACTGTTCTAACTTTCTCTCTCTTATCAATTTTTCGATGAGATCCTGCAAGTGACGGCATTCATTTGTGTTATGGTCGTAGCTTTCATGGAATCTGCAAAACTTCCCCGTCTGAATTTGCTTCTCCGATGACTGTTTCGAAGCAGGCTTCTTGTAATGAATGGTATTGCAGGTTTGTAGATATACGTCCTCTAGCGACGTATTCAGAGGAGTATAATTATCAAACATAGGAGCTCTACGTCGTGGACCACGGTTCTGATCCCGTTTTCTACTTTGGTTACCATTGCCTTTTTGCTGATCTTGTTTATTCTGAATGTTCAATTGCACTTTTCCGGAACTCTCCCCGGATTGTTTAACAGCAATATTACTCTTAATTCCTTCCATACTAGGCCCCACATCGTCCTTTTTCCTAGACTGTTTTGCATCCTCCCTTCTCAAGAATTAAGCTGCCTTGGAATAGAAACGGTCCAATGATGTAGGGGGTTTTCCGGCCAACCAGTTGTCGAACTCAGAATCGGGCTCAATCCCCTTAGTTAGTGCCATAAGGATAGAGTTATCATTTGGGTTGCTGATCTCAGCACATGCAGCATGAAATCTCTCTAAATAATGCCTAAGTGTCTCTCCAAGAGCTTGAGTGACACTAGATAAAGTATTAACATTCTTCGGTCTTGCGACATGCATACAGAATTGTTCAATAAACTTTGTCACCAGCTGATCAAAACATGAGATAGATCGAGGTGGTAGTCGGGTAAACCACATAGTCGCTATTCCCCCTAGAGAGATCGGGAAGCTTCGGCACTTAACTGCGTCATCAGCTCACGCAACATTCATCAACCACTCATATTTTAAGATGTGTTGATTAGGATCTGAGCTCCCTTCGTGGGATAAACACTTCAAAAACAAACAAGAAAGTACGTAGAAACACAGGGATTTAGAGTGGTTCGGCGTGTTGCCTATGTCCACTATGAAACGATTGACTTTTATTAACTTTTCTCTGCTGGTTACAACGGATTACAACATTAAATCTCGAATACAACAGTGAAATTCGGATACAATGGTGAATTCGGCAGAGTCTGGACGTCAAAGAGCCAAAAGATCCCTTTTCTGTAGGTTTTGGGCTGCTATTTATAGGCGTAGGTTGTAAATATCTCGCTCAGATCTTGGGAGACCACTTCTGGCATGTGGGTGGGCCCACGGGATCGATCCCACACGATTTACCCTCGGTCCGTGATCGATACGAACGAATTTCATATCGATCAAGATTTGACCCAATTGAGTCGAAATTGGGCATGAGCATTCCTTAGGTTGTACGCAAGCTTCTCTGAAAATATCGTAGCATTTGGACTTGTAGATTGTGAGTTATGATCGATGCAAGCTTGCATTGTTCGTATGATGTTCTCTTCGTATTGATGTTGTACGAATCGATCATTTCGTATCGATGATCATGCACGTGATACCAATTGACGTGGCGCTTGCTTTTAGGATCGATCTGAAGTTCATGCCGAATCGATCGAGTCTCCCCAACGTTCGCGCCTTGTTCGTATCGATTTGACCAGGTCCCGTTTGCATCGATCGAAGCTGTTTTGTTCGTATCGATTTGACCAGGTCCTGTTTGCATCGATCGAAGCTGTTTTGTTCGTATCGATTACCGTGGCATTGTTCATATCGATATTCATGGGCCATTTCGTACCGATAGCCGAGGGCCATTTTATTCGTATCGATCGTTAATTGATCGATACGAACTCCGCGATTGAGATCGATGCGAATTAACCCAATTGATCGATACGAAGTTGAATCAGTTTGGTGAATACAAAAAGATGGATAGCGTGATGGATACGAACAGATGGATAGCGTGATCGATACGAACAGGTGGATGTGAAACAATATCGATCGATGGATACGAACAAGGCCTTTCAGCCGATGGATACGAAGAGTGCAGTTCTTCTGATCGATACGAAGACGAGTGCATCCGATGGATTCGAATCAGACCGATACGAAGAAAGGCTTTCTTCGGTCGCTTGATGGATACGAACAACGTGATTACTTGAATTGCATCGATCATATCTTGAGCATATGAACTCGGATTGACTTGTAATTTGGAACGTTGGCTATCATAGCTTTGCTAGTTATGTCTTGTCAATTGGAGCTCGATCCGAACTCGGATAAAATTCATCGATATCCATAGTGAGCCTGCGGATAACCGATCTTCGGGATGGACTGTCTTCGGTTTCTAGTTAAGTTCCTGGTACCACGGCCTTGCCAAAAGGCGGGATAAAAAACCTATTTACAAACTATTGATGGTGATTACGTTATGCTCAAATATTAAAAGAAATTTAAAAAAAAATCAAACTAGCATTTTTGCAGTTCGATAACTTTTAGCTCTAAAATTTATAATAATTACTTTAACGAAATCCAACCTCGACAATTGTTTCTTTGTATTCTCCCTTTAATTAGGGAGGGGGAATCAATTTAGATGAGGGAAATAAAGAAGATGAATTTTCTTGAATAACGTCGAATTGAAAAGGGAAGACTTAAACAATTGATTCTTCTCTTGTAGAATCAAATCTCTACTAGAAGATATGAGTATTTTTTCTTATATTCATATTTTGATGATGTCTTTAGAAGAGATTTAGGATGTTATACCTTGAACAAAGTTCAAAATAAGATATGCAATTTTCTGTTTGATCGAGATTTTTTTATTTGTTTAAACAAAACTAATATCAACATTTTATTAGTTTTTAGACTAAAGTGACACAAATTGAAAATAATGAAAATAGTTTCAAATAAAATAAAGGATAATAGTAGAAACTTTGAGATAATTTTGTATAAAAATTTAGTATAAGTTAAAAGTTTCTCATTTATCAAACGTTTACTTTTTATAGATATTTTCTCAATAACTTTTATTCCCATAACCAAATCCCTCCCCTTTAACTAACTGCTTTAATTAATTTATCCATTTTAAATTCATTCAATTCCTTACTTCAATCACTAAGAATAACAATATCTTTTTCTCATCTGAAATAAATTCTATGATCACTTTCTTGTATTCCTTCACTTTATTTTTCACTTTAATCTCGAGCTTCACATGAACTCAAAAGGATGTCATAATTTCTACTATATATATCAAAGTTTGAGCTCTCAAGATCTCTAGGAATTTGTTTCCTTCTTTCATTTTATTTACTCTTTAGTCTCAAACGCTATAAGATCTCAATATGACGTTACAATTTCAATTATACAATTCAATCATCAGAAATAGTCACATATAATGCAAATTTGGATTTAAACATAGAGGATATTTAACACTCTTTCCCACTCAATTAAATAGACCTTTTATTAATATGTATAATTTATTCATTATATACCACCTCTATAAACTATTTTTGAATTATCTCAAGTATTCACTTTAATTGAAATTGTAATTATTGCAATAAAAGAAAAGTCTGTACAATATTTTAAAATCAAATGTATAACATGCTAATAGTTTATTTTATTTTTCCTAAAATAAGTAAGAATTAGTTTGTACAAGGTATTTTTATAAATTAAGTCTATTTTGAGATGCATAATAAAAATTGTTGAAAGTGAAATCAATATTTGCTTTATTATACATCAAAAATAATGTCAATTATATTAAGCTAATTTGGTGTTTATATAATTTGCAAGCTTATATGTGATCATTTGTTTTTTAAATATGCCCAATCTATTAGTTGGTAATTATAGCAAAAATAAAGAATGTTAAATTTTAAATTCTTTATGTTGAAACTCTTTAAAATACATGGATAGTGTGTAAACCATATTTGGATACTAAAATAAATAAAAATAAGTCAACTAGAAGTTTTGTCAATTGAGTAGTTTTTCGCTTTAAAGTTCTCATTTGAATTCAATAATTCAAGTGTAATGGTTATTTCAAAAAAACTTAAAGCGAATTCGATAATTTATTGTCATATATCATAGATTAATGTCAGCTGTGCTAAACTAATTAGCCTTTTTAATGCAATTTGGAGGCTTATTTTTAAGTCTTTTGTTATTTTATTATTCCCACCCCATTTGCTGGTAATTACACATGGAGTGTATTTTATGTATTTTGAAGTTCAATAAATGAAATGTTGAGAGTAATTTTTGCATTATTACATTTTTCAAATACATTTTTCCATTGGATCTGATTTTCCATGATAGTTCGTTAAACTCTATGATATTGTGCTTAAAAAACATTTTATTTTCACTTTTTTAACATTACTATAATTTCCTTCGGTCAGTATTTTAATCAATTTATTTCAATGACGTATGGCATTTTTGATGAATTTTGACTAGATACATTTGTGTTTTACGTAATTTATAGTCAGAAAAAATTTAGTATAAAGAATTTTTTTCATTTAACCATGTAAGTGTAGATATCTATTTCAAGATACCTATTCAAAGCGAAAAATCGCTTTACATTATAACTATTTGATCAATTTTGTATTTTTGATTTGCCACTACAACTATCAATCTCGTATTTTAACTATTTCAATTTATGTAACCTTAGAATGCAGTGTACATAGCATGGGTTCATACTCATATTAGAGAAGACTCAAATAGTAGTAGTCGAATGGTTGAGCACATAGTTGCATAGAAAAAGGCATGAAGTCTATATTATAGTGACACAGGCTAAAATCTTAATAAACTTTACAAATACCTATAACCCATGACGTCATAAGGGAAATCAGTGCATACAGCCATGCCTTTTAATATGTTCTCCATCATTATCCTTCACATTTATAGTTGAATTCTTAACTCTTAGACAACTTCCCAGTGCAAAATCATCAAAAGAGATATTTATATGTATGTTTCCTATATTCCCTCCTAGTATCCTAAGGTAGCCCTCCCTATTCACATTTACCAAGTACACTATGTTAAACCTAAGGATGTAGGTATCAACTCATAAAGATCACCTCCATTAATCCTCACATTGTAAAGCTTAAGGGTCATCAAATGTTTAAACCCTAAAACCCCCTTGGAGGAGTAAGGTAACAGTTGACAAGATAAAATTCCCCAAATGAAAAGCAATGTCCTTCTCATCTAAATGTTTAGGCAACATATACGCCTTCTTCTCACACTTGTTGTTGTTCCTGAGCTTGAGCTGGGCGATTACCTGATTTGTGAAGGAGCATGACATCACAAAACTAGGTTAACCCATGGCACATCTGAGGTTCATCAACCGACCCTTGGCTTATACGATGATGCCGGAGTTGGTGTCCAGGAAGACCTACCTCCCATTGTCGCTCTTGTTTGAGGAGAAGTCAAAGTGGTCGTGGTGGCTGATGTAGCAGAATAGAAATTTATGTAACAAGAGATGTAAAATTTGGGAATTGATATGTTTTCGAAGTGGTTGTTTATGCATCTGTAATATGTAATTGCTTACTTTGGAATGTTAGTTTTTCATTTTCTCTACCTCACCATCAACAGATCCTATTATTTTCACTACGTTTGAGAATTAATCCAAAATTTCACCATAAGTCCAGTATCATAGCTATTTGGTTTGTTGAAGGAAGTTGTTAGGGTGTACATTAGGAGATGAAGGTACCTCATTTGAAGCAAGACCCTATATTGGAGGATCTTATGTTGCATTAGGATCTTAGGTTGCAATAGAGAAGTGGAATTGGGATAATGACTTTAAGAAATGGCAATGGAGGATGAAGGTTGTTCTAAGAAGGAATAGGGTTCATAAGGTGGTGTTAGACATTGGGAAATTGCCCGCTGGTATTTCAGCTATTGAGAAGAAGGAGATGAAAGAATGAGCTTTTACTACTCTACAGTTGGCCATGGGAGACAATGTTATCTCGGAGATTAGCAGTAAAACCACAGCTAGAGGAATTTGGAACAAACCGGAGAATCTCTACATGAAGAAATCATTCACTAACTATTTGATTTTTCTGAATTACTTCACGATTATTACCAATAATTTCATCAATTAATTGCGCATTTAAAATGATTTATGTTCCTTTAGCACTACTCCAAATTTCCATGATAAAATTTTCCCATCGAATAGCATAACACATTTCCACTAAATTTGGATAACAAATAAAGTCATTTTGTGAAAGATCGATTAATCCTAAATTATCAGTCTCCAAAGCAAGATATTGTAACTTATAAGAATTGAAATAGTTAAAGTTTATAAAATGATCCAGAAATATTTTAGCAAATTTAAAATATTTCTTGTATGCTTCAATGGAATCCTTAGAGTTGTAAAGCCAATTTTTGAGTTTAATAGTGGGCTTTGGATTTCTAGGAAAGGAAGCATGATGTGAAGAAGATATGATGAAAGTTTTGAAGAGAAAGTAATGAAGATGTTTGAATTTTGAAATTGAAAGTGGAGTGGAAGAATGAATGAATGGATGTGAGTAAAATGACAATGTATGAGTTTGTGATAGCTAATTTAGGTGTGTATTAGAGTTCTAAATTTAATAAAAATGAGTGTGAAGTTTCAAGTGTAATACCTTGTAATTTTCATAACTAAAATAAGTAAGGGTATTTTGGTATCTTTTGTTCTAAGGTAAAATGGTAATTTTACAAATGAATAAATCTCATAACAAGAGTGGCTCCATGTATAAAGTGAATTTTTCTAATTGATTTGGACTATAAACCTGTCTAAATCAGAGCTAGGACGAAGGAGAAGTGAGTATTTTAAACTAATGGGTTTTGAATAATTTTAGTGGACTTGGCCCAAAAATATGGACAAACATTTCAAACATTTGTAAATGGAGTTGGTATGAAATTTTGAATTCATTTTAGTTTATAAGTTCTTTTTCATCTCATATGAACCCACTTCTCAAACAAACTCAAAATCAACATTTCTTCCAATGTAGTCAACTGAATTTAGTAAATATATATCAAAATGATGAGTGTGGAGAATACTACATTTAGATACTAATTTCATTAAGGATTGTGAGTGTTTTGGATCTGTCTAATTTTAGACATTGGAGGAATCATGAAGGATTTCACGTGATTTGGTACTCCGGACGTTTGTTGGTGAGTGGAACTCTTCCCTTTTGACATATATTTTCCTATACCGTTTAATATTATGATGTGACATGATTAGGAGTAGAATTTTGAAAATTAAATGATTTGTTAACCGGTTAAAATCACAAATAATGTTTAATAATGATTTAACACGTTTAATTTGAGGATATGGTGTCCAAATGGAAAATAGGTTGGTATATACATTGAATTGGAGAGAATGTATATCTTGTGGTATATTTCACTTGAATTGAGTTAAAAATGTTTAAAATTTTATAAAAGGAATTCTTAAATTTAATTTTGTTATATCAGAGGTATAAATGGATATATGTGTATATATAAGAGTATATATAGATTATAATATGTAAAATATTGTATATTGTGAAAATATAGTAAAAGACAATGTATATTCCATATATACATAATAAAATGAGTATAAAATTTGAGACATGATGTTTTAAAGTAAAGAATAATTATTCTAGATATTAAAGTGTTTTAATTCGAATTTCAATGTATTTTAAATGATTAGTATTGTTTTTGAAGTTAAAAGGAAGATAAATAATATTAAGACTAAATTATATATTATATGAAATTGTATGATTAATTGATGAAATTTTACTGTTAAAATATGTTTAGTTATGTTATTGGACCCTTAGCAATGTATTAATGAACCCATGATCAATCGAGGAAGATCAGAGTAAACAAAATAGAAAGAAATAAAAAAAGCAGAGAAGTACTCACGGCCAAGCACCATCGGTCGCCCGATGGTGGCACTAACTATCGACCGTTGGTGACCTGTTGAGTCCACGTTTAACCTGGACCCAACAAGTAACAAGGCATGGTCAATAACGCAACTTTATTCGATATTACATTTTGTTTGATGTTTCATACCACTTTTTGAAGTTATTATGCTGTATGACTTTAATGTAACGAGTGCATATATCGGTGGTTGTATGCATGGACGTTGTGATGTTCAATGATAAAAATGTGATATATTATCGTTGTCACATGAGTTGCACACACATGATGTGGACTGCAATTGTGTGTAGTTGTTCCTATGACTTACCGTGGCATCACAAGACCAAACAAGTGGTGTAGATTGTTGGGATAATGGAGGTGTCCATAAAGCAGGCTTTATTGTTGATATTGATATCCATGGACTTGTTGTTGCCAGTAACTATGTCACATGTATGAACGAACAAATGTGTAGGACGCGTGTTGTTGTGCCATCCTTGTATTGGGTGTTATATTGTACACAGGTTAGACTATGGTGTTGTTCATGCAATGTATGTTGTTTGGATGTAGCGATGTATGCATGTTAGAATGCATCATTATCCATGCGATGTTTGTGTTAAGTTACGACCTTAATTAAAATGTCCATTGAATATAGTGGTATTAGACTAACTTTGTGGTTGCAGATGACACAGGTTAAGGTATGATTGTCAAATATATCATAGACACTTATGATATTATATGAGTATTATTATAGTTTATACATAATGTTATCCTGACTTTTGGTTAGGCTGGGATATCATCGATTTGGCTAAATTGGATGGATTGGAAATCGATTACAGTTGAAACTATGGACGATAGTCGAATGGATTCAGATGGACAACGCTCAAAAAATGGCTAAGTACCCAATCAAGGTGTAATCAGTATGAAGTAACAAGGAAGGCCCAATGACGCCAAATTTCAAATTTCAAGACAATTGGAGTTCGTATGCTCGAGTTAGGGACAAGTGAAGAATTTATATGGACTGATCTAGGACGATCCATAAAATAACGTAAATCGACAAAGATTGATCAATATCTAAAAATCCACAAGACCAATTCACTTGAAACCTTCAGAGCATCAATAAAATGAAGAGCGGAGCCTACAAAAACGATCGCAGGACACAAAGTGGAGATTTGAAGATGGCCGATCGTTGTTGGCCGATCATTTTTGCTGATTCATCAAAATGATCGGTGTAGTTTATTGCACAATCCAAGTTCGATAATGATCGATCCACATCTCCTAATTTACAACTCAGAATGATTCCATATTTTAGGAGCAATGTCAAGAGGCATGTGAGACCCCCCAGAAGCGGTCACACTTGAATTGGATGCAAGAAAAATGATCGATGAACATTTGGCCGATCGTTATTGATAGTTAAGTTAAGGCCACCGATCGTTATGGTGGGCCCCTATGGACCTAGAGAGACTTTTGCTGAAATCTTAACGAAATATCTCATCATCTCTCCTTATAAATACAAGCCAATTGATTCATTTTGAGGACTTTTACGCTGCTAGTTACTTTAGTCTTTATTGTAATCAAGTTTTTCCTACTTCTTGCTATTGTAATTAGATTATTAGTGGATCAATAAAGGCAAAACTTCAAAGTGGATGTAGGCATACAACAC
Organism: Allium fistulosum; assembly: GCA_030737815.1. NCBI lineage: Eukaryota > Viridiplantae > Streptophyta > Magnoliopsida > Asparagales > Amaryllidaceae > Allium > Allium fistulosum. The sequence goes on from CM060906.1 coordinate 877,154,050, forward strand.
TGAACCACTATAATTTTCTATGTTTCTGATTATTGCTTTCGATTTGTTTTTAGCTTAATCCTTTCCTCGGTTTAATTTAATCTTCTTCACTTACTTCTCCATTAAATCTATTCTTGGGTGTTTGTGACCAATTTTGGCACAAACAGTTTGATGCTTTCACTGAGAGAGCCAGCCCCTACAAATTTGGAGTTCAGATTCGGTATGAACTAGAGAATTTGGAATTAGAGTAATGTTGAAACCATCAACAAGGAGAAAGAGAGCAGGTAGGAGCCATCATAAAGGGAGTCAACAGGCTTCCTCAGGAGCTAATCAAACCTCAATCTTCATTACCAGAGACGAGATGAAAACGATGATGGATGCAATGCAGGAAAGGATGCTAAAGAGACAGGAGGAGATGATGCAGAACCTACTCCGACAGATTGGACAAGCGAAAGCGCAAAACTATGGAAATGGCGTAGTAGGAAAAGCTGGAAATATGGATCGTAGAGTTGGAGTAGCAGGAGCTGAGGAAATCCAGAATAAGGACCAAGGAAACGAAGTTAACATGATGCAGGATGGATTGGAACATCTGGGAGCGGCCCTTGACCAACCAAGAATGATCGGTGCCGATCGATCCATACTTGGGGGCATGCCCCCGGGTTATACTAGATTGATCCCAGACAGGATACCGGCGGTGTCGTGCAGTTTGGCTTGATCGGAATGTGGATGCTCGTCCAAAAGAGCAGAATTCAGGATTCCACCATGGACTCGGGGGGGCAGGTTGGAGACAATGATCGAACAGTACCACTAGATGACAACGCAGGTTGGCGGAAATGATCAGACGGACTATGAGAGGAGGATTGGTAAATAGGGATCAGGAAGATGTAAATAGGAGCCTTTCGCTCCTAATATCAAGGAAGCTAGTAATCCACCGGAGTTCAAACTACCAACGCTTGAGACATATGATGGAATAATAGATTTTAATGTTCATCTGACAAGATACATAAGACACATGGAAGTACTGGAGGCATCAGAGGAAGTCATGGCCCGGTGCTTCCCCTTGTATTTAACGGATATAGCTGCACTATGGTTCAAACAGTTGGTAAGTGGCTCTATTAGCACATGGACGAAACTGATCGAAAGGTTTATGAAGTAGTTTAGGGTTCACATCTCGAGACCCAAAAATTTGATGAGTTTGACAACATTGAAACAGAGGACCGGGGAGTCCCTGAGGAGTTTTCTAACACGGTTTAATACAGTGGTGGCATCGGTGGATCGTCTAGATCCATCCATGGTTCTGATGGTAGCTATATCTAGAATTGCCGATGGCACGGAGATCAAGGATTCACTAGCGTGGGATCCATCTATGGATCTCGGGGAGTTTTATCATGAAGCAGAAAGGTTCCTACGGCAGGAAGAAGCACGAGCAAACAAACTAGAGGTAAATTCTTTGTAAATTGGAAGATCAGTAGGAGATGTAAACAAGAATGATAAAGGCAAACTGAAAATGAATGATGGCATTAATGTGTCGAAGAGGTAATGGAGAGAACCACATATTTGCTCGAATCTCTAGAAAGAATTTATTTGGATACTCGAGGACGCCTTCAGTATCGAAGGCCGGTAGGGAGGGAACCCTCTAAACACGAGCGGGCATCAGGAAAGCATTGCCTATTCCATGAGTTAGATGGGCACAATACAATGACTGTATGTATTTAAAGGATATATTTGAGAAACATGTGAGGAGTGGTCAGTTGCAACAATACGTGAGGACATAGGCTACGGCAGTGGAACATGAGTAGCCACCGTCCACCTCGAATGAAAATGGCACCAGATCAAGGCATCATCATCAACTTGTCATCAATTGATTAGGATGACATGGAATAGATAATAAACTCCACCGTAATATAGGCAAGTCACTTACACATGTACGGGACCAAGGACGGTCCCTAGGCATGCTCTGAGATGAAAATGAATCGTAGTGCTCGAGTTTATGAAATTTTGTTTTTTCTTGTTAACTTCGAACTCTAGTTTTTCTGATATTTTTGTTTATTAGTTTTTTAGTTATACAAACTCTTATTTTATATTTTTCCAAATGGACTTTTGAATGCTTAAATCGGGATTAACATAATAAATAACATAGCTTGCGATTGTGGCCCAGACCGAAGAGATGTGGTAATAACCGCAAGTCGCGAGTCCCTTCGTCGGAGAGCGACGTGATGGATTCGTACACAGGTTAAGTCCTCGACTGTGAATCTAGGCCGGAGAAGGATACCTCATGGAGTAAGTCCTCTATTGGAGGTCGAGGTCGGAGAAGGATACCCCACGGATTAAGTCCTTGACTGGGGGTCGAGGCCGGAGAAGGATACCCCACGGATTAAGTCCTCGACTGGGGGTCGAGGCCGAAGAAGGATACCCCACGGATTAAGTCCTCGACTGGTGGTCAAGGCCGGAGAAGGATACTCCATGGATTAAGTCCTTGATTGGTGGTCGAGGCCGGAGAAGGATACCCCACGGATTAAGTCCTCGATCGGGAATCGAGGCTGGAGAAGGATACCCCACTGATTAAGTCCTCGACTGGGTTTGAGGCCGGATAAGGATACCCCACGGATTAAGCTCTTAATTGGGGGTCGAGGCCGGAGAAGGATACCCCATGGATTAAATCCTTAACCTGAGAGTTGAGGCCGGAGAAAAAAACCCAGTAGGTCATTATGTACAAATTATACCTAGCAAGGAGTGGGTCGCTTTGCCGGAGAGCGACAGGATCGAACCACTCAGATCGTCGAGTATGGATTATGCTCGGCAAGGGTCCGGAGAGACCATGAACTCGGAAATCGATTCAGAGATATCGTAGATTGGCTTACAGACTTTTTGGATTTCAAATGGCTATGGATATGGATACGAACCCGAAGCGGTCCCAGATTTGGCTAATGACCCGGAGAGGTCATGGATTCGGATATCAGCTTCGAATAGCAATGAATTTAGCTTTGGATGGATATAGATTTGGATAAAATGATCTGGAGAAATTGCGGATTTGGTTAATGAATTTGGAATGGATTCAGAACTGGATATCAAATCAGAACAGTCATGGATTTTTCAAATGATCCGGAGAGATCAAGAAATTGGATTGGCAACGGATTGGATTCTGGATTGGATAATACGACTATCAGTGGATTATGAACTTTAGATTTTGGATTTATAGCAATTCATAACACGCCTTCCTATCGTAAGACATGTTTTGAGGGGCAAATGTTATCCCACCTTTTGGTTAGGGCGGGATATCATGGATTTGGCTAAAGTGGGTGGATTGAAAATTGATTACAGTTGAAACTATGGACGATAGTTGAAAGGATTTGGATGGACAACGCTCAAAAAATGGCTAAGTACCTAATCAAGGTATGACAGTATGAAGTGACAAGGAGAGTTCGATGAGGCCACATTTCATCAATCGGGGTTCGTATGCTCGAGTTATGGACATATGAAGAATTTATATGGATCGATCTAGAACGATCCATAAAAAAGCGTGAATCGACGAAGATCGATCAATATCTCAAAATCCACAAGACCAATTTACTTGAAACCTTCAGAGCATCAATAAAATGAAGAGTGGAGCCTACAAAAACGATCGCAGGATACAAAGTGGAGATTTGAAGATGGCCGATCTTTGTTGGCCGATCGTTTTTGCCGATCCATCAAAACGATCGGCGTAGTTCAGTGCACCATCCAAGTTTGACAACGATCGATTCATATCTCCCAATTTACAACTCAGAATGATGCCATATTTTAGGAGCAATGTCAAGAGGGATGTAGGACTCACCAGAAACGATCGCACTTGAATTGGATGCAAGAAATACCATCGGTGAACATTTGGCCAATCATTATTGATTGTCTTGTTAAGGCTACTGATCTTTATGGTGGGCCCCTATGGACCTAGAGAGCCTTCTGCTGAAATCTTAGCGAAATATCTCATATCGCTCCCTATAAATACAGGCCTCTTGGTTCATATTGGGGACTTTTACGCTGCTGGTTACTTTAGTATTTATTGTAATCAAGTTTTTCCTATTTCATGCTGCTGTAATCAGGTTATTAGTGGATCAATAAACGCAAAATCTTCAAAGTGGACGTAGGCATACAACGCCGAACCACTATAATTCTCTATGTTTCTGATTATTGCTTTTGATTTGTTTTTAGCTTAATCCTTTCCTCAATTTAAATTAATCTTCTTCACTTACTTCTCTACTAAATTTATTCTTAGGTGTTTGTGACCAATTTTGGCACAAAACATAATAAATTTAATTTTTTCACTCACCCAGACCGTTATATGTTTGATCTTCTCCTTATTTTTTATGTATATCACTTTTAGTTTAATGGGGATATGGATTTACTAGTAAGTGACATTTGTAGGTGCAGATGACGAATGCATTGCTTATGGGTTCTCTGTGCATGTGGGACTATATAGATATATTTATGTATATGCATATATATATATATATGTATATGTATATATACATGTCTATATATGTGGATACACACATATATGTATGTATGTATGTATGTATGTATGTATAACCATCATTATAATGTGATCGTGTGGCTTTGGTTTGGTCCATATAGACACGACTATGCACTTGGATTGCTTTGGATATAAAGATATTTTATACTATATATTGTTATTGTTGTGAATTCAAAAAGATATTATAACCTAACAATCCGATGTCTTCAGTTTTCAGGATTTACGCATCTTTGTTGCGCTAAATCAGAGGGTCAAAAATACTAGGTTGTTACATTTGGTATTTGAGCAAAATTTTCCCAACATTTAAGGACTAAACATATTGAGATGACAAACTTGTATTTTTATATACACATATATAGTATACGTAAGTTGATTACATATCTATACTCTATTTACTGCTCTAATTATGTTAACCATCTATTAGGGAGTCGCTAATGAATCCAAATTACCGATATCTGAGAACGAGTTACTCAAGAAAACTGGATTATAGAGTATTGATGATGAGGTTGAAACCAGAACAGGAAATGGCACTAAAGTCAATACTATGGATATCCTAGGTGTGAACATATCCATTTGGTTCTGCTAATATTAGTAAGCAACAAGCCGGACCGGTGTAAACCATGCAATACTTGCACCTACTCCATAAAGAGTGATTCCTATACAATGGACACTGGTTGTTGATTTCTCGAAGTTGTATAGGGATTTCTCTAGTTTGGATGGAAAATAATATGTTAGAACTTAATCTTGTTTAGTGATGTTGATATGGCCAAGCACTTAGGAGCAAACACAGCAAAAAAATATACCTTATTACAACATCTAAGAAACGTTGTAATATGTGTTTTGCAACGTTTTTACAAACTTCATTATAGATGAAGTTGTAATACGGTCGTCACCTTTCACAACGTTTTCTAGATGGTGCAGAACATGTTGTAATAGAATCAACAACTATTTTCAGATGTTGCATAATATGTTTTATAACTTTTTTTAAAGCTTGTAGAATTATTTTACAACTTTTTATAAACATTGCGAAATATGTACTACAACTTTAAAAATAATTATTTCCAATTGTTTTCGACTAGCAACTTTATCCTCAATACTATTATTATAGAATTACAATTTTGAAATTCAAATGCAAATTTGCCAATTCAGATACACAAAATTTATATCAGTACATAAGGTCGATAAATACATGGAGTCAAACAATAATTAAAATATCACTAGCAATTTATTTCTTCACATTTGTCAAGAAAAAGAAGTTTCTAGTAATTTAAATGCAATTTAAACTCATATCACAAAATCCTTCCACTTAATTATTTGTATTAATCTTCATCCAATGCTTCTGCCTATATTCATGCTTCTCAATCTCCTATTGCAACCTTCTCACCTTTTCAATTTCTGAAACTAAGCATGATACTAATGATTCATCCTCTCCCATTACCTTCACAATACAAACTTCCAAAGGCTCATCATTAGATCTCTCCAGTTCCTCAACTTGCGAATAACAAGTTCTTTGTACTTGTCAAACTTAATAACTTTCAAATAGAACATCATCCAATGAAAATACCTCATCCAACATTTTCAATAAAAACTGAATGAACGTAAAACAAGATTTGTACCATAACCGCAATGGTACCATTTCAAACAAAAGAGGGGGAAAGGAAAACATAAAACAATGTTGTAATGATGAGCATGCCAATGACAATATAGTATTGAAGCATAACCATTAGAAAAATGACTAAATACAAAATATCAGGTCACGCAAAATAGATGAGCAAGGTACATAAGTTAACTAACAAAGCCTATCTTATCTTATACTATACATGTTAAACTTAGATCTCTTTTACTATTTTCTCTTTTTTCTCATAGTTTTAGAATTTAAATACACATCTATCCTTGATTGGTTATGTTCTGAAGAAGGTCGCAAGTTTAAATCCCACTAGCCACCCCTCTATTAATATATCTTAGAAATAACCTTACTTACCTTGATTCAGTTTAAGTTGAAGCACCCTGGTTTGAATCTGATTGGCCTCATTTTACCCAATACATTTTAGAATCACTTAATTCACTTAAAAACATTTATTTATTTTATTAAGTCACATACTACTTATAAACAACATTCATAATAAAATCTCAAATTGAACAATCTTATATTTTGCAGTTATTTTGACAAGCATGATTTTTATTCGAATTTCATTTGTTCTATATTTTAAAATATAAAGTATAGTGACAAGTAACATTTTTTAAACACTTATTATAACATTAATAAGAATTAAGGAAAATCAAGGGTATAACAACTAAGAAGTCTATAAACATATACTCAGTTTTAGTCTTATAATTTTATCTTAAGAAATTTTGTAATTCAACCACTGATTTCATGTAATCTTATAATATACATACATACATGTATGTATGTATGATGTATGTGTACATTGTATGTATGTCAATATATATGTGTGTACTGGAGTTGGATCACCTGTAACAACCCGCCTCGAAACTGGCCTAATTCCGACCACAAAAAAGGCCCATCAAAACTTAGACCCATTCTAAAGCAGGTTGTTTGTTGGAAAAAGAAATAACAATGCAGAGCTATAACTGCACTTTCAAAACTCTCAGCGGATGGAATAAAATATAATAGAAAATTGTACCCATTTTTTCAAAATCATTAAGTTGTCATAATACAAACATTATCAAGTTTTCAAATATGTCTGCTACGTCATTTATTCAAAAATACAGGAGTACAACATAAAACATTAATAAAAGATAATAATAACTGCCACAAGCTTTGGTCACCCCATCTTCAAGCATTGTTACTGTCATCACTCCGTCCTTAACCTATGTTGTAATGAGGAGGGAGTCAGAATAACAAATTTATTGTGAATAGAAACCTTGAGCCTTACCATTTTAGCACTTGGGCAGTATATTTCAAAATAAGAACATGTCTTACGTATTATATAAAACCATTTAATACTTCTTATAAGGAAAGGAGGCAGGTCCTCAATCAACCACTAATACCTTCGTAACATCCCTCTTTTTAAGGCCCAAAATTAACCACTAAGGATGTTGCAGTCATTCATAGTTATTAATTCTTGGCAATAAAATGCGGCTATGTTAATAATATCAAAAATCAGAAGCACGTGAATATGAAAAAATTTCAATAATAATTCAGAAATAACCTTTACATTCCATTTCAAAATAAGATTTCATATTCATTGCATAATCCCATTCACAAACCCATATTCAGAGGAATTAAAATTAATACAAAATACTCCAAGAGCGACATATGAAGATGCCCTATTGGTTGCTCAGAGTCAAATACTTGGCAATTATACTATTTTTCCACTACGTCCAAATAGACAAAACCAAATTACATAGCAGAAATAGATAAAGCTTCTAATATCTGGATTGCCTCCTGATCGTCTCCAAAAGCTTATTCATTTAAGTGGAACCTGAAATCCCTTACTTCCGACCTACTCAAATGAATGCAAGGGAGTTTAAGAGGAAAAACAAAAACTTCGGGTCAGACAACTGTCTAGTGTGAATAATAAACAATAATCTCGAACCAAATAGATATCTAGTGAGACCACGTCACTAAGTGGAACGGGTTTCCCCCTTACAAGTATCTTAACCTAAACTAATTAACCATATACTATGCTCCTGTAACCACAATGGTTACAACAAAGATAGCGGTTATAGTTATGCAACATATACTAGATACCCCATCCAAACTTATTAGATAGCCCGTCTTAATTTCAAATGACTACCCATCACAATTTAAACCGACTATTCGTCTTATTTTAATTTGACTACCCGTCTTATAATTATGTGGATTACCCATCTCACATTTAAACATATTCATAGTTATGTGGACTATCCATCTCACATGCATTTATTACCTCGATTACCCATCCCCTACCAAATTGACTACCCATCACATATGGTTCCATTGTTTAAATTATGTGTACTATCCATTGCACATATTCCATTTAATTTACAATTATGTGCACTATCCATCACACATCCCATAGTTTTCCTAGGATGACTATGAACTCTTCATTAACCTCATAAGGACTATCCATCTTCGGAATGATGTGGACTATTCATCTAACATCCCATAGTTTCCTATAATGACTATGAACCCATCATTTAATAATCTGATTCATGCTACCCACATGTTCAACTTATGTCTATTGGTGTCCCTAATTAGGTTATCTCCCCTTAAAGTTATAACATTTCAAAGTGACATACATTGGTATCCCCAAATGATCAATGTCAAACTCATTTAAGAAAATGCATTGGTATTCCCAACGATAAAGTCACATTTATAAAACATTTAGTTAGTCAAAACAAATCTACTTTGGTGTCTAACGATAATGTCGACATCTACAATCAAACTAGCATTACTATCCCAAACATTTAAAATCGAAGTCATAAAATAATAGGCTCGTCGCCCTTAATTTAGTTAATATATGTCAATGACGATGTCCTAATAGTGTCAACAAGGGGGATTAAGGATCTCCACCTTTAATAAAATAACTCACGCGTTAATAAGATATTGTCGACCTCTATCCAAGGTCGAAGATCAAAAACTTAAAGTTCCTTTAAGTATAAACTTATCGGCCCTCTTATGATATAGGTTATCCATATTTATTTAAAGCAAAACCTTAGGGTATTACAAAATAGTTGACTAACTACAGAAAATAGAGGGTCATCGACCCTCTCAAACATAAGTCACGTTGCCCCTTTTAAAACAACTTTCATTTAAAAATGAGCCTCTTTGGCATTAAAAAGAAGAAGTGCAGCGTCGACGCTACGCTACATCGTTGTCAATCCTATTCAATATAAAACTTTGGTATACATAAGATCACTGACAATGATGAGTTGCGACATGAAGATCATTAGCGTCATTAAACATCTTTTATACATTACTTATGTTAACCGGGTTTTTAACCCAGCAGAATTTAAAAGGAGTTAGAACATTCAGATTAAGCCGGAACGACTGAAGACTTGATCGGAAGGCCTAAAAATACAAAGCAGAGGACCCCAAGAAGTTTGGAACATTTTTATACTAACATTTCAGATCGGTACCTATCAGTTCCAATTGGATCGATACCATGGCTGACCGGCGATTACTAGCGATTCCGGCTTCATGCAGGCGAGTTGCAGCCTGCAATCCGAACCGAGAACGGGTTTTTGGAGTTAGCTCACCCTCGCGGGATCGCGACCCTTTGTCCCGCCCATTATAGCATCCAAAATATTGCTTTATTTGATCCCCAATCCACTTGTCTTACAATGCTATGTCTCCATTAAGCTTATCTACCAAGTTTGGTAACATTCCAAGCATATGAGTTCAAGAAATAAAAACTTACCCGATTCAGATTACAGATCAATCAAACCCAAAGAGAATCACCATCGAAGAAAATCAACATGTTATGAAATTGCATGGAAACCATCACAACCAAATAAGGAAGCCAAGCAGATTAAATTCGTACAAGAATTGCACAACATTTTGGATCAGTACCGAATGGTCCAAATGGATCGACACCAATCCGAAAAGTTAGCTCCAAACACCTCCAAATTTCTTGAGCTGGCTCTACAAGATGGATACGGGATTCTGGTGAAGTGGGTCTGGCCCAAGTGCTCTCCAACTCCTATAAATAACATCGTATCTGCAATAGAAAGGGGATCTTCTTGACTGGCTGCTGCAACTCTGTCATTACGATTCTTCACTCTTCTTCTCCTACACAATAGTCATAAAGGAGCAATGAGATCCTCCGGTTGCCTCCAAGTACTTATGATTTAGATCTAACCAAGGTGATTTAATCACACTGTAAACCAAATCAATCTTATAACAGCAGTCAGCCAATAAAAGCTATGAGGTGGACGTAGGCTTCATTAATAGCCGAACCACTATAAAAATATCTTGTCTCTTTACATTTTCTGCGATTTACGATTGCTTTTTCTATTTTATTTGCCTTAATAAATAGGGCTAGTACTTTCACACTAATCTAGGATGTTGATCGATTTTTTGGGTTAATATTTTGGTGCTTTTACTAAGAGCTTAGTGAATTCAAGCATAGATCTAGTTTTCCTCCATGGATCCGCAAGATCCAGAAACTAGATCCATTAAATCAGCTCTAGGAAGCTCGAAACTTACGGTTGAAGATCAATGGCAAGGAGAAAGAGAAATGCCTCTGAAAAATCCATAGGAGCTGTTATAGCTGGAGAAGAGACCAATCCTCAAAAAATTGAAGTCAATAATGCCAATAATCCGCTAATTGGAGCAAACTCTAGAGCTAACACCGGAGATCGGTTGCTGGGATATTGTACTCAGCATGAAGTCGTCACTAAAGGCGAATTGAACAAGATGGTTGATGAAATCAACCAAAAGATGGAAAACAGTCAAAAAGCTCTTATGGACGAATTAAATGCCCTCCTAACCTTGCAATTACTAGTTGCTCCAAGAACAATGCCAGAGCCCGCGGCTGCCACGGAGCAGGAAAACTCTTCCATTTTTGGCCTAAACAGGAGAAACAGAAGGCAGAAACAAAAAGGAGTAGTGGGTGGAGCTGCAGGAATTGCTATAAAAGGAAACGTAAGCACTCCAACAACTGCAAAGCAACCTGCTACAAACTTGAATCTGGTGGCGAAAACCCTATGGGAAGATATAGAAGTGGATCTCTCTAACTCTAAAGATGGTGAGCAACTTGATGATGACTATTTGGAAGAAAATACTTATGCACTCAATACCGATAGGAAGGTCCAAACTACCCCTACCAGACCAACCGCAAGCCAACTGAACTTCGAGGGAGTGGTGCTCATGAAGACAAAAGAGCCTAGGCTTCAGCTCACTTACCAAGATCGTTTGCAAAATCAAACACTTGGCATAGTCACTGAAAGCCATCCCACAGACTACTGGACATCAGAGGCATATATCGCGGATATGATCAACCGGTTGATTGACGAAAGTAAGGATATGAGAGATGACTAATTGGGATCTGCTCTAAGCTGGACTCCCTTCACCGATGGCATTCTAAATGAATGGTACCCTGAAAAGTTTACTATGCCAACATTCCATCCTACGATGGAACTAAATATCTGAAACCTCACTTGTACAAGTATATGTGGTACATGGATGGAGCAAATGCTTCAAATGTTGTTCGATGTAGATGTTTTCCAATCTTCCTAGAGGGAATTTCTTTTATGTGGTTCACCAGCCTCCCACAAAAATCCCTCTCTGCTTTCAATGAATTAGCAACAAAATTCCTTGATCAGTTTAGGCTTCACATGGCATGACCGAAAGACATGACGTCCTTATCTGGCTTATTCCAGGGATGCAATGAATCTTTGAAATCCTCCATGAGTCGGTTCAACACCGCGGTGACTGAAGTAAGTAATCCAAACGAGGATATGGTCTTCATGGCCCTGGTCCGTGCTATCCATCCCGACACTGAGTTTGGAAAATGGATCAAAATGAAACAACCTACCACTAAGAAGGACTTTAACCGAAAGGTAAGCTAGCACTTGGGATTGGAAGACGCGGAGGAGCTAGAAGGAAAACCTGCTAGCCCACAACCAACCAACGCTGGCCAAAATGGCATGGCAGGTAACTAAGACACAAAAAAATCTGGAACCCTTGCAGAAATGCGGGGAAGGATCACTACAAGAAAAACCATTTATAGCTGCAAAAATCGGTGGCGTTTTATTGTAAATGCAACAAAAAATAGATTACCAAATAATATAAACGTGGCAAAAAATAATTCACGTTTCCCACTTCTAAAAAAAAGAGTCCGCGCGCGAACTAAATAAATGTAACCTATCATTTTACTCTCGTACTTAACAAAATTCTCGTCCCTAATTTGCTTTCTTCTTCAGAAAAAAAATTTCCCCTTTTAATCGTGTCAAAATTTCATCGCACTCAAGTATCATCGTCAACTCCGTCGATTCCCCCTTACTCAACATCGAGTCGCGGCAGCCAGCAGATCTAGGTATATTTAGGTATGAATCTTTTAAATCGATTAGGTATATTTAGGTATGAATCTTTTAAATCGACTTTGTGATTCTATTTGGATTTTATATGAATTTTAATGCATCTTATTTTCGTATTTTTTCCTAAACTATTACTGAAATGGTTGATTTAAAGGTGGAAATGATCACTCTATATCATTTGTAGCTTGGAATCCATGGAAATAAAGAGCTCTGTACTCTGATTAATTGAATCGTTGCTAGAGGCAAAGTATCATGATATCAATAAATCACTTATTAATAATTCTGCCAAATAAGGAAATCTTAATTCCAGTTTTCATAGTTTTTGTTGGGATTATATTTTTTGTGAACTGCTATCTTTGTTCGACTGATTTTATATGGTGCATTGATATGTTTGGTATTTGTTTTCTTAAAAGAAATGGGTATATTAGATCATGCATTTTAATGTTGGTCTTTGTTTGTCAACTGATTCAATGGCTGGTGTTGTAATATTAATTTGAGTTTTCGCATTTCTTATTAAGATCTCTTTCTATAGTTACAAAACAATTGGACCAAGCATTCAAGACTCTCAATTGTTGTGGGTTCCTAATCCTACTCTCTCTCAGGCCTAAGAATCTTACCGTGGTGTAACCATGGACAAGGAATAGGGATATTTTCTCTCAAAAAATCCTTTTTAAAGGTCCATTTAAGATGAACTGTTTAATATAATAAAAATATAATAGATGAAAGAGAATTACTAATCATTGTCCTCAAGTTCTGCATCATACTTTGGATTAGCTTCATCTTTCTCATGTGCGATAGATTTTATTATTTTATCACTTATCTCTGAATTTTTTGCAGCTGTAAAATTTGATTGCTATATAATTAGGATAAGGGGCTGCAACTTCAAAGAACTATGTATTTTTTGTCCCCTCATTATTTGTGTTCTACTTCTGTTTGCACTAAGCATGATTAGTTTTTCCAATCGCTTTAGCCATGAGGGGACAAACTGTTGGTTTGTACATTCTGAGGCTTTGAATTTATATGCAGTAATTCTATAATTTGCTAGACTTAGGCTTTGAATTCATGCATGGATTAATTATAAATACATGTAAATCTGAGGTTAAATGCAAAATATAAGTGTAAAATTTATATTTTTGGAAAAGTATTCTTTGCCTTTGTCTACTAAACCACCATGGTTATATGCAGTAGTGCTACAAGTATTTGTACTTCAACGTCTAGTTATTTTTTTGATTACAACAGATAACCAATTTATACGTCAAAGATTGGAAACTTATTTGCCTTCAAATGTCGATAATGGAAAAAGGCTAGGTTTTTTTAAACAGGTGATAAAACCATGATTAACTTAATATGTATTTTGAGAATTAGAACATATAATCTAATACTAAAGCTCACTTTTTTTTACTTTTTTCATAGAACTAGTATAGAATACCGACAAGGAGCAATGAATTTCGTGCATGCTGCAAAGAGGAATGTAAGAAGTGTAGAAAAAATTTTATGCCCTTGCAAGGATTTTCGGAATCTTAGTCGTCATGATGACCAAATCATCGTTGAACATTTAATTATAAAAGGAATGGATCCTAAATACATTAACGGTGTATGGTATAACCATGGTGAAGAGATAAATGTAGAGAATAAAACAAATAAGTTTGACGTATATGAACTATTCAAGATGATTCACTATGAAGATGAAGATTTTTTGAATCAAGATTTTTTTGATTATGATAAAGACGATGTTGATTCTCGAAGAAAAGAGGATGAGTTAGTCAAGAACTTGGAAGATGCAGAAACTCCATTATATCCTGGTTGCACAGATCACACAAAATTATCTGCCATCACCGTCTTGTATAATCTTAAATGCGAGACTGGCTTGTCCGATAGTGGTTTTGATAAGCTTTTAGCTGTGCAACATCTATTTCTGCCGAAGGATAACGTGCTTCCCAAAACCTTATATGAAGTCAAGAAATTTCTTAAAGCATTCGACATGGGTTTTGAAAAGATACATGCTTGTGAGAATGATTGTTGCCTTTTCAGAAAAGAATACAAAAATTTAGAAAGTTGTCCAAAATGTGGTTCCTCGAGATGGAAGAAAAAATAAGATACTGAAGAGGTTATACAAGGTGTTCCAGTTAAAGTATTGAGATATTTCCCAATCATTCCGAGGTTTAGACGAATGTATAGATCTCAAAAGATGGCTGAAGAATTAAGATGGCATTTTAATAATAAAAGTAACGATGGAAAAATGCGTCATCCCGTGGATTCTATGACATGGAAAATGGTGGATGAAAAGTATAAATCTTTTTCATCTGATCCACGCAATCTTAGGCTTGGTCTTGCTACGGATGGATTCAATCCATTTTCCATGTTGAGTTCGAAATATAGTTGCTGGCCGGTAATGCTTGTGACATACAATCTCTCGCCTATGTTGTGTATGAAGGAAGAAAATATTATGTTAACTTTACTTATTCCAGGCCCGAAGCAACCCGGGAATGATATTGATGTATATTTGGCGCCTTTGGTGGAAGACTTGCATCACTTGTGGTCTAATGGAGTTACTGCTTATGATGCATTTAGTAAAACTTTATTTAAACTGAATGCAATTTTGTTATGGACGATTAATGATTTTCCGGCTTATGGAAATCTTGCTGGATGTCGTGTGAAAGGGCAAAAAGCTTGCCCATTATGTGGTGTCAATACCCATTCTCGTTGGTTGAAACATAGTCGAAAGTTCGCCTACATGGGTCATAGAAGATTTCTACCTCCTTCAGATTCACGGAGGAAACAAAAGGCATTATTTGATAATACCATAGAGACAGATGGTGCTCCTAGAATGCTTTCTGGGAGAAACATCTATGCATTATTGAAGGATTATCCAAATGATTTTGGAAATGGAATAGAGGAGAAAAGTAAGAAGAGAAAGCATGTCTATGATAAAGAAGATGAATATGATGATACTAACAGTTCTACAGAAGTAGAGCTATCAAGGTGGAAAAAACGATCAATTTTCTTTGATTTGCCCTATTAGGAGGTTAGTGGTTTATTTATTATTTTTCATTGTTTTAATACAAGAAAAACCCAATAATGCATTATTGTTTTGGTTTTCATAGGAACTTCCATTACGTCACAATTTAGATGTGATGCATGTGGAGAAGAACATTGGTGAAAGCCTATTGGGCACAATGTTGCATGGAAATAAATCCAAAGATGGAACCAACTGTAGAAAGGATTTAGAGGATTGGGGAATTCGAAGTGAGCTTCATACACAACCTCGTGGGAATAAAACATATCTTCCACCGGCTCCATATATGTTGTCAAATTCCGAGAGAAAAATATTTTGCAAAAGACTGTATGATTTCAAAGGACCGGATGGCTACTGTTCAAATTTAAAAAATCGGATTTCGTTGTCGGATTGCAAAATTAGTGGATTGAAGTCACATGATTACCATGTATTAATGCAACATTTATTGTCAGTAGCATCGAGAGGGTTCATGGCAAAGAAGGCAAGAAAAGCGATAATTCGCTTATGTTCTTTTTTCAACAAATTATGTCAACGTGTTCTTGATAGAGAGAAGGTAGAACAAATCAATGTTGAAATTATTGACGTTTTATGTGAGCTTGAAATTTTTTTTCCACCATCTTTCTTTGATATAATGATACATTTATCCATTCATCTTGGAAAAGAAGCACAAATGTGTGGACCTATTCATTTTCGATGGATGTACCCATTCAAAAGATATATGAAGACACTCAAAGATTATGTCAGAAACTATGCACGACCAGAGGGATGTATTGCAGAATCGTATCTTGCAACAGAATGCATGTTGTTTTTCAATGAATTTTTGAAGAAATCAGGACATATAGAGGAGAAAGGAGCTCGAAATGAAGATTTTGAAAGTAGTAGAATATTAGAGGGACGTCCAATTTCAGTATCGAAGACCATTAAATTGCCAGTTAATGAGAAAGAAAGTGCCCATTTAGCTGTGTTAATGAATATGGCCGTGGTGGAACCGTTTATAGAGTAAGTTTATGTTATATTGTTTTAAATATTTTGATGTGTTCGCAATGATATATATAACTTATAATCAATTGTTCAATACTAGTTTGCATTTGGAGGAATTAGAAAATTCAGACCAACGCATGACAAAAAACGCGACCTTACTTTGGGAAACACATACAAAAAGTTTTGTCGATTGGATTAAAAGAAAGGTTAGTTAGATTTCAAATATATTCTCATTCAACTATCAATATTACTATATAAATTTACATGCTAAATGAAATTTGTTGTAGATACCTATTACCTCCAAGGATCATAATGACATGTTAAAATGGATTGCTTATGGTCCGAAGGATGATGCCATGTCTTTCAAAGGATATATCATCAACGAGCAACGTTTTCATGTAAAATATTTAGGGAGAGAAACTCAGAATTGTGGGGTGACTTTTGATGCAACTACTATGTGTAGAGCAAGTGCTAAAGATATGTCCCAAGTGGTTGATGTGGTCACTTATTATGGAATATTGACAGACATAATTTTATTAGATTATCATTTGTTTTATATTCCAGTTTTCAAGTGTCGTTGGACGTATAAAGGAAATGGAGTAAAAGTTGATGATGATGGGTTCACTCTTGTTAATTTACATCAAGCATCATTTTCACGAGACCCATACATAATTGCATCTCAAGCAAAACAAGTATTTTATTCAAGAGAGAACGATGTTTCTAATTGGTACGTTGTAATGAAAGCACCATCAAGAAGTTTTAATGATATAGAGGAGCACGATTGCATCGAGGAAGATATTCAAGTGGTGGAAGATGAAATAACGGAAGCGGATGATGAAGATGTTTGCTATGTTAGAGAGGATTGCGAGGGCATAATTGAGTAGATTATATGTTCTACTTGAGCATAGTTGTTCATTTGCTTTAGTGATGGTTGAACTTATATATTAAATCCGGGCTATTTGGAAATTTCATTTTGATTTTCTTTAGTGATTGTTGTTCATTTGCTGCACTAATGCTTTGTTTTTTTTAATGTTGCGAATGGCTGTTAGTTTGCACCATTTAATTTTCTAATCCATTGCAAATGCATGTACCATTCAATTTTTGTTCTTTGTGTTTTGATCTTTGTATACTTCCATAGACAAAGCATTATATGTTCTTATCAATTCTGTTTGCATATATTGCTTGATAATGAGTAGTGTTCTTATCAATTATGTTTGCATTACATGTACATTTTCTCATAAAATTACAAATCTGTTCATCATCTCAAGGCTTTTAGGCCTGCTTGTTTGGTTTGCAAACTGCCACATCTCTTTTCAGCTACATGTTGATGATATTTAAGTGTTGTTTGTTAATATTTATCGCTGCTTATTGTTTACATGTGCTTATTGGTTTATACTGTGTTTTCTGTCACTTGCAGAAAATATGTCTACAACATGTGTACGTACCCGCTTGTAGAGAAAGGCTGAAGAATAAACAGTCAAAGCTAAGAACAAACAGTCAAAGCGAAAACGTAAAGTTCCAGCTAGTATAAATGAAATAGAAGAACAACCAGACAATGCTAAGAAGCAGGCCACTGTTCACAATGAAGAAGACGAACAACCACTAGATGATATCCCCTCTGACCCAAATGAAGGACTCCGCTCAGAAAATGAAACCTGTCCTGAACAAACTGCTGATGCCGAGCTGGAAATTGGGAAACAAAGTGAAGCTGAAATCGGAAGTACATCTCGGAAAAGAGGCGGTAGAGGTCCAGCAAAAGCAAAAAGACTCCCGTCATGCAGTCAGGATCGAATTGAAGTTGAGTTCAATGATCTAGGTGTACCAGTAGGACAAGGGTCGGTATATTTATCCTCTTTTCTTGGACCGCTTGTGCGGGAGCAGGTTCCATACACCATTGATGATTGGAGGGCTATTAGTGATGACTTAAAAGAAGTTTTGTGGCAGTCGGTTCTGGTATGAAGCAGGCATCTATTATTTAACATTCTGACTCTAATATGTTTTGAAAATGACTTCTAATATTGCATGGTCTTGCCAATTATAAATTGAAATTGCCATCTAATAACTTCTGGATAAATTGAAAAATAGTTCTTGCCAATTATAAATTGAAATTGCCCTCTAATAACTTCAGAAAACCTTTCAGATTTAATTAAATCTGTCGTATTTAAATTAAATAAATTTTACTAATATCATGTTTTGATGTATTGTTGCAGATTAGATTTAAATTGGAAGAGGAATGGCAAAGAAAAGCTATATTTCAACAAATGGGAGTACTTTGGAGATCGTCAAAAAGCAAATTGGTTCGAAATTTGCAAAAAGCGGAGAACGATGAGGAAAGAATTAAACTGAAACCTACGAACATAAAAAGCATAACCGATTGGAGGAAGTTTGTGAAGGCGAAAACAAGTCGGGAGTTTAGGGTAAATCATTCATACTGAACTCGTCTGGCATGTTTCTGCAAATCCATCTACATAGTTAGCAACCGATAAATTTCTTTAGAAGTGAAGTCCAAGTGTTGGTGGATGCCGAGGGTTCCTGTTTAGGTATTAGCTGCAGGAACCTATGACAGTACAAAATACAAATGCATTATGACAAGCATAGGAACATTTTAAATGAAGTAAAAAAACACTTTGCAAGTTAGTTCAATCTATAAATATTATTAGTAGATATGGAATGCTGTATATGTCAACTGAGTTATCCAGCATTAATAATACCAAATAAGTATATGACCATGATGAATTGATTTTCAAATAAATTGCAATCCTCACCATACATATTTACCCTGCATTATAAATATTAGATAGTTTTTCTTTTTTTGATTTTTGTTGTTAAATTCTAGCATCTTTCAATATTTTCAGCAAAAAAGTGAGAAATATTCAGCCCTTAGGTACACACAACTTCCGCATACAACCGGTCGTAGGGGAATGGCTAGAAAGACCGAAGACATGGTAAGTTCATTAACTATAGCATTATTTAATATTATTTTATACCTGTCAGTTTATTAATTTAATGTTATTCTATTTTTAGAAAAAAGAAAGTGCAGATCCATCGTCCATAAGTAGAGCTGATGTGTGGATTAGATCTCACATTAAAAAAAATGGTGAACCAGTGAACATGGAAGCTGCGAATACTATTGTAAAATTGTTTTTAATTTTATTGGTATTTTTTTTTGAAACTATGAAATTTTTACCATTGTACATTATCTATGTGTATTTATTTATATAGGAGGAGATCAAAAAATATGGTAGCCTATCCCAATCCAGCTCGACACAGAATGATATTGGAAAAGATGCTCTTGTACATGTACTGGGACAAGATAAACCGGGACAGTTAAGGGCATTGGGTAGGGGTTGCACTTTAACCAAGCTAGCTTTGGCCCAGTCCAAAGATAAACAAGTGTCTCGGTGTCGAGAGGAAATAGCAGAGTTGAAGGGAATGATACAGACTCTGATGGACCAGAAGGTAAATTTTTGGAAATTAATTTATATTCGTAAAATATTAATTTATATTCGTGCTTCGCTGCAGGGTAAAGAAAGTTCGAGAAGGAACTCACCTGATTCGGTAAAAATAATATTTATATTACTCAATAAATGAAATTTATATTTTAATTTTTTAATCCAGTAATTGATTTAATTTTCGGTTGATTAATTGTAGATCGATGACGAAGTATGTTTGCTGTTGAATTGGGATGGAACCTCTGGAGTTGTTGCCCATGGAAGGCTGTTGTCCATGGACCCAGATGACGTTGTCAATGGCATTCGTCTTGGACCAAATGCTGGGAGCGTTGTTATAGATTCAGTGGATAAAGCAGATACTTATTTATGGAGGCCTACACCTGAAATGGCAGTCTTAGCAGACGCTAAGAATAAGGTAGTTGCTTGGCCATCAGTTTGCATCAAGGTCCCGCAGCGAACACGGTTGAACTGTAGTGCATCCAGTACGGTAATTTTTTTCACGTTAAGTATATTAGTGTAATATGCTGCGAGCTTATTGATGTCTAAAATGCAGCGAGCACACCCCCCATCTGAATAAAAATTTAACACATATTCGTTGTTTTTGTATAGCATACTAAAGTCTTGAATTTCACTTCTCATTTTTAGAGTACCAGCATCATCGAAGACACTTGCAAGATTTACGGTTGGACTAAGGGTGAAGGTGTAGTTGCCGAAGGAAGAATCCACGCCACTGATCCAAAATATACTGTTAATGGTATTCCACTCGGTCCATCTACTGTTGTGATTTGGGTGGACAAAGTAGTAAATAAAGATGCTTATTTGTGGCAACCTACATCTGATATGTTGTGCATTGGAGATGCAGTTGGTAGGAAAGTAGCATGGCCAAGATCAAAAGTAGAAGCTGATCAAGAAAAACTAGATGAGAGTCATGATGATTCTGAAAATGTTGTGAATTCTCCCATGAAATCCACACATATGGTCATGAATAAATCGCAAAATGTAAGTATTAATTTTCAAATTTGAAGAAGTTAACTTTGTATGAAAGTTTATTTAATGTGCATGTATACATTGTGCATAATAATCTCTTTTCTTTCAGCCGATTGCAACAATGCAAAAGGATGCCAAATGCCAGTTGATCGATTTGGGTGGAGCAGACGTAGTGGCTAAAGGAAGTATTGCATCAACTGATCCGATAACGATGGTCCATTGTCATCCATTGGGACGTAATGCTGTAAAAGTTTGGATTGAACTGGTGATAGTTCCAGTTGCAGAGATATGGAGACCAACATCGGGTCTGACGTGCATGGATGATTGCTTTGGCGTTCCCATAGCTTGGCCAATGGAAAAAATCATTATTAAGTCAAAATGAAAGGTATATAATTTTTTTATATATACATTAGGAATGCTAGCAGCTAAAGTGCAGATAGATTTTTGGTAAAATGATAAAAGTACATAAGTAGGGGTGTTATATTCGAATTGTGATTGAATGATTGTGATTGGTGGTTCAGGTTCAAGGGAGGGAAAATAATTGATGGTGAGGAATTATGTATGGATTGTGGTGGAATGTTAGTTGAATTGATGGTGAGGAGTTATGTATGAATTGATGGTGAGAAGTACAGTGATAGTGTAGGAAGAAGTGGCAAGGTAGTTGAGTGTTGTGGCAGTGCAGAGAAGTGGTCGATTGTCGTCCATATGTTTTATTTCAGTACATTGCTTATTTAAGCAGTTTTAAGTTCAGGTTTTGTTTTCTCACTCTTTTGTTCTGTTCTTTGTTGACAGGTAGTTCAGGTTTTGAAGACATCAGCAATGACAGGTAGTTCAGGTTTTTATGGTGGTTCAGGTTATGCTCGGTACGGTTATTTCAGACGTATATGTACGGTTATTTCAGATGTTTATTTCAGATGTATATGTACGGTTATGACACTTATGGTAGTTTGGTTATAACACTTATGGTAGTTTGGTTGTGTATGTGTACGGGTAGCTTTTTGTAGACACCTATGTATGTGGATGTATGAATGTCTATGTATCTTGTGGATCTTCAGTGCGTATACGTATTTTGTAGTTGTTTAATATATTGTGTTCAAAAGTGTATGTGCTTGCGTATTCTGTTATTATATAATTGGATGCTAGATCAGGGGTAAATCTGGAGCAGCAGGTGGAGGGAAACAAACGCTAATGGATATTATTTTTTTTGGTAGCGTTAAAATGTCGCTACAAAAGAGTAATTAGAACTCAAGTACACTTATGCTGGCGTTTATTACGCGCTACAAAAAATGTATATAACGCCATGAAAAGGTAACGTGGAGGAGAAAACCCTTTCGGTGGCGTTAAACAGGCGCTACAAAAAATGTATATAACGCCATGAAAAGGTAACGTGGAGGAGAAAACCTTTTCGGTGGCGGTAAATAGGCGCTACAAAAAAGGAATTCTATGGCGCTATAAAAACGCTATCAAAAAAACAAATTTAGTGGCGTTTAAAAAAGTGCAACTAATACTCGAGGATTTTTAGTGGCATGTTTTCTCGTAACGATTATCGGAACTCCACTAAAAATACGTAGTGGCGTTTTTTGGGCGCTACAAAAAATCAGTTTTCTTGTAGTGGATGGGAACCAGATAAGGAAGATCCATAATTCCAATAAACAAAACAGAGGTATCAAGCGACTTAAAGGCTTGAGGCCCAAAGACTACACCCTATTCAATGATGCTCCAGAAAACATTTACCTTGCGACACAAGGGATGGAGGAGTACAAGAATCCACCTAAAAAGGAAGCGACTGAACAGCACAAGCGTTTTGAAAAGTACATCTGCTTCCATGAAACACAAGGTCACAACACAAACGAGTGCCGACACCTCAAGAACCTGATTGAAGAGCCGATTCAGGAAAACAAGCATCGGCAGTATGTGTGGAAACCATAGAGTGCTGACCAGCCTGCTGCACCCCAAGCTCCTAGACACTAGGGAAACCAAGCTGGAACTAGCGAAGAGGGATCCAGATGAACCGACCAAAGGCTCATCATCGGAACAATATTTGGAGGACCTCATCCTACGCAAAAGAATTGGGGAGAAATGGAGCGATATGTAAGCTCATTGAAACATGTTCCAAAAGATTCGTGCTTCATGGTTTAAGTTGGATCTCTTGCTAAGTAGCAGAGAACCCTGAATGATAATGTAATATTCCGGAATCGAGACACTGAAGGAATAAAAGCTCCGACCCTCGACCTTATGGTCGTGACGGTAGGAATCGGACCAGCCATGGCCCGGCGAGTACTGGTGGACAGTGGCAGCTCTGTCAATATCCTGTTCAGACACTCATTTAGTCAGATAAAGATCAGTATGAAAGAAGTATTCGCTTGTCGAACAAAGATCCAGGGATTCACCAATGAACCTAAGTAACCTGTCGGAACAATTGATTTTCCCATGGAACTTGGGGAAGGCCACCGAAGAGTCATCCTCATCCAGAACTTTGTGATCTAGATGAAATATTCACCTACAATTCTTTCTTGGGTCAGCTTGCTTTGACAGACTTCTGGATTGCTTTAGCTCAGTGGTGTTTAACCATGAAATTTCCAACAGAGGATGGAGTTGGGGTGCTCAAAGGAGACCAAAGTGTCGCTAGAGAATGCTACATTGCAGAACTGTTGTATCTAGAAGAAAAGAAAATAGGAAGAATGTGGGGAGAACTCTCTACATTCGTGAACCTACCACATAGAAACTACAAGGCCGCCCCTGGCTTGGGGACCATAGCCGATTCCACAAGGCTTTGGACCCTAGAAAGAAGAGTTCAAGGGAGGATCGAGCATCACCGGCCGAATTAACGGTGTCTGTCCCAATCGATATGGATGACCCAACTCGGGTCCTGAAAATTGGGTCACATCTTGGAAACAAGATGTAAGACGAACTAATCGAATTACTTCGTGCCAACCGGGACGTATCCGCTTGGATGCATTCTGATATGTATAGGGTGTCACCGAAGATTGCATGCATGCACTCAATATCGATTGTAAGTTTACACCAGTGAAGCAGAAGAGGCATAACCTAGAACCAGAATGGTCCAAAGCACTAAGAGAATAAGTGGATAGACTAATGATGAATGGCTTTATCCGTGATGCAATCTATCCCAAATGGGTATCCAACCCGGTCTTGGTCAAGAAATCCAGTGGGAAATGGTGAACTTCTATCGATTACTCAGACCTAAGCAAAGCCTGCCCAAAGAACAGCTTTACATTGCTTAGAATCGACCAGCTTGTGGACGAAACAGTTGGACATGAATTGCTCTCATTCATGGACGCCAACTCGGGATACAACCTAATCATGATGCAAGAACCTGACTAGGAAAACATAAGCTTCATTATAGATCTGGGATTATACTGCTACAAAGTGATACCATTCGACTTAAAGAATGCTGGGCAACTTACCAGCAATTGGTGAACGCCATATTCAAACATCGAATCGGGAAGACTATGGAAGTTTTTGTAGATGATATGCTAGTTAAATTGTACATAGCCCCAAATTACTTGGATAACCTCGCTGAAATGTTCGAGATACTCCGTAAGTATAGAATGAAACTCAATCCACTTAAATGTCACTTTGAGGTAGCCTTTGGAAAATTCCTAGGATTCATTGTAAGTGCCAGAGGCATTGAAGCTAATCTTGAGCAAATTACCACCTTATGGGAAGTCGAGGCCCCAAGGAATGAGAAAGAGTTACAAAGCTTGAATGGAAAAGTTACAGCGCTAAGCTGGTTCATCTCAAAAGCAACTGACAAATGTATACCATTCTTTGACGCACTAAAGAAGGGAAAGAAGAACTTCAAATGGAATCAGGCTTACCAGACTGCCTTCAAAGAATTGCTGCGACATATGGTGACTCCGCCAATCCTATCCAAGCCGATAGATAGAGAAGACTTGTATATCTACTTAGTAGTCTTGCTCCATGCGTTAAATGAAAGTGACTACTGTGTGGCTAGTTATCACTTAGGATCGTGTAATATGGAATATATTATAATCTAAATGCGGAAACAAATAATAATAATAATAAAGCAAATAAGAATAAGCACACCAGGAGTTTTTATACTGGTTCGAACTTCCCGTTCTACGTCTAGTCCCAGACTTCCTTCTGGAATTTCAACTCAATAACCCCTCACTTAACCCGGAGGAATATGTATACAACACTTGAGCAGCCGAACATGATTTTTCCGCCTCTAACAGCCGAAAGAGGACTTTTACCGCCTGAACAACCAAACGAGACTTTTATTGGTATAAGAAAATAATTGATAATTGTGTTCTGAATAACACTGATATGTCTTTAAGTATACACCCTTCCTATAGTCAAATCCTCAAGTATATATTGTGTGTGAAGATATGAAAGGAAGATATTGCTTAGAATCAAAGAATATATTGATTAGTTCAGAGATTCAAGCAATATAAAGATTGTGATTGCTTTTAGAATGCAGGGATAGAAAGTGGAGAGTATGATCAGAAAGCAAAATGAAATTTGGTGATTTGGAAAATGATTTTGATGTGTTTATATAGTAGACTAACAGCTACAACTATTCACGAAGAGTTTTGATCAAAAGATGCAGCCATATCTCTTCAATTTGGATCGTAACTCTTCGCAAATGGAAGTGTCTCTTCAGAAAAAATAGCTGTTAGAATCGTTCAGTCGACTGAGCAAAAACGACCAGTCGACTGAGTATTTAGAGACTATGTAAAACAGAGTATATCTGTGCAACTGAACAGGTTCAGTCGACTGGTCGTTTTTGGTCAGTCGACTGACTTTGAAAATATAAACGTGTATACATATGTGCAAAAGTTCAATAGGCTGTTTATAGATATTCAATCGACTGGTCGATTTTGTTCATTCGACCGAATTATGTTGATAATCAAAAATCTACATAGCTCATTTGGTTAGAGCACTTGCCTTCTAAACGAGTGACCCGGGTTCGAGCCCCGCTCCATGCATTTTTTGAAAACTTGATTTTGATTAAAATATGCATGCAAGTTTATTTGAATGTAAATGATGATTCTTGGGGAAAGATTTTAACAAAGCACTAAACTAGACTCTATATACATATTTGATGACTCTTGTTAAAATATATAACTATATGAACCATACTTTGAGTCGTTGAGTCCGGATGTTGTCGTAGTCGTAGATTCGTGAATCGGTGTGTCTTGTCAGCAATCAAAACCTATGATCCAACATTAAAGGCCACGCTCGTACAAGAAGAAGCTAGGTTCCAGCGACCCGTATATTACCTAAGTAAACGGTTCACTGGAGCCGAGAAGAACTATCCAAGGTTGGAAAAACTAGCATATTGCCTCTTGATCGCATCCAGAAAGTTACGACCATACTTCCAGGCACACCTGATCAAAGTACTAACAGATCAACCCCTGATGCAAGTGTGGTACCGCCCCGAGACCTCTGGACGGCTTATCAAATAGAACATTGAATTAAGTCAATATGAAATCACTTAACATTCTTGAAGTGCGATCAACGTGCAGGCGCTGGCAGACTTCATGCCAAGTTTACGATAAGAAATAACGAAGAAGAAATTACTCCGAAAGTGGAGACACACTTGAAGTTGTTCATCGATTGTGCATCTAACAACTTTTGCTCGGGGGTAGGAGTCATGCTCGAAACTCCCGAAGGACAATCCGTTTGCTATGCCTTACGCTTGGAATTCCCTAAAACAAACAATGAAGCAGAATATGAAGCATTGATAACTAGGCTCAAAGCTGTAAAGGAACTCGGGATAAATTCCATATATATCTATAGTGATTCTCAGCTAGTCATCTATCAGGTGAGAGGCAAATATCAAGCCCCGGGAGAGAATCTTGCCCCGTATCTATCTAAAGTGCAAGAATTGCCGAACGACGTCGATCATTCCATCATAACTCATATCCCGAGGGAACAAAACATGAAGGCGGACTATCTAGCTAAACTGGCCAGTTCCGGGGAAGCTCAGTCAATGGGACTGGTCCGAGTGAAACTCTGACTGCTCCAAGCATAAGCAAGATGGATATCGACTAGATTTTCGAAACGATCGAAGAACAAGAATCATGGATGACACCGATCAAGGACTATCTGCTCAGAGGAACACTCCCCGCAGACAAGAATCAATGGAAAAAGCTCCTTCGAAAGGCGCCATGGTTCGTAATACATGATGGAATACTCCACCGAAGGGGTTTCTTTACCCCCTTGCTCAGGTGTATGACCAACGGCGAAGCTCGAAGAATCCTTAATTAAATTCATAAAGGTGACCGCGGGGAACACATCGGGGAGGGGGGCAAACCCTTGCAAAGAAAGTTCTCCGATATGGGTATTTTTGGCCAACGGTCAACCGTGATGCGGTAGATTATGTCAAACGGTGCGATTAATGCCAAAGATTCGGCCAGGTCAAAAGAACTCCTTCAACGGAGCTAGCACAGATGGTCAGCCCATGGCCATTCACAATCTGGGGAATCAATTTGATTGGTTTATTACCAATAACCAAAGGAGGATCCAAATACGTTATCGTTGCTATTGACTACTTCACTGAATGGGCCGAAGCGGAACCGCTGGCCACTATTACCATAAAGAAAGCTATTAACTTTGTCACTAAAAACATTATTTATAGGTTGGAGTGCCATAAAAAATCATCACAGATAACATGACTCAATTTGAAAGCGCTAAATTCAAAGACTTTTGCAAACGCTTCCAAATCGAGAAAAGCTTTTCCATTGTTTCACATCCGTAGGCAAAGGGGCAAATGGAGGCAGTAAACAAGATCATCAATTCCACCATCAAAAAGCGGCTAACTAAAGCTAAAGAAAATTGGGTTAATGAACTTCCACTTTCATTATATGCTTACATAACAACGCAAAAATCTGCAACCGGACACTCTCCTTTTGCCATTGCATATGGTTCAGAAGCAATGATCCCAATCGAACTAGAAGTCCTTCTCATTGAAGGCTAAACTTCAATCAAAGGCAGAACTAACAGCCTCTGCTCGAGTCGCTCGATATACTTGATGAGAAGCGGGAAGAAGCCGAGCTAAGGACTGCCGCTCACAAGAAAAGGGAAGCAAATCGACTCAAACCGTTGATCGACGAACTCGATCCCAGCCTTCTAAGAACTGGTGTTGCTACGGCGACACCATGAAGGTCCGAATCAAAGTTGCACATTTCAAAGCCGTGCATCGCCTTTTGGATTGTGGAATCATGTCTAAGCAAACACAATTACCTAAGCTGCGTATCTCGTAAGCAGTGCATTGGTTCTTGGTTCACAAAACTGCGACCGAGCAAGCCACAACCCCACTGTGCGCATTTCGTAAGCCGCACACTACTACTTGGATCAGCAAAATTGCATCCAAAGACGAGGAACTCTCATATTACAAAAAGCCACGCACCGCTTTCGAAGCCAAGGAAATAACACTCCATGGAGCGACATGTATGCGCAATTGCCTAAACGTTAGCATTATGACAAAATCACTTAACATAATTTCAAGTAATCGTTGTTGCTCCAGCACTGCTGATCGCTTAAGTGCATAAATCACTTAAGTGCGTAAATTACTCGCCATAAGGCCGCTCAAAAGCTTCATGAATATCTCAATTCAGAAATCAAAATAGGATATCTAAAATGAGGACAAAAAACCAGAAGTTCCCAAAAATAGGATTTGTAGTATAAGCCCAACTAGGGGCATCTGGATGACTACCAGGGGTACCCAGTCTCGTATCATGTGTTCGTAGTAAATAGTCCTGTAAACTAGGAGCGCACAACACACCAACACTCAACCAAATTAGCAAATACTTCATAGTTCTATAACTCCAAACAAAGAATTTTGTTAGTAATTATAGGACTAAATAAAACAGCACTGAATAAAAAGTAGTGGTATAAAAAGGCAACAATGCATAAAATGTAGATTAGTAGACAAGTGAATTTACAATCAAAATTTCAAGAGTTTTATTACTTATAACGTTTTTCATGTAGAACAACAAATAATGGGGGTTGAACCTGCACAATATCGGCCAAGAATAGGAAAATACAAACACCATTGTTGCAACAATAAGAAGAAATGCTAAAGGCAGACTTTGCACTTGTACAAAAAGCAACAAAAAAATCAAAAGCTTCGCTTCACGAGTACACAAACAGATCATGACTTCTTGTCACTACTTCCCCTGCCACCTTTCCCGCTTATGATCAGCAACTACTCAAGCTTCTTCCCTCCTAGGGTGATCTCACTTTCTGAAACATTACCACTAGGACCCTCCTTTGCCTTTGTGCTTGCAGAATTTGTGAGAACTCTTTGACGACATTTTTTGCTCTCCACCTTCTCCTTCTTCACCGCTACCATCTGCTGCTCAATCATCGGCTACTCGGCCTCTACTTTGTCTGGTTGGCTAGCTTGATCCTCCTACCCCCGTGTGTCAGTAGCTTCCAAACCCTACTCTTGAGATACATATGGGTCATCCAAACAATGCAGCACTACAATTTGCTCGAAGTGCGAACCGTGTTAGGAGCCAGATGTGGAGACGACAGTTGAGGTGGTCAGAATGGTAGTAGATACGGCACCATGAGGAGGAGGTAGCTCAACAAGAAGAGTGGGTTGATCTATAATATCAAAATTAAGGGTTGTTATCTCAACAATTTCATTAGGCGTAAATTTAAAGTCTTCAAACAGTAGAGAGATAAGAAAATTACCTGTTGTGGGGGTCTGTTCATGCGCCATAACTTTGAAGCCCTCGCTGTTGCCTTCTTTTGATTGTTCATAATCATGGGAGAAATAGAAACGATCCCCTCATCAGTGCGAAGATGTGAAGACGGCTCACCAGGGCCTGAAGGAAAATACTCGGTTATAGCCTTAGCAGCGATCGCGGCATCAATAGCTTCACGTTCCCTCTCTGGTCTCAAGATTTCCTGGCCCTCCCTTAAAACTTAGCAGGACTCTTTATTCAGATATGCGTGAACCAACTCCTCTTCAGTATAACTGCCACCCACGTCTTGAAATCTGGCCAGAATCTTTTCCCAGACTACAACAAGCATACGAGGGAATGATTGACCCTATTAACAAAGACTCCCCTGATGCAGCATGGAGTTGACATGGAAGCCCAAAATAGTAGCATCCAAACCTTCCATCTTCTTTGTGAAGGTATCTTGAAGCTCTGAAAAGATGGCATCCGTGTTAGCCTTCTCTATTGCCAGCTGTTTCTTCTCAGCATCCGAATTCAAAACTTGTTCGCGAAGAAAGGCAATTTCTTGAGCCTGCTCGGCGATGGTTTTCTTCAACATCTCCACCATCGTATCGCTTATCCTCAACTTTACTTTTAAAGCCGCCTCATTCTTATGGCATTTATTTATCTCATCTCTAAAGATGATTACAGCTCGGTCAGTGGATTCTTTAAGCTCCTTAAGCAAAGAAACACTTTTTCTCTCCCTCTTAGGGGCGTTGTCTCTCACTTTCTTTAGCCTCTCAATCTTCGCATCTTGATCTGCGAGCTTCTTCTTGTACTAATCCTTTTCGAACTCAAACGAGAGGATTTCCTGGTAATTGGTGCGATTAAAAGTAGACAGCTGCTTGCATAATTTTTCCAACCCCTCGCTTGCTCTAAATTGCTCTGAATTACTTTGAAATAGGGTGAATAAGATTTGACATGAATTGACTTCTAATTGGGCTTATAAGAAACAACCCCTTTAAGAGTAAATTAGGGAATGCAGTTTGCAGATGCAGTGGACCAGCAGGAAGAATATAAGGCCCATGCCTAGAAATCTGGGGAGAGGCGGTCATGACAGTATGAGTGGAGGAGGTCACGACACTGGAAGCGGGGATATTTATCCCAGTGGAACCAGGAGGCTGTGAAGCGGATTCTCGCTCTTGGTTTCTTTTCGACCTCTTTAACGGATCTCCTCGCTCAGTCGAGCTCTTCCTCTTCTCGTAGCCACTTCACCTATCACGACCTTGATCTTTCTCAGCATGGCGACGCTCTTCCGCATCCCTCTCCTTCCTCCTTTTCCTCTCCTCGTTATTCTTCCGGGGATCATGGTACTTTGAAGAGTGCCTCTGCGAAGGCTGAGACTCCAAAGCTCAATCAAGATCACCGTAAAAACCATGAGACATGAGTCCTGCAGCATGCGATAAAATGGATTTAGGAAAGAGGCATTTTATGAACTAGAACATCCAAATAATAATAATAATAATACTATAAAGTGTATGATCCTAGTGAAATGTGTGCTACAATTTAATGACCCCAACGGAATACACAAACCAGATCAGTCACCAAATAATGTCAGGATATCGGTTCCTACAAGGTTAATCTAAGTAGACTGGAAGGTAACCCTTTCGAAGTGAAGTCATCCATCAAGTCATCCATATTCACAAAAATGTCACTCATATCTCCCAAATCAATGTCAGCACCTTTCGGTAGTGAGCTGGATACAGGCTTAGTCTTGGGAGAAGCTTCCTCAAAAGGCTCTTTCAAAGAAGGTGAGGGTGCATGATCAATGCTTAATTCCGAAGCTTTGTCACCAAATTTGGCATCACCCACATCTATGTCCCAATCTATCTCTTTCTTATTTAGAGGATGCTCCTCACTGATTTCTCATTCTTCCTTCTCTTCAATAAGAGGAACCTTGCCCTTCCGTTAAATAAACTCTTCCTCTTTCTCTTATGGAATAGATGGCATTTTGGGTGGACTTTCGACTTCTACTTGAATTTAGATCTCCTTGGGTCTTCTCTGACTCATTAGATGGACCACTTTCTTTATCATCATCATCATCTTCATCAGAGTCATGGGAAGTGGAAACAGAATAGGTTCGGGCTCCAAAGCGGGAAGGAGCGCTAACAAATCTAATGGATCTCCCAGGGTGTAAACGCCCACTTCGGCGAAGATTCTCATTTGTGATCAAGAATCTAATCATGCGCTCCTGAGCACCGACCGCTTTACAGGTGCTAAGAACGGTGCCGAGTGCCAAGTCCTTTATATTCTTTGAAAGAACTGCAAGGAATATATTATTGTTCAGAGAACTTATAGCAATTAAAGGAAACTCCAAGCATGGTGAAGGAGACTTACCCCCCGTAGTCCACAAACGGGTGAATCCTTCTAGACACTTAGCAAAAAAGAACTGATTCTTAAATGAAGGAACTTTGCTGGGAAGATCCAATATAAGTTTCCGGCTATGCCGTGCTTCAATATAAAAAAGTGATGGATTAGCCTCTCTCTTCTTGAATAATAGAAGATACTGCAGCTTAGCGAAGCTTGGGGCACGATTAAGCATCTTCATGAACAGAACATGTAAGCACATCATCATGGCGTATCCATTTGGAAGAATCTATAATAGGGCCAACCTTATGTTCTGAAGTATTATCATTAAGAAGTGATTGATCGGGGGCACTTCACCATACATGCATATATTTCAGTGGCAAGCCACATATCCAGAAGGTGACCTATAAACAAATTCTCCTCTCGATGGAAGAAGCACATCATCCTCTGGGATACCATATTGCGAGCAAATGCTTCGCAACATCCTATGTGTAAAAATTATAGAAGCTTTATTTGGAGGATCAAGCAAGACTCTAAAATTAGGAGGAGTGTGATTGACGCCAGGACCGATTGGAATCAGACGACTATATTGACCTGAAGTTATGGAAGCGGTGGATCTAGCTGGGATCGACGACGATTCCGCATCAGAAAGAGGTGAGTTCTTCTAAACCGATTTGCGCCGAGAATATTTGCACGTCATTCTATATAAAAAAGCTTATGTTCAAAACGGTCAGGTACACCTAATCTCTAAACTAAATACCCTTGTGTAGTTGACATTTGAAACCTAGGAGATCATTGATGTGTACCAACCACCGATCGGATTCCAAGTATTAACCAGGAGTGTGCGTGATGCCTAATCTAAGTGAGAACGGATTCGGTGTCTTGAACGCTGCAAACAAACCATTCCATGTAGATGGTTCATTCACACCAGAAAGAGCGATCTGCATCACCCGTTAATTTCATTTCTCATATGCTTACCCATTATCAATCAACAATCGGTAACGAATTCATTGTCCGAAGCGACACTGGAAGCCCTTCTTATTCCAGGTACACCGACTATACAATGGAAGGACCAATCTGAAGTGAGCGAATATAGATTGATGCATTTGAATCAAGTAAAGAATTCTCAACATAAGTCGATTTTAGTTCTCTAAAAGGTGATAACAGCATGAGCTGCAGACAAGACGCTACCCTAAGATATTACCACCTCCCGGAAAAACCAAAATCAATCCGCAAATTTCCAAATTTCCAATATTAATACAAGTCTTTTCCTTTAACCATAATATTAATACAAGTCTATTCCTCCAAATTTCCAATATCCATAAGAAGGAATTTTGATATCCACAACAAGGATTAAATATACATATCAAGAACTGCAATAAATACATGTGTAAGTAGAAATAGAAACTCAGTTTATTACATCAAATTAATGGAATGACCTAAACAATAGAAATTGTAATTTTAAATTCATATTCTATTCAACTCCTCTTTTATAGAAAAATAAACGAAGGAATTTTATTTGATTTTTGTATGGAATAAGTGGTGTAAACTACGAATAGGATTCGTGCTCTGCACCTTTATTTTAATATTGAAAACTCACAATTTGGATCAAAGAAGGAGGAGAAATGGAATACACTATGAGGTTATCAAAAATTGTAGAAACAATATAAATCCCATCAATTTAACATAAATAATTGAGAATCTACATCTAGAATTGGCATTTTGAAATAAAAAGGAATTTTGAGAATTTTACCGTGTTTTGTTTTCGCAATCCCAAAATCCTTAAGAAATATTCAAATCCATTATATACTAATAATGATTACTGAAATAAAAATACCAAGGTTTCCACTCATAGATTATCCTTAGCTTTACTTGTATGGTTTGCAACGCCAAAGCAACTCTTTTCTAGATCTCCTTCTTTTGGTATATATACACAGCGAGGGATTGGTATATATAATTTTGTTAGATTCAGAGAGGTTGGAGGAGAATAGAATATATTAAAAGAATAAGTAGAAAAGAGTTAGAATCCTTACCTAAATTTCTAATTGAATTTCTTGGATCTAATTGAAGAGAGAAATTACATTGGTTTGCGGAATTCCCAAATATTTATGATTAAAAAGTGGAGATGGTAGGGTCATATTTGTAGGAGTTGAAAAGCACCAGAACCATAGGATGAAGTTAGGTGGAAAACGAATAAATCTAGAGCCTTTAACATCGAAAAAATCCCTAGCCACCATTGTTTGTAGAGGTCGACCGCCCCCCATAGACCGCTCGACCGCAAGGCGTCGACCGGTTTAGTTGCACTAGTCGACCATTCCACTGTTTCGGGAGCGTTTTATTTTTTTCGTTCATTGATTATATTCCTCAATTAAATTTTAATCATTAATTGTTTAATTTAACGTTTACTTAACCCCAATTAATTCTTCTTTTAATTTTCAAAATTCATCCTATAATTTTAATTACTTATTTGAATTTGAATTCGAATTAATTAATTAAAATTAAAATTTTAGATGTTGATAACTTCTTCGTTTGATCTTCATTTTCAGCATATTATATATGGAAACAGATTAGAGTTTCGCCACAAATGCAATGGAATAATTTCGTCGTCAAATTCGAACTTTTATAAAATTTCCATTTCCAACCCTACCTTATTTAATTTAATTTACTCAATTTATTTATTTAATTATGATTGATTTTATGGGGTGTTACACCACCCTTAATTCTTTTTCTTTTTTCCTCATAATTTTACAATTAAATCCTTATTTCTCCATGACTATCGTGTATATTTACACATTTACTCCTCTGGCACTTGGACTTTCCTATTTATTAGTTTTACTCTTTCTGTTCAAATTTATTATTGTGTCTATAAATTTTAAACGTAGGCAAAACTTTCTTTCTTATTATCAAAAGTAAAATCTCCATTCTCTTTGTTTTCAACTTTCATTATAGTTTCTCTTTAATCTCCATTCTCTTTATTTCCATCTTTCATTGTTGTTTCTCTTTAATCTCAAGCTCCATTTGAACGCAAAATGATATCATATTTCAGTTGCATAACTTAACCATTAAAATAGGCTATATAATATTACGCTTGGGTTTAAACTTTGATGATATCAAACTCTCCTTCCATTCAATTCATTTGATTTTTATTTTTACTCTATGTATATTTCATTTTATTATTCCATATTATAGACAATGTTCTTTGAATCTTTGTAGGCCTTCACTTTTTCTTGAAGTTGCATTTATTTTCTTAGAAGATGAGTCTATATAAAATTTTAGAATCAAGGTAAAACATACTTTAAGTTTACTATCTTCTCCCTTCTCCCTATAGAAAGTAAGAATTAGTTTGTATGATGTATTTTTATTTGTTGTTTTTAATATGTGTGTGTGTATTAAATTTAGATCTCTCCTAATCATTTTTCCTTGTAATATTTTAGAAGCAAAATCCTTATTTTTCCATGATTCATCTTTATATTTTGCAGTTTCCCTTCTAAAATTTCTCATTTAAAAAGCTTTTAACATATTAGCCATGACAGCATTGTCTCTTTGTCTATCCCATTTCTTATTTCTACTCATTGTATTCAAATCAATATAATTTCTAAGTGAAGTTCAAACCATCCCTAAGGAGGATTTTCTTTTCTCAGTTCAAAAATAAAATCTCTATTATCTATGTTTCCATATTTCATTACTCCGTATCTTTAATCTCAAGCTCCATGAGAACCCAAAACGAATTCAAATTTTAATTGCTAAATTTGATCGGCAAAAAGGGTCACATAATTTCATGTTAAGGATTTTATTTTGATTTTATTTTACTCTATTTCCTAACCAATTAACCTGACTTTTTCTTCTTACTCTATGTTTTATTCATTTTTTAAACACCATATTTATAAAAAATATCTCTGAATCATTGCAGGTTTTCACTTTTCCTTGAAATATCATTTATTATCTTTGAAGATAAGTATATATTATTTTATTCTCCCTTTTCCCATACATAAGTAAGAATTGGTTTCTGTAATTTATTTTATTTTGTAGTCTTGATAAATTAAGTTTAGATCAAAATTTATATGCATGATTAAAATAAAAATAGTGATTCCAATTATCTATTAGTTAGTTCTAATAGGACAACCTCAACTTTATCAAATCAATTTACAATTTTTTGCAAGTTTATTTTTGGTTGTTTTGTTCTCCAAATATGCATAATCTAATTGCCGGCAGCAACGAGAATAAAGAAGTTTGAAAGTTAAATTCTTATATTGAACCTATTTAAAAACTATTGATGGTAACTACGTTATGCTCAAATATTAAACGAAATTTAAAAAAAAAATCAAATTAGCATTTTGGCAGTTCGATAACTTTTAGCTCTAAAATTTATAATAATTACTTTTACGAAATCCAACCTCGACAATTATTTCTTTGTCTTCTCTTTTTAATTAGTGAGGGGGATCAATTTAGATGAGGGAAATATAGAAGAAGAATTTTCTTGACTAAAATCGAATTGAAAAGGAAAGACTTAAACAATTGATTCTTCTCTTGTAGAATCAAATCTCTACTAGACGATATGAATATATTTTTTTATATTCATATTTTGATGATGTCTTTGGAAGAGATTTAGGATCTTATATCTGATCAAAGTTCAAAAATAATATATGCAATTTTCTATTTGATTGAGATTTTTTATATTTAAACAAAACTAATATCAACATTTTATTTGTTTTTAGACTAAAGCGACACAAATGAAAAACAATGAAAATAGTTTCAAATAAAATAAAGGATGATAGCAGAAATTTTGAGATAATTTTGTATAAAAATTTAGTAAAAGTTAAAAGTTTGTCATTTATCAAACCTTTGCTTTTTATAGATATTTTCAGTATAACTTTTATTCCGTTAACCAAATCCTTCTCCTTTAACTAATTCCTTTAGTTAATTTATCCATTTTAAATTCATTCAATTCCTTACTTCAATCCCTAAGAATAACAATATTCTTTTTCCCATCTAAAATAAATCATTTGATCACTTTATTTTATTTCTTCGCTTTATTTTTCACTTTAATCTCGAGCTTCACATGAACTCAAAAGGATGTCATAATTTCTATTATATATATCAAAGTTCGACCTCTCAAGATCTCTAGCCATTTGTTTCCTTCTTTCATTTTATTTACTCTTTAGTCTCAAACGCCATAAGATCTCAAAACGACGTTACAATTTCAATTAAACAATTCAATCATCAGAAATGGTCACATATAATGCAAACTTGGATTTAAACATAGAGGATAATTAACACTCTTTCCCACTCAATTAACTAGACCTTTTATTAATATGTATAATTTATTCATTATATACCACCTTTATAAACAATTTTTTGAATTATCTCAAGTATTCACTTTAATTGAAATTGTAATTATTGCAATAAAGAAAAATCTGTACAATATTTTAGAATCGAAAGTATAACATGCTAATAGTTTATTTTATTTTTCCTAAAATAAGTAAGAATTAGTTTGTTCAAGGTATTTTTATAAATTAAGTCTATTTTGAGATGCATAATCAAATTGTTGAAAGTGAACTCAATATTTGCTTTGTTATACATCAAAAATTAATGTCAATTATATTAAGCTAATTTATTTTTTATGTAATTTGCAAGCTTATATGTGATCATTTGTTTTTTAAATATTAAGTCCAATTTCAGGGACTTGACAGCGATTCCTTGTTTTGGGGTTTTGGACCAAAGGTCCCTATTTTCAAAGCTCATGTACAAAAAGTCCCTGCTCATAAACACATGTAAATTAGGTCCCTATTTTATTATTTTTTACCAAACTGTCATCTTTTAGAAAATCGACTTAGCATTTTTTTCAGGGGCAAAAGCGGTATAAATTAGCCAAAATCTAAAAATAGGGACCTAATTTTCATAACTTATTCGGGAGGGACTTTTCTTACATCATCTTCCAATTTCAGGGACTTGATAGCGATTCCTTGTTTTAAATATGCCCAATCTATTAGTTGGTAATTATAGCAAAAATAAAGAATGTTAAATTTTGAATTCTTTATGTTGAACCTCTTTCAAAAACATAGATAGTGCGTAAACCATATTTGGATACTAATAAATAAAAATAAGTCAACCATAAGTTTTGTCAATTGAGTAGTTTTTCGCTTTAAAGTTTCTCATTTGAATTCAATAATTCAAGTGTAATGGTTATTTCAAAAACATTTAAAGCAAATTCGATAACTTATTGTTATTTATCAAAGATTAATATCAGCTGTGCTAAACTAATTAGCTTTTTAATGCAATTTGGAGGCTTATTTTTAAGTCTTTTGTTATTTTATTATTCCCACCCCATTTGCTGGTAATTACACATGGAGTGTATTTTATGTATTTTGAAGTTCAATAAATGAAATGTTGAGAGTAATTTTTGCGTTATTAAAATTTGCAAATACATTTTTCCATTGGATCTGATTTTCCATGATAGTTCGTTAAACTCTATGTTATTGTGCTTAAAAAACATTTTATTTTCACTTTTTTAACATTATTATAATTTCCTTTGGTCGGTATTTTAATCAATTTATTTTGGTGCAGTATGGCATTTTTTGATGAATTTTGACTTGATACATTTGTGTTTTACGTAGTTTATAGTCAGAAAAAATTTAGTATAAAGAATTTTTTTATTTAACCATGTAAGTGTAGATATTTATTTCAAGATACCTACTCAAAGCGACAAATCGCTTTACATTATAACTATTTGATCAATTCTTTATTTTTGAATCACCACTACAACTACCAATGTCATATTTTAACTATTTCAATTTATGTAACCTTAGAATGCAGTGTACATTGCACATGTTCATACTCATATTAGAGAAGACTCAAACAGTAGTAGTCGAATGGTTGAGCACATAGTTGCATAAAAAAAGGCATGAAGTCTAGATTATAGTGACACGTGCTAAAATCTTAATAAACTTTACAAATACCTATCACCCATGACGTCATAAGGGAAACTAGTGCAAACAACCATGCCTTTTAATATGTTCTCCATCATTATCCTTTACATTTATAGTTGAATTCTTAACTCTTAGACAGCTTCCCAGTGAAAAATCATCAAAAGCGATATTTATATGTATGGTTTCTATATTCGCTCCTAGTATCGTAAGGCAGCCCTCCCTATTCACATTTACCAAGTACACTACGTTAAACCTAAGGATGCAGATATCAACTCATAAAGATAACCTCCATTAATCCACACATTGTAAAGCTTAAGGGTTAGCAAATGTTTAAACCCTAAAACCCCCTGGAGGAGTAAGGTAACAGTTGATAAGATAAAATTCCCCAAATGCAAAGCAATGTCCTTGTCATCCAAATGTTTAGGCAACATATACGCCTTCTTCTCACACTTGTCGCTGTTCTTGAGCTTGAGCTGGGCGATTACCTAATTTGTGAAGTAGCACGACATCAAAAAACTAGGTTAACCCATAACACATCCGAGGTTCATCAACCGGCCCTTGGCTTATACGATGATGCCGGAGTTGGTGTCCAAAAAGACCTACCTCCCATTGTCGATCTCATTGTCGATCTTGTTTGAGGAGGAGTCAAAGTGGTCGAAGTGGCTGATGTTGCAAAATCGACATTTATGTAGTAGGAGATGTAAAATTTGGGAATTGATCAATTTTCGAAGTGGTTGATGTTGTAGAATTAAGATTTATGAAGCCAGAGACGGGAAATTTGATTTGGGATTAATGAGTTGAGAAATTTTATTTAGGGAAGAATGATGGAAAGGTAAAAGGACATGTTGTGGCTAAAAAAATTTAAAATTTGGGATTAAGCTTGAAATTTGCATTTGGAGCCAAAAAAACGCTAGATACATATGGAATTCGGATTTTGCTACTATGACAAAAAGAATTTTTTGTCAAAACAGAAGAATAGTGTATTTGGGATATTTGGGGAAATTCATGGGGCAATTTTGGTAATTTGCTTTGTGATCCATTCTGCAATTTTGTTTTTGATGTAGAATTTGACAAAATCTTTTTTTGTCATACTAGCATTTTAAAGGGAAGTAATACTTTGTATCATACACAAATTGCAATATATTTTTCAATGCGATAAATTTTAGCTTTATATTTCTGAATTTTATGAAAATGTCAATTTTTTAATATCTTTAAATTTTTTATAGAAACTTTCAAATTTTTAAAAATTTTGAAATATTAAACATTATGAATAATTATTATGAATAATTATTAAATAATAAATAATAAATATTATGTTTTTATCTTTTAAATACTACTTATTAATTATTATTAGTTTGACGAATGAGTGGTCCTCCTAGGTGGAGAACACTCGAAATTTTATTATAACTAAAATAATATGCAAACAAAAATGTCCATAGTACAACTAATTACATGTGAATAAGATCGTCTCTTTGATGATCCATAAAAATAGATTGTGAAAAGAGCAAACCAAAAAAATATATACAATATGGAAAGAGAAGATTAACTAGCTAAGGTGGTGCGGCTTCGAAAAAATGAACTGCAGCAAGAAGTGTGTGCATGTAAAGGACAAGCGGTGTGGTTATGAAGCACAGCCAAAGTTACATGCTCACTACAGAATAGTTCAGGCTTTAAACTGCACAGGGCCTTGGGTTTGGATGTATAGGAACAAGCAAACAAACTGCAACAAGAAGTGTGCACGTAAAAAAACTAGACAGGCTTCAATAACAACCAAAGGTCTAAAATACTAATATGCATATGTGATCACTCATACCAATACATTACAAATTAGAGAACTTACGTGAACATGGGGTGAGACAAAGCTGAAATGCCTATGTGAACTAGCAAGGGAGATGAAGTGATGTGTGCAGTTGGCGTAACTACAAGATGGCTAATGTAGGAGCTCATAAGTTTGCACATAATAGAAATTACGTAGGTTGAGTAGCAACCAATGTTGGTCTCATGAACAAAAAAATGAAGTGAACTGTTATGGTGTGCATTTTGTTGATGTAGTGAATAAGGTGGAGCAACTAGAATCATAAATGAAGGCTGCTAATTGTTGATGTACTGAACTGTTGTGGTATGCATGTTATGAAGGCTATTGGTGAATAAGCAATGCTCTGAAGCTGGATGGGAGATGCTGATGTAGGATTGAAACCAAGTTATTTTGTGAGAAGAATTATAATCTACAGTGAAGAGAAGCCATCAATGGCCTAAGCCAGGCGAGAACTCCAATGTGCGTCTCCTCTGGCGGAACCTGTCCACATAAAATTACACCAGGCAATACCATATGCGATGGAAGAGGGATTTTATAACCAGTATTAAAATTTCTGCTATTTCTTTCGAGCCAAAGGCCTCAACTATTAATATTACTAATTACTAAATATTAGTCTTAATTATTAATTATTTAATAGTATTCATTTATTACTAATTATTAAATATCTAATATGCTTCTTATTTAATAATTATCAATTGTTACATATTGCTTCTTAATTATAATTGAATATTAATTATTATATATATATATTATTAATAATTTATTATCATTAGTAATTATAAATTATTATATATTTAATATTAATTATTTACACTATTTTTTAAGATTATTTATTAATTATTTAATAATAATTATTTTATAATAACTATTAATTATTAATTTCAAAATTAAATTTTTAAATGTTATGTTTGTTTTTAAATTTATTTAAGAAAATTTCAAAATTTTGAATTTTTTGAAATATTAAATATAATTATTAATATTAAATACTAAATAATAAATGTTACTCTTGATTGTTCAATATTACTTGTCAATTGTTAATTATTAAATATTAGCCTTAATTGTTAATAATTAATTATTAATTATTTAATAATAATTATTTGTAGTAAATATTAATTATTAATTATAAAAAATTAATTATTAGATATTACGTATTGCTACTTATTTATTAACTATTAATTATCACTCATTACTTCTTAATTATAATTGAATATTAACGATTAAACGTTGATTCTTATGTTTATATTATTAATTATTAATTATTAATAGTAATTATTTAATATTAATTATTAATTATTTAATAGTAATTACTAATTATTAATTATTAATTATATCTTTTGAATAATAAGAGTGATACTTTATTCAAGCAAAGCACTCATTATAATGTTTAAGAGGCTCGAACCCATGACATTTAGAACCTTTTGTCTACAGCGTCGTATCCCTAACCACTTAAGCTAGAGGTCCTTGACAATTATTAATTATATTTTATGACTTTTAGAAAAAACAATTGTTAAAAATCTAAGTAAGAAAACTAAATAAAAAAATCGTTATAAATCCATATCTACAACGTTTTGGGGAAACAGTTATTAAACCGTATTATTACAACTTACATAAAAAAAGTTGTAAAGAACTACGTATTCCTTAAAATTGTTGTTAAAATGATATTTTACAATATTTTTCACAGAAAAATTGTAAGCAAAAATGTTGTAAGAGGGTATTTTTATTGTAGTGAAATATTCAATTATTTGGACTTGATTTGATAGATAATCTAGGTAAGGAGGTGATGAAGTTCGCGAAATAATTGAGTTTTGGAAGTTTAATACTTTTAAAAGTTGTTGAAAAGGAATTAGTTTTGGAAGTTGAAATTATAGTATTTGCTTTGTAAGAGAATTTATGAATAAATATTGTATTTATCTAAGTTTATAAGGATATTTAAAGAATTTTAACAAAGGGATTTATATTTTATTTCAAAATGATGAGATTATTTTTGTGGCTTTTGAATAAATACAAAATTTTATAAAATATTACCTTGAATTTTTTTTAAAGGGTAATGGAAGTTTTAAGTTTTTGATATTGTGATGAATTCCCGATTGGTAAATCTATTATTATTATTTCAAAGTATGGAAAGAGAATTTTGTATTGTTAAATTATTTTTAGAAAAAATGGTTTAGTAGGTTAGGAAGCGAATAAGGAAGGTCGAATAGTCAAAGCTTACACACTGAAAGCTTCCCCAAGTGTGAGTTTACCGACATCTACTTAGAAGAAGGGGAAGAAGGTCATGATTGAAAGTGAGTTATTACTTTTTTATATGGGGAGTATGATTGATAGTTAAAACTTTAAATCTCACATAATGCTTGAATCTATTATGGTGTCGAATATGTCCAAAGGATCGATCCATTTACTTGTAATTACCATGAGTTAAAATCTGTTATTCACGATATGTAGGGTCCTTTTGTGATGCATATGTACTAGGTTTCTTGGGGTATAGATTGACTTTGGAATAGATTGGATGACTTGTTATGGGATGATATTAGATGATGATAGATTGTGACTTAGGTAAGACTAGGCACAATCTTATCGTATGTCATGATCCTGATAGTCCCACAATGGTGAGTTGTTGTCGATCCTATAATGTAAGAATCATATATCCCTTCACATGAGATTTTGATCTTCCTTCC
Source organism: Allium fistulosum (assembly GCA_030737815.1). NCBI lineage: Eukaryota > Viridiplantae > Streptophyta > Magnoliopsida > Asparagales > Amaryllidaceae > Allium > Allium fistulosum. Next base: position 877,197,405 of record CM060906.1, read on the forward strand.
TCAATAGATAAAACTCTTTAGGCATATTGACTTTCCACATAGGCATCATATGACTCTAGAAGAGAGTAGGAATTGGATAAGAAAGTTCCCGAATTGGTGAAGGAGAGATCTTCTTTTTGGTTAGAGAGAAGTAAGTTCAAAATTATTTTGTTGGGGCGTCATGGAGAAGAAATTTTAACAAGTAGTAAAATATTTGGGTTAAGATTCATATGAAGTAAATTAGTCTGAAGTTATACTTGCATGATATTGAAAGTTTGGAAGGTGCGGTTGAAGTAGGTTCCAGTTAGAAAACTAGATAGTATAAGTGATGCTAGTGATATTGGATTTCTTTTCACTGGATACAGTTAACCAATCAATTGAAAATTCAAGATGTGGTTGATAAATTGATTCAAAGTGGCCTAAATTGGTTACGTAATAGGATCCCAATGACCCAATATTGTTTCTATGTGATCTGACTCGGCGTTTGGTCCATAGACTAAATTTTAGAATAGTCGACATCCACATTCTTTCATACCATATCATTGTAGTAATGGTTAGTGTTTGAGGTGAACATCATTTAGATGATTTGTTATTTGACATCGTTTATGAATATCGACGATTTGGTTGGTTTATAGATGGGTGTCATTGATCTGATGCGACATTCCCCATTTTGAGATCCAAAAATGAGTGCCACTGCTGTAGCCATTGTTATAATTATTTTTAAGTGACAAAATGGGATCGGTGTTTTTAGCAACATTAAGTAAACAAAGCAACTAAATATCATTCATTATATTAACTATCTTTATATAAACATCATAACATTTTCATTAACACAATCGTGCCCATGCAAGGATGAACATAATAAAACCTAAATAGTAGCATATTGCTCGACATATGAAGATGCCGACATGAACACTTTACCAGCTACGTATCCTAGTTTTACATCAGCAGAACAAAAACAACCTTTATTAGCATCTAGCTTCTTGCTTAATCTTAAGAGTCTTTATTCGTCCCTCTAATAAAAAATTTCTAATCCATAAGCTCGAACTACTCAAATCAGTACCCATAGTTTATTGGGAAAGTAATAACAAAAACGTAGGTCAGACATAAAGCTTGGTACTTGTAATACTTCACCCTAAACATATCCTATAGTGAGACCATGGCGCTAAAGCACGGAAAGGGCTTTCCCCTTAATATTAAACATAACATATCGAAAGAGTGAACATCTTTACAAAGTCATCATGATAACCATCGCTACGTTTATAAGTGTTCCTCACTTTCTTGCAATATCCTGACTTAGTTCTGTAGTCATTCCATTCAGTATGCCTTCTCGGGCGATTCATATCATTTAGGAGTCATATCGTTATTAGACTTATGGTTGCCACCTATGATTTTACTCCACCCATTTCATTTCCATCTCATAAATAGACTTTCAGATGCCATAAATGGTCTTATACCAAAGCTCTCGTTTTCTATCATGAATAGACTTTTTCCATATATGACCTCATATTGAATTTCTCATCATTTTTGTATATGGACTTTGGGATACCACTTATGGCATCATACTGAAGTTCTCGTCATTGTCGTGAATATACTTTTGGATACCACTTATAGCCTCACATCGAAATTCTCATCATTTTTCATGAACAGACTTTCGGATGACACTTATGACCTCATACCAAAGTTCTAGTCATTAGTTGTGAATAGACTTCCGATTGCCACTTATGGCCTCAAACCAAACATCTCATCATTTGTCTATTTAGACATTTGTTTGGTACTAAGGCCTTGCACCAACTTATCATCTCTTAGCTTTCTTAAGCCGATCTTTATTTCTTGCTTTTAAATATGTTATAAGGTTATAATGTATTATTATTTACTTAAGGAATTTTATCACCTATAGCTATCGCATGTCTCAACTTTAAAGCTTTCGAGTGTCACATTTTGAAGCTATCACATGTTACATTTTAAAACTAGCACATGCCAAGTTTTTCAAGTTATCGCATGCCAAATTTTAAGGCTATCACATATCAAAATTTTAAAGCTACTAAAGGCCAAGCTACCACATGCCAAACTAGCACATGTCAGGATATCTCATGTAATAACCTAAGCTATCAAAGAACAGCTCTAAGAGCTATCACATGTTATAGGTTAGTGCTACCGACTGTCGACCTATTGCATGCTAGCTTCAAAATGCGACACTCGAAAGCTTTAAATGAGATGTGTGATCACTATAGGTGATAAAATTACTTGAGTAAAGAATTATAAGTTAGAAGGAATAACTTGTTTAAAAGTGGAATAACAAAGCTAAGCTTGAGAAAGCTAAGAGATGATAAGCAGAATCATTTAAAATGATAAAAACGTTGGTTTAAGGCCTAGGTGGAAACCAAATGTCTAAGCATGACAAATGATAATAACTTTGGTATGAGATTATAAGTGACATCTGAAAGTCTATTAATGAAAGAAAATGAGTGCTTCGGTATAAGGCTATACGTGGCATTCAAAAGTCTATTGACAACATGGAAACAAAAGGGTGGTGCAAGACTATAGGTGGAAACCATAATTTCATTTACGATATGACTTCTAAATGATAGCAATAGCTCGAGAAGACAGACTGAATAAACTGACTAAAGAACTAAGTAAGGATATTGCAAGCAAGTGAGGAACACTTATAAATGCAGTGATGGTTATCATGATGACTTTGTAAATATATTCACTCTTTCGATATGTTATGTTTAATAGTGAGTGGAAGCCCCGTTCCATGCTTTAGTGCCATGGTTTCACTATTGGATATGTTTAAGGTGAAGTATTAGATATACTAGGCTTTATGTCTGACCCGTGTTATTTTATTGCTTTCCTATTAAACTCATGGGTACTCATTTGAATAGGCTATGCTTATGGATTAGATAGGTTTCTATTAGACGGACGAATAAAGACTTTGAAGATGAAGTATGAGGCTTGTTTCTAATAAAAGTTGTTTTTGTTCCGTTGATGTAAAACTAGGATATATAACTGGTTAAATATTCATATCGGTATCTTCGTACGTCGAGCAAGACACTACTATTTAGGTTTTATTATATTAACCTCTTCGTGGGCACGATTAGGTTAACGAAAATGTAATGACATTTATGTAAAGATAGTTTATGTAATGAAAGATATTTAGCTTCTCAAGTTGCTTAATGTTGTTGAAAAAACCGACCACGTTTTGTCGCTTGAAAATAATTTCAATAACATCTGTAGTACCGCCGACATTCATTTTTGAGTCTTGAAATGAGAGATGTTACAACTTGTTATCAAGCCTAGGTTATGGGACAGTTAAGTAAACTAGGAAACAAATACTTTGGGAAATGGTATACAATATGTATATAACCTACTTGTATTTTAATATATAGATATAAGTGGATGTATCTATCCTTCTACTATTTCTCTCATCCCCTTACTTTGGTTTCTTACGAACACTTGCTTACATAGAAAGTAAGAAGGGAAATGCAAAGTGGATGATTGATGTTGGGAGGCCTAATAGAAAATGATACTATAGGACTGCTAATATGCAAACAAATGGATAAGATGGTGAGGTGACCCCAAATGTTGTAGTAGAAGTAGGGGAGCCCACAATGGCCCTGGCTATGGGGAATGAGGTAAGAATGTATTTTTTCAACAGTTCATGGTGAACTTGGTGCATTAGAAAGTACCACCACAGGCCCCACATGTGCCAAGAGGCCTGGTGCAGTCGGTTAGGGATGACTTTTCTAAGATGAACAAGGACTTTCGAAGTTTAGGAGGGAGAGGTTTGATGGAATGAAACTGGCATTAGAGGTAAGTGATTAGTTAATGATATGTGATAGAATTTATGAAGACTTGAGCCTGCATATGCCCAAAAAGTAGAGTTGATATCCAGGTTAAAGTGTTAGCAAGTATCTAGTAGGGCGGTAGGGGCGAGGATTCCTGAACATGAAGTTACTTGGGAAAGGTTTAGGGGGATGTTTGAAGAACAGTTCGTTCGTAGAATAGAGTTGTTAGTGATGGTCTGGGACTTTGGTGAATTACAACAAGGGAGTTGTAACGACCCGTATTTTTAATGATAGGATATTCAAATAATTGATTGAAATATTGAATCATTAATTAATTGAAGGTCCAAAAATATAATTTTTTTGCATATGGCTGAATTAGGACTCGTGACTACTTCCATTGTGTTTGGATCGATGTGGTGAATTAAAATGACTATAAATATCACTATATTTGGAAATCGAATGATCTGATGGTCAAAACGATCTCGAAATGCATAAAATTATCATATCGGAGCGCTATCTCATATAGCGATGAAATTTATAACGTTGGGACCGAAAAAATAAGGTGATGTGTGCTAATGAGTTTCGTTGCGAGCGGATGTGTTGTGCGATTGTACAAGCTAAAAACGTATGGTGATTTATTTAAGAAATAATAAATTATGTGTATAATAATATATATACACACATCACCACACTTCTTTCCCAGGCTCTCTCTCTCTTTTTCATTTTCCTCTTTATAGTAAAAGGGAAGCAACCACCTTACTTCATTCAATTAAATCCAGAGCTATAGATGACGAGAGGGGCTTCCATTGCATCCGTTGAACTCGGGTTGAAGAGAGGATCGTGATTCGTTGGGTGTGCGATAGTGGTTGGTAACACTCGACTTTTGGAGTCGTGCTGAGGTTTACGATTTGCCAGAGATAGAAGATGTTTTAGGCAAAGTGGGGAGTGGCATTGTGCTTTTCTTGCGGAGGCGAGGAGGTGGGAGCTTTATGGGGAGGTGCGACTCCTCCTGGTGATGTGGGACGATTCATTTGTCAAGACATAGGGAGTAGGTCGCAGTTTGCAGGGGGCGCATGGGCTTATCGAGAGGGTGTTCGTCGTGAAGAGCTCGCATTGTGTGACGATCTGCAACAACCGGTTCTTCAATTCATTTTGTGTGCATGGTGAAATCAAGGAGAGGAGGGATGGAGGAATGGGTGCATTTGTGCATGTTTGGTGTACAGGCTTGGATTGGGGAAGATAGATTATGAAAGGGGATTTGATTAATTAAGGTAATTAGCATATTTAATTATTTTTATTAACCACGATTCATATTTAATCCGTATCTTTTGCATATGAGGTTCGATTTGGAAACCGTTTCTTGGATTGCACTTGTGATGGAGAGCTTTACAACTTGGCAAAGGATTGGACAGTTTTTGTTGAGGTGAGTGATATTGTCTCTCACTATACTATGATTGTTAGTATAGTATGAAAATGACGTTTTGAAATGATTTCTAACTTTAAAATGTGATTTAATATATATAAACACACACCATATTTTTATAAAAAAATTAAAAATATTTTTAAATGGTTTTAAATCAAATATTACATTTTTCTTAGAGACATTTTATATTTAGAAAATTGCTAGTTTTAGGCCATTTTTGATATGAATCCCACATTGGTTGATATAGATGCGTTATACATGTGTGTGTACTATAGTGGATATATGTATGCTTGGTGGTGCATGTATGCTGGTTTTCGTATTTTAGTTGAAAACACCGATCAATCGGCAATCTAGCATTGGGGAATATCTCATATGTTGGGATTTCATGCATATTGATCGAGTGCATAAATGATAGGAACTCTTAGGATGAGAGAGAGTTTCGTGCATATCGATGGGACGCACAAATCATAGAAACCCAAATGGATGAGATAAGTTGTAGAAGAGTATTGGAATATGTGCTGATCGTTTATAAGATAGACTTGGATGTGCTCCAGACTTCAAGATGGATAACAGAAGTTTTCATTTGGTTTGTACTCGTCCATTTTTGGGTAAGTACACGATTAAAGTGGTCAGTATTGACCACTGTAGAGTGGTCGGTGCCCATCACTATTGATGATGGACGATTTGGTCGATCTTTAACATGGACGGCGAGGAGGCTTTGACGACGACGACTTGATGGTGATGGAGTCATGTTCTGGTGATGATTGCTCGATGGGGATGGAGTCATGATTGTCATGGCCCGCAAATCCGTCCCTCTTGATTAACCACTAATCTTCATTTATTAACTCAAAATGAACGGGCATACGAACTATGATGGTTTAAGAAGAAGAAAAAGGCAGAAGAAGAAGAAAACAGAAGAAAAGATAGAAGAAGAAGAAGAAAGAAAGAAGAACAACAGAACAACATCAGAAACAGAAAACAATATCAGAATCTCACATATCGCAGCGGAACAATATATATAATAGATAATCACTAGTCTTTTAAAACAAAGAACTATATCAGTTTATACATACATCAATCAGAGTCATATACAACAATGGACAGTTATATAAACTTGTCCTCATACAGAATACACAGCGGAATAAATACTATCAGATACAAATACTACGTCTCGTCATCCAGCTTGCTTCCAAAGCTCCAGAATATCCAGAATATCCTGATAACATAACTCTAGGCTGCCCGTGTGGAAATTGGTGGGCACCCAGAGTTTAGAAGGGAAACAATAAACTCCGAGTCAGTCATGGTGACTGGTGTGAGATCGTAAAATAGTTATTTTTCTTTAAAATAAACAATAGAAGAATTTTAAAGTCAATTCGCAATGCTTTTAGAAAATGAAACTACCATAAGACCTCCCGCCACACACACAATGCAAACGCAGACTTGGAGGAGATTTCTTCTTATGATAGTCAAAGATGCTTACTACGCGAAAATCAAATTCTTTTTGATATTATTATTAGTGCATAGTGTAGAAAACATTTCGAAAGTAGAATATAAATCTTAGCCAGCATAGGTACCATTATAGTATGCTTGCTATAGCTACCATATTAAATGGCAGGTTCTACAACTAAAACCGTACAAGGCTCGTATTATTTCTTTGGATTTCCAACAAATGGTCAGGCTAAGGAACTTCCTTTTCCACGATGGGTACGTCCCTGGAATAGACGACCCGAGAAATAACCTAACATTACGGTTAGATCTCTGCCAACACAAGGCCGGGTTACCTCTGCAAAAGTAGGTAACTACTGACACGCGTATGCCATCCCCCGATCGTAACCGATCTTCCCGAGGATCCCCGATTCGCAACAAACCACATAGATAATAATAATGCAGTAACCACAGAGGTTAAGTATCTGGGCTCCATACCATGATACCACCTTTATCCAGAAGGAATGACATACACTAAGGGGCGCTACTCCCTAGAACCTTGCCGCATCCTTCCTGTTTCGACCATTTCCGGGGTGTGAGGCTCGTCGAAGTCTCGTCCACAAAGCTACGCTTTCTACAAAGCCCTGCTTCGGGTCAAACAAAATGATCAACCTATGATCATTAAGATATAAGATCAAACAAATGATCAAACACTGATCATTTCACAGCAACACTCAGTATGCCACGTTACCAAATTGGGAGTATATCGCTGATAAATTTCAACTACATAACCTCTGAGCTCGTACGTCTCAGAGAAGGGTGTTAAGCTAAGAGAATAAATTCTCCGCCACCAACAGAAATGTATTTGAAAGAAATCAGCTTTATATCTCAAATTGTAACGTCAGACACACAATCCATACAAGTCTATTCCGGGATCGAACAGAACCGAAGGCACTTCTCACGAAGCCCTTGCATATCCGGATAAATTTCTAATCACGTCCGGACTTCCCGTCACTAAGGGTGATAAAACCTCTAAACCGGAGATCAGCCGATGTAGAGTAACTCGACGGTAATCCTTCCGTTTTCAAAAATATCCGGTCTTCAACACCGGTCTTCGAATGCAATTCATAACGACGTATCACATATTCGGAATGGGTTATACGACCCCATGGTCCTTTCCCGGTTAACCCGAATAGTGAGCGTTTATTCAAAAATAAGTGTGGCATTCAAATTCATTCAATTCACAACAAATACCTATCTAAAGGTAATTATTGATAGTCGGTTATTTAACTATCAATAAAGATGCGCAACATCATCAGATTCCAAATAATTTTCCAAATTATTTCATCTTCAAAAATATCTTTTACTAGATATAAAATATCCACACTTCAAAAATAAATCAACTTTTATTTTTAAACAGTTTCCCTTTCCTTTATAAATTCCATAGTGAATTTATATTTTCAAAATATCTACTGATATACGATTCTCAAATCGATTTCAAATATACAATTTCAATTTACCTTTACAAAGATAAATCTCAAAACGTTTCATTTCATTTTGGAAAAGCATTTCCATACTTATTTTATAATAAGTAATTCACAAATCTACTTATTTTCAACATTTGAAAATATTCGATATACTTAAATAAATGTTAAGTATATATTTCATTCTCTAAGGAAATCATTTATTATAACAACATTTATTTGAGTCAAAACGAATGTTGCGTAAAACATCGTTACGACGACTCAAAATCACTAGTATAGGGATTCGAAATTTAGAGAGATATATAAATCCCAATACTATATAAAACATTTCCTTTCGGAAATCATTTACTATAACAACAGTGTTATAGTCCACCATTTCCTTATATTTCTCGAAAACGTCTATTTCAACAATAAATGTTGAAATCTACGATTTCGATATTTTAATACGTTTTAAAAACATCTTTTAAAACAATTAACTTCATTTTATAATATCGCTTTCCCAAACATAACCATTTTATTCAATAATATATTCACTGTCCAAAATCGTGAATATACTTCACTAACCAAATTTCAATCTTTTCTACACATTTATTTAAAAGTTTATCCACTGTCCAAAATCGTGGATATAATTCCTTTAATTAACTTCTACAATTCACTTATCAAAATGAGTGATTTCGGATTCATAAACAACGTTTATAAATCACAATTTCATATTTTATAACTACTTCAACTTATAAATTCCTTTTACTTTCCAATTCAATTTATAACTCAATTTTCTACCAAAAGTCCATTATATAAGTTAAACACTTATAATTCGTTTATTTACAAAAAATCGTTCTTTTAGGACTTCACAAATCATTTATTCTGTCCTTTATAAAGCTCATTTTAACATCATTCAAAACGTCTTTAAAAACTCCTTTATAAATTTCATCACTTTGATTTATAGAAATCAAATTTTTTATAAATCTTATATATAGAGCTTTCATAATAAATTCAAAAATCTCTATTTAAACCATTTTATAAATAAATCGACTTTTATTTCAAAAACGACACTTCGGTTATATTTCACTAAAATTATAACTTTTATAACTTTAAAATTTTACGTTTATAATCGATTCAAAAATTCCATAAAACGTATATTTTCAAAAATCACTTTAAAAACCCTTTTAAAGTAAAAGTCGTTAATTTTACATTTCAAAACTGAATCCGATGATGCAACAGCATCAATTAGTCCATCACAACAGTCAATGTCATATATCATCATATGATAACAGAATATATCAATATCTGTAAATAAGTAAATACAGTTGAGGAATCCAGTTGGATCCCTCCAACCTATTTCCCTGCATCCAAAGATGTTAGCACAATACCAATTCCGCTCCAGTATGGAATTATCGCGGTATATAGGTTTTATAAAAATCCGCTTACTAACGGCGCAATAGGGTCTCATCCGCTATACGAGGCGGGAAATCATCAATCCAATATATACATATGCCAATATGTATATACTGCTATATATATAGATATATCCTATTATATCTAATAGCACATTCAAACAAATCAATCAATAACTACAATTCAATTATAAATCTGAGTGAGAAGATCTCACCTCGATTTCAATTCCGTTTTCAGCGTTTATTTCGAATAAAATTAAACGGGCGTTTAATTTTACCCAAAAATTTCACTGACTCCAAACGACTCCAAACCAACTGCATCGTGTAGTATTCGTCAAAACGAAGCCAACGCCGCTTGTTTCGTAATTTTCCGACCTCGAATGAAAGAGTTATAGTAGTTTAAAGATCGTACGATTTATAATACAATAATTAACAAATTAAAATTTTAAATTTTTTTAAACCTAATATACATCCAGGCCGTTCACTCCTGCAACCCAAATCAGAGCCATCCCTAATGCTTCTCCTTCCCCAGGTAATCACGTTCGAAACAACGTACCCATAGCCGCCTTTGATTGTGAATTTTCATGATTGCCTCGAGCATCTAAACGACGATCGGCGACTTCCATTTCACTCGCCTACGCGCGCTCTACCACCTCCATATGCGCAGCAGCACTCGGCCTCCTCCCCATCTCAAAATACATACACGAACGTAAGGGGAACGCGGGTAAATTTCGCCCTCCACAACGCACCATTACCGATCATATCCGTATAGATATGAAGCTCTCCCCTAGATCTACAACATTGTAGTTAAACGTTTCCTCTAACTGTCGATGGATTGGAAGAAATTAGAGAGGAAAGATTCGAACAATATCAGCCTTCGAATTGGAAAGTGGCGGCTGAACGTTTCTTCTAGGGTTTGGCAAATGTAGAAGGAGATGGGTCCTTTTTATAGAATTTTAACGAAAACACTATTCATTCGTGATTTTCCCGAACTCCGATTTACGCGCGGTGACTGGCGTTTCTAGGGTTTATCCCACGTTCCGGACACAATAGAACAGGTTTCGGAAGCTAATTCAATCGTATGTGTGAGATATGGCATTAAACGATCAATTTAAATTAAACCGATTTAAATCGATTTCGAGGCGTTTTGGCTTGCCCCGGACAAACGATAAATCCGATTGACTTGAAATTTGAAACTATACAATAATATCACATTACGGATCCGATGAAACTGGTTTCGTCGAAATCCGACACTGTTTGAAAATTGACTATTTTAACTCGACGATTTAAAATTAAAACGATATCGATGCGTTTCGAGCTGCCACGGTCAAACGACAACTCCGATGGATACGAAAATTGAAATCCGATAATAACTAACTATTACGGATCCAATGGAACTGGTCTCGTTCAATTCTGAGACTGTTCAAAAATTGGCTATTTTTACAGTCGATAATTAAATATTAAAATATTCAATTTTCACAGATTAACTCCAAATTCGATTCTGAAAGTTCTAAAACCTTTCTATAACTCCATTATGATTAAATAAAATTTTCCTAATCAATTTCAATCATATTAACTCGATTTCCAATTATTTCTGGAATTTCAATTATTAATTTATCGATTAAATTGTCAAATTAAATCCAATATTCGAAAAATAAATCATTCGACTTCTGAATTCCATTAATTAATATTTAAAATCAATTAAATATTCGAATTTTAATTATCAAAAATTCTGGGTCGTTACAAACTTCCCCCCTTAAAAGAATTTCGTCCTCGAAATTACAAGTTAGGAAAAATGGTCCTTAACTCGTCTACTATTTTTCACAATCTAATAGTTTTATCAATTTATCAAAACAAATCTTTCTATTAAAGATTCGTTATCATTCAACTCGTTTTCCAACTTCAATTATAAGTTTCAAACAACATTGTTTAACTTCTCAATTCAAATTCGAGTTTAAATTCAAATTTTAAACTTTCAAAATTTCTCAAAAATTTTCTAACACTCGAAATTTTCGAAAAATTTCGCCAGCGTCTCCTTTGCGCGGCTAATACGGTACGACTACAAAACGTCCCTACAGACTCTCAGATTTCAAAAAGAAAAAGAAAAAGCCAAGCGGCTAGAGAAATAAGTCATCAAATCTCATATTCGAATTCAAATACTTACCTTTTGTCGAGCCATTCAAATTTATCTTCGAAATTAAATTCCAATTCCATTATAACACCTGTATATCCTACTAGCCATAATATCTAGTTACATATATTCAAACCATTTTGCAAATTCTAATACAAAATTTCGATACCTACTTCTTATATCATTTTTAAATTCACTATTGAAGTTACATCATTCAGTTTCGTTCAATTTTCATTTCAATTTCATTTGAATTCAATTCACAATTTCAATCTAATTTGGATTCAATTTAACTTCTGAATATTGAATTTCATCGATTAACTTCCTTTTATTTCACACAATTTCAAATTCGTTTTCAATATTCAGTTTAAATCTTATTCACTTCATCCAATTAGCTTTAATGAATTTACACTTACATTCATTCTTCCATATCAATTTACTTTCATTAGATTGATTTACCTCCAATACATTTATTTATTCAATTGCTAATTCATTTAACATTTCAAGTTGAATTTCACTTATATAACTCAAGTTCATATTCATTTCAGTAATAAATTTTGATACCCAAAATCAAATTCATTCGTCATTTCTTAAGTTATATTCCCATTAAACATCATTTATTTCACTTTCATTTTCTCATTTTATAAGTTATACAACTTATATTCAAAAATTTCCACTTGGATTTTTATTGATTCACTTATACTTACTTTAATTCAACTTAAAATTTCTTAAGTTAAATTTATTCAATCAAAATTCAAATTGTATAAGTTATCAACTCATTTCTTGTTCCCATAAATATTTTAAATAGGATTCCAGAGTCTTTTCAACTTTTTCCAAAATCATTTTGAAAACAATTCAAATTCCATTTGAATTTCCAAAACAAAAACCTAAATTTTCAAACAACTTTCATTTAAAACAATTTGGCAGCAATTCCTCTTTTGGAAACCCGAAAATGAACACCAATGATGTCGCGGTCATCATCGAAGTTATTTTCCAGCGATCGAAAAGAGTTTAGAGCTCTCATCTCTTCCAAAATACTTTTCAAAACCTTTGGAATTCATTTTCAAATCAAAAATGATTTAAACTTTTCAAATCTCCAAAATTTTCAAATTCTCTTCAAAACCTTTCCAAAAACTCCTCTGGAATTCCGTTTTAAATTACAATTCACATTTATAATTTGCATTCTTAAATTTCATTTGTACATGGATTTATCTCTTAACTTTGGAGTTATGATTTCAATTTCTTATTCAATTTTAGTGATGATAATTCACTATTATTACTTCCTAACATCCATGCAACCATATACTAAAGTAATTTATAGAAAAACATTTCTTATATATAAAAAAAATAGTTTTGGGTAAAATTATTTCATTTACCCTATTTAAAACAATACTGTGCCGAATTGTTCTATTCAAGTGTTTAGAGATCCCTATCGATAGAGTTGTACGGACAATACCGACCAGAATCCATATACCACCCAACAAACCAATCATCACAATATAAAACAATTTTATATTCACTAACAAATACGCGCTCATATCTATTATTACACTCAACTCATTCTAGAGTACTGCTGACTCTATCTCTAATGAGTAACACCCAACAGAGCAGGGTTGTCGCTTAACCATATGCTCTGATACCAAATGTCATGGCCCGCAAATCCGTCCCTCTTGATTAACCACTAATCTCCATTTATTAACTCAAAATGAACGGGCATACGAACTATGATGGTTTAAGAAGAAGAAAAAGGCAGAAGAAGAAGAAAACAGAAGAAAAGATAGAAGAAGAAGAAGAAAGAAAGAAGAACAACAGAACAACATCAGAAACAGAAAACAATATCAGAATCTCACATATCGCAGCGGAACAATATATATAATAGATAATCACTAGTCTTTTAAAACAAAGAACTATATCAGTTTATACATACATCAATCAGAGTCATATACAACAATGGACAGTTATATAAACTTGTCCTCATACAGAATACACAGCGGAATAAATACTATCAGATACAAATACTACGTCTCGTCATCCAGCTTGCTTCCAAAGCTCCAGAATTTCCAGAATATCCTGATAACATAACTCTAGGCTGCCCGTGTGGAAATTGGTGGGCACCCAGAGTTTAGAAGGGAAACAATAAACTCCGAGTCAGTCATGGTGACTGGTGTGAGATCGTAAAACAGTTATTTTTCTTTAAAATAAACAATAGAAGAATTTTAAAGTCAATTCGCAATGCTTTTAGAAAATGAAACTACCATAAGACCTCCCGCCACACACACAATGCAAACGCAGACTTGGAGGAGATTTCTTCTTATGATAGTCAAAGATGCTTACTACGCGAAATCAAATTCTTTTTGATATTATTATTAGTGCATAGTGTAGAAAACATTTCGAAAGTAGAATATAAATCTTAGCCAGCATAGGTACCATTATAGTATGCTTGCTATAGCTACCATATTAAATGGCAGGTTCTACAACTAAAACCGTACAAGGCTCGTATTGTTTCTTTGGATTTCCAACAAATGGTCAGGCTAAGGAACTTCCTTTTCCACGATGGGTACGTCCCTGGAATAGACGACCCGAGAAATAACCTAACATTACGGTTAGATCTCTGCCAACACAAGGCCGGGTTACCTCTGCAAAAGTAGGTAACTACTGACACGCGTATGCCATCCCCCGATCGTAACCGATCTTCCCGAGGATCCCCGATTCGCAACAAACCACATAGATAATAATAATGCAGTAACCACAGAGGTTAAGTATCTGGGCTCCATACCATGATACCACCTTTATCCAGAAGGAATGACATACACTAAGGGGCGCTACTCCCTAGAACCTTGTCGCATCCTTCCTGTTTCGACCATTTCCGGGGTGTGAGGCTCGTTGAAGTCTCGTCCACAAAGCTACGCTTTCTACAAAGCCCTGCTTCGGGTCAAACAAAATGATCAACCTATGATCATTAAGATATAAGATCAAACAAATGATCATATCACAAATGATCAAACACTGATCATTTCACAGCAACACTCAGTATGCCACGTTACCAAATTGGGAGTATATCGCTGATAAATTTCAACTACATAACCTCTGAGCTCGTACGTCTCAGAGAAGGGTGTTAAGCTAAGAGAATAAATTCTCCGCCACCAACAGAAATGTATTTGAAAGAAATCAGCTTTATATCTCAAATTGTAACGTCAGACACACAATCCATACAAGTCTGTTCCGGGATCGAACAGAACCGAAGGCACTTCTCACGAAGCCCTTGCATATCCGGATAAATTTCTAATCACGTCCGGACTTCCCGTCACTAAGGGTGATAAAACCTCTAAACCGGAGATCAGCCGATGTAGAGTAACTCAACGGTAATCCTTCCGTTTTCAAAAATATCCGGTCTTCAACACCGGTCTTCGAATGCAATTCATAACGACGTATCACATATTCGGAATGGGTTATACGACCCCATGGTCCTTTCCCGGTTAACCCGAATAGTGAGCGTTTATTCAAAAATAAGTGTGGCATTCAAATTCATTCAATTCACAACAAATACCTATCTAAAGGTAATTATTGATAGTCGGTTATTTAACTATCAATAAAGATGCGCAACATCATCAGATTCCAAATAATTTTCCAAATTATTTCATCTTCAAAAATATCTTTTACTAGATATAAAATATCCACACTTCAAAAATAAATCAACTTTTATTTTTAAACAGTTTCCCTTTCCTTTATAAATTCCATAGTGAATTTATATTTTCAAAATATCTACTGATATACGATTCTCAAATCGATTTCAAATATACAATTTCAATTTACCTTTACAAAGATAAATCTCAAAACGTTTCATTTCATTTTGGAAAAGCATTTCCATACTTATTTTATAATAAGTAATTCACAAATCTACTTATTTTCAACATTTGAAAATATTCGATATACTTAAATAAATGTTAAGTATATATTTCATTCTCTAAGGAAATCATTTATTATAACAACATTTATTTGAGTCAAAACGAATGTTGCGTAAAACATCGTTACGACGACTCAAAATCACTAGTATAGGGATTCGAAATTTAGAGAGATATATAAATCCCAATACTATATAAAACATTTCCTTTCGGAAATCATTTACTATAACAACAGTGTTATAGTCCACCATTTCCTTATATTTCTCGAAAACGTCTATTTCAACAATAAATGTTGAAATCTACGATTTCGATATTTTAATACGTTTTAAAAACATCTTTTAAAACAATTAACTTCATTTTATAATATCGCTTTCCCAAACATAACCATTTTATTCAATAATATATTCACTGTCCAAAATCGTGAATATACTTCACTAACCAAATTTCAATCTTTTCTACACATTTATTTAAAAGTTTATCCACTGTCCAAAATCGTGGATATAATTCCTTTAATTAACTTCTACAATTCACTTATCAAAATGAGTGATTTCGGATTCATAAACAACGTTTATAAATCACAATTTCATATTTTATAACTACTTCAACTTATAAATTCCTTTTACTTTCCAATTCAATTTATAACTCAATTTTCTACCAAAAGTCCATTATATAAGTTAAACACTTATAATTCGTTTATTTACAAAAAATCGTTCTTTTAGGACTTCACAAATCATTTATTCTGTCCTTTATAAAGCTCATTTTAACATCATTCAAAACGTCTTTAAAAACTCCTTTATAAATTTCATCACTTTGATTTATAGAAATCAAATTTTTTATAAATCTTATATATAGAGCTTTCATAATAAATTCAAAAATCTCTATTTAAACCATTTTATAAATAAATCGACTTTTATTTCAAAAACGACACTTCGGTTATATTTCACTAAAATTATAACTTTTATAACTTTAAAATTTTACGTTTATAATCGATTCAAAAATTCCATAAAACGTATATTTTCAAAAATCACTTTAAAAACCCTTTTAAAGTAAAAGTCGTTAATTTTACATTTCAAAACTGAATCCGATGATGCAACAGCATCAATTAGTCCATCACAACAGTCAATGTCATATATCATCATATGATAACAGAATATATCAATATCTGTAAATAAGTAAATACAGTTGAGGAATCCAGTTGGATCCCTCCAACCTATTTCCCTGCATCCAAAGATGTTAGCACAATACCAATTCCGCTCCAGTATGGAATTATCGCGGTATATAGGTTTTATAAAAATCCGCTTACTAACGGCGCAATAGGGTCTCATCCGCTATACGAGGCGGGAAATCATCAATCCAATATATACATATGCCAATATGTATATACTGCTATATATATATATATATCCTATTATATCTAATAGCACATTCAAACAAATCAATCAATAACTGCAATTCAATTATAAATCTGAGTGAGAAGATCTCACCTCGATTTCAATTCCGTTTTCAGCGTTTATTTCGAATAAAATTAAACGGGCGTTTAATTTTACCCAAAAATTTCACTGACTCCAAACGACTCCAAACCAACTGCATCGTGTAGTATTCGTCAAAACGAAGCCAACACCGCTTACTTCGTAATTTTCCGACCTCGAATGAAAGAGTTATAGTAGTTTAAAGATCGTACGATTTATAATACAATAATTAACAAATTAAATTTTTAAATTTTTTTAAACCTAATATACATCCAGGCCGTTCACTCCTGCAACCCAAATCAGAGCCATCCCTAATGCTTCTCCTTCCCCAGGTAATCACGTTCGAAACAACGTACCCATAGCCGCCTTTGATTGTGAATTTTCATGATTGCCTCGAGCATCTAAACGACGATCGGCGACTTCCATTTCACTCGCCTACGCGCGCTCTACCACCTCCATACGCGCAGCAGCACTCGGCCTCCTCCCCATCTCAAAATACATACACGAACGTAAGGGGAACGCGGGTAAATTTCGCCCTCCACAACGCACCATTACCGATCATATCCGTATAGATATGAAGCTCCCCCCTAGATCTACAACATTGTAGTTAAACGTTTCCTCTAACTGTCGATGGATTGGAAGAAATTAGAGAGGAAAGATTCGAACAATATCAGCCTTCGAATTGGAAAGTGGCGGCTGAACGTTTCTTCTAGGGTTTGGCAAATGTAGAAGGAGATGGGTCCTTTTTATAGAATTTTAACGAAAACACTATTCATTCGTGATTTTCCCGAACTCCGATTTACGCGCGGTGACTGGCGTTTCTAGGGTTTATCCCACGTTCCGGACACAATGGAACAGGTTTCGGAAGCTAATTCGATCGTATGTGTGAGATATGGCATTAAACGATCAATTTAAATTAAACCGATTTAAATCGATTTCGAGGCGTTTTGGCTTGCCCCGGACAAACGATAAATCCGATTGACTTGAAATTTGAAACTATACAATAATATCACATTACGGATCCGATGAAACTGGTTTCGTCGAAATCCGACACTGTTTGAAAATTGACTATTTTAACTCGACGATTTAAAATTAAAACGATATCGATGCGTTTCGAGCTGCCACGATCAAACGACAACTCCGATGGATACGAAAATTGAAATCCGATAATAACTAACTATTACGGATCCAATGGAACTAGTCTCGTTCAATTCTGAGACTGTTCAAAAATTGGCTATTTTTACAGTCGATAATTAAATATTAAAATATTCAATTTTCACAGATTAACTCCAAATTCGATTCTGAAAGTTCTAAAACCTTTCTATAACTCCATTATGATTAAATAAAATTTTCCTAATCAATTTCAATCATATTAACTCGATTTCCAATTATTTCTGGAATTTCAATTATTAATTTATCGATTAAATTGTTAAATTAAATCCAATATTCGAAAAATAAATCATTCGACTTCTAAATTCCATTAATTAATATTTAAAATCAATTAAATATTCGAATTTTAATTATCAAAAATTCTGGGTCGTTACAATGATGATTTTCCCTAAGGGAGGTTTCTAGGAAGGGTTACTTATGGGTAAGATGGTGTTTGATTTTATCATGGAATGGTTCCTTGAGAATAATGGAAAATAGATGGAGCTAGGAGAGGGCTCGAATACGCATGCTAAGGGTTTGTTGATACTCAGAGTGATTTCTAGTGTACTCAAAGCAGGGGTATTGTGAGGAGCCCATGGGTACTTTGTTTGGTTACCCCAGATCGGTTGTTTGGATCCGTATACACAGGACCGGTTGATTAGGTCTAGTAGCAGCTTTGGGTAGTGCATCGAGTACATGGAAAACCAGGATTTTTCTGTTTATCTCTGGTAGAGAAATGGCCATACGAGTTATCATATATCCAAAGCACATGGAGTGATAGTGAGGTTTATTTGATGGAAGCTATGTTTTCCATAATTGTTTTATGTTGTATGTCACTCTAGGGATGTCACATGAAGTAGGTATTATGGATAGGGATACCTAAACACCCCAATATTGTATTTAGGATGGAGTACACCTTTATGATGTCTGTAGAGTAGCATATTATTGATGTTATATGCTAACTCTTTGAACGCATGAGCGGGTCTAGTATGATTCCCCATACCCTCTGTTCCATATACTATATCGACATTCGTAATATTTTGAGATCGTTTATCATGCACACTAGACAAAGGTCTAACCCGAGGTTTTATGTTTTCCTTCTTATTATCTTGGATGCTCTTAAATGAATAAACTAGATAGCAGGCGTAAACAACACGTGGAGTGTGCAGATGGACTAGCAGGGGTGATGCTTTCTCATATCTATTTTTTGGGCTTATTATTGTTTATTCCGCCGTATGACACTGTGGAGCCTTGACAGTGTTTGACTTACTACTATTAGAGATGAATTATTAGTTGAGCTTGTTTATCAGTTGTATAAACTCTATTACTATTTCATATAATTGTATGAGCCTGTGTACTCTGATTTTATGGTTTATGTAGTTATTACCATCTTGTTTATTTTATATTTCTAATGGTTATTATATTTTACTCGATGCACTATGATATATACGATAGTTTGTATGATTTTATTCTTTCCTTCTCTTCTATTCCTCTTGTTTACTTTTCCTCTACACTAACGTCCCACATCGATCGGATGCTCCAGTAGTACATTATTCGGTTATATGAACATCGGAGGTGTAGGGCGGTCGTTAGATTTGGTTTCAGTGCTAGGTTGCGTTGATGACCTAAGTTGATATCGTGGTCCAGTATAGATAGGGTAGGATTTGTCACCTTAGACTGGATCTATAGTTTACATATATATGAGAGAGTGTATATTTGTCATATACTTTGATTTTCAGAACTATATATTAGTAGATATAATATATATGTTATATTCCACACATGAGCACTATTAATGCTGTTTTCTTTATGAGAAACTGATCATCCTTATTGTAGATTTGGAATGTTCTAGCATACGAGAAATACCGTTGTTGACTCCATCTCAATAGTTGAGGGGTGGGCAGAATCGGGGAACACTAACCTTGATTTACAGAGTATATTCATTGAGATGGTGCGAAACACTATCTGGAATGCCCAGATGCTTCAAATGATTATGGTGCTCAAGTGCAAATGTAAAGAGTCGACTTTACCGAGTTGTATAAAAAAAACATAAGTCTAAGTGGTAGACTGTTCCTTGGAACATAATCGGCTATTGAGGTGCAAGACTAGATGGATACTTGGAAGGTAATCTTCACTGACTTAGAGTTAGACGATGCTATGAGGTAGAAGTTGGCCTCTAGATAACTCAAAGGACAAATAATGAACTAGAGGAATGCCCTTATAGCTTCGATTCCTGGGGATCACTTTACTTGGGATCAATTCATTATTCGCTTCGAAGAGAAATATTTTAACGCCCCTAATTTTAAATAGCATTATTCAGGAGATTTAATTAGATAAATTAAATAGAATAATGTAGGGACTAGAGTAATAAGGAGACTGAGATTTGAAAAGTAATTAGGGTCGTGCCTTAACTAAATGGATTTATAAAATGGTTTATAAGTAAATACCTAAAAGATTAAGGCAAGGGTAATATGGGATTAGCCGTGTACCATAACCCCATAGCCCCTAAACCCTTACCTCATTGTCATTCATACTTTCATAAAATTAAAAACACAAGTAAAGGAGAATCAAGGCCGGCCATTACCCTAGGGGAAGAAGAGCTTAAAATCAATTAGAAGCTAAGGTTCCAGCTAGGAAGATTAAAGCAAGAGCAAATCTCAACTTCCTTATCCAAACAAGGTGAATAATAATCTAAACCATCTCATATATGTCTGTTTGAAAATTTTAATTTTGGGTTTAAGGTTTAAAACCGTTTAGATGGATGAATGATGATATGCTTTAGTTATATGGCATGTTTTAATATAAACAAGGATTTTTTTGTAATCATATATCTCGATTTTAAGGTTAAAATCATGTAAACTAATTTCGAATGCCATGATGGTTGAATATGTTATGTGAAACATTATTTTGGAGATGGAATTAAATTTTCATAATATTTAAAGCTATGGATAATTTATTATGAATTTTGGATGGAAGAAATAGACAATTTTGGGTTTAAATTATATAAGGCAATTATATAACGATTTCGGGTCTGAAATTTACATATGTTAGAAAACATATTAAAAGTGAATTATGGTGATTTTTAGGGATATTTCCTAAGTGTTTTAATATGGTTATCAAATTATTTAAGTTGAAGGACTTAAATGTTTAAATGTTTTATTGAAGGGAATGGCTTATTCGTTAAAATAATTTCAATTATAAATTATTGAATTCGACAGCCTTTTTAGAAAAGGATTTTGATACAGAATTTGGCAACCAATCGTATTTTGACAAATTGGGTAAGTTAGGTAAAAAGGGTGAGGAATGCAGATTACGGATCTTAAGGCTAGGAATAACACTAGAGGGGGGTGAATAGTGTTTATAAGAAATTACTAAATCTTTTTGAGTTTATGTTAATTTGAAAACAATTGTATGTAATATTCAGACACAGATATAATCACAGAAACAAACACAGATGCAGAAATAAAGTAAATGCAGTAAAGTAAAGAACACACCGGATTTTATACTGGTTCGGAGTTACCCTACATCCAGTCCCGCACAACTAAGTACGGATTTCCTTTCAAAAGCAATTCAACAATTACAACCCTCGGTTTTAAGATTACAAGGTACACCCTCCAGAATAACAATCCTCTAGGAAGAGATACTTGATTTCCGGGGCAACAAGTTCACCCAATTAATTTCCAAGGCTACAATCACACCTTTTCTCGCTTGATTGATTTCCAAGGCTACAATCACACCTTTTCTCGCTAGATAGATTAAAAGAAGCCAATAACTCTGAATAGCACTAGGATCTATTGAGATAGTGATAAAGAATCAAACCAGAGATAATCTAGTTAGATTCAATGTTGATTTCGGCAGAGTGATGATAGGATTTTGAATAAGAAAATGTGGAAGAAGAAGAGAAGTGAAAAACCAGAAAATTTGATATAAAATTAGTTGAAACTAACCCCTATTTATAGAAGAACAACAGCCATGTCCATTCGTGAAAAGTTGTGGCGAATAGACACTTCTTTTGAAATTCAAATTTTTGAATCTAACTGTCACTATGTCGACATGGGGTACTAGGGCATGTCGACATCCCAAAGCATTTTTTGACGATTTGATTTTCTTTGAAAATAACCTTTATCTAATATTAAAAACTATTTAAACTTTATAAATATACTTGACTATAGATAAAATACATAGATAAATATAGAGAATAATATATATATAATTTTACTATAATTTTATATTTAGATCTAAGTATAACTATATTATAATTAAAAGATAGTTTAAAACAAACGAAGTTTAAAACAAGAGTTTATTAAAAACAAAAACAAAGAATATTTAAGGCTAAAACATCTTTTTGAAAATCATTTGAAAAGATAATTTTTAAGGTTAAAACATTTTAAAAAGCAGTTTTGAAAATCATTCTGAAGTAGTTTTGAAAATCATTTTGAAGTAGTTTTGCAAGCTTCTTCCTGCAGAATATCTCATCATATCAGGACTCGAGAACTTGTACAAAACCAGGATGTTCGTGGGTTTGTAGTCGTAGGTTTGTAAGCTACTTGTCGTGGGTTTGTAAGCCACTAAAAAGGTAGAAATGGGTTCCATCCCAAAAGAAAAATGGAGTGAAGATTTCAGTGCTATTATAAAGTTTTAACATAATTCTAGACTCAATACTTATCTTGAAATCTTGAACTCTTGATAATCTTGATATTCTTGATACTCATGAGTCTTCAATCTTGATATCTTGAATCTCTATACTATACAGTCTTCATTCTTTGTACCTGCATGGTTAAATCCTGCATATACATATATATATCTAAACTATAATGTTATTATTTATATTTTATAATCTTATTCTAAGGTTGTTGTCATCAAAACCATCATCTCAAGGACTAACAATCTCCTCCTTTTTGATGATGACAACCTTTGTTTATAAAATATTACTTCTATCCTAATAACTCCCCCTTAATATATGCCTAACTCTCCTATTTTATATTTCTCCCCCTTTGTCATCAACAAAAACAAACTAACTCTAAACTATATAACTCTTAGTCTAATATCCTATATGATGATAGTGTTATCATCAATACTTACTTGTAAACCTAAAACTTAGTCCTAAACTACTAACATTCCTAACCAAGTACCTATATAATACTTATATATGATATATATAGGAATCATATATAAGAACACACAATATTTATTTATATATATATATATGTTTATATTTACATTTTCGTAAAACGTGACAAATATACACATAACGATGAAAAAACGAAAAAGAGGAAACTACTGAGTATCTTTGACAATTGGAGATCTATGGATCGAACAATTCGGATAATGGAAACAGAAATTTCCACGTTGTTCAACCAAGTTTCCGTCCTTGTCAAAACATACTTCGCCAACGCAAATGACTTTGTCGTTGTCTTACGCATGCTCTTCTTCCATTGGTTATTCTTCTTCTTCTTCACTTTCCTCTTGTTCATGATCTCCTGAAGAGTCCTCGTCAATCAAGATCGGATTAGCATGATTGTCCATTAGAAATTTTTGCAAATTTCTAAGGATTTTCCCTTGCCATTCCTGTTCTTTTGCCATTCAGAGTTGCACTATTTGAATTTCAGTCATTAACTGAATTGCATCCTTCAGAGAATCCTCCATTTTTGTCACTCGGGCGAGCGTAGTACGTTGGAACGGACCAAAGGTAGGAGAAGGGAAGGAAAAGATTGATTTTATGTTTGATTTGGAAGAGGAGGCCATTGGTAAATTGATTTCAGAAGATAGAACAGAAAGAGAACAGAGAGAATGAAGAAAAGTTCGAAAATAAGAAGAATATATTACCAATTATTTGAATTTTGGTGGGAAAAATTTTAAATTAAAAAAAAAGTTATATGTCGACATGGGTATAGGAGGGATGTCGACATGGTTCTCAATATTTTTACTATTTGATTTATTTTGATTTAATTTTTAATTATACTTTGTTATTTATATTTTATATTTCAATTAATGAACAAATACCTAATACTCTTCTTAATTTAGTAAAGGTAGATTCATTTAAGGGTTTTGTTAAAATATCAGCAATTTGATTTTCAGAATTGATATAGTCGAGAGTAATTACTTCTCTACTTATATTATCTCTGAGAAAATGGTGTCTGATATCAATATGTTTAGTTCGAGCATGTTGAGTAGTATTTTTGGATAAATTTATTGCACTAGTATTATCATAATAAATTGGTGATTTTGAGATATTTAAACCAAAATCTTTTAAAGTTTGTTGCATATATATTACTCGAGAACAAGCCAAAGTAGTAGAAATATACTCTGCTTCAGTTGTTGATAGAGAAACTGTGTTTTGCTTTTTACTAAACCAGGAAATCAGAGAATGCCCTAAAAAGTGACAAGTTCCACTTGTACTTTTTCGGTCTGATTTACAACCAGCATAATCAGCATCACGGTTAGATATTTAGTCAAACGAATCATATTTAGGATAAAATAAGCCATAATCAAAGGTGTGTTTAACATATCTTATAATACGTTTTACAGCTTTTAAGTGAGTTTCTTTAGGTTGGGATTGATACCTTGCACAGAGACAGACACTATGCATGATATCAGGTCTACTCACAGTGATATAGAGTAGTGATCCAATCATTCCTCTATATAATTTTTTATCTACATCTTTCGAGAGATCTTCTTTACTAAGGTACTCATTGGTTGCCATGGGAGTGGGGTTTCCACTCGCAGTAGTCAAACAAAATTTACTAACTAGGTCTTTAGCATATTTTTCTTGACTAATAAAGATACCATTATCTAATTGTTTTATTTGTAATCTTAAAAAGAAATTTAATTCACCCATATGACTCATCTCAAACTCTTTTGTCATTATTTCAGAAAATTCTTTATTCATTTCAAAATTAGTTGATCCAAAAATGATATCATCTACGTAGACTTGTACTAGTTGAATATCATTTTTATTTCTTTTAATAAAAAGAGTATTATCTACTTTACCTATTTCAAAATTTGATTGTAACAAGTAAGATCTTAGTCTATCATACTAGGCTCTAGGAGCTTGCTTTAGACCATATAGAGCTTTCTTAAGTTTGTAAACATGATTTGGAAATTTATCATTTTCAAATAGTGGTGGTTGTTTAACAAATACTTCTTCTTTTACAAAACCATTTAAAATGCACTTTTAACATCCATTTGAAATAATTTGAAATTATTATGATTTGCGAAAGCAAGTAGAATCCTAATGGCTTCTAATCTTGCTACGGGGGCAAAGGTTTCATCAAAATCTATTCCTTCTTCTTGACAATAACCTTGAGCGACTAACCGGGCTTTATTTCTAATAACCTCTCCTTGTTCATTCATTTTATTTTTCTAAACCCATTTAGTTCCAATTATTGTTTTATTTTCAGGTCTAGGAACAAGTTTCCAAACATCATTTCAAGTGAATTGATTTAATTCTTCTTGCATAGCCAAAATCCTTGAATCATCAGTTGATGCTTCTTCTGGATTTTTGGGTTCAATAGTTGATATAAAATCTACATTATTCATTTGACTTAGTTGGTTTCTAGTTTTAACAACATATTGCATATCTCCAAGTATATTTTCTTTAGGATGATCTTTTAAAAGTTTAATCCTTTTATTATGATGATTTAATTCATTATTAGTTTCAGTTGACTCTTGGTTTTAAGTGATTAAATCCTCTTCATCATTTATTTCTTCAATTTTTTTGAAATTTTCATCAAATGAAACATGCATTGTTTCTTCAATGGTATTAGTTCTTAAATTAAATACTCTGTATGCTTTACTTCTATTAGAGTATCCGATAAAGATACCTTTGTCGGATTTAGGATCAAATTTATCTAAGTTATCTTTTTTATTTAAAATAAAACATTTACTTCCAAAAATTATAAAATAAGATACCTTAGGTTTCTTTGAGTAAGTAAGTTCATAAGATGTCTTATCAGTTAAAGGTCTAATTAAAATTCTATTTAAAATATAACAGGCGGTAGCAACTGCTTCTGCCCAAAAGTACATTGGTAAATTACTATCAGAAAGCATAGTTCTCGCACAATCTTGTATCGTCCTGTTTTTACGTTCTACTACTCCATTTTGTTGTGGAGTTCTTGGAAATGAAAAATTGTGAATTATTCCCTTTTTTTGCAGAATTCTTCAAACTTTTCATTTTCAAATTCACCACCGTGATCACTACGGATGGTTATAATTTTTTGAAAAAGTTGATTTTGAACCCTTTTTGAAAAAATCTTAAAATATTCAAAAGTATCACTTTTATGTTTTAAAAATATTGTCCATGTAAATCTAGAATAATCATCTACAATTACAAAAACATATTTACTATTATTTATTGATAGAATTTGAGATGGACCAGATAGATCAATATGAAGTAATTCAAGAGGTTTGGAAGTAGAAATTATATTTTTTAATTTAAAAGAACTTTTTCTAAGTTTTCCTAGTTGACATGCATCACATAGACTATCTACTTTAAAATTCATTTTAGGGAGGCCTCTTACTAGATCATGTTTTGACAGCCTAGATAAGAGTTTGAAATTCAAATGCCCAAATCTCTTATGCCAAATCCAAGGGTCACTTGCATTTGCCAAAAGACACAAGTTATCATTTCAAATTTTCATACTAAGAATATAAATATTCTTTTTCCTAATTCCCTCAAATATTATGGTTGAATTATTATCTTCAATTTGACACTTATCTTTTTCAAATTTAATTTTATATCCTTTATCACATAGTTGACTTATAATTAGCAGATTGTGTTTCAGATTCTTAACTAGCAAAACATTAGTAATAATAGGAGTTTCAGAGTTACCGACTTTGCCGATGCCGATCACATAACCTTTTGAATTGTCTCCAAAGTTAACCAGTCCTCCGTCTTTGTATATTATATAATTCAGCATATCTGGATTCCCAGTCATGTGTCTAGAACATCCACTATCGAGTATCCATTTGTTCTTTTTAATCTGAACAGTTTGTTTGTTCCGGATTGATTCCTCGACTCCCATAAAGCGTTATTCCTGCACATCAAACAATCTTAGTAGACAACTTGTATTTGAATATTGATTATATGCAGACTCAAGAGACAATGATGATCTAAATATTTTTAAACATGCATTAACAAATTTCTTAAACATAGCCATTTTTTAAAAAAAAACTTTTTCAAAAATCAGATTATAAAACTTTTGAAAACCTTGCTCTGATATCAAATGTGAGGAATGCGGATTACGGATCTTAAGGCTAGGAATAACACTAGAGGGGGTGAATAGTGTTTATAAGAAATTACTAAATCTTTTTGAGTTTATGTTAATTTGAACACAAATGTATGTAATATTTAGACACAGATATAATCACAGAAACAAACACAGATGCAGAAATAAAGTAAATGCAGTAAAGGAAAGAACACACCGGATTTTATACTAGTTCGGTGTTACCCTACATCCAGTCCCGCACAACTAAGTACGGATTTCCTTTCAAAAGCAATTCAACAATTACAACCCTCGGTTTCAAGGCTACGAGGTACACCCTCCAGAATCACAATTCTCTGGGTAGAGATACTTGATTTCCGGGACAACAAGTTCACCCAATTGATTTCCAAGGCTACAATCACACCTTTTCTCGCTTGATTGATTTCCAAGGCTACAATCACACCTTTTCTCACTAGATAGATTACAAAGAAGCCTATAACCCTGAATAGCATGGGGATCTTATTGAGATAGTGATAGAGAATCAAACCAGAGATAATCTAGTTAGATTCAATGTTGATTTCGGTAGAGTGATGATAGGATTTTGAATAAGAAAATGTGGAAGAAGAAGAGAAGTGAAAAACCAGAAAATCTGATATAAAATTCGTTGAAACTAACCCCTATTTATAGAAGAACAACAACCATGTCCATTCGTGAAAAGTTATGGCGAATAGACACTTCTTTTGAAATTCAAATTTTTGAATCTAACTGTCACTATGTCGACATAGGGTACTAGGGCAAGTCGACATTCCAAAGCATTTTTTGAAGATTTGATTTTCTTTTGAAAATAACCTTTATCTTATATTAAAAACTATTTAAAATTTATAAATATACTTGACTATAGATAAAATACATAGATAAATATAGAGAATAATATATATATAATTTTACTATAATTTTATATTTAAATCTAAGTATAAATATATTATAACTAAAAGATAGTTTAAAATAAACGAAGTTTAAAACAAGAGTTTATTAAAAACAAAAACAAAGAATATTTGAGGCTAAAACATCTTTTTGAAAATCATTTGAAAAGATAATTTTTAAGGCTAAAACATTTTAAAAAGTAGTTTTGAAAATCATTCTAAAGTAGTTTTGAAAATCATATTGAAGTAGTTTTGCAAGCTTCTTCCTGCAGAATATCTCATCATATCAGGTATTGAGAACTTGTACAAAACCAGGATGTTCGTGGGTTTGTAAGCCACTTGTCGTAGGTTTGTAAGCTACTTGTCGTGGGTTTGTAAGCCACTAAAAAGGTAGAAATGGGTTCCATCCCAAAAGAAAATTGGAGTGAAGATTTCAGCGATATTATGAAGTTTTAACATAATTCTAGACTCAATACTTATCTTGAAATCTTGAACTCTTGATAATCTTGATATTCTTGATACTCATGAGTCTTCAATCTTGATATCTTGAATCTCTATACTGTACAATCTTCATTCTTTGTACCTGTACGGTTAAATCCTGCATATACATATATATATATATATCTAAACTATAACGTTAGTATTTATATTTTATAATCTTATTCTAAGGTTGTTGTCATCAAAACCATCATCTCAAGGACTAACAATCTCCCCCTTTTTGATGATGACAACCTTTGTTTATAAAATATTACTTCTATCCTAATAACTCCCCCTAAATCTAATAAATCCCCCTTAATCTATGCCTAACTCTCCTATTTTATATTTCTCCCCCTTTGTCATCAAGAAAAACAAACTAACTCTAAACTATATAACTCTTAGTCTAATATCCTATATGATGATAGTGTTGTCATCAATACTTACTTGTAAACCTAAAACTTAGTCCTAAACTACTAACATTCCTAACCAAGTACCTATATAATACTTATATATAATATATATAGGAATCATATATAAGAACACACAATATTTATTTATATATATATATATATGTTTATATTTACATTTTCGTAAAACGTGACAAATATACACATAACGATGAAAAAACGAAAAAGAGGAAACTACTGAGTATCTTTGACAATTGGAGATCTATGGATTGAACAATTTGGATAATGGAAACATAAATTTCCACGTTGTTCAACCAAACTTCCGTCCTTGTCAAAACATACTTCGCCAACGCAAATGACTTTGTCGTTGTCTTCCGCATGCTCTTCTTCCATTGGTTCTTCCTCTTCTTCTTCTTTACTTTCCTCTTGTTCATTATCTCCTGAAGAGTCCTCGTCAATCAAGATGGATTAGCATGATTGTCCATTAGAAATTTTTGCAAATTTCTAAAGATTTTCCCTTGCCTATCCTATTCTTTTTCCATTCAGAGTTGCACTATTTCAATTTCAGTCATTAACTGAATTGCATCCTTCAGAGAATCCTCCATTTTTGTCAATCAGGCGAGCGTAGTACGTTGGAACGGACCAGAGGTAGGAGAAGGGAAAGAAAAGATTGATTTTATGTTTGATTTGGAAGAGGAGGCCATTGATAAATTGATTTCAGAAGATAGAACAGAAAGAGAAAAGAGAGAATTAAGAAAATTTCGAAAATAAGAAGAATATATAACCAATTATTTGAATTTTGGTGGGAAAAATTTTAAATTTAAAAAAAACGTTATATGTCGACATGGGTATAGGAGGGATGTCGACATGGTTCTTAATATTTTTACTATTTGATTTATTTTGATTTAATTTTTAATTATACTTTGTTATTTATATTTTATATTTCAGTTAATGAACAAATAGCTAATTCTCTTCTTAATTTAGTAAAGGTAGATTCATTTAAGGGTTTTGTTAAAATATCAGCAATTTGATTTTCAGAATTGATATAGTCGAGAGTAATTACTTCTCTACTTATATTATCTCTGAGAAAATGGTGTCTGATATCAATATGTTTAGTTCGAGTATGTTGAGTAGTATTTTTGGATAAATTTATTGCACTAGTGTTATCACAATAAATTGGTGATTTTGAGATATTTAAACCAAAATCTTTTAAAGTTTGTTGCATATATATTACTTGAGAACAAGCCAAAGCAGCAGAAATATACTCTGCTTCAGTTGTTGATAGAGAAACTGTGTTTTGCTTTTTACTAAACCAGGAAATCAAAGAATGCCCTAAAAAGTGACAATTTCCACTTGTACTTTTTCGGTCTGATTTACAACCAGCATAATCAGCATCACAGTAAGATATTAAGTCAAACGAATCATTTTTAGGATAAAATAAGCCATAATCAAAGGTGTGTTTAACATATCTTATAATACGTTTTATAGATTTTAAGTGAGTTTCTTTAGGTTGGGATTGATACCTTGCACAGAGACAGACACTATGCATGATATCAGGTCTACTCACAGTGATATAGAGTAGTGATCCAATCATTCCTCTATATAATTTTTGATCTACATCTTTCGAGAGATCTTCTTTACTAAGGTACTCAATGGTTGCCATGGGAGTGGGGCTTCCACTCGCAGTAGTCAAACAAAATTTACTAACTAGGTCTTTAGCATATTTTTATTGACTAATAAAGATACCAGTATCTAATTTTTTTATTTGTAATCCAAAAAAGAAATTTAATTCACCCATATGACTCATCTCAAAATCTTTTGTCATTATTTCAGAAAATTCTTTATTCATTTCAAAATTAGTTGATCTAAAAATGATATCATCTACGTAGACTTGTACTAGTTGAATATCATTTTTATTTCTTTTAATAAAAAGAGTATTATCTACTTTATCTATTTCAAAATTTGATTGTAACAAATAAGATCTTAGTCTATCATATCAGGCTCTAGGAGCTTGCTTTAGACCATATAGAGCTTTCTTAAGTTTGTAAACATGATTTGGAAATTTATCATTTTCAAATAGTGGTGGTTGTTTAACAAATACTTCTTCTTTTACAAAACCATTTAAAATGCACTTTTAACATCCATTTGAAATAATTTGAAATTATTATGATTTGCGAAAGCAAGTAGAATCCTAATGGCTTCTAATCTTGCTACAGGGGCAAAGGTTTCATCAAAATCTATTCCTTCTTCTTGACAATAACCTTGAGCGACTAACCGGGCTTTATTTCTAACAACCTCTCCTTGTTCATTCATTTTATTTTTATAAACCCACTTAGTTCCTATTATTGTTTTATTTTCAGGTCTAGGAACAAGTTCCCAAACATCATTTCTAGTGAATTGATTTAATTCTTCTTGCATAGCCAAAATCCATGAATCATCAGTTGATGCTTCTTCTGGATTTTTGGGTTCAATAGTTGATATAAAAGCTACATTTCTCATTTGACTTAGTTGGTTTCTTGTTTTAACAACAGATTGCATATCTCTAAGTATATTTTATGTAGGATGATCTTTTAAATTTTAATCCTTTTATTAGGATGATTTAATTCATTATTAGTTTCAGTTGACTCTTGGTTTTGAGTGATTAAATCCTCTTCATCATTTATTTCTTCAAAAAATTTGAAATTTTCATCAAATGAAACATGCATTGTTTCTTCAATGGTATTAGTTCTTAAATTAAATACTCTGTATGCTTTACTTCTATTAGAGTATCCAATAAAGATACCTTTGTCGGATTTAGGATCAAATTTATCTAAGTTATCTTTTGTATTTAAAATAAAACATTTACTTCCAAAAATTCTAAAATAAGATACCTTAGGTTTCTTTGTGTAAATAAGTTCATATGATGTCTTATCAGTTAAAGGTCTAATTAAAATTCTATTTAAAATATAACAGGCGGTAGCAACTGCTTTTTCCCAAAAGTAATCTGGTAAATTACTATCAAAAAGCATAGTTCTCGCAAACTCTTGAATCGTCCTGTTTTTACGTTCTACTACTCCGTTTTGTTATGGAGTTCTTGGAAATGAAAAATTGTGAATTATTCCCTTTTTATTTCAGAATTCTTCAAACTTTTCATTTTCAAATTCACCACCGTGATCACTACGGATGGTTATAATTTTTTGAGAAAGTTTATTTTGAACCCTTTTTGAAAAAATCTTAAAATATTCAAAAGTATCACTTTTATGTTTTAAAAATATTGTCCATGTAAATCTAGAATAATCATCTACAATTACAAAATCATATTTACTATTATTTATTGATAGAATTTGAGATGGACCAAATAGATCAATATGAAGTAATTCAAGAGATTTTGAAGTAGAAATTATATTTTTTAATTTAAAAGAACTTTTTCTAAGTTTTCCTAGTTGACATGCATCACATAGACTATCTACTTTAAAATTCATTTTAAGGAGGCATCTTACTAGATCATGTTTTGACAGTCTAGATAAGAGTTTGAAATTCAAATGCCCAAATCTCTTATGCCAAATCCAAGGGTCACTTGAATTTGCCATAAGACACAAGTTATCATTTGAAATTTTCATACTAAGAATATATATATTCTTTTTCCTAATTCCCTCAAATATTATGGTTGAATTATTATCTTCAATGTGACACTTATCTTTTTCAAATTTAATTTTATATCCTATATCGCATAGTTGACTTATACTTAGCAGATTGTGTTTCAGATTCTTAACTAGTAAAACATTAGTAATAATAGGAGTTTCAGAGTTACCGACTTTGCCGATGCCGATCACATAACCTTTTGAATTGTCTCCAAAGTTAACCAATCCTCCGTCTTTGTATATTATATTCTAAACTAGATCTTTCTTTAGGGCATGGGACCCAAGACATCTTCAAAAATGTTAAAAAATTCTTGAACTATGGGCACATATGAGAGCTCATCCTATGATAGGATCAACGAATATAAATAGCTTAACTCGATTGAGTTTTGGGGTATACAATGAACATCTATATTTCTCCCCATACCACTTCTTAACCATGCAATCCTCCTATCATAATCTAAGACAGCCCAGTAGTAAGCTAACCAATCCATCCCTAAGATAAGTCCATACCCCTCAAACAAAAAACATATGTGTTACATGTAAAATCGACATTACATATATCCACAACTAGGTTTTTAAAAATTAGAGAAAGGTGTGCGACCCCTCAATATGATTTGACATGACTATTGGGACGGTGAAAACTTGGGTATTTAGTCTCATGGAGCTAACTACATCTATAGCTATAAATGAATGTGATACTCCCGAGTCAAATAAGGTATGAATAGTATTAATGGAAATAACGGTTGTACCTTCCATTACTGCTTTTCCTTGATTTTCAAGAGGCGGTCTACTTGATATCGGTATCGCCTCAATGGCATATGCTTGCCCATTTTGTCCCTTCTTAGCTAGCTTTCGACACCAATTCTTGTAGTGTCCCTCCTTGTGGTAGTGGTAGCGTCTCCCTTTGAACTCCTCTCTCATCAAGCTCACCTTACAGTCCCTGGCAACATGTCCTTTCTCCTGACATCTATGGCAATTTACACTTCACTTCTTAATCACCCCTTGGCCTGCTTTTCAACCCTAAACCCTTCTTTCTTAGCTCCACCTTGATTTTACGTCGATCCTACTTTCTGCTTCTCCTCAATACCAATAGTGTACAGTAGGGCCATTTCAACTATCATCTCATAAGTGACGCCCGTAGGTACTTGTGTAACACCCAGTAAATTTAAAGATAATTAATTAAGAAGAAATTAATTAATATTTAGTAATGCTGAAAATAGAATTTTCACAAACGTTAAAATTTGGCTATGAAACCTGCACTGTTGCATTCGTGGCAATTTCTGATTAATTTTAATATATAAAGTTTTACGATCGGAGTTCATGCGAAAAAGTATTAATGTTTTAATATTTCAGATTGTAAAAAAAATTAATTAAAAAAATAAACAAAATTAGTTAATGTGAATTAACATTAACAGTCACTTAAAATTTAAGAAATTTTAACGTTAATCAAATCAGTGTAAAATGGTATGAAATAATTAAAAAGGAAAGAAACAGAATTAACCAGATAAAAACTATTGGTCGACAACTAAGATCAACCGATCAACAACTAGTGTTGCATTGGCTCCAGTCTCCAGATTGACCCCAGGCCACTGGCTCGAATTTAATAAGACAATCTAATCTTATGGTTAGCGTTGATTCGAACCCCTATAAATACGGGCATAACCTCTCACTTTTCTTCTTATATTTTCTAAAGTAACGATGAAGCTATACCATTTTCTCTTCTCCACAAATTCTTAAATCTAAATAAATCTATAGTTTATATACGTATATACAAATGGAGAATAGTAGAGGATGATAGAGAAGAAGAATAAGGTCGAACCGAATCGTCGAAGCCAAGAAAAATTATAAATACAGATCTGAATCTAAATTAAATCCAAATCTCTTCTCAAATCTAGATTTCTAATAGATACATGTATGCTTCGGTATATGTATTCCGTTAGAGAGAAAAAAGGGAGTTAAACTAGAATAACAGGGATTAGATCTAGAGATTTGGAAAGCTAAAAGGTAAGTGAGAAATTATATACTTTTATATAATATTGATTATATATTGTTGTAAATATGTTCTTGTATGCCTAAATATAATTTTGGAGTTGTAGGCCTAATTGTATACATGTGATGAATTTATAAACCCTGCCTACATATTCTATGGATTGATAACTTAGATATAATATTGCATATGTTAGAATCTGGAAAGTATGGGTAAAAGGTAGTCCCTAAATTAATAAATAATATAGTAATTCTAGGTCGTTGTTTTATTGATGTATGCGAGTAAATGTGAATTAGAAGTTATCACAAAAATTTATCTGGATATAAGTAACATTTTAATTCAGTGGAATGTAGGGTGTTGCAATGTAAAGTTCTACAGATTATAAAGTTCAGATTCATAAATAAAAGTGTGTCGTTTGAAATAACAAAGAATATGCCTAAAAGAAAGAGATGTATAAAATAGGGATGTTAACCGTATTTTGTACTGTCTATTTCAATAGCTACAAAAGATACTTCCTTGTAATTCCAAATACACTACAAGTTCCCATTTTAGATAAGTTATAGAAGTTTATAGTGTTAACCTTTCCCTTTAGGAGAGACGTAATTCTAGCTCATTAAAACGTGGAAATCCCTATGTTGAACTAAAGGTTTTAATAGTGATAAAAATAATGGTAAATCTGTAAAATTAATATATGCAATAAAGATGAACTAGAATTGAATAGTAAGCGATAAATTGTAGATCAGTATTTGAATGAATAGGTAAGAAAGTTTAGTAACCAAGAAAGGGTAGAAAGAGTTAAGAAGAATAGTAATTGTTAACCAAAAAATGGATCAACATGCAAAAATCAGATGAAAGCACTAGTTCTTTTATAATAGATGTAAAAGCAGCAAAAATCCCAAATCAAGCAAGTAAGAATAGCCGAAAAAGTAAAGAACACACAAGGATTCCTATAGTGGTTCGGCATGATCTCCGACCTACGTCCACTTTAAGCCCTTTTATTAGTTTTTTTTCTCTCTAGATTACAACTAATTATATCAGATCTGACCATTATCTAGTGGATCTTAGATCTACAATGGAGTTTTCAGAGTGCTTTTACGTAAAGGATAAGAGTGAAGAAGAAGGAGAAGTCTCCATTGGTAGAGATATCATATCCTATATTGGTTGCTGATAGGCTTGTATTTATAGAGGATATAATCGTGTTGGGTTAAAAGTCCACCTGGACCAGAGTTCAGAGATTGGCCCGAAGTCATGTGCTAAAATGCAGAATCTCCCGAGTTAACTACACATGTCGATATCGACTTAAACATGTCAGTGCCGACATGTTTCCTTAGTTCAAACTACTTCGAACTTTATTACATCTTTCTTCTAACTTCATTTTGCGGCATCCTATGTTGTTTTCATTGGTTGTTGGTTGATTTTGATGGTCGTTCCTTCATCACTTGATTTAGGTCATCCAAAACCCTTGCAAACCACTTGGACACATGTGGGAGAGATAGATAATAACTCGTGTGGAGTTGGAGTGGAGGAACATAGGGGCAAACACATGTCGTCACTAACATGAACAAGTCGGTACCGACTTGTGCAGTTAGTGTATTTTAGGATGAAACTTCTCCGAGCTATTTCCTTGCTCCATCTAAGTGTGCTTGCCAATTTTTGTTGTTTCGTCCTTGTCTTAATCTTTTAAGTCCAGTTGTAATCTACTTTGGCTCAAAAGTGGGCTAATAGTAATATAGGCTTAATAATGAAAGAGGAAAGTAAACAGCAAAATATATTTATGTCTTTTAAGTCTAAGAAAACGGTAAATGATGTTAATTTTACATTAACGAAACAAAGAATCAGTTAAATAAAAATAACTAGATGTGAATAGTTTAACATTGGAGGCGTAGTAATTAAATAAGTATGAATATCTATATAAATACATATACACGTAGCCTCAAGCATACATTTATGACGGGTGTGAATTATTGAAGTTATCTAATCGCTTAGATTAAATTAGTATAACATAGTCATTAAAATGGGTTGGAATGCGAGGTCAGTAGTATTACACAGCAAAAGTCTACACACCATAAGGGGCTACCAGCGGTTGTGTATTCATTGTACTGATGTGAGATATCACCAATTGTAAGACCCATGGAACTATATCTTCAAATATAGGTGAAGGGAATACCAAATAGGATGGTTCACCTCGGTCGAAGTGTCAAAGTACAAGTAGAGTTTGTTTCAACCTGTTAGGGGGTATTAAATAATAAGTGGGTATTTTCTAGATTGTGTTAGGCAATCTAAATAGGACGATGTGCAAGGCTCGGTGCTATGATAGTGAGATTGGTACCATATACAGGAGTAAGAGCTATTTTCATAGGTCGAGAACATCATCGGCCTTGAACAGTTAATGGAAAGACAGGGGATTACGCCTAAATGGACTACACCTCTTACTAGTGTAGATCCCCTTAAGGACATGCTCCACCTCATACCTGTTTACTAGTCTGTTTGTTGTTAGGAGGCAAGGTTAGATAAACCTTTTGTGAAGGCCTTTCAAATTTGAATAAATTACAGCTAAACTATTATGACACCGTTATTACGCACTGCCGGAGTTCATTGGTATGCAAGACGATGAGGATGTGATACTGCATCGATGATGGATCCAGACGACATGCTAGGTTATGGATACTACCGAGGAAAGTATCTTGGTCCAAAAGGGGAATGTGGTACTTATACATACACAATTATATAGTTATTGTATACCTAAGGTAGATGGGATGTATCATACGCGTACGTGAAGTCAAGACGACTATATAAAAAACAATAGACATAACATGTAATGGAAGGCAATCGGCATAAACTAGTATAATGTATAAAGCGTGTAATTTACTAGCCACCAGAACATTGTTCTGACCCCTCTCCTCATTACAACCCATGGGATAGCTTTAGAGGGATAGGTATTGGTACAAGGCGGGAACGGTGGAAGGACAAATTTCCTTATGCACGCTCGACACTGACATGGACACTAAAGATTAAATGTATCAATCTTGGTCCGTAGTTATATGTTTCACTATACTTTACTATTTCGCAATGAGATTTTATTAGTAGTGTTCTGATTTTCTTTGGTGGACATGGACACCTTCTAACGATACATACTTTGGTGGACATGGATTTTCAATTTAGTGAAAATTCGGGCCCATTGAGGTGCGGGTGGTTACATTTGACATCAGAGCTTAGGTTAGGCGATCTTAAGAATTAGGATACGATGAGTGAACTTATTTGTAATTTTTATTATAATTATATATATTATACATCAAACCGTACAAATTTCGAGTACAGAAGTAGTTGCAACCATATTATGAAAAGATGGATAATCTGATATGAGTTGGAACAATATATGAAGTTGAATATATAAGTCTATCCAGATTACCCCACAGGAAATAGATCATATTGTAAGACATTAACTTAAGAAGAGCATGAGTGCAGCATATAGAAATGTATATGAAGGTGGATGGAACTTGACTTCTTTGTAGAGCACAAACTGGTTCAGTTGTAGATCCTCGCAAGGTTGTCGATTGATGATGTACAGTGGTCCAAATAAATGGGAAAGTAAGAATCTATATGTTGAAGATATCCGAAAGTAAAAATTACATAGGTTCCCGAAGGAAGGTGTGTAGTAATCACTCTAAGATGATAGGCAAATTTTTAATATACTTTGAAGGAAGATAAGTCAGAAAGTAAGTAGAAAAGAAGAAAAATATAAAAGAAGGGACAAACAAATAAAATCCACTCTAAGTCCAACCCCATATGAAATAATCTAATAAAATATTTGAGAAAGTTTTATAATAAAATTAAAATTTGTTGGACCGAGAATTCAGTAAATGGGATTTGTAAAAAGCTGTTCTTTTGAAAAAATAATAATAGAGCATATATAGCTCATTGATTTTTCTGAGGTGAAAGAAAAATTTTAAGTTAAAAAATTCTTTTTATGGGTGGACAATAGGTAGTGGTACTAGTTTATAAATGGGGTGAAAATATTGAAAAGGAGACAAGAATTCGAAAACAAAGCGGTAGGCAAACGCGCTGCGATGGTTCAATAAAGAAACAGTCAATTTAGAGAAAAGCTATATAAAGAGAAGCAATTTAAATAGGAGCGATTTAGGTTGAAGAAAGTTAAATAGTAGTAACATTATGAAATATAAATAAAAACAATGGTAGAAATTTATAAAAATAATGTTAGTAATTAGAAAAAATATAGGAAATTAAAAGAAAAAATGGATAGTTTCCACAAGTATGTGCGGTAATTGCACAAACATTTTTAGAAATCCCCCTAATATGCTATTAGAACCTCCACTAAGGTTGAAAGTCGAAGTAGCATGAGTATTAGGAAAATAATCGAATGGAAGTTGTTCTTATTTACTTCAATTTTTCGTAAAAGTTATAAAGGATATTTATAAATAATGTAAAGTGCATTTTTGAAGAAAATGGTTTGGTAAAAAAATTAAGTTCTAGGAGTACAAAACATAATAAATAGTTTGAGTTAAAAATCCCACTTTTAAGAAGTAAAATCGTTGTTATTAAAAGGTTTTAAAGGAAAAGTTTATTTAAATGACCATTCATGTAATAAAATTTGACCCTTGTTTGAAAAGAAAGAAGAGATCTTTTAAAAATTTAATTTCGAACATTTCCTTTTAAACATTTTAAATAAACTTAATTGATAAAATATAAATTATAGTTTTAAAAGTTAAGATGCCTACAATTAACTTAGTTAAAATAAGAAGATTTTCATAGATCCTTTTTAAAACCAAACTATTGAAGGATTTTAATAAAAAGTTTCCAAGTTTATATTTTTAAAGATAAAAGTTTGGGAGTAAATGTTTTATAGTTGTGAAGTTTCAAATTTTAGAAAAAGTTGTGAAAACCATATCAATTTTTTTGTATGGAGTAGATAGAGATGGTTGCCTAGGTAAGATGGGGTAAAGGTCAATGATATGAGTAGAATAGCGATGAATGCTCGTAGAATAACAATAACGAACCCTCATTGGATATAAGGAATATTAGTTTAAGCCTAGGAGCATTTCGTTAAACATACGTGAAGATCATAAAGAAAGACCCATAAAAAATGGGAAATGGTATCAAAATATATTTTTGCGAGTTCTAGAGTATACCCACATGATAAAAATAAATAAAGCATATACTAAGATTTAAGAATACTATAAAAAAATTTGATTAAGAAGAAGATAGTAATATATTTAGCTGTAACGATTGAAGTAATGATTGAACTTTATTTATAGTAGCCAAAACGGCAAGTTAAGATATATGGGTTATAGTAGAATGACATGCTAGAAAGGTCCATTTAATTTAAGTAAGGAGTGGTAAGGCCACAACATCATTAATGTCAGTTGATGTTAAAGGAAAGGTTCTAGCAATTGTTTCTTTTAGGTTTGGGTTATAAGCGTTACTTGTTTCTGTTGTATAAAAAAAGCATACGATGTTAATGAGAAATGTTTTTATTTATTTGTTTACTGTGGAAGGCAGTTTTTATTGGAAATTAGTAAAATAAGGAAATCTCATAAAAAACACTTAACTAATGCAAAATGAATAAAAGACTAAAAGTTTATAAAATAAATTAGGAAAATTATTAAATTAGTTACCAAAAGAAAAGTAGGTTAAGTTCCAAAAAGTAATAAAATTTTGGAAGAATAATTTTACCGAATGAATGATAGGGAAAGGTTGTTGCGAAACCATGGTTCACTATACTTATGCCTTAAAGATGAAATTTATAAATGAAATTGTATGCTAATTGTTGTTCTAAAATAAAAGAAAAGGTTCTGGAAATTTATCCTGTAGTAGAAAATAGTCAATCATGGATGTTAACCCATTGGCTACTTCCCAACTGCGTAGGACATGGCTAAATTTTTTTGAAAGTTATAAACGCGTAATTTTGAACAAAAGATTGTTTTGAAAGTTATAAACGCATAATTTTGAAAAACTTTTGTTCAAAAATCTTTATTTAAAATGAGTTTCTATTTAATTTTTCCAACTATTTCTAAAATTTAGTTGAAAAGGATTTTGAAAGAAAAAGGGGTATTTTTTTTATTTTTGAAATGCCACATGCTTATTATAGGGAAAAGGGGAGGGGTTAGCAAGTATGAATTTTACTGTGTAGCGGAAGTAACAGTAAAATAAAAGTTAGTTGGTGACGAGGGAAAAAGCAGTTTTGGCTATGGGGTTTCTTTTTCCATATCTTGTCGATAAGTGTGCAAAACTTATTTTAAAATAACTCCTTTTTAGAAATGTAATACTTTAAAAATAAATTTTCATACATGGACTCTACTCCGAAAAGTTTGAAAAGAATTGGCGGTAAGAGAGAAGGTTCCAAGTACAGCAGATAGGTTGAACAAGGGAAGGATGGAAATATGGAATTCTCCATCTAAACCTTTTTTCCAACATAAGAATATAGGTTTAGAAAACAAAATATTTAAAATTTTGGATGTCAAAATGTGTGTATTAGGTATTGGATGGTGGAGATTGGATGCGAAATTGGTTTAATTATAGTTATATTCGTAGAAGTGTAGGAAAATATAGGTTGTTTGCATACATATAGAACTGTCTGTATGTATAGGTTGTTTGTATTTTTCAAAATTGTTTTAACGAATGCATTCATATAGGAGGTGTCGATTTTGTATTATTCTGCATACATATCATATATGTTGTGATATAATGTGCACTTGTAAATGATTGGCTGCAAAATTGGTTGTACACTAATTGGATGGATAGCTTATAATCGTTACACGCCAGGTTACATGATTCAGTCCTTGAGGAATTTCGGGGATGAAATTCTTTTAAGGGAAGAATGTAATAATCCATGAATTGAA
Source organism: Allium fistulosum (assembly GCA_030737815.1). NCBI lineage: Eukaryota > Viridiplantae > Streptophyta > Magnoliopsida > Asparagales > Amaryllidaceae > Allium > Allium fistulosum. The sequence continues at coordinate 877,239,020 of CM060906.1, forward strand.
TGATAATTAATTAAAAAGAAATTAATTAATAATTAGTAACTTCGAAAATAGAATTGTCCCAAACATCAGAATTCGGCTACGTAACTTATACCATTACGTTCGTGGCAATTTTTTGATCAATTTTCATATATAAAGTTTTACGATTGGAGTTTAACAAAAGTTGTTAACGTTTGAATATTCCGGATCGTAAATAAATATATATGTAATTAAGGAAATGAATAAAATTAATTAACGTTAACAGTTACTTAAAGTTTAAGAAAATTTAACGTTAATAATATTGGTGTGAAATAGTATGAAATAAATTAAAAATAAAACAAACGAACGTTAACTAAATAAACATGGCCAGTCGACACCTAAGATCAACCGATCGACTGCTAGCGATCAACTAATAAATGTAGAGCGGTCGATCGGTAGTGCTGTGTTGGTCGTAGATTGAACCTAGGCCAACAGCTCAGATTTAATAAAATCTAATCTAACGGCTGGCATCGAATTGAACCCCTATAAACACGGGTCTAACCCCTCACCTTTCTTCTTATATTTTCTGAAGCAACGTCAAAACTTTACCACTTTCTCTTCTACACAAATTCTTAAATCTAAATAAATATATAGTTTATACATGTATATACAAGTGGATAATAGCAGAGGATGATAGAGAAGAAGAACATGATCGAATCAAATTGTCGAAGCCAAGGTAAATTATAAATCCAGATCTGAATCTAAATTAAATCCAAATCTATTCTCAAATCTGGATTTCTAATAGATATATGTATGCTTGTGGTATATGTGTTTCGATAGAGAGAAAAAGGTGAGTCAAACGGGAATAACAGGGATTTGATCTGGAGATTTGGAAAGATAAAATATGAGTGAAAAATTATATACTTTTAAATAGTATTGGATTTATATTATTATAATTTCATTCCTATATGCCTAAATGTAATTTTGGAGTTGTAGGCCAAATTGTACACATGTAATGAATTTATAAACCTTGACTACATAATTTGTGGATTATTAACTTAGATTTAATATTGCGTATGTTGGAATCTGAAAAGTATGGGTAAAAGGTAGTCCTGAATTAATAAATTATATAGTAATTCCAGGTTCATTGTTTTAATGTTGTATACGAGCAAATGTCAATTAGAGGTTATCACAAAAATTTATCAGGATTTAAGTAGTATTTTAATTCATTGGGATGTAGGATGTTGCAATGTAAATTTCTATAGATTATCAAGTTCAAATTTATAAATAAAAGTATATCGCTTGAAATAACAAGGAATATGCCTAAAAGAAAGAGACGTATAAAGTAGAGATATTTACAGTATTTTGTACTGTCTATTTCAATAGTTATAAAAAGTTAATTCCTTGTAATAACAAACGTAACACAAATTCCCTTTTTAGATAAGTTATAGAAATTTACAGTGTTAACCCTTTCCCTTTTGGAGAAACGTAATTCCAATGCATTAAAATGCAGAAATGCCTATATTCAACTAAAGGTTTTAATAGAGATAAAAATAACAGTAAATCTATAAAATTAATGATGGACGATGATGAGGACGTGATACTACATTGATGATGGATCCTGATGAGGTGCTGGATTACAAATACTAGCAGGGATTGTATCTTGGTTCAAAGGGAGACTGTGGTACTTATCGTCACATACTCACACACATGCATGTTGTTATTGTCTACATTGGGTAGAAGGGACGTGTCATACGCGTACATGAAGTTAAGATGACCAAATAAAAAAACAATAGAAATAACATGTAACGGAAGGCAATTGACATAAACTAGTGCTACGTGTAAAGTGTGTAATTTACCAATCACCAAAACGTTGTTCCAGCCCCCTCCTCATTACAACCCACGGGATAGCTTTATAGGAACAGGTGCCGGTATAAGGCGGGAATGGTGAAAGGATAGATTTCCTTATGCATGCTTGACACTGACAAGGACACTTAAAATTAAATGTGTCAATCTTGGTCAGTAATTATATGTTTTACTATTTGTTACTATTCTACTGTGATATTTTATCGATAGTACTCTGATATGCTTTTGTTTATTTACAGGATACCAAAACCAATGAACCATACTTTGGTGGACTTGGGTTTTCGATCTAGAAAAACATCAAGCCCACTGAGGTGCTGGTAGTTACAACTTAGGTTAAAATTAGCTTCCTAAATGGAGATTCAGGCATTTAACAAACTTCATAGCCTTCTTTATGGGGATGTTGATTAAACTCAATCCAAACTTAGCTAGCTCGATGAAAATACTATATACTCTTTCAACATGGCGTCACCTGCCTACCTTGTATAAACTTCTCCAATTGGAAACTTACTTCAGCTCTGGACATGAATTGCGACTCAAAGCAGGTTCTAAATTCAGCCCATGTGATTCCCTCCTCGGCATTCTCATCAGCGGTTGTAGTCCACAAATCTAAGGCCTCTCCTTTTAGATGCCATGCAACCATCCTCTTCTTGATCCGGTCTTCCCATCGAAGCTCCCAAAATATATGTTCGTAGTCGTTAATCCAAGCCTTTGTCTCTATGAAACCTTCAGCTCCTGCACACACCCGCCCTCCCATATTTTGGAACTCTTTACACAATTTAGGGAAATCTAGTGGGTGAGGTGCTGCTTCGGCAGATGGAGTAGTAGTTGCTGCTGGTGCAACTTGTTGAGGAATGGGAACCTGCCCTACATGCCTCGGGTATTGCTTGAACCATTCGGGCATCCCCTAATTGTGGATATTTCTTGGGTGGAGGGGTTCCTAGCCTCAGAGGATAACTTTCAGCCATAATCAACTATTTGTAGGCATAAACTTTTAGTTAAAACTTCCTAAGATAGTATTATTTCCTAAAATAAAAGATTTTCCTAGTGTGTTTCCGTATGTTCAAATAAGTGTGTCTGTATATATATAATAGGGTCAAATACTTCCAAAAATAATAAATACACACTCTTATGTATACATATCCTCGTTGATCGAATAACCTAATCTCTGGTACTAAATATAACAATCCACCTCGAAAAGGGCCTAATTTTCAACCCAATAAAAGCTCATTAAAACTTAGACTCATTCCAAGGCCGGCTATTGGTTGGTAAAATTGATACCATGAATAATATATAGAGCTATCTATCTATCATATCAGAATCTCATAGCGGAAAGGATAAAACATAATATCAAAAATAAGTACCAATTTGATAAAGATTCAAATCTTAGAAAGACAACATATTATCTCCAATATCCAAAATTCGATATCCCAAAATAACAACATAACTGAAACTGGGTACATCAAAATCTATCAAAAACAAAAATAGATAGATAATTTCCATACGACTTCGCCTCCACCTTTATCTTCTAAATCAGCATCATCTCCCAAATTGGTGTGTTGTAATGAGGAGGGGGTCAGAACAACAATGTTTGGTGAATGAAAATCTCAAGTCTTACCAAAATAGTATTTGGGCAGTATCATTTAGATAAGAAATACGCCTTACGCATCCTAAATTATATCCTACCAAGGGTACCTCCAACTGTAAGCCCAAAGGCCCTCCCAACCCAACTCTATAACTTACGCTCTTCCAGTCCAACTTTATAACTTACCTTGAACTGTAGGCCAAAGGCCCATTCTTGTCCCATGCAACTACCTTCAGTCATGTCCTAACAATGCGAGCGAAATTACCCAATCCACTTAATATTTCTTTAATGGGAAATAAGAAAACTCCAACCATTTAATACCTATAACCTAGGTAGATCCCCATCATTTAATACCTATCCCAAGGCGGACCGCTCTCTAGTACTCCCTTACTTATATCGCTTGAAACCTCATCAGGCCACTTAATGCTTCTTTATAGGAAGAGATGGACCATACTATAGCCACTTAATACCTCAACCTCGAAGCGAACCCCTCCTAAGTTTTCCTTGCTATCACTCGAAAATAATAACCTCGACCATCTAATACTTCTTAAGTGAGAAGGAAGCGGACCTAATAACAGCCATTTAATACCCCCTATGGATTTTAATGCTATTTAATAACCTATTTATTCTATATGATTATTACGTTATTAATTATACACTAATAACATATTTATATGCTAATATATTTATGTATACGTACGTAAATTATGCTAACTAAATATTCCTAAATATGCAAAGATTTTTACGTCCTATACTAATCATTTTAAATGTCAAAACTTCCAATTCATGCAAGTCTAACTCCATACAATAACTTACAAATTAGCTAATATCCTTAGCCCAAAAATGGATTTGCATAAAAAAATAGAATTAAATATCAAACTTATTTTATATTAATATAGCAAAATTAATACCTATAAAACTTACAATTTAAACCCTTTATATTTTATTCAACTTTTTACATACACAATAAAAAAGAGATTCATATTTAAATTACAAAAGGAAAAGCAAATTGTAAATGGACAATTCGTACTTTACACACCATTTCCTAACTTATTTTCTCTTTAGAACCATTTATAACAACAAAAAAGAAAAGTGGAGTTAAGTGCTATAATTGTGACTAGATGGGATATTATAAGAGGGAGTGCCCAACATTACAAAAGGGGGTAAGATTGTTAAGGCTTATGCATTGGAAGCTGTACCCACTGCCAGCATTCCATCAACAGCCCAAGAGAAGGGGAAGTCAATTATGGAAGCTATGTTATTACTGCCTAATTTACCTACTAGGGTTTTATTTTGATAGTGGTGCACTAGCACAATAGTGGAAATATGAGGATAACCCCTGATATCGTGCATGAGACCATTACTTGGTCGAATCCTGTTAGGGGATCGAAGCATTTGTCTACTATCTACCATAATTTTAAGCTGATTATAAATGGTGTAGAATTAAATTATGATATGTATGAGCTTTGTTTTGCGAGACACGAATTGATCTTAGGAACGAATTGGATGGCTCGGTATGGAGTAGTTTTTTATTGTGATATGAGGGTAATTTGTTTGAGTAGTCATGGAATGCATGATTTGATAGTTCTATGTGAGCCAGCCGTTTCCATGGTGAAGTTGTATTTGCATTTGTTAGACTTATCACATGACGAATTGGCACTTATCTCCATAGTTAAAAAGATTTTCCAGACGTATTCGCTGAGGTTTCCGGACTTCCATCCCGTAGAGAAATTGGTTTACGATTGACCTGGAGAAAGACGCTAGGTATTTGGTGATGCCTTTGAGATAGATGGCTCCGATGGAAAGGAGGAAATTTGATAAATAAGTTTCAAAATTGTTACAAAAAGGATTTATTAGGCGAACTATTTTAGAGTGGGGAGCGCTGGCAGACGGTTCCCTAAGGCTTTGCATTGATTATCAAGAGTGAAATAAGCTGACAAAGATGAACCGTTATCCACTACCTCGCATTGACGACCTCTTTGACCAACTTGTCGGGGCAAAGGTTTCTCATAGCTCGACCTTTCTATAGGATTTCACTAGTTGATAGATTCTAAGGACAACGTTTCGAAGACCACTTTTCATACTCCAAATGTGTTGTTTAAGTGGGTTATGATGCCGTTTGGACTAAGTAATGCCCAATTATTTTGTAGATTTGACGAGTAGGGTCTTTTTGAAAGCAATTGAATAAATTTGTAATCGTATTTATTGATGACACCCTAGTGTTTTCTGGAGACAAGAAGGAGCACGAGTTGCACTTGACGGATGTACTAGACACGCTAAGAAGGAATCAGTTCAGAGCTAAATTTTTGAAGTCCATTTTTGGAGGAGTGAAGCTCGATTTCTAGGACATGTTGTATTTGTAGTGGCTTAGTAGTAGACCTTGGAAAAGTGGTGGTTGTAAAAGATTGGGATTAGCCAATTTCACTTGGAAGTTCATAAAGGATTTTGCGAAGATACCTTCACTAACAAAGCTTACAAAAAAGAACCTCATTTATGATTGGAATGAAGAGTATGGAGAAGCATTTATCAAATTGAAGGAGATATCGACGAGCGCACCTGTTTTTGTTTTCATTGATGGTACCAAACCATTGACCATCTACTGATGCTTGTAGTACCAGTCTTGGTGTTGTTTTGATGCAAGAGGGAAGGGTTGTAGCATATGAGTGTCAGCAGTTGAAGATGCGCGAAAAGAACTACCCTACACACGATTTGGAATTAGATGCGATTGTATTTTCCTTAAAGTCACGGAGACACTATTTACCTGAAGAGAGATTTGAATTGTATACGGACCACAAGTTGTTGAAATATTTATTCTCGCAAAAGGATTTGATTTTAACACAATAGAGGTTGATGGAATTCTTAGCATCTTATGATTTTAATATTTCTTATACTTTTGGAAAGTGTAACGTTGTGGCAGATGCATTGAGCAAGAAGCCTGCAACACTAAGTGCTATGATGTTAGAGATGAAGCAACTTGAGTATATTTCTAGAACTAATTTTCGACCACAGACAAATATTACACCTGGATTATTAGGAGCCTTGGAAATTAAAACTACATGAGGGACATGATTGGCATGAATCGAAAGAAGGATGTGGATTTTTAGGATTATGATCAGCTTGAGAAAGGTGAAAAGTCGAGTAAATTGGAGCCGTATACAAAAGATGAGAGAGGATACTTAAGGCGAGATGGAAGGTTGTGTGTGCCAAAGTTAAAAGATCTAATTGATGAGGTGTTAGAGGAGTGTCATCATTTGAGTATAACCATTCATCCTGGTGGTGATAAAATGTACATGGATATGAAGATAGTTTACTATTGGCCAGGGATGAAGAAAGATATAGCAAGGTATGTAGCAAGATGTCTCACTTGTCAAAGAGTTAAGGCAGAGCAGAGAAAACCGAGTGGATTACTGATGCTTTAGAAGTTTCGTAATGGAAGTGGGAAAGCATTTTAGTGGATTTTATAAATGGATTGCCAAGAAGTAGGAGAGGTAATGAGAGTATTTGGGTTGTAGTGGATCGACTGACGAAGATTCCACATTTAATTCCTGTAAAGAGTACGAGGACGGTACCATCTTTAGCTACATTATATATTAAGGAAGTGGTGAGACTGCATAGTATACCGATGAATATCGAGAGTGATTGGGACCTACTTTTCACGAGTGAGTTTTTGAGGATTCTACAGGATAGCTTAGGATGGAAGTAAGTTTGAGCATGACACATCTTCCGCAGACGGACAGACGGACCGAAAGGGTGAATAAAGTGTTAGAAGATTTGTTGAGATCATGCATTCTGGAATTTGGAGGTACTTGGGAAGATCATTTCCCTCTAGTGGAATTCATATATAATAACAGTTATCAGGAAAGTATTATGATGGTATCGTTCGAAGCATTATACGAAAGGCCGTGTAAATCACCCTCATGTTGGTAGGAGTCGATGGATAAGGTGATACTTTGACCACAGATGATAAGGGATACATCATAGAAAGTAAAGTTGATAAGAAAAGAAATGAAGGCGACACAGGATAGGCAGAATTCATATGCTGATAAAAGGAAAAAGGAGTTGGAATTAGAAGTTGGCGATCTTGTATTTGGGAAGATATCTCACTTAAAATTCGATGAGATTTGGAAGTTCGGGAAACTTAGCGTTGTAGTTTGTTGGGCCATTTAAGGTGTTGGAGCATGTTTGAGGACGGGCTTATAGGTGGATCTAGCAGAGAGAATGGTTGGAGTTCATAATGTCTTCCATGTGTCACATTTGCAAAAAATGTGTACATGACTCAGCTGTAGTAATAGAACCTAGTCAGTTAGAGGATGCGGGTGTAAAAGCTGAAGTGAGATCATCCAAAGGACCAGCATGACTAGTGGAGCATAGAATTCGAAGGTTGAGGAATAAAGAAATCAAGTTGATGAAGATGCAACGAGGAGATGATTTGGCAGAGAGTACGTGGGAGCCTAAGGGGAAGGTACGAGCTTCTCATCTTGAACTCTCTACCGGTATGTTCTTTTGGTTGGTACCACTTACTAGGAGTTAGATTTGGTTGCTTAGATTGGATGTTAGGGATTGGATGCTATAATTATTGGATGCTATATTATATGATATTTCTTGTATCACTAAAATTGAATTTTATACTAGGATTGCAATGGATCATGCCTACTATGTCTGTTATCCCGCCTTTTTAGCAAGGTCGTGATACCAAAAGATCGGTCGAGAAACCGAAGATAGTTCCTCTCGAAGAATGGTCAATTCAACATCTCAACAGAGCAAGTCCTGCTGATTGTTTGTTCAAATAAGATCCCCTACGGAGGGGGGGTCCAGGGGGTGGCAACCCCCCAAGGTGGGGGTGCGGGGGCAACACCCTCGCTACGGGGTTCGACCTACGACCTAAAGGTCCCAACGACCTATGACCTAAAGGTCCCAGCGACCTACGACCTAAAGGTTCCAGCGACCTAACAGTTCAAAGCCTCCAGCGAGTTAATGAGATAAAGAACAAACGACCTAGCGACTTAAGCTTGTAATGAGTTAAGATAGCAGCGACCTAGCTTCCGCGACTTAACCTCCGCGACCTAACTTCCTCGCGACCTAACTTCCTCGCGACCTAGTAACCTAACGACCTAATCCATACACTACCTCTTCCCCTAGGCCGCCACTCCTTTAGGTCGTCATTCCCTTAGGTCGCCACTTCTTTATACCGCACCTCCTTAGGTCACTAACGACCTACCACGCCCTGTGCCTTTGCTCTTTAGGTCGCCATTCCCTCTCCTGCTACCCCTTAGGTCGCTCACGACCTACGACCTATCCCTTAGGTCACTCACGACCTATGACCTAGACCCAGTTTCTTCCCTATAAATACCTCGCCAACTCCACATTGAAGGGGGGATTTTTCCGGATTTGAAAAGCGCCGATACTCTGCCATTTTTTGGGGACTTCTCCAACACTTCAATCATCGAAGATTCCTCATCAGAAGTTCTACTTCATTCAACATGGATCCAAAGAGCAATCCGTCATCAAAGTTCGGATCTCTTGCTTCGATTGAGTTGTAATCGTTGAAAAGTGTTGTAACCGAGAAATCGTGTTGTAAAAGTGTTATAATCTTGTAAAAGTGTGCTCAAAGTACATAATGAAGGATGTAAAGTGGATGTAGGCTTAACTTTAGGCCGAACCACTATAAAAATTGCTCTCTTTTACTGTTTTTTCCCTTTTTCTGTTTACATTTAGTTCCCGTGTAGACGGGTGGTGCTTTCACTAGATTACTCCAGACACCAGGGTGTTAGCGTTACACTTTTTAGCGTTAACAATGTCATATCTCTATATTCACATATGATGCATTTATCGCATACATTACATTGTGCTAGATTCATATCAGTTATCATGCTAATTTCACCCTATATCTTGCTTGGATATCGTGTATGTATGTTTAACTTAAATATGATGGTTGCTTTAATATAGATGATTGCTTTATATGACTAGTTGTATGCATACACGAGTGATATGGTGAGTAAACGAAAGGGTAAGCGCGTATTTTCTATTCCTTTGGAATTTTTGGGACAAAATTCTTTTAAGGAGGGAGAATGTAATACCCTAAATTTTTTTATATAACTTAAATAATGATTAATAATTAGTAATAAATAAATTTTGAATTTAATTGGAGGGTATTTTAGCAAATTTCAATATAAGGGCAAAATGGTAAATTTTATAGACAATTGAATTTGCTGATGGGAGTCGCACCATTGTGCAACTCTCATTTTTCTGGTTTAGATGAAGTATTAATTTGTTTGAATCAGACGACGTAAGAGTGAGATATCAAGGTCTTATTTATGTGGGCATAATTTGTGTGCGAACAATGGGCCAAACCCATAATTTGAATTCAAATTAAAATTCCTTTTCAGATTTTTTTCCCCTTAAGGCCTTTTTAAAAGTATGTGGCTTCATTTTTAACTTCATTTCTCATTTCTCAAAAACTATCGAATTCATCCTCTTCTTCCTCCGATCATATCAACACCAAATTCACAAATCTTAATGAAAATTGATAAGACAAGTTACATTGGATTTGTAACTGTGTTCTCTATCATTCGGATTAAGAGTCGTAGGTGATTACGAAGGTTCACATTTCAGGAATTGGGGACATTGGGAAAATTCGGGTTTCTTTGGCCTGAAATTTTCGACTAAGGATTCTTCAACCCTTATATAGTACTTTGACAATGCTATGGTATGTTTTAAGGCTAAATTAAGATTTAAGTATGATATATTTAATATGAAATGAACCCGGAAACTAAGAAAAGAATACCGCAGTTTAATTTCAGGAAAACTATGAAGACCTAACTTAATGATTATTTCACTTAAATCTTATAGAAATTCAAACATGTTGCATATGAACCTACTAAGACCTTAGTAATGTAATGGACATTGGTACATAGTTTATAAGATCTCTAGAAACCAAGAACAAAGTAAAATCAAAACCTAGAAATAAAAAATATTAAAACAAAGAAGAAAAATCCATTTTTGACTTGTTCACCAGTGCATCGATAGTGCACACCGATTCACCGGTAGACAAGTCAGATTTGTAAGCCTTGAGCTTTTTAAATGCCCGAATCAAATACGTTGATCCGACTTTTGCGTAATGTTTTCCTTAGCGGTTCTATGGTGAATTATTGATTTGTGAAGTGACTGTTTAGGGTGCATATATTGATGATAATGTTCGAGATAGGGATGTAGTATATGGGATCTTGGAATAACCGATGGGCAAGCAAACCATATACGGGTGTGTAGTTTGAAATTTCTTACTGTAAGAACATAGTCTATGTAGATCTGGATAACCGATGAATATGCATAGCCATGGTGATAACAAAAGATGTGGGTGTAGTGTGTTTGACTTTGGATCAAATAGTTGGCCATATGGATAAATATATAGCCTTAGATTGTATAGTTTGACGATTATATATATATGTAGTTTAATAGAGGAACAGATACCTGGATCTTGTAGCGCATGCAGCGGGTCTTTGATTCATGGTATTGATTTGGCATTCTCCTATAGAGTATCGAGGCTGGTCCAAGAGGGTTTTGATGTGGACAACAGTCGACCTATAGTGCACGTGGCGAGACCAGGCGTGAGTCCAATACGTAACTATCCTTTACCGCAAGTGGCATGACCGGATAGTTGCAAATGTGCAACCCTTAACCGCAAATGATGTGACTGGATTATAGTTAGGTTATTTAGATGTTATGATATCGTTATAGTGCGGCGCAGACGAGTCCAAAAGGTACTATACTTATGTTATTTCACTGTCACAGTAATATATAAGTTTTAGATTGGCCTCACTTACTCAGACATGTGTCTGACCCACTTCTATATTATTTTTATCGATATTGTTCAGGTTGATGGACTTTGGAGATATGATGGACCTAGAGACGAGATCTATAAATATTGTATATAAGTGTTGTATAAATAATTTGTAACAAATAGACGATGTGACAATATATGGTGTTGTTTGGATTTGGGTTTTATAAACTTGTGTAATGGTATTAGAATTTACTTACATATAGTTTTTATATATTTATGTAATATAAATATTTATTTGACCATCTGTTGTGAGGCTCTGAAATTTAATAGTTAGTATAGTTTTTATCTTGTGCTCTCTCGGTATATCAATGTGTATTATCTTCCAATGACTCGCCGTTTCGAGACTTAATGGCATAGCTACAGGGTTCAAAAAAGGCAGGTTGTTACAATCTCACAGCACATCGAATAAAATATAATAATCATTATTGACATAAAATAGACGAGACAACATATAACCAGATGAATCAAAACAAATCAGAGCAACAAATCCGTTATAGTTAAACAAAGTAGTAGGAGAGCTTATACATTAAACAATAATGTCAAGACTCTATCTCTAATTATAGTAGGGTACTGCACACCAGAATAAGCAACAAATTCTGATAGTAAATATGTAATAGTGCAAACCTTATGTTCATCCTTTGAATAGTTCAATGCGCAAACTCAGACCTACGATCTAGTATAGTAATTTATGAGTATCTGAGATAATAACCAGGAAATCATAAAATTTTGAGCCAGGCATCATTTTGGTGTGATCAAAATATATATCTCAAAATACTATAGAAGTCGATATAGTAAAAAAGGGACACTGAGTATGAAGAGTCATACCTGATATGTCCCTACATCTAATAAGTTAGCACATAGACTCAAATGTATGTTAAACTATCATCATGGGGTGTGCTAATTCTCAAATTACAAAATAGGGTGTCGAGGAAACCAACTCACTAGTACCTACATATGATAACATCCATCTCGAAGACTTAGCAAACATAGCAATCATAAAACATACCCGCATCACTCTCTTAGATGCAAATGGATATTCGTATGACCAAATTAGGTTGTCAGCGACTACTCAACATCAGTGGTAGTCAATGCTCAAGCTCACGCCCACTCAGATGGCTGGGAATACATACCACTAAGACTCACCCTATATTTTTATTATCATTATTTAAGATATTTAATTAGTTAAATAAAATAAAATAATGTAAGATGATTAATAGATTGAGATTTGTGATTAAATAAGTGGTAGTCATGCCATGATAAATAAGTGAACTAAAGAATAAAAAGAGAATAAAAGGTTAGGAAATATACAAGGGAAAAATAGGAATAAGGCACATCCTTATACCCTGAACACTTAACCTCTCAACACTCACGTTCACTTCATTTTTCATAAATAAAAAATACAAGCTAAGGTCGGCCATCGTTAGCAACCTCAAGAGAAAAAAGCTAGGATTTCAAGAGGGAGAATCAAATCACTTAATGCAGAACAAATCTCACATCTTTAAACACAAAGCTAAGGTGAATAATGACTATATCTCAATTTTTAACGATTTTCGGTTTTTAGTATGAAATCTGAATATTTGCAAATGTTTTGCCATGTTTTGGATGATAAAATGTATATATGTATGTTTTGATATGTTTTGACATGAAAACCCTATTATATGACTTCTAAATGCCTTGAAAATTTAAATTTAGATTAGAAACAATAATTTAGAAATGGGTTTCAATTTTCACAATTTTCTGAATTAATGTGGATTTTATATGAATTTTCTAGTGAAGAAAATGCTATTTTGGGTTAAAAATTAATTAAGACCAAATTATATTGGCTTAGGGTCTGAATTTTATATATGTTGGAAAACATGTTAAAAACGATTTACATAATTTTTTGTAGAATTTTCTTAAGTGTTTAAATGGATATATAAAATTATTTAAGGCATGAGACTTAAATGTTTTATATATTTATAAAAGGGGCATTTCACCAAAAGGACAAACTTTGCGGTCCAATTAATTTCTATGACACACATCTGAAATAATTACTTTCAAGGCCAAAGTCAGCAGAATAATTACTTTCGAGGACAAAGTCAGCTGTCCAATTACTTTGAAGGACATAATTTCATAGGTTTTTAGGCCCTAGAAACTAATTATTTTGTGTATTGTCCTTAAAAGTAATTATTTTAGTTGTGTGTCCTAGAAATTAATTTCACTTGCTAAAGAAGCCTTTGTGGCTAATTCCCACTTTATAAAAACTAGAAGGGGTATTTTGTAATAATTCAAATTGTTATTTCTGAAAATTGGCAATACTTTAAGACAAAAAAGAAAAATTTGCAACCAATCATAATTTGACAAATAAGGCAAGTTAGGTACAAAGAATTAATTTAAAAAGTTAAATCAACATGCTTTTTCCTGTTTCGATGCTTTCGGCACCAGGCTTCCGACTCCTTACCCCCGCTTCCGACTCCATCGAAACCAATGCACATGGTATCAGATATCCGGTACGTAATGAATTGGATATATGATGTGCACATAAATGTACATATTTTTACTTATATATTTAATCTAATTTAATTAAATAAATGAGCATATAGGGTATTTTAACATGTTTAAATTAATAATTCAAATTATTTTCAAATCATCATTTATTCATCTTCATATAGGGGAAAATGGTCATTTTTGTGCATATATTAATTTGAGAATATTTATTTGCACATTTTACTTTTATTTGTAGGAAAATTGGATGGAAATTACAAGAGGCTTCATGTATTCATGCATGCACAAGGATGGAAACAAATGAATGAATATGGAAATATCATGGAGGATCCCACTTACCCACTTACCTTAATCTACAATTAGGAGCTAATGCACAAGTTAGTTGAGGTTAAAATTATATGCATACTTGATGATGGATTAATTAGAGACTAATGATAACATGGTAGCCACACACACTTCCTAAGGGGTATTTTGGGTAGTCCCCAAAAATATGATTAGGGTTTCAAAACATGTATAAATACCCCTTATGTTTCATGTAATGAAGTTATTAGCCTCCTCTTTAGTTAGTTTTAGGCTCTAAAATAAATATAAACTCTCTTCTTCTATTTCATGGCTAATTAGCCATTTTCTTCTTTTATGTAATTTATTTTTATGGGTTAATTCATGCTCTTTTTATTTACATTCTCTTTTCCTTTCATGTAGTAGTTAGTTTTATTTTATGCAAGTAATTAGCTCTCATTTTATTTTATTTTGCTCTTTTTTTCCTCTTGTTTTTGTTTCATGTTGAACTATACATTTATTGAAATGATAACAAATATGAGAAGTTAAACCCCTTCAATTTATGGGTAATGAAGCTCTCTTAATCATGTAGATTCAACATTTTGATAACTTGTGATCTCCTTTTGTGCTTAATGACAATATTTGATGTAGTTTAATTTTGTTGTTTTAGCTTTGAATTTGATAGCCTATGTTGTTGACACCAAATAGGCTATGCTTAAACAAATACAAACACAAATTACCTCTTCATCTACATATGATATTGGTAATGAAGTGGATTTTAAAATCAAAATTTTATGGTATATATTACTAATCAATAGTAAATAGATCATGCTTAGAATAAATTTTATTTTCAAGTTCATTGTCAATTATCATGAGAGTTAGCAAGTGGTTATTGTGATGTTAAAGTTTGATGGTTTATGTTGAGCTAATTAATAGCACAAATAGCCCGTACTTACGATAAACATATCAACTAAATTCACTAATGACCAAAAGAGATATCATAATTTGATATATGTTGATTTATGTGATCTTGACATTGCCTCTAAATCGCCTTATACTCTCATATTTTTATCCACTTTCTTTTGTTAGTTTTCTACATTTTTAGCTTAAAACAATTTCAAACTCTTGATTAATTTGATTGAATAGAATTTTAAATCAATACAATTCCCTGCGGATTGACCCGTACTCGCCACGTACTAGAATTGTACGCCGTGTTCTTGCGGTTATTTTTAATTTAAATTTTTCGGCTACTTTTCTAATCCGGTAGAGATTTAGTCGATTAAACAAGTTTTTGGCGCCGTTGGCGAGGAATTAATTTGATTTTAATTTCTATTCTTTGAATTATTTGTTTGATTTTTGTGTGTTTTTGTTTTGTGTGTGAATTTGCATTTAAAAAAAATTTGTGTGTTGGTGTGATCTTTGTTTGCATTTTGATTTTGTGCTTGCTGTTTTTCTATTTGCATTTCTATTTTTTTAAAGTTAGACACAATCTCATAATATATATATATATATATATATATATATATATATATATATATATATTATTCCATTCTCACTTTCGTTTACAATTTTGCTTCGATTTTACAACTTTTGCTTTGATTTACGATTACAACATTCTACTGCTACATTGCCTCATTTACACTGCACTCAACCATATCACCTTACCATCTCTATATCCAACACATCTATGTCAACCACCATTCTAATTTCTGCCATTTCAATTCCCTCTACACTGTGCAACTAGCCTGTGCACATTCCCCCACAACAGTGCCTTCACTCCATACCCTTGTATCAGTTCAACCTCCTACCATTCTTTACTACACATATACACACAGCCATACATCACTCAGTCATCAACCCATACAACAATCCATACAACACACACTGTTGTTCCACCCTTCACTACATTTCAAACAAACCGAACACCCATTCATCACTTGTCACTTCAAACCATCTCCACCTCCACTGTTGCCATACTTCCATCACCAGTGACCAGTTACCAACCATATACCCCTGTCAAACAACATCCATCAACATACCACACTTCTACCACTTCTGCCATACTAACCACCTCAACACTACTCTCAGCATCTTTCAACTGCCACTGCTTCATCGTCCATCATCCATTTCCTCACCATATATCACTGCATTTTTATCACCTTACTGCCTCAACAGTTCAACACATACCAGAACAACCAAAACCACCCTCAATCTCATTGTGCAACATCATCACCATTCATTCAGTCCTACAACTCTGTTCACAGTAACAAACTGTCACTGCCTACCTCCTCAA
The DNA here is from genome assembly GCA_030737815.1 of Allium fistulosum. Lineage (NCBI taxonomy): Eukaryota > Viridiplantae > Streptophyta > Magnoliopsida > Asparagales > Amaryllidaceae > Allium > Allium fistulosum. Next base: position 877,255,316 of record CM060906.1, read on the forward strand.
CTACACCTGCATTGTACCATCTACCCTGGTCACTACTACTGCCTCGCATACACTCTATTCAACTTCTACTGACCCCCCACCATTACTGCTCTGCCACCAGCCTCACATCATCCCCTGTCACCACACTAAACAACATACTTTTGCCACCATAATACCACCATAAAACCATCTCCTCACATAACCCCCTGCCCTCAACAGTCATATACTACATACATCTTCTGACCACTTAACACTGCCTTCACCAATCACTTCTACATCACAGAACATAACACCACTCTGACCATATTGCACCAGCTACCACACTGACCACATAATACCACTGCTCCACCCCTCAAACTGCTCCACATTTCTATCACAACAATACCGGTCAGTTGCTACAACCACATTGCCAACAATACTTCCCTTCACCCCTCCTACCAACCATCCCCTCTGCTACATATCTCCAGTGCCTTCACTGCTACAACTCCTCAAAACAGTGAACACTCCTGGCTACCACTCCATCATCACCCTACTCGATTTATAGTCACACACCATATCCACCACCACATCCAATTCAACATACCAGCTGCTACTCACACACTATTGCTTCAAGTGCAAAACTCCACGGCAAAACTCCAACTGACAACATTCATTCAACCTGCCACAGTCAACCACCTTCTGGCCTCATCAACTGACAGCAATCATCACCATTCCGTGAAACCTCAAAACCAAACTTCCACAAACAACTACTGCATTTTCTGCCTTCATCTGCAATTCGACCACCAATCCCCAAATCGTGACCTACTACTGCCTCAAACTGCCTCTGACCCAAAACCACTTCACAACCAAACAACAACCATCTCGCTGACCTTCGCAACTCCATCACGTAGCTCGACCACCCAAATCGCTAACCCAAATCCAAGACTTCGACTAAACAAATTATCGCCGTCAATTGTTCTAAAAATGAGATCGAAATTGTCTATGAAATCGAATTTGTTTTAAGAAAAAAAATCGATTTGTTTTTATTTCCTTCTGTTGGTTTTGGTGGAAGTCCATTATCATTTTGGGTTAGTGGCTTGCGGATTTGGGTTTGTGGGCTTGCTAGTTCGGTTAAGTTCTAAAAAAAAGATAATTTCATTAATCCTCTTTCATTTGTTTTAGTTGGATTTATTTTGTTCTAGTTCATTTGCTTTAGTGTCTTCTTGGATATAAAAAAAAATTCTAATTTGTTTCGTTTTAAATCCTTTTAAGTTCCATCTTAAAAAAAACAAGTTTCCATTTATTTGTTTTCATTTGTTTTGTTTACACGTGTTTGTTTTGTGTTGTTTTTGTTCTTCCTTTTAGTTAAATAAAAACCTTGCAAATAGTTTACAAAAAAAAATTGCTTTCATTTTCGTTTAGGTAAACGATAAAAAATTACCTTGCTTTTGTTTTTGTTCGATCTTTAAAAAAAATTGTATATATCTTCTTTTTAATTTTAGGTTGCAAAAACAGAAAAGGAAGGGATTAGCTTGCTAAAATTTGCCTTGCTTGCTTATAAATAAATTGCCGCTACAAAATAATATATTTCTAATAATTCTGCACACTCTGTTATCGTGCCCTTTACCCCTTATTTTTATTTGTTTTGCATTGTGGGTTGCTTGCACTTTAAAAAAAAATCAAAAACAAAAACAAATTTCATTCATAGTTGCATTTGTTAATACACGTTTAATTTCAGTTTTGCATTTCATCTTAGAACTTGGTTAATAATAACGATTAGACATTTTACTTAAGGGTGTCACGAGCTCACCTAGGGCTTAATTGTTTATTGAGAAGTTGCCTCTTTCGAAAATTTAATTTCTTGGTGTCTAAGCTATGGCAGAGCAATAACCATTTATAAATATTATGGTGATTCGTAAATATTATAGTGGTTGTTTCTCTAAAGGTACTTAAACCTTCGGTTGCATTGCTACGGTGATTCGTGATGAACCGATAAATCCTATACGTTACCTAGCGAAGAAATATTTTGTTGGACTAAGACAAAGTGTGATTATACAATTTTCGTTAGGAGCTACTTAGGATAGAAAATTTGTAATTATGCCCTTGCATTCATTTAGTTGCATTAGTTCATGCATATTTTAAAAACAATTTCAAAATCCAAAACTAAAAAAAATTGTAAATTTTCGTTAACTTAGTTTTAAATCCTTTTCTTGAAAAAATTTCAATCAAAATCAAAAATCCAAAAAAAAAATTAAGTTAGTTTTTTTTAGAAAAACAGAAATCCAAAAAATATATAATCTTTTCAAAAACATAAAAAAATTCAAAATCTAAAAAAATAAATCAAATTTCCCTTCTGAAAAATAATTTTTTTTTGGTAAATAGTTTTCCTTTATAAAAAATCCAATTTTTTTTTTGAAATGTCGGAATTTTCCCTATTCTCAAGAATTTATAATAGTTGTGAAAATCAATATAATCCATATAATTTCACACCAAACTCTTATGGATATGTTAATAACAACTATTGTGTAAACAATTCGAATTTTTGAACCATAAAGTTTTCAAAATGATGAGCAACCTCAACTCTTGAAAATAGTATTGGAACGATTTGGTCTTTACTTGAATAACAAAATCAAATGATAAATAATTTGAGTAATTTGTGCAATAACTCAAGTCAAGGATTTCAAAATAATGAAAATTTGAATTCACTTCAAAATTCAAATAATTTTGATTATAACCTATGCCAATTCAATATCGAACTCCAAAATGAATTTCAAAATCAAAACGAAAATGGAAACAACTGTTTAAATGATTTTGGCAATGAGAGTTGTTTTAATTATGGTGAAATTATTTTTCTCGACAATTTCAAATTGAAAATTCTCAAGTTAATAATTATAAATTTGATTTTGTTGAGCAAATTGACGAAATTCACAAAGATCGCACGAATTTATTGTTAGAAACATATATGAAACAACATGAGAAACAAAATCAAATCCCAACGTGTGATGAGTCAAATAATAATCCACCTTTTACCAAATTTGACGATTTTCAAATGACAACTTTTGAAATTGAAAATGACAGTCTTAATGAAGTTGTTGAAAATATGGTAATTGGGTTGGATTTCAATTCTTTTGAGGGTGAGAAACTCGATTTAAAATTCGATCTTCTTTTTTCTGATTTTAAAAAATTAAATACAACAACTTTGGGTTTTGAACATGATACAAGCAATGAAGTTGTGAATAATTCAACAAAGGAAGATGAATTTAATGAACACAAATTTTTGGGACCTTTCGAAGATGAGCTGTTGAATTCTAATAGGGAAGATTTAAATCACCATTTTGATTTTGAAATCAATAATTCTGAAGAAGTTTTCAATGATAAGTTTGAATTTCAATTTGGTGAAAATAAACTTGAATTTTAACAAATTGGTTTATCAACCCCAAAAATCATCGAAAATAAAACAACTCATACGATTTTTAATAAAACGACATTCGTTTTTCCTAATCAACATTCAACTTTGAAATTTTCTATGGTTTGATTTTCCGAGCTTAAGCTTTGTCTCTCATACTGGACGAGACAAATGAATTGGTCTTTGGAGGACCGTTTCATTTACTCTTTAACAGTCTATTTTTCGATGTCGTGTAAATAATAACCGTTTCATTTTTATGTAAATATAGGTCATATTTTTTTTTCCTTTCACTTGGGTTGACTATGGGGACACAGTCAAAATCAAGTGGGGGGGAGTCTTAATTGCATTTTTGATTTTTCATTGTTTATTTTTTGCATTTTCTTTCCAAAACCTAAAAAAAATTTCAAAAAATAATCCAAAACAAATTTTCTTTCTATCATTTTGATTTACTTTTAAACAAACACTACAGGATAAGTATAGGATTTTGGTTATTAAATTGAAATTTTTGAAAATTTATTTGTCTTAACAAAAAATAAGAATGAAGTTTGATTACAAGTAACTATGGTTTAACTAGTATATAGGAAGATTCATGGGTGATAATTATGAAGTATATCCTAAATGAAAATCTTTGTTTAAAAAAGTGGTTGATTTAAAGTAAAGAATATAACATTTTTGATCTTCTAAGTTAAATGGTGCTAAGATGATATTGTAAAACCCTCTCTTAACTAAAAAAAGAAAAAATATATATATAATTTTTTTTGTATATATGTATATATTTTATAAACACCTAGAGTCATGTGTTCACACGCAAGTCTGTACACTCGCCATGCTCTGTACCCTTCTCACGTAAGCCTTAAAGGTAGTGCATGATCGGTATATCTGGCCTCAGTTTATCCGAGTTAGGTGTATGTATATAAAAATTCTTTCCTAATAGCGCCTACAGTCGATAGGTGTATATACTTGTGTGTGCACTCGCCATGCTCTGTATTCCCATCATGTCACGTACGGGAATTTTCGACTTTCGAAAATTCGACATCGATACTCACTTTATCGACTGCCGAGAAATCGAGTGCCGGAAACTCCAATAGTGAGGGTTTTAGAAAGAAGAAATAGAAGAAAAAGAGGAGAAGAAGAAAGCAGAAGAAGAAAGACAGAAGAGAAGAGATAGGAGGAAAACAGAACAACATCAGAACAGAAAACAATATCAGAATCTCACATATCGCAGCGGAACAATATATAATAGATAAATGAATAATCTTTAAAACAAAGGACTATATCATTTTATACATACAACAATCATCAGAGTCAATATACAACAATGGACAATTAGGTAAACTTGTCCTCATACAGAATACACAGTGGAATAAATACTATCAGATACAAATACTACGTCTCGTCCTCCAGCTTATCTCCAAAGCTCCAGAATATCCTGATAACATAACTCTAGGCTGCCCGTGTGGAAATTGGTGGGCACCCAGAGTTTAGAAGGGAAACAATAAACTCCGAGTCAGTCATGGTGACTGGTGTGAGATCGTAAAACAGTTATTTATCTTTAAAATAAACAACAGAAAAATTTTAAAGTCAATTCGCAATGCTTTTGGAAAATGAAACTACCATAAGACCTCCCGCCACACACACAATGCAAACGCAGACTTGGAGGAGATTTCTTCTTATGATAGTCAAAGATGCTTACTACGCAAAAATCAAATTCTTTTTGATATTATTATTAGTGCATAGTGTAGAAAACATTTCGAAAGTAGAATATAAATCTTAGCCAGCATAGGTACCATTATAGTATGCTTGCTATAGCTACCATATTAAATGGCAGGTTCTACAACTAAAACCGTACAAGGCTCGTATTGTTTCTTTGGATTTCCAACAAATGGTAAGGCTAAGGAACTTCCTATCCACGATGGGTACGTCCCTGGAATAGACGACCCGAGAAATAACCTAACATTACGGTTAGATCTCTGCCAACACAAGGCCGGGTTACCTCTGCAAAAATAGGTAACTACTGACACGCGTATGCCATCCCCCGATCGTCACCGATCTTCCCAAGGATCCCCGATTCGCAACAACCACAAAGAAATAAATTTTTGCAGCAACCACAGAGGTTAAGTATCTGGGCTCCATACCATGATACCACCTGTATCCAGAAGGAATGACATACACTAAGGGGCGCTACTCCCTAGAACCTTGCCGCATCCTTCCTGTTTCGACCATTTCCGGGGTGTGAGGCTCGACGAAGTCTCGTCCACAAAGCTACGCTTTCTACAAAGCTCTGCTTCGGGTCAAACAAAAATGATCAACCTATGATCACAAAGATATAAGATCAAACAAATGATCATATCGCAAATGATCAAACACTGATCATTTCACAGCAACACTCAGTATGCCACGTTACCAAATTGGGATATATCGTTGATAAATTTCAACTACATAACCTCTGAGCTCGTACGTCTCAGAGAAGGGTGTTAAGCTAAGAGAATAAATTCTCCGCCACCAACAGAAATGTATTTGAAAGAAATCAGCTTTATATCTCAAATTGTAACGTCAGACACACAATCCATACAAGTCTGTTCCGGGATCGAACAGAACCGAAGGCACTTCTCACGAAGCCCTTGCATATCCGAATAATTTTCTAATCACGTCCGGACTTCCCGTCACTAAGGGTGATAAAACCTCTATACCGGAGATCGGCCGATGTAGAGTAACTCGACGGTAATCCTTCCGTTTTCAAAAATATCCGGTCTTCAACACCGGTCTTCGAATGCAATTCATAACGACGTATCACGTATTCGGAATGGGTTATACGACCCCATGGTCCTTTCCCGGCTAACCCGAATAGTGAGCGCTTATTTAAAAATAAGTGTGGCATTCAAATTCATCCAATTCACAACAAAACATCCATTCAGGGTAATTATTGATAGTCGGTTATTTAACTATCAATAAAGATGCGCAACATCATCAGATTCCAAATAATTTTCCAAATTATTTCATCTTCAAAAATATCTTTACTAGACATATTATTTCCACACTTCAATCATTTGAAAACAATTTCAAATCAACTTCCACATTTCAATTTATCTTTAAAAGATAAAATCTCAAAACAGTTCATTTCATATTGGAAAAGCATTTCCATACTTATTAAATAATAAGTATTTCACAATCATTTATTTTCAACACTTGGAAAATATTCGATATACTTAAATCAAATTAAGTATACATTCATTCTTTAAGGAAATCATTTATTCTAACATCTATTTGAGTCAAAACGAATGTTACGTAAAACATCGTTACGACAACTCGAAATCACTAGTATAGGGATTCGAAATTTTAAGGTAGATATATGAAAATCCCAATACTACATAAAACATTTTCTTTTCAAAAATCATTTACTATAACAACAGTGTTATAGTCCATCATTTCCTTATATTTCTCGAAAACGTCTATTTCAACAATAAATGTTGAAATCTATGATTTCGATAGTTCACACGTTTTAAAACATCTTTTAAAACAATTAACTTCATTTTGTAATATCGCTTTCCCAAAACCAATTTATTTTACTTAACAATATATTCACTGTCCAAAATCGTGAATATACTTCACTAAACCAATTTCAGTCTTTTCTACACATTTATTTTAAGGATAATTCGCTATCCAAATCGCGAATACATTTCCTTTAATAATCTTCTATATTTAATTTATCAAATTCAATTGATTTTCGAATTTATAAAAACAACGTTTATAATTTCTATTTCTATTTCATAACAACTTCGACTTATAAATCTTCTTTTTATTAACTTCTATACTTTAGTTATCAAAATAAGTGATTTCGGATTTATAACCAACTTTTATAAATTCCAATTCCATTTATAAAAACTTCAATACCAAATCAATTTCAATATTGATTTCTAAATTTATTTGCACTACCAAAATAAATTCCTTATTTTTCTCAAAGTATTCAATATTCTGTTTTTAAATGGATTCTTCAAATTTTGAAATCATTTTACATTGATTTCCCAAACTATTTCAATTTACCAATTAAATTTCTAGTTGGATTTCCAGCTTATCTTCTTTTAATAAATTCCTTTTTAAGGAAATAAATTTCAATCGTTTCTTTCAATCTATTTAAAAATCCAAATTTAAATTAAATTCTTCAATTTATAATCACTGTTTTATGAAATCCATTTATTTAGCATTTTCACTTTATTCTGGAATTTATTCAATACGATTATAAAAATTTACTTTTTATACTTTTAAAAAAATTCCTTTCTTCAAAATTTCTTCAATTTCAAAAATTGATTCATTTAGAAATTTTCTACTTGAATTTAAAAAATTCAATTTCGTTTATCTTTGGAATCCAATTATGTCAAAACATCCATTCAGCTAAATTTTAGCTTTCAAACAATTTCCAGATATCAATATGATTAATAGCATCCCTATAATCATTCACAGATTCATATCACAATAGAAATAAATTCAATCAATGTGAGGGGTCCAGTTGGATCCCTCCAACCTGTTTCCCTGCATCCAAAGATGTTAGCACAATACCAATTCCGCTCCAGTACGGAATTATCACGGTATATGGGTTTTATAAAAATCCGCTTACTAACGGCGCAATAGGGTCTCATCCGCTATACGAGGCGGGAAATCATCAATCCAATATATACATATGCCAATATGTATATATTGCTATATATATAGATATATCCTATAATATCTAATATCACATCCAATAGCAACAATCAGTCAATCAATAACTGTCATACAAAATATATTTTGAGTGAGAAAATAATCTCACCTTAGCTTTTATTTGCCATCCATTTTCCATCTTGACTTGTTTCCTTGATTTATACCTTGTATAAACATTTTATTCAATTTATTAATATTCGAAATAAATCGAATAACAATTTTCATTTTTTAATTTTAATGATTCAATAATCTCTTTTCAAACAAATTCTCCTTAACCAATTTATTCAACTAAAGTTTTTAGTTTAAAATTTAAAATTTTCTTCTTTAATCATTTTCTAACAATAAATTACTTTTAAAATTATACTAGTAAATAAATACGTATGTATATATTTTCCCTCATTTCCAAAATAAATTATATAGGTATAGAAATCAAATTTTTTATATAAACTTAACATTTTAAAAATCCCACTTTATTCTTTCAAAATCTTATCTGTATAAACTTTTCGCTTTACTGTTTAAATTAGTTTTTCCCAACACATATACACATTTATCAATTCAAAGCCAAATAAATAATTATCTTACTGCATATTTATTTCTACTGATATTTATTTTTATTATACTTCCTGTTCAACAATCTTAGAGGTAATATTATTTCTTTTTATACATATATAGAATTAAAACTAACAGGTTTATACTTTACTGGAAAAATTCGCTTAAACCAGTTTATAGTTGCAATATGTTTACAAAAACAAATTTCAATTTATCAACAAATTTAAAATTTAAATCGAACTGCGCAAATAAAATTTTTTACCTCACTGCCTACGCGACTGGAGCTCGCCGAACCTAAGCCTCGCCGTGGTAGATTTCGACCCCTCTCCTGCATCGCCAGCGAAATCACCCCCTAACTCGCGCCTCCGCCTTCACTTCGAGCTTTCCCCTAAGTTGCAGCTGCGACCACTCACGCGTCTCCATCGCGATATCCGCGTGGCTCACTTCGTCGTGGCCACCCACGATGCTATGCATCACGCGACACTCCCTCTCCATCGAATCAGATGTCGCCGCCGCGAGCAGCTGCCACCAACGACGCCGATGCTACCCCAAATCGCCATGCCCTAGCTCCAGATCGAACGCGACCCCGATGAGATACTGCCACCAACCAAACACGTCGCCCACGTTCGCGGTCCCCCTCTCTCGCGTACGCACACGCGCGCACTTTCACCCTTCGCGAGATCCCACCTCCATAATTTTAGCAGTGGAAGTAAAAAGAGACAGTAGCCGGTCTTCAAATCAGTGGTAGAAAGTATCGCGTAGGGGAAGGATGAGTTCGACGATGGCTGGGTTTGATTTCGAAATTGAAGAGGGGATTTTATTTTTATTTTTCGGCCATTGTTTTGCTTTGATCTCGAACTGATAAAAGAGTGGAGGGGGGTATTTGAATTGGAAAGGGAATGGGTTGCGTGATAAAAGAAAAACGAAGGGGACAAGAGATCAGCGCGTTCAGATGTTTCAGGAAATAGGTCTGCTAAAAAAAATCTAGGGTGGCTGATGATAAAAATTTATATTTTTATATTCAAATTGAATTCGATAAAGATTCAACGCGTTTATGTGTCGTACGTTCACATAACAGCTCCGATAAATACGAAATTTGAAATCCGGTAATAATTCAATATTACGGACCCAATGGAACTGGTTTCGTCGAATTCCGAGACTGCGCCTCGGACGACTATTTTTAAATATCGGTTAAACGATATAAATTTCAAAACTGAACAAATCATTTCCAAACTCAATTCTGAAGCTTCTGTTATTTTTAGTAATATCAATACAAATTTCAAAAGCTTTCGAAATATTTTTCTTCAGCTTAAAAATGAAGATTCAAAATTTTTATTCAGTATTCAATCGATTAAATTTTAAAGTTTAATCGCAGATTTCAAAGTTATATCGGGGATTCAAATTAAATCATCGTTCAAATATTTAAAATTAATTAAATATTTCCAATTTAATTCGTTCAAAATTTTGGGTCGTTACAGACTTCCCCCCTTAAAAGAATTTCGTCCTCGAAATTACAAGTTAGGAAAAGTGGTCCTTAACTCGTCTATCATTTTTCACAATCCAATAGTTTTATCAATTTATCGAAACAAATCTTTCTACTAAAGATTCGTTATTATCTCAACTAAATTTCCAACTTCAATTTTAAGTTTCAAACGACATTGTTTAACTTCTAAATTCAAATTCGAGTTTAAATTCAAATTTTAACTTCAAAATTTTCTCAAAATTTTTCTAACACTCGAAATTTTCGAAAAATTTCGCCAGCGTCTCCTTTGCGCGGCTAATACGGCACGACTACAAAACGTCCCTACGGACTCTCAGATTTCAAAAAGAAAAGAAAAATGCCAAGCGGCTAGAGAAGAAATCAGCAAAAACTCATATTCAAATTTAAATACATACCTTTTTCGAGCAATTCAATTTATCTTTGAAAATCAAATCCAATTCCTTTATACCTGTATACTACTAGCCATTATATCTAGTTACACATTCAAACTAACATTTTGCAAATTCTATTACAAAATTTTCAATACTTACTTCTTATACATTTTTACTTCACTATTGAAGTTACATATCTATTTTCATTCAATTCTACATTTCAATTTCTCATTTGAATTCAATTCACAATTTCAATTCAATTTAACTTCTGAATATTGAATTTATCAATTAACTTTCATTCACAACTATACTATTTTAAATTAGTTCCAGTTACTAATTCATCACAAATTCTAATTCATTTATTCAAATTTGTCTTCAACATTCAGTTTCAATTCCATACGAATTTTAATTTATCTTTCATTGATAATTATTCAATTCAATTTATTTGCTTATAAATTCGAAATGAATTTCAACATTTAATTTCACCTTCATTAAATTGATTCGCTTGTATTTACATTCATTTAACTTCATTCTTTAAGTTAAATTTATTCTATCAAAATTTAAATTGTATAAGTTATATCTTTATATAGCATTCCAGAGTCTTACCATCATTTCAAAGCCATTTTGAAAACAATTCAAATTATCCCTTGAATTTTCAAACCAAAACCCAAATTTTTCAAACAACTTTCATTTAAAACAATTTGACAGCAATTCCTCTTTTGGACACCCGAAAATGAACATCGATAATGCTGCAGTCATTACCGAAGTTATTTTCCAGCGACCGAAAAGAGTTTAGAGCTTTCAACTCTAAAAAGGATTTAAACTTTCCAAATTTCCAAAATTTTCAAACTCCTTTCAAAACATTTCCAAAACTTCTCCGGAATTCTATTTCCAATTATAAGTCACATTTATAATTTACATTCTTAAATTTCATTTGTATATGGATTTATTTCCTGGTTCTTTGTTTTAATTCCAATTTCACATACAATTTCCACATATATATTAATGAGGATAATTAACATCATTACTTCCTAACAACAATGCATCCATATATCATAATAATTTACAGAAAATTATTTCTTTTCTATACAAAAATAGTTTTGGGCAAAATTATCTCATTCACCCTATTTAAAACAATACTGTGTCGGTTTATCTTGTTTAAGAGTTTAGAAACCCCTATCGATTACAGTTAGCTAGACTGCACCGACCAGAATCCATAAACAATCAACCGATAAGTCAACACAATACAAAACAATTTCATATTCAAATAACAAATACGCGCTCATATCTATTATTACACTCAACTCATTCTAGAGTACTGCTGACTCTATCTCTAATGAGTAACACCCAACAGAGCAGGGTTGTCGCTTAACCATATGCTCTGATACCACGCTGTCACGTACGGGAATTTTCGACTTTCAAAAATTTGACATCGATACTCACTTTATCGACTGCCGAGAAATCGAGTGCCGGAAACTCCAATAGTGAGGGTTTTAGAAAGAAGAAATAGAAGAAAAAGAGGAGAAGAAGAAAGTAGAAGAAGAAAGACAAAAGAGAAGAGATAGGAGGAAAACAGAACAACATCAGAACAAAAAACAATATCAGAATCTCACATATCGCAGCGGAACAATATATAATAGATAAATGAATAATCTTTAAAACAAAGGACTATATCATTTTATACATACATCAATCAACAGAGTCAATATACAATAATGGACAGTTAGGTAAACTTGTCCTCATACAGAATACACAGTGGAATAAATACTATCAGATACAAATACTACGTCTCGTCCTCCAGCTTATCTCCAAAGCTCCAGAATATCCTGATAACATAACTCTAGGCTGCCCGTGTGGAAATTGGTGGGCACCCAGAGTTTAGAAGGGAAACAATAAACTCCGAGTCAGTCATGGTGACTGGTGTGAGATCGTAAAACAGTTATTTATCTTTAAAATAAACAACAGAAAATTTTTAAAGTCAATTCGCAATGCTTTTGGAAAATGAAACTACCATAAGACCTCCCGCCACACACACAATGCAAACGTAGACTTGGAGGAGATTTCTTCTTATGATAGTCAAAGATGCTTACTACGCAAAAATCAAATTCTTTTTGATATTATTATTAGTGCATAGTGTAGAAAACATTTCGAAAGTAGAATATAAATCTTAGCCAGCATAGGTACCATTATAGTATGCTTGCTATAGCTACCATATTAAATGGCAGGTTCTACAACTAAAACCGTACAAGGCTCGTATTGTTTCTTTGGATTTCCAACAAATGGTCAGGCTAAGGAACTTCCTATCCACGATGGGTACGTCCCTGGAATAGACGACCCGAGAAATAACCTAACATTACGGTTAGATCTCTGCCAACACAAGGCCGGGTTACCTCTGCAAAAATAGGTAACTACTGACACGCGTATGCCATCCCCCGATCGTCACCGATCTTCTCGAGGATCCCCGATTCGCAACAACCACAAAGAAATAAATTTTTGCAGCAACCACAGAGGTTAAGTATCTGGGCTCCATACCATGATACCACCTTTATCCAGAAGGAATGACATACACTAAGGGGCGCTACTCCCTAGAACCTTGCCGCATCCTTCCTGTTTCGACCATTTCCGGGGTGTGAGGCTCGACGAAGTCTCGTCCACAAAGCTACGCTTTCTACAAAGCCCTGCTTCGGGTCAAACAAAAATGATCAACCTATGATCACAAAGATATAAGATCAAACAAATGATCATATCGCAAATGATCAAACACCGATCATTTCACAGCAACACTCAGTATGCCACGTTACCAAATTGGGATATATCGCTGATAAATTTCAACTACATAACCTCTGAGCTCGTACGTCTCAGAGAAGGGTGTTAAGCTAAGAGAATAAATTCTCCACCACCAACAGAAATGTATTTGAAAGAAATCAGCTTTATATCTCAAATTGTAACGTCAGACACACAATCCATACAAGTCTGTTCCGGGATCGAACAGAACCGAAGGCACTTCTCACGAAGCCCTTGCATATCCGGATAATTTTCTAATCACGTCCGGACTTCCCGTCACTAAGGGTGATAAAACCTCTAAACCGGAGATCAGCCGATGTAGAGTAACTCGACGATAATCCTTCCGTTTTCAAAAATATCCGGTCTTCAACACCGGTCTTCGAATGCAATTCATAACGACGTATCACGTATTCGGAATGGGTTATACGACCCCATGGTCCTTTCCCGGCTAACCCGAATAGTGAGCGCTTATTTAAAAATAAGTGTGGCATTCAAATTCATCCAATTCACAACAAAACATCCATTCAGGGTAATTATTGATAGTCGGTTATTTAACTATCAATAAAGATGCGCAACATCATCAGATTCCAAATAATTTTCCAAATTATTTCATCTTCAAAAATATCTTTACTAGACATATTATTTCCACACTTCAATCATTTGAAAACAATTTCAAATCAACTTCCACATTTCAATTTATCTTTAAAAGATAAAATCTCAAAACAGTTCATTTCATATTGGAAAAGCATTTCCATACTTATTAAATAATAAGTATTTCACAATCATTTATTTTCAACACTTGGAAAATATTCGATATACTTAAATCAAATTAAGTATACATTCATTCTTTAAGGAAATCATTTATTCTAACATCTATTTGAGTCAAAACGAATGTTACGTAAAACATCGTTACGACGACTCGAAATCACTAGTATAGGGATTCGAAATTTTAAGGTAGATATATGAAAATCCCAATACTACATAAAACATTTTCTTTTCGAAAATCATTTACTATAACAACAGTGTTATAGTCCATCATTTCCTTATATTTCTCGAAAACGTCTATTTCAACAATAAATGTTGAAATCTATGATTTCGATAGTTCACACGTTTTAAAACATCTTTTAAAACAATTAACTTCATTTTGTAATATCGCTTTCCCAAAACCAATTTATTTTACTTAACAATATATTCACTGTCCAAAATCGTGAATATACTTCACTAACCCAATTTCAGTCTTTTCTACACATTTATTTTAAGGATAATTCGCTATCCAAATCGCGAATACATTTCCTTTAATAATCTTCTATATTTAATTTATCAAATTCAATTGATTTTCGAATTTATAAAAACAACGTTTATAATTTCTATTTCTATTTCATAACAACTTCGACTTATAAATCTTCTTTTTATTAACTTCTATACTTTAGTTATCAAAATAAGTGATTTCGGATTTATAACCAACTTTTATAAATTCCAATTCCATTTATAAAAACTTCAATACCAAATCAATTTCAATATTGATTTCTAAATTTATTTGCACTACCAAAATAAATTCCTTATTTTTCTCAAAGTATTCAATATTCTGTTTTTAAATGGATTCTTCAAATTTTGAAATCATTTTACATTGATTTCCCAAACTATTTCAATTTACCAATTAAATTTTTAGTTGGATTTCCAGCTTATCTTCTTTTAATAAATTCCTTTTTAAGGAAATAAATTTCAATCGTTTCTTTCAATCTATTTAAAAATCCAAATTTAAATTAAATTCTTCAATTTATAATCACTGTTTTATGAAATCCATTTATTTAGCATTTTCACTTTATTCTGGAATTTATTCAATACGATTATAAAAATTTACTTTTTATACTTTAAAAAAAATTCCTTTCTTCAAAATTTCTTCAATTTCAAAAATTGATTCATTTAGAAATTTTCTACTTGAAATTAAAAAATTCAATTTCGTTTATCTTTGGAATCCAATGATGTCAAAACATCCATTCAGCTAAATTTTAGCTTTCAAACAATTTCCAGATATCAATATGATTAATAGCATCCCTATAATCATTCACAGATTCATATCACAATAGAAATAAATTCAATCAATGTGAGGGGTCCAGTTGGATCCCTCCAACCTGTTTCCCTGCATCCAAAGATGTTAGCACAATACCAATTCCGCTCCAGTACGGAATTATCGCGGTATATGGGTTTTATAAAAATCCGCTTACTAACGGCGCAATAGGGTCTCATCCGCTATACGAGGCGGGAAATCATCAATCCAATATATACATATGCCAATATGTATATATTGCTATATATATAGATATATCCTATAATATCTAATATCACATCCAATAGCAACAATCAGTCAATCAATAACTGTCATACAAAATATATTTTGAGTGAGAAAATAATCTCACCTTAGCTTTTATTTGCCATCCATTTTCCATCTTGACTTGTTTCCTTGATTTATACCTTGTATAAACATTTTATTCAATTTATTAATATTCGAAATAAATCGAATAACAATTTTCATTTTGTAATTTTAATGATTCAATAATCTCTTTTCAAACAAATTCTCCTTAACCAATTTATTCAACTAAAGTTTTTAGTTTAAAATTTTAAATTTTCTTCTTTAATCATTTTCTAACAATAAATTACTTTTAAAATTATACTAGTAAATAAATACGTATGTATATATTTTCCCTCATTTCCAAAATAAATTATATAGGTATAGAAATCAAATTTTTTATATAAACTTAACATTTTAAAAATCCCACTTTATTCTTTCAAAATCTTATCTGTATAAACTTTTCGCTTTACTGTTTAAATTAGTTTTTCCCAACACATATACACATTTATCAATTCAAAGCCAAATAAATAATTATCTTACTGCATATTTATTTCTACTGATATTTATTTTTATTATACTTCCTGTTCAACAATCTTAGAGGTAATATTATTTCTTTTTATACATATATAGAATTAAAACTAACAGGTTTATACTTTACTGGAAAAATTCGCTTAAACCAGTTTATAGTTGCAATATGTTTACAAAAACAAATTTCAGTTTATCAACAAATTTAAAATTTAAATCGAACTGCGCAAATAATTTTTTTTACCTCACTGCCTACGCGACTGGAGCTCGCCGAACCTTAGCCTCGCCGTGGTAGATTTCGACCCCTCTCCTGCATCGCCAGCGAAACCACCCCCTAACTCGCGCCTCCGCCTTCACTTCGAGCTTTCCCCTAAGTCGCAGCTGCGACCACTCACGCGTCTCCATCGCGATATCCACGTGGCTCACTTCGTCGTGGCCACCCACGATGCTATGCATCACGCGACACTCCCTCTCCATCGAATCAGATGTCGCCGCCGCGAGCAGCTGCCACCAACGTCGCCGATGCTACCCCAAATCGCCATGCCCTAGCTCCAGATCGAACGCGACCCCGATGTGATACTGCCACCAACCAAACACGTCGCCCACGTTCACGGTCCCCCTCTCTCGCGTACGCACACGCGCGCACTTTCCCCCTTCGCGAGATCCCACCTCCATAATTTTAGCAGTGGAAGTAAAAAGAGACAGTAGCCGGTCTTCAAATCAGTGGTAGAAAGTATCGCGTAGGGGAAGGATGAGTTCGACGATGGCTGGGTTTGATTTCGAAATTGAAGAGGGGATTTTATTTTTATTTTTCGGCCATTGTTTTGCTTTGATCTCGAACTGATAAAAGAGTGGAGGGGGGTATTTGAATTGGAAAGGGAATGGGTTGCATGATAAAAGAAAAACGAAGGGGACAAGAGATCAGCGCGTTCAGATGTTTCAGGAAATAGGTCTGCTAAAAAAAATCTAGGGTGGCTGATGATAAAAATTTATATTTTTATATTCAAATTGAATTCGATAAAGATTCAACGCGTTTATGTGTCGTACGTTCACATAACAGCTCCGATAAATACGAAATTTGAAATCCGGTAATAATTCAATATTACGGACCCAATGGAACTGGTTTCGTCGAATTCCGAGACTGCACCTCGGACGACTATTTTTAAATATCGGTTAAACGATATAAATTTCAAAACTGAACAAATCATTTCCAAACTCAATTCTGAAGCTTCTGTTATTTTTAGTAATATCAATACAAATTTCAAAAGCTTTCGAAATATTTTTCTTCAGCTTAAAAATGAAGATTCAAAATTTTTATTCAGTATTCAATCGATTAAATTTTAAAGTTTAATCGCAGATTTCAAAGTTATATCGGGGATTCAAATTAAATCATCGTTCAAATATTTAAAATTAATTAAATATTTCCAATTTAATTCGTTCAAAATTTTGGGTCGTTACACATCACGTAAGCCCGCAAGGCAGTGCATGGGCCATATATCTGGCCTCAGTTTTCTGAGTTAGGCATATGTAAATATTGTTAATATCAATTAAAAATTTCAAAGATAGAGAGAGTAAGCAATTGAAATCCAAGCACTATTTTTACTTATTTGATTTGACTTGTTGTTCAAAAGAAATGAAAATACCACTTTGATAAACTTTGAAAATCAACTAAGGATCCATTTCATAGTTGCGCTATGTTATCAACCGAAACAACTAGCTAAGATAGAGTCTAATTGTGATGATTACTTAATTTTTGTTTGAAGTTTGACGAGTAAATGGACTTAAATTTCTTGATAACGACTAGAACTTATATTTAAGTCATTCGTGTCAATTTGAAAGTAAATTCTTCATTTGTAAATATTTTCAAAAACTTGCATTCATCACTTTGTAAATAAATCTTGCATTTATGATTTTTCATGTTGCATTTGGATTTCGTGGGTAGTATCCACTAAAAGCCCTCACGAGACAACACTCGTCCTACTAGGGACATCTAGAGGTTTAAAGGCTTATTTTGCATACGCTCAATGCAATCGTGCTTCCTACAAAAACAATTTTATCTTAGTTTTTCTTTATTCAAGGACGAATAAAAAGATAAGTGTGGGGGTATTTGATGTGCACGTAAATGTGCATATTTTTAATTCCATATTTAATCTAATTTAATTAAATAAATGAGCATATATGGTATTTTAAATGTTTAAACCAATAATTCAAAATTATTTTCAAATCGTCATTTATTCATCTTCATATAGGGGAAAATGGTTATTTTGTGCATATATTAATTCGAGAATATTTATTTGCACATTTTATTTTTATTTGTAGGAAAATTGGATGGAAATTACAAGAGGCTTTATGTATTCATGCATGCACAAGGATGGAAATAAAGGAATGAAGATGGAAATAATTCAACTCATGCATCATGGATGACCCACCTACCCACTTACCTTAATCTACAACTATGAGCTAATGCACAAGTTAGTGGAGGTTAAATTTACATGCATACTTAATGATGGATTAATTAGAGACCAATGATAACTTGCTGGCCACACTTACTAAGGGATATTTTGAGTAGTCTCCAAAAATACGATCAGGGTTTCAAAACATGTATAAATGCCCCTTATGTTTCATGTAATGAAGTTCTTAGCCTCCTCTTTAGTTAGTTTAGTTTTAGGCTCGAAAATAAATATAAACTCTCTTCTTTTATTTCATGGCTACTTAGCCATTTTTTTCTTTTATGTAATTTATTTTTATGCAATGTTAATTCATGCTCTTTTTATTTACATGCTCTTTTCCTTTCATGTCAGTTGTTAGTTTTATTTTATGTAAGTAGATTAGCTCTCATTTTATTTTAATTTACTCTCTTTTTCCTCTTGTTTTTGTTTCATGTTGAACTCTGCATTTATTGAAATGATAACAAATATGAGAAGCTAAACCCCTTCAATTTAGGGGTAATGAAGCTCCATTAATCATGTAGATTCAACATTTTGATAACTTGTGATCTCCTTTTGTGCTTAATGACAATATTTGATGTAGTTTAATTTTGTTGTTTTAGCTTTGAATTTGATAGCCTATGTTGTTGACACCAAATAGGCTATGCTTAAACAAACACAAACACAAATTACCTCTTCATCTACATATGATGTTGATAATGAAGTGGATTTTAAAATCAAAGTTTTATGGTCTGTATTACTAATTAATATAAATAGATCATGCTTAGAATAGATTTTATTTTCAAGTTCATCAATTATCATGAGAGTTAGCAAGTGGTTTAGTGGGTATGTTAAAGTTTGATGGTTTATGTTGGACTAATTAATAGCACAATTAGGCCATATTTATTATAAACATATCAACTAATCACTAATGACCAAAAGAGAGATCATAATTTCATATATGTTAATTTATGTGATCTTGAGAAGGACATTGCCTCTAAATTGCCTTCTACTCTCATATTTTTATCCACTTTCTTTTGTTAGTTTTCTACATTTTTAGCTTAAAACAATTTCAAACTCTTGGTCAATTTGATTGAATAGAATTTTAAATTAATACAATTCCCTGTGGATTGACCCGTACTCACCACATACTAGAATTGTATGCCGTGCGCTTGCGGTTATATTTAATTTAAAAATATTGGCTATTTTTCTAATCCGATAGAGATTTAGTCTATTAAACAATATAGGTGAAAGGTACTGGGTCGAAACCAAAGTTTTCGAAGGGATTGAAGCCTGCTTTGTTTTAAATAGAAAATGCACCCGCTTTTGCTTTCGAAGGAAGTGCTTTCGACTTGGTTGGCTGTTGGCTAAGTCAAATGTTTAAAAGGAAAGGTTTCGAATGGGTTGTGCCTTTTGTTTTAATTGAATGCTTTCAAAGGGGTCGAAACCTCTAACTGCCGCTTTTTACCTTTCGACCCAGAGTTTCAAAAGGGTTACCTTATTTTTAAAACCAAGCCGCTTCTCCAATGCATTCGAAGGGATGGTTTCGACACCATCACTTCTTTACTTAGGAATTTCTTTCGAAAGAGATGCTTTCGACTTAAATGTTTTAATGACCCATTTTGCTCTATAAAAGGTAGAACCCAAATGGTTTCGAAAGAGATAGTTTTAATGGTTTCGAAAGGTGTTTCCACATGTTATAAATTGAACCCAAATGCTTTCGAAAGGCTTGATGTTTTTTGATGCTTTCAAAAGGTTTTAAAGAAGGGTTTCTAAGGGGTGGTTCCCCAATGGTGTCGAAAGGTCTAAAAGGAAAGGTTTTCCAATGGTTTCGAAAGGCAATGTTTAAGTGTTTTGAAGATAGGATGTCTAAGGTTTTAAAGCTTTTGAATGAGATGTTTTTCACTGCATTTGAAAGGATAAATATGAATGGTTTCAAAAGGTATGTTTTGGCCTTCAGCCTAAGATTTTACTTGTATTGAAATGGATACTTTCAAAGATATCGAAAGGGGTACTTTTGAAAGTTTAAACGTTTTCATTAACAAGGTTTTGTGTAAAAAATAAGTAACATGGCAAGGTGATTTGAGTAAAGCAAAGAGTATTATATAAATAATTTCCTTGTTTAAAGAATGATTTAAAGGCTTAAATCAATTTGAAAGGAAAGGATTTTCAAGGAAAATTTTATGGGTAAATAACCCTAAGTAAAATGACTTAGATATTAGAATACCATATGGGACTGGTATGGGGTCGCACCCTATACTTTAGCTAGTAGCCGTAGCTAAAATAGGTCCAAAATTCCAGTGTGTAAGGCTTTGTCACAAGTGAGACTAAAATTATGTTACACACAGAAAGGAAACTAAAAAGGAAATACAGGTTATTGGTCAACCTACAAAACCATTAGGATCAGTTAGATCTGGAGAAGTAAGTAAGGACAGACCATCCAAAAGAGGGGTATCTAACAAATGTTAGATTTTTATGTTTTTCTGGTAGGTCCGAGTCAACCAAGGGTTAGTAGTTAGCCAAACAAACTACAGTGAATGGACAGATAGTCCATTTGATAACAGATATGTACAAATACATGATATTGCTTTACATATTTAACCAGTTTTGGTTGTAGGATTATAATTTGCAAAAGATATGTTTTAAAAGGATATTAGTGAGGGAAAACCCGTTCCGCTAAGCGGCGTGGTCTCACTTAATATAAGATAACCGAGATGTATAGTATTATTCACACTAGGCTTTATGTCTGACTCGAAGTTTTAATTTTTCCCCTTTAACTCTAGGAGGCCCAAAAATTGATTTAAGTAGGCTGAGGTTGAGATTTACAGGTTTTAGTAGGTTGGCAAATAAAGCTTCTGGTGATGAGTAGGTGGCTAACGCATAGCTAATTAGGAGTTGCTGTTTTATTTTGGAATGATTCCGCTATGTTCTATATATATAGTACCCTGGTCAACCAAGTGGGCATCGTCATATGTCGCTCTTAGCGTATTTATGTAATAACTATATTTTATCTGGACCTGGCAAAGCGATGGGATTATGTAATTTGAATATGGAACATGTTTTGAAAATGTAATCAAAAATATTTTTTTCTTGAAATCTATGATTTTGTTTTATATTCATGTGCTTTTGAAATTTTGGGTACCATTAACATTACCGTATTTGGTCACCGAAAGTTAATACCATGGATGACTGTAGCATCTGTAGTGCTTAGCTTCGGGCCTCCAGATAGGGGATGTGACAACTAAGATGTCCAACTCATGAGTAAACTAAGACTACCCCAAGGTACATTGTAACATCCCTAATTTTTGACAACATTATTCAGAATATTTAATTAGATAAATTAAATAGAATAATGATGATAAGGAGATTGAGATTTGAATAAATTATACATATAGGGCCGTGCTTATTAATAAAATAAATGGGCTTAAAATTGATTTATAAGATAATTAACTTACATAAGGCCTTATTAGTAAAAATAGTCGCACTTAATATTTACGGCTATACATTTGCCTTTGTCCTTTCACATTCATTTTATTTCTCAAATCAAAACAAACGCAAGTACCCTAATATAGCCGGCCATTAACAAGGAAGGGAAAGAGGAAATTTCAATCAAAGATAAGATCAAAGCTAGGAAGGATTAAGCAACAACAAATCTCAATATCCTTATCAACTATAAGGTAAATAATAATCTCCTACCATCTCTATTTTTAATTTCATGAATTTATGGTTTCGAATTTATGTGTAAATTCTTTTTTGTGATGAAATGGATGATCATATGCTTGAGCTATATTATGTTGATTTATTTTAATTCATACACATATGAATTTGTACGGTTTTGATGTAAAACCAAGAATATATGATTTCAGATTGCCATGGAAAATTTTTATGTTAAGAAAAATATGATTTTGGAGATGGGTTTTAATTTTCAAAATTTTCCAAGCTATGGAAATTTTATTATGAATTTTTGATGAAAAATATGATATAATTGGGTTTAAAATTTATTTTGAGAATTTCAGGAAGAAATTGGGTCTAAAATTTTAATATGTTTGACTATATGATGAAATTGAATTTCTGTGATATTTGGGGATTTTTCCCAATTGATTTACTAGGGTAAATAAATTATTTTAAAAGAAGGGATTTTTAGCAAATGTCGGTTTTTGGTTATATGGAAAGGTTTTAACGTTTAAATCCTTTAATTTTGGATCTGGATAAATGAAACAGTTTTAGATGTAAAGTGGTTGAAAAGTTTTATGGCAGCCAATCAGTGTTTTACAAATAGGCAAATTGTTAAAATGAAATTACTAAAAGTTGCTATAATTCAGCCTTTAAATCAGAAAATGGTGTTCCGCCTCTGTTAGTAAGTACTTTTCGACTCCATTGACTCTGCCTTGTCCCAGTCAAAACCACTATAGTCGAAACCACTATAGTCGAAACCAATACACAAGATATCACATAGATGGTATGCAATGGATTGGAAGGTAAGCGGAAGCCTCAGTGTCGAAATGGTAGCATCCGATGGAGTTGAAACCCTGCTTTGTTTTCAAAGGTTAAAGTCTTGCCTTGTTTTACTTAAAGCTTTCGACATAGTCAAAACGTATGTTTTTGAAATGGTTTATAATTAGCTTTCGAAGAAGGTTGTCATATTATATTAAAGAATTAGCTTTCGAAGGGATACCTTTTTCCTGAAATAAGAGCTTTCGAAAGGACTGGTTTCGTCCCAGTCGAAACCAAGCTGCTAATTCCCCTTTCGCCTGCATTGAAGTCATTTATATTATCAAAGGGGTTATTTCTGTTTTAACCTCAGCCTTTTTCCTGAATGCTTTTGATGCGGTTGAGGGTTTCGAAGGTGATGGAGTCGAAAGGGAGTTTCGACTCTGTCCTTCGAAGTTTTTGTTTTAAATGTTTTGCTTTCGACTAGATGGTTTCGACACCATCAAATTTTCCACAAATTAATTTTTGTTAGTTTCAAAGGAGCTACTTTCGTATATAACCATTTCGACCCAAATATTTTTATTAAAGAGTAAACCCAATGCTTTCGAAAGGGGTACTTTCATTTTTTCGAAGTTCTATATTTTAAAAGATGATTTGATACCATCGAAAGGTATAATAGGTTTCGAAAGACAATGTTTAATAAGGGCTTCGAAAGGTATGTATACAATGTTTTGAAAAGAAGTCTTTGCTTTCGAATGAGGCTATCGAGAGGGTTCGAAAGAGATGTTTTTAAGGTTTCAAAACATAAACCCAATCTCAATTTAAGGTAATAACCATGGCATAAATAAAGATTTTGGAAATGATATTCACATTGTTAATAACCCATAACTGTATTTTGGGGAAAGGGCAGAATAACTCGTTAGGTTGACCCAGAGTGAATAAAACTTAACAGATGTTAAATTCTTAATTAATGATATTGGCAGGGGCTAATAGGTTTACAGTAAGCCCATGAAAACTGTATGATATTGGCATGGGCTAATAAGTTCATAGTTAGCCCATGAACACTATGATTTGATACTGGTAGGGGCCGATAGGTTTGTAGTTAGCCCATGAAAACTATATCTGGATTAAGATATTGGCAGTCAGCCAATAGGTTCCTAGTTAGCCCATGAAAACTAGGATAAGAAATAAGATATTGGAGTTACCAATAGGTTCTTAGTGATCCCATGAAAACTAAGTAATTGGACAGATAGTCCTTAACATTTAACAGGTTAATAGTAACCCTAGAAACTATAATTGAGACTGATAGTCAGAATGAATGAGGATGGGTAATCCAGAATTGATTTATTTATTTTGCATATCATCATATTATTTTCAAATACTATGTTTTAACCATTGTGGATGCAGCAACACAGTATATAGTTTAGGATACTAGTGAGGGGAAAACCCGTTCCGCTAAACGGCGTGGTCTCACTAGATATCTAAATGGTTTGAGATGGTAAATTATTATTCATACCAGGCTTATGTCTGACTCGAAGTTTTTGTTTTCCCCTTAAAATCTCGGGTACTCAATTGATTTTGATTAGGTTGAGAGTTAAGGTTTCCAGGTGTTCTTTTAGACGAATAAAGCTTCCGAGGACATGCAGGAGGCAAACTTGTTATTAGAGTTCTTTTATTCCAGTTGTGAGTTTTGTTTGTAATGGAAAATTGTTTTCTTGCCTATCTAAATACTCTGATCTACCAAGGGGGCATCTTCATATGTCGCTCTTGGCGTATATTGTAATAATTATATGTTATCTAAACGTGGTCTGCGAATTAGGATTATATAATCAATTTGGAATATTTTGAAATGGAATGTGTAATTTATCTTGCCGTTTAAATATTTTCCATATTCTTGTGTTTGTGTGTATCAGTGTATCTATTATCACCGTGTTTGGTCGTCGAGGATTAATAACTATGGATGACTGTAGCATCAATAGCCGTTAGTTTTGGGCCTCCTAATAGGGGGTTGTTATAAGTTGGTATCAGAGCATAGGTTTATGAAACTTTAAAAGAAACTAAATCCTAAAAGATTTTTCCAAACATAATCCAGTGAATCAGATAATAAGATTGGGGTTTGGGTTAACACTGTAGTAACGTACTTGTATTTGCTATATGTAGTTATATATATATATATAAGTACGTATTCCCCATTCTCTTAGACCATTTTTTGTATCTTACTAAGGCTCATATGCAGATTTACGAGAAAGGAGATATAGAAGCAGGAAATGGAGGAGGAAATCTCGGTGGAGGAAGCACCACGACTAATGGCAATGCTCAACCTACTACCAGGAGAAACCCAGGTCGACCGGCTAATGCTAGTAACCAAAATGCTGAAGCCAATGTGGGTGCTCGAAATCCACCTATAGATATGGGGGCGATGTATCAGTTCTTTACTGGTTTGATGCAAGCTAGAGCTACTGCTGGTGTTGCTGAAAATGTAGGAGAGCTAATCATGTGGCTCCAGTTCGGAATATTGCTTTGCTAAGTGGAGATTACACTAGTTTGGGTGGAAAGCCATTCTTGGGAATAGAGAGTGCCGTAGAAGTTAAGAATTGGTTGTTGTATTATGAGCGTATATTTACTAATTTAGTCCTGAATGATGGAAAAAAGAGAAGGTTGGCCTCTAGACAGTTATAGGGGTCAGCACTACACTGGTGGAAAAGTGTTACTGCTGGAGTGCTGGAAGAGCAGTTAACTTGGGCTGATTTTAAGAAGAGATTTGAACAGAAGTTTGTATCTGAGTTTGCTAAGTCTGAGCTGATGAGGAAGTTTATGGATTAAGTACAAGGAGAGATGTCAGTAGTCGAGTATGCTACTAAGTTTGAAGAGCTGTCTAGATATGGATATGCTATTATAGATACTGACATCAAAAGGAATGAGAAGTTCATTCGGGGACTGAGACCCAAGCTTGCTAGAATGACCATGACACATGTCCGTGATCCTTGTAATATATTAGTAGAGATGGCCATTCGCTATGAGGAGTTTCTTGCTGATTTAGCTAAAGAGAAGTCGGTGGAAACCTAGGGTTCTCAGGGGATGAAGAGGAAGTTCTTTGAAAAGAAGGGAGCCCAGAGGGGAGACACAGCTAAGAAGTCAAAGGCTGAGGTAGTCTGCTATAAGTGTGACAAGAAGGGTCACTTTGCTAATGAATGCCGGTCAGGAATTGGGAGGAAAGCTGTAGTCAAGAAGAATGTGAAATGCTTCAACCGTGATCAAGTTCGGCATTACAAAAATCATTGTCCAGAGCAAGTCAGGGAGGAAAAGGAAATTTTTTGCTATAGGACTAGCTAGGCCTACTACAGTTGATAAAGGAAAGACTGTGTTGGAAGGTACGCTATTGATTCAGAGTATTTCAATTAGAGTACTTTTTGATACCGGTGCATCACATTCATTTATATCTCAGTGTTTGGTTGATAGATTATGTCTAGAACCCACCTACCTTGTTACTTCCTTAAGGGTTGTGAATCCAATAGGAGGGTATGCAACTCTAGGATTAAGATGTGACGAGTTAGAGTTTGACTTGTTAGGTCATAAATTTGCATGCAGTTTGTATGTTATTGATTTCGTAGATTTTGGGATCATTTTGGGTATGGATAGGTTGACTAGGTATGAGGCTAGAATGTTTTGCCAGAATAGGGAAATATCACTGAGACACCTTGATAGTCATAATCGAGTGATATTCTCAGTAGAGAATACTGACCGGAGTGCCAGTGCTATGCTTAATGCTATGGAGGTAGGAAATGAGTTAAGTCAGGTTCATGTAGCAAGAGAGTTTGCAGATGTCTTTGAGCTAGTCATTGGACTACCCCCGAATAGAGTTGTTGAGTTTAGAATAGGTCTTGTACCCGGGGTTGAACCTGTGAGTAGACCACCTAGCAGGATGACACATCTGAGATGAAGGAATTGAAGGTGTAGCTAGTGGATCTAGAAGGAAGGAATTTTATTAGACCAAGCAGTTCGCCTTGGGGAGTGGCTGCCGTGTTCGTAAAGAAACTAGATGGGTCGTTGAGGATGTGCATCGACTATCGCAAGTTAAACGAAAGGACAATTAAGAATAAGTACTCTTTGCCAAGAATAGATGATCTGTTTGATCAGTTGAGTGGAGCCAGAGTGTTTTCCCAGTTGGACTTGGCGACCGATTTCCATCAGTTAAGAGTGGCGGAGGATAGTATTCCTTTGGAAGCATTTCGAACAAGGTATGGCTCATATGAGTGGTTGGTGATGCCATTTGGATTGACAAATGCACCTACTTACTTTGTGGATTTAATGAAACGAGTTTTCCGTGAGTACTTGGATAGGTTTGTACTAGTACTTATAGATGACATTCTAGTATACTCTAAGGATGAAAGAGAGCATGAAGTTCATCTTAGAGTGGTGCTGAGATGCTGAGGCAGAATCAGCTAAAAGCGATGTTTACCAAGTGTCATTTCTGGAAGAAAGAGGTAAAATTTCTTGGTCATATGTTTTCAGAGAAAGGATTGTCAATCGATCCAGATAAGATCGAAGCTGTGAATAATTGGAAGAGACTAGAGATAGTGACTGAGATCAGAAGTTTTCTTGGACTTGCGGGCTACTACCGGAGATTCATTAAGGATTTCTCGCGGATAGCAGCACCCTTAACTAAACTAACAAGGAAGGAAGCGAGATTTGTTTGGTCTGACAAATGTAAGGAGGCATTCCTAAAGTTAAAGCATTTGTTGACCAATGCACCCTAGTTAGTAGTCCCAGACGGGAACCAAGGATTGGTGGTGTATACTGATGCATATGGGACTAGATTAGGAGCGGTATTGATGCAGAGTTGTAAAGTCATTGCCTACACATCTAGGCAGCTTAGACCGCATGAAGTTAGATATCCTACTCATGATTTGGAGTTGGCAGCTGTGATCTTCGCATTGAAGATTTGGAGACATTATCTCTTAGGGGAGAGATTTGAATTGTATACCGATCATAAGTCCTTACAGTATTTGTTCGCTCAGAAGGAGTTGAATATGAGACAGCAGATGTGGCTGGAGTATTTGGCTGCATATGATTTTGGTATAGAATATACACCAGGAAAGGTAATAATGTGGCCGATGCTCTTAGCAAGAAACATCAAAACGTGGTGTTAGCTATGTTCGCGGAGTGGAAGGATTTAGAAGCTTTAGTCAGTTGTGATGTGCAGTTAAGGTCGACTGCTGGTTCTAGTCAGAGTTCCGCCAGGTTGTCTTATTTAGAAGTTCGACTAGTATTGATTGAGAAATTGCTTATAAGTAGAAGGAGGATCCAGTATTAGCTGGAAGGATCAGAAGGCTTGAGGTTGGAGATGAGATCGATGATCTAAAGGATTTTAGCCTTGACTAGAGAGGATGGCTAAGAAAGAAGGGACGGTTGTGTGTTCCAAATATGGAGGACTTAAAGAAAGAAGTTCTTGGAGAATGTCATCGATCCAAGTTTACGATTCATCCTGGAGGAACCGAGATGTATTAGGATATGAAGAGAAGCTTCTATTGGGAAGGCATGAAGTGGGATGTTGGTTTGTGGGTTAGGCAGTGTGCCAACTGTCAACAAGTGAAAGTTGAACATCAGAAACCAAGAGGGTTACTACAGCCTTTAGAGATTCTAGTTTGGAAATGGGATACGATATCTAGGGATTTTATAGACGGGTTGCCAAGGTCAAATAGAGGTAATGAAAGTATATGAGTTATAGTGGATAGATTGACAAAGAGTGCCCATTTCATTCCAGTTAAGTCAACCATAACGGCACCTATTTTAGCTAAGTTGTTCCTGAAGAACATAGTTAGACTGCATAGAGTTCCTAGTAGTATAGTCAATGACAGAGATGCTTTGTTCACTAGTGAATTCTGGAAGAGTCTACAGGAAGTAATGGGTACCAAGCTTAATATGAGTACTGCATATCACCCTCAAACAGATGGGTAGACAGAGAGAGTCAACAAGGTACTCGAAGATCTATTGAGAGCTTGTGTATTAGACTTTGGTGGATCTTGGGAGGATCACCTACATTTGGTTGAGTTTTACTATAATAATAGTTACCAGACTAGTATAGGAATGACGTCGTTTGAAGCTTTGTATGCAAGGCCATGCAAATCACCAGCATGTTGGTTAGAGACTGGGGACAGATTAGTCTTAGGTCCAGTTTTAGTTAGAGAGGCGTTAGAGAAGATTGAGTTAATCCGAGGAAGAATGAAGGAAGCTCAGTCCAGACAGAAGAGTTACGTAGATAAGAGGCGTAAGGACTTATAATTCTCAGTTAGAGACAAGGTTTTCATTAAGGTATCACCCATGAAGGGTGTGATACGATTTGGAAAGTCAAGAAAGTTAGCCCCAAGATATGTAGGTTCATTCCAGATTATAGAGAGGATTGGAAAACTCGCATACAGAATAGAGTTGTCGAGCAATTTGGCAGGTGTCCATAATGTATTTCATGTGTCTCATCTTCGCAAGTATGTGCATGATCCAGAGACTACTATTCTTCTGATAGGGTTGGAGGACTTAGTAGTAAAACCTAATTTGACTTTTGTTAGACCACCAGTTCAGGTTGCAGCTAGAGATGAGAATAGATTAAGGAACAAGACAGTCAGGTTGGTGAAAGTTCAGTGGAGCGAGAACGGGAAGTACTATACTTGGCAGACAAAGGACAGGACTAGAGATACTTATCCTGATTTGCTTTGAGGGTATGTCTATATTAGATTTATATAGATAGTTACTAGTCAGCTAGACTAATATGGATGTTAGGTGTTGTTACAGATGATTGCTATGTTTAGTATTTAGTCCTTACTGAATTTCAAGGACGAAATTCTTTAAGAGGGGAACCTTTAACATCCCAAATTTTTGACAACATTATTTAGGAAATTTGATTAGATAAATTAAATAGAATAATGATGATAAGGAGATCGAGATTTGAATAAATTATACATATAGAGCCATGCTTATTAATAAAATAAATGGGCTTAAAATTGGTTTATAAGATAATTAACTTACATAATGCCTTATTAAAAAAAATTGGTTTATGGAAATTTTATTATGAATTTTTGATGAAAAACATGATATAATTGGGTTTAAAATTCATTTCGAGAATTTCAGAAAGAAATTGGGTCTAAAATTTAATATGTTTGATTATACGATGAAATTGAATTTCTGTGATTTTTGGGGATTTTTTCCAATTGATTTACTATAGGAAATAAATTATTTTAAAAGAAAGGCATTTTAGCAAATGTCGGTTTTTGGTTACAGGAAAATGGGCTGAAGGAAGTTTTTATTTCTGTTTTTGGGCCTACGGACGCGCATGTTTTTTTTCGTCTAAAGGACGCGGGCTTACTTTTTTCTTTCTAAGGACAAACTTCTATAAAATTTAATTTTTCCTCTTTGTTTCTTCTCCACCTTCTTTTTGATATTACTGATCTTTGTTCGTCGATCTTCTCGATTCAAGGACGCGTTTTGTATTCGATCTTCTCGATTGTCATCGATCTTCGTCGTGTTTTTTCATCGTCGATCTTCATCGTGCTCTGGATCTTTACAATTTTGTTACATTTAGGTATATTACTTTTATTTGTTTCGATATTCTTTTTATTTTTCTCTGATAAAATATCGTTCGATTAGTAATTATATTTTTTGTTTTTGTAGGTTGTATAGATTGTCTTCTTCCAGATTTCAGTTCCTATTTTGGATTTGTTTCAATGGCAAGGTAAGATTTTATTGTGTATTATTCTATTTCTTTAGTATAGTTTAAGGTTTTACAATTTTACTGTTCATCTATCTTACGAGTGAATTTCATATGTAGTTTTTTTCGTTATGCTATATTTATATAGCATTTTTTGCCATTGTATTCATATTTTGTTGTAATTTGATTGTGCTATGTTCATTTATCATCTGCTTTTTAATTGATTTATATTTCTTTTATTTACGTCTTAATTATCATTTTGATTTGTTATGCTATGTTAATTTAACATTTTCTGTTGTTGCTGTGTCATAATATTGAGTAAGTTTGTTAACTGTTTTTTTAATTTCTTTTGCAGTACTGATATCTATGATGATGAATCAAAAAGTTTGCTAGTTATTTTTGAACATAATGAGAATTGTTATTCTTGTCATCTAATGACGGGCTCCTCTTTGTTTGGTGTTAAGACTGAAATCTGTGAAGTTTGGCCACATCTTAGTCCATTTTCTATTGAGATATCTTATGTTCTTGAGAATAAGAATATAATCATTGATACTGATTCAGATTTGATCAATATTGTGTGTTTTTTAATTTTCAAGAAGAGTCAATATTTTAAGTTTACTGTTAAGGAAAATGTTTGTGTTAAGGAAGCTGATATTGCTGGCTGTGGTTTAGGCAATGCAAGTGTTCAAAGCTCTTCAATTGGTAGTACTTCTGGTTCAAATAGTGATTCACATTCTGATTCTTCTTATTATTTGAAAGATATGTTGAAGAAAGGTTGTCAAAAAACTATTGTGGATTTTCTTGGTTTTTGTTTTAATGGAGCTGAGGATTTTCGGGAGTTTTTAATGGCATATCAAATAAAAAATGGTTATGATTTGATTTTTATAAGAAATTCTCCAGATAGAATATCGGTTAATTGCTCTTGGTTGAAGGATGGTTGTAAGTTTTATCTTAATGCTTCTTCGGATCCCGGTCTACTCTCTCAGTTTTTTATTAGAACTTACAATTTGGCTCATTCGTGTGGAGGCGGTCTTAGAGATGTTAATAAAGTTAATATTTCAAGTAGATTTGTTAAATCTTTGATTGTTGATCAAATTCGAGATGCTCCTATGAAGAAGCCAACATATATAATGAAGGAATTTAGAAGAGATTACAATTTTACTCTTTCATATTATTATGCTTATAGCGGAAAACAATTGGCTTTGAAAGAAATATATGGCGATGATGCTATGTCATATAATGATTTACATTGGTATTTCGAAGCGTTGCAAAAGTATAATCCTGGTAGTTATGTGGCCCTGGAAGTTAATGGTTCAACTGATCAGTTTGAGAGAGTTTGTATTGGTTTTGGTGCTTGTCTACTTGGATTTAAACATTGTCGGCCATTAATATTTTTAGATGAGGCTGCTTTGAAGGGAAGACTGGGTGTTTTGTTAGCTGCTACTTCTAAAAATGGTAATCAAGGTATGAGTTTCATTTTAGTTTTTTTATTTACTCATTTGTTTTTCTAGTGATGATATATTAAACTATCATTGTTCAAAGTTGTTCATAATTATAAAGCAGCCATGTTTACACAAGAATTGTTGGCTTTATTTTATTAAATGATTGACCTGGTTATAGTACAAATGTTTATAGTAGAAATGTTTACAAAAACATGAACTAAAATTTTATGCAGCAGTACCTAAAAGACTTTTAAATAACGTATGCTATATTCATATATCATTTTGAATTTACTTTAATTGTGTATAATAGAAATTATTAACCTTTAATAATGGTTTTGATGTTTAATATAATTCATGTTTCTCATTACTGAGCTGTCCTTAATTATTTATTTTGCAGGTTTCTTTCCTCTTGCTATGGGTATTGTTTCGCACGAAAATGAATCTAATTGGTCTTGGCTTTTATCCCATCTGAAAGGAATGCTTAATGAAGATCTGTCTTTAGGTTTTATGTTTGATCGTCAATGGGGACTTGTTTTAGGTGTTCCCAAAATATTTCCTTCTTCATATCATAGCTATTATTTACTTCACATGGAACAGAATATTGGTACTGTTGTCAAGGCGGGTAAAGGTGATTCATTTATTGTGGAGTTGTTCAAACTTTGTGCTAGAGCTTCTAATGTGTGATTTTGAGCAATATATTTCCAAATTTAAAGATATTGGGGGTATATCTGCAGAAATTTTTTTAAGAGATAAACCGTTTGACCATTGGGCAGATTTGTTTTTTCAAGGAAAGCGTTATGGTGAGTATTCTTCTAATGTTGCAGAAAGTTTCAACTCATGGATTTTGGAAAATAGAGTTATGCCTATAACTTCTTGTTTGGATGGTATTCGTGTGAAAGTTATGGAGCAAATGGCGAGACGAAGAGAGGAATGTTGTCTATGGACAACATATCTTTGTCCTGTTATGGAGGAACGTTTGTCAAAGTTAGTAGAAGATGGCTTTGGTTGGGAAGTTTTTAAGTCTTCGGAATTTGTGTTTGAAGTTAAATCTCCTAAGTCATAGGTTGTTGATCTTAAAAATCGTTTATGCTCTTGTAATCAATGGAGAGTTACTAGTTTTCCATGTGCTCATGCAATTAAGTGCATTAACAAGTGTAGATTATTAGTTTATGATTTTGTGGAGGACTATTTCACTGTTAATGCTTTCAGATCTTCATATGCTAATGCTATCAATCCAATTCCAGATTTTGATAAGCCAATTGTTGCTGAAAATAATGTTTTGATTAGGCCTCCTAAAGAAATTCGTGGTGCTGGAAGACCATCTACAAAGAGGCGTGGTGGATTTGGATATTCTCAAAGTAAAAGAAACAGATGCAGTCAGTGTAATAAAGTTGGCCACAACAAAAGGAATTGTCTTCGTTCTTCAAAAATTTAAGAAAATTTATGTGTTTTGTTACTGCAATTGAGAAGTTTTTTAAGTTTACAGCTGCTAAAGATTATAGAAAAATGCAGTTAGACATTGTGAAATCATTAGAAAATAAAATGTGATATGTTTTGGTTATTTTTTTTCAAATTTGTGATATCTGTTGTTCCTCTGCATTTTGGTATTGATATTTGTATTAAATGTTATATGTACTTATCATTTCAATTGAATGCCAGTTGTAACTAGCATTTAATTATAATTAGTATTCAGTGTCCTGTCATTGAAATCAATCATCTGTCATTGCATACAACTAAGTAAGCTTTTGAGCAAGAATGAAGGATTTGATGATGATGATATACTGTTTATATGATTACTTGGTTAGATTATTTAAGTGGTTTTGTAATGATTTTTCAGTATGATGATGTATTGTTTATATGATATTGTGGAACATCTATTCCCATATTTCTTCTACACTGCATCTGAATATCTTCTGTTATTGTTAAAAACAGCAGTTGGAAAAAATAATTAATAGTAATTTGTAAATGAGATATCTTCATTATGCAAACTGCATCTCTCTGTTTCAGAAAATAACATAAAACAACATACACTGCTACAGAACAAACGGTGTGTTCAATAACTACTTTACTTACTGTGCAAACTAATCTCTTTACTTCAGTCACAAATGTGTATACGAGTCATCTATTAATTACTTCTTCCACCCTGCATATTTCTTCACCACCCCAACATTATACTACCTTTTACTACTTAAACTACCACTATTGCTTGCTACTTCATTTTAAACTACATCTTTACTTTTCTGCTGATATACATCCCACACTCAAACTTCCACTGCTAAATTTCTGACATCTTCACCATTTTCTTAATGCAGCAACGCTTCCATTATCACCATACAACAACCCACTGCGTTTTCCTTCCTAACTTACAATAAAACCACTATCTCCATGTTTATACCCCAGCACTTACCATATCCATAATTGCCTATATCTGTTTATCATTTCAGTTTAATGCTAGTTATAAGTAGCATTACAGTGTAAACAATAGTCAACATATTTGAAATGGAGTTGAAACATTGGAAATCATATAAAAATTCAATATGGATAAATTCACACATTATTGATCGCTGTTCAATCACTGAGAAATGTATTTTCGCATAATGCTAGTTCTATCTAGCATTTCAGTATAAAACATTATTTGGTACATCAGAAATAAAATAAAAGCATTAAAAACACATAAAATGACACTTGAGTATATTGATAGTTTATACATTGTAGTTCATGCATTGAAATTAGACAACTATTATCAAATCAAATTCAAATCAAGAAGTTCAAATTCATCTACATAGTTTATACACTGACAACAAAATTCAATTATTGGAAAACATATAAAACTTCATCTCAGACTCCATCTCAGATTCCATCTTAGACTCCATATCAGACTCCATATCAGTTTAATTAGCACAAATGGTTAGTTCAAATATATCCAAAGTTTTTCGAAGTTACAATGCAACAGCTTTTTTTATGTAGAATCTTTGCACAGTTTCTCCAGTGACCAACTGTATTGTGGATCATTGAGTATGCTATACACCACTACAGCTCTTAGGTTTCTAAGCATTTCCTTTGGATATTTTTCTGGTATCTCATCCTTGTCCAGTTTTTTCATGTTTACCATGACAAAGAACGCACAATCAAGTCTGTTTCAAATATACAAATGTTAGTTCATATTACAATAAAACCTAATTCTAAAATAATATTGCAATTTTTACTCCAGAATTCTAAAACATAGCTTTATATTTCGATCACAATATTAATCAATGCATTCATAGAGACAACATTGTTGTGTGTGGGATGTGCATGCTTATACATTATCTTTTTGTTCAATAAGTGCAGATCAATGAACTGTTAATTAGGAATGCTAGTTTTAATTATCATTTTGCATATTTCATGCATTCTTCTGCAATTTAAAAATAGAAATGATAGTTTAAACAAGAGAAGAAATGAAATTATTTACTTACGAATCTGAATCCTGTGGTGGGCTTTTTGGCTGCAGCATTTTAGGTTTGTGAAATTCTTTGTTCAGTATTCCTAATTCTGCCCATTTTGTCTTGAATATCAATTCAATTTTGTCTTTCTGCAAGAAGTAAAATTAGTGTTGTATATTAATGTTAGAGTGATTTCAAAAATATACTTTTCTTACAAGAACGAAGGCTTGGTTATAGCTGGGGTTTGAAGTCCTTGTTGATCTATTTTTTGATTTTGTTGAATTATAATGACTCCACTGCATTGTTTCATAATTTAGCATCAACAAGCTCCAATGGTTTGCGTAATGTAGATGGAAGAAAATTTTCTCTGTAAATTCATCTTTGACAATGACATCTACTGTTGGTATAACTATGTCTTTGATCATAGTTTGCTGGTCATGTGTTAAAGCATTCTGCACATTTATATGTATTAGAATACTTTATATTAATTTTTAACATTTATATTAAAAAGCTTATACTTACCATCATCATTGTGGTGAAGTAGTAACTGTGTTCATACATCTCTTGATTGTAATAAAACCAATCAATAATCTGTTAAACCAAACAATAAAGGTTGTAAGTTTCATGGGATAATTAATTTATTTTGGATCAGGAATATCAATGCTAGTTTTCATTTTCATTTATATGTTTACTACATTGTATGTGTTGAAAAATGCAAATGATCATTTAATCAGTCATCTTGGACATTCTATATATTTATATGTGGTTTACAAATATCAATGTTATTTTTAACTCCCATTCTTTCATTCAATACATTTATATGCAGTTTGAAACTTTGAATGCTAGTTTTAACTATCATTCTCTCATTCTATACACTTATATGCACTTAAAAAACTATGAATGCTAGTTTTATTACTCATTCTCCCATCCTAAACAGTTATCATAATTTTAATTTGATGCATACCTGTCCATCTGTAACCCCCTCGAACAGAACAGCTTCCAGCATAGATTCAACTATTGTGATTCCTCCTTTGTGTCCTTCATCTTTTTCATATGCTACAGTGCTGTAACTGAAAATTAATAATTGATAACTATATTTTCCTTCAATTTTATTTAATTACAAATATAATGAAAGAAAAAATATTAGAATTCTTACTTCTCATTTTTGTTAAATTTGAAGAAAGTAAGAATTTTGTTTTGCTGTTCTTCATTCAATAATTATAGAATACTCCTTTTTGTGATATCCTTACTCTTGTAGGTTTTACTTGATTGCGAGTATCCATCAACATCAATAATTTCTTCATTTTCAATTTTTGTGACTTGTTCATCTGTTTCAGTTTCAGATTTATGTTCATAATCTGATTCTTCATTTTGTTCCTCTTGTTTCTGTTCATTTGTATTTTCTTTTTGACCTTCCTTGGTTTCAAATTGTTGCTTTTGGTTTTCATTGTCAACATTTTTCTTTGTTTTTCTGCACACAATTTCATATTGGCAATCAGAATCAATTTTACTCCTTCGTTGGCGCTTTTTAACCCTCAAAACTAAAGAGCTTGGTTTCTTCTGCATTTTTTCATGCACTGCTGGTGATTTTTCTGTTGCCTCTGAAGGTTTGTTTTGATCCTGTTGTTCTTTCTGTTTCCGCATCTTTTCAATTTCCTGAGTTATTTTGAGATCAAATGATGGTGGTTCTATTTCTACTTTTTCTTTTGATCTTAAAATCTTGATTTCTTTTTTCAATTGTATGACAGTGCCTTCTGCTTGTATTCTTTTATGTTTTTCCTTTTCTAATTCTTTTTCACTTTTCTTCAATTTATTTTCCAACTGTATGATGTACTGCTGCATTGTCTCAACTTGGTCTTTTGATGTCTCTTCCACATTTTCTATTTTGTGCATCCCAATATTCTCATTATTATCCAGCTGGACAAATTTTTGTTGGCTTTTTTGTTGAAGAAGTGCTTTTTCATCTTCAGTCAGATTTCTTATTTCAACAAAAATCTATGTAATAACATAAATAGTAATGAATCAGGTAACATACAAGGATGAACTAATTTTATATATAGTTGTCATTTTTCATGTGATGCTATATCTGACTATCATTCTTTAGTTATACTAGTGTTATGATATAATAACAAAATGACAACTGTTGATATACACTATGTTATGATATATTTATCTATCATTATATATTTGTTATACTAGTGTGATAAATAATACCTTTCTATTGTCCATTATCATCAATGCTTCTCTTGAGATCACCTTTTTCAAGCTTGCAATATTCCACCTCCCAAATCTAGGTAAGTTTGAACAGTATGTTGCTAATGGAGGTATCAAATTCACATGCTCACATATGAAAAACTACAAATAATATATTACTTGTTAAAACATATAATGTGTATAATTTAATTTATACAGATAGATGCATGAACATAAAGTTAGAATGCTGTACTTAAAATAGGGAGCATGGAACAACCTGGCATGTTTCTTGGCTTTGTTTTGAAAGTTGTCAAAGCTCTAATCAATGAATGATGAATTGAAACTGGCCAAGATACTGAATTCATTTTGTTTTGATCTAGGATATAGGGAATATATCCCCATGGTAAGTATCTTTGGTTATCATTGCAAGAAGAAGGTTATCATTGCAAGAATTATAAGCAATTTTGGAAAATCATTTTCATGTTGAAATTGTTGTGTTTCTAGCACATTATTTATCTTTGAAATTGTAAGATCCTTTGTGATGTGCTCTATTGTTCCAAAGTTTCTCAGTACAAAATCTTTGCAATTGTCTGGAAGGATTTGTAAACTCATTTTCGATACTGGAAAAATATTTACTCCAGACAAAGGTAAGCTAAAGATAATTGAAACATCTTCAGGTTTGATTTTAAAAAAATATTCCCTACTTTAAAAGCTTCATCATTGATAGAAAATGTTTCTATTATATCATCTAAGGTTGTTGATGATTTTGTAAAAGCAGCTATGGATAAAATTTCTTTGAAAAACACTAGCATGAATTTTTCGAAAGGTGTTTTTTTAAATAATTTAATTGATCTATAAGATAACCTCCTT
The DNA here is from genome assembly GCA_030737815.1 of Allium fistulosum. Classification (NCBI taxonomy): domain Eukaryota; kingdom Viridiplantae; phylum Streptophyta; class Magnoliopsida; order Asparagales; family Amaryllidaceae; genus Allium; species Allium fistulosum. The sequence goes on from CM060906.1 coordinate 877,293,938, forward strand.
TTTCCTTAATTTTCTTGAAAATTTTTATCATTGGCAGTAAGCTACATCTATACTGAATTTTTTTCTCAGATACTTTCTTTGGTTTTTTTCCTTCATTTGTTTTTGCTTTCTTCAATGTTTTACCTTTTGATCCCTGTACAAAAAACTGTGAATGAATAATTCGGTATTTAACAAACTATAATATTATTTTTATGTCTCATTTTTTAAATGCTTTCTTATTTTATCTATCAATTTTTTCAACTATGAAAGCATAATTTACTAGTGATATATACATCTATCATTGTTTTCTCAAATGCTATATTTGTCTATCATTTCTTTTTTTCAATGTATGCTTCTAAAGTCGAAATATTGAATGCTATGTTTGTCTATCATATGTTCATCTATCATATTATATTTTAATATGATGCATACAAATCAAATGATATATTGAACTATCATTCTATAACTATCAAAACAATAAATCAAATGATATATTGAACTATCATTCTATAACTATCAAAACAGTAAATCAAATGATATATTGAACTATCATTCTATAACTATCAAAACATTAAATCAAATGATATATTGAACTATCATTCTATAACTATCAAAACAGTAAATCAAATGATATATTGAACTATCATTCTATAACTATCAAAACATTAAATCAAATGATAAATTGAACTATCATTCTATAACTATCAATACAGTAAATCAAATGATAAATTGAACTATCATTTATCATACTATACTAGCAAATACTGTAAATAAAATGATATATTCAACTATCATTCTATCATGATATGTTTGTCCAACATTTTTTTCAATGCTATATATTTCTATCATTCTATAAATATTCATCTTATCATTGTCTATCATCTGTCAAAGACTGAATGCTATGTTCATCCATCATTTCATATTTCAATATTACACATGCAAATCAAATGATATATTGAACTATCATTAAATAAGTATCCATCTAATTATTTTTTACCATCAATATTATACATGCAACAAATCAAATGATACATTGATCTATCATTCAATAACAAATCAAATGATAGTTGAATTATCATTGTAAAATTATCTTTTATTTTAAAAAATAATCAGTTGTTTTACCTTTGTTTTTCTTTTTCTGTTGACGTTTTCATCAGTAAGCTGTTGTTTCTTCCTTTCGTCTTCATTCATAGTTTTACATGCCCTAGGTTTTTTCATCCTCTTTGTATCTTCGTCAATCTCATCCGAATCAACAGCCGTTGATGAAGTAGTTTTTCGCCTTCTCTTTACTGCTGTACGCATAGCATTGGAAAACCTACTTTTTAAAATCGCAGGTTCATCGTTTATTTGTTCAAGATTTATTGAAATATTTTGATTTACGTCCATTGACTTAGATTCTGAAGTCGATTGCGCTTTTAAATCAGTTTGAGGAAGAAAATTGATTTCGGTTTGGGTTGCCATTGTTTGATGAAGAAGAAATTTTGTTTGTAGAAGAAATGAAACTACAGAATTACGAACGAAATACAATTTTGGCACTTGTCCTTCAGACCAAAGTTTAATTTTAACGTCCATTAAAATTAAATTTTATTAAACTTTTTCCTTTAAACTAATTTCCTCTTTTGGTTATATGGAAAGGTTTTAAAGTTTAAATCCTTTAATTTTGGATCTGAATAAATGCAGCAATTTTAGACGTAAAGTATTTGAAAAGTTTTATGGCAGCCAATTAGTGTTTTACAAATAGGCAAGTTATTAAAAAGAAATTATTAAAAGTTGCTATAGTTCGGCCTTTAAATCAGAAAAGGGTATTCCGCCTCGTTAGTAAGTACCTTTCGACTCCATTGACTACGCCTCGTCCCAGTCGAAACCAACACAGTCAAAACCATTATAGCCGTAACTGACACATAGGATATCACATAGATGGTATGCAGTGGATTGGAAGGAAGGTGGAAGCCTTGGTGTCGAAAGGGTAGCTTCCGATGGAGTCGAAACCCTGCTTTATTTTCAAAAGTTAAAGTCTTTCCCTGTTTTACTTAAAGCTTTCGACAGAGTCGCGGTGTATGTTTTCAAAAGGGTTAATAATTTGCTTTTGAAGAAGGTTGTCATATTATATTAAAGTATTAGCTTTCGAAGGGGTACCTTTTTCCTAAAATAAGAGCTTTCGAAAGGGTTGGTTTCATCCCAGTCGAAACCAAGCCGCTAATTCCCCTTTCGACTGCATTGAAGTCATCTATATTGCCTAAGCCTTTTTCCTGAAAGCTTTCGAAGGGGTTGAGGGTTAAGAAGGTGCTGGAGTCGAAAGGTTGTTTCGACTCTGCCCTTCAAAGTTTTTGTTTTAAAGGTTTTTCTTTCGACTAAATGGTTCCGACACCATCAATTTTTCCCCAAATTAATTTTTGTTGATTTCGAAGGAGATACTTTCATATATGACCATTTCGACCCAATTATTATTATTAAAGAGTAAACCCAATGCTTTCAAAAGGGGTACTTTCATTTGTTTCGAAGCTCCATATTTTAAAAGATGATTTGATACCATCGAAAGGTATAATAGGTTTCGAAAGAGAACGTTTAATAGGGGCTTCGAAAGGTATGCATACAATGTTTTGAAAGTAATAACCATGGAATAAATAAAGATTTTGGAACTGATATTCCCATTGTTATTAACCCATAACTGTATTTTGGGAAATGGCAGAATAACCAATTAGATTGACCCGGTAGTGAACAAAACTTAACAGATGTTAAATTCTTAATTAATGATACTGGCAGGGGTCAATAGGTTTACAGTAAGCCCATGAAAACTGTATGATATTGGCAGGGGCCAATAGGTTCATGGTCAGCCCATGAAAACTATGATTTGATACTGGCAGTGGCCAGTAGGTTTGTAGTTAGCCCATGAAAACTATATCTGGATTAAGATATTGGCAGTCAGCCAATAGGTTCCTAGTTAGCCCATGAAAACTATGGAGTTACCAATAGGTTCTTAGTGATCCCATGAAAACTAAGTAATTGGACGGATAGTCCTTAACATTTAATATTTTAATAGTAACCCTAGAATCTATAATTGAGACAGATAGTCAGAATGAATGGGGATGGGTAATCCAGAATTGATTTATTTGTTTCGCATATCATCATATTGTTTTGAAATACTATGTTTCAACCATTGTGGATGCAACAACACAATATATGGTTTAAGATACTAGTGAGGGGAAAACTCATTCCGCTAAGCGGCGTGGTCTCACTAGATATTTAAATGGTTTGAGATGATAAATTATTATTCATACCAGGCTGTATGTTTGACTCAAAGTTTTTGTTTTCCGCTTAAACTCTCGGGTACTCAATTGATTTCGAGTAGGTTGAGAGTTAAGGTTTCCAGGTGCTCTTTTAGACAAATAAAGCTTCCGAGGACATGCAGGAGGCAAACTTGTTATTAAAGTTCTTTTATTTCCACTGTGTGTTTTGTTTGTAAAGGCAAATGGTTTTCTTGCCTATCTAAATACTCTGATCTACCAAGGGGGCATCTTCATATGTCGCTCTTGGCATATTTTGTAATAATTATATGTTATCTAAACGTGGTTTGCCAATTAGGATTATGTAATCATCTTGGAATATTTTGAAATGGAATGTGTAATTTGTTTTGTTGTTTAAATTTTTTCCATATTTTTGTGTTTATGTGTATCAACATATCTAATATCGCCGTGTTTGGTCATAGAGGATTAATAATTGTAGATGACTGCAGCATCTGTAGCCGTTAGTTTTGAGCATCCAAATAGGGGGATGTTACATACACTCAGATTACTATACCCCTTATGAGAACATATCACTACCTTAGAGTTATCCAACGATATTTGGCATATGTACTAATAGTAGAATCCACCTCTTGTCTAGTTCACAAGTGATCACTTAGCACTCACCTACACAGTAGCTCCTCTCCTGCTATAATTACTTCCCTTATGAAGTACACAATCACTCAAAATATTGAGTTGTCGAATTTTGGTTACTTACTCGGTCATCTCATAATCCCTTGAAGTTGTCTCATCTGAATCTTGAAACACTTATGCGTTGTTCCTAAAGTTACCTCATGCTTGCCTCAGAATAGCTCTGCGTTCTCTTTCATTTCTGTGTCACCTAGCCTGCCTAATCAAAATCGATTTGCGACAGCCTGTATCTTCCAAATTAGGCATCAAAATTCTATGTAGTCGATCCTATAATGCTCCTTAATGAATATGGCACAATTACCAACAGTAAAATCGTTCGGTATTGATCGGTCTGGACCAATCGTATTGGTTGATTTTATTTTGTAATTAGCCATTTTTGGTTAGGTACTTCTCAAAATCGATTGTTCTCTTTGTCGAGTCACTCCTTCCTCTAGTCCAAAGTTCTTGCAGCGATTTCCTCCACTTGGACCGAAGCTTCACTCAACACATCAGCACAAAATAATATTGTTTTTCATTGAGTTATACCCTTAAATCACTAGTCCAATCTTCAAGTGATCAAATCTATATATTCCCCAATCTAAGATGAACCCAGCATATCAGTTGTGGCCTCATTTGAAGAACCCGGATTGATAGTACGATCGGTTTCAATCGATTTACTTAGTTTATTTTTGCTATTTTTCTTCTGGATCTTCCTCTGACCTAAATGATCTAACTCCTATGCAACTCTCTTCACAAAATTTCGACCACAAGCACTCAATACTGATTGGTTTTCTCTCAACGAACACAAACCAGTCCAAACACTCAAATGAAGATTTCACGCATTTAAATAACCAAATACAATTATAACACAACATTCACGCATCACACCAACCAACAAAACCAACATACAATCATGCTTATCACTTATATCTAACTATGCATCATAATGATGTTCAGTATGATAAAATGGCTAAAAATGAATTAAACTCAACATTTAATCTTTTAACATGTTTTGAAATCAATATTAAGTTTAGATCTATCATAGAACATATTTAAAGATTGAAATCATTTCAAAAACTCATTTTTAGCACTATAAACAGTCGATACAATATAGTGAGGGATATAAACCACTAAAACAATACTGAATTTGCACAAAACTCAAGGTTGAAAACATCCAACCAGCCCCATGCACAAATCCCTACACAAAAAATGGAGATCCAATGCTTCTCTTACTAATTACCCACTTAATCATAAGATTTAGCTAATTAAAGTAAGTATTTTGATGGTTTTAGGTCAAGGATGATTAATGGAGGCTTGAGAATGTTTTGAGAAATGTGAAAATGTGATTAGAGGGTGGATTTCAGCTATATTAGGCAACATTTTCGAAATGGGCTCTTGGGTATAACCCCACTTATCTCTAATTACCCACTAAATAGCCTAAAACGGTCTAAACATCAGACGGTCATATCTCCTAAATTGTAAGTCCAAAAATCTATTATGACCACTCTATAAAACGAGTAACCATCAAATCTTTCATTTGGAAGTGGCATCAAGATCAAATCTAGCACTTATTAAAAGTTATAGGCCTATAATGATTTTTAGGATTAAAACCGTCTAATAAAATTTCTTAAGTAAAAATTGTCAAATTCAACATTTCCTAAAGTTATAATCTTAGACAACCCAATTTGGATTTTAAAATAATATTTAACCACTCTTAAATACATAAATTACGAGCCATTACACCCCCTATAGGAATTCCGCCCTAGAAATTCACTACACACATTCAATAAGGTTATCATGCATGCCTAACAAACAAAACAAGCATAAGCATCCATCAAAAATGCACACGTACAAGCAAGTAAATAAGACCTATGCCTATACAAGCGTGCAAGGTACTAAGCTACACAACATGATATCATAAGTGAAAGTAAAGGCTACAAACAATAAATCTTACCAAGTGAAGAGCTTTGAATAAGTAGTCCTCATGCTCTCGTCAGTCTCCTATGTGTTGTTTTTCTCTCCTTTTCCCCCATTGAAGCTTTACCGGCACCACGGTCTTCCTCCTAAGCTACTTTATATCATATCTAATTATTTGAATAGGCCTACGAGGTTTTGAAGCTTCGGCAATGAGTCATGCACAAATTTCCATAATAAGAAATGTGAAACACATGTGCGCACCCCCCATCTTTCTAAGCAAGTCGACTCTATAAGCTAAGTTACCAATCCTTTCTAGTATTGGGAATGAACCTATAAATCTCGGCGCCAACTTCCTCTTAGTACGAAATCAAACTACATCCTTCAATAGGGATATCTTGAAAAACACCATATCGTTGATAGAGAACTTCAAATCTCGATGTCTCTTATCAACATAGGTCTTCTATCTATTTTGAGCAGCTTTCATTAGTAGTTGAAAGATCTCGATCTTCTCCAAAGTATCTCTAATCATATCTGGTCCTAGAAACAATTTCTTACCCGCTTCCAACCATACGAAGGAGCATTGCATGGTCAACCAAATAATGCCTCAAATGGTGTTATACCAATTCTATATTAGCAATTATTGTTGTATGAAAACTTAACAAGATGCGAATGATTGTCCCACGAGCCTCCAAAGTCAAGAATGCAAACTCGTAAGAGAACCTCTAAGGTATCAATCTCTCATCCGGCCATTAGTTTGTGGGTGATTAGCTCAAATGCATCTCCATCCCCAACGTCTCCTGTTAGATCTTCCAAAACAGGTTAGTGAATAATAGGTCTTGATTTCTTACAATGCTCTTTGGCAAACCGTGGAATCGCACTATCCACTTCACGTACAACTCCACCAATTTGGATGTCATCCTACTAGACTTTATAGGCATGAATTAAGAACTCTTCGTCAATCTTTTGACTATGAACCAGATGCTAAAGTATCCTCCTATGGTCCTCGACAATCCAGATGAAGTCTTTTGATATATGTTCCCATTTCCACTTGGGATATTCAAGTGGTTGCAGCAAACCACTTGGCACATTCTTCTCATCCTTCACTAACTAACAGTTCATACACTTCAAGATGGATTCCCCGACATTCTTCTTCGTCCCTTCCTAATAAAATACTACTTTATACCATGGTACATTTTGTTGCCTTTGCAATGTCTTATGAACATCAAATGATGGCACTCACGTAGCACCTCATCCCTCAACCTATCAACATCAGACACGAACAATCTTCTTTTATTATGGAGCCAACCATCTCGATTGAGTCCATACTACTTTATCTTTTCAAACTCTATTTCTGTCTCAATCTAGCAAGGATCTTCACTAGTCTAGCATCATGTCTCTTACTAGTACCAATTGGTTTAATCAGAATAGGTCTTATAGTTAAGCCCGCCAACACCTCTGGCTCTAGCTCGCATCGTGGTCGAAAATCATAACCACCAATATACTCAAGATGGTTCCGCTCTACGAACATTGTTCCAACTAGCGTGTCTCTTGCTCAAAGCATTAAAGACTTATTTTCCTTACTATGCGCATATGAAATGTCAAAGTCATAGAAGGCTAAGACTTAACCGTAACTGCTAATGAAGGTTTAGGTCCTTCTATGAAAAGAGGTACGTGAATGATTTGTGGTTGGTGAATAGCTTGAACCTCTCTCCAAGCAAATACGATCACCTCCTCAAACACGTTAGAATATTCCCTCGTTATGGGTACTGATGACAATTGCTCACAAGGGACCTCGAGGTAATATAAGAAGATTACAATCACTTCAACCTTGAGGATGCAGTCTAACTCTAGCCTACACAATAATCTTTAATAGTCCACTATGACTCCATATTTCTATAGCCTGTCCATCCCCAATATAATACCAAACCCCACAAAACTCAATATAAAACAATCTTAAGTAAATGTAAAACCATGACTCGATAACACTATGTCATGACAAACCAAACTCAAGTTGGTCGAACTGTAACACCCCGTAAATTTTACATTAGTTGATTAATAATAAGTTAGGCTCCAAAAATGGAATTTGTGCAAATGATGAAATTTGGTCATGAAACTTATGCCATTGCGTTCGTGGAGAAATTCTAACTAAATTTCATATTTGGAGTTTCGCAATCTGAATTCAAATGAAAAAGTGACAAATGATAAATGATTTTGGAACGAAAATAATTAAATAATAAATTTTAACGTTTCTAATTAATCATTAGGGTCCACAGGCTGACCGCCTTTATTGGGCAGGTCTACATAGAGCGGTTGACCCTTATAGAGGGAGCGGTCAACTAGTCCAATGGGTGATGGCTTGGGTTTGTCTTGGCCTAACGGTCGGGATTTAATATATTTTACTCTAACAATTGCTGTTGATTCGTGTGCCTATAAATTCAGGCCTAACCCTCTCTTCTCTTCTCATATTTTCTCCAGAAATCGACGAAGCTCTGCCATTTTTCCTTCTCCACTATTCTGCCAAATTATAAAATAAATTATATTTAAATAAATTGGAGAAGAACAAAAAATAAATAGAAGAAGAGAATTGATGCTACGTGATAATGAGGTAAATTTCAATATAGTAAATTTATATTCCCATCCAACCCCAAATCTCTTCTCAGATCTAAAATTCTAATATATGTATATACCATTTTTATACATATTTTTTGGATTTAAAAGGAGATGGAGTTAAATCAAAGGATTTAATTCAGATTTGAAGATTTGGAATGTTTTCAAAAGGTGAGTGGGAAGTTTATAAATTGTTTATTATATTGAAATCTATCCCATTGCATTTATTTGATTTTTATGCCTAATTCAATATATATATGTGTGTGTGTGTGTGTGTGAATTGTTGGCTCAAATTAAACATATAAATTATTGCCTACATATTCTTATTTGATAATCTAGGGAATTTGATTGGAATTGTTATTTACACCCAAATCTGGAAATCGATACCAAAAGTTATGAAAATGAATATCAATTAGATGTGTAATTTATTCCAGATCTACTATTGGGTTGTAAAAATATTACTATAGTTTTGAATTTTACCCTAATCTTGTTAGAATGTAAATTTTCTCTGTTTGAATTGTTGGAATTCAGATCCGTTAATTTTTATAAATTGGTTTGATTTCTCTTATTTCCATAGGAAAATACAACGTTTGATTTGACAAGGAATACATGCAAATAAAAAAAGAGATGTGTAAGGTACATAGTTGCTTGTTGTAGTTTACTCTGTTTATTTCAAACAAAACGAAAAAGAACCATTCCTTGTAATTTCATATAAGGTAGATCTTTTATTTTTGAAAAGTTAACCTTTTTAAATCATACTAATTTATGGAAATTATGACGGAGAATCGTTTTAGAGTTATAATTCCAACAATAAAATATAAAAATGGATATTCTAGTTAGAAGTTTATAACTACGACTGTAGTTAAGGGAAATAAATATTAATGCATAATTAACCGCTAATCAATAAAAATAAAATCTAACTTATACGATGATTTGCGTGCAATATTCGCTTAAATGATAAATTAAATGTAGGAATAGATCGGGTATTGAATAAAGGAATTAGGAAAGAAACATAGAAAAGGTTGTAACTCCAATTAATAGGTAATAAATGTAAAATGAATTTGGGAGTTACAGAAAATTAATAAGGTAAGTGGATTAATGGGACTGGTCAATAAAGATGATAGGCTAATAACTATTGAATAGTCAGAGGAGAATTACTAAATGGAGTTTAGTAAATAAATAAATGTCTTAGGAAATATCCATTGGAATAACAATAATCATTTATTTTGAACAAGTTGATATTTATAGAAAAAATGAATAAAAGAGGATAGTTAGGCATTATAACATTATATACGTTAGATGAGATTAGTAGGCCAACTCCAATATTCAACTTAAAATAATAAAAGTTTAGAATGAAGTTTAGAAAATTAATTGGACTTAGTGGGATGGGATGCAAGGTCAGTAGAGTTACATAATATAAGTCTGCCATTCACTTTGAGGCTACCAGCAGTTGTGTACACTTTCTATTGATGTGAGACATCTCCAACCATTAGAACTATGGAAAATGAATATGTGACCATAGGACCTACTTCTGAGCTGGAGGTATTAAGTTGTTTTTTGAGGGCCTACCTTCTTCCTAATTAATAAATAGATAAACGGTTCGAGTTAGCGGTAGTGGATATCTCGGGGAGGGTCTGCTTCGGGTTTGAGGTATTAAGTGATTGTTATAGAGTCTACCTCTCTCCTATTAGAAGCATTAAGTGGCTTGGTAAGATTCCAAGAAATGTCAGCTAGATAGTACTAGTGAAGAGTCGGCCTTGGGGTTAGGTATTGACTGATAGGGACCTGCCTAAATTATATATATTAAATGGTTAGAAGTTTTCCTAGTCCTTAATAATAAGTGTTAAGTGGTTTGAGTACCGTCTCTCATATAGTTAAGACATTAATGATGATAAATACGTTAGTAGTATGACTATTATGTATTATAAAGCCATAAATTATGGTCAAAGATCTCTTTAGCTAGGACCAATAGACCAACAACGGCGATGCTACGTGTCTGCTTCATATTTGGAAGTATTAAGTGGCTAATAGACATACATCGATATTTTGTACCTTAGAGAAGGTTGGATAGACGAATCGTATTTGGTAGAAATATCGTGTGTGCCATATTAGGTTAAACATATTAACCATAAATAATAAACATAAAAATTAAATGGAAACCCATTGGTTATAAATTTATGTTATAGACAAAGTATAGATTTTCGAGTCACCAGACCGCCACCTCATTACGACCCATATGATAGATTTAGAAGAACAGGTCGTTGAAGCAAGACGTGATCGGTTGATGAGGAAGTTTTCTTATCTCTCATGCTCGGTGCTGACAAGGCGAATTGATGTCCAAAGAATGCTATTGATTCCGAGGTAGTAGCTTTAGTAAGTATTTATATCCTATTATATTTTCCATTTCTGTTGTGAGTTCAAATTTATCGATCTCTGATATGCTCATGCTTATTACAAGTACCAAACAAACGATCTATACTCTGATGGACTTAGATTTCAATTTTGTCAAAATTTGGGCCCATTAAGGTGCGGGTTGTTACACGAACCACCCACAGAGTTTAATACTGCAAAAGGTCTATCAACTTGGTTAGGACATCCCTAACCTATCAAACAGGTCACTAGATATAAAAAAATGTGATGCACCAGTATCAAATAAAATGCAAACATGTATACCATAAAAAGAAAGCATACATTAGATGATAACTCTTTTTCCCTTCTCCTTTGCCAATGGAACATTCGATGAAGTTTGAACTGCATTTAAAGCATAAGAAGAAATAGCATGCTTGTTCCTCAATAGTCCTGGGCAGTCCTTCTTTATGTTCCTAGCCTTGTTGAAGTTGAAGCACTTCTTCTCCACAATCTTCCAGCTACTGCTAAGATGGCACTTATCTCTACATTGATAGTAGGTAGGTTCTTATTTGCCTTTCTTTTGGCCACCCTTAGCTGGAAACTGCTTCTTACCCAAGTTGTTGTTCCACTTCCTCTTGCCACCCCCTCACACTTGTAGCTTAGGCACTTCCTTGGCAACAACAATTTTGGACTCTGGACAAAGACTCTCATGTTTCAAAGCCTTCTCAATTAGTTTCTCGAAGGATTCATCAATATGGCCCGCCAGCCTCTCCTCGAGTTATTCATTCAATCCGATAATAATTTTTCGTTCTTTCTCAGTAGAGTATCCATAAAAGAAACACCGTACTTCAACAGCATGTCAAACTTGGCCATGTACCCCGAATGTAACAACCTACCTCAAAATAGCCCTAATTTTCGACCAAATAAAAGCCCATTGAACCTTAAACCCACTCCAAAGCTGACTGCTAGTTGATAAAATTGATACAATGAACAATATACAGAGCTATTTATATATGCTATTAGGACATCATAGTAGAAAGTATAAAATATAATGTCAAAAATAAGTATCCATTTCATAAAAGTTTAATTCTCAGAAATACAACATATCATCTTAAATATCCAAAATTCAATATCCTAAAATAGCAACATGTCTAAAACTAGGTACATCATGATATATCAAAAACAAAAATAGATAGATAGCTACCACAAGACTTCGCCTATTCCTTCATCTTCTAAATCGGCATCATATCCCTAACTTGTGTGTTGTAATGAGGAGGGGGTTAGAACAACAATGTCCGGTGAATGAAAATCTCAAGTCTTACCAAAATAGTATTTGGGCAGTATCATTTAGATAAGAAATATATATTATGAAACATAAACTATATCCTAACAAGAATACCTCCAACTATATGCCCAAAGGCCCTCCCAATCTAATCTGTAACTTACGCTCTTTCAGCCCAACTCAATAACTTACCTTTAACTATAGGCCAAAGGCCCTTTCCATTCCCACACAACTACTATCAGCAATGTCCTAACAATGTGAGAGAAAGTACCCGAGCCAGTTAATACCTCTTTAATGGGAATTTGGCAGACTTTGACCGTTTAATACATATAACCTAGGAAAATCCATTCCATTTAATACATAACCCAAGGTGGACCCCTCTTTGATACTCCCTAACTGACATCGCTTGAAATATCACCAGGCTACTTAATACTTCTTTATGGGAAGAGGCGACCCTACAATTGCCACTTAATACCTCAACCTCGAAGCGACCTCTCCCGAGATTTCCTTATTATCATGCCTAAACGATAACCTCAACTTTTAATACTTCTTAAGTTGGATGAAGGTCCAACAACAGCCACTTAATACCCTTGACCAAGAAGCAAGTTCTATGCATTATGACCCATAACCTAAACTGTGACATCTCACATTAGTCTGACCATTCACAGGTGCGGTAGCCAGATTAACTGGACAGACATACCCTAGAGAATTGGAACTGACGTGGCGTCCACCGTGGGTACTTATTATAAGCGATGTCTTATATCAGTCGTAAAGTCACACTACTAGTAGCCAGATTAGCTGGGTAGACTTCTGCGTGCTTTTGATTGACCTCGCATCCCTATAACTTGATCATATTCACTCTCTCCTAACATACTACCACATAAATATCTCACTGCATTTTGTGTTAAGGCAATATAAGGAAAACTCTGTATTCCACCTTTAACTATGGATTAGTTTCCATAATTATCCTTAACTTCATTCTTATGGATTTTAATGCTATCTACTAACCTATTTATTCTATACGATTAATACGCTATTAAATATATGCTAATAATATATTTATACGCTAATATTTTTATATATACACGTACGTAAATTAGGCTAATTAAATATTCCTAAGCATGGGAAGATTTTAGCGTCCTATACTAATCATTTCAAATATCAAAACTTCCAATTCGTAGAAGTCTAACTCCATACAATAACTTAAAAATTAGCAAATATCCTTAGCCAAACATTAGGCTTGCATAAAAAATTAGAATCAAATACCAAAATTATTTTATATCAATATAGCAGAGTCAATACCTATAAAACTTACAATTTAAACCATTTATATTCTATTCAACTTTTTACATGTATGATGAAAAAGGGATTCGTATTTAAATGACAGAAATAGGTAGTGCAAACTTCGAATAGGAGAATTCATACTTTGCACACCATTTCCTAACTTATTTGCTTTTTAGAACCCTTTATAACAAAAAAGATAAAAGTGGAAGTGGAATAGAATATAAAATATTCAAACTGCAATAATAAAATAATTTCTACTATTTTAATTTAAATCAATTGAGATTCCCATAAACATAAGATTTGACATTTCATTTACGGGGACTTTGGGGTTTTAGTTTTAGGGTTTTCATGAACAAAGTTCCCCAAGGCATAAAACAAACCCAAACTTCTACTATACAAACACTAAAAATGTATAAAACTATGATTTCCACTCATAAATAATCTGTCTGCCTTCCTTTGGATTTGCTTCATGCCCGCTCATAATCTCTCCTTCAGACTTCTTCTTTTTGAAATATACAACAATTGGATTGTATATAAACTAGATTCAGAATTAGGAATTAGCGAAGAGTAAAAGTAGAAGAATGCATATATATATATATATATATATATATTTATATATGTGTATATATATATATCATTTTATTAATGTGAGTCAGTGGTACTGGGATCTTAAGGCTAAATTAACACTAGAGAAGGGATGAATAGTGTTTAATGGATAATATGAATTTTTTTCAAATTTTTTAAGATTCTACTTGGAATGATACAATTAACAATCATAGAATCAAAGTGTATTTAATAGTAAATATAGTAATGGTTAAAAGGAAAGAACACACTAGGATTTTATACTGGTTCGGAGATACCCTACGTCCAGTCCTACATAATTCCTTGTATGGATTTCTTTCCAAATACAATCTCGATTTCAAGGCAACGAGACACACCCTTTAGAATCCTGACCTCTAGGTAGAGTCACTTGATTTCCAAGCTACAAGCACACCCATTAGAATTACGGGCTACTAAGCACACCGAGTTGGTTTTACCGGTTACAATCACACCCATAAGTATATCGGTATGATTTGATAGAGTTTTACAAACTCATATCTTCGATCTTGATTAAATTGATCTTATAACTCTTGAATAGCTCTTTGATCTTGGTTTGAGTGAGAGAGATAAGAAAAATAAGAAAGTAGATGAAGGAGAATCAAACTAGTGATGATTGAATTTGATTCTAGTTAAATTTTGGCAGAGTATGGGTATATTTTTATTTAAAAAATGAGAGAGTGGAAGGAGGAGAGATGAATAATAAAATGATGATGAAAAATTAGTTTGGAAGTCTGGTATTTATAGAGGTACAATCGTCATATCCATTCGTGAAGAGATAGGTCGAAAATCTTTTGAAATTTAAATTTTGAAAAAATCGGCCACTATGTCGACATACATACATAGAGTATGTCGACATACTCTTTTTTTAAAATTGAAAATACTTTAAAATATTATTTTTAAAACTCGTTGTTTTGTAAAATAGTTTGATACTTTGTAAAATCATTTAAGCATAGTTTATACATATTTTAATCATAATAAAACTTAATAAACTTTATATAATAATTTTGAAAATTTTAACATAATGTAAATAATATATATATAATCAATATAATTATAACTTATTAAAGTATAAACCAAAATTCAATATATATAAAAACTTAAAAACACTAAATAATATCTTTGTAAGTATATAAGATATTGGAAATCATTTTGGGAAATATTTTGAAAAGATAATTTTTAAACCAGGATATTTGAAAAATAATTTAAAACAAAATTAGAGAAGAAGAGAGAGATTGGGGAAGTGTAATCAAGATTTTAACATAAATTATATGACTCTATAACTTATTTGGAATATCTTAAAATCTTGAACTCTTCAATACTCATGAGTCTTCATTCTCCAACTCTTGAAACTCTATATCGGCATCTTGAATCTACTCTTAATATTGTACAGTCTTCTTAGTCAGCATCTATCTAATATCTTGCATAACATACTATATTTAACTTGATAAAACATTAGTATATATATTATATATAATGTCCTATAGTTGTTATCACCAAAACCAATACCTAGAATACAAACAATTTCCTTTTTCCTTGAATTTGAATTCTTTAATCTAGTCTAATAGAGCTTTGCTTGCGTTTCAACTATTTTTTTTAATAAAAGTGAGAGGACTAGCCTCTTATTTATAGTGGTTAGAAGGCATCAAAACTATTGGATTTAAGTCAATTTAAATTAATAAAATCTGGGTCGTTTGTGCTTAATAAAACTCTAACCATCACAACCCCACCGAGCAACCATTCCTCCTTAGGCGGTCGACCGCTAGCAGTCGACTGACCCTAGTGGAGGCGGTCGACTGGCCTATTATAAATAGCGTATATTAATTGTTGCTATTTTTGATTAATTTCTTTCCTGTCTTTATAACTAACGATAACGTTTATTTTAACATTTCCTTATACCCTAAGATTCTCATCAATGTTAATATAACATTAACTAAATCTTTAAATTTAAATTCACTTCGAATTTTTTTAAGGAAATTTAACTGTTTGAGCTCTAATTACAAATAGCAATAACTTTTCGGTTTAAATATAAACTATATCCACCTCTGCTGCCTAAGATTCAAATCATTTTGGAAAAATAGGTATTTAAGGGATTTATGGTCGGTGAATAGCTCAAACCTTTCTCCCAAAAGATAGTGCCTCCACATCTTCAAATCAAAGAAGATAGCCATTAACTCTTAGTTTTGAGTTGGATACCTCTTCTTATGGTCCTTTAACTGCCTACTTGTATTGGATATCACTCTACCATCTTGCATAAAAACTACTCCTAATCTTGTACCACATGCATCAGTGTACATTGAAAGGCTTCATCCAATTGGGAATGGTAAGTACCGGCGCATTAGTCAACATCTCCTTTAGCTTCTTAAATGTTTTTGTGTATTTCTCATTCTATGCGAAAATTAATTTTTTTTGGTTAAGCGAGTTAGTGGGACTTCTATCTCGGCAAAGTCCTTGATGAATTTTCCATAGTAACCTGCCACCGTAAGAAAACTTCTAACTTCCGTAGCCTTCTTCGAAATCTTCCATTCTTGGAAAGTTTCCACCTTTTTAGGATCTATAGACAATCCATTCTTGAAAACAATATGACCAAGACATCTCACCTCCTTCTTCCAAAAGTGAGACTTTGAGAATTTGGCTTTTAGTTGATGCCTTCTCAAGATCCTTCGTACCTTCCTTAAGTGATTTTCATGCTCACTTTCACTTTTAGAGAATACTAGAAATTCATCCACAAATACTAAGATAAAACTTATTTAGCTGCCCTCTAAAGACTCTACTCATTAAACCTACAAATTAGGTAGGGGCGTTCATCAATCCGAAAGGCATTACTTCCCATCCATTTAGTCCATCAGGAGTGCAAAATGCGATCTTCTCTTTGCTATCATTGGCTATCCTCAATTGGTGGAATCCCGTAGCTAAGTCCAATCAAAGAAAGATTTTGGCTCCAACTAGCTAGGCAAACAAATAATCTATTCTAGGTAAAGGATATCTATTCTTTTTGGTCAACTCATTATGTTCTTTATAGTCAATGGATAGTCTTAAAGAACCATCTGCCTTAGTGGCGAAGATAACTGGTACTCCCCATTCAGAGGTACTTTGGCGAATATATCCCTTTTGCAATGGCTCTGAAATTTGCTTACATAACTCTTAACTTTCTTTAGAGGCCATTTGCCTTAATGGCAGGGAAATAGGTCTTGTATCCTTCTCCAAATCAATCCTAAACTAGACCTTCCTTTAGGGCATGGGACCCGAGACATCTTCAAAAATGGTAAGAAATTCTTGAACTATGGGCACATATGAGAGCTCATCCTGTGATAGGATCAACGAATATAAATAGCTTAACTCGACTGAGTTTTGGGGTATACAATGAACATCTATATTTCTCCCCTTACCACTCCTTAACCATACAATCCTCCTATCATAATCTAGGACGGCCCTGTAGTAAGCTAACCAATCCATCCCTAAGATAATTCCATACCTCTCAAAACCAAGTACATATGTGTTACATGTAAAATCGACGTTACATATATCCAAAACTTGGTTTTTACAAATTAGAGAAAGGTGTGTCGACCCGTCAATATGATTTGACACGACTATTGGGTCGGTGACAACTTGGGTATTTAGACTCAAGGAGTTAATTGCATTTATAGCTATAATTAATTGAATGTGATACTCCCGAGTCAAATAAGGTATGAATAGTATTAATGGAAATAACGGTTGTACCTTCCACTACTGCTTTTCCTTGATTTTTAGGAGGCGGTCAACTTGATATAAGTACAGCCTCAATGGCATAAGCTTGCCCAATTTGTTCCTTCCTAGCTAGCATTGGACACCGATTCTTGTAGTGTCCCTCCTTGTGGCAGTGGTAGCATCTCCCTTTGAACTCCTCTCTTATCAAGCTCACCTTACAGTCCTTAGCAACATGTCCTTTCTTCTGACATCTATGTCATGTTACACTTCCCTTCTTAATCACCCCCTTGGCCATCTTTTCAACCCAAAATCCTCCTTTCTTAGCTCCACCTTGATTTTACGTTGGTCCCGCCTTTTGCTTCTCCTCAATACCAGTAGTCTGCAGTAGGGCCATTTCAACTACTATCTCATAAGTGACGCCCGTAGGAACTTGCGTAACATCCCGTAAATTGAACGATGGTTAATTAAAAAGAAATTAATTAATATTTAGTAATGCTGAAAATAGAATTTTCACAAACATCAAAATTTGTCTATGAAACTTACGCCGTTGCATTCGTGGAAATTTCTGATTAATTTTAATATATAAAGTTTTACGATCGAAGTTCATATGAAAAAGTATTAATGTTTTAATATTTTAGATTGTAAATATATATATATATATATATATATATATATATGTAATTAAAAAAAGAAACAAACGAACATTAACCAGATAAAAACTACTGGTCGACACCCAAGATCAACCGGTCAACCGCTAGTGCTGAGTTGGCCCTAGATTGAACCTAGACCAATGGCTCGAATTGAATAAGATAATCTAATCTTACGGCTGGCGTTGATTCGAACCCCTATAAATACGGGCATAACCTCTCACTTTTGTTCTAATATTTTCTGAAGCAACGACGAAGCTCTACCATTTTCTCTTCTCCACAAATTCTTAAATCTAAACAAATCTATAGTTTATATATGTATATACAAAAGGAGAATAGCAGAGGATGATATAGAAGAAGAATAAGGCCGAACAGAATTGTCGAAGCCAAGAAAAATTATAAATCCATATCTGAATCTAAATTAAATCTAAATCTCTTCTCAGATCTTGATTTCTAATAGATATATGTATGCTTCAGTATATGTATTCCGATAGAGAGAAAAAGGAGAGCCAAACTGGAATAACAGGAATCAGATCTAGAGATTTGTAAAGCTAAAAGGTGAGTGAGAAATTATATACTTTTATATAATATTAGATTTATATCGTTGTAAATTTGTTCTTGTATGCCTAAATATAATTTTGGAGTTGTAGGCCTAATTATATACATGTAATGAATTTATAAACCCTGCCTATATATTCTGTGGATTGATAACTTAGATAAAATATTGCATATGTTAGAATCTGGAAAGTATGGATAAAAGATAGTCCCTAAATTAATAAACTATATAGTGATTCCAAGTTCTTTGTTTTAATGATGTATGCGAGTAAATGTGAATTTGAAGTTATCATAAAAATTTATCAGGATATAAGTAGTATTTTAATTTATTGGGATGTAATGTGTTGCAACGTAAATTTCTATAGATTATCAAGTTTAAATTCATGAATAAAAGTGTGTCGTTTGAAATAACAATGAATATGCCTAAAAGAAAGAAATGTATAAAATAAGGATGTTTACCGTATTTTGTACTATCTATTTCAATAGCTACAAAAAGATACTTCCTTGTAATTCTAAATATACCACAAGTTCCCTTTTTAGATAAGTTATAGAAGTTTACAGTGTTAACCTTTCCCTTTAAAAGAGACGTAATTCTAGCGCATTAAAATGCAGAAATCCCTACGTTGAACTAAAGGTTTTAATAGTGATAAAATAATGGTAAATTTGTAAAATTAATATATGCAATAAAGACGAGCTTGAAATTGAATAATAAGCGATAAATTGTAGGTAAGTACTGGAATGAATAGGTAAGAAAGTTTAGTAACCAAGAAAGGGTAGAAAGAGTTAAGAAGAATAGTAATTATTAACCAAAAAATGGATCAACACGCAAAAATCAGATGAAAGCACCAGTTCTTTTATAGTATATGTAAAAGCAGCGAAAATCCCAAATCAAACAACTAAGAATAGCAGAAAAAGAAAAGAACACACAAGTATTTTTATAATGGTTCGGTGTGATCTCCAACCTACATCCACTTTAATCTCTTTTATTAGTTGTTCTCACTCTGGATTACAACTAATTATATCGGATCTGACCACTATCGAGTGGATCATAGATCTATAATGGAGTTTTTAGAGTGCGTTTTAGGTAAAGGATAAGAGTGAAGAAGAAGGAGAAGTCTCCAATGGTAGAGAGATCGGATCTTATATTAGTTGCAAATAGGCTGGTATTTATAGAGGATGTAGTTGTGTTGGGTCAGAAGTTCACCTAGACCAGAGTCCAGAGATTGGCCCAAAGTCACATGCTAAATTGAAAAATCTCCCAAGTTGACCAAACATGTTGGTACCGACTTAAACATGTCAGTGCCGACATATTCCCTTAGTTCAAACTACTTCAGACGTTCTTACATCTTTCTTCTTACTTTATATTGCGGCATACTATGTTGTTTTCATTGGTTGTTGGTTGATTTTGATGGTCGTTCCTTCATTGCTTGATTTAGGTCATCCAAAACCTTTGGAAATCACTTGGACACATGTGGGAGGGATAGATAATAACTCGTGTGGAGTTGGAGTGGAGGAACATAGAGGCAAAAACATGTCGTCACTAACGTGAACAAGTCGGTACCGACTTGTGCAGTTAGTGTATTTTAGGATGAAAATTCTTCGAGCTATTTCCTAGCTCCATCTAAGCGTGCTTGCCAATTTTTGTAGTTTTGTCCATGTCTTAATCTTTTAAGTCCAGTTGTAATCTACTTTGGCTCAAAAGTGGATTAATACTAATATAGGCTTAATAATGAAAGAGGGAAGTAAATAGAAAAAGATATTTAAGTCTTTTAAGTTCAAGGAAATGGTAAATGATGTTAATTTGACATTAATGAAACGAAGAGTCGGTTAAATAAAAATAACTGAATGTGAATAGTTGAACATTAGAAGCATAGTAATTAAATAAGCATGAATATCTATATAAATACATATACATGTAGCCTCACGTGTATGTTTATGAAGGGTGTGAATTATTAAAGTTTCTAATAGCTTAGATTAGATAAGTATGACATAGTCATTAAAATGGGTTGGAATGCGAGGTCAGTAGTATTACACAACAAAAGTCTACACACCATAAGGGGCTACCAGTGGATGTGTATTCATTGTACTGATGTAAGACATCACCAACTGTAGGACCCATGGAATTATATGTTTGCATATAGGAAAAGGGAATACCAAATAGGATGGTTCGCCTCGGTCGAAGTGTCAAAGGACAAGTAGAGTCTGCTTCAACCTTTTAGGGGGTATTAAGTAATAAGTGGGTATTTTCTAGATTGCATTAGGCAATCTAAATAGGACGATGAGCAAGGATCGATGCTATGATAGTGAGATTGGTACCATATATAAGAGTAAGAGCTATTTTCATAGGTCGAGTACGTCATTGGTCATGAACGGTTAATGGAAAGACAGAGGGTTACGCCTAAATGGACTACACCTCTTACTAGCGTAGATCCTGTTAAGGACATGTTTCGCCTCATACTTGTTTGTTGTTTGTTGTTAGGAGGCAAGGCTAGATAATCCTTTTGCGAAGGTCTTTCAACTATGAATAAAATACGGCTAAACTATTGTGACATCGTTATTACGCACTGCGGGAGTTCATTGGTATGCAAGACGATGAGGATGTGATACTGCGTTAATGATGGATCTAGACGAGATGCTAGGTTATGGATGCTACCATGGAAATTATCTTGGTCCAAAAGGGGAATGTGGTACTTATATACACACACACACTTATATAGTTATTGTCAACCTAAGGTAGATGGGGTGTATCATACGCATACGTGAAGTCAAGATGACTAAATAAAAAAACAATAGGCATAACATGTAATGGAAGGCAATCGGCATAAACTAGTATAATGTATAGAGCGTGTAATTTACTAGCCACCTGAACATTGTTCCGACCCATCCCCTCATTACATCCTACGGGATAGCTTTAGAGGGACAGGTACCGGTACAAGGCAAGAACGATGGAAGGACAGATTTCCATATGCATGCTCGACACTGACATGGACACCAAAGATTAAAGGTATCAATCTTGGTCCGTAATTATATGTTTTACTATACTTTACTATTCCGCTATGAGATTTTATTAGCAGTGCTCTGATTTTCTTTTGTTTATTTATAGGATACCAAAACCTATGATCCATACTTTGGTGGACATGGATTTTCGATTTAGCGAAAATTCGGGACCATTGTGGTGCGGATGGTTACATTTGACATCTTAGCTTAAGTTAGGTGATCTTAAGAAATAGGATATTGTTAGCGCCAAAATTGGTCACTAACCACAAAATCCAGATGAAATCACCAAATACCAATCACAGCTCAGAGATAGAATGTATGTAGAGAGTAATAATGTGAAGAACAGTTAAAACTGAAATGAAAGCAGTAAAGAACAACAGAGTTTATAGTGGTTCGGCTAACTCCGGCCTACGTCCACTCCAGAAGTTTGCTTTTTATTGCTGTAATAATCGATTACAGTTACAAAATGGCAGAGTTGCCTTAGCCTTAGAAAAGAGAAAGTAAGAGAGCAGAAAGAAGATCCCCTTTTACTGTGCCCCTGCCTCTCTATTTATAGACAAAGATGGGTTGGACTTCCCTGGTGGGCCTGGTAGCCGAGTACCTCAGCCCAAATGGTGTGGTCTCCATATGCCGAACCATAGATGCCGAACAAGGTGTGAATGCCGAACGGTCTCCTTATGTCGAACGTTGGGAGGTGCGAGGTATGGAGGTGCGGAGTATGGAGTTACCAAGATATGGAGGTGCGAGGTATGGAGGTGCGGAGTATGGAGGTACCAAGATATGGAGGTGCGAGGTATGGAGGTGCGAGGTGCAATGTCGAGCGAGGTGAGGTATGCCGAACGACCCATCCAATGCCGAACGCTCCTTGATGCCGAACGATCCATCCAATGCCGAGCGTCTCCAGATGCCGAACGTTGGTTAATGCCGAGCGCTCCATCCATTGTCGAACGTCTCCAGATGCCGAACGATCCATCCAATGCCGAACGTCTCCTTGATGCCGAACGATCCATCCAATGCCGAGCGTCTCCAGATGCCGAACGTTGGTTAATGCCGAGCGCTCCATCCATTGTCGAACGTCTCCAGATGCCGAACGTTGGTTAATGCCGAGCGCTCCATCCAATGTCTAATGTCTCCAGATGCCGAACGTTGGTTAATGCCGAGCGCTCTATCCAATGTCTAACGTCTCCAGATGCCGAACGTTGGTTAATGCCGAGCGCTCCATCTAATGCCGAACGACGAACTCTCTATGCCGAACGCTCGCCCAGTGCCGAACAAGATTTATGCCGAACACTCCTTCTAATGCCGAACCATCCCATCATACTTTAGTCTCGATAGTTGTGAAGTTGTTTAAGTTAAATCCGTCTGTCCGCGGCCTTGCCAAAAGGCGGGTTAACACTTGCCCCCCAAAACATGCCTTGCTGTGAAAGGTGTGTTTTGAATAGCCTTAAGTCCAGTATCCAAAGTCCATGTTTCATCCATATCCAATAACCAATAGGGGACTTTAGGACCTCTTCGGGTCGTTATCCAAATCCATAACCTCTCCGGGCTCTTGCCAAGCGCAATCCACACTTGACGACCGTGGTCCAGTGTCCCTGGACGTTGAGATAACCTCTTCGGGTTCTTGCCAAGCGCAATCCACACTTCACGACCGTGGTCCAGTGTCCCTGGACGTTGAGATAACCTCTCCGGGTTCTTGCCAAGCGCAATCCACACTTGACGACCGTGGCCCAGTGTCCCTGGGCGTTGAGCTAACCTCTCCGGGTTCTTGCCAAGCGCAATCCACACTTGACGACCGTGGTCCAGTGTCCCTGGACGCAAGTAATGCCGTAGCTTAAGTCCTAAGCCGAATCCTGGTCGCTCCGGACCCTTTCCGAGCATGGTCCATACTCGACGACCTTTAAGCCAAAATCCAGAGAAAATCCAATCAAAATCCAATCCGAAAAACAAACATTCAAACCAGAATTCAAACCAGAAAAACGAGAAAAACAGGGAGTTCAAACCAAACTCCAAAACCAAACCAGAAAAAGCAAATGTCCAAGTCAAAGGAAAAAACAGATTTCACAAACCCGGGCGTTTCGGTAAGCCATCATCTCAGAGCATGCCTGAGGGTTATCTCCGACCCCGTACATGAGTAAGTGATTTAACCGTTTGCCCGGAGTTTGTTACTTATTCCAAACCATCAAGATTAGTTGATGACCAATCGGTCACCATTCCTGGGCCTCGCGCCCTCGTCGTTCAAGGTAGGCGGAGGCTGTTCATGTTCCACCGCCGCATTCCGAGTTCCGACATACTGTCGCAACTGACCATTCCTTATATGCTCCTCGATTATATCCTTTAGATGTCGGCAGCTGTTAGTATCATGCCCGTCCAGGTCATGAAAGAGACAGTGCCTTCCTGATGCCCTTTCACGTTCTGTGGGTTCCCTCCTTGATGGCCTTCGATATGGAAGACGATCTCGAGTATCTAAGAAAATCCGCTCCAACGTTGCGTTCAATCCTGTGTAAGTGGAGAACTTTGGTTCTCCCCAGCGCTTCCTTTTCCCTTTATCCTTGTCCCCACCTGAGCTTTCGCCGAGTAATCTTCCATCCTTAGTCATGTTTACTTCCTGTGACCTCATGTCCAAATATGCATCCTCTTGTCGAAGAAATCTTTCAGCTTCATGAAAGAATTCCCCAATATCCAACGGTGGGTCCCGTACCAACGATACTTTGAACTCCGAATTATCTCTGACTCCTGATACCGCAGCCATCAGAACCATTGATGGATCTGGCCGATCCACCGAAGCAACTGCTGCATTAAATCGAGTTAAGAATGTCCTGAGCGATTCATCTGCCCCCTGTTTGACTGATGTTAGTGTCATCACGTTCTTTGGCCTTTTTATGTGAACTCGAAATTGACTTAAGAACTTGTCCACCAGTTCTGTCCATGTTCCAATGGATCCATCCTCCAGCTGTCTGAACCACATAGCAGCAATTTCAGTCAAGTACAGGGGGAAACATCGAGCCATAACCTCCTCCGTTGCCCCCAGCACTTCCATATGCCTAGTGTACCTCATCAAGTGGTCGGTGGGATCCATCTTCCCGTTGTATACTTCCAAAGTGGGTAGTTTGAAATCAGACGGATTCCTAGCTGTCCTGATGTTCCGGGTAAACGGACTTTTGTTAACTCCCTCTGAATCCCTGTTTGTTAGACCTCCGCGAATAGTCCGCCTGATAATGTCAGCCAATCCAGTGTTTCCAACCAATCCAGACTGCCCCCCTAGTCCCCGAGGAAATTCTGGCACATATTCTTCATCACGTACTCCTGTATTCCTATCGATGCCAGGCCGCGTAGCGTTATCCGGTATCCCTCCATGAACTGGTCCAGCATCACCTGGTGGTGTGCCCCCGAGTCTAGGTCCATCTAGATTGTTAATTGTTTGTTGATTGGGAGCTGCCCCCTGCTGATTGACTCCATCTGTCCGTTGGTTGAGTTCCTCTGGTCCAGCTCCACGATCTTGAGCAACTGCAGTTCCTGGTTGTCCAAATTGCCTAAGAAGAGCCTGCATCATCTCCTCTTGCCGTTTCATCATCTGCTCTTGCATAGAATTCATCATCACTTGCATCTCGTCCCGAGTTATGTAGATGGATGCATGACCCTCTCCAGCTCCAGAAGATGCCGCTTGACTCCCTTCCTGATTGCTCCTTTCCACTGCTTGCCTCTTCGTTGGTGGTCTTGCCATTGCTTTCTAAGATCCAAGTTCCTAACTTCAAAATTCCTGAGTGTTTCAATTCTCGGTGGAAGCACCAAAGTGTTAGCGCCAAAATTGGTCACTAACCCCAAAATCCAGATGAAAGCACCAAATACCAATCACAGCTCAGAGATAGAATGTATGTAGAGAGTAATAATGTGAAGAACAGTTAAAACTGAAATGAAAGCAGTAAAGAACAACAGAGTTTATAGTGGTTCGGCTAACTCCGGCCTACGTCCACTCCAGAAGTTTGCTTTTTATTGCTGTAATAATCGATAACAGTTACAAAATGGCAGAGTTGCCTTAGCCTTAGAAAAGAGAAAGTAAGAGAGCAGAAAGAAGATCCCCTTTTACTGTGCCCCTGCCTCTCTATTTATAGACAAAGATGGGTTGGACTTCCCTGGTGGGCCTGGTAGCCGAGTACCTCAGCCCAAATGGTGTGGTCTCCATATGCCGAACCATAGATGCCGAACAAGGTGTGAATGCCGAACGGTCTCCTTATGTCGAACGTTGGGAGGTGCGAGGTATGGAGGTGCGGAGTATGGAGGTACCAAGATATGGAGGTGCGAGGTATGGAGGTGCGGAGTATGGAGGTACCAAGATATGGAGGTGCGAGGTATGGAGGTGCGAGGTGCAATGTCGAGCGAGGTGAGGTATGCCGAACGACCCATCCAATGCCGAACGCTCCTTGATGCCGAACGATCCATCCAATGCCGAGCGTCTCCAGATGCCGAACGTTGGTTAATGCCGAGCGCTCCATCCATTGTCGAACGTCTCCAGATGCCGAACGATCCATCCAATGCCGAACGTCTCCTTGATGCCGAACGATCCATCCAATGCCGAGCGTCTCCAGATGCCGAACGTTGGTTAATGCCGAGCGCTCCATCCATTGTCGAACGTCTCCAGATGCCGAACGTTGGTTAATGCCGAGCGCTCCATCCAATGTCTAATGTCTCCAGATGCCGAACGTTGGTTAATGCCGAGCGCTCTATCCAATGTCTAACGTCTCCAGATGCCGAACGTTGGTTAATGCCGAGCGCTCCATCTAATGCCGAACGACGAACTCTCTATGCCGAACGCTCGCCCAGTGCCGAACAAGATTTATGCCGAACACTCCTTCTAATGCCGAACCATCCCATCATACTTTAGTCTCGATAGTTGTGAAGTTGTTTAAGTTAAATCCGTCTGTCCGCGGCCTTGCCAAAAGGCGGGTTAACAGATATGATGACTGAACTTATTTGTAATTTTTACTATAATTATATATATATTATATGTCAAATCCTACAAATTCCGAGTATAGAAGTAGTTGCAACTATATTACGAAAATATGGATAATGTGACTATGAGTTGGAACAATAGATGTAGTTGAAGATATATGTCTATCCCGATTACCTCGTAGGAAATAGATCGTATGGGAAGACATTGACTTAAGAAGAGCATGAGTGTAGCATATAGGAATGTACTTGAAGCTGGATGGTACTTGATTTCTTTGTAGAGCACAAACTGCTCCGGTTGTAGATCCCCGCAAGATTGTCGATTGATGATGTATAGTAGGTCCAAATAAATGGGAAAGTAAGAATCTATATGTTGATGATATTGGAAATAAAAATTAAATAAGTTCCCGAAGGAAGGTGTGTAGTAATCACTCTAAGATGATAGGTGGATTTTTTAATATACTTTAAAGGAAGATAAGTCGGAAAGTTAGTAGAAAAGAAGAAAAGTATAAAAGAAGGGACAAACATACAAAATCCACTCTGAGTCTGACCCCATATGAAAGAATTTAATAAAATATTTGAAAAAAGTTTTGTAAAAAATTTGTTGGGCCGAGAATTTCAGTAAATGAGAATTTGTAAAAAGTTGTTCTTTTGAAAAAACAGTAGAGCATATATAGCTTGTTGATTTTCTTTAGGTGAAAGAAAAATTTTAAGTTACAAAATTCTTTTTACGGGTGGACAATAGGAAGTGGTACTACTTTATAAATGGGGTGAAAAGATTGAAAAGGAGAAAAAAATTCGAAAACAAAGTAGTAGGCAAACGCACTACGATGGTTCACTAAAGAAACAGTCAATTTAGAGAAAAGCTATATAAAGAGAAGCAATTTAAATAAGAGCGATTTAGGTTGAAGAAAGTTAAATAGTAGTAACATTATGAAATATAAATAGAAACAATGTTAGAAATTTATAAAAATATTGTTAGTAATTAGATACAATATAGGAAATTAAAAGAAAAAATGGATAGTTACCACAAGTATGTGCAGTAATTGAACAAACATTTTTAGAAGTCCCCATTATATGCTATTAGAACCTCCACTAAGGTTGAAAGTAGAAGTAGCATGAGTATTAGGAAAAAAATTAGATGGAAGTTGTTCTTGTTTACTCCAGTTTTTAGTAAAAGTTATAAATGATATTTTATCAACAATGTAAAGTGCATTTTTGAAGAAAATGGTTTGGTAAAATAATTGAGTTTTTAGAGTACAAAACTTAATAAATAGCTTGAGTTAACAATCCCACTTTTAAGAAGAAAAATCGTTGTTATTAAAAGGTTTTAAAGGAAAAGTTTATTTAAATGACCATTCATGTAATAAAATTTGACCCTTATTTGAAAAGAAAGAAGGGTTCATTTAAAAATTTAATTTCAGACATTTCCTTTTAAACATTTAAATCAACTTAATTGATAAAATCTAAATTATAGGTTTAAAAGTTAAGACGCCTACAATTAACATTAGTTAAAATAAGAAGATTTCCATAGCTCCTTTTTAAAACCAAACTATTGAAGGATTTAAATAAAAAGTTTCCAAGTTTATAATTTTAAAGATAAAAGTTTGGGAGTTAATGTTTTATAATTATAAAGTTTTAAATTTAAGAAAAAGTGGTGCAAACCATATCAATTTTTTTTGTATGGAGTAGATAGAGATGATTGCCTACGTAAGATGGGAAAAAGTCAATGATATGAATAGAATAGCAATGAATGCTCGTAGAATAGCAATAACGAACTCTCGTTGGATATAAGGAATATTAGTTTAAGCCCAGGAGCATTTCGTTAAACATGTGTGAAGACCACAAAGAATGACCCATAAGAAAATGGGAAATGGTATCAAAATATATTTTTGTGAGTTCTAGAGTATGCCCACATGAAAAAAAGAAAGCAAATACTAAGATTTGAGAATAATATCAAAAAAATTGGATTAAGAAGAAGATAGTAATATATTTTGCTTTAACGATTGAAGTAATGGAAGTAATGACTGAACTTTATTTATAGTAGCCAAAAAGGAAAGTTAAGATATATGAGTTATAGTAGAATGACATGTTAGAAAGGTCCATTTAATTCAAGTAAGGAGTGATAAGGCCACAACATCATTAATGTCAGTTGATGTTAAAGGAAAGCTTCTAGCAATTGTTTCTTTTAGGTTTGGGTTATAAGCGTTACTTGTTTCTATTGTATAAAAAAAGGCATCCGATGTTAATGAGAAATGTTTCTTTTTATTTGTTTACCGTGGACGACAGTATTTATTGGAAAATAGTAAACTAAGGAAATCTCATAAAATACGCTTAGCTAATGCAAAATGAATAAAAGACTAGAAGTTTATAAAATATATTAGGAAAATTATTAAATTAGTTACTAAAAGAAAAGTAGGTTAAGTCCTAAAAAGTAATAAAATTTTGGAAGATAAATTTTAGCGAGCAAATGATAGGGAAAGGTTGTTGCGGAACCACGGGTCACTATACGTACGCCTTGAAAGATGAAATTTATAAATGAAATTGTATGCTATTTGTTGTTCTAAAATAAAAGAAAAGGTTTTGGAAATTTATCGTGTAGTAGAAAATAGTCAATCATGGATGTTAACCCATTGACTACATCCCGACTGCATAGGACGTGGCTAAATTTGTTCTGAAAGTGATAAACGCTTAATTTTGTAAAAAGATTGTTTTGAAAGTTATAAACGCATAATTTTGAAAAACTTTTGTTCAATTTTTTTTATTTAAAATTAGTTTCTATTTTAATTTTTCCAACTATTTCTAAAATTTAGTTGAAAAGGATTTTGAAAGAAAAGGGTATTTTTTTTTTGAAATGCCACATGCTTAGTATAGGGAAAAATTCGATGGGTTAGCAAGTATGAGTTTCACTGTGCAGCAGAAGTAACAGTAAAATAAAAGTTAGTTGGTGACGAGGGAAAAAGCTGCTTTGGCTATTGGGTTTATTTTTCCATATCTTGTCGATAAGTGAGCAAAACTTATTTTAAAATAACCCCGTTTTAAAAATGTAATACTTTAAAAATAAATTTCCATACATGGACTTTACTTCGAAAAGTTTGAAAAGAATTGGGAGCAAAAGAGAAGGTTCCAAAGTACAACAGATAGGGTGCACAAGAGAAGGATAGAAATATGAAATTCTCCATCTAAAACATTTTTCTGACATAAGGATACAGGTTTAGAAAACCAAAATTTTTAAAATTTTGGATGTCAGAAAAGTGTGTGTTAGGTATTGGATGGTGGGGATTGGATGCGAAATTGGTTTAATTATAGTTATATTCATAGAAGTGTGGGAAAATATAGGTTGTTTGCATACATATAGAACTGTCGGTATGTACAGGTTGTTTGCACCATATTTTCAAAATTGTTTTAAAGAATGCATTCATATAGGAGGTGCCGATTTAGTATTATTCTACATATCATATATGTTTTGATATGTTGTGCTTTTGTAAATGATTGGCTACAAAATTGGTTGTACATTAATTGGATGGATAGCTTAGAATCGTTACGCGTCAAGTTACATGATTCAGTCCTTGAGGAATTTCGGGGATGAAATTCTTTTAAGGGGAAGAATATAATAACCCATGAATTGAATGATAATTAATTAATTAATAATTAGTAACTTCGAAAATTGAATTTTCCCAAACGTCGGAATTCGGCTACGTAACTTACGTCATTGCGTTCGCGGCGATTTTCTGATCAATTTTCATATACAAAGTTTTATGATTGGAGTTCAAACAAAAGTTATTAACCTTTGAATATTTTGGATTGTAAATAAATATATATGTAATTAAGGAAATGAACAAAATTAATTAACATTAACAGTTACTTAAAGTTGAAGAAAGTTTAACGTTAATCAAATTGGTGTGAAATAGTATGAAATAAATTAAAAAGAAAACAAACGAATGTTAACTAAATAAACATGGTCGGTCGACACCTAAGATCAACCGATCGACGACTAGCGATCGACCAATAACTGTAGAGCGGTCGATCGGTAGTGTTGTGCTAGTCACAGATTGAACCTAGGCCAACAGCTCGGGTTTAATAAAATCTGATCTAACGACTGGCATCGATACGAACCCCTATAAAGACGGGTCTAACCCTTCAATTTTCTTCTCTTATTTTCTGAAGCAACGACGAAACTCTGCCATTTTCTCTTCTGCACAAATTCTTGAATCTAAATAAATATATAGTTTATACGTGTATATACAAGTGGAGAATAGCAGAGGATGATAAAGAAGAAGAACATGGTCGAATCAAATCGTTGTAGCCAAGGTAGATAATAAATCCAGATCTGAATCTAAATTAAATCCAAATCTCTTCTCAAATCTGGATTTTTAATAGATATATGTATGCTTGCGGTATGTGTACTTCGATAGAGAGAAAACGGGGAGTCAAACTGGAATAACAGGGATTCGAACTAAAGATTTGGAATGATAAAAGATGAGTGAAAATTTTTATACTTTTATATAATATTGGATATATATCATTATAAATTTGTTCATGTTTGCCTAAATGTAATTTTGGAGTTGTAGGCCTAATTGTATACATGTAATGAATTTATAAACCTTGACTACATATTTTGTGGATTAGTAACTTAGATTTAATATTGCATATGTTGGAATCTGAAAATTATGGGTAAAATGTAGTCTTGAATTAATAAATTATATAGTAATTCCAGGTTCATTGTTTTAATGATGTATAGGAGCAAATGTGAATTAGAAGTTACCACAAAAATTTATCGAGATTTAAGTAGTATTTTAATTCATTGGGATGTAGGATGTTGCAATGTAAATTTCTATAGATTATCAAGTTCGGATTTATAAATAAAAATATATCATTTGAAATAACAAGGAATATGCCTAAAAGAAAGAGACGTATAAAGTAGAGATATTTACAGTATTTTGTACTATCTATTTCAAAAGTTATAAAAAGATATTCCTTGTAATTCTAAACATAACACAAATTCCCTTTTTAGATAATTTATAGAAATTTATAGTGTTAACATTTCCCTTTTGGGGAGACGTAATTCCAATGCATTAAATGCAAAAATCCCTATATTCAACTAAAGGTTTTAATAGTGATAAAAATAATGGTAAATCTGTAAAATTAATATATGTAATAAAGGGAAGAGAAAATAGATATTAAGCGATAAATTGTAGTAAGTAATGGAATGAATAGGTAAGAAAGTTTAGTAACCAAGGAGGGTAGAAAGAGTTAAGAAGAACAGTAATATAGGCTTAATAATGAAAGAAGGAAGTAAACAATAAAAGATATTTTTAAGTTTTTTAAGTTCATGAAAAAGGTAAATGATGTTAATTTGACATAATAAACAAGGAGTCGATTAAATAAAATAACTCGATGTGAATAATTGAACATTGGAGGCGTAGTAATTAAATAACTATGAATATCTATATAAATACATATATACGTAGCCTCAAGTATGCATTTATGACGGTTGTGAATTGTTAAAGTTAGCTAACAGCTTAGATTAAATAAGTATGGCATAATTATTAAAATGGGTTAGAATGCGAGGTCGGTAGTGTTACACAATAGAAGTCTGCGCACCGCAAGGGGCTACCAGCGGTTGTGTACACATTATACTGATGTGAGACATCACCAACTGTAGGACCCAAGAAATTAAAACGTTCGCATATAGGTGAAGGGAATACCAAGTAGGTTGGTTCTCCTTGATCAAATTTTCAAAGAACAAGTAGAGTTTGCTTTAACCTTTAAGGGGTTATCAAGTAAATGATGGGTATGATACCAAATGTAACGACCCGGCTTCCTATGCCCAGAAAGTCGCATCATTATGAAGAAAGAAAGGGATAGAAGAAGAAAAGAAAAGAAGAAAGAACCACAAACACATCAGAAATCTCACAGCGGAACGATAAATATATTATATCACATAAGATATTACATAGTATCATATACATCAGAGTACACAACTTATACATCACAATATAGACAGTTATAAACTTCTGTCTATTATACAACACAAGTACATCAGTACAGTACATTATACACAGCGGAAACTCTATATATCTACACCCTGAAGCCTCCTGCTCCTCAGCTCCTCCAGTATTCGTCAAGACTAACCTGAATCCCTCGACTACTCAATACAATATTGAGTACCCAAGAGTTTAATATCTTAGATTACTTTAGGCAATCTAAATGGGACGATGAGCAAGACTTGGTGCTATGATAGTGAGATTGGTACCATATACGGCAGTAGGAGCTTTTTTCATAGGTCTAGAACATTATCAGTCCTGAGCAATCAGCAAAAAGATGGAGGTTATACCTAAATAGACTACACCTCCACTAGAGTAGATCCCGTTTAGGACATGCACCGCCTCATAGTTGTTTTACAGTTGTTTGTTGTTAGGAGGCAAGGATAGATTGCCCATTCTGAAGGTCTTTCAAACACGAATAGAATATTGATAAACTAATTTGATGCCATTATTAGACACTACGGGTGTTCCTTGGTATGCACGATGATGAGGACGTGATACTACATTGATTGTAACGACCCAGAATTTCTGACATTTGAAATTCGAATATTTAATTGATTTTAAATATTAACAAGTGGAATTAATTAAGTCGAATAATTTAAAATTCGAATATCTAGATTTAATTGGATAATTAAATCGATAATTTAATATTTGGAATTCCAGAAATAATTGAAATCTGGATTTAATGTGATTAAATATGATTTATAAAGTTATATTAAATCATGTTGAAGTTAAAATGATGTTATAGAACTTTTAAATTTGAATTTAAAGTAAATTTGTGAAAATTGAATATTTTAATATTTAATCGACTAGTGAAATTAGCCATTTTTGGGACAGTCTCAGAATTGGACGAAACTAGTTCCATTGGATCTGTAATAGTTTGTTATTATCAGATTTCAATTTTCATAGCAATCGGAGTTGTCGTATGACCGTGGCAGCTCGAAACGCATCGAAATTGTTTTAATATTAATTTGGCGAGTTAAAATAGTCATTTTTCAAAAAGTCTCGGATTTCGACGAAACCAGTTTCATTAGATCCGTAATGTGAAATTATTGTAAGTTTTCAAATTTAATGTCAATTGGATTTACCGTTTGTCCGGGGCAAGCGAAAACGCATCGAAATCGGTTTAATTTAAATTTGACTGTTTATTTCCGTAACTCTCACATATGATCGAATTAGCTCCCGAAACACGTTCCATTGTATTCGGAACGCGGGGTAAACCTTACGAATGCCAGGCGGCACGTGTGATTTGGAGATCGTTTGAAAAAGTCGTTTTAAAATAAATTTAATATTATTTATATACGTATATATATACGTTCACAAGGGGAAACCCTAGTCTATTATCTTCAGCCGCCACTTTAGATTTCATTGGCTGAAAAATTTCGAAACTTCCTCCTCTATTATCTCCAAATCTACAAACAATTAGCAAAAGTCGTCAACTACAAAGTTGTAGAGGACGATGAGTGCTTCAAATCCATACGGAGATGATCGAAAACGGAGCAACGGATCAACGGGAAATCGAGCTCGAACCTGCTACGTTTTTCACGTTTTTCGAGGCCAAAGGCAGGGCCGAGCTTCACATGCTTTATGGTGGTGGTAGTGCTCGCGAAGGGCTTTCGTATGAAGGTCTCTGATCGTCTTCAAGTGCAGTGATGTGGTTGCGAAAATTCATGGAAGGGGGCGGCTATGGGTTTGGCGAACGGGATTTTTCACGTTTGGGACGATGAAGAAGGGTGTGGCCTGGATATGATGGTAGCAAATTGGATGGCTCTGATTAGAAGTTCGTTTCACACGAAACGAATTGCGTTGGAATCGTATTGTCGAGCACTACGCTATGGAACTGGATTGGAGTCATTTGGAGCTAGTGTGAATTTCGGGTGAAATTAAACGTCTATTTAATTTTATTCAAAATAAAACGCTGGAACGGAATTAAAAGCAAGGTGAGAACTCCTCACTCAATCGAATGTTTGTTTCGATTTAAATTTTAAATAGTTAAATTTAAAATTGCTTGATTGTGTAGATTGAATGATGATTGCTATTAATTGTGATAAATAGACATTATACGCCGTTATTAAGCGGAGGTTATTTATTAAAAACATATACCGCGATAATTTCACATTTAAGTGGAATTGGTATTATATATGTATGTAGAAATATATATATATATATATATATATATATATATTGGAATATGTATATATTGGAGTTGATTTCCCGCATTGTATAGCGGATGAGACCCTATTGCGCTGCATAATAGCAGATAATATTTAAAAATCCCATATACCACGATAATTTCACATTGAAGTGAAATTGGTATTGTGCTAACATCTGTGGATGCAGGGAAACAGGTTGGAGGGATCCAACTGGATTCCTCACCGTAGTGATCTATTTACAGATATTGTTGTATATTATGTTATCCTATGATGATATATGATGTTTGGATGTTGTGATTGACTATTTGGTGCTGTTGCATCATCGGATCCATTTTTGAAGTTTAAGATAACGATTTTGATTTTAAAGGGATTTTTGAAAGTATACGTTTTATAGAATTGGTTTATTTAAATTGAGATTTTTGGAATAATTATAAACGGTTTATATAAAAGATTTATAAAATTGATATTTATAAATTAAAACATTGGAATTATAAAAATGAGTTTTTATAAGTGTTAAAAGGAAGTATAAATGGATTTCATAAGTGAATGAACTTAATAGATTTATAATGTGAAGTTATAAACGAATAGAGTTTGTAAAATAACGGATTTATAAGTAATTAACTTATAAATCAGATTTTGGCATTTAAATGAGGTATAAATAGAATTTGTTAACAAATTGATTTTGTAAGTTGAAGTTATAAAATATAATTGTGATTTATAAATGTTGTTTATAAATGCGAAATCACTTATTTTGATAAGTGAATTTTAGAAGTTAATTAAAGGAATTATATCCACGATTTTAGACGATGGATAATCTTTTAATAAATGTGTAGAAACATTGAATTGGGTAAATAAAGTATATTCACGATTTTGGACAGTGAATATATTATTAGATAAAATGGATATGTTTTGGAGAAGTGATATTACGAAATGAAGTAATTGTTTTAAAAAGGTGTTTTAAAACGTGTTAAGTATCGAAACATAGATTTCAACAGTTATTGTTGAAATAGACGTTTCGAGGAATAAGGAAATGGTGGACTATAACACCGTTGTTATAGTAAATGGTTTCCGAAAGGAAATGTTTTATATAGTATTGGGATTTATATATCTATCTAAATTTCGAATCCCTATACTAGTGATTTTGGGTCGTCGTAATGATGTTTTACGCAACATTCGTTTTGACTCAAATAAATGTGTTTAAAAGAATGTTTCCTTAAAGAATGAAATATATATACTTAATTATGATTTAAGTATATCGAATATTTTCCAAGTGTTGAAAATAAATGATTTGTGAATTACTTATTATTAAATAAGTACGGAAATGCTTTTCCAATATGAAATGAAAGGTTTGAGATTTTATCTTTTAAAGATAAATTGAAAATGAATATTTGAAAGTGATTTGAAATTTGGTTTCAAATAGTTGAAGTGTGGAAATTATATATCTTGTAAAGATATTTTTGGAAGATAAATTATTTGGAAAATTATTTGGAATCTGATGATGCTGTGCAAACCTATTGATAGTTAAATAACCGACTATCAGTAATTACCTTGAATGGGTATTTGTTGTGATTTGCTTGAATTTGAATTCCACACTTATTTTTGAATAAGCGCTCACTATTCGGGTTAGCCGGGAAAGGACCTTTGTGTCGTATAACCCATTCTGAATTTGTGATACGACGATATGGATCGTATTGAAGACCGGTGGTGAAGACCGGGTATTTGTGAAAACGATAGGATGGCCTATCGATTGTCTCTGCACCGTTAGCTATGGTATAGAGATTTCCTTTATGATGGGAAGTTTTATCGGGATTGTGAATATCCGGATTGCAAGGGCTTCTTTTGAAGTGCCTTCGGTTCTGTTCGAACCCGAAACAGACTTGTATGGTTACATGTCTGACATTACATTTTGAGATGTAAAGCTGATTTCTTTCAAATACATCTCTGTTGGTGGCGGAGAATTTATTCTCTTAGCTTAACACCCTTCTCTGAGACGTACGAGCTCAGAGGTTATGTAGTTGAAATTTATCAGCGATATATTCCCAATTTGGTAATGTGACATGCTGAGTGTTGCTGTGAAATGATCATTGTTTGATCATTTGTGATATGATCATTTGTTTGATCATTTATCTTTGTGATCATTACTTTGATCATCTGTTGACCCAAAGCATGGCTTTGTAACAAAGCGTAGCTTTGTGGACGAGACTTCGTCAGGGCCTCACAACCCGGAAATGGTCGAAACAGGAATGTTGCGGCAAGGTTATGAGGGTCGCGCCCTTTAGGGTATGTCATTTCCTTCTGGAAAGGGGTGGTATCATGGTATGGAGCCCAGATACTTACTCATGTGGACACACTTTATTTATTATGTGTGATGATGTTACTGAGCGCTCGGATAAAGGTCCCAAAG
Source organism: Allium fistulosum (assembly GCA_030737815.1). NCBI lineage: Eukaryota > Viridiplantae > Streptophyta > Magnoliopsida > Asparagales > Amaryllidaceae > Allium > Allium fistulosum. The sequence goes on from CM060906.1 coordinate 877,331,298, forward strand.
GACCGGGGGATGGCATATTCGTGAGTTACCTAGTTACAGGGGTAACCCGACCTTTATGGCAGAGAGCAGTTTGTCTCTCAGGACGTCCAACCAGAGGCGATCCCATTCGGCAGTAGGAAAGGAAGTTCCTTAGCTTGACCATTTGTTGGAAATCTAATTCCCAATACAAACCTTGTACGGTTTTAGTTGTAAAACCTGCCATTTACTTATGGTGGTCACCACTGTTTAGATGGTAGCTATAGTAGGCATACGATACTGGTCGTATGTTGGCTAAGATTAATATTATACTTTTGAAATGTTTTCTACACTATGCACTAATAATAATAATCCAATGATTTGCGTAGTAAGCATCTTTGACTATCATAAGAAGAAATCTCCTCCAATTCTGCGTTTGCATTGTGTGTGTGGCGGGAGGTCTTATGGTAGTTTCATTTTCCAAAAGCATTGCGAAATTGACTTTAAAATCTTCCTGTTGTTTGTTTTAAAGATAAACTGTTTTAGTTCTCACACCAGTCACCATGACTGACCTGGAGTTTATTGTTTCCTTCCTAAACTCTGGGTGCCCATCATTTTCCACACGGGCAGTCTAGAGTCAGGTTATCAGGTCATTCTGGATTCAGGAGATGCTTTGGAGCTCTGTGGCGAGCTGGATGGCGAGACGTATCATCTATACTATGTATTATTCCGCTGTGTATTCTGTGTATGGACAAGTTCATATAACTGTCCAGTGTTGTGTTGTGTTGTATATTGCTGTTGTAAACTCTGATGATGATGTAATGTAGAAAATGATATAGTTCTTTGTTTTAAAAGATTATTCATTTATCTATTATATGTTGTTCCGCTGCGAATGTGAGATTCTGATATTGTTTTTGTTGTTTCTTCTTTCTTTTTCTTCTGTCTTCTTCTACCTCTTCTTTTTTTCCATAACAATTCGGTTTTTCGGCATTCAATTGCTCGGCAGTTGATACAGTGAATGTATTAATGTTGATTTTCGAGCGACAAAAAGTCGAAACGTTACATTTGGTATCAGAGCATATGGTTAAGCGACAACCATGGCTCTGTTGGGTATTACTCATTAGAGATAGAGTCAGTAGTACTCTAGAATGAGTTGAGTGTAATAATAGATATGAGCGCGTATTTGTTAGTGAATATAAAATTGTTTTATATGGTGATGATTGGTTTGTTGAGTGGTATATGGATTCTGGTCGATATTGTCAGTACAACTCTATCGATAGGGATCTCTAAACACTTATATAGAACAATTCGGCATGATATTGTTTTAAAAGAAATTGGGTAAATGAAATAATTTTACCTCGATTATATTTTGTATATAAAGAAATAATTTTCCGGAAATTATTAAAGTGTATACAATAAATTAATTGTTTGGTTGTTAAATATGTAAATAAATATAAGTTAATTAAAAGTTGTTTGAATAAATTAAATAAAACAACAATTGTAAAAGAATAAATTGTATAAGCAAATGAATTATAAGTATGAAGTTAAAATTAATATGACTTAAAATTGTGAAATGATCTTATATATATAAAGTGGAATTCTATAATAAAAGATTTATAAATGTGGTTTATAAATAAAAAGGAAAATTTTGAAAGAATTTAAAGCACTGAATTCACTATTGTTGCTGGGAAATAGTACGGTGATGACTGCAGCATCATCAGTATCATTTTCGAGTTTCTGTGTGATGGATTTGCTACCATAGTAAATTGAAATTGAAGTTTTGTTGTGGTAAACAGATTTGATTTAAAATCCAAGTTGAAGTTGATAAATATAAGTGAAATGAGTTTATACTTATAATATGAAATAAAATTAACTTTGGTAAAAGTTGAATAGAATTTATTTAGAATTTGAATCTGAATTGGATTTATAAGTGGAAACTTAAGTTAATTTGAACAAATGATGTTTAAAATGGAAAATAACTTAAGTAATGTTGAATGAAGTTGATTTTGATATCAAAGTAAATTAATAAAGTGAATTTATTAAATGAATGTGAACTTGAGTTATATAAATAAAATTCAATTTTATTTGTTAAATGAATTAGCAATTGAATTAATAAATGGATTAAATGTTAATCAATCGAATGCAAATAAATTGATATGGAAAAATGAATGTAAGTGTTAGTTCATTAGAAGCTAATGTTATTGGAAGTTGAATAATTGAATGGAAGTCAATTTAATATTAAACCAATTGAATTAAAGGTGTTGAACCAAATTGAATGTAAAAATTTAATAATTTGGTTCTGTAGAATATATATTGGATGTTATATGATTGTTGGTTGATTGTAGTATAATTCATTAGTGTTAATGAAATTGAATAAATGGAATTGGAAGCTATGTAATTTGATTTAAATTGAAAGTGAAGTAAATTTAAATAGAAATTGATTTGAATTAAAATAAACCAACTTGAATGTAAATTAGTGAATGTAAACTAATTGAAAATGAACAATTGAATGTCGTTGTATATGAATTGGTTGTAAATAATTGCAAGTAATGTTGAAATTTTATAAGTGCTTATAAAACTTGTTTAGTATGCATTTCTTTGATATGCAAGTGTTGTAGTTGTTTAAAAGAGTAAATTGTTAATAACCTTATATATATGTCACTTACATGTTTAAATTGAGTAAGTACAGGTGCGGTGGCTACCGTTCGGTTGATTGGGTTGCGCTAAATTGCTAAATAAATAACCGCTTTGCTTAAAAATGCTAAAAAGGTACGCCTACGCAATAAAAATAGGAAATATGAACTGTTTTTCTGTTTTGCCGACCGGGTAGGTCGATGTATACATATTTATGTCTGTTGTGATCCTACTACGATCGAACCGTGCAAAGGAGATGCTGGCGAATTTTTCTGAAAATTTAAGGCGTTAGAAAATTTTTGGGAAATTTTGGAAATTTTTGTTAATGAAAAGTCAATTTCCAAATTGAAATGAAAATGTAGGAATTGAACTAGAAAATAGAAACCATTGTTTTGGTTGAAGTTAAAGGTTTTGGAAAAGGGGAATATAAAATTTTCACGAAATGGATTTCTGAAAAGTTAATGGATTTTGTGAATTTTTCTTACTTGGTAATTTCGAGGACGAAATTCTTTTAAGGGGGGAAGTTTGTAACGACCCAGAATTTCTGACATTTGAAATTCGAATATTTAATTGATTTTAAATATTAACAAGTGGAATTAATTAAGTCGAATAATTTAAAATTCGAATATCTGGATTTAATTTGATAATTAAATCGATAATTTAATATTTGGAATTCCAGAAATAATTGAAATCTGGATTTAATGTGATTAAATATGATTTATAAAGTTATATTAAATCATGTTGAAGTTAGAATGATGTTATAGAAATTTTAAATTTGAATTTAAAGTAAATTTGTGAAAATTGAATATTTTAATATTTAATCGACTAGTGAAATTAGCCATTTTTGGGACAGTCTCAGAATTGGACGAAACTAGTTCCGTTGGATCCGTAATAGTTTGTTATTATCGGATTTCAATTTTCATAGCAATCGGAGTTGTCGTGTGACCGTGGCAGCTCGAAACGCATCGAAATTGTTTTAATATTAATTTGGCGAGTTAAAATAGTCATTTTTCAAAAAGTCTCGGAGTTTGACGAAACCAGTTTCATCAGATCCGTAATGTGAAATTATTGTAAGGTTTCAAATTTCGTGTCAATTGGATTTACCTTTTGTCCGGGGCAAGCGAAAACGCATCGAAATCGGTTTAAATCGGTTTAATTTAAATTTGACTGTTTATTTCCATAACTCTCACATATGATCGAATTAGCTCCCGAAACACGTTCCATTATGTTCGGAACGCGGGGTAAACCTTACGAACGCCAGGCGGCACGTGTGATTTGGAGATCGTTTGAAAAAGTCGTTTTAAAATAAATTTAATATTATTTATATACGTATATATATACGTTCACAAGGGGAAACCCTAGTCTATTATCTTCAGCTGCCACTTTAGATTTCAATGGCTAAAAAATTTTGAAACTTCCTCCTCCATTATCTCCAAATCTACAAACAATTAGCAAAAGTCGTCAACTACAAAGTTGTAGAGGACGATGAGAGCTTCAAATCCATATGGAGATGATCAAAAACGGAGCAACGGATCAACGGGAAATCGAGCTCGAACCTACTACGTTTTTCACGTTTTTCGAGGCCAAAGGCAGGACCGAGCTTCACATGCTTTATGGTGGTGGTGGTGCTCGCGAAGGGCTTTCGTATGAAGGTCTCTGATCGTCTTCAAGTGCAGTGATGTGGTTGCGAAAATTCATGGAAGGGGGCGGTTATGGGTTTGGCGAACGGGATTTTTCATGTTTGGGAAGATGAAGAAGGGTGCGGCCTGGATCTGATGGCAGCAAATTGGAAGGATCTGATTAGAAGTCCGTTTCGCACGAAACGAATTGCGTTGGAATCGTATTGTCGAGCACTACGCTATGGAACTAGATTGGAGTCATTTGGAGCTAGTGTGAATTTCGGGTGAAATTAAACGTCTGTTTAATTTTATTCAAAATAAAACGCTGGAACGGAATTAAAAGCAAGGTGAGAACTGCTCATTCAATCGAATGTTTGTTTCGATTTAAATTTTAAATAGTTAAATTTAAAATTGCTTGATTGTGTGGATTGAATGATGATTGCTATTAACTGTGATAAATAGACATTATACGCCGTTATTAAGCGGAGGTTATTTATTAAAAACATATACCGCGATAATTTCACATTTAAGTGGAATTGGTATTATATATGTATGTAGCAATATATATATATATATATATATATTGGAATATGTATATATTGGAGTTGATTTCCCGCATTGTATAGCGGATGAGACCCTATTGCGCCGCATAATAGCGGATAATATTTATAAATCCTATATACCGCGATAATTTCACATTGAAGTGAAATTGGTATTGTGCTAACATCTATGGATGCAGGGAAACAGGTTGGAGGGATCCAACTGGATTCCTCACCGTAGTGATCTATTTACAGATATTGTTGTATATTCTGTTATCATATGATGATATATGATGTTTGGATGCTGTGATTGACTATTTGGTGCTGTTGCATCATCGGATCCATTTTTGAAGTTTAAGATAACGATTTTGATTTTAAAGGGATTTTTAAAGTGATTTTTGAAAGTATACGTTTTATAGAATTGGTTTATTTAAATTGAGATTTTTGGAATAATTATAAACGGTTTATATAAAAGATTTATAAAATTGATATTTATAAATTAAAACATTGGAATTATAAAAATGAGTTTTTATAAGTGTTAAAAGGAAGTATAAATGGATTTCATAAGTGAATGAAATTAATAGATTTATAATGTGAAGTTATAAACGAATAGAGTTTGTAAAATTACGGATTTATAAGTAATTAACTTATAAATCAGATTTTGGCATTTAAATGAGGTATAAATAGAATTTGTTAACAAATTGATTTTGTAAGTTGAAGTTATAAAATATAATTGTGATTTATAAACGTTGTTTATAAATCCGAAATCACTTATTTTGATAAGTGAATTTTAGAAGTTAATTAAAGGAATTATATCCAGGATTTTAGACGATGGATAATCTTTTAATAAATGTGTAGAAACATTGAATTGGGTAAATAAAGTATATTCACGATTTTGGACAGGTAATATATTATTAGATAAAATGGATATGTTTTGGAGAAGTGATATTACGAAATGAAGTAATTGTTTTATAAAGGTGTTTTAAAACGTGTTAAGTATCGAAACATAGATTTCAACAGTTATTGTTGAAATAGACGTTTCGAGGAATAAGGAAATGGTGGACTATAACACTGTTGTTATAGTAAATGGTTTCCGAAAGGAAATATTTTATATAGTATTGGGATTTATATATCTATCTAAATTTCGAATCCCTATACTAGTGATTTTGGGTCGTCGTAACGATGTTTTACGCAACATTCGTTTTGACTCAAATAAATGTGTTTAAAAGAATGTTTCCTTAAAGAATGAAATATATATACTTAATTATGATTTAATACATCGAATATTTTCCAAGTGTTGAAAATAAATGATTTGTGAATTACTTATTATTAAATAAGTACGGAAATGCTTTTCCAATATGAAATGAAAGGTTTGAGATTTTATCTTTTAAAGATAAATTGAAAATGAATATTTGAAAGTGATTTGAAATTTGGTTTCAAATAGTTGAAGTGTGGAAATTATATATCTTGTAAAGATATTTTTGGAAGATAAATTATTTGGAATCTGATGATGCTGTGCAAACCTATTGATAGTTAAATAACCGACTATCAATAATTACCTTGAATGGGTATTTGTTGTGATTTGCTTGAATTTGAATGCCACACTTATTTTTGAATAAGCGCTCACTATTCGGGTTAGCCGGGAAAGGACCTTTGTGTCGTATAACCCATTCCGAATTTGTGATACGACAATATGGATCGTATTGAAGACCGGTGGTGAAGACCGGGTATTTGTGAAAATGATAGGATGACCTATCGATTGTCTCTGCACCGTTAGCTACGGTATAGAGATTTCCTTTGTGACGGGAAGTTTTATCGGGATTGTGAATATCCGGATTGCAAGGGCTTCTTTTGAAGTGCCTTCGGTTCTGTTCAAACCCGGAACAGACTTGTATGGTTACATGTCTGACATTACATTTTGAGATGTAAAGCTGATTTCTTTCAAATACATTTCTGTTGGTGGCGGAGAACTTATTCTCTTAGCTTAACACCCTTCTCTGAGACGTACAAGCTCAGAGGTTATGTAGTTGAAATTTATCAGCGATATATTCCCAATTTGGTAATGTGACATGCTGAGTGTTGCTGTGAAATGATCATTGTTTGATCATTTGTGATATGATCATTTGTTTGATCATTTATCTTTGTGATCATTACTTTGATCATCTGTTGACCCAAAGCATGGCTTTGTAACAAAGCATAGCTTTGTGGACGAGACTTCGTCAGGGCCTCACAACCTGGAAATGGTCGAAACAGGAATGTTGCGGCAAGGTTATGAGGGTCGCGCCCATTAGGGTATGTCATTTCCTTCTGGAAAGGGGTGGTATCATGGTATGGAGCCTAGATACTTACTCATGTGGACACACTTTATTTATTATGTGTGATGATGTTACCGAGCGCTCGGATAAAGGTCCCAAAGGACCGGGGGATGGCATATTCGTGAGTTACCTAGTTACAAGGTAACCCGGCCTTGTTCGCAGAGAGCAGTTTGTCTCTCGGGACGTCCAGCCAGAGGCGATCCCATTCGGCAGTAGGAAAGGAAGTTCCTTAGCCAGACCATTTGTTGGAAATCCAATTCCCAATACGAACCTTGTACGGTTTTAGTTGTAGAACCTGCCATTTACTTATGGTGGTCACCACTGTTCAGATGGTAGCTATAGTAGGCATACGATACTGGTCGTATGTTGGCTAAGATTAATATTATACTTTCGAAATGTTTTCTGCACTATGCACTAATAATAATAATCCAATGATTTGCGTAGTAAGCATCTTTGACTATCATAAGAAGAAATCTCCTCCAATTCTGCGTTTGCATTGTGTGTGTGGCGGGAGGTCTTATGGTAGTTTCATTTTCCAAAAGCATTGCGAAATTGACTTTAAAATCTTCCTGTTGTTTGTTTTAAAAATAAACTGTTTTAGTTCTCACACTAGTCACCATGACTGACCTGGAGTTTATTGTTTCCTTTCTAAACTCTGGGTGCCCATCATTTTTCACACGGGTAGTCTAGAGTCAGGTTATCAGGTCATTCTGGATTCAGGAGATGCTTTGGAGCTCTGTGGCGAGCTGGATGGCGAGACGTATCATCTATACTATGTATTATTCCGCTGTGTATTCTGTGTATGGACATGTTCATATAACTGTCCAGTGTTGTTTTGTGTTGTATATTGCTATTGTAAACTCTGATGATGATGTAATGTAGAAAATGATATAGTTCTTTGTTTTAAAAGATTATTCATTTATCTATTATATGTTGTTCCGCTGCGAATGTGAGATTCTGATATTGTTTCTGTTGTTTCTTCTTTCTTTTTCTTCTGTCTTCTTCTACCTCTTCTTTTTCTCCATAACAATTCGGTTTTTCGGCATTCAATTGCTCGGCAGTTGATACAGTGAATGTATTAATGTCGATTTTCGAGCGACGAAAAGTCGAAACGTTACATTGATGGTGGATCCTGACGAGGTGCTGGATTACAGATACTAGCAAGGATTGTATCTTGGTCCAAAGGGAGACCGTGGTACTTATAGACACACTCACATGCTTATATGTAGTTATTGTCTACATTGGGTAGATGGAGCGTATCGTACGCGTACGTGAAGTCTAGACGACTAAATAAAGAAATAATAGACATAACATGTAATGGAAGGCAATCGACATAAACCGGTGTTATGTGCAAAGTGTGTAAGTTGCCAATCACCAGAACATTGTTCCTGCCCCCCTCCTCATTACAACCTGTGGGATAGCTTTATAGGGACAAGTACTGGTATAAGACAGGAATGGGGGAAGGATAGATTTCCTTATGCATGCTTGACACTGGCAAGGACACTAAAAATTAAAGCTGTCAATCTTGGTCAGTAATTATAAGTTTTACCATATGTTATTATTCTACTGTGATATTTTACAGATAGTGCCTGATATGCTTTTGTTTATTTACAGGATATCAAAACCAATGATCCGTACTTTGGTGGACTTGCATTTTCGATCTAGCAAAAGTTCAGGCCCACTGAGGTGCGGGTGGTTACAACTTAGGTTAAAAGTAGCTTCCTAAATGGAGATTCAGGCCTTTAACAAACTTCATAGCCTTCTTTATGGGGATGTTGATCAAACTCATTCCAAACTTAGCTAGCTCGGTGAAAATAGTATAAACTCCTTCAACCTGGGGTCACCCTTCCTACCTTGTAGCAACTTCTCCAATTGCAAACTTACTTCAGCTCTGGACATGAATCGTGACTCAAAGCAAGTTCTAATTTCAGCCCATGTGATTCCCTCCTCAGCATTCTCCTTAGTGGATGTAGTCCACAAATCTAAGGCCTCTTCTTTTAGATGCCATGCAGCCATCCTTCTCTTGATCTGGTCTTCCCATCCAAGCTCCTAAAATATATGTTCATAGTCGTTAATCCAAGCCTTTGTCTCTATGAAACCTTCAGCTCCCGCATATACCCGCCCTCTCATATTTTGGAAGTCTTTACACAATTTGGAGATATCTAGTGGGTGAGGTGTTGCTTCAACAGGTGGGGCAGCAGTTGCCGCTGTTGCAACTTGTTGAGGAATGGGAACCTGCCCTACATGCCTCAGGTATTGCTTGAACCATTCGGCCATCCCCCTAATCATGGATATTTCTTGGGTGGAGGGGTTTCCAGCCTCAGAGGATAATTTTTAGCCATAATCCACTATTTGTGGGTCTAAACTTTTAGTTACAACTTCCTAAGATAGTATTATTTCCTAAAATAAAAGAATTGCCTAATGTATTTGCGTATGTTTAAATAAGAGAGAGAGTGTGTGTGTAGTAGGGTTTCGAAAAAACACTTTCAAAAATAATAAATACACACTCTTATGTATACCTATCCCCGTTGATCGAATAACCTAAGCTCTGGTACTAAATATAACAACCCACCTCGAATAACCTAAGTAATAAGTACCAATTTCGTAGAAATTCAAATCTTAGAAAGACAACATATTATCTCAAATATCCAAAATACAATATCCCAAAATAACAACATATCTGAAACTCGGTATATCAAAATATATCAAAACCAAAAATAAATATACGATTGTCATAAGACTTTGCCTTCGCCTTTATCTTCTAAATCGGCATCGTCTCCCAAACCTGTGTGTTGCAATGAGGAAAGGGTCAGAACAAAAATATTTGGTGAATGAAAATCTCAAGTCTTACAAAAATAGTATTTGGGCGGTATCATTCAGATAAGAAATAAGTCTTACGCATCCTAAACTATATCTACCAAGGGTACCTCCAACTGTAAGCCCAAAGGCTCTCCCAGCCCAACTCTATAACTTACGCTCTTCCAGTCTAACTTTATAACTTACCTTGAACTGTAGGCCAAAGGCCCATTCCAGTCCCATGCAACTACCGTTAGTCATGTCCTAACAATGTGAGAAAAATTACCCAATCCACTTAATACTTTTTAACAGGAAATAAGCAAACTCTAACCATTTAATACCTATAACCTAGGTAGATCCCCATCATTTAATACCTATCCCAAGGCGGACCACTCTCTGGTACTCCCTCACTGATATCGCTCGAAATCTCATCAGGCCACTTAATGCTTCTTTATAGGAACATACGAACCATACAATAGCCACTTAACACCTCAACCTCGAAGCGGACCCATCTTAAGATTTCCTTACTATCACTTGTAAACGATAACCTCGACCATTTAATACTTCTTAAGTAAGAAGGAGGCGGACCTAATAACAGCCATTTAATACCCCCGAGCCAGAAGCAGGTCCTCGACATTATGATCCGTAACCCAAACTGTGATGTCTCACATTTTTCCGACTATACGTAGACACTGATAGCCAGATTAACTCGGTAGACTTACCCTATAGAATTGGAACTAACTTCGCACGCACCGGAGGTACTTACTATAGACGATGTCTCACATCAGTCTCAAAATCACACCGTTGGTAGCCAGATAAGCTGGGTAGACTTTTGTGTGATTTTGACTAACCTTGCATCCCTATAACTTGGTCATAATTCCTCTTTCCTAACATATTACCACATAAATACCTCATTGCATTTCGTGTCAAGGCCATTTAAGGTAAACTCCTTATTCCGCCTTTAACTATGGATTAAGTTCCATAATTATCCTTACCTTCCTTCCTATGGATTTTAATGTTATTTACCAACCTACTTATTCTATATGATTATTACGTTATTAAATATACACTAATAATATATTTATGTATACGTAACTAAATTAGGCTAACTAAATATTCCTAAATATGCGAAGAATTTTACGTCCTATACTAATTGTTTTAAATGTCAAAACTTCCAATTCATGCAAGTCTAACTCCATACAATAACTTACTAATTAGCTAATATCCTTAGCCAAACAATGGACTTGCATAAAAAATAGAATCAAATATCAAACTTATTTTATATTAATATAGAAAAATTAGTACCTATAAAATTTACAATTTAAACTCTTTATATTTTATTCAACTTTTTACATATACATCAAAAAAGGGATTCATATTTAAACTACAAAGGAAAAGAAAATTGTAGATAGGATAATTCGTACTTTACACACCATTTCCTAACTTATTTTCTTTTTAGAACCATTTATCACAGCAAAAGAGAAAAGTGGAAGTGGAATAGAATACAAAATATTCAAATTGCAATAACAAAACAATTTCTACTATTTTAATATAAAACAAGCGAGACTCCCATAAACATAAGAACTGACATTTCGTTTGGGGGGAATTTTGGGTTTTAGTTTTAGGGTTTTTCGTGAAAAAAATTCTCGAAGGCATAAAAGAAATCTAAACTTCTATTATACAAATACTAAAAATGTGAAAAACTAAGATTTCCACTCACGGATAATCTGTCTGCCTTCCTTTGCATTAGCTTCACACCTGCTCCTAATCTCTCCTTCAGACTTCTTCTTTATGAAATATACAACCGCTGGATTATATATAAATTAAATTTAGAATTCGGAACTAGTAAAGAATAAAAGTAGAAGAACACACACACACACATATTACCTTTTCACTTAAGTTTGAATTCTTGAATCTAGTCTGATAGAGCTTCGCAAGAGTTCCAAATATTTTTGTGAATAAAAGTGAGAGGGCTAGCCTCTTATTTATAATGGATAGAAAGCGTCCGGACCATTGGATTTAAGTCAGTTTAAAATAATAAAATCTGAGCCGTTCGCACCTAGCAAAACCCCAGCCACCACTACCCCATCGGTCGACCGCTACTCCCTAGGCGGTCAACCGTTAGCTGCCAATCAGCCCTAGTGGAGGTGGTCGACTGGCCTATTATAAATAGCGCATGTTAATTGTTGTCGTCTTTTAATCAATTTCTTTCCTATTTTTATAATTAACGTTAATGTTTATTTTAATGTTTCCTTAAACCCTAAGGTTCTCATCAACATTAACATATTTATTAATGTATTAAATTTCAAATGTAAATTTATAAATTTAAATTCACTTTGAATTATTTGAAATTCGAAAACTTCATACATCAATAGCTTTGCCATTTGAGCTCCGATTACAAAACTTATATATGAAAATTGATCAAAAAAATCCCCGTGAACGTAATGATGTAACTTTCGTAGCCAAATTTTGATACTAAAAAAATTTCCATCTAGCCTTATTATTAACTAGGTAATTTCTTATAAATTTTTTATAGGGTGTTACACCGAAATAGTCATATATGCTTGCTTTAAGTCAGCAAACTTCCTAAATAATACTGACTTCTGGGCAGCTGGTAAGAATTCTCCTTGAATCGAGCTTTGAACCACTCCCAAGTAAACCGATCACTAAGAGTAGAAATCTAGATAACATACCACCTTCTCATAGTCCAAACCTAAAGTTGCTTAGGGGCCAATTACTTTTCATTCTATCCTCTAACTTTAATTCCTCGAAGATATGGTTGTAGGCATCCAACCAATCCAGCACCTCCACGGCTGATTCTATTCCAAGAATGTTTTGCCACTTAGACTAGAGTAGTTTTTGTTCAACTCATCAAACTTGGCTGTAGGCACCTACACTTGCGCACCACCACCAATGACATTAAAAGCACACATTTGGACATTATGTAGTAGGTTCCTCATCATCTCAGTGAATATGGCCTGCATACCAGGGTTAGCAGCTCCTGAGCCTGCTCTATCTTCTAGTTTAGACATACAAGTTCTAGTAGCATTTCATGTCGCAGCTCATTCTTACAATCTATAATAAGAATGATCAGTATCTCAAAAAGGAAAGTTGCATCGATGGTACTCATGTGTGCAATGTGACTTACAATATATATACTGCTATATACTCTTTTCAACCAAAATATTGACAAGTACGCTCTTCCATATAGCACTCGATTCATCCTAGAGTGATACCTTGTACTCTTTCTCTAATGGATCCTATAACAAATTGTAGGATTAAATTAACCCTAGAGGAGGTGAATATGGTTTATAATAAATTCACAGAATAATAAAAGTTCGCAGCATAGATAATAGAAGAGTAAATGCAGAAATAAAAGCCATAGACAAATTTATCCAGCTTTGGTAATGGTTGCCTACTGCTGCCCCCAAGATTTTTACTAAGATTAAACAATCGACCGCTTACAAAAACCTTGTAAATCTAGGACTATCGCTTCCCTGATTGTTCTAACTTTAAGCCTAGAAAACCTACCTCAACTCTATCCTCAAGTTGAGAATTTCCCGAACTACACACCGTAGTTCAATCCTAGTTAAAAAATAGAGTTTTAAAATTTAAAAGTAAATACAATATTAAAACAAAATAAAAACACTAAAAAATATATTTAAATTAAAATATTAAATAAGTTAAGCCTAGTAGGGAAGTGCGGTCTTCATTTAAGCCCGTTATCATGTTTTAACGCCACTCCCCTTATTCTTCTTTATTCTGGGGTTCCTGATTTAGGAAGCCGCTGCTTTGCAATTCAAGTGTCAAATCATGCCTTTATTCATCTGTTGATTGCGTTCTTCAGTTTTCTATCGATTGAAGGTTGTATTCTTCGATTTGCTAGCGATTGAAGGTTGTGATTCCTTCCACTGTCGAACTCCTTTGTTGTTAATTATTGGATACGAATTTTATTCTTTGATCATATTTGCATTATTGTTCCTTTTTGACATCCTAATTGTCGATGATGAGATTGGTTTATATAGGGTTTGATTGTGAAAAGTTCTTCCTTGTATTTTAATATATTTCGTGATTTCTAATTTGAATTTGTCAACCCCGATTTTTTGATCTAGCTTTTTTATTTTTCTTGTTGTTCTAGATTTTGATTTGCTAACCTGAGACGTTGATTTTGATTGATCGTTGGTCTACGACCTAAGATTTCTGATTTGAATTCACTTAGGCTTTAGCTTGATTTTTGTAAGACTTCGTCCTTGACTCTGAATCATTCAATTCCAATTTAAACGTTGCAAAAATTTCCACACATGCGCCTGCAACTTTGTTAATTTCTAAAACCCTTTGCACCACTACACTTGTTATTCCGTGTACACACATATGCATGTATATATATATATATATATATATTAGTATACACTGTTATGCATTTTCTCCTTATGCATGCAATGAACTTTGGTCTTGCTTGTTTGTGAGTGTTGTGTGCATGTGTCTTGTGTGTTTCCTGCCTGGGAGCATCTATTTTGTTGTTGTGCACCATGTTGCATCTTCACATATATTTGTATTTTCCTGACCCTATGCATCTGTTCGACATGATATGCTCCTATGATCATTTTCCATGTATATGCATACATATGTGTTGATGCAAAAAATGGATCAACATCCAAGATTGAGTTGTAGGGAACCTGTATGACTTTGATCTAGTAGATAGTACTGAAAATAAAAGAAAATAGAATGAAGAGATATAAAAATTTTATAGTGGTTCGACAATCTCTGGCCTAAATCCACTTTATAGTTGTTATTGATTGATTTGATAGAGTTTGAGTTGGATTACAAAGAGTTAGAGAGAGTATAAATCACCAGCACAAGGGTTTGACAAGTTTTATGGCTTAGAACTGCTAAGAATAGCTGCCTAGGTGACTATTGTGTGAAGGTAGGAGAAGAGGCGGAACTTTTGTGCATGGAGTTAGCAGAAACCGGATTCTTCTTTAGTTGTTGGTAGGTTGGTTATAGAGAAACAGAGCTAATGGGTCAGAAGCCCACTTGCACTGGAGCCTAGATGAAGGCCCAATGTTGAGAGAAACCAGGACACCACGACCCAATATGATAGGTCGGTACCGATCTATGTAGCTCGGTACCAGCTATAAGTGTTAGTGCAAAATCAACTTCGACTCTTGCTTTGCTCTTCTATCTTCTAGTTAATAGGATCTGAACCCTTTTCATTGATTTTTAGTAGATTCTCGTAATCTTTCCTCTATCACTTGAGTTACCCTGCTTTCTTGACTTTCATCTCACTAACCTTGGAATTACTCATCCAAATCATGGGAAAACCACTAGATTGCAGGTAGATGGAGTAGGGTATGAATTGTATGAAGTTTGGGGAGTGTGATAGGGAGGCATGATAGGTCGTATCGACCTATAGATAGCTCGATACTGAGCTATGCACTTAGCTCCAAATTGAGTGAAACTTTCCTGAGTTGTTTCTCTACTCCATTTAGGTGTGCTTCCATGTTTTCGAGCCGTTTTGTCTTCGTCTTGGCCTTTTAAGTTTAGTTGAAATCTGATTCAGGTTGATCCTTGCTTTGCTTCAGGACACGCTTCAGGCTAGCTAAGTACTGACCTCCTTCGAGCCAATCCTTGCTTTGCTTTCGGATAAGCTTCAGGCTAGCTTGGTACCGACCTACTATAAGCCGATCCTTGCTTTTTTATGATCTTTCCCAAGTCCTTGGGTCATTTCGCCATCATTGGTTCATCCAATTCGATCGTTTAAGTTTTTTCGAGGACTACGGAAAACTTGGCCATAATACTTGCCCCATAGAGTACGTTTTCGTTGAAAACAAAGTATGCTCTGGATCAAGATAAGTTCCATATTGTCATCTTTTGAATTCTAGGTGATTGCTCAAGCATGGCATCATAATTATGCCTTTGATTAGTAGATATTCCTTCAATTGATCCACAAGGTTAGAATCTCGTTCTTCATTCCTTGTGTTAACAATTTTATTTGTTAACCCCAAAGAATTGAGTAGCCTAATGTCAACTTGGTAGAAATTTGCATGTTCCATGTAGAAGCCATATACATGTCGAAATCATAAGTGCATGAGAGTTCGATACAAGTCATAAGTCATGAATCTTTATTTGATACGCTATGTAATATTAATTGTACAAGCCCCTATTTGCAAATTGTCACAAATTTACAATAGGCATAAAGAATCCTTAAATTAATTTAGGGTTACAAGTTTAAAAATGTAATAAAGTGATGAGAATAAATTGCCCCTTTCTGAATGACTTTAGGGGTCTATTTATAGTAGTTGCAGCAGGCGGCATAGCTTCCATGTGTCCTTCGGCATCATTGTTTTTCGGCATCGTTCATTATGTTGTCGACATGTGGCAATATTCTTCATATTAGTGACTTACCGCAACCTTCTTCTCATTGAAGATCTACGACATCATTTGTTACTCTGATGAAATACGACATCTTCATTTACATTGATGATTTATTGTATCTCTTTAAGCATTGATGACTCACAGCATCCGTATATAAATTGATAGTTTACGGCATCTTTTCCCTATTGATGATTTATGGAAACTTTGCTATATGACGATTTATGGTATTAATTATTATACTAGGGAAACACGGCACCTCACTTACATTGTCGTCTTTCGACATCTTTGATGGCACTGAAGATATGCGGCATGTTTGATAGTTGTGGATATTTGATATCTCTCATACCCTTTGAAGCCCGTCATCCTTTGCCACTTTTACATGCTTTCAGTGATGTGATTCCTTTAATGATGCGGTATATCCTTTTATCTGCCTTCAAGTTCGATAATCTCTTTGCTATAGCTTTTCGGCATCTGCCGCCATTTGATATCACATAGGGTTGGTACGATATATCTTTCTTTCCTTGCATTTGACAATCCCTAAGGTTATTGAGGACTTGAATCATCTTTTAGTAATGATTGAAGTGCGACATTCTTAAAAGCTGCCTGAGATATGATCCCTCCTAACCTTTACATTTTCGACAACTCCCCCCCATGGGGTTGTTGAAGTTCGACGTCTTCTTAAGACGGCGTCCCTTGTTGAGTGTTTCTCTGCCTTCCCTTCAACACCTTGTATATCAGCGTGCTTGTCTTGCATGTTCAATAACCTTATTTGTAGTAACATTTGTCCCCTAGTGTAGAAGGAATATTGACTTTTTAAGTCAACACTTCGATATTAGCACTTGCTGCCATGATAAATACTTTGCCGCCTATTGGCATTCCATCTAAATATGGGTCGTTTACTTAAATCGATATCAAGGGCTTTCATTCTTCCTCTTTCCTCTATAAAATTTTGCTCTTCTCTTTCTTCTTCCTTTTACTTAAAGCAAAATTTTCAATCCCAATTGAAAAGTTTCAATCTTCTTTGGCGTTCAAGCGTATTTCAAAATTTGATTTCCTTTTCTATTTTGAACTAATTGAGAGAATTAAGTTAGGGGTTTTCAATTTTGAATTGAAATTAGGGTTTACTAATCGAGTACTAGTTGTAAATTTTGGACTGCAAGTTAAATCATATATTTATTATGCTTTTGGATGAACTTAGTGTTCAGATTAGCATGTTATTTGGTGTTTTTCTCTTTGTTGATTGATTAAAGCCCGATGGCGGTAATTTGAAAATTTAGAGGTTTCCCATCTAATTAAGAACTTAGTTAGCTATTAGAAATCCGAAATCCGCTTCAAAACCCGACAATTGCTTAGTTTTCAAAGTTATTAACCCATCGAAACTTGACATTTAACTTGAAGTCCGATACCCTAAAGGTTTTACCCCTTAGTCATTGTTTCATTAACGAGTTAGAAGCTCTGATTTTATTTAGAATTTCGACAATCGATTTAAATTCAAAACCCTTATTATGTCGAAAACCGGTTAAAAATCCGGTATCAATTTAGGAGTACGACATTTGATTTGATGGGTTATTGCTTAGGTTATAGATTTGATGTCCTATTTTAAGCTCGATAGTATATCATTAGTTCTAAATGTGGTTATTGTGTTGCTAAACTATAAGTTGTTTTATTTTTCGACATCCTCAAGTTCGACAACAAGTTAAAATATTTTTAAATAAGTTTAAACCTACTTATTATCTATGAAGTTGATAACCTTATAAATTTGATGGTAGGTTATTAACCTGACATCCCACTGTGACCTTTACTAAATGTTATACATACGACATCTTGATTGTACCTTATTGATTAGTCATAAACTCAATACCTATTCATGAATTTGATGCTTATTAATGCATTTTTTGCTTGTTATAAATTTTCCTAGTATTTTATAGCTTCGACATCTTATTACAAATTTGATATCTAGAGATGGTCTATTCAATAAATTGTTAGCCTGTTATAAGTTTTGCAGTTAATTTTGGTTTTCTCACTCTATCAATGAACCAAGTACCCATTGATTAGGCGTTTAGTTGTCTACCTTGCTTCTATATTTATAATCATTTCTAATTTTTTGTAAAATGTGAGATACTTCCCTGACTTCATGTAATATCTCCTGGCAGCAAATGGATAGCAAGAAGCCTAGCAAGAGTTCTAAACCTTCTCCTTCTTAGGCTTAACCAGTCCCTCATTACCACTTAGGAGGAGGTGGGTACGATCCTTCGGCAATTCAGAATCACAATTATAGAGGCCATGGCTGCCGGTTCCACTGGTCGGATAGACAATCCTCTAGAGGGATTTTTTGCTTTTACTCCCATCCACATCTGGCATTCTGGGTATTTACCTTTCTTGGAATTTCTTCTGCGATTCCTAGAGCATCCAAACATTGCTCCGATCTAGCTAAATCCTAACTCATATACATACTTAAGCTGTCTGAAGGTCCTTGCCAGGGAGGCTAAACTTCCTTCTCTCAACGCTGAGACTCTCCATTCCTTGGTGAACCTTGTAAGGATAAATGAATAAATGGATAGTCCTGTGTACCGTCTTTTCCCTTTCCCAGAAAGCATGGTCATTCATCCGATCAATAAGATGAAGGAATGGGAGAACCAATTTTTCTTTATCAAATGCTACATCCCTAAGATCAACGGATCTTTCTCTATGTTCAGTAAGTTTTTATTTTCTATCATCTATGTTATATCCATCATTCTCTTTTGGATGAGTGTTTTCTTTCAGGTTCTGCTTCCAAACAACCTAGCCCTTCTGTCGCTACTATTACTCCCTGACTCAAGCTTCTAAGAGTATCGGTGACAACTTTAAGCTATTGACGGAAGGAAACCTCCATATACACTCTTTGATCTTAAACAATCACAAGGTACTTGGAGAACCCTCGATGGTGAAGGGGAATGCCTAGGGGAAACGATTGTTGGTTATTGGTAATCAAAAGACTTTCTCTGCTTACCCCCCTATTCAGCTAGAATCCTTTGGTAAATTTTCATTAAAACTTAAATGGAATTTCTTATGTCGGCATATTATAAACTTCATTTTTGATTTAGAATCATCCACACTCATTGTGGCTTCCAAGCACAAAAAATCTAAAGGTCACACTTTTGCTTTGGTCGGACCAACTAAACCTGCTCCTATCAAAGATCTGATTACTAGAGCCGTTGAAGCTATAAAAAGGAAAGCGAATGCCAAAGCCTCAATTGATATTTCAATCCCCCCTTCGAATAAAACGCCTAAGCTCGGGAAGGTCCAGAATTCTGATGTTGATGTCGGAAAATTGAATGTGGATGCTTCCTTGACTACTCAAGATCTTAGCATGATTAGTTTAGGTCTCTGAATCAGGATGCACAAGGACACGTAGAGGAGGTTCATACTTTGCACCCTTTTCTAAACATTTCGCTCCCCACTTTGGCATTAGATTTTTAGTGCTTATTTGAGGAGTTGGATTTGTCTCCTCTCCCCGATGATTCTCTTCCTTTAGAGACTCAAGATCAAACTGGTACCATGAATTTTGATAATCTTATTTGTTCAGTTGTTCAGTCTCCAACCATGGCTTCTCTAATACCACTGCAGTCATCATCCTTTTCAACCGATCATCTTTATGTTTTCTTTATCAACAACGTTTGCTGGTATATATCTTTTGGTGTTTAGCTATTTTAGATTTCTAACTTGGTATATCCTTGCTTAACTTATGTCTATTGTATGTTTCAGTCGGCCAAGCACATGTTCTTCCTTAAACAGGCCTTTCAAGGTCCCTTTAATCAAATCGCTGAGCTCATGAAGCAAGTTTCTTCACTAAGAGCTCAACTAACTGATATTACGATGGAGAAGGATAAGGTTGTTCTCGAGAAAACCAAACTCGTTTCTCCCTTTAATGAGGAAAAGAAAGCCGAACTATTACTTGAGGAAAGATGAAGAATTTAGAGAAAGAAATGGTCGATATGGTTGATAAGATAAAACCTTTAGAAAGCTAGTTGGAAACCAGAGATGCCACTCTAATTTACACCAATAGCATCATAAAGGACGCCAAGAAGAAAGTTACTTTCTTTCTTGATCAAGCTTCTACTAAGATCATCGAAAAGAGCTACGAAGATGCTCTCTTTGCAGCATACAACGACAATATTGACAAATGCCCTGATCTGGATTTTACTTCTCTCCCAGAACTAAACGACAAATTCAAGAGAAAGTTTAATCTCATATTGGGGAGAGCCGAGGGATTGCTTCGAGATGAATTTCCATAATAATTTGTCGTCGATCCATAGAAGTTGTTATCTTTTGATGACCCCTTGCTCGTACGAGGTGAAAATTCAGATGAAGGGGAGGATGAAGACGATGATGCAAGGGTCCAAATGGATCAAGAGACGAGGGCAATGGATTAGGTAGTTATTACTCTTCTGCACGTGATGCATATTTCCTGACTTACCCGATCTTCAGGGTGCTTTGCAAGAAAATATCACTTCAAAAGATTTTGCTCCCCTTAATCAACAGCCGAAAGAGAAGGCTTAAGTCCTGGCTTCCCAGGTTCCGATCAAGGAGGTACGGAATTCATTATTTAAATGCCTAAAATTATCTGCCAGTCTTCAGTTAATAAGTTTATCACTTTAGTTAAGGAAAAGATCCAAATATTACTATGAGACTCTTTATGAAAAGAGTGAGAGGGAAGTGCATTGATTGAATAATGAACTTGAAAGGGTAATCGAGGAGCACAAAAAATTATTTGATAAGTATAAGCGCCTTTCTGTTTACGCACACGATTAAGGAACTTCAAAGAAAAATGAGTAGACCCATTATTAAAGAAGTCTCGCCTTCATCGGTAGAGAGTCATGAGAAAAAAATGCAGAGCTAACTACTCTCTTCTGGATGCTCATTAATGATAGGGATACCTTAGTGGAGTTCCTCTAAAAAAGTTTACTCTTGAATGTTCTTATCGATTTTTCATTCTTAGAGGAAAAGAGTAGGGTTTGCTCAGGCGTTTTCATAGTAGGTATTTAGATGAACATGGAATCGATCTCCATCCTAAAGAATGTTTGAATCTTCCCAGGGTTGCAATAGGGTCTCTTTCTTAAAATACTCTTCCTCCCAAGATAATGAAATTGAATTTTAATCAATATTGTATGAACCCAAATAATTTTGTATAATCTAGACCGTTTCATGAATTTCAGTTTTTTTTATTTCCTTGCAACTTAGTTTATTTTTATTTTTTTTACTATACGGATTACGAAATCATTGGGTAGTACTATTTCTATGAAACTCCAAAATGAACTTATCAACTTAAAGGAGGACTTTAAAGAGAGATCATTAATCCTTAAAACTTCTCGGTTAGCAAAAATTGATTTCTTAGAGATCGTCAAGAATTTTACACATGGCTTACACACTTTCGTTTTGATTTCTTGGGCGACGAAAAGGATAAATTGCTTAGCGAGATATGAACCAACCACGCTAGGCTGTTATGTGGTGAGATCAGCCCTTCGACTAGAAAATGGGACTACCATCGGCTTCCTCCAGTTAACACCCCTCAAGGATTTAATGTTCTTTTTGACTTTACCCTCTCTTTGTCTGCTGGATTAATAAAAAAGGCTTAATATTCCATTTTTAAACTTTGAGAGTTTAATGCATAAAATTTTTATTGCTGGTGTAAATGAATTTGCTTATACTCATAACCCTTTTTGTTGTTAATAAATAAAAGCATTTCTCTCGTATTTATTTCTATTTTCCATTTACTCATTTTTATTAGGAAAAACAACTAACACATGTCTCGTGGTTTGGAACTCCTTACTCGATTGGATATTATCAAAGATAAGTTTAGGTCGGAATTCGAGCAAAAGCTCTCTTCTCAAGGCATTTCAACTTTGTCGTTTCTGGATAACCCAGATGCATAGAAATGGCATGACAAGTATTATCGATTAAACTCCACATTTAGTAGTTTAAAGGAAATAACCTCCAACTTAGAGGAAAAAACTAAAGAAAAGGATAAAGGAATTCAAGAGTTAAAGTGAAAATGGACGCGGTTGGCCAGTTTGAACCTTTAGTCCAAGGAATCGAATCAGATGCAAAAATTGCCCGACTTCATCTAAGGATAATGGACCTTGAAGTAGATTTATTGAAAAGCCAAGTATCCTGTCAATCTTTAGAACCTATTATGGGTGGAGGCGAATCCGGCCTTCCTACTCCTACTCCTTTGATTAGCAAGAAACAATTTTCTACTTTGTTGAACCCACCTTCGAGTCTAGACGATGACGAAATTGCAAAATGGAGTCAAAGAGTTAAATATGAGTGCGTTCAATTTTTAAACAAGCAATAGGATGACAAAGTTTCTCAATATCTTAATAGTTATCAAGCTCAGGTAGAAAAACTTGAGCATGAAAAATACACTCTTGAACGGGAGGTTAAGAAACTAAAAGGTAAGATTCTGACATTAAAGGGAGCCAACAAGACACTCAAACATGCATCAAAAGTTTGAATTGATTCGATTGACACTGCGACCATTATTCAGAAAAAAGAGAAGAAGCTTAAACAACTTCTGGATGAGGCAATTTTTCACATTACTGATTCTCCTTCGGTCGCTAAAAATTTGAAAAACGAGGTGCAAAAACTTGATACTAACGAAGAATCGGTTGTGAGCTCCCTTTTTTTGCAGACTTCCCTTTTGGCTACCCTTTCTTAGCACCTATAATTCTTGTACATAACATGTAAAATAAACAAAATTGTATCTGAATGATTGTTACCTTAAATGTATCTTCATATTCTTCTTTTTGAATTCGTTGAATCACTTTAAATATACAACTTGTTTTACAGAGCTTGGATTTAATTGTATATGATAGATAGCCCTTAATTAAGCATTGGTTGGTCTTCTTGATATAAGCTTTGTTGCTAAAACCTGAAATCTATTTTGATAAATGATTAGCAACTTATTAGTCAAAATTTTGGGAAAACCCTTTCTAATTTAAGAGGAAATTAGAAATCCGTCCAATAACGAAGATTCTTGTTATTAGAAAATTAAACTCCTCTTTAGGAGAACTTAATTTAGTACTTCGAGGAGTGAAGCTTCTATAACTTCGCCTTTCGGCCTTATCACTAAGAAATTTGGAGCTTGACATTCAAAGCTTTAGTCTCGAAGAGTAGATACTCAACAATCTTTTTGGTAATTATAATTTCTTCTGTATTGAAGATTATAAATCTTCTAATAATAATATTGTTTGGATAGAAGACCAGAAATTCATTCGCTGATAACTTTAATAGGAGACCAGAAAACTTTCTGGCAATAACATTGAAATAAGAGACTAGAAAATTGTTTGGTAACATTATTCGAACTGAAGATTAGAAATCAATTTGGTAGTAATACCATAATTTAATCTGAATAGAAGACTAGAAACCCATCTGGTATTAATTTAGAACTCCATTTGATAAGAAAATCATACTTTTTCTGATACAAGTCCAGAATTCTATCTAGAAATCCAACTACTAAGGAAGATTCTCGTTATTTAGGAACCAAATTATTAACAAAGATTCCCGTTATTTAGAAATCTAATTGTGAATGGAGATTCCCATTATTTGCTAATTTGAATTCTAATATAGAAATCATGGATAGAAAGTTAATCTGATATTTCGAAGAATGGAGTCCCGAGCTTGGGTACCAAGTCATAGTCTTTTAGATGTTACTATCTGTCATCAAAATTCTCACTTCTGCGTGATAGATTGCTTTTGATCCTTCCTTCGAATGTTATTTAACTTTGACTTGGTCCAGGACTACATATGTTTATCTATTCTTCCTCTATATGATTGCTTATGCATTTGACTGATCTTCTTATAGAAGACTGCCTCGATCCTTCTTTAGGACAAAGTTTGATTTGCTCTTACACTCAGTTAATCTTCCTCTAAAAGACTACCTCTTAGTACTCTTGGGTAGTGATTTAGGCTTTGATTAGTTTCCTTTGTTACCATCTTTAGGTAATGATCTGAATTTTGATCGAACTCCTTATCACCATCTTAGGTGATGATTTAAGTTTTGGCCGGTGTGTTTGGTTAGCTATCTTAAGCAGAACAAAAGTCACCGACCAAAACCTAAATCATCACCTAAGATGGTGATAAGGGGTTCGATCAAAGTTCAGATCATTACCTAAAGATGGTAACAAAGGAAACCAATCAAAGCCTAAATCTTGTCCTTCATCTAGTAGGTGCTCCGGTCAGGCCTTATTGGTGAAACCGAAGGCTGGTTCATGCTTTCGCCAGGCCATCTCTGGCGGGACCAAAGCCTTACTCCATCCTCCCTCTAAGAGGTGCTTTAGACAAGCCTTTTGGGTTAGACTGAAGGCTGATCGATGAACTGGCCTGGCCATCTTATATGAGACTAAAGAGCTATTCCATCCTCCATCTAGGAGGCACTCCGGCCAGGCCACGTAGGTGGGACCGAAAGCTTGCAGTGCTCTGGCTAGGCCTTATGGTGGGATTAGAGGCTTACTCTGACCTCCTTCTAGGAGGTGCCAGGTCACCTTGGCGGGATCAAAGGCTTTTTCCTTTATTTTATAAATCCTTTTTATGAAACATTACTTTTTATTGAATATTTGATCCTGGCAGATACATTGTTTAAATCTCTTTAAGAAACTCTTAAATCTCTACTTTGGCCAAGAAATTCTCAATCATTCCTTTTAGAACTCCGCGTTGGTTGGTTTCATGCCCATTCGTTCTATGTTATTGGCAATAAGCACCTCCAACATTCCATTCATTTTTAGGTTGCTTCTTCTTACAAGGCCAATAATTCAGTTTTCTCTTAGTTAGAAGGTAAATGTTCTCATTGGAGATGGTATGGGAATGTGTTCTATTGAATCAAGTGATTTTAGGGAATTATGTCCTTGATTACCTCTTGGCTTTCTTATAACATTGGATTGGTGCATTAGCATCATCCGTTAACTCTCTTTTGAAGATTCTTGAGTTTTAACCGGGGCAAGGGAATGATCAATTATTTTATTCCATTTTTGGGCAAACTTATCGAAATCTCAGGTTATTTCTTATTCAAAGATAGTTCCTTTGGATTGAAATTAAATGGCCCTCCATATTTTAAGAACAAACTATCTCTCTTTAGGCTCTTTTTTCCCAAGGCAAAGATTGGGGAAGGCCCTATATGGAAAGGGTTTGTACTCCATTTTTCTGAAATATAGAGAGTTACTTACTTCTTTTCTTCCATAATTTGAAAGGCCAACAATTTTAACACTTGTTCTTCATGAAACTGAAGGTCATGAGTGACTTGATAAACTGGTTTGGCTAAACAAGACTGAGAAGATCCTTGTTCAAAAATAGTCACTATGCCGCCTAACAAAGGTTATACAGAATCTGGAAAGTTCCATTATGGAATATGCAGGTTAGGGAAGTTCGATATGGGATAACCACAAAGTCAAAGGTTCGGGCCCTCCTACTAGTGCCAAAAATGTTAACAAGTTTATTTGTTAATCCCAAAGAGTGCAAGGTAGGTAAAGCTTTGGTTAAGTTTAGAATTAAGTAGCCTAATGTCCAGTCGCTAGAAATTTGCATGTTTCATGTAGAAGCCACATACATGTCGAAATCATAAGTGCATGAGAGTCCAATATAAGTCATAAGTCATGATTCTTTATTTGATATGCTATGCAATATTAATTGTACAAGTCCCTATTTTCAAATAGTAATTTACTATAGGCATGAAGAATCACCAAACTGGTTTAGGGTAACGAGTTTAAAAATGTAAGAAAGTGTTGAGAATAAATTGCCCCTTTCTGAATGACCTTGGGAGTCTATTTATAGCAGTTACAGCAGGTGGCATAACTGCCATGTGTCCTTCGACATCCTTCATTGTGTTGTCGACATGCGGCAACATTCTTCATATTGATGACTTACTACAACCTTCTTCTCATTGATTATTTACTACATCATTCGTTATTCTGATGAAATACGGCATCTTCATTTACATTGATGATTTATGACATCTTTTCTATATGATGATTTATGGTATTAATTGTTATGTTGGTGAAACACAGTATCCTCACTTACATTGTCGTCTTTCTATACCTTTGATGACAATGATGATATGCGACATCTTTGACAACTGTGGATATTCGATATCTCTCATGCCCTTTGAAGCCCGTCATCCTTTATTGCTTGTACATGCTTTTAATAAAGTGGTATCTCCTTTTATCTGCCTTCAAGTTCTATAATCTCTTTATTATAGCTTTTCGGCATCTGTTGCCATTTTATATCACTTAGGATCGGTACGATATCTCTTCCTTTCTCTGCATTTGACAGTACCTAAGGTTGTTGAGGATTTCAATCATCTCTTAGTAATGCTTGAAGTGCGATATCCTTAGAAGCTATCTTGAGATACGATCTCTCCTAACCTTTACATTTTCGGCAACCCCTTCCCCTTGGGGTTTTTGAAGTTCGAGGTCTTCTTAAGAAAACATCCCTTGTTGAGTGTTTCTTTGCCTTCCCTTCAACACCTTGTATTTCAGCATGCTTATCTCTAATGTTCGATGACCTTATTTGTAGTAACACCTCATGCTAAAGACAAGAACTACGCTCTGGAGATCTGATCTATGCTTCGGAGATCGTTTCATGCCTTAGACGACCACGATCTCTCTTTGCTCTACACTTTTTCTTTTCCGCTGACACAGAGAGCTTTTCCTTTGGGACCCTTCAATGTCGAACCCTTCAAGTCATTGTCGAGAGCTTTCAGCCCCTGATTTCTACTAGCCATCATGTGAAATTCATCTAAGGTCAAAGTAATGGCAATTACTGTGGAGATGGTGATGATGATGCGGGTGCAGCTGATTGCTTCTTGGTGAAGATAGTCGAAGTACGAGATGCGCTTGACCTATGATGGATCTCAAGCTTATCCTGACTCATGTTCACGCCACTTTGGAGATACGCTCGACCCTCCATCTTCGGCTAATTCCTATCAATGCATGATTGTTCTTGTATATACCACTTGCATTCCAATAAGGTTGCTCGCTTCAGGATCAGACATGTTGGATGATTCCATCACCGTGCTCTTTTTTGCTTCATTTCCCATGTTCCTGATCATGTTGAACGCTAAATTTTCTTTTCTAGAACGACTTACTAATTACCTTGCCTTAAGTCTGGTGATGGTATGTCTACTCCTACTGAAGCTTTCTAGTCTGTTGGTCTTCTTTTTAGTCATGTTTACATGGGAGTGGACTCAACCATCTTACAACATTATGCATATAAACAAAATTTCAGCAATTGCTTTGGTTATGTTCCTTTATTCAACTCTACATATAGTTGGCAAAGTGCTCTCCTTAACGAAACAAGGCCGTCAATTAACCAACTTCGTAGCCATTCCTTCTTGTGTTTCGTAGTGTATCTTTCAACCAATTATTAGTGTGGATAACCCCATTTTCGTGCTGCCTCTAGCTGTCTCAAAAAGAAGTTGGGATGTTCATTTCCTTATCGCATGATCTTTGCTATAAACGAAAATCTTGTTTATAAAACTAATCATTAAAAAAAAGACCCGACTCTGGGCACCAATAGTAGTTAAATGTTGTAGGGAAGTTATTCGACTGCCCCCAGTCTAAGTGTCTTTTCCCAATCTTGATCTTGAACTGGGAAGGTCCAAGGATACCTGCCTTAGATTCTCCATGATTAATCTTGCTTATTCTAAACCAAGGGTGTCTCACTTAGATGCTAGCATTGTCGCGAGAGTTCGATCATGCATTTGTTTCAGTCTTTGGAAACTAACGTGTAAAATTTTCAACCCGGAGCATCCTCCTTGACGTTACCTACCTTACGGCACTGGTTGATTCCTGCAAACTGGGGTTGAATTATCCGATCAACCCTTGTGTAGTTATACCCTCCTAACGTTGCCTTTCTCTAGGCAATGGCAGGCTCCTGATGATTCAAGTCGAGTTTCCCTTGGCTGACTGTTATTGTAGGTAGTCAAAGTTCTACCTAGCTCTCTACCACTATGAAACATTATCTGTAATATTTACTCCTCGGTCATATGTTTCTGTCATGAATTGAATCCTATTTTTGTGGTTTTTCTACCGCGAGTCAGGGCATTAATGTGAGTTAAACATACAGGACAAATTATCCAATTGCCCTTAGTCTGATTGCGCTTCCGCAATCCCGGTCTTGGATTAGGAAAGCCGAATAATACTCGCTTTTGATTCTCCATAACTATCCGTTACCCTCGACCGAGCATGTCCTGCTTGGTCGCCAGCGTTGTCTTTGACGTTCGGTTAGACACTAGCTTCAATCTCTAGAAATAGAGCACAAATTACTCGATTCTGATTATCCTTTCTTAAAGATGCCTATTTACGGGTAGGAGCGGAATTCCCAATGATTATGGTCAACACTCCAGCCATGTTCTAGTCCATGTCTCTGGAAACTTGCACATTAATGACTCAATTATGAGCCTTTTGGTACCAAGAGATTCCTCTCGGTATCGACGCCCTTTTGTTCATTGCTTCCACCGGTCCATTTTCCTTCTTTGTCATGATTGTAGCAAGCGGTTCCACTTCATCATCGGTAGTTGACCACAATGATAACATACTTAGCTTCTCTCTTTGGTTTCACACTAGTCCCTAACTCCGAGAATTATCGGTTTAATTACTCGATTTACAGCGTTTCTTTCTCAATGCTACCTATCTCTGGGAAACAATTGGGATCGTGATGTTCAAGGTCGGTAATCAAGTTGTGCATCAATTTTTATCTCCGAAAACTAGAACACTGGTGATTCAATTCTAAAGGTTCGTCCTTGTTGTTTCCTATCTCTGGTCAATAGCCGATATCTGTAGGTTTGAGTCGAATGATTTGATTAGCTTGAAAGTGAATACTTCTTCCTAACATTGCCAGTCTCCGTGCAACATTAGGTTCCTGAAGATTTTACGATTATGTCATCCCGATGTTACCTATCTTCGGGTGATGCTAGGCCTCTGAATGTTACAAGATGGTACCTTCCAGATGTTACCAATCGTTAGGCAGCGCTAGATTTCAAGAGGTTGTGTTGAAGACTAGATCAAGCTTCACTTCTGCCTCTGAAAGCTAGTGTATCGATGGTTCTATTCTAGGGTTTCTTCTTAGAATCACCATTCTTCGGGCGATGGTGCATTTTTTGATGTTGGTACTGAATGATCTGGTCCATCCTTAAGTAGGTTATCAATCTGTCTAGTCATCGCCATGCTTCAAGTAATGACAAATTCCTAAAGGCGGAAGCCGAATTATCCGATCGGTTCCTGGTTTGGTTTTGAGATCCTTCTCGCTGTCGCCAATCTTCGAGCAGCAATGAATTCTAGAAGGTATATTTTGTTATCAAGTCTCCTCATCGCTATCTATCTCTGGCAATGACGTATTCTTGAGGGCTAGGTGATTCTTCCCCGTGTTAGCACCTATCTTTGGGTGATAGCGTGCTTCTGCCAGACTCCGGGCAGCAACAAGTTTTTGGAAGTCAGCTTCTCTTTCGATGTTGTTGGAGCAATGCCAATTGTCGAAAAGTAGGGGATCTTTGTGTCTTTCGATCCATCAGTTAGATCTTTCCTTCGTTGCTGAAGCAACGCCAGTTCTCAAAAGGTTGAGGATTGATACGATTAATCGATCCAGCAATTTAGACCTTCTCGATATTGCGATTCTTGGGACAGCGCTAGTTTTCAGAAGACTGAGGATCGATATGACCTATCGATCTGGTGGTTTAGACCTACCCGACATTGCCAGTCATGGGACAACGCTTGTTCCCAGAAGGTTAAGGATCGATATGAACCGTCGATTTAGCGATTTAGACCTTTCCAACGTTGCCAGTCTTGGGACAACATTGGTTCTTAGAAGGTTGGGGATCGATACGACCCGTAGATCCGGAGGTTTTGGGCCTTCTAATGTTACTAGTCTTGGGGCTATGCTAGTTCTCAAAAGGCTCGGGATCAATACGACCCGTCGATCTGGCGGTTTAAACAATCCCGACATTGCCAGTCTTGGGGCAACACTGGTACTTTGAAGGTTGGGGATCGATACGACCCGTCAATCCGATGGTTTTAAGCCTTCCCGACGTTGCTGGAGCAACTCCGGTTCTCAAAAGGCATGGATCGATTTTCCCCGTCGATCCGACGGTTTGAGTCCATTTTTCCCGTCGACTCGGTGGCTTTAGGCCTTCCCGACTTTGTTGGAGCAACATTGATTCTCAAAAGGCAAAGATCAATTTTCCCGTCTATCTGGGGGGTTGAGTCAATTTTCCCCGTCAACTCGGAGGTTATGACCTTTTCGACATTGCCAATCTTTGGGCAATGCCAGTTCTCGAAAGGTGAGGGGTCAATGTGACAATCGATCCGGTGGTTAAGACCTTCCCAATGTTGCCAGTCTTGGGGCCACATCGGTTTTTGGAAGGTTGGGATTGATTTTTCCCATTGATCTTGCGGCTTGAGTTGGTTTACGCCATCGATTCGACAGTTATGACCTTCCCGATGTTGTCAGTCTTGGGGCGACGTCAGTTTTCGGAAGGATAGGATCGATTTTCCCTACTGATCCAATGGAATGAGTTGATTTTCCCCGTCGATTAGGCAGTTCTAACCTTCTCGACGTTGCGAGTCTTAGGACAACGCCAGTTTTTAGAAGGTTAGAGATCGATACGACCCGTCAATCTGACAATTATGACCTTCTCGATATTGCCGGTCTTGGGATAATGCTGGTTCTTAGAAGGTTGGGGATCAATGCAACCCATTGATCTAGTGATTTTGGGCCTTCCCGATGTTGTCGGAGCAATGCTGGTTCTCAGAATATAGGGATCTGACGGTTTGAGTTGATTTTCCCTATCGACTTAGCGGTTTAAGTCCTTCCCGACATTGCTGGAGAAACACCGGTTCTTAGAAAGCAGAGATCGATTAACCTGTCAACCCGACGGTTTGTAAGTCTATAGTCCTCATCTGTTACTCGGGGGTAGAGGAGCATTTTCTCGGTTGTGTTGCTAGTTGCATGGAACAGGGCTTTTGCTTGCAAGAACACGGTTCAATTGGTTCAAGAATCAGACCTTATTAATGAGTAGAAGAAATGGCAAGTCCTTCCAATTTACAATTCTCCCAAGGTCCTTGGGAGTCTTATTTGCGAAAGGAAATTAGATATAGATGAATGAAACAGTATTGTTTTAGGTTGTTACTTCATTCCTAGGTGACCAGCTAGCTTGAATGTTATTTGATGATCAGTCTTTCATCAGCTCACCTGGCCCCCCTCTCCGCTGGGTCCAGGCAGTGTTTCCTTAAGTGGGTACGCCTTGGGGTCCTATAGTTTCTCCATCATTCTACAGTTCCTTAAAAAACTACTTGAGCTTTTTTTCCTTCTTGACTCCTCGATTAAATTTTTCAGATGTTGGCATTCATTAGTGTTATGCTCATAAGTTTCGTGGAAGCGGTAGTACTTCCCAAAATGTTTGCCTAGCTCTATTGCTTCCCTCCTTGACGGCTTCTTATATTGCTCAGTTCTTTGAGTGGAAAGATATATATTCTCTATTGTGTCATTCAAGGGCGTGTAATCTTGGAATCCGAAGTTCTTCAGACGTTTCGCATTCGCATTATGCTCGTTACTAGAGTTTTCACTTCTTTTCTTCCAATTAACAGAGTTTCCAGTGTTTACTATGATGTTGCTCTAGATTACTTCCATTGATTGTTCATCACCAACCATTCTTTTGGCCAATCCAGCTTCTTCCAACTAAAGGAATTGATTCGCATTATGGTGAAATTCTTCCAAGGTAATGGGTTGCTTCATCTTTAACCATCTACCAAAATCTGTATCTGGATGGATGCCCCAGACCAAAGCTATGAACACGAGATCCTCCTTCCGTTTGCTAACTTCTGTAACAGTGATATTGAATCGGTTCAAGAAACCATTTAGTGATTTAGGTCCTTGAGACAAGCTAGACATAGGAATCACGTCCTTGGGTAGTGCATCATGCAGTCGGAACTCCTTCATGAATTTTCTAGCCAATTCTTCAAAAGTCAATATGGATCTTGGCACGAGCCTAGTGAACCACATTGGTGTTACTCCTTCTAAGAAGATAGGGAAACATATTCAGTGAACCACATCCATAGCTCTAGCTCCATCCATATGTCATTCATCATTAAACAAGTGTTATCTAGGGTCAGTTGTCCTATGGTATGACAACATGGTCGGCATGGTAAACTTTGAGGGATATTCTTCTCTTAGAATATTCTCAATAAATGGAGTTTGGCTTGGTGCAGAACCCCTGTCTTTGTATTTCCTACCCCGCTCTCCTCCACCAATTGTTTGACCATGTCAACGATGCACTCCTTGCTAGCACGGTTGTTCGAAGGTTAGCGATCAGGGGCTATACCAAGTGTTTGACTCTGCAAACCATCTCGGTTCACCGGCTGACACCTAGATTCTCCTGTCTTTGGGAGAACCACTCCTCCGGTGTTCGTTTGGCATGTGGTTGGTTGTGTTACAATGGTTGACTAAATTCAAGATCCGATGTTTATTCCACCAACACCCACATTCAACCCAAGATCATCATCTTTAAGCTCTAGGTCAATTTCTTCATCAGATAACACCATGTCATCAACCTCCTGTGCACCATCCACCTGCAAATTCCTTTCGGTACCTAGCCGATTCCTATCGGTATAAGGTAATTTTCCGACGGAGGTGCACTCCTACTTCCTCCTGCATAATTTCATGCAAATCTGGCGGTTACTCACTTTTGCTTTTTCTTTCCATCTCTCTTGTTTAAGCCAAAAATTGAACAGTTCTCTTATTCTATCATAGAGAAGTTTCTCTTCTAACTCTTCTTGTTTTTGGTGGCTGCAAAGTTAGCAACGCATCCATCTTATCCATGAGAGCTTTCTGACTATCTGTGAACTTCTAGTTAAGTTCATTGATCATCTGATTAAGATCTCCTCTATGACAACTTCCTGTTTAGTAGAAGATCCAGGTAGTGGATTTCCATTGTTCACTTCTATTTGGTGAGTGTTCCTTTCATCACCATTAGCCACTGCTCCTACAAATTATCCGTAAGTGGATTTTGCTTTAGTAGGTGCCACAGATCTTCAACAACATGTCTTCAAACTTCTTAGTGCAATTTTTCTGGATTTAACCACTAGATGTCTTCAAATCCACAATAACAAGCTAGATCTAAGCATGTATTCAGTTTTCTCGGTGAAAGCACCAAAATTTTGACGCTAAAAATGGATCAACACCTAAGATCGAGTTGTAAGGAACCTGTATGACTTAGATCTAGGAGACAGTGTTGAAAATAAAAGAAAATAGAATAAAGTGACACAAGTTTTTTTATAGTGGTTCGGCAATCTCTGGCCTACATCCACTTTATAGTTGTCATTGATTGATCTGATAGAGTTTGAGTTGGATAATAGAGAGCTAGAGAGGGTATAAGTCACTTGTACAAGGGTTTGACAAGTTTTATTCCTTAGAACTGCCAAGAGTAGCTGCCTAGGTGACTATTTTGTGGAAGTAGGAGATAAAGAAGAGGAAGAGCTTCCGCTTATAGAGTTAGAAGAAACCAGATCCTTCTTTAGTTACAAGTAGGTTGGTATTTATAAAGAAACAAAGCTAATGGGTCAAAAGTCCACTTGCACTGAAGTCCAGGTGAAG
Organism: Allium fistulosum; assembly: GCA_030737815.1. NCBI lineage: Eukaryota > Viridiplantae > Streptophyta > Magnoliopsida > Asparagales > Amaryllidaceae > Allium > Allium fistulosum. Next base: position 877,365,147 of record CM060906.1, read on the forward strand.
GCCCAATGTTAAGAGAAACCAAGACACCATGACCTAATATGATAGGCCAGTACCGATCTACGTAGCTTAGTACCGACTATAAGTGTTAGTGAAAAATCAACGTCGACTCTTGCTCTACTCTTCTATCTTCTAGTTGATAGTTTCCAAACCCTTTTCATTGACTTTTGGACGATTCTAGTAATCTTTTCTCTATCACATGAGTTACCCGGCTTTCTTGGCATTCTTCTCAACAACCTTGAAATTGCTCATCCAAATCATGGAAAAACCACTTGATCGCGATTAGATGGAGTAGAGTATCAGTTGTATGAAGTTTGCGGAGTGTGAGAGAGAGGCATGATAGGTCAGTACTGATCTATGGATAGCTCTGTACCGAGCTATGCACTTAGCTCCAAATTGAATGAAACTTTCCCGAGTTGTTTCTCTACTCCATTAGGTGCACTATTAAGTTTTTGAGTCGTTTCATCTTCATCTTGACCTTTTAAGTTCCAAGACGTGCTTCAAGATAGCTCGATGCCAACCTACTTCGAGCCAATCCTTGCTTTTCATCAAGACGCGCTTCAAGCTAGCTCGGCATTGACCTAATTTGGGCCGATCCTTGCTTTTTTATGATGTTTTCCAAGTCCTTGGGTCATTTCTTCATTATTGATTCATTCAATTCGATCGTTTAAGTATGTTCGAAGACTGCGGAAAATTATCCATAACACTTGCCTCCTAGGGTATGTTTTCATTGAAAACAAAATGTGCTCTGGATCGAGAGAAGTTCTGCATTGTTATCTTTTGAATTCCAGGTGATTGCTCTAGTATTACTTCATAACGATGCCTTTGATTAGTAGATATTCCTTCAACTGCTCCACACGGTTAGAATCTCGTTCTTTATTCCTCATGTTAACAAATTTATTTGTTAACTGTTTGTTCCAAAATTGGTCACAAACCCCAGAAGTAGTGAAAGCACCAGTGTTTGCACACAAATCCTCGATATCCAAGCACAGATCTCAGATCCAGATAAAGTAGAGATCAAAATTGAAGAAATAATAAATTTAAAATGAAATAAAGTAAGATAAGACACAATATTTATAGTGGTTCGGCTATCTCCGGCCTACATCCACTTTGAATTGATCCTTTTATTCCTTTTATATTTAGATTACAGTCACAAGCCTTTGAAATCAGCAAACAAAATGGTAGAGTCTCACCTAGAAAAGCAGAAGAAGATCCTTTTTTAGTTGCCATAGAGCCGCTATTTATAGGTGCAGATTTGAAAATATCCACCCCAAAACCTGGAATACCTCTTCTCATGCGCAGGTGGGCCCACCAGATTGATCTGCAGTCACTAGGGATCGATCCCGATCGATCCAAGTATAATTTGTATCGATCCAAAAATAGTCCAATGAAGCTGAGATCGATCATGGACGTTCTTGAGTGAATAAGCAGGCTCCTATGAAAATTTCATAGCATTTGGACTTGTAGAATGGGAGTTATGATCGATCCAAGTTTGTATTTGCTAATGTAGGCTGAAACCTTCGTATCCATCCAGAGCTTCGTATCCATCAGATTCCATGTCCCTCAATTCGTATCCATCGGACCCCGTATCCATAGCCACCAAATGGACCCGAGTCTCATGCACAGATCCATGTTGAGCGCTTCTTCCCTTGACCGGTTTGTATCGATCGATACGAAGTGTGCCTTCGAATCCATCCAATGTAGCTACCCTTTGTATCCATCGGTTTGTTGCACTCTTCGTATCAGTGCCTACATATTGCCTTCCTTCGTATCGATCCCTAAATGATGCCTTTCGTATCCTTCCTTTGCACCTACCTTCATATCGGTCCCTAACTTGGATCAATATGTACTGTGATCGATCCGAAGCAAAGTGCATTTTCCATATCCATACCCATGTCGATCGATACGAAAGCATCGATCCGAAGTAAATAGTCGAGCCCATGTTGATCGATACGTACCATATCGATACGAACTGATTTCCCATGAATATTTATCCATCCATATCTTGAGCATACAAACTCCACTTGACCTAAATTTTGAAATGCAGCCTTTCCTAGCCTTGTTCATCATTCCTAATCGACCCCACCTTGATTGGAGCTTAGTCCAATTTTGACAGTATTGATCATAGCCTCCTTTCCAATCGATCTCCAATCTTGATATCCATCCTTTTTAATCGATTTGTTGATATCCCGGCCTTGACCAAAAGGCGGGGTAACATTAACCATAAAGAGTGCAAGGTAGGTAAAGTTTTGGTTGGGATTAGAATTAAGTAGCCTTATGTCAACTTGCTAGAAATTTGCATGTTCCATATAGAAGCCATATACATGTTGCAATCATAAGTGCATGAGAGTCCAATACAAGTCATAAGTCAAGAATCTTTATTTGATATGCTATGCGATATTAATTGTACAAGTCCCTATTTTCAAAAAAGTCACAAATTTACAATAGGCACAAAGAATTCCCAAATTAATTTAGGGTTACAAGTTTAAAAATGTAATAAAGTGATGAGAATAAATTGCACCTTTCTGAAAGACCTTCAGGGTCTATTTATAGTAGTTGTAGCAGGCGGCATAGCTGCCATGTGTCCTTTGACATCATTGTTTTTCAGCATCCTTCATTGTGTTGTCGACATGCGACAACATTCTTCATATTGGTGACTTACTGCAACCTTCTTCTCATTGATGATCTACGACATCATTCGTTATTCTGATGAAATACGACATCTTCATTTTCATTGATTATTTACGGTATCTCTTTAAGCACTAATGACTCACGGCATCCTTCTTGAGATTAATAGTTTACGACATCTTTTCTCTATTGGTGGTTTATGGCATCTTTTCTATACGACGATTTGTGCTATTAATCATTATATTGGTGAAACACGATATCCTCACTTGCATTGTTGTCTTTCGACATCTTTGATGGCACTGATGATATGCGGCATGTTTGATACCCATGGATATCTAGTATCTCTCATACCCTTTGATATCAGTGATGCGATACCTTCAATGATGTGGTATCTCCTTTTATCTGCCTTCAAGTTCGATAATCTCTTTGCTATAGCTTTTTAGCATCTGCTTCTATTTGATATCACTTAGATTTGGCACGATATATCTTCCCCTAAGGTTGTTGAGGACTTCAATCGTCTCTTAATAATGTTTGAAGTGCGACATCCTTAGAAGCTGCCTTGAGATATGATCTCTAACAACCCATATTTTTAATAACAATATTTAGGATATTTATTTATCTAAATAAAATAAAATAATGTAATATGATGGCTAGGGGATTGAGATTTGTGATTAATAGGGGTAGTCGTGCCATGTTAATGAGTAAATCAAAATGAGATAACATGAAATAAAATAGGTAAGGGCAAAATAGGGAGAAGGATATTCTTATATCGTAAACCCTTAGGAATTTACTTACACACGTTCATTTCATTTACTAAAATTTATCAAGTAGAGGCCGGCCACCATTTTAAAGAACAAAAGGAAGAAAGCTAAAGGAAGAAGCTAAATCAAAATCAAATTCACTCAAATCTCAAATCCTTAATCTCAAAAGCTAAGATGAATAATGACTACATCTCTTATTTCTTAAATGTTTTCGGTTTTGAGGAAATTCAAATTTATATTGCATAGTTTACCCATGATTTTGAAGGATAAAATGTTTATATATGCTTGTTGATGACTTATGTTTATTCATAAAGATTTTATGAAATGTTTTGATGTGAAAACCCTATTTAATGACAGCCAAATACCTTGCAATTTTAGATATAGATCAGAAATGATATTTTAGAGATGGGTTTTCAATTTTCATAATTTTTTGAATTAATGTGGATTTTATATTAATTTTCTTGTGAAGAAAATGATTTATTAGGATTAAAATAATTTACGGTCAAATTATATATAATTTGGGTTTGAAATTTAAATATGTTAGAAAACATATTAAAAAGGATTTTATGGTTTGTAGAATTTTCCTAAGTGTTTTAATGAATATATAAAATTATTTAAGGTATGAGACTTAAATGTTTTATTTATTAATAAATGGACAAGGGGTATTTTGTAAATAAATTAAAGTGTTTATTTCTGAAATTTTGGTAGTGCTTTTAGAAAAGAAAATTTTCCACCAATAAGATTTAGACAAACAAGGCAGGTTAGTTAAAAAGATTACTTAAAAAGGTTAAAAATCAGTTTTACACGTAAAATGTATGTTACGCCACTTTCGGCACCCTACTTCCGACTTAGATGGCTTTAGACTTAATTCCTCTACCTCCATCACTATCGCAACCAATGTGCATGGCATCAAAGACTTGGTGCGCAGCGAATTGGAAAGAAGGTAGAAGGTATGAGGTCAAAACCAAGGGTTCCGAAGGGATCGAAGCGCTGCTTTGTTTTAAATAAAAATGCACCTGCTTTGCTTTCGATGGTATAGCTTTCGAATTGGTTTGCTTTCCATTAGATCAATGGTTTTAAAGAGGTTGCGCTTTTGTTTTTAAGTATATGCTTTCGACTAGGTCGAAGCCCTTTTGCTACCGCTTCTCCAATGCTTTAAGAAGGATAGTTTCGATACCATCACTTCTTTACTTAGGTTTTGGCTTTTGAAAGAGTTGATTTTGGCCCTGTTGTTTGTGACCCTTAAATTTTTTTAAAGATTAACCCAAAGGTTTCGAAAGAGATGGTTTTGAATGGTTTCGAAAGTTGTTTCCACATGTTTTAAAATTGAACCCAAATGCTTTCGAAATGTTTAAGGTTTTATTGCTTATGAAAGGTTTTTAAGAAAGGTTTAAAAGGGTGGTTTTTCCAACTGTTTCAAGAGGTCTTGGATGAATGGTTTCGAAGAGATGGTTCCCCAATGGTTTCGAAAGGTTTAAAGGAAAGGTTTTTCCGATGGTTTCGAAAGGCTATGTTTAAAGGTTTCAAAGATAGTATGTCTAAGTTTTTAGCTATCGACGGAAAAGGTATTTCAATAGTTTCAAAAGGTTTATGTAAATGGTTTCAAAATGAAGGTTTTGGCCTTTCAGCCTAAATGAAATAAGGGTTTATTTGGTTATGAAAGAGATACTTTCAATGGGTTTAAAAGGGGCACTTTCAAAGGTTTAAATGTTTTCATCAATCAAGATTTGAGTAAAGTATATATAACATGGCAAGTGATTTTGAGTAAAGCATAAAGTATATATTTTTCTTGATTAAGTTTGGTTTAAAGGTCTTAAATCAATTTGAGACGAAAAAGGTTTTCAAGGAAAATTTAAGGGAAGGTTACCCTAAGTAAAATGACTCGGATATTAAAATACCAGATGGGACTGGTATAGGTCGCGCCCTATACATTAGCTATTAGCCCCAGCTAATTTAGTCCAAAATTCCAGTGTGTAGGGCTTTGTCACAGGTAAGACTAAAATTATGATTACACATAGAAAGGAATATATATTTGTATACAGATAGGTTATTGGTGAGCCCGCAAAACCATTAGGATCAGGTGACCCTGGGAGATGTTAAGTTAGGGACAAACCATCCAAAAGAGGGGTATTTAACAGATAGTTAGGGACAGACCATCCAGAAGAGGAGTGTCTAACAGGTGTTAGATTATTTTGATTATATTTTTTGGTAGGCCCGAGTCAGCCAAAGGTTAATAGTTAGCCAAACAAAACTATAGCGTTCAGACATATAGTTCATTTATTACCTGATATATATGTTTACATAATAATGATTTATAGTTTTAACCAGTTTTGGTTGCAAGATAAAGATTTGCAAAAGATATGTTTTAAAAGGATATTAGTGAGGGGAAACCCTTTCCGCTAAGCAACGTGGTCTCACTTAATATCAAATAACCGAGATGTATAGTATTATTCACACCAGGCTTTATGTTTGACTCGAAGTTTATATTTTCGCCTTAAACTCTCTAGTGCTCAAAATTAATTTGAGTAGGCTGAGGGTTGAGGTTTTAGAGGTTTTAGTAGGTTGACGAATAAAGCTTCGGGTGACGAACAAGGGGCTGATGGATAGCTATTTAGGAGTTGCTGTTTTGTTTTGTTTTATTCCGTTGTGTTGTATTTAAGATAGTTATGTCTATATGGTACTCTGGTCAACCAAGGGGGCACCATCATATGTCGCTCTTGGCGTATTTATGTAATAATTATATTTTATCTGAACCTGGGAAACAATTATGTGATTATGTAATTTGAATGTGAAACATATGTTTTGAAATGTAGTCAGTTAAATGTTGTTTTTTGGAAATCTATGATTTTGTTTCATATTCAAGTGCTTCTGATATTATGGATACCATCAACATGCCGTAGTTAGTCACCGGAAGTTAATATTATGGATGACTGCAGCATTTGTAGCGCTTATCTTTGGGCCTCTGATGGGGTAAGTTACATGATCTCTCCTAACCTTTACATTTTCAACAACCCCCCCGAGGGGGTTGTTAAAGTTCGACATCTTCTTAAGACGGCATCCCTTGTTGAGTGTTTCTCTGCCTTACCTTCAACACCTTGTATTTTGGTATGCTTTTCTCGAATGTTTGATAAATTTATTTGCAGTAACATCCACCCCTAGTGTAAAAGCAATGTTAACTTTTCAAGTTAATGCACTTGCCGCCTTGATAAATGTGTTGCGGCATATTGGCATTCGATCTAAATTTGGGTCGTTTACTTAGATTTAGACCAAAGGCTTTCATTCTTCCTCTTTCCTCTATAAATTTCCACTCTTCTCTTGCTTCTTCCTTCTACATGCGAATCAAATCTCAAAGCAAAATTTTCAATCCCATTTGAAAAGTTCGATCTTCTTCGACGTTCAAGCATGTTTCAGGGTTTCATTTCCTTTTCTATTTTGAACTAGTCGAGAGAATTAAGTTAGGGGTTTTCAATTTTGAATTGAAATTAGGGTCTACTAATCGGGTACTGGTTGTAAATTTTTAGATTGCAAGTTAAATCATATATTTATTATGCTTCTGGATGAACTTAATATTCAAATTACAGTTAAACCATTGGTTCGTCCAATTCAATCGTTTAAGTCTGTTTGAAGATAGTAGAAAATTTGGTCGTAACAATATGTATATATGTGTGAATTGATGCAATTTCTCCTTGATTGAGCTCTAGTATACAACTTTTTGTCTGCTACCCTTAGTTGTGCATTTGATTTGTGCACTTGCCTATTGCTTGTTGTCGCTTTGTGCATGCTGTGCGTATTCACTTCTTGTTGGTGCATGTTTAACAACGAATTTTCTATCCTTTTAGAAAATCACCCAAAAAATTTATAATAAAATTTACCGCAAGCGGACGGCGTACAAATGTTAGTATGTGGAGAGTACGGGTCGATCCGTAGGGAAATGTTAGATTTTAAATCTCTATTCAATCAAATTAACCATAGTCGAAAGCGTGATTAGCTAAAAATGTAAATAAACTAACTAAATAACAAAAGAAATTTGATAAAAATATGAAAGTTAAATGTTAATTTAGAGATAATTCCACTCTCTAGATCACATAGTTCAACAACATATGAAATTATAATCTCTCTTTTTTGGTCATAAGTGAATCTAAATGATGTGCTTATCATAAGTATGGCATATTTGTGCTATTAATTAGCCCAACATAAGCCCTCAAACTATAACACAACCTTTTAATCACTTTTAATTCTCATGAAAAATGACAACAAGTTGAAAATGAAATCTATTTTAAGCATGGCCTATTAACCATTGTTTAGAAATATAGGCCATCAAATTTTAATTTTAACATTCACTTCTTTGCCATGATCATATTTAGATGAAGAGGCAATTTGTGTTTAGTGATTGTTTTAGCATAGCCTATTTGGTGTCAATAATATAGGCTATCAAATTCAAACCAAAACAACAAGTTAAACCACTTCAAGCATCGTCATTAAGTACAAAATGAGAGCAATAATTATCAAAATGTTGAAGCTATATATATTAGAGAGCTTCATTACCCCTAAATTGAAGGAGTTTAGCCCCTCATATTTGTTATCAAATCAACAAATATAGCTTGCAACATGAAACAAAAAGAAGAGGAGAAAGAGAGCTAAATGAAAGAAGAACTGATTAACAAGACAAAAACACTACTAGCATGAAAGAAAGAGAGCATGTAAGTAAAATAAAACACTAATTAACACTGCATGAAAAAGGAAAATTACATGAAATAAAAAATGGCTAAGTAGCCATGAAAAGAGAAAGAGAGCTTTCTTTTATTTTGATCCTAAACTAAACTAAAGAGGAAGAGCCTAAAAAAGAGAGATGGGTTACATGAAACATAAGGGGTATTTATACAAGTTAGAAACCCTAATTCACTTTTTTGGGAACTACCCATAATACCCTCTTAGGAAGTGTGGAGGCCAAGTAATCATTAGCATCAAATAATCATCATTTAAGTGTGCATGAAGCTTTAAACTCTATTAGCATGTGCATTAGCCTCTAATTTGTACATGAAGGTAGATGGGTAGGTGAGGTCCTCCATTATCATGACTTTGAATTATTTCCATCTCCATTCCTTTGTATTCACACTTGTGCATGCATATATCCTCATGAAACCACTTGTATATAAGCCAAATTCCTACAAGATAATATAGAAATTTCCAATTAAATTTTCTCAAATTAATATATGCACAAAAATGACCATTTTGCCCCTATATAGAGATGAATATATGACGATTTGAAAATAATTTGAATTTTGGTTTAAACAAGTTAAAATATCCAATATGATCATTTATTTAATTTAATTAGATTAAATATAGTGGTAAAAATATGCACATTTACGTGCACACCAAATACCCCCACACTTATCTTTTTATTCGTCCTCGAATAAAGGAATACTAAGATAAATCCTTTTTCGTAGGGAGCACGATTGTATTGAGCGTATGCAACAAGTCGTTAAACCTCTGGGTGTCCCCAGTAGGGCGAGTGTTGTCTCATGAGTGTTTTCAGCGGATACTACCCACAAAATCCAAATGCAGGATCAAAATATTTACAACATGAAAGATTTATTTACAAAGAGATGAATGCGAGTTTTTGAAATATTTACAAATGAAGATTTATTTTTAAATTGACACAAATAAGTTGAATATAGGTTCTGGTCATTATCTTGAAAATTTAAGACCTTTTACTTATCAAAATTTCCAACAAAAATCAAGTTATCATAACAAATAGACTATAGTTTAACTCGTTATTTCGGTTGATAACACGGTGTAATTATGAAATGGATCCTTAGTTGATTATCAAAGTTTATCAAAGTGGTGTTTTCATTTCTTTTCAATAACAAGTCAAATCAAATAAGTTAAAATAGTGCTTGGATTTCATTTGCTTACTCTCTCATATTTGAAATTTTTATTGATATTAACAATATTTACATATGCCTAACTCAGAAAACTAAGGCCAGGTATATTACCCGTGCACTGCCTTGAGGGCTTACGTGAGGGGAATACAGAGTGTGGCGAGTGAACACACAAGTGTGAACACCTATCAACTGTAGGCGTTATTAATAAAAGAATTTTTTATATACATACACCTAACTCAGATAACCTAAGGCCAGATATACCGATCGTGCACTGCCTTTCGGTCTTACGTGAGAAGGGCACAGAGCATGGCGAGTGATACACAAGTGTGAACACATGACTCTAGGTGTTTATTAAAATATAATATATATATATATATATATATATACAAGAAATATTTTTTGTTTCTTTTTTTTAGAAGAGAGAGTTTCACACTATCATATTAGCACCATTAAACTTAGAAGACAAAAAATGTTATATCTTTACTTTAAATCAACCACTTTTTAAAACAACGATTTTCAATTTGGATGTATTTCATAATTAATACGTATGAATCTTCCTATATACTAGTTAAACCATTATTATTTGTAATCAAACTTCATTTTTATTTTTGTTAAGACAAATAAATTTTCAAAAATTTCAATTTAATAAACCAAAACCATATATTTATCCTATAGTGTTTCTTTTAAAAATAAATCAAAAATGCTTAAAACAAATTTTGGGATTTTTTTCTTCTAAGTTTTGGAAAGAAAATGTAAAAATAAAAATTACTATGAAAAAATAAAAATGAAGATGAGACTCCCCCCACACTTGATTTTGACTGTCCCCACAGTCAACCCAAGTGAAAGGAGAAAAATAAAACAAAAATAAAAAGATGACATATATTTACATGAAAACGAAAAGATTATTATTTACAAGAGTTCAGAAAGTATATCGTCAAAAATAAACGAAACGTCTTCCAAAGACCTATTCATTTGTCTCGTCAAGTATGCGAGATACAGCTTAAGCTCAAAAAACCAAACCATAAAAGATTTCAAAGTTGAATGTTGATTTAAAAAACGAATGTCGTTTTATTAAAAATCGTACGAGTTGTTTTATTTTCGATGATTTTTGAGGTTGATGAAACAATTGATTGATGTTTAAGTTTATTTTCACCAAACTGAAATTCAAACTCGTCATTGAAAACATTTTCAGAATTATTGATTTCAAAATCAAATTGGTGATTTAAATCTTCCTCTTCAGAATTTGACAACTCGTTTTCGAAAAGTCCAAAGAAATCGTCTTCACAAAATTCATCTTCCTTTGTTGGATTATCAACAACTTCATTCAATGTATCAATTTCAAAATTCAAAGTTGCTGTATTCAAATTTTCAAAATCGGAAAAAGGATGATCGATACCCTCAAAAGAATTGAAATCCAACTCAATTACCATATTTTCAACAACTTCATTAAGATTGTCATTTTCTATTTCAAAAGTTGTTATTTGAAAATCGTCAAATTGGGTAAAAGATGGATTATCACTTGACTCTTCACACGTTGGGATTTGATTTTGTTGTTCACGTAATTTTTTGTATGTTTCAATCAACAAATTAGTGTGATCATCGTAAATTTCGTTCATTTGTTCAACAAAATCCAATTTATAATTATTAACTTGAGGATTTTCGATTTGTACTTGTTGAGATCAAGAATCGTCAATTTCGATAGATGGTAGATTATTATTTGATTCTTCAAGGATTTGATTTTGTTTTTCATGAAATTTTTTGTAGGTTTCACGCAACAAATCCTCGTAATCTTTTTCCATTTTCTCAACTAAATCAAATTCATGATTATTAAATTGAGAATTTTCAATTTGAATTTGTTGAGAAAACAAATTGTCAATCGCACCATTAATGAAACTATTCCCATTGGCAAAATTATTTGAAAAGTAGTTTCGATTTTGAAATTTAGTTTGAAGATCGAAATTGAATTAGCACGGGTTATACTCGAAATCATTTGAATTTGGAAGCGAATTCAAATTTTGATCATTTTGAAAACTCTTACTTGAATTGTTGCATAAATATTAATTACACAAATCATTCATGCGATTTTGTTGTTCAAGTAAAGATTTAATTTTTTCAATACACCTTTCAAGAGTTGAGGGTTGACCATTATTTTGAAAATTTTGTGGTGCAAAATCCGAACTGTTTGTATAATAATTGTTGTTGAAATATCCATAAGAATTTGAAGTGAAATTATATGGATAATATTGATTTTCACAACTATCATAAAATTCATGTGAATATGGAAATTCAGACATTTTTAAGAATGTTTTTTTTTTGATTTTTATAAAGGAAAAATATTTACCAAAAGGAATTTATTTTTCAAAAGGAAAATTGATTTTTGTTTTGTTTTTGGATTTTCAATTTTTTTTTGTTTTTGGAAAGAATTTATATTTTTTTCTAAAAAAATAACTAACTTAAAATTGTTTTTTTGGATTTTTGATTTTGATTTAAAAAAAATTCAAAAGAAAAAACTAAGTTAAGAAATATTTACAATTTTTTTTAAATATGAATGAACTAATGCAACTAAATGAATGCCAGGGTTAATTAAGTAGCTCCTAACTCAAAATTGTACAATTCCACTTTGTCTTAAATCAACAAGATAGTTCTCAGCCAGGTAATGGGCATGATTTATCGATGCACCACGAATTACCGTAGCAATGCAACCGAAGGTTTAAGTACCTTCAAAGAAACAATTCAGTATAATATTTACAAATCACCGTAATATTTAACTGATTATTGCTCTACCGTAGTCTAGACACCAAGAAATTAAATTGTCGAAAGAGGACAAATTGTCAATATACAATTAAGCGTTATTGATTTCTAACCGTTATTATTAATCAAAATTCTAGGATGAAATGCAAAGCAGAAATTAAACGTGTATTAACAATGCAACTACGATGAAATTTGCTTTTTTTTGCTTTTTTTTAAATGCAAGTAATCAACAATGCAAGGCAAATAAAAACAAGAGATGAGGGTTAAAAGCAGCAGAATTTTTTATAAGTAAGCAAGTAGTTATTTTTTTGGCAAGCTAAGCGAAGTAAGTAACTCTTCCAATCTGCTTTGGCAATCTGAAGATAAAAACAAGATATATACAAAAAAATTTATACATCATAGGAAAAACTAAAATAAATGAAAATACAATAGAAATGAAACTAAACAAAAACAATTGAAACTAAATCAAATGAAAACAAAATGAAAATGAATTAAAACAATTTTTTTTAATATTTTGAAAAATACTCAAACAATAAAGCTTTGACACTAATTTTTTTTGTATTTCTATGAAAGAAGACCTAAATGAAATTAAAACAATTGAAAATTAAATTTGCCTTCTTGTTTGTTTGATTTTTTTTGTATTTTTTTTGTTTTTACTCAGGAAGACACTTAAAAAGATACCAAATGAAAATGAAAATGAAAAAAAAACAAAAGGGTAAATGGACTAAAAATAAAATAAAGTAAAATATATACAAACTAAACAAAACCCACCCCGGCCCAAATTAATCCACGGTTCAACATCACAACGCAATTTCGTTTCACCAAACCCAATCGAATGCACAAAAATTCATTCACAAAATCACAGTTCAAATTGCGAATTCACCAATTAACAATTGCGATTGCGTTAAAAATTCATGAAATTGATCACAGTTCAAATTGCAATTGCGGAGGTTGCTTGGTCGAGTAGGGCAATTTGGGGATGACGATGAAGTTGGCTCGGTCGATGGTGATTTGGTTTGGCAATTTGAGTTTTGGAAGTGGCGATGTTGGTTGTTGGAGGACTGGGTTTGAAGTCGTGATGCAGGGAGGTCTAGTTCACGATGGCTCACGTGATTGGGTTTGTTCGAGTTGTGGTTACTGCAGTTTTGTGGATGGTAGCAAGCAGGTTGGTCGGTGATGTGTTGAAGTAGGGGATGTGGCACGGTTTGTGGTTGTGATCAAGTAGCAGAGGTGATGAAGTTCAGGCAAAGGGGTGTACTATGGTCAGGTGTGTACTGACGATGATTATGGTTGGGTATATATGTACAGATATGTAGTGAAGTTGATATCGTGCACTGTTTGTATCCAATGATGAAGATGGTGAAATGTACAACAGCAAGATGGAAATGTACAGCAGCAGCTGTTTGATTGTGTTTGAGAGGCTATGAAGTAATTGTGATGCAGTGTTGAGTTGAAGTTGAAGATGAGGGAGGAGTTTGTTGTAGATGATGGGTTTGTATGGTAGTTTGTAGAAATTGTAGAGCAGAGATAATGAAGTTGTAGCACAGTATGGTGAAGTCGATTTTGTGCAAGTTATGGTGGCAGAAGTGGGTAAGGAGATTTGTGATGGTGTTTATTTTTGGCAGTTGTTAACAACTTAACAGGCAGAGCTATAGTGGCCGATGTAGGGGTTAGATGAGTGATACTGGTATGTACGGTTGTTTGACTGTGGCTGGTGGTGACAGTGGGATTTGGAAGTTGAAGTGTGTATGTGACAGGTTGAATTGTTGATGGTGTAGTAGGTTGTATCAGTGTAGGCAAACAGAGGGATGTATGGAGGTGGTTTGTGGTAGAGGGAGGAAATGTGAGAGATGAAGTTGGAGAAGGATTGAAGAAGTAAAGTGTTGTAGTGAATGAAGAATGATTGTGATTGAAGTTGCCTGTATAGAAATGTAATAGAGAGGAGAGTTTTGCACAAAAGTTGTATTGAGCAATCAGTTTTTTTAGAGAGATGTCTGTTAGCAGAATTGTAAAAAGGGCAAGTTGTAACCAAGTTTTGTAATCAAATGCTCTACTGAAAACAAAAATGTAGAAATAGCGAGTTGAAAACTGAAATGCTTAATTTTAAAATGATCAGTTGAAACTAAACAAATGCATGCACAACGGAGAAAAACACACAATGAAATGCACTGTAAAATTTAACCAAAGCAATGCAAATGAACTTAGAAGAGATTTTAACTGTAACTAAAAACAAATGTTTATTATTTAACACAGTTTGTGAAACTGAGAAAGTGGACAATTTGAGAATGCACAGAATTGAATAGTGCACACAGTGCACAAAATGAAAACAACAAATGCACTAATTTTAAAAAAAATGCAAATAAACAAAAAACAACAAACGCACAAGAAAAGTCAAACGAAATAATTCAAAGAATAGAAATCTAAAATCAAAACAAATTCCCCGGCAACGGCGCCAAAAACTTGTTTAACGACGAATTTTTTATCGGTTTAGAAAATCGCCCAAAAAATTTATAATAAAATTTACCGCAAGCGCACGGCGTACAAATGTTAGTACATGGCGAGTACTGGTCGATCCATAAGGAAATGTTAGATTTTAAATCTTTATTCAATCAAATTAACCAAAGTTGAAAGTGTGATTCGCTAAAAATGTAAATAAACTAACTAACTAACAAAAGAAATTTGATAAAAATATGAGAGTTAAATGTCAATTTAGAGATAATTCCACTCTCTAGATCACATAGTTCAACAACATATGAAATTCTTGTTCTCGAGTCCTGATGTGATGAGTCCTGATGTGATGAGATATTCTGCAGGAAGAAGCTTGCAAAACTACTTCAAAATGATTTTCAAAACTACTTCAGAATGATTTTCAAAACTGCTTTTCAAAATGTTTTAGCCTTTAAAATTATCTTTTCAAATGATTTTCAAAAAGATGTTTTAGCCTTAATATATTCTTTGTTTTTGTTTTTAATAAACTCTTGTTTTAAACTTCGTTTGTTTTAAACTATCTTTTAATTAATATATTTATACTTAGATTTAAATATAAAATTATAGTAAAATTTTATATATATTATTCTCTATATTTATCTATGTATTTTATCTATAGTCAAGTATATTTATAAAGTTTAAATAGTTCTTAATATAAGATAAAGGTTATTTTCAAAGAAAATCAAATCTTCAAAAAATGCTTTGGGATGTCGACATGCCCTAGTACCCCATGTCGACACAGTGACAGTTAGATTCAAAAATTTGAATTTCAAAAGAAGTGTCTATTCGCCATAACCTTTCACGAATGGACATGGCTGTTGTTCTTCTGTAAATAGGGGTTAGTTTCAACGAATTTATATATAGATTTTCTGGTTTTTCACTTTCTCTTCTTCTTCCACATTTCTTTATACATATTCTTACCATTACTCTACCGAAATCAACATTGAATCTAACTAGATAATCTCTGGTTTGATTCTCTGTCACTATCTCATTAAGATCCCCAGTTTTATTCAGAGTTATAGGCTTTCTTTGTAATCAATAGAGTAAAAGGTGTGATTGTAGCCTTGGAAATCAATCAAGTGAGAAAATGTGTGATTGTAGCCTTGAGAAATCAATTGGGTGAACTTGTTGCTCGAAAATCAAGTATCTCTACCCATAGGATTGTGATTCTGGAGGGTGTACCTCGTGGCCTTGAAATCGAGGGTTGTAATTGTTGAATTGCTTTTGAAAGGAAATCCGTACTTAGTTGTGCGGGACTGGATGTAGGGTAACTCCGAACCAGTATAAAATCCGGTGTGTTCTTTCCTTTACTGCATTTACTTTATTTCTGCATCTGTGTTTGATTCTGTGATTATATCTGTGTTTGAATATTTATACATTTGTGTACAAATCAACTGTAATCTCAAAAAGATTTAGTAATTTCTTATAAACACTATTCACCCCCCTCTAGTGTTATTCCTAGCCTTAAGATCCGTAATCCGCATTCCTCACATTTGGTATCAGAGCAAGGTTTTCAAAAGTTTCATAATCTGATTTTTGAAAAAAAAATTTAAAAAAAAATGGTTATATTTAAGAAATTTGTTAATGCATGGTTATAAATATTCAGATCATCATTGTCTCTTGAGTCTGCATATAATCAATATTCAAATACAAGTTGTCTACTAATATTGTTTGATGTGCAAGAATCATGCTTTATGGGAGTTGAGGAATTAATCCATAAAAAACAAATTGTGCAGATCAAAAAGAACAAATGGATACTTGATAGTGGATGTTCTAGACACATGACTGGGAATCCAGATATGCTGAATGATATAATATACGAAGATGGAGGACTGGTTAACTTTGGAGACAATTCAAAAGGTTATGTGATCGGCATCAGCAAAGTCGGTAACTCTGAAACTCCTATTATTACTAATGTTTTGCTAGTTAAGAATCTGAAACACAATCTGCTAAGTATAAGTTAACTATGCGATAAAGGATATAAAATTAAATTTGAAAAATATAAGTGTCACATTGAAGATAATAATTCAAGCATAATATTTGAGGGAATTAGGAAAAAGAATATTTATATTCTTAGTATGAAAATTTCAAATGATAACTTTTGTCTTTTGGCAAATGCAAGTGACCCTTGGATTTGGCATAAAAGATTTGGGCATTTGAATTTCAAACTCTTATCTAGACTATCAAAACATGATCTAGTAAGAGGCCTCCCTAAAATGAATTTTAAAGTAGATAGTCTATGTGATGCATGTCAACTAGGAAAACTTAGAAAAAGCTCTTTTAAATTAAAAGATATGATTTCTACTACGAAACCTCTTGAATTACTTCATATTGATCTATTTGGTCCATCTCAAATTATATCAATAAATAATAGTAAATATGTTTTTGTAATTGTAGATGATTATTCTAGATTTACATGGACAATATTTTTAAAACATAAAAGTGATACTTTTGAATATTTTAAGAATTTTTCAAAAAGGGTTCAAAATCAACTTTCTCAAAAATTATAACCATCCGTAGAGATCACGGTGGTGAATTTGAAAATGAAAAGCTTGAAGAATTCTATAATAAAAAGGGAATAATTCATAATTTTTCATTTCCAAGGACTCCACAACAAAACGGAGTAGTAGAACGTAAAAATAGGACGTTTCAAGAGTGTGCGAGAACTATGCTTGCTGATAGTAATTTACCAAAGTACTTTTGGGCAGAAGCAGTTGCTACCGCCTGTTATATTTTAAATAGAATTTTAATTAGACCTTTAACTGATAAGACACCTTATGAACTTATTTACTCAAAGAAACCTAAGGTATCTTATTTTAGAATTTTTGGAAGTAAATGTTTTATTTTAAATACAAAAGATAACTTAGATAAATTTGATCCTAAATCCGACAAAGGTATCTTTATCGGATACTCTAATAGAATTAAAGCATACAGAGTATTTAATTTAAGAACTAATACCATCGAAGAAACAATGCATGTTTCATTTGATGAAAAATTCAAAAAATTTGAAGAAATAAATGATGAAGAGGATTTAATCACTCAAAACCAAGAGTCAACTGAAACTAATAATGAATTAAATCATCCTAATAAAAGGATTAAACTTTTAAAAGATCATCCTATAGAAAATATACCTGGAGATATGCAATCTGTTGTTAAAACTAGAATACAACTAAGTCAAATGAGTAATGTAGCTTTTATATCAACTATTGAACCCAAAAATCCAGAAGAAGCATCAACTGATGATTCATGGATTTTGGATATTGAAGAAGAATTAAATCAATTCACTAGAAATGATGTTTGGGAACTTGTTCCTAGACCTAAAAATAAAACTATAATTGGAACTAAATGGGTTTATAAAAATAAAATGAATGAACAAGGAGAGGTTGTTAGAAATAAAGCCCGGTTAGTCCCTCAAGGTCATTGTCAAGAAGAAGGAATAGATTTTGATGAAACCTTTGCCCCCGTAGCAAGATTAGAAGCCATTAGGATTCTACTTGCTTTCGCAAATCATAATAATTTCAAATTATTTCAAATGGATGTTAAAAGTGCATTTTTAAATGGTTTTGTAAAAGAAGAAGTATTTTTTGAACAACCACCACTTTTTGAAAATGATAAATTTCCAAATCATGTTTACAAACTTAAGAAAGCTCTATATGGTCTAAAGCAAGCTCCTAGAGCCTGGTATGATAGACTAAGATCTTACTTGTTACAATCAAATTTTGAAATAGGTAAAGTAGATAATACTCTTTTTATTAAAAGAAATAAAAATGATATTCAACTAGTACAAGTCTACGTAGATGATATCATTTTTGGATCAACTAATTTTGAAATGAATAAAGAATTTTCTGAAATAATGAAAAATGAGTTTGAGATGAGTCATATGGGTGAATTAAATTTCTTTTTAGGATTACAAATAAAACAATTAGATAATGGTATCTTTATTGGTCAAGAAAAATATGCTAAAGACCTAGTTAGTAAATTTGGTTTGACTACTACGAGTGGAAAACCCACTCCCATGGCAACCAATGAGTACCTTAGTAAAGAAGATCTCTCGAAAGATGTAGATCAAAAATTATATAGAGGAATGATTGGATCACTACTCTATATCACTGCGAGTAGACCTGATATCATGCATAGTGTCTGTCTCTGTGCAAGGTATCAATCCCAACCTAAAGAAACTCACTTAAAAGCTGTAAAACGTATTATAAGATATGTTAAACACACCTTTGATTATGGCTTATTTTATCCTAAAAATGATTCGTTTGACTTAATATCTTACTGTGATGCTGATTATGCTGGTTGTAAATCAGACCGAAAAAGTACAAGTGGAACTTGTCACTTTTTAGGGCATTCTCTGATTTCCTGGTTTAGTTAAAAGCAAAACACATCAACAACTGAAGCAGAGTATATTTCTGCTGCTTTGGCTTGTTCTCAAGTAATATATATGCAACAAACTTTAAAAGATTTTGGTTTAAATATCTCAAAATAACGAATTTATTGTGATAATACTAGTGCAATAAATTTATCCAAAAATACTACTTAACATGCTCGAACTAAACATATTGATATCAGACACCATTTTCTCAGAGATAATATAAGTAGAGAAGTAATTATTCTCGACTATATCAATTCTGAAAATCAAATTGCTGATATCTTAACAAAACCCTTAAATGAATCGACATTTACTAAATTAAGAAGAGAATTAGGTATTTGTTCATTAACTGAAATATAAAATATAAATAACAAAGTATAATTAAAAATTAAATCAAAATAAATCAAATAGTAAAAATATTGAGAACCATGTCGACATATAACGTTTTTTTAAAATTTAAAATTTTTCCCACCAAAATTGAAATAATTGGTTATATATTCTTCTTATTTTCGAAATTTTCTTCATTCTCTATATTCTCTTTCTATTCTATATTCTGAAATCAATTTATCAATGGCCTCCTCTTCCAAATCAAACATAAAATCAAGCTTTTCGTTCCCTTCTCCTACCTCTGGTTTGTTCCAACGTACTACGCTCACCGGAGTGACAAAAATGGAGGATTCTCTGAAGGATGGGTGGAAGTTCCTCGTAACGTTTAATTTGATTGCTTTGTTTGAATTGATTGCTTTGATTGAAATTGTTTGTTTTGATTGATTTGATTAACACTTGGTGTGGATTGATGAATGTATAAATATACATTGATATATTTATAATCGTTGATTGAATATCATGTTTATAAGTATAGTTATTTCTTAATATACTATATTATATAGTTTATTAATGCAGGTACTTGAGTACAAGAATGAGGGGGAGTTATATAGTTTTGAGTTTGTTTGTTTTTGTTGATGACAAAGGGGGAGAAATATAAAATAGGGTAGTTAGACATAGATTAAGGGGGAGTTATTAGGATAGAAGTAATATTTTATAAACAAAGGTTGTCATCATCAAAAGGGGGGGAGATTGTTAGTCCTTGAGATGATGGTTTTGATGACAACAACCTTAGAATAAGATTATAAAATATAAATACTAACATTATAGTTTAGATATATATGTATATGCAAGATGTAACGAACGCGATTTTTCGACGCTCGAAAATCGACATTAATACGTCCATTGTATCAACTGCCGAGCAATCGAATGCCGGAAAACTGAATTGTTATGGAGAAAAAGAAGAGGTAGAAGAAGACAGAAGAAAAAGAAAGAAGAAACAACAGAAAAACAAAGAACAATATCAAAATCTCACATATTGCAGCGGAATAACATATAATAGATAAATGAATAATCTTTAAATCAAAGAACTATATCATTTTATACATTACATCATCATCAGAGTGTACAACAACAATATACAACACAATACATCAATGGACAGTTATATAAACTTGTCCTCATACAGAATACACAAAGGAATAAATAATATCATATACAAGTGATACGTCTCGCCATCCAGCTTGCCACTTGAGCTCCATAGCATCTCTTGAATCCAGAATGACCTGGTAACCTGACTCTAGACTGCCCGTGTGGAAATTGGTGGGCACCCAGAGTTTAGGAAGGGAAAAATAAACTCCAGGTCAGTCATGGTGACTGGTGTGAGAACTAAAACAGTTTATCTTCAAACAACAACAAAGGAAGTAAAAGACATTCGCAATGCTTTTGGAAAATGAAACTACCATAAGACCTCCCGCCACACACACAATGCAAACGCAGAATTGGAGGAGATTTCTTCTTATGATAGTCAAAAATGCTTACTATGCAAAATCATTCGATATTATTATCATTAGTGCATAGTGTCGAAAACCATTTCGAAAATATAATATTAATCTTAGCCAGCATACAACCATTATTGTATGCCTACTATAGCTACCATGTTCAATAGCAGGTTACCACCACATTCCATAGCAGGTAATACAACTAAAACCATACAAGGTTCGTATTGTTTCTTGGATTTCCAACAAATGGTCAGGCAAAGGGACTTCCTTACACCGAAATGGAAACGCCTCTGGAAAGACGCCACGAGAACCTAACCGGATCTCTGCAAACACAAGGCCGACGCTACCTCACGCTTTAACCAAGCTGTAACTAGGTAGCTAACACACGAGCTATGCCATCCCCCGGTCGTCACCGACCTTTACCCGAGGATCCTCAACCACAAAGCAACAACCACAAAGTATAATAAATTTGCAGCATCAACATAGGTAAAATATCTGGGCTCCATACCATGATATCACATTTATATCCAGAAGGAAATGACATACCCTAGGGGCGCTACCCCTAAAAACCTTTGCCGCAACATTCCTGTTTTGACCATTACCGGGTTGTGAGGCTCGACGAAGTCTCGTTCACAAAGCCACGCTTTTTCACAAAGCCACGCTTTTTCACAAAGCCACGCTTTGATCAACAAATGATCAACAACACTTCGTATGCCACATTACCAAATTGGGAATGTATCACTAGTAACCATCAACTATATAACCTCTGAGCTCGTACGTCTCAGAGAAGGGTGTTAAGCTAAGAGAATAAATTCTCTGCCACCAACAGAAATGTATTTGATAGAAACCAGCTTTACATCTCAAAGTGTAATGTCAGACACACATCCATACAAGTCCGTTCCGGGATCGAACGGAACCGAAGTGAAATGACCCTCTCTTTTCTGCCTTAATTTTGTAAGGATTTTTTTTTACAAAGTGATATATATATCATTCATTAACAAATATATTTTCCAGGGTCATTTTCCTTTTTCCAATAAACAAACTTTATCCAGGATCAAAAGTTTTACTAATATAGATATATCAGTGCAACCACAAGGATATGCACACACATATGAAGATGCATGTGCCCCTCTTGTTAGATCAGGTTATGGCAAACAAGAGGTTATATTGATTGATTAAATTTAATCAATCCCCACATAGCTAAATTTCATTTATGTAATAAAATTGTTTGTTCAAATAGGTAACAACATGATTTTTATTCTTTGATAGCTTGCTGGATCCTCTATGAAATATGATACATAGAACCCAGATAATTATGTTATGATTATCTGTAAAATTAATAGTAGAGTTTCTGTGCTTTGAAAATGATATAAGCTTCTATCATTTCCTATGTTTGCTTTCCTATAAAATCTACCTTATATGCAAACTCAAAGTCTGGGGCATTCTTAAATGAATTGTCATATTCCGGAGGCTTGATTCCTTGATGCCATGATACTAAGCTAAATGAAATGCGATCCAGGTATAGACAATGGCATGATGCAAATGGCAATTCTGAAAAAAAAACATGCAGACTCCTAATTCTCTTACCATATGCCTTTTATGTTCTGGATACATTTTTCTCTAAGTAAGATTATCTATGTTGATCTTCAAGACCCAACTGTTTCTACTTTTCTCAATCCTTGAAATTATTCATAGACTTCAAGATTTGACTAATACATTTATAAAATGTAATTCTACTATTTGCTTACATTCTTACTCAGTTTACTTACAAAATTATAGATAAAACCTTTCAACCTTCCAGATAATGAAACTCAGATAATTTAAATTCCAGTTACAAGTTAAATTCTTAACAAAATATTTAACCAAATATCCAACATCACTCAGTACTTGCTACAATGGAAATTTCAAAATACCAATACACGCAGATTTCATCTTTTAAGCTCTTATCTATCTAATTCTAGCATGCTATAATCTTCTTCTCAATGCCTTGCTTCTACTCCTACCTAGAGGCCGCTGTTCCTGAAAAAGCATTTGAAGCTGCCTCGTTTTAAATGAGACACCCCAGATGCCATTAGCACACTAGGGTCAGACACATGTCTGGTATGAGAAAATCCACTAAAGCAATTAATTAATCAGGTTAAAAATGGAATTAAGTACATATGCATTTAGTTCTGCCCTTTGAAAACAAGTAATACTTGTGTGCATGTTCTGTGTCATTGTGCATGTGCACACTTTAATCTTTCTTTCCAGAGACATTATATATAGATATGGCATATACATTCAGGCATTCAATTCAGTCATAAATCCAATAATCATTCACACAAAACAGAAAGATAACCAACATGAGTTAAATCATATATTCCCTCCTCATATTTCATTTCTGGGAAAACTCTAGTTCCTCATCATGTCAAATATTCTTCCCTTGTTATATTTATCTATCCTGGTCTCATCTGCAATTTTTATGAATCAATGGACACGCTGTAATGAACTAATTCACTCCATTACACAAAGATCTCAGGACTTAAACAAGCCATGTGTCAACTTGCATTACTCAAGAACACAAGTCATTCCTGCAGTAATCTTGACCCCATTCCCTAATCAGGTTCTCAGATACTTTCTCTTTTAAATTTTTCAAGGCAACCTAATCAGTGGGTCATTTTACTGAAACAAGCATTCATCTCATAGCATTCCTCATCATTCATATAACAAACAGAGACAACCAAGCAATTTAAGTATTGGTACTTATTAAAACATGTTCTTGCAATTTTAAAGAGATATAGACAACTAACATTGGTTTATGGCTCTATGGGAAGATTTTATTGCAAACATCTGTGCTTTAGTTAACTCAGATTGACCAAGCTTCCTAAATCACAAAATCTATTTGCTGGATGGGTATTGTATATTTTCTTTGAATTAGGAGTGTCAGCACATAGGCAAGCCTATTGCACTCCTAATTCCTTTTCATTTTAAGCCTCAGCACATATACATATGTATATTACAGCCCATATGCTTATCAGTCCTTCTGGTTTGAGCCAAAACCAACACTACTTGCTTATATTCAACATTTTATTTTTTGGGTATTTATTTATATTTCTATCCAATATCATATCAGAAAGAGATCTGGGTTTTTAAATTACTTATTCATGCATACTGATCATATTAAGAATATTCATAGAATAAAACAATCAGAACAACCATCAAGCATTAAAGCATTCTTAATTTCTAAAAAAACAATCACATACTCTTTTGAGAAAAATTAATTTATAACAGGCTGCCTTCTTTAGGACTTAGTGCCTTAAGTTTTTGAGTGAGTTTTCTCACCTAGTTCTCTTCTTTGCTTCCTTAATTAATTGATAAACCTCTGCCTTTAGCCTCAAGCTCTTTTCCTTCACTTGCCTTATGTTTTTATATGGTGTTTTTTTTCAAAGTTCTTTTTTGAGAAGGAGAGGAGGCTGCTGCTTATAAATATACAGAGTTCTCCTTAGGGTTTTGGGTATTGGCTAAAGCCATTTTTGCCCACCAGAAAATTATGTTATCTGCATTTTTATTTGAACCCAAGATTCTACCCTCCCCGGCTTAATTTGGTGAAGAGAAAAGTGGTTATCTACTTTGGTTATTTTCAGAAATCTTACTTTTCCATAAAATGCTTTTTCCCTTGTCTATTTGCATGCTAAATGTGTGATCTGATTTCCAGCAATATTATACACATATTTCTTTCTTTCTTAATTCAGCCCATACAAAATACATTTTTGTTTTCCTCCCATTTTCTATTTTTAGCCTTTACTTTATTATCTGGTGTTTCCTTTTTATTTATCCACCAGAAGATTGCTTCTCTCTTTTTTTTCCACCTTCATTCTTTCTGTTTTCTTTTCAAAAAACATATTTGTGTGTTTCATTTTACTAGTTTAAATTCTAATACTTAGTTAGTATACTTACCTATATGTTTTACAGACAATAACATATATATATATATATATCTATATTATTTTATTCTGATACACATATGCACATGTATACTTAATTACATTTTGTGTATTTCTGCATATAGCACAATTGAGGGTTTCTTTATTTATCTGTAAATATATATACATATATATATATATACATATATACATTTTCCATACATAGCATCATGTACTCATTCATAGTATCCAGGGATCTAGCTTTACTCATGTGTATTTTCTGTGCACAATGCACATCATTTTATTACACCATATCAAGCTATCTCATCTTTCCCTTAAACATGGTTTTAAAAACTATTTAAAATTATTTTAAGCTTATTTATATTTTTTTTTTCCAAGATAAATTCCTAAAATCTTGGGTCATTACATACACCCCACCTTTTAGGAATTGTTTCCCATAATTTTCCAAGCTTAAATCAGAAAACAAGTACTCCTCAACCATTTAGATTTCTAGTTCTATGATAATAACTAAAAATACATGCATCCAAAAGAAAAGCAAATTTAAAAAAAAATTAGATTTACCTCTAATCTGAGAATAGCTTAGGGTAGCTCATCCTAACTTTGTCCTCTAATTCCCATGTGCAATCACTGGGATCAAGACTCCACTGTACTTTCACAAGTTTCAGTGATTTATTTCTTAATTTCTTCACATCCTTTGCCAAAATTCCTACTGGATCTTTTTCATATACCAAATTAGGATTTATTTGCACTTGGGTTGGGGTCTCCAAAATTTCTGCCTTGTCATGTACCCACCTTCTCAGTTGTGATACATGAAAAACATCATGTATGCCTTGCATGTTTTCTAGCAATTCCAACTTATATGCCAAGGGACCAATTCTTTCCAGAATTTTGTATGGTCCAATATATCTTGTGGTTAACTTTCCTTGTTTCCCAAATCTCAGCACATTTTTCATAGGTGAGATTTTGATGAAAACAAAATTTCCCACTTCATATTCTACCTGCCTCCTTTTCTTGTCTGCAAATTTCTTTTTCCTATCTTGTGCTGCTGCCATTCTTCTCCTTATCAACTCAATTTTCTCCTTAGTTTCTTGTATGTACTCAGGCCCTAAAATAACCCTTTCTCCTGCTTCTACCCAATAAACAAGTGACGAACAAGGCTTACCATATAAGGCTTCAAATGGAGCCATTCCTATGGTGCTTTGATAGCTGTTGTTATATGTAAATTCAACTAGATAAAGATAATCTTCCCAGTTGCCCCCAAAATCCAATACACATGCTCTCAACATGTCCTCCAAAACCTTGTTTACTACCTCAGTCTGCTCATCTGACTGAGGATGGTAGGCAGTACTTAAACATAGTTCACTTCCTGTTTTGACCATTACCGGGTTGTGAGGCTCGACGAAGTCTCGTTCACAAAGCCACGCTTTTTCACAAAGCCACGCTTTTTCACAAAGCCACGCTTTGATCAACAAATGATCAACAGCACTTCGTATGCCACATTACCAAATTGGGAATGTATCACTAGTAACCATCAACTACATAACCTCTGAGCTCGTACGTCTCAGAGAAGGGTGTTAAGCTAAGAGAATAAATTCTCTGCCACCAACAGAAATGTATTTGATAGAAACCAGCTTTACATCTCAAAGTGTAATGTCAGATACACATCCATACAAGTCCGTTCTGGGATCGAACGGAACCGAAGGCACTTCCAAAGAAGCCCTTGCAATCCGGGTATTCACTAATCATGTCCGGACTTCCCATCACAAGAAGAGTGATATAAATCACTATACCGGAGCAACTCGATGTAGAGACATTCGATAGGTTGTCCTTTCATTTTCGAAAATACCCGGTCTTCAATACGATCCATATCGTCGTATCACTAATTCGGAATGGGTTATATGACACAAAGGTCTTTTCCCGGCTAACCCGAATAGTGAGCGTTTGTTTTAAAAACAAATCAAGTGCCATTTCAAAAGCAAATGTTGATAGTTGCTTATTTAACTATCAACCACATATCACAACAATCATCAGATTTAAATAATTTTTCCCAAATTATTTATTTTCAAAATATCTTCACAAGATATATATTTTTCCACACTTTAACATTTGAAAACCAATTTCAAATCACATTTTCACACTTCATCACTTTGAAAACAATTTCAAATCACATTTTCACACTTCATCACAAAATGGTCCCTTTAAACCAATTAAATAAATCCTTATCGATTTATTTCAAATTTTCATCCCAAATCTGTAATTTATTTCGACACTTTAAAAATAAATCAATATTTATTTTTAAAACAAATTTCCCTTTCCTTTATAAATTCCATTGTGAATTTAAATTTCCAAATATTCACTTATACACGATTTTCAAGTCGTTTTCCAAATATTCACTTTCAAACACCAAATCAATTACAAATTGATTTCTAAATTTATTTCAATACCAAATCATTTTACAAATCGATTTCCAAATTTATTTCAACACAAAACCCATTTTAATTCAACACCAAATAAATTTTCATATCGATTTCCCAAAGATTTATTTTCCAATACCAAATCAATTATCAAATTGATTTCTAGAAATTCATCACCTTTTAAAATAAATTCCTTTATCTCTTCCAAAAAATTTAAAATTCCATTTTAAATAAATTCTTCAACTTTTAAACAATATTACTCAAAACCCATTTTAATATCCTTTTTCCCATATTTTGAAAATGATTCGATAAGATTTCAAAATCAAATTTATGCCTTCAAATTCCTTCGTTTAAATTCACTCAATTCTTTCAAAAGAAATTTACTTAAAAATTTCAACTTTAATTTCAAAAATCCAATTTATCTATTTCTGGTATCCAACGATACCAAAAATATATTCGGCTAAATTATAGCCTTCAACGAATTCAATCACAGATATAATCATTCACAGATTATAAATAAGTAATCACACAGCATATGAAACAAATCCATACAACATATGAAACAAATTCATATAATTTGAGAAATCCAGTTGGATCCCTCCAACCTGTTTCCCTGCATCCACAGATGTTAGCACAATACCAATTCCACTTCGAGGTGGAATATAGCGGTATGTGGGATTTATAAAATACTATCCGCTATTATGCGGCGCAATAGGGTCTCATCCGCTATATAATGCGGGAAATCAACTCCAAATACATATATAATACCAATTCCACTTCACGGTGGAATTATCGCGGTATATGTTTTTAATAAATAACCTCCGCTTAATATATGGCGTATAGGGTCTATTTCAACACAATAAATAGCAACCATCATTCAATTCACACAATCAAACAATTTTAAATTCAATTATTTAAAATTTAAATCGAAACACAATTCGATTGAGTGAGGAGTTCTCACCTTGCTTTTTAAAATGTCGAGCGTTCAATTTTTTTTACATTAAATCGAACACGTTCGATTTAACACAAATTTTTTGCTTGTTTGAAATGATCCCACATCTGCACCATAGCGAGCTGCTCGTCGCTACGATTCCGGCGCCGCCAGTTTTGTCGATTTTCGACCTCGTATGAACAAGATACGATTTTACAAAGTTTATACATTTTAATATACAAATAATTTCATTTCCTTTTATATTTTTTAACCTTTTATTAATCTGGCCGTTGCTTTTGAACGTGCAAAATCCAGGCCATGTTCTATTTCTTCCCTCTTCCATGCGAAAACTCCCCAGGCCGTGAACGAACGCAAGTAACCCAAAGGCCGCCACCACAAATTGAAAATCACGACCACCTATGCTCGATCGGAATCCCATCAGAGACTACCCCTATGCGCGCCATCCTCCACTCGACTTCCGAGAAAAACGCGGTCCCTCCATTCGTCGCCGTTCACCCCCAAATGACCACGAGACACGGCGCCATTGAACGAAAATTATCGCCAATCCATAGCTCTAGAAACAATCACAGCCGTTCGTATTGAAGCTCTCAACGTGCTTGACGTTTTCCTAGTTGAAGAATGCTGAAATTAATGAGTGGATTGATCGAAAATTGAAGGTGAAAGTTGATGTTTTTCGGCCATTGAATTATTTGAAACGGCGGCCGGTGAAAACTGTCTATGGTTTGTCCCCAAAGAACATGTATATGTATACGTTTAATAAATATTATTTAATATTAAATTCACTTTAAAATAACTTTTCAAACGATCTCCAAACAACGCGTGCCGACAGGCATTTCTAAGGTTTTACCCACGTTCCGAACATAATGGAATATGTTTCGGGAGCTAATTCGATTGTATGTGCGAGTTATGGAATTAAACGATCAATTTAAATTAAATCGATAAAAATGATTTTGATGCGTTTTGGCTTGCCCCGGACAAACCGTACATCTGATTGACACGAAATTTGAAATCTTATAATAATATCACATTACGGATCCGATGAAACTGGTTTCATCGAAATCTGAGACTGTTTGAAAAATGACTATTTTTAGTTGTCAATTAAATATTAAAATATTCAATTTTTACAAATTTACTTCTAAATCAATTTTAAAAGTTCACAAACATCATTCTAACTCCAATATGATTTATTATAACTTTATAAATCATTTTTAATCACATTAAACCCAATTTCCAATTATTTCTGGAATTTCAAATATTAATTATCGATTTAATTAAACAATTAAATCTCTATATTCGAAATTAATTTTATTCGGCTTACAAATCTTACTTGTTAATATTTAAAATCAATTAAATATACGAATTTCAAATGACAGAAATTATGGGTCGTTACACAGGATTTAACCATGCAGGTACAAAGAATGAAGACTGTACAGTATTGAGATTCAAGATATCAAGATTGAAGACTCATGAGTATCAAGATTATCAAGAGTTCAAGATTTCAAGATAAGTATTGAGTCTAGAATTATGATAAAACTTCATAATAGCACTGAAATCTTCACTCCATTTTTCTTTTGGGATAGAACCCATTTCTACCTTTTTAGTGGCTTACAAACCCACGACAAGTAGCTTACAAATCTACGACAAGTGGCTTACAAACCCACGAACATCCTGGTTTTGTACAAGTTCTCGATTCCTGATGTGATGAGATATTCTGCAGGAAGAAGCTTGCAAAACTACTTCCAAATGATTTTCAAAACTACTTCAGAATGATTTTCAAAACTGCTTTTCAAAATGTTTTAGCCTTAAAAATTATCTTTTCAAATGATTTTCAAAAAGATGTTTTAGCCTTAAAATATTCTTTGTTTTTGTTTTTAATAAACTCTTGTTTTAAACTTCGTTTGTTTTAAACTATCTTTTAATTATAATATATTTATACTTAGATTTAAATATAAAATTATAGTAAAATTATATATATATATATATATTATTCTCTATATTTATCTATGTATTTTATTTATAGTCAAGTATATTTATAAAGTTTAAATAGTTCTTAATATAAGATAAAGGTAATTTTCAAAGAAAATCAAATCTTCAAAAAATGCTTTGGGATGTCGACATGCCCTAGTACCCCATGTCGACACAGTGAAAGTTAGATTCAAAAATTTGAATTTCAAAAGAAGTGTCTATTCGCCATAACCTTTCACGAATGGACATGGTTATTGTTCTTCTATAAATAGGGGTTAGTTTCAACGAATTTATATATATATTTTCTGGTTTTTCACTTCTCTTCTTCTTCCACATTTCTTTATACATATTCTTACCATTACTCTACCGAAATCAACATTGAATCTAACTAGATAATCTCTAGTTTGATTCTCTGTCACTATCTCATCAAGATCCTCAGTGTTTTTCAGAGTTATAGGCTTTCTTTGTAATTAATAGAGTAAAAGGTGTGATTGTAGCCTTGGAAATCAATCAAGTGAGAAAATGTGCGATTGTAGCCTTGAGAAATCAATTGGGTGAACTTGTTGCCCGAAAATCAAGTATCTTTACCCAGAGGATTGTGATTCTGGAGGGTGTACCTCGTGGCCTTGAAATCGAGGGTTGTAATTGTTGAATTGCTTTTGAAAGGAAATCCGTACTTAGTTGTGCGGGACTGGATGTAGGGTAACTCCGAACCAGTATAAAATCTGGTGTGTTCTTTCCTTTACTGCATTTACTTTATTTCTGCATCTATGTTTGATTCTTTGATTATATTTGTGTTTGAATATTTATACATTTGTGTACAAATCAACTGTAATCTCAAAAAGATTTAGTAATTTCTTATAAACACTATTCACCCCCCCTCTGGTGTTATTCCTAGCCTTAAGATCCGTAATCCGCATTCCTCACATCGATGATTAAATAATGGATTTTAAAACAAGG
The DNA here is from genome assembly GCA_030737815.1 of Allium fistulosum. NCBI lineage: Eukaryota > Viridiplantae > Streptophyta > Magnoliopsida > Asparagales > Amaryllidaceae > Allium > Allium fistulosum. Next base: position 877,396,068 of record CM060906.1, read on the forward strand.
ATAGAGATCCAAATATGGAGGGATCCTAACCAAAAGAATTCAACTAGAAGATAGGCTTGATAGGGAGATAAATAGATTTCAAAGAGAGAAAAGAATTGATAGACTTATATAGATTGCAGACAACCTTAACCGGATCAACCGTGACTTCAAGAATATGATCGATGTAGAATTCTGAGGCAATTTGGCATTCGATCACAAGAGATAGAATTCGAGTATAGCAAAAGATAGCAACATCATAAACCGAGGATACATAAATCTCTGGTAAATCGATGATTATTGTAAAGGAGTTTCACTCTTTTACAAATCATTCAGTGGAGCTATGGGGTGCTCTAGAATTAGAAGAATACGAATAGGGGAGACAAGGATGGATTTTGGAACCGAGGGGAATGTTCCAAAATTCAAAGAAACCGAGTTAAAGAAGGAATTCAAGCTCGAACGAAAGTGATTCTGTAATTGAATTTTACTTTATATGCTCAGTTTTGCCTAAAACCAAAGCTTTGATACCACATGTAATAGCCTGAAATTTTCAACCATTCGCATCCAAACATGTCAGACTTGAATTGCTCAAAATATCAGATTGTTAATTTAAATTTGGCAAAACTCAGCATATACAGTAAATAAAATAATCACAGAATCATAGACATAGAGTAATATAATAATAATGCAGCGGAAACAAAAGAATAGTAGTTCATGAAGCTACTATATATATATATAACAGAGTTAAACAAGATACAACAGAAGTCTCGAATACATAGATGACTCAATACAATAGTCAAATACAAGATCTGATCACATCACTGGAATCAACTGAATAACTTAAAGCAGAATCTATATAGCTAGATCTCCAAGCGAAGCTCCAACTCCAAAGGCGAGTCTCAAATGTTGTATCACTAAGTCTGACCCGAGCGTAAAGCAAAACAAAAAACACTCGAGTCAGGATTAACATTCTTATATCAATAAATCCAACTCAAGTGAAATATCAACTGAAATACAAGTAACTCAAAGGATGTTTGGGATAACCATCCTTTAAGGATCCGTTAAACTATGTACTATATAGTATTATATGCTATTATAATAATGTCTAAAGTAAAGTAAACTTACTTAAAAATAGCGTTAAGGCTTTACATTTTCCACCTTAACACATAATAGTCCCAGTAGTCTATCCAGTATCAGCGTACCTCCAGATCGGGAGGCTACCCTAAATACTCTACAGGCTACGGCACAAAACCAAACTCGTAGTAAAGCTCGCTATGGTAGGTGACACGGCACAACTAGGCAATGCCAGGGTTGATATACCAATTATGCATCCGGGCTGGTGGAAACGCATAGCAGCCACTTTCGCCCACCTCGAGCCACACTCCTAAAAATCAAAGGGTGCACCCAATCAATCACAAAGTAATAGAATGGTATCGAAGAAGTGTGTCCGATCAGAGCAGCTACCTCATTGGCCCGTCAATCGTTCCTGTTTTAGCCACCTTATGCCAACTCACGAGAGTCGGTGTAACGACCCAGAATTTTGGTCGATAGATTTTGAACATTTAATTCATTTTAAATGTTGAATGTGGATTATAATTTGATTTTGAAATACAAAGATCTGGTTGAATCGATAAATTTAGTTATAATTTCAAAATATGGCAAATTTAACTGGGTTTGAATAATAATAATTTGTTATTTGAAGTTGGAGTAATACAGGAATCTGGAATATAAATGTATATGAAAATGGTTTCAAAAATTTATTAAGTTTGGTTGGATTAAAATTTTAGTATTAGACTTTTGGATGGAACCAAATAGTCGATGAGTTAAATTTGGAATTTTTAAATGAATTCAATAATGGAATTTAATATAATAATATTGCAAATAATCAGATTTTGATTTAAAATGAATCGGGATGATTTATAATGTGAATATAAATTCTATATGATTTATAATTAAGTTGGTAAAATTTTAAAAGTGAAATTTTAAGGGATTTCGACGATTTTGGAAATCGCTCGAATTAATCGACGAGTTAAAATAGCCATTCGAGGCAGAGTCTCGGAATTCGACGAAACTAGTTCCATTGGATCCGTAATAGTGTATTATTATCGAATCTCAATTTTCGTAGCGTTTGGAGTTACCGTTTGTTCGTACGGGTGAGAAACGCGTTGAAATTTAAATTGAAAATTTAATATTTTAAATCGATTCAAAAAGCTATCTTCCACATATGATTGAATTAGCCTCCGAAACACGTTCCATAGTGTTCGGAATGCGGGTAAAACATTATAATTGCCTGTAGGCATGCGTCATTTGGAGATCGTTAGAAAAGGGTTGTTTAAAAATGAATTTAATATTAAAATAATTCACATATGCATATATATATATATATATATATATATATATATATATATATACGACCAAAACATGGAACCCTAGCAGTTTTGTTACAGCCGCCATTCTCGTTTAATGGCCGAAAACAATCGTGCCTTTTCCCTCCAATATCTCATGATCTATGCTTTATTTCCAAAAACTTTCTAAAGTGAAGCTGTAGATCATGGGGAGATCTACGCATCCATACGGTGGAGTGGCGCGAAACTCGACGAGATGGCCAGAAATCGTCATCAAAGGGGTAGTGTTCGTTCATGGTTTTCAAGAAAGGGGATCCACTGAGCTTCGCCGTACCTTGGCTGATGGTGGAGGTGGGGATGGCGCGGCTCTCGGTAGTGGTGGATTGAGTCCGACGGCGACGATGGAGGAGCTAGGGTCGGTCAAAGGCGACGAGGGTTGGGTTCGTTTGCCTGTCGCGTGAAGAAGAGAGAAAAAGGGGGGAGGGGCGGCCTTGTTTTTCTGAAGCACGATCAACGGCACCGATTTGATCTGGGTTTGTAAAATATAAAGAAAGTGAATTAATATATATAATTATTATTCGAATGTTTAAAATATCATATCTTGGTCATGTGCGGTCGGAATCGGGTGAAACAAGAGGCGCTGGGAATCGCAGCGACGCGATCTAAACGCTGCAGCAGATCTGGAGATGTTGGAGCAAGCGAGGATTTAGGTTAAATCGAACGCAGTTCGATTTAATTTAAAATTTAAAACGCTCCACGAACTCAAGGTGAGTTAATCTCACTCACATCTGGAATGCTAGTTTATTTAAATAGTGGATATTTAAATGGTTGATTGATTGGTTGAATGTGATAATTATTATCAGATTGGATCGATATTATTTGTTGTGCTAACATCTGTGGATTCAGGGAAACAGGTTGGAGGGATCCAACAGGATTCCTCACAATATAGAAATTATATTCTTAATCTGTAATATAATTCACTGATATCCTGTGATAGATTGTTTTGGAATTTTGTTATGTTGTGTTATGGTTGGATAATATAATTTGGTATTTTAAAATATCAATAAAATGAAATGGGGATGTAAAAGGGAAATGAAAAAGGGTTTTTGAGATATGAATTTAAGGAAATTAAATTCAGGAAATTGGTTTGGAATTTGAAGTGTTTTTGAAATGGTGTTTTAAAAAGGGAATGAGGAATGGAAATGTATAAGCTGGGCTTATAAATGAAATGGGATATTTATCGGTGGATAAATTTTGAAAGATAGATTTCCGGTGGGGATTTCTATAAGAAGTGCAAATTGTTTAAAACAATAGAGAGATTATTTTTAAAGGATGGAAAGTGTATTCTTCCTGGAATATGAAGTATGTTTCAAAGAGAACTTTCATTGTATAAACCAGAATTTTTAAATGCGTTTCTAGAATATTTTAGAAATATTATTATTTTTAATTTTTTTTTTAAAATAAGTATTTATTAAGTAATTATGGTATTTAATTAATTTAAAGATAAATTAGCATTTTGATTTCTAAAGGAAATTTTATTATAAGTATTCGATATAATAACTTTATATTAAAAGGGAAATTTTGATTTAAGTTACCCAATATAAACTTTTATAGTTTTTTTTTCAAAAAAGTACATTTTGAATAAAGAATTTGGAAACTTATTTTAAATAATTGAAGCATATATTTTGGAAGTGATTTCGAGGAAATGGGAAGTGTGCTTAAAAATAAAAGGGAGTTTTATTTTTAAAGTGTTGGAAGAAATTTACGGTATTCAAATGTAAATTTGACTTGAGATAAATCAAGCAGGATTTATAAGGAGAATTTTTTGGTTTATTCTGAAATGGAAATGTATTCCCTGAGAAGCCAAGTACGTTTTAAAGCAGTTTTTTTAAGTAAAAGTTAAAAGTTTTAAATTTGTTTTAAAAGAATATTATTTTTATTTATATCTATAAAATGGATTTATTTCGAGATAGTTTGGTTAAAGTTTTATTTGAAACTTATGTAGAAGTTTGTAACTCTTATTTTAAAATTTAGTTTGACTTAACTTTTATTTTAAAATTAGTTTTTATATTTTATAAAAATAATTTTACCTTAAATATTCTTAAAATATATTTTGGATAAAGTGATTTAAATTATTTTAAATCTTATGTGTGTGTACTTGGTGATATCCACTGTTGAAATAGAAAATGTTTGGGAAATTTATTTCCGTAAAAGGAAGTGAGTTTAAACTGTTTTCAAAGGGTTGAAAATAGAAATATATCTTGCGAAGATATTTTGAGGAAAACATGAATTTGAGAAATTATCTTTGTTTGGTGGATGTTTGTGAATGTTTTTGATAGTTAAATAACCGACTATCAATATTGGCCAATGCGTCGATCGTTTCGAAAAGACCAGGATCGGGATTAATTTCTCGAAAACCACTTCGATCTAGTTTGTACGTTTTCGTGGAAAAACGAGTTTGGAGTCGAAGATGGAGCAGTGAAGTGCAAGGGCTAGTCGCTACTAAACCTGAGGGTGATTCCAAATGGATGTAGTAGGAGTAGTGCTTTCGGTTCCGTTCGAACCCGGAACGGACTTGTATGGATGAATGCTATCAGACCATCGTCAGGAGGGTGATGAGCATTCTAAGAGATGTGTTCTAAAAAGGTAACGCTTAGCCTTAAGCCTCATCAACCGGGAATGACTGAAAATCAGGGGTTATGCAGCAAGGCTAAGTGGGTAGCACCCATTAGGGTGACGTCATCCCTGTCTAGATGTTCCTTTTTATTCGGCTTAGTGGTGCGGTTGCTGATCCCAACCGTGGGGTGATCTTACTCGGAATTATCCAGTAAGGGGTAGTTCCGGCCTTGTGTTGCAGGGGATCGGGCGTGGTCCTCGGTACGCTGATCTAGACCAGGTACTGTGACAGGTGGTACCCCAATGCCTAGTCATTAGTTGGAAATCCATTTTCCCTACGCGCCTGTACGGTTTTGATTGTGCCCAACTATTGCTGAAACGTGAGATGTAAGCATTTCAGCTAGATTTTATTTTACTTTCTATAGACACTATTATAATATCAGACGGTTTTGATAAAAAGTGTTTTGGCTATCGTAAGATAAAAACCCGACATGTTTATTTGTGGCGTGGTCTTACGAGACGCTTTTGATTTTCAAAGGATTTTTGAAACTTTAATAATCAGTTTTGATGTATTTCTCTCACACTGGTATTCCAGACTGACTCGGGTGTTATTTTATTATAATGCTCGGGTCAGACCGAGTATTATAGATTACATGATAGGATGCTGTGGAGCTCAGGAGAGGAGCTGGAGTCCGAGATGTATTATTCGTACTTGTTTATTCCGCTACTATGGTTGTTTGAAATTGCCAGCAAGTTGTGAGGCAAGATGATATAACTGCCAGGCTGGTAATTGTTCTTTACTGGTGATATACTCTGATGATGTATTGTATATAACAGATATGGTTTCATTTTGTGTAAAGATCTGTTATTATTTATTATATTTTGTTCCGCTGCGATTGTGAGATTCTAATGTTGTTTAGTTCCTTATTTCTTCTATCTTCTTTCTTTTTCCTCAACAATCTGTCTTTTCCGGCACTCGATCGTCGGCATATTATACTGTGGTGAATTTTGTGTCGATTTTCGAGAGTCGAGAAGGGCGGGTCGTCTCACTTGGTATCAGAGCTTAGGTTAGCGATAACCTAGGCTTTGGTGGGGGAAATTACTCATTAGAAATAGAGTCAATAGTACTCTAGAATGAGTTGAGTGTAATAATAGATATGAGCGCGTATATGTTAGTGAATATAAAAATTGTTTTTATACTGTGTTGACTTATCGGTTGAGTGTTTATGAATTCTGGTCGGTATGGAAAGTACAACCGTAATCGATAGGGGTTTCTAAACTCTTAAACAAGATAAACCAACATAGTATTGTTTCTAAAGTGGGTAAATGAAATAATTTTACCCAAAATTATATTTTGATATAAAAGAAGTGATTTGTCTAAATTATTATATAGATATTTGGATGTTTGGTTGTTAATATTATAATCAAATAAGAATATAAATTTGAAATGGTTTATAACCAAATAAATTCTATAAGTATGACTTATCCAATAGAAGTATAACTAAAATTTGATTTAAACGAGAATTTAAATCTTGGAAATTTTGAAAAGTGTTTTAAATGAATTTAAACGAAGGTTGGGAACCTTGGGAATGTTAGAAATGTTTTCCAAAGTGTTTGAGGGAAATAATGTAGTATTATTTTGGGAAATTTTTTGGAATGGAAATTGTTTTGAAATGGAATTGTGGAAGTAAAGAAGCACTGAACTCACTTCAGTCGCTGGAAAATAATCCTGGTGATGATGGCCACATCATCAGAATTCATTTTTGAGTTTCTAAAGTGATGGATTGCTTCCGTGGTGATTGGTTATGATTATTTGTTTGGATTTGTTTGATAAACAAGTTTGTTTAGAAATTCCAAAGGGAAATTTGTTTTGGTAAAACCAAGTATTTTGGAATCTGGGGATTTGCTTTGATATACCAAGAGGATATGTGTTGATTATTATTTCAAATGGTTTTGAAATTAAACTGGGCAATTAAATTCTAGGAATTCTATTTAAAATAAAAATGTGAAAGTTAAAATGAATCAACTATTGAACTTATAAAGTGAGATTGATATTAATAAGGAAGGAAAGAGAAATTTTTTATCCTGGAATTAAAATTTAACTAGAGTGTATGGAAGTGAATAAAATATATATGCATTTAACTCAGGATAAGTTAAATATAAAATTGAATTGGAATTGAACTAATTTGGATAAAGTTGAAATGTAAAATGATTTTATGGTTGTGGGTTATAATGGTGTAATGAAGTTTTATACCCTTAAGTTATTAAGTGTTATATATATAATCTGGAATTGTGATTATAGGATGAAAATGACTCATATTAGCAATATAAGCTTTTAAATAAATAAGTTGTTGAACTTAGGAATAGGAAATGGAATTGTGAAACCAAAGTAAAATGGTTGGTATTTTATGGAAAATCCAAATTTAAATCCCAAAATGAAATGTAAAATGAGATAAGGCAAAGAAAAATATAGAATGTGAATGGACTTAAGTTAGTGAATAAGTTTTGAACTTATATATGGAGAAATAAAATTGGATCGAATTGGATTTAATTTAAATTAATAGTAATTGAGTTGAGTTTAGATTAAGTTGAAATCAAAATTCAGTTGTGTTATGAATAGTATTGAAGGGGATTAAATTCTTACTTAAATTAGTAAGGAAATGATATGAATTTAAGTTGGCCGAATAAAATTTGGCTGAACTTGAATTAAAATTGGAAAAGAATTGAATTGAAAGAAAATTTAATTTAGTTGAAATGATATTGAATAATTAAATTTTCACTCAACTGAATTCAAAAGGAATTGTATGAAGATGAATTTAGCGTAAGCTAAATTAAATAAAGAGAAGTTGAAGATGAATATAGAGTAAACTAAATTAAATGGAATTTGTATTGGAAAGGATAAATTTTGGTAGCTTGTTAAGAAAATTTGAAAGACAAAATAAAAACCAATTCTAGTTTAGAATAATTGGAATGGTTATGTTATTAATACATTCGGAAATGAATTGGGAAGGTGAATATAAAAAAATTGATATGGGATTGAGTATATAAACTAGTTGAATTAAAATTTGCAATGGATTGGAATTTGATTGGATGAGAATCAAATTAAATTAAAATAAAATTGATACAAGAAGAAATGGAAATATTGTGAAATTGAAATAACTTAAGCAAATTGGAAAATGGTTGTTGTCGAGCTTAAGGAATGGTCTTGAATGAACCTGAATGGATAATGAAATGAAATGCAACTGAAGGGATTTAACTTAATAATTGTAGTGAGAATGTATGGTTATGAATAATTCTGAATGGAGTAAAATTAATATAGTTTGAGTTGGAATTAATTTAAAATGGTTATAAGTTTAAATAGTTGTTATTTGTATAAATAACATTAGAATTTGCATAAGAAATTAGTTGTTTGTCATAAACGAAGTAAATTGATTTTAAAGGAAGCAAATGAAGTTGGTTTTTGAATAAATTTGAAATGGGTTGGAATTTAATTAAGTGGATTTGCATGAAAATGAAAGTGAATTAGGAATATGATACAAATTAATCAATTGGGAATTGGAAAGGGGTAAAATTTATGTAAGTAAGGCTTATAAACAAGTTGTTGTGAATATGAGATTAACTGTTATAAATATGAATTGTATGTAGTAAACTTGAATGTAAATCATTCGAGTGGAATAACAATGAAGTTTGGATGGGTTAAGGAAATTAAAATAATTTTAAACCTTGTGATTGCTTATAAAGATGGTTAGCATGTAGAATTATGGAAATTGGTTGGATAGGTTATGTAATTGTTATGTTTGGCTAAGATTAATGAATGGAATGCTGTTGAAATCTCATATTATTGAAACTTTTGTGCTTGTTTGAGTAAGTACATGTGCGAGAGGCAATCAGATAGAGTTTGGAGCACATAAATGCAATATAAATTAGCTGCTTGCTTTTAAAATGCTAATATAAGGTACGCCTACGCAATAAAATTTGGAAAATGATATATATTGTGAAATATTTTGTTTTCCGACCTTGTGGGTCGATGTATATATATTTATATCTATTGTGATATTGTAAAAGGCTCTCCGTACAAAGGAGACGCTGTCAAAAAATTTCAAATGTTTTGGGAGTTAGAAATATTTTGAAGGTTTTGGAAATTTTGGTTAACTAGAAAAGTTTATTTTTGAAATAATGTTGAAAACAAAGCTTTTGAGTTAAAAATAAGGCAAATGGTTTTGGAATTGAGCTAAGAGTTTTGGTGAAGTGAATGTAAGTTTTTAACTAAGTGAGTTTGGGTAAGTAAATGAGTTTAGTAGCATTTTTCTACCTTAACAAATTTCGAGGACGAAATTTTTATAAGGGGGAGGAATGTAACGACCCGGAATTTTGGTCGTTAGATTTTGAACATTTAATTCATTTTAAATGTTGAATGTGGATTATAATTTGATTTTGAAATACAAAGATCTGGTTGAATCGATAAATTTAGTTATAATTTCAAAATATGGCAAATTTAATTGGGTTTGAATAATAATAATTTGTTATTTGAAGTTGGAGTAATACTGGAATCTGGAATATAAATGTATATGAAAATGGTTTCAAAAATTTATTAAGTCTGGTTGGATTAAAATTTTAGTATTGGACTTTTTGATGGAACCAAAGAGTCGATGAGTTAAATTTGGAATTTTTAAATGAATTCAATAATGGAATTTAATATAATAATATTGCAAATAATCAGATTTTGATTTAAAATGAATCGGGATGATTTATAATGTGAATATAAATTCTATATGATTTATACTTAAGTTGGTAAAATTTTAAAGTAAAATTTAAGGGATTTCGACGATTTTGGAAATCGCTCGAATTAATCGACGAGTTAAAATAGCCTTCCAAGGCACAGTCTCAGATTCGACGAAACCAGTTCCATTGGATCCGTAATAGTGTATTATTATCGGATCTCAATTTTCGTAGCGTTTGGAGTTACCGTTTGTTCATACGGGTGAGAAACGCGTTGAAATTTAATTTGAAAATTTAATATTTTAAATTGATTCAAAAAGCTATCATCCACATATGATTGAATTAGCATCCGAAACACGTTCCATTGTGTTCGGAATGCAGGTAAAACATTATAATTGCCTGTCGGCATGCGCCATTTGGAGATCGTTTGAAAAGGGTTGTTTAAAAATGAATTTAATATTAAAATAATTCACCTATATATATATACACGACCAAAACAGTGGAACCCTAGCAATTTTGTTACAGCCGCCGTTCTCGTTTAATGGCCGAAAACAATCGTGCCTTTTCCCTCCAATATCTCATGATCTATGCTTTATTTCCAAAAACTTTCTAAAGGGAAGCTGTAGATCATGGAGAGATCTACGCATCCATACGGTGGAGTGGCGTGAAACTCGACGAGATGGCCGGAAATCGTCATCTAAGGGGCAGCGTTCGCTCACGATTTTCGAGAAAGGGGAGCCACCGAGCTTCGCCGTATCTTGGCTGATGGTGGAGGTGGGGATGGCGCGGCTCTCGGTAGTGGTGGATTGAGTTCGACGACGACGATGGAGGAGCTAGGGTCGGTCAAAGGCGACGAGGGGTCGGTTCGTTTGCCTGTCGCATGAAGAAGAGAGAAAAAGGGGGGGACAGCCTTGTTTTCTGAAGCACGATCAACGACACCGATTTGATCTGGGTTTGTAAAATATAAAGAAAGTGAATTAATATATATAATTATTATTCGAATGTTTAAAATATCATATCTTGGTCATGTGAGGTCGGAATCGGGCGAAACAAGAGGCGCCGGGAATCGCAGCGACGCGATCTAAGCGCTGCAGCAGATCTGGAGATGTTGGAGCAAGCGAGGATTTAGGTTAAATCGAAAGCAGTTCGATTTAATTTAAAATTTAAAACGCTCGACGAACTCAAGGTGAGTTAATCTCACTCACATCTGGAATGCTAGTTTATTTAAATAGTGGATATTTAAATGGTTGATTGATTGGTTGAATGTGATAATTATTATCATATTGGATCGATATTATTTGTTGTGCTAACATCTGTGGATGTAGGGAAACATGTTGGAGGGATCCAACTGGATTCCTCACAATATAGAAATTATATTCATAATCTGTAATAAAATTCACTGATATCCTGTGATAGATTGATTTGGAATATTGTCATGTTGTGTTATGGTTGGATAATATAATTTGGTATTTTAAAATATCAATAAAATGAAATGGGGATGTAAAAGGGAAATGAAAAAGGATTTTTGAGATATGAATTTAAGGAAATTAAATTCAGGAAATTGGTTTGGAATTTGAAGTGTTTTTGAAATGGTGTTTTAAAAAGGGAATGAGGAATAGAAATGTATAAACTGGGCTTATAAATGAAATGGGATATTTATCGGTGGATAAATTTTGAAAGATAAATTTCCGGTGGGAATTTCTATAAGAAGTGCAAATTGTTTAAAACAATAGAGAGATTATTTTTGAAGGATGGAAAGTGTATTCTTCCTGGAAAATGAAGTATGTTTCAAAGAGAACTTTCATTGTATAAACCAGAATGTTTAAATGCGTTTCTAGAATATTTTAGAAAAATTATTATTTTTAATTATTTTTTAAAACAATAAGTATTTATTAAGTAATTATGGTATTTAATTAATATAAAGATAAGTTAGCATTTTGATTTCTAAAGGAAATTTTATTATAAGTATTCGATATAATAACTTTATATTAAAAGGAAAATTTTGATTTAAGTTACCCAATATAAACTTTTATAGTTTTTTTTCAAAAAAGTACATTTTGAATAAAGAATTTGGAAACTTATTTTAAATAATTGAAGCATATATTTTGGAAGTGATTTCCAGGAAATGGGAAGTGTGCTTAAAAATAAAAGGGAGTTTTATTTTTAAAGTGTTGGAAGAAATTTACGGTATTCAAACGTAAATTTGAATTGAGATAAATCAAGCAGGATTTATAAGGAGAATTCTTTGGTTTATTCTGAATTGGAAATGTATTTCCTTGAGAAGCCAAGTACGTTTTAAAGCAGTTTTTTTAAGTAAAAGTTAAAAGTTTTAAATTTGTTTCAAAATAATATTATTTTTATTTATATCTATAAAATGGATTTATTTAGAGATAGTTTGGTTAAAGTTTTATTTGAAACTTATGTAGAAGTTTGTAACTCTTATTTTAAAATTTATTCGACTTAACTTTTATTTTAAAATTAGTTTTTATATTTTATAAAAATAATTTTACCTTAAATATTCTTAAAATATATTTTGGATAAAGTGATTTAAATTATTTTAAATCTTAAGTGTTTGTACTTGGTGATTTCAGTGGAAATAGAAAATGTTTGGGAAATTTATTTCCGATAAAGGAAGTGTGTTTAAACTGTTTTCAAAGGGTTGAAAATAGAAATATATCTTGCGAAGATATTTTGAGGAAAACATGAATTTGAGAAATTATATATGTTTGGTGGATGTTTGTGAATGTTTTTGATAGTTAAATAACCGACTATCAATATTGGCCAATGCGCTGATCATTTCGAAGAGACCGGGATCGGGATTAATTTCTCGAAAACCACTTCGATCCGGTTTGTACGTTTTCGTGGAAAAACGAGTTTGGAGTCGAAGATGGAGCAGTGAAGTGCAAGGGCTAGTCACTACTAAACCTGAGGGTGATTCCAAATGCATGTAGTAGGAGTAGTGCCTTCGGTTCCGTTCAAACCCGGAACGGACTTGTATGGATGAATGCTATCAGAACATCGTCAGGAGGGCGATGAGCATTCTAAGAGATGTGTTCTAAAAAGGTAACGCTTAACCTTAAGCCTCATCAACCGGGAATGACTGAAAATCAGGGGTTATGCAGCAAGGCTAAGTGGGTAGCACCCATTAGGGTGAGGTCATCCCTGTCTAGATGTTCCTTTTTATTCGGCTTAGTGGTGCGGTTGCTGATCCCAACCGTGGGGTGATCTTACTCGGAATTATCCAGTAAGGGGTAGTTCCGGCCTTTTGTTGCAGGGGATCGGGCGTGGTCCTCGGTACGTTGATCTAGACCAGGAACTGTGACAGGTGGTACCCTAGTGCCTAGTCATTAGTTGGAAATCCATTTTCCCTACGCGCCTGTACGGTTTTGATTGTGCCCAACTATTGCTGAAACATGAGATGTAAGCATTTCAGCTAGATTCTATTTTACTTTCTATAGACACTATTATAATATCAGACGGTTTTGATAAAAAGTGTTTTGGCTATCGTAAGGTAAAAACCCGACATGTTTATTTGTGGCGTGGTCTTACGAGACGCTTTTGATTTTCAAAGGATTTTTGAAACTTTAATAATCAGTTTGGATGTATTTCTCTCACGCTGGTATTCCAGACTAACTCGGGTGTTATTTTATTATAATGCTCGGGTCAGACCAAGTATTATAGATTACATGATAGGATGATGTGGAGCTCAGGAGAGGAGCTGGAATTCGAGACGTATTATTCGTACTTGTTTATTCCGCTGCTATGGTTGTTTGAAATTGCCAGCAAGTTGTGAGGCAGGCTGATATAACTGCCATGCTGGTAATTGTTCTTTACTCGTGATATACTCTGATTATGTATTGTATATAACAGATATGGTTTCATTTTGTGTAAAGATCTGTTATTATTTATTATATTTTGTTCCGCTGCGATTGTGAGATTCTGATGTTGTTTAGTTCCTTGTTTCTTCTATCTTCTTTCTTTTTCCTCAACAATCTGTCTTTTTCGGCACTCGATCATCGGCATATTATACTGTGGTGAATTTTGTGTCGATTTTCGAGAGTCGAGAAGGGCGGGTCGTCTCAGTCGGGTCCACGTATATACCTCAATAAGATCGTCACCACCATCCTACTTCATTATGGAATCTCCACCGCGTACACAGTTGTTAAAGTGGTTTTCGGTATCGACAGAGAGTATGTCCATATCCGATCCCGGTCTCTTTAACAACCAATCGTTATTATAACACCGCGGTCATTTCAAAATAGTTTATACTTCAAAACCAAAATATCATTTTCATTTCAAAACCCATATCAATACGATATCATTTCCACTTCAAATATATCCACTACCAAAATCATATCACTTTCTAAAGTTATAACTCTTTCGAAATCATAAGTCATTTAAAATCGTAACACTTTGGAAATCAAAACCTTGAAATTCATAACACTTTGAAATCATAGCTTGAAATCATAACATTTTGGAATCCATAACACTTTCCTCTTAAACAGTTTAGATATTAAAATTAGTATATATAATAAAATAGTTTATAAAATAAAAATAGTTTATATAAAAGTTAATTATAAGTCAAAATGGTTTATCTTGAAATAATTAGTATATAAAAATAGTTTATGTGACACCCCACCTCTATGCTCACAATAACAAAGAGTAATAAAAGAAATACTGTTTGTTATTATGAAGAATAAGGCTGGATAGGAGCGGCCATCCGTAGTTAGGCCTTACACTAGTATTGGTTACCTCGATAGGAGTGGTATATATTTTTATTTTTTCATCTCTTATTTATTTACTCCCATCGACATACCCAATTCCAGTATAAAACGGACTACGATGGTTCATAATAGTTTAGGACAATATATATAATAATAACACAGATACTAAAAATGCGGAACACAAATAAAAAAAGTCTTATATATATATATAACTGATGTCAGTTACAATACATTTGACACAATACATATGATACAACTACAACTGTCGACTCTGGAAGTTATATATGCAAGTACATTATCAACTAATATACATGAATACATATCAACCTATACTAAGACAACGACTACTCCAAAAGTATGAAAAGACTTCATAGCTCTAGCAGCAACCCAAAGCAAGATATCTACAACCTGTAATAACTCGGTCCGACCCGAGTATTACATTCAAAAGAAAATAATACATGGGTCAGTCTAATTCAAACTCAGTTATTAATGCACGGAAGCAATAATAATAAATAACATATTAGACGACAGTCAAAATAAATCTCGTCTATCCAATCCTTTAACAAGGAAATCGGATAACGATAAATATAACACGTAACAGTGTTAAACAACAAATCAGCAGATTCAAATCATCAACAAAGATAAGTGAAAAGAATATCAATGAAGATAATTTAAAAAAACAGCAGAATTGCCTAATTGGCAATTGACAACAAAATCTAATTATTAAATAAATAATTAGAAACTCAGAATCTAATTATCAAAGAGATAACTAGACAACAACAAAATGATCAAATCAAACTAAATCAATCCAAACAATTGAAATGTCACTTAAAACATCAATACTGATTGGCTGCAGTACACGCACGCGTGCACTGCCTCGCCAATACCGTAATGAAATAGCCCAAAAGTTCAATAAATCAGAAGCACAAAGCTCCAACTCAAATCAAAATGAAACTTAGGTGCAATAGAAATGAATAGTGACATGCACAAGTGACTCGAACCAGTGAGTCAAGTACAAGTCAAGACAGTGGACCCATATCCAGTGCAACTTCAGAATGAAGCGTATGCACCAGCAATTTAGGCTACTACATATCACAACAAATAGAAACGGCAGAGGTCCAGTCAGTGCTATCACGACTCAATGCAACTGCAAATAAAACTAATAGTGTAACAAGCTAGAAATTCAAGTGCAAATCCACTATCAGAAATGTAGACTGTAATTAAACATGCCCAAATCAAACTACAACAAAATGCAAAAGGTCAAGTCAGTGACTCAACGCAACTGCAGCACCAAAGCACAAAGCAGTGGTACAACTACAAAATAGAAGGAGGGTAAGGGCACCAGAGGTATGGCACCATGGCACATAAATACACGAGTAAGCGATACAACAATTCAATGAACAAGTAAACACAAAGGCTACAGGTTCGAAATCAAATCAGAGTCGTGATAACCAATGTCACCAACGAAACAATATATACATATGTGTTGGAGGCAACATGGAATAATGGCCAAGTAGCAACCATTGTGCAACCAGAACATCTTGATAAATACAAGAATCAGAGCAATCAAGCTATAGTATGACAAAATGCACAGATCACACCCGAGTACATTGTCTCAAGGCAATTTTTTTTTGATGACCAGATAACAACATCACATAAACAAAGTCGTGGCCGATTAAAAGAAAAAAGAATCAAACAAGTCAAGTTATATTAACTTGAATAACAATGTCACAACCAAGCCAGAGATCAAACCCGTACTAATCAAATAAATTGAAAAAGGTAGGAGGATGAAACACTATACTCAGTAGTACAGAGAAAAAACAATAGTTCAACCAAAATGATGAAATGAACAAAGTCTCAATTCATCAGAAACAGTCCAAACCATCGAAGTCTAGTTAAGTTTCAAACTCGAATATTTTCACATATCAAAGCGACCGAAGTCAACGCACTAAAAATTCAAGTTCATGGTACTCAAGAAATCGCGACTTCAAAATCAACGCCGAAGACGACCAGAAAATAAAACCCAATTCAGTGACAAAATGGTCGAAGCCAATACACCAGAATCAATGCTCAACATCAACAAATTCAAATGCAAACCAGGCCGGAATCAAGGTCGACATTTTTAAACATTAGAAGTTTCAAAGTAATCAATCAGTGAGTTTCACAAAAAAAATATGACCGAAGGCCAAATAAAATCAACTCGAAGTCCAGAGAATTCAAAGCAGCAAATTCCAACAAAATCAAAACCATGGAAATCAAAAACAAAAGATCATACGACTTTAAATTAGATGTGAGTAATAAAATTACTCACCTTTTCATTTGACGCGCGCAGATCCGTCGATCGGCAAGCAAAGACGAACGAACATCGGAATCGAAACCCCAATTTGGAACAAAGGAACGAAGCCTTAATTTTGCTCGAACGAAGAAAGAACACAACCGCCATTTTTCATTCTTTTCGTATGCTTTAATTAGGTTTTCGAATGAACGAAAAATGAAAAGGGGACGGGTATTTTATTTTGAAAATGTTCACGGCCCCAAAAATAAAACATGGGCCACGATTCAATTTTTAAAGCCCACCAATATCAACGAATTATTAAAAGAATTTCAACCCAATTTTAAAAGAATTCAACCGATTAAAACTCCAACAGCAATAAGCCAATAATTTTAATCGCCATTTGACGATAATCAATTGCTATAAAACTCCAGGTTGTTACAGACTCCCCTCCTTACAAAAATTGCGTCTCCGCGATTTTCATAAATAAAGTCGTCAATAACAATTATTTTCCTAACATAAGCTTGTTAAGCTAGAAAAATAAAGTCGGGAATACAAACGCCAAAGAAATCTTTTAATTTCATAAAAGAAATTCACAAATTCCCAACAGAATCTAACTATCAAATAGATAATCAGAAAACAACAAAACTGAATAAATACAATTGTCAGCAATATTCAATTATCAATTAGATAATTAGAATACAGAAATCACAAAACAACAATATCTAATTATCGATACGATAATTAGAAAACAGCAAAATCTAATTATCAACAAAGATAATTAGAAAACAAAATTCGCAAATCGCAAAACTGCAATTATCTAGTTATCCAACAGATAAAAAGAAAACACGAACTTCATAATCAGCAAACTATAACTATCAACAGAGATAGATAGAAAACAGCAATTTAATATAATCAACATAATCTAGAATCAATTAGAGACTAGAAAATCTTACAATCAGCAAAATTAGCAATTGCCTAATTATCAAAATGATAATCAGGAATCTCAAATCAACAAATATTCAATTATCAAAAACGATAATCAAATCTCAAATCAACAAATATCTAATTATCAAAAACGATAATCAGAAACAACAAATATCCGATTATCAAAAACGATAATCAGAAATCTCAAATCAACAAATATCTAATTATCACCGACAATCAGGAAACATCAAATCATCAAATATCTAATTATCACAAACGATAATCAGGAAACATCAAATCATCAAATATCTAATTATCACAAACGATAATCAGAAAACACAAATCAACAAATATCTAATTATTAAAAACGATAACTAGAAATTACAAATCAACAAATATCTAATTATCAAAAATGATAATCAGAAACAACAAATATCCAATTATCAAAAATGATAATCAGAAACAACAAATATCCGATTATCAAAAACGATAATCAGAAATCTCAAATCAACAAATATTCAATTATCAAAACCAATAATCAAATCTCAAATCAACAAATATCTAATTATCAAAAACGATAATCAGAAACAACAAATATCTGATTATCAAAAACGATAATAAGAAATCTCAAATCAACAAATATCTAATTATCACAAACGATAATAAGGAAACATCAAATATCTAATTATCACAAACGATAATCAGAAAACACAAATCAACAAATATCTAATTATTAAAAATGATAATTAGAAATCACAAATCAACAAATATCTAATTATCAAAAACGATAATCAGAAACAACTAATATCCGATTATCAAAAACGATAATCAGAAACAACAAATATCCGATTATCAAAACGATAATCAGAAACAACAAATATCCGATTATCAAAAACGATAATCAGAAACAACACATATCCAATTATCGATACGATAATTAAATCTCATAACAACAAATATTTAACTATCGATACGATAATTAAATCTCATAATCATCATATATCTAATTACCTGCAGATAATTAGAAACAACAAATATCTAGAAATCAATTAAGAAGACTAGAAAATCAACATAAAAGGTTGGATCGATCCCATCAGATGGCGAGTTTTTAGTTCGCCGCACGTGCATCAACAAATGGCCGAAGCCTACCAAGTACTCAACATAATTTTGGCGCCCAACAAATGACCCGAAGGTCTACAGAGTGACCCGAAGGTCTAGTACTGGTATTTGACCCGAAGGTCCATCATATGACCCGAAGGTCCATCATAGTGGCTCGAAAGCACACGAAAGCATCAAAATCATTAAAATAGCAAATAGTTCAATTAACGAGTCCGGAATTAACCGAAATAGCAAACGCACATGTCCCATACCACGTGTTTTACTAAATCGTTTGATTCTCTTCATCGTTTCCTTGAAAGTGCAAAATTGTGTATTTCATAAAAATACATTTCACATTCTCAAACGGACAAGTCCGGAATTAAGCGAATCAGTAAAAGAAAGGGGTCATAGTCCTCGATTTTGCTGAAACGTTTAAATCGCTTCCTCATTCTTTTGAAAGCGCAAACTGTAAAATTCCTGAAAACAATTTTATTTATTTTATAAAAATAACAATTCACATTCTCAACTGGGCAAGTCCGGAGTTAAGCGAATCAGTAAAAGAAAGAAGTCATAGTCTTCGATTTTGCTGAAACGTTTAAATCGCTTCCTCATTCTTTTGAAAGCGCAAACTGTTAAAAGTTTTATAAAACAATTTTCATTTTAAAACGATTTTCCAATCATGTGATTAAAGCAACAACATCAGTAGCAATTTCGAAAAGAAAATTGTACTTCTGAAAACACCGTAAAAACGGATCTCAAATCAGCATTGCGGAATAACCGCTAGAAAATCCACTTTTAAAATTTGACGGTTACTGAAGTCAAAGCAACAGAAATTTTTAAACGTCAAAATCTCATCAAAATAATTTACATCAAAACATAATACCAGTGAATTCCCATTCATCAAAATGTCAACAAAACACCATGCTTTCAAAAACTTAACATCGGTGTAAAAATCCCGTTATAGAATAACGGCAACAAAATACGTTTAAACCAAACACCGGTTCAACGCAAAATAAATGCAGTAACGTGCAACTCAAATTTGCACGTACCACAAAATGAACAAAGAAATCATTCGAATGTATCTTCAATAAAGATAATTCATAACAGCAAAATCTAATCAACATGTGATTAGCATAAAAGAAAACCAGCAAAAATCTCAACAAACATCACATAACTACAATCGCTTCGAATCCTCAAATCGGATTCGAAATTTTCGAAGAAACAAAATAAACCCAGCTATGTAAACAACAAAAGAAATTTATTTCAATTTCATATTTTGATTTTTAAATCAAAAAGGTTATCAGCTGTATTCAGCGAAGACAGTGTCACTCTTCCGCTGCGCACTCTGATAAACAATCACAAATTAACAATCAAAAAAACACAATTCCACTTTTTTTTTAATAAAGATATTTAAAAATTTCATCATAATTTCAAAACGTTAGTTTTGACTCAAAGCACAAATAAAACATCGACCAATAGTTGTAACACATGTTCCATCTAAGTTATGTTTTATATTATGTCCATAAACCCCAAGTTCTTATACCAACTTTGACGCCCGACATCTATGCTCACAATAACAAAGAGTATTAAAAGAAATACTGTCTGTTATTACGAAGAATAAGGCTGGATAGGAGCGGCTATTCGTAGTTAGACCTTACACTAGTATTGGTTACCTCGATAGGAGTGGTATATATTTTTATTTTTTCATTTCTTATTTATTTACTCCCATCGACATACCCAATTCTAGTATAAAACGGACTACGATGGTTCATAATAGTTTAGGATAATATATATAATAATAACACAGATACTAAAAATGCGGAACACAAATAACAAAAGTCTCATATATATATATAACTGATGTCAGTTAGAATACATTTGACACAATACATATGATACAACTACAACTGTCGACTCTGGAAGTTATAGATACAAGTACATTATCAACGAATATACATGAATACATATCAACCTATACTAAGACAACGACTACTCCAAAAGTATGAAAATACTTCATAGCTCTAGTAGCAACCCAAAGCAAGATATCTACAACCTGTAATAACTCGGTCTGACCCGAGTATTACATTCAAAAGAAAATAATACACGGGTCAGTCTAATTCAAACTCATTTATTAATGCACGGAAGCAATAATAATAAATAACATATTAGACGACAGTCAAAATAAATCTCGTCTATCCAATCCTTTAACAAGGAAATCGGATAACGATAAATATAACACGTAACAGTGTTAAACAACAAATCAGCAGATTCAAATCATCAACAAAGATAAGAAAAGATTATCAATGAAGATAATTTTAAAAAAACATCAGAATTGCCTAATTGGCAATTAACAACAAAATCTAATTATTAAATAAATAATTAGAAACTCAGAATCTAATTATCAAAGAGATAACTAGACAACAACAAAATGATCAAATCAAACTAAATCAATCCAAACAATTGAAATGTCACTTAAAACATCAATACTGATTGGCTGCAGTACACGCACGTGTGCACTGCCTCGCCAATACCGTAATTAAATACCCCAAAAGTTCAATAAATCAGAAGCACAAAGCTCCAACTCAAATCAAAATGAAACTTAGGTGCAATAGAAATGAATAGTGACATGCACAAGTGACTCGAACCAGTGAGTCAAGTACAAGTCAAGACAGTGGACCCATATCCAGTGCAACTTCAGAATGAAACGTATGCACCACCAATTTAGGCTACTACATATCACAACAAATAGAAACAGCAGAGATCAAGTCAGTGCTATCGCGACTCAATGCAACTGCAAATAAAACTAATAGTGTAACAGGCTAGAAATTCAAGTGCATATCCACTATCAGAAATGTAGACTGCAATTAAACAGGCCCAAATCAAACTACAACAAAATGCAAAAGGTCAAGTCAGTGACTCAACGCAACTGCAGCACCAAAGCACAAAGCAGTGGTACAACTACAAAATAGAAGGAGGGTGAGGGAACCAGAGGTATGGCACCATAGCACATAAATACATGAGTAAGTGATACAACAATTCAATGAACAAGTAAACACAAAGGCTACATGTTCGAAATCAAATCAGAGTCGTGATAACCAATGTCACCAACGAAACAATATATACATGTGTTGGAGGCAACATGGAATAATGGCCAAGTAGCAAACATCGTGCAACTAGAACATCTTGATAATTACAAGAATCAGAGCAATCAAGCTATAGTATGACAAAATGCACAGATCACACCCGAGTACATTGTCTCAAGGCAATTTTTTTTTGATGACTGGATAACAACATCACATAAACAAAGTCGTGGCCGATTCAAAGACAAAGAATCGAACAAGTCAAGTTATATTAACTTGAATAACAATGTCACAACCAAGTCAAAGATCAAACCTGTACTAATCAAATAAATTGAAAAAGGTAGGAGGACGAAACACTATACTCAGTAGTACAGAGAAAAAACAATAGTTCAACCAAAATGATGAAATGAACAAAGTCTCAGTTCATCAGAAACAGTCCAAACCATCGAAGTCTAGTTAAGTTTCAAACTCGAATATTTTCACATATCAAAGCGACCGAAGTCAACGCACTAAAAATTCAAGTTCATGGTACTCAAGAAATCGCGACTTCAAAATCAACGCCGAAGACGACCAGAAAGTAAAACCCAATTCAGTGACATAATGGCCAAAGCCAATACACCAGAATCAATGCTCAACATCAACAAATTCAAATGCAAACCAATAAGTTGTAAGTGATTTTAATTGATATTTCTTTTGTTCTTGATTCATTGATCTGTTGCATATTTCGTATGCTGTATTGGCAAGGCAGTACACGTTAGCGTGTACTGCAGCCAATCAGAATTGATGTTTTAATTGATGTTTTCTATAAAAAAAATTGTTTTATGTCGCCAATTCAATATATTCTGAATCGTATTTTGATTTGGATAAATTGATGATTTTGTTGTTAATTGTCGTTTAGGCAATTCTGATGTTTTCTAAATTATCTTCATTGATGATCTTTTCATTTATCTGTGTTGATATTTTAAATCTGCTGATTGTTGTTTAACACTGTTAAGTGTTATAATTACCGTCATCCGATTTCTTTGTTAAAAGGGTCGGATAGACGGGAATTATTGTGACGGTCGTCTATTTGATTGTTTGATTATTATTGCCTCTATGCACTAATAACTGAGTTTGAATTAGACTGACCTGTGTATTATTTTCTTTTGAATGTAATACTCGGATCAGACCGAGTATTTTACAGCTTGAAGATTTTCGGGCAGCGAAGTTAGAGAGAGGGGGTAAACGCTCACTTTAGTTTAGGAATTTTGTACTTAAAGAAATATTCCATTGTATAAATTCAATACATTGTATAAACTCTGATATTTGTAAAAAGGAAAGAAAAAGAAAAAAGAAAATTCATTTTAGTGAAATATTATTATTATTCTGTGTTTCTGTGGCTGATTCTGTTTAAACTATATAAACTAAATAACAATCCGTCATTTTGAACGTTTCAAGTTGGTTTAATTACCGACTAGGGACGGTCAAAAGGGCGGGATGTTACAAAGTGGTATCAGAGCTTTGGTTTATACAAAGCTTAGTTTATGGTATTTAATATGAATAGTTACTAGAATCACTTTAAAGAAAACATTTTTCAAATTTAAAGAAGTATAAAATTGTTTTTGAAAATGAAAAGTATTTTGAAAATTCAAATTCTTTTCGGAAATTCCTCTCTCTAAATGTTGGTTTGTGATAGTTTCTCTTCAGTAAGGTCTTCTCAGATTTGAGTCCCGATCATTCGAAAACCCATTATCGAATTGCTGAGATTTATGAAAAATAGAATATAAGTTAAGAGAATTAATGAATTGGTTTAAATCAAATATTTTGAATATCTCCAATTCAAGAACAAAAGATAATGATGAAAGAAGATTTGTTAAAAAATAAAATCTAAAGTAATATGATGGGAATCGCGATTAATGAGACCTATTAGAAACATCAATAAGTATAAAAGGAAAAAATGGTTGCTATGGAATTTTTGAAGTGCGAATTCAAACAAATGAAGTAATAATTGGGAAGTTTAAATTAATAAGTTGTATAACTTATAAAATGAGAAAATTTAAGTAAAACCAATTGTTAAAATGGTTAAACAGTTTTGTTAAGTAAAACAAAATCTGAATTTTGAATAGTGATATGAATTTGACTTTAGTAAAAGTTAAATAAAATGACTTTAGAAATGAAATCTAAGTTAAGTTAAATAAAATAGAATTTCAAATAAATTAGAGGCGAACTTAAGTTGTATAGTGAAAATAAATGCAAGTGAAGATAAAATGAAACATAGCTTAAGTAATGTTGAATGAGGTTGAATTTGATATCAAAATGAATTAATAAAGTGAAGTAATGAATATGAATTTGAGGTATATAAAGGAAATTCAACTTTAATTGTAAAAGTGAATTAGTGAATAAACATGGATTAGAAATGTTGTTAAGAGTTGAATAAAACTTAAGTTAAGAAGTTGTGAATATAGTGAATATTAGAATTCAATCTGAATTAGAATATAAACCAATTGAATGTAAGCAAAGTAAATAAATTTGGTTATGTTGAATGTGCACTGGTTGTTAGATGGTTGCTAGTTGATTTTATAGAAATTCAGTAAGTGTTAATGAAACTGAATTAATGGAAATTGAAAGCTAAGTAATTGAATTCAAATTGAAAGATAAGTAAATCTAAAAAGAATCAAATTTGATTTGAATTGAAAGCAAACTAACTTGAATATAAATTAGTGAAAGTAAACTAATTGAATATGAATGAATGTTAGTAAAATCCAATGTAAATGAATCAAATGTGATTAAATTGAAAATCAATTCAATGAATGATTTACTAAAGAACTAGTTGATTATTTTGGAAATAGAAAGAAAATGCAAGGTTCAAATGGGATTTAGATTTGAAAATTTTGAAGTTGTCAACATGACAATTCATAATAAATTTAATAGATTCAGTGATGAATTTAAATTTGAACTTGCAGAGAATTAAGTTAAGTGGAAAACTTAATATTGGAAAGTTTGAAGTTGGTTTAAAACCAATATTGTGAAAAGTATGCGGAATTCAAACTATGAATTAAGTCAAAGTTGAAAACATTAAATGGGAAATTTGAACAATTAGTTCAATTTGAAATTTTTCCAAAAGATTGAATCTTGAGTTAAATTGAGTTTAACTTCGACACCGAAAACAATATAAGTTGAGTTTTGAATTTCGGATGATCGATTTGGATTGTATGTCGAACATTGTGAATTGATGACATAGAAATTGATCTCTATTGAATATATATCTGTTTGGTGGAGGAGAATTTATTCTCTTAGCTATATACACCCTTCTCTGAGACGTACGAGCTCAGAGGTTATATATCGGTAGACATCAATTTTGTGTTGAGAATTGACAATGTAACGTGTAATCCAAATTGAATGTGAAGTCGATAATAAATGGAATTATGAATATGAATTGGGTTTGAGATAACCTTAAATTTCCAAATCGACTTAGAGGAAAAATTTAAATTGAAAATTCAGGAATCCTTTATTTGTTATGGGTATGAAATATGTAGGTTTTCGGAACTTATATATATGAATGTATTAAATTTGAAAAACCATCAGTTTGGAAAGAAATTGTTATGGAAATCTTATGTAGGTTTACATAGGTATGATATGTACGAAATGTGAAATGAAGTACTATATGTATATGACATTATGTTTTCTAAACTGAGGATATGGAAAAGTACCTTCCATTTAAAATTTGTGAAGGTGTCGGAACTCGGTATGAGAGTCCATTTGAAATTCGTAGCTACGTAGAATTTCCATTAGTCGGAGTGACTATTTGAATTGAAATCCCTCGTAATGGGATCATGTTGATATTATCATATTGATTGATCATGATGTATGCTAGCGTAATTCGAGAGGTGTGATACCTACAGTTACAAGCGATTCCATTGTGATAGTGGCGCAACCGCCGTGTAAACTGCGATCTAAATGCCATAGCGAAATTTGAGGGGCGAGATGCCTACGGTTATAAGCGATTCCACTGGGATAGTGGCGTAACCGCCGTGTGAACTACGATCTATGGCAACAACCATGGCAAAATTTAAGAGATGTGAAATCTACAGATTACAAGCGATTCTACTGGGATAGTAGCATAACCGTCGGGTAACTGTGATCCATGGGGGAACGTGCTTTCCATATCCATTTTTAAAAGAATTTTTAAGTATTTTCACTGGGAGTTGAAGCAAGTATATTTAGTACTTGGAGATTTTTAGTCCTGCGCCTGGCCAGCGTATGCCTAATGTCTGTGAGAACGACGATAGACTTATTAAATTTCGAGTTAGTAAGTATTTTCAAACTTTAAATAGCAAGTAAATAGCCTAAAATTAAAATTTCATAATTCCAACCTAATAAACTAAGGAAGAAGATTTTTAAATGTCTTGAAAGTCCACGGCTTTGGAAAAAAATATGATATGAAAATCTCTAACATGAAGAATTTCAAGTTTAAATCTGAGTTTTGTAAGTCGAAAATTTTGGTAAAAGACTTTTGCGTCTTAATTGTAGAAATCAATGAACAAAGGAGATAATGAACAAAGCTAGTGAGATAAAACAAATGGAATGAATCCAATATTTATTTATTTGTAATAAGTTTTGAGCTTGGTAAAATTGTGTAGGGTATAAATATCGGTGAGATTTTAACAATCATTTTTCCTAACTTATAATTTCGGGACGAAATTTTTTTAAGGAGGGGAGATTGTAACGATCCCGAATTTTAAATTATTTTAAATTAATAATTGAATTAAATTTTGATTTAAAACTGTGAATTTGTTTGAATTTTTCAAGTTTAATATGAGGAATATATTATAATTTAAAGTTGAATTGGGATTTATAAATAATGTAAAGGAAATTTGCTTTGAAATTTTAAAATATAGAATCTTTGGATTTTTAAAAAAAATCAAATTTATCTTATTCAATTAAATTAAAAACTCTACATTTTTGACATTTGATAGGATATATGCAATGAATATAATATAGATAAAATCAGATAACATATTAATTATGGAAAGTTGTTTATAATGCAAGCAACAAATAAAGCCAATTTGTTTAAAAATTTGCTAAAGAGTTAAACGGGCTTCACTTGAATCTTGGCCTGATTTCTTTTGTTAGTGGTACTGTGTTATATTGAAGTGATTAACCGGTTCCCTTATTCACTTTTCCATTATTCGTCTCAAAACCCTAAACAAAATAAAACGAACGAAGAAAAATAATGGCGGCTTCGTATTCATTTTCTTCGAAAACCCTAAATCGAACAAAGAAATAAAAATGGCGGCCTAAAATCGTTCGTCCCTCCTCCTCCATTTATTTTCGCCTCACAAACAAAAACAAACGAAAGGAAGAAAAAAAAATGGCCACTTGCTAGGGTTTCGCTCGAATCTCTGGAGTGCTCAGCTTCGAATTGACCTTGCTTCGTAGATCGATGCTTCTCTATCTACGGCTGCTTCGATTCGTGAAAAAGGTGAGTGATTTAAGCGTCACTCACATTTAATTCAAACTTTATCGATTTTCAGCTTGTGATTTCATGATTACTGGTATTGTTTGGATTTTGATGTTGATTTTGTTCTCGTTCTTGTATCATTGGCTTTGGTTTCGATTGGAGTGATGTTATTCACTCACTTCTAATTCACTTTACCGCTTGTATATAATTCGATGCCCTTGAATTTTTGTTGTACCCATTTGATTGAATTTTTTTTACTTGAGCATTCTCGGCCATTTGATTTTGTTTTAATTTAAAACTGCTTCGATTTTGGCTTAGCTGACCACCACGATGTCGACTTATGACTTGTTCAACTTCGACTTCGATTTTGTAATAGTATTTTGGCTTTGGCCCCCTTTTGCTTTGCGGACTCAATTTGGGTTTTTGTGGTTAGTTGCAGTTTGAATCTGGCCATTGATTTATGTGGTAACTTGATTTTCTGATCTCTGTAGCATGTATCTGGGCTGCAGCATGTTCATTAGTTTACACAATGCACTGTTTTGTACTGTATATTCCAGTGTGCTTCGGTATGCATTTATCTCTGACTTCGGCCACTTCGTTGATTTTTAAAACTTGCGACTTTGGTCTTAACTTTTGGTACACTTGAGTATTTTGTAGTCCCACCGCAACTTTTGTTTGCGTAATCAATATGCAAATATACTTTGCTGTGTCATTGCTGCATTGCCTTATCTTTGAGCATTTATGATCTACTTATTTAAGTGAAGTTGATTTCGAGTTGTATTATTGAACACTTGAGTTTCACCGTGCATAGTGTATATCACTTTTACCACTTAAGTCATTCAGTTTGAATTTATATTTTATGAATGCTTGCTGCCTTGACCTGTTGCACTATAACTATTGAGGCAGTGGCATTGAAAACTGAATCGAATCTGGTTCTTTTAGTTGCTTGTTTTAGTTGTTGATGAATTGTGGCCTTGCTTGGTCACTTGTTATTCAAATCTGCATATATGTACATGCATACATAGGTATGTGTGTGTACATATATTGTTGGAATTGTACCAAGCTTGTGTTATTTTTACCGTGCATTTGTAGTTGTGCTTGGTTCAGTTGTAAGTGATTTCCAAACTTGTTTGGATATTGAGCTGCTTCATTTTTATATACTTGGTTTTAGTTGCTTGTGAGCTGCATCCTTTGAGTACTTGTCTGGTTCATGCCTTGATCACTTTGTAGTTTGGAACATGAACTGTTTTATTCACGGGTGGCTGCAGTTCCATTTTTGTTTGCAGTTGTGTTGAGTCCGGATAGCCGTGACTTGACCTCTATAGTATTGATTTGCTGTTAATATTTGGAGTTGCGGTGACTTTATATT
This sequence comes from Allium fistulosum, assembly GCA_030737815.1. Taxonomy (NCBI): domain Eukaryota; kingdom Viridiplantae; phylum Streptophyta; class Magnoliopsida; order Asparagales; family Amaryllidaceae; genus Allium; species Allium fistulosum. The sequence continues at coordinate 877,424,634 of CM060906.1, forward strand.
CTGTTGTGGCGAGGCAATACACGCGTGCGTGTGCTGCAGCCACACAGAATTGACAGATTTTAATTGATATTTCTTTTGTTCTTGATTCATTGATCTGTTGCATATTTCGTATGCTGTATTGGCAAGGCAGTACACGTTAGCGTGTACTGCAGCCAATCAGAATTGATGTTTTCTATAAAAAAAATTGTTTTATGTCGCCAATTCAATATATTCTGAATCGTATTTTGATTTGGATAAATTGATGATTTTGTTGTTAATTGTCGTTTAGGCAATTCTGATGTTTTCTAAATTATCTTCATTGATGATTTTTTCATTTATCTATGTTGATATTTTAAATCTGCTGATTGTTGTTTAACATTGTTAAGTGTTATAATTACCGTCATCCAATTTCTTTGTTAAAAGGGTCGGATAGACGGGAATTATTGTGACTGTCGTCTATTTGATTATTTGATTCTTATTGCCTCTATGCACTAATAACTGAGTTTGAATTAGATTGACCTGTGTATTATTTTCTTTTGAATGTAATACTCGGGTCAGACCGAGTATTTTACAGCTTGAAGATTTTCGGGCAGCGAAGTTAGAGAGAGGGGGTAAACGCTCACTTTAGTTCAGGAATTTTGTATTTAAAGAAATATTCCATTGTATAAATTCAATACATTGTATAAATTCAATACATTGTATAAACTCTGATATTTGTAAAAAGGAAAGAAAAAGAAAAAAGAAAATTCATTTTAGTGAAATATTATTATGATTCTGTGTTTCTGTGGCTGATTCTGTTTAAACTATATAAACTAAATAACAATCCATCATTTTGAACATTTCAAGTTGGTTTAATTACCGACTAGGGACGGTCAAAAGGGCGGGATGTTACAGCTGCAGTACACGCATGCGTGCACTGCCTCGCCAATACCGTAATGAAATACCCCAAAAGTTCAATAAATCAGAAGCACAAAGCTCCAACTCAAATCAAAATGAAACTTAGGTGCAATAGAAATGAATTGTGACATGCACAAGTGACTCGAACCAGTGAGTCAAGTACAAGTCAAGACAGTGGACCAATATCCAGTGCAACTTCAGAATGAAGCGTATGCACCAGCAATTTAGGCTACTACATATCACAACAAATAGAAACGGCAGAGGTCAAGTCAGTGCTATCGCGACTCAACGCAACTACAAATAAAACTAATAGTGTAACAGGCTAGAAATTCAAGTGAAAATCCACTATCAGAAATGTAGACTGCAATTAAACAGGCCCAAATCAAACTACAGCAAAATGCAAAAGGTCAAGTCAGTGACTCAATGCAACTGCAGCACCAAAGCACAAAGCAGTGGTACAACTACAAAATAGAAGGAGGGTGAGGGCACCAGAGGTATGGCACCACAGCACATAAATACATGAGTAAGTGATACAACAATTCAATGAACAAGTAAACACAAAGGCTACAAGTTCGAAATCAAATCAGAGTCGTGATAACCAATGTCACCAACGAAACAATATATACATATGTGTTGGAGGCAACATGGAATAATGGCCAAGTAGCAACCATCGTGCAACTAGAACATCTTGATAAATACAAGAATCAGAGCAATCAAGCTATAATATGACAAAATGCACAAATCATACCCGAGTACATTGTCTCAAGGCAATTTTTTTTTGATGACCAGATAACAACATCACATAAACAAAGTCGTGGCCGATTCAAAGACAAAGAATCGAACAAGTCAAGTTATATTAACTTGAATAACAATGTCACAACCAAGTCAGAGATCAAACCCGTACTAATCAAATAAATTGAAAAAGGTAGGAGGACGAAACACTATACTCAGTAGTACAGAGAAAAAACAATAGTTCAACCAAAATGATGAAATGAACAAAGTCTCAGTTCATCAAAAACAGTCCAAACCATCGAAGTCTAGTTAAGTTTCAAACTCGAATATTTTCACATATCAAAGCGACCGAAGTCAACGCACTAAAAATTCAAGTTCATGGTACTCAAGAAATCGCGACTTCAAAATCAACGCGGAAGACGACCAGAAAGTAAAACCCAATTCAGCGACATAATGGCCGATGCCAATACACCAGAATCAATGCTCAACATCAACAAATTCAAATGCAAACCAGGCCGGAATCAAGGTCGACATTTTTAAACATTAGAAGTTTCAAAGTAATCAATCATTGAGTTTCACAAAAAAAATGACCGAAGGCCAAATAAAATCAACTCGAAATCCAGAGAATTCAAAGCAGCAATTTCCAACAAAATCAGAACCATAGAAATAAAAAACAAAAGATCATACGACTTTAAATTAGATGTTAGTAATAAAATTACTCACCTTTTCATTTGACACGCGCAGATCCATCGATCGGCAAGCAAAGACGAACGAACATCGGAATCGAAACCCCAATTTGGAACAAAGGAACGAAGCTTTAATTTTGCTCGAACGAAGAAAGAACAGAGCCGCCATTTTTCATTCTTTTCGTATGCTTTAATTAGGTTTTCGAATGAACGAAAAATGAAAAGGGGACGGGTATTTTATTTTGAAAATGTTCACGGCCCCCAAAATAAAACATGGGCCACGATTCAATTTTTAAAGCCCACAAATAGTCAACGAATTATTAAAAGAATTTCAACCCAATTTTAAAAGAATTCAACCGATTAAAACTCCAACATCAATAAGCCAACAATTTTAATCGTCATTTGACGATAATCAATTGTTATAAAACTCCGGGTTGTTAAAGTTTATAATAAAGATGATTTATATTAAAATAGTTTATATTAAAATAATTTGTAAAGTAAAACAAAATATAGTTTAAATATAATTTAAAAATACTTTATATCATAAATAGTTTCCTCAAATTTCACAAATTGATTCAAATCAACTCAAATTCCAAAATAAATTTTAATTCAATCTCAATTCATCAATTTCAATTCGATTCAGTTTCTCAATAAACCATTTCAAATTATCAATTTCAAATACCTATTTGAACCATAAGATAAGCCATTTCAATTTCAATATATTTCAAAGCTTTAAATATTCAACATTTCAAAACTAAATTCAATAATTTCACATATATACCAAATTCACTTTACTATTATTTTAATTTTGAAATATTCACTTAATAAATCCAATATCATTTAAACAAACCCAAAATTACAATAAACTAAATATTTCCTTCAATTTATTTAAACTTGAAATATTCATTTAAATCACTTTAAATCAAAAAACAAGTTATAAAATCATATCTTTAGAATTTCAAATTTAATAAATTTCAAAATCAAACTTATTTAAGTATAATTCTTACATAAATATAATTTCAAATCAATTTCAAATTTACCTTTCCAACCTAGATCATTATAAACTCTATATTTAAAATATATATATTAAATAAATACTTAAACATATTATATACCAACTTTATTAAATCAACTTTAATAAATCTTTAAAATCAATATTTATTAAAAACCATATATTTCCTTTCAAAACCATAGAAATCATTTTCAAAATATTTATATATATATACCAACGGTGTCTGTATAAAATTTTCTATCCTATGGTCAAGTGATACGGATATTTATCATTTCAATCCGCAGTTTAAATATATATACGGGTATATATCATTTCAACCCGCAATCTCAAATTCAATTCAAATGAAAATCGCTTGGGTTTATCATTTCAACCCATAACGATTTTCTCCTATTCTACAGATCGTTCGGGTATGTATCATTTCAACCCATAGTGAATTCTATATTAATAGGAAACTTGCAGAGTGATAATAGATATGACAACAATATAACAGGCATATATCATCAATATAAATAACAGATAATGGTGTCAGATGTCACAGGTGAACAAATACAGATAATGCCATATATATAAACGTAAATAACTAACAGCAGCATATTTCAATTGTCGTTTCAATTGAAATCACATTTAATAAATATAAAAAGTTAATCGTGAGTGATTTCTCACCTTTCGAGGCTAGGGAATAGACAATGAGCTACGAATTCCAAAGCAACGTTAGATGACACGATTCGATGAAGAAAACAGGCACGACGGACAAAGCTGATAATAGGAAATCAATGAGAACTAATCAGAGTCAGTTTTGATAAAAAAAACAAATACATACATATATATATATACATACTATTATTATTTCCATGAAATCAATATTTAATTTTAAAACAAATAATAAAATAACATATATAGTTATGCCCAAATCAAACTCAAATATTTGCAGACTTAATATATTACTTTAAGATCCACCCTTATTATAAAACTAATATTAAATTTAAAACACAAACATATTAAAATCTAAATCTATATATATACACACATATATAGCTCAAACCAAATTTACTTATTTTATAGTGTATACATTTTATAACATACAACACCCCAACTATGATATATATAACAGATTGAATACTATAACAAACATAAACAATTAATATATATATATTTACATAACCATATTTTTTAAACACCTAATCTATACTGTAACATAAACTATAAAATATAAAGCAAAGAAACAAAGCAGCTTTTAGACAAAAGATTCGACTACAAAGTGTATACTTTCATATAACAAATCTTATATAGATTATATATGTATATACTCTAAACAGAATATAACTATATACTACTTATACATTATACGCATACAGTAACAACATGTAAACAGAAAGTGTAAGTTATATGTAAAATTCACGTATTATAACAACTTTATAACCACGGATATAGAACTGACATGTAAATATATATAAACATTGTATTCAAACCTTGTATACTAATATATATAAAACTATTTCAAACAATATACATACTAATTGTATAATTGATTATAACTAACATGGATATACATTAATATATATTTACTGTAAACAAAATAAGAATTAATAAAATTTATATATGCATATATACAGTGTATAAACAGAACTCATATATTAAACATATAAAAACTAAAAAATTGGAAAACATATATTGTAACATACACTACAAAAAAAGGATTTTTAAAGACTCTTGTATTTTGTCTCTAAATGTAAGATTTTGTCTCTAATTTATATTTGTAACCAACTTAAGACAGATAAGTGTTGGCTCTAAAATCAGGTCTTTAAATAAACAGAGACCACAAACATTCGTCTCTAAAATATTAGTAACCTCACAAATGGTCTCAAATACACACATACATTAAAAACTAGTTAGAGACAATTTTATGGGTCTCTTGTACAACTATAGAGACCATATTCATGGTTTCAAATCAGTCATAAATACAGTGGTTATTATAAACCAGTTGGATAGAAAAATGAAACATAATTTTATTATAGTTTTCATCACAGATCAATGAGTAGAAAATATACACTGTCTAACAGAACAAATAGCAAAATGTTAAATTTGCAGCTCATGTACAAAAAAGTAACCTACAGACTACAAAATATCCAAGTTGGACTGTACAAACTACAAACTGCAGTTCATTGCAAGAAAAGCAAATTACATAATATTCAAAGCATACATGTCATGATCAAAAAATAGGATATCTAATTTGGACTCTACAAACTATAATCATGAAACAAGATCCAAACAAAACAAAAACTAAAATAGAAGTTTAAAAGAAAAGACAATTCCAACAGAGCCTGCTTTAAACTTTCAGAAGCTAACATGCAATTCATGCATCATTTTCATTTTGCGATCGAACGTTTCCTCGAGTGTTTGACGCTTGATCATTTCCAAGTTGATTATGATCGAGTTGATCTTGTGTTATAGGTCTCAATAGTTGCATGAAAGATCCAACTTGTTCTGAAATGTTTCCAAAAGTTGATTGAAAAGGCACATACATTGTTTGATATTGTTCGGGTGTTTGTTGACAAGGAACTAATGGTTGTATCATTTGGTAAAGCGGTTGAGAAGAATGACCTGATGGTTGTGGGATATGGTTAGGAATTTGTGGAAACGGTTGATCACATGGATGTAGGACTTGACATGATGGCTGCGCGAGATAACTTGAAGGTTGTAGAAATGGTTGAGGAGGATGTTGCAACACTTGATTTGATGGCTGTGGCAACGATTGAGCGGATGGTGTCACGAATGGCTGAGCAAGCGGTTGTGGGATTTGACTTGGCGGCTGTATAGAGAACTGACCCAAGTTTTGTGTTTGACTGGATGGTTGGTTGAACGACCATGATTGTTGGTTTATGCTTTGAAGATTGGTCGGATTAATTAAACCAAGCAAGCTAGTTACCCTCAATTGCACTTCTCTTTCTATTACCGATTTAAGCTCCGATGTTAATAACATGCTACTGGACATTACAGGTTGTTCTTGATTTGCACGATCTGCTAGATAGTTGGATTGAGAACTATTACGCAATATAGTATTTGTATCAACATAAGGTGCTCCATAAACCCTTCCTCTTGTAAGGCCCCCGGATGACTCAACCCAAAGTTTTGGATTCCATACATTTTCATCTTCTTGTAGCTCTGCTTTTTTCTTCATATATGTTTCCTGAAAAGGTTAACATGGTAACAACATATAGGCTTGTTGGACAGCAACATCTAAGCTTTTATTTTGACATAGACTACTAAATGAGATAAATTAAAATTTTGGCAAACAAAAGTTAAAAGTGTGGACGAGCTACTGTGCTAACTGTACTTACAAATGCTAACCAAATTGATGTGACTTATTGTGATCAAAGTTTAAAATTAGTTTTCAAACTGAGTGTAAACTCAGTACCGAACTGATGTAACTCAAATTTTAATCAGAGTTTAAAATTAGTTTTCATACTGAGCCTAAACTCAGTTTATAAACTGGGTTTGTAAGCTGGGTTGTTTAATTCGATTTGTAAACTGGTTTAATATTGCCTAATTACTCATTAAACATTTATATCTGGTGCTTTCCTCCAAATATGTGAAGCTTATGTATAATTCAAGAAGTCATGTATATGACTTGATTCCACAATCAGTAGACTTAGGCAAGTGACAGCCTACGTTCTAAAATATGCAGCATAATCAATAATAGGAATAAACAGTAATAGGAACAAGTACAATAAAAATAATATCATCTACCACATGACTTCAAACATATATCAGGACTTGTACCCAACTGCTTGTAGGATCCCATCCCATAAGACGAAAGCTACAAGGATATATAGGTCATAATATTCATAACAAAATCAAATTTTATTAGCTTTTAATTGGTAGAAAGTATGAGCCGAGCAGCAGTGATACTCCACTCTGTCTAAAATTCGTTACTAGTATGAAGTCCATTTTATACATATATAATATTGATCTGATGGTCCATACATTTCTCTGCTCTTCATTTTTGACAGGCTTTGAGTTATTTACATTTCCTTGTACCCTATGCTTATTTTATCAACCGTACCATTTTTGACAGGCTTTGTGTTATATAATATTGATCCATGCCACTATGCTCATGTTTCCTTTCGAAGCTGATATTGTGAAGAAAATACAGTATTTAACTTTTAGGTATATTATTATAAAAAATAATATATTATGCAATGTGGAGTAAATTGTTGAGAAGGATAACTTATAAATTGAACTTGTTATTTACTTAAGTTTAAAACTGAGATTATGCAATGTGAAAATTATGCGGTGTGGAGTAAAATTCTTATTATCTGGGTGTTATTTACTTAAGTTTAAAAATGAGATTTCAGTATGTTATGCTTTTTACCAACTAGATGAACAAAATGAGAATTTTCCCATCCAAATATAAGAGGTGTTTAAAGTTAGTAGAGTTAATTTAAACTTAAGTAAATTAGGTGTTTTATAACTGAGATAAAAAACTAATTTTTAAACTCAGTTTTAAAGTGAGTTTAAAATTCAGTTTCAAAATGAGTTTAAACTCAGAAACTGAGTTTAAAACTCTATCTGAGTTTTAAACCGAGTTAAAATGAGCTAAAACTCAGTTTAAAACTGAGTTCTAAGCTCAGTTTTTCTGAGTTTAAAACCCAGTTTAAACTCAGAAACTGAGTTTAAAACTCGGATTTACACTGAGTTAAAACCACAGTTTTAAGCTTTGAGTTTAAATTAGTTTTAAATTGAGTTTAAAACTAAATTTAAATTAGCTGTTTTATAACTGAGATTTAAATACTAAATTTTAAACTCAATTTAAAATTAAGTTTTAAAATGAGTTTAAAACTCAGTTTAAACTCATAAACTAAGTTTAAAACTTTGTCCGAGTTTTAAACTGAGTTTAAATGAGCTAAAACTCAGTTTAAAAGTTTTAAACTCAGTTTTTCTAAGTTTAAAGCTCGGTTTAAACTAAGAAACTGAATTTAAAACTCGGTTTTAAACAGATTTTAAAACTCGGTTTTAAACAGATTTTAAAACTCGGTTTAAGCTGAGTTCAACCTTGGTTTAAAACCGAGTTTAAATTCTTGGTTAACTCCCTTTTTATCAAAGTTAAACTCGGTTTTAAGCTAGTTAAAAATTTGACTTAACTGAGTTTTTAACTTAGTTAATAGGCACCAAACAAACTGAGTTGCATGAAATTTATTGATTTACATGGAATGTACAGTTTGTTTGGCAATAATTTTTCAGGTTGAGCAACACAACCTATAAGTTATACTGTCTCAAGAACAAGGCTTGATTTATAATGTCTTCATAAGCACTAAAGCCAAAACTTTGTGCTATCATAGTAAGAAAATATGCATGCTAATTTCAATGACTAATTCCAATGACGAACAATGGAACTAGTTTAGATTTCAACCTACAAAAGAACATAACAAGATTAATAAAATTTAAAATAACTCACATAGACTTTTCGTGACTTGTTGTCAATAAATTCGCAAGTTGATACTGAAGCTCGCTTTGCTTTACCCTTTTCCTTAGCTTTCTCTCTCTCTCTTAGTGTGCCAAGCCATGAAACTTTCCTCGAAACTCATTGGTTTACCTGTCTCAAGTTCCTATAAATCGAGGATACATAGATTAGTAAAATATCGAATAATGCAGCAAGCACTTGTGCTATGATCAGAAAACTATATACATATTCAAATATGATTATTTGGTTCATCAGTTGGCCTTAGTATGCAAGCAGAAAAGTAGCATTTGAAATAAGTTAGTATTTTGTATTTTCCCATATTGATGAGAAACATAGATGGATTTTATAATTCCCACCTTCTACCTAATATGTAATTCTGAGTGTTGTACTAGCTATTGGACAAGGAAAGTAGCATTTAAAATTGCAGTAAAAAAGATATTGAACTATTTATTTAGTAATTTGCTATTTTTATATGGAACAGCAAATATTATGTTGAATATGATGTTTATGAGCATATGGTAAATTAAATGTTGAACTCCTGCAAATCTGATAAATAATTAGGTCCATTGATTATTATATGTTTAGGAAAATTTTCTCTCGATTTCCATACATATCAACTAATTAACACAAGTTTTATTAATATTTTTACTTTCCTATTTATGTTACTGTGCGGTAGATATTTGAAAATGGTTTTGAGCCATACAAGGAACCCATGCAGGAATCAAAAGTAACTACTGACAGCTGGTAGTCTTTAATGAACAGAGATAAATAATACTACAATATAACACTATTGTTATAAAGGAAATCTGTATAGAAAGCTGGAGATATTTTATTATGGCTGTTGCATTGTAATGGGTCTTCGTATTATGTTAGTCGATCAGTACACTGTAATAAATAAAGAAGAGCGAAAAATGCCAGAAAAAACTATGGATGTTAAGGTAGTTCATTGCTTTTGTTTTATTTTCGTAAAATAGTCAAAACTGTAATGTTAAAAAGTACAGCAACAGTTGAAATAGGGAGGAGAATAAGTACAAATTGAGCACAACACAAAATGACAGTGATGCATTTAAATGGAAAAAATGTCAGCAATGCATAAATCGAATCTCACATTTCAAGTTAATTTTAAAGCAAACACAATGTTGAATAAAATAAGTTACAAATAGGTAAATCAGAATTATCCACAATGTCAACTGTTCCTTTATTGGCCTATCCGTGGACGTTAGTTTTTCTATAACAAAATCATAAACAAAGAACTATATGTAAATTTGTTCAATTTTTAAAATAATTAAAAGTAAAAATTAAATTATTGTAAAGTAGCTTTATAAATTTATAAGTCGCCACACGTTTAGCAGGGTCAAATTTCATATTTTAGAGAGACAAATGTAATATGAATTCAAATACGAGATTGAGTAAACACAATGCAACTCATAAAAATATGAAGTTATTTTGTTACTTTTAATTAAATACATACCACTTGCGCGTCATGTGAAACAATGGACGGAGATCCAGCGGTGTGACGTGTGTGTGTCCCTTCTTTTGGTGTCAAACGATTGGCTCTCATCTTCTGACATTTATCATCATATGCGCTTTTGTGCCATTCAATATAAATCATTTTATTCCATACATCTGCATGTATCCATGCAGGAGGGGTGTCTCGACAGTCAGTCATCTTTGTGGTTTGCTTTAATCTTTTGGCTCTTTCTCGTGCACGATTTAGTTTTTTTTTTCAAGATAGAAGATGCTTTCTTTTGCCACATCTCATAAACTTTGTGCTCATAAATAACGTCATAAGTGTATGCCCTCTGCAAAAACAAAGCAGGATGACTGAAATTAAAATTTAAGATGCTGCAAATTGCTTCTCCGGTGGTCTAGCTGCAACCCGGTAACTGTATATTCATACACACACACACACGTTGCAGCTAACTTGAGATTAAATTAAACTTATCATTATCAAGGTCAACAAATTTTTACAATAGAAGGTAATTACGGAGATTCTGACAAATAGCTTCAAGTGGCTACGCAAAAAGGGAATCTAATCATGAATAGTCGATGGGCAATCCGTTGCTAAGAAAATTTGCTTTCAACCAGTCATTGGTAAATCGCACAATGCATTATGTATAATGTAATGAAAGTGTGCAAAGTGAAATTATAAGTGCACTTGAAAAACAAAATGAAAATGTATAAAGACGTGCACAACTAGAATGTCAAGAGTTGCATAAAGGGGTAAGTAGTTTGAAAAATGAGGATTGTAGTTTTTAAAAATGAATAGGGAAATGTTACAAATTAAATATTTATTTAATAAAGAGTCAGAAATATCGAGATACCTTAAACTCATTAAATAACTGCAGTCTTTTGTCCTGGGGAACTTTCGAAAATGCATACCATGGTTCGGTAAATCGCATATCCCAGATAGATCCAATAAGACGTGCATCGGATTTATTCTTAAATCTATAATAATCAAAAGAAATATAAACTATTCAATATACATTATTTTTTAATGTAAATGTAAAATTATGTAAAACTTACTGGGTTCCTTTCCATTCAAGTGACCTTTTTGCGTAAGAGGATCAATTGGAGTATCATATCCTCTGATCGGAATATACTCCCTTTCATTAATTATATCTTCTGTCTCTGCTCCATCCGCCTCATGTTCTCCAATTTCTAATGCATCGTTTCCCTATTGGACATCAATTTCTGCTTCAATAGCTTGATCTCCTCTAACTTCCACAATATTTGCTACTCTATCCTCATAAGTCGATGAGTGTGCTCTTTTTCTCTTTCGACGCATTGCTCTCCTCCAATTCCTACCATGGGTTCCATTCCACCCTCATATATGTTTGATAGATTTACGTCGATGTTAGATAAACTATCATTTCGTCCAGATCTTCCGGAGATTTGTCTACATCCTGTACTAACTACCTTTTTCATGAGGCCCCAAAACCTTGTACCTACCATTATGCCTTTACAAAATCACATTAGTACAAAATCTCATCATTACTGTTAGTACTGTTTTTAAAAAAACGATACCAGCTTACAAAGATGCAACAAATAGTTCTTGTCTATTTCTCACTTTATTATGTTATATATCACTGCTAAAAACATATTAAACCACAAACCTTTTGTTTGAAATCAGTACAAAAAATAATTGCTTTAATTGGCATATTACAATCGAATAATAGAATGTCGAATATTGGATAAAGCTTAGATAAAGAATCATTATCATAGCATAAGTAGATCTTTTGTATTTATGTTAAAATTGCAAAGCAAAGGATAAAAACTCTCACCGAAGCATATCGACGAAGTACGTGCACTATAATGAAGTTTTAAGCTTTGTCGTTGGTGTTCTCAGCAACATTATGGTGTATGCATGTATGCTAAAAAATCCATATTGTATGTTAGAAGATAGAACAATACCCAATATATTTATTAACTAAAGTTCTAATTTTTATGTCGTGTGCATACTAAAAATAAATGTACGCTAAATCCAAACGAAAATCTATATTAACCTAAATAGAGATAAAATAGTAGCGGAATATATGATTAAGTAAAAGAGTTAATCTTCACTAGCATATGATATTGTCAAAAGTTTCTAGATAAAGGAAAAAAGATTTGTGTAGGGTACTATTACTATTTTACTTGTCGAATTTACCTTTGAGTGCGGTTTGAAATATTGATTTACGTAATTGGAAGTAACCAATTAGGTTTACGATGACATTTAAAAATCAATCACTGATGTAGCCCGTAGAGCAGTGGGCTGAATAAAATATACGTTCATTAAAAAATCATCACAAATATAAAATATATTACTCACATATGCATGCAATCTAGATTGGAAGAAATAATAGTAAGTAATCTAGAAACATTTTCCAACTTGCAATGTACCATGTTTCAAACAATAGAAGATAACAAAATTATTTGTGGACAATAAGAAATTAAAAAACAATAATCATAACCTCTAATAGTAGTTTAATGCTGCTAGGGAGAGAATTCATTCTCAATAGCTACTTCACCATCGCTCTCTTCATCATTACTTGCATCAACATCATCGTCGTTGCTATCAACTTCTATATCCTCATCTGAATCATCACTATTGCTCCCGTGCGTTTCCATTTCATGAACCAGTTCTTCATTATCAACGATTTCATATTGTTCAATTATTAATGGTTGATCAAGACTATCATCCGAAATAACAGTAGGTGTAACGACCCGATATTTTCAACCATTCGCATCCGCACATGTCGGACTTGGATTGCTCAAAATACCACGTTGTAAATAAAATTTGGCAAATCTCAGAATATACAGTAAATAAATAATCATAGATCACAGACACAGAGTAAAATAATGCAGCGGAAGTAAAAGAAATAGTAGTTCATGAAGCTACTATATAAATATATCAGAGTTACATAAGATATAATAGAAAAATGGAGTACAACAGAAGTCTCAATAAAATAACCAAGTACAAGCTGAGTAGAACAACAGAACTGAAATAGATAGGACAAGACAAGCAGATAATCTCCAGCGATTCAAATCTCCAAGAGAGTGGAAATCCAAATCTGTGAATAACTCAGGCTGACCCAAGCGTAAAGCAAAACACAAAACACTCGAGTCAGGACAATATATACTTATATAATGTAAACCAACTCAAGTGAACTGTAATAAAGGTACAAGTAACTTAAAGAATGCCTGGGATCACCCATTCCTTAAGGATCCGTTAAACTATTTACTATGTAGTAATATATGCTATATACAGTAGTGTCTAATTAGTAAAGTATAATCATATAGAAAATAGCGTTAAGGGGATGGTGAACCTTAACGCGGTCGGATCTTTAAACCAAAATCGTAGTGGGCTCGATATGGTAGGTGACACGGCACACAAGGCAATGCCAGGGTAGATATACCAATTACGCATCCGGACTGGTGGTGACGCATAGTAGCCACTACCGCCCACCTCGAACAACACTCCCAAATCAAGAGTGTGCACCAAATCAATCACAAGTAATAGAATGGTATCGAAGAAGTGTGTCCGATAAGAGGTGCTACCTCCTTGGCCCGTCGATCGCTCCTGTTTTAGCCACCTTATGCCAACTCACGGGAGTTGGGTCCACGTATATACCTTAGGATCGTCGCCACCATCCTACTTCATTCTGGAAACTCCACCGCGTACACAGTTGTCAAAGTGGTTTTCGGTATCGACAGAGAGTATGTCCATATCCGATCCCGGTCTCTTTAACAACCAATCGTTATTATAACCCGAGGTTATAAATTTAAAACATATTATACTTAAAAATAGAATATCATTTCAAATCCAAATCTTTATCTAAATAAAGATTAAATCAATTCCAAACCATTTCAATATATTTAAAATAACATATCATTTCAAAACTTCATTTCAAATCATTTCAATATATCAAGATATCACATTTTTCCAAAACTTCATTTCAAATCATTTTAATATATCAAAATATCATATCCTTTCAACTTCATTTCAAATCATTTTAATATATCAAAATATCATATCTTTCCAAAACTTCATTTCAAATCATTTTAATATATCAAAATATCATATCCTTTCAAAACTAAATTTCAAATCATCATTTGAGTTAAAATCCAAATATTCAACTACAAAATACCTTTTTTTTAATTCAAAGATATCATTCATTTATTATCATTTCAAGTCACCTTTAAATAATTTATATTCCAATAAATTTATTCATTTAAATTCATTAATAGTGTAAGTATTATATTTCAAATCAAGTATTCAATTTCCAAAGTTTCAATTCAATTCAATCGTTTATTTTAATTAAATTTCCATAGACCACTTCAAATCTTATAAATTTCAAATATAGGTTTAATCCACAAAATAACTATTCAAATTATAAAATAAATTTCAAAGCTTTATTATCCTATATTTCATAAGTCCAATATCTTTTAAATAGATTCAAATTACAAGTAAACCAAATATTTTTCATACTAATATAAACTTCAATTATTCATTCCAAGATTTAATATCATTTCAAATTCATTCCAAAATATCATTTATTTAATTTAAATTTAAATACCATTTAATCACATTTCAAAATAGTTGTATTTCCCAAATCAACCTTTCCATTTAAATCATTTAAAGTCAATTCTTTATATTTAATAATTAAATATTTTATTTCCAAAATTTAATCTTTTTCAAAGATTATTTATTCATTTGAATTTATTAAACAAAGAAAATTCAACTTTTGCAGCACTTAGAAAATGCTACGAAATGTTATGTTTAAATACAGTTCATTAACAAAAGACGGCATTTAAAATGCTGTAATATCTTAATTTAGTTTCAATTAAAATTTTAGTTAAATTTAACAACTATAGCACTAACAAAGTGCTATAATAACCCTTAATTCAAATTTGCTATTAGGTCCATTTAAAACAACTACGACATTTTCCAAGGCTGTAATATCTTTACATTACATTTCAAAAATGCTGTCAAATCAAATTCAGAGTTTTATTTACAATTTCACACATAATTAACTTTTAATATAAATCATTTTAACTTATAAAATCATATGTTTTCACATTTTAAAAACAATCATTTAAATACCTTTATTTCTATGATTTTATAAAGTCAAATTTCCATAAAAAAATCAAATTAAATAACAATTAAATTTTCATTTCTTTAATTAAATTCTTAACTTAACAACTAAGTTTAAATTTCCAAAATATAACTTATTTCCATTTATTTTACTTAATTAAAATTTCACTTTTAACAAAATTCACAATTTCCCAATCTAAGTTATATTTCAAAAAATTCAACTTAAACATTCATTTATTTCATATTTTAATTTATACAAAATCATTAACACTTTTAAAAATTATTATTACTTAGTAAAGATCATTAAATTCATCTTTTAAATCCAATTTGTCATATTTCCTTACCTTACATAAATTCCATTTATAACCAAAATCATAAATTCCAAAATTAACTTATATTTCAATTTCTACTTCACCATTTACTTAATTCACTTATTTAATTTGTAGAAAATCACAAATATTTTATAGAAATCATTTTAATAAAGTTTAAATAAATATATCATAATATTTACATTTTTAAAATATTTTAAAAAATTTAGAAAAATATATAAACCACGGGTCTGTATATAATTTTCTAGCCTAGGTCAGGTGATACGGATATGTATCATTTCAATCCGCAGTTTACAAAGAAAAACCGGGTTCTATCATTTCAAACCTGCAATCCCAAGTTAAGAAAATAAATAAAAAGTCGCTCAGGCTTATCATTTCAGCCCATAACGATCTTTCCCTATTCTAAAGTCCGTTCGGGTATGTATCATTTCGACCCATAGTGAACCTAATCTACAGGGAACTTGCAGTGTGATAAACTGATAAAATGAACAGAATAACATCATATAATAGTAATGGATGATATAATATATGTAATAACAGGAGTAAACATTATATGATCATAATATAACAGTTATAACAGGATGATATAATTTTACAGATTCAAATGGTGTTAGTTTACTAGTTATATAAGTACACATCGTCTGGTGAGAATTACTCACCTCTTTGCACTGGAAATATCAATTCAAATGACACAACGGATTCCAAAACACAATAGAGCGATTTTTTATTTGAGTGGAGAGCGAATCCAAGCTACAACTCTTGTGTTACAACCCAAAACAAACATCAAAACAAACACAATTTTAATACAACTAGATATGAAATAACATTGAAATAAAAAGAATATGAATTTCCAAACTTATTGCCTTGCTTCCTCAAACTTTGATCATGGCCTAGGGTCTGGTTTGGTTCAGATTTGGTCAGGTTTGGGCTAGCATAGCTTGGGTTCAAGGCATGAACAAGGTGGAGTTTTATACATGAGAAGGTGAAGGGGTTTTTAGGCAAATGGTGGAGTTTGGTTGGCTAAAGGGCTCGGCCATGGGAAGTGTGCTCGGCCTGTGGGTGCATCATGACTGGACAGAGGTTGGAGGGGTATGTGGTGGTCAGGTCGGAGGTGGTGGTGGCTGCTATGGTGGTGGTTAGGGTGGTGGTTGAAGGAGATAAAGCAATAGTGGTCATCTAGCATTGTTTTTAGGCAATAGGTTGCATTCTATAAGGTTTTGATCACCATAGGGGCTCGGCCATGGTCAATATCAGAGGAGTGGCTGGTGGTGCTGTCATGGAAGTGATGTAGAGTGGTGGTGGCCGTGGATCCAAGGGGAGGCCGGTCCAACAATGAAGAGAAACAAGGCAAGTTTGCATAGAAAAATAGGAAGAAAAGTAGAAAAGAGATGGAGATCATTACCAAAAATTTTGTTGAAGCCGTGAGAAATGAGGAGCTGAGATATTTTCACATGAAAAGTAAAGATAATACTTGGCTAAAACTGAAAAAGTGGACAGCCAAATGAATTAAAGTGAAGGTTATGGCATTTGGAACGTTTTGAAGGTGAAAGGCCTTAAGTTTTGTAACCTTTTAAACCTTTGGCATTTCCATTTCTTTTTAAATTTTATATAAAAAAATTTAACTCAGAAATATACTTTACAACCGAAACTAAGTAAAGATATAAGAAAAAAAAAATTAATTTTAAAGAAAAATATAAAAAGAATGAAAGAAATCACTTAAAATACAAAACAGTGTCCAGAAATTACAGAAAAATAACCAATGGCTTTGGAAAATTATGTACTTCATTTAAAAAATATTCTAAAACAAAATTTGAAATAAAAATGGCTTTTAAAACATTTTCAAAATGAATAAATAATTAAATTTTAATTAAATAGAATTTAAAATAAGAAAATAGCTTTAAAATGCAAACTGGGCTTTAAAAATTGGAAATAAATTCAAATGAGCTTTAGAAAAATTATATTATCACTTTAAAAATATTAAAAGACAAATATATACATAAAATAACATATTAATACATATTAAAATAAAATATGACAAAGAAAATCTAATTTATACAATTTAAAATAACAAAATTGCAGAATGAAACAAATTGCACTCAATATTGAAACATACATAACTTTTACAGTTTAACTCCGTTTTCAACGAAACAAAAAGCAGTGATCAAGTTATTACATCTATTTTCATAATAAAAGATAAAATTTAAGATTTCATATAATTTAAATTTTGAAGTTTAAAAGTCAAAGTTCGACCAGTTTGAACAGAAATTCACTTTTCAGTAAAATATTCAAATTACACCATTTTGAAATTATAATTCACTTAATAATCAACATTTGTATTTAAAAATGAAATGTTTGAAATAAAAAAAGTTTAAAAATAATTTCAAAAAAATAAAAATCAAATTTTAAATTATATGTAAAATCTAGGGTTGTTACACTCTCCCCCACTCAAAACTTTTCGTCCTCGAAAAGGAATGAGGTACGGGAAAGCACAGAAAAGATAGAGTGAAATAGGATTAAGACAAGATGACAAGAAGATTTGAATTATACCTTATAACTGTTGTTATCGGTAGGTTTATCAAGGTGGAGGTGATCTTCCCAAGATCCTCCAGAATCAAGAACACAAGCACGAAAAGATCCTCTAAAATCTGATTCACTCTTTCCGCTTGACCGACGGTCTGTGGATGAAAGCTGTGCTCAGATTCAAAATGAGTAGCAAGGATTATTAAAGATTATAGAAAGATTTCTAAACAGAAAGATTATAGGAAGAGACCTATACCAGTCTGTTTCAAGATAAGGAAAAATAAGAACAACCAAAAGATAGTTTGAAAAACAAAATTAGGTAATAAGTTTGAAAAACAAAATAATATAATAGGTTTGAAATTTCTATGGTTTCAGCTTAAACTGATAATTAATTTTACACAAGTTAAATAAATCTTAACTACTTCTAATTTCATTACCTTATCATCCAATTTTCTTAAACCAACAATTTCAAAAATCACGGATTTGCAAATTCATTATTTATTATACTCATAATGTACTTAATAAATTTAATTCCTCTTTATTCCTAATTATACTCAATTAACCTTTTTATTCAATTTACCTCTGTTAATCTTTTTATAACTAAAATTTAAGTGTATAATATTTATTATAACCACTCAAATTTTATTTATAAAAATCTTTTTATATCGTATATTATCCAATTACATTGTTAACTTCTAAAATTAAGGTAAGTTATATTGGAATGCAATTGAGAATTATACAAATAAAACTTTCTAAAATTAATATACAATATAAGCATTCTAATTCAATCATTTCAAGCTTGAATATTTATTCAAAATTTTGATTTTCTTTTTTATACTTGAAGTTATTATTTAAGATAGAATTTAAGAATAAAATTTTCGATTCCTTTCAAACCATTTAGAGATAAATAAATGTATGTACATAATTTGTCAAATCAAATTTTAAATCATATATCTATATTTATTATAAATCAAATCATCTTTTAGAAATTCAAATCAATTAGATTTCCCATAACAAAGCTGTAGCAAGACTACAGAATGGTTTCTTCACTTCGAAACTCAAAAATGAACGTCGATGATGCCGCGGTCATCACCGAAATTATTTTCCAGCGACAAAGAGAAGAGCGCTAAAATTTTAAAACTTTAAAAATTCTTTGGAAACAAATTTCTATTCAAAATACTTTAAATAACATGTCCTTTTAAAACTTTAAACATAAGGTTTGAAACCATAAGAAATTAAATTCTCAAATTCTTGATTTAAATTCATTTCAGTTCCCAAATCAAATTTATAAACAACTATTTATAAATTCATTTATAGAATGATAAATGATAAATCAAGTATTATCATTTTAAATAATCAATTTAAATCAATTTATTAAGTTCCATAAATTTGCTTAGATATATAAAATTTATTTCATTAGCAATTTTAAAATAATATTGTGTCAGTTTGTTCTGTCAAAGTGTTTTAGAAATCCTATCGATAGCGGTGATCATGCGAATCGATTGGAAACCCAAATCAACATCAACAACTCAAACAACACAATATACAAAACAAACATAGATTTACAAGTACAATTTTAAAAATGTTTGGAGATAGTTTGGAAACAAAAACAAGATGATTAATTAACAAAATATGAAGATGGATAAGCTTATATATATCACGAGCAACCTTAACCGGGTCAACCGTGACTTAAAGAATAAGATCAATGTGGATTTTTCTGGGGTAAATCTACATTCGATCTCAAGAGTTAGAGTTTGGAATAACAAAAGATATTAGCATCTAAACCAAGGATAGATATAAATCTCTGGTGAATCGATGCTGATTGTAAAGGAGTTTCACCCTTTTACAATTCTGGCGGGACCGCCAATTCTCTATAAAGATCATTCGAAGAGGAGTTATGGGATACTCCAGAATCAAGAAGATGAATAGTGAGGGACATGAATGGATTTTGGAACCGTAGGGAACGTTCCGAAATTCAAAGGAAATTTGAATCAAAAGGAAGAGATTCAAGCTCGAATGAAAGTGATTTTGTAAATAAATTTATCGTACATTCTAAGTTTTGCCTAGAGCTACCAAAGCTCTGATACCAACTGTAACGACCCGATATTTTCAACCATTCGCATCCGCACATGTCGGACTTGAATAGCTCAAAATAAAGCGTTGTGTAACGACCCGAAATTTTGAACCATTCGCATCCATTATAAGTGTATAGGTAGACACTCATGCCGGAATTGAATTGCTCAAAATACCGCGTTGTTAATTTAAATTTGGCAAAACTGAACATATACAGTAAATAAATAATCACAGATCACAGACACAGAGTAATAAGTGCAGCGGAAATAAAAGAAATAGTAGTTCATGAAGCTACTATATAAATGTATAAGATACATCAGAGTTTACAACAGAAGAGTAATACGATACATCAGATACAAATCAGAATACATCACTGGAATCATCGAATACTGAAAGCAGAATAGATGGCTGGATCTTCAAGCAAAGCTCCAACTCCAAAGGTGAGTCTCGAATACTGGTACACTCAGTCTGACCCGAGCGTAAAGCAAAAACACAAGACACTCGAGTCAGGATTAACATTCTTATATTAATAAATCCAACTCAAGTGAAATAGCAATTGAAATACAAGTAACTCAAAGGATGTTTGGAATAACCATCCTTTAAGGATCCGTTAAACTATCTACTAGGTAGTAGTGTACGATAAGTAGATAATGTCTATCAGTAATATAAAAAGATATCAAAACAGTGTTAAGTCATGGCCCATTCCACCCTTAACACATTTTTATTTCCAAAAGCATATATAAGACCGTAGTTTCCCCAAAACCGGAAGTCACCAGAGGGCAATCCATATACTAAAGGTACAAAACAAAATCGTAGTGGTCGCGTATAAAGGAATACAAGTATGACAAGGCACATGAGGCAATACCCAAGGTAGTGACACTACCGTTCGCCTGATCCGGACTGGTGAGAACGCATCGCCGCAGCGATCGCAACACCGTGAAACAACACTCACAAAATCAAGGGTGCACCAATCGACAACAAGTAATGAGTAGTTCGAAGAAGTGTGTCCACTTGAGGTAGCTGACCTCCATTGGCCCTCCTGTTTTAGTCATTTCCAATTTGACACAAGTGTCAAGGCTATCCATTATCGTTCTCTTTCTTCAGTCATCACGTACATCATTCCAACCACTTCATTCTGGATCATCACTCCGCGTATAGTTATTAAAGTGGTTTTCGGTTTAGACAGAGAGTATGTCCATAACCGATTCCGGTCTCTTTAATAACTTCCGTAATTATTACACCGATTGGTCATTTAATATATTTCAAAACCAAATCAATTTCAATTCAATTAGAATTCGTAAATCAACATTTCATTTCTCCTACTAAAACAATTTCCAAAATTTACGTTTCAAAACTTTCAAATTACCATTTCAACATCTTATAATCCAATTTCAATTTCTATTTAACACAATTCAAATATTGATTCAAGTTCGTATATAAGTTTCATTCCGAAATCATTTAAATAAATTTCATTTAACATTCAAATCAATTTAACTTCATTTATCGATTTCATTCAATATTCATTAAGTAAATTTGCCATTCAAAACAATTTCTATTAAATTTCCAATTCATTAAATCCATTATTTAAATTCAACTTCCTTATTTCAAAACTTACAATTTGAATTAAATTAAATTCATCAAATCAAATTCTTTAATTTTCAAGTCTTACATTAATTTCAATAAATCACATTTTATTTCTTGTTAAAGAAATTCAATTTCACTTATTTAATTACTTAAATAATTTTCCAAAACTTAATTAATAAATAAACTCAATTTCAATTATTTACGAAGTAAAATTCACTTATTCAAAAGTTCAATTTCTCTTATTAAAGAATCCAATTCAATTTAATCATTAAATAATTCAATCTTATTTAATTATTAAATAATTCAAAACTTAATTATTAAATAATTTCAAAGTTTAATAATTTCAAACTTAATTATAATTTCAAACTTAATTATAATTTCAAACTTAATTATTAAATCATTTCAAACTTAATTCAATCATTTCTCAAATTAAACAACATTCTTTCATCAATTACATTGTTAATATTTTGTTTCAGATTATTAAATATTAACATTTTCCTTTCATTAAAATTCAAATTTCAACTTCATTTCAAAACAATAATATTTATTCAAATAAAATCTTCGTTTATTTTTAAATCAAATTATTGACCAATCGGGTTTTATTAAATTTCCTATCCTAGGTCAAAGTTCAATTTGGGTATTTATCATCAACCCGATTCCAATTCAATTCAAAATCAAAGCATAACAAAGGGAACTTGCAGTGTGATAACTGGGATGGTGTCAAAGTAAATAAAAAAGCAATAACAATCCAATAATCAATTCAAGTAATCCCGAAATAACCGTATTAATTCGCATTGTTATTTGTACGAATTAATATAATTATTTCTAGAATCTACACTATCATTTCATGTAGATTAAAGATTATTACATTACGGTTTTCACTTGTCATTCAATTTCAATTTTTACACTACAACAATTAATCCAATATACGTCGATGGTTCAAAGTGTAATTATCGCTATTCTATATGTCAATTAATTTAACAATTAAAAGGGGTCATATTCACTAATCAAATTTAACATATAAATCGGTTTTAAAATTTGTTAGCTATCCTATATCCATTTCAATTTTGCATACTATTTATCATTTATCACTAACAATTTAACGTCCAATATAAACATCAACAATCAATCAATTATCAGCCAAACTGTATTATCATCACATAAATAATTAACAGATAATGGTGTCAGATGTCACAGGTGAACTGATACAGGCAATAACATATATAACAGTGTATTTAACTAACAGCATATTTCAATTGTCGTTTCAATTGCAATCAAATTTAATAAATAAAAGAACGTTAATCGTGAGTGATTGCTCACCTTTCGAGCCTAGAGAGAACATGAGATGACACAAATACGCACACTGATACAGACGCTGAAATTGAGTTAGGAATTCAAGCACGAATTCGATGATCAAAGCTGATAACAAGGAATAGACGACATCAAATCAGAATTGGGTTGATGAAGATAAATGGGTAAAATGAACGTATATAGATATATGCCTATATAACCTTAATTTAATACAAAAATATATATATATATATATTATCATACATAAGATATAGATTTCTAATTGTATACTCACGCAAGCTCTAACATAAATTTAAAGTCTAACATTTACCTTTTATTAAAATAAATTACTTTCTTCAAAACCCAAAACAAACTATGGAATAAACTGTATACACTTACGACATTTAGCATATATAATAACTCATACACCATTGAATATCAATAACCGAATATACTATAACCCAATTTACATAAAGCTTGTATAAAATATTTCACACCTATTTACATATTAACAAACAGATCTTCCTTGACTTTATAAATACATGGGTAGACGTATAAATACATAGTAATATAACCTAATATCACCACCCTCTTCTAACTGTACACTTGAAATATCAACGTATATAAAATCAACTTGATTTGTAAATTTTTATACACTTGAAGAATACGACATATATAAACTTAGACTTATATATATCAAAGTATACCTAACTTAATATTATATAGATGTATACACTTCCTGTATAATCATATCCAGAAGATCAAATTCACATAAATAAGACATATATACCCTATATACTTATCAAGTAACAATTTATAAAATAATATATATCAAATACTAGTATAATATAGGGACAGGCCGACATCATTTCTTATATAACAGACCTATATATCAATAACCAAATTTTTTTGAAAAGCCTATATAAATCTAAACGTGACTAACAAAATAACATAGAACTTAAATAATTCATATACATAAAAGCAGCTGAACCCATATATATCACAGTATCATATGTAAACAAAACACATAACTTGATATATATACACAACATATATATACAAAACTAGAATAACATAATGGATATATATGATACCTTTATATACATCACAGTGAACAAAAGAAAAGGAGGTAGACCGGGCGGCTGCTGAGTGGTCGAGGCAGAGGAAGGCGAAGAGATAAGGATGGAGCAGGTCGTAGGCGGTGCTCTGGTGGCGAGCATGGGAAACGTGGGAATAAGGCGAGAGGTGGTGATGGCTCATGGCCGTTGTCTTCGGCTGAAGGAAAGTGGGAAGAGCAAAGGCCGAAGGCTGTTTGAAGGTGATGGTCACGTTCACGTGGACGAGATGCTCTACTATGGTGGGTTGGGGCTGCCGTTGGTGATGCAGGAGGAGGGAGGAGTTGTTTGGTGCTAGGTGGTGGTGAGAAGTCGGAGATGGAGAGGTTCAAGGCGCAGTCCAGCAGGGAAGAGCATGAGTGGTTGTTCGGTGTTCAACACATGGAGGCTGGGCAAGGGAAGGAGTGTTAGATGGCATACGTATTGGAAGGGGTGGCTGTCAGATCGGAGCGGCCGAGGTGATTCAGGCGTTGGTGTTGAAGTGGATCGGTTGAGTGGTTGGAGGTGAGCACTGATGAGGGGAGAGTTGATGAAGGCGAGCTCAAGAAATGCGGCCAGGGTGTTTACAGAGGGCGGGCATGTACGGTGGAGAAGCACTGTAAGTCTGGGTAGTAGAGATGGAGATGGGGAAAGCGAAAATGAACAGGCTGGAGGGGAAGAAACGAATTATTATGTTGCTTTTCTTTTCTTGGGGGCAACGAAAAGGCAGAGACTACAATAAATCAACCACCCAAACTATAAATTAGCTAGGAAAAGTAAGAGTCCGCAACCTTGAATTTTGGAACAATAAAAGATGGAGGCTGTAACGTTTCTCCAGATGAAAAATGAATGGTCACAAACAAAACAAAAGGCAGATTGCAGAACGATACGGAAATTGTTCCGTAGATTTCGTTATCTTTCGGATTTCAAAATACAGCATTGAATATACCGCGGAGATCAGTACGACGAGACGGTCAAAACGGTATACAGATATCAGTGTTACGATTGAGTTATAAAAATTCGAATTTTTCTACTAGCGGAAAATGCAAGAAAAACGCTGAAAAATAAGATCGACGGAGCCAAAGATGTCCGAATTTGGAAAAACAACAAACTGACATCTTGCTCAGAAGATGGTTTAGAATTTTTCTATGTAAAAATATTTAGGTTTCGGAAACATTTTATTTTCATCGCTTTTTAACTGATTAAACTTGAAGTAAATTAACGCGTGAAATAAACTTTCATATTTTCGGACGAAAATTTACCAGTTGCTATGTTTAACTAGACGTATTCCAAATATTAAATTTTTTATTTCAAAATTTTATCGTTTAAAATTTTCGCAAAATTTCAGTTAATAACGTTATTAAAACAGTTAAAATTTACGAGTCGTTACACGTTGTAAATAAAATTTGGCAAATCTCAGAATATACAGTAAATAAATAATCATAGATCACATACACAGAGTAAAATAATGCAGCGGAAGTAAAAGAAATATTAGTTCATGAAGCTACTATATAATTATATTAGAGTTACATAAGATATAATAGAAAAATAGAGTACAACAGAAGTCTCAATAAAATAACCAAGTACAAGCTAAGTAGAAAAACGGAACAGAAATAGATAGGACAAGACAAGCAGATAATCTCCAGCGATTCAAATCTCCAAGAGAGTGGAAATCCAAATCTGTGAATAACTTAGGCTGACCCGAGCGTAAAGAAAAACACAAAACACTCGAGTCAGGACAATATATACTTATATAATGTAAACCAACTCAAGTGAACTGTAATAAAGGTACAAGTAACTTAAAGAATGCTTGGGATCACCCATTCTTTAAGGATCCGTTAAACTATTTACTATGTAGTAATATACGCTATATACTGTAGTGTCTAATTAGTAAAGTATAATCATATAGAAAATAGCGTTAAGGGGATGGTGAACCTTAACGCGGTCGGATCTTTAAACCAAAATAGTAGTGGGCTCGATATGGTAGGTGACACGGCACACAACGCAATGCCAGGGTAGATATACCAATTACGCATCCGGACTGGTGGTGACGCATAGCAGCCACTACCGCCCACCTCGAACAACACTCCCAAATCAAGGGTGCGCACCAAATCAATCACAAGTAATAGAATGGTATCGAAGAAGTGTGTCTGATAAGAGGTGCTACCTCCTTGGCCCGTCGATCGCTCCTGTTTTAGCCACCTTATGCCAACTCACGGGAGTTGGGTCCACGTATATACCTTAGGATCGTCGCCACCATCCTACTTCATTCTGGAAACTCCACCGCGTACACAGTTGTCAAAGTGGTTTTCGGTATCGACAAAGAGTATGTCCATATCTGATCCCGGTCTCTTTAATAACCAATCGTTATTATAAACCGTGGTTATAAATTTAAAACAGTTTATACTTAAAAATAGAATATCATTTCAAATCCAAATCTTTATCAAAATAAAGATTAAATCTATTTCAAACCATTTCAATATACTTAAAATAACATATCATTTCAAAACTTCATTTCAAATCATTTCAATATATCAAAATATCACATTTTTCCAAAACTTCATTTCAAATCATTTTAATATATCAAAATATCATATCCTTTCAACTTCATTTCAAATCATTTTAATATATCAAAATATCATATCTTTCCAAAACTTCATTTCAAATCATTTTAATATATCAAAATATCTTATCCTTTCAAAACTTCATTTCAAATCATCATTTGAGTTAAAATCCAAATATTCAACTATAAAATACCTTTTTTTTAAATTCAAAGATATCATTCATTTATTATCATTTCAAGTCACCTTTAAATAATTTATATTCCAATAAATTTATTCATTTAAATTCATTAATAGTGTAAGTATTATATTTCAAATCAAGTATTCAATTTCCAAAGTTTCAATTCAATTCAATCGTTTATTTTAATTAAATTTCCATAGACCACTTCAAATCTTATAAATTTCAAATATAGGTTTAATCCACAAAATAACTATTCAAATTATAAAATAAATTCCAAAGCTTTATTATCCTATATTTCATAAGTCCAATATCTTTTAAATAGATTCAAATTACAAGTAAACCAAATATTTTTCATACTAATATAAACTTCAATTATTCATTCCAAAATATCATTTATTTAATTTAAATTTAAATACCATTTAATCACATTTCAAAATAGTTGTATTTCCCAAATCAACCTTTCCATTTAAATCATTTAAAGTCAATTTTTTATATTTAATAATTAAATATTTTATTTCCAAAATTTAATCTTTTTCAAAGATCATTTATTCATTTGAATTTATTAAACAAAGAAAATTCAACTTTTGCAGCACTTAGAAAATGCTATGAAATGTTATGTTTAAAAATAGTTCATTAACAAAAGACGGCATTTAAAATGCCGTAATATCTTAATTTAGTTTCAATTAAAATTTTAGTTAAATTTAACAACTATAGCACTAACAAAGTGCTATAATAACCCTTAGTTCAAATTTGCTATTAGGTTCATTTAAAACAACTACGACATTTTCCAAGGCTGTAATATCTTTACATTACATTTCAAAAATGCTGTCAAATCAAATTCAGAGTTTTATTTACAATTTCACACATAATTAACTTTTAATATAAATCATTTTAACTTATAAAATCATATGTTTTCACATTTTAAAAACAATCATTTAAATACCTTTATTTCTATGATTTTATAAAGTCAAATTTCCATACAAAAATCAAATTAAATAACAATTAAATTTTCATTTCTTTAATTAAATTCTTAACTTAACAACTAAGTTTAAATTTCCAAAATATAACTTATTTCCATTTATTTTACTTAATTAAAATTTCACTTTTAACAAAATTCACAATTTCCCAATCTAAGTTATATTTCAAAAAATTCAACTTAAACATTCATTTATTTCATATTTTAATTTATACAAAATCATTAACACTTTTAAAAATTATTATTACTTAATAAAGATCATTAAATTCATCTTTTAAATCCAATTTGTCATATTTCCTTACCTTACATAAATTCCATTTATAACCGAAATCATAAATTCCAAAATTAACTTATATTTCAATTTCTACTTCACCATTTACTTAATTCACTTATTTAATTTGTAGAAAATCACAAATATTTTATAAAAATCATTTTAATAAAGTTTAAATAAATATATCATAATATTTACATTTTTAAAATATTTTAAAAAATTTAGAAAAATATATAAACCACGGATCTGTATATAATTTTCTAGCCTAGGTCAGGTGATACAGATATGTATCATTTCAATCCGCAGTTTACAAAGAAAAACCGGGTTCTATCATTTAAAACCCGCAATCCCAAGTTAAAAAAATAAATAAAAAGTTGCTCAGGCTTATCATTTCAGCCCATAACGATCTTTCCCTATTCTAAAGTCCGTTCGGGTATGTATCATTTCAACCCATAGTGAACCTAATCTACAGGGAACTTGCAGTGTGATAAACTAATAAAATGAAAAGAATAACATCATATAACAGTAATGGATGATATAACATATGTAATAACAGGGGTAAACATTATATGATCATAATATAACAGTTATAACAGGATGATATAATTTTACAGATTCAAATGATGTTAGTTTACTAGTTATATAAGTACACATCGTCTGGTGAGAATTACTCACCTCTTTGCGCTGGAAATATCAATTCAAATGACACAATGGATTCCAAAACACAATAGCATGATTTTTTATTTGAGTGGAGAGCGAATCCAAGCTACAACTCTTGTGTTACAACCCAAAACAAACATCAAAACAAACACAATTTCAATACAACTAGATATGAAATAACATTGAAATAAAGAGAATATGAATTTCCAAACTTTTTGCCTTGCTTCCTCAAACTTTGATCATGGCCTAGGGTCTGGTTTGGTTCAGATTTGGTCAGGTTTGGGCTAGCATAGCTTGGGTTCAAAGCATGAACAAGGTGGAGTTTTATACATGAGAAGGTAAAGGGGTTTTTAGGCAAATGGTGGAGTTTGGTTGGCTAAAGGGCTCGGCCATGGGAAGTGTGCTTGGCCTGTGGGTGCACCATGACTGGACAGAGGTTGGAGGGGTATGTGGTGGTCAGGTCGGAGGTGGTGGTGGCTGCTATGGTGGTGGTTAGGGTGGTGGTTGAAGGAGATAAATCAATAGTGGTCATCTAGCATTGTTTTTAGGCAATAGGTTGCATTATATAGGGTTTTGATCACCATAGGGGCTCGGCCATGGTCAATATCAGAGGAGTGGCTGGTGGTGCTATCATGGAAGTGATGTAGAGTGGTGGTGGCCGTGGATCCAAGGGGAGGCCGGTCCAACAATGAAGAGAAACAAGGCAAGTTTGCATAGAAAAATAGGAAGAAAAGTAGAAAAGAGATGGAGATCATTACCAAATTTTTTGTTGAAGCCGTGAGAAATGAGGAGCTGAGATATTTTCACATGAAAAGTAAAGATAATACATGGCTAAAACTGAAAAAGTGGACAGCCAAATGAATTAAAGTGAAGGTTATGACATTTGGAACGTTTTGAAGGTGAAAGGCCTTAAGTTTTGTAACTTTTTAAACCTTTGGCATATCCATTTCTTTTTAAATTTTATATAAGAAAATTTTACTCAGAAATATACTTTAAAACCGAAACTAAGTAAAGATATAAGAAAAAAAAATTAATTTTAAAGAAAAATATAAAAAGAATGAAAGAAATCGCTTAAAATACAGAACAGTGTCCAGAAATTACAGAAAAATAACCAATGGCTTTGGAAAATTATGTACTTCATTTGAAAAATACTCTAAAACAAAATTTGAAATAAAAATGGCTTTTAAAACATTTTCAAAGTGAATAAATAATTAAATTTTAATTAAATAGAATTTAAAATAAGAAAATAGCTTTAAAATGCAAACTGGGCTTTAAAAATTGGAAATAAATTCAAATGAGCTTTAGAAAAATTATATTATCACTTTAAAAATATTAAAAGACAAAAATATACATAAAATAACATATTAATACATATTAAAATAAAATATGACAAAGAAAATCTAATTTATACAATTTAAAATAACAAAATTGCAGAATGAAACAAATTGCACTCAATATTGAAACATACATAACTTTTACAGTTTAACTCCGTTTTCAACGAAACAAAAAGTTGTGTTCAAGTTATTAAATCTATTTTCATAATAAAAGATAAAATTTAAGATTTGATATAATTTAAATTTTGAAGTTTAAAAGTCAAAGTTCGACCAGTTTGAACAGAAATTCACTTTTCAGTAAAATATTCAAATTACACCATTTTGAAATTATAATTCACTTAATAATCAACATTTGTATTTAAAAATGAAATGTTTGAAATAAAAAAAGTTTAAAAATAATTTGAAAAAAATAAAAATCAAATTTTAAATTATATGTAAAATCTAGGGTTGTTACAGTAGGGGGTCGAGATATCATGTCTGCTTGATCCACATCTGTATTCTCCTCTGAGTTGAATACATTAAGTGAAAACCGATTTCTTGCAGTGGTTTTAATCACAGTTAACCATTCGTTTGATGTATTTCCAGGTTGGCATGTGAAATAAACTTGCTGACATTGATGTGCAAACACAAACACATCTTCTATTTGAAGTCGAGAATTATTTTTTACTTCAATCAAACCATTTGTATGGTGCACTCTTATCCCATCTCTTGGCACTGTGTCAAACCAATCACAATTGAACATAAAAATTTCGTTCTCATCTCCAAGGTATGTCAGCTTAATAACTTCTTTAATCATCCCATAATAATCACTTTCTAGATCATCATAACAACTTCCTTTCACACATACGCCACTATTCATTGTTTTTTTGTGCTTTCCATATTGCATTGTATGGAACTTATTACCATTTACAAAGTAACCGTTGTAACACTCCACTAAATAACTTGGTCCTTGTGCAAGTAAATATAGTTGATGCATAATACCATTTGGATGGAATGAAATCTATTAAGTAAAAACACATGGTAAGCGAACAATTTATACATCATAAACTGTATGTAAAAAAATTAATTTTACAACCATTTAAAAAACTTACATTTGATTTTAACCAATCAGGAAATATAGATTCCAATGTCATATCAATGAAATTCTCATCCATTTGTGAATATTGACCTCTTAATTCATCTTTGCATTTTCTAATCAAAAAATTATATTTTTGTTGGTAAGTTATATTATGTATATCTAATTATAATGATATTCGATATTACTTACATCATCAAATCTTTCAATTCAGGGCAATTGAAAACTACGTATTTATGCATAGCATGATGCTCTATTGGGGTCAGTCTCCTCTTAACGAATGCATTGGATAACACCCTGCCCGAATGACAAAAAATAGATAGTTTTTCATCAGCCATAATCTCTCCTCCATCATCATTTCTCGGAGCTTGATTCCATATAGTTTCAACATTCAGACCAAAATAACAGGATGTAAAATTTGATATCTCATCAATAAGATATGCTTCGGCTATGGACCCTTCAACATGCGCCTAATTACCCACTTTCTTTTTCAGATAATATAAATACCTAGACCATACATGAAAATTAGAAAATAATCTATAAGATTATTAAAAAAATAACGAACATACCTCTCAAAAGGATACATCCATTGATATTGAACGGGACCACCTACTTTTGCTTCATATGGAATATGAATGGGCAGATGCTCCATGGAATCAAAAAGGGAAGGAGGAAATATTTTCTCAAGCTTACAAATTATTTCAACGATATTTTTTTCCATCAAACTCATGTATTCAACATTTATATTTTTCGCGCAAATATCACGGAAGAAATTACTAAGTTCCACTAAATTTTCCCATATATTTTTTGGTAAAAATGATCGAAAAGCAGTAGGAAGAAGTCTTTGCATGAACACATGACAATCGTGACTTTTAAATCCAGTGACTTTTAAATCCAGTAATTTTAGTTTCAGACTCATTGACACATCTTTGAATGTTAGAGGCATATCCATCTGGAAAACTTATGCGTTTAACCCATTGACAAACAGCTTTTTAATCTTTTTTGGAAGACAAAATGGAGCCTTTGGCTTGTAATAATTACCATTAGAATGTTGAATTAAGCTCATCCACCTTTGTTTGCCACAAATTTTTTCAAGATCAAGTCTAGTCTTCAAATTGTCTTTTGTTTTGTCGGTGTCCATCAACGTGTTGAATATGTTGTCAAAAAAGTTCTTTTCAATATGCATCACATCTAAATTATGACGAATCAAATTTGATTCCCAGTAAGGAAGATCCCAAAATATACTCCTACGTACCCAATTATGTGATTCACCAAATCCTGGTATTTTTTGGTTACCTGATTTAAATCCAAATACAACATTAGGCAAAGTGGACACTATATCACTCATCTCAACACCAGAACGTCGAGGAGGTGGTATATCACGTTCAATGGTATTCCTTTTGAACTTGTCCTTTTTCCTTCTGAATGGATGATTTAATGGTAAGAATTGTCGGTGGCAATCAAAAACACAAGCCTTTCCTCCATGTTGAAGAGTAAAAGACTTTGTTTTTTCCATACAATAAGGACATGACAATCTTCCATGTGTACTCCAACCGGACAACATACCATACGCAGGAAAATCACTAATTGTCCATATCAAAGCTGATCTCAAGAAAAAATTATCTATTTTGTGCACATCATAAACAAGAACACCTTTCCACAGCTCTAAAAGTTCATCAATCAAAGGTCGTAAGAAAATATCTAAATTCCTTCCAGGACCTTTAGGCCCTAGTATGATCATGTTTAGGAACAAAAATGGTTATTTCATGCACTTCCATGGTGGTAAATTGTAAACTGTCAAAATCACCGGCCAACATGAATAAGCTTTTGCGGAAGTTCCAAATGTATTGAAACCGTCGGTACATAAACCCAATCGGACATTTTGATCAAATGATGAAAAATCTGGATGTCGACGATCAAATTCTTTCCATGCTTCACCATCGGCTGGATGAGCCATTGAACCATCACTTGATTTATTATAATAATGCCATGTCATGTCTTTAGCATGATTTGGTGACATTAATAACCTTTTCAATCTCGGAATGATTGGAAAGTATCGAAGTTGTTTTACAGCGATGTTTTTGTAATTATTTCTTATACCTTCGATCTTGTAACAAGGACTTTTACATATATCGCATTCAACCTTCATATCATTTTCTTTGTAATACAACAAGCAAAAATTCTGACAAACATCAATTTTGTCGTAGCCAAGTCCAAGTGGTTTC
The DNA here is from genome assembly GCA_030737815.1 of Allium fistulosum. Lineage (NCBI taxonomy): Eukaryota > Viridiplantae > Streptophyta > Magnoliopsida > Asparagales > Amaryllidaceae > Allium > Allium fistulosum. The sequence goes on from CM060906.1 coordinate 877,458,151, forward strand.
AACATTTTTTTAGCTTCATAAAAAATTTGAATTAGCTTATGCCCTTCAAGTAGCATGTTGTCAATTAGTGCACTCATGTCCTTAAAACACACCTCTGTCATACGTCGTCGAGATTTAAGAGCCATCATTTTTGCACACGCAGATAACTTTGTTTCTTTTTTGCATCCATCCCAAAGTGGTTCATCGGCCGCTTTTAACATATGTAAGAACTTTTGAGCTTCGACATTTGGTGGTTGCTCTTCGACATCATAACCAACACCCATCACATCTAACACCATATCTTTATATGGGTTGTCATAATTTGGATTATTTGTATCTGACTCTGACATTGTTGGCTCATCAACTTCTTCCCCTCCATGGAAAATCCATTTAGAATAAAGCGGAACAAAACCATTTTGGTAATAAATGCTTCGAAATTTCTTCCTTTAACTGAAATTTTTTGTTTTTGCACATGGAGCATGGACACCTAATAGTTCCTCCATATTTACTTGTAAAAACGCATTATCAATAAATTTGTTGACACCATAAACAAATTCAAGATTTATATATCCATCTTTAAGCCTACGATACATCCATGAACGGTCACTGATTTTGAGATTAATCCTATAAAGAAATAAAACTTACTTAATATTTAATTGGTAGTAAAATGTTTTAAAAAATAAATAATGATTCAAAACATATAATCCATAAAATATATTAAAGATAAAAAAACATGCAGCTTAGTGTTACCATGAATAGATAAATATCAGTATCAACTAATGTATGACTTTATGAATATACTACAGGGTTTAATTACATAATGGGTTTCAAATCTTAAATCGTGAATTTAACAATTGAATCAAACCAGGATATAAATCATGATTTGCGAATTCAATGTATTCATAGTTTAACGATTAACGTCCCTGTTCCACCAATTATTTGCGCGAAAAAAATTCTGAATGTGCTTAAATTCTGTAGATATGTCAATTTCATTTATTTATGTTGTCCAAAAAATTCAAACGTTTTCAAAACTATGTCCGCAAAAAGTGGTGATTTTGTAACTTTGACTTTGCTTTTAGCTTTTATTTGTCTAACCTTTGACGTTCAAATTTCACTCTTTTGTTGATTTCAGGTCAGTTTTGTAAAATATGCCAAGGGTGAATAAATATTATATTGAACTGAAAACTAAATTGGTATGGCAAACTACATCCATACATGTAATATATTGTGTAATATTTTTGGGATTTGTGTTGCAGATGCAATCATTTTCTCACATTATATATTTCCATTGCAATCTGCACGAGGTTTTTAAATTATCACTTACATTATATACATGCGTGTGTGTGTATGATAAACTTGGAGTTTTTTAAGTACAACATATAAGCCTGATAATCCGAGCTTTGACAGTAACAAAGAATAAAAACACTCTCACAATTTATAATTTATATTCTCAATTTGAACTAGATATAAACACTCTCATAATTTATAATTTATATTCTCAATTTGAACTAGATATAAACAAACACTAATAACTTTGTAAAAGAAACCAATGATATAGATGTCCTAGCAAAGTTAATGACAACTGTGAAACATAACTATAGTACAAAATTAGAAAGAATTCTGTGTGGAGTTAAAAAGAAAGTGGGTAAAGGTGGCAATTGAATCGTGTTGAATGAAAAGCTTTAAAACCAATTACTATACATCAAGCCAGCTTTCTTCAGATTTAAATATCTCACAGTAACAAAACCCTGTTATACCTATTTGAATATCTCACAGTAACAAAACCCAGTCACTTCATCATGGTCTCAGTTCTACACAAGCCATGCTTTCAATCTTCCTATTGTTTATTAATGCTTTTTCTAAGTTTATTTTCTGATCTGCACATTATTATTCTCAGCATGCATATGTTTTTTTGTCCAAGCTGTAACCTAATTCAGATTCGTTTATAATCCTAGCAAAATTAAGTTTGGATTTTTTTAGGTACTTAGCATGGTCTATAATTTCAGCTAAAAAAACCGAACTACACAAACTTTACTATCTGGTGTAAAAAAAAGTTTGTCCAAACCCTATATAATTGAAGGAGGAACAAATAGTGGCATATCTAAACAAAGTTTGAATTATACTTACTAGAAATTGATTCCATTATAACGTTTGAAGCAAGCCAAGCTATCGTAGTACTAAGAGCATCTTCAATGACTTCTAAATCGGATGTTGTTCTCCATAGACGTGCTTTTGAAAATTTTTCAATATCTACCCAAACTTTAATTGCATTTTTCGCAAAGGAACAAAATGAACCATTGTAGTTGGATCTATTTATAAACCATAAAGTTAAGAGTGTTTATTTGCTCAATAACAGGATGAGTGTTGCATATTTGTCTTGATATGGACAATGATCTTGAAGCGGTAGCTTATGGACACTTATAATTGAAGTTTCATTTTCAATTTTTTTAGTATAATTTCCAGGATTTATATTGACTAAGCAATTAGTTAGTGCAAATAAATTGAGATTTGTAGTTTTCAATTAATTAGGATTTATTTTTTAGTAACAAGTTGTGCTTACTGAGAATATCAAGTTGAGTTTTTTCTCCAACTGCCTATTACATCCAACCATCTCCATACCATTATAGAAAATTTAGTCTTGCATATGTATACACCATAACATTTACAGTCAGATCATCTGTACAAATAATTTTTTTTTGAGTCTAATTATAGAAGTAGTTTCTTTTGAAATAGAAAAGTTGAATATACACCCAAATTAAGAAAAATAAGGTAGTTATTGATTTTACGGCTGAAAGGGTCAATCAGAGTTATTTCTCAAATTAATTGTCAACAACCATGATAGATAAAGCTTGAGCTATAAGTTCTATTTCTCATGATCTTATTCTTGGAAATTGGTTAGCCGTATTAACTCAACTACAAAGCATTAGATAAAACAAGTTTTCTGGTACCTCCGGATTACTAAAACTCCACATAAACGCTTGTAGAATTCAACTCCGGTATAGATATAGCCTGCATATGGCAAAATTTAAAATTAATCAATTCCAAATATACCGGCATGTAGAAACAAAATTTACAGGTACATGAGCATATTAACCGACCAATTTCATAACATATCATATGAAGGAATATACTGCTAAGGTTGGTATTATCATTCCGTTGTGTAATTATCAAATTCACTAAACACTATCCAGCACCACATGGAAGGAACAAAATAACATAGTTCTCACTTCTCAAGAGGGAGTAAGGGAGGGGGGTGAGGGGGCATCATATTACCATAATATGCCTACGAATAGTTGTGAAATGGGTAAAAATTCAGGTTCTGAAGTTGTGGATCGTAAAGTTGCATTGAATAAAATACCGTTTAAATTTTGGCCACAATATCTAAGCAGCGTTGCTTTCAAGAATAATAACAAATATAAAACGATGGTGTCAACAGACTGGATCTGAACTGATGCTGGATGGTTTAAATTATGTTAAGAAAACCATAAGGTCATGACTCATAAATTGGAAGAACCATTTATTAATTAACTTAAAATTCGACCAAAAATAATAATTATCATCTGTAAATCATTTAACTTTGTTTTTCTGTTGGCACGTAATAAAATCAAAGATCCTCTTTCAGATTAAGATGATATCGGAATGATTCTTGAACACAAAATGATGAAAAAGAAAAGTAAAAATCAGAAAATTAATCATAATATCGACTTGTAGTCATCAAAGAAATCCGCATAAAACAAGTAGCAGATCAATTAGAAATTGAAACACGAACCGATATGTTCTTCAAATATACAAATCGATAGCTCATCTATGTTGAGGAATAGAGATTCGCTTGAAGGAGGATCGAGTTCTAATTTTTTGGAGGAGAAAATTTCTGGAGGCCGCTAGGTTTCTTTCTACGTTTTCCTTTTTAAGCGAAGGAAATTAGTGAGGGTTTCTTTTTTTAATGTACGTGGGTGGGGAGGAGCAGTAATTAATAAAATGTATTTTTGTTGGAACCGGTTGCATAATTTATTTATCAGACTTTTTTAACGTTGAGACCAACTTAAAGATTATGGTTTATTTTTTTAACAATTAATTTGAAGCATTTCATGTTGAGACCCACTAAAGACCATAATTTCAATCTTTTAGTAATAATTTGTGACACAATTATTTTGTCTTTAATTAGACCTTATTTAAAGACAAAAAAGTTTTGCATCCCTAAAATTTGTCTTAAAATTAATATTTTGTTGTAGTGATATATATAAGAGCTAACACCTACTTGTATAATGTTTGATAGCAGGTTTGTACTATATATAGAAGATAGATCTACTCAAAACTGAACATACATATTATAATATATATATCGAAACTGACTCATATATAACTGAATATATACAAATATATTTATATATATAGGCTGCAGCCATTATGAAGAACCAAAGAAAAACGTAATATATATCTTTCCTTAAATATGAAACACACCTTGATTTATACTTATTAGCAGCAGTGGCTAATGTGGTAGCAAGAAACAGAAGTGAGGAGAGAGGAAGTTGCTGGGTCGGAGAAGAAGGAGGCTATACGCATGCGGGTTTTGGCGAGTGCATGGTGATTGCCGTGCTGTCGCTGTCCAAGCGATGGATGGTAGCTCAAGTTTGGCTACTAAGGCTGCAGAATAGGATGCTGAAGGGCTCGACTTGCCAGCAGTGAGGCTGCTTACAGCAGCCATGGTGAAGGAAGATCTGTAGTTGTTCGGTGATTGTAGAAATAAACAAATAATCTAACTTCTTTTAGATACTAATCTTCTAGACGGTCTGTCCTTAGCTTACTTCTCTAAGGTCAACTGATCCTAAAGGTTTTGTGGGCTCACCAATAACGTATTATTTCTCTGTATATTTCTTTCCGTGTGTACAATCATTTTAGTCTTACCTATGACAAAGCACTACACACTGGAATTTTGGACTAAATCAGCTAGGGGCTAATAGCTAATGTATATGGCACGACCCTATACCAGTCTGATCTGGTATTCTAATATCCGAGTCATTTTACTTAGGGTTAACTACCTATAAATTTTCCTTGAAAACCTTTTCTTTCAAAATGATTTAATCCTTTAAATCATACTTTAAACAAGGAAAATATACTCTATGCTTTACTCAAATCACCTTGCCATGTTATATATATTTTATACAAAACATTGTTGATGAAAACATTTAATCTTTTAAAGTACTCCTTTCGAATCCATTGAAAGTATCCCTTTCGAAACCAAGTAAACCACTTTGATTTATAACCTTAGGCCAAAGGCCAAAACATACCCTTTTGAATCCATTGAAAAACATCACCTTCGAAAGCTTAAAATCTTAGACATCCTACCTTTAAAACACTTAACATTGCCTTTCGAAAACATTAGAAACCTTTGGGGAACCATCCCTTCGAAACCTTTATTTAGACCTTTCGAAAGCATTAAAATCAATTGTAAACACCAAACCTTTCGAAAGCATTTGGGTTCAAGTAAAACATGTGGAAACCTTTTGAAACCATTTAAAAACCTTTCCTTTCGAAACTTTTGGATTTTACCTTCAACAAAAAAAGGGCCATAAAACAACTAAGTCGAAAGCACTCTTTTGAAAGCTATTTCCTAAGTAAAGAAGTGATGGTGTCGAAACCAACCCTTCGAAAGCATTGGAGAAGCGGCTTGGGTTTTAAAACAAAGAAACCCTTTCGAAGGCGTTGCTTCGAAAGGTAAGATGTGGCAACTGGTGTTTCGCCCCCTTTAAAAGCCTTTACTTAAAACGGAAGGTGCAACCTCTTTTGAAACCTTTCCTTTAAAAAAATTTGACCCAGTCGGAAGCCAACCATGTCGAAAGAAAAAGCAAAGTAGGCGCTTTTGCATTAAAAGCAAAGTAAAACTTCAACCCCTTCAGAAGCCCTTGTTTTGACTGCATACCTTTCGCCTATGTCTAATTCACTGCACACTAAGCGTTTGATGCCATGCGCATTAGATTCGATGGTGATGAAGGCAGGAGTACTGGGTTGAAACATTAGTGCCGAAAGTGGCTAAACATGTAAAAAGCATGTTTAAACTGATTTTTAACCTTTTAAAGTAATTCTTTTCAACTAACCTGCCTTGTTTGTCAAGACATGATTGGTTGCTAATTTCTTTTCTAAAAGTACTACCAAATTTTCTAAATTAAACAAATTAAATTATTTACAAAATGCCCCTTCTCCTTTTATAAATATATAAAACATTTAAGTCTCATACCTTGAAAAATTCTATATATCTATTAAAACACTTTGGAAAATTCTACAAAAATTCCTATAAATCATTTTTAATATTTTTTCTAACATATAAAAATTTCAGACCCAAAACATATATAATTTAGCCGTAAATTATTTTAAACCCATATACCCATTTTCTTCCCTAAAAAATTAATATAAATTCCACATTAATTCAGAAAATTATGAAAATTGAAACTCATCTCTAAATTATTATGTCTGATCTAAATCTAAAATCACAAGGCATTTGGATGTAATTTAATTGGGTTTACACATTAAAACATATCATAAAATCCATATGAAACATCATAAATCATCAACAAACATTTATAGTTATTTCTAACAATCAAAACATGGCAAAAGCTTGCAAAATAGTTCGGATTCAACTTAAAACCGAAAACAACAGAAAACATGAGATATAGTCATTATTCATCTTAGCTTTGAGATTAAGGAGTTGAGATTTGATAATGGATTAGCGTTGATTTAGCTTATTCCTTTAGCTTATCTTCCTCTTGTTCTTGCTTAATGGTGGTCGGCCTCTTTTGTGCTTGATTTATGTTTATGAACGTGTAAAATGAATGTTGTTTAAGGGTTTAGGGTATAGGAATATACTTATTCCTATATTTCCCTTGTCTACTTACCCCAACTTGATTCATTTTAATTCCCTTAGTTTATTTGTTTAATGGGCACGGCTACCCTTCTATTAATCACAAATCTCAATCCCTTAATTATTACATTTTTTTTAATTTAACTAATAAGTATCCTAAATAATGTTACTCAAAATTAGGGTCGTTACTAAAATGTCTGTTAATTTTAAAGTCCGTTCAAATATAAGTCTATTGCAAATATGATCTCGAATGTAAAAATGTCTAATACCACGAGAGTGATGCATATTATCAATGTTAAGCGTGAAATATAAGTATTAAACAAGTACCGCGTACTCCATAATATCAATTCAATTGGTTTGAAAAAATTCAAAAAAAATTAGTAAAATTATTTTTGGTAAACAAAGGCAACGTCATTTACATCAAACAAAAACACACAAAGCTAAAAATTCTCCAAATCAATGATTTGTTAGTCATTATTAAAGGCAATGAAGGTAATCATCGTACATAAGTAGTTGACCATTGTAGTTTCGAAAATTCAATCCATTTAAAACCACTATTTGGAAACATTAAGTCCATAATCTGATTTAGCACTAATTTGGATATTATAGATATTTAATATTGCTAATCACCAAAATTGGTTTCAAGTCAAAACGATGAATCGACCAATTGTTATATCTAAAATACTACAACTTGTTTGCATAAATCAGAAATACACAAGTAATATGCTGATATGATTGCTATTTTTCATGGTTTTAAAAAATGGATTGGCCGAAACTCAAAACTAAAAAAATTCAGTGTTATTAGTTAGCTTTTTAGAACTTAAAGAATTTCAAAATTTGGAGTAATGAAAATCTAGTTATGATAGATTTACTTAAGCCGTGTTAGGAAGTTTTGAAACAATTTTCAAACAATATACATAATGGTTTGAAGTTTTCCAATGGTTTAAGTTCAAATTCTGGAAAAACACAAAGTATAAAACATTCAAATTTAGGAGCTCAACATATGTCAAATATACTATAGCAGTGTTAATAAAAACAGAATTAACAAAAAGAAGAAAAAAATAGGGTTTAGAGATCATACCTTTACTTACCTTTGATGTCATATCCAAAGTATGTAGGTCTCCACTTCATTTTTCTAGGATAAGGTACATTGTAATTAATTCTTATCAAATATATAGAATAGTTGGAAATCTTCCTCAATCATTGTTGTTCCTTAGTCCGACTTTGTACCTAAATATTACAAGAAGCGAGTAGCCTAACAAAAGATGTAGGACCACTTTAATTTATGTTTGGAATCTTTGTTACCCAAATATTTTTACATGGAAAACTGTTAATTTAACAATTGTTTCCTTAGGAACCCAAATTTGTTTTAAGTTGGAAATATTTATATTTGTACCTTTTGAAACTCAAATTTCTTTAGCGGTTTTGTGCTTGTTATTGTTTCGACAATTATTATAACTATATCCTTTATTGCCATACTTTATGTATTTGGGTATCAAACTTCTTCTCCTAGCAGTGTTACTAGTCATTGGTTTATATATTAACAATTTTTCTTTTTTTTGAGAAAAATGTGTGATCCTTTATAAATAAAGGAGAGCACACATACAACTATATATAAAACAATGAAAAGGTGCTGCCAACATGCCTGGCAGGTAACAAAAACTAACTGCTAGAAACAGAAAACTAAGATACCCCTATGATGAGTTCCGGCAAAGCCACCACCCATCGCACCTTGATATCAAGTTCCGGCATGGCCACCCCTCGATATCAAAGTGTTAGAAGTACCTAAAATACTAAAGAGAAAACCAGAAAAAAGGAAGCACAATGCATCTGGATCAAGAGGACTCGAAAGTGAATGTGATGAAGAATGGAAGATCCACACTGAAGTCTCTCTATGCTAGAACCATAAGGAATCCTAATGGGAAGACTCTGCACTGAAGAAATCACTGTAATCCGAAAAGCAGCAAACCGAAGACATGAAAACCTGCAATAAGAGACTGATCCCCAATGGCCCATGCTTAAGCCTGGAAGAGAACTAAGAAAAAGAATTAGAATGATACATATATATGTATATTTTAATAATTAATATACATATATATGTATAAAGAAGAAAGACAATAAAAACATAATAAGACTATTAAAACCATAACTAAAGAAAAAGAAAAGAAAAGAAAAAAAGAAAAGAAAATTAACTAATAAACAAATACCAAAAAAGACAAAATAACCAAGAGAAAAAATGAGCAGAGAATAAAATAATTATGTACTTTCAATCATGAGTACATTATAATTATTAGTTGGGTCATCAAATAAATTTGAAAAAATACTAATACTATTATTACTAACATTGAATATATTATTATTTTTAAAAGAATTAATATTATATTTAACCTTATTAAGATATCCTTTAAACTGATTAATTTTAGCTAATTTATATTTGGGATTAGAAATCCAATTAAAACAAAATGAAGAAATTGAAAAAATCAATTTATTAAAATGACTACTATTATTATTAAAAATTCTTTGATTTCTTTCAAACCAAATATACCAACTAATAATAATAAATAAAGAATCAAGTAAGAACCTAATATGCTTTTTGAACCTAATTCTAAAGTCATTCCAATAAAAATCACAATTCGTGATTTTAGTTATTATGTAAAATTAAAATTTTTAAGAGTATTATTTAGAATGTAGTAAGTATCCAAACAATCAAAGTATATATGCGTGGTATCTTCAAGATGCAAGTTGCAAAAATAACAATTATTATCAATTTGAATGTTTTTTCTCTTTAAAAGTTCTATTGTATTAAGATTTCTATGCATAATTAACCACATGTGAATTTTAGATTTAGAAGGAGCATTAGATTTCCAGATAAATCTAAATGAGTTATTTAAAGTACCTGAAAAATTAATAAATCTATAAAAAGACTTAGAGGTATATTTCTTACTCTTATCCCATTCCCAGTTAATAATATCATTATCATTATCAATATTATAAAGATTTAGTCTAGCATAAAGAAGATTAAGTTGCCTAAGAGTAGAACCAATTAAAATAACCAAAATTCCAAGGAGGTTCTTCCTCAGGAGAATAAACATCTCTAACTAAAGCAAACTTAAAATTACAAATCTCATAAAGCTCTTTAAATTCCAACTTGAGAGGTAAAACCGAAATCCATCGATCATGCCAAAAAGAAGTACCATTGCCAGAATGAACAATTATATTAATACCTAAGTTAAAAATCTCATGGCATTTCATAATATTTTTCCAAAAAATAGAAATATTTTGAGTAACTGGGGAAGCAAATAAGTTGCTATTCCCATTATGATAATATTTAGATATGATCTCTTTCCAAGTGTTATTATCATTTACGTCTCTAAACTTCCAAAGCCATTTACCTAGTAAGGCCAAGTTCATATTACGCAAGTTAATAACACCTAATCCACCTTCCTTTTTAGCTTTACACACCATATCCCAATTAACTAAACATTTTATACTATTATTAGGATTTTTCCCACTCCATAAGAAATCTCTTCTAATCTTATCAATTTTATCAATGACCCAATCTGGGAATAGATGCATGGACATCCAGTATATCGGTAGGGCTGATAAAACCGAATTAATTAAGACTAATCTACCTGCCCTAGAAAGAAATCTACTATTCCAATTAGAGATCTTATTTTTGATTTTATCAATGATTATAAGCCAATCCTCATGTTTAAGTTTGGTGGGTCTAATCACAAATCCTAAATAATCAAAAGGAAATTTCATAAATTTTTCAAATCCAAGTCCCTTTTTGTTGTTTCCAAAGAGTTGATTTCTTAACAACATATTAAATGACTTTTCTCTAGTGGAAATTTTTTAAAGAGTGAACTCTAGATCATTAACTTTGGATTTTAAAAGTTTATTTTCATTTACTAGCTTTGAACAATGAATAATAATATTTTATCTCCTTTCAACATCATTTCTTTTTAAAGCCATATTTTTATTTTCGAGCTGTTGTATTTTGGTCTCAATTTCAAGCATCTCAATTTCAGACAATTGGCATTTTTCAAATTCAAGTTTTTCAAACTTCTTGATTTTTTCAATCGCCTTTTCAAATTCATGATTTATTCGAATAATTTTAGTTTTTCATATTTCAAAATCATGTTTTCTTTTTTAAGGGTTTTGAAATTTTCTTTAACCTCGTTCAGTTCCCTTTCAAAATTCGCACATTTGGAATTTTCGAACATCCTAAAACTTTCCAACTCCTTTTATAATGTGTTGTTTTTGCAAATCAATCCAGTTTCATTTTTTACCAATATTAAAATTTTCTTTTCTAGCTTTTGAAAATTTTAACCGAGCAAATTCTTTTTCGTAATTCAAATATTTTTTGCAATTAATTTTCAGTTTTCTTAATATTATCAAGCACCATTTCCAATTTATTATTTTTTTGACATAGTTTAGATTTTCACTTTTCAACCTATTATTTTTCCTCTCAAGGTCATCAATAGTTTTAGTTAATTTTTGGCACAAGAGAACTAAATCTTTGAATGAAAAATCGCTTATCTTGTCATGTGTTGCATCTTTGTCACTGCCGTCTTTACTGTTATTGTCCAAGTTATCTTTTGTAAACCTTGTCAAGCATAATTCTTTAATTGAGTCAATTTTGGGGGGTTTCTCACTGTTGTTGACTTTTCTGTCGTATATTGCATCGAGAGTGTTTCAGATTTTCTTTGCACTTAAACAATGAGAGATATAGTTAAATTCAGCTCTACTAATTTGAGAGTAAAGAATATTCATAGCATAACGTTAATTGAAATAATTTTTTATTTACCATATCGCACCCATTTTCCATAATATCCTAATACTTAAAATTAAGTGAAAATTGGGGTTGCATCCCTAAAACCAAACGTAATACACAAAAACTCCTTCCGTTCGAAACTTTATAAATCTGGTCCCTATTTTTGTTTCAGCTTAATTTTTTTCCATAAATACCCTCGTTTTTTGTCGCAGTTTTGTGATTGCAGCCAATATTTGAAATCTACGTTTCCATTTATCGATCTACTTTGTGAAATCATATTTTTCTGATAATTACATGAATAATTGTCGTAGTTTTCTTTTTTTATCAATTACATGAATAATTGCTGATAAGAATGCAGCTATTTTGAATATTTGCAGAAATAAATGCAATATTTGAGAATAGTTGCAAAAATTATACGCAATAGTTGCAGAAATGTCTGCAACTATATGCAATAGTTGCAGAAATGTCTGCAACTATATTTAATAGTTGCAGACATTTCTGCAACTATTTGCAACTATATGCAATAGGTGCAGACATTTCTGCAACTATTTGCAATAGTTGCATTTCTGCAACTATATGCAATAGTTGCAGAAATTTCTGCAACTATTTGCAATAGTTACATTTCTGCAACTATATGCAATAGTTGCAGAAATGTCTACAACTATACCATATAGTTGCAGAAATTTCTGCAACTATATGCAATAGTTGCAGACATTTCTGCAACTATACCATATAGTTGCAGAAATATCTACAATTATTTGCAAATTTTATAAATTTGAAAAAAAAATCGAAAATGTTCAATATTTGCTGAATTGTCTGCAAATATTTGAAATAATTGCACCTTTAATACAAATATAAATTTTTGGTATCAACAATGGATCTCATTTTAAAGATCATAAAATTTGTTATTTTTTGATGAAAACGGTATGTTGATCAGGTTTTTGTAAATAAAGTTATACACGTTTGAAAACTTAAAAACATAAAGGGTATTTGGGTCTTTTTGCCTGCGCGAATTTCAAAATAGGGAGCGGAAACGTAAGTGTTGGTTGTGAAGGATGTTTTCTCTATTTTAAAACTTATTAGGGATGTGAGCCAAACTTACCCTAAAATTAATGGATTTTAAATAAAGTTCCATTTTCGATTTCCAATTTAAAAAATATATTCCGTCGAAAATAGGTGGACTAATACTAGATTGACACTCGCTAGACTTGCAACTAGAGTTAGACATTTTTGTTAGCAACCAACTCTAATACCACATGTAAGATTGAATTAACACTAAAGGGGGTGATTAGGGTTTATAATAAATTCACAGAATAATAAAAAAATCGCAGCACAGTTAATAATAGAGTACATGCGGAAATAAAAGCCACGTACAAATTTACCCAGCTTCAGTAATACTTGTCTACTATTCCCCCTAAGATTTCTATTAAGATTAAACAATCGACCACTTACAAAAACCCTATAAACTCACGACTATCACTTACCTGATGTTAATTAGGTCCTAACCAAGCAGAGATTAAAAGGAGTTAAAACGTCGAGATGAAGACAAAATGACTTGGAACTCGGCAGGCATGCTTAGAAAAGAGAAAGAAGAGGTCCTGGAAAATCTCAACTCAAAATAGGCTAAGGAAACAACTCCGCACCGAGTCATTTCAACTCAATGCCGAATCATTTTTTCTTTCACCAAGAATCAACTTACCAACTTCATACGACCTATTTTCTACTACTTTAGAGTGTGCCTAAGTGTTTTCATAAGGATTTGATAACCCATTATTGAGTTTAAAGAGAAGACAACTCAAATAACAAAGCAATCCAAGTGATGGAGGAACTATCACTAACACCAACCAAACGACTAGAGAAAAGGCATGAAACACATCAACTCGAAGATAGGAAGGCAGTGCAAAAGGAGTTGGGTTATTTCCATTCAAGGAAATGACTCGGTACAAAGGCATTTAACACGGTACCATGTTGTTTTCTCAACTCATTTGGCTCTGGTTTCTTCTATGAAACTCTGGGCCGACTAGCGACTCTGCTATTAATAGGCTTTTGATCCAACACTTACTCTACCCCTATAAATACAAATCATAGAGCAACCAAAAGAGGATCCGGTTTTTGCCATCACTACATGAAAGCTCTGCCTCCTCTTCATCCTCTATCTTTACATAATAGTCACCAAGGCGGCTACTCTAGGTAATTCTAAGACTTAGAATTTGTCTTACCGTTATACTAATGACTTATTCTCTTTCAAATCTCTTGTAATCTCAAACAAACTACATTGAATCTATAAGCAACAAAGCTATAAAGTGGACGTAGGCAAAAGATCGCCAAACTACTATAAAATCTCATGTCTCTTTACCTTATTTCTGCTATTTTCCATTTATTTCTATTGATATATGCTAGATCTAGGTCTCATAGGTTCCCTACAATCTATTCTTGAGTGTTGATCTATTTTTAGCATAAACATTTTGGTGATTTCACTGAGAACTTTGAATTCAGGCTTAGATCTTGCTTTCTACTTTAGATTGGATAGATCTAAAAGTTAGACTCGGAAGGTTCAGTTGAAGAATTTAAAGATTTGTTATTTCAATGACTCCTAGGAAAGAAAAATCTTCATTTGAAAGATCCATAGGAGCAACATTTCATGGTGATGATGCAAACACCCACCAAGCTGAAGTTGATAACGATAATGGAATATCATAATTCTCTACTCGACAGGGAGTTGTTAATAGAGGAGAGCTTAACAAGAGGTCAATGAACTTAACCAAAAATTTACTAGTAGTCATAAAGCTCTCATAGATAAGACAGATGTACTACTAACCTTACAGCCTCCAACAACAAGAAGAGTTCGAAGAGAAACTTCTCTTGCAATAGAAAAAGAGAACTCTTCAATTTTTGGCTTAAACATGAGAGATGGAAAGGAAAAGCAGAAGGACGTAACTCTTGGAATTACTGGGAATGCTACAGAAGGAAGTAAGAGCTTCCCCCTCGGCCAATAAACAACTCGGTACCGAGTCAAACATCTCGGCCCAACTTAAATCTAGGGGTGAACGCTCCTCGAGAAGATGAGGCGATGCTTGTTTTTAATTCTAAAGACGAAATATAGCTCGATGGTGATGACTTAGAGTTGAATGCTAGTGTTAATGGATGAAACACTAGAAATGGAGCTTAAACTACCACGATAAAACCAACTGCATGCTAACAAACTCTATAGGAATGGTTCTCTAGGGGAACGAGGAACCTAGGCTTTAGTTGGCAAACCAAGATCGTTTACGGAGTCAAATATTTGGTGTAGCCCCTAAAAGTCGACTTGTAGATTACCACACTAATGAAGAGTACATTGCTGACATGGTCAATGGTTGGTGGAGGAGGGCATGGGCAGTAAAAATGAAAACTAGGATTCTGCACTAAGCTGAACTCCATTCCCTGCAAGCGTTTTGAGAGAAGAATAACCTCAAAAAGTCCCCACACCGACCTTGCTGTCGTACAACGGAATGATGGAACCTAAACAACACTTGTTTTAGTACGAATGACATATGGATGGAGCTAGAGCTATGGATTATGTTCGTCTCAGGTGTTTCCCTATCTTCTAAGAAGGAGTCGCTTCCATGTTGTTTACTAGACTTGCGCCAAAATCTATCTCTGCTTTTGATGCATTGGCTAAGAAGTTCTTGGAGCAATTCAGGCTCCACACTGCTTGACAGAAGTATGTTATGTCATTATCTAACTTGTCACAAGGACCTCAGGAGTCACTGAAAGTGTTCTTAAACTGCTTTAATGTTGTTGTTGCTGAAGTAAGCAATCCGAAGGAAGATATGGTGTTTATGGCTTTGGTTCGGGTTATCCATCCAGACATGTATTTTGGTGAATAGATTAAGATGAAACAACCCACCACCGTGGAGGAATTCCATAGAAAGGAAAATTAGTTCTTGCAGTTGGAAAAAGCAGGACTTGCTAAAGGAAAGGTTGGTGATGAATAACCGAAGAAAGTAATCTAAAGGAGCATCGCAGTGAACGTTGGAAACTCTGGTAATCAGAAGAAAAGAAGTCAAAACTCTGGTGATAGGCATGATGCAATGCGAAACATCCAAAGAATTTTGGATTGGAGGATTACATGCCCTTGAATGACACGGAGGAGAATATATATCTTGCCACTCAAGGAGCCAAGAAATATAAGAAGCTGCCTGGAAAGGACACAATATAGCAAGGTAAACGTTCTAGGAAGTACCATAGCTTCCATGAAACCCATAGGCATAACACTAATGGATGCCCACATCTGAAAAATTTGATCGAGGAGTTGATAAGGGAAAGCATGCTCCAGCAGTACATTAGGAAATTGCAGAATGTCGAAGAAACTGCAAGACCCCAAGGTCTACTTGCTTTAGGAAAACTGCCTTGACCCAACGGAGAGGGGCCCAGGCGAGTTGATAAAGTCTAGTGGGAATTTAACCTTCAAGCTAACCGGTCACCCAAGAATGAAGCAGCAACCTAAAACAGTATTATTTCATTTATCGTTATCTAATTTCCTTTTGTAAATAAGCCTCTCACGGACATTGGAGGCATTGTAAATAGGTAGGACTTACCATTTCTTCTAATTATTTATAAAATTTGCTTCTTGAACCGATGGAACCGCGTTCTTATAAGCAACTTCCGTGCACCACATAGTAAGCTGCATGACACCTCTTGAATCGATGGAACCACATTCTTACAAGCAACTTTCGTGCACCATATAATAAGCCACATGATGCTTCTTGAACCAATGGAACCATGTTCCTACAAGCAAAACTCATATGCCATGAAATCGGCAGCACAACCGAGAAAACTCTCCTCTGGCCCTCGAAAGATGGACGGAGAGTGTAGAATCACAAACTGCTGGATCGACGTATCGTATCGATCCCTAACCTTCTAAGAACCAGCATTGTCCCAAGACTAGCAACGTCGAGAAGGTCAAAACCATAGGATCGACAGGTCGTATCAATCCTCGACCTTTTGAGAACCAGCATTGTCAGAAGACTAGCAACGTCGGGATGGTCAAAACCACAGGGTCGACGGTCACATCGACCCCCAAACTTCTAAGGACCAGTGTTGTCCATAGACTAGCAATGTCAGAAAGGTCTAAACCGTTAGATCAATGGGTCGTATCAATCCCCAAACTTCTAAGAACCGACATTGTCACAAGACTGGCAATGTTGGGAAGGTCAAAACGGCCAGGTCGATGGTCACTTCGACCCCCAACCTTCTGAGAAATGATGTTGCCCCGGCAACGTCAGAAAGGTCCAAACCACCGGGTCGATGGTCACATCGACTCCCAACCTTTTGAGAACCGGCGCTGTCCTAAGTCTAGCAACGTCGGGAAGGTTCCAACTGCCAAGTTGATGATACTTTGACCCCTTAGCTTCTAAAAACCAACGTTTCTCCGGCAATGTCAAAAAGGTCCAAACCGACAGATCGACAATTACATCGATCCCCTACTTTTTCGAAACCAGCATTGCCCCGACAATATCAAAAGGAGAAACCAATTTCTAGGAAATTGTTTCTGCTCGGGAAAATAGCAAGAGCACACCATCACCCAGAAATAGGCAACGATGGAAGGCATTTCTAGAATTAAATCATCAACGCACCAGTTTTCAAAGACAGGAGAAGATGCTCGACTGTGTTCTCAAACTCCAACTGCAAGAATCCAATGTATCCCAAAGACCGGAAGTGTCTAAAGGAAATAACTTATCTTTCAAGAATCTGATGCCGCTTGGAGACTAGCAAAGTATGGAAGGATAACCCCTACTCACCATGGCCTGGACTTTAGCCGCGCTTGGAATAATCAACCTTGTAGAGATTGATCAGGTACTTCGACTCCTGCTTATGGAAAACCAACTACTTTTCGAACATAGAGAGTGGCAAGGGGAGAATGCTCATAATCAAGCAACTAAACCATCGATTCCCGAAGACTAAAATCGAAGAATAATGCAGATATCCGCAACAACTCTAACGACCCAGCAGAATACCTACGGCCCGAAGCAAGAAAGGTTAATTGTCACAGATTCAAAACAAGCACTCTCACACTATACCGGTCCATGATCAGGATGGGAAGAGTGTCGCCATACTGGGGGCAATGTAACGACTTACCCCATAGTGTTTAATTTTCTATAAGTGGCTAGAGTCTGGCACATAGGAATAACGGGTTCCACAAATGGAAGTCAGCTAGCAACAAAAATTGATTGGAGGAAGTTCAACCCTACACGAATAAGAAAAACCATGAAAGTGGTAAAGCAATGGCCTTGCGTCCCTAAAGGGAGCACTTGATGGTTGTAAACAAAGCTACTTAATGGAAACGTCTAAGACTCTCATCCTTTTGGAATATGGCGTAGCGTGGAGTTAGGCAACGTCGAGAAAGTTGCCATATTAGGTCAAAAGGAATCTATCCAAATCTACAAGATCGATAAATGATTCTATCCCAACTTACAGGACTTCAACGCTGCCCAGAGACTAGCAACACTAAGAAAGAACTCTTACGATCCAGTCATCAAAGTGCTAGTTTTTGAAGATTGAAACTAGTACCCAACTAAGATACAAACCACCGGATCGATGGGAATAATCGATCCAAATCTTCTGAGAGTCGGCGTTGCTTTGACAATGTCGGGGAGGTTCCAAGCCGCCGAGTCGACGAGGAAAATCGACTCAAACCGCTGAATCGACGGGGAAACTCAATCGAAACCTTCTACAAATCGGTGTTGCTCTAGCAATGTCGGGAAGGTTCAAAGCCACTGCGTCGATATGGAAAATTGACTTAAACCGCCAGATCAAACGAAAAATCGATCCAAACCTTGTGAGAACCGACGTTGCTCCGGCTACATCAGAAAGGTTCAAAGTCGTCAAGTCGACAGGGAAAATTGACTCAAACCGTCGAATCAACGGGGAAAATCGATTCAAATCTTCTAAGAACCGGTGTTGGTCCAGAAACGTCGGGAAAGTTCAAAACCACCGAGTCAACGGGTAAAATGACTCTAACCACCGGATCGACGTGGAAAATTGATCCAAATGTTTCAAGAACCAGCATTGCTCCGACAACGTCTAGAAGGCCCATATTCATGTGCGCCATACAATAAGCCACACGAAGCTTCTTGAACAAATGGAACCGCGTTCTCATGAGTAATACTGTTATGTGCAATTCAATAAGCCACACGACCGAGAAACTACTTCATAGTCTTCAGACAAGAAGTATGGACTTTGAAAACCACCGAATCAACAGGAAAACGATCCCAACTTCCTAAGTACCGGTATTGCCCCGGTACCGTTAGGAAACTCTTCTATTTTCTAACCATCAGTGTTACCCTAGCAACACTTAGAGACTATCAAATTTTCTCAATTTCGACATTGCACTGGAAACATCGGGAAAGCTTCTAATTGCAGGATTGGAGGAAAATCAATCCCCACTTTCCAAGGACCAGCATCGCTCTAGCAACGTTGGGGAAACTTAACTCCTGGGTCAACAAAGAAAATCGACCCAAACTATCTAGGATCTGAGAGTCGTCTAGAGATAGGTGACAACAAAAAGGACTAAACGCTTGGAATCGAGCAACAAAACCACAAGTCCCCAGAGATAGGGAATACCACGTAACTCAGACTAGGGAAAAACGAATAGTTGCCTAGAATACTTGTTCTCTTATCGAATGCTTGAGTCCTGCGTTCGGAGTAACCATTCATGTGGAGTGGGGGGGCACGCACTAACACATGGTCGAGACGAGCTCGACCGAGCTCAAATAGAACCGCAGAGTTGGCTAAACCGAGACACGCCACAGTTCTGTCACATCGAACGGAATATCTTGGTGGTCATTATAGAGCTAAGTAATATAGTATGCAAAATAACTGTAGAAATATTATTTTCAAGCAAAGAGCTACATGATACATGAATAGGCACGGTATATAGAAAGCAAGAAAAGTACATGAGAGAGATTACAAAAAAAGCCAATATTTCATTACTAATATCTTTTCATGTGTATGAACAAACAACAAAGGCCGTACCCACACAATATCGGCCAATTTTAGACTCAAAAAAAAATACAAACTCGATGGACAAATAGACACAAAAAACAAAATGCTCGGCCATCACATTTGCTACCGAGTCTTTCCACTCTTGCCGCTTCAGCTACCTTTCCTAGTCTCTCTTTAATGAGCCCCTAACTTCGACCTTCTCTTGCTTTCCTTACTTGGGTAGTACTACCTTCCAAGTGTGCAGACCCTCCTCCTATGGCAGGGTCAGGTCCCTCAGATCCTCCAATGGTTGTGCCTCCATCCTTCAGCTTCCGAAGCTTGATTGTAGTTGGAGTTTTTCGCTTGACCTCTTCTATCTCTTTCTTCATTTGTATCCTCTTCTTCTTCTTCTTAAGTCTCTCTACCATCGCCTCCTTATCAGTCGAGTTTGACCCACCTATGATCATCACATCTTCTTCTTGAGATATGGAGATATCCACCAAGTTCTACAATGCTCATATCTTCTCGAAGTCCGGTCCAGGGCCGAAGTTCGAAATTGGAATTGAACCTGAAACTGCTATAGAGACAGTGGTGGAAGCGATAAAGATGGTGGCGGCTCCCCAGCCCTGGGTAGCTGGAGGCAGAGACGAGAGAGATGACTGACCTAGAAGTTGGAAAAACGTAGGTGTATAGTTTAGTAAAGGACTCTAGAGTGAACTAAAGTTGTTGGAGTAATAAAGAAATGAGAGAAATACCTGAGCCAGGAGTTTGATCATGAACATTGACTTCAAAGCCACCTTCGTTGGTTTCCATTCAAATGGGCTGCTCAATAGCCGTGAGAAGATATGGCTCGTGCAGAGCTTTAGAAGCTGGAAGGGTATGAGCGATTGCAGGACCGACCCTGTAGACGATAGAAAGATCGCTACTGGCTCTTGAGATTTGAAAGCGAATGTTTCACCTTGACCCGAAGAACTTGGGCTAACACAAGCCTTAGCAGAGGCATTCTCCTTTTCTTCTTTCAGAATCTCTCTACCAAACCTTAGAAAGTCTACGTCCTCGGAACTAAAAAAGGTCGCCATGAGCTCTTCTTTGAGCACATGTCCCTAGCTCGCTCTGACCTGGTCGATACTTCCTCCCAAACGATGGCAAGAGTCTTGGGGTAGTTATCTCCTAGCTATTTCAAGCTTCCCTTATGCATCATCGCACAAGCATAGAAGTGTAATACGATAGCATCAATCTGAGTCGTCATACCTTCATGGCTCTTTGAAGTTTCGCAAGTTTCTCCCGAGTAACCATGTGATCGATCTCGACCACCTCGACCACCAACTTGTCGGATTCAATCTTCTCTTTCTATTTTGCCAATTTTGCATTCTCCTCATAGAGCCGAGTGAGTTCTACGACCCGTTCAACGATGGTTAGATCTCTGGCCTTGATGGCGTTCTCTCCTTCAATGACTCGCTCATTCAATTTAAATGATTCCTTATGAGCATCTTTAAGATGATCTTTAATCACAAGGCATGCTCTTTCATGGGCTCGAGTCACTTCTTTCAGCAATTTATCACTTACGGTCTTTCCCTTCAAAGCGGCGCCTTTATCTACCTTCAGTTTTGCTATCTCATTATCACGATCCTTGATCATTCTGTTGTGGTCATCCTTTCTTCCTCAAACGAAAGAATCTGCTAGTAGTTAGCTCGATTAAAATCAGAAAGAGCTCGGATAAGATGTTGCTACTCAAACCCAACTTCCAAATCCTTGTGAGCCACCTCAAGATTTCGAAGAGAGGCGGCTCTATTTGTAGGTTTTATAGTCTGATAGAACTTGACCCCATGTAGGAACAAGTATAGGTAAGCAGCATGAAGGAGAGCTGGACCCAGCGGTAGCGTATACTTCTTGGCATGGTCAGAAGGAATAGGGGCAGCAACAATAGTAATGGCCGGAGAGGATGGGATTTCTTGTTGGGTAGCAGTTTGAACCTCGGTGCGGGGAGGCTTGATGGATGTTGTAGGCCCATGACAATCATTGGAGTCCCTATAGCGCTTGTAATATCGTCGATGGCATCACCTTCACTATCCCTTTTTCTCTTCTACCCACTCTTGCGATCTCTTTCCGCATGACGGGCTTCGCCATCAGCCTCTCTGTCCTTCCTCCCCCTTATCTCCTAATCAGTTTCACGGTGAGGACACTAAGCTAGATACGAGTCCGATCTTTGTAAGAGCTGGAGTGTTGGTAGAGCTAGTTGAAGAGTCCATAACCCATAATACTTGAAATAAGGAGAAGAATGGAATTGATCTTAAAACTTCTAATTATACTTAATGCAGGAATGTGTGTCTTTGATCCTAAGTGAAGTGTGTAGTGCCAATGACCCCTTATATACTCTACCAACCGTATTGGCATGGTTTTAAAGGTGGAGTCTCTCCACCTTCGCTTAAGAAACCGCCCGGAGATAAAATGATATTTGAACCAATCTCACCTATAATGTCGCTAATTGTGAAATCCCCAATTCGATCAGATTAATGGAGACGTCACTTAGAGGGTGTGAATGCATCGTATCTTTTACATGGGTTTTCGTAACATGGCCTCTGGTTAATTGAGAAGTCTCGGTAATTAAGTGTTCCGGAGGAGGTGAGATAGGAATTCCAGGACTCGTTATTTTAATAATTAACTATTCTGGAGGAGGTGAGTGGGGAAGATTAGGGCTCATCTCCGGTGATTCACTACATGACTCATCCCTTTCCTCGATGGCATGAAAATAGTTGTCATTATCATCATTTGAAGCCTCTTCTCCCTCCTCTACTATCATCGGTTGTTTCCCTTTTCTCTTATGGATTGGCTCATCCTCCTCCTAGATCAGGGGCATCCTATTTGCTTCATCCCTATCCCTCGAGATATCTTCTCCGGTAGGCAAATTGACCTCAACCTCAGGAGCTTCTCCAGGTTGTATTTCACCCGACGAACCAACTACATCTCCCTAAGCATTCTCATTGGAGCTATAAGACGAAGCTGAGGAATGGGTTCACATTCTAGAATCGTCGGGGTTGGTGACTCGGCCATAATGGATCTTCTTGGATGAAGCACGCCGTACGTTCGGAGATTTTCAAGGTATCGAGCATTACTTTATGCTCGTCGTCACCATCTCGAGTCAGGATGTCTGCAATGAGATATGTAGAAAGTTAGAGACTTGGAACCTTCAGTATGGCAGAAGCCGAGAAAAAGAAGCTTACTTCCTAACAGCCAGAGATGGTTAGACCCCTTCGAACATTGAACGAAGAAGAATTCATTCTTGAAAGCCGAGCACTTATTGTGGAGTTTCTCTATCAACTTGCACCCCATCCAAGCTTCTTAATCATGTAGGAGGGACAATCTCTTCTCTTATTGAACTGAAGGAGATGAGTTAAGTCATTAAGTCTAGGAGATCGATTAAGTCGATTCATGAACATGACATATAGAGAACTTAAGAGTGCATAACTATTCGAATGTATTTGGAATGGCGCCAGTCCAAGTTCTTGTAACACCACCATCAAGAATCGATTAAACAGTGTGTAACGACCCGCTATTTTGGACCATTCGCATCCATTATAAGTGTATAGGTAGACACTCATGACGTAGTTGAATTGCTCAAAATACCGCGTTGTTAATTTAAATTGGCAAAACTGAACATATACAGTAAATAAAATAGTCACAGATCATAGACACAGAGTAATAATTGTAGCGGAAATAAAAGAGATAGTAGTTCATGAAGCTACTATATAAATGTATAATTACATCAGAGTTAAACCAGATACAACGGAAGAGTAATACGATACATCAGATACAAATCAGAATACATCACTGGAATCATCGAATACTGAAAGCAGAATAGATGGTTGGATCTTCAAGCAAAGCTCCAACTCCAAAGGTGAGTCTCGAATACTGGTACACTCAGTCTGACCCGAGCGTAAAGCAAAACACAAAACACTCGATTCAGGATTAACATTCTTATATTTATAAATCCAACTCAAGTGAAATAGCAATTGAAATACAAGTAACTCAAAGGATGTTTGGAATAACCATCCTTTAAGGATCCGTCAAACTATCTACTAGGTAGTAGTGTACGATAAGTAGATAATGTCTATCAGTAATATAAAAAGATATCAAAATAGTGTTAAGTCATGGCCCATTCCACCCTTAACACATTTTTATTACCAAAAGCATATACAAGACCGTAGTTTCCCCAAAACCGGAAGTCACCAGAGGGCAATCCATATACTAAAGGTACAAAACAAATTCGTAGTGGTCGCGAATAGGGAATACAAGTATGACAAGGCACATGAGGCAATACCCAAGGTAGTGACACTACCGTTCGCCTGATCCGGACTGGTGAGAACGCAACGCCGCAACGCCCGCAACACCGTGAAACAACACTCCCAAAATCAAGGGTGCACCAATCGACAACAAGTAATGAGTAGTTCGATGAAGTGTGTCCACTTGAGGTAGCTAATCCTCCATTGGCCCGGCACGGCTCCTGGTTTAGTCATTTCCAATTTGACACAAGTGTCAAGGCTATCCATTATCGTTCTCTTTTTTCAGTCATCACGTACATCAATCCAACCACTTCATTCTGAATCACCACTCCCCGTATAGTTATTAAAGTGGTTTTCGGTTTAGATAGAGAGTATATCCATAACCGATTCCGGTCTCTTTAATAACTTCCGTAATTATTACACCGATTGGTCGTTTAATATATTTCAAAACCAAATCAATTTCAATTCAATTAGAATTCGTAAATCAACATTTCATTTGTCTTTCAAAACCAATTTCCGTACTTTACGTTTCAAAACATCCAAATTTACCATTTCAAATCTTATAATAAACTTTCAATTTCTTTTTAAACCAATTCAAATATTGATTCAAGTTCGTAAATAAGTTTTATTCCGAAATCATTTAAATAAATTTAATTTATCATTCAAATCAATTTAACTTCATTTATCGATTTCATTTAATATTCGTTAAGTAAATCTGCCATTCAAAACAATTTCTATTAAATTTCCAATTCATTAAATCCATTATTTAAATTCAACTTCATTATATCAAAACTTACAAATTGAATTAAATTAAATTCATCAAATCGAATTCTTTAAATTTCAAGTCTTACATTAATTTCAATAAATCACATTTTATTTCTTGTTAAAGAAATTCAATTTCACTTATTTACTTACTTAAATGATTTTCCAAACTTAATTGATAAAGAAACTCAATTTCAATTATTACGAAGTAAAATTCACTTATTCAAAAATTCAATTTAATCTAATCATTAAATAATTCAATCTTATTTAATTATTAAATAATTCAAAACTTAATTATTAAATAATTTAAAAGTTTAATAATTTCAAACTTAATTATAATTTCAAACTTAATTCAATCATTTCTCAAATTTAACAACATTCTTTTGTCAATTACATTATTAATATTTCGTTTTAGATTATTACATATTAACATTTTCCTTTCATAAAAATTCAAATTTCAACTTCATTTCAAAACCATATTATTTATTCAAATAAAATCTTCGTTTATTTTTAAATCAAATTATTGACCAATCGGGTTTTATTTAATTATCTATCCTAGGTCAATGTTCAATTTGGGTATTTATCATTTCAACCCGATTCCAATTCAATTCAAAATCAAAACATAGCAAAGGGAACTTGCAGTGTGATAACTGGGATGGTGTCAAAGTAAATAAACAAGCAATAACAACAATTAATATCAATCCAATAATCAATTCAAATAATCCCGAAGTAACCGTATTAATTCGCATTGTTATTTGTACGAATTAATATAATTAGTTCTAGAATCTACACTATCATTTCATGTAGATTAAAGATTATTACATTACGGTTTTCACTTGTCATCTATTTACAATTTCATACATCATCAGTTTAAAACAACATACAATTGATGGTTCAAGGTGTAGTTAACACTATTTTTCTACGTGTCAAATAATTAAACATTTAAGGGGTCAGATTAAACAAATATAACTAACCAAATTTAACACGTATGTCGATTCAAATTTTAACTATTCTACGACAAATTCAGTTGCATAATATTATCACTTTATACATTAAAATTTACATCCAATATAAACATCAATCAATTAATCAATTAACAGCCAAACTGTATTATCATCGCATAAATAATTAATGGATAATGGTGTCAGATGTCACAGGTGGACTGATACAGGTAATAACAGTGTAAATAACTGACAGCAGCAATATTTCAATTGTCGTTTCAATTGAAATCAAATTTAATAAATAAAAGAACGTTAATCGTGAGTGAGTGCTCACCTTTCGAGGCTAGAGATATTTGACGATGAAATTGAGTTGTGAATCCAAACATGAATTCCAAAGCAAAGCTAGATGGATACGATTTGACGATCAAAGCTGATAGTTGGAATTGATGAGAGCGAATCAGAATCATCTAGATAAAGACAGAATATATACTATTATTTTTCATGAAATCTACATCAAATTTTGAGGCGAGTATAAAATAAAATATATATATATATATATATATATTTTAATTAAAAATCATTGTTTACACTTAAAACACTTATATAAAGTAAACTTCTTATTTACATAAACAGGTTTCCTATAACTTAACATATATAAGCATACGCTAATCACCCAACAGACTTATGCAAAACACAAATATGCATATATAATTTTTTCAAAACAAACTATACACACACACACACATGCTTTAATATAAAACATATATATATGGAAAACTGCAAGCAATTCAACAGAAATATATTTATTTCAAAATCATAAATAGACATATATACAACAAACATATTAACACAAAACTTATATTACAACATATATATAAACTAATATATTATACAACTAGACAACACATATAGGATATATATAAATAAATATATACTTAAAAACAGTATTTTTATATTTAAAACCCTATGAAGAACACATGTAGGCTTAAAATAAATATGCTTTATGTGATACAAAAGCAATGTAAAGAAACTGTACTATCATATGTACAAAAGCAAAAATAAGATTTATATAAACTAACTTTCTCACTATCAAAATAGAACGTGTAAAATACACATGTACTATGCAGAAGTAGGACAGTTAGTCACAATTACAGCAAACTCGACTTATGAAATTACATACACTGCATACGAAACAAATGGGCTGCTGAAAACATATTTATGTAACGTATAAAATTAATATAAACAAATATAACTCATATTTTCCAGATCCATTCCTTTGAGCTAATACATTACTCCTATATTAACCACTTCATTATCAACCTGTTTATATACTAACCCAACATATTAATATAACATATTTTCTTCAATTTCTATATTATATATAACAAAACATATCACTGTTTATGTATATATTTTGCACGTACAGCCCTGAATATACTATAACCTATATTAACTATGCATACTGCACTATATTATAAACTTAGTTATATAACCACACATATTCTACTCTATATACATATACAACATTAAATTTCCAGATTCAGAGAGCAGATAAGTTACAAAGCAAGGAAAATAAGTTTATATTCATAAACTACGAATATATAATATATAAATATAACTTTATATATATAAAAAAAAGGAAAGCTTACTCGGCGAATGGTAGGAGAAAGGAGTAAGGGGGAAGAACGACTGTGACAAAGAGCACGGGAAGGCTGGGTTCACGCGGCTAATGGCGTGTCAGTGGTGGCGTCCGCACCC
This sequence comes from Allium fistulosum, assembly GCA_030737815.1. Taxonomy (NCBI): domain Eukaryota; kingdom Viridiplantae; phylum Streptophyta; class Magnoliopsida; order Asparagales; family Amaryllidaceae; genus Allium; species Allium fistulosum. The sequence goes on from CM060906.1 coordinate 877,485,469, forward strand.
TTAGGTGGTGTATGGCCGAGTTCAAGAGGTGTGTGCGGGCGATGGGTGGCTTCCGAATATGGAGTTGCTGGCGGTGGCATGGAGGTCAGGAGGTCGAACGCGGTAGATGAAGGCGGGACTGGGCTTGGAAGCTTGGCAGGCTTTGGCGTGGCAGGGACCGAAGGAGGTTGGTATCGGTGGTGGGTTGCGTGATGGCCGAGGTGAGAGGTAGGGGAAACGAATGGGAATGGCTGGGAATGGGTTGTCGTCGTGGAGCACGGTGAGGAGGCGGTGCGGCCGAGGTCAAGGGGGTCAGGTAGGGAGCAGTTCGCGTCGGCGAGTCTAGGTGGGTGGATGCACGTGATGGTGACGTGGGTGGAGGGCGATGAGCCGTTGGTTGTGGACTCGGCGATGTCGAGTGGAGCTAATTTGTAACGACCCGTAAATTTCAACTGTTTTAATAACGTAAATAGTTGAAATTTGTGAAATTTTAAACGATAAAATTTTGAAATAAAAATTTAATATTTGGAATACGTCTAATTAAACATAGCAACTGGTAAATTTTCGTCCGAAAATATGAAAATTTATTTCGCTCGTAAATTCACTTCAATTTAATCAGTTAAAAAGCAGTGAAAATAAAATGTTTTCAAAACCTAAATATTTTTACATAGAAAAATTCTAAACCATCTTCTGAGCAAAATATCAGTTCGTCATTTTTCCAAATTCGGACATCTATTGCTCCGTCGTTCTTATTTTCTACAAAATAGCAGCATTCTGGTACCGATATTGATTTTTATCGGATGATCGTACCACTGATATCTGTATACCGTTTTGATCGTCTCGTTGAGCTGATCTCTACAGTATATTCAATTGTAAAATTTTGAAGTCCGGAAACAGCGACACCCACAAAACGATTTCCGTATCGGTTCCGAAAATTTGGCTTTTGGAATTCGGGTGACCATTCATTTTCACCAGGTCGAACTCGAATAGCTATTTGATTTATTATCCACTGAATTCAACACTAACTTTCTATATTCTATCGGTTTCAATAAGTGCATTGTTTCATTTTTTCTTTGTTCATTACTGTTGGCGTTTGAAAAGAGAAAAAAAAAAGAAATAATGTGCTCTGTCATCTTCCACCTCTCCTTCCTCAAGCCTGTTCATATTTAACATTTCAAAGCATATGCACAAACCCATCCTTTGCCTTCACGTCATTCCATCCATGTCTTGGAACTCGCCACCTTCGCGTCCACTTGTCCTCCACCTCGCCCGCACTCACGAGCCTCACTAGTCTGCATCACCTTCAGGTTGCTCGCCACCATAGCAGCGCCTCCTCCTCCTATGTTCGACCAACCACCTGAGTTCGGTCTCCCCTCCCCCTCGCTGGCCGCACCCTCCCCTGGCTTCACCAAGCAGCGCACATGGCCAACATCCCCTCCTCCCACCACTTCTCTGACATCACCGAGCACGAAACCACCTCCACCCGCCTGGCATCGGAAAACCCACGGCCTCACCACTTCACTGATATGACCGACGTCACCGCTCTGCACCCACTAGGCGCTCGCCTCCCTCCCTCATCTTCGCGCGCGGGCACGTCTTGCCGAAGCTACACCACCATCCTTACCTCTGCTGTTTCCATTGCCCCACCGTGCCACCACCACATCTGCCTGAACCGATGCCACTCTTCCACCCTGTCGTCCAAACTGCCACACCCGCTCGCGAATCTTATGCTTCGACTTCCACCACGTCGAACTTCTCTGTTCCTTCTCTGGCCGCATCACCTAACTCAATCCAGCGACCCCTTTTCTCCACGAGTGAAGCCATCCCTTCGGCCTCGTTTCCGCTCTCTTCTCCACTGCAGCATCAATGAGCAGCCAAGCACTCGTTTTCCCTTCCGAGCCTCTCTTTGGTTCATAGGTATTTGCGTTTTGATTTCGTATGAAAGAAAAAAAAAGATAAGCCGATTTATATATAAGGTCTGATTTTTTTTAAAAGCAATTACATGTTAGTATATATATGCTTATCTATTACGTATGGGCATAATAATACTATTTATTGTTTGCCTGTATAAGTTAGATTTGTATAGTTTAATAGGTCAAATCTGATACTTATTTTTAAACTTGTATATACCATACATATTTGTTTATATATATTCTATTTTGAATTTTATGTACAAGCTCTGTTAGCTATATATATTAATATACATATATGTAAGTTTATATAGTGGCTGAAACTTTTTAATCTTATTTTGAGTGTTAAGTTGTACATATATTGTATGAATTTTTGAAGATAAGTAACTGTTTATTGTATGTTGGTGTTTAAATTGTAAGTATATAGGTTATATGCGATATATTTAGTTATATAGCAGTTCATATACACTTTTGTATATCTAGTATAACGTAATAAGGTTTATACTTCAGTATATATGTTATACACTTGGGCTGTATATTTATAAATCTCGGGAGGAAAATTTTGATAAAAAAAAAAAAATTGATATATATGCATATATAATGTTTGTAGGGTAATTTTGAAATACGTGTACACGTCTATAAATTGTTTGAGATTTGGGTTTCAATCGGTTTTAAAATGAAATGGGTTTGAATTATATATATATTAGTTAATATTTGTCGTATTAATTTGAAAAAAATATAATAATAACAATAATAATAATACATCTATTTTCGGTCTCTGTCTCTATCAAACTGACTAATCGTTCTTATCAATTCTTGTACCAGCTTATCCGTCGAATTCGCGTTCAATCGGACTCCGCTTTGAAATTCGTAACTCGATTTCATTGTCTATTCTCTCTAGCCTCGAAAGGTGAGCACTCACTCACGATTAACGTTCTTTTATTTATTAGATTTGATTTCAATTGAAACGACAATTGAAATATGCTGCTGTTAGTTAAATACACTGTTATATATGTTATTGCCTGTATCAGTTCACCTGTGACATCTGACACCATTATCTGTTAATTAATTATGCGATGATAATACAGTTTGGCTGATAATTGATTGATTGTCGATGTTTATATTGGACGTTAAATTGTTAATGTTAAAATGATAAATAGTATGAAATTGAACTCGATATAGGATAATTAAATGTTAAATTTGATTAACTGACATTTGTATAATATGACCCCTTTTACTGTTAAACTTATTGACATGTAGGATTGTTAACTACACCTTGAACCATCAATTGTATGTTGTTTAAACTGATGATGTATGAAATTGTAAATAGATGACAAGTGGAAACCGTAATGTAATAATCTTTAATCTACATGAAATGATAGTGTAGATTCTAGAAATAATTATATTAATTCGTACAAATAACAATGCGAATTAATACGGTTATTTCGGGATTATTTGAATTGATTATTAGATGGATATTGGTTGTTGTTATTGCTTGTTTATTCACTTTGACACCATCCCAGTTATCACACTGCAAGTTCCCTCTGTTATGTTTTGATTTTGAATTGAATTGGAATCGGGTTGAAATGATAAATACCCAAAATTGAACTTTGACCTAGGATAGAAAATTAAATAAACCCGATTGGTCAATAACTTGATTTTGAAATAAGATAAGGATTTTATTTGAATAAATAATATGGTTTTAAAATGAAGTTGAAATTTGAATTTAAGTGAAAGGAAATGTTAATGTTTAATAATCTGAAACAAATTATTAAAAATGTAATCAATGAAAGAATGTTGTTTAATTTGAGAAATGATTGAATTAACTTTGAGATGATTTAATAATTAAGTTGGAAATTATAATTAAGTTTGAAATTATTAAACTTTGAAATTATTTAATAATTAAGTTTTGAATTATTTAATAATTAAATAAGATTGAATTATTTAATGATTAAATTAAATTGAAATTTTGAATAAGTGAATTTCACTTCGTAATACTTGAAATTGAGTTTCTTTATTAATAAAGTTTGGAAAATCATTTAAGTAAGTAAATAAGTGAAATTGGATTTCTTTAACAAGAAATAAAATGTGATATTTTTGGAATTAATGTAAGACTTGAAATTTAAAGAATTTGATTTGATGAATTTAATTTAATTCAAAATTGTAAGTTTTGATTTGATGAAGTTGAACTTAAGAATGGATTTAATGAATTAGAATTTAATAGAAATTGTTTTGAATGGTAAAGTAACTTAACGAATATTGAATGAAATCGATAAATGAGTCTAAATTGATTTGAATGTTAAATAGAATTTATTCAAATGATTTCGGAATGAAACTTATATACGAACTTGAATCAATATTTGAATTGTTTTAAACAGAAATTGAAATTGAATTATAAGATTTCGAAACGGAAAATTTGAAGTTTTGAAACGAAAATTTGGAAATTGTTTTAGAAAGACAAATGAAATGTTGATTTACGAATTCTATTTGAAATTGAAATTGAAATTGATTGGGTTTTGAAATATATTAAATGACCAATCGGTGTAAAAATTACGAAAGTTATTAAAGAGACCGGAATTCGGTTATGGATATACTCTCTATCTAAACCGAAAACCACTTTAATAACTATACGCGGAGTGATGATCCAGAATGAAGTGGTTGGAATGATGTTCGTGTTGACTGAAGAAAGAGAACGATAATGGATAGCCTTGACACTTGTGTCAAATTGGAAATGACTAAAACAGGAGCTGTGCCGGGCCAATGGAGGATTGATACCTCAAGTGGACACACTTCTTCGAACTACTTATACTTATTGTCGATTGGTGCACCCTTGATTTTGGGAGTGTTGTCTCACGGTGTTGCGGGCGCTGCGGCGTTGTGTTCTCACCAGTCCGGATCAGGCGAACGGTAGTATCACTACCTTGGGTATAGCCTCATGTGCCTTGTCATACTTGTATTCCATTTATGCGCGACCACTACGAATTTGTTTTGTACCTTGAGTATATGGATTGCCCTCTGGTGACTTCCGGTTTTGGGGAAACTACGGTCTTGTATATGCTTGTGGGAATAAAAATGTGTTAAGGGTGGAATGGGCCATGACTTAACGCTATTTTGATATCTTTATATTACTGATAGACATTATCTACTTAGCGTATATTACTACCTAGTAGATAGTTTGACGGATCCTTAAAGGATGGTTATTCCAAACATCCTTTGAGTTACTTGTATTTCAATTGCTATTTCACTTGAGTTGGATTTATTAATATAAGAATGTTAATCCTGACTCGAGTGTTTTGTATTTTGCTTTACGCTCGGGTCAGACTGAGTGGTTCAGCTTTCGAGACTCACCTTTGAAGTTGGAGCTTTGCTTGAAGATCCAGCCATCTATTCTGCTTTCAGTATTCGATGATTCCAGTGATGTATTCTGATTTGTATCTGTTGTATAGTATTACTCTTCTGTGTAAACTCTGATGTATTTTTATATATTCATATAGTAGCTTCATGAACTACTATCTCTTTTATTTTCGCAGCATTTATTACTCTGTGTCTATGATCTGTGATTATATCTATTTACTGTATATGTTCAGTTTTGCCAATTTTAATTAACAACGCGGTATCTTGAGCAATTCAACTTCGGCATGAGTGTCTACCTATACACTTATAATGGACGCGAATGGTCCAAAATATCGGGTCGTTACAGTTGGTATCAGAGCTTTGGTAGCTCTAGGCAAAACTCAACATATAGGGTAAATGTATTTACAGAATCACTCTCATTCGAGTTTCAATCTCTTCCCTTGACTCAATTCCTTTGAAAATTTGGAACGTTCCCTACGGTTCCAAACTTCATTCATGTCCCTCACTATTCATCTTCTTTCAAATTCTGGAGCACCCCATAACTCCATTTTTAATGATATCTATAATAGATCGGCGGTCTCGCCAATCTTCGAATGATTCGTAAAGGAGCAAAACTCCTTTACAATAGGCATTGATTTACCGGAGATTTCTGTATCCTCGGTTTACAATGCTATCTATCTCCTGCCATACCCGAATTCTATTTCTTGAGATCGAATGTCGATTTACCTCGGAATTCAGCATCGATCTTATTCTTGAAGTTACGGACGACCCGGTTAAGGTTGCCCGTGAATTAAATAAACTCATCCATCTCCGATTGTGGTAATTAAATTGTCTTATCTCTGTTTCAAACTTATTTTCGAATCAAAATTCTCTTTGATTTGATTTCCATCAAAAATTTGAATCTCTATCCTTGCTTTGAAATCCATTATTGTATCGTTATGTGAGGAAGTGTATTTGTAAATTAATTTTAAAATGTTTATATATTGTGTTGTTTGAGTTGCTGATGTTGATCTGGGTTTTCGATCGATTCGTCTGATCAACGCTATCGATAGGATTTCCAAAACACTTGAGCAGAGCAAACTGACACAATATTGTTTTCAAATTTGTTTGATTATATTGTAAAAATATAAGTAAAAATTTTCTGGAATTTAATAGGTAAATTAAATTGTTGATTGAAATGATAATATTTGATTATCATTTATTGTTCTAAATAAATTTATAAATACGGTTTATAAATTGATTTGGAATTTGAAATGAATTTAATTCAGAAATTTGAGAATTTAGTTTCCGGTGATTTCGAACTTTGGTTTTAAAATTTTAAAGTATATATTATTGAAAGTATCTTCGAATAGAAATCATTTTCAAAGAATTTTAAATATTGAAATCAGTGCTCTTCTCTTTGTCGCTGGAAAATAATTTCGGTGATGGCGGCCGCATCATCGACATTCATTTTCGAGTTTCGAAGTGGAGAAACCATTCTGTAGCTTTGCTACGGTTTGTTTTGAAAAATATTTCGATTTGAATTTCTTCAGTATAATATCTTATTTTAAAATTTAATTTGATTTGATATAAATATATTATATATATCTCTAAATTGTTTAAAGTTAATCGGAAAAACCTAATTCTTAAATTTTGTTAAAAGATGTTTTAATTATAAATAAAACCAAAATTTGGAATAAAATATTTAACTTGAATTATTGAATTGAGAAAATTTTATTTGTATATTGTACAACTGCATTCTAATACAACTTACCTAAATCATTCAGAAGTTGAATATGTAATTGGATAATATATAAGATAAATTGAATTTATAAATAAAATTTGAGTGTTATAATAAATGTTATACACTAAATTTTGATTATAAAGATGTTAATAGAGTTAGATAGGATAATAAGAAGAAAAAACTCAGTTAATAATGAAATAAATTTGTTTTGAAAGAATTAATAAATTTAAATTTGATCAACATATGAAATACCTTGAATTTAAAAGAAATTAATAGATGTAAATTAATTTAAATCGAAACTTTTAATGTTTAAATTAATTTATATGGTTTAAAAATATGTAATAAGATATATTAAGTGAAATAAAATTTATAATAGTTTGGAATTAAAGAATTAAATCTGCTGAAAATAAAATATGATTATAATAAAAGATTATTCAAAATTTATGGTTTTAGGAATTGAAAATTTAGGGTAATTGGATAAAAAGATAATGAATTGAGAAATAGTTGAGATTTATTTTAGTGAAATCAAATGGATTAAATCAATTATTGAATATCAATTAATTTAAATTGGAATTTATATGGTTTAAATTAATTGTTATTTTGTATTTCAAATCTGTTTCTTTCTGGTTGTTTCTATTCTCCTACCTCGTTCCTTTTCGGGGACGAAAAGTTTTGAGTGGGGGAGAATGTAACGACCCGTAAATTTCAACTGTTTTAATAACGTAAATAGTTGAAATTTGTGAAATTTTAAACGATAAAATTTTGAAATAAAAATTTAATATTTGGAATACGTCTAATTAAACATAGCAACTGGTAAATTTTCGTCCGAAAATATGAAAATTTATTTCGCTCGTAAATTCACTTCAATTTAATCAGTTAAAAAGCAGTGAAAATAAAATGTTTTCAAAACCTAAATATTTTTACATAGAAAAATTCTAAACCATCTTCTGAGCAAAATATCAGTTCGTCATTTTTCCAAATTCGGACATCTATTGCTCCGTCGTTCTTATTTTCTACAAAATAGCAGCATTCTGGTACCGATATTGATTTTTATCGGATGATCGTACCACTGATATCTGTATACCGTTTTGATCGTCTCATTGAGCTGATCTCTACAGTATATTCAATTGTAAAATTTTGAAGTCCGGAAACAGCGACACCCACAAAACGATTTCCGTATCGGTTCCGAAAATTTGGCTTTTGGAATTCGGGTGACCATTCATTTTCACCAGGTCGAACTCGAATAGCTATTTGATTTATTATCCACTGAATTCAACACTAACTTTCTATATTCTATCGGTTTCAATAAGTGCATTGTTTCATTTTTTCTTTGTTCATTACTGTTGGCGTTTGAAAAGAGAAAAAAAAAAGAAATAATGTGCTCTGTCATCTTCCACCTCTCCTTCCTCAAGCCTGTTCATATTTAACATTTCAAAGCATATGCACAAACCCATCCTTTGCCTTCACGTCATTCCATCCATGTCTTGGAACTCGCCACCTCCGCGTCCACTTGTCCTCCACCTCGCCCGCACTCACGAGCCTCACTAGTCTGCATCACCTTCAGGTTGCTCGCCACCATAGCAGCGCCTCCTCCTCCTATGTTCGACCAACCACCTGAGTTCGGTCTCCCCTCCCCCTCGCTGGCCGCACCCTCCCCTGGCTTCACCAAGCAGCGCACATGGCCAACATCCCCTCCTCCCACCACTTCTCTGACATCACCGAGCACGAAACCACCTCCACCCGCCTGGCATCGGAAAACCCACGGCCTCACCACTTCACTGATATGACCGACGTCACCGCTCTGCACCCACCAGGCGCTCGCCTCCCTCCCTCATCTTCGCGCGCGGGCACGTCTTGCCGAAGCTACACCACCATCCTTACCTCTGCTGTTTCCATTGCCCCACCGTGCCACCACCACATCTGCCTGAACCGATGCCACTCTTCCACCCTGTCGTCCAAACTGCCACACCCGCTCGCGAATCTTATGCTTCGACTTCCACCACGTCGAACTTCTCTGTTCCTTCTCTGGCCGCATCACCTAACTCAATTCAGCGACCCCTTTTCTCCACGAGTGAAGCCATCCCTTCGGCCTCGTTTCCGCTCTCTTCTCCACTGCAGCATCAATGAGCAGCCAAGCACTCGTTTTCCCTTCCGAGCCTCTCTTTGGTTCATAGGTATTTGCGTTTTGATTTCGTATGAAAGAAAAAAAAAGATAAGCCGATTTATATATAAGGTCTGATTTTTTTTAAAAGCAATTACATGTTAGTATATATATGCTTATCTATTACGTATGGGCATAATAATACTATTTATTGTTTGCCTGTATAAGTTAGATTTGTATAGTTTAATAGGTCAAATCTGATACTTATTTTTAAACTTGTATATACCATATATATTTGTTTATATATATTCTATTTTGAATTTTATGTACAAGCTCTGTTAGCTATATATATTAATATACATATATGTAAGTTTATATAGTGGCTGAAACTTTTTAGTCTTATTTTGAGTGTTAAGTTGTACATATATTGTATGAATTTTTGAAGATAAGTAACTGTTTATTGTATGTTGGTGTTTAAATTGTAAGTATATAGGTTATATGCGATATATTTAGTTATATAACAGTTCATATACACTTTTGTATATCTAGTATAACGTAATAAGGTTTATACTTCAGTATATATGTTATACACTTGGGCTGTATATTTATAAATCTCGGGAGGAAAATTTTGATTAAAAAAAAAAATTGATATATATGCATATATAATGTTTGTAGGGTAATTTTGAAATACGTGTACACGTCTATAAATTGTTTGAGATTTGGGTTTCAATCGGTTTTAAAATGAAATGGGTTTGAATTATATATATATTAGTTAATATTTGTCGTATTAATTTGAAAAAAATATAATAATAACAATAATAATAATACATCTATTTTCGGTCTCTGTCTCTATCAAACTGACTAATCGTTCTTATCAATTCTTGTACCAGCTTATCCGTCGAATTCGCGTTCAATCGGACTCCGCTTTGAAATTCGTAACTCGATTTCATTGTCTATTCTCTCTAGCCTCGAAAGGTGAGCACTCACTCACGATTAACGTTCTTTTATTTATTAGATTTGATTTCAATTGAAACGACAATTGAAATATGCTGCTGTTAGTTAAATACACTGTTATATATGTTATTGCCTGTATCAGTTCACCTGTGACATCTGACACCATTATCTGTTAATTAATTATGCGATGATAATACAGTTTGGCTGATAATTGATTGATTGTCGATGTTTATATTGGACGTTAAATTGTTAATGTTAAAATGATAAATAGTATGAAATTGAACTCGATATAGGATAATTAAATGTTAAATTTGATTAACTGACATTTGTATAATATGACCCCTTTTACTGTTAAACTTATTGACACGTAGGATTGTTAACTACACCTTGAACCATCAATTGTATGTTGTTTAAACTGATGATGTATGAAATTGTAAATAGATGACAAGTGGAAACCGTAATGTAATAATCTTTAATCTACATGAAATGATAGTGTAGATTCTAGAAATAATTATATTAATTCGTACAAATAACAATGCGAATTAATACGGTTATTTCGGGATTATTTGAATTGATTATTAGATGGATATTGGTTGTTGTTATTGCTTGTTTATTCACTTTGACACCATCCCAGTTATCACACTGCAAGTTCCCTCTGTTATGTTTTGATTTTGAATTGAATTGGAATCGGGTTGAAATGATAAATACCCAAAATTGAACTTTGACCTAGGATAGAAAATTAAATAAACCCGATTGGTCAATAACTCGATTTTGAAATAAGATAAGGATTTTATTTGAATAAATAATATGGTTTTAAAATGAAGTTGAAATTTGAATTTAAGTGAAAGGAAATGTTAATGTTTAATAATCTGAAACAAATTATTAAAAATGTAATCAATGAAAGAATGTTGTTTAATTTGAGAAATGATTGAATTAACTTTGAGATGATTTAATAATTAAGTTGGAAATTATAATTAAGTTTGAAATTATTAAACTTTGAAATTATTTAATAATTAAGTTTTGAATTATTTAATAATTAAATAAGATTGAATTATTTAATGATTAAATTAAATTGAAATTTTGAATAAGTGAATTTCACTTCGTAATACTTGAAATTGAGTTTCTTTATTAATAAAGTTTGGAAAATCATTTAAGTAAGTAAATAAGTGAAATTGGATTTCTTTAACAAGAAATAAAATGTGATATTTTTGGAATTAATGTAAGACTTGAAATTTAAAGAATTTGATTTGATGAATTTAATTTAATTCAAAATTGTAAGTTTTGATTTGATGAAGTTGAACTTAAGAATGGATTTAATGAATTAGAATTTAATAGAAATTGTTTTGAATGGTAAAGTAACTTAACGAATATTGAATGAAATCGATAAATGAGTCTAAATTGATTTGAATGTTAAATAGAATTTATTCAAATGATTTCGGAATGAAACTTATATACGAACTTGAATCAATATTGGAATTGTTTTAAACAGAAATTGAAATTGAATTATAAGATTTCGAAACGGAAAATTTGAAGTTTTGAAACGAAAATTTGGAAATTGTTTTAGAAAGACAAATGAAATGTTGATTTACGAATTCTATTTGAAATTGAAATTGAAATTGATTGGGTTTTGAAATATATTAAATGACCAATCGGTGTAAAAATTACGAAAGTTATTAAAGAGACCGGAATTCGGTTATGGATATACTCTCTATCTAAACCGAAAACCACTTTAATAACTATACGCGGAGTGATGATCCAGAATGAAGTGGTTGGAATGATGTTCGTGTTGACTGAAGAAAGAGAACGATAATGGATAGCCTTGACACTTGTGTCAAATTGGAAATGACTAAAACAGGAGCTGTGCCGGGCCAATGGAGGATTGATACCTCAAGTGGACACACTTCTTCGAACTACTTATACTTATTGTCGATTGGTGCACCCTTGATTTTGGGAGTGTTGTCTCACGGTGTTGCGGGCGCTGCGGCGTTGCGTTCTCACCAGTCCGGATCAGGCGAACGGTAGTATCACTACCTTGGGTATAGCCTCATGTGCCTTGTCATACTTGTATTCCATTTATGCGCGACCACTACGAATTTGTTTTGTACCTTGAGTATATGGATTGCCCTCTGGTGACTTCCGGTTTTGGGGAAACTACGGTCTTGTATATGCTTGTGGGAATAAAAATGTGTTAAGGGTGGAATGGGCCATGACTTAACGCTATTTTGATATCTTTATATTACTGATAGACATTATCTACTTAGCGTATATTACTACCTAGTAGATAGTTTGACGGATCCTTAAAGGATGGTTATTCCAAACATCCTTTGAGTTACTTGTATTTCAATTGCTATTTCACTTGAGTTGGATTTATTAATATAAGAATGTTAATCCTGACTCGAGTGTTTTGTATTTTGCTTTACGCTCGGGTCAGACTGAGTGGTTCAGCTTTCGAGACTCACCTTTGAAGTTGGAGCTTTGCTTGAAGATCCAGCCATCTATTCTGCTTTCAGTATTCGATGATTCCAGTGATGTATTCTGATTTGTATCTGTTGTATAGTATTACTCTTCTGTGTAAACTCTGATGTATTTTTATATATTCATATAGTAGCTTCATGAACTACTATCTCTTTTATTTCCGCAGCATTTATTACTCTGTGTCTGTGATCTGTGATTATATCTATTTACTGTATATGTTCAGTTTTGCCAATTTTAATTAACAACGCGGTATCTTGAGCAATTCAACTCCGGCATGAGTGTCTACCTATACACTTATAATGGACGCGAATGGTCCAAAATATCGGGTCGTTACATAATTAAGGTGGTTACGGTTGTTCTTAGCGTGGTGGTGGGGAGCATGCATTTCAATGGTTTTATATGCAAATGAAGCAACTGTAGGAAAAGAAAGATTTATGACTTTGGTTTATATAAAATTGTTTCAGAATCAAAGAGGAGAGAAGGAATGAGTGGGGTGGAAAAGAAGGTCAGTGGAAATTGAAATGGTTGTAACTCAAAAAGACGGAAGACATGGAAAGAACTGGTTATAAATTGGCACCGGGAAATAGCAACGTCCAAACTTTGAATTTTGAAATATTATTTATGACAGTTGGTTATTAGGTTTGGAAGAAAATAAATGCCACTGACTGTTGGGTTAATAACGAGAGAATTTGAATAGACACAAGATTATAACCGAGTACCGATACGGTAGGCATTACGCAACGTGCAACGTACGCCGGACTCCGAATTTGAAAATCGAGTACACCGTAAAGATCAGCACGACGAGACGATCAAAACGGTATACAGATGTCGGTGATATGATTGAGTTATAAAAATTCGAATTTTCTAATAGCGGAAAATGCAAGAAAAACACTGAAAAATAAGATCGACGAAGCCAAAGATGTCCGAATTTGGAAAAACGACAAACTGACATCTTTCTCAGAAGATGGTTTAGAATTTTTCTATGTAAAAATATTTAGGTTTCGGAAACATTTTATTTTCATCGCTTTTTAACTGATTGAATTGAAGTGAATTTACGCGCGAAATAAACTTTCGTATTTTCAGACGAAAATTTACCAGTTGTTATGTTTAACTAGACGCATTCCAAATATCAAATTTATATTTCAAAATTTTATCGTTTAAAATTTCATAAAATTTCAATTAATTACGTTATTAAAACGGTTAAAATTTACGGGTCGTTACACTCTCCCCCACTCAAAACTTTTCGTCCCCGAAAAGGAACGAGGTAGAAGAATGGAAACAACCAGAAAGAAAGACAGATTTGAAATACAAAATAACAATTAATTTAAACCATATAAATTCAAATTTAAATTAATTGATATTCAATAATTGATTTAATCCATTTGATTTTACTAAAATCAATCTCAACTATTTCTAAATTCATTATCTTATTATCCCATTTCTTCAATTTACAATTTTTTTTAAAACCATAAATTTGAATAGTCTTTTATTATAATCATATTTTCTTCAACAATTTTAAATTCTTCTTTATTCCAAATTACTGTTAAATTTATTCTACTCAATATATCTACTCACGTATATTTAACCCATATAAATTAATTTAAAACATAAAAGTTTCGATTTAAATTGATTTACATCTATTAATTTCTTTTAAATTCAAGGTATTTTCATATGTTGATCAAATTTCAATTTATTAATTCTTTCAAAACAAATTTATTTCATTATTAACTGAGTTTTACTTATTATCCTATCTAATGCTACTAACATTTTTATAATCAAAATTTAGTGTATAACATTTATTATAAACACTCAAATTTTATTTATAAATTCAATTTATATTATATATTATCCAATTACATATTCAACTTCTGAATGATTTAGGTAAGTTGTATTAGAATGCAGTTGAACAATATACAAATAAAATTTTCCCAATTCAATTATTCAAGTTTAAATATTTATTCCAAATTTTGGTTTTATTCATAATTAAAATCATCCTTTAACAAAATTTAAGAATTAGATTTCCGATTAACTTTAAACAATTTAGAGTTATATATCATATATTTATATCAATCAAATTAAATTTTAAAATAAGATACTTATATATATATATATATATATAAATCAAATTATACTGAAGAAATTCAAATCTAAATATTTTTCAAAACAAACCGTAGCAAAGATACAGAATAGTATCTCCACTTCGAAACTCGAAAATGAACGTCGATGATGCGGCCGCCATCACCGAAATTATTTTCCAGCGACAAAGAGAAGAGCACTGATATCAATATTTTAAAATTCTTTGAAAGCGGTTTTTATTCGAGAATACGTTCAAGAAAATACATTTTAAAATTTAAAAACCAAAGCTTGAAATTTTAGGAAATTAAATTCTCAAATTCTAAATTTTAAATTCATTTAAATTTCAAATCAGTTTATAACCCATGTTTAAAAATCCATTTATAGAACAATAAGTGATAATCAATTATTATCATTTCAACAACCAATTAAATTAACTTATTAAATTTCAGAAAATTTTACTTATATATATTGATAATATATTCATACGAATTTATTCCATTTACCAAATTTTAAAATGATATCGTGTCAGTTTGCTCTGCTCAAGTGTTTTGGAAATCCTATCAATAGCGTTGATCAGACGAATCGATCGGAAACCCAAATCAACATCAACAACTCAAACAACACAATATAATTTAAAACATTTTAAATATTAATTTACAAATACACTTCCTCGCACGACTATATAAAAATAGATTTCAAAGCAAAGACAGAGATTCAAATTTTGATGGACTCAAATCAAAGAGAATTTTGATTCGAAAATAAGTTTGAAACAGAAGATAAGATAATTCGATTACCACAATCGGGAGATGGATGAGTTTATTTAATTCACGGGCAACCTTAACCGAGTCGTCCGTAACTTCAAGAATAAGATCGATGCTGAATTCCGAGGTAAATCAACACTCGATCTCAAGAGATGGAATTCAGGTATAGCATGGAATAGATAGCATCGTAAACCAAGGATACAGAAATCTCCGGTAAATCGATGACTATTATAAAGGAGTTTCACCCCTTTACAAATCAATCGAAGATTGGCGAGACCGCCGATCTATTATAGATATCATTCAAAATGGAGTTATGGGGTGCTCCAGAATTGAAAGAAGACGAATAGTGAAGCACACGGATGAATTTCGGAACCGAGGGGAATGTTCCAAAATTCAAAGGAACTGAGTCAAAGGAAGAGATTGAAACTCGAATGAGAGTGATTCTGTAAATACATTTACCCTATATGTTAAGTTTTGCCTAGAGCTACCAAAGCTCTGATACCAACTGTAACAACCCGCTATTTTAGACCATTCGCATCAATTATAAGTGTATAGGTAGACACTCATGCCGGAGTTGAATTGCTCAAAATACCGCGTTGTTAATTTAAATTGGCAAAACTGAACATATACAGTAAATAAAATAGTCACAGATCACAGACACAGAGTAATAATTGCAACGGAAATAAAAGAGATAGTAGTTCATGAAGCTACTATATAAATGTATAAGTTACATCAGAGTTAAACCAGATACAACGGAAGAGTAATACGATACATCAGATACAAATCAGAATACATCACTGGAATCATCGAATACTGAAAGCAGAATAGATGGCTGGATCTTCAAGCAAAGCTCCAACTCCAAAGGTGGGTCTCGAATACTGGTACACTCAGTCTGACCCGAGCGTAAAGCAAAACACAAAACACTCGAGTCAGGATTAGCATTCTTATATTTATAAATCCAACTCAAGTGAAATAGCAATTGAAATACAAGTAACTCAAAGGATGTTTGGAATAACCATCCTTTAAGGATCCGTTAAACTATCTACTAGGTAGTAGTGTACGATAAGTAGATAATGTCTATCAGTAATATAAAAAGATATCAAAACAGTGTTAAGTCATGGCCCATTCCACCCTTAACACATTTTTATTCCCAAAAGCATATACAAGACCGTAGTTTCCCCAAAACCGGAAGTCACTAGAGGGCAATCCATATACTAAAGGTACAAAACAAATTCGTAGTGGTCGCGAATAGGGAATACAAGTATGACAAGGCACATGAGGCAATACCCAAGGTAGTGACACTACCGTTCGCCTGATCCAGACTGGTGAGAACGCAACGCCGCAGCGCCCGCAACACCGTGAAACAAAACTCCCAAAATCAAGGGTGCACCAATCGACAACAAGTAATGAGTAGTTCGAAGAAGTGTGTCCACTTGAGGTAGCTAATCCTCCATTGCCCCGGCACGGCTCCTGTTTTAGTCATTTCCAATTTGACACAAGTGTCAAGGCTATCCATTATCGTTCTCTTTTTTCAGTCATCACGTACATCAATCCAACCACTTCATTCTGAATCACCACTCCCCGTATAGTTATTAAGGTGGTTTTCGGTTTAGATAGAGAGTATATCCATAACCGATTCCGGTCTCTTTAATAACTTCCGTAATTATTACACCGATTGGTCGTTTAATATATTTCAAAACCAAATCAATTTCAATTCAATTAGAATTCGTAAATCAACATTTCATTTGTCTTTCAAAACCAATTTCCGTACTTTACGTTTCAAAACTTCCAAATTTACCATTTCAAATCTTATAATAAACTTTCAATTTCTTTTTAAACCAATTCAAATATTGATTCAAGTTCGTAAATAAGTTTTATTCCGAAATCATTTAAATAAATTTAATTTATCATTCAAATCAATTTAACTTCATTTATCGATTTCATTTAATATTCGTTAAGTAAATCTGCCATTCAAAACAATTTCTATTAAATTTCCAATTCATTAAATCCATTATTTAAATTCAACTTCATTATATCAAAACTTACAAATTGAATTAAATTAAATTCATCAAATCGAATTCTTTAAATTTCAAGTCTTACATTAATTTCAATAAATCACATTTTATTTCTTGTTAAAGAAATTCAATTTCACTTATTTACTTACTTAAATGATTTTCCAAACTTAATTGATAAAGAAACTCAATTTCAATTATTACGAAGTAAAATTCACTTATTCAAAAATTCAATTTAATCTAATCATTAAATAATTCAATCTTATTTAATTATTAAATAATTCAAAACTTAATTATTAAATAATTTAAAAGTTTAATAATTTCAAACATAATTATAATTTCAAACTTAATTCAATCATTTCTCAAATTTAACAACATTCTTTTGTCAATTACATTATTAATATTTCGTTTTAGATTATTACATATTAACATTTTCCTTTCATAAAAATTCAAATTTCAACTTCATTTCAAAACCATATTATTTATTCAAATAAAATCTTCGTTTATTTTTAAATCAAATTATTGACCAATCGGGTTTTATTTAATTCTCTATCCTAGGTCAATGTTCAATTTGGGTATTTATCATTTCAACCCGATTCCAATTCAATTCAAAATCAAAACATAGCAAAGGGAACTTGCAGTGTGATAACTGGGATGGTGTCAAAGTAAATAAACAAGCAATAACAACAATTAATATCAATCCAATAATCAATTCAAATAATCCCGAAGTAACCGTATTAATTCGCATTGTTATTTGTACGAATTAATATAATTAGTTCTAGAATCTACACTATCATTTCATGTAGATTAAAGATTATTACATTACGGTTTTCACTTGTCATCTATTTACAATTTCATACATCATCAGTTTAAAACAACATACAATTGATGGTTCAAGGTGTAGTTAACACTATTTTTCTACGTGTTAAATAATTAAACATTTAAGGGGTCAGATTAAACAAATATAACTAACCAAATTTAACACGTATGTCGATTCAAATTTTAACTATTCTACGACAAATTCAGTTGCATAATATTATCACTTTATACATTAAAATTTACATCCAATATAAACATCAATCAATTAATCAATTAACAGCCAAACTGTATTATCATCGCATAAATAATTAATGGATAATGGTGTCAGATGTCACAGGTGGACTGATACAGGTAATAACAGTGTAAATAACTAACAGCAGCAATATTTCAATTGTCGTTTCAATTGAAATCAAATTTAATAAATAAAAGAACGTTAATCGTGAGTGAGTGCTCACCTTTCGAGGCTAGAGATATTTGACGATGAAAATGAGTTGTGAATCCAAACATGAATTCCAAAGCAAAGCTAGATGGATACGATTTGACGATCAAAGCTGATAGTTGGAATTGATGAGAGCGAATCAGAATCATCTAGATAAAGACAGAATATATACTATTATTTTTCATGAAATCTATATCAAATTTTGAGGCGAGTATAAAATAAAATATATATATATATATTTTAATTAAAAATCATTGTTTACACTTAAAACACTTATATAAAGTAAACTTCTTATTTACATAAACAGGTTTCCTATAACTTAACATATATAAGCATACGCTAATCACCCAACAGACTTATGCAAAACACACACATGCTTTAATATAAAACATATATATATGGAAAACTGCAAGCAATTCAACAGAAATATATTTATTTCAAAATCATAAATAGATATATATACAACAAACATATTAACACAAAACTTATATTCCAACATATATATAAACTAATATATTATACAACTAGACAACACATATAGGATATATATAAATAAATATATACTTAAAAACAGTATTTTTATATTTAAAACCCTATGCAGAACACACGTAGGCTTAAAAAATATATGCTTTATGTGATACAAAAGCAATGTAAAGAAACTATACTATCATATGTACAAAAGCAAAAATAAGATTTATATAAACTAACTTTCTCACTATCAAAATAGAACGTGTAAAATACACATGTACTATGCAGAAGTAGGACAGCTAGTCACAATTACAGCAAACTCGACTTATGAAATTACATACACTGCATACGAAACAAATGGGCTGCTGAAAACATATTTATGTAACGTATAAAATTAATATAAACAAATATAACTCATATTTTCCAGATCCATTCCTATGAGCTAATACATTACTCCTATATTAACCACTTCATTATCAACCTGTTTATATACTAACCCAACATATTAATATAACATATTTTCTTCAATTTCTATATTATATATAACAAAACATATCACTGTTTATGTATATATTTTGCACGTACAGCCCTGAATATACTATAACCTATATTAACTATGCATACTGCACTATATTATAAACTTAGTTATATAACCACACATATTCTACTCTATATACATATACAACATTAAATTTCTAGATTCAGAGAGCAGATAAGTTATAAAGCAAGGAAAATAAGTTTATATTCATAAACTATGAATATATAATATATAAATATAACTTTATATATATATAAAAAAGGAAAGCTTACTCGGCGAATGGTAGGAGAAAGGAGTAAGGGGGAAGAACGACTGTGACAAAGAGCACGGGAAGGCTGGGTTCACGCGGCTAATGGCATGTCAGTGGTGGCGTTCGCACCCTTAGGTGGTGTATGGCCGAGTTCAAGAGGTGTGTGCGGGCGATGGGCGGCTTCCGAATATGGAGTTGCTGGCGGTGGCATGGAGGTCAGGAGGTCGAACGCGGTAGATGAAGGCGGGACTGGGCTTGGAAGCTCGGCAGGCTTTGGTGTGGCAGGGACCGAAGGAGGTTGGTATCGGTGGTGGGTTGCGTGATGGCCGAGGTGAGAGGGAGGAGAAACGAATAGGAATGGCTGGGAATGGGTTGTCGTCGTGGAGCACGGTGAGGAGGCGGTGCGGCCGAGGTCAAGGGGGTCAGGTAGGGAGCAGTTCGCGTCGGCGAGTCTAGGTGGGTGGATACACGTGATGGTGACGTGGGCGGAGGGCGATGAGCCGTTGGTTGTGGACTCGGCGGTATCGAGTGGAGCTAATTAAGGTGGTTACGGTTGTACTTAGCGTGGTGGTGGGGAGCATGCATTTCAATGGTTTTATATGCAAATGAAGCAACTGTAGGAAGAGAAATATTTATGACTTTGGTTTATATAAAATTGTTTCAGAATCAAAGAGGAGAGAAGGAATGAGTGGGGTGGAAAATAAGGTCAGTGGAAATTGAAATGGTTGTAACTCAAAAAGACGGAAGACATGGAAAGAACTGGTTATAAATTGGCACCGGGAAATAGCAACGTCCAAACTTTGAATTTTGAAATATTATTTATGACAGTTGGTTATTATGTTTGGAAGAAAATAAATGCCACTGACTGTTGGGTTAATAACGAGAGAATTTGAATAGACACAAGATTATAACCGAGTACCGATACGGTAGGCATTACGCAACGTGTAACGTACGCCGGACTCCGAATTTGAAAATCGAGTACACCGTAAAGATCAGCACGACGAGATGATCAAAACGGTATACAGATGTCGGTGATATGATTGAGTTATAAAAATTCGAATTTTCTAATAGCGGAAAATGCAAGAAAAACACTGAAAAATAAGATCGACGAAGCCAAAGATGTCCGAATTTGGAAAAATGACAAACTGACATCTTGCTCAGAAGATGGTTTAGAATTTTTCTATATAAATATATTTAGGTTTCGGAAACATTTTATTTTCATCGCTTTTTAACTGATTGAATTGAAGTGAATTTACGTGCGAAATAAACATTCGTATTTTCAGACGAAAATTTACCAGTTGTTATGTTTAACTAGACGCATTCTAAATATCAAATTTATATTTCAAAATTTTATCGTTTAAAATTTCACAAAATTTCAATTAATTACGTTATTAAAACGGTTAAAATTTACGGGTCGTTACACAGTGGCATAGCACCGCCTAAACACATATAGTGGTTGCAAGTAGTGAAGTTTGGCAGAGGGTTGTATGTGAGTTCAACTCATGATGGTAAGAGTACGTCATCTTCTGGGATGCCATGCTGCAAACATATATTTCAAAGTGATCTAGCCATGAGAACCGAGGGCACTTGTTCTAGCAGTTTGTCCAGAATTCTTATTCCAAGAGGCAACTATCCAAGTACAAGACCTACGGGGACTAACGAGCCGTAATATTCTGATGTAACGGGCTGACTTGGCCCGACAGGAACAGCAGGAGATACTGGAGCAGTTGTGGATCTAGCCTCTAAATGTGTAGATGTTCCTTTACCGAGCATAAAGCTGGGCGACTGGCGTGTCATTCTAAATAATAAAACTTGGAGTTCAACACGGTCAGGTATGTTCTATTTTATAAAATTCATTGTGAGAAACACCTAGAATCCGAAGGAAGTCAACGTGTGTTGAAAAAACGAATTCTAAGCATTGACTGGGGCAATTGCAGTATGTTATCTATGCAAAGTGAGTCTAGTGTCCCAAACTCCATGAATGAACCATCTTGTGTGGATATCTCGCTCGTGCTTGGAAAACGAATCACATCGTACTTTAAGATTACCTCTTTGGAAACTTGCCAGTTATCGATTAAAAATTGATAACGGATACGTCATCTGGAGACTGGAGAGACGTGGAAAGTTTTCCTTTTTAGGATCACTGGAAGTGCAAAAAGGAACATGGTGCGATGGGATCATCCAAAACGCTCGATTTTCCAAAATGAATTGTCGTATTAAAATCCGTTTGGCAATCGAGACTTAGCCAGATTTCCAAAAGAGACAGTTGAAATTGGAAGGCAGAACTTAGTCTCGAAAAGGCATGCATTCGATCGGGGCAGAAACTCAACTCCTTCACCAATCAAACACACCTAAAATTCAACTATCTCCCTTAGAGCTACTATCAATTCGACCCAAACCATCATCACCATCACATTATCTCGGTGTAAACCCATGCCAACCTCAATTTGGTCGAATTGAATGTTAAGGTTTTGAATTGGCTTGGGCCTATGTAGTTTGAGAAAAAGCAGGGCATCGGAGGTGGTTATAGGTGGTAGCGATAACAAGTAGTAGGGATGGTAGATGCTCGAAGGTGACAACGAGTTTGAGGAAGGTCTAAGGTAGGTGATTCAAATAGAAGACCTATTTGGCTTGACAGCAAAAACTCGAAGGGAAACCTAAAGCACTTCGATGGCAAGACAAATGGAAGGGAAATTTTGAAATTTCACCAAGTATAGAACCTATATAAGAAAAACAATTTAACTCGGTACCGAGTTAAACAAGTCGATACGGGGTCATTTTTCTTCACCCAATCCAATACAAATTCATCGTAGAGAGTCCCTAATCTAAAGCACAACGTAGTCTCTAGAGCATAAGTTACATTACCTATGTATAGAAATGAAATTTCAACTAGAGTAGAGCTAATATGAATGGTAAATTGAAATCGACCAAGTGAAAGCAACGTCTCAATAAGGCATTCAAATGGACAGTTGCAATTTATAAGATAGTAGTCCAGAACTTGCCTTGTTCTGGAGCATGCGTTGTTTTCAATTAAAGCATACTCTGGGGGCAAATGTTAACTAGGTTTTTTACAAAGCAGAGATCAAAAGGAGTTAGAACGTCGAGACAAAGATGAAACGACTTGGAACTCGGCAGGCATGCTTAGAAAAGAGAAAGAAGAAGTCCTGGAAAATCTTAACTCAAAATAGGCTAAGGAAACAACTCGCCATCGAGTCATTTTAACTCGGTGTCGAGTCATTTTTTTCGTCACGAATCAGCTCACCAACTTCATACGACCTATTCTCCTCCCCTCTAGTGTGTGCCCAAGTGTTTTCGTAAGGTTTTAATGACCCATCATCAAGTTTGAAAAGAAGACAACTCAAATAGCAAAGCAATCCAAGTGATGAAGGAACTATCACTAACACCAACAAAACGACTAAAGAAAAGGCATGAGACACATCCACTCGAAGATAAGAGGGTAGTGCAAAAGAAGTTGGGTTATTTCCATTCAAGGAAATAACTTGGTACCAGTCATTTGACTTGATACCGAGTTGTTTTCTCAACTCATATGACACTGATTTCTTCTATGCAACTCTAGGCCGACTAGTAGACACTGCTTTTAACAGGCTTTTGATCCAACACCTCCTCTATCTCTATAAATACAAACCATAGAGCAATCAAAAGAGGATCTGGTTTCTGCCATCACTACATGGAAGCACCGCCTCTTCTTCATCCTTAATCTTCACATAATTGTCACTAAGGTAGCTACTCAATGTAATTCTGGACTTTGAATCTGTCTAACCCTTGTACTAGTGACTTATTCTCATTTAAGTCTTTTGTAATCTCAAACAAACTACATCAAATCTATAAGCAAAAAAGCTATAAAGTGGACGTAGGCCAAAAATTTCTGAACCACTATAAATCTTGTGTTTGTCTACTTTATTTCTTCTATTTTCCTTTTATTTCTATTGCTGTATGGTAGATCTAGATCTCAAAGGTTTCCTATAATATATTTCTAACGACCCACTATTTTGGACCATTCAAATCGACAATAAAACCACACATGTCGGACTTGAATAATTCAAAAAAATAGATTGTAAATAAATTTGGAGCTAATAAAACCAATCACAGAATCACAGACACAGAATATCAGAATAACTCGCAGCAGAAATAAAATACATAGTAGTTCATGAAGCTACTACAATACATAGTCTCAAAACAGATACAAAATACCATAATCTGAAAAACAGATACAACAGAAGTCTGAATACATAAGTTCACAAATACATAAGCAAAGCTGAATAGGAAATAACTGAAATGGAAATAGACAACTAGATAGACAGATAAACTCCAGCAAATCTCTTTCTCCAGAAGATGAATCCAAAGCTGTGATACTCAGGCTGACCCGAGCGTAAAGCAAAACAAAAAACACTCGAGTCAGGACATACATACTTATAAAATGTAAATCAACTCAAGTGAACTGTAATAGAAATGCTTCAATAACTTAAAGGATGCTCGGGATCGCCCATCCTTTAAGGATCTGTTAAAATATCTACTATGTAGTAATATGCACTACTATAATAATGTCTAAAGTAAAGTAAACTATTTAAAAATATCGTTAAGGCGTTACCCATATCCCCCTTAACACATTTTATAGTGCCAATAGTGTATACAGTACCGTAATACCCCGTAAACTGGAGCTACCAGAGGATACTCCATAGGTACGACACAAATCAAACTCGTAGTAAAGCACGCTAGGGTAGGTGACACGGCACAACTAGGCAATGCTAGGGTAGATATACCAATTATGCATCCGGACTGTTGGAAACACAAAGCCGCAGCAATCGCCCAACTCGAGCCACACTCACGAATCAAGGGGTGCACCCAATAAATCACAAAGTAATAGAATGGTATACGATGGAATGTGTCCGATCAAAGGAGCTACCTCATTGGCCCGGAATCGCTCCTGTTTTAGCCACCTTATGCTAACTCATGGGAGTTAGGTCAACGTAAATATACCTCTGGATCGTCGCCACCATCCTACTTCATTCTGGAATCTCCATCGTGTACACAGTTGTTAAAGTGGTTTTCGGTATCGACAGAGAGTATGTCCATATCCGATCCCGGTCTCTTCAACAACCAATCGTTATTATAACCCATAGTTATAAATTTCAAAATGGTTTATATTTCAAATCAAACATATTCCTTTTAAACCCTTTAAATTCGATGTTAATATCTTTCAAAATAATATTCATTTCCAAAGTTGTAGTATTTCTAAGTTCATTCATTCAATTATAACATTTGAAAAGTATTGTAATTTAGCATTCGAAATCATTACCTTATTAGAAACAGCAGCACTTAGAAAACGTTACTGTACATATAGTAGTATTTCAAAAATATAGTCTTTTCAAAAGCAGCAGCACTCATAAAACATTACTGCAGATATAGTAGTATTTCAAAATATTGTCTTTTCAGAAACAACAGCACTCAGAAAACGTTACTGCAGATATAGTGGTGTTTGGAAAATACAGTACATTGTTAGAAATGGTAGCACTTAGAAAACGCTACCTTAAAACCACAACATTTCAAAAATGCTGCCAATACAAATTTGAGATTTACTATAACATTTCAGAAACATTATAATTTCAGTTTTTCACCATTTTTAACTTATAAAACATATCTCACTTTTCAAAAAAATTTATTTGGATATCATTTAACTTATGATTAAACCATAATTGATTTATTAAGTCAAAATTTCATTTAAATTTCTTAACTTTACTTTTACAAATAACTTGATACTTTATTTACTTTAAAAATATCCATTTCATAAATAAAATATTTTATTACTAAGTTAAGCCTAAAATTCCATTTCAAATCAAATTTTCAATTATTAATTCAAATCACATTTTAAATTTTACATTTCAATCATTTATTAACTCATACAATTTTAACTTATAGAAAATCACAATAAAAATTATTTAAATCATTTAAATCCAATTTAAGTTAAAATCTCATATATTTTATATTCCAAATACTTAAAATTTCAGAAAATATTTATATTTAAAATTAACCATAGGTCTGTATAATATTTTCTAACCTAGGTCAAATGAATACGGATATATATCATTTCAATCCGAAATATAAAATCCCGGGTTTGATCATTTCAAACCCGCAATCCCAAGTCAAATAAAAATCGCCCGAGCCTATCATTTCAGCTCATAACGACTTTTCCCTATTCTAAAGTCCGTTCGGGTATGTATCATTTCAACCCATAGTGAGGGAACTTGCACTATGAGAAAAATAAATATAAATTAAACAGTAAAGCATAGCATGTCATATTAGGTGATGAAACAGGTATATAATTAGGTTATAACATCAAATACCATATCACTAGCATATATGAAACTACTATCAACATGGAATATCACTACTACACATTCACATGACTTTGTTTCACAATTTTATAAGTACGAAGTCGAGAGTGATAACTCACCTTCTAAAGCTAGAGATGACAATTCAAGACACAGAATCAAACTCCGAAAAAGCACGACAAAGCACGAATAAAATTCGAGGAGATGTAGCACCCAAATCCAAAGTTTGTAAACAATAAAATAAACATTCATAAGCAAATGATTTATACATAAAATAATTTAAACAAAACAAAAGAAATGGGCTAGACAAACACAAGTGGGCTCGGCCACTTTGCAAAATAGGCTAGCCAACATGAGATTGGGTTCGGCCACCTTGGTTTTGAGGCAATTATGCACGGCTATGGGTGGATTAAAATGCTACAAGGCTCGGCTATGGTCAAGCATAAGGTACGGCTATGGGGTAGGTGAAGGGTTGTCAAAGAAAAAGTCATTTGGAAGGTAAAGGGGCAAGGCAAGTGAAAGGTCATCTGTACTTTGGGTTCGGCTTAGCAACATGGTTTGGCCACATGGTCACTTTGGGTTCGGTCGTAAGGTGCTATGGGTCAAGGCACATTTGAAATGAAGGCTTTGGCAAGGAGATGGTCACGGCCAAAGGGATGGAAGGTGGTGAACAAGGGGGTGGCCGAGGCTAGTAAAGAGGAAGAGGTGATCTAGAGGAGTTCGGCTATGGTTTCAATCTTGTTTTGGTGATGGATTTGGATCAATGGTCACGACATGGCATAGGGATGGTGATGGGGAGATGATGGCCGGTCATGGTGGTGAAGTGATGGAGATGGTCGGCAAAAGGATGGGATGATATCCGAACATAGCATAAGAAAAAAAGAAATTGAAAAGAGAAAAAGAAAGAGAAGAGGATGCTATGAATTTACTTACTGTAATTTGCTTTGTTAGGAAATGAAATGAGAAAGAGATGGGAATGCAAAGTGATATGTACGGCTAAGGCAAGGAAAAGGAAAAGGCATCAATACACATTAAAGAAAAGAAAACTCAAGACTCTTGATATTTCCAAGCCCATTAGTCAAGCCCAAAACAAACTCAAACTCAAACAAAAATCAAAGTCCAAACCAAAATAAAATAGGAAATAAACATAGAAAAATAGACAATAAAATACTGAAAATAATTTCGTGTAAAACGCTGAATTTTATCAGATTTTAAAAAGTATAAAACATAATTTAACAAAACGAAAAGCAGAACGAATATCGGAATCAAATTCAGCTTAAAAGAAAAATATTGGAAATTTAAAATTCAAATTTAAAATTTCAACTGAAAGTCAAAGTTTGATCAAAGTTGACCAAAATATAAAATTTTCAGAAAATCATTATTTTATTATATTTGGAAAATAAATTATAACCAAAATCCAAAATTACATTGGAAAATTCCAAATTTCAATTTTAAATGATTTAAAAATAAAAGTTTCAAATAAATTTAATTAAAATATTTGTTAAAAATTATGGGTTGTTACACTCTCCCCCACTCAAAGCTTTTCGTCCTAAAAAAGGAACGAGACACAGAAAGACAAAGAAAGATAAGATAGAATAACGAATAGTACCTGAAACAAACAATTCCGGATTCGAAGTACGTATGCTCTCCTCCGTTTCCCAAGTACAATCCCGATCATCAGTACTCCACTACACTTTGACCAGGTTGACAGATTTCATTCTCAGCTGCTTTGTACCTCTATCGACAATATGAAGTGGCTTCCTCTCGATAGTAAGGTTTGGCTCAATCTCAAAACTCTCGAGAGTTGAAGGCTGGACAATAAGGGATGGATCATGAAGATACCGACGAAGGTGCGAAACATGGAATACATTATTCACTCCAGAAAACTTCTTAGGCAAATCCAGACGATAAGCTAAAGAACCAATCCTCTCCAAGATGCGTAAAGGACCAATGAACCTAGGAGCAAGCTTCCCTCTACGATCAAACCGAATCACATTCCTTAAGGGAGAGACCTTAAGGAAAACCAGATCACCAACAGCAAACTCCAAACTCCTCCTACGCCTATCAGCGTACTTCTTCTACCTATCCTGAGCACTCCTCATCTTCCTCTTAATCTCCTCAACTCTCTCAGAAGCCTCCAGAATCATATCAGCACCAAGGGCCAAATGATTACCGGATTCAATCCAGCAAGATGGAGATCTGCAAGGTCATCCGTAAAGAGTAGCAAACAGAGACTTTGCAATACTAGCCTGAATTCAAAAGATGAAATGAGGTAGATAAAGGATTAAGATAAGATTAAGATAGAAAATTGAGATTATACCTGATAACTGTTGTTATAGGTGAATTCGACAAGATGGAGATAATCTTCCCAAGATCCTCCATAATCAAGAACACAAGCTCGAAGAAGATCCTCTAGAATCTGATTCACTCTTTCCGTTTGACCGTCGGTCTATAGATGGTAAACAGTGCTCAGATTCAGATGAGTACCCAAAGAATCCTGAAAAGCTTTCCAAAACTGGCTGGTAAAGATGGGATCTCGATCACAAACAATACTGACAGGAACACCATGAAGACGAACAATCTCCCTCATATAGATCTCAGCTAAACTCGAAGCAGAACGGGTAGACTTGACCGAAATGAAATGAGCTGACTTGGTCAATCTATCCACAATAACACAAATGCTCTCATTACCCCTCCTAGTCCTCGATAATCCATCAATAAAATCCATAGAAACCTATTCCCATTTCCAATTGGGAACCTCAAGGGTCTGCAACAAACTAGGGGTCTTCTGATGATCGGCATTGACTTGCTGCAAGTCGCGCACCTACTAACAAAAATTGAGATATCACGCCTCATACCCTTCAACCAATACAACTTCTTCATATCCTGATACATCTTGGTCACACCCGGATGAATAGAAAGTCTGGATCGATGATTTTCCTGAAGTAACTCCTGTCTTAATCCACCAACATTCAGGACACAAATCCGATTATTAATCCTCAAAATCTCTTTATCATCGATCTGAGCTCCACTACCATCAAGACTACTACCACCAACCCTACTACGGACACTCTCCTTCATAAGCCTAAGCATCTGATTCTCATCCTGCTTAGCAATGATACGATCCAAAAGAGGAGAAGAAACAACAAGCTGACACAACATCGCCTTCTTCCGACTCAAAGCATCAGCCATAACATTAACTTTTCCAGGGGTATAGTTGATGTCGAGGTCATAAGAAGCAAGGAACTCAAGCCACCTACCTGCCTCTGATTCAAATCCTTCTGGGTGAAAATATATCTCAAAGATTGATGATCTGTAAATAGCTCAAACTTCGTTCCCAAAAGATGATTCCTCCAAAGCTTCAAAGCAAAAACCACGACAAGCAATCCCAAATCATTGGCATCATAATTGGCTTCATGGGTCTTCAACTGACGACTGGCATAAGCAATGACCTTCCCATCCTGCATCAGAACAGCTCCCAAACCTTCACGACTAGCATTAGTGTATACCGTTAATCCCTCATCTCTATTTGGAATGGTAAGAACTGGTGCGGAAGTAAGCTTGCGCTTTAACTCATTGAATGTAGCTTCACACTTATCATTCCATATAAACTTAGCATTCTTACAAGTCAAAGTAGTGAGAGGTCCAGCAATCCAAGCAAAATTCTCAATGAATCTCTGATAATAACCGGCAAGGCCCAGAATGCTACGGATATCAGATGGAGTCCTAGGAGTTTCCCAATCCTGAAATAGAATAGGGAAAAAAAATAAGAACTACAAAGTAAGATAGAATAATTGGATTACAAAAGAAAGATGAGAAAAGGTAGACTTACATTGATCGCAGCGATCTTGACTAGATCAACAGAAACTCCATTACTAGAAACAATATGTCCAAGGAATCGGACTTCATCCTTCCAGAAATGGCATTTGGAAAATTTAGCTTTCAATTGGTGACTCCTAAGAGTCTCCAGAACAGAATTCAAATGAACCTTATGCTCCTCCTTTTACTTAGAGAAGACAAGAATATCATCAACGAAGACCAAAACAAACTTGTTAAGAACATCACGAAAAACATGATTCATCAAATCAACAAAGAAAGCCGGGGCATTAGTCAAACCAAAAGGCATAACTAACCATTCATAGAAACCATTCTCAATATGGAAAGCAGTCATGGGAATACTTTCCTCAGCAACTCTGAGCTGGTGCAAACCTATGGCAAGATCAAGCTGAGAGAAAACGGTGGCTCCATAAAGCTGATCGAATATATCATTGATACGAGGCATAGGATATCTATTCTTCATAGTGAGCTTATTCAGCTCCCTATAATCAACACACATCCTTAAAGATCCATCGGACTTAGTGACGAAAACCACCACTGCTCCCCATTCGGAATGACTAGGTCTGATCAGACCCTTCGAGAACAAGTCCTCAATTTGTTTCCTCAACTCAACCTTCTCACGGGGTGCCATTCTTCTGGGAGGAAGAACTACAGGTCGAGCTCCAGGAATAAGATCAATACAGAAATCAATTTCCCGCTTAGGAGGTAAAGAAGAGACTATACTAAAAACATCGAGATAGAGCTTAACCACAGGGGTTGAATCAAGATCACCAGGAGAAGAATCCAAAGAGAAAATAAAACTGCCAGCAAAATCCTAAGGCATACAGCACTGAATCACCAAAGAGTTACCCCGATCATCAACAAGAGAAATAGTTTGGGTTTTACAAGAGATAACGGCTTCATGCCTCTTCAGCCAATCACCCCCAAGCAATATATCAAAAGCATCAAAACCCAGAACATAGAAATCACCAGAAAATCGATGGTCAAAATAGAGAAGTTTCACTTAATTACAAATCCTACTAAGGTTCACGGGATCCCCAATAGGATTAGTAACACATAAAGGTACAGCAGCGAACTTGGGTGAAAGGAGATGCTTAAACTTATCACAAAGATCCACAGAAATAAAACTATGTGAAGCTCTAGTATCAAATAAAACACGAACATGAAAATCAAAAAAAGTAAAGGTGCCCTGGAGAGTACCTTGGGTATCGCTAGGAGCAGGTGGAGTAGGCGTGGAAGAAGTCATGGAAAAGACTCCAGATGTCTTGCCCTTCTAATACAAAGGACAATCCTTCTTGAAATGGCCAAGCTGCAAACAGACATGACAGAGATTGTTCCTGGTATCCTGAGGTGGAGGAACAGCAGTACCAACTAAAGTAGGGCAACTATTGGCATAGTGTCCCCTCTGATCACACTTGAAGCAAGTGATGGAAGATAGGTCGATAGGATGCTTCCGAGGAGTAGATCCTAAACCAGGATTCTTGAGCCAATTCTGCTTCTGCTGAAGAAAGTTAGGCTTCCTCTTCTTAGAGTTGCCAGAACCAGGCTAAGATGGAGAAGCACGAGGAACAGAAACTTCCTTAGAAGTGGGATTCTCATATCTAATGGCCATGTCCATCAGCTCCGTGAAGGTACCATGAACATGAGAAATGAGACGATCATAATACTCTGGGCGAGCTCCAACTATAAATTTCTCATTCTTCTTAAGAGAGGTGTCAATCAGGCCAGGACCAAACTTGGAAAGTTCATTGAACTTCCGCTCATA
Organism: Allium fistulosum; assembly: GCA_030737815.1. Taxonomy (NCBI): domain Eukaryota; kingdom Viridiplantae; phylum Streptophyta; class Magnoliopsida; order Asparagales; family Amaryllidaceae; genus Allium; species Allium fistulosum. Next base: position 877,517,280 of record CM060906.1, read on the forward strand.
CTCAGAAAATGACATGTTCCCTTGCTTAAGATCCATAAACTGCCAGTATAGCTGGGACTTCCAAGCTTCGGGCATCCACTTTGCCACAAAAGCCTCCATGAAAAAAGATAGATAAGCTTAAGATTGATTCCAAAAAGAGAAAACTGAACCGGAAACAAGACTAACACAAGAAGATACCTAAACTTCTCCCAAGAAATATTTGCCTCCACAGTCTGAGCTGTGACAGACTCCCACCAATCATCGGCTACCTCTTGCAACTGCCAAGCTGCCAACTGACGCTTCTGAGCCTCAGTAATCTCCAAACCAGTGAAGATCCTCTCTAGACTCCTCAACCACTGCTGAGCCTCTGCGATGCTCTCAGATCCAGTAAACTTGGTACCACCAAGCTGAGTGAATTCCTTACAGAGAGTGGTGAACCTGATGGGTGCAACAGGCTCGGGAACTGGGGCAATACCACGATCCCTACCTCTGACATTCCTACGATTCATCCTGGAAAAATCAAGAATGAATTTTAGGACAAAAGTAAAAAGAAAGACAAAGATAAGATTTAACTAGAATGGAAATCCTAATTAAAGAATTCAAATAAACAAGGTGGATTCGAAAGGAATGAAGTTAATAAAATGAGATTTTAAAACAAGAAAATTTTATATCCAAAATAATCTTTTAAAATCCTTTAGAAATCATTTGAAAATCTTTTTATACTTAAAATACGTTCTCTCACAAAGAAATGATTCTAAGATTGATTTCACTAATTCTAGGGTATTTCTACCCTATCTCTAATGAGTTTTTGCTCCATAGGCTAAGGTTTGCCTAAAACCTTGCTCTGATACCAAATGTAATGACCCACTATTTTGGACCATTCAAATCGACAATAAAACCACACATGTCGGACTTGAATAATTCAAAACAATAGATTGTAAATAAATTTGGAGCAAATAAAACCAATCACAGAACCACAAACAGAGAATATCAGAATAACTCGCAGTGGAAATAAAATACATAGTTGTTCATGAAGCTACTACAATACATAGTCTCAAAACAGATACAAAATACCATAGTCTTAAAAACAGATACAACAGAAGTCTGGATACATAAGTTCACAAATACATAAGCAAAGCTGAATAGGAAATAACTGAAATGGAAATAGACAACTAGATAGACAGATAAACTCCAGCAAATCTCTAGCTCCAGAAGATGAATCCAAAGCCGTGATACTCAGGCTGACCCGAGCGTAAAGCAAAACATAAAACACTCGAGTTAGGACATACATACTTATAAAATGTAAATCAACTCAAGTGAACTGTAATAGAAATGCTTCAATAACTTAAAGGATGCTTGGGATCGCCCATCCTTTAAGGATCCATTAAACTATCTATAATAATGTCTAACGTAAAGTAAATTATTTAAAAATAGCATTAAGACGTTATCCATATCCCCCTTAACACATTTTATAGTGCCAATAGTCAATACAGTACCATAATACCCCGTAAACTAGAGCTACCAGAGGATACTCCATAGGTACGACACAAATCAAACTCGTAGTAAAGCATGCTAGGGTAGGTGACACGACACAACTAGGCAATGCCAGGGTAGATATACCAATTACGCATCCATACTGTTGGAAATGCAAAGCCGCAGCAATCGCCCAACTCGAGCCACACTCCCGAATCAAGGGGTGCACCCAATCAATCACAAAGTAATAGAATGGTATACGATGGAATGTGTCCGATCAGAGGAGCTACCTCATTGGTCCGGAATCGCTCCTGTTTTAGCCACCTTATGCTAACTCACGGGAGTTAGGTCCACGTAAATATACCTCAAGATCGTCGCCACCACCCTACTTCATTCTGGAATCTCCACCGTGTACACAGTTGTTAAAGTGGTTTTCGGTATTGACAGAGATTATGTCCATATCCGATTCCGGTCTCATCAACAACCAATCGTTATTATAACCCATGGTTATAAATTTCAAAATGGTTTATATTTCAAATCAAACATATTCCTTTTAAACCCTTTAAATTCGATGTTAATATCGTTCAAAATAATATTCATTTCCAAAGTTGTAGTATTTCTAAGTTCATTCATTCAATTATAACATTTGAAAAGTATTGTAATTTAGCATTCGAAATCATTACCTTATTAGAAACAACAGCACTTAGAAAACGTTATTGTACATATAGTAGTATTTCAAAAATATAGTCTTTTAAAAAGCAGCAACACTCAGAAAACGTTACTGCAGATATAGTAGTATTTCAAAATATTGTCTTTTCAGAAACAGCAGCACTCAGAAAACGTTACTGCAGATATAGTGGTGTTTGGAAAATACAGTACATTGTTAGAAATGGTAGCACTTAGAAAACGCTACCTTAAAACCACAGCATTTCAGAAATGCTGTCAATACAAATCTGAGATTTACTATAACATTTCAGAAACATTATAATTTCAGTTTTTCACCAATTTTAACTTATAAAACATATCTCACTTTTCAAAATATTTATTTGGATATCATTTAACTTAAGATTAAATAAAATTTTATAAATAAAATATCCAAATTAAACCATAATTGATTTATTAAGTCAAAATTTCATTTAAATTTCTTAACTTTACTTTTACAAATAAGTTGATACTTTATTTACTTTAAAAATATCCATTTCATAAATAAAATATTTTATTACTAAGTTAAGCCTAAAATTCCATTTCAAATCAAATTTTCAATTATTAAGTCAAATCACATTTTAAATTTTACATTTCAATCATTTATTAACTCATACAATTTTAACTTATAGAAAATCACTATAAAATTTATTTAAATCATTTAAATCCAATTTAAGTTAAAATCTCATATATTTTATATTCCAAATACTTAAAATTTCAAAAACTATTTATATTTAAAATTAACCATGGGTCTGTATAATATTTTCTAACCTAGGTCAAATGAATACGGATATATATCATTTCAATCCGAAATATAAAATCCCGGGTTTGATCATTTCAAACCCGCAATCCCAAGTCAAATAAAAATCGCCCGAGCCTATCATTTCAGCTCATAACGACTTTTCCCTATTCTAAAGTCCGTTCGGGTATGTATCATTTCAACCCATAGTGAGGGAACTTGCACTATGAGAAAAATAAATATAAATTAAACAGTAAAGCATAGCATGTCATATTAGGTGATGAAACAGGTATATAATTAGGTTATAACATCAAATACCATATCACTAGCATATATGAAACTACTATCAACATGGCATATCACTACTACACGTTCACATGACTTTGTTTCACAATTTTATAAGTACGAAGTCGAGAGTGATAACTCACCTTCTAAAGCTAGAGATGACAATTCAAGACACAGAATCAAACTCCGAAAAAGCACGACAAAGCACGAATAAAATTCGAGGAGATGTAGCACCCAAATCCAAAGTTTGTAAACAATAAAATAAACATTCATAAGCAAATGATTTATACATAAAATAATTTAAACAAAACAAAAGAAATGGGCTAGACAAACACAAGTGGGCTCGGCCACTTTGCAAAATAGGCTAGCCAACATGAGATTGGGTTCGGCCACCTTGGTTTTGAGGCAATTATGCACGGCTATGGGTGGATTAAAATGCTACAAGGCTCGGCTATGGTCAAGCATAAGGTACGGCTATGGGGTAGGTGAAGGGTTGGCAAAGCAAAAGTCATTTGGAAGGTAAAGGGGCAAGGCAAGTGAAAGGTCATGTGTACTTTGGGTTCGGCTTAGCAACATGGTTTGGCCACATGGTCACTTTGGGTTCGGTCATAAGGTGCTATGGGTCAAGGCACATTTGAAATGAAGGCTTTGGCAAGGAGATGGTCACGGCCAAAGGGATGGAAGGTGGTGAACAAGGGGGTGGCCGAGGCTAGTAAAGAGGAAGAGGTGATCTAGAGGAGTTCGGCTATGGTTTCAATCTTTTTTTGGTGATGGATTTGGATCAATGGTCATGGCATGACATTGGAATGGTGATGGGGAGATGATGGCTGGTTATGGTGGTGGTGAAGTGATGGAGAAGGTCGGCAAAAGGATGGGATGATGGCCGAACATAGCATAAGAACAAAAGAAAATGAAAAGAGAAAAAGAAAGAGAAGAGGATGCCATGAATTTACTTACTGTAATTTTCTTTGTTAGGAAATGAAATGAGAAAGAGATGGGAATGCAAAGTGATATGTACGGCTAAGGCAAGGAAAAGGAAAAGGCATTGATGCACATTAAAGAAAAGAAAACTCAAGACTCTTGATATTTCCAAGCCCATTTGTCAAGCCCAAAACAAAACAAACTCAAACTCAAACAAAAATCAAAGTCCAAACCAAAATAAAATAGGAAATAAACATAGAAAAATAGACAATAAAATACTTCGTGTAAAACACTGAATTTTATCAGATTTTAAAAAGTATAAAACAGAATTTAACAAAACGAAAAACAGAACGAATATCGGAATCAAATTCAACTTAAAAGAAAAAGATTGGAAATTTAAAATTCAAATTTAAAATTTCAACTGAAAGTCAAAGTTTGATCAAAGTTGACCAAAATATAAAATTTTCAGAAATCATTATTTTATTATATTTGGAAAATAAATTATAACCAAAATCCAAAATTACATTGGAAAATTCCAAATTTCAATTTTAAATGATTTAAAAATTAAAGTTTCAAATAAATTCAATTAAAATATTTGTTAAAAATTATGGGTTGTTACACTATTATTGAGTGTTGATCCATTTTTGGCCTCAACACTTGATTGTTCTAACCCTAAACCTAAAAACCTCCCTCGACTCTATCCCTGAGTTGAGAATTTCCTGAACTACACACCTTAGTTCAATCCTAGTTAAAAAACTAATGTTTTAAAATTAAAAAGTGAATACAGTATTAAAAAATAGAAACCGTTAATAAATATATTTAAATTAAAAAATTAAATAATTTAGGCCCAGTAGGAAAGTACGTTCTTCATTTAAGCATGCTCTTCTGTTTCAACGCGGCTCCCCTTATTCTTCTTTATTCTGATTTTAGGGTTCCTGATTTAGGAAGTTGGTGCTTTGTAATTTAAGTGTCAAATCTTGTCTTTATTCCACTGTTGGTTGCGTTCTTCAATTTGTTGTAGATTGAAGGTTGCATTCTTCGATTTGCTAGCGGTTGAAGGTTGCGATTGCTTCCACTATTGAACTCTTTTGTTATTGATTATTGGGCATGTATTTTATTCTCAAATTATATTTGATTTTTACTCATGTTCAACTTATCCTAATTGTCGATGATGAGATTGGTTTATATAGGGTTTGATTATGAAAATGTCTTCCTTTTTTTTCATATATTTCGTAATTTCCGATTTGAATTTGAGAACTCCAATTTTTGCTCTGACTTTTTGATTTTGCCTGCTGTTTTGGATTTTGATTTGCTAACCTAAGATGTTGATTTTGGCTGATCTTTAGTCTACAGTCTAATATTTCTAATTTGAATTCAATTAGGCTTTGGCTTGATTTTTATATGACTTCTTCCTTGACTTTGAATCATTTAACCCCAATTTGAACATTGCAAGAACTACCATGTGCTCGTTTGCAACTTTGTTAATTTTGAAAACCTTTTGCACCACTGTACTTGTTATTATGTGTACATATATATGTGTTATATGCGTATATGTATTTTAGTATGCACTGTTGTGCATTTTCTTCTTGTGCATGATTTGAACTCTGGCTTCTTCTTTTTTTGAGTGTTATGTGTGCGTGTATTGTGTGCATGTCTTATGTGCTTCCTACTTGTTAGCATTTGTTTTGATGTTGTGCACCATGTTGCATCTTCATATATTTGCATTTTCCCTAACCTTGTGTATCTATTCGACCTGAGATGATCCTATGATAATTTTCTATGTATATACATATATATGTATATATGTATAAATGGATGCAATTTCTCCTTATATGAGCTTTAGTATATGACTTTATGTCTACTGCCCTTGGTACGTGCATCTAGTTTGTGCACGTTCCTGTTGCTTGCTGCCTTTTAATGCATGCTATTCATATACATTATTGTTGGTGTAGATGTGTTTTAATTTATTTTTGCCTTTGTTTTGTAATTTTGTGTGCAACTTTTCTGACCTTATGCACATTGCCAGAACCGTGTACTTGAATTTATACACATGTATTTTGTTTTAGCTTTATGTATTCTGAACTATTCCTACCTTGATTGTTTCTACCCTCTATACTATGTTGAGCCTGATGTGTAATTTCTTGTTGCTTGTGTTTTTGGTTGCTGGTGTGTATTTCTGACTTGTTTTTGGTCTTGATTGTTTCTGCACCTGATCTTGGCTTGTTGAGTACTTTTGATGTTTCTGTTCTCTGCACTGTGCTGAGCCTGAAGTACAACTTCAGGCTTGACCTTGCTATTTTGATTTGCATGAACTTGTGCAAATGTGCTTGTGCATAGCCTTTGTAATTGCTTTCTTATTGTAAATTGCTCTGCTTTATGGCCAGTCCAGTAATACACTGTGCATGCCATAGGTTGCTCATGCACATTATTGATTTGATTTTAAATTTTTATTCCACATGAACATGTTAAACAAATCCTTGTATATACATGTTGTACTGGTCCATATTCATTATTTTATGTATATTTAAAATATGAAAAGAACAAAGCCTACAAACTGAGGTCATGTCAGTTCGAATATATTTATTTTTTCGTAGTTTCAACAATTTTCTTTTTGCTTTTTACTACATTTTTTTTGTCTGGCAAGGCAGATTTTTATCCGGACAAAGGCTGGAGCAAGAAGATAAAAATTGCATTCAAGTAGAAATTGTAGTGTATGAAACATATGATTAAAAAAATTTATTTGTAAAAAGTGTGTTGTATGAGTGAGTAGAAGTTGTTGAATAGTGTATGAACATTGTGGAAGCTCTTATGTGTACTATTAAAATTTTATTGAAATAAAATATTTGTTGAAATAAAATTTTATTTGTTTATCTCTTTCCATGATATTATAATTGTACCGCAATAAATACATTAAAAATATATATGTTTATTATCATCAAACAAAATTCATAAACTGCTATATTCCACACAAATTAGGTCAACCATGCAACCTAAGCTCTAATACCAAATGTGAAGATTGCCATACACCTACGGTATCTAATATACTTATAGAGTGCGTTGCTACGGTACTCGGTCGATGTAGAGTGATAGGCAATGCACTACAACAAAATTAACTTTTGACTGCAATGATTCTCAGCGTTTTCATCACAAATGCAGTCTAGATCGATTCAAAAGAAAAGAAAATATGTTCAAACGCTGTATGTTATGCCAAGAAAAATGATAAAGCGGACTTTAATGAAATAGATGGCGGGCTTTACTATCATTTTCACGGCCAAATCTTTTCTCCCTTTATCTCTTCTTTCTCTCATTCCAAAATCAAAACGGTAATGAAACCCTAGAAAGATTCTCATCGGTTCCAACCTCCTAAAAAGCAATCGTTCGACCTCATCCTCCGTGTTGGACTCCTTTCCTCGCTCAATCAGGACTTCCCTTTGAGCAATTGTTCGACCTCCTGAAGCAAACGTTCAGCCTCCTTCTCTGTGCTGGAAGCAATCGTTCAGTGATTTATTTTCCTCTGTTATACGTCTAAAGCTTACTGTAATTACTACTCACAGGATGTTGACAAAGCCATGGTTAGTGATAACTCAACAACAAAAAGTCAAGAAAAAAAGACGGAAGGAGGAATCTTGCCGAGTTCAGACTGCCCTGTTGGCAACAATTCAGTAAACCAATGTCTAACTATCTTCGTACTGCCACTTTTCATTTTCAGCCTGTATTTGAACTACTTTTATGCACGTTTTGTCGATAATATTAGATGCAAACTTGCTTTCTAGATATTGTGCATTTGTCTAATTTTGTATGCAGTTGGTTTATAAATTTTATCTCTCTTTACGGGTTTATGTAAACTTTGTTCATGGATATTGTGTTCAACTTATTTTATGGAAGTGATTAATAGTTATGCTTTTATTTTACAATTTTTAGTTTGATTTGTTTATGTTATGTACATTAACTGATTAAAATATAATTAAATGTAGTTTATATTAATGATATGTGTGAATATTGCAATGGCACAACATTGCTGTCAATTCTTTGGAAAAAAAATGCATATCCCTACGACAGCGTTTATACATTGCTGTCAATTCATTGGAAAAAAATGCATATCCCTACGACAGCGTTTATACATTGCTGTCAATTCATTGGGAAAAAAAATGCATATCCCTACGACAGCGTTTATACCTTGCAGTAGAAAACTATTAACAACGTTTATACCTTGCAGTAGAAAAATTATTAACAGCGTTTAAAAAACGCTGTAGAAAGTGGGTTTTTGACAGCGTTTATATTTTGCAGTTAAAAATTTAGGGTCAACGACCGCATGTCGTTATACAGCGTTTTTAAAAACGCTGTGAAAACTTTGAACAGCGTTTTTCAAACGCTGTGAAAAGTCTTTTTTGTTGTAGTGATGGTAAAGTAACCAATAAAATTTAGAACCAGTCATGTATTTCATAGTGCATCGAATAAAATATAATAAACATCACATATACAAAACAAGCAAGACAACATATAAGTAGATTAATCGAAACAAATCAGAGCAGCATATCCACCATGGTTATTCACGGTAGTAATAAAGTTTATACATCAAATAATAAACTCAAGAAACCGTCTCTAATAATAGTAGAGTGCTGCATAGTGAAGTAAGCAACAAACTCTGATAGTAAATATATAATAGCACCAGCCTCCTGCTAGTCCTCTAAGCATCTCCATGCGCTAATTCAGACATGCTATCTAATCGTCTCATTAAAGAGTACTTGAGATAAAGCAAAGCATAAAATCTTGAGTCAGACATTAGCCTAGTGTAAATGATATATAACTCAAAATACTATAAAAGATGATATAGTAAAATAGGGACACTGATTATGAAGACTCATATTTGACATGTCCTTGCATCTAAAAAGTTAGCACATAAACTCAAATATATGCGAAATTATCATCATAGAGTATACTAATGCTCAAAGTATAGAATAAGGTGTCTGGGTAACTAACTCACGAGTACCTACATCTCATGACATCCATCTTAAAGACTTGATAATAATAGAAAAGATAGCAATCATAGCAAATATAGCAATCATTAATCAAATCTGCATCACACTTCCAGATGCTACTGGATAACTCTAAACCAACTCAGATGGTCCGCGACTACTAAATGTCATAAGTACTTAATGCTCAAGCTCACGCCCACTCAAATGGCTAGGGATATGGACCATGCAAATGTCAAACTCATGGTTACACACAGACTACCCTGCCCCTTATGAGCACATATCACGACCTTAGAGTTCTCCAACGATCTCTAGCATATAACTGACAGTAGAAACCACCTCACATCAATTTCACAAATGATCACTCAACACTTGCCGCTTGATAGCTCCTTTCATGTAATAATTACTTCCCTTGTGAAGTACACGATCACTCAGAATATTGAGTTGTTGAATTCTCATTACTTCCTTAGTCACCTCATAACCCCTCGAAGTTATCTCAACTTTGAAAAACTTACCTATTGTTCCTGAAGTTACCTCATGCTTGCCTCAAAATTGCTCCATGTTCTCTTTCATGTCTACATTGCATAGCCTGCCTCATCAGAATCAATTGGTGGCACCCATATCTTCCAAACTAGGTGTTAAAACTCTATGCGATTTATCCCATGATACGATTTAAGGAACAGGCATAATTCACAACAATAAAATACGATCGGTCGAGACAAATTGATACACACCGATTTGATTTTGTACTTAGCCATTTTCGACTAAGTATATCTCAAAATCAATTGTTCTATTTACTAAATCACTCCTTCCTCTAGCTCGAATTTCTTACCTTGATTTCCCTCACTTGGACCAAAGCTACACTCAACAGTTTAGCACACAACAATATCGATCTTCCTTGACTTGTATCTCTTAAACCGTAAGTCTAATCCTCATGCAATCAAATCTGTAGACTCCCCATTCTAAGATGAAACCACCATATTGATTCTAACCTCAGTTGAAGACCTTCGATTGATCGGTACCAATTCTTTCTGATTGATGGGTGCCGATCGATTTACTTAGTCGATTTTTTGCATTTTTCTTTAAGGTCTTCCTCTAATCTAAATGCTCTAACTCTTATGCAACTCTCTCTGGAGAAATTCAACCAAGGGAACTCAAGATCTATTGGTTTTCCCTTAGTGAATATTAATCACTCCAAATTCCCAAATAAAGAGTACATGCATTAAAACAACCAAATATAATTATAACACAACATATACACATCATACCAACAATTACCACCAACATGCAAACACCCATATGACTTAGATCTAACTATGCATGAAAATGACGATCAATATGATACAATGGCTAAAAATTTAAAATCAACAATTAATTAATTTAACACATTTAAAATTATTATTAAGTTTAGGTCTATCATAAACACGTTATAAAATTCTAAATCATTTCAATAACTCATTCTTAATACTGTATAACCAATATAATATAGTGAGGGATATAAATCACTCTCCTAATATCAAATTTGAATGAAAATCAAGGTAAAAAAGATCCAACCGGCCCCTTTCATGAATCCATATGCAACAAATCAAGATCCAATTTTCTCTCACTAATTACCCTCTTAATCAAAAGATTTGGCTAATTAGTCAAAAGATTTTGATGGTTTTAGGTCAAAGTAAGATTAATAGAGGCTTGGGAATTTTTTGGGAAATATAAAAATGGGTAGATCTTGGGGCTAACCCAGCTATCTCTAATTATCTACTAATCAACCTAAAACAGTCCAGACTTCAAACTGCTATATCTCCTAAACAACAAGTCGGTAATTTATATTGACTACTCTACAAAATGAGAAACTATTAAATCTTTCATTTGGAAGTGGTTTCAAGACTCAGTTTGGCTACTATAAAAAGCTATAGGTCTTTACAGATTTTTAGGTTAAAAAACACCTAAATAAAACTCTCGAGGTCAACAATGTCAAAAGTCAACATTCCTAAAGTTATAGTCTCATCCCAATTTTTATTTTAAAATAATACTTTATGACTCTGTGATACGTAAAACATAGGTCATTACAAGAATCAATCCTTCTCGTGTAAAACTGTAATAGCATGCTCCTTACTCAATGAAAATATTGTCCTCAACTTAGACACCTCCGCCTTATGGGCTAAGCCAAGGTGTGGGGTTTTGTTCCTCAAAAGACCTCGTCGCTATTCTAATGAGAAGGGTTTACTGTATATAAGCGCCCACTTCACTGGCATTTTCCACGATGTGGGACTTATTATTTTCATTCCAACTAAGGGGTGTTACAATTCCCCCCCCCCCTTCAAAGCCCAATGTCCTCGTTGGCTCACAAACACCTCACCCAGGCATTGCGGTTGACACACAGGCCACAATTATGACTGGGTACTGGCTCTGATACTACTGTAACAGCCCGTTCCTTACTCATTGAAGATATTATCCCCAACTTAGGCACCTCCGCCTTATGGGCCAAGTCAAGGTGTGAGGTTTTGGCCCTCAAAAAGCCACGTTGTTATTCTAAGAAGAAGGCTTTACTATATATAACCACCCACTTAATAAGCATTTCCTACGATGTGGGACTTATTATTCTCATTCCAACTAAGGGGTGTTACAAAAATCTTACAGTGAAGATTTACAAGGGTTCAAATATTTCTCCTACACTCTCATTTGATGGAAACTTGAAATAATAAATTCACCGAACTTCCACTGCCCACAAGAATCCTTCTCACCCGCGTTAGACTAGTTATCACACTGTCATTGTAGGATCGAAATGATGGTAATTAGTCCTCTTTAATCCTTCTCATTAAACATTATCTCATCCTTCGCCTTATGTGGCATCTTCCCATCTTGAGTCCCCTCCAGAACATTGTTACATTGATGCTTTTGTATTTGGTTCAATGATGTGGAAAATCATTTCGTCTTTCATAAGATGGCATATATGGAATGGGGTCCTCCGTTTATCATAACTACCTTCAGTAATTTCACACACATCATGATGAGTAGTTCCACTTGGACAATCTGTATTGCCTCCAACAGTGTAGCAACCCGCACCTTAGTGGGTCAATTTTTTTGCTAAATTGAAAACTCAAGTACACTAGGGAACAGATCGTTGGTGTTGGAATCCTATAACTAAATAAAAGTATATCAGAGAACTTTTGATAGGAACTCACAGCAAAATAATAAAGTTTATGAAAGGATATGTCCTATAGTATCTTATAATATCCTATCTCCCAAGAGCTCATGAAAGGATATGGCTGGAAAAATATCTCCCTAAGATGTGTCCTTAAACTTGATATACAAAAGGCATATGACACGGTGAACTGATATGCAATTATTTCATTTATGTCCAAGATTAATTTCCCTCTACCATTTCTTGCTTGGATACACACATGCATTTCAACTGTTAATCTATCCCTTTCTCTTAATGGTGGAAGTTTTGATTTCTTCCTTTAGGTTTGGGAATAAGACGAGGAGATCCCATCTCCTCGTATCTCTTCTTCTCTGTTATGGAGTTGCTAACTAACATTCTCAGGCAGCAGTTCAATGATAAAAAGATAGACTATCATCCAATATGTAAATTTCATGAGATATCTTCCCTTAATTTCGCAGATGACCTTTTAGTATTCTCTAAGCTTGCCAACACTTCTATATCCAATATCCTTAATGCCCTTTGATATCTTCAAAGGAATGACGGGTCTTCATATTAACAAACAGAAATCTCACATTGGAATTGCTGGGTTGGACTTGAATGCTACCAATAATATCCTTAACATTTCTTGCCTTTAACCTCATGACCCCAAGCAGTATACCTGGGAGCTCCTATGTGTTCCACTAAAGTCTCAACTTCACAATGTCTTCCACTTTTTAGGAGAACAATTGCAAAACAGGATTTTCTATCTCATAGGAAATTATCTCAAGCAGCTAGGATCGTAACCATTAAAAGTATAGCCTTCCTTATGTGTACTTATCTTTTTAGGATTTTTATGATTCCATAAAAATGGATATCAATGTTGAATAAAGTGTTTAACTATTACATATTGCATGGAAATCATTTTTCTAATGAGCTGGTCCCTATAGCTTATAAAAGAATTGAACACCCTCTTCGAAATGGTGGCCTTGGTATTATAAATTTGAATTTGTGGAATCTAGATGCTACAGGACAATACTTTCATCAAATTCTTAATAAAAGTTCTAGTATGTGGACCCAATGGACCTTGCACTATAAATTGAAGCAAAGGAATTTTTAGACAATGGATAATCTTATGGATGTAAGCTGGACGTGGAGGTGTATCCTCAAGCTTCGTGATACTTTCTATAATACGATAACTGCAAGCAAACTAAATCATTTTGGCACTCCCCTTGGAGCAATAATGGCATCATACTCTCGACTTTGATTGAATACAATCTAAGAGCATTGACTAGCATCCTTGAAACTGCTACGGCTGATGATTACATTCTTCATGGAAGTGTCACTCTTCCCTATGCAAGCTCTCCTCTAATAAGATGATTATGGAACAATATTCAAAATACGTACACCCCGATTACTAATGCCAACATCCTATGGAATAGCAAGCCTATGTTTTCTATCCTCTATCTACAACTCACTGATGAATACCATGAATCCTCCTAACTTTCCTTGGTATACAAGAATATGGAAAACTGGATCTACGCCTAAAGAAATTCTTTTACTCTGGAAGATATTGAATAATGCCTTTGTAACACCCCTAATTTTAAATAACAATATTCAGGAGATTCAATTAGATAAATTAAATAGAATAATGTAAAGATTAGAGTGATAAGGGGATTGAGATTTGAAAATTTATTAGAGGTCGTGCTTAACTTAATAAAAATTTAAAAGAATGAGTTTATGGAAATGGTTTTATAAGTTAACTAATAAGAGAATAAGGCAAGAGTATTATGGGGAATAGCCATCCACCATAACCCTTAACCCTTAAACCCTTGTTCTTATTTTCATTTCATAATTTCAAAATCCTAAAACATAAACTAAGGAAAAACCCATGACACTATAAAAGAGCTTTAGAATGCTTTTAAATTTGGAGTTGTTGAAGAAGCTTGCCTTGATAAAAATAATGGGTTAAAGGGACTAACCAAATTTCAAGAGGAACTAATTTCAAGGGTATTAAACCAAGGATGTTGGTTTTATTTTTGTATACGCTTCTTCTGTAAATATAGTCACTATGTAATGGACCCATAACTGTATTTTGGGGAGTAATGGCAGAATAACCAGCTAGGTTGACCCAGTAGTGAATATAAATTAAGTTAACTCCTAAATGAATAGAGCTGCATCCAAGAGGTCAGGTAGACCAGAATATAGGATGCCCAAAGACTAATTAAGAAGTTGTCAGTTTAGACAGGTTCATAGTAAACCTATGAAAACTATGTTTAGTAAGAGTAATTGGAAGGGACCAACAGGTTTGTAGTGAACCCATGAAAACTATATCCAGATTAAGTTATTGATAGGAGTCAATAGGTTCATAGTCAACCCATAAAAACTATGATATAAGGGGAGTTATTGGAGATACCAATAGGTTTAGGGAGAGCCCATGAAATAATTGAATGAATTTATTGGTAGAGGCCAATAGGTTCTTAGTGATCCCATGAAAACTATGAGACCAGAAAGATAGTGCATAAGCTTTATATAGGTTATTAGTCGGCCCATGAAAACTAATAGGTTAATAGTGACCCTAGAACCATAACCGAGATAGATAATCAAAATGAATGGGGATGGGAAATCCAGGATATTTTGCTTGTTTGCTTATCTTCAAAATATTTTAAATTGCTATGTTTTTAACCATTATGGATGCAGGAGCACGGTATATGGTTATTATAAATTTTGGGTAAGATACTAGTGAGGGGAAAACCGTTACGCTAAGCAGCATGGTCTCACTAGATATCTAAATGGTTCGAGATGGTAGATTATTATTCATACTAGGCTTTATGTTTGACTCAAAGTTTATGTTTTCCCCTTAAACTCTCGGGTGCTCAATTGATTTTGAGTAGTTTGAGGGTTGAGGATTTTCAGGTTCTCCTTAGACGAATAAGCTTCCGGAGATGTGCATGAGGCAAGCTAGCTAATAAGGAGTTCTTTTCTTTTTGATTTTGGTGTGCCTTGATGTAAAGGAAAAGTTATTTAATTGCCTATATATATACACACACACTCTGGTTATCCAAGGGGGCATCTTCATATGTTGCTCTTGGCATAGTTTATAATAATTATATTTTCTCTGAACGTAGTTCTCGGGTTTGGGATTATGTAATGAATTCGAAATGACTTGAACTGGAATGAGAAATTTGATTAAATAGTTTTAAAAAATTTCATACAGATGTGTTTCTGTTGTAGCAATGTATCTAACATTACCGCATTTGGTCGCCGAGCATTAATAACTATGGATGACTGCAGCATCCGTAGCCATTAGTTTTGGGCTCCAAGTGGGGGATGTTACAATTGGTATCGGTGCATATGTTTATGAAAACTTAAAAAAAAACTCAAAACATAATCCAATGAATCAGAAAATAAGATCGGGGTTTGGGTCAACGTTATAGTAGTGTACTTGTATTTGATATATATATATATATATATATATATATAAGTACGTATTTCCCTCTCTCTTAGACCGTTCTTCTTTACCTTACTAATGCGCGTGTGCAGATTTACGAGAAAGGAAGATATGGAGGTAGGAAACATAAGAGGAAATCTCGGTGGAGAAAGCACCACAACAAACGGAAATGTTCGACCCACCAGGAGGAACCCGGGTCAATAGGCAAATACAAATCAAAATTCAAATGCCAACGTAGGTGCTGGAAATCTGCTAGTTGATATGGGGATGATGTATCGGTTCTTCAGCAATCTGATGCAAGCTAGAGCAGCTGCAGGAGTGGTTGGGAATGTTGGAGGAGCTAATCCTATGGCTTCAATTGGAAACAACTATGCTAAGTTGAGCAGAGACTATACTAGTCTTGGTGGGAAGCCGTTTTTGGGAATAAAGGATGCTATAGAAGTTGAGAATTGGCTTTTGCATTGTGAGAGAATCTTTGCTAACTTGAGATTGTTAGATAAGTAGAAGAGGAGACCAGCCTCTAAGTAGTTGCAGGGAACGGTGCTTTATTAGTGGAACAGTGTCACTGGTGGAGTTCAAGAGGTAGAATTGACTTGGGTAGAATTCTGTACGAGGTTTGAAGAAGGGTTTTTGTCTAAAGTTGCTAATTCTACATTTTTGAGGAAGTTCATGGACTTGGTGCAAGGCGAGATGTCAGTGATTGAGTATGCTGCAAAGTTTGATGAGTTATCTAGGTTTGGGTATACTACTATTGACACCGTTATCAAGAGAAATGAGAAGTTTATTCAGGGACTGAGACCCAAGATTGCTAGTGCAACCTTGCCACATCTTTGTGATCCATGTAATGTTGTTGTGGAAATGGCAATCCGACATGAGGAGATGCTTGCTACTTATGGGAAGGAGAAGCAGGTTGAAACCCAGAGTTCCCTTGGCAAGAAGAGGAAGTTCTTTAAGAAGAAGGGAACCCTGAAGGGAGAAGCTGCCAAGAGGGCAAAGGCTAATCTGGTTTGATTTAAGTGCGATGAGAAGGGTCAATATGCTCATGAATGCCGAACCAATAAGGAGAAGAAGGCCACCGACAAGAAAGACGTAAAGTGCTTTAACTGCGACCAGGTGGGGCATTATAAGAATCAGTGTCTAGAACCAGTCACGGTGGACAAGGGAAAATTCTTTGTTGTTGGCCCATCGTCTGCTAGGCTAACTGTTGCTGAGAAAGGAAAGACGGTGTTGGAAGGTATGCTTTTGATTCGAAGTATACCAGTTAGGGTGCTACGCCGGTACATCACATTCATTTATACCTCAGTGTTTGCTTAATAGGTTATGTTTAGAACCTACATACCTTGTTACTCCTTTAAGGGTTGCGAATCCGATAGGAGGGTATGCAACTCTGGGAATGAGATGTGACCAGATAGAACTTGATTTGTTAGGTCATAAGTTTGCATACAGTCTGTATGTTTTCGATTTCGTAGATTTCGGAATCATTTTGGGTGTGGATTGGTTGGGTAGATATGAGGCTAGGATATTTTGCCAAGACAGGGAAATATCAATGAGACACCCTTATAGTCATAATCGAATTATATTTTCAGTGGAGGATTCTGACCGAAATGCTTGTACTCTGTTGAGTGATGTGGAAGTAGAAGAAGAGTTAAGTCAGGTTCAGGTAGTAAGAGAATTTGCAGATGTTTTTGAGCCGGTTACAGGATTACCACCGAAGCGAGCCATTGAGTTTCAGATAGATCTTGTGCGAGGAGCAGAACCTATAAGTAGACCACCTAGCAGGATGACACCGACCGAGACGAAAGAACTGAAGGTGCAGCTAGTGGATCTGGAAGGGAGAAATTTTATTAGACCAAGCAGTTCGCCTTGGGGTGCAGTCGCGGTGTTCATAAAGAAACCAGATGGGTCGTTGAGAATGTGTATCGCCTATCGTAAGTTAAACGAGAGGATGATCAAAAATAAATATCCTTTGCCGAGAATCAACGATTTATTTGCTCAGTTGTGTGGAGCCAGAGTATTTTTTCAATTGGGTTTGGTGAAAGGTTTCCATCATTTAAGAGTGGCAGAGGACAGTATCCCGTTAATAGCCTTACAAACTAGGTATGGTTCGTACGAGTGGTTATTAATGCCATTCAGGTTAACGAATGCACCAGCTTTCTTCGTAGACTTGATGAATTGAGTTTTCTGAGATTACTTGGATAGATTCATATTAGTATTTATAGATGACGTTTTAATATACTCTAAAGATGAAAGAGAGCATGAAGATCATCTTAGAGTAGTGCTTGAGATGCTGAGACAGCATCAGTTGAAAGCGAAGTTTTCTAAGTGTCATTTTTGGAAGAAGGAGGATAAGTTTCTTGGTCATGTGGTTTCAGAGAAGGGTTTGTCCATCGATCCAGACAAGATCAAAGCCGTTAATTACTAGAAGAGACTAGAGACGATGATTGAGGTTAGAAGTTTTCTTGGACTTGCTGGCAATTGCCAAAAATTCATTAAGGATTTTTCATGGATAGCATCATCTTTGACTAAGTTAACTAGGAAGGATGTGAAGTTTATTTAGTCTGACAAATGTGAGGAAACATTCCTTAAGTTAAAACATTCATTGACCAATGCGCCTGTGTTAGTGGTTCCAGATGGAAACCAAGGTTTGGTGGTGTATACCGATGCATGTGGAGCTAGATTAGAAGCTGTGTTGATGCAGAAGGGTAAATTCATTGCATATGCTTTACGACAGCTTAGACCGCATGAGGTGAGATATCCTACTCATAGTTTGGAGTTGGTTGCGGTGATCTTCGCATTGAAGATATGGAGACATTATTTCTTAGGGGAGAGATTTGAGCTATACACAGATCATAAGTCCTTAAGATATTTATTCTCTCAGAGGGAGTTGAATATGAGACAGCAGAGGTGGCTGGATTTTTTAGCAGCTTATGACTTTGGTATAGAATATATGCTTGGGAAAGGAAACAAAGTAGCAGATGTTCTTAGCAAAAAACATTAGAATGTGGTGTTAGCTATGTTGGCAGAATGGAAAGATTTAGAAGCTTTGACTACTTGTAGTGTGCAGTTAAAATCGACTGCTAGTTCTAGTCAGAGCACTGCCATGTGGTCCTGTTTGGAAGTTCGGCCATTATTGATCGAAAAGACTGCTTCTAAGCAGAAAGAGGATCCATTATTAGCTGAGAAGATTAGGAGGCTTAAGGTTGGGTCGGAGATCGATGATCTAAAGGATTTTAGTCTTGACCAGAGGGGATGGTTGAGAAAGAAGGGACGGTTGTGTGTTCCGAATGTTAAGGACTTGAGAAGAGAAGTTGTTAGGGAATGTCATCGACCCAAATTCACGATTCATCCTAGAGGAACCAAGATGTATCAAGATATGAAGAGGAGCTTCTATCGGGAAGGTATGAAGAAAGATGTTGGCGTATGGGTTAGGCAGTGTGCGAACTGTCAACAAGTGAAGGTGGAACATCATAAGTCGAGTGGATTGCTTCAATATATAGAGATTCCGGTTTGGAAATGGGATTTGATATCCATGGATTTTGTAGATGGGTTGTCAAGGTCGAATAGAGGAAATGAAAGTATATGGGTCATAGTGGACAGATTGACCAAGAGTGCCCATTTCATTCCAGTTAAGTAAACCAGGACGACATCTGTTTTAGCTAAGTTATTCATGAAGAACATAATTAGACTACATGAAATTCCTAGTAGTATAGTCAGTGACCGAGATGCTTTGTTTAGTAGTGAGTTCTGAAAGAGTCTACATGAGGTGTTAAGTACCAAGCTCAAGATGAGTATTGCATATCACCCTCAGACTGATGGACAGAGAGAGAGTCAATAAGGTACTTGAGGATTTGTTAAGAGCTTGTGTATTGGACTTTGGTGGATCTTGGGAAGATCACCTACACTTGGTTGAGTTTTCCTATAATAACAATTATCAGACTAGTATAGGAATGGCACCTTTTGAAGCTTTGTATGGAAGGCCATGCAAATCACCAGAATGTTGGTTGGAAACTAGAGACAGATTGGTTTTGGGTCAAAATTTGGTTAGAGAAGCAACATAGAAGATTGAGTTGATCCGAGAAAGGATAAAGGAAGCTCGGTTTAGACAGAAGAGTTACGTAGATAAAAGGCGTAAAGATCTAGAATTCTCAGTTGGAGACAGAGTTTTCATTAAGGTATCACCGATGAAGGGTGTGGTAAGATTCGGAAAATCAGGGAAACTGACACCGAGATACGTTGGACCATTCCCAATTATAAAGAGGATCGAAAAGCTCGCATACAGAGTAGAGTTGTTGAGCAGTTTGGCAGGTGTCCATCATGTGTTTCATGTATCTCATCTTTACAAGTATGTGCATAACCCAGAGACTATTATTCCTCCGATAGAGTTGGAAGATATGATAGTAGAACCGAATTTGACTTTTATTAGACAACTGGTACAGGTTATGGCGAGAGATAAGAAGAGGTTAAGAAGCAAGACAGTCAAGTTGGTGAAAGTTCAGTGGAGCGACAACGAGAAGGACTGTACTTGGGAGACAGAAGACATGATTAGAGATACTTATCCAGATTTCCTATGAGGGTATGTTCTATATTTTCTTTATATAAACTGTTGCTAGTCAGGTAGGCTAGTATGGTAGTTAGGGGATGTTACAAATGATTGCTATGTTTAGTATTTAGTCCTTACTGAATTTCGAGGATGAAATTCTTTAAGGAGGGGAGCTGTAACACCCCTAATTTTAAATAACATTATTCAGGAGATTCAATTAGATAAATTAAATAGAATAATGTAAAGATTAGAGTGATAAGGGGATTGAGATTTGAAAATGTATTAGAGGTCGTTCTTAACTAAATAAAAAATTAAAGGAATGAGATTATGGAAATGGTTCTATAAGTTAACTAATAAGAGAATAAGACAAGGGTATTATGGGGAAGAGCCATCCACCATAACCCTTAACCCTTATTCTTATTTTCATTTCATTAGTTCAAAATCCTACAACATAAACTAAGGAGCAAGCTGTCCATTACTTAGGGGAAAAGAAAAGAAAAATTCAAGTAAAAGCTAAGGAATCAAATAAGAAGACCTAAACAAGATCAAATCTCAAGTCCTTATCCAAATCAAGGTGAATAATAATAAAAACCATCTCATTTTCGTTTTTAAAGAGCATTTGATTTCGGGTTAACTTTAAATCCTTTATGATGATTTTAATGATGATATGCTTGGATTTCATGATGTGTTATATTCGAACAAGTTTGTTTGATAAAAGGTTTATTCGATTTTAAGGCTAAATCGTCTATAATGGGTTTCGAATGCCATGAGAATATAATATGTTATGAAAAACATTATTTTGGAGATGGGTTTAAATTTTCGTAATTGTTCAAGCTATGGATAATTTATGATGAATTTTCAAAGGAACATATGTATAATTGGGTTTAAATATTTATTGCGGCAATTATATAAAGGAATTTGGGTCTGAAATTTATATATGTTAGTCAACATATTAAAAGTGAATTTCTATGATTTTTGGGGATTTTTTCTAAGTAATTTACTATGTAAATTAAATTATATAAGATGGAGGACTTAAATGTCTTAATTGTTTTGTTAAAGGGAAGTGTTATTTTGTTAATTATCTTTAATTAATTCCTGAATAAATTCGATGGTATTTTAGAAAAGATTTTGTCAAATTTTATGACAACCAATCATATTTTTACAAATAGGCAAGTTATTTGAAAAGTATTGCTTAAAAAGGCAATAAAAACAGTTTTGCATAAGTTTATTGTTTCGCCACTTCCAGTAGCTACCTTTCGACCCTATACTTCCGCCTCAACCAAGTCAAAACCAATACACAAGGTATCAAGGCTTTGGTACGTAGTGGATTGGAGAAAGGCGGCAGGTATGAAGTCTAAACCAAGCTTAAGGGGTTGAAGCCTTCATTTTTCTTTCTAAAGAAACGCTGCTTTCCTTGCTTTTAAAAGAATGCTTTCGAAAGGGTTTAATATAGCTTTCGAAGAGGTTGCCGCCATTTTTCTTAAAGGGTAGCTTTCAAATGAGTTGCCCTGTTTTTAAATCAATGCTTTCAATCAGCTCCAGTAGCCACTTATACTAAAGGTTTCGAAGGCTATGGCTTCGAAAGGTATTTCGACGCTAACCTTCCAATTTTTTTACTTAAAGGATAAAAGCTTTCGAAAGGATGGTTCGAAGCCATCTGTTTTTCCCAAACTCTTTTATTTAAAGACTATTTGTTTCGAAAGGGGTACTTTCGCTTGTATTTACATAGACTCGAAAGATATGTTAAGATTAAACCTAATGGTTTCGAAAGGGGTACTTTTAAATGGTTTCGAAGTTATACTTCTATAAATTAGCAAGTGATGCTTTAATACGTTCGAAAGGTATGTTTTGTTGGTTTCGAAAGAGATATTTTAAATTGTTTCGAAAGGCATAGCTTAGTGATTTGAAAAGAAGATTTGAATGCTTTCGAAAGAGTTATTCCAATGGTTTCGAAAGTAAAGGTCTAAGATTTCGAAGGCCGTAGTTTTCAAAACAAAGAACCCTATCTCATTTTTAAAAGGAAAAACCCATGGCACTATAAAAGAGCTTTGGAATGCTTTTAAATTTGGAGTTTTTGAAGAAGCTTGCATTGATAAAAATAGTGGGTTAAAAGGACTAACCAAATTTCAGGGGGAAATGATTTCAAGGGTATTAAACCAAAGATGTTTGTTTTATTTTTGTATGCGCTTCTTCTATAAATATAGTCACTATGTAACGGACCCATAACTATATTTGGGGAGTAAGGGTAGAATAACCGGCTAGGTTGATCCAGTAGTGAATATAAATTAAGTTAACTCCTGAATGAATAGAGTTGCATCTAGGAGGTCAGGTAGACCAGAATATAGGATGTCCAAAGACTAATTAAGAAGTTGTCAGTTTAGGCAGGTTCATAGTAAACCTATGAAAACTATGTTTAGTAAGAGTTGTTGGCAGAGACTATTTAATAACTATGTTTCTGTTTTCAATTAATAACTACGGCTACGGATGTTACCGTCAATCCATTGTTATTTAAACTGCATTTGGTCGTCGAGGATTAATAACTATGGATGACTGTAGCATCCGTAGCCGTTAGTTTTGGGCCTCCAAGTGGGAGATGTTACAGCCTTGCACACTCAGGATAACCTTGTTAAAAGGAAGATTTTCAGCACTTCTCTATGTCAGTTTTGTTCTCGTGCTCCTGAGAATATAGGTCATCTTTTCTTTGGATGTATCTTGTAATGAGTACCCTACACCTCTGATGCTTATATAACTGAATAGTGTGCTGCTGGAGCATCTGGTCGACGTAGGACGATTGTTAAGGGAAAGAAAAAGAAGTAAGAAGAGGAATAGAAAAGAAAAGAAGAGAATAGAAGGGAAGAGAAAGAAATAAAACATCACACAACCGTATAACCTGTCATATATCTCCCACCTCATCAGATAAAATATAATAGTAATCACAGATATAAAATAGGCGAGACGGTAATAACTATATAAACCACATAATCAGAACACGTGGACTCATACGGTTAAACAGAAGAGTAGTAGAGTTTATACAACTAATACATAAAGTCAACTGGTAAACAATCTCTAATAAAAGTAAGTCAACATTGTCAAGGCTCCACGGTGTCATACGACGGAATGAACAATAATAAACTCAAAATATAAATAAGGGAAAGCATTACCTTTTGTTAGTCCATCTGCACAGCTCCAAGTGCTTTTTACGCCTGCTATCTAGTCAACTTATTTAAGAGAACCCATGATAATAAGAAGAAAAGCATAAAACCTCGAGTAAGACAACAGTTTGGTGTGAGCAATAAATAATCTCAAAACACTATAAAAGTCGGTATAGTATATGGAATAGAGTGTATGGAGAATCATACCTGACATGTCCCTGCATCCACAGAGTTGGCACATAACATAGGATATATGATACTCTATATCATAGTCGTCATGGGTGTACTATACATCAAAGTACTAATGGTGTCTATCGATAATATCTACATCGTGTGACATCCCTAAGGTGATAAGCAACCAAAGCAAACATGGCATCCATCATCCATCCTTACATTCACTCACTTAGTGCATTGGATATATGATACTCATATAACCCAATCATTAGGTCAAGGACTACTCAACGTCCCGGTTTCACAGTACTCGAATCCATACCACTTAATAGGCCAGGAACTAGACTACTAGTCTGATAGTCCAGGGCACAACGGATCTAAACATCATGCGATACAAAAGCCATCAACACCCTAAGTGAGTATCCTCACATACCCCTGCTTTATGAGTACACATTGAAACCTACGAATATCAATGGTCCCTTTGCATACGTCATCCATAGCCAAGCTCATCTCAGAACTATCCATACAACTCCCGCCTGATGTCGTTGCGGATAGGAACTACTCTCGACAACCATCATAAGTCACAGAGTGTCATCGTGTGTCCCGTAACCGATCACCAACAGTCCCCTCCGTCCAACTCATCATTGCCTACTCTGCCTCTCGAAGTATAGCTATCCTGTTGGAATCTCAATTTTACATCGTTTTGATTGTGACAAACTGTATAAATAAATATTTGTGTGTACTAATCAATTATGTAGGAGATTCGTTATAGATTCGCATTCAGAGTATTTTGGAGCTGATAGTCCCCTGTCTATAGTCTTTATATTATTTAGAAATATGTTAAAATCTCTCCTGAAATGATATATATATATAAGCATATACACACATGCACTACCTTGCACAATAGGCTGAAACAGCTGGCTGAATGACTTCATTCAGACGGCTGATTGTTGAAACTATTTTATAGTTTTACAATATTCAGCCGGCTGAATGAGATCATTTAGCCGTCTGAATACTGAAACTATTTTATAGTTTCACAATATTCAGCCGGCTGAATGACTTCATTCAAACGGCTGAATTAGGCCAAAAAATAGCCTATTTCTTTGCTGTTTTCGATTTTTAAATTTCAGAAGGCTGAATAAATTCATTCAGCAGGCTGAATATTCTCAACGGCTATTTTTCATGAAAAGACACTTCTCTTCATCCAAGAGAAACATCTTCAAACCAACAGTTGCGCCTATTTCTTTTCAACGTTATCTTTCATTAATGGTTGCAACTTTTTAATCTCTATAAATAGATTTCAGAATTCAACAAACATTTCATCGAAACTGATTTTGATATTCTTGAATTCTTATCTCTTATTCTCTATTTCCAAACAGCACTCAAACTGCTTCCATTCTCTGATCGTTGATCACTCTATCTTCCACAACTCTCAAGCACATTACACTATATATCATAAAGGAGAAGATTATAGGAAGATTGTAGTTAATTGACTTATCAGTGCTATTCAAAGAGCACACTACAGTCAGATACATTTGTTATTTGTAAAGAAGTCATGTTCGAGTGCTCAGGCGGTAGAAGTCCTATTCGGTTGCTTAGGCGGGAAGTCCTATTTGGTTGCTCAGGCAGTGTAAACCTATTCCTCCGGGTTAAGTGAGGGTTGCTAGTTAAATTCCAGAAGGAGTCTGGGACTGGACGTAGAACGGGAGTTCGAACCAGTATAAAAATCTCCGGTGTTATTTACTTTACAGCTTTAATTATTTACTTACTTAATTATTATTCCGCAGAAGTAGTTTATCCATATTACACGATCCTATAGCACATGCACTTTCATTTGGTATCAGAGCAAGGCCTTCGTATAACTGTAACATAGTTATCTGATATTATTTTAGTATGGAAAACAACACCAGCACTGTTTCTAACACTACCTTTACAGAAGGTCAATCTACTGCACGACCACCTCTATTTAATGGAATGAACTATAACTATTGGGCTACTAGAATGAGAATCTATATACAAGTAAGTAGTTATGAAACCTGGAACATTATGCAATCTGAATATATTATTCCTACTACTGAATATTCAACATGGTCTAACACGCAAAAATTAGATGCTACTGCAAATGCTAAAGCTATGAACATGTTATATTGTGCATTAGATAAAAATGAGTTTAATAGAATAAGCATGTGTAAAACTGCTCATGAAATTTGGCGTACACTTAAAGTTACACATGAAGGAACTAACAAAGTCAAATAAAGTAAAGTTTCAATGCTCGAAAATCAATTCCAGAATTTCAAAATGAAGCAAGATGAAACTATCAATGAAATGTACTCTATGTTTCAAGATATATATCATTCTTTGATAGCATTAGGAGGAACTTACACAGATTTTGATATTGTTTCAAAAATCCTGAACTCGCTAACGAATGAGTGGGAACGAAAAGTCTTAGCAATCGAAGAAGCTAACGACATTTCAACCATAAAACCAGAAGAGTTGATTGGAAATCTAATGTCTTATGAAGTTAACCTCCAGGCAAAACGAGTACAGGCTCAAGATAAGAAAAATATAGCATTCCAGGAAGAAAAAGATGAATCAGATTCAGATGAAGAAGATATGGCGTTCATTGCTAAAAATTTCAAAAAGTTCTTGAAATTTAGAAAGAACAACAAATTTAGTGTAACGACCCGCAAATTTCAACTGTTTTAATAACGTAATTAGTTGAAATTTTGTGAAATTTTAAACGATAAAATTTTGAAATAAAAATTTTATATTTAGAATACGTCTAGTTAAACATAGCGACTAGTAAATTTTCGTCCGAAAATATGAAAGTTTATTTCGCGCGTAAATTTACTTCATATGTAATCAGTTAAAAAGCAATGAAAATAAAATGTTTCCGAAACTTAAATATTTTTATGTAGAAAAATTCTAAACCATCTTCTGAGCAAAATGTCAGTTTGTCGTTTTTCCAAATTCGGACATCTTTGGCTCCGTCGATCTTATTTTTCAGCGTTTTTCTTGCATTTTCCGCCAGTAGAAAAATTCGAATTTTCATAATTCAATCGTACCACTGACATCTGTATACCGTTTTGATCGTCTCGTCATGCTGATCTCTACGGTATATTCAATTGTAAATTTCGTGATCCGGGAAACGGCAAAATATACGGAAACGATCTTCCTATCGGTTCCGCAAATTCGACTTTTGGTTTTCCTGTAACCATTCATTTTCACCGTGTGAAAACAAATCAATAGCCTTTTTCAGTTCCCAAATTTATTTGGCTATTACTATTCCCTATGCCATTTATACGTTGGTTCATTCAATTTCCTTGGTACTTCCATTTCTTTGACAGTACATTCTTACCTGTAGCCTCCACTTTACAAAGCCGTACCTTTCCTTCTCCTTCTCTCTCTTCTGTTCTTAAATTTATTTTTATGAAAAGGCAAGTGTCCTCCACCTTTCCCCTTCCTCACGTATTCCCCTGACAATTTTCCCATCACCCTTAGCTTGCGCAAGCTTTCCCTCTCCACCTCTCCCTCACGCAACACCCAAGATAAAGCTCCTTGCCAAGTACTCCTACACCGCCCGTTCTCTGTAGCCGGCTTCCACCCCCAACCCTCTGACTTCGCCTCCTCACCAACAACGCACCATTAGCCGTTCCACCTCCTTCCTCGTTCCAGCCGCCCAGCACCTCCATCCGCCCTCCCGAGCACCAGACCCGATGCACCGCGTGTCGTGCCTTCCTTTTTCCCCGCCTACTCGCAAACCCAGCCTTGCCCCATCCTCTCCTCCGACTCGACCCACTCGCCTCCAAGCCCGCACCTTTCTCCCATCGGTCACAAGCCACCGGGCCGAGTATCTTCCTCCTCTTGCCTTAGTAGTTCGCGCATGTATATATAGGTCAGTTTTATAAAATTTATATATATGTTGTTCTATCCATACATATATATATATTTGGTTGCTAGTTCTATTTAAAGGATGCAGTCTTACATATTAGTGCATATACTGAGTTTATATTGTCTTATAATACATTAGCTATATTCTATGTTGATTTGTATATAAAATTTATATTCTGTTTCTCAGATTTGGGAATATAACATGAACTTTATATTTTGATTTTAGCCTATAGCTTTGTGCTCTGTTGAGTTTTGTAAGTTAGATATATTCTGTTATGTTTGGACACATTTGTTTATAATATTATATAAACGTAAGTATATATGAATTTAGTTTTACATTATTATATATATAGTATAATATTATATATGTTGTTTATACTAGACTTATATATAGGTTACAAGGTATATTATACATCACACGTACATTGTATATTTGTTATACATGTCTATTTAATTCACTTACGTCATATATATATAGGTATATATTTTATCTTACAATAGTATTTGCAGTAAGTAAATTTTATATATAGTATTACATATATGGTTTGGTTAAAATATATAATTGTATTTTTGTATGTTGCTGAAGAATCTCTATGCTTGTAAATAGAATAGTTGGAGTCTGTTGCTATATATTAGTACAATATGTATAATGTAATATAAGTAAGGTTTGTACTCAGGTTATAATATATATAAGGTCCTGGGCTGCGTGTGTGTGTTTGTTTCTTAGTATGGATGTGTAACAGGTGTTGTTTTGAATAAGGACATATGCGTGGGTTTAAATAGGATTAACTTTTTTTTTAAAAAAAAAGAAACATGTCAGTATGTATATATAAAAAAAAGGTGATTTTATATATGATATTATATGGGTATATAAGTCCACTTATACTCATTTTATCCATCGATCCGATTCTGATTTGATTCTGTCCATTCTTTTCTATCAGCTTTGATCGTCGAACTCGTGATCGTCGTGCTTTGCTTCGAAATTCGTGTTCAGGATTCGTAACCCATTCCATCGGCAAGTATCTCTAGCCTCGAAAGTTGAGCACTCACTCACGATTAACGTTCTTTTATTTATTAAATTTGATTTCAACTGAAATGACAATTGAAATATGCTGCTGTTAGATATTTACACTGTTATTACCTGTATCAGTTAACCTATGACATCTGACACCATTATCTGTTATATATGAAATGATAATCCAGTTTGGTTGTTAAATGATTGATTGTTTGATGTTTACAATTGGACGTTAAAATTGTAATGTATAAAGTGATAAATATTATGCAAGTAAATTTGACGTAGGGTAATTAAAAATTTGAATTGACATATATGTTGAATTTGATTAGTTGAATATGACCCCTTTTATTTGTTAATTTAATTGACATGTAAAATAGTGATAATTACACTTTGAACCATTGAACGTATATTGGATTAATTGTTGTAGTGTAAAAATTGAAATTGAATGACAAGTGAAAACCGTAATGTAATAATCTTTAATCTACATGAAATGATAGTGTAGATTCTAGAAATAATTATATTAATTCGAACAAATAACAATGCGAATTAATACGATTATTTCAGGATTATTTGAATTTATGATTGGATTGATATTGATTGTTGTTATTGCTTGTTTATTTACTTTGACACCATCCCAGTTATCACACTGCAAGTTCCCTTTACTATGCTTTGATTTTTGAATTGAATTGGAATCGGGTTGAAACGATAAATACCCAAATTGAACTTTGACCTAGGATAGAGAATTAAATAAAACCCGATTGGTCAACAATTTGATTTAAAAATAAAACGAAGATTTTATTTGAATAAATAATATGGCTTTGAAATGAAGTTGAAATTTGAATTTTTAATGAAAGGAAAATGTTAATATTTAATAATCTGAAACAAAATATTAACAATGTAATTGATGAAAGAATGTTGTTTAATTTGAGAAATGATCAAATTAAGTTTGAAATTATAATTAAGTTTGAAATTATTAAACTTTGAAATTATTTAATAATTAAGTTTTGAATTATTTAATAATTAAATAAGGTTAAATTATTTAATGATTAAATTGAATTGAATTCTTTAATAAGTAAAATTGAACTTTTGAATAAGTAAATTTTTACTTCGTAAATAATTGAAATTGAGTTTTCTTTATTAAGTAAGTTTTTGGGAAAATTATTTAAGAAAGTAAATAAGTGAAATTGAATTTCTTTAACAAGAAATGAAAATGTGATATTCTTGGAATTAATGTAAGACTTGTAATTGAAGGAATTGATTTGACGAATTTAATTTAATTCAAAATTGTAAGTTTTGATTTAATGAAGTTGAACTTAAGAAATTATTTTAATGAATTGGAAATTTAATAGAAATTGTTTTGAATGAAAAAGTAACTTAACGAATATTGAATGAAATCGATAAATGAGTTAAATTGATTTGAATGTTAAATAAAATTTATTTAAATGATTTCGGAATGAAACTTATATACGAACTTGAATCAATATTTGAATTGTTTTAAATAGAAATTGAAATTGAATTATAAGCTTTTGAAATGGTAAATTGAAGTTTTGAAACGTAAATTTTGGAAATTGGTTTAGAAAAACAAATGAAATGTTGGTTTGCAAATTTTAAATAGAAACTGAAATTGATTTGGTTTTGAAATGAATAAACGACCAATCAGTGTAATAATTACGGAAGTTATTAAAGAGACCGGAATCGGTTATGGATATACTCTCTATCTAAACCGAAAACCACTTTAATAACTATACGCGGAGTGTGATCCAGAATGAAGTGGTTGGAATGATGTACGTGATGACTGAAGAAAGAGAACGATGATGGATAGCCTTGACACTTGTGTCAAATTGGAAATGACTAAAACAGGAGCCGTGCCGGGCCAATGGAGGTCAGCTACCTCAAGTGAACACACTTCTTCGAACTACTCATTACTTGTTGTCGATTGGTGCACCCTTGATTTTGGGAGTGTTGTTTCACGGTGTTGCGGGCGCTGCGGCGTTGCGTTCTCACCAGTCCGGATCAGGCAAATGGTAGTATCACTACCTTGGGTATTGCCTCATGTGCCTTGTCATACTTGTATTCCCTATTCGCGACCACTACGAATTTGTTTTGTACCTTTAGTATATGGATTGCCCTCTGGTGACTTCCGGTTTTGGGGAAACTACGGTCTTGTATATGCTTTTGGGAATAAAAATGTGTTAAGGGTGGAATGGGCCATGACTTAACACTATTTTGATACCTTATATTACTGATAGACATTATCTACTTAGCGTATATTACTACCTAGTAGATAGTTTAACGGATCCTTAAAGGATGGTTATTCCAAACATCCTTTGAGTTACTTGTATTTCAAATTGCTATTTCACTTGAGTTGGATTTATTAATATAAGAATGTTAATCCTGACTTGAGTGTTTTGTGTTTTGCTTTACGCTCGGGTCAGACTGAGTGTACCAGTATTCGAGACTCACCTTTGAAGTTGGAGCTTTGCTTGAAGATCCAGCCATCTATTCTGCTTCCAGTATTCGATGATTTCAGTGATGTATTCTGATTTGTATCTGATGTATCATGTTACTCTTCCGCTGTATCTGGTTTAACTCTGATGTATCGTATTACTCTTTTGTTGTAAACTCTGATGTATTTTATATTCATATAGTAGCTTCATGAACTACTATCTCTTTTATTTCCGCTGCAAATTATTACTCTGTGTCTGTGATCTGTGATTATTTATTTACTGTATATGTTCAGTTTTGCCAAATTAAAATTAACAACGCGGTATTTTGAGCAATTCAATTCCGGCATGAGTGTCTACCTATACACTTATAATGGATGCGAATGGTTTGAAATATCAGGTCGTTACAGTTGGTATCAGAGCTTTGGTAGCTCTAGGCAGAACTCAACATATAGGGTAAATGTATTTACAGAATCACTCCCACTCGAGTTTCAATCTCTTCCTTTTGACTCAATTCCCTTGAATTTTGGAACGTTCCCTCGGTTCCGAAATTCATTCGTGTCCCTCACTATTCGTCTTCTTTCAATTCTGGAGGACCCCATAACTCCATTTTGAATGATATCTATAAAAGATCGGCGGTCTCGCCAATCTTCGAATGATTCGTAAAGGAGCAAAACTCCTTTAAAATAGGCATCGATTTACCAGAGATTTCTGTATCCTCGGTTTACGATGCTATCTATTCCCTGCTATACCTGAATCCCATCTCTTGAGATCGAGTGTCGATTTACCTCGGAAGTCAGCATCAATCCTATTCTTGAAGTTACGGACGACCCGGTTAAGGTTGCCCGTGAATTAAATAAACTTACCATCTCCCGATTCTGTTATTGAATCATCTTATCTTTTCTTCCGAATTTGTCTTCGAATCAGAATTCTCTTGATTTGAGTCCATCAAATTTGAATCCCTATCCTTATTTTGAAAATTCATTCCTGTATCGTCGAGCAAAGAAATGTATTTGTAAACTAATATATAAATGTTTTAATATATACTGTGTTGTTTGAGTTGTTGATGTTGATTTGAATTTTCGATCGATTCGTCTGATCAACGCTATCGATAGGATTTCCAAAACACTTGAGCAGAGCAAACTGACACAATATTGTTTTCAAATTTGGTAAATCAAATAATTTTGTATGAATATATTATAGATATATATAAGTAAAATTTTCTGAAATTTAATAAGCTAATTAAATTGGTTGTTGAAATGATAATAATTGATTATCACTTATTGTTCTGTAAATGAATTTTAAACATGAGTTATAAACTGGTTTGAAATTAAATGAATTTAACATTTAGAATTTGAGAATTTAATTTCCAGTGATTTCAAGCTTTGGTTTTTAAAATTTTAAAATGTATATTATTGAAGGTATTTTCAAATAGAAACCGTTTTCAAAGAATTTTAAAATGTTGAAATCAGTCCTCTTCTCTTTGTCGCTGGAAAATAATTCCGGTGATGGCGGCCGCATCATCGACATTCATTTTCGAGTTTCGAAGTGGAGAAACCATTCTATAGCTTTGCTACGGTTTTGTTTTGAAAAAAAAAAAATATTTTGATTTGAATTTCGTTAGTATATTTTGATTCACATATATATATATGTATCATATTTTAAAATTTAATTTGATTTGATATAAATATATTATATATTTCTCTAAATCGTTTAAAGTTAATTGGAAATCTAATTCTTAAATTTTGTTAAAGGATTATTTTAATTATAAATAAAACCAAAATTTGGAATAAATATTTAAACTTGAATAATTGAATTGGGAAAATTTTATTTGTATATGGTTCAACTGCATTCTAATACAACTTACCTAAATCATTCAGAAGTTGAATATGTAATTGGATAATATATAATATAAATTGAATTTATAAATAAAATTTGAGTGTTTATAATAAATGTTATACACTAAATTTTGATTATAAAGATGTTAATAGAGTTAGATAGGATAATAAGTAAACTCAGCTAATAATGAAATAAATTTGTTTTGAAAGAATTAATAAATTTGTTTTGAAAGAATTAATAAATTGAAATTTGATCAACATATGAAAATACCTTGAATTTAAAAGAAATTAATAGATGTAAATTAATTTAAATCGAAACTTTTATGTTTAAATTAATTTATATGAGTTAAATATATGTGAGTAGATATATTAAGTAGAATAAATTTGACAGTAATTTGGAATAAAGAAGAATTTAAAATTGTTGAATAACATATGATTATAATAAAAGACTATTCAAATTTATGGTTTTAGAAATTGTAAATTGAAGATAGTTGGATAATAAGATAATGAATTTAGAAATAGTTGAGATTGATTTTAGTAAAATCAAATGGATTAAATCAATTATTGAATATCAATTAATTTAAATATGAATTTATATGGTTTAAATTAATAGTTATTTTGTATTTCAAATCTGTTTTTCTTTCTGGTTGTTTCTATTCTCCTACCTCGTTCCTTTTCGGGGACGAAAAGTTTTGAGTGGGGGAGAGTGTAACGATCCGTAAATTTCAACTGTTTTAATAACGTAATTAGTTGAAATTTTGTGAAATTTTAAACGATAAAATTTTGAAATAAAAATTTTATATTTGGAATACGTCTAGTTAAACATAGCGACTAGTAAATTTTCGTCCGAAAATATGAAAGTTTATTTCGCGCGTAAATTTACTTCAAATTTAATCAGTTAAAAAGCAATGAAAATAAAAATGTTTCCGAAAATTAAATATTTTTATATAGAAAAATTCTAAACCATCTTCTGAGCAAAATGTCAGTTTGTCGTTTTTCCAAATTCGAACATCTTTGGCTCCGTCGATCTTATTTTTCAGCGTTTTTCTTGCATTTTCCGCCAGTAGAAAAATTCGAATTTTCATAATTCAATCGTACCACTGACATCTATATACCGTTTTGATCGTCTCGTCATGCTGATCTCTACGGTATATTCAATTGTAAATTTCGTGATCCGGGAAACGACAAAATATATGGAAACGATCTTCGTATCGGTTCCGCAAATTCGACTTTTGGTTTTCCTGTAACCATTCATTTTCACCGTGTGAAAACAAATCAATAGCCTTTTTCAGTTCCCAAATTTATTTGGCTATTACTATTCCCTATGCCATTTATACGTTGGTTCATTCAATTTCCTTGGTACTTCCATTTCTTTATCAGTACATTCTTACCTGTTGCCTCCACTTCACAAAGCCATACCTTTCCTTCTCCTTCTCTCTCTTCTGTTCTTAAATTTATTTTTATGAAAAGGCAAGTGTCCTCCACCTTTCCCCTTCCTCACGTATTCCCCAGACAATTTTCCCATCACCCTTAGCTTGCGCAAGCTTTCCCTCTCCACCTCTCCCTCACGCAACACCCAAGACAAAGCTCCTTGCTAAGTACTCCTACTCCGCCCGTTCTCTGTAGCCGGCTTCCACCCCCAACCCTTTGACTTCGCCTCCTCACCAACAACGCACCATTAGCCGTTCCACCGCCTTCCTCGTTCCAGCCGCCCAGCACCTCCATCCGCCCTCCAGAGCACCAGACCCGATGCACAGCGTGCCGTGCCTTCCTTTTTCCCAGCCTACTCGCAAACCCAGCCTTGCCCCGTCCTCTCCTCCGACTCGACCCACTCGCCTCCAAGCCCGCACCTTTCTCCCATTGGTCACAAGCCACCGGGCCGAGTATCTTCCTCCTCTTGCCTTAGTAGTTCGCGCATGTATATATAGGTCAGTTTTATAAAATTTATATATATGTTGTTCTATCCATACATATATATATATATATTTGGTTTCTAGTTCTATTTAAAGGATGCAGTCTTACATATTAGTGCATATACTGAGTTTATATTGTCTTATAATACATTAGCTATATTCTATGTTGATTTGTATATAAAATTTATATTCTGTTTCTCAGATTTGGGAATATAACATGAACTTTATATTTTGGTTTTAGCCTATAGCTTTGTGCTCTATTGAGTTTTGTAAGTTAGATATATTCTGTTCTGTTTGGACACATTTGTTTATAATATTATATAAACGTAAGTATATATGAATTTAGTTTTATATTATTATATATATAGTATAATATTATATATGTTGTTTATACTAGACTTATATATAGGTTACAAGGTATATTATACATCACACGTACATTGTATATTTGTTATACATGTCTATTTAATTCACTTACGTCATATATATATAGGTATATATTTTATCTTACAATAGTATTTGCAGTAAGTAAATTTTATATATAGTATTACATATATGGTTTGGTTAAAATATATAATTGTATTTTTGTATGTTGCTGACGAATCACTATGCTTGTAAATAGAATAGTTGGAGTCTGTTGCTATATATTAGTACAATATGTATAATGTGATATAAGTAAGGTTTGTACTCAGGTTATAATATATATAAGGTCCTGGGTTGCGTGTGTGTGTTTGTTTCTTAGTATGGATGTGTAACAGGTGTTGTTTTGAATAAGGACATATGCGTGGGTATAAATAGGATTAATTTTTTTTTAAAAAAAAAGAAACATGTCAGTATGTATATATAAAAAAAGATGATTTTATATATGATATTATATGGGTATATAAGTCCACTTATACTCATTTTATCCATCGATCCGATTCTGATTTGATTATGTCCATTCTTTTCTATCAGCTTTGATCGTCGAACTCGTGATCGTCGTGCTTTGCTTCGAAATTCGTGTTCAGGATTCGTAACCCATTCCATCGGCAAGTATCTCTAGCCTCGAAAGTTGAGCACTCACTCACGATTAACGTTCTTTTATTTATTAAATTTGATTTCAACTGAAATGACAATTGAAATATGCTGCTGTTAGATATTTACACTGTTATTACCTGTATCAGTTAACCTATGACATCTGACACCATTATCTGTTATATATGAAATGATAATCCAGTTTGGTTGTTAAATGATTGATTGTTTGATGTTTACAATTGGACGTTAAAATTGTAATGTATAAAGTGATAAATATTATGCAAGTAAATTTGACGTAGGGTAATTAAAAATTTGAATTGACATATATGTTGAATTTGATTAGTTGAATATGACCCCTTTTATTTGTTAATTTAATTGACATGTAAAATAGTGATAATTACACTTTGAACCATTGAACGTATAATGGATTAATTATTGTAGTGTAAAAATTGAAATTGAATGACAAGTGAAAACCGTAATGTAATAATCTTTAATCTACATGAAATGATAGTGTAGATTCTAGAAATAATTATATTAATTCGAACAAATAACAATGCGAATTAATACGATTATTTCGGGATTATTTGAATTTATGATTGGATTGATATTGATTGTTGTTATTGCTTGTTTATTTACTTTGACACCATCCCAGTTATCACACTGCAAGTTCCCTTTACTATGCTTTGATTTTTGAATTGAATTGGAATCGGGTTGAAACGATAAATACCCAAATTGAACTTTGACCTAGGATAGAGAATTAAATAAAACCCGATTGGTCAATAATTTGAATTAAAAATAAAACGAAGATTTTATTTGAATAAATAATATGGCTTTGAAATGAAGTTGAAATTTGAATTTTTAATGAAAGGAAAATGTTAATATTTAATAATCTGAAACAAAATATTAACAATGTAATTGATGAAAGAATGTTGTTTAATTTGAGAAATGATCGAATTAAGTTTGAAATTATAATTAAGTTTGAAATTATTAAACTTTGAAATTATTTAATAATTAAGTTTTGAATTATTTAATAATTAAATAAGGTTGAATTATTTAATGATTAAATTGAATTGAATTCTTTAATAAGTAAAATTGAACTTTTGAATAAGTAAATTTTTACTTCGTAACTAATTGAAATTGAGTTTTCTTTATTAAGTAAGTTTTTGGGAAAATTATTTAAGAAAGTAAATAAGTGAAATTGAATTTCTTTAATAAGAAATGAAAATGTGATATTCTTGGAATTAATGTAAGACTTGTAATTGAAGGAATTGATTTGACGAATTTAATTTAATTCAAAATTGTAAGTTTTGATTTAATGAAGTTGAACTTAAGAAATTGATTTAATGAATTGGAAATTTAATAGAAATTGTTTTGAATGAAAAAGTAACTTAACGAATATTGAATGAAATCGATAAATGAGTTAAATTGATTTGAATGTTAAATAAAATTTATTTAAATGATTTCGGAATGAAACTTATATACGAACTTGAATCAATATTTGAATTGTTTTAAATAGAAATTGAAATTGAATTATAAGCTTTTGAAATGGTAAATTGAAGTTTTGAAACGTAAATTTTGGAAATTGGTTTAGAAAGACAAATGAAATGTTGGTTTGCAAATTTTAAATAGAAACTGAAATTGATTTGGTTTTGAAATGAATAAACGACCAATCGGTGTAATAATTACGGAAGTTATTAAAGAGACCGGAATCGGTTATGGATATACTCTCTATCTAAACCGAAAACCACATTAATAACTATACGCGGAGTGTGATCCAGAATGAAGTGGTTGGAATGATGTACGTGATGACTGAAGAAAGAGAACGATGATGGATAGCCTTGACACTTGTGTCAAATTGGAAATGACTAAAACAGAAGCCGTGCCGGGCCAATGGAGGTCAGCTACCTCAAGTGAACACACTTCTTCGAACTACTCATTACTTGTTGTCGATTGGTGCACCCTTGATTTTGGGAGTGTTGTTTCATGGTGTTGCGGGCGCTGCGGCGTTGCGTTCTCACCAGTCCGGATCAGGCAAACGGTAGTATCACTACCTTGGGTATTGCCTCATGTGCCTTGTCATACTTGTATTCCCTATTCGCGACCACTACGAATTTTTTTTGTACCTTTAGTATATGGATTGCCCTCTGGTGACTTCCGGTTTTGGGGAAACTACGGTCTTGTATATGCTTTTGGTAATAAAAATGTGTTAAGGGTGGAATGGGCCATGACTTAACACTATTTTGATATCTTTTTATATTACTGATAGACATTATCTACTTATCGTACACTACTACCTAGTAGATAGTTTGACGGATCCTTAAAGGATGGTTATTCCAAACATCCTTTGAGTTACTTGTATTTCAAATTGCTATTTCACTTGAGTTGGATTTATTAATATAAGAATGTTAATCCTGACTTGAGTGTTTTGTGTTTTGCTTTACGCTCGGGTCAGACTGAGTGTACCAGTATTCGAGACTCACCTTTGAAGTTGGAGCTTTGCTTGAAGATCCAGCCATCTATTCTGCTTCCAGTATTCGATGATTTCAGTGATGTATTCTGATTTGTATCTGATGTATCATGTTACTCTTCCGCTGTATCTGGTTTAACTCTGATGTATCGTATTACTCTTCTGTTGTAAACTCTGATGTATTTTATATTCATATAGTAGCTTCATGAACTACTATCTCTTTTATTTCCACTGCAAATTATTACTCTGTGTCTGTGATCTGTGATTATTTATTTACTGTATATGTTCAGTTTTGCCAAATTTAAATTAACAACGCGGTATTTTGAGCAATTCAATTCCGGCATGAGTGTCTACCTATACACTTATAATGGATGCGAATGGTTCGAAATATCGGGTCGTTACATTTAGAAACAACAAGAACAACTCTAGCAACAATAACAACATCAACAAACCATCATCATCCGCTCTAGAATGTTATGAATGTCACAAGAAAGGTTACATCAAAAAAGATAGATTCAAGAAGAAAGCTTTCTCTGTCACATGGGACGATATAGAATCATCTTCATCATCGGAAAGTGAATCTGACAATGATTCAGAAAAAGCTAATATTTGCTTTATGGCCACAAAAGACGAGGTAAGTGATCTAACTTTTAATGATATTTTGGAAATAAATTCAGAATTACTTGACAAACTAAAGAGAAAAAATAGAAAGTACAAAGAAACTCTTGAAAAATTGAATAGAACTGATAACGAAGAAGAAATGCTGAGAGATGAAAATAAAATTTTAGAAGAAGAACTTCAGGTTATTCAAGAATCTTGTTTTAATATGACATCTCAACTTTCTCTATTAAGTCAAGATATAGAAACTCAAAAAGAAAAGAATGATGCTTTATTAATTGAAAATCATGACCTTAAATCAAATATCAAAATTTTAGAGTTAGATAACTCTAGCTTTAAAATGAAGTTAGAAGACATTACTAAAAATGTTTCTAATTTTAATAAAGGTAGAGAAAATCTTTCCAAAATTATAGAAAACTCTCAAACTGTTCAAATAAAAGAGGACTAGGATATCAACAATCCTCTAAAATTATTCCAAAGAAAAAGAATTTTCATATAAAAGGAATAATAAAGTAGAAAAACTTAGTTCAAAAAATTCAAATTTTACTACATCAATTAAAATTTGGGTTCCTAAAACAAATAATTCTTCAATTAGAAATAAGTATATAAAATCTTTTATAGAAACTATTCATAAAAACAAAGATTTTATTTTCAAAAGGAATTCTGAACCCTCGTGGGTTTGGCTTCCTAAAACCTAACTCTTAGGACCCAAAATAAAATGGTGGGTACTAATGTTAATTCTATATTTTGCAGGTACCATCCAAAAAGAGTGGAAAATTGATACTAAACAGTGGTTGCTCAAAACACATGACAGGAAATAAAGGGATGCTAGACAGTGGTTGCTCAGATGGAGGTTCTGCCACATTTGGAGATTATTCCAAATGATATGTCATCGGGAAAGGCGATGTGAGAAATAACAGTATATCTAATTCACCTCTAATTACAGATGTCTTATTAGTTAAAAATTTGAAGCATAATTTACTTAGTATCAGCCAATTATGTGACAAAGGATTCAATATTACCTTTTCTGAAAATAAGTGTAGCCTTTTTGATCAAAATAAAAAATCTTATTTTTAAAAGTTTTAGAGATAAAAATATCTATGTTTTAAATATGAATATAAATCATAATACAAATATGTGTTTAATAGCCAAAGAAAATGATCCTTGGTTATGGCACAAAAGATTTTGTCATATTAATTTCAAAACTATAAATAAATTATTTGAAAATAATTTAGTAAAAGGTTTACCAAAAATGAACTTTAAAGTAAACAATATTTGTGATGCTTGTCAATTAGGAAAATTGTCAAAATCATCCTTTAAATCAAAGAAAAATATTTCTACTTTACAACCACTAGAACTATTACATTTATATCTCTTTGGTCCAACACAAATTCAATCTATAAATCATAGTAAATATGTGTTTGTTAAAGTAGATGATTTCTCAAGATATACTTGGACTATTTTCTTAAAAAATAAAAGTGATACTTTTTAAAACTTTAAGAATTTTGCGAAGAATTCAAAATCTCAAAAATTTTAAAATTAAGAATATTAGAAGTGATCATGGAGGTGAATTTGAAAATGAAGCATTTGAACATTTTTGTAATAAAAAGGGAATTTACCATAACTTTTCTTTTCCTAGAACACCACAACAAAATGGAGTTGTAGAAAGGAAAAATAGAACGTTACAAGAATGTGCAAGAACTTTATTAAACGGAAACACATTACCAAAACATTTC
Source organism: Allium fistulosum (assembly GCA_030737815.1). Taxonomy (NCBI): domain Eukaryota; kingdom Viridiplantae; phylum Streptophyta; class Magnoliopsida; order Asparagales; family Amaryllidaceae; genus Allium; species Allium fistulosum. The sequence goes on from CM060906.1 coordinate 877,557,741, forward strand.
TGGGCAGAAGCTGTAGCAACTGCATGCTATGTTCTAAATCGTATTTCCATCCGACCTTAACAAAACTGTAACGCTCCACTCCAAGACCCACATTAGCAAAGAGTATTACGAGGTAACACCGTCTGCTAATGCGGAGAATAGAGCTGGTTAGGAGCGACCATCTATAGCCTTGTCTTAATTATCTATTGAATACGCCGACAATGCCACTTCTTACATAAATGGATTGACATATCCAATAAATACTTAATACAAAGCCATAGGTGGCTGAGGATCTATCAGAATAAAATATAACAACTCAAATGTAATACACATCACAGAACAGAAGATCATCACATGCATTTACACATATACAGATACATTACAGAGTTTACAAAATGATACATGTCAAGTGGTAAATCAAACCACAATATACAGACGAGTCAATAGAGTATATATCAGAGTTACAGACAAAAAGGACTACAAAAAAAGCTATGACAAAAAGGAGCTAGCAGAATAGTCCATGCGGAAGCAAAAGAGGCTAAGTCCAAAGTACCTAACCTGAAACATCTCGGCCTGACCCGAGTATAAAATACACGAGTCAGTCTAGCTAAACAAATCAGTTAGATAAACCAAATGATAATGAACATACAAGATCATAAAGTACCACAATTATCTCCAAAGGAGATAACCAAATCATCTAACATAAGATGAATCAAAACAAGCCTCATATCATAGGCAACTCAAATAAACCAAGGACATACATATCCCAAAACAAGCCAAAAGGCAAATGACAAATACCAACACAAGTTTCCACAAGGTAGTCGCTATATATCGTGTGGTTCAAAGGACCTACATCGAAAGGCGATACAATAGGGAAATATAATTGTCAAAGAAACAAAAGATGCTCGAGCTCAGTACTGTATAACAAGGATCCATACGCCCAAAGGCAACAAACCCAAATATCACTCGAGCGGTGGCGAATGACCAACTCCAAAAGTGATACTATAGGGCAACAAACCCAATATCACTCGAGTGGTGATGAATGACCAACTCCAAAAGCGATACTATAGGGCAACACCCGAAGGCAATGCCCGAAGGCAACGCCCGAAGGCAACGTCAAAAGGCAACAAACCGTAGTGGCGGTACTGGACACCACTGTCCGGGGAAATGTGTCACAACTCTCAAAAAGGGACCCGGAAAATGTTAACGTGAGTCTCATATCCCACGTTTGCACTAAACGGTTTACTATCCGTTAGTCAATTTCACACTCAAAGCAGTATAAGTTCACCTCGTCTCATCGGTAAACCAGACCCGAAGGTCAAAACGATCAAACGAATAGATTAGGAATTAACTGAAAAGATGAACGCACGTGTTCATAGCATGCATTTTATCTAATCATTTAATTCTCCTCCCTCTTCGCTCGGAGTGCAAAAGTGTGTGTGTTTTAAATAGAAATTATAAATCGGAGAACGAGATTTTAATACAATTTAAAAAGATCATTTTACAAAAACCCGTGTACGAAGTCAAAAAGGAATCACCAAAGTCAAGAATGCGATAACAACTAATTGGATCGACACAAATCGATCAAAATTGGAAAACCAAGGCGAAACAATAAATAGGATGAGACAAGCAGGTCAGTCGACTGAACTAGTGGGTCAGTCGACTGGCCCAGAGCTTGGAAACTTTTTGTTTCCAGGTCAGTCGACTGACCCAGGGTGTCAGTCGACTGACACAGGGGCAAGGAATATCTGTCCCCCCAGGTCAGTCGACTGAACCCAGAGGTCAGTCGACTGATACAGGGGCAGAACGTTTTCTGCCCCCCTGGTTCAGTCGACTGACCTACTGGTTCAGTCGACTAAACCTGCTTCCTGGGAAAAATCAGTCTAGCCCCTCAATGGGGCAAAACTATACCAGAACGACGAATCGAGCTACCGCGGCTCGGGACTCATGCCAAATGACAACCCGGCCTTACAGCCTCTTCGCTACATCCCGGTAAACATGTTCAAACATCCATAAAAGAGATTTTCACAAAATTGGATTCCAAAAACAAAAAATTGGACAATTCACCAAATCGATCCAAATTGAACACAAATGAACATGAATTGATGTTAGGAATTCTTACCCAACAACAACAAAAGCTATAAGCTTAGATGTGAGTTCAAAAATCTCACCTTTAAACTCAAAAACAAGGATAAGAAGCTCAAATGCAAAGAAAATATCAACCACTCTTCACTTCAACTCTACAGGCTTCAATCTAAGATCAAAACAAGTATTTCCTAAATTAGGGTTTAGGAATTTTCTGAAATTAAAGAGGAGAAGAGATGGAGAAGATGAAGATGGAGCTTACCTTAGCTTCTCTTGAATTTTGGAGCTAAAACTTGGATTTGCACATGAAAACTAGGGCTTGGAGTTTTAATTTCCCATTCCTCTTCCCATTTTCAGTTGTGCTAGAGAAAAAGAAATGAAATGAGAATGAATGGATGAAGAGAGGGCTGAGTTAGGATATAGGGTGAGTTGGGGTGAAACCCAAACCCAAAAGCCCACTTAGAAAATAGCAAAATTCAACTTACTCCAAACATATCGAAGCTTTTATACTCAAAAGAGTCGCAAATGCCATTTTGGACTCAATGGAAGTGGTCTCGAGTCCCAATTCGACCGTTTGCAAAAAGTAGCTTTTCGGACTTTAATCCGACTAACGACGTTATATTTAAATATACAATCGTAGAATATGCGTGTTGTTACAGACTCCCCTCCTTAAAGAAATTGCGTCCTTGCAATACTTAAGAAGAAAATAAAGAGTAACAACCATAAAAGCATATCAACACAAAAGAAAATTGAAATAAGAAGTCCACCATAAAGAGCACGAAAGAGTAAGTCTGGATGTGTTTTCTCGATGAATTATCAAGATTCCCAAGAGAAATCCTAGGATTTGAGGACTATTGAACTTTCACAGGAAGAATATCTTTATTTCAAAGGCGTTCAACCACCGAAGTAATGATACGAATAGAATGTTGCTCATAAGTCAAATTTGGTGAAACTTCTATTTCCTTAATAACACCCGGCTCAAGAATAAAAATCGGAACCCTTAAGGCATTTCCGTAGTTGAGATACGTGGAAAACGACAAGAATAGCAAAAGAATTGAGCCGGTACCAAAAGAGGTGATAAGCTACGGAAACAAAGCGTTCGGTGATGGGAAATGGACCAACATATCGAGGTGCTACTTTCCCGATCGACTGAAACGCACAACACCCATCATAGGTGAAACACAAATGAACTCCAATAAAATCTAGACCTAAAACCAGCTTCCTACCAGCTTTAAGCCAACACAAAGAAATTCGGCATGGCCTTCCGTAGAGTACCTCGAAAGGTGCCATACCAATACAAGATTGGAAGCTTACTATAGGAAGAAAACTCAACAAGAGACATATGATCTTCCCAACTTCCACCAAAATCAAGAACACATGCACGAAAGAGATCTACAAGTGTTCGATTCACACGCTCTATTTTTCCATCGGATTGAGGACGATAAGCGGTGCTAAAATTAAGCTTTGTTCCCAAAGCTTTTGAAGACCTTACAAAAATCCACTAGGAAAATAATGGATCACGATTGCTAACAATAGAGGTAGGAACTCTATGAAATATAACAGGACATAGAGTCCCGCCAAAAGAGGTATAGTCAAAAAGAGAAGGACGAGTCTCGAGGCTACACAAAACAAGAGATGAACATGAATTGGATTCACGATCTCGAATCTCACAAGTGGATAAAGTCTCGAGATCATTCCATTCAGATATCATCATGGAAACAACCGCTTGCTGCTCTCGGCTTAAGAGAATCGACAACACGATTTCCCCTTTCCGGGAGTACAAGGAATATCAAGATCACAAGATGCAAGTAACTTGAGCCAACGAAGTTGACGCAAATTAAGTTCCTTTGGAGAAAATAAATACTTCAAAGATTTATGATCGGAGTGGAGAACAAATTTCTCCCTCAAAAGATAATGAACCAAATTCTAAGAGCGACAACAATAGCCACGAGCACTAGATCATGAATGGCATATCTAGTCTCGACAAGCTTTAATTGTCAAGAAGCAAATGCGATAACACATTCCCCTTTGCAAGAGAATGATACCAAAACCAATACGACTAGTATCGGTACAACAATAAAGTCTTGGTTCCCTTAGGGAAACATAAGAATAAAAGTATCGGAAAGGAGTTCTTTTAAATGATCACCTTTCCTGAAAAGCAAAGACATTCAAAATTATAATTAACTTTATATATATACATCTTTTTAGAAAAATTACAAGAATTTACTGTGTTTGACTGTCTCATCATAGCGTTTAGGAGATTCCTATCAATAGCGTTGATCAAGCGCATCGACCAGAATCCTTAAAGCACTCAATGAGCAAAACAACACAAAATCATCTTATATATGATAACCATGTCTCTTATAAAAATTACAAATATTCTTTGCTCGTTTTAAGAACAAAACCCAATCATACTTATAAATATCTTATTAAAAAGATTTGCAAATTTTAAATTTTTTATTTTCAACCATAATCACTAAATATAAAGGTAAACTAATCGAGATATTCGTAGAATACTCGATTCACAAAATGGATGAAATAAGGTAGAAGGTTCGTCATACCAAATGACATAACGAACCAAACACAAAAATCACAACAAGTGCGGAATGCGGTAAGAGGATGCTACCTTCCGCAACTCGTAGCTAATGAAAACCGGTGGCAAGGTCGAGCTGAAAAGACCTTAGCACCATTCAATAGATTGCTTAGGTGATAATCCTAAGACAAGCTCAAATACCGGAAAATTCACAACTACTTGAATAAGAGAAATAATATTCTCCTCATCCCATAGGTTTAAAGAATTAAAATGATGCCACCAAATTGGAAATCAAAATCATTAAGAACAAAAGAAATCCGCTTAATAGATTGAAGATGTCGAAGATAAATAGTCCACATTAGACATAGGATATGGCCTTCATAATAATTAAGCCAATCCTTTCCCAAAAATCAATTTCGAAGCCTAATAACACATAACAAGCAAACCGGCTCGAAAAGAATAATCACAAAAATAATCTCGACATTTTACAAAGCAAACTGAGGGTTGCAGATCCACCAACCGGATTCGCAATTCTCAGTGAAATCATCAAGCCCAAAAATATTTAAAGAAAAAGAAGAATCAACAAGTTCTTTTGATATAAAAGAGTGGGACGCACCCGTACCAAAAGAAATCAAATAGAATGATCACAAAACATAATAATGCCATCAAGGATAGAAGGAGAATTACCTCTGGGATGAGAGGAACCTCCAGAAGCCTTAGTAACATAAAGCTTGCCAGACTTGGCACTAGAAGGAGCAGTAGGGCATGTGGAAATACAATGACCTTCCTTCTTGCAATAACGGCAGAAGAAAGGCTTAGGACAATCTCGGATCATATGATCAGGAGAACCACAATTGAAACACTTCCGAATAGAAGGTGTTCCAACAGATTGAGAGTTAGAACCAGATTCAACAGGCTTTTTCTTCTTGGAAGGGAGAAATTCCTGCTTATGAGATGGAAACTTCTTCTTATTGGGATTCTTGCGAACCTCAATATCATCACCACTAACACACTCTTCTCGATGGCTTCGAGGTGAAGTGCCGAGTCAACTAACTCCTCAAAAGAAAGCTTAAGCTGAAGCATTAAAGATTTCTTAAGATATTTCTTAAGACTAGAGACAAACTTCAGATTCTTCTTATAAGAAGTGCTAATGAATTCAAGACCATACTTAGATAAGGCCTCGAATGATGCAACATACTTAGAGATGGAAGACTTCCCTTGCTTCAACTCAAGGAAGCGACGGGCTAATAAAACTTCTCAGATTCAGGAACGAATTTGAGTTCGAAGCATTCCCGGAACTGAGTCCAAGAAAGAACAGACTCATCAAGTTCGGCTATAAGAAGCTCATACCAATCAAGGGCACGCTCTTGCAATAAGCTAGAAGTTACAAGAACTCGATCGTGGTCAGAAAGATCCATGCGAGAGAAGATACGCTCGCATGTGCGAATCCAAGCTTGAACCTCAAGAACGGACTCGGAGCCTTTGAATGGCTTTCCACCAAGATGATAAAAATCACTGCACAGGCATGCAAAAGAACACTTGCGCGGAGGAGATGCACGAATATGAGCTGGAGGCTGAGTGCTCCTAAATAACTCCAAAAACTGATCGGCAGACATATAAACGCCGTCCGGATGCGAGCCGCTGGATTGGCCAGCATTCGAGCATCGTCCTCTGCCTCTTCCGGCCATTAGCTGAAAGATAAGATAAGATAAAGATTATTCACAAGGTAGATATCATTAATTCAAACATGGAATACTACGGAATAAAATGCATTCCTAGATGTATTCCCAAAATTCTATCTACCCCAAAGGCACGGAAAGTAATAAGGCACGATGATTTAAAGACTTGTAACATTCGTACAACACTTTAATGTACCGTAATATGTGTCTCTGTTCTATGTTTATCATATTTTGTTCTGAACTTAGCTCTGATACCAAGCTGTAACGCCCCACTCCGAGACCCACATTAGCAAAGAGTATTACGAGGTAACACCGTCTGCTAATGTGGAGAATAGAGCTGGTTAGGAGCGACCATCTATAGCCTTGTCTTAATTATCTATTGAATACGCCGACAATGCCACTTCTTACTTAAATGGATTGACATATCCAATAAATACTTAATACAAAGCCATAGGTGGCTGAGGATCTATCAGAATAAAATATAACAACTCAAATGTAATACACATCACAGAACAGAAGATCATCACATGCATTTACACATATACAGATACATTACATAGTTTACAAAATGATACATGTCAAGTGGTAAATCAAACCACAATATACAGACGAGTCAATAGAGTATATATCAGAGTTATAGACAAAAAGGACTACACAAAAAGCTATGACAAAAAGGAGCTAGCAGAATAGTCCATGCGGAAGCAAAAGAGGCTAAGTCCAAAGTACCTAACCTGAAACATCTCGGTCTGACCCGAGTATAAAATACACGGGCCAGTCTAGCTAAAAAAATCAGTTAGATAAACCAAATGATAATGAACATACAAGATCATAAAGTACCACAATTATCTCCAAAGGAGATAACCAAATCATCTAACATAAGATGAATCAAAACAAGCCTCATATCATAGGCAACTCAAATAAACCAAGGACATACCTATCCTAAAACAAGCCAAAAGGCAAATGACAAATACCAACAAAGGTACACAAGTTTCCACAAGGTAGTCGCTATATATCGTGTGGTTCAAAGGACCTACACCGAAAGGCGATACACTAGGGAAATATAATTGTCAAAGAAACAAAAGATGCTCGAGCTCAGTACTGTATAACAAGGATCCATACGCCCGAAGGAAACAAACCCAAATATCACTCGAGCGGTGGCGAATGACCAACTCCAAAAGCGATACTATAGGGCAACAAACCCAATATCACTCGAGTGGTGACGAATGACCAACTCCAAAAGCGATACTATAGGGCAACACCCGAAGGCAACGCCCGAAGGCAACAAATAGTAGTGGCGGTACTGGACACCACTGTCCGACGGAATGTGTTACAACTCTCAAAAAGGAACGCGGAAAATGTTAACGTGAGTCCCATACCCCACGTTTGCACTACACGGTTTACTATCCGTTAGTCAATTTCACACTCAAAGCAGTATAAAGTTCACCTCGTCTCATCGGTAAACCAGACCCGAAGGTCAAAACGATCAAACGAATAGATTAGGAATTAACTGAAAAGATGAACGCACGTGTTCATAGCATGCATTTTAACTAATCATTTAATTCTCCTCCCTCTTCGCTCGGAGTGCAAAAGTGTGTGTGTTTTAAATAGAAATTATAAATCGGAGAACGAGATTTTAATACAATTTAAAAAGATCATTTTACAAAAACCCGTGTACGAAGTCAAAAAGGAATCACCAAAGTCAAGAATGCGATAACAACTAATTGGATCGACACGAATCGATCGAAATTGGAAAACCAAGGCGAAAAAATAAATAGGCTGAGACAAACAGGTCAGTCGACTGATACAGGGGCAGAATGTTTTTTGCCCCCCTGGTTCAGTCGACTGACCTACTGGTTCAATCGACTGAACCTGCTTCCTGGGCAGAATCAGTCTAGCCCCTCAATGGGGCAAAACTATACCGGAACGATCAATCGAGCTACCGCGGATCGGGACTCATGCCAAATGACAACCCGGCCTTACAGCCTCTTCGCTACATCCCGGTAAACATGTTCAAACATCCATAAAAGAGATTTTCACAAAATTGGATTCCAAAAACCAAAAATTGGACAATTCACCAAATCGATCCAAATTGAACACAAATGAACATGAATTGATGTTAGGAATTCTTACCCAACAACAACAAAAGCTATAAACTTAGATGTAAGTTCAAAAATCTCACCTTTAAACTCAAAAACAAGGATAAGAAGCTCAAATGCAAAGAAAATATCAACCACTCTTCACTTCAACTCTACAAGCTTCAATCTAAGATCAAAGCAAGTATTTCCTAAATTAGGGTTTAGGAATTTTCTGAAATTAAAGAGGAGAAGAGATGGAGAAGATGAAGATGGAGCTTACCTTAGCTTCTCTTGAATTTTGGAGCTAAAACTTGGATTTGCAAATGAAAACTAGGGCTTGGAGTTTTAATTTCCCATTCCTCTTCCCATTTTCAGTTGTGCTAGAGAAAAAGAAATAATGAGAATGAATGGATGAAGAGAGGGCTGAGTTAGGATATAGGGTGAGTTGGGGTGAAACCCAAATCCAAAAGCCCACTTAGAAAATAGCAAAATTCAACTTACTCCAAACATATCGAAGCTTATACTCAAAAAAGTCGCAAACACCATTTTGGACCCAATGGAAGTGGTCTCGAGTCCCAATTCGACCATTTGCAAAAGGTAGCTTTTCAAACTTTAATCTGACTAACGACGTTATATTTAAATAAAATATTTAAATATACAATCGTAGAATATGCGGGTTGTTACAAAAACACACTCCATATGAACTTTTTCATCAAAGAAAACCAAACGTTTCATATTTCAAAACTTTTGGTTCAAAGTGTTTTATCTTAAACACAAAAGATCAGCTTGGAAAATTCGACTCAAAATCCGATGAAGGAATCTTCGTAGGATATTCAGAACGAAGCAAGGCTTATCGAATTTTCAATAAAAGAACAAAAACAATCGAAGAAGCACTTCATGTTTCATTCGACGAAAATTTAAAATTTAACAATAATTTTAAGGATGATGAAGATATACCTAAGACGGTCACAAATACTGTTATTCAAAATAATTTTGAAGAAGATGAAAACATTATTTATAACTTTGAAGAAAATGGAAACATTGTTCATAATGAAATTGAATTAAGATCTCCTCCTAGGATTTTATGAGATTACCCAGTAGAAAATGTCATAGGAGAAATTAATTCACATGTTAGAACTAGAAATCAACTTAATCAAATGGGCTATGTAGCTTTTCTTTCTAAAATCGAACCTAAATATGCAAAAGAAGCATCTAGTGATGACTATTGTATTATAGCTATGCAAGAAGAACTAAACCAGCTCGAATGAAACGAAGTTTGGGAACTAGTTCCTAGACCAAGTGATCAAACAGTCATTGGTACTAAATGGGTTTTCAAAAATAAAGTAGATGAACAAGGTAATATAACTAGGAATAAAGCTAGATTAGTTGCACAAGGATATAATCAAGAAGAAGGAATTGACTACAAAGAAACATTTTCTCCAATTGCACGACTTGAAGCAATACGTATCTTACTGGCCTTTGCATGTTTTCATAATTTCAAACTTTATCAAATGGATGTTAAAAGTGCTTTCTTAAAAGGTTATATAAAAGAAAATGTTTTTGTTGAACAACCTCCATTGTTCACACATGAAAAGTTTCCAAACTACGTCTATAAACTTAAGAAAGCCTTATACGGTCTAAAACAAGCACCTCGTGCTTGGTATGAACGTCTTAAGAGCTATCTAATAGATTTTGGTTTTGAAATTGGGAAGGTTGATCAAACTCTTTTTATTAAAAGAACTAAAAAGGATATTTTAATTATTCAAATTTATGTAGATGATACTCTACAAATGAAAATTTATGTCAGGAATTTTCAAATATAATGACCAAAGAATTTGAAATGTCACATATGGGAGAATTACCTTATTTTTTTGTTTACAAATTAAACAAATAGAAAATGGATTTTTTATTAATCAAGAAAAATATTGTAATAATCTAATTAAACGCTTTAATATGGAAAATACTTCTACTTAGATCATTACTTTATCTAACTGCTAGTAGACCTGATATAATGACGAGTGTTTGTTTATGTGCACGATTCCAAGCAAATCCTAAAGAATCACATATGCGAGCAGTAAAACGCGTACTGCGTTATCTTAGCAAAACCAAAGATTTTGGAATTTTCTATCCGAAAGAATGTCCTTTTGAGTTAGTTTCATATAGTGATGCTGACTTTGAAGGATGTCGGACGGATCGAAAAAGTACTAGTGGGACCTGTCACTTCATTGGACAATCCTTAGTCTCTTGGTTTAGTAAAAAACAAAATTGTGTTTCACTCTCAACTTGTGAAGCATAATATATTTCTGCTGCCTTAGCTTGTGCTCAAGTCATTTATATGCAATAAACGCTTCAAGATTTTGGTGTTAATTTATCTAAATCAACAATTTTTTGTGATAATACTAGTGCTATAAACTTATCAAAAAATTCTATCAATCACTCACGAACAAAACATATTGACATACATCATCATTTTCTTCTTGATAATATTGAAAAGGATTTAGTCAGACTGGAATTTGTATCCTCTGAAAATCAATTGGCAAACATATTTACAAAACCTTTAAATGGAAATATATTTATAAAATTAAGAAGAGAATTAGGAATTGTATCCATCAAGGATTTACAATTTTTTTCTAAAAAAAAGAATTTCAAGACTCGAACTCGGGATCTCTTACTTGAAAATCTAGTGCTTTACCACTACACTACTCTTTTCTTCACATATATTTTTGGGTTTGCATTCTATTTTTATTGTTTATTTTTTACCTTACAATTTTTTTTCAACCAATTTTTTCTCTGGTTCTTATAGTCCTAACCACCAATGTTCTTTCTATTTATATGAAAGTTTACATATAAATATCTCTAATCCTTTTCTCACTTTTGCATTCGATTAAAATAAAAACAGTTTCAATTCTCCTACTCAAAAATGTCTTCCCAGCATAATTCTGAATCCTCTGCTCTATCTTATTCTTCTCCTAGTTTAGGATTGGTGAATTTACCTACTCCAACACCGATTTATGAACCAGTACCAATTGTGCCTCTGTCTACTCACACAGGTTATACTTCACCTGGTAAAAGAACAAGAAGATCTCTATTTTTGGTTCACCATCTACCAAAGAATGACATTCATCATTACCAAAGGGAATCGCTGGAATTACAATGCAACCTTTATTATAAACAAAAAGTTAATGCCAAGCGTTTAAGCTTTTTAGAACAAGTCGCATTGAAATTCTGTGGATCTTCATCCAAAAGCACGGTTCATCAACCGTCTCCTGTTTGTTCTCCATCCCGACGCAATACTTGGGAAATATCACCACAGCGTCCACCAATATCTCCGAATTCATGGTAACGTGGTAATAGATGGTCACCACTCAGGCTATATCAAGAGAACACAAAAATAGAACCAGATGAATATCATACTCCATGCTCTTCTTCCAAATCTATTTAAAAGTTTTCTTGTTAATTTTGTAATCTTGTTTGTTTATTTTTAAAAAAATATTGACTTTGTTCTTATAATATATCTTGTTATAAAGGCTATATTAAGTTTTCTCAGAATTCATCCGGTTGTCTATTTTAAAACAGACGGCTGAATATTATCTAGGAAATGTATTTTCTTCCAGATTCAGACGGCTGAATATTTTAAAACAGACATCTGAATTAGTTCAAAAATGAACTATTTTCTTGCGGGAAGTAATTCAGACGCCGTTTACAGTCATTCAGCCGGCTGAATTCTTCCTGAGGCATTTTCTAAGCTAGGTCCTACAAATTTTTCTTCCAATATTACCCTTGCTTTTCACTTACCTATAAATTCATCTTTTCACCCTTTTACCCATTCACTTCAGAACCCTAGCACAACTTTCTCATATTTTCACCTTTTACTCCTCTTTTAACTCTCTTATGGCTCCTAGATCAAAACGAACAAGGGAATCCACCGCCGGTCCTTTCGAAGATTAGATTCGTCAATGGCTTTGGAATGATGTTGCAATCTCCCGTTTTAATTCCATGAAAAATTCCAATATCTTTGAAGGAGCTTTCATGAAGTTTCCTGATTTCGCGACTTATCGGATTAGAGAATTGGTTGAGCAATTCCACTTCGATAATCTCATAGGGTATGCTCCCAATAATGTTAAAATTAATCATCTTTTGATCAAACTCTTTCTTACAAATTTGAATTTAGACCACCATAATCATCAAAATCGACAAGATTGTGTTTGGTCTATAGTTTGTGGCACTAAAATTTTCTTGCCTTTACAAAGATTAGGCAATATTTTAAATTCTCCATTTCAAGGTGTTGATATAGATGATATTGAAGTTGATATGGATCATAGAGACGAAGTTTCACATCGTTTCTTGTCCGATCACCTTACTGATTTAAGTGCTTTAAAATCTAGCACCTTAAGGCCACAAGCACGTCTTCTTCATCGTGCCTTTATTCGCTCTCTACAACCACGAACGGGAAGCTATGAAAAAGTCTATAAAAGAGATTTTCAAGCCCTTTATTCAATCTACTCCAACCAACAAGTAAATTGGGGCAAAATCATTTTAGATGAATTTCAAGACATCACAATCCAAAGAAAATATAAGACCATTCATTATGGTGCTTATATTATGCGTATCCTTCTCAACTTCGGCATTCCAATGCCCGACTCCAAGTTTTCGAGCATTAGTGAGTTAGGTGCAAAAACTTTAGGATTGATGGGTCTTCCTCACCGGCCTCCTTCACAACAAATCATTTATTTTCAACAATGGTCTCACAATGTTCAACAAGGTATTCCTCAACCCCATGACACTAGTATTGCCTCTTCTTCGCATACTCAACATAAAGAAGAAGAAGAGGACGATGACTCCATTCAAGTTATTGGCCCGAAAACCTCATCAAGACAAGCTATCATCACGCTCTCCCGAAATCAATCCAAACTTCATCGGGACATTAAAAATCTTGAAAAGAAGACAGAAAAGAAATTCAACTCCATAAAAGGTTTTCTTAATAAAATATGGGATAAAATTTCTTGCTCCGGTTCTACATCCACCGAAGTTCACAACCCATCTCCATTTCAATGGTCATCTTCGAGTTCGGATTCCAATGACGATGAGCCTTCTCTCTCTACCCAGTTTTAATTATTTCCAAATTTCTACTTTTTGTATCAAACTTCTATGATGTTCTATCTAGTGATTTATATAATGTTGTAATGAATATTGTTATTCCACTTTAGTAATGACATCTCGAGTATGAGTTATTTATATAATATAATCTTTGTTGAACAAATGATTATGTGCATATAGTTTATCTTTCTTTCTGTCGATGACAAAGGGGGAGAAAAGTTAGTTAAATATTCATGCATATTGACAGGGGAAGTAGCAATGCTAATGTAAGTTTTTATGTAAATATATTATTTATACTTATATAGTTGTCATCATCAAAACGGTGGAGAATGTTGGAATCTCAATTTTACATCGTTTTGATTGTGACAAACTATATAAATAAATATTTGTGTGTACTAATCAATTATGCAGGAGATTCGTTATAGATTCTCATTCAGAGTATTTTGGAGCTGATAGTCCTTTGTCTAGAGTCTTTATATTATTTAGAAATATGTCAAAATCTCTCCTGGAATGATATATATATAAAAACATATACACACATGCACTACCTTGCACAATAGGCTGAAACAGCCGGCTGAATGACTTCATTCAGACGGCTGATTGCAGAAACTATTTTATAGTTTCACAATATTCAACCGGCTGAATGAGATCATTCAGCCGTCTGAATACTGAAACTATTTTATAGTTTCACAATATTCAGCCGGCTAAATGACTTCATTTAGACGACTGAATTAGGCCAAAAAATAGCCTATTTCTTTGTTGTTTTCGATTTTTAAATTTCAGAAGGCTGAATAAATCCATTCAACCGGTTGAATATTATCAACGGCTATTTTTCATGAAAAGACACTTCTCTTCATCGAAGAGAAACATCTTCAAATCAACAGTTGCACTTATTTCTTTTCAACATTATCTTTCATCAATGGTTGCAACTTTTTAATCTCTATAAATAGATTTCAGAATTCAACAAACATTTCACCGAAACTGATTTTGATATTCTTGAATTCTTATCTCTTATTCTCTATTTTCAAACTGCACTCAAACTACTTACATTCTCTGATCGTTGATCACTCTATCTTCCACAACTCTCAAGCACATTACACTACGTATTATAAAGGAGAAGATTATAGGAAGATTGTAGTTAATTGACTTATCAGTGCTATTCAAAGAGCACACTATAGTCAGATACGTTTGTTATTTGTAAAGATGTCATGTTCGATTGCTCAGGCGGTAGAAGTCATATTCGGTTGGTTAGGCGATAGAAGTCATGTTCGGTTGCTCAGGCGGTGTAAACCTACTCCTCCGGGTTAAGTGAGGGTTGGTAGTTAAATTTCATAAGGAGTCTGGGACTGGACGTAGAACGAGAGTTCGAACCAGTATAAAAATCTCTGGTGTCATTTACTTTACTGCTTTAATTATTTACTTACTGTTTGTCGACGGAATTTCTATCGGTTTAGAAAACCATCGAACGAATTTAGAAATAAAAATATAGCCGCAAGCGCACTGCGTACTATTGAAGTACGTGGCGAGTACGGGTCGATCCGCAGGGAATTTATGATTTTAAAATTCTATTCAATCAAATTAACCAAAGTGGAAAATGTGATTAGCTAAAAATGTAGAAAACTAGCGAAAGAAAATTGATAAAAATACGAGAGTGTGAAGGCAATTTAGAGGCAATTTCCACTCTCTAGATCACATAAATCAACAAAATGAAATTATGATCTCTCTTTTCTTGTCATTAGTGTAATTATTTGATGTGCTTATCATAAGTATGATATATTTGTGCTATTAATTAGCACAATATAAACCATCAAACTATAATACAACCACTAATACACATTTAACTCTCATGAAATATGAAAACAAAGTTGAAAGCAAAATCTATTTTAAGCATGGCCCATTAACTATTGTTTAGAAATATAGGCCATCAAATTTTAATTTCAACAATCACTTTATTACCATCATCATATGTAGATGAAGAGGTAATCATTGTTTGTGATTGTTTAAGCATAGCCTATTTGGTGTCAACAATATAGGCTATCAAATTCACATCAATAACAACAAGTTAAACCACTTCAAATGATTCATTAAGCACAAAAAAGAGCATAAACATCAAAATGTTGCATCTACATACTAGAGAGCTTCATTACCCCTAAATTGTAGGGATTAGCCTCTCATATTTGTTATCATATGAACAAATGTAGAAAGCAACATGAAACTAAAAAAGAAGAAAAAGAGAGCAAAATGTAAGGAGAACTATTCTACTTGCATAAAAGAAAAGAAATCTACACTACAACTTAAGAAAGAGAGCATGTAAATGTAAAGAGCATATATTGAATTGCATAAGAAAGAAAAGAAAAATTACAAGAAATAAAAATGGCTAAGTAGCCATGAAAAGAGAATGAGAACTTGTCTTTTATTTTGAGCCTAAACTAAACTAAAGAGAGACTAAGGAAGAAGAGGGTTACATGAAACATAAGGGGATTTTATACATGTGTTAAACCCTAATTCATATTTTTGGGGAATGCCCAAAATACCCTCTTAGGAAGTGTAGAGGCCAAGTAATCATTAGCTTCAAATAATCCTCATTTAGATGTGCATGAAGCTTTTAAACTCTATTAGCATGTGCATTAGCCTCTAATTTGTACATGAAGGTATGTGGGTAGGTGGGGTCCTCCATTATCATGCCTTTGAATTATTTCCATCTTCATTTCTTTATCTTCACTATTGTGCATGCCTACATCTTCATGAAACCATTTGTATATGAAGCCAAATTCCTATAAAATAATATAGAAATTTCTAATTAAATTTTCTCAAATTAATATATGCACAAAAATGACCAATTTGCCCTTGGATGAAGATGAATATGTGACGATTTGAAAATAATATGAATTTTGGTTTAAACAAGTTTAAATGCCCAATATGATCATTTATTTAATTTAAATAGATTAAATATGGTGGTAAAAATATGCACATTTACTTGCACATCACTTACTTGATTATTATTCTGCACAAGTAGTTCTGTCCATATTACACGATCCTATAGCACAGGCACTTTCATATCCATCATCGAAGCCATAACTTTCCATCACGGAATCATCACCATCGAATCATAAAGTCATCGTGTCGAAGAGTCACATCTTCGCTTCACCGCCAAAACCACTCGTCGAAGAGTAGTAACATCAAAATCGAACGTCAAATGAACGAACGAACCATCACATTGTACTTTTTGAAGACTCTCCATCGTCCACATCAAAATTGGCTGAATCGGCCATCATGAACAACGGTAGATATCAACCACTCCAGAGTAGTCGATAATTACCGCTTTGGTCATGTACTTAACCATAAATGGTTAAAACAAACCAAATGAAAATGTCTGGCATCTATCCAAAAAATCAAAGCACATCCCTAAGTCCATCCTTCATCTTCAGATTAAACGACGTGCATGAAATTCTATGCATGAAATCCTATAGTATATTTTCTAATCCTAAATCGACTTCGAATGGCATTTTCAACCAACTAACAAACAAGCATACATGCAACTAACAAGCATAGAAATGTTTATAATATCCTAGATACATCTATATCCCATCAAGTCGGTTAACGGTGTTGCTACCTTTAAGTCCTTGGTAAAACGTATATAACATCTTACCAACCTAGGAAAACTTCTCATCATCATCAATCGGTGTTTTCTCGATACCTCCAACACAATCAGCAATCGTGTCTTGTGCTGCTCTTTTGTTCATGGGTAGAAGAAAGTATCATCAATGACCATAAGTATAAACTCACTCAAGTGATTCCTTGAAATATGGTTTAAGAAATCAACAAAGCATGCTGACACGTTGGTTAGCCCGAACGGTGTAACCAACCAATCAAAAATCAAAGTAGCGTACGAAACACAGTGATCATCACACTCTTACTAGCTACTCTCAATGGATGAAACTCCATCGCAAGGTCTAACTAAGAGAACATCTTCGCGCCATAGAGTTGTTCTAACAAGCTATTAGTAAGTGGAAGTGGATACTAGTTCCTCTAATTTAGCCATGATCATGGCTAGTCTAGCTTGTTTATTTGCTATTTCTATAAATGTCAATGGTCTCTAATGAATGTTGTTATTCTAATAGATAATTTTTAAAGCATTTATTTATTCATTCAAATTCTTTGCCAATTATGTCTTTATTATCTCTCTATAATTACCCTAATAATCTCTTAGATTGGTCCATTTATATCCTTATTAAATTCTTGTAACTCCATATTTATTGCACATTTATTCCTTATTAACTTTGGAGTTACAGTCTTTTCCATCTACATTTCCTAAGATGGTATTATATGCAGAAATAAAGATCTGCCTGGTGTTTTATGAGTACGTTTAAAATAAGTGTGTGTGTATAGTAGGATTTTTGGAAAATACTTTTGAAATAACAAGTACGCAACTCATATGTATACCTAACCCTGTCGATCGGGTAACCTAAGCTGTAAGGACCCGAAATTTTTAACGTTTCGAAATGGAATATTTAATTTATTTAAATATTCGGATTTGATTCTTTTAATAAATAATAAGAAAATCAATTTTTAATAAAATGACTCAATTTTTATTAATGTATTTTTTATGAATTTATAGGATATTTCTGCAATTTTTAATTTGGAAAATATTAAATTATCGTTTGACGTATTTTTTGGCAAACGATGGTATTTTTGAAATTTCATAGAATAAGATAACCAATGTATTTTATTGTTGTTTGGTGATCGTATCGCATCTTTATGTGTGATTGTATATTTGTTTTTTTCATTCGCGGTTCGTACACAAATGAAATTCTTGCAGCGAAGTGCCAAAAATCACAAAATAAATCAAACTCCACACTTGACTTTCACTCTCTCATCTCTTACTTTTCTTTTCCTCTCTCCTTTTCAATTTTCGTTTCCTATAAACTAATAAATTTAATCCTCCTCTTTTTAAAATCAATATCAAATCATTTACTTTATGAAAAATTACAAAACAAGATTCATTGAACTCGTGTATATGTTAGCTTTGAATCTATGTTGGGTTTGTTGTGTACGGTGATGATTGGGAGGAAGGACATGTGAGGGTTGACCTAAGGTTTTGGATTGACGGCGATTAGAGGCGAATTAGGCCAAGGCGAGGATGGGTTCACATCTCTCATGTCAAAGAGCTTCGGTAGTGATAAAATGGTGGAGCTCGATAATTGTTTAGCGGTTCCATCGTGTGTGGCTAAGGGAAGTCGAGCTCTAGGTCGCTTATTCATATAGGCGATCGATAGAAAATTGAGGGGTCGGGGAAGAAGCTTGGATGAAGAGGAGTTTGTCAATGCAATCGGTTTGTCGAATAATGGAGCGAGGAGAGAGAATGGAAGAGAGATATGCATGGTTTTGTGCATGCTCATCATGTACGGGAAGGTGATTTGAATGATTTATTGATTTGGTTTGGTTGAATTTTCGCTTTGAAAAGCGAATGATGTATAAAATGAAATACAAGGAATTTTGTAGAGGAATCCAGATTCCTCACCATCATCAATTTCCAATTAAGTTATATACTTATGTTATAAATTGTTGAATATCAAAGTTTGGTAGTCTGGTCATATTGAATATGACATTGGTATATGTTAAAAGTTGAACCTTTTTAGTGATAGAGGTTGTAGTAGCATTGGTTAAGTGCTACAATATCTTTTGGCCTCATTATAGTATTTTGAAGTACGATTATTTGTTGTTTGATTTGAAAATAGTTTTGATTCGGAGAATAATTTTAAATCATACTTTTCGATGTTCTATGTTAGAAATAGTTTTTGAACTTTTCTATTTTACTCCAACCTTTTTTTGGAAATGGTTTAAATGTATTTCATGAGGTATTTAATTTATAGAGAAGTTAATATAATAACGCATGTTTATTTTAAAGGAAAGGGGAATTTATCTTTTATAATAAAGTGACTCTGTTTTAAAGGAAGATAAAAATATTTTGGAATAAATATTTGTGGAACGCTTTATATAAGTTGTTTTATAGAAAGATAGATTAATAAATGGTATTTTATATATAAAAGAATAGATTTACAAAATGATATTTTATAAAAGGGAAATGATACCATTTTGAGGAATTGGAATAATAAATTATATTTGGAGAATTATAAAAGGATTTTTATAATTATATTTGGAGATTTATAAAGGGAGTTTATAAATGAATTTGAAGATTTATAAAAGAAGATTTTAAATGAATTTGAAGGATTATAAAAGGAGTTTATATATGAATTTGAGGATTTATGAAGGAGTTTATAAATGAATTTGAGGATTTATAAAAGGAGTTTGTAAATATGAAAGAGATTTATAGTAATGAGTTTTGTAAATATAAAAGAGATTTATAGAAATGATTTTTTTAAATACGAAAGAGAATTATAAAAGGAGTTTTATAAGGAGATTTATTAAATGGAATTTTATAAAAAGAAATGAGGTTTGATTTCTGTAAATGATCATTTTAAAATCACGGTGGTATGGAAAGTTATTCTTTTCATACTTAGCACCAAATTCCGAGATAGGGAAACTCGTCCCTATACTGAGAATTAAGAATGTATGTTGAGACAAGGATAGTAGCTAACTTGTCCGACTACATTGTTAATCAAGAGATGGTACCGGTTCAAAATCGAGAAGTGGTGACAAGTATATTTAGTCTAATTTCTATACGGTCGATTTACTTACACCAAAAGTATTTTGGGTTTATTGTTACCAATGTTTCAAATGACATTTGTTCTAAATCAATTATGTATGGTTTCGAAAATGAAATCTTTCTTAAGATTTGTGAATATACTTATACCGTTGAGATAAGTATATGGGTACATTTTCTAAGTATTGGAAATGTAGTATTTTATAAATATAGTTGTATTGTTGATATGAGTATATGGGAAAAATTCTAAGTATTGAATGAGAAATGTTTTGTGAGTATACTTATATAGTTGAGTTAAGTATATCAATATTTTTCAAGTATTGAAAAGAATAGAGAGGGTTTGTGAATATATCTTTTTGAAAAAGGTATTTTAATACGAATATTTAAAAGGTGATTTTAATTAATGAAAGGATTAATTAAAAAGGCTTAGTGGTTGCTTATTTGCTTAACCATGGTTGGTTTCCATATGGAAATAAATCTTTGATTGGGTTGTTTATTTATTTGATAGTTAAATAACCGACTATCAAATCTTGGAAAACTACCGTTGTCGGTTCGGAGAGACTGGGATCAGATATATTATCTGAAAACTACATTGAACCAGCATAAGCGTTGGAATTAGAGACATCCTAGAGAAAATGGAACAGAAAACAGAGTTCTTTGAAGTGCAAGGTCTACTTGCTACTAATCCTGAGGATGTAGTAGAAGTAGTGTCTTCGGTTTGTTCATATCCGGAACAAATTGTATGGAAGAATGCTGGCATTGCATTGATGCCTGGAGGACAGTGTTAGCATTCCAAGTGGGATTTTCTGAAAAGGTAAAACGTAGCCTCAAACCTCACAACCGGTAATGACTAAAACATGGGATATACCGCAAGGCTATAGATATGCACGTAAATGTGCATATCTTTACATCCATATTTAATCTATATTTAATTAAATAAATGAGCATATAGGGTATTTTAACATGTTTAAACCCAGATTTCAATTATTTTCAAATCATCATATATTCATCTTCATATAGGGGCAAAATGGTCATTTTTGTGCATATGTTAACTTGAGAAATTTTACTTTGACATTTTTATGTTATTTTATAGGAATTTGGATTCAAATATGAAGAGGTTTCATGAAAATATGCATGCACAAGAGAAGGAAACAAAGGAATGAAGAAATAAATCAACTTATGCATCATAGAGGACCCCACCTATCCACTTACCATGATCTTCAACTAGGAGCTAATATACATGTTAGTGGACAATAAAGTTGCATGCACATTTAATGGAAGATTATTTAGAAGCTAATGACAACTTGGTGGCCACACTTACTCAACGGTGTTTTGGGTAGTCCCCAAAAATATGCATTAGAGTTTTAGGCTTGTATAAATACCCCTTATGTTTCATGTAATGAGCTCTTAGCCTCTTCTTTTGTTAGTTTAGTTTTAGGCTCAAAAATAAACAAAAACTCTCTTTTCCTTTTAATGGCTTCTTAGCCTTCTTTCATGTAATTTTCTTTTTATGCAATTTAATTTCATGCTCTTCTAATTCTTGTTCTTTATTTTATGCAATTAGTATAGTTTTATTTCTTGCAAGTAGAGGAAATTTTTTTTATTCAAAATTAGTTAGCTCTCTTTTTCCTTTTATTTTTGTTCTATGTTGCAATTTACATTTGTTGGCGTGATAACAAATATGAGAAGCTAAACCCCTTCAATTTAGGGGTAATGAAGCTCTCTTAATCATGTAAATTAAACATAGTGATTTCATTTGATCTCTTTTTGTGCTTAATGGAAGTTTTGATGTGGTAAATATCTTGTTGTTTTAACTTGAATTTGATAGCCTATGTTGTTAACACCAAATAGGCTTATGCTTAAACAAACATAAACACAAATTACCTCTTCATCTGCATATGATTATGGTAATGAAGTGAATTTTAAAATCAAAATTTGATGGTCTATATTACTAAACAATAGTGAATAGATCATGCTTAGAATAGATTTTATTTTCAAGTTCATTAACATTTTCATGGGAGTTAACAAGTGGTTTAGTGGGTGTGTTAAAGTTTGATGGTTTATGTTGGGCTAATTAATAGCATAAATATTCCATACTTATGATAAACATATCAACTAAATTCACTAATGACCAAAAGAGAGATCATAATTTCATTTTGTTGATTTATGTGATCATGAGAAGGAAATTGCCTCTAAATTGCCTTCTACTCCCATATTTTAATCCACTTTTAGCTTTTGTTAGTTTTTAGAAAATTGTAGTTAATACATCTCAAATTCTTGGTTTAATTTGATTGAGTAGAAATTTTAAAATCACTTTCAATTCCCTACGGATCGATCCGTACTCACCACGTACTAAAATTGTACACCGTGCACTTGCGGTTATTTATAATTAAAATTGTTTTGGCGATTTTCTAAACCGATAGGAAGTTAGCCAATTCAACAAGCTTTTGGCACCGTTGTCGGGGAATTAATTTTATTTTAATTTCTATTCTTCGAATTATGTTTTATTTGATTTTTGTGTGTTTTCATTTTGTGTGTTGAGCTACATTTAAAATAAAAATTTGTTTGTTTGTGTGTGATTTTTGTGTTCATTGTGTATGTGCGCTTGTTTTCTAGTTCTATTTGCATTTGCATTTCTACTAAAAATCATACACAATTAAAATAAAATTATTTTATTTCAATTTCACTTTCATTTACATTCTGTTTTGATTTTACAATTGTTGATCACAGTGTTACATTGTTGTGCCATTTACATTGCTGTGCCATTTTTTTTACCGTTACAATGCAAATTAATTTTCTTTTTACAATTTTCATTTACAGTGCTGTGCTCTGCCAATTTACACTGACTCTACATTCACTTCCACACTATTGCCACCCACAACACATCCAACCACATTCACCACCCCAACCTTACTTCATCTTATTGCATTAACATGTTCCCTCATATCAACCACTTCAGTGCAACCCTTACTTAATGCATCCTTTCCAACCATCTTCTACATACTAATCAAATCCATACAATGATCATTCAACCCCTGCCGCCTTTACTTCTACCACAACCATTTGTTTGAACATCATCACCATGCAAATTGTGCACATACCTGACCAACCACATTCACAACACAAGCAATCCAATGTCTTCTTAACTGCCTGTAACCATACCCCACTGTAACATACTGCCTCTTCCCACACTTTCGTGATCATTTACCACTTCATCATCTACAACACACTCCTCACTTCAACAATAACCACTGTCACACCTCATATATTCCAACACACCACCTCCAAAACAACCAACTTCATAACTTCTATCAACACCCCCACACTGTAATGACCCGTAATTTTCGATAATTAAAAATAGTTAATTTAATAAGGTTTTTGTGATTTAATGTTGGAAGAAATAAAAAATTTGATTAAATAATAAGAATATAACGGGAATGAAATGTAATAGTATTAATTTAAGGTAATTGATAACTGCTCTAAATGTAATTCTTATTAATTGAAATGATTTAAAAAGTTATAATTAGTTATAGATTGTAAATTAATTGTAATAAGGTGTGTGTTATTTGATAATTGGATTAAAGGAGTAATTGATAATTTAGATGTTGGATTAATTAATGAATTAGTAAGTAATAAAGTGAAATTGAATAAAATTAGTGTTGTGTAAATAAATATAACATTTGTGTGTAGATAACTGACATACAAATGTGATTAAATATTAAAGTGGTGACAATTGTTATTTGTTACCAATTTATTTAAATCAATTGCAATTGAATGTCATTAAATGTTACGTAATGTGAGTAAGACGATAACTGTAAAAGGTGTAATTGATAATTTAAATATGTATAAATTTATGAAATAGTATGTAATTAATTGCAATTGATAAAAATTAGTGTTGTGGTAGTAATTATAACACTTGTTGTGGATAATAACTTATAAGATGTGATTAAAAGTTAATGGTGACAATTATTATACGTTTCCTATTTATTTAGTCTATTAAATTTAATTTGAAATCAATTGCAATTAATTCACTTAATTAGTGCAGTTAATATAGATTAAATTGATAACTGTAGAATATAAATTTAATAAGATGTATCCCAATGTAAATTTTATTCATAATATGACGATTGGTTGAATAAAAACAATTGGAATCAAGTTTGATCAATTTATTGGAATTTAAGTTGTAATAATGGATTTATTGCAATTAAATGTAATTAAATACTACATTAATGAAAACTAAGATGATAATGGTAAAATATTAGTGTAATAAGATATAAACAAATGTAAATTATAGCCATGAAATGAAAATTGATTGAATAACAAGATGAAAAGGCAAATAAATGGATTTATTGGAATTTAAAGTAATAATTGCTGTATTTATTTCAATTGAAATTAAACAATGTAATTAGTAAAATAATTACCATTGAATTGACATGTAAATTTGTTTTAAATTATTGTAAATATTCAAGTAATCAAAAATGATAAAAATTGTTAGTTATAAATTTTGAAATTAAAAAGTGATTTAATCAATTTAATATTGATTTATTTAATTAACGTGAAAATAGCTATTTTGGCCGCTGTTTCGGATTTCGACGATACCAATTTCATCAGATCCGTAATAGTGAATTTTGTAGGGTTTCAAGTTTCGTAGCGATCGGACTTGTCGTTTGATCGTGCGGGCTCGAAACGCGTAGAAATCAATTTGAAATAAGGGGATTTTAAAAACTAACTTCTATATACAATGGAATTAGGACTTGAAACGTGTTCCATTGAGTTTAAAAATATCGAAAACCTATATTTTTGATATATTGGATGACCCATTTTCGTTTCGGGAACGAAATGGGCTTTTCGAGTCATTGTTATCGTTTCGATCCAACCCTACATATATATAGGTTGTTATAAACTCTAGTTGTTTCTCATTTTATTGTTTTCTATACGTACATCTCCTACCTCCTTCTCAAACATCTCAACATCAAACCTAATTCCCAAATTTCAAACCTTAATTTAATAAAAAAAATAGTTTTGCTCCAGGTTTACTTCGAGTCGGGAAGAGGTTCACTTCGAGTTTCAGAGGCGAAAACCCTGTAGCAACTTGGGGTCAGAGAGAGTTCCATGCCAAACAAGGTGGATCTGGATGCGCTTCGAGTTCCAGAAAACCCTGGAACGACTTCGGGTTAGGAGCCAAATGACTCGGGTCTCGGGTCATTTTGGCAAAACTCAGAGCAAGCACCGGGTAATTGAGACGGCGACTCGAAGTAAGACCCGAAGTTGAAATTTTCCAATCTTTTAACGTTAATAACTTTTGCATACGAGCTCGGATTCATGCGCGGTTTTCTCCGTTGGGATCATATTGGAATTCTGGACATTATAGAGTTGGTTTGGTTGAATTCAGAGACTGTTGAATTTTGAGCCCTAGTTTGGATTTCAAATCGATTTGAAATCAAAGGTGAGTGTTTTAACCCACTTACAATTGCTAAATTATCCTATGTTAGTTAAATTTAATTATGACATGATTATAATTTTTTTAATTGATGTTTGGTATGTTTAAAATTGTCATTTTAGTTAAAATTGACTTTTATTGCAATTAATCATCGTTTAATTAAATATTGAATTTAGTTGTCAATTTAATACCTGTTAATGATAATCAGTCATCTATTGGAGTTTATTGGTTGATTTGGATTATGATTGTGATGTATGTTTGATTGTTGATATTGGATGACTTGATGTTGTATTTCTATATTGTTATAACATTGCAAGTTCCCTATGGGTTGAAATGATACATACCCGAACGATCTATAGATTAGGGAAAAATCGTTATGGGTTGAAATGATAGACTCAAGCGATTTTATGGATTTTTATTTAGTGAATATTAGGCTCAGGTCCCTAATAAGTTTCAAAATACACAAAAACCCCAGTAAAAAAAGTATGTAAATTAGGTCCCTAGAATTAAGTTACTAAGTAATTGCATATAGTTATGCAATTATTCACTGAATAATTGCAGACATTTATGCAATTATATCTGAAAGTTGCATAAATTTATGCAATTTTTTCGGTGAATATTTGCGGAAATTTCCGTAATTTTTTTGGTGAATAATTGCGGAAATTTCCGTAATTTTTCAGTGAATAATTGTGGAAATGTCTGTAATTTTTTGATATAATTGCATAAATGTCTGCTATTATTCACTGAATAATTGCATAAGTGTATGCCATTGTTCGGTAACTTAATTCTTGGGACCTAATTTACAAACTTTTTTTACTAGGGTTTTTGTGTATTTTGAAACTTATTAGGGACCTGTGCCAAACTGTCCCTTTTATTTAATTCAGGATCACGGTTTGAAATGATATATAACCGTAAAATTTTAAATTGTGGATTGAAATGATAAATATTCGTATCACTTGACCATAGGGTAGAAAATTATATATGGACACCGGATCGGTTAAATTAAATGATTTTTAATTCTTTAAATTTTGAATTCAATTAACTGGCATTTTGAAATAGAAATTGATTCATATATATTGAATTATTTTTGATAATCCAAGCGTTAATGTTTAAATTGGAATTGATTTAATGAATTGCTTAAAGGATTTAAATTAGAATTTCAAGTTGAAGTGTCAAATATAAATGAACTATCAAAATTGAGTTATTGAATATGTTTGGATATAACTTTGAAATATATATTTAACTAATTTAAACTATATTAATCAATTTAAACAAGTTTTAATTTATTTTATTCTATTTTATCTCTTTAATCCAAATTAATCTAATTTATCAATTTAATCTATTTTAAAATTTATTTAATCTATTTTAAATCTATTTAATATGATTTAAATCTATTTTAAATCCATTTAATCTACTTTAAATCTATATAAATCATTTTAAATCTAATTAAATCTATTTTAAACTATTTCTACTATTTAACCGATTCTAATCTATTTAAACTATTTTTAAATTATTAAAACTATTTATGCCTATCTAAACTATTTTCTAAAAATTTAGACTGTGTAAAGAGAATGTATTTACATTAAATCCTTGATGATAATACAACCTAAGTTGGGTTTTGAAATTGATACCTTTTTGTGAAATGACATATTTGAGTAAATATGATGATTTTGGAACGAAGATTTAATTAACCTATCTTATCGATAAATTCAAAAGTGAATATGATTTTTGAAAGTGAATATACTTTCAAAAGTGAATATGATTTTGAAAGAGATATGATTTGAAATCGAATATGATATTTCGATATAAATTGTGAATTGATTTTTTTTATATGTAAAAGAACCATCCGGTGTATAATAAGCGTTTGGTTGTTAAAGAGACTGGGATCAGATATTGTCATACTCTCTGCCAATACCGAAAACCACTTTAACAACTGTGTACGTTGTGGAGATTCCAGAAATGAAGTAGGATGGTTTGGTGAACGATTTCTGTATGAGGTATTTACTTGACTCTAACTGTTGTGAGTCAGCTTAAATGTGACTAAAACAGGAGCTATACCAGGGCCAAGTGAGGTCATTCCTCCAATCGGACATGCTTCTTCGATACCATATTATGACTTTGTGATGATTTGGTGGCCACCCCTTGATTTTGATTATGGGAGTGTGTTCCAAGGTGGGCGGTAGTAACTGCTATGCGTTACCACCAGCCCGGTTCTACAATTGGTAAATCTACCTTGGCATTGCCTCGAGTGCCGTGTTCACATGCCTTAGAGCGCCTTCTACGAGTTTGTTTTGTACTGTACCTTTGGGGTGTCCTCTGGGTAAACCACCAGTTTGGTGGAGCCTATGGCATTGTATAGACTACCGGAGTAAATAAAATGTGTTAAGGGGGATATGGGTAACGCCTTAACACTATTTTAATACTTTACTTTTTTGTAGACACCATTATAATAGCGTATTGTACTACATAGTAGATAGTTTAACAGATCCTTAGGAGATGGAAATCCCGAACATCTTTTAAGTTATTGCACTCATGTTAGACACTGGATAAGAGATGTCAAACCCTGTAAACATCTCTGACGCCGTTACACTCATGTCTATTTGTTGTTGATTTAACTTGCATAAGATCTTTTATTTCTGATTCGAGTGTTTTGTCTTTTCAATTCGCTCGGGTCAGTCTAAGCTTTTCAGTGTATCGAAGACTACTTTCTGGAGGATGAAGGCGAAAATTTGTACTATTATTATTTATTATGTTTATTCCACTGCATTTATTTATTATTTATTATTGTTGTATGTAACTCCGATCTGTATTATGAAAGTTTAATCAATGTTATTTGTAAACAGCTTCATGAACTATTTATTTGATTATTATATTTTGTCCTTCTGCTGTGAGATTCTGTATTGGTTTCTTTCTTTCTCTGCTTATTCTTATTTACCCCATAACAATCTGCCCTTTTGAATGGATTGAGTACGACGTGTGTGTCTGCTTAAAACGTCAAAAAAGGCAGGTCCTTACATTTGGTATCAGAGCTTTTGTTTAGCGATAACCTTAGCTTTGTTGGGTCTGACTCATATAGAAATAGGATAGTAATACCCTAGAATGAGTCGTTGAGTGTATATACGAGAGAGTGTATTTGTTAGTGTTGAAAAAGGTTTTTATATTGTGTTAATTTGATATGTTTAGTATTTATAAATTTCGGTCGGTACATAGGACGCTATGACATCGATAGGGATTTCTAAACACTGAATAGGACAGACCGTCCCAATATTGTTTTGAAATATATGCAAATGAGATAATTTTGCCTAGTATTATATTTTGTATATAAAAGAATAATTTTATAAATGATATAGTTGGATGTAATATGTTTGTGGTTAAGTAGTGAAATTTAATAAATATTGATTGAAAAATAAAATTTATATGTAAAATGAATATGAACTGAAAATTTTAGAACTGAAGTTCCGGGATTTTTGAAAATTTCTTTCGAAAGATTTTGGAATATAATATTAGTAGTATTTAGAAGTATTTTCTGATATGAATGTTTCAATATGATTTGAAAGAAATGTTTTAAAGGAATTTTGGAATGAAGTAAGTTTGTACTCCCCTCTTAGTCGCTGGAAAATAATTTCGGTGATGAGCGCACGCATCATCGACGTTCATTTTCAAATTTCAAAGTGGGAAGACCACTGTAGTAGTTTTACTGCATATCTGTTTTGATAAACGAAACTTAATTTTTATTTCTGGAGTTGGATTTGATATCAATATATATATGTAAGATATGATTATATATATTATTTTAAAACAATTGAAATGAAACCCGGTTGTTTAGTTCTTAAGTTTCTATAAATTAGAAATTGAAATTTATTATCATGAATGGAATCTTGACTATATTGATAATTGGAAACTTCTAAAATGGAAAAAAATTGATTTTAAAATGATTAAAGAAATAGATAAGAAACTGACATTTTGAAAACCGTAAATAAAAAGGAAATGAAAATAAGAAATGGTAACTGTTGAACGTTGTTAACTAAATATATAAGAGAAACTTGGGTAATATTCAATTGCATTCTAAAAGACATATATATAACTTACCAAAATGTTAAAAGTTGAAATGTTAATAAGAATATGTAATAGAATATTATACAAGTAAAACTTGAAAAAAATGAAAATGTACAATGGAATTGCTTCTATAAATAAGAATTCTAATGTTATAAATTGTTATAAACTAAATTTAATAGTTTGAAATGATACTAATTAAATGTAATAAAAGTGAATAATGTAATAAAAATGATTATAAGCTTATGTTAAGATTTAAGCTATTTATAATCAGATTGAATGGAAAGGGTGAATACTGTTAGTAAATAATTATAAACTTGAATCAATATCGAAGCCATTTATAATTAAAATGAGTACTATATAGATTGAATGATTATAACTTCAGAAACCATTGAAATAACTTAGAAATGGAGTTAATATTCAATAATACTATATATGGAAGAATGTGAAGAAAAAGAAATAATCTATAAATGATGAATTGAATTGTAAAGAAACTTACCTAATAATGTACAATCCAATAATTGAAATAAACATAACTTATTTAAGCAATGAATGTAAAGTAATAAAATGGAAGAAATGGCATTGTATGAATAAAGAAGAAATGAACTTTTGTAAGTAATAACGAATGTGACTTAATGAAATAAACATTATATGAATGAGAAAGAAAAGTAAAGGATGAAAAACAAAAGGGAAATCAAACTAAATAGTAAATGTGAAGTAAACTGAAATAGAATGTATACAATACTTCAATAATGAATTCATTTATGATCCAAATAATTGAAATGGATATAACTTATGTAAGTAAAGAATGCAAATTAATAAAATAAGCCTTACATGAATGAATGAAAATTAAAACTTTGTATGTGGTGAACGTGAATTAAAGAAAATTATTGTATGGAAAAAAAAGAACAATAAATGATGCGAAAAGGATAAATAGAGTAAACTTCAAACTGTGTTGAATTCTTTTTTGTTGGACTTATGGATTGGTGGGAAAAGAATACTTCTATTTTGTATAGAGATGTATAAATAATCTATAAAGTTATCTACGACTGTTGAGTGTATGGTTTACTTCATAGTTTATTTATCATTTTATATGATTAGAAGTTCTGAACCCGAACAAACCATTTGTTTTGGTTGCTATGGATGAATGATTGATTTCTTGGTTGAAATGATGTGTGTAATGTTTGTTTGCAAATGATTATTGTTATGTTTTTATGCTTGTTTGTTGTTTATTGAAACAACTTAAATATTTCACTTTTATATAATTATTAACTCTTTTGGATTATATAAGTGAAATACAGGTTATGGAAGCAATTGCTATTGCTTTTGGTTTCATAAAATTAGCGTTTGTTTTCCCGACAAATAGTACGTTCTCGGATTACGGTTTTCTAGTGATATTATATTGTTTTTCCCACGGTTTGGGATATTTTATTTTAAAATATGTGATATATATTGTATTGTTGATATTATTATTTCTCCCAGACCTTTTCGTACAAAGGAGACTCTCCGAAATTTTTCGTAAATTTGGACTTGGAAAATTTTGTGAAATGTTTTCCAAACTTTTGTTAACTTGAATATAAAGGATTTAATTTTTTAATTATGTAAATTAATTGTTTATAAATTTAATATTTTGAATAAGAAATATTGATTACTTAATTCCTCTACTACCTTCCTCTCCTTTTCGAGGACGAAAAGTTTTGAGTGGGGGAGAGTGTAATGACCCGTAATTTTCGATAATTAAAAATAGTTAATTTAATAAGGTTTTTGTGATTAATGTTGGAAGAAATAAAAAAATTTATTAAATAATAAGAATATAATGGGAATGAAATGTAATAGTATTAATTTAAGGTAATTGATAATTGCTCTAAATGTAATTCTTATTAATTGAAATGATTTAAAAGGTTATAATTAGTTATAGATTGTAAATTAATTGTAATAATGTGTGTGTTATTTGGTAATTGGATTAAAGGAGTAATTGATAATTTAGATGCTGGATTAATTAATGAATTAGTGAGTAATAAAGTGAAATTGAATAAAATTAGTGTTGTGTAAATAAATATAACATTTGTGTGTAGATAACAGACATACAAATGTGATTAAATATAGAAGTGGTGACAATTGTTATTTGTTACCAATTTATTTTAATCAATTGCAATTGAATGTCATTAAATGTTATGTAATGTGAGTAAGATGATAACTGTAAAAGGTGTAATTGATAATTTAAATATGTACAAATTTATGAAATAGTATGTAATTAATTGCAATTGATAAAAATTAGTGTTGTGGTAGTAATTATAACACTTGTTGTGGATAATAACTTATAAGATGTGATTAAAAGTTAATGGTGACAATTATTATACGTTATCTATTTATTTAGCCTGTTAAATTTAATTTGAAATCAATTGCAATTAATTAACTTAATTAGTGCAGTTAATGTAGATTAAATTGATAATTTTAGAATATAAATTTAATAAGATGTATCCAAATGTAAATTTTATTCATAATATGACGATTGATTGAATAAAAAGAATTGGAATCAAGTTTGATCAATTTATTGGAATTTAAGTTGTAATAATGGATTTATTGCAATTAAATGTAATTAAATACTACGTTAAGGAAAACTAAGATGATAATGGTAAAATATTAGTGTAATAAGATATAAACAAATGTAAATTATAGCCATGAGATGAAAATTGATTGAATAACAAGATGAAAAGGCAAATAAATGGATTTATTGGAATTTAAAGTAATAATCACTGTATTTATTTCAATTGAAATTAAACACTGTAATTAGTAAAATAATTAACATTGAATTGGCATGTAAATTTGTTATAAATTATTTTAAATATCCAAGTAATCAAAAATGATAGAAATTGTTAGTTATAAATTTTGAAATTAAAAAGTGATTTAATCAATTTAATAATAATTTATTTAATTAACGTGAAAATTGCCATTTTGGCCACTGTCTCGGATTTCGACGGTAAAAATTTCATCGGATCTGTAACAGTGAATTTTTGTAGGGTTTCAAGTTTCATAGCGATCAGACTTGTCGTTTGACCTTGCGGGCTCGAAACGTGTAGAAATCAATTTAACTGAAATCAATTTGAAATAAGGTGATTTTAATAACTAAGTTCTGTATACAATGGAATTAGAACTTGAAACTTATTCCATTGAGTTTAAAAATATCGAAAACCTATATTTTGATATATTTGATAACCCATTTTCGCTTCGGGAACGAAACGGGCCTTTCGGGCCATTGTTATCGTTTTGATCCAACCCTGCCTATATATAGGTTGTTATAAACCCTAGTTGTTTCTCATTTTATTATTTTCTGTACATACATCTCCTACCTCCTTCTCAAACATCTGAACATGAAACCTAATTCCCAAATTTCAAAACCTAATTTAAAAAAAATAGTTTTGCTCCAGGTTTACTTCGAGTCGGGAAGAGGTTCGCTTCGAGTTTCAGAAGCGAAAACCCTGCAGCGACTTGGGGTCAAAGAGAGTTCCATGCCAAACAAGGTGGATCTGCGCGCGCTTAGAGTTCCAAAGGCGAAAACCTTGGAGCGACTTCGGGCCAGGAGCCAAATGACTCAGGTCTCGGGTCATTTTGGCAAAAACTCAGAGCAAACACCGGGTAATTGAGACGGCGACTTGAAGTAAGACCCGAAGTCGAAATTTTCCAATCTTTTAACGTAAATAACTATTGCATACGAGCTCGGATTCACGCGCGGTTTTCTCCATTGAGATCGTATTGGAATTCCGGACATTACAGAGCTTGTTTGGTTGAATTTCGAGACTGTTGAATTTTGAGCCCTAGTTTGGATTTCAAATCGATTTGTAATCGAAGGTTAGTGTTTTAACCCACTCACAATTACTAAATTATCCTATGTTAGTTAAATTTAATCTATGATTTGATTATAATTTGACTAATTGCTGTTTGGTATGTTTAAAATTGTCATTTTAGTTAAAATTGACTTTTATTGCCATTAACCATCGTTTAATTAAATATTGAATTTAGTTGTCAATTTAATACCTGTTAATGATAATCAGTCATCTATTGGAGTTTACTGGTTGATTTGGATGATGATTGTGATGTATGTTTGATAGTTGATATTGGATGACTTGATGTTGTATTTTTATATTGTTATAACACTGCAAGTTCCCTATGGGTTGAAATGATACATACCCGAACGATCTATAGATTAGGGAAAAATCGTTATGGGTTGAAATGATAGACTCAAGCAATTTTATGGATTTTTATTTAATTCGGAATTGTGGTTTGAAATGATATATAACCGTAAAATTTTAAATTGTGGATTGAAATGATAAATATCCGTATCACTTGACCATAGGGTAAAAAATTATATACGAACACCAGATCGGTTAAATTAAACGATTTTTAATTCTTTAAATTTTGAATTCAATTAACTAGCATTTTGAAATAGAAATTGATTTATATATATTGAATTATTTTCGATAATCCAAGCGTTAATGTTGAAATTGGAATTGATTTAATGAATTGCTCAAAGGATTTAAATTAGAATTTCAAGTTGAAGTGTCAAATATAAATGAATTATCGAAATTGAGTTATTGAAAATGTTTGGATATAACTTTGAAATATATTTTTAACTAATTTAAACTATATTAATCAATTTAAACAATTTTTAATTTATTTTAATCTATTTTATCTCTTTAATCCAAATTAATCTAATTTATCAATTTAATCTATTTTAAAATTTATTTAATCTATTTTAAATCTATTTCATATGATTTAAATCTATTTAAATCTATTTTAAATCCATTTAATCTACTTTAAATCTATATAAATCATTTTAAATCTAATTAAATCAAATTTAAATCTATTTTAAACTATTTCTACTATTTAACATATTCTAATCTATTTAAACTATTTTTAAACTATTAAAATTATTTATGCCTATCTAAACTATTTTCTAAAAATTTAGACTGTGTAAAGAGAAAGTATTTACATTTAAATCCTTGATGATAATACAACCTAAGTTGAGTTTTGAAATTGATACCTTTTTGTGAAATGACATATTTGAGTAAATATGATGATTTTGGAATGAGGATTTAATTAACCACTTGGTTGTTAAAGAGACTGAGATCGGATATTGTCATACTCTCTGCCAATACCGAAAACCACTTTAACAACCGTGTACGTTGTGGAGATTCCAGAAATGAAGTAGGATGGTTTGGTGAATGATTTCTATATGAGGTATTTACGTGACACTGACTCCCGTGAGTCAACTTATATGTGACTAAAACATGAGCTATACCTGGGCTAAGTGAGGTCATTCCTCCGATCGGACATGCTTCTTCGATACCATATTATGACTTTGTGATGATTTGGTGGCCACCCCTTGATTTTGATTATGGGAGTGTGTGACGAGGTGGGCGGTAGTAGCTGCTATGCGTTACCACCAGCCCGATTCTAAAATTGGTAAATCTACCCTGGCATTGCATCGAGTGTCGTGTTCACATGCCCTAGAGCGCCTTCTACGAGTTTGTTTTGTACCGTACCTATGGGCTGTCCTCTAGGTAAACTACCAGTTTGGTGGAGCCTACGGCATTGTGTAGACTACGAGAATATATAAAATGTGTTAAGGAGGATATAGGTAACGCCTTAACGCTATTTTAATACTTTTCTTTATTGTAGACACTATTATAATAGCGTATAGTACTACATAGTAGATAGTTTAACGGATCCTTAGGAGATGGAAATCCCGAACATCTCTTAAGTTATTGCACTCACGTTAGACACTGGATAGGAGATGTCAAACCCCGTAAACATCTCTGACGTTGTTACACTCATGTCTATTTGTTGTTGATTTAAATTACATAAGATCTTTTAGTTCTGACTCGAGTGTTTTGTCTTTTCAATTCGCTCGGGTCCGTCTGAGCTTTTCAGTGTATCGAAGACTACTTTATGGAGGATGAAGGCGAAGATTTGTAATAT
Organism: Allium fistulosum; assembly: GCA_030737815.1. Lineage (NCBI taxonomy): Eukaryota > Viridiplantae > Streptophyta > Magnoliopsida > Asparagales > Amaryllidaceae > Allium > Allium fistulosum. The sequence continues at coordinate 877,593,325 of CM060906.1, forward strand.
TATTTTTTTTATGTTTATTCCACCGCATCATGTTGTTCCGCTACATTTATTTATTCTTGTTGTATGTAACTCCGATCTGTATTATGAAAGTTTAATTAATGTTATTTGCAAACAGCTTCATGAACTGTTTGTTTGATTATTATATTTTGTCCTTCCGCTGCAAGATTCTGTATTGGTTTTTTCATTCTCTGCTTTTTCTTATTTACCCCATAGCAATCTGCCCTTTTGAATGGTTTGAGTACGACGTGTGTGTCTGCTTAAAACGTCCAAAAAGGCAGGTCGTTACACACACAGTGCCTTCAACCTGCATAACTACCTTTCCTACTACTCCTGCCGCCCCTTCATCAAATAAACCACATTCAAACTTTTGACCACAGTGCACATACCAGTGCCTTCATCCTACCTGCACAACCTCCAGACACAGCAACATTCCTCCTCCAACATTCTAATGCAAACATACATCACAAAAACATCCACTTCACTTAACCACCCTACAAATCACTTCATCACTCCCCCCACACTTACACTACTCCAGCCCTTCAATTGTCAACAAACAAAAAACCATAATATCGCCTTTCATCCCCATTCAATACTACCATATACACTGCCTGTACAAACAATTACACTGCTGCCATATAACTTCATCCACAATTCCTCTTCTGTCCATCCACCACCTTGCTTCGACCACTGTAATACAACTGCAAACTTGAACAGTCAACTTCCCTGCCAACTCCACGACTTTAACATCCACCCTACACCTGCTATTACCACCACCTACTCAAGCAACACCCTTTTCTTTAGTGCCAAACTATCAAACTGTTACATTACATGAAACATCTTAAATCCTGAAATACTCACATCCACTACTTGCCAATACCCCAGCTACAAAACTACTTCACCATACACAAACCTTGCATCCACCCTCCTACCACCTCTGTTTCACCATCCTCCAACTTCTCACTATAACCTTTAACTGCGTTCACAGTTCACCGAGTCTACCATCAGTCGCCACAAAACCATCAACTACACACTTCACAAATTCCCCATACAGCAAGCCCCTCACCTCATCACCAACAATTTGCGATCGTAATCCCCCAAACCTCTCGACGAACTCCATCACAAATCAAACAGCACCCGGCACTCCATCTCCACAACCATAATCGTCGATTTCATTTGCTACCATATCCAATTCGTGATTCCCTTGTGTTTCCTTTTAATTGAGAAAATCATTCTTTCTTTTTTTGTTTTTTTGTTTTGTTCAATTTTGTTTTAACAACAGACATAAAAAATATGGGGTGTTAACTTGCAGGTTTGGGCCTTAAAGTAGGCTCGGGTTGTGATGTTGTGAATGAACTCCTTTTTATAAGAAATTTGCTTTGTTTTTATTTTCTTTGGGAAAAGTTCTTCTTCTTAGAAAATATAATTTGGTATACTTTTATTTAAAAAAAAGAATTATATATCTTGTTCAAATTTTCAAGTTGTAGATTTCAGGAAATCAGGATTGTAGAAAGGAATTGCTTGCCAAAAATAAATCACTTGCTTGCTTATTTAAAAAAAATTGCTAATAATTCTGCACGCTTTGGTATCGTGCCCTTATCGCTTGTTTTTATTTTCGGTTTGCATTATTGGTTGCTTGCATTTTAAAAAAAATTTCAAAAACAAAAAAAAATTCATTCGTAGTTGAATTGTTAATAACGCTTAATTTATGTTTTGCATTCATACCGTCTTATTTTCTTTTCTAAGGGCAACACCCAAATCCACATAAGGTGGGGGATTTCATCACAACTTCCTTGGCCCACAAATTGCATTTCATCTTAGAATTTGCTAATAATAATGGTTAGACATTTGGCTTAAGAGTGTCATGAGCTCACCTAAGGCTTGATTGTATATTGACAAGTTGTCCTCTTTCGACAATTTAATTTCTTGGTATCTAGGCTACGGCAGAGCAATACTCAATTATGAATATTACGGTGATTCGTAAATATTATACTGTATGTTTCTCTGAAGGTACTTAAACCTTCAGTTGCTGTAACGACCCGTAAATTTCAACTGTTTTAATAACCTTATTAATTGAAATTTTGTGAAATTTTAAATGATAAAATTTTGAAATAAAAATTTTATATTTGGAATACGTTTAGTTAAACATAGCAACTGATAAATTTTCGTCCGAAAATATGAAAGTTTATTTCGCGCGTAAATTTACTTCAATTTAATCAGTTAAAAAGCGATGAAAATAAAACGTTTCCGAAACCTAAATATTTTTACATAGAAAAATTCTAAAACATCTTCTGAGCAAGATGTCAGTTTGTCGTTTTTCCAAATTCGGACATCTTTGACTCCGTCGATCTTATTTTTCAGTGTTTTTCTTGCATTTTTCGTAGTAGAAAAATTCAAATTTTTATAATTCAATCGTACCACTGATATCCGTATACCGTTTTGATCATCTCGTCGTGTTGATCTTCGCACTATACTCATTGGTGTAATTCGAAGTTCAGTGTGCGGTGCAATCTGCGAAACGCCTTGTGTAACGGTTCCGCAATCGAGACTTTTGGTTTCGTGTGACCGTTCTTTTTCCACCGTATTGTCCAATAGTCATTGCTATTAAACATTTTCTAAAAATTTGCTCCAGACTTTTACTATTCCAACATGTTCATTAAATTTACGTTGGTTTGTCCAATAGTCATTGCTATTTCATTTCTCCCTTACTTAGCTCTGTCACTTTTAATAAATGAAATTTGATGCATTCGTTTATAATAAAAACTTTGCCTATTTGCTTCTCCATGTCAGATCCTACTCTAACCCTCCATCACAAAATCATGCTCCACCTCCCCTCCACCATGGCCAGCCGAACAACCATCTCCACCATTCCCGCCTGAGCGACCATCTCCTTCGCCCCGCTACCTTTCACGTCGCCTCAGCCCACCACCTTCCTCGACAAATCTACATCACCGAGAACCCTTGCTACCTCTGCTCCGCCACCACAAGCCACCGCACTTCCAACACCCTCGCACCTCCGCCTGCGCCACTCCATCCACTCCTCCGTGTTTCCAAATGCCAAACTCGAGCAGTTTTCGCCACCTCCAACATCGCTTCAAATCTTCCCTTCCCCTCTGTTCGCCTGCCGCCACTGAATCACCTTTCGTTTCCACTGCCGAGCCACCACAGTTCATCTTCCCTCTGACCTATGCTTCACGTGCAACCACAGCCACGCCCAAACAAAGCTCCAGCCCAATCCGCCCATGCGTGAACCCGACCTACCACCCGGCTCTTGTCTGCTTTGATCGAACTCCACTGTCCTTCTCCCCTCTCTGCTTTGTATTGAGGTATTGAAATTAATGCGTGCTTACCTTTTGCCTTGAACAATATCTTAAGATTTGACTGTGGTTGTAAATGTTTTTATGCGAATGATTGATTCTCAAACTATATAGGATATACATGTAATTTAGTTGATATCTATTAGGTCTACTTATATATAAAAAGGTTTTGTATATATATGTATACTCTGTTTTATAAGTTATATTTGATTTATAAAGTGAATATGGGACAATTGATCTTATGCAAAACTTTGAAAGGTTACACATATATATATATTGTATTATAATATACGTACGTTTCTACATTGCTTTTATATATAAATGGTATAAGTTTCGAGATATGTAAGTCATAGCAGTACAGTATACGTTAGTTTATAAAGTAAGTTATAAAGCACAACTTGTATATTGTTATAAAGGTAGGGTATGTATTGCTTTATAAAAGAAACTATATCTATAATATATGTCTAGATATATTAGTTGTAGAGATGTAGTATAATACATGTTAGGCTAACTGATATAGGATTTAGGTGTATATTGACTAAACTTGTTGATTTTATGTACATTTCATTTGTAGCATTCACACGCATGTGTGTCAGTTTGCATAGTTGTTGGTTATAGTTAAGCTATTTGATTTATTAAATTATGTTAATTACAGTTTTGTATATCCAAGAGTTTCAATATGGTTGCGCATATTAATTTTTATGTATAAATATTCAAAATTTTAATGTATATATACAAAAATTGATTTGGGAAAGAAAAGTACATGTGTTTAGTTTAAAACGATGGTTTTATTTACATATATATTTATTTTATTTTGATATTTATCTTGAATTAAAATATCGATTTCAAGGAAATAGTAATAAATATTTTTCTGTCTCTATCAAGTTGATTCTAATTATTCCGTCAATTCCTATTTAACAGCTTGTTCGTCGAAATCGTGTCTATCGTGCTTTGCTTCGCAATTCGATATCAGTGTGCGTATCTGTATCACTTCCTGTTTCTCTAGCCTCGAAAGGTGAGCACTCACTCACGATTAACGTTCTTTTATTTATTAAATTTGATTTCAATTGGAACGACAATTGAAATGCTGCTGTTAGTTAATTACACTGTTATATATGCTATTGCCTGTATCAGTTCACCTGTGACATCTGACACCATTATCTGTTAATTATTTATGCGATGATAATACAATTTGGCTGATAATTGATTTATTGTTGATGTTTCTATTGGACGTTAAATTGTTAATGTTAAAATGATAAACAGTATGAAATTGAACTTGATATAGGATAGTTAAATGTTAAATTTGATTAACTGACATTTGTATAATATGACCCCTTTAACTGTTGAATTTATTGACACCTAGGATTTGTTTAATTACACTTTGAACCACTGAATGTATGTTGTTAAATTGATGATGTATGAAATTGTAAATTGGATGATAAGTGAAAACCGTAATATAATAATCTTTAATCTACATGAAATGATAGTGTAGAGTCTAGAAATAATTATATTAATTCGTACAAATAACAATGCGAATTAATACGGTTATTTTGGGATTATTTGAATTGATTATTGGATTGATATTGATTGTTGTTATTGCTTGTTTATTTACTTTGACACCATCCCAGTTATCACACTGCAAGTTCCCTTTGCTATGTTTTGATTTTGAATTAAATTGGAATCGGGTTGAAATGATAAATACCCAAGTTGAACTTTGACCTAGGATAGAAAATTAAATAAAACCGATTGGTCAATAATTTGATTTAAAAATAAAATAAGGATTTTATTCGAATAAATATTATGGTTTTGAAATGAAATTGAAATCTGAATTTTAATGAAAGGAAATTGTAATTTTTAATAATCTGAAACAAATATTTACAATGTAATTAATGAAAGAATGTTGTTTAATTTGAGAAATGGTTGAATTAAGTTTGAAATGATTTAATAATTAAGTTTGAAATTATTAAACTTTGAAACTATTTAATAATTAAGTTTTGAATTATTTAATAATTAAATAAGGTTGAATCATTTAATGATTAAATTGAACCGAATTCTTTGATAAGAGAAATTGAACTTTTGAATAAGTGAATTTTTACTTCGTAAATAATTGAAATTGAATTTCTTATTTAAGTAAGTTTTTGGAAAATTATTTAAGAAAGTAAATAAGTGAAATTGAATTTCTTTAACAAGAAATGAAAATGTGATATTTTTGGAATTAATGTAAGACTTGAAATTGAAAGAATTGATTTGACGAATTTAATTTAATTCAAAATTGTCAGTTTTGATTTAATGAAGTTGAATTTGAATAATTGATTTAATGAATTGGAAATTTAATAGAAATTGTTTTGAATGATAAAGTAACTTAACGATATTGAATGAAATCGATAAATGAGTGTAAATTGATTTGAATATTAAAACTAAATTGATTTAAATGATTTCGAAATGAAACTTTTGTACGAACTTGAATCAATATTGAATTGTTTTAAATAGAAATTGAAATTGAATTATAAGATTTTGAAATGGTAATTTGGAAGTTTTGAAACGTAAATTATGAAAATTGATTTGGAAAGACACATGAAATGTTGGTTTACAAATTCTAATTGAAATTGAATTTGATTTGGTTTTGAAATATATAAATGACCAATCGGTGAAATAATTACGGAAGTTATTAAAGAGACCGGAATCGGGTATGGATATACTCTCTATCTAAACCGAAAACCACTTTAATAACTATACGCGGAGTGATGATCCAGAATGAAGTGGTTGGAATGATGTACGTGATGACTGAAGAAAGAGAACGATAATGGATAGCCTTGACACTTGTGTCAAATTGGAAATGACTAAAACAGGAGCTGTGCCGGGCCAATGGAGGATTAGCTACCTCAAGTGGACACACTTCTTCGAACTACTTATACTTGTTGTCGATTGGTGCACCCTTGATTTTGGGAGTGTTGTTTCACGGTGTTGCGGGCGCTGCGGCGTTGCGTTCTCACCAGTCCGGATCAGGCGAACGGTAGTATCACTACCTTGGGTATTGCCTCATGTGCCTTGTCATACTTGTATTCCATTTATGCGCGACCACTACGATTTTGATTTGTACCTTTAGTATATGGATTGCCCTCTGGTGACTTCCGGTTTTGGGGAAACTACGGTCTTGTATATGCTTTTGGGAATAAAAATGTGTTAAGGGTGGAATGGGCCATGACTTAACGCTATTTTGATATCTTTATATTACTGATAGACATTATCTACTTATCGTACACTACTACATAGTAGATAGTTTAACGGATCCTTAAAGGATGGTTATTCCAAACATCCTTTGAGTTACTTGTATTTCAATTGCTATTTCACTTGAGTTGGATTTATTAATATAAGAATGTTAATCCTGACTCGAGTGTCTTGTGTTTTTGCTTTACGCTCGGGTCAGACTGAGTGATCCAGTATTCGAGACTCACCTTTGGAGTTGGAGCTTTGCTTGAAGATCCAGCCATCTATTCTGCTTTCAGTATTCGATGATTCCAGTGATGTATTCTGATTTGTATCTGATGTATCGTATTACTCTTCTGTTGTAAACTCTGATGTATTTTATATATTCATATAGCAGCTTCATGAACTACTATCTCTTTTATTTCCGCTGCAATTATTACTCTGTGTCTGTGTTCTGTGATTATTTATTTACTGTATATGTTCAGTTTTGCCAAATTTAAATTAACAACGCGGTATTTTGAGCAATTCAACTCCGACATGTGTGTCTGCCTATGCACCTGCGGGTGCAGCATGATAGGGGGTTCTCGCATTTGGTTTGGTAGCGAGCGGATGACTCTTACTCCTACATGTCCCTGCGGGGTTGGTGCAGTCGAGAGGCTGGCTGTAAAGGCAGAACACAGGTACAGCTGTATGCTACGGTGGGCGTTACCCCACTGACGCGGTCCGTTACAGTTCGTATCAGAGTTTTGGTAGCTCTAGGAAAAACTTAACATATAGGGTAAATGTATTTACAGAATCACTCTCATTCGAGTTTCAATCTCTTCCTTTGACTCAATTCCTTTGAATTTTTGGAACGTTCTCCTCGGTTCCAAAATTCATTCGTGTCCTCCACTATTCGTCTTCTTTCAAATTCTGGAGCACCCCATAACTCCATTCTGAATGTTATCTATAATTGATCGGCGATCTCGCCAATCTTAGAATGATTCGTAAAGGAGTAAACTCCTTTATAATAGGCATCGATTTACCGGAGATTTCTGTATCCTCGTTTACGATGCTATCTATTCCCTGCTATACCTGAATTCCATCTCTTGAGGTCGAGTGTTGATTTACCTCGAAATTCAGCATCGACCTTATTCTTGAAGTTACGGACGACCCGGTTAAGGTTGCCCGTGAATTTTATAAGCTTATCCATCTTCTGATTCTGATAATTGAATTATCTTATCTTCTGTTTCGAACTTATTTTCGAATCAAAATTCTCTTTGATTTGAGTCAACAAATTTGAATCCCTATCCTTATTTTGAAAATTCATTCCTGTATCGTCGAGCAAAGAAATGTATTTGTAAACTAATATATAAATGTTTTACTGTATATTGTAACTCAAACAACAAAGTATATATTATTTTCAAATTTGGAAAATGAAATAAATTTGTTTGATTATATTGTGAAAATATAAGTAAAAATTTTCTGGAATTTAATAGGTTAATTAAATTGTTTGTTTGGAATGATAATATTTGATTATCATTTATTGTTCTAAATAAATTTATAAATACGGTTTATAAATTGATTTGGAATTTGAAATGAATTTAATTCAGAAATTTGAGAATTTAGTTTCCGGTGATTTGGAACTTTGGTTTTAAAATTTTAAAGTATATATTATTGAAAGTATTTTCGAATAGAAATCGTTTCAAAGAATTCTGTAAAATGATGAAATCAGTGCTCTTCTCTTTGTCGCTGGAAAATAATTTCGGTGATGGCGGCCGCATCATCGACATTCATTTTCGAGTTTCGAAGTGAAGATACTATTCTGTAGCTTTGCTATGGTTTTGTTTTGGAAAATATTTTGATTTGAATTTCTTCAGTATAATTTGATTTACATATATATAAGTATCTTATTTTAAAATTTAATTTGATTTGATATAAATATATTATATATATCTCTAAGTTGTTTAAAGTTAATCGGAAATCAAATTCTTAAATTTTGTTAAAAGATGATTTTAATTATAAATAAAACCAAAATTTGGAATAAATATTTAAACTTGAATAATTGAATTGGGAAAACTTTGTTTGTATATTGTTCAACTGCATTTTAATACAACTTACCTAAATCATACAGAAGTTAAATATGTAATTGGATAATATATAAGATAAATTGAATTTATAAATAAAATTTGAGGGGTTATAATGTTATACACTTAAATTTTAAATTATAAAATGCTAATAGAGAAAAATAGAATAATAAGATAATTGAAAAATAAATTTGTTTTGAAAGAATTAATAAATTGAAATTAGATCAACTTATGGAAATACCTTGAATTTAAAATCAATTAATGAATATAAATTAATTTAAATTGAAATTTATATGGTTTAAATTAATTTATATGGGTTAAATATATGTGATTAGATATATTAAGTAGAATAAATTTAACAATAATTTGTAACAAAGAAGAATTTAAATTGCTGAAAAATATATGATTATAATAAAAACTATTCAAATTTATGGTTTTAGAAATTGTAAATTGAAGATAATTGGATAATATGATAATGAATTTAGAAATAGTGAGATTGATTTTAGTGAAATCAAATGGATTAAATCAATTATCGAATATCAATTAGTTTAAATTTGAATTTATATGGTTTAAATTAATTGTTATTTTGTATTTCAAATCTGTTTTTCTTTCTGGTTGTTTCTATTCTCCTACCTCGTTCCTTTTCGGGGACGAAAAGTTTTGAGTGGGGGAGAGTGTAACGACCCGTAAATTTCAACTGTTTTAATAACGTTATTAATTGAAATTTTGTGAAATTTTAAATGATAAAATTTTGAAATAAAAATTTTATATTTGGAATACGTTTAGTTAAACATAACAACTGGTAAATTTTCGTCCGAAAATATGAAAGTTTATTTCGCGCGTAAATTTACTTCAATTTAATCAGTTAAAAAGCGATGAAAATAAAACGTTTCCGAAACCTAAATATTTTTACATAGAAAAATTCTAAACCATCTTCTGAGCAAGATGTCAGTTTGTCGTTTTCCCAAATTCGGACATCTTTAAATCCGTCGATCTTATTTTTCAGTGTTTTTCTTGCATTTTTCGTAGTAGAAAAATTCAAATTTTTATAATTCAATCGTACCACTGATATCCGTATACCGTTTTGATCATCTCGTCGTGTTGATCTTCGCACTATACTCATTGGTGTAATTCGAGTTCAGTGTGCGGTGCAATCTGCGAAACGCCTTGTGTAACGGTTCCGCAATCGAGACTTTTGGTTTCGTGTGACCGTTCTTTTTCCACCGTATTGTCCAATAGTCATTGCTATTAAACATTTTCTAAAAATTTGCTCCAGACTTTTACTATTCCAACATGTTCATTAAATTTACGTTGGTTTGTCCAATAGTCATTGCTATTTCATTTCTCCCTTGCTTAGCTCTGTCACTTTTAATAAATGAAATTTGATGCATTCGTTTATAATAAAAACTTTTCCTATTTGCTTCTCCATGTCAGATCCTACTCTAACCCTCCATCACAAAATCATGCTCCACCTCCCCTCCACCATGGCCAGCCGAACAACCATCTCCACCATTCCCGCCTGAGCGACCATCTCCTTCGCCCCGCTACCTTTCACGTCGCCTCAGCCCACCACCTTCCTCGACAAATCTACATCACCGAGAACCCTTGCTACCTCTGCTCCGCCACCACAAGCCACCGCACTTCCAACACCCTCGCACATCCGCCTGCGCCACTCCATCCACTCCTCCGTGTTTCCAAATGCCAAACTCGAGTAGTTTTCGCCACCTCCAACATCGCTTCAAATCTCCCCTTCCCCTCTGTTCCGCCTGCCGCCACTGAATCACCTTTCGTTTCCACTGCCGAGCCACCACAGTTCATCTTCTCTCTGACCTATGCTTCACGTGCAACCACAACCACGCCCAAACAAAGCTCCAGCCCAATCCGCCCACGCGTGAACCCGACCTACCACCCGACTCTGGTCTGCTTTGATCGAACTCCACTGTCCTTCTCCCCTCTTTGCTTTGTATTGAGGTATTGAAATTAATGCGTGCTTACCTTTTGCCTTGAACAATATCTTAAGATTTGACTGTGGTTGTAAATGTTTTTATGCGAATGATTGATTCTCAAACTATATAGGATATACATGTATTTTAGTTGATATCTATTAGGTCTACTTATATATAAAAAGGTTTTGTATATATATGTATACTCTGTTTTATAAGTTATATTTGATTTATAAAGTGAATATGGGACAATTGATCTTATGCAAAGCTTTGAAAGGTTACACATATATATATTGTATTAAAATATACGTATGTTTCTACATTGCTTTTATATATAAATGGTATAAGTTTCGAGATATGTAAGTCATAGCAGTACAGTATACGTTAGTTTATAAAGTAAGTTATAAAGCACAACTTGTATATTGTTATAAAGGTAGGGTATGTATTGCTTTATAAAAGAAACTATATCTATAATATATGTCTAGATATATTAGTTGTAGAGATGTAGTATAATACATGTTAGGCTAACTGATATAGGATTTACGTGTATATTGACTAAACTTGTTGATTTTATGTACATTTCATTTGTAGCATTCACATGCATGTGTGAGTTTGCATAGTTGTTGGTTATAGTTAAGCTATTTGATTTATTAAATTATGTTAATTACAGTTTTGTATATCCAAGAGTTTCAATATGGTTGCGCATATTAATTTTTATGTATAAATATGCAAAATTTTAATGTATATATACAAAAATTGATTTTGGAAAGAAAAGTACATGTGTTTAGTTTAAAACGATGGTTTTATTTACATATATATTTATTTTATTTTGATATTTATCTTGAATTAAAATATCGATTTCAAGGAAATAGTAATAAATATTTTTCTGTCTCTATCAAGTTGATTCTAATCATTCCGTCAATTCCTATTTAACAGCTTGTTCGTCGAAATCGTGTTTATCGTGCTTTGCTTCGCAATTCGATATCAGTGTGCGTATCTGTATCACTTCCTGTTTCTCTAGCCTCGAAAGGTGAGCACTCAATCACGATTAACGTTCTTTTATTTATTAAATTTGATTTCAATTGGAACGACAATTGAAATGCTGCTGTTAGTTAATTACACTATTATATATGCTATTGCCTGTATCAGTTCACCTGTGACATCTGACACCATTATCTGTTAATTATTTATGCGATGATAATACAGTTTGGCTGATAATTGATTTATTGTTGATGTTTCTATTGGACGTTAAATTGTTAATGTTAAAATGATAAACAGTATGAAATTGAACTTGATATAGGATAGTTAAATGTTAAATTTGATTAACTGACATTTGTATAATATGACCCCTTTAACTGTTGAATTTATTGACACGTAGGATTTGTTTAATTACACTTTGAACCACTGAATGTATGTTGTTAAATTGATGATGTATGAAATTGTAAATTGGATGATAAGTGAAAACCGTAATATAATAATCTTTAATCTACATGAAATGATAGTGTAGATTCTAGAAATAATTATATTAATTCGTACAAATAACAATGCGAATTAATACAGTTATTTCGGGATTATTTGAATTGATTATTGGATTGATATTGATTGTTGTTATTGCTTGTTTATTTACTTTGACACCATCCCAGTTATCACACTGCAAGTTCCCTTTGCTATGTTTTGATTTTGAATTGAATTGGAATCGGGTTGAAATGATAAATACCCAAGTTGAACTTTGACCTAGGATAGAAAATTAAATAAAACCGATTGGTCAATAATTTGATTTAAAAATAAAATAATGATTTTATTTGAATAAATATTATGGTTTTGAAATGAAATTGAAATCTGAATTTTAATGAAAGGAAATTGTAATATTTAATAATCTGAAACAAATATTTACAATGTAATTAATGAAAGAATGTTGTTTAATTTGAGAAATGGTTGAATTAAGTTTGAAATGATTTAATAATTAAGTTTGAAATTATTAAACTTTGAAACTATTTAATAATTAAGTTTTGAATTATTTAATAATTAAATAAGGTTGAATCATTTAATGATTAAATTGAACTGAATTCTTTGATAAGAGAAATTGAACTTTTGAATAAGTGAATTTTTACTTCGTAAATAATTGAAATTGAATTTCTTATTTAAGTAAGTTTTTGGAAAATTATTTAAGAAAGTAAATAAGTGAAATTGAATTTCTTTAACAAGAAATGAAAATGTGATATTTTTGGAATTAATGTAAGACTTGAAATTGAAAGAATCGATTTGACGAATTTAATTTAATTCAAAATTGTCAGTTTTGATTTAATGAAGTTGAATTTGAATAATTGATTTAATGAATTGGAAATTTAATAGAAATTGTTTTGAATGATAAAGTAACTTAACGATATTGAATGAAATCGATAAATGAGTGTAAATTGATTTGAATATTAAAAATAAATTGATTTAAATGATTTCTAAATGAAACTTTTGTATGAACTTGAATCAATATTGAATTGTTTTAAATAGAAATTGAAATTGAATTATAAGATTTTGAAATGGTAATTTGGAAGTTTTGAAACGTAAATTATGAAAATTGATTTGGAAAGACAAATGAAATGTTGGTTTACAAATTCTAATTGAAATTGAATTTGATTTGGTTTTGAAATATATAAATGACCAATCGGTGAAATAATTACGGAAGTTATTAAAGAGACCGGAATCGGGTATGGATATACTCTCTATCTAAACCGAAAACCACTTTAATAACTATACGCGGAGTGATGATCCAGAATGAAGTGGTTGGAATGATGTACGTGATGACTGAAGAAAGAGAACGATAATGGATAGCCTTGACACTTGTGTCAAATTGGAAATGACTAAAACAGGAGCTGTGCCGGGCCAATGGAGGATTAGCTACCTCAAGTGGACACACTTCTTCGAACTACTTATACTTGTTGTCGATTGGTGCACCTTTGATTTTGGGAGTGTTGTTTCACGGTGTTGCGGGCGCTGCGGCGTTGCGTTCTCACCAGTCCGGATCAGGCGAACGGTAGTATCACTACCTTGGGTATTGCCTCATGTGCCTTGTCATACTTGTATTCCATTTATGCGCGACCACTACAATTTTGATTTGTACCTTTAGTATATGGATTGCCCTCTGGTGACTTCCGGTTTTGGGGAAACTACGGTCTTGTATATGCTTTTGGGAATAAAAATGTGTTAAGGGTGGAATGGGCCATGACTTAACGCTATTTTGATATCTTTATATTACTGATAGACATTATCTACTTATCGTACACTACTACATAGTAGATAGTTTAACGGATCCTTAAAGGATGGTTATTCCAAACATCCTTTGAGTTACTTGTATTTCAATTGCTATTTCACTTGAGTTGGATTTATTAATATAAGAATGTTAATCCTGACTCGAGTGTCTTGTGTTTTTGCTTTACGCTCGGGTCAGACTTGTTAGTCCATAGGATAGTGGTTTTGATGACAACAACTATAGAAGTGTTATAAAATATATATGTGCAGGAAATCTATATGCAGGTATCAACAAAAGAAGACTGTACAGTAAAGAAGACAAAATTGATGAAGACAAAGATCAAGAGTTCAAGATTGAAGACTCATGAGATTCAAGATATTCAAGAGTTCAAGACAAATAATATAGTTAGGTTAGATATTTGTTAAAACTCCTTGAAAGCACTATCATTCTTTTTTATCCAATTTACTCGTGGAATGGAATCCACTTCGTTCTTGTTAAAGGGATGGAACCCTAGTGAGATGGAACTCACGAAATATCTAGTGGAACGGATAGTAGCCCTATTTTGTTATCCACTAATTTTGATTCAAAATGATTTTCAAAATTATCTCTTGTTTTATAAAATGATTTTCAAATATTCCTTTTCAAAAGAAAAACCTTCGTTCACATTTCCAAAAATGTTTTAGCCTCAAAATCATATTTATCATTTTGTTATATTTTGATTTCAAAATTGTCCTTGATATTTTAGCCTCAAAATCTATTTTAATATTATATTTACTTTAGTTTATTTACCTTGATTTTAAATATATTTTAGTATATATACATATATATATTCATAAGTATTTCTACTTCTAAATACCTTCTACAAATACATAGAGTCCATTTGAATAAAGTTGCATATGTTTTAAATCATCATTTTCAAAGAAAAGCAAATCATCATTTTTACTAGACCATGTCGACATCATAGTTACTCGTCATGTCGACATGCTTCCCGTTATAGCAAAGGTTGTTTTCAAAAGAAGTGTCTATTCGTTTAAATCTCTTTGAATGGACACATCCATTCATTCTCTATAAATAGAGACTGTTATGGACGTTTTCCAGTAACTACTTTCTTTATTTTCTCTCCTCTTTACTCTCTTATCTTATTTTCTAATCATCCTATCCATATTCTGCCGAAATCTTAAGTGAATCAAACCAGAATATCTCTAGTTTGATTCTCTGCCACTCTCTTCAAAGAATCTCAGTGCTTATCAGAGTTATAGATACATTTGTACTCAAAGAAACTTGTTTAGGGTTATAAAGGTGTGATCGTGTCCTTGGAAATCGATCGGGTGAACTTGTGTCCTGTGAATCAAGTGGTTCTACCCAGAGACCTGAGAATCTGGAGGGTGTACCTCGTTGCCTTGGAATCGAGGGATTGTAATCTAGATTATTATTGAATAGAAAGCCGTACGAGTTGTGCGGGACTGGATGTAGGGTAACACCGAACCAGTATAAAATTCCTGGTGTGTTCTTTCCTTTACTTGCTCTTTATTTTTATTTGCATCTGTTTGTGATTCTGTGATTTGATCTGTGATTGTGTATTTGCATTAAGTTAGTTAATTCAATTTAAATCAAAGAAGTTTTAAAGAAATTCTTAAAACACTATTCACCCCCCCTCTAGTGTTAAATAGCCTTAAGATCATCTTCCGCGTCCCTGTCATTTGGTATCAGAGCCAGGTTTTCAAAAGTTTCATAATCTGAATTTTGAAAAATTTTAAAATGGCAATTTTTTTATAAAATTATTAACACTGTTTTCATTTGAATATGTCACAGAATCATCATGATATTGTTGTTTAAAATTATATTTAGTTATTTTGAAAAGTCACTTGATTCTTTAAAAATTGTTATCTTGTTTTGCAGGAGAAGTGTTATGTACAAATGGATATATAATGGAAATCGACAAAGAAATTGGTACCAGATCAATTCAAAACTTTGGGTTCTCATCTACAACTTGATTTGATACTGTACTTCTCTCTATCTGCTTCGCAATGTCACTGGTTTCGTGAGAATCCGTCAAGAAATGACCAAATTATGGTCAAATGAAGTTTTGATGAACAAAGAGAAAAAGAAGGCAAATCCGTCAAAGATATTCTTCAAAATTCATCCAGAGATTTGAATATTTTGTTCCCACTCCTTTTCAGATTGTAGTTCTTGTTCTCGTGGTCATTTTGATGGGTGGGTCATCAAATTCCGATCAAAATTGAGTGAGATATGAAAGTTTGAAGTTGGCTATCCAAAACTGAAAAAACTGTGTACGGGATCTTCAACATTTCTTCTACTGTTCGGCCTGTTGCATCACAATACCATCCAAATTCGACACCAAACTATAACTAGATCGTAGCCCTTGCCTTCCTCTTCGACTTGCCGCTGGTTTCATCCAATTCCGTTAAGAAACGAAGGAGATATGCCTTCTAGAAGTTTGATAGTATATAGAAAAACGGGAAGAAGATGAAGAGGAGGAATTTTTATGAAAAGTGGTGACCGTTGGGCTTATTTATAGTAGTTGAAGTGTCCATTCATTCAAAATTCGAATTCAAAGTTTTGGCGCCAAGTTGGTCAATCTACTAAATCATCTGTATCCTTCTCATACGGTCTTCAAATTCAGCAAATGAATATATTACGCTGATCAGAAAAACGAGCCCGTCGCAATAGAACAGATTTCGTCGTCAAATTCGGAAAGATATAAATGTGTGGATCACGACAATGGAGGAACGACAAAGTTAGAAAGATGGAATGCAAAAATTGGTACGCTTTACTATTATTTCATCTTTATTGCTGCATTTAGAAATATATATCTATGCATTTAGTTAGGTACAGAAATTTATCACTTTTATAAGTTTTGATATTTTGGTCCATATATTGACACACCATAATATAAATATCAATATACAAGTCTAATGTTTTAAAAGTCTTTTAAAATGTGTTTTCTTTCTAATAAAATCTTACAACTAATTTATTACAACTATATTAAGAAAGTAAGCATACCTTCATTCGTAGTTTTAACTTATCTAATGTTGTTTTTATTTCTCGTACTATATTTCTTTTAAGATACTAATTTTATATTTTTAAGAAATTAGTAAAAGGAATTTAGATTGTTAGAATAAGGCTTTACTTATAGATTTCTTCAATTAATAAGATTGCATCACATCACATGATACTTATCATATAAGTAGATAGTGACATACATTTTAATAAAAGCATTTTTTACATGCATAATGCCAAGTATCTTTACACATGTATTCTCATTATTTTTTTTTTGTACTTTAATTATATTAACTACTATAAAAATTGGGCCAAAAATCACCATTTTTGCCCAGAACTTTAGATAGCATTTCTGAAATGTTGTCTTTGCTTTTGTTACACTGCAAATACGTTTTTATAGCATTTCTGTGCTTTGAAACACTGTAGTATTTCTGAAACTTTTCACAGCATTTGGTAAATACCGCAGTTTCTGTTTTATAATGCTTTGTATATATATTTTAATGCAAAAACTTTTTATAGCAATCTGTAAATGCTGTCTTTTCTACTTAAAACTTTAAATTATAAAATAACGATATTTAAACTAAGTATTTTTCTCTATTCTTTTTAGAAATTATTTTCTAACTTATATTAGAATATTTAAAATTAATGTTTAGATATTCTTTAGTAATTAATTAAAATTTATATGAAAGAGGCATTAATATAACATATGTTTATTTTAGTTTTTTAATCTTTGTTGTTTTTAATATTTCATTATGATATTTTTTTTAAAAAAAATGTTTAAACATGTTTCTAAATATTTTAGTCAATAAAAATTTAATATAAAGGTTTTAATTAGTAAGTTAAGTATTTTATAAACATGGAAGTTTGGATTCTTAAAAATAAAAATAAAATAAAAACAATCAAGTTAAAATAATTATTTAAGTAGGTTATTAATTTTTATATTTGATCATATATATATATATATAGTTTAGGTCCATATCTCTTAGCAATTTAATTTTGATATTGAGTTTGATTACTACCTTTCATGAATATGTTATAGTTTAATACCATTTATTACCTTTAAACTCTTACTTTACAACTCTTTCTATCCCATTCATTAGTTTCCTTAACTTAGGTTTAGTAATTGGTGTGTTTTACCTTTGTTTGGTTGAAGTATAATAAATAGTTTGATATATGAATACATACATATATAGACACACACACACACACACACATATATATATATATATGCTTGCCAATTAGATATTATTTATCACTCATGTTTACCTTATAGTCTGAATATCTCTTACCATAGTATATATATCATCATATCATTGTGCAAATTATTTTACTTCATTATCATTTTATTACATATCATTATGCATCATATTTCATATCACATTTCATTGCATATTACATCATAAATTACAATGCATATCATAATCATTTGCATCACAAGTCGCACTTCATTTCGCATATTATCTCATGCTACATTGCATATGTTATACACTTCATACTGCTTTACAAACTACATATTGCATACATGTATACATAACAAGTGTATCTTATTTAGGAGGAGTTTGTAGTATTGTCTTATAATATAGGATTATTAGTTTTTGGTTGATTTGATTGATTTGATTGACTTGTTTGAATTGTTTGACTTGATTGACTTGTTTAATTTATTGACTTGATTGACTTGTTTAACTTGTTTGAATTGATTGATTTGTTTGACTTGTCTGACATGATTGGTTTTGATGTATGTGTTGATTATATTGTCTGAAATATATTTATACATATTTATTGAATAATTATAGTATAATTAAGTTAATATCTTTCACAATTCATTTACTATACTTTGTTCTAGTATTAAGTTTAAGGGGGAGTTTTATAATTAGTGGTTTAGGACTAAGTTTTAGTTTTAGATCTAAGTGTTTATTATGATAACACTATCATTATAATCACACGTCATAGAGTGATAAGTTTTAGGGGGAGTTATATAGTTTAGAGTTAGTGTCATTTTTTTGTTGATGACAAAGGGGGAGAAGTATAAAATAGGTTAGTTAGGCATAGATTAAGGGGGAGTTATTAGATTTAGGGGGAGTTATAAGGAGAATATAAATATTTTATAAACAAAGGTTGTCATCATCAAAAAGGGGGAGAATGTTAGTCCATAGGATAGTGGTTTTGATGACAACAACTATAGAAGTGTTATAAAATATATATGTGCAGGAAATCTATATGCAGGTATCAACAAAAGAAGACTGTATAGTAAAGAAGACAAAATTGATGAAGACAAAGATCAAGAGTTCAAGATTGAAGACTCATGAGATTCAAGATATTCAAGAGTTCAAGACAAATAATATAGTTAGGTTAGATATTTGTTAAAACTCCTTGAAAGCACTATCATTCTTTTTTATCCAATTTACTCGTGGAATGGAATCCACTTCGTTCTTGTTAAAGGGATGGAACCCTAGTGAGATGGAACTCACGAAATATCTAGTGGAACGGATAGTAGCCCTATTTTGTTATCCACTAATTTTGATTCAAAATGATTTTCAAAATTATCTCTTGTTTTATAAAATGATTTTCAAATATTCCTTTTCAAAAGAAAAACCTTCGTTCACATTTCCAAAAATGTTTTAGCCTCAAAATCATATTTATCATTTTGTTATATTTTGATTTCAAAATTGTCCTTGATATTTTAGCCTCAAAATCTATTTTAATATTATATTTACTTTAGTTTATTTACCTTGATTTTAAATATATTTTAGTATATATACATATATATATTCATAAGTATTTCTACTTCTAAATACCTTCTACAAATACATAGAGTCCATTTGAATAAAGTTGCATATGTTTTAAATCATCATTTTCAAAGAAAAGCAAATCATCATTTTTACTAGACCATGTCGACATCATAGTTACTCGTCATGTCGACATGCTTCCCGTTATAGCAAAGGTTGTTTTCAAAAGAAGTGTCTATTCGTTTAAATCTCTTTGAATGGACACATCCATTCATTCTCTATAAATAGAGACTGTTATGGACGTTTTCCAGTAACTACTTTCTTTATTTTCTCTCCTCTTTACTCTCTTATCTTATTTTCTAATCATCATATCCATATTCTGCCGAAATCTTAAGTGAATCAAACCAGAATATCTCTAGTTTGATTCTCTGCCACTCTCTTCAAAGAATCTCAGTGCTTATCAGAGTTATAGATACATTTGTACTCAAAGAAACTTGTTTAGGGTTATAAAGGTGTGATCGTGTCCTTGGAAATCGATCGGGTGAACTTGTGTCCTGTGAATCAAGTGGTTCTACCCAGAGACCTGAGAATCTGGAGGGTGTACCTCGTTGCCTTGGAATCGAGGGATTGTAATCTAGATTATTATTGAATAGAAAGCCGTACGAGTTGTGCGGGACTGGATGTAGGGTAACACCGAACCAGTATAAAATTCCTGGTGTGTTCTTTCCTTTACTTGCTCTTTATTTTTATTTTCATCTGTTTGTGATTCTGTGATTTGATCTGTGATTGTGTATTTGCATTAAGTTAGTTAATTCAATTTAAATCAAAGAAGTTTTAAAGAAATTCTTAAAACACTATTCACTTGAGTTAGATTTATTAATATAAGAATGTTAATCCTGACTCGAGTGTCTTGTGTTTTTGCTTTACGCTCGGGTCAGACTGAGTGATCCAGTATTCGAGACTCACCATTGGAGTTGGAGCTTTGCTTGAAGATCCATCCATCTATTCTGCTTTCAGTATTCGATGATTCCAGTGATGTATTCTGATTTGTATCTGATGTATCGTATTACTCTTCTGTTGTAAACTCTGATGTATTTTATATATTCATATAGTAGCTTCATGAACTACTATCTCTTTTATTTCCGCTGCAATTATTATCTGTGTCTGTGTTCTGTGATTATTTATTTACTCTATATGTTCAGTTTTGCCAAATTTAAATTAACAACGCGGTATTTTGAGAAATTCAACTCCGGCATGAGTGTCTACCTATACACTTATAATGGATGCGAATGGTTCAAAATGGCGGGTCGTTACAGTTGCATTGCTACGGTGATTCATGGTGCACTGATAAATCCTGTCCGTTACTTGGCTGAGAACTATCTTGTTGGATTAAGACAAAGTGTGATTATACAATTTTGGGTTAGGATCTACTTAGGATAGAAAATTTGTAATTAAGTCCTTGCATTCATTTGGTTGCATTAGTTCATGCATATTTAAAAAAAAATTCAAAAGCCAAAACTAAAAAATTGTAAATATTTCTTAACATAGTTTTTAAATCCTTTGAAATTTTTCAATCAAAATCAACAATAAAAAAAAATTGAGTTAGTTTTTTAAAAAAAACAAAAGGAAATCCAAAAAAATTAATAATCCTTTCAAAAAAAATTTGAAAATAAAAAAAACAAAAAAAATCAAATTTCTCTTTTGAAAAATAAATTCCTTTTAGTAAATATTTTTTTCCTTTATAAAAAAAACATTCTATAAAAATGTCCGAATTTTCATACTCGTCAGAATTTTACAATAGTTGTGAAAATCAATGTATCCATATAATTTCACACAAAATTCTTATGGATATTTTAATAACAACTATTGTGTAAATAATTTGAATTTTGCACCACAAAATTTTCAAAATTATGACCATCCCTCAAATCTTGAAAAGAGTATTGAAACGATTTATTCTTTGCTTGTACTCTCTACAAAAAAATCAAATGATAATGATTTGTGTAATTTATATTTGTGCAACAATGCAAGTCAAGGATTTCAAAATAATCAAGATTTGAATTCACATCAAAATTCAAATAATTTCGATTATACCTTATGCCAATACAACTTCGAACTCCAAAATGAATTTCAAAGTCAAAATGGAAATGTGAACCACTTTTCAAATAATTTTGGCAATGAGAATAATCTCGACTATGGTTCAATGGAAAATTTTTGTTCTTAACAATTTCAAATTGTAAATTCTCAAGTTAATAACTATAAATTTGATTTTGTGGAGCAAATGGACGAAATTCACAAAGATCACACGGATTTGTTATTTGCAACATATATGAAACAATGTGAGAAACAAAATCAAATCCCAATGTTTGACGAGTCAAATAATAATCCACCTTTTACCAAATTTTACGATTTTCAGATAAAAAATTTTGAAATTGAAAACGACAATCTTAATGAAGTTGTTGAAAATGCAGTAATTGAGTTAGATTTCAATTCTTTTGAAAATGTGAAACGAAATTTAAAATTTGATCTTCCTTTCTCCGACTTTGAAAATTTGATGCAACAACTTTAGATTTTGAAATTGATACATGCAATGAAGTTGTGAATAATTCAACAAACGAAGACGAATTCAATGAACACTAATTTTTTGGACTTTTCGAAGGTGAGTAGTTGAATTCTGAAGGTGAAAATTTTAATCACCATTTTGATTTTGAAATCAATAATTCTGAAAAAGTTTTCAATGATAAGTTTGAATTTCAATTGGTGAAAATAAACTTGAACTTCAACCAATTGTTCTATCTATGCCAAAAATCATCAAAAATAAAACAACTCACACAATTTTTAATAAAACGACATTCGTTTTTCCAAATCAACATTCAACTCTGAAATCTTTTATCGTTTGGTTTTCTGTGCTTAAACTATATCTCTCGTACTTGACGAGGCAAATGAATTGGTCTTTGGAAGACCATTTCATTTACTCTTTAACGGTATATTTTCTGATGTCATGTAAATAAGAATCGTTTCATTTTCATGTAAATATAGGTCATATTTTTATTTTTATTTTTTTTTCTCCTTTCACTTGGGTTGACCATGGGAACACGGTCAAAATCAAGTGTGGAGGGAGTCTCATCTTCATTTTTTATTTTTCATGGTTTATTGTCTACATTTTCTTTCCTAAACCAAAAAACAAAAAAACCCCAAAAAACAAATTTTCCTTTTTTAGCATTTTGATTTATTTTTGGAAAAACACTATAAGATAAGTATAGGATTTTGGTTATTAAATTGAAATTTTTGAAAATTTATTTGTCTCAACAAAAATAAAAAAAGTTTGATTACAAGTAACGATGGTTTAACTAGTATATAGGAAGATTCATGGGTGTTAATTATGAAGTATATCCTAATTGAAATCTTTGTTTAAAAAGTGGTGGATTTACAGTAAAGGATATAACATATTTTATCTTCTAAGTTAAATGGTGCTAAGATGATTTTGGAAAACTCTCCCTTAAAAAAACAAAAAACAAAAAACAAAAAGAAAAAATATATATATAATATGTATATATAAAACATAAAAAATGGTTTTTAAAAAAAATAAGAAACACCTAGAGTCATGTGTTCACACGCAAGTGTGTACACTTGCCATGCTCTGTACCCTTCTCACGTAAGCCCGAAAGGCAGTGCATGATCGATATATCTGGCCTCAGTTTATCTGAGTTAGGTGTATGTGTAACGACCCAGAATTTTGAACAAATTAAATTGAGAATATTTAATTAATTTTAAATATTTGAACGATGATTTAATTTGAATCCCGAATATAACTTTTAATTTTGCGATTAAATTATAAAATTTAATCTGTTGATAGTCGAATAAAAATTTGAGTCTTCAATTTTAAGTTGAAGAAAAATATTTCAGAAAGCTTTTGAAATTTATATTGATGATATTGAAGATAACAGCAGCTTCATAATTGAAATTTAAACTGTTCTGTTCAGTTTTGAAATTTATATCGTTCAACTGATATTTGAAAATAGCCGTCCGAGGCACAGTCTCGGAATTTGACGAAACCAGTTCCATTGGGTCCGGAATATTGGATTATTACCGGATTTCAAAATTCGTATTTTTCGAAGTTGTTCTGTGAACATACGACGAATAAACGCATTGGAATTTAATCAAAGTCAATTTAAATTTAAAATTTAAATTTTTGGTCAACGACACCACGTTATTTCCTTTGATCACGCCAGGAATCAAGGAACAACATCGTGTAAAGCATGACTGTGCTCGTTTAAAATACTCCTCCCCTCACTTCGATTCACAGAAGAAAATAAATAATGGCCGAACTCGTCTCCCCTCTTTTATTCATTTTAAACGACGAAACTCTCTCCCTTCAATATTCTTCACGAATTCAAAACCCAGTTCGAAGCTAAAATAAAAGAAATATGGCCGAAGTCTTCCTCCATCTCTAATTTCGTTCGACATCACAACATTCACAGCGAACTAGGGTTGGCTCGCGATTCAACCTCGAAGTCGATTCGATTCATTCGAAAAAGGATGGTGGCCGTGATCGAACCTGACTTCGACTGAGGGGCGGAAATCAGTGTCGAGGGCGAAGCTCGAATTAGCCGCGACGTCGTTCGATTTGGGCAAAGCAGCGACAAACTTGGGTGAAGGCGTGATGCGACAGTGAGAAGGCATGCTCGCATTCGTCTTCGTGGAGCGTGGAGTTCACTCAGCCTAGGAAGACGGCGACGACTATGGTTCGTTCAGATGGTGGAGTTTGAGTCGTGTTGTTCAGGCCTGTGTTTTTCTTAACTGAGGTAATTGATTTAAGTACTGAGAGTTTAATTTAGTTGATTATATAAAAATTTTAAATAAATATATATGTTACAGTGAAGAAAATATCCATTTGTTAAAAGGAATTGGTTTAAATTTACCCATTTAATTATTAAAGGAAAATTTGGTTAAGATAAATTATTGGGAATTTAAATTGTTAAATGGGAAATTGAATTGTTCGATTTAATTCAAATATTGATGAAGTGTATGAATTATTTATACAAGGTTAAGAATCGAGAAAATCGAGTCAAGATGGAAAATGGGATTACAAAAATAAAAAGCCAAGGTGAGATCTTCTCACTCAAAATATATTTGGATTGCAGTTATTGTTTTTTTAACTGTTTGGATGTGATATTAGATATAGTAGGATATATCTATATATATAGCAATATATACATATTGGCATATGTATATATTGGATTGATGATTTCCCGCCTCGTATAGCGGATGAGACCCTATTGCGCCGTTAGTAAGCAGATATATTATAAAAACCCATATACCGCGATATTCCACCTCGAAGTGGAATTGGTATTGTGCTAACGTCTTTGGATGCAGGGAAACAGGTTGGAGGGATCCAACTGGACCCCTCACATTGATTAAATTTATTTCTGCTGTGATGTGATAATCTGTGAATGATTATTGATGTTATTGAATTGATGTCTGGAAATTGTTTGAAAACTAAAATTTAGCTGAATGGATGTTTGATATCATTGGATTCCAAAAATAAACGAAATTGAATTTTTATAATTCAAGTGGAAATTTTTAAGTGAATTTATTCTTAGAAATCAAATAAATTTGAAGAAAATAATTTAAAAGAATAAAGGCTGATTTTTTATTATCTTATCGAATTTATTTCCAAAATAAAGTGAAAATGTTAAATAAATGAATTTCGTATAATAGTGATTTTAAATTGAGGAAATTAATTTAAAATCTGGATTTTTAAATAGATTGAAAGAAACAATTGAAATTTATTTTCTTAAAAAGGAATTTATTTAAAAGGAGATAAGTTGGAAATCCAACTAGAAATTTAATTGGTAAATTGAAATAAATTGGGAAATCAATGTAAAATAATTTCAATTTGAAGAATCCATTTTAAAACAGAATATTGAATAATTTGAGAAAAAATGAGGAATTTACTTAGTAGTGATAAACAAAAATTAGAAATCAATCTAAAATTGATTTAATATTTGGAAATGAAATTTTGAGAAATCAGTATGGAAATTTTATTCAAAGTTGAAACTAAATTTTGAAATCAATATCGAAATTGATTTGGGATTGAAGTTTTTATAAATAGAATTGGAATTTATAAAAGTTGTTTATAAATTCGAAATAGATTGAATTGGATAAATTTAATATAGAAAATTTCTAAAGAAGATATATCCGCGATTTTGGATAGCGAATCTCTATTGAAATAAAAATGTGTAGAAATAGATTGAAATTGGGTTAAGTGAATTATATTCACGATTTTGGACAGTGAATATATTGTGTTGGGTGAATTCTTACCCGGAAGACCTCGAGACCCAGAGACGTGATTCATTCGGCAGCTCTCCCCCGAGTCCATTCGGCATGACCCATTCGGCAGCTCTCCCCCGTGTCCATTCGGCATAACCCATTCGGCAGCCCTCCCTCGTGTCCATTCGGTAGACCTTCATCCGGCAACTGCCACCGGTCCAACCTCACCACTCCACACTTCACCGGATGAAGCCCAACCAGACCAACTCCATACTTCACCGAACCAAGAGAATACCGAACCAGACTGCCAGGCCAGATCACTTCAGCCCAGGCCCACCAGCAGCTGTATACATCCAAGACCCCTGCCCCCAACCTCACTCTATAAATAGAGAGGCAGGGGTACAACAATGGGGGACAAGTTTGAGAGCTCAAGCACGGAGAGAACTTTCAAACAACTTTCTTTTACTTGTATCAAAGCTTTGTACTTGTAATCAAAACAAGAGAAGAGAAATAACATATAAAGTGGACGTAGGCACATTCTGGCTGAACCACTATAAATCTGCGTGTCTTTTTACAGTTTAGCCCCTGCTTTTCATATATTTGCATAAATCACCCAAATCACTAAGAATAACATAAGATCTACTAAATCATACAACTTTGAGGTGTTTGTCCATTTTTTGTGCAAACATTTTTGGTGCTTTCATTGAGAGCTAGAAGCTCGAAGCTTCAGCTTCATCCGCTTAACAAGTTTTCCTAACACCATCGTCCGCCGCTTGGAAAACATGCCTCCCAAACAGAGAAAAGATGTTAACAAAGGAAAAAACATCGCATCCAGCAGCCTTCCTGATCCAGCTGCCACAAATCAAGTGAACCGTCCTCCTCCAGCAACGGCAACAAATGAAGGACAGGCTAACCCAGCCACTCCTGCCACAGAACAGCCTGCAGCAATTACTAGGGCAGATTTGGACAGAGTTGTTGTTGAAGTAACTAACCGCTTCACGTCCCAGCAGGAAGCCTTGGTAGACCATCTCATGTCACGCTTGAGGGACGCTGAAGAATCCAACCGCAACACTGAATCATGGGGCGAGTCCCAATCTGGGGGATCTCAGAGACAGCAAAGATCTTCCTTCTTCGAAGGAGCTAACGGCAGGGGTAGCCATGGTAGGAGCCGAGACCGAGCTCAGCCCGAAGTTAGGCCTGAGGAAGCGTTTGGTGCCGAACCCAACGCGGAAGGTACCGGGCGGAGGTCAACTGCAGCTGAGCCGGTCATGCTGCCTAACCACAGGAACACCAATGAACGGGGCCGAGCTAGAGTTCAGCCCGAAGTTGGACCCGAGGAAGTGCTTAGATCAGAACCCAACAGGGGAAGATCAAGGCAAGGGCCAACTGTAGCTGACCCAAGCATGCTCCCAGAAGATCAAAGGCAGCCACTGGAAAATACGAGGAATGATAGACGATACCATCCCTACAGGTTGTCTGGTCGGAGTCAACCCCACAGAACGGAACCAAACTCATTTCTGTCCGCTCCAAATTCTGATGAAAGGATGGCACGCTTATTCAGAGAGTGTGTCCAACGGGAGCAAAGAGATCGAGGGATAGGCGCTAGGGTAACCAGCCCTTTCGCCCGCAATATCGAAATTGCTATCACCCCCCGAGAATGGAAGATGCCAACAATGGAACCCTACAAAGGAACCTCCGATCCCGTTGTACACTTACAGAGGTACACGCAGCATATGCTCATGAGTGGAGCAACAGAGGGAGTGCTGTGCAAATGCTTCCCGCTCTTCTTAGCAGATCTTGCTACCTCCTGGTTCTGTCATCTACCCCAAGGATCCATCAGCTCATGGGAAATGTTGAAAGAAAAATTCATCAGTCAGTTCCGCATTCATGTGGAGCAACCTAAGGACGCTTATTCCTTATCCAGCGTCAAACAGAAACCTGGAGAAAAGCTGCAACAATACCTAACCAGATTCAACGCCGCAGCAGCCGCAGTTCAAGATGCCGATGAGAAGCTTATCCTAATGGCCCTCTGCAGTGGGGTGCATCCGGACACTAAATTTGCTAGGAGATTGACAAAAGAAAAACCAGCTACTTTACCCGATTTCTTCCATGAAGCCGGGAAATACATGAGGCTTGAGGATGCTGCCATTGAGGGGCAGTCAGGACAGCAAAGTAAGACGACCCATGGCAATGCCCCTGCTGTGGCAAGGGACGTTCGAAGAAATGATTCCAGAGACAATGCTGGGGGCAAGAAAGTAGAGAAACGCCTATATCGGCCAGGACCAAGATTCGACTCTTACACCCCTTTGAACGAGACCGTCGAAAACATCTTCCTTGCCACCCAAGGCGAAGTTAGATACAAACGCCCACCATACAAGAAGGAATCAGATAGCGCACAGAAATCTGGAAAATTCTGCCGCTTCCACGAATCCCACGGACATGATACCAACGAATGCCATCATCTCCGAGATCTGATTGAGGAACACATCAGAAGAAAGAAACTGGAACGCTATGTAAAAAGTCAAGGCAGGACTCCAGATCCTGCCAATGAAAACCCAAGGCTACCCTCACCAGGGACCGGCAGAGGCGACCGCAACGCTAGCAGCTCTAGTCAAGAGAAG
This sequence comes from Allium fistulosum, assembly GCA_030737815.1. Lineage (NCBI taxonomy): Eukaryota > Viridiplantae > Streptophyta > Magnoliopsida > Asparagales > Amaryllidaceae > Allium > Allium fistulosum. The sequence goes on from CM060906.1 coordinate 877,621,737, forward strand.
ATAGTGGTCCATACCATCTCAGGAGGTCCACACATCGCAGACAGAAGTTGGAAAGAGATGGAAAGATATGGGAAGTCGCTCAGAGACAATAGAGACTGTGTCAATACGGTTATAGAAGAGCGCCACCCAAAGCGGAAAGAAAGTGATGACATCACATTCAGTAAACGCGACCTAGAAGGAAGACAGTACCCTCACATGGATCCCATGGTTATCTCTGCCCGACTCGGTCCCGCCGAAGTTTACCGAATCCTGGTAGACACTGGAAGCTCTGTAAATATCCTGTTCAAACACGCATTCGACAAAATGAGGTTGTCAATGAAGGACGTATCTCCCTGCGATAAACCGCTACACGGTTTCACTGGAGATGCGAAAATGCCCATCGGGCAGCTGGACCTCTTCGTTGAAATCGGAAGCCATCCCCGCTCCGTTGTAAGGAAACAGACGTTTGTGCTGATAGAAAACCATTCGGCCTACAACGCCTTCCTAGGAAGACCAGCCCTATCTGACTTCCAGATTGTCCTAGCCCCGTGGTGCCTAAAAATGAAATTTCCAACAGACAGTGGGGTAGGGGAAGTGGAAGGAGACCAAGATATTGCACGAGACTGCTATGTAACCGAACTTCGCAACAACCACAGGAGAGATAAAGGGAAAGGTGTAGAGATTGCTCTCTGCACAAAAAGCCTTGAAGCATAGCAACTAAAGAAAGCCCCTCCTCTTCGATACACCAGCGACCCTTTCAATGAATTAGACCCGAGGGACAAAGAGGAGGAGGCCACCGCCGAGCCTGCAGAGGCTATGGAGTTTATATCTGTAGACAAGCACGACTCAAGTAGGCTACTGAAAATTGGGTCGCAATTGAAAACCGAATTGAAGGAACAACTCGTTGATTTTCTCCGCCACAACTTAGATGTATTCGCTTGGTCACACGCTGACATGACCGGAATCTCCCCCAACATAGCGTGCCACGTATTAAAAATTGATCCTACCAAGGCACCCGTAAAACAAAAGAAGAGAAGTATGGGGGCAGAGCGATCAGCAGCCCTCGATGAAGAAGTAAAGAACCTACTCGCCAATGACTTCATACGAGAAGCTATTTACCCAGAATGGATCGCCAACCCGGTACTAGTAAAGAAGGCTAATGGGAAGTGGCGGACCTGCATTGACTTCTCCAACCTAAATGACGCCTGCCCAAAGGATTGCTTCCCGCTTCCCAGAATCGACCAACTTGTAGACAGCACAGCCGGGCACGAACTCCTGTCTTTTATGGATGCATACTCAGGATATAACCAAATTCCTATGCATGCTCCCGACCAAGATCACACTAGTTTCATCACCGACCGGGGTTTGTACTGCTACAAAGTGATGCCCTTCGGACTTAAAAACGCAGGAGCCACCTACCAGCGCCTCGTCAACAAGATGTTCGCAGGGCTAATAGGACAAACAATGGAAGTATATGTAGACGACATGCTGGTAAAATCACGGAAAGCCAAAGATCACGTAAGCCACCTGGGCGAGATGTTCCAGGTACTTCGACAGTATGGAATGAAGTTGAATCCACTAAAGTGCTCCTTCGGAGTGTCATCAGGAAAATTCTTAGGATTCATCGTCCATGCCCGAGGGATAGAAGCAAACCCTGAACAAGTCCGAGCATTAAGAGACATCAAGATACCTTCCACCCGAAAGGAAATGCAAAGCCTAAATGGAAAAGTGGCTGCCCTAAGCCGATTCATCTCCAAAGCAACGGACAAGTGCGTCCCCTTTTTCGAAGCTCTAAAGAAAGATAAAGGAAAGTTCGAATGGACGGACGAATGCTTGACCGCTTTCCTTAACCTAATCGAACACCTCCAGAAACCACCAGTACTCTCGACCCCAAGCGAAGGCGAAGAATTATACCTATACCTTGCTGTGTCATCTCACGCTCTAAGCGCTGCCTTGGTAAGAGAAGATAACCATACGCAACGACCAGTTTACTTCGTCAGTAAAAGGTTTACTGGGGCAGAAGTCAGATATCCTAAGCTCGAAAAGTTAGCATACTGTTTACTAATCACTTCACGAAAGCTACGTCATTACTTCCAATCCCATTCCATCAAGGTTCTAACCAATCAACCACTGAGGCAGGTACTCCATCGTCCCGACACTTCCGGGCGACTACTTAAATGGTGTATTGAGCTGAGTCAATATGATATCACCTATCACCCTCGCACCGCCATCAAGGGACAAGCCATGGCTGATTTCATTGCAGAATTCACTACCAACGAGGATAAGGAGCAACTGGAAATAACAGAAGATATCAAGTGGAATCTCTTTGTGGACGGTGCATCTAACGAACAAGGCTCGGGGGCAGGTGTGGTAATCATCACTCCCAGGGGAAATAAACTGCACTATGCTATAAGGTTGGAGTTCACTGCCACCAACAACGATGCAGAATACGAAGCAGTAATAGCCGGATTAGAAATTGCTATCGAGATCGGAGCCAATTCTTTGTGTCTTCACAGCGATTCTCAGCTTATTGTTAATCAAATACTAGGGGAATTCCAAGCTCGAGAAGAACGACTCATAGCATATCTAAAGAAGACCAAGTTACTTCTCAGCCGATTGGACCACTACTTAGTCAAACACATCCCTCGGGAAGAGAACCAAGAGGCCGACGAATTGGCAAAGCAAGCAAGTATGAGAGACGTCGCCATCTTCGGGGCAGTAACTGTCTCAAAGCAAATGATCCCGAGTTTTGAACAAGTGAATCTGATAGCTGCAACCGAAGAAGCAACTTGGATAACTCCCATCCGAGACTACCTACAGAATGGCACACTACCCGACGGGCGTAACGAAGTCAAGAAAATCTTGAGGAAAGCGTCCCGCTACACAATACAAGGAGACATCCTCTATCGGCGTGGGTTCTCTAACCCATTATTAAGATGTGTCGCCGGAAGGGAAGCCAAGGAAATCTTATCCAACATTCATCAAGGAAGCTGCGGAGATCACACCGGAGGGCAAACATTAGCAAAAAAGATACTCCGATACGGATATTTCTGGCCCACCTTAAGCAAGGACGCCTTAGATTTCGTCAAGAAGTGTGACAGATGCCAAAAGTTTGCTAAGGTCCCTCGGCTACCAACAACCGAGATTACCCAGATGACCAGCCCTTGGCCCTTTGCAGTATGGGGAATTGACTTAATCGGTGAACTGCCAATGGGTCGAGGCGGCGCCAAATATGCTATAGTAGCAGTCGACTATTTCACCAAATGGGTGGAAGCAGAACCTCTAAATAAAGTATCTTCAGCGAAAGTTATCAACTTCTTAATCAAAAATGTTCTGTGCAGGTACGGAGTCCCACTAAAAATCATATCAGACAATGGACTTCAGTTTGACAGCGAGGAATTCGCCAACTGGTGCCAAGAACACGGAATTCGCAAAAGCTTCTCATCCGTAGCATATCCCCAAGCAAACAGACAAGTCGAAGCAGTCAACAAAATTCTGAAAACTCTGATCAAAAAGAAGCTCGAAAAGTCAAAGGGCGCTTGGGTGGATGAACTCCCTACGGCACTATGGGCCTACCGCACATCTTTCAGAACATCAACAGGGCACACTCCTTTCTCTTTGGCATACGGATCGGAGGCTATGCTCCCAGTTGAAACCATTGTGCCTTCCCACCGTAGGATCCACTATAACCCAGAAGAAAACGAAGAGCTCCTCAACATGTCTTTGGATCTAGTCGAGGAGAGAAGGAATGATGCAGTCCTAAAAACAGCAGCCCACAAGCAAAAGGTGGCAGCACAATACAACTCCAAAGTCAAGCATCGTGCCTTACGAGAAGGGGATCTTGTCCTCAAGCGAATCTTCCCTCGCCCCGGAGCACTAGACCCAATCTGGGATGGACCATATGTAATTCATAAAGATCTCCACAACGGAGCCTATATTTTGTCAACAGTGGACGGGGAGGTGTTCCAGAGGGCATGGAACATCCAACACCTCCGTCGATACTTTTCTTAACTTGTATTGCCCATATGAAGTGAATTAACGAAGAGAATCAGTGGACGTAGGCATTTTTTCGTGCCGAACCACTTTAAAAAAGCCTTGTCTCTTTTTAACTTGTTCCTTTGTATCTTGGCTGCTTGTTAACTTTATCCTTTTCTGTTGAACAAAATCCTGAGCATATAGCATTTCTATTCAAAGCACTCCACAATGCAACTCCACGTGGACAAGCCCCAACAGGTACTATGCGAATCTATGCCCTCGCCAATGAGACACTTTTGCTCCAGCATCCCTCTGCTGCGGGTTAACTCATTGCTCGCGACGGCCCTTAAAGCCAACTGTAATGAGCCGATTATAAGCCACCGAGAAGGCCGACTATAGCCGAGGCAGCTCATTACGGCGTTAGGCTCGCCGGCGACTGTGAACCGATTATAAGCCCCAACATAAGGTGTGGCCAGCCAGGGGCAGTTCACAGTTGACGATCGGCACCCACGCTAGCCGGCCACAGTAAGTCGAATAATACCCATGAGTACGGGCCATAATGGCCCGGGTAGTTACTGTGCGCGATCTCGGCTCCGGTGTGTCTTAAGTGCGGCTGTGGTAAAAAAGAATTAACTCCCCGCGGAGGCGTAAGATGGGTGACAAATGTCTCCAAGACCCACAGCTAGGGAAAGTGACTACAAAACCCGTTTGCCACGAACTTAAGCACATCGAAGGCCTTCCGTGACTGGAAGTTTTACTATTTCACATATTTCAATTTTACTTAAAAAACTTTCCTCCTATCCTCTATAACAAACCATAAAGTACAGGATGCAGGGTAAGAGGTACCCGCCAATGGATGCAGAGATTCACAATCAGATGGCGGGGCAGTCAGCTGCTCTCCATGCTTGGTCATATAAGATATTCGAAACTGCCATTTACAAACAGAACATGAAAGGCGGTATTTTCTTCCTTTATGTACAAATGCATGACTATAATTTGATTTTTCCACACCACACGCTAACATTGCAAGTCATGAGATTATGATTTAAAACCAGAATCTGACATCAAACACAATTTAATTACAAGAATACACATAGCTACATTTCTCATACGATATGTCGAAATAGCAACAAATATTCAAGAAATGACAAAATCAACTTGAGCTAAAAAATTACACGTCAAGAATAATGTCATTACAAGTAGCAAGAATTACAACTTGGAAGTTACCCTACTGTCTTAAGACTAACAGATACAACAATGCCAAGCCTACAAAAAGAATTTTTCAGGTTCAGTCATGGAGCTGGTTGCGTCGAAGTCTTGTCCTTGTTCTTTTGCCCGCCTGTCCGGTCATAAAAAGGGTTCATTAGTGATGAGTAACCAAGTTAACAGAAAGACTAGAAAGGAAGACTTACCAGTACTAGCTTCTTGACCATCCTGGTCGTCATCTTCTACCTGCACACCCGCCTCTTCAGCAGCAAGCAGCCGCATACCCTCCTTTACCGCCACTTTCTCCTCCTTGGTGAACTGGGCCGTGACCACATCCATACTGAAGACCGTTCCACCCTCTTTATCTGCATCAGCCTTAGCCTCCTCCAAAGCCCGAAGATATATCTTGGCCATGACTCTGGGATAATCATCCATCCAAGAGAGGCTACCCTGCTTCCAAGTCCGGAAATACATGTCCTGGAGCATGTCATCCATCATTCCTTCGTTCTCCTCAAACTCCCTCATCCGGGCATCGGAGGCCGACAACCTTTCCACGGCAGCATCTCTCTCCAGTCTGTATCTCGAGCAATCAGCTTGAAGGGACCTCCGCATCACCGCCATCTCTTCCCTCAACTTAGCTTGAGCAAGCTCGGCAGCCTCAAGCTTCTCGGACAATTCCTCCACCTGCTCGAGATCCGCTCTCCGAACCTCATCCACCGTGGTAATAGCCATATCAATCCGCTCTTTGCAAGCAGCTTCCATTTTCCGCAATTCGGCCCGACTAGCCTCTTCCATGGTTCTCCTTAATCGCCCAGTGGCAGCCTCATGCTGAGAAATCTGGATAGCCTGATCCGCAAGCTGCTTGGCCTGATCCGAGACCACCAATCGAAGTCGGATATTGGCGCTCCCTATCTCCTCTCCGGCCTTAACCAGCCGAGCGTGATGCCCCATCAGCTTCTTGGCCTCCTCCGCCACCCGATCAGTGTTGGCCTTGGCCTCGTCTCCCATAGTGACTATACGAGTGGTGAGTAGATCGAGGTCTAAGGACTTGGCTTCGTCAAGTACTCGTACCATGGGGTTACGGGGGAGAAGGTGTTCACCAGTAACTTCGTCAAAATTAATATCCTGAGAACCCGGATCCAGATCAGGATGACCGGCAAATGGATTACGGGCCAGATCGGGACGGTCGATATGAACAACAGAAGGGTTTCCGGATGGGTGTGGAGAAGATACAAACTCGCTGCCCTCCTCAGTAATATCATGAATAGGCTGAGCCGGAGGCTGAGAACCGAGCGAAGTTTCGGATAAAGGATGCCTCCTCTTCCTCTGCTGAATACCCTCTTCGATGACCCCAAGAAGAGGGCGGTACCCGACTACATCCCCGGAGCGTTGGGCTGAGGGCTTCGGCTTAGCAGAAATTTTGGAAAGTTTATATTGCTCGAGCCTGTGTCGAAGGTCTGAAGCTTTGGGCGTCTTGCCTGCTCCTGATATAAAGAACAAGTGTCATAATCTTACATTACAATATGATTCAAGGAACGCGGTAAAATGCAAGATTAGAAAAGGAAAAGAAACACAGCTGTGGTTGTACAAACCCTGGGGAGGAGTGGGATACTGCAATAAGTCCCGGATTTCATTCCAGGACGGGAGCGGGTCATAAAATATTCCTAAGTCCCTATCATTAGTGAAGCATGCAGGGGTCAAGAGTTCACCTTGAGTTGTCAGAGCCACCTTGGCCGGAATAGTCGGAGAAGACTCACTTGCACCAGTCCCGGTTTTGTCCGCCTCCCCGGTCTTCTCTACCAAAGCCGGATCATCACCCAACTCCTCAAAAGCCTGACGGAGAGCATCGTCCGTCCACTCTTGCATCTCGCCTACTTGCCCAGAAGACAAAGCCCTGGAACCATCACCACCCTGTCCATCGCCACCCTCGTCACCAAGACGCTCAACGTCACTCCCGCCCTCCGCCTCACCTCTTTCCTCCTCCGCGTCTATCTCCCCCTGAGTAAGTGGACAATTGCTGGGAGAAGGACCGTCTGACCTCTTAAGTTTCTTACCTCCAACGGCTGGAGGTTTCGTGAATGGTTTTCTCTTTCCACCCTCTGCCGCAACGCCTCCCTTGGCCTGAGCAGCCGCCCTCTCTTCCGCCGTTTCCCTCAACTTAACTACAGACTGCTGCGGAAGGATCAAGTTGTATTCTAGAAGGATCGCATTTCTAATCAAGTAAGCAGATGATCTGTATTTCCCAAGAATGCCTTCTATCTCCGCCGCCGTCTGAACCAGGCGGTCAGTTTCCACAACAGGAAAGCCACCTGTCGCTAGCAAAAATGAGAAAGTATGAGAAGAAGCATCACAATCAGGATAGAAATTATAAGTAAAAGCATCAACTTACATCCAGAGGTAAAGCGCCGGATAGAGACGGAGTCGTCCCTAACAAAGAACCATTCTTTCTTGAACATGCTGAATTTGGAATAAAGGTCCAGGACCGGCTTGAAGGTCACAGCAGATTCCAAGTTAATATATGGGGACCCCTTCTTGTAGCCCCTTAAGTTGTACAAGTACCGGATCTCCCGGTTGGAGGGAGCGCGACCATACTTCCTCCGAAAAATAACGAAAAGGCTCACCAGTATGGCGTAAGAGTTGGGCTGAAGCTGAAATGGGGCCACCTTCAGGTACGTGAGGAAGCTAACTATCCAAGCATTGAGAGGCGGGATAGCACCACACATGCAATGGTACCTGCTATAAGCGAAGTATCCTTCGGGAGGACTGTATGGCATGACTCCTGGACCCGGCAGCAGCATGAGGGCTCTATCAATCCCAAAAGAACGAGATATAACATCGAGTTGCTCCTCTTTGAGAAGGCTAGGAAAGCAGTCAGGCGGGGAATCCAGCAACTCCTGGGGACCATATCCATCCACTAATGACCTCGGGGCGGGCCCATGACGCTCCGATCCTGATTGAGCTGGGGGCACAGCCGATGACTCTCCTTCACCCACGGATCGCTTCTTGTCTGATCGAGTTTCTACTTTGCGAGACATTATCTACAATACCGGAAAAACACATTTAGAACAGAGGATATAAACAAGTATATGACTTCATTCGGTAAAAACATATTCAGTATCATTTTCATTCGGTGGTTCAAGTATGGGTTCATTCGGTGTCTCGAGTGTAAGCAAAGAAAGTTCAAAGTGCTCAAACTCCCATCGTCATTCGGTAAAGACAATGGAAATTCTCGAACTCTCAAGGTCCATTCGGTGGTTCAAGTATGGGTTCATTCGGTGTCTCCCGTTCTCGTCCGGTAATACGAGAATAAGATCTCATTCGGCAGAATAAAATCTCACCTGATTCGGCAATGATAAGGGTCTAGTTCGGAAAAAATGGGAGTCAAGTGGTTCGGCTATCTCGAAAAGTGAAGAAACAATAGTAGAGTGGCGCCCTTATTTATAAGCGAAGCACATCGACCGGACCAACTGGCTCGGCGCAACCAAGACCGAACGAAGGAAGACAAAGCACGACATATGTTAGACATATGCCCTACTTTGGGGGGCAAATGTTGGGTGAATTCTTACCCGGAAGACCTCGAGACCCAGAGACGTGATTCATTCGGCAGCTCTCCCCCGAGTCCATTCGGCATGACCCATTCGGCAGCTCTCCCCCGTGTCCATTCGGCATAACCCATTCGGCAGCCCTCCCTCGTGTCCATTCGGTAGACCTTCATCCGGCAACTGCCACCGGTCCAACCTCACCACTCCACACTTCACCGGATGAAGCCCAACCAGACCAACTCCATACTTCACCGAACCAAGAGAATACCGAACCAGACTGCCAGGCCAGATCACTTCAGCCCAGGCCCACCAGCAGCTGTATACATCCAAGACCCCTGCCCCCAACCTCACTCTATAAATAGAGAGGCAGGGGTACAACAATGGGGGACAAGTTTGAGAGCTCAAGCACGGAGAGAACTTTCAAACAACTTTCTTTTACTTGTATCAAAGCTTTGTACTTGTAATCAAAACAAGAGAAGAGAAATAACATATAAAGTGGACGTAGGCACATTCTGGCTGAACCACTATAAATCTGCGTGTCTTTTTACAGTTTAGCCCCTGCTTTTCATATATTTGCATAAATCACCCAAATCACTAAGAATAACATAAGATCTACTAAATCATACAACTTTGAGGTGTTTGTCCATTTTTTGTGCAAACATATTGTTAAGTAAAATGGATATGGTTTTGGAAAAGTGATATTTGAAATGAAGTTAATTGTTTTAAAAGATGTTTTAAAACGTGTGAACTATCGAAATCATAGATTTCAACATTTATTGTTGAAATAGACGTTTTCGAGAAATATAAGGAAATGGTGGACTATAACACTGTTGTTATAGTAAATGATTTCCAAAAGGAAATGTTTTATATAGTATTGGGATTTATATATCTATTTTAATTCCGAATCCCTATACTATTGATTTCGAGTCGTCGTAACGATGTTTTACGCAACATTCGTTTTGACTCAAATAGATGTTGTTGTAATAAATGTTTTCCTTAAAGAATGAATATATACTTAATTTGATTTAAGTATATCGAATATTTTCAAACGTTGAAAATAAATAGATTTGTGAAATACTTATTTTTAAATAAGTATGGAAACGCTTTTCCAATATGAAATGAACTGTTTTGAGATTTTATCTTCAAAGATAAAATGAAATGTGGAAATTGACTTGAAATTGTTTTCAAATGGTTAAGTGTGGAAATTTTATATCTAGTAAAGATATTTTTGAAGATGAAACAATTTGGAAAATTATTTGGAATCTGATGATGTTACGCATCTTTATTGATAGTTAAATAACCGACTATCAATAATTACCTTGAATGGTATTTGTTGTGATTGGATGAATTTGAATGCCACACTTATTTTTAAATAATCGCTCACTATTCGGGTTAGCCGGGAAAGGACCATGGGGTCGTATAACCCATTCCGAATATGTGATACGTCGTTATGAATTGCATTTGAAGACCGGTGTTGAAGACCGGATATTTTTGAAAACGGAAGGATTACCGTCGAGTTACTCTACATCGGCTGATCTCCGATTTAGAGGTTTTTATCACCCTTAGTGACGGGAAGTCCGGACGTGATTAGAAATTTATCCGGATGTGCAAGGGCTTCGTGAGAAGTGCCTTCGGTTCTGTTCGATCCCGGAACAGACTTGTATGGATTGTGTGTCTGACGTTACAATTTGAGATATAAAGCTGATTTCTTTCAAATACATTTCTGTTGGTGGCGGAGAATTTATTCTCTTAGCTTAACACCCTTCTCTGAGACGTACGAGCTCAGAGGTTATGTAGTTGAAATTTATCAGCGATATATCCCAGTTTGGTAACGTGGCATACTGAGTGTTGCTGTGAAATGATCAGTGTTTGATCATTTGTGATATGATCATTTGTTTGATCTTATATCTTTGTGATCATAGGTTGATCATTTTGTTTGACCCGAAGCATGGCTTTGTAGAAAGCGTAGCTTTGTGGACGAGACTTCGTCGAGCCTCACACCTCGGAAATGGTCAAAACAGGAAGGATGCGGCAAGGTTCTAGGGAGTAGCGCCCCTTAGTGTATGTCATTCCTTCTGGATAGAGGTGGTATCATGGTATGGAGCCCAGATACTTAACCTATGTGGTTGCTGCATTTTTACTATGTGGTTTGTTGCGAATCGGGGATCCTCGGGAAGATCGGTTACGATCGGGGGATGGCATACGCGTGTCAGTAGTTACCTACTTTTGCAGAGGTAGCCCGGCCTTGTGTTGGCAGAGATCTAACCGTAATGTTAGGTTATTTCTCGGGTCGTCTATTCCAGGGACGTACCCATCGTGGATAGGAAGTTCCTTAGCCTGACCATTTGTTGGAAATCCAAAGAAACAATACGAGCCTTGTACGGTTTTAGTTGTAGAACCTATCATTCACTTATGGTGGCGCCCCACTGTTTGGATGATAGCTATAGTAGGCATAGTTCGAAATGTCTATGCTGGCTAAGATTTATATTCTACTTTCGAAATGTTTTCTACACTATGCACTAATAATATCAAAAATGATTTGATTTTGCGTAGTAAGCATCTTTGACTATCATAAGAAGAAATCTCCTCCAATTCTGCGTTTGCATTGTGTGTGTGGCGGGAGGTCTTATGGTAGTTTCATTTTCCAAAAGCATTGCGAATTTATTTTATTTTCTTTGTGAAAAATAACGGTTTTACGATCTCACACCAGTCACCATGACTGACTCGGAGTTTATTGTTCCCTTCTAAACTCTGGGTGCCCACCAATTTCCACACGGGCAGCCTAGAGTTATGTTATCAGGATATTCTGGAGCTTTGGAGATAAGCTGGATGACGAGACGTAGTATTTGTATCTGATAGTATTTATTCCGCTGTGTATTCTGTATGAGGACAAGTTATATAACTGTCCATTGATGTGCTGTGTTGTATTGAGTTGTATATTGACTCTGATTGATGTATGTATAACTGATATAGTTCTTTGTTTTAAAAGACTAGTAATTATCTATTGTATATTGTTCCGTTGCGATGTGTAAGATTCTGATATTGTTTTCTGTTCTGATGTTCTGATGTTGTTCTGTTGTTCTTCTTTCTCTCTTCTTTCTTCTATCTTCTTCTTCTTCTCCCTTTTCTTGTTCTTAAAACCCTCACTATTGGAGTTTCCGGCACCCGATTTCTCGGCAGTCGATAAAGTGAGTATCGATGTTGAATTTTCGAAAGTCGAAAATTCCCGTACGTGACAGTATGTATATAAATATTCTTTCATTAACAATTCCTACAGCCGATAGGTGTACACACTTGTGTGTTCACTCGCCACGCTCTGTATTTCCCTCACGTAAGTCCGAAAGGTAGTGCATGGGTGATATATTCTGCCTTGGTTTATCTGAGTTAGGCATATGTAAATATTGTTAATATCAATAAAATTTCAAATAAAGAGAGAGTAAGCAATTGAAATCCGAGCACTATTTTCACTTATTCGATTTTATTTGTTATTCAAAGGAAATGAAAATATCACTCTGCAAAACTTTGATAATCAACTAAGGATCCACTTTATAGTTGCACTATGTTATCAACCGAAACAACTAGCCAAACTAGAGCCTAATTATGATGATAACTTAATTTTTGTTGGATGTTTTGACGAGGTAAATGACTAAAATTTCACGATGATGACCAAACTTATGTTTAACTTATTCATGTTAATTCAAAAGTTAATTCTTTATTTGTAAATAATTTCAAAAACTTTCATCCATATCTTGTAAATAAATCTTGCATATAGTAATTTTTCATGTTGCATTTGGAATTTGTAGGTAGTATCCATTTAAAACCCTCACAAGACAACACTCTTCCTACTAGGGACACCTAGAGGTTTAAAGGCTTGTTGCATATGCTCAATGTAATTGTGTTCCCTATGAAAACGGATTTATCTTAGTTTTAGTTTATTCGAGGACGAATAAAAAGATAAGTGTGGGGGTATTTGATATGCACGTAAATGTGCATATTTTTACATCCATATTTAATCTATATTTAATTAAATAAATGAGCATATAGGGTATTTTAACATGTTTAAACCCAAATTTCAATTATTTTCAAATCATCGTATATTCATCTTCATATAGGGGCAAAATGGTGATTTTTGTGTATATATTAATTTGAGAAAATTTACTTGGACATTTTTATGTTATTTTATAGGAATTTGGATTCAAATATGAAGAGGCTTCATGAAAATATGCATGCACAAGAGATGGAAATAAAGTGTAACGACCCGGAAATTTCGAACCCGAAATTTCCAGATAGTTAGAAGAAAAAGAAAAGAGATAGAAGAAAGAACAGAGCAAAACACAGATTCTCACATTCGCAGCGGATAAAATATAATATCAAATAATATTCTTTACACAAAGAAAATTGTATCAGTCAATTACAATTTAATACATCAGAGTTATAACCATTTATACATGAGCTGGACAGTTATACAACTTGTTCCAGACTACAATCTATACAGACTACACAGTCTCATATACACAGCGGAATACACTCCATACGTTCCTGCCATCCAGCTCGCCTCCTGAGCTCCAGAACGTCCTTACCTGAAATCTGTAATACTCGGTCTGACCCGAGCATTACAACAAAGTAACACCCGGGTCAGGCTGGAAACCAGCGTGAGTAAACTTATCTAACATGAAATTTCAATCCATAGAACTTATTTAAAACCAAGGTAACGGTACCTTCTACGAGTTCTTACTTATTATAGTCAAACAATTATTTCACAAAATAATATCTAAGTACCTTGACTTAGTTCCAATGGTTCAGATTACTTAATTAATTTCATTCCAGCCTATTCGATTTACAAATCAAATCTATAAAGAATTATAGATTACAAATCGAAGTGGTTTCGGGTATTTACTGATACCCGACCCCGGTCTCTTCGAATCAAATGTCATCCTTTAAATCAAGATGTTTAAGTTAAACAATTTAATTTAAATTCAGTATATCATATTCACATAACAATTATATCATAGATAAATGACTTACATTATCATAATTCATCCGAAACTTCTCATATCACAGAACATCATAATCACATATCAGATATATCGAATAATCCAAGGCATACAATATTTCTCAATCATCCATAAGTAAGATCAATTTCATTATCTGAAATTAACTTAACCAGATTAATTACTTATGAATATTTTTCTAATCCTAGTTAATTAACATTAATTAATTACAAATCATTTTAATTAATTAATCTTTAATCATTTATTAATTAACCTTTAATAATAAATTAATTAACCTTTAATAATAAATTAATTAACCTTTAACCATTAATTAATTCATCTTTAATCATTAAATAATTATCCTTAATTTCTTTTATTAAGAATTTATCTTTAAGTAATTAATTACCTTAATTACTTACATTAATTAATCTTAGTAAATCACTTACGTAACCACCGTAATCTTCATTAATTAATACCTTAATTTAAGATAAATCCTTTATCTTAATTAACTACCTCATTTCATCATTTAAATATTATTTAATAACTTTTAAAATAAATCCATTATTAACTTAAAACCTTTAAGTTATTTTGTTTTTCATCTCTTAATAAATTACAATATTAAGTTTATCTAAAATAAACTTTTTAAAATAAAGGTTATATATAGATTAAACTCTTAACTTAATAAATTTGAAATAATTTTTATTTAAAAACCTTTAACTAATTTAAACTTGGATAAACATTTCATTATTTACTAAAGAAGTAGTTTAACAAACTTTGTTTAAATAAAACTTGATTTGTTTTGGTTTTTATAAAACCTGTTTTTACACTAAAACAACAGACCCGAGCATTTCTATGATTTTCCCGAGTATAACTCGAGTTTTTCCCACGTTCCTTTTTCCCGAGTATTTTCCACAACCAACCCTGAGATTACTACACTTCTTCCCCACAACATAAACAACTGACACGACCAACTCCTTCGTGCACATGCACCCATCAACGCCATTACTCCGACCATCCACGACACCTTCAGCACATCGCCCATCGCCGCAGCAACCAACTCCAACCCTCAAAACACTCGCACAATCCATCGATCAAAATCGAACAGTCCAGTTGAACTGGAAACAACCACCATGGCCAAAAACTCCTTGAACTCGCGCCTCCGACCATCAGACGACACGCAACCCCGGCCACTCCATCTCTGATCATCCACGAAGCCATTTCTCTTGGTCCCATTGAACTCGAAATCATAGAGAGGAAGCAGTGATCAAATTACCAGGCTCGACCCATTTAGGGTTTAAAACTAAATCATCCCCGCGACGTCGCCTCGACGATCAGGAACTCCACCAGACATTTTTCCCGATATCTCCTATCGCCACTCAAGCTTCGACAAGAACCCTGACCATCCAGTTGCTGATGATCACCAGAAACTCTCAAAAACCCAATTCTGACCAACATCGAAATGCTCACTTGATCCTAAACTATAAATCGTGTTTTCATTCTTAAAAATCATCATTTGCAAACACTAATCAGATTATATAATCAAAAGAAAGAATTTAAACATTTGGCTTTTGAATTTAAATTTGATCATTCCTGTCATTTTCTATTTTCGAATTAAATATTAAATATTTTTACCTGAAATTATTTTTAAAAACAATGTTACCCCCTTATACACTTTTCATCTTCAAAGATCCTAACCTATTATCGATTGTAAAATGAGAATTTGAATTTTCTTTTAAGAAAATTTTGAAGCCTGTCATAACAGAGATATGTTTTTAAACATGTTCAGACATTCATACTTCAAACATGTTTATATACACATATACAAACATATCCACATCCATGCAAACAATTTTTTTTTTTTTTACTTCACCTCAATTATTAATCACAGATATCAAGACCAAGGGTTTTAAGGTAGAGGTTTACTCACAATTGAAAAAGCAGAGAGCTTTTAAAACTGGGATGCTAAATTTTTGAAAACTGGAAAGAATTGCTTTTAATCTAAATTTTAAATCTCTGTAACTTAGAAACAGAGAAGAACAACATCTCATACATGCACAGATTTTTATACTTCTATATACACATGCAGGCATCATCATCACATCAATTACTCAAGCAACATTTATCTACTTAAACTTTTTAAATTATATGTTTACTCACCTTTAGCTTGAACAGGAAACAGAGGAAAAGAACTCTGATCTGGACTGTCTTTGTCTAAAACTGAAGCTTGTTAGATTTACTTGATTGTTTGATCCTGAATTGATCTGATCTATACTTGAACTGGAACTTGGATTGATTTAGTGATGAATTTAGGTTAAGATGATCCTTGAATCTTGTTTGCTGTTTGAGTTGAATCCCTTGTTTGAATTTGCTACAGGCTTAAGAATAACTGGTTTGAATATTGTTTACAGGGTTTCGATTGTTTTGATTTTTCTGGTTTATGTTTTCAACTTCCAGGTTTAAGAAGGAGATGAAGCCTGGTTTTGAAGTTAAACAACTTTAACCCGTTTACTCACACCAGACCCATGTCTGACCCAAGTGTTTATTTTCTGTTTTATTAAACTCTTGGGTACTCAATATTGTATTGAGTAGTCGAGGGATTCAGGTTAGTCTTGACGAATACTGGAGGAGCTGTGGAGCAGGAGGCTTCAGCGTGTAGATATATAGAGTTTCCGCTGTGTATGATGTATTGTATTGATATAGTTGTGTTGTATAATAGACAGAAGTTTATAACTGTCTATATTGTGATGTATAAGTTATGTACTCTGATGTATATGATACTATGTAATATCTTATGTGATATAATATATTTCTCGTTCCGCTGTGAGATTTCTGATGTGTTGTTGTTCTTTCTTTCTCTTCTTTCTTCTTCTATCCCTTTCTTTCTTTATGATGATACGACTTTCTGTGGAGAGAAAGCCGGGTCGTCACATAAAGGAATAAAGAAATAAATGAACTTATGCATCATGGAGGACCCCACCTACCCACTTACCATGATCTTCAATTAGGAGCTAATACACATGTTAGTGGACATTAAAGTTGCATGCACACTTAATGGAGGATTAATTAGAAGCTAATGACAACTTGGTGGCCACACTTTCTCAAGGGTATTTTGGGTAGTCCCCAAAAATATGCATTAGGGTTTTAGGCTTGTATAAATACCCCTTTTGTTTCATGTAATGAGCTCTTAGCCTCCTCTTTAGTTAGTTTAGTTTTAGGCTAAAAAATATACAAAAACTCTCTTTTCTTTTTAATGGCTTCTTAGCCTTCGTTCATGTAATTTTCCTTTTATGCAATTTAATTTCATGCTCTTTTAATTCTTGTTTTTTATTTTATGCAATTAGTATAGTTTTATTTCTTGCAAGTAGAGTAGATTTATTTCATGCAAAATTAGTTAGCTCTCTTTTTTCTCTTACTTTTGTTGTATGTTGCAATTTACATTTATTGACATGATAACAAATATGAGAAGCTAAACCCCTTCAATTTAGGGGTAATGAAGCTCTCTTAATCATGTAAATTCAACATAGCGATTTCATTTGATCTGTTTTTGGCTTAATGGAAGTTTTGATGTGGTAAATATTTTAATGTTTTAACTTTGAATTTGATAGCCTGTGTTGTTGTCACCAAATAGGCTATGTTTAAACAAACATAAACACAAATTACCTCTTCATCTACATATGATTATGGCAATGAAGTGAATTTTAAAATCAAAATTTGATGGTCTATATTACTAATCAACAGTGAATAGATCATGCTTAGAATAGATTTTATTTTCAAGTTCATTAACATTTTCATGAGAGTTAACAAGCAGTTTAGTGGGTGTGTTAAAGTTTGATGGTTTATGTTGGGCTAATTAATAGCACAAATATTCCTTACTTATGATAAACACATCAACTAAATTCACTAATGACCAAAAGAGAGATCATAATTTCAATTTGTTGATTTATGTGATCATGAGAAGGAAATTGCCTCTAAATTGCCTTCTACTCTCATATATTTATCCACTTTTAGCTTTTGTTAGTTTTTAAAAAATTGTAGTTAACACATCTCAAATTCTTGATTTGATTTGATTGAGTAGAAATTTTGAAATCACTTTCAATTCCCTGAGGATCGACTCGTACTCGCCGTTTACTAACACTGTACGTTGTGCGCTTGCGGTTATTTTTAATTAAAATTTTATCGGTGGTTTTCTAATCCATGGAAAATTAGTCGTTAAACAGCTACGTGATTCGCTACCATTAGGGTCTGGTCATCACCTGATCTAGATTGTTACTGACCCATTTATGTATGCTAGTGACTGGGTATGGTTGTTGGCCAACTGAGGTAATGTTATATTCGGTACTATCTTGGAAGGGGTAAGCCGGTCTTTCCATGCAGGGGTTGAAAAGTTTTCGACCTCGGTGCATTTTTCTAGAGGTGTACTATGATGGTAAGTATCCTAGTAGCACTGTCATTGTTGGAATCCATTCTCCAATACATGCCTTTATAGACTTAGTTGTATTCTAATATGCTGGAATGTAATTAATGTGACTATTTCGGCTATGATTAACTATTTATTTTAAACCTTAGTCATTATTATAATATCATTGGACTTCTTATAGAAATGGTTTGGTTATCGTAAGGTAAAAAATCATCCGTGTTTATGTGTGGCGTAGTCCTACAAGATACCTTTATTTTGAAAGGTTTATAACATTAAAAATCCATATAATTTGTGTTTCTTACGCTGGTTTACCAGATTGATCCGGATGTTGTTTTCTTATAATGCTTGGGTCAGCCCGAGCATTTTTTAGATCTAGTTTAGATTCTTTGGTGCTTTAGGAGACGAGCTGAATGCCTCCAAGACATATTCGTGTATATTTTATTTCTACTACATTTGTTGTTTTGTATTTATCAACATTTGTGAGGACATGATGTTATAACTGCCCAGGTTGATGATAGGTTAGCTTACTCTGATTGATGTATGTACATAAAACTTTTCTTTTGTCTAAATATGTTGTAAGATATATATTACTTGTCACTGTGAGATTATGTTCTATCTTTTCTTCTTTTCACCCCCAACAATCTGTCTTTTTGAAAATTGGATGCTCGACATGT
The DNA here is from genome assembly GCA_030737815.1 of Allium fistulosum. Classification (NCBI taxonomy): domain Eukaryota; kingdom Viridiplantae; phylum Streptophyta; class Magnoliopsida; order Asparagales; family Amaryllidaceae; genus Allium; species Allium fistulosum. The sequence goes on from CM060906.1 coordinate 877,640,521, forward strand.
GAATAACGTGGATGTATTAGTGTCGACTTTTGAGGATCGAAAAGGCTGGTCATCACATGGTATCGGAGCTTAGGTTGAGCAATCACCTAGGCCTTGGTGGGGTAAACTCATTAAAGATAGGGTTAGCACCCTAGAATGAGTTTGTGTAGTATATATATAAGAGCGTGTATCTGTTAGTGTTATAAAATGTTTATATTGTGTTAATTGATTTGTTGAGTGGTTTATGAATTCTGGTCGATGTAGAAGGAACGACTGTGTCGATAAGGGATTCTAAACACTTGAACCAAGCAAACTGATAAAGTATGGTTCTGAAAATTTGGTAAATGAAATAATTTTACCTAGATTTTATATTTTATATGTAAAAGAAAAAATTTCAAAAATTAATATAGTATTTAGGATGTGTTTGGTTGTTAGGAAATGTTAATATTCAGTTATCATCATTTATTACTTGATTAATTGTGCTTGACCAGTTTATGAATAGTTGTACCTTTTCACTACATAGGTTGGGTAGATAGTAATTGTGGGAACGTTGAAACGAAGACCTTGTGAATTCAGTTTCACAATTTGACTATAAGGCATTTGGTGATAATGTTGGGTTAAAATTTAACTTTAATAAAAGTTTTTTATTAAAAAATAAACAAATATATTTATTTATGAAGTGATTTTATATAAGAAAGTGAAATTATATAAGTATGGTATATAAATAAAAAGGGTTTAAGCTGATAATTTGAGAACTTGAATCCTAGAGTTTTTGAAAATGTTTTTCAAAATTTTTGAAAGCACTGAACCCACTTTTGCCGTTGGAAAATAACTCTGGTGATGATTGCAGCATCATCAGCGTTCATTTTTGAGTTTCAAAGGGGTATGCTACCATAGTTATTTGCTAGAAAGTTGTTTTGGTAAAACTATCTTGATTTAATCCCAAAGGTATGATTTGATATACGAAAGGAGATATGTGTATTATTATTTCAAAGTGCTTTGACATGAAACCCGGATGTTTAATTCCGAAGTTTCCAGTTAAACAGTTATATGGACGCATGTATCCTACGCTTTGGGTAGTTTGGTTTGTTCATCTCACTAAGATATGTTGGTTGGTAGTTTCATTTGTTGAAACGAAATGGAATTTTTAGCAATTTTGGACAGTCGAAAACATCCTAATTAGTTGAGAACTTGAAGCTAAGTGTTTGTGAAAGTATAAAAGAAGAGTTTTTGTAATCCTTAAATTGTGAAGATAGTAAGTTAAATAGGTTTTAAAATTTGTTAAACATCCTAGTTAAGTAAAGAAAATCTGATATTGTGTACATACTCTTAGGATGTAGAAGAGTATTATACGAATATGAACTTAAGTATGTAGTGGTTTTAAAAAAATGATTTTAGTATTAAATGGAATATACTATTGGTGTAAATAAATGTGTAATTAAAAAGAGTTAGTTAAGAAACTGATGGAATAAGTACGTAAGTTGTACGTGGATCATTTTAATTACATAACTGTTCTTCATCTAGATTCAAGCACATGATTTCGAGGTGATATACAACGATCTGAACAACGATTTTTCACTCAATTCTTGATGGCGAACACTTGATACAGATTCTTGATATGATTCTAAAGTTTTCTACCATAATATATGGCTATGTAAGGAGAATGGAGGTTTCGAATCAAGGAACCTGATTGGAGTCCTCATTAGGGAAGTCGAGTGAACGATACTAGTTCGAAATTGAAATTTGTGTGATCGAGCAAGTGATCAGGTTTGATATTGCATACGGATGACATATATACATCGTACGGGCTTTAAAATATTATGTTGTTTCATTTGGCATGTTTAACTCTCTTTTGGATTATGTAAGTGAGATATAGGTTCATTGAAGCAAAGGCTTGTTATTTGCTTTTGGTTTCATGAGTCGAGTTTGTTTGCTTGACAAATTGGTACACGTTTATGCTAATGGGTGTGTTTGCTATGTGTTGTACACACTCTATAAAATATATCATAAGCATATACCATTGTTGATGATTTTATGCCCCGGATATGGGAAGCCACTTTTGGGTTTTTTTTTTCTTTTTTGATTTGAGCCAGTTGTGGCGAGTTGTAGTTTTTATGGATCGAGCCGCACAAAGGAGGTGCTGTTGAAATTTTTCATAACTTAAGAGATTTTATATGCTTAGTAACTCATTTTAACTAATATTTTTAAATGATTAAGGGTTAGAGGACATTTTTTTTCCTTTGGGAACTTCGCGGATGAAATTCTTTTAAAGGGGAAGAATTTAACGACCCAAAAGTTTTAACGTTTCGAATGGGAATATTTAATTTATTTAAATATTCGAATTTAATTCAAATTTAATAAATAATAAGAAAATCAATTTTTAATAAAACGACTCGATTTTTATTGACGTATTTTTTTAATGAATTTATTGGATTTTTCCATAATTTTTAATTTGAAAAATATTTAAATTATTGTTTGATGTATTTTTTGGCAACGATGGTATTCTTGAAATTTCACAAAATAAGATAACCAGTGTTTTTATTATTGTTTGATGATCGTATCGCATTTTTGTGTGCATTCGTATTTTTGTTTTTATCGTTCATGGTTTGGACGCGAATGAAACTATGTGCAGCGAAGTGTCAGAAATCACAAAATAAATCAAACCCCTCACTTAACTTTTCACTCTCTCATCTCTTACTTTTCTTTTCCCACTCTTCTATTCATTTTCCATTTCCTATAAACTAAGAAATTTAAACATCCTCTTTTAAAAATCAATATCAAATCATTTTATTAATGAAAAATTATGAAACAAAATTAATTGACTCGTGTTAGCTTCGAATCTATGTTGGGTTTGTCACGTACGGTGATGATTATGGGGGAACGACATGTGAGGGTTGACCTACGGTTTTGGATTGATGGAGATTGGAGGCAAATTAGGCCATGGTGAGGTGGGGTTCTCGTCTTTCATGTCTAAGAGCTTCGATGGTGATGAAATGGTGGAGCTCCATCATTGTTTGGGGGTAACGTTGTGTGTGGAAGAGGGAAGTTGAGCTCCAGGTTGCCTTTTCATATAGGTGATCGAGTGGGAAATTGAGGGGTTGAGGAAGAAGCTTTGGTGTAAAGGAGTTTGTCGGAGCGATCGGTTTGTCGAATATTGGAGCAAGGAGGGAGAATGGAGGAGAGAGAGATGCACGGTTTTGTGCGTGCACATCATGTACAGGGAGGTGATTAAGGAAATGGGGATGAAGGGTTTTAGTGGGGTAATTAATTTTTTAAGTTAATTAAGCTAATTAATTGTTTAAATGAATCTCAAAATCTTATAAAATTGAATAACTTCTTCATACGAGGTCCAATCGAGATGCGGTCTTTTGCATTGCACTCATAGGGGTTTTATCAATGTGCTAGAATTGATTTAGTCAAGTTTGAAGCAAGTGGAATTTTGAGCTAACATCGAACATTATTTGATTTTAGATCGAACTGGAACACTTAAGCATCCGCTAGAATTTTGGTGAGTTAACTCATTTTAGATAAATTCCATATGATAGATAGTAGATATAAATTGTTGTTTTTATGCTTGAATGATTTATTGATTTGGTTTGGTTGAATTTCCGCATTGAAAACCGATTCACATGTAAAATGAAACATAGAGAATTTTGTAGAGGAATCTGGATTTCTTACCATTGTTGATTTCCATTTAAGTTCTATACTTATGTTATAAATTGTTGAATGTCAAAATTTAATAGTTTGGCCATCTTGGATATGACATTTATATATGTTAAAAGTTGAACTTTTAGTGATAAAGATAGTATTAGCATTGGTTAAGTGCTATGGTAGCCGTTAACATGTGTAGTATTTTGAATTACTATTATTTACTATTTGATTTGAAAATGGTTTTGATGTGGAGAATAATTTTAAATCTAACTTTTGGATTTTCTGTGATATTTTATTTAGAAATAGTTTTTGAACTTTTCTATTTTACACCAACCTTTTTTGGAAATGTTTTAAAAGTATTTCGAGAGGTATTTAATTTCATAAAAGTTAATATAATAATGGATGTTTATTTTAAAGGAAAGGGAAATTTATCTTTTATAATAAAGTGATTCTGTTTTAAAGGAAGATAGAAATATTTTGGAATAAATATTTGTGAAACGGTTTATATATGGTGTTTTATAGAAAGATAGATTTATAAATGGTATTTTATAAATAAAAGAATAGATTTAAAAAATAATATTTTATAAAAGGGAAATGATACCATTTTGAGGAATTGGAATAATAAATTATATTTGGAGATATATAAAAGGAGTTTTATAACTATATTTGAGGTTTATAAAAGGAGTTTATAAATGAATTTGAAGATTTATAAAAGGAGATTACAAATGAATTTGAAGAATTATAAAAGGAGTTTATAAATGAATTTGAGGATTTATAAAAGGATTTTGTAAATATGAAAGAGATTTATAGAAATGAGTTTATAAATATAAAAGAGACTTATAGAAATGAGTTTTTTAAATATGAAGGAGATTTATAAAAGGAGTTTTATAAGAAGATTTATAAAAAGGAATTTTATAAAAGGAAATTTGGTTTGATTTCTATAAATGATCATTTTAAAATTATGGTGGTGTGTAAAGTAATTCTTTTCATAGTTAACACCATATTATGAGGTAGGGACACTCATCCCTATCCTAAGAATTAAGAATGTATGTCGAGGTAAGGATAATACACTAACTTTCCGACTATATTATTAATCAACCAGTTTGAAATCGAAAAGTGGTGGTAAGTATATTTAGTTTAATTTCTACACGATCCATTTACTTAGACCAAAAGTGTTTTGGATTTATTGTTACCAATGTTTTAAATTACATTTGTTTAAACCCATTTAAGTATGGTTTTGAAAATGAAATCTTTTTTAAGATTTATATATATACTTATACCAATGAGATAAGTATATAGGTACATTTTCTCAGTATTGGAAATGTAGTGTTTTGTGAATATACTTATACTATTGATATGAGTATATGAAAAAAATTCTAAGTATTGAAATCGAAATGTTTTGTGAGTATACTTGTACGGTTTAGTTAAGTATATCAATATTTTTCAAGTATTGAAAAGAGTAGAGAGGGTTTGTGAATTTATCATTTGAAAAAGATATTTTGATACAAATATTTGAAAAGTGATTTTAATTAATGAAAGGATTAATTAAAGGGGCTTAGTGGTTGCTTATGTGCTTAATCATGGTTAGTTTCCATATGGAAATAAATCTCTAAATGGAATTTTTTTTGTTTATTTGTTAGTTAAATAACCGACTATCAAATCTTGGGCAGCTTTGAAACTATCATTATCGGTTCGGAGAGACTGGGATCAAATATATTATCAAAAAACCACTTTGAATCGGCATAAGCATTCGAATTAGAGATATCTTGAAGATAATGGCATCAAAGACGGTGTTCTTGAAGTGTAAGGGCTACTTCCTACTAATCTTGAGGATGTAATGAAGTAGTTTCTTCGGTTTGTTCATATCTTGGACAAATTGTATGGATGAATGATGGCATTACATTGATGCTTGGAGGGCAGCATTAGCATTCCAAGTGGGAGGGCAGTGTTAGCATTCCAAGTGGGATTTTCTAAAAAGGTAAAATGTAGCCTCAAATTTGACAATCGTTAATGACTAAAACATGGGATATGCCGCAAGGCTATATCGTTCGCTACCATTAAGGTATGGTCATCATCGGATCCAAATCGATATTGATCCATTTATGTATGCTAGTGACTCGATACAGTTGTTGGCTGGCAAGCATGGTGATGTCATATTCGGTACTATCCAAGAAAGGATAGGCTAGTTTTGCTATATAGGGGTTGAAAGATTTTAGACCTTGGTACATTTTTCTTGAGGTATATTGTAACGGACGTACCCCGGTAGCCCTGTCATTGATGGAATCCATTCTCTAATACGTGCCTTTATGGACTTAGCTATGTATTTAATATGTGAAATGTAATTAATATAACCATTTCGGCTATGATTAAAAAAAAATTAAAACCTAGACATTATTATAATAGCACTGGGCTTCTTATAGAAATGGTTTGGTTAACGTAAGGTAAAAACCCATCCGTATTTATGTGTGGAGTGGTTTTATGAGATACCTTTATTTTGAAAGGTTTATAACATTAAAAATCCATATAATTTGGGTTTCTCACACTGGTTTACTAGACTGATCCGGGTGTTGTTTTCTTATAATACTGTGGTCAACCTGAGCATATTTCGAGATCTAGTTTAGATGCTTTGGAGCTTCAGGAGACGAGTTGGATGCCTCCAAGATGTATTCACGCATCACTTATTTCCGTTGCATTTGTTGTTCTGTATTTATCAGCTTTTGTGCGGACATGTTGTTATAACTGTCCAAGCTGATGATAGGTTAGTTTACTCTGATTGATGCACGTATACAAAAAAATTTCTTTTGTACAGATCTATTGTAAATTATATATTACTCGTCACGATGTATGATTCTATTCTATCTTTTCTTCCTTTCACGCCAACAATATGCCTTTCTGACACTTGGATGCTCGACACATGAATACCATGGATGTATTAGTGTCGACTTTTGACGGTCAAAAAGGTTGGTCATTACATAAGCTCTAATACCAAGTGTAACAGTCACCCTAAAACGATGGTGGCTACAAATGGTAATCCCAGACACTCTGGTTTTATGGCCCAACCTCTTGACTGCCTAGGCTAGTCCTTTGACTTCCTGACTAACCCACGTTGTTGGGACATGTAGGGTTAAGTGATAAAGCTTCACCATAGTTCATAATTCAAGAACCCCCTATCACGAAGCATCTACATGCAACCGGGGACTAGTGAAAGAAAATCTTGAGCCTTTCTATATTAGTACTTGGGAAGTATAATTTAAATAAGGGTATGTCTTACGTGTTTTAGTTAATTCTAAGTCTTTCCAATTATAAGCCCTAAGACTTATCCAACTCCATAACCATTTCGGCCCAATAACCCATAACCATTGTTATTATTGTCCTACCAATGCGAGAGATAGTACCTAAGCCACTTAATACCTCATTAATGGGAATTAAGTAGGCTATGGCCATTTAAGAGACCTTATTTGAGGTAGGCCCCCATGATTTAACACCTAACCCCAATGCAAACTCCTCACAGGTATCTATCTAGCTGACATTGCGCGAAAATCTCTCCAGACACTTAATACTTCCTATTAAAGCAGACCCTTCCGAGATACCTCTACCAAATCCTAACCATTTAATACTTCATACATAGGGAAGAGGCAAGCCCTCAAACAACCACCTAATACCTTCAACCCCCGAAGCAGTTCCTTCTTATTATGACCCGTACCCTATAGAGACATCTCACGTTAGTTTGACTATTCGTAGATACTGGTAGTTGGATTAGCTGGAAAGATTTACCCTATAGAATTTGGGACTAACTTCACGCCATCCGTACTTATTGTAGGCAATGTCTCACATTGGCCCTAAAATCACAATGCTAGTAGCCAGATTAGTTGGGCTGTCTTCTGTGTGCTTTCGACTGATCTTGCATTCCTATAACTTAGTCATAATTCATAACACTCTATAAATATATTATCACACATCTCTGTTGTATTCATTATTTAGGCCTAGTAAGAAATCCTTTTATTTTGCTTCTATAATTAATTACTTTCTTAAGGGGGATTGAATGAAAATTATTAACCTAATTAACTATGCAATTTATAAGTTATAATTGTATGTTGTTTATGCTAGTTTATATATACACACATGTAGAGTTATTGATTTCAATGCGTGCGGAGATTATGCCCTAAACTAACGTTTAAATGTAAAATCTTCCAAAATTATACAAGTCTCATTTCCCATATTAACATATATGCCATAAACCCACTATCCCAAAATCAAATCGATAGACATGTATATAGAATCCAAATCCAAATTATTTTATATTAAAACAATGGAATAAATCAATAATAGAAACTTACAATTTAATTAATTTTACACTCTATTCAATTTTTTCATGAAATAGACAAGGGAAATTCTACTCAATTTGCAGAAATAGGCGATGTAAACTACGAATAAGAATTCATATATTACACATCAATTCCCAATTAAATCCCTTAATCGGATCCAAAAAAAGAATAAGAAGTAGAATAGAAGGTAAAACGCTTTAATTGCAAAATCCACACAAACTCCATTTTTCAATACAAAACAATTAAGATTCCGACCTAAGAATTGACATTTTGCTTTAGAGGAATTTTAGGGGTTTTAATGTGATGTTTTTGTAAACCGAAATTTCCCGAGGCATATATTGTAACACCTCGCTCTGGCACCCTTGTTCGGAGTCGAGGATGCTACATCCAAAAATATGGTGTTATCACAATAGTATCAGATCTTAATAAAAGTATATCGAAATATAAAATCATTCAGAGTACATGATTTTAAGCGGAAGTGATATTATACATTCACATCTTTATACAACATGATTACATAAGATCCAAAGGTCTAGCCATCACATATTTATATAAGTACATAAAAGCGATAATATATATAATATAAGTCTTCACTTCAATGCATCCAACTAACTTCTAGGATCGAATTACTAACCATCTAAACATGAAATGTTTAAGTGTGGCATCATGAGAAACACAGACCTAGTGAGAAAACTATCTAATCTATAGTTTTAAAGTCATGTCATAATGGGTCATATTATAAGGATTTTCAAATTTATTATCAAGTAATCTCATCGGGAGAATACTATATCAAAAATTCTAGATGATATTCAAGATAAATTTCCAATTACTATCAATGAATAAATTAAACAAGTTTGCAATAGTAATTTTTGTATGAAATTCTTTAGTCAAAACCAAGATCATATTCATCTAAATTCATATTGACACTCGGTCATGAATCTAAACTGCACATACAGTTTGGATTAGATCCTAGGATATTTTATCTTATTGCGATCGGCATCCAAACACCAAGTAAGGACGTACTCTACTTTTTACAATACCAATATGTATCCTAGAGTAATAATGCATGACCCAAGATCTATTGTCTTGTACCACACATCCAAAGGTAACCATCATTGATGAAATAATCCATAAAAACTCTTTTATAAGTAGAAGCAAAGTAATCTCTCAAAATACTTTTATATTTTGTAAATCATCTTCCAATTTAGGCAACTCTTTTCTTTTGGAAAACCCAAACTTTAAAGTTAGGAAATCATTTACGAGATATTAAGTATGAAAGGTTTATCCAAAATAATTTTCCTTTTCTAGTCATTTTACGGATCTCAAAAATATAACATGAGTCAAAAGTTATGGTGTTTGCATTGAAAAGTGTCGAATTTGAATTATAAATTAGGTCCAAAAATATAGGTCATTTTGCAATAAGTTTTTAAGGTAGTAAACTTTCAAATTTTAAAAAGTGTAAAAAAATAAAAGTTGTAGATAATTAAACTAACTTACCAACAAGATAAATTACAAAAAAATCCATTAACATAATCAAAAGTTATGGTCAGTATACTACAGGGTGTTTTTGGATGGTCCAACTATTCATTTTAGCCTATGAATATACTCAACTTTGCACCTCGATTTCAATTATTAAGATGTTCAAATTTGGAAATGGAATAAACATAAAACTTGTATTTCATTGAGTTAGCTTTCTAGAACATTAGAGAAATCTAAATTTCGTGTAGATTTTCAAAAGTTTTGGTGGAATTACTAAGAGGTATTTGAACAATTTCGAGCTAACATTATCAATACTAAACAATTTCATTATCACATTATGGAATGACATAAATACATATATTTAAATAGCTTTTCTCACCCCATATATTATGTAGTATTTTATTTAATCCCATTGATCCTCCTTATTTCCCTTAGTTTTTACATGCATTTACTAAATTTATTTTTGAGATGGAACCTTGTTTGAATTTAAGAGGAAAGAAGAGATGTAAGGTGATTTAGGAAGGAAGAAAAAGAAAGAAAGAAGAAAATTTGATGTGCCCTCTCTCCCTTGTGTGAGGATGTGTATTTATAGGTTAATAAAGCTTTTAAGAGAAGCTACTAAGACAAATCTTCCAAGAGAAGCTTATCAAGACAAAGCATCCCTAAGAAGATAAACAACATGACGTATATTCAAAAGGCAAAGGTAAAATTAGTTTCCCCGAGAAGATAGCAACCAAAACAAAGCTTCCAAGCGAAGCTTCCAAGAAAAGCTTCCAAGCAAAGCTATTAAAACAAGATCTACTAATGTGGTACTCTACTACATAAATTCACGTTCGCATCTGAACCACGAACAGAAATAAAAATATGAATTTTTAAATAAATTAAATATTCAAATTCAAAGGCTAAAAATTTACAGGCTGTTACATTCCACCCTTCTTAAAAAATATTTCATCCTCAAAATCTTAGTTTTAAACAATTTTGGATAATCTCTATGGATCTCTGACTCCACCTCCCAAGATGCTTCGTCTTCATTAGGATGGTTCCATTATACTTTTACTAAGGGAATTTCCTTCGTCTATAACTTCTTAACTTTCCTGTCAAGAATTCAAACTGGTCTTTCAATGTACTTGGTATCCTTCATAACTTCAATGCCACTCAAATCAACTATATGAGATGGATCAGGAATATACTATCGCAACATTGATATATGAAAAACATTATGAATATCTAATAATTTCTTAGGTAAATCGAGTCGGTATGCACTATACCAACTCTCTCGGTAATATGAAATGGTCTGATAAATCTAGGTGATAACTTTTCCTTCTTCTTTCCAAACTGCATCACCCCTTTTACTGGAGAAACCTTTAGAAGAACTTGATTCCCCACTTCGAATTCCAAATTCTTTCTTCTATGATTCGCATAACTCTTTTGCCTATATAGTGTAGCTTGAAATAGTTCCATTACGATTAAAATTTTCTATGTTGTTTCTTTTACTAAATCTAGGCCGAGAAGTTCAGTGTCTCCAACTTCTGCCCAACATACTAGTGAATGACAAGGTCTTCCATAAAGTGCGTCATATGGTGCCATACCAATACTTGCATGATAATTATTGTTATATGCAAATTCTATTAGTGGTATGTGAGTTTCCCATGTGTTTTCAACTATTATACAAGATCTTAACATGCCTTCTATGACTTGGTTTACCCTTTCAGGCTGTCCATATGTTTGAGGATGAAAGGCTATGCTTAAATTAAGTGATGCACCCAATGCTTTTTGAAGACTTCTCTAGAATCTTGAAGTGAATCACGAGTCTTTGTCTGAAATAATTGTGACTGGTATACCATGTAGTCGAACAATTTCTTTCATATAGATTCTACTCAATTTCTCCATTGAGTAGGTCATGTTGTAAGTATGAAATGTGCTAACTTTGTTAAATTATCCACAACTACTCATATTGCATCATGATCTTAATTTGTCATTGGTAATCCAATGATAAAGTCCATTGTTATATGTTCTTATGTCCATTCAACGAAGGAAGTGGTGGTAGAAGTCATGCGGGTCGTTACTGCTCAAATTTTAATTGTTGGCTTGTAAAACATCTTGCCACAAATTTAGCAACATCATTTTCATTCCATTCCACCAAAATTGACGCTTAAGATCCACAAACTTCTTTGTGCTTCTAGGGTGCACTGTAAGCCTTGAGCGATGCGCTTCGCTTAGAATTTCATTTTTTTCAATTCAGCTTGATTTGGAACACAAATTCGATTCCTAAATCTAAAACCTCCATCTTTACCAATGTTCCAATCGGCAGGTTCTTTGTCCATCATTTTCATAAATAATTCTTTTAATTCCTTGTCTTGCTCTTGGGCTTGTATGATTCTACTTACTAGAGTTGGCGGAATAGTAAACCTATATAAAAGTGCTACCTTATTAACCATTGCTCCATTAGTCATCCTTGTACAAGCATTCATTTCAACTAGGGTCTCTAAAACTCTCCATTCTCTCATCATTAACCTAGCTACTAGGCCATAGGATTTTCGACTTAATGCATCTACAACTATGTTTGCCTTTCCTGGATGATAATACAAGGTAAAGTCGTAGTCCTTTAGAAATTCTAACCATCTCATTTGTCTCATATTTAATTCTTTTTAAGTGAACAAATATTTTAAACTCTTATAGTCTGAGTAAACTTGAAATTGTTCCCCATAAAGATAATGCCTCCAAAATTTTAAAGCAAATACAATTACGGCTAATTCTAAGTCATGAGTTGGATACTTGACTTCATGCGGCTTTAGTTGGTGAGAGCCATAAACGATAACTTTATCCTTATGCATCAGTACATATCTTAATCCTTGTCCATATGCATTAGAATATACTTTATATAAGATTCACTCCTTGGAAAAGACAAGATTTGTGCTTCAATCAACCTTATCTTTAGTGTTTCAAATGTCGTCTCACATTTTCCGTTCCATATAAATTTGGTTTCCTCACGGGTTAACATAGTGGAGACGTTATCTTTGGAAAATCTTGAATAAATCTCTGGTAATAACCAGCTAATCCTATAAAACTTCGAACCTCTGATGGTGTTGTCCGAGGGTTCCATTTTAATACGGCCTCAAATTTTGATGGGTCCACTCCTATCCCATCTTTTGAGACAACGTGTCTAAGAAATTTCACTTCCTCCAACCAAAATTCACATTTACTTAATTTTATATATAGTTGGTGCTCTTTTAATGTTTAGAGACATGAACGTAAGTCGTATTCATGTTCCTCCTTTATCTTAGAGTAGATTAGGATATCAACAATAAATACAATGACAAATTGGTCAAGGAATAGGTGAAATACAGGTTCATTAAATACATAAATACTGCTAGGGCATTGGTAAGGCCAAAAGGCATTACCAAGAATTCATAGTTTCCATATCATGTTTGGAAAGCTGTCTTCAGAATGTCTTCCTCTTTTATTCTTAATGGATGATATCCAAACTATAAATCAAATTTTGAAAATACTATAGCTCCTTGGAATTGATCAAATAAATCAACGATATGAGGTCATGGGTATTTGTTCTTAATTGTTACCTTATTAAGCTCTTGGTAACCAATATACAAATGGAATGTTCCATCATGTTTCTTCACAAATAACATTGGTGCTCCCCAAGGAGATTTACTAGGTCTTATAAATCCTTGATCCTCCATCTCCCTAATTTATTTTTTAATTCCTTATTTTTCGAAGGAGCCATATAATAAGCTGCTTTAGCAATGGGATTGGCACCACGTATGTGACGACCCACATTTCGAAAGGTTTAAATCGACAATGATCCATACATGTCCAACTTAAACAATCCGAAACGTAGATAATCAATGAGGATAATTAAGAAAAATACGGAGAAAAGAAGAAAACAAGCACAGAATCTCATAGCGGAATGATAAAATATAATAGTCATATAAACAGTTCATGAAGCTGTTTATATCATACATTTGATTATAATTTATACAAAATTTATCATAATTATATATACAACAAGGATAAATATAAATAATGCAGCAGACAATGTGATGCAGGAATAATAATAGTAATAATATACCAAATCTTCGTCTTCGTCCTCCAGAGGATAATCTTCAATGCACTGGAAAAAAACTAAGGGCTGACCCGAGCATAATGAATAGAAAAAACACTCGAATCGGGACTAAAATACTCTTATGTAAGTCAAATCTATATTGCATAAAACATGAGTGCTGAGGCATCAGAGATGTTTACAAGATTTTACATCTCCTATCCAGTGTATAACGTGCGTGCAATAACTTAAGAGATGTTACGGGATTTTTCATCTCCTAAGGTTCCTTCAAACTATTTATATATAATAGTATACGCTATAGTAGGTAATGTCTATCAGTAAAATAAATATCAATATAGCGTTAAGGCTTTACAATGATCCACCTTAACACATTTTATAGCATGTAGTCTATGCAGGTCCTATAACACAACCAGTAACGTCGGTAGCCAGTGAGTCCCCTATAGGTACAATACTAAACCAAAGTCATAATGGGCTCTATAAGGATAAATATGAGAAGGCACGTGAGGCAATGCCCAAGGTAGGATTCTACCAGTTTACCCTTTCTGGCTGGTCGTAACCCATCTGTAGCCGACTGCGATAATCAATCCAAATAAAAAGGTGCACCCATCGAGTCGAAAATCACAATATTAATACGAGGGATCAACGTCGCTAGAGGTAGATAACCTCATTGGCCAAACATAGGCTTCTGTTTTAGTCATTTTAATTATGACACAAGTGTCAAGGCTATCCATCATCATTCTCTTACTTTATTCCAGTAAACGTTCCCCGATTCAACCACTACTGTAACGACCCGTTATTTTCAACCATTCGCATCCATTATAAGTGTATAGGTAGACACTCATGCCGGAGTTGAATTGCTCAAAATACCGCGTTGTAATTAAAATTTGGCAAATCTCAGAATATACAGTAAATAAATATAATCACAGATCACAGACACAGAGTAAAATAATGCAGCGGAAGTAAAAGAAATAGTAGTTCATGAAGCTACTATGTAAATATATCAGAGTTACATAAGATACAACAGAAGAAATAGAGTACAACAGAAGTATCAATAAGATAACCAAGTACAAGCTGAACAGAGCAACATAACTGAAGTAGATAGAAGAAGACTAGCAGATAATCTCCAGCGATTCAAATCTCCAGAAGGTGGAAATCCAAATCTGTGAATAACTCAGGCTGACCCGAGCGTAAAGCAAAACACAAAACACTCGAGTCAGGACAATATATACTTATATAATGTAAACCAACTCAAGTGAACTATAATAAAGGTACAAGTAACTTAGAAGATGCTTGGGACCGCCCATCCTCTAAGGATCCGTTAAAATATCTACTATGTAGTAATATTCGCTATTATAATAGTGTCTAAATAAGTAAAGTATAATCATATCGGAAAATAGCGTTAAGGGAATGGAGAACCTTAACGCGGTCGGATCTTAAAATCATAATCGTAGTAAAGCTCGATATGGTAGGTGACACGGCACAACTAGGCAATGCCAGGGTAGATATACCAATTACGCACACGGACTGATGGATACGCATAGCAGCCACTACCGTTCCACCTCGAACAACATTCCCAAATCGGAGGATGGCCATCTAGTCAAACCACAAGTAAGAGTATAATATCGAAGAAATGTGTCCGAGAAGAGGTGCTACCTCACTGGTCCGAGATCGCTCCTGTTTTAGCCACCTTATGCCAACTCACGGGAGTTGGGTCCACGTAACATACCTTAAGAACGTCGCCACCATCCTACTTCATTCTGGAATCTCCACCGCGTACACGGTTGTCAAAGTGGTTTTCGGTATCGACAGAGAGTATGTCCATATCCGATCCCGGTCTCTTTGCCAACCAATCGTTATTATAACCCGTGGTTATAACTTTTAAAAATAGTTTATGTTTCAAATCAAAATACATCCTTTAAACCATTTCAAAATCATATCATTTATTTCAAACTAATACATACTTTCACCCAAAACATATCTATTCAAAACCAATTTAAAAATATATCATTTCCATTTCAAAACCAATTCAATAATATATCGTTTCAATAAAACCCAAATTTCAAAATCACTGAATATTTCCTTTAATTTATTAAACTTGAAATCTTCCTTTAAATTATCATAGCATTTTGGTAATGTAACCTTAAGGAATCATAGCATTTTTGGAATGTAATACTTCCCAATTTAACATTTTATATAATCAAAGTATTTATATACTTACAAATTTTTAACGTGGTCATTTTATCATAGCCTTATAGTTAAATAAACTTTGTTACTGTAATATCCAATTTAATTCTAAAATTCTTATGTTAAGTTAAGAGTACCTTATTAACTTACATTATCATTACAATAAAGAAACTTTATCATTTTAGTCATTAAAATATGTCATTTACATTAATTAAAACTTACATATTAAATGTACTTTTTAACTTACATTCCTATTACAGTAAAGAGCATTTATCATTTAATCAATATTACACTAATTAAACTTACATTATCGAATGTACGTTTTATTACAAAAGGGGCATTTATTATTTTAAATCAATATTACACAAATTAAGACTTACATGTTTCTTTCATTAATTAAGACTTTACATGTTTCTTTCAGTAGGTAAAACTTTACACGTTTCTTTCATAAATTAAACTTTACATATTTCTTTCATTAACTAGAACTTTACACGTTTCTTTCACAATAAATTTCTTATAATTAAATCCAATTTTCAACAATTTACTTAATAAGTTTAAGTGTAAAAGTTCTAATTCTTCACATTTCAACAAATAGACTTAACACTTCAAATTTAAATTACCATTTCACAATTTAACAAAATTTCCAATTTTATTTAATTAACTTAAACCTTTAATTAAAACCAAATTTCACATTTCCTAGTCAAGTTATATTTTAAAAGATCACTTTTAATCATTCATTTATTTAACCACTTAAATTCATAGAAAAATCAATAATACTTAATAATCACTTAAATTCAAATTTAATCAAATTATCATATTTACCATTTCCAAATAAAATTTAATATCCATTTTATTTATATAACTTAAATATCATTTTTAACCAAAATTCCAAATTTCCAACTTAAGTTATATTTCAAAAATCCAGTTAAACCATTCATTAATTACATTTTTAACTCATAGAAAAATCATAATTTCTTTAATTCAAAATATTTCAAAATCTGTTTAAATCAAATTTCATAAATTTATATTTTTAAAATACTTAAAAATATTCAAAACACTTTATAAAATAACCACGGGCCTGTATATAATTTTCTAACCTAGGTCAAGTGATACGGATATGTATCATTTCAATCCGCAGTTAAAAAAGAAAAATCCGGGTTCTATCATTTCAAACCCGCAATCCCAAGTTAAAATAATTTAAATAAAAATCATTCAGGCCTATCATTTCAGCCCATAACGATTTTTCCCTATTCTAAAGTCCGTTCGGGTATGTATCATTTCAACCCATAGTGATTCTAATCTACAGGGAACTTGCAATGGTGATAACAGATATAAATAACAGAATAACATTAAATAACAGTAACATATGATATAACAGGTGTAATAACAGGTGTGAATATCATATGATAATAATATAGGCATATATAACATGATAATATATTTCTACAGATTCATAGGGTGTCAATTTACTAGTTATATAGGTACATATTGTCTGGTGAGAATAACTCACCTTTTTATGCTGGAGATATCAATTAGAATGACACAAC
This sequence comes from Allium fistulosum, assembly GCA_030737815.1. Taxonomy (NCBI): domain Eukaryota; kingdom Viridiplantae; phylum Streptophyta; class Magnoliopsida; order Asparagales; family Amaryllidaceae; genus Allium; species Allium fistulosum. The sequence goes on from CM060906.1 coordinate 877,657,761, forward strand.
GGATCCAGAAGGCACGACCTTTGATTTGAGTGGAGAAAATATCCAAGATATCATCTTGTAAACAATACCCAAACAAGACAAAACAATATAGCACATGAATATACTTAACATAAAACAATGTTGAACAAATTGAAATACAAAGCAATAAAGACAAGACTTTGCCTTTACCATTCAAATGCTTGACCATAGGGGATCAAGTGCTCAGCCATGATGTGTTTGGGCTCAGGTTAGCATCATATAGGTCAGGTTTAGCACACCTAAGCATGGCAACATGAAGTGATGTGAAGGGTAGGAGATGCAACATGAAGAATATCAATCGACAAGGCAAATAGGTGAAGTTTTGGTCACAACAAGGCTCGACTTGGTCATTGCTTGGATCAGCCATGCATGGTACAGGTCTGGACAGTGGAGGGTGATGGTGCAGCAGCAGCCAAAGGTCATGTAGTTTCTGGTGGTGGTGGTTCTAGGGGTGGCCAAGGTGATAGATGAAGGTGGTGGGGAAGCATATGTGGTTTAGGCATTGTTTGGAAGGGTTTTTGTGCAATTTTGTGGTGCTAACTTAAATGGATGGGCATGGCTTGTCATGGTCAGTGGAGGAGGAGGAGGTGCTGCTGTAGATGGTGGTGGGGCTGGAGGTGGAGAGGATGGTGGAGATGAAGGTGGTAGAGGCCAAGCAAAGCTAGAAGAGGAGGAAGGCAAAATCAATGGAAATTGTGAAGTAAAGAAGAGATAAAGGAAGAAGATAAGAGGAGAATGGAAGCCATATTTTTTTTAGGGTTTAGGAGCTTTGCAATTTCGTGAATGAGAGAAAAAAAAAGTGGCGGCTGAAGAAATGAGGAGATGTTGCCAATTGAATGAAAAGTTAGGTTAAAAAGTAGAAGGGTTAGAAAATAAAAGGGCCTTAGGAAGATAGAAAGTCTAAGGCCTTTCAAATTTCTTTAATTCATATTTATAAGTTTATATTTCTGATAATAACAGAAATTCCAGTTAAAAATTCGAAAATTTGATAAAATATAAAAATATATATAATATTTATTGATTATATAAAGTAAAATTAAGGAAAATAGTTAAAACAGTGAACTAGACTAGAAAATTTTGAAATTGAATAGAAAAATTTTTAGAAAATTCATATGAGCTTGTAATATATTTTTAAACATAAATAATATATAAAATAAAAATATATTCACAAAATAAATATTTAAAATTTAATTTAGATATAATTTTTAATGAAGAAAATAGCAGAAAATAGGAAAACAGCCTTTAAAAATGAAAAATAAATACAGTAAATTTTGGAAAATACTATTATCAATTTAAAAACATAAAAAGACAAAATATACATAAAAAACATATTAACACATATTAAAACAAAATATAAGAAAGAAAATATGATTTAAAAAAATTTAAAATAGGCAAAATTGCACAAATAAACAAATTATACTAAAAATTGAAATGTACATAACTTTTACATTTTAACTCCGTTTTCAACGAAACGAAAAGTAGTTTTCAAGTTATTAAATCTATTTTCATAATAAAAGATAAAATTTATAATTTCAAACTATTAAAAATTTAAACTTAAAAGTCAAAGTTTGACTATTGACCAAAATTCACATTTTCAGGAAATATTAAATTTAGTCATATTTGGAATTCTAATCCACATCAAAGTCAAAGTTTATATTTAAAAGAACAAAATTTATTCTTTTCATAAATAAAGCTTTTGAATCTGGAAAAATCAATAAAAAAAATATTTGAAAAATACAGGGTTGTTACACTCTCCCCCACTCAAGACTTTTCGTCCCCGAAAAGGAACGAGGTACGGGAAAGCACAGAAAAAGATAGAATGAAATAGAATTAAGACAAGATGATAAGACGATTGGAATTACACCTGATAATTATTGTTATAGGTAAGTTTAACAAGATGGAGGTGATCAAATCAAGAATATAAGCACGAAAAAGATCCTCTAGAGTCTGAATCTCCCTTTCACTTGACCGACAGTCTATGAATGGAAAAACAGTGTTCAGATCCAGATGAGTAACAAAGATTATCATAGATTACAGAAAGATTTCTAAATAGACTGGTATAAGCAATAGCTTTTCCATTCTGTAACAAGATAAGGGAAATAAGGACAACCAAAAGATAGTTTGGAAAAAACAAAACCAGATAATAAATTTAAAACCATAATGCTTTGAAATCATAACAATTTAGGGATGTTTATCATTTGGAAATCAAATTGCTAAAATCATAACACTTTGGACAAGTTAATCTTTTTTTAAAAAAAACATAACACTTAGAAAATCATAACACCCTAAAAAAAGTAATCTTCATTTAAACCATTTTAATTCAAGGTCAAATAATATTCATTTTAAAGTTGTAACATTTCTAAGTTCATTTAATTATAAAAATTTCCAAAACATTGTATTTTCAAAATAGTAGTACTTATAAAATGCTACAGTAGATATATTAATATTTCAAATCAGTTCAATTCCAGAAATATTTATTTGGATATCATTTAACTTATGACTTATTAAACAAACTTTATGAATGGAATATTCAAATCAAACTATACTTCATTTATTAAGTTAAAAGTTCACTATTTTAGTTAGCTCATATTTAACACATAACCTAACACTTTATTTAAAATACCCATTTCATAAATAGATATTCCTATTATAAGTTACACTTAAAATTTCATTTGAAAACCAAATTCTTAATTATCAAATTTTAGTGATGTTAAAATACATTTTAACTATTTAAATCATAATTATTCATTTTTCAAGACATATCTATTTCATAAATAAAATATTTATCATAGCAAATATAACAATCAAATTCCTTTACACATTTATTCATTTAGACATCAATTAAACTATGAATTCAAGTTAAATAAACTTTATTACAAAATGTCCAATTCAAATGTATTTTATTTTATCTATTCAAAGATACATTATTTATTATACACCATATTCATTTCAGGAAATAACCTTTATTAAAATTCCTAGGTTAGACTTAAGGTTCCATATTAAATCAAATTTGATTATTAAGTTATTTAAATAAAATCTCTTTAAATTCCTTTTTCACTATTTACCTCTGTAAATCTTTTATAACTAAAATTTAGGTGTATAAAATTTATTATAACCACTCAAATTTTATTTATAAAATCCTTTTTATATTGTATATTATCCAATTACATTGTTAACTTCAAAAAAAATTTAAGGTAAGTTATATTTGAATGCAATTGTATTATACAAATAAAACTTTCCAATTCAATTATCTCAAGTTTGAATAATTTATCCAAATTTTTTATTTTTTCTTCTTGTAATTGAAATTATTCTTCAAGATAAAATTTAAGAATTTGAATCTTCGAACATCTTCAAACCATTTAGAGATAAGTAATATATATACATAATATGTTAAATCAAATTTAAATCATATATCTATATATATATTATAATCCAGTCATATTTTAGAAATTCAAATCAATTAGATTTTCCAAAACAAAGCTGTAGCAAGACTACATAATGGTTTCTTTACTTCGAAACTCGAAAATGAACGTCGATGATGCTGCAGTCATCACCGAAATTATTTTCCAGCGACAAAGAGAAGAGCACTAAATTTTTAAACTTTAAAATCCTTTAGAGACAAATTTTTATTCAAAATACTTTTAATAATATCCTTTTAAAAATTTTAAACACAAGGTTTGAAACCATCGGAAATTAAATTCTTTAACTTTCTTGTTTTAAATTCATTTCAGTTCCCAAATAAATTTATAAACAACTATTTATAAATTCATTTGTAGAACAATAAATGATAAATCAAGTATTATCATTTCAAATTATCAATTTAAATCAATTTATTAAGTTCCATAAAATTATATATCCAAATTTATTTCATAAACCAATTTTTTATATATAATATTGTGTAAATTTGTTTTGTCAAAGTGTTTTAGAAATCCTATCGATAGCGTTGATCAGACGAATCGATCGGAAACCCAAATCAACATCAACAACTCAAACAACACAATATAAAACAAAATATTAATTACAGATTTACAAATACAATTCAAAATGTTTTGAAGGTAGGTTGGAAACAAAAGACAAGATGATTAAATAACAAAGTAGGGAGATGGGTAAGCTTAGATAAATCGCGGACAACCTTAACTGGGTCAACCGTGACTTAATGGATAAGATCAAATGTGGATTTTCTGGGGTAAATCTACCTTCGATCTCAAGAGATAGAGTTTGGAATAACAAAAGATATTAGAATCTAAACCAAGGATAAATATAAATCTCTGGTTAATCGATGCTGATTATAAAGGATTTTCACCCCTTTACAAGAAAATTAGAATATTGGCGAGACCGCCAATTTACTCTAAAGATCATTCGAAGTGGGGTTATGTGATACTCCAAAATCAAAAGAAGATGAATAGTGAGGGACAAGAATGAATTTTGGAACCGCAGGGAACGTTCCAAAATTCAAAGGAAATCGAGTCAAAAGAAAAATGATTCAAGCTCGAATGAAAGTGATTCTGTAGCTAAATTTACCATACATTCTAAGTTTTGCCTCAAAGCCAAAGCTCTGATACCAACTGTAACGACCCGTTATTTTCAACCATTCGCATCCATTATAAGTGTATAGGTAGACACTCATGCCGGAGTTGAATTGCTCAAAATACCGCGTTGTAATTAAAATTTGGCAAATCTCAGAATATACAGTAAATAAATATAATCACAGATCACAGACACAGAGTAAAATAATGCAGCGGAAGTAAAAGAAATAGTAGTTCATGAAGCTACTATGTAAATATATCAGAGTTACATAAGATACAACAGAAGAAATAGAGTACAACAGAAGTATCAATAAGATAACCAAGTACAAGCTGAACAGAGCAACATAACTGAAGTAGATAGAAGAAGACTAGCAGATAATCTCCAGCGATTCAAATCTCCAGAAGGTGGAAATCCAAATCTGTGAATAACTCAGGCTGACCCGAGCGTAAAGCAAAACACAAAACACTCGAGTCAGGACAATATATACTTATATAATGTAAACCAACTCAAGTGAACTATAATAAAGGTACAAGTAACTTAGAAGATGCTTGGGACCGCCCATCCTCTAAGGATCCGTTAAAATATCTACTATGTAGTAATATTCGCTATTATAATAGTGTCTAAATAAGTAAAGTATAATCATATCGGAAAATAGCGTTAAGGGAATGGAGAACCTTAACGCGGTCGGATCTTAAAATCATAATCGTAGTAAAGCTCGATATGGTAGGTGACACGGCACAACTAGGCAATGCCAGGGTAGATATACCAATTACGCACACGGACTGATGGATACGCATAGCAGCCACTACCATTCCACCTCGAACAACATTCCCAAATCGGAGGATGGCCATCTAGTCAAACCACAAGTAAGAGTATAATATCGAAGAAATGTGTCCGAGAAGAGGTGCTACCTCACTGGTCCGAGATCGCTCCTGTTTTAGCCACCTTATGCCAACTCACGGGAGTTGGGTCCACGTAACATACCTTAAGAACGTCGCCACCATCCTACTTCATTCTGGAATCTCCACCGCGTACACGGTTGTCAAAGTGGTTTTCGGTATCGACAGAGAGTATGTCCATATCCGATCCCGGTCTCTTTGCCAACCAATCGTTATTATAACCCGTGGTTATAACTTTTAAAAATAGTTTATGTTTCAAATCAAAATACATCCTTTAAACCATTTCAAAATCATATCATTTATTTCAAACTAATACATACTTTCACCCAAAACATATCTATTCAAAACCAATTCAAAAATATATCATTTCCATTTCAAAACCAATTCAATAATATATCGTTTCAATAAAACCCAAATTTCAAAATCACTGAATATTTCCTTTAATTTATTAAACTTGAAATCTTCCTTTAAATTATCATAGCATTTTGGTAATGTAACCTTAAGGAATCATAGCATTTTTGGAATGTAATACTTCCCAATTTAACATTTTATATAATCAAAGTATTTATATACTTACAAATTTTTAACGTGGTCATTTTATCATAGCCTTATAGTTAAATAAACTTTGTTACTGTAATATCCAATTTAATTCTAAAATTCTTATGTTAAGTTAAGAGTACCTTATTAACTTACATTATCATTACAATAAAGAAACTTTATCATTTTAGTCATTAAAATATGTCATTTACATTAATTAAAACTTACATATTAAATGTACTTTTTAACTTACATTCCTATTACAGTAAAGAGCATTTATCATTTAATCAATATTACACTAATTAAACTTACATTATCGAATGTACGTTTTATTACAAAAGGGGCATTTATTATTTTAAATCAATATTACACAAATTAAGACTTACATGTTTCTTTCATTAATTAAGACTTTACATGTTTCTTTCAGTAGGTAAAACTTTACACGTTTCTTTCATAAATTAAACTTTACATATTTCTTTCATTAACTAGAACTTTACACGTTTCTTTCACAATAAATTTCTTATAATTAAATCCAATTTTCAACAATTTACTTAATAAGTTTAAGTGTAAAAGTTCTAATTCTTCACATTTCAACAAATAGACTTAACACTTCAAATTTAAATTACCATTTCACAATTTAACAAAATTTCCAATTTTATTTAATTAACTTAAACCTTTAATTAAAACCAAATTTCACATTTCCTAGTCAAGTTATATTTTAAAAGATCACTTTTAATCATTCATTTATTTAACCACTTAAATTCATAGAAAAATCAATAATACTTAATAATCACTTAAATTCAAATTTAATCAAATTATCATATTTACCATTTCCAAATAAAATTTAATATCCATTTTATTTATATAACTTAAATATCATTTTTAACCAAAATTCCAAATTTCCAACTTAAGTTATATTTCAAAAATCCAGTTAAACCATTCATTAATTACATTTTTAACTCATAGAAAAATCATAATTTCTTTAATTCAAAATATTTCAAAATCTGTTTAAATCAAATTTCATAAATTTATATTTTTAAAATACTTAAAAATATTCAAAACACTTTATAAAATAACCACGGGCCTGTATATAATTTTCTAACCTAGGTCAAGTGATACGGATATGTATCATTTCAATCCGCAGTTAAAAAAGAAAAATCCGGGTTCTATCATTTCAAACCCGCAATCCCAAGTTAAAATAATTTAAATAAAAATCATTCAGGCCTATCATTTCAGCCCATAACGATTTTTTCCTATTCTAAAGTCCGTTCGGGTATGTATCATTTCAACCCATAGTGATTCTAATCTACAGGGAACTTGCAATGGTGATAACAGATATAAATAACAGAATAACATTAAATAACAGTAACATATGATATAACAGGTGTAATAACAGGTGTGAACATCATATGATAATAATATAGGCATATATAACATGATAATATATTTCTACAGATTCACAGGGTGTCAATTTACTAGTTATATAGGTACATATTGTTTGGTGAGAATAACTCACCTTTTTATGCTGGAGATATCAATTAGAATGACACAACGGATCCAGAAGGCACGACCTTTGATTTGAGTGGAGAAAATAGCCAAGATATCATCTTGTAAACAATACCCAAACAAGACAAAACAATATAGCACATGAATATACTTAACATAAAACAATGTTGAACAAATTGAAATACAAAGCAATAAAGACAAGACTTTGCCTTTACCATTCAAATGCTTGACCATAGGGGATCAAGTGCTCAGCCATGATGTGTTTGGGCTCAGGTTAGCATCATATAGGTCAGGTTTAGCACACCTAAGCATGGCAACATGAAGTGATGTGAAGGGTAGGAGATGCAACATGAAGAATATCAATCGACAAGGCAAATAGGTGAAGTTTTGGTCACAACAAGGCTCGACTTGGTCATTGCTTGGATCAGCCATGCATGGTACAGGTCTGGACAGTGGAGGGTGATGGTGCAGCAGCAGCCAAAGGTCATGTAGTTGCTGGTGGTGGTGGTTCTAGGGGTGGCCAAGGTGATAGATGAAGGTGGTGGTGAAGCATATGTGGTTTAGGCATTGTTTGGTAGGGTTTTTGTGCAATTTTGTGGTGCTAACTTAAATGGATGGGCATGGCTTGTCATGGTCAGTGGAGGAGGAGGAGGTGCTGCTGTAGATGGTGGTGGGGCTGGAGGTGGAGAGGATGGTGGAGATGAAGGTGGTAGAGGCCAAGCAAAGCTAGAAGAGGAGGAAGGCAAAATCAATGGAAATTGTAAAGTAAAGAAGAGATAAAGGAAGAAGATAAGAGGAGAATGGAAGCCATATTTTTTTTTAGGGTTTAGGAGCTTTGCAATTTCGTGAATGAGAGAAAAAAAAAGTGGCGGCTGAAGAAATGAGGAGATGTTGCCAATTGAATGAAAAGTTAGGTTAAAAAGTAGAAGGGTTAGAAAATAAAAGGGCCTTAGGAAGATAGAAAGTCTAAGGCCTTTCAAATTTCTTTAATTCATATTTATAAGTTTATATTTCTGATAATAACAGAAATTCCAGTTAAAAATTCGAAAATTTGATAAAATATAAAAATATATATAATATTTATTGATTATATAAAGTAGAATTAAGGAAAATAGTTAAAACAGTGAACTAGACTAGAAAATTTTGAAATTGAATAGAAAATTTTTTAGAAAATTCATATGAGCTTGTAATATATTTTTAAACATAAATAATATATAAAATAAAAATATATTCACAAAATAAATATTTAAAATTTAATTTAGATATAATTTTTAATGAAGAAAATAGCAGAAAATAGGAAAACAGCCTTTAAAAATGAAAAATAAATACAGTAAATTTTGGAAAATACTATTATCAATTTAAAAACATAAAAAGACAAAATATACATAAAAAACATATTAACACATATTAAAACAAAATATAAGAAAGAAAATATGATTTAAAAAAATTTAAAATAGGCAAAATTGCACAAATAAACAAATTATACTAAAAATTGAAATGTACATAACTTTTACATTTTAACTCCGTTTTGAACGAAACGAAAAGTAGTGTTCAAGTTATTAAATATATTTTCATAATAAAAGATAAAATTTATAATTTCAAACTATTAAAAATTTAAACTTAAAAGTCAAAGTTTGACTATTGACCAAAATTCACATTTTCAGGAAATATTAAATTTAGTCATATTTGGAATTCTAATCCACATCAAAGTCAAAGTTTATATTTAAAATAACAAAATTTATTCTTTTCATAAATAAAGCTTTTGAATCTGGAAAAATCAATAAAAAAAAATATTTGAAAAATACAGGGTTGTTACAACTACATTATGGATATCATCCACCGCGTACACAGTGTCAAAGTGGTTCCAATATTGACAAAGAGTATGCCAACAAGAGGCCCTGGTCTCTTTAACTACTAGTCGTCATTTTACACACTGGTTGGTTCTTTTACATTCCGAAAATGATTCATATTTGATATCAAAATATCATATTCGTTTCAAAATCAAATCCATTTAGAAATCATCATATTCGCTTCAAAATCAAATCCATTTCGAAATCATTATATTCGCTTCAAAAATCATTTTTTACTTGAAAATGTCAATTCAGTTCGATATATCGATATCACTACAAAATTTGATTCGAATTACAATTTAGGTTATTACTTCACTTTAACCCAATTCGCATTTAAATCCAAGATTTAAATATAAACATTCCACCCTTGACCAGTTAGAATTTTTAGAAATAGTTTAAATAGTTTTAAAATAGTTAAATAGTTAAAATAGTTTAATAGAAAATTGTTTGAGTATTAAAAATGGTTTATATAGTAAAATAGTTTGGAAAATCAAAATAATTTGAATATTTAAAGAAAATAGATTTTTAAACAGTTTATACCAAAATAATTTATTTGAAAACAGTTCCAATGTCAAACTGATTCAATTCCATATTTTCCAATTTAAATCAATTCTAATTTCCATTTAGATTTAATCGATTCAATTCCGATTTCAAGTCGAATTTTATTTTGATTCCAAATTAATTTCGATTTCAATTCCAAATTAATTTCACTTCCAATTCCAAATTAATTTCACTTCCAATTCCAAATTTAAAACCATTTCAATTTATACCAATTTCGAGTTCGATTTAAAATATCGATTCAAATCACTTAAATCAAATTAACTTCCAATATTCAATTAAAAATCCAATTTCAAACATAATTCAATTCCGATTTCAATTTTTGAAATATTTTTTATATTACTTTTACTTAGAAATATTCAAAGTTTGAATAAAAGTCCGATCTTTTAAAACAAATCAATTTCTGAAATTTACATCATATTTCGATTATAACTTCAAAATCTGAACTTCAATTATTTACAATTCATGTTATCACCTTAAATTTCAACACTTTGAGCTCAAGTTCGAAAATAGCTCGATTTCCATAAATTCAATTTTTATTTCTTAAAATCAATCATTTAAATAATTTCAAACAAAATTTTTAAAATCATTTAATTTAACCAACCAGTGTTCGTATATAATTCTCTATCCAATGGCCAAGTGAATCAATTATTCCAATTTAATTCAGGGATGGATATATATCATTTCAATCCAAAATAAATGCCATAGGTATATATCATTTCAACCTATTCCTTAATTTATTCGAAATAATTCAATTTATAGTTTTATATACTGTAAATAATATACAAGATTATAACATGATATATTAAACCTAAATAAACATCCAAACATCCAAAATATCAATCAATGGTATCCATCTCAATCCATCATCCAAACTGTCAATCATCACAACAATCAACCAATTATCGATAATCGAGGATTTTAGTAACAAATTTTGATTCAATTTAATCATCAATTCAAATTCTATCAATTAAATTCAGATGTCCATTTAAATGTCAATTAAATTTATCAAACAACTATCAATAAAATTTAAATCACTTCACGATATAATTTAACTAACATAAAAATTTATTTCAGTTAATTGTGAGCGTCTAAACACTCACATTCCATTCGATACTGAAAATTTTCTCAACTTCCAATAAATTCTAGATCCACACCATGCTGTAGACGACGTCGATCGGTCACAACGCAATTCATTTCGTATGAAACGGGCATCATATGTAAAAGATACGCGATAATTAATATATTGATTTTAATTAACAAAATAACTAAAATTAATAAATTAATTAACAAACAAATTTACGGCTGTTACCATCTTCACGCACGAACAAGCATCGAACCCAACTTGCCATCCCAAACCTAACGTGCGCGCTCCTTCTCGAGACACTGGAATTTGATCAGCTTCCACCACGTCGACCGCCAGCTCGAGAGCCACCCACGTGCCAAAATTCATCATGTCATTCGCCGCCATTTGCAAGATCAAACCTAAAACATGCTCTGGCTTTAAAGCCAAATTCTAGCAAATCCATGATGAAATAAAACAATTCAACCGTTGGATGTGTAGAGCTCGTCGAGCTCTATAACTTTGCTTTTGGAAGTTTTTAATTTCGATGAAAGATGAAGGAGATCGGAGGGGAAGAAGTTTGAAGATTTCTGACCGTTAAAACAAAGAGAACGGCGACCATGTTTTTGAGTAGGGTTTCCAGAATATAATAATAATATTTCTTGTTTTGTTTGCCGTATTTATATAGTTAGGTCCGAAATAACCCGAACTCCAATCGAAGCGTGCCGCCAGGCGTTCATAATGTTTTACCCTTGTTTCGAATGCATTGAAACTAATCCCGAGGCCTAATTCGATCGTATGCAGGAGATAGCTTTTCAAAGTCAAATTATTTTATCGAATTCCTTAAATTGATTTCTACGCATTTCAAGCTCGCATAGCCAAACGACAAGTCCGATCACTGTGAAACTTGAAATCCTACAATAACTCACTATTACGGATCCGATGAAACTGGTTTCGTCGAAATCCGAGACAGTGGCCAAAATGGCTATTTTCACTTATCAATTAAAATATAAAAATTTCAATTTCTAATTATTCACTTCTAAATCCAATTCTAAATAGTAACAACCTTCATTCATACTTAAACAAAAATTTAAATCAATTTTCGATACCATTTTCATTCACATAAATTAAATATTCAATTATTTAAATAATTCCAATATTAAATTTAAATAATTTAATTTCCTATAAACCAATATTAATAAGTCATTCAATTTTTATTTCTACCCATATTTATTCAATAATTACATTAAATTTAATAACTTACAAATAGTCAAAAGTACGGGTCGTTACATACTCCCCCACTTAAAACTTTTCATCCTCCAAAAGGGACTAAGTACGAAATTTAACACTTGATATATTTTATTCAAAACAATCAACTTGTAAACATTAAAATCTTATTTACAAAACCTTTACTACTCTCTTGCTACGCCCCTCCGATATCGGTTTTACGAAAAATATAACTTATATATAAAACAAGTTATAAAAATTTTAAAACTTCAAAAAATTTCTAATTCCGGGATTTACGGAAAATTTCGGCAGAGTCTCCTTTGTGCGGCTCGATGGGAAATATATAATATAATATATAACACAAATATATATACCCAATATATATCAAATATACATCTCATCTCAATGATGAGGCATCTCGAAGGGAATAATATAAAATTGCGGTATCTAATCCGAGATACGTACCTTATTAATAATAATACGAGCGAGTTCGCTTGTATAAAGCAAGCAAAAGCAACCTAATGCGCAATCGAGCTCCAAAAGCGAGCATACACCCTTCCGTACCTACTAAACACTCAATAATAGATGAGAATAAGTATATGGAAAGAGAAATCAATATATAACATAACTACACAACAACCATATAAACAAACACAACCATGCAATAAAAGAAACATCCAAACAACCATATTCATGGAAGTCTTTTTCATAACCATACCATTATTCAATATCAACATTTCAATTCATATACTTCCATTTCTATTAACATTCATTTTTATTTAATTCATTCATTTCAATTGGTTTTTTTTCATTCATTTCAATTTTATTATGCTCACATTCACTTCCATTTATTTTAAATTGATTCACATTCAATTATTTACATTCACTTTATTCACTTCTTAATTGATTAACATTCACCTATTTATATTCATTTTGTTAATCATACAATGGATTTATATTCAATTCATTCGCTTTTAATTGATTTATATTCAACTAATTTGGTTTCAATCCATTTTTTTTCAATCAACCAATATTCATTGCATTCACATTTGGTGGATTTCAGTTCAATGTATTTGCATTCAATCGATTTACATTCAATTGATTAACATTTATTTTAATGACATTCATTTTATTTATCACCCCATGAAATTTCATCCCATTCATTTGTATTCTTTTGTTCATATTCATTTGCTTAGCATATCCCATTCAATATAATTTACTCAAGCAACAATTCCAAAATTTTACTTAAGTTCAATATAAGTAATTTATGATATACAGCTCATTTTTTTTATTATTACTTCATAACTTAATTTTATTTTTAAGTCATCCACAACATTTCAAACCATATTCAATTTATTCTTTTTTTCTTCTCAATCATTAATAATATTTTTTCATTTTATAACTCAAGTTCATTATTATTTTAAATCACAATTAATATCATTTTTACTTTAGTTCGGTTACTTCCATTTATTCCTACTTACATGCAATTCATATCACAACTTAAGTTCATTTTTATTCCAAATTAAATTCGACTTTATTTAACTCATTCTATTTGCATTTAATTTATTTACATCCAATTTAAATTAATTCAATTGCTCATATTAATTTTATTTACACTCATTTATTATTATTTTTATTCAATTTCTTTCACAATTCAAATTGCATTTTATTTTATAATTCAAGTTGTATTTATTCTATTAATTCATTTATAGCCTAAGTGGAATTTATTCGCTTTACTCATTTATCTAGTTTTATTCAAATCTAATTCGATTCATTTAATCTTTATTAAATTAAACTTTATTTCATTTGATTCATTTCTCGGTTTATTCAACTTTATTTAAGTTAAACCTCTTTTTTTTCTATCATTCATTAACAAATTTAAATTTTTGTTTTTAGCATAATATTTCTCAAGTCTATAAGTTACACAAACTGATTTATTTAAAAATTCATTTCATTATTTTATATAACTCATTTCAAATACAATTCATTTTTTTATTTAAGCTTTCATGAGTTAAACTATATTTTATTTACTTCATTTCACTAATCCCGTTTAATTAACATTTCATAAGTTAATTCCTTTTTTCATATTTCAAATTCAAATTTTCTTTTATTTGCTTAATAAAAAATATTCAACTATTTTAAAATTCGATTTTATTTTCCTATTCGAATTCATAAGTTATAAACTTATTTCTTATATATAATAATTTCAATTCATAAGTTCAAAATTATTTCATATATTTATCAAATCATACTTGGAATAAAAAAAATTCCACAATCAAAACTTGTTTTAATTGAAAATAGATTTCTTCCGGTAGTAATTCTCACCCAGAAACTCGAAAATGAATACTGGCGATGTTGTAGTCATCTCCAGAATTATTTTCCAGTGACCAAAGCGAGTTTAATGCTTTTATTTCCTTCAAAAATCTTTTCAAAATATTTTTCTAGTCAAAAATCTTTCAACAATATTAATATTAATTTTGAAGGCTTCGAAAACAAATTTTGAAAAACAAAGGGTTTTAAATTCTAAAATTCTCAATTTTTAAATCCCTCTATTGATAATATAGCTTATATAATTCCATTTCTTTACCATGAAAATATTTCATTAATTTACATCTTTGTTATTCCAAATTTTCTTTTATTTTAATTAGATTCAATTCAATTTAATTACCAAACACTTCGAAAAATAAAATTTTCAAAGTATTCATTTTATTTTAATTTAACCAATAAACGATGATAACTAAATATTATCATCTCCTAACAATAATTTCATTAAAAATTATCATTTTATATATAAAATATAATTTAGGTAAAATTATTTCATTTACCTGATTTTAAAACAATATTATATCGGCTTGCCTCGTCTAAGTGTTTAGAAACACCTATCGATAACATGGCGTCCCATGCATCGACCAGAATTTATAAACAACTCAACGAATAAGTAAACACAATATAAAACATTTTATAACACTAACAAGTACGCTATCTCATATATACACTCAAACAGACTCAATCTAGGGTATTACTACCCTATCTCTAATGAGTCAAACCCCACAAAGCCAAGGTTATCGCTAAACCTAAGCTCTGATACCAACTTTGATGACCCACATTTCGGAAGGTTTAAATCGACAATAATCCACACATGTCCAACTTAAACAATCCGGAATGTAGATAATCGATGGGGATAATTAAGAAAAATAAGGATAAAAGTAGAAAACAAACACAGAATCTCACAGCGGAATGATAAAATATAATAGTCATATAAATAGTTCATGAAGCTGTTTATATCATACGTTTGATTATAATTTATACAATATTTATCAGAATTATATATACAATAAGGATAAATATAAATAATGCAGCAGTCAATGTGATGCAGGAATAATAATAGTAATAATATACTAAATCTTCGTCTTCGTCCTCCAGAGGATAATCTTCAATGCACTGGAAAAAAACTAAGGGTTGACCCAAGCGTAATGAATAGACAAAACACTCGAATTAGGACTAAAATACTCTTATGTAAGTCAAATCTATATTGCATAAAACATGAGTGCTGAGGCGTCAGAGATGTTTACAGGATTTTACATCTCATATCCAATGTATAACGTGCATGCAATAACTTAAGAGATGTTACGGGATTTTCCATCTCCTAAGGATCCTTTAAACTATTTATATATAATAGTATACGCTATAGTAGGTAATGTCTATCAGTAAAATAAATGTCAAACTAGCGTTAAGGCTTTACATTGATCCACCTCAACACATTTTATAACATGTAGTCTATGCAGGTCCTATAACACAACTAGTAACATTGATAGCCATTGAGTCCCCTATAGGTACAATACGAAACCAAAGTCGTAATGGGCTCATATAAGGATATATATGACAAGGTGTAACGACCCACTTTTCAGTACAGTCTAAGTTGACAATAAACCGCACGTGTCAACTCAAATTGCATAAAACGCGGATTGTTAGGGGTGAAGAAGAAAAGATAGAAGAAGACAAATCAACAATAAAACAGAATCTCACAATCGCAGTGGAACAAAATATAATATATAACAACAGATCTATATACAAGAGAACTGTAACTGTCGGTATATATATATATATACAATCATCAGAGTACAACAATCAATACATCAATACAGACAGTTATTATATAACTTGTCCTCACCAGTGCTGTCCTCACCAGTGCTGACTATACAATCTACACACACAGCGGAATATAATCAAATACGTGATATACACCTGAAATCCTCCAGCTTGTCTCCTGTGCTCCATAGCATTCTAACCTAAATCTGTGATACTCCGTCTAACCCGAGCATTATAATAAAATAACACCCGAGTCAGTCTGTAAATCCAGCGTGAGAAAACACACTCAATTTGAATTATTAATGTTATCAAAATCCTTGGAAAAACAAAGGTATCTCATAAGACCACGTCACACATAAACACGACGGATTTTTACCTTACGATAACCAAAACACTTATATTTAAAATCTAGTGATATTATAATAGTGTTTAAGTACAAATACTTATTAGAATAGCCGAAATTGTTACATTAATTAAATTCCAGCATACTAGGCTCTACAATCAAAACCGTAAAGCTTGTATTTGAGAATGGATTTCATACAATGAGTAGGTAAGGAACTACCTCTGATGGATACATCTCTAGATCAATGCATTCGGGTCGGACATGAAAATCTTGTACCCTACCCCATAGGACCGGCCTAGCACTTGACTACTGGTACGATATGTTATCACCCCGGGTGTTCCTACCCTTATCGAGCGCTCTCATTCCATGCACAACCATTTCCATAATTATAATATATCCGAGGGTATCTAGAAAAGTGATAACATACCCTAATGGGAGCGGCCTACTTAGCCCTGCTGCATGCTTTGCTTTAGTTATTTCTCAGTTGATGAGGCTTGAGGCTACGATTACCTTTAGAAATAGCATTCATACTTGGAATGCTAACACTGCCTTCTAGACCACGATGCAAGTAATAGCATTCATCCATACAAGTTGTTCTGGGTCTGAACAAACCGAATCTCCAAATTCAGCATCTTCATTATCTTCGAATATCACAATTCGTAACGCACAAATCGGATCGAAGTGGTTTTCGGATAATTAAATATGATCCCGATGTCTTCGAAACGATCAACGAATTTAGCCAAATTTAATAGTCGGTTATTTAACTATCAAATCCATAAGCAGTCACTAGGCCTTATTTAAATCTTTCAAAACATTTACTTCAAAATATCCTTACAACGATATCGACTTCAAAACTCTTTAGTAATTCAATACTTGAAAACAATTCCAAAACTTATATTCAGAACATGATATTTTCAAATCATATTTTACTTTAGCACTTAGTAAAATATTTCCAAATTCAATTTATAATCCATTACTTAGGAAAATTATCTCTATATAAATCCTTCGTCGCTATAATATTCCCAAAACCCTTCATTTCAACACTTAGGGAAAATATTATAAATCTATTTTCCGAAATCATTTCTAATATCCATTTCTAGGAATATTTCATAACTTATCTCATAAATCTTCGAAATTTATATTAATTCCTTTTACATTTTCCAAAATCGATTATACTCACTTATAATCTCGTCTATCTATTTATAACTTCTTTATGAATCCAAATGCAACCTCGAAGTTCTTGTTTCTAACATTTCGGAAATTTCCTGAAGTTCCCAGAATTTCATTATAATATTTTCTTTTATAAAATCACATCTGTTACATAAACCCCGTTTATAAATCTCGAGAGAATTTATAAATAAATTCTAATCATTCCAAATCTCTATATATATATATATAAATATATATATAATAAGTATTTTTTTGTAATAATAATTTGCTTTTTAAACAAGTTTAAGTAACTATTTAAATATCAAAATACTTTTAATAAACATCAAAAACTCATTTCCAACTCATTTTAAATAAACTAATCATTTACAAAGCTGATTATAAGAATTAGAATTTTATTTCAATTAATATTTGATATTTGAAAATTTACTTCCGAAGTATTTCAACACTAACAAGCTTTAAATTATATAGTTTAATAAATAAAATTTTCCTTTTAAAAACAAACTTAACTTCTTAATAGTAAAAACATACTTTTAAAATCTCAATAACCAATTCAATTTATAAATTCCTCTCGATTCACAACACATCGGTTTCGTTACGATTTCCTAGCTTTTTCCACCTTTCAAAATAGAATCCACTAGTTTTTTCTAAAAACCAATTCCCGTATCCCAATTTATCAACTGATATCATCTTCCCTTATTTATAAACATAATTTATAAATTTATAAACCCCTTTTGAGTATCACTTGTTTTTAAAAATTTATTTCATTTATAAAATTCCATTTTTTAATCCATTTCTTTTAAAATTCTATTTATTTTACAAATCTATTTTAAATATCGATTTTAACTCCTTTTCCATATTTTTTAGAAATATCATTTTAAAATCCATTGTTCAAAAATCCTTTATATAAATTATTTTTAAAATCTCTATTTAAAATATTTTTCGGAAATATATAAGTACAAATTCCAAAATCAAATCATTTATTTTATCCAAATCAATTTCCTATTTTAAATTAATCCCAAAATTTAATATAAATATTTCCATTTCCAAAATCGCTTTTGAATTCCATTTTTAAAGTCAAGAAAATATTACTTATGGTATTTATAATACCAAAATTTAGGCAAGTGCTACTATAGCATCCAAACATTCAAATCACATAATAATCTATAAAATATTATTCAATTTCATCATATACTAGTATGTATGAAAAACAATCAATATATATATTTGAGGAATCCAGTTGGATCCCTCCAACCTGTTTCCCTGCATCCATAGAAGTTAGATAACATAAAATACCAATCCCACTTCGAGGGGGATATCGCAGTAATATAGGGTCATCCGCTATTATGCGGAGCACATAGGGTCTCATCCGCTCCAATCGGCGGGTATATATCCAACTACTAATATATATACTACTATAACATCCAAACTGATAATAATTAATAAATTCAACCAAGCATCCAATAATTTATTTTAATTATTATCAATTTAATCCAGCAATCCAAAAAAAGGAGTGAGTTTTACTCACCTTGATTTTTAAATAGCCAAACATCCAAATTTGAATTAAATCGAATCACGTTCGATTTAATCCAAAATTCCAGATTGCAAATTTCATCGCTACGAATCCAATGTCGTTGACTTCGTGATTTTTGGACCTCGTACGAATACATTATTGGTTTAATAAGGTTTTCAATTGAAATCATATAGTTAACTATTTAATTCCAGTAATTAAAACACTAACCTTCCCTTAAACAACTTAGGCCGAGTTCCTCCTGCTCGCGACTCGTTTTTTTTTAATAAGACGTACACAACCACTACTGCTGCCGCCTACCGCCACTACAGCCCACCTCGCATTCACGACCACCACCCATTGTCGTCGCACCCACACCATTAAGCTCGAATCCAATTTTTCCCCATCGTGACTCCACTCAACTTCAACCGCCAATCGCTTGCGCACCCACGCGAGCACTCACACCTCGACGTCACGCCTCCACCAAAACTCCATGACCTAAAACCCTAGCATCGATCGATGTTGAGTCGCTAAGCCACTGCCCCCTCAAAACCTGTGTCATGCCTCCCATCGACATCGCGATTTCCATCACAAGCATATTTATATTTTTTATACGATACCGAACGAATTCGATTTCTTTTTTTTCTCTCTTTTCTAGTTGATTTTGTTTTAAAAGAGAGAAGAGGGAAATTCTTTAAAAAGGAGAAGATAGGTACACGTGATGGTTGAGCATACATGGTAGGGTGGGCTAGAATCATAGATAGTGTGGCTCAATCAGTGGTAAGGTGGGCTACGATATAAAATTTATTATTTTATATTCAAAATATCTCGTATTATAAACAGGGAAATATCGAACTCCTATTGTTTGCACAAAAAATGGACAAACACCTCAAAGTTGTATGATTTAGTAGATCGTATGTTGTTCTTAGTGATTTGGGTGATTTATGCAAATATATGAAAAGCAGGGGGCTAAACTGTAAAAAGACACGCAGATTTATAGTGGTTCAGCCAGAATGTGCCTACGTCCACTTTATATGTTATTTCTCTTCTCTTGTTTTGATTACAAGTACAAAGCTTTGATACAAGTAAAAGAAAGTTGTTTGAAAGTTCTCTCTGTGCTTGAGCTCTCAAACTTGTCCCCCATTGCTGTACCCCTGCCCCTTTATTTATAGAGTGAGACTGGGGGTAGGGGTCTTGGAGGTAGATAGCAGCTGGCGGGCCTGGGCTGACGTAATCTGGCCTGGTGGAGCTGGTCCGGTTTCCTTTGGTTCGGTGGTGGGAGTACAGTGGACCGGTGTGCTTGGTTCGGTGGAAGGACAGAGTGGACCGGTGTGCTTGGTTCGGTGGAAGGACACAGTGGACCGGTGTGCTTGGTTCGGTGGAAGGACACAGTGGACCGGTGTGCTTGGTTCGGTGATGGTAGAAACATATCCAACATTTGCCCCTCAAAGTAGGGCATATGTCCAACATATGTCGTGCTTTGTTTTGGTCTTAACAGCCATATCCGGTTTGAGAACCCAACCGGCTGGTCTGGTTATCCGACCTTCCCCTATAAGTAGGAGACGCAGGCCCTTGTTCTTCCTTACTGAACGAGATAGCCGAATGGGCCTTTTGAAAATGAGGATGCCGAATGGGCTTTTTGAAAATGAGAATGCCGAATGGGCTTTTTTGAAAATGAGAATGCCGAATAGGCTTCTTGAGAACGAGAATGCCGAATGGGCTTTGAACCTTTTATGTTTCGAATTACAAATGAAATTCCGGACTGTACGCTCTTGCCTGTTTACGTCTCTACATCCTTTGTTTTAACAACGTGCTTTTGTGTTGCAGATAAATGTCTCGAAAAGAAGAAACTCGATCAGATAAAAAGAAGTCCCAGGGCGAAGGAGAATCTTCCGCAGTGCCCCCTGCTCAGCCAGGATGGGAACGTCACAGATCTGCCCCGAGATCACTGGTGGACGGGTACGGCCCTCAGGAGCTTCTGAACTCCCCGCCCGATTGTTTTCCCAGCTCCCTTAAGGAAGAGCAGCTTGATGTCATCTCCCGTTCCTTCGGAATTGATAGGGCGCGCATGCTGTTGCCAGGGAGAGAAGTTATGCCATATGACCCTCCCGAAGGGTACTTTGCCTACAGCAGATACCACTATATGTGTGGTGCCATCCCGCCTCTTAATGCTTGGGTACTCAGCTTTCTTACATATCTAAAGGTGGCCCCATTCCAGCTTCAACCCAACTCTTATACTATACCGGTGAGCTTCTTCGTCATCTTTCAGAGGAAGCATGGGCGTGCTCCTTCCAACCGGGAGATCTGGTATTTATATAATCTAAGGGGCTATAAGAAGGGGTCCCCATACATCAGCTTGGAGTCAGCTGTAACCTTCAAGCCGGTCTTGGACCTGTATTCTAAGTACAACATGTTCAAGAAGGAGTGGTTCTTCGTCAGGGACGACTCTGTTTCTATTCGGCGTTTCACCTCTGGATGTAAGTCGATGCTTTATTTATAATTTCCATTCTGGTTGCGATGCTTCTTCTCATACGTTTTCAATTTTTGCTAGCGACAGGTGGCTTTGCGGTTGTGGAGACTGATCGCCTGGTTCAGATGGCGGCTGAGATAGAAGCTATCCCCGGGAGAGATAGATCGGCTGCTTACCTGATCAGAAATGCGACCCTTCTGGAGTATGATTTGATCCTTCCACAGCAGTCAGTAGTCAAGCAGAGGGAAACGGCGGAGGAGAGGGCGGCTGCTCAAGCTAAGGGAGGTGTCACAGTAGAGAGTGGCAAGAGTAAACCTTTCTCAAAATCTCCAGTGGTCGGAGGTAAGAAGCTTAAGAAGTCGGATGGCCCTTCCCCCAGCACTTGTCCACTTACTCCGGGGAAGGAAGATGTGGAGGAGGATAGAGGTGAGGGTGGAGATGACCGGGAAGGTGGTGACGGTGGCGATGGCATCGGGGCCTTGCTTCCTGGGCAAGCAGGCGAGGTTCAGGAGTGGACGGATGATGCATTCCTCCAAGCTTTCGAGGGGCTGGACGGAGAACCGGCTTTGGTAGAGAAATCCGGGAAAGCTGACAAGGCCGGGACCGGTGCAATCGAGCCTTCTCAGACTATTCCAGCCAAGGTGGCTCCGACGACTCAAGGTGAACTTTTGACTCCTGCGGGCTCCATTTATGATAGGGACTTAGGAATATTTTATGATCCGCTCCCGTCCTGGAATGAAATCCAGGACTTATTGCAGTATCCTACTCCTCCCCATGGTTTGTATAACAAATGTGTTTCCTTTCTTCTTTTAACTTTTAATTTACCGCGTTTCTCGAATTATGGATCAATGTAAGCTTGTGACACTTGTTCTTCATATCAGGAGCAGGTAAAACGGCCAAGGCCTCAGATCTTCGACACAGGCTTGAACAATACAAGCTCTCTAAAGCTTTCGCCAAGCCGAAACCTTCGACCCACCGTTCCGAGGATGTAGTCGGCTACCGTCCTCTTCTCGGGGTTATTGAAGAGGGTATTCAAAAGGGAAAGAGGAGTCATCCCTTATCTGAACCTTCACTTGGTCCTCAGCACCCAGTTCAGCCTCTTCATGATATTACGGAGGAGGATACTGAGTTCGCACTCTCTCCGCACCTGTCTGAAAATCCTACCGTTACTCAGATTGATCGTCCTGGCTTGGCTCGTAATCCATTTGCGGGTCATCCTGATCTGGATCCAAGTTCCCATGATATTACCTTTGACGAGGTTACCGGTGAGCACCTTCTTCCCCGCAATCCCATGGTATGGGTGCTTGATGAGGCTAAGTCCTTAGACCTCGATTTACTTACTACTCGGATAGTTACCATGGGAGACGAGGCCAAGGCTAATATTGATCGGGTGGCGGAGGAGACTAGGAAGCTGATGGGGCATCATGCCCGGCTGGTTAAGGCTGGAGAGGAGATTGGGAGTGCCAACATCCGACTACAATTGATGGTTTCAGATCAGGCCAAACCGCTGGCTGATCAGGCCATTCAGATTTCTCAGCATGAGGCTGCCTCCGGGCGGTTGAGGAAGACTATGGAGGAGGCTAGTAAGGCGGAATTGCGAAAGATGGAGGCTGCCTGCAAGGAGCAGATAAATATGGCCATCTCGACAGTGGACGAGGTTCGGAGGGCGGATCTTGAGCAGGTAGAGGAGCTGTCGGGGAGGCTTGAAGCCGCAGAGCTTGCTCAGGTCAGGCTAAAGGAGGAGATGGAGGCGATGAGGAGGTCCCTTCAGGCTGACTGCTCGCGATACCGACTGAAGAGGGATGCTGCCATTGCAAGGCTATCGGTTTCTGAGGCTCGTATGACGGAGTTTGAGGAGAATGAGGGGATGATGGATGATATGCTGCAGGATATGTACTTTCGCATTTGGAAGCATGGCAGCTTATCTTGGATGGACGACTACCCCCGGGTTATGGCTAGGATTTACCTCAGGGCTCTAGAGGAGGCCAAGGCTGAGGCGGATAAGGAGGGTGGAGCAGCCTTTAGGATGGATGTGGTCACCGCTCAGTTTACCAAGGAGGAGAAGACAGCGTTGAAAGAGGGGATGCGGTTGTTCGCGGTTGAGGAGGTAGGTGTGGAAGTAGGGGATGATGACCAAGACGATCAAGGGGAAGTTGCTGGTAACCTCTTCTTCATTAGTTTCTTCTTTTGTTAACTCTGTTGCTTATCACTAATGATTTCCTTTTCTGACCGGACAGGTGGGCAACAGGACAAGGACAAGACTCCAACGCAGCCGGCTCCCTGATTAGAACTGGAAAATTCTTTTTGTGGACTTGACATGGCTGTATATGTTAGTCTTAAAACAGTAGAGTAACTTTTAGGTTGTAATTCTTGCTACTTGTAATAAATAGCTCTATTCTTGATGTGTAATTCTTTAACTTAAGCTGATTTTGTCGTCTTTTGAATGTTTTCGCTATTTTGACATGTTGCATAAGAAATATAGCTATGCATATTCTTTAATTGTGTTTGATGTCAGGTTCTTGTTTAAAACATAATTTCATGACTTGCAGTGTTAGCGTGAGGTGTGAACAAATTATAGGCATATATGAAAGAAGGAAATACCGCCCTTTATATTTTGTTTGTAGATAACAGCTTTGAATATCCTGTGTGACCGAGTAAGGGATGCGGTCCAGTGTCCTGCTATGAGTATCCGCTTCTATTAGTGAGTGTCTCCTGTTTTGTGTCCTGCACTTCAGGGATTGTTACAGAGGATAGGAGAAAAGTTTCTTAAGTAAAATTGAAATATGTGAAATAGTAAAACTTCCAATCACGGAAGGCCTTCGATGTGCTTAAGTTCGTGGCAAACGGGCTTTGTAGTCACTTTCCCTAGCTGTGGGTCTTGGAGACATTTGTCACCCATCTTACGCCTCCGCGGGGAGTTAATTCTTTTTTACCACAGCCGCACTTAAGACACATCGGAGCCGAGATCGCGCACAGTAACTACCCGGGCCATTATGGCCCGTAATCGTGGGTATTATTCGATTTACTGTGGCCGGCTAGCGTGGGTGTCGATCGTCAACCGTGAACTGCCCCTGGCTGGCCACACCTTATGTTG
The DNA here is from genome assembly GCA_030737815.1 of Allium fistulosum. NCBI lineage: Eukaryota > Viridiplantae > Streptophyta > Magnoliopsida > Asparagales > Amaryllidaceae > Allium > Allium fistulosum. Next base: position 877,682,619 of record CM060906.1, read on the forward strand.
GGGCTTATAATCGGTTCACAGTTGCCGGCGAGCCGAACGCCGTAATGAGCTGCCTCGGCTATAGTCGGCCTTCTCGGTGGCTTATAATCGGCTCATTACAGTTGGCTTTAAGGGCCGTCGCGAGCAATGAGTTAACCCGCAGCAGAGGGATGCCGGGGCAAAAGTGTCTCATTGGCGAGGGCATAGATTCGCATAGTACCTGCTAGGTCTTATCCAGGTGAAATTGCGCTGTGGATTGCTTCGGGTGGAAATGCTATACGCATAGGATTTTGTTCAACAGAAAAGGATAAAGTTAACAAGCAGCCAAGATATAAAGAAACAAGTTAAAAAAGAGACAGGGTTTTTTAAAGTGGTTCGGCACGAAAAGGCCTACGTCCACTGATTCTCTTTGTTAATTCACTTCATATGGGCAGTACAAGTTAAGAAAAGTATCGACGGAGGTGTTGGATGTTCCATGCCCTCTGGAACACCTCTCCGTCCATTGTTGACAAAATATAAGCTCCATTGCGGAGATCTTTATGAATTACATTTGGTCCATCCCAGATTGGATCTAGTGCTCCGGGACGAGGGAAGATTCGCTTGAAGACAAGATCTCCTTCTTGTAAGGTACGATGCTTGACTTTGGAGTTGTATTGTGCTGCCACTTTTTGTTTGTGGGCTGCTGCTTTAAGGACTGCATCATTTCTTCTCTCCTCAACTAGATCCAAAGACATGTGAAGGAGTTCTTCGTTCTCTTCTGGGTTATAGTGGATCCTACGGTGGGAAGGCACAATGGTTTCAACTGGGAGCATAGCCTCCGATCCGTATGCCAAAGAGAAAGGAGTGTGCCCCGTTGATGTTCTGAAAGATGTGCGATAGGCCCATAGTGCCGTAGGAAGTTCATCCACCCAAGCACCCTTTGACTTTTCGAGCTTCTTTTTTATTAGAGTTTTCAGAATTTTGTTGACGGCTTCGACTTGTCCGTTTGCCTGGGGATACGCTACAGATGAGAAGCTTTTGTGAATTCCGTGCTCTTGGCACCAGTTGGCGAATTCCTCGCTGTCAAACTGAAGTCCATTGTCTGATATGATTTTGAGTGGGACTCCGTACCTGCACTGAACATTTTTGATCAAGAAGTTAATAACTTTTGCTGAAGATACTTTATTCAGAGGTTCCGCTTCCACATTTGGTGAAATAGTCGACTGCCACTATAGCATATTTGGCCCCGCCTCGGCCCATTGGTAGCTCGCCGATTAAGTCAATTCCCCATATTGCGAAGGGCCAAGGGCTGGTCATTTGAGTAATCTCAGTCGTTGGTAGCCGCGGAATCTTAGCGAACTTCTGACATCTGTCACACTTTTTGACGAAATCCAAGGCGTCCTTGCTTAAGGTGGGCCAGAAATATCCATATCGGAGTATATTTTTTGCTAATGTTTGCCCTCCGGTGTGATCTCCGCAGCTTCCCTGATGGATGTTGAATAAGATTTCCTTGGCTTCCCTTCCAGCGACACACCTTAATAACGGGTTAGAGAATCCACGTCGATAGAGGATGTCTTCTTGTATTGTGTAGCGGGATGCTTTCCTCAAGATTTTCTTGACTTCGTTACGCCCGTTGGGTAGCGTGCCGCTTTGTAGGTAGTCTCGGATGGGAGTCATCCAAGTTGCTTCCTCGGTTGCAGCTATCAGATTCACTTGCTCAAAACTTGGGCCAGTTGCTTTGAGATGGTTACTGCCCCGAAGATGGCGATGTCTCTTACACTTGCTTGCTTCGCCAATTCGTCGGCCTCTTGGTTCTCTTCCCGACTGATGTGTTTGACTAAGTAGTGGTCCAATCGGCTGAGAAGTAACTTGGTCTTCTTTAAATATGCTATGAGTCGTTCTTCTCGAGCTTGGAATTCTCCTAGTATTTGATTAACAATAAGTTGAGAATCGCTGTGAAGACACAAAGAATTGGCTCCGATTTCTATGGCAAGTTCTAGTCCGGCTATTACTACTTCATATTCTGCATCGTTGTTGGTGGCAGCGAACTCCAACCTTATAGCATAGTGCAGTTTGTTTCCCCTGGGAGTGATTATTACCACACCTGCCCCCGAGCCTTGTTCGTTCGATGCACCATCAACAAAGAGATTCCACTTGATATCTTCTGCTATTTCCAATTGCTCGTTATCTTCGTTGGTAGTGAATTCTGCAATGAAATCAGCCATAGCTTGTCCCTTGATGGCGGTGCGAGGGTGATAGGTGATATCATACTGACTTCGTTCAATGCACCATTTAAGTAGTCGCCCAGAAGTGTCGGGACGATGGAGTACCTGCCTCAGTGGTTGATCGATCAGAACTTTGATGGAATGGGACTGGAAGTTGTGACGCAGTTTCCGTGATGTGATTAGTAAACAGTACGCTAGCTTCTCAAGTTTAGGATATCTGACTTCTGCCCCCATAAACCTCTTGCTGACGAAGTAAACTGGCCGCTGCGTGCGGTTGTCCTCCCGTACCAAGGCAGCGCTTAGGGCGTGAGATGACACAGCAAGGTATAGGTATAATTCTTCACCTTCGCTTGGAGTCGAGAGTACCGGTGGTTTCTGGAGGTGTTCGATTAAGTTAAGGAAAGAGGTTAAGCATTCGTCAGTCCATTCGAACTTTCCTTTGTCTTTCTTTAGAGCTTCGAAAAAGGGGACGCACTTGTCCGTTGCCCTGGAGATGAATCAGCTTAGGGCGGCCACTTTTCCATTCAGGCTTTGCATTTCCTTTCGAGTGGAAGGTATCTTGATATCCCTTAGCGCTCGGACTTGTTCAGGGTTTGCTTCAATTCCCCTGGCATGGACGATGAATCCTAAGAACTTTCCTGATGACACTCCGAAGGAGCATTTTAGAGGATTCAACTTCATTCCATACTGGCAAAGTACTTGAAACATCTCGCCTAGGTGGCTTACGTGATCGTTGGCTTTCCTTGACTTTACCAGCATGTCATCCACGTATACTTCCATAGTTTGCCCTATTAGCCCTGCAAACATCTTGTTGACGAGGCGCTGGTAGGTGACTCCTGCATTTTTAAGTCCGAAAGGCATTACCTTATAGCAGTATAAACCTCGGTCGGTGATGAAACTAGTATGGTCTTGGTCGGGGGCATGCATAGGAATTTGGTTATATCCTAAGTATGCGTCCATAAAAGATAATAGCTCGTGCCCGGCTATGCTGTCTACAAGTTGGTCGATTCGGGGAAGTGGGAAGCAATCCTTTGGGCAGGCGTCGTTTAGGTTGGAAAAGTATGCACGTTCGCCATTTCCCATTAGCCTTCTTTACCAGTACTGGGTTAGCGATCCATTCCGGGTAGATGGCTTCTCGTATGAAGTCATTGGCGAGTAGATTCTTTACTTCTTCATCGAGGGCTGCCGATCGCTCTGCCCCCATACTTCTCTTTCTTTGTTTTACGGGTGCCTTGGTAGGATCAATGTTTAGTACGTGACATGCTACGTCGGGGGAGATTCCGGTCATGTCAGCGTGTGACCATGCGAATACATCCAAGTTGTGGTGGAGAAAATCGATGAGTTGTTCCTTCAATTCTGCTTTTAGTTGGGACCCAATTTTCAATAGTCTACTTGAGTCGTGCTTGTCTACAGATATAAACTCCATAGCCTCTGCAGGCTCGGCGATGGCCTCCTCCTCTTTGTCCCTGGGGTCTAATTCATTGAAAGGGTCGCTGGTATATCGAAGAGGATGGGCTTTCTTTAGTTGCTATGCTTCTAGACTTTTCATGCAGAGGGCAACCTCTACACCCTTCCCTTTATCCTTCCTGTGGTTGTTGCGAAGTTCAGTCACATAGCAGTCTCGAGCAATGTCTTGGTCTCCTTCTACTACCCCTACTCCATTGTCCATTGGAAATTTCATCTTTAGGCACCATGGGGCTAGGACAATTTGGAAGTCAGACAGGGATGGCCTTCCTAAGAAGGCGTTGTAGGCCGAATGGTTCTCTATCAGCACAAACGTTTGTTTTCGTACAGTGGAGCGGGGATGGCTTCCAATCTCAACAAAGAGGTCCAGTTGCCCGAGGGGCATCTTCGCATCTCCAGTGAAACCGTGTAGTGGCTTATCGCAGGGAGACACATCCTTCATTGATAAATTCATTTTGTCGAATGCATGTTTGAACAGGATGTTTACTGAGCTTCCAGTGTCTACTAGGATTCGGTAAACTTCGGCGGGACCGAGTCGGGCAGAGATAACCATGGGATCCATGTGAGGGTATTGCCTTCCTTCTAGGTCACGCTTACCGAATGTGATGTCATCACTGTCTTTCCGCTTTGGGTGGCGCTCTTCTATGACCGAATTGACACAGTCTTTATTGTCTCTAAGCGACTTTCCATATCTTTCCATCTCTTTTCAGCTTCTGTCTGCGATGTGCGGTCCTCCCGAGATGGTATGAACCACTATCTTTTCTTGACTAGAGCTGCTAGTGTTGCGGTTTCCTCTGCCGATCTCCGGTGAGGATGGCCCTGGGTTCTCATTGGCAGGAGCTGGAGTCCTGTCCTGACCTTTTACATAACGTTCCAGTTTCGTCCTTCTGATGTGTTCCTCAATCAAGTCCCGAAGATGATGGCATTCATTGGTATCATGCCCATGAGATTTGTGGAAACGGCAGAACTTTCCAGACTTCTGCGCGTTATCTGATTCCTTCTTGTATGGTGGGCGTTTGTATCTAACTTCGCCTTGGGTGGCAAGGAAGATATTTTCGACAGTCTCGTTCAAAGGAGTGTAAGTGTCGAATCTCGGTCCAGGCCAATATAGGCGCTTTTCTCCCTTCTTGCCCCCAACATTGTCTCTGGAATCATTTCTTCGAACGTCCCTTGCTACAGCAGGGGCGTTTCTGTGAGTTGCCTTATTTTGTTGTCCTGACTGCCCCTCAACGGCGGCATCCTCAAGCCTCATATATTTCCCGGCTTCATGGAAGAAATCGGTTAAAGTAGCTGGTTTTTCTTTCGTCAACCTTCTAGCAAATTTAGTGTCCGGATGCACACCACTACAGAGGGCCATTAGGATGAGCTTCTCATCGGCATCTTGGAACGCGGCTGCTGCGGCATTGAATCGGGTTAGGTATTGCTGCAGCTTCTCTCTAGGTTTCTGTTTGATGCTAGATAAGGAATAAGCATCCTTAGGTTGTTCCACATGGATGCGGAACTGACTGATGAACTTTTCTTTCAACATTTCCCATGAGCTGATGGATCCTTGGGGTAGATGACAGAACCAGGAGGTAGCGAGATCTGCTAAGAAGAGCGGAAAGCATTTGCATAGTACTCCCTCTGTCGCTCTACTCATGAGCATATGTTGTGTGTACCTATGTAAGTGTACAACGGGGTCGAAGGTTCCTTTGTAAGGTTCCATTGTTGGCATCTTCCATTCTCGCGGAGTGATAGCAATTTCGATATTGCGGGCGAAAGGGCTGGTTACCCTAGTGCCTATCCCTCGATCCCTTTGCTCCCGTTGGACGCACTCTCTAAATAAGCGTGCCATCCTTTCATCAGAACTTGGAGCAGGTAGAAATGAGTTTGGTTCTGTTCTGTGGGATTGATTCCGTCCAGATGACCTGTAGGGATGGTATCGTCTGTCATTCCTCATATTTTGTAATGGCTGCCTTTGATCTTCTGGGAGCATGCTAGGGTCAGCTACAGTTGGCCCTTGCATTGATCTTCCCCTGTTGGGTTCTGATCTAAGCACTTCCTCGGGTCCAACTTCGGGCTGGACTCTAGCTCGGCCCCGTTCACTGGCGTTTCCGTGGTTAGGCAGTATGACAGGCTCAGCTACAGTTGACCTTCGCCCGGTACCTCCCCCGTTGGGTTCGATACCAAATGTTTCCTCAGGCCTAACTTCGGGCTGTGCTCGATCTCGGCTCCTACCATGGCTACTTCTGCCGTCAGCTCCTTCGAAGAAGGAAGATCTTTGTTGTCCCTGAGATCCTCCAGACTGGGACTCGCCCCATGATTCAGTGTTGCGATTGGACTCTTCAGCATCCCTAAAACGTGACATGAGATGGTCCACCAAGGCTTCCTGCTGGGACGTGAAGCGGTTAGTTACTTCGACCACAACCCTGTTTAAATCTGCCCTAGTAATTGCTGCGGGCTGTTCTACGACAGGAGGGGTCGGATTAGCCTGTCCTTCATTTATTACTGCTGCTGGAGGAGGACGATTTACTTGATTCGTGACAGCTGGATCTGGAAGACTGCTGGATGCGATGTTTTTTCCTTTGTTAACATCTTTTTTCTGCTTGGGAGGCATGTTTTACGAACGGTGGATGATGCTGTTAGAAAAAATGTTAAGTGGATGAAGCTGAAGCTTCGAGTCTTCAGGTTCTCAGTGAAAGCACCAAAAATGTTTGCACAAAAAATGGACAAACACCTCAAAGTTGTATGATTTAGTAGATCGTATGTTGTTCTTAGTGATTTGGGTGATTTATGCAAATATATGAAAAGCAGGGGGCTAAACTGTAAAAAGACACGCAGATTTATAGTGGTTCAGCCAGAATGTGCCTACGTCCACTTTATATGTTATTTCTCTTCTCTTGTTTTGATTACAAGTACAAAGCTTTGATACAAGTAAAAGAAAGTTGTTTGAAAGTTCTCTCCGTGCTTGAGCTCTCAAACTTGTCCCTCATTGCTGTACCCCTGCCCCTTTATTTATAGAGTGAGACTGGGGGTAGGGGTCTTGGAGGTAGATAGCAGCTGGCGGGCCTGGGCTGACGTAATCTGGCCTGGTGGAGCTGGTCCGGTTTCCTTTGGTTCGGTGGTGGGAGTACAGTGGACCGGTGTGCTTGGTTTGGTGGAAGGACACGAGTGGACCGGTGTGCTTGGTTCGGTGGAAGGACACAGTGGACCGGTGTGCTTGGTTCGGTGGAAGGACACAGTGGACCGGTGTGCTTGGTTCGGTGGAAGGACACAGTGGACCGGTGTGCTTGGTTCGGTGATGGTAGAAACATATCCAACACCTATTGAGGTGTGCCGCTTGGTGTTTATAATGTTATACTGCTACTCCAAACCCAATGGAATAAGTTTCGGGAACTAATTTGATCGTATGTGAAAGATACCTTTTTAAATCTACTATTTAAATGAAAAGGACAAAATTGGCGATTTCTTGCTTTCTGAATTCAAATTCTTCATTTCATTCGTCCAATCCTTGTTCTTGTTTCCTAAAATCCAATTCATTGTCCCAATCTATCAAACAATCAAATCTTATTAATCGAAACATTCTTCCTCATCGATCGTATGCTCAAGTACTTAAATCTTGTCTATCTATTGACCGGTTCCAAAAACACAGCAACCCAAAGAAACAATGGATCGAAGGCAAAAGAGGGAAATCTTTCTGTTTTAGATGTGGTGATGAAAATCATTTTGCAAAACAGTGTAGAGATCCAATTCGATGTTTTGTGTGTGGGAAGTTTGGTCATAGAAAATTCGATTGTCCATCTAAATCGATTCTTACATACAGCAAACATGCTCCTTCTTTGGTCGATCATGGGTTTCGGTTCATTCTGAAATGTATGCTTTTAAAAGGGCTTCTGCTTGATAATCTTTGGCAAAAGAGACAAGAAGGTATCAAATATTTGGAGGAGATGTTTATACACTTTGATGTTATAAATTCTCCCAACATTGGTAAGGGGTATCGTGATCGATTTGGAGATACTGAAATCTATTTTAGTAAATCAAAGTCAAAGAATACATCCAATAAACCCATTCTCAGTCCTTCTTTGGTAGATCATGGATTCCAGTTTGTCTTGAAATATTTGTTATTAAAAGGGTTATTGTTAGATAATCTATGGCAAATGAGAGATGTGTGTATTAGATATTTGGAGGAGTTGTTCAGTCATTTCGATGCTATTAATTCACCTAACATTGGTAAAGGGTATCGTGATAGATTTGGTTATCCCGATGAATATTTTGGTAAATTGGATTATTATTCTATCAATATTGATTCCAATGGAAACAGAGAAATGGATGGATATAATAGTTGTGTAGATTTTAATGTCAATGCTATGATAGAATGCACTCGCGTATTTGATCCAATGCTTATGGATCATGTTGTTTCTGCATTATCTGAGAATACTCATTTATCAAAGGAAGATATCTTGATTGATTCTGGAAATAATGCTGGGTTGTGCGATGATGGATTCTTTCAGGTAAATAAGAAGAGAGACAGAGTAAAATCTAGTGGTAAATGTTCTTTCGAATTATCTACTAATAATCCATTTGAGTGCCTTGAATCTTCTATAACATCTGATGAAAGGCATGGTGTTGAAATGGGATCAGATCGTTCTGTTGATAGTTTTGATGATACAAATATGAAGGCATCGAACAAGTTTGATGGAAATTCTTTTGAATGTAAAAGTTTGATTAATGTAGTTGACAATCCTGTAAGGCTTGGTGTAGATAATGTTAAGAAAGGATATTCTCTGTTAGACAGTGCCAATGTGAATCTATTAGAGATAGTGAGTGACAAAAATGATAAGATGTCACTTGCTAATGATAAGATGTCGGTAGCTACTGATGTTATAGAACTGGAGAGAATTGAAACAGAGACTAATGAAGAGAATTTGGCTATCTCCATTGATAAATTCGCTGATAAGTTAGATGGTTTCAATGTGCATGGCGATACAGGTTTAAGCAGAGAAGTTGATACGCATGCCTCGAATTCATCGTATGCTAATCTTCCAAGCGAAGGCATTGTTAGATCAGGTGAAAACGTAGATTATATTGGAGTTAAAGATGGTGATATGCCAGTCGAATTAGAAGTTTGTTTTGTTGGTGAAGTTTGCATTGTGAATAGTGATGTTGTGTTCAATAAAAGAAGTGCGCTTGGCTTGGGAGTTAATAAAATGGAGGGGAATGCAGAAAATAATGTTGTCTCAAATAGGCATGCGAGTGAAGACTTGGTTTCTGGGGATATAACTGATTCAGAGAATTTATTTAACGTGACAAATGGTGGGAGTAGTATCCAAATTGGTTCATGTTCAACTTTGTCTAAGAAAGGTAGGAGAAAGAAGATGGTTGCTAGTGGATCTGCTAGACGTAGTGCCACGATCAGAGGTAGTCAGTTTCAGTCTATGGTTGAGTTACCTGGTTCGAGTGCCAAGAGTGGCACTTCGAATTCAGCCTCAGGTATGTGTTTTAATTTGGGTAGTACGTATTCTTCGTATGCTTTAGGTAATTTATCTTCTTTTGAGTTTAGTAAGTTAGCTTCTGATACTTGTTTCATTTTTTCTGATGTTGAGACTGATCGTGAGTATATTAGATGTAAGGAGTTGGATAGGGCTAGATCTATTGGTTTATGAGGATTATTAGTTGGAACATTAGAGGTTTACATGATTTAAATAAGTGTGACAAAGTTCGAATTTTTTTAAAGACTATTCTATTGGCATTGCTCTTCTTCAGGAAACTAAAATTGATTGTCCATATATTAGATTCTTTAGAAGATTAGGAGGTTATCATTTGAGAAAATGGGTTTTTGTACCCTCTGTAGGCGCTTCTGGGGGTTTAATGATTGGGTGGCGTGATAATTATTTTAAACTTCTTCAATATATTTCAAAATAACATTCTTTACATATTATTTGTATTAATCTAGTTGATAATTATTTAAACATTTCTAATGTTTTTGGGCCTAATTCAAAAAAAATCGTCGAATTTTATGGACTAAATGCCTAGAGTTCAAATCTTTAGCTTCGGGCTCTTGGATATTGGGGGGGGGGGATTTTAACGTTACACGTTTTTTGGGAGAGCATTCTCCACGAGAAGGAGATTTCTCTGCTATGGAGGAATTTGACCAATTTATTATTAATTCTAATTTGATTGAAATCCCTCTTTCCAATAGAGAATTTACATGGAGTAATACTAGGGAGTCCCCTTCTATGGCTCTTCTAGATAGATTTTTCGTTAGTGATGAGATAGAGGATAAATTTCCCATTTGCATAGTTTCTGGTTTGCCTTACACTTATTCCGACCATTTTCCAATTATTCTCACTTGTGAAAAGCATAGGGTAATTAATAGATTATTTAAATTTGAAAAAATGTGGCTTTTAGAATCTAACTTTTTAAATTTAATTAAAAATAAGTGGATCTCTTTGAGTTTTTATAATATTAGAAATAAAGATAATTCTGCTAAAAAATTTGTTTTAAAACTTAGGAATCTTAGAAATTTTCTTAAAAATTGGAATAAAAATGTTTTTGGTAATATAAAAATTAAAAAAGATAATATTCTTAATGAGAGGCTTAAAATAAATAATATTGAAGAAACTAGACAACTAAATTTAGGAGAACGTAACGTTCTCGCTAATCTAAAAGAAGATCTTAATTCTATTCTAGAAAAAGAGGAGGTTATGTGAAAGCAGAGGTCCAGAATCCAATGGATTAATGAAGGTGATAATAATACCAAATTTTTTCATAACATGGCTAATGGTAGAAAACGTATCAATACAATTAATTCCATTTTTGTTAATAATGATGTATTAGTTTATCAGAGAGATCTTAATAAGGCTTTTACAGACTATTATAGACATATTTTTGGTACTAAAAATAAACTTAGAATAAATGTTAGATGGAAAGATATTTATCTGCCTGATTCTAATGTTGATCTTTCTAAGTTAGAAAATCCATTTACTGTAGAGGAAATTTGGAAAGCTATTAATGACATGCCTGGTTATAAATCTCCAGGTCCGGATGGGTTCCCTATTTTATTTTATAAAACTTTTTGGGATGTTTTAAAATTAGATCTAATTAATATGTTTAATGATTTTTATAATGAAACTTGCAATTAGGAAGATCCAATTTTGCAAATGTTATTTTATTACATAAAAAAGTAGGTGCTAATAATTTAAAAGATTTTAGACCTATTTCATTGATTAATTGTTCTATTAAAATTATTTCACAAGTATTAGCTAATAGACTGAGTATAAGAATGAATGATCTAATTGACTGTTCACAATCTGCCTTCATTAAAGGGAGAAATATCACTGATGGGGTGGCTGTTGTTCAAGAATATATTAATCACTGTTGTAAGAATAATATTACCTGTGCTATCTTAAAACTAGACTATGCTAAAGCTTTTGATTCAGTAGATTGGGATTTTTAGTATATATTTTTCATGCTAGAGGTTTTAGTCATAGATGGATTAGCTTGATCATGAATTTGCTTAAATCTAATGACTCTAGTATTATGGTTAATGGTATTTTAGGTAACAAAATTCAATCTAAGAGAGGTTTAAGGCAAGGGGATCCTTTATCGCCTCTTCTGTTTAACTTAGCCATAGACATTTTTGCTAAGATAATTAAAAAAGCATTTGATAATGGATCTTTGGGAAATATAGGTAATGATATATCGCGTAATGGTATATCAGTCCTTCAATTTGCTGATGATACCTTGCTTTTTTCTTCTCATTTACCTAGACATATCATTTCTCTTATGTTTATTCTATATAGTTTCGAACTTCTATCAGGTTTAAAAATAAACTTTGATAAAAGTTCTGTTTTAATTTAAATGATTTTGAAAAAGTTGAAAACTTAGTCGCAAATACTCTATATTGCAAAACTATGAACTTTCCTTTTGATTATATCGGTTTTGTGATTAAACCTACTAAACTCAAACATGGTGACTGGCTTATAATCATTGATAAAATCAAAAATAGGATCTCTAATTGGAATGGGAGATTTTTATCTAGAGTAGGTAGATTAGTTTTAATAAATTCTATTTTATCTGCCTTCCCAATTTATTGGATGTCTATGCATTTATTTCCAGATTGGGTAATAGATAAAATAGACAAAATTAGAAGAGATTTCTTATAGAGTGGGGAAAATACTAACAATAGCATAAAATGTTTAGTAAATTGGGAAACAGTTTGTAAAACTAAAAAGGAAGGTGGCTTAGGAGTAATTAATTTGTGTAATATGAATTTGTCTTTGCTAGGTAAATGGTTATGGAAGTTTAAGGATATAAATGATAATGCTACTTGGAAAGAGATCATTTTAAAATATTACTATAATGGTTGCATTAACTTACATCAAATCATTTCTCCTATCACTCAAAATCTATCTAATTTTTGGAAATCCATTTTGAAATGTCATGATGTTTTTAACTTAGGTATTAATACGATAGTTCATTCTGGTAATTGTACTTCTTTTTGGCATGACCGTTGGATTTCTGTTTTACCTCTTAAGATAGAATTAAAAGAGCTTTATGAAATCTGTAATTTTAAGTTTGCTTCAATTAGTGAAGTTTTCTCTCCTGAAAACGATCCCCCTTAGAATTTTAGTTTTAACAGAATTTTAGTAGGTTCAACTCTTAGACAACTTTCTTTGCTTTATGCTAAATTAAATCTTTATAATATTGATAGTGATAATGATATTATTAGTTGGGAATGGGATAAGAGTAAGAAATATACACCAAATTCTTTGTACAAATTTATTAATTTTTCGGGCATAACAAACATATCTTTTAATTTTATTTGGAAATCTAATGCTCCTCCTAAATCTAAAATTCATATGTGGTTAATACTACATGGAAAACTTAATACTATAGAATTTTTAAAGAGAAAAAACATCCAAAATGACAACAAATGTTATTTTTGTAATATGCATTTTGAAGATATTAAACACATTTATTATGATTGCATAGATTCTTATTACATCCTAAATAATACTCTAAGAATTTTTAATTTTAATATAATAATTAAAATTACTGACTGTGAATTCTACTGGAGTAGTTTTAGATTTAGGTTCAAAAAGAATATTAGATTCTTACTAGATACTTTATTCATTATTATTTGTTGGTATATTTGGTTTGAAAGAAATCAAAGAATTTTTAACAATAATAATAGTCATTTCAATAAACTGATTTATACAATTTCTTCATTTTGTTTTAATTGGATTTCTAATCCCAAATATAAATTAGCTAAAAATAACCTTTTTAAAGGGTACCTTAATAAGGTTAGTTATAATATTAATTCATTTAAACTCAATAATAATATTTTTAATATTAACAATAGTAGTATTAATATTTTTTGAAACTTATATGACGATCTCACTATTAACCATAATTTGCTTAGGATCTAAGGTTCATAAGTATTTTTTAAGTTTTGTACCAATTAATGTACTTGTCTTTGTTTAGATAGTTAGTCTTACTTAGACATCTTATTTTCTTCCTCTTTCATACATATATATGTATATTAATTAATCAAATATAAATATATATTTATCATTCTAACTCTTTTATTAGTCATTCTTTAGACGCAGGTACGGGTGATAGGGCGTTAGATTCACTTTGCAGTTACTCATGACTTCAGATTCCAGGACTTTTGATTGTAGAGAGGTCATCAGCGTAGAGTTTTCCTTTCAGATCATTGATTGTTCCATCGCAGATACATGATTGCAGGATTTTGGATTGTAGAGAGGCCATCAGAGCAAAGTTTTCCTCTCAAATCCACTAGCAGATCCACATTAGATACAGGGCACCTTCATCTCCATTATGGCGTTCTATTATCTAGAGGATCTACACTTCTGCTTGACATTTCATCCATTGGTATAGAGTTTTCAAAGTGGTTTATCCTTTCATTATCATTTTAGTTCCATTTTAGTGTAGTCGTTATTTCATTCCTTATATACTAGAAGCTTGGAGCTTCTTTCTTAGCTTGTGATGACATCTTGTATTTTTGGCTTTTCTTTAGTTTTTTTAGGTACTTCAAACACTTTAATATCGGGCAGTGGTCATGCCGGAGCTTGATATTAGGGTGTGATGGGTGGTGTCTTTGCTGGAACTCATCTTAGGGGTACCTGATTATTTTAGTTTCTTGTACCTAGCTTTTGCTACCTGCCAGGCATGTTGGCAGCACCTTATTTTTGTGATACATATAGCTATATGTGTGCTCTCCTCTATTTATAGAGGATCACACATTTCTATCAAAAAAATGACTATTTAAATTAAATTAAATTATTTCTATAGGCGTTTTCAGATCGCACGACAAAACGGTAAATCTAAATGCTATGAAATTTGAAATCCGATAATAATACACTATTACGGATCCAATGGAACTTGTTTCATCGAATTCCGAGACTGTTCCCCGAATCGCTATTTTAACGCGTCGATTAAATCGACGATTTCACAAATTTACGAAATCACCTGGAATTCCAGTTTTAAAAACGTATTAACTAAATTCTAATTCAAATAGAATTTATATTGACATTAGAAATCATTTTCGATTCATATTCAACTCCAATTTAATTATTTAAATGATTCTCAATTATTAATTCAACAATTAAATTTATTCAATAAATCGCTCTATTTAGAACTTCAGTTTTATTCCACTTATTTGATCGATAAACTTCATATTAAAATTCCATCTACATTTCAAATTCAATATTTAAACCCATTTAAACATTCAATGTAACGACCCAACATTTTCAACCATTCGCATCCATACATGTCGGATTTGAATTGCTCAAAATATCTTATTGTTAATTTAAATTTAGCAAAACTCAATATAAACAGCAAATAAATAATCATAGAATCACAGACATAGAGTAATATAACAATAATGCGGAAACAAAAGAATAGTAGTTCATGAAGCTACCATATATATATAACAGAGTTAAACAAGATACAACAGAGGTCACGAATACAAAGATGTCTCAATACAATAGTCAAATACAAGATCTGAATATATCACTGGAATCAACTGAATGACTGAAAGAAAAATCAATAGATGGATCCAAGCGCAGCTCCAACTCCAAAGGTGAGTCTCGAATACTGGTACAAATCAGTCTGACCTGAGCGTAAAGCAAAACACAAAACACTTGAGTCAGGACATACATACTTATACAATGTAAACCAACTCAAGTGAACTGTAATAGAATGCACAAGTAACTTAAAGAACGCTTGGGATCGCCCATTCCTTAAGGATCCGTTACACTATCTACTATGTAGTAATATATGCTATTATAATAATGTCTAAAGTAAAGTAAACTATTAAAATAGCATTAAGGCGTTACCCATATCCCCCTTAACACATTTTATATATTCCCATAGTCTATACAGTACCGTAATCTCCGCCGTACTGGGCGTCGTCAGAGGGCACTCCATAGGTATGGTACAAAACAAACTCGTATAAGGCGCGCTAGGGTAGGTGACACGGCACAACTAGGCAATGCCAGGGTAGATGTAACGACCCGTAAATTTCAATTGTTTTAATAGCGTAATTAGTTGAAATTTTGTGAAATTTTAAACGATAAAATTTTGAAATAAAAATTTAATATTTGGAATACGTCTAGTTAAACATAGCAACTGGTAAATTTTCGTCCGAAAATACGAAAGTTTATTTCGCGCGTAAATTTACTTCGATTTAATCAGTTAAAAAGCGAGGAAAATAAAATGTTTCCGAAACCTAAATATTTTTACATAGAAAAATTCTAAACCATCTTCTGAGCAAGATGTCAGTTTGTCGTTTTACCAAATTCGGACATCTTTGGCTACGTCGATCTTATTTTTCAGCGTTTTTCTTGCATTTTCCGTTAGTAGAAAATTTCGAATTTTTATAATTCAATCATACCACTGATATCTGTATACCGTTTTGATCGTCTCGTCGTGCTGAGCACTGCGGCATATTCAATTATGTGTTTTGAAGCCCGGTACACAGCGGAATCTGCAAAGCGGTTAACCGTAACGGTCCGTTTGGTTCTCTGTGACCATTCGTTAGCCAACATTTAAGATCAATGGACAGTTGCTTTTATTTCTACTTGAATTCAGCTGTAAACCTTTTATATTCCCCATAACAATTTATAATTCCCTGGTTCATTTCACTGTTTCGTTTGATTGTAATCAATAATCCGGCTGTTCTTTTATAATAAAAAAACAAAAGAAAAGCTCCCCTGCAATTCACAACTCACCAATGCACTCTCCATCAAAACTGCTTGCCTTGTACCCATCATCAGCCAACCCGCCACCATCCATTACTCCCCTACTCTCCACCTCCCTGACAGCTCAACCTGCAGTGACCAACTCGCCCTTCCTCTTCTCCACTATCCTTGCCAGATCCACCCTCCAACCCACTGCAGCACAAAGCCCGCCAACTCAACCGAAGCCATCCCCTCCAACGACTGACAGCCGCCTCTTTTTCCCAAACTCCGTCGACCCACCAATGGCCGAGAGCAGTCACACACGCAGCGGCCCACTCCGGTCCTCCACCTTTCAGTCACCATCACCTAGAAATCACCCACGCCACCGATCGAATAGCCCGGCCTATCCCACTTGCCCCTTTGTTTATTCGAGCGGATCACGTGCATATCAGGTTTGGCCGAACTATCTTGTTCTATAAGGAAATTCATGCAATGTTACATATATATGTGTTGTATATATTTCAAGGTGAAGCTATCTTGGATGTATATTTCATATATGTATACATGTGTTCGGCTGAAGTCATGACACATATATTTATGTTCTGCCTAACTTATATATAGCGTACGTAGTACATTTTGTTGTAATTTTATAATTATAGAGTCTGCATATAACTGAGAACTACCGCATTCCTCCTTTAAAACAAAAATTTTGTTCATATAATAGGTATTTGTTAATATAAAATATGTAGAGTCTGTAAGTATATATAGATATATAAATCATATTTTCCTCTTCACTGTTTGTATCCGAGTTCTTTTATATGATATATCTGTTGGGTTATATATATGTTAGTATGGGTTTGTATATATATATATAATAAGTTGGATTTCTAGTGTTAAATAGTTTATGGCTGCAACAGTTTATACTTGTTTATCTACATATTCTAGTTTACAGTTTATAAGTATATATATATATTACTATATGTATTTCGAAGCTACTTTCGGCAATGGGTGTATCTACATATATATATAGTTTATGTTAGTTGCTGTGTATATTGGTTTTATATTGATGTCAATATTTTATACTAAATTAGATATTATGTTGTATACGTGTTTCATATTGATGTCAACATTTATATACTAAACTAGATATTTATATACTAAACTAGATATTATGTTGTATACTTGTTTCATTTCGGTTTCAAAAGAGTTTTCGTAGGTAGCTTGTTAGTATATTTCGGATATATTAAACTTTGATTTTTGTGTAACATGTAGTAAGTATTTATATACGGTAAGCAGTACATTTTTTTTCATGTTAATATACTTCGCATATTTCTCTATTATCCTCTTAGTTTAAATATATGTATAAATTTTGGTTTGTGTGTATTTCCTGTCGCTAGTTTACTAAAGCTTTTATATGATGATATATTAAAGTATAGGTGATAAGGTTGCAATAGAGAGATAGTGGCAGTATATATAAGTTTAGAATTAAGTTCTGTACTCTATACCGTGTTATATATATTTCAATATCTGGTGTATGTTAGATTTACATTTATATATATAATGTCATGTTTTGTAATATGCGTGAGTTATATGGTATATATATGTGTATTGAGTCTATATATATTTGCTTGTGTGTGAGTTGAGCCATAGTGTTATGGCTTACGTTTTATACTATATATCGTATGTATAAAGCGGGTTTTGTCGCAGATTGCATATTTTTATATAGAAGTTTTGTATAAGTTATATATGCATATACACAATGAATTTGCATAGTAAGTTTATGTTAATGTATAAAAATTTCAAAATAAAATTGCATGGGTTAGTTATATTAATATGTCTACCGCATGCATATACTATTACAGAATAGTTTACGGTTAGTATAAATTTTGTTAATATGATATGTTATTTTATAATATGTATTGATTTGGAATTTTATACATGGATTTTATTTTAAGTATATGCCTCTAGAATTTATTTTTGGTAAACATATGTATATAATATAGATATTAGTTTAAGTTTATATCAAAACTGATTCTGATTAGTTCTCATCGATCTACCATTTATCAGCTTGTCCGTTGTGCCTGTTTTCTTCAACGAATCGTGTCCATCCTGCTTTGCTTTGAAATTCGTGCTTGGATTCGTAACTCGATTCCGTTCTAGTTCATCTCTCTCTAGCCTCGAAAGGTGAGCACTCACTTACGATTAACGTTCTTTTATTTATTAGATTTGATTTCAATTGAAACGACAATTGAAATATGCAACTGTTAGTTAATTACACTGTTATATATGCTATTGCCTGTATCAGTTCACCTGTGACATCTGACACCATTATCTGTTAATTATTTATGCGATGATGATACAGTTTGGCTGATAATTGATTGATTGTTGATGTTTATATAGGACGTTAAATTGTTAATGTTAAAATGATAAATAGTATGAAATTGAACTGGATATAGGATAGTTAAATGTTAAATTTGATTAACTGACATTTGTATAATATGACCCCTTGTAACTGTTAAATTTATTGACACGTAGGATTGTTTAACTACACCGTAAACCATCAATTGTATGTTGTTTAAACTGATGATGAATGAAATTGTAATAGATGACAAGTGAAAACCGTAATGTAATAATCTTTAATCTACATGAAAAGATAGTGTAGATTCTAGAAATAATTAATTTTAATTCGTACAAATAACAATGCGAATTAATACGGTTATTTCAGGATTATTTGAATTGATTATTGAATTGATATTGGTTGTTGTTATTGCTTGTTTATTTACTTTGACACCATCCCAGTTATCACACTGCAAGTTCCCTTTGTTATGCTTTGATTTTGAATTGAATTGGAATCGGGTTGAAATGATAAATACCCAAATTGAACTTTGACCTAGGATAGAAAATTAAATAAAACCCGATTGGTCAATAATTTGATTTAAAAATAAAATGAAGATTTTATTTGAATAAATAATATGGTTTTGAAATGAAGTTGAAATTTAAATTTTTATGAAAGGAAAATGTTAATATTTAATAATCTAAAACAAATATTAACAATGTAATTGATGTAAGAATGTTGTTTAATTTGAGAAATTATTGAATTAAGCTGGAAATTATTAAACTTTGAAATGATTTAATAATCAAGTTTGAAATTATAATTAAGTTTGAAATTATTAAACTTTGAAATTATTAAGTTTTGAATTATTTAATAATTAAATAAGATTGAATTATTTAATGATTAAATTGAATTGAAATTCTTTAATAAGAAAAATTGAACTTTTGAATAAGTGAATTTTACTTCGTAAATAATTGAAATTGAGTTTTCTTTATTAAGTAAGTTTTGGAAAAATTATTTAAGAAAGTAAATAAGTGAAATTGAATTTCTTTAACAAGAAATGAAACTGTGACATTTTGGAATTAATGTAAGACTTGTAATTGAAAGAATTGATTTGACGAATTTAATTTAATTCAAATTTGTAAGTTTTGATATAATGGAGTTGAACTTAAGAAATTGATTTAATGAATTGGAAATTTAATAGAAATTGTTTTGAATGATAAAGTAAATTAACGAATATTGAATGAAATCGATAAATGAATTTAAATTGATTTGAATGTTAAATTAAATTAATTTAAATGATTTCGGAATGAACTTATTTACGAACTTGAATCAATATTTGAATTGTTTTAAATAGAAATTGGAATTGAATTATAAGATTTTGAAATGGTAATTTGGAAGTTTTGAAACGTAAATTATGGAAATTGATTTCGAAAGACAAATGAAATGTTGATTTACGAATTGAAATTGAAATTGGAATTGATTTGGTTTTGAAATAAATAAACGACCAATCGGTGTAATAATTACGGAAGTTATTAAAGAGACCGGAATTCGGTTATGGATATACTCTCTATCTAAACCGAAAACCACTTTAATAACTATACGCGGAGTGATGATCCAGAATGAAGTGGTTGGAATGATGTACGTGATGACTGAAGAAAGAGAACGATAATGGATAGCCTTGACACTTGTGTCAAATTGGAAATGACTAAAACAGGAGCTGTGCCGGGCCAATGGAGGATTTGCTACCTCAAGTGGACACACTTCTTCGAACTACTTATTACTTGTTGTCGATTGGAGCACCCTTGATTTTGGGAGTGTTGTTTCACGGTGTTGCGGGCGCTGCGGCGTTGCGTTCTCACCAGTCCGGATCAGGCGAACGATAGTATCACTACCTTGGGTATTGCCTCATGTGCCTTGTCATACTTGTATTCCATTTATACGCGACCACTACGATTTTGATTTGTACCTTTAGTATATGGATTGCCCTCTGGTGACTTCCGGTTTTGGGGAAACTACGGTCTTGTATATGCTTTTGGGAATAAAAATGTGTTAAGGGTGGAATGGGCCATGACTTAACGCTATTTTGATATCTTATTATTACTGATAGACATTATCTACTTAGCGTACATTACTACCTAGTAGATAGTTTAACGGATCCTTAAAGGATGGTTATTCCAAACATCCTTTGAGTTACTTGTATTTCAATTGCTATTTCACTTGAGTTGGATTTATTAATATAAGAATGTTAATCCTGACTCGAGTGTCTTGTTTTTTTGCTTTACGCTCGGGTCAGACTGAGTGTACCAGTATTCGAGACTCACCTTTGAAGTTGGAGCTTTGCTTGAAGATCCAGCCATCTATTCTGCTTTCAGTATTCGATGATTTCAGTGATGTATTCTAATCTGTATCTGATGTATCGTGTTACTCTTCCGTTGTATCTGGTTTAACTCTGATGTATCGTATTACTCTTCTGTTGTAAACTCTGATGTATTTTATATATTCATATAGTAGCTTCATGAACTACTATCTCTTTTATTTCCGCTGCACTTATTACTCTATGTCTGTGATCTGTGATTATTTATTTACTGTATATGTTCAGTTTTGCCAAATTTAAATTAACAACGCGGTATTTTGAGCAATATAACTCCGGCATGAGTGTCTACCTATACACTTATAATGGATGCGAATGGTGCAAAATATCGGGTCGTTACAGTTGGTATCAAAGCTTTGGTAGCTCTAGGCAAAACTTAACATATAGGGTAAATGTATTTACAGAATCACTCTCATTCGAGTTTCAATCTCTTCCTTTTGACTCGATTCCTTTGAATTTTGGGACGTTCCCCTCGGTTCCGAAATTCATTCGTGTCCTTCACTATTCGTCTTCTTTCAATTCTGGAGCACCCCATAACTCCATTAGAATGATATCTATAATAGATCGGCGGTCTCGCCCATCTTCGGATGATTCGTAAAGAAAAAAAAACTCCTTTACAATAGGCATTGATTTACCGGAGATTTCTGTATCCTCGGTTTACGATGCTATCTATCTCCTGCTATACCTGAATTCTATTTCTTGGAATCGAATGTCGATTTACCTTGGAATTCTACACCGATCTTATTTTTGAAGTCACGGTCGACCCGGTTAAGGTTGCCCGCGATTTATATAAACTTATCCATCGCCTTATTTTGTTATTTAATTATCTCGTCTTTGTTTCAAACCCATCTTCAAATCAAAATTCTCTTTGATTTGAATCTATCAAAAATTTGAATCCCTATCCTTGCTTTGAAATCCATTATTGTATCGTCGAGCGAGGAAGTGTATTTGTAAATCTATATTTAAATGTTTTAAAATAATATCGTGTTGTTTGAGTTGTTGATGTTGATTTGGATTTCTGATCGATTCGTCTGATCAACGCTATCGATAGGATTTCCAAAACACTTTAACAGAGCAAACTGACACAATATCGTTTTCAAATTTGGTAAACAAAAATAATTTTTTTTGAATGAGTATATTATATATAAATATAGTTTTCTGAAATTAAATTGTTAATGAAGTTGTTGTCTGAAAATAATAATATTTGATTTTCATTTATTGTTTTGTAAACCATTGACTATTGCATAATATAAATAAATGAATTTATAAACTTGGTTATAAATTGATTGAAATTTGAAATGAATCTAATTCAGAAATTTGAGAATTTATTAGTTTCCGGTGATTTCGAACTTTGGTTTTTAAAATTTTAAAGTATATATTATTGAAGTATTTTCGAATAAATCGTTTTCAAAGAATTTTTAAAAGGTTGAAATCAGTGCTCTTCTCTTTGTCGCTGGAAAATAATTTCGGTGATGGCGGCCGCATCATCGACATTCATTTTCGAGTTTCGAAGTGGAGATACTATTCTGTAGCTTTACTATGTCTGTTTTGAGAAAAAAATAAAATATTTTGATTTGAATTTCTTCAGTATAATTTGATTTATATATATATATATATGTATCTTATTTTAAAATTTAATTTGATTTGATATAAATATATTATATATAACTCTAAATTGTTTGAAGTTAATCGGAAATCTAATTCTTAAATGTTGTAAAACGATGATTTTAAATTATAAATAAAACCAAAATTTGGAATAAGTATTTAAACTTGAGATAATTGAATTTGAAAATTTTATTTGTATAGTACTAAATTGCATTTCAATATAACTGATCTAAATTATTCATAAGTTAAAATGTAACTGGATAATATACAATATAAATTGAATTTATAAATAAAATTTGAGTGTTTATAATAAATGTTATACACTAAATTTTAATTATAAAGATGTTAATAGAGTTAGATAGGATAATAAGTAAAACTCAGTTAATAATGAAATAAATTTGTTTTGAAAGAATTAATAAATTGAAATTTGATCAACATATGAAAATATCTTGAATTTAAAAGAAATTAATAGATGTAAATTAATTTAAATCGAAACTTTTATGGTTTAAATTAATTTATATGGGTTAAATATATATGATTAGATAAATTAAGTAGAATAAATTTAACAATAATTTGGAATAAAGAAGAATTTAAAATTGTTGAAGAAAATATGATTATAATAAAAGACTATTCAAATTTATGGTTTTAGAAATTTTAAATTGAGGATAATTGGATAATGAAATAATGAATTTAGAAACAGTGAGATTGATTTTAGTGAAAGCAAATGGAATTAAATCAATTATTGAATATCAATTAATTTAAATTTGAATTTATAAGGTTTAAATTAATTGTTATTTTGTATTTCAAATCTGTTTTTTTTTTGGTTGTTTCTATTCTCCTACCTCGTTCCTTTTCGGGGACGAAAAGTTTTGAGTGGGGGAGAGTGTAACGACCCGTAAATTTCAATTGTTTTAATAGCGTAATTAGTTGAAATTTTGTGAAATTTTAAACGATAAAATTTTGAAATAAAAATTTAATATTTGGAATACGTCTAGTTAAACATAGCAACTGGTAAATATTCGTCCGAAAATACGAAAGTTTATTTCGCGCGTAAATTTACTTCGATTTAATCAGTTAAAAAGCGAGGAAAATAAAATGTTTCCGAAACCTAAATATTTTTACATAGAAAAATTCTAAACCATCTTCTGAGCAAGATGTCAGTTTGTCGTTTTACCAAATTCGGACATCTTTGGCTACGTCGATCTTATTTTTCAGCGTTTTTCTTGCATTTTCCGTTAGTAGAAAATTTCGAATTTTTATAATTCAATCATACCACTGATATCTGTATACCATTTTGATCATCTCGTCGTGCTGAGCACTGCGGCATATTCAATTATGTGTTTTGAAGCCCGGTACACAGCGGAATCTGCAAAGCGGTTAACCGTAACGGTCCGTTTGGTTCTCTGTGACCATTCGTTAGCCAACATTTAAGACCAATGGACAGTTGCTTTTATTTCTACTTGAATTCAGCTGTAAACCTTTTATATTCCCCATAACAATTTATAATTCCCTGGTTCATTTCACTGTTTCGTTTGATTGTAATCAATAATCCGACTGTTCTTTTATAATAAAAAAACAAAAGAAAAGCTCCCCTGCAATTCACAACTCACCAATGCACTCTCCATCAAAACTGCTTGCCTTGTACCCATCATCAGCCAACCCGCCACCATCCATTACTCCCCTACTCTCCACCTCCCTGACAGCTCAACCTGCAGTGACCAACTCGCCCTTCCTCTTCTCCACTATCCTTGCCAGATCCACCCTCCAACCCACTGCAGCACAAAGCCCGCCAACTCAACCGAAGCCATCCCCTCCAACGACTGACAGCCGCCTCTTTTTCCCAAACTCCGTCGACCCACCAATGGCCGAGAGCAGTCACACACGCAGCGGCCCACTCCGGTCCTCCACCTTTCAGTCACCATCACCTAGAAATCACCCACGCCACCGATCGAATAGCCCGGCCTATCCCACTTGCCCCTTTGTTTATTCGAGCGGATCACGTGCATATCAGGTTTGGCCGAACTATCTTGTTCTATAAGGAAATTCATGCAATGTTACATATATATGTGTTGTATATATTTCAAGGTGAAGCTATCTTGGATGTATATTTCATATATGTATACATGTGTTCGGCTGAAGTCATGACACATATATTTATGTTCTGCCTAACTTATATATAGCGTACGTAGTACATTTTGTTGTAATTTTATAATTATAGAGTCTGCATATAACTGAGAACTACCGCATTCCTCCTTTAAAACAAAAATTTTGTTCATATAATAGGTATTTGTTAATATAAAATATGTAGAGTCTGTAAGTATATATAGATATATAAATCATATTTTCCTCTTCACTGTTTGTATCCGAGTTCTTTTATATGATATATCTGTTGGGTTATATATATGTTAGTATGGGTTTGTATATATATATAATAAGTTGGATTTCTAGTGTTAAATAGTTTATGGCTGCAACAGTTTATACTTGTTTATCTACATATTCTAGTTTACAGTTTATAAGTATATATATATTACTATATGTATTTCGAAGCTACTTTCGGCAATGGGTGTATCTACATATATATATAGTTTATGTTAGTTGCTGTGTATATTGGTTTTATATTGATGTCAATATTTTATACTAAATTAGATATTATGTTGTATACGTGTTTCATATTGATGTCAACATTTATATACTAAACTAGATATTTATATACTAAACTAGATATTATGTTGTATACTTGTTTCATTTCGGTTTCAAAAGAGTTTTCGTAGGTAGCTTGTTAGTATATTTCGGATATATTAAACTTTGATTTTTGTGTAACATGTAGTAAGTATTTATATACGGTAAGCAGTACATTTTTTTTCATGTTAATATACTTCGCATATTTCTCTATTATCCTCTTAGTTTAAATATATGTATAAATTTTGGTTTGTGTGTATTTCCTGTCGCTAGTTTACTAAAGCTTTTATATGATGATATATTAAAGTATAGGTGATAAGGTTGCAATAGAGAGATAGTGGCAGTATATATAAGTTTAGAATTAAGTTCTGTACTCTATACCGTGTTATATATATTTCAATATCTGGTGTATGTTAGATTTACATTTATATATATAATGTCATGTTTTGTAATATGCGTGAGTTATATGGTATATATATATGTGTATTGAGTCTATATATATTTGCTTGTGTGTGAGTTGAGCCATAGTGTTATGGCTTACGTTTTATACTATATATCGTATGTATAAAGCGGGTTTTGTCGCAGATTGCATATTTTTATATAGAAGTTTTGTATAAGTTATATATGCATATACACAATGAATTTGCATAGTAAGTTTATGTTAATGTATAAAGATTTCAAAATAAAATTGCATGGGTTAGTTATATTAATATGTCTACCGCATACATATACTATTACAGAATAGTTTACGGTTAGTATAAATTTTGTTAATATGATATGTTATTTTATAATATGTATTGATTTGGAATTTTATACATGGATTTTATTTTAAGTATATGCCTCTAGAATTTATTTTTGGTAAACATATGTATATAATATAGATATTAGTTTAAGTTTATATCAAAACTGATTCTGATTAGTTCTCATCGATCTACCATTTATCAGCTTGTCCGTTGTGCCTGTTTTCTTCAACGAATCGTGTCCATCCTGCTTTGCTTTGAAATTCGTGCTTGGATTCGTAACTCGATTCCGTTCTAGTTCATCTCTCTCTAGCCTCGAAAGGTGAGCACTCACTTACGATTAACGTTCTTTTATTTATTAGATTTGATTTCAATTGAAACGACAATTGAAATATGCAACTGTTAGTTAATTACACTGTTATATATGCTATTGCCTGTATCAGTTCACCTGTGACATCTGACACCATTATCTGTTAATTATTTATGCGATGATGATACAGTTTGGCTGATAATTGATTGATTGTTGATGTTTATATTGGACGTTAAATTGTTAATGTTAAAATGATAAATAGTATGAAATTGAACTGGATATAGGATAGTTAAATGTTAAATTTGATTAACTGACATTTGTATAATATGACCCCTTGTAACTGTTAAATTTATTGACACGTAGGATTGTTTAACTACACCGTAAACCATCAATTGTATGTTGTTTAAACTGATGATGAATGAAATTGTAATAGATGACAAGTGAAAACCGTAATGTAATAATCTTTAATCTACATGAAAAGATAGTGTAGATTCTAGAAATAATTATATTAATTCGTACAAATAACAATGCGAATTAATACGGTTATTTCGGGATTATTTGAATTGATTATTGAATTGATATTGGTTGTTGTTATTGCTTGTTTATTTACTTTGACACCATCCCAGTTATCACACTGCAAGTTCCCTTTGTTATGCTTTGATTTTGAATTGAATTGGAATCGGGTTGAAATGATAAATACCCAAATTGAACTTTGACCTAGGATAGAAAATTAAATAAAACCCGATTGGTCAATAATTTGATTTAAAAATAAAATGAAGATTTTATTTGAATAAATAATATGGTTTTGAAATGAAGTTGAAATTTAAATTTTTATGAAAGGAAAATGTTAATATTTAATAATCTGAAACAAATATTAACAATGTAATTGATGTAAGAATGTTGTTTAATTTGAGAAATTATTGAATTAAGCTTGAAATTATTAAACTTTGAAATGATTTAATAATCAAGTTTGAAATTATAATTAAGTTTGAAATTATTAAACTTTGAAATTATTAAGTTTTGAATTATTTAATAATTAAATAAGATTGAATTATTTAATGATTAAATTGAATTGAAATTCTTTAATAAGAAAAATTGAACTTTTGAATAAGTGAATTTTACTTCGTAAATAATTGAAATTGAGTTTTCTTTATTAAGTAAGTTTTGGAAAAATTATTTAAGAAAGTAAATAAGTGAAATTGAATTTCTTTAACAAGAAATGAAACTGTGACATTTTGGAATTAATGTAAGACTTGTAATTGAAAGAATTGATTTGACGAATTTAATTTAATTCAAATTTGTAAGTTTTGATATAATGGAGTTGAACTTAAGAAATTGATTTAATGAATTGGAAATTTAATAGAAATTGTTTTGAATGATAAAGTAACTTAACGAATATTGAATGAAATCGATAAATGAATTTAAATTGATTTGAATGTTAAATTAAATTAATTTAAATGATTTCGGAATGAACTTATTTACGAACTTGAATCAATATTTGAATTGTTTTAAATAGAAATTGGAATTGAATTATAAGATTTTGAAATGGTAATTTGGAAGTTATGAAACGTAAATTATGGAAATTGATTTCGAAAGACAAATGAAATGTTGATTTACGAATTGAAATTGAAATTGGAATTGATTTGGTTTTGAAATAAATAAACGACCAATCGGTGTAATAATTACGGAAGTTATTAAAGAGACCGGAATTCGGTTATGGATATACTCTCTATCTAAACCGAAAACCACTTTAATAACTATACGCGGAGTGATGATCCAGAATGAAGTGGTTGGAATGATGTACGTGATGACTAAAGAAAGAGAACGATAATGGATAGCCTTGACACTTGTGTCAAATTGGAAATGACTAAAACAGGAGCTGTGCCGGGCCAATGGAGGATTTGCTACCTCAAGTGGACACACTTCTTCGAACTACTTATTACTTGTTGTCGATTGGTGCACCCTTGATTTTGGGAGTGTTGTTTCACGGTGTTGCGGGCGCTGCGGCGTTGCGTTCTCACCAGTCCGGATCAGGCGAACGGTAGTATCACTACCTTGGGTATTGCCTCATGTGCCTTGTCATACTTGTATTCCATTTATACGCGACCACTACGATTTTGATTTGTACCTTTAGTATATGGATTGCCCTCTGGTGACTTCCGGTTTTGGGGAAACTACGGTCTTGTATATGCTTTTGGGAATAAAAATGTGTTAAGGGTGGAATGGGCCATGACTTAACGCTATTTTGATATCTTATTATTACTGATAGACATTATCTACTTAGCGTACATTACTACCTAGTAGATAGTTTAACGGATCCTTAAAGGATGGTTATTCCAAACATCCTTTGAGTTACTTGTATTTCAATTGCTATTTCACTTGAGTTGGATTTATTAATATAAGAATGTTAATCCTGACTCGAGTGTCTTGTGTTTTTGCTTTACGCTCGGGTCAGACTGAGTGTACCAGTATTCGAGACTCACCTTTGAAGTTGGAGCTTTGCTTGAAGATCCAGCCATCTATTTTGCTTTCAGTATTCGATGATTTCAGTGATGTATTCTAATCTGTATCTGATGTATCGTGTTACTCTTCCATTGTATCTGGTTTAACTCTGATGTATCGTATTACTCTTCTGTTGTAAACTCTGATGTATTTTATATATTCATATAGTAGCTTCATGAACTACTATCTCTTTTATTTCCGCTGCACTTATTACTCTGTGTCTGTGATCTGTGATTATTTATTTACTGTATATGTTCAGTTTTGCCAAATTTAAATTAACAACGCGGTATTTTGAGCAATTCAACTCCCGCATGGGTGTCTACCCATACAGTTATAATGGATGTGAATGGTGCAAAATATCGGGTCGTTATAGTAGATATACCAATTACGCATCCGGACTGGTGGTAACGCATAGCAGCCACTACCGCCCACATCGAGCCACACTCCCAAAAATCAAAGGGTGCACCCAATCAATCACAAAGTAATAGAATGGTATCGAAGAAGTGTGTCCGATCAAAGGAGCTACCTCATTGGCCCATCAATCGATCTTGTTTTAGCCACCTTATGCCAACTCACGGGAGTCGGGTCCACGTATATACCTCAATAGGATCGTCGCCACCATCCTACTTCATTCTGGAATCTCCACCGCGTACACGGTTGTTAAAGTGGTTTTCGGTATCGACAGAGAGTATGTCCATATCCGATCCCGGTCTCTTTAACAACCAATCGTTATTATAACCCGTGGTTATAAATTTCAAAAATGGTTTATATTCCAAATCAAAATAATTCATTTAAACCATTTAAATATGAAGTCATTATACTTTCAAATCAAATATTCAATTTCCAGAATTATAGCATTTTCTGAGTTCATTCATTTAATTACAAAATTTCAAAACATTGTATTTTCAAAAACAGCAGCACTTATAAAGTGTTACGGTAGATATAGTATTATTTCAAAACATTGTCAATTTCAAAAACAGCAGTACTTACAAAGTGTTACGGTAGATATAGTAGTATTTCAAAACATTGCCAATTTCAAAAACAGCAGCACTTACAAAGTGCTACAGTAAGTATTTTAGTATTTCAGAACTTAGTTTAATTTCAGAAACAGCATCATTTATAAACTATTATAGTAGGTATAATAGTAATTCAAAAAACAGTTCATTTCAGAAACAACAGCATTTATAAACTATTATAGAAGGTATAATAGTAATTCAGAAAACAGTTCATTTCAAAAACAGCAGCATTTATAAACTGTTACAGTTACTGTTATAAGTTTATTATAACAATTTAAAACAATATATTTCAACTTTTCTCGTTTCTAACTTATCAAACATATATCACTTTTCAAAATTATTTATTTGGATATCATTTCACTTATGATTTAAATAAAATAACATTTATAAATAAAATATCTAAATTAAACCATAATTCATTTATTAAGTCAAAATTTCATTTAATTTGCTTAAATTTTAATTTAACAAACAGCTAGATATTTTATTTACTTTTAAAAATATCCATTTCATTAATAAAATATTTTATTACCAAGTTAAGCCAAAATTTCCATTTAAATCAAATTTTCAAATATTAAATTAAATCACATTTTATTTACATTTTCAGTCATTTAATAACTCATACAATTTCAACTTACAGAAATCACTATAAAATTTATTTAAATCATTTAAATCCAGTTTAAGTTAAAATCTCATATATTTAAATTCCAAATACTTACATTTTTCAGAAAATCTTTATATTTTAAATTAACCACGGGTCTGTATAATATTTTCTAACCTAGGTCAAGTGAATACGGATAATATATCATTTCAATCCGTAATGAATTAAAATCCCGGATTTTATCATTTCAAACCCGCAATCCCAAGTCAAATAAAATAAAAATCGCTCGAGCCTATCATTTCAGCTCATAACGACTTTTCCTTATTCTAAAGTCTGTTCGGGTATGTATCATTTCAACCCATAGTGATTCTATACTAACAGGGAACTTGTAGTGTGAGAAACAGAAATTAAATAAACAGTAAAGCATATCATATGATGTCAGGTGATGTAACAGGTATATAAACAGGTTATATCAATATATAATGTCAAATAACAGGCAGATGTGAAAATATAACATAGCATATCAACTACTGCAATTCAAATGACATTGTTTTGAATTTATATAAGTACGATTTGTCGAGAGTGATAAACTCACCTTTTAATGCTAGAGACGACAATTTCGAGACACACAACCAAACTGTGAAAAGCACGACAAAGCACGACTAGATTCGAGTAGATGGAGAGCCAAGATTCAAATCTTGCAAACAACAAATATACAACATATATAAGTATATTATTGTATAAAAGAATTTTGACTTAAACAAAATCAAAATATGAACAAAGTGAAGCAAGACGACTTAACCAAATCAAGTGGGCTCGGTCACTTCACAATTGGGCTTGACCATCATCAAACATGGCTCGGCCATGATCAGATCTGAAGCAACTAGGCTCGGCCTCGGTTAGAAATGAAGGGTATGTGAAGCGATTGGCAAGTTAAAAGTCAAGTGAAGGCAAAAGGTCAAGGGGATGCAACTACTTTGGGTTCGACCATGGCTATCATGGCTCGGCCTGGGTGCTTGGGCTTGGTCAGTCAGGTCATCATCATCAGATGGTGCGGCCAGTGGTCAGGTCAGTCATGGTAAGGGCTGGGGGAGGGACTAGTGGTGGCCGAGCAAGCAAAAGGAAGGAGATGAATATAGTGGAGTTCGGTTAGGGTTTCCAAGGCAACTTTGTGATGGATTTTTGGATCATGGTGGTCTCGGCCTGGTCAGATCAGATCATGGTGAGGGTTTGCTGGCCGTGGAAGGTGATGGTGGTGGTGAAGGGCATGGTGGAGGAATCGGCTAAAGGGATGGAGGCCGAATACACTTGCAAATTAAAAGAGGAAGAAAAGAATAAAAGGAGAGGAGAAGCCATGGGAAAAACTTACTGCAATTTTTTTTCTTTCAGGAACGTGAATGAGAAATGAGATG
Source organism: Allium fistulosum (assembly GCA_030737815.1). Classification (NCBI taxonomy): domain Eukaryota; kingdom Viridiplantae; phylum Streptophyta; class Magnoliopsida; order Asparagales; family Amaryllidaceae; genus Allium; species Allium fistulosum. The sequence continues at coordinate 877,714,019 of CM060906.1, forward strand.
TTTGTACGTGAATGGGCAGTGGAAATGAACTACTTGAGAAGTGGAATGAACGACTAAAGAAAGGAAAAAAGCACCACTTCATTAAAGAAAATAAACTTGAGTCTCTTGAATTTCCAAGCCCATTTGCCAAGCCTAAAACAAAACAAGTTCAAGACAACAAATAAAATTCAAAGCCCAAACAAATAAAAAATGGAAAAATAAAATAGAAAATAAACAATGAAATACTGAAAATAATTGCATATAAAACGCTGAATTTTATCACATTTAAAAAGTTTAAAACAAAATTTGACGTAACGAAAAGCAGAACGAACATCAGAAACAAATACTGCTTCAAAGAAAAAGATTAGAAAGTTTAAAATTCAAATTTTAAAATTTCAACTAAAAGTCAAAGTTTGATCAAAGTTGACCAAAATATAAAATTTCCAGAAAATCATTATTTTATTATATTTGGAAAATAAATTACTAACAAATCCCAAAATTACATTGGAAAATTCCAATTTTTCAATTTAAAATTGATTTTAAAAATCTAAGTTTTAAATAAATTGAATTTAAAAATAATGGTTAAAATATGGGTTGTTACACTCTCTCCCACTCAAAACTTTTTGTCCTCGAAAAGGAATGAGACAAGGAGAAACAAAGAAAGATAAGATAGAACAGCGAATAGTACCTGAAAGAAACAATTCCTGATTCGAAGCACGAATGCTCTCCTCCGTCTCCCAGGTATAATCCCGGTCATCAGTACTCCACTGCACTTTGACTAGATTAACAGATTTCCTTCTTAGCTGCTTCGTACCTCTATCGACAATACGAAGTGGCTTCCTCTCGACAGTCAGATTAGGCTCAATATCCAAACTCTCGAGAGCAGAAGGCTGGACAATAAGAGATGGATCATGAAGATACCGACGAAGATGCGAAACATGGAATACATTATGCATCCCAAAAAACTTCTCAGGCAAATCCAGGCTATAAGCTAAAGAATCAACCCTTTCTAAGATGCGGAAAAGACCAACGAACCAAATAATTACCGAATTCAATCCAACGAGATGAAGATCTGCAAGGTCGTCCGTAAAGAGCAACAAATGGAGACATTGCAATAAAAGCTAGAACATAAAAGATAAAATGAGGTAGATAAAGGATTAAGACAAGATAAAACACCATAATCGACGAGATGGAGATGATCTTCCCAAGATCCTCCATAATCAAGAACACAAGTACGAGGAAGATCTTCCAGAATCTGATTCACTCTTTTCGTTTAACCGTCGGTCTGTAGATGGTAAGCAATGCTCAAATTCAAGTGAGTACCCAAATATTCCCAAAAGACTCTCCAAAAGTGACTGGTGAACATGGGATCTCTATCATGAGCAATACTGATAGAAACACCATGAAGATGAATAATCTCCCTCACATAGATCTCAGGCAAACTGGAAGCAGAACGAGTAGACTTGACCGGAATGAAATGAGCGGACTTGGTCAGTCTATCCACAATAACCCAAATACTCTCGTAAAAATTTAACATTCTTACGAGTCAAAGCAAGGAAAAGTGCAACAATCCGAGCAAAATTCTTAATGAGTCTCCGATAATAACTGACAAGGCCCAGAAAACTACGAATATCAAAAGGGGTCCTAGGAGTTTCCAAATCATAGATCGCAGCGATTTTAATTGGATCAACAGAAACTCCATTACCGGAAACAATATGCCCAAGAAATCGGACTTCATCCTTTCAGAAATGGCATTTCGATAATTTAGCTTTCAACTGATGACTCCTAAGCTCAAATGGGAATCATGCTCCTCCACAGACTTAGAGAAGACAAGAATATCATTAACAAAGACTAGAACAAATTTGTTAAGCTCATCACGGCAGACAAGATTCATAAGATCAACAAAGAAAGCAAGAGCATTAGTCAAACCAAAAGGCATGACTACCCATTCATAGAAACCATTCTCAGTACGGAAAGTAGTCTTGGGAATACTTTCCTTAGCAACTCTGAGCTGGTGAAAGTCTGAGGCAAGATCAAGCTGAGAGAAAACAATAGCTCCATAGAGCTAATCGAACATATCATTGGTACGAGGCATAGGATATCTGTTCCTCATAGTGAGCTTGTTCAGCTCCCTATAATCAACACACATCCTCAAAGAACCATCGGACTTGGTGATGAAAACCACCGCTGCTCCCCATTCAGAATGGCTAGGTCTGATCAGACCCTTGGAGAACAAGTCCTAAATTTACTTCCTCAACTCAACCTTCTCACGGGGTGCCATTCTTCTAGAAGGATGAATTACAGGTCGAGCTCCAAGAACAAGATCGATACGAAATTCGATTTCCCGCCTAGGAGGTAAAGCGGTGACTTCACCAAATACATCGGGATAGAGTTTGACCACAGGAGTCGAATAAAGATCACTAGGAGAAGAATCAAAAGAATAAATAAAGCTACCAGCAAAATCCTAAGGCATACGGCACTGAATAACCAAAGAATTACCAAAATCATCAACAAGAGAAACAGTTCAGGTTTTACAGGAGATAACGGCTTCATGCCTCTTCAGCCAATCACCTCCAAGCACAAAAGCATTGAAACCAAGAACATAGAAATTACTAGAACATACTCAGGAGGAAGGGATGTTCAAACTTATCACAAAGATCTACAGATCTGAAACTATGGAAAGCTCCAGTATCAAATAAAATATGAACATGATGATGAAATAAAGAAAAGATGCCCGGAAGGGTACCTTGGGTATCACTAGGAGCAGGAGCAAAAGGAGGAACAACAATACCAACCGAAGCAAGGCAACTATTAGCATAGTGTCCCTTATGATCATACTCATAATAACCACTCAAATTATTTAAAATTTCTTTATCATCATTTTATATTGTATAAAATTCCGTTACATAGTTAACTTTTGAATAATTAAGGTAAGTTATATTAGAATGCAATAGAGGATTTATACAAGAAATTTTTCCAATTCAATTATTTATACTTAAATATTTATTCAAAAATATTGGATTTATCTATAATTAAAATAATCCTTTAATATAAATTAAAGAATTAAATTTCCGATTCATTTCAAACCATTAAGAGATAAATGATAATACTATATATATATATCAAAAAATAATATACCTATATATATAAATCAAATCATACTTAAGAAATTTAAATCAATTAAATTTCCAAAACAAAACTGTAGCAAAGCTATTGAATGGTCTCTCCACTTCGAAACTCTAAAATGAATGTCGATGATGCGGCCGTCACCACCGAAATTATTTTCCAGGGACAAAAGAAGAGAGTACTGACCTGAAATGATTTCTATTCAAAAATACTTTAAATAATATACATTTTAAAACTTTAAAACCGGAGTTTGAAATTATCAGAAATTAAATTCTCAAATTCTAGATTTAAACTCATTTAAATTTCAAATCACTTTATAAACCATGTTTATAAATTCACTTATAGAACAATAAATGATATTCAAATATTATCATTTTAAACAACCAATTTAATTAACTTATTAAATTCCAAAATTTTACTTATATATTTACAATATAAAAATACAAATTAATTTCATTTATCAAATTTGAAAATAATATTGTGTCAGTTTGCTCTGTTCAAGTGTTTTGGAAATCCTATCGATAGCGTTGATCAGATGAATCGATCGAAAATCCAAACCAACATCAACAACTAAAACAACACAATATATAAAACATTTTAATATTAATAACAAGATACAAAATACACTCCCTCTTCCGATGATTCAAGAATGGTTTTCAAATCAAGGATAGAGATTCAAATATAGAGAGATCCTAACCAAAAGAATTCAACTAGAAGGTAGGCTCGATATGAAGATAAATAGATTTCAAAAGAGAAGAAAAATGGTTAGACTTATATAAATCGCGGGCAACCTTAACCGGTCAACCGTGACTTCAAAATAAGATCGATATAGAATTCAGAGGCAAATCGACATTTGACCTCAAAAGACAGAATTCGAATATCGCAAGAGATAGTAGCATTCTAAACCGAGGATACAGAAATCTCTGGTGAATCAATGCCTATTGTAAGGAGTTTCACTTCCTTACAAATCATATAGTGGGGCTATGGGATACTCAAAAATCCAGAAGACTACTAATAGGGAAAGACAAGAATGGATTTTGGAACCGAGGGAACATTCCAAAAATTCAAAGGAAGCCGGATCGAAGAAGAAGGAATTCAAGCTCGAACAAAAGTGATTCTGTAACTTAATCTACTCTATATACTAGGTTTTGCCTAAAACCAGAGCTCTGATACCAAATGTAATGGGACGTCGCCAGTGGGGTAACGCCCACCGTAGCATACACCTGTACCTGTGTTCTGCCTTTACGGCCAGCCTCTCGACTGCACCAACCCCGCAGGGACATGTAGGAGTAAGAGTCATCCGCTCGCTACCAAACCCAAATGCGAGAACCCACTATCATGATGCACCCGCCAAGTGCATAGGCAAACACACATGTCGGATTTGAATTGCTCAAAATATCATATTGTTAATTTAAATTTGGCAAAACTCAATATATACAGTAAATAAATAATCATAGAATCACAGACACAGAGTAATATAACAATAATGCAGCGGAAACAAAAGAATAATAGTTCATGATGCTACCATATATATATAACAGAGTTAAACAAGATACAACAGAGGTCACGAATACAAAGATGTCTCAATACAATAGTTAAATACAAGATCTGAATATATCACTGGAATCAACTGAATGACTGAAAGCAAAATCAATAGATGGATCCAAGCGAAGCTCCAACTCCAAAGGTGAGTCTCGAATACTGGTACAACTCAGTCTGACCCGAGCGTAAAGCAAAACACAAAACACTCGAGTCAGGACATACATACTTATACAATGTAAACCAACTCAAGTGGACTGTAATAGAATGCACAAGTAACTTAAAGAACGCTTGGGATTGCCCATTCTTTAAGGATCCGTTAAACTATCTACTATGTAGGAATATACACTATTATAATAATGTCTAAAGTAAAGTAAACTATTAAAATAGCGTTAAGGCGTTACTCATATCCCCCTTAACACATTTTATATACTCCCATAGTCTATACAGTACCGTAATCTCCCCCGTACTGGGCGTCGTCAGAGGGCACTCCATAGGTATGGTACAAAACAAACTCGTATAAGGCGCGCTAGGGTAGGTGACACGGCACAACTAGTCAATGCCAAGGTAGATATACCAATTACGCATCCGGACTGGTGGTAACGCATAGCAGCCACTACCGCCCACCTCAAGCCACACTCACAAAAATCAAAGGGTGTGCCCAATCAATCACAAAGTAATAGAATGGTATCAAAGAAGTGTGTCCGATCAGAGGAGCTACCTCATTGGCCAGTCAATCGCTCCTGTTTTAGCCACCTTATGCCAACTCACGGGAGTCAGGTCCACGTATATACCTCAATAGGATTGTCGCCACCATCCTACTTCATTCTGGAATCTCCACCGCGTACACAGTTGTTAAAGTGGATTTCGGTATCGACAGAGAGTATGTCCATATCCGATCCCGGTCTCTTTAACAACCAATCGTTATTATAACCCATGGTTATAAATTTCAAAAATGGTTTATATTACAAATCAAAATAATTCATTTAAACCATTAAAATATGAAGTCATTATACTTTCAAATCAAATATTCAATTTCCAGAATTATAGCATTTCTGAGTTCATTCATTTAATTACAAAATTACAAAATATTGTATTTTCAGAAACAGCAGCACTTATAAAGTGTTACGGTAGATATAGTAGTATTTCAAAACATTGTCAATTTCAAAAACAGCAGTACTTAAAAAGTGTTACGGTAGATATAGTAGTATTTCAAAACATTGTCAATTTCAAAAACAGCAGCACTTACAAAGTGCCAGTAAGTATTTTAGTATTTCAGAACTTAGTTTAATTTCAGAAACAGCAGCATTTATAAACTGTTACAGTAGGTATAATAGTAATTCAGAAAACAGTTCAATTCAGAAACAACAGCATATATAAACTGTTATAGAAGGTATAATAGTAATTCAGAAAACAGTTCATTTCAGAAACAGCAACATTTATAAACTGTTACAGTTACTGTTATAAGTTTATTATAACAATTTAAAATAATATATTTCAACTTTTCTCATTTCTAACTTATCAAACATATATCACTTTTCAAAATTATTTATTTGGATACCATTTCACTTATGATTTAAATAAAATAAAATTTATAAATAAAATATCTAAATTAAACCATAATTCATTTATTAAGTCAAAATTTCATTTAATTTGCTTAACTTTTAATTTAACAAACAGCTAGATATTTTATTTACCTTTAAAAATATCCATTTCATAAATAAAATATTTTATTACCAAGTTAAGCCAAAATTTCCATTTAAATCAAATTTTCAAATATTAAATTAAATCACATTTTATTTACATTTTCAATCATTTAATAACTCATACAATTTCAACTTACAGAAATCACTATAAAATTTATTTAAATCATTTAAATCCAGTTTAAGTTAAAATCTCATATATTTAAATTCCAAATACTTACATTTTTCAGAAAATCTTTATATTTAAAATTAACCACGGGTCTGTATAATATTTTCTAACCTAGGTCAAGTGAATACGGATAATATATCATTTCAATCCGTAATGAATTAAAATCCCAGGTTTTATCATGTCAAACCCGCAATCCCAAGTCAAATAAAATAAAATCGCTCGAGCCTAACATTTCAGCTCATAACGACTTTTCCTTATTCTAAAGTCCGTTCGGGTATGTATCATTTCAACCCATAGTGATTCTATACTAACAAGGAACTTGCAGTGTAAGAAACAGAAATTAAATAAACAGTAAAGCATATCATATGATGTCAGGTGATGTAACAGGTATATAAACAGGTTATATCAATATATAATTTCAGATAACAGGCAGATGTGAAAATACAACATAGCATATCAACTACTACAATTCAAATGACATTGTTTCGCATTTATATAAGTACGATTTGTCGAGAGTGATAAACTAACCATTTAAAGCTAGAGACGACAATTTCGAGACACACAACCAAACTCCGAAAAGCACGACAAAGCACGACTAGGTTCGAGTAGATGGAGAGCCAAGATTCAAATCTTGCAAACAAAAAATATACAACATATATAAGTATATTATTGTATAAAAGAATTTTGACTTAAACAAAATCAAAATATGAACAAAGTGAAGCAAGAGGACTTAACCAAATAAAGTGGGCTCGGTCACTTCATAATTGGGCTTGACCATCATCAAACATGGCTCGGCCATGATCAGATCTGAAGCAACTAGGCTCGGCCTCGGTCAGAAATGAAGGGTGTGTGAAGGGATTAGCAAGTTAAAAGTCAAGTGAAGGCAAAAGGTCAAGGGGATGCAACTACTTTGGGTTCGACCATGGCTATCATGGCTCGGCCTGGGTGCTTGGGCTTGGTTAGTCAGGTCATCATCATCAAATGGTGCGGCCAGTGGTCAGGTCAGTCACGGTAAGGGCTGGGGGAGGGAGTAGTGGTGGCCGAGGCAAGCAAAAGGAAGGAGATGAATATAGTGGAGTTCGGTTAGGGTTTCCAAGGAAACTTTGTGATGGATTTTTGGATCATGGTGGTCACGGCCTGGTCAGATCAGATCATGGTGAGGGTTTGCTAGCTGTGGAAGGTGATGGTGGTGGTGAAGGGCATGGTGGAGGAATCGGTTAAAGGGATGGAGGCCGAACACACTTGCAAATTAAAAGAGGAAGAAAAGAATAAAAGGAGAGGAGAAGCCATGGGAAAAACTTACTGCAAATTTTTTTCTTTTAGGAACGTGAATGAGAAATGAGATGTTTGCACGTGAATGAGCAGTGGAAATAAACTGCTTGAGAAGTGGAATGAACGACTAAAGAAAGGAAAAGGCACCACTTCATTAAAGAAAAGAAACTCGAGTCTCTTGAATTTCCAAGCCCATTTGCCAAGCCCAAAACAAAACAAGTTCAAGACAACAAATAAAATTCAAAGCCCAAACAAATAAAAGATGGAAAAATAAAATAGAAATTAAACAATGAAATACTGAAAATAATTGCGTATAAAACACTGAATTTTATCACATTTAAAAGTTTAAAACAGAATTTGACGAAATGAAAAGCAGAACGAACATCAGAAACAAATACTGCTTCAAAGGAAAAGATTAAAAATTTTAAAATTCAAATTTTAAAATTTCAACTAAAAGTCAAAGTTTGATCAAAGTTGACCAAAATATAAAATTTCCAGAAAATCATTATTTTATTATATTTGGAAAATAAATTACTAACAAATCCCAAAATTACATTGGAAAATTCCAATATTTCAATTTAAAATTGATTTAAAAATCTAAGTTTTAAATAAATTGAATTTAAAAAAAATGGTTAAAATATGGGTTGTTACACTCTCCCCCCCTCAAAACTTTTCGTCCTCGAAAAGGAACGAGACAAGGAGAAACAAAGAAAGATAAGACAGAACAACGAATAGTACCTAAAAGAAACAATTCTGGATTCGAAGCACGCATGCTCTCCTCCGTCTCCCAAGTATAATCCCGGTCATCAGTACTCCACTGCACTTTGACCAGATTAACAGATTTCCTTCTTAGCTGCTTCGTACCTCTATCGACAATACGAAGTGGCTTCCTCTCGACAGTCAGATTAGGCTCAATATCCAAACTCTCGAGAGCAGAAGGCTGGAAAATAAGAGATGGATCATGAAGATACCGACGAAGATGCGAAACATGGAATACGTTATGCATCCCAGAAAACTTCTTAGGCAAATCCAGGCTATAAGCTAAAGAATCAACCCTTTCTAAGATGCGGAAAGGACCAACGAACCAAACAATTACCGAATTCAATCCAGCGAGATGAAGATCTGCAAGGTCTTCCGTAAAGAGCAACAAATGGAGACATTGCAATACAAGCTAGAACATAAAAGATAAAATGAGGTAGATAAAGGATTAAGACAAGATAAAACACCATAATCGACGAGATGGAGATGATCTTCCCAAGATCCTCCATAATCAAGAACACAAGTACGAGGAAGATCTTCCAGAATCTGATTCACTCTTTTCGTTTGACCGTCGGTCTGTGGATGGTAAGCAATGCTCAGATTTAGGTGAGTACCCAAAGATTCCCAAAAGACTCTCCAAAAGTGACTGGTGAACATGGGATGTCTATCATGAGCAATACTGATAGAAACACCATGAAGACGAATAATCTCCCTCACATAGATCTTAGGCAAACTGGAAGCAGAACGAGTAGACTTGACCGGAATGAAATGAGCGGACTTGGTCAGTCTATCCACAATAACCCAAATACTCTCGTAAAAATTTAACATTCTTACGAGTCAAAGCAAGGAAAAGTGCAGCAATCCGAGCAAAATTTTTAATGAGTCTCCGATAATAACCGGCAAGGCCCAGAAAACTACGAATATCAAAAGGGGTCCTAGGAGTTTCCAAATCATTGATCGTAGCGATTTTAATCTGATCAACAGAAACTCCATTACCAGAAACAATATGCCCAAGAAATCGGACTTCATCCTTTCAGAAATGGCATTTCGATAATTTAGCTTTCAACTGATGACTCCTAAGCTCAAATGGGAATCATGCTCCTCCACAGACTTAGAGAAGACAAGAATATCATAAACAGAGACTAGAACAAATTTGTTAAGCACATCACGGCAGACAAGATTCATAAGATCAACAAAGAAAGCAAGAGCATTAGTCAAACCAAAAGGCATGACTACCCATTCATAGAAACCATTCTCAGTACGGAAAGTAGTCTTAGGAATACTTTCCTCAGCAACCCTGAGCTGGTGAAAGTCTGAGGCAAGATCAAGCTGAGAGAAAACAATAGCTCCATAGAGCTGATCGAACATATCATTGGTACGAGGCATAGGATATCTGTTCCTCATAGTGAGCTTGTTTAGCTCCTTATAATCAACACACATCCTTAAAGAACCATCGGACTTGGTGATGAAAACCACTGATTCTCCTCATTCTGAATGGCTAGGTCTGATCGGACCCTTGGAGAACAAGTCCTCAATTTGCTTCCTCAACTCAACCTTCTCACGAGGTGCCATTCTTCTAGAAGGAAGAATTACAGGTCGAGCTCCAGGAATAAGATCGATACAAAATTCGATTTCCCACTTAGGAGGTAAAGCGGTGACTTCACCAAATACATCGGGATAGAGTTTGACTACAGAAGTCGAATAAAGATCACTAGGAGAAGAATCAAAAGAATAAATAAAGCTTCCAGTAAAATCCTGAGGCATACGACACTGAATAACCAAAGAATTACACCAATCATCAACAAGAGAAATAGTTCAGGTTTTACAGAAGATAACGGCTTCATGCCTCTTTAGTCAATCACCTCCAAGCAACAAATCAAAAGCATTGAAACCAAGAACATAGAAATTACTAGAACATACTCAGGAGGAAGGGATGTTCAAACTTATCACAAAGATCTACAGATCTAAAACTATGGAAAGCTCCAGTATCAAATAAAATATGAACAGGATGATGAAATAAAGAAAAGATGCCCAGAAGGGTACCTTGGGTATCACTAGGAGCGGGAGCAAAAGGAGGAACAACAGTACCAACCGAAGCAAGGCAACTATTAGCATAGTGTCCCTTATGATCATACTCATAATAACCACTCAAATTATTTAAAATTTCTTTATCATCATTTTATATTGTATAAAATTCCGTTACATAGTTAACTTTTGAATAATTAAGGTAAGTTATAATAGAATGCAATAGAGGATTTATACAAGAAATTTTTCCCAATTCAATTATTTATACTTAAATATTTATTCAAAAATATTGGATTTATCTATAATTAAAATCATCCTTTAATATAAATTAAAGAATTAAATTTCCCATTCATTTCAAACCATTAAGAGATAAATGTATATACTATATATATCAAAAAATAATATACCTATATATATAAATCAAATCATACTTAAGAAATTTAAATCAATTAAATTTCCAAAACAAAGCTGTAGCAAAGTTACTGAATGGTCTCTCCACTTCGAAACTCGAAAATGAATGTCGATGATGCGGCCGTCATCACCGAAATTATTTTCCAGCGATAAAAGAAGAGAGTACTGACCTGAAATGATTTCTATTCGAAAATACTTTAAATAATATACATTTTAAAACTTTAAAACCAGAGTTTGAAATTATCGGAAATTAAATTCTCAAATTCTAGATTTAAACTCATTTAAATTTCAAATCACTTTATAAACCATGTTTATAAATTCACTTATAGAACAATAAATGATATTCAAATATTATCATTTTAAACAACCAATTTAATTAACTTATTAAATTCCAAAATTTTACTTATATATTTACAATATAAAAATACAAACTAATTTCATTTATCAAATTTGAAAATAATATTGTGTCAGTTTGCTCTGTTCAAGTGTTTTGGAAATCCTATCGATAGCGTTGATCAGATGAATCGATCGAAAATCCAAACCAACATCAACAACTAAAACAACACAATATATAAAACATTTTAATATTAATAACAAGATACAAAATACACTCCCTCTTCCGATGATTCAATAATGGTTTTCAAATCAAGGATAGAGATTCAAATATAGAGGGATCCTAACCTAAAGAATTCAACTAGAAGGTAGGCTCGATATGAAGATAAATAGATTTCAAAAGAGAAGAAAAATGGTTAGACTTATATAAATCGCGGGCAACCTTAACCGGTCAACCGTGACTTCAAAATAAGATCGATATAGAATTCAGAGGCAAATCGACATTTGACCTCAAAAGACAGAATTCGAATATCGCAAGAGATAGCAGCATTGTAAACCGAGGATACAGAAATCTCCGGTTAATCAATGCCTATTGTAAGGAGTTTCACTTCCTTACAAATCATATAGTAGGGCTATGGGATACTCAAAAATCCAAAAGACTACGAATAGGGAAAGACAAGAATGGATTTTGCAACCGAGGGAACTATCCAAAAATTCAAAGGAAGCCAGATCGAAGAAGAAGGAATTCAAGCTCGAACGAAAGTGATTCTGTAACTTAATCTACTCTATATACTGGGTTTTGCCTAAAACCAGAGCTCTGATACCAAATGTAACGGGACGTTGCCAGTGGGGTAACGCCCACCGTAGCATACATCTGTACCTGTGCTCTGCCTTTACGGCCAGTCTCTCGACTGCACCAACCCCGCAGGGACATGTAGGAGTAAGAGTCATTCGCTCGCTACCAAACCCAAATGCGAGAACCCCATATCATGATGCACCCGCCAAGTGCATAGGCAAACACACATGTCGGATTTGAATTGCTCAAAATATCATATTGTTAATTTAAATTTGGCAAAACTCAATATATACAGTAAATAAATAATCATAGAATCACAGACACAGAGTAATATAACAATAATGCAGCGGAAACAAAAGAATAATAGTTCATGAAGCTACCATATATATATATAACAGAGTTAAACAAGATACAACAGAGGTCACGAATACAAAGATGTCTCAATACAATAGTTAAATACAAGATCTGAATATATCACTGGAATCAACTGAATGACTGAAAGCAAAATCAATAGATGGATCCAAGCGAAGCTCCAACTCCAAAGGTGAGTCTCGAATACTGGTACAACTCAGTCTGACCCGAGCGTAAAGCAAAACACAAAACACTCGAGTCAGGACATACATACTTATACAATGTAAACCAACTCAAGTGGACTGTAATAGAATGCACAAGTAACTTAAAGAACGCTTGGGATCGCCCATTCTTTAAGGATCCGTTAAACTATCTACTATGTAGGAATATACACTATTATAATAATGTCTAAAGTAAAGTAAACTATTAAAATAGCGTTAAGGCATTACCCATATCACCCTTAACACATTTTATATATTCCCATAGTCTATAAAGTACCGTAGTCTCCCCCATACTGGGCGTTGTCAGAGGGCACTCCATAGGTATGGTACAAAACAAACTCGTATAAGGCGCGCTAGGGTAGGTGACACGGCACAACTAGGCAATGCCAAGGTAGATATACCAATTACGCATCCGGACTGGTGGTAACGCATAGCAGCCACTACCGCCCACCTCGAGCCACACTCACAAAAATCAAAGGGTGCGCCCAATCAATCACAAAGTAATAGAATGGTATCGAAGAAGTGTGTCCGACCAGTGGAGCTACCTCATTGGCCAGTCAATCGCTCCTGTTTTAGCCACCTTATGCCAACTCATGGGAGTCAGGTCCACGTATATACCTCAATAGGATTGTCGCCACCATCCTACTTCATTCTGGAATCTCCACCGCGTACACAGTTGTTAAAGTGGATTTTGGTATCGACAGAGAGTATGTTCATATCCAATCCCGATCTCTTTAACAACCAATCGTTATTATAACCCGTGGTTATAAATTTCAAAAATGGTTTATATTCCAAATCAAAATAATTCATTTAAACCATTAAAATATGAAGTCATTATACTTTCAAAACAAATATTCAATTTCCAGAATTATAGCATTTTCTGAGTTCATTCATTTAATTACAAAATTTCAAAACATTGTATTTTCAGAAACAGCAGCACTTATAAAGTGTTACGGTAGATATAGTAGTATTTCAAAACATTGTCAATTTCAAAAACAGCAGTACTTACAAAGTGTTACGGTAGATATAGTAGTATTTCAAAACATTGTCAATTTCAAAAATAGCAGCACTTACAAAGTGCTACAGTAAGTATTTTAGTATTTCAGAACTTAGTTTAATTTCAGAAACAGCAGCATTTATAAACTGTTACAGTAGGTATAATAGTAATTCAGAAACCAGTTTATTTCAGAAACAGCAGCATTTATAAACTGTTATAGAAGGTATAATAGTAATTAAGAAAATAGTTCATTTCAGAAACAGCATCATTTGTAAACTATTATAGTTACTGTTATAAGTTTATTATAACAATTTAAAACAATATATTTCAACTTTTCTCATTTCTAACTTATCAAACATATATCACTTTTCAAAATTATTTATTTGGATATCATTTTACTTATGATTTAAATAAAATAACGTTTATAAATAAAATAGCTAAATTAAACCATAATTCATTTATTAAGTCAAAATTTCATTTAATTTGCTTAACTTTTAATTTAACAAACAGCTAGATATTTTATTTACTTTTAAAATATCCATTTCATAAATAAAATATTTTATTACCAAGTTAAGCCAAAATTTCCATTTAAATCAAATTTTCAAATATTAAATTAAATCATATTTTATTTACATTTTCAATCATTTAATAACTCATACAATTTCAACTTACAGAAATCACTATAAAATTTATTTAAATCATTTAAATCCAGTTTAAGTTAAAATCTCATATATTTAAATTCCAAATACTTACATTTTTCAGAAAATCTTTATATTTAAAATTAACCACGGGTATATATAATATTTTCTAACCTAGGTCAAGTGAATACGGATAATATATCATTTCAATCCGTAATGAACTAAAATCCTAGGTTTTATCAATTCAAACCCGTAATCCCAAGTCAAATAAAATAAAAATCGCTCGAGCCTATCATTTCAGCTCATAATGACTTTTCCTTATTCTAAAGTCCATTCGCGTTCATTTCAACCCATAGTGATTCTATACTAACAGGGAACTTGCAGTGTGAGAAACAGAAATTAAATAAACAGTAAAGCATATCATATGATGTCAGGTGATGTAATAGGTATATAAACAGGTTATATCAATATATAATGTCAGATAACAGGCAGATGTGAACATATAACATAGCATATCTACTACTACAATTCAAATGACATTGTTTCGCATTTATATAAGTACGATTTGTCGAGAGTGATAAACTCACCTTTTAAAGCTAGAGACGACAATTTCGAGACACACAACCAAACTTCGAAAAGCACGACAAAGCACGACTAGGTTCGAGTAGATGGAGAGCCAAGATTCAAATCTTGCAAACAACAAATATACAACATATATAAGTATATTATTGTAAAAAAGAATTTTGACTTAAACAAAATCAAAATATGAACAAAGTGAAGCAAGAGGACTTAACCAAATCAAGTGGGCTCGGTCACTTCACAATTAGGCTTGACCATCATCAAACATGGCTTAGCCATGATCAGATCTGAAGCAACTAGGCTTGGCCTTGGTCAGAAATGAAGGGTGTGTGAAGGGATTGGCAAGTTAAAAGTCTGGTGAAGGCAAAAGGTCAAGGGGATGCAACTACTTTGGGTTCGGCCATGGCTATCATGGCTCAGCCTGGGTGCTTGGGCTTGGTCAGTCAGGTCATCATCATCAAAAGGTGCGGCCAGTGGTCAGGTCAGTCACGGCAAGGGCTGGGGGAGGGACTAGTGGTGGCCGAGGCAAGCAAAAGGAAGGGGATGAATATAGTGGAGTTCGGTTAAGGTTTTCAAGGCAACTTTGTGTTGGATTTTTGGATCATGGTGGTCACGGCCTGGTCAGATCAGATCATGGTGAGGGTTTGCTGGCCGTGGAAGGTGATGGTGGTGGTGAAGGGCATGGTGGAGGAATCGGCTAAAGGGATGGAGGCCGAACACACTTGCAAATTAAAAGAGGAAGAAAAGAATAAAAGGAGAGGAGAAGCCATGGGAAAAACTTACTGCAATTTTTTTTCTTTCAGGAACGTGAATGAGAAATGAGATGTTAGTACGTGAATGGGCAGTGGAAATGAATGGCTTGAGAGGTGGAATGAACGACTAAAGAAAGGAAAAGGCACCACTTCATTAAAGAAAAGAAACTTGAGTCTCTTGAATTTCCAAGCCCATTTGTCAAGCCCAAAACAAAACAAGTTCAAGACAACTAATAAAATTCAAATCCCAAACAAATAAAAGATGGAAAAATAATATAGAAAATAAACAATGAAATACTGAAAATAATTGCGTATAAAACGCTGAATTTTATCACATTTAAAAAGTTTAAAACAGAATTTGACCAAACGAAAAGCAGAACGAACATCAAAAACAAATATTGCTTCAAAGAAAAAGATTAGAAATTTAAAAATTCTAAATTTAAAATGTCAACTAAAAGTCAAAGTTTGACCAAAGTTGACCAAAATATAAAATTTCCAAAAAATCATTATTTTATTATATTTGGAAAATAAATTACTAACAAATCCCAAAATTACATTAGAAAATTCCAATATTTCAATTTAAAATTGATTTTAAAAATCTAAGTTTTAAATAAATTGAATTTAAAAATAATGGTTAAAATATGGGTTGTTACATTCAAAATCAAATGTCAGAAATTTCGGGTCGTTAAATTCCTCCCCCCTTAAAAGAATTTCATCCCTGAAATTGCTAAGGTAGGAAAAATGCTCCAAACCCATTAACTTATCAAAACCCACTTAGTTAAAATTCGACATTTCACTTTCTAACTCTTTAGTTTCAACCCAAAGCAATTAGTTTCCATTTCTAATACAAAACCTCTTATTTCAATTACAATTCGCAATCAAATTTTGGTTAACAAAAAATTTCAAAATTTTTCTATCACCCTAAATTCCTGAAATTTTTTGACAGTCTCCCTTGTACGGAGAGCCTTTTGCAATATGACAAAAACGATAAAAAGATATACATCAACCCACACAATCGGAAAACACAATATATATCAATATTTATTTTTTGCGGTATTTAATCCGAAAAGGTACCTTTATTTAGCGTTTTTAAGCGAGCAAGCTTAATTTATATGCAATTTTCGCGACCAAAATCTAGCCAAATGGTCTTCTTGTACTTGTACTTACTCAATTTAAACACGTAAGTACCAAAATATAAAATTTAACAACATTTCATTTATTTAAATAGTTAAACACAGACTTTGCATAACCGAGCATGTTAGACATGTATTTATAAGCAATTATAAGGTTTCGATACTAATTTAATTACTTTCAATCGATCCATATATCATTTCATTCAATTCGAATGATTTACAACCAAATTTACTTGCATTCACTTCATAATTACACACATTTTATTTATGTCCATTCCAAATTGGTTCTAACCCATTTTATTCACTTTCCATTGATTCACAGAATTTTATTTACTCCTGTTTACGTTAACGACAAATTTTCCATGCTATTTGGTGCTATTTATTAATAAAACAACTATTTCAGCTTATAAACCATTCAAATTGATTCTAAATTAATTTATCAACTTCTATTAATTCACATTAAATTTTATTCACAAAAATCTGCTTCGCTCCATTTTTATTTTCAATGACAATCCAATTCATGCTAATTTATTTATGCACCATTCCATAAATTTATTTGAACCAAGCTTTCATTCAAATATATTAACTTAAGTTAATTCATTTATTTCAAATTATTACAACCATATAACTTAAGTTCATTGCAATCAAACTCCGTTTCATTTTAAATTGATTGTTATTCAATTTATTCAATTCCATTTACTAATTAATTTAATTAGTTCATTCACTTAATCCACTTCAAAACTTAACTTCATACTCGAATTCATTTAAATAATATCCAAGGCCATATTCAATTTATTTACACTTAAATTGAATTTATTTATAACTCAAGTCATTATTATTTCAAATCCCTTTCTATTTTATTTGACAACATTTCAAAATATATTTAATTCGCTTATATTTAAGTCGAATTTCATTTATAACTCAAGTTCCACATTCAATTTCAATTTCAATCCACAATCCATTTTACTTAACCAAGTTAAGTTTCTTTTGTATATTCAATTAGCTAATTAATTTATCTAATTAGTTAACTTCCATTTTATAATTCAAAATCTGATTTTTATTTCAAAAATCACTTCATTTAATTTACTTGAGTTCAATTTCATTTTATAATTCAAGTTTGGATTTTTATTTCTTTACCAAAATATCAAACCATTTTCATTTTGATTTTTCTATTCCACTTTTCAATTTTATAAGTTACACAACTTATTTTTCACATTTCCATCAATTCTATACTCGAGTATATTCACATTTTATTTTTAACTCAAGATTATACATCACTGTATAGCTTAAATATATATTTATTCCATTAATTCCAATTTTGTAAGCTATTCAAACTTATTTATTCACAATTCCATAATTTCACTTAAATATTTTTTCCATTATAATTTTATAACTTATAATTATATAGTCACTTTACAATCCAAGTTATATATTCAATTCCATTCGATATCATTTCTAATTCCAATTCAATTTTATTTAACTTAAGTTAAATTTTAGTTTCATATTGAAATTTACATTTCCCTAGTTTTTTTCTTCCTTCAAATCAAATCTCATTTGGTTTAACAAACCATTTTATTGGAATTTTCAAAATCCACTTTGTTTCATTCAAAACAAATTCCCTTCGGACTTTTCTGAAATAACACTTATTTTCCAACAAAAATCTCCATCTCAACTACTACGGTAGCAAATCCATCACTTAGAGACTGGAAAATGAAGACTGATGATGCGGCCGTCATTACTAGAATTATTATCCAGCGACTATAGTGAGTTCAGTGCTTTATTACTTACAAAATCCATTTTAAAACAATTTTTATTCAAAAATCCTTTCAAAATAATGCTATTTTATTTTCACACACTTTGGAAAATATTTCCAAAACTTCCGAGATTTCAAAATTTCCAAATACTTAGTTCAGATCCATTTAAACATTTCTCAATGTTTCCCCGAATTTTAGATTTCCAAATTCTGGTTTGAATCCAATTTTAGTTTTAACTCATTTGTATAATTCATACTTATACAATTAAATTTTGGTTTTTATAAACCATTTCCAATTTTATAATCTTGTTTTATTTATAATAACATCACCCAAATAATCCAAAATACCATAATAATTTTTGAAAATTATTTCTTTTATATAAAATATAATCTGGGTAAAATTATATCATTTACCCATTTCAAAATAATATTGTGTCTAATTGCCTGTTTTAAGTGCTTAGAAATTCCTATCGATTTCGTGGCATCCCACTATTCGACCAGAATTTATATACCACTCGGTAGATAAATCAACACAGTATAAAACAATTTATATTCACTAAAAAATACGTGCTCATATCTATTAATACACTCAAACTCATTCTAGGGTACTACTGACCCTATCTCTAATGAGTAATCCCCACCAATGCCAAGGTTCTCGCTTAACCTTCAGCTCTGATACTGTAACGACCCGCTATTTTGGACCATTCAAATCGACAATAAATCCACACATGTCAGAATTGAATAATTCAAAATATCAGATTGTTAATTTAAATTTGGCAAAACTCAGCATATGCAGTAAATAAATCAATCACAGAATCACAGACACAGAGTAATACAATAATACGCAGCGGAATAGATAAAATAGTAGTTCATGAAGCTACTATATAAACATCAGAGTTAGAAATAAAATACAACAGAATATCTCAATTGTAGTGAAGTCCCCAGTACAACAGATGACTTCTCTGAACAAATCAACTAGAAGAGCTGAAAGCTGAGGCGATAGTTGGATCTCCAAGGGAAGCTCCAAACTCCAAAGGTGAGTCTCAAATGTTGTATCACTCGGTCTGACCCGAGCGTAAAGCAAAACACAAAACACTCGAGTCAGGATTAACATTCTTATATCAATAAATCCAACTCAAGTGAAATATCAACTGAAATACAAGTAACTTAAAGGATGTTTGGGATAACCATCCTCTAAGGATCTGTAGAACTATCTACAAGGTGGGAATATACACTATGACACCGTGGCCATTTTAAATTTATTTACTTCAAAACCCAAATATCATTTCATTTCAAATATATCTATTTTCCAAAATAGTATATATATATATATATTAAATGATTTAAAAAGTAAAGTATTTAATTTCCTCAAGTCTAGCAAATCGATTCAAATCAACTTCAAATTCCAAATTCAAATTTATTCAAAGTTCAATTCATCAATTTAATTCATTTATAAACAGATCATTTAAATTTTCAATATATTTCAAAGCTTTAACATTCAACATTTTCAAAGTTAAATTTAACAGTTTCATATAGCTCTTGATTTAACTTCATTATTATTTAAATCAGGGAATATTCACTTAATAAATTCAATACCATTTAACTAGCCTTAAATTACATTTTTACTAAATATTTCCTTAAACTTTATTTAAACAAGAAATATTCATTAGATTACTTATGAATCAAACTCAAGTTATAAATCATATCTTACATCTCAATTTCAATAAGTTTCAAATCGGTTTAATTAAATAAAATTCTTTATTGAATACAATTTCAACTAAATTCAAATTATCTTTCTAACCTTAACTTATTCAAATTATTACCAAAATCTATTTTGAAATATATTTTAAATACTCAACATATTATATGTATTTAAATCAATCATTCCCATTTATATATAATAATTTTAAGGCTCAACATTTATTAAAACCATATATTTCTTTCCAAAACCATAGAATTCATTTTTAAAATATTTATATATATGGACCAACGGTGTCTGTATATATATTTATCATATGGTTAAGTGATACGGATATTTATCATTTCAATCCGAAATTTAAATATATACGGGTAGATATCATTTCGACCCGTAATCCCAATTTCAATTCAAATGAAAATCGCTTGGGTTTATCATTTCAACCCATAACGAAATTCTCCTATTCTAAAGTCCATTCGGGTATGTATCATTTCAACCCATAGTGAATTCTCTACTAACAGGGAACTTGCAGAGTGATAACAGATAATATAAAATATAACAACGGGCATATATCATCAATATAAATAACAGATACTGGTGTCAGATGTCATAGGTGAACATATACAGATAATAGTAATAACAGGCATATAAATACTAGATACTGGTGTCAGATGTCACAGGTGAACATATACAGATAATAGCATATATAAAAATTAAATAACTACAACATCATATTTCAATTGTCGTTTCAATTGAAATCAAATTTAATAAATACAAGAATGTTAATCGTGAGTGATTGCTCACCTTTCGAGGCTAGAGAAGATAGATAACACGACAAGCTACGATTGAATCACAATCTAGAATATCGACCGATCCAACAGCAAATCTCAAAGTAAAGTAAGCTGAACACGGATTTGACGGACAAGGCTGATAGATAAAGAATTGATGGAATAAATCAGAATTTGAATGATATAGACTGAAACGATATATATATTATTTTATTATATATATTTTTTTTAAACCAATATTAAATATGGAACTCATATTTAAAAATATATATATATATACATTTTCAAATAAATACTAAATTTAAACCCCTATAAATAAAAATCTCAGACTCAAGTACTCATATATAAAATATAATATATAAACCTATACAACTTACGTACCTATTATGCATAATCAATATTTATTTTAAGCATCAACATAAATTGATATAACTTCATTTATATGTATATAAAATCAATTCGATCATACAAAAAAAATCTATGTATTTAAGCATGCTATATAGGTGCAGACACTGTAAATATGAAATTACAGTCAAATACAAACTCGCATGCTACTATATAAAACAATTATATGCAGACAGTGTGAATACTATAGAAAATATTCACAAAATAAAATTATCTTCCAAGCAGTATATAGACCCAACTTTGTTCAAATATATAAGGTAATGGATATACAAACAACAGTTCAAATATTATATTCTGTTAACAGACTAGCACTTAAACAAACCTATTACACAATAAAATGACATTATAAAATATATATAACAAATCATATATAAGCTAGTATAACATATATACACCATTATCTATACACAGTAATTACTATAAACTAATATATATATACGTATAGATCATATATATATACTGTGAACAAACATGTAACCATAGATAATCGACCTCACCTATAATATAAATATGGTGTAAACTCATATATAATAAATATACAGCTACCATATATACTTCATACCCTTTAAAATGATATGATTTACTTGTTATAACCTCAAACAGCTGTAATGCAAACTCCTATAAACATACATATGACTAACATAATAAAAGCTGCAATATAGAAATCAAGTATAAATAGTATATGACTTATAAAACACGTATCATATATATACTTTAAAAAAATCTATATATAATATACAACTTATATATACAGACTAAACTGAAGCTTGAAATAATATATTACCTATATATAACTCATATATAGAAGAGAAACATGCAAAGGAGGGCATGCCGAAGATCACGGCCAGAGGAGGCGACTAAGGTAGGTTATGTGGGTTGCTGCATGTTCGAAAGGTAGGCTAGGAGTTTCTGGCGGAGGTCTGGGAATTTGGTGCAGATTTCGGTATGGCAGTCGCTATGGCTGTAGGGATGGCGAGGATCTGGAGATGAGGAAGGTTTCTGTTGTGGTTAGAAGTGAGAGGCGGAGAGGGCGGGTCTGGCGAGAGTGGGAGGTCGGTGACGTGAGGAGAGTCTCAGGTTTGGGGCGAACAAGGGTATGAACGGAGGAAAACTTTCGGCTGTGAAGCTTCATATATACATATATAAATTTTTCTCTTCACAAGCATGGGCAAAAGACAGGGGAGAGAGAGCGAGGTGGGGAAGATGAAGAACAGCTGGAAAGATGAGGCTATATGAACAAAATGAATAAATACTCTGTTAAAGGAAACGTACCAGAGAGAAAAAATGAACTGAAAGGGATAGCGAAAAGTCACACGTTAACCAAGAAATTATTAAAAGTTAACGGCTACTGGTATGGACCCGTTTAGATAAATGAAAAGACACGAAACTCTAAAGGTCCCAAATTTCGAAACCGATACGACTGACAGGTTTACCGATTTCATCGTGTCCCGAACTTCCAAACAAACGAATGAATATGCTACGGAGATCAGCATGACGACACGATCAAAATGGTATACAAATATCAGTTATACGATTATCCGATCAAAAGTAGATAATCGATACCAGAAATGCTGTTATTTGGCCAGAATTAAGATAAACGGAGCAGTAGAAGTCCAAATTTGGAAAAACGAATTTCGCAGTCTGATTCAGAATAATCTGAATAAATTTTCTCCTGTTGACATATTTTGGTTTCGGAAAACTTTTAAATTCACTATTATTAACCGGTTTGATTTGAAATGAAATTTCACAGGAAAATAAACTTCAATATTATCAGATGAAAATTTACCAGTTGCTATATTAAAATAGACGTATTCCAAATAATAAATTTTTAATTTCAAATTTTATTGTTTAAAATTTTACAAATTTCTAGTTAAATATACTTTTAAAACCATTAAATTTTACGGGTCGTTACACTCTCCCCCACTCAAAACTTTTCGTCCCCGAAAAGGAAGGAGGTAGGAGAATAGAACAACCAGAAATAAAAGTAGATTGAAAGTCAAAATTAAACAATTAATTTGAACTATATAAATTTTACTTAAATTTGAAAACTTCATTTGCAATTCAATTGTCTTATATACTTTAAAACTTCCAAGATCCATTTGCAAAATTTCTTGCTTCCTTTACAATTACCATTTATATGCTTAAATAACAACTTTATAAATATATGAAAACTATTTGAAAACAGTTATTTACATTATTACTTATATTTACAAAGAAGCTATTTGAAAACGTTAAATCCATAATTCATAATTTATTAATTTTTTTTATCTCAAGATACTTTTCAAATATTATTAATAATCAATAATCATTTACTTTAAATATGTATTATTAAATAAATAACTTCAAAAGTATTCATAATTTACTATTAAACCATGTAGTATATAAATAAACAATATTTAAGAAGGATATAGTCAACAAGAAAAAAGAAGGAGGACTTGGAAAAACAGAATATAGGTCAATAAATAAAGCTGAGCAGATAAGGTAGATTCAAAAGAATAGTATCGGGCACGAATAATTAATTTAGGACCATAAGAATTTCAATTTCAAATATTAATACAAATTTTTTTTTTGTTGGAAATACTTTTATAATAAAATATTTTTTTATAACGAAACAAATTTCATTTCGAAAATACTTTTATAACTCGATGTTTCAACAAGTTTATCCTTGTTCCTGTAGACTCTGGTAGTGCGTTGATCAGGCGCAAAACTAGAATTCTCCAGGTACTTAGTAGACTTGTTTCAACACCCAGTGAAAATACTGGAAAACTTTTAAAAACAGATATGGAAAGTACAATCCAAACAAATCAACCAAACCAAACCTTTGTCCGATCATGGTTCGCAGATACACAATGGTTACGCCTGGTTCCCCCAGGAAACAATCCATATCCGTAAGCTTTCTCAGCCCTGCGAG
Source organism: Allium fistulosum (assembly GCA_030737815.1). Lineage (NCBI taxonomy): Eukaryota > Viridiplantae > Streptophyta > Magnoliopsida > Asparagales > Amaryllidaceae > Allium > Allium fistulosum. Next base: position 877,738,355 of record CM060906.1, read on the forward strand.
TTACGCCATGATGACTAGTAGAATGCAGGATACACAATGGTTACGCCTGGATCCCCCAGGAAACAATCCGTACCCCCAGGCAAGACTCAGCCAAGCATTTGCGCTACTATTCGCGACCTACACAGATTGCAGGATACACAATGGTTACGCCTGGATCCCCCAGGAAACAATCCGTACCCCTAGGCAAGACTCAGCCAGGCAGTTGCGCTATGCAGTCATGAGAGAAAAATAAGACCATGGGTAACGCCATGGAATTCGAAGGACACTCGAGTATCATATCCGGAAAACCAACAATCAGAGAGAATAATATCGATAGAATGAATCCAAGATGTGGCCACAAATCGAATATCAAGCAGAAGGCACTTTCCATATCTTTACTTCCAAAATATGTATCATATAGTACCTTTTCAAATCACTTTCAAATATCATACTTATATAAAATCCATTATATATAAGATTTAATTTTCAAATCAAATACTTTCCAAAATCAATAGTATATCAAATCATACTTATATAGACTTCAATTATATAAGATTTCACTTTCAAATTGATAGTTTTCAAGTCAATTTCATACTCATACAAATCAATTTTATATAAGTTCGACAACTCCCAAATCAAGTTTTTAGTAACATAAGGTTCTCAAATTTCAATTTGTTTCAATTATCCGTTCAATTTCAAAATCATATACAATTTCACCAAATTATTTCTTCTCAAATTAAATATCTTTAGTTTCAAAGTTTCCAAAATAATAGTTTTAGGAAATAAATCCAAATTTCCAAATCAATATAATTTAAGTCAACCAATTCATTTCCAAAATCAAATGTATTCAAAATCATCTTATACTTACGTAAGGTCCATCTTATATAAGGATCAAATTTCAAAAATAAATTTCGCTGTATGAAGAGCCATATGAGATTGAGTATCTTTGCTTTTATGGGTTATATATCTTTGTAATTTAAATTGGAAATTTTCTTTTAGTAAGCAAAGATATTCTAACATGACAGCTTTCAATTTCAGCGTCAAAATATATCAATGATATTAGAATATAAGATGTACATACGTCATCATTTCGCAGAATCACATTTGATCGCTCGCTCGACAACACAAGTTCGCTTTCGAACTAGTATTGTCCATTCGACTTCCCTAATGCGGACTTCGATGTGGTTTCTCGACTAGAAGCCATCAGTCTCCTTGCATAGCCATATACTATGATAGAGAATTCTAGAATCGAGCCCAAAATCCATATCAAATATTCGCCATCAAGAATCGAATGAAAAATCCTAACATGAAATGGTGTAATTCACCTCGAACTTGTGTACTCAAACTTGGATCAAATTAATTATGCGAATAAAACAGCATACGTACAACTTATATATTTATTCCAACTTGTTAAATATATAGTTTCATAAAGATGTTATTAAGTTAAAACCTTTAAACTAAATTTTATTCAAAATATTTTGAAGATCAAATTCTTTTCAAAACATTTCAAATCTAAATTTCATATTAGAAAATTTTAAAATTTCCTTATTCATTTACTTAACCAAAAGGTTTCAACTTATTTAAATCATATTACTTCATACTTAAACTTCCAAAACAAACTTATATACTTTATCAAAATACTTTTCAAAATTTCTTAGCTTTGAAAAGTTAACCTTGATTTGGAAGTACTCGAACTTCAAAATAGTCGAAGAAATCATTTTCAAATTCAAGAGTTGGAAATCAGCAACAAATCAGTAAATCAATTTTAATAGATAGGGTTATATCAAATCCAAAACTCGAAGACTGAACACCGGCTCATTTCAAATTGTTTCAAATACATATACATATATCTTTCTAATATCAATCATACTTCAAAATTTTGAAATAAAAATGGTTTCAAAAAAAATCACTCGCATAGCAAAGCTACTGAAGTGGCCTATCCCTCACTCTGAAACTCGAAAATCAACGTCGATGATGCGTGCACTCATCACCGAAATTATTTTCCAGCGATATAAGTGAGTTCTGGACTTCTATTTTCTCAAACTTCTTTTGAAATTTCTTCGAAATCATCCGAAACTCATTAAAATCATTGGAAACATTTCTTATTCGGAAAATACTGTTAAATCATATTATTATTATATATTTCAAAATCTTAAAACCAATTTCAAAATACCGGAGTTTAATTCTCAAATTTCAAATTTAAAATCCTTTAGTTATAAATCATTTTTTTATATAAATCAATTTCTTATATAACTTCAAATTTTCAAATCCTTTCAAAAATTCAAATTCTTATTTTTAAAAGGTATATATAATCCTTATCGAAAACATTTCACTTTTATATAGAATAAAATCATACTTATAAAAATTTCGATATATAAAACAATTTCCAAAATACGAATAAACCCGATTTTTCAAAAGGATGATTCAAGAATGGATTTCAAAACAAAGATAGATATTCAAATCATAGGTACTATAATCAAATTGGATTCTGATTCGAAGATAAGTTCGAACGAAAATGAGATAATCAATTACAAAACAAATAATGGATATACCTATATAAATCGCGGGCGACCTTAACCGGGTCAACCGTGACTTCAAGAATATAATCGATGCGGAAATCTAAGGCAAATCGACATTCGATCGCTAGAGATAGAATTCGGCATAACAAGAGATGGCAACATCAAAACCGAGGGATATATAAATCTCCGGTGAATCAATGCCAATTGTAAAGGAGTTGCACCCCTTTATAAATCATTCAAAGATTGGCGAGATCGCCCATTCTTATAGAGATCATTTGTAACGTCCCAGATTTTCGCGTTCGAAAATCGACATCCATACTTTACATCGTACTCGAATGCCGTAGATTCGACCGTTCAAATCCGAGTCGCCGGAGCTTATAACAACATTAAGTAAATAACACAGTGGAATAAATGAATAATACATTGATATACAATATCTGATACAACAGAGTGATACAAAGAATATCAATATACATCAGAGATATGATACAACAAATAGCAGCGGAAAAGAAAACGATAAATAACATAAGCAGCGGATAATCTCCATCTTCAAAGCACCCATCCAGATATAGCTCGAACTCCCAATAACGAGGCACAAAGATAAGCAAGTGCAGTCTGATCCAAAGACTGAACTAGCTCCAGATAATCTACTAAATCTGAATATCTGAAAAACCAAACTCTAGACTGCTCGTGTAGAAAATTATGAGCACCCAGAGTTTAGGAAAGAAACAATAAACTCCGGATCAGTCATGGGACGGGTGTGAGCAACAAAAACAATTTATCTTTAAAACAAGCAACAACAGAATTTTAAACATTGAAACCCGCAATGCTTTTTGGAAAATGAAACTACCATAAGACCTCCCACCACACACACAATGCAAACGCAGATTTGGAGGAGATTTCTTCTTATGATAGTCAAACATGCTTACTACGCAAATCATTGGTTATTATTATTAGTGCATAGTGCAGAAAACATTTTCGAAAGTAGAATATAAATCTTAGCCAGCATAGACATTTCGCACTTATGCCTACTATAGCTACCATGTTCAATAGCAGGTTACCACCACATTCCATGGCAGGTAATACAACTAAAACCGTACAGGGCTCGTATTGTTTTGTTTGGATTTCCAACAAATGGTCAGGCTAAGGAACTTCCTATTCCACGAAAGAAACGCCTCTGGCGGGACGTTCCGAGAACCAACTGTTCTCTACCAAACAAGGCCGGCAACCCCTTTTCCCAAGGGATAAAAGAAACCTCAGATATGCCACCCCCGGTCCTTTGGGACCTTTATCCGAGCGCTCGATAACCAACATCACACATCATAAAGAAAGTGTATCCACATGAGTAAGTATCTGGGCTCCATACCATGATACTACCCTTTTCCAGAAGGAATGGTCATACCCTAGGGGAGCTACCCCTGAAAACCTTGCCGCACAATTCCTGTTTCGACCATTACCGGGTTGTGATGCTCGACGAAGTCTCGTCCACAAAGCTACGCTTTTTCAAAAAGCCACGCTTTGGGTCAACAGATGATCAACCTATGATCACAAAGATAAATGATCAAATAAAAGATCATATCACAAATGATCAAACATTGATCATCACACAGCAACACTCAGCATGCCACATTACCAAATTGGGATATATCGCTGATAAATTTCAACTACATAACCTCTGAGCTCGTACGTCTCAGAGAAGGGTGTTAAGCTAAGAGAATAAATTCTCCGCCACCAAACAGAAATGTATTTGAAAGAAATCAGCTTTATATCTCAAAGTGTAATGTCAGACATGTATCCATACAAGTCTATTCCGGGTTCGAACAGAACCGAAGGCACTTCTCACGAAGCCCTTGCAAATCCGGATAATTTCCAATCACGTCCGGACTTCCAGTCACAAAAAGAGTGATATAAATCTCTATACCGGAGCAACTCAGTGCAGAGACATTCGACAGGTTGTCCTTTCATTTTCGAAAATATCTGGTCTTCATCACCGGTCTTCAAATGCCATCCATATACGACGTATCACTATTCGGAATGGGTTATATGACCCAAAGGTCCTTTCCCGGCTAACCCGAATAGTGAGCGCAATATTTAAAAACATATGGATATTGGGATTTCAATTAAGTCACAACTTATTACCCAAACTTTCTTTTCAAATGGTTTAACAAATTACCATTTTAATCTTTTAAACAAAAAGATTCAATTCACAAAGTTCACTTAATTTCACAAAGATTCATTCATAGATTTTCCAAATCAATTTCCCTTTCAATTTGATTAATTCGTTAAATCTTTAAATCAAAGATTTAACTCATAGCTTTCAAAACAATTTCATTTCGAATGGTTTAAATAAATCATCATTTTAAATCTGAAAATAGACAGATTTAATTCATAGCTTTCAAAAAGAATTCATTCATAACTTGGAAAATCCATTTTTCAATTCACTTGAAATTCCTTTAATTTAAACTGGAATTTCTTTTCTTATCTAAAAGCTTTTATCATTTGAAAACAACAGTTTTCAATTTGGAAATCTGATTCATTCATACGAGTTGAAATCCTTGGTTTAAATTCAAATTCCCAAATTAATACTTTAAAATGGTTTAATTCATACAAACACATTTATATCATCTTTAATCCCTAGTTTCGAATCATAGAATTTAATTTCAAACTTGAATTCAAATTTAAATCAAATTATTTAAATCTTCAAAACTCGTTTAAGTTATTCAAGATAACTTTTATCTTTGAAATCCTATTTCAAAAAGCTTTTCACCTTTAAACCCAAATTTCCAATTTCAAAATCAATTGAAATTAAAAATTTCAATTTCAAAAACATCAAATTTACATTATCTGTGACTTAACCGATTTCCACGTGAAATCCATATTTGTGTGTGTAAAAGTGTAGTCCAGGGGTTTCACACACAATAGTGCAACATCAATCATCACATACCAAAATACAGGATATAGTTGATAAGCGATATAAACTATAACGCTTATCGTTCATTCACAAATCACAGATATATATCACAGGTAAGTAAACTACAGATCACAACATAAATTAGGGTGTATCACAAAGTATTATATATCAGGGATATCAACAATTCAATCATTCAGTCAAATCCAATCATCCATAAGTAAGATTAGTTAATATCTAATTTTAATTAATTTATACCGAATTAATTACTTATGAATAAACTACAAATCTTGGTTAATTCATCCCATTTTAATTAATTAACCTTTAACAATAAATCAATTAACCTTTAATTATCAATTAATTCCTTAATTACTTTCATTAATTAATTAACCGTTTACAATTGATTATCTTAATAAATAAATCTAATTAATTATCAAAGTTAATCACATTAATTTAATTACTTAATAATTTCTAGTTAATTATCCTCATTAACTAATAACATTGCTTTCTTGAGAAATTATCTTAGCTTAATTCATTATTAATCATTTCTAATTATAAATTAATCAAAATTATTTATTTATAAATTAAATAAATCATTCTTTAATTACCTTATTAATTTAAATCATTTTATTTCCTTAATTATCTCTAAGATAATAAATCTCTTTATTAATTATTTCATTAACTTTTAACTGTATTTTAAATATTACACCTTTGAATTTAAATTACATTTTGAATTTAAGATTCAAAATGATCATTCTTTTAAACATTGATCCAATTTAAAGTTCAATCAAAAATCCTTAAAAAATAAATGTAAATAACATCTATTACTTATATAAGAAAAAGCTTTTAAACTAGCTACTTAATTTAAAACATTCAGATTTAAAAACTGATTTGAATCACAGATTTGAATTCAAGAAAACTTGGATTCATATTTAACATTTGATTTAAACTTGGCTTTAAATCTTGATTTAAATCTTGATTAAAATCCAAATTTCATTTTAAGATTTCAAAAGTTTCATTTTACTTTAAACTTTAAATTCAAACGCTGTTTAAATTCTGGTTCAAATTTGAACTTAGATTTCAAAAGACTTTTCATCCCATTTCAAAAATTGAACTAAGTTAAACCTGAAACAACCAGGTTTACTAAAACCTGAAATGCTCCACTGTCTCGAACCAACCCAGGTTGCTCCGAGTCCTACTTCCTCCCACTTCGAGTCGAGTACTCGAGTAACTCGAGTCCTTCCTGAGAAGACGAACCCCCCCGAACATTAACAGGCTTTTATAAAAACCTGTAGCATACTAAAAACAACTCCACGCCAACAAACTACTTCGAGTAAAACACTCGAATAACTCGAGTTCTTCCCGAGTCCAAACTGCACCACCCAAATAAAGACGACAGTCCTTCCAATATGCACATGCACGTGCACCGTGCTTCCAGCCACCTCCGGCCACTCACCAACGTCGCAACCCATCGCCGACTATCCCTAGATGACCTCGCGATCACCAGAACCCATCACCACATCTCTAATCAAATTCGAGTTCTCCTCTTCAACCTGGAACATGAGCTCGTTCACCCTTCAAAACCTGTCATCAGCAACCTCTTGCCACTCCGACCATCTGCGAACTTCCACCTCCGGCCTCGACTTCGACATCACCCAAACTCCTACCACCAGAAGTATCAAACCACTCGAGTAAACATTTAGGCCGCGGTGATCATTTTCCACCATTGCTGAAAACTAGGTTAAAAATATTTAAACGGTCGTCGTCGCCACCGCCATCATTTAGGACCCCTCCGATCATTTTTCTTCGACACCCCGTAAGCTTCTCCACCCCCTCGAGAAACTCTGGCCTCCCTAGTGCCTTCGACCACCGCAGTTTGACCAAAAACCATTTCCCATTCATCGACAAACTGCTCTTGAACCACACGCTTAAAAATCATCAAACAAGGCCTAAAAATCCTATTTTGATGTAAGGATTCAGGGTGAATAATCGAATTAATATTTCGTGTCATTCGAAATTATCAAAAATTGTAGTTTGCTCTGTAAAAATTAAGTTTTTCATACCATATATGCTTAAACTTCTTGAAACTATTTTTAAGTCATAGTTCATACTTAAGCACACATATTTGCTTTTGAAATCAACGCCTGACACTGATTAGATAATATAAAATTGAATTTCTTTGGTCATTCCTAACTTGTGAGCTAAACAGGGAGATGTATAACTCAGCACTGTTAAATACAATTACATATACACACAGAGTTAAATCAAAGAAGGTATCCAAGCATCCATATTAACATAAGTCATTTTCTGATTATAATTAACTTAAGCATATATGTTATGTTATTTACAAACAGGCATTTCAAAACAAAGTAGGTGAAGTTTGCTCACCATATCTACATATATATGTCTAACATATAGACATATTTAACCACTAACAACATTTCATAATGCATTCAAGTATCTACCACAATATCAAGATATAGATCATGGGTGGAAAGTTGCTCACCTGTTTCAGAAGGAAGAAGAACAGAGACTTGTTTTTGAAATCTGTTTTGAACTTGAAAAACTGGAAACATGTTTCCACTTTGATACTTCCTGCCCATCACTTGGCTTCACTATTTTGTTTAGTTGCTTGATGCTTGTTGAAGCTTGTTTAAGATTTTAAAATGGAGTTTCATTTTGTATTTGCTTAACTCGAACTGGAAGTAAAAAGTGATAAGGAAAAGGTTGTTTTCCAGGCTATGTATAAAACAGCCTACAGTGTTTGTCTATATGTTTTCTTATTTCATTTCTAAGGTCAGAGATATTTTTTAAAAATTTGGAGGCTGAAAAGAAATTTATGCCAATTCGAACAGATTTGTTGGCTGCAAGGATTGAAGGCATTTAATGTTGTGTACTTTATGTTTTGTTTATTCATACTTATCTCATATTTTCACTTGCCTAGCTTCAATAACAAGCTACCAGCAAATACTAGATACAAATGTATTTATATTTTACTTTTCTTTGATTTTCTTCTTTGTTGCCTTTTTAGTCTGCATGTATATCGCCCTCGAACCATCAATGTTATACTATGCAAGCTTTGTATTAGGCTGGAAAGTCTTCATTCCTTAGTGCTATGTTTTCTTGTTTTGTTTAATACTTGAATGTATATTATTTACCTTGTTCATTTGCAAAAAGATATTCTATTTTAATATGTTGTTAAAATTGTTCTAGTTTTATTTACTTTACAATGTAACAATTCTTACTTTTATTTGATTGTCATTCTATATACATAGATCTATATTTTATAAATATACTTTGTTTGTAGTTCATTTTATTTTATTTATCGTCTTATATTTTTAATTTATAAATTCAAATTATTATTAACCATTTATTTATAATTTAAACACAAATCAAATATATCTATATATTTATTATTTTCAAATTCACTTATTATTTGAATCGGGGAAACTCGAATCAATTTATCAATTGATTTTACAAATTTTTATTCAAAAATTTATTTAATTAATCAATTTAAATAAATTAAAATCTAGGGTCGTTACATCATTCGAAGTGGAGTTATGGGATACTCCAAAATCAAAAGAATACAAATAAGGAGAGACAAGAATGAATTTTGGAACCGCAAGGAACGTTCCAAAGTTCAAAAGAAATCGATTCAAAAGGAAGAGATTAAACTAGAACGAACGTGATTCTGTAAATAATTTTACAATATATGCTAAGTTTCGCCTAGAGCCAAAGCTCTGATACCAACTGTAACGACCCGCTATTTTGGACCATTCAAATCGACAATAAATCCACACATGTCAGAATTGAATAATTCAAAATATCAGATTGTTAATTTAAATTTGGCAAAACTCAGCATATGTAGTAAATAAATCAATCACAGAATCACAGACACAGAGTAATACAATAATACGCAGCGGAATAGATAAAATAGTAGTTCATGAAGCTACTATATAAACATCAGAGTTAGAAATAAAATACAACAGAATATCTCAATTGCAGTGAAGTCCCCAGTACAACAGATGACTTCTCTGAACAAATCAACTAGAAGAGCTGAAAGCTGAGGCGATAGTTGGATCTCCAAGGGAAGCTCCAAACTCCAAAGGTGAGTCTCAAATGCTGTATCACTCGGTCTGACCCGAGCGTAAAGCAAAACACAAAACACTCGAGTCAGGATTAACATTCTTATATCAATAAATCCAACTCAAGTGAAATATCAACTGAAATACAAGTAACTTAAAGGATGTTTGGGATAACCATCCTCTAAGGATCTGTAGAACTATCTACAAGGTGGGAATATACACTATGACACCGTGGCCATTTTAAATTTATTTACTTCAAAACCCAAATATCATTTCATTTCAAATATATCTATTTTCCAAAATAGTATATATATATATATATATTAAATGATTTAAAAAGTAAAGTATTTAATTTCCTCAAGTCTAGCAAATCGATTCAAATCAACTTCAAATTCCAAATTCAAATTTATTCAAAGTTCAATTCATCAATTTAATTCATTTCTAAACAGATCATTTAAATTTTCAATATATTTCAAAGCTTTAATATTCAACATTTTCAAAGTTAAATTTAACAGTTTCATATAGCTCTTGATTTAACTTCATTATTATTTAAATCAGGGAATATTCACTTAATAAATTCAATACCATTTAACTAGCCTTAAATTACATTTTTACTAAATATTTCCTTAAACTTTATTTAAACAAGAAATATTCATTAGATTACTTATGAATCAAACTCAAGTTATAAATCATATCTTACATCTCAATTTCAATAAGTTTCAAATCGGTTTAATTAAATAAAATTCTTTATTGAATACAATTTCAACTAAATTCAAATTATCTTTCTAACCTTAACTTATTCAAATTATTACCAAAATCTATTTTGAAATATATTTTAAATACTCAACATATTATATGTATTTAAATCAATCATTCCCATTTATATATAATAATTTTAAGGCTCAACATTTATTAAAACCATATATTTCTTTCCAAAACTGTGACGTCCCACCTCTATGCTCACAATAACAAAGAGTATTAAAAGAAATACTGTCTATTATTACGAAGAATAAGGCTGGATAGGAGCGACCATCCGTAATTGGCCTTACACTAATATTGGTTATCTCGATAGGAGTGGTATATACTTTTGTTTTTCATCCATTATTTATTTACTCCCATCGACATATCCAATTATCAGTATAAAACAAACTACGATAGTTCATATTAGTTCAGGACATTAGATATAACAATAACACAGATAATATAAATGCGGAACACAGAGTAACAAAAATCTCATATATATATAACTGATGTCAGTTAATACATAGTTGACACAATACATATGATACAACTACAACTGTCGACTCTAGAAGTTATATGTACAAGTACATTATCGACTAATATACATGAATACATATCGTTCTATACAATGACACGACTACTACAAAATGACACTGACAACTTCAGAAGATGTGAAAAGTCTTCATATCCTGAACGGCAACTCAAAGAAGAAAATCTACAACCTGAAATAACTCGGGTCTGACCCGAGTATTACATTCAAAAGAAAATAATACACGGGTCAGTCTAATTCAAACTCAGTTATTAGTGCACAGTAGCAATAATAATCAGATAGTCAAATAGACGACAGTCACAGAAATCTCGTATACCCAACCTCTCGATAAGAGAATCGGATAACGGCAGATATAACACTAAACAGTGTTAAACAACATATCAGCAATTCCAAATCATCAACAAAGATAGATAAAAAGAATATCAATGAAGATAATTTAGAAAACATCAGTTAAAACATCAATACCGTGTGGATGCAGTTCACGCATGCGTGCACTGCCTTGCCACTACAGTGATAAAGTACACAAAAGCTTAAGGAAGCAGAAACAGATGGCATCCAACCAAATTAAACCTCGGGGTGGCTGCATTACACGCACGCGTGCACCGCCTCGCCACTACCGTACGTCGAACTCGGTGTAGCTGCAGTACACGCACGCGTGCACTGCCTTGCCACTACCGAATAACACAAAAGATCAATAAATCGAAAGCAATTAGTACCAACTCGTGATCAAGCTCAAGTTATACAGTGCACCAGAAACATGCAAGCACAGTTCCAAATCAGTCTTAAGAGACAACAAGTGTACAAAAGTGTCAAGATGCAAACTACTCCATGAAAATATACATGAATGAAATGCTTGAAACTGTGCAAGTATACTATGATGCAAAATTATGTATCAGACTCTCCACTAGAAACCAATCAACATGCAGACCTCAAGTATCTCAATGAACAAGGATGAATGCGATGGTGTTATAATGTCACAGCAAACAGGATGCACCAGACCAGGTTACAAAGATAAAATGATGCAGTGCAAAATCATCAACAAATTCTAGTGTCAACCAGACAACATGATGAACCAACTAAGTAAGTAGTAAGTTCACCTAAGCTTACAAGATGATATGCCCTTTCAAAACCCAAGACATGCATAGGTGAAGAAATTCCACCACAAACTAATATTGAAATGCAAGCTAGTAACTCATACTACAAGTCAGGTCAGAGACCAAAAATGGCTAGAGGTACAGAATTTCTCAAGCAAAATGCAACAGTGGACAATACTAGTTATACATGAAAACACTAAATGCACTAGCAACTGAAATTATCTCGTAGTAATTGAAAGCAAATGCAACCCAGTGATAAGCTACCTAGACTTGTGGCAAGTGGTGAAGTAAATGTCAAGGCAATATCAATATGACAGTGATAAACCACTGACTACAGTAAACAACAGGTGATACAAGGCAAGACCAACAAAACTAAGACAACTAGCAGCTACAAAGCAGCCAACAGAAGTATAGTCTTAACAATGGAGAGAAAGTGAAGATGCAATTATCAATGCCACTGTCTTAATAGTTATAGTGCAACAGGTTAAGGCAGCAAGCATTCACGAACATAAATACAAGCTGAATGACTCAAGGGGTAAAGGTGATATGCACCACGCACAGAGAAGCTCAAGTATTCAATAATATAACTCGGAGCAATGCGCCAAGTTCACCCTGAACGCCCAAATTCATCACATAAACAACAACATAAATCGAAGTCAGGTGAAAACGAACAAATGTTGTCAGGGACAGTAAACTATATGGCCAAAGTCAAACAGAATCACTTTCGAAGAACACCGAGACGAAGTCAGAAACAATACAAATGCAACCTCAAGTGATACTAGAAGCGATTATACATACGCAGTGCAGACATGATATTCAAACTGCAGATCCAAGAAATGACCGATTGTCATAAAACAACAAGTAAAATCCAACAAGGACGAAAGTGCCACCAGAGGCAGTAAATCAAATAGCCAAAATCGAACAAAAACATCATCATCAAACTCAAATTAAAAATCATGGAAATCAGGTAACCAAGGATTATACGATTTTGATTAAGTCAGGTAAATCATCAACGACGAAACCAAATCAAACGCAAGGCATAATACCAAATCGAATCAGATGTGAGTGAGATAAAAATCACTCACCTTTGCCACGAATTTGAGTAGCCACGTTCGAACTGAAGAAATTGACGCCGAGCGCTCTCGAGATCGAGCGAAGCAAGGGACGAGTCGAAGCCCTAATATTTGACGAAGAGGAGGGAACGGGTCGAAGAAAATGCCGCCATTCTTTTTTTTCGTGGTTATGCCTTAGGGTTTTCGAATGAATGACTGTAGGGGTCCGGTTTTGAATCGAATCAAGAGAGGAATGGGTATCGGCTATAGATAATTATCACGGCATCTAAACATAAGTGGGCTGAAATTCAATCTTTAAAGCCCAAACTACACTTAACAAATTATAAAAGGATTTCAATTCGAATTAAATCTGCATTAGCACTTAACAACGACTTAATCGTCTTTTTGGCGATAAATAATTATTACAAAAATCTCAGGGTTGTTACAGACTCTCCCCCTTATAAAAATTGCGTCCCCGCAATTTTCATAATTAAGGTTGTCAATGACAATTATTTTTCTAACATAAACTGGTTAAGTTAGAAAATAAAAGATCGAGGACACAAACACTAAAGAAATCTTTTAATTTCATAAAAGAGATTCACATATTCTCAACAAAATCTAATTACCAAATGGATAATTAGGAAACAATCAAAACTGAATTCAAAACTGAATAAATACAATCATCAGCACTATTCAATTATCAATTAGACAACTAGAATTCAGAAATCACAAAACAGCAATATCTAATCATCGATACGATAATTAGAAAACAACAAAATCCAATTATCCACAAAGATAATTATAAAACACTCTCACAATTCGCAAAACTGCCACGATCTAGTTATCCGACAAAAACTGGAACATAAACTTCATAATCAACAAATTCTAATTATTAACAGAGATAGAAAGAAAATAGCAATTCAATAAAAATTAGCATAATTTAGATCCAATTAGCGACTAGAAAATCTCGTATCAACAAAATCAGCAAACATCAATTTATCTAATTATCTCAAACGATAATCAGAAAACAATCAGCACATATCTAATTACCCCAAACGGTAATTAAAATTTCAAATTCAACAAATATTCGATTATCACAAACGATAATCAAATTTCAAATTTAACAAATATTTGATTATCTCAAGCGATAATCAAATTCCAAATTCAATAAATATTTGATTATCTCAAAACGATAATCAAATTTCCCAAATCAACAATTATTCGATTATCAAAAACGATAATCAAATTTCAAATTTAACAAATATTTAATTATTTCAGGCGATAATTAAATCTCAAATTAACAAATATTTAATTATCTCAGGCGATAATTAAATCTCAAATCAATAAATATTTAATTATCTAAAGCGATAATTAAATCTCAAATCAACAAATATTTAATTATCTGAAACGATAATTAAATCTAAAATCAACAAATATTTAATTATCTCAAGCGATAATTAAATCTAAAATCAACAAATATTTAATTATCTCAGGCGATAAATAAATCTCAAGTCAACAAATATTTAATTATCTCAAGCGATAATTAAATCTAAAATCAACAAATATTTAATTATCTCAGGCGATAATTAAATCTCAAATCAACAAATATCTAATTATCACAAGCGATAATTAGAAACAACAAATATCTGATTATCAAAAACGATAATCAGAACTCATATCAACAAATATCTAATTATCACAATCGATAATTAGAAACAACAAATATCTGATTATCAAAAACGATAATCAGAACTCATATCAACAAATATCTAATTATCACAAGCGATAATTAGAAACAACAAATATCTGATTATCAAAAACGATAATCAGAGCTCATATCAACAAATATCTAATTATCACAAGCGATAATTAGAAACAACAAATATCTGATTATCAAAAACGATAATCAGAACTCATATCAACAAATATCTAATTATCACAAGCGATAATTAGAAACAACAAATATTTGATTATCAAAAACGATAATCAGAACTCATATCAACAAATATCCAATTACCTGCAGATAATTGGAAACAACAAATATCTACAAAACAATTAAGAAGACTAGAAAATCAACATAAAAGCTTGGATCGATCCCATCAGATGGCGAGTTTTTAATTCGCCGCACGTGCATCTCAGAGTGGCCGAAGCCTACCAAGTACTCAACATAATTTTGGCGCCCATCAGATTGACCCGGAGGTCCGCAGAGTGACCCGAAGGTCTAGTACTGGTATTTGACCCGAAGGTCCGCAGAGTGGCCCGAAAGCCCAACAAATGACCCGAAGGTCCGCAGAGTGGCCCGAAAGCCCAACAAATGACCCGAAGGTCCTCATAGTGGCTCGAAAGCACACGAAATCATCAAATATTTCAATTAACGAGTCCTGAATTAACCGAAATAGCAAACGCACATGTCCCATACCACGTGTTTTACTAAATCGTTTGATTCTCTTCATCGTTTCCTTGAAAGTGCAAAATTGTGTATTTTGTAAAATTACATTTCACATTCTCAAACGGACAAGTCCGGAATTAAGCGAATCGGTAAAAGAAAGGGGTCATAGTCCTCGATTTTGCTGAAACGTTTAAATCGCTTCCTCATTCTTTTGAAAGCGCAAACTGTTAAAATTCCTGAAAGCAATTTTATTTATTTTGCAAAAATAACAATTCACATTCTCAACTGGACAAGTCCGGAGTTAAGCGAAACAGTAAAAGAAAGGGGTCATAATCCTCGATTTTGCTGAATCGTTTAAGTCGCTTTCTCATCCTTTTGAAAACGCAAACCGTTAAAAATTTATAAAACAATTTTCATTTTTAAAACGAGTTTCCAATCACGTGATTAAAGCAGCAATATTAGTAACAATTTCGATAAGGAAATTGTACTTCTCAAAATACCGTAAAAACGGTCACAAATCAGTATTGCGGAATAACCGCTTGAAAATCCACTTTTAAAACTTGACGGTTACTGAAGCCAAGGTGACAGTAATTTTTAAACGTCAAAATCTCATCAAAATAATTTACATCAAAATGTAATATCAGTGAATTTTCATTCATCAAAATGCCACAAAACACCGTGCTTCAAAATATAGCATTGGTGTAAAATCCCGTTATAAAAATAACGGCAACAAAATACGTTTCATAACCAAGCATCGGTTCAACGTAAAATAAATGCAATAACGTGCAATTCAAATTTTTGCACGTACTACAAAATGAACAAAGAAATCATTCGAATGTATCTTCAATGAAGATAATTCAAAACAGCAAAATCTAATCAATAGGTGATTAGTACAAAAGAAAGCCAGCGGAAATTTCAACAAAAATCTCATAACTGTAATTTCTTCGAATCCTCAATTTGGATTCAAAATTCTCAAAGAAACAAAATAATTATAGCTATGTAAACAACAAATGAAATTCATATCAATTTCGTATTTTGATTTTTTTAAATCAAAAAGATTATCAGTCGTACTCAGCGAAGACAGTTTCACTGTTTCCGCTGCGCACTCTGATAAACAGTACTCAAATCAATCAAATCATCCGAACACAAATTCACCTTTTATTTTTAAATAAAGATATTTAAAAATTTCATCGAAATTTCAAAACTTTAGTTTTGACTCAACCACAAATAAAACATCGACCAATAGTTGTAACATATGTTCCATCCAAGTTATGTTTTATATTATGTCCATAAACCCCAAGCTCTGATACCAACTGTGACGCCCCACCTCTATGCTCACAATAACAAAGAGTATTAAAAGAAATACTGTCTATTATTACGAAGAATAAGGCTTGATAGGAGCGACCATCCGTAATTGGCCTTACACTAATATTGGTTATCTCGATAGGAGTGGTATATACTTTTGTTTTTCATCCATTATTTATTTACTCCCATCGACATATCCAATTATCAGTATAAAACAAACTACGATAGTTCATATTAGTTCAGGACATTAGATATAACAATAACACAGATAATATAAATGCGGAACACAGAGTAACAAAAATCTCATATATATATAACTGATGTCAATTAATACATAGTTGACACAATACATATGATACAACTACAACTGTCGACTCTAGAAGTTATATGTACAAGTACATTATCGACTAATATACATGAATACATATCGTTCTATACAATGACACGACTACTACAAAATGACACTGACAACTTCAGAAGATGTGAAAAGTCTTCATATCCTGAACGGCAACTCAAAGAAGAAAATCTACAACCTGAAATAACTCGGGTCTGACCCGAGTATTACATTCAAAAGAAAATAATACACGGGTCAGTCTAATTCAAACTCAGTTATTAGTGCACAGTAGCAATAATAATCAGATAGTCAAATAGACGACAGCCACAGAAATCTCATATACCCAACCTCTCGATAAGAGAATCAGATAACGGCAGATATAACACTAAACAGTGTTAAACAACATATCAGCAATTCCAAATCATCAACAAAGATAGATAAAAAGAATATCAATGAAGATAATTTAGAAAACATCGGTTAAAACATCAATACCGTGTGGATGCAGTTCACGCATGCGTGCACTGCCTTGCCACTACAGTGATAAAGTACACAAAAGCTTAAGGAAGCAGAAACAGATGGCATCCAACCAAATTAAACCTCGGGGTGGCTGCATTACACGCACGCGTGCACCGCCTCGCCACTACCGTACGTCGAACTCGGTGTAGCTGCAGTACACGCACGCGTGCACTGCCTTGCCACTACCGAATAACACAAAAGATCAATAAATCGAAAGCAATTAGTACCAACTCGTGATCAAGCTCAAGTTATACAGTGCACCAGAAACATGCAAGCACAGTTCCAAATCAGTCTTAAGAGACAACAAGTGTACAAAAGTGTCAAGATGCAAACTACTCCATGAAAATATACATGAATGAAATGCTTGAAACTGTGCAAGTATACTATGATGCAAAATTATGTATCAGACTCTCCACTAGAAACCAATGAACATGCAGACCTCAAGTATCTCAATGAACAAGGATGAATGCGATGGTGTTACAATGTCACAGCAAACAGGATGCACCAGACCAGGTTACAAAGATAAAATGATGCAGTGCAAAATCATCAACAAATTCTAGTGTCAACCAGACAACATGATGAACCAACTAAGTAAGTAGTAAGTTCACCTAAGCTTACAAGATGATATGCCCTTTCAAAACCCAAGACATGCACAGGTGAAGAAATTCCACCACAAACTAATATTGAAATGCAAGCTAGTAACTCATACTACAAGTCAGGTCAGAGACCAAAAATGGCTAGAGGTACAGAATTTCTCAAGCAAAATGCAACAGTGGACAATACTAGTTATACATGAAAACACTAAATGCACTAGCAACTGAAATTATCTCGTAGTAATTGAAAGCAAATGCAACCCAGTGATAAGCTACCTAGACTTGTGGCAAGTGGTGAAGTAAATGTCAAGGCAATATCAATATGACAGTGATAAACCACTGACTACAGTAAACAACAGGTGATACAAGGCAAGACCAACAAAACTAAGACAACTAGCAGCTACAAAGCAGCCAACAGAAGTATAGTCTTAACAATGGAGAGAAAGTGAAGATGCAATTATCAATGCCACTGTCTTAATAGTTATAGTGCAACAGGTTAAGGCAGCAAGCATTCACGAACATAAATACAAGCTGAATGACTCAAGGGGTAAAGGTGATATGCACCACGCACAGAGAAGCTCAAGTATTCAATAATATAACTCGGAGCAATGCGCCAAGTTCACCCTGAACGCCCAAATTCATCACATAAACAACAACATAAATCGAAGTCAGGTGAAAACGAACAAATGTTGTCAGGGACAGTAAACTATATGGCCAAAGTCAAACAGAATCACTTTCGAAGAACACCGAGACGAAGTCAGAAACAATACAAATGCAACCTCAAGTGATACTAGAAGCGATTATACATACGCAGTGCAGACATGATATTCAAACTGCAGATCCAAGAAATGACCGATTGTCATAAAACAACAAGTAAAATCCAACAAGGACGAAAGTGCCACCAGAGGCAGTAAATCAAATAGCCAAAATCGAACAAAAACATCATCATCAAACTCAAATTAAAAATCATGGAAATCAGGTAACCAAGGATTATACGATTTTGATTAAGTCAGGTAAATCATCAACGACGAAACCAAATCAAACGCAAGGCATAATACCAAATCGAATCAGATGTGAGTGAGATAAAAATCACTCACCTTTGCCACGAATTTGAGTAGCCGCGTTCGAACTGAAGAAATTGACGCCGAGCGCTCTCGAGATCAAGCGAAGCAAGGGACGAGTCGAAGCCCTAATATTTGACGAAGAGGAGGGAACGGGTCGAAGAAAATGCCGCCATTCTTTTTTTTTCGTGGTTATGCCTTAGGGTTTTCGAATGAATGACTGTAGGGGTCCGGTTTTGAATCGAATCAAGAGAGGAATGGGTATCGGCTATAGATAATTATCACGGCATCTAAACATAAGTGGGCTGAAATTCAATCTTTAAAGCCCAAACTACACTTAACAAATTATAAAAGGATTTCAATTCGAATTAAATCTGCATTAGCAATTAACAACGACTTAATCGTCTTTTTGGCGATAAATAATTATTACAAAAATCTCAGGGTTGTTACAAAAACCATAGAATTCATTTTTTGAAATATTTATATATATGGACCAACGGTGTCTGTATATATATTTATCATATGGTTAAGTGATACGGATATTTATCATTTCAATCCGAAATTTAAATATATACGGGTAGATATCATTTCGACCCGTAATCCCAATTTCAATTCAAATGAAAATCGCTTGGGTTTATCATTTCAACCCATAACGAAATTCTCCTATTCTAAAGTCCGTTCGGGTATGTATCATTTCAACCCATAGTGAATTCTATACTAACAGGGAACTTGCAGAGTGATAACAGATAATATAAAATATAACAACAGGCATATATCATCAATATAAATAACAGATACTGGTGTCAGATGTCATAGGTGAACATATACAGATAATAGTAATAACAGGCATATAAATACTAGATACTGGTGTCAGATGTCACAGGTGAACATATACAGATAATAGCATATATAAAAATTTAAATAACTACAGCATCATATTTCAATTGTCGTTTCAATTGAAATCAAATTTAATAAATACAAGAATGTTAATCGTGAGTGATTGCTCACCTTTCGAGGCTAGAGAAGATAGATAACACGACAAGCTACGATTGAATCACAATCTAGAATATCGACCGATCCAACAGCAAATCTCAAAGTAAAGTAAGCTGAACACGGATTTGACGGACAAGGCTGATAGATAAAGAATTGATGGAATAAATCAGAATTTGAATGATATAGACTGAAACGATATATTTTTTTTTTATTATATTTTTTTTAAACCAATATTAAATTTGGAACTCATATTTAAAAATATATATATATATATATACATTTTCAAATAAATACTAAATTAAAACCCCTATAAATAAAAATCTCAGACTCAAGTACTGATATATAAAATATAATATATAAACCTATACAACTTACGTACCTATTATGCATAATCAATATTTATTTTAAGCATCAACATAAATTGATATAACTTCATTTATATGTATATAAAATCAATTCGATCATACAAAAAAATCTATGTATTTAAGCATGCTATATAGGTGCAGACATTGTAAATATGAAATTACAATCAAATACAAACTCGCATGCTACTATATAAAACAATTATATGCAGACAGTGTGAATACTATAGAAAATATTCACAAAATAAAATTATCTTCCAAGCAGTATATAGACCCAACTTTGTTCAAATATATAAGCTAATGGATATACAAACAACAGTTCAAATATTATATTCTGTTAACAGACTAGCACTTAAACAAACCTATTACACAATAAAATGACATTATAAAATATATATAACAAATCATATATAAGCTAGTATAACATATATACACCATTATCTATACACAGTAATTACTATAAACTAATATATATATACACGTATAGATCATATATATATATACTGTGAACAAACATGTAACCATAGATAATCGACCTCACCTATAATATAAATATGGTGTAAACTCATATATAACAAATATACAGCTACCATATATACTTCATACCCTTTAAAATGATATGATTTACTTGTTATAACCTCAAACAGCTGTAATGCAAACTCCTATAAACATACATATGACTAACATAATAAAAGCTGCAATATAGAAATCAAGTATAAATAGTATATGACTTATAAAACACGTATCATATATATACTTTAAAAAAATCTATATATAATATACAACTTATATATACAGACTAAACCGAAGCTTGAAATAATATATTACCTATATATAACTCATATATAGAAGAGAAACATGCAAAGGAGGGCATGCCGAAGATCACGGCCAGAGGAGGCGACTAAGGTAGGTTATGTGGGTTGCTGTATGTTCGAAAGGTAGGCTAGGAGTTTCTGGCGGAGGTCTGGGAATTGGGTGCAGATTTCGGTATGGCAGTCGCTATGGCTGTAGGGATGGCGAGGATCTGGAGATGAGGAAGGTTTCTGTTGTGGTTAGAAGTGAGAGGCGGAGAGGGCGGGTCTGGCGAGAGTGGGAGGTCGGTGACGTGAGGAGAGTCTCAGGTTTGGGGTGAACAAGGGTATGAACGGAGGAAAACTTTCGGCTGTGAAGCTTCATATATACATATATAAATTTTTCTCTTCACAAGCATGGGCAAAAGACAGGGGAGAGAGAGCGAGGTGGGGAAGATGAAGAACAGCTGGAAAGATGAGGCTATATGAACAAAATGAATAAATACTCTGTTAAAGGAAACGTACCAGAGAAAAAAAATGAACTGAAAGGGATAGCGAAAAGTCACACGTTAACCAAGAAATTATTAAAAGTTAACGGCTACTGGTATGGACCCGTTTAGATAAATGAAAAGACACAAAACTCTAAAGGTCCCAAATTTCGAAACCGATACGACTGACAGGTTTATCGATTTCATCGTGTCCCGAACTTCCAAACAAACGAATGAATATGCTACGGAGATCAGCATGACGACACGATCAAAATGGTATACAAATATCAGTTATACGATTATCCGATCAAAAGTCGATAATCGGTACCAGAAATGCTGCTATTTGGCCAGAATTAAGATAAACGGAGCAGTAGAATTCCAAATTTGGAAAAACGAATTTCGCAGTCTGATTCAGAATAATCTGAATAAATTTTCTCCTGTTGACATATTTTGGTTTTGGAAAACTTTTAAATTCACTGTTATTAACCGGTTTGATTTGAAATGAAATTTCACAGGAAATTAAACTTCAATATTATCAGATGAAAATTTACCAGTTGCTATATTAAAATAGACGTATTCCAAATAATAAATTTTTAATTTCAAATTTTATTGTTTAAAATTTTACAAATTTCTAGTTAAATATACTTTTAAAACCATTAAATTTTACGGGTCGTTACACTCTCCCCCACTCAAAACTTTTCGTCCCCGAAAAGGAAGGAGGTAGGAGAATAGAACAACCAGAAATAAAAGTAGATTGAAAGTCAAAATTAAACAATTAATTTGAACTATATAAATTTTACTTAAATTTGAAAACTTCATTTGCAATTCAATTGTCTTATATACTTTAAAACTTCCAAGATCCATTTGCAAAATTTCTTGCTTCCTTTACAATTACCATTTATATGCTTAAATAACAACTTTATAAATATATGAAAACTATTTGAAAACAGTTATTTACATTATTACTTATATTTACAAAGAAGCTATTTGAAAACATTAAATCCATAATTCATAATTTATTAATTTTTTTTATCTCAAGATACTTTTCAAATATTATTAATAATCAATAATCATTTACTTTAAATATGTATTATTAAATAAATAACTTCAAAAGTATTCATAATTTACTATTAAACCATGTAGTATATAAATAAACAATATTTAAGAAGGATATAGTCAACAAG
Source organism: Allium fistulosum (assembly GCA_030737815.1). Lineage (NCBI taxonomy): Eukaryota > Viridiplantae > Streptophyta > Magnoliopsida > Asparagales > Amaryllidaceae > Allium > Allium fistulosum. The sequence goes on from CM060906.1 coordinate 877,761,299, forward strand.
AAAAAAGAAGGAGGACTTGGAAAAACAGAATATAGGTGAATAAATAAAGCTGAGCAGATAAGGTAGATTCAAAAGAATAGTATCGGGCACGAATAATTAATTTAGGACCATAAGAATTTCAATTTCAAATATTAATACAAATTTTTTTTTGTTGGAAATACTTTTATAATAAAATATTTTTTTATAACGAAACAAATTTCATTTCGAAAATACTTTTATAACTCGATGTTTCAACAAGTTTATCCTTGTTCCTGTAGACTCTGGTAGTGCGTTGATCAGGCGCAAAACTAGAATTCTCCAGGTACTTAGTAGACTTGTTTCAACACCCAGTGAAAATACTGGAAAACTTTTAAAAACAGATATGGAAAGTACAATCCAAACAAATCAACCAAACCAAACCTTTGTTCGATCATGGTTCGCAGATACACAATGGTTACGCCTGGTTCCCCCAGGAAACAATCCATATCCGTAAGCTTTCTCAGCCCTGCGAGTTACGCCATGATGACTAGTAGAATGCAGGATACACAATGGTTACGCCTGGATCCCCCAGGAAACAATCCGTACCCCCAGGCAAGACTCAGCCAAGCATTTGCGCTACTATTCGCGACCTACACAGATTGCAGGATACACAATGGTTACGCCTGGATCCCCCAGGAAACAATCTGTACCCCTAGGCAAGACTCAGCCAGGCAGTTGCGCTATGCAGTCACGAGAGAAAAATAAGACCATGGGTAACGCCATGGAATTCGAAGGACACTCGAGTATCATATCCGGAAAACCAACAATCAGAAAGAATAATATCGATAGAATGAATCCAAGATGTGGCCACAAATCGGATATCAAGCAGAAGGCACTTTCCATATCTTTACTTCCAAAATATGTATCATATAGTACCTTTTCAAATCACTTTCAAATATCATACTTATATAAAATCCATTATATATAAGATTTAATTTTCAAATCAAATACTTTCCAAAATCAATAGTATATCAAATCATACTTATATAGACTTCAATTATATAAGATTTCACTTTCAAATTGATAGTTTTCGAATCAATTTCATACTCATACAAATCAATTTTATATAAGTTCGACAACTCCCAAATCAAGTTTTTAGTAACATAAGGTTCTCAAATTTCAATTTGTTTCAATTATCCGTTCAATTTCAAAATCATATACAATTTCACCAAATTATTTCTTCTCAAATTAAATATCTTTAGTTTCAAAGTTTCCAAAATAATAGTTTTAGGAAATAAATCCAAATTTCCAAATCAATATAATTTAAGTCAACCAATTCATTTCCAAAATCAAATGTATTCAAAATCATCTTATACTTATGTAAGGTCCATCTTATATAAGGATCAAATTTCAAAAATAAATTTCGCTGTATGAAGAGCCATATGAGATTGAGTATCTTTGCTTTTATGGGTTATATATCTTTGTAATTTAAATTGGAAATTTTCTTTTAGTAAGCAAAGATATTCTAACATGACAGCTTTCAATTTCAGCGTCAAAATATATCAATGATATTAGAATATAAGATGTACATACGTCATCATTTTGCAGAATCACATTTGATCGCTCGCTCGACAACACAAGTTCGCTTTCGAACTAGTATTGTCCATTCGACTTCCCTAATGCGGACTTCAATATGGTTTCTCGACTAGAAGCCATCAGTCTCCTTGCATAGCCATATACTATGATAGAGAATTCTAGAATCGAGCCCAAAATCCATATCAAATATTCGCCATCAAGAATCGAATGAAAAATCCTAACATGAAATGGTGTAATTCACCTCGAACTTGTGTACTCAAACTTGGATCAAATTAATTATGCGAATAAAACATCATACGTACAACTTATATATTTATTCCAACTTGTTAAATATATAGTTTCATAAAGATGTTATTAAGTCAAAACCTTTAAACTAAATTTTATTCAAAATATTTTGAAGACCAAATTCTTTTCAAAACATTTCAAATCTAAATTTCATATTAGAAAATTTTAAAATTTCCTTATTCATTTACTTAACCAAAAGGTTTCAACTTATTTAAATCATATTACTTCATACTTAAACTTCCAAAACAAACTTATATACTTTATCAAAATACTTTTCAAAATTTCTTAGCTTTGAAAAGTTAACCTTGATTTGGAAGTACTCGAACTTCAAAATAGTCGAAGAAATCATTTTCAAATTCAAGAGTTGGAAATCAGCAACAAATCAGTAAATCAATTTTAATAGATAGGGTTATATCAAATCCAAAACTCGAAGACTGAACACCGGCTCATTTCAAATCGTTTCAAATACATATACATATATCTTTCTAATATCAATCATACTTCAAAATTTTGAAATAAAAATGGTTTCAAATAAAATCACTCGCATAACAAAGCTACTGAAGTGGCCTATCCCTCACTCTGAAACTCGAAAATCAATGTCGATGATGCATGCACTCATCACCGAAATTATTTTCCAGCGACATAAGTGAGTTCTGGACTTCTATTTTCTCAAACTTCTTTTGAAATTTCTTCGAAATCATTCGAAACTCATTAAAATCATTGGAAACATTTCTTATTCGGAAAATACTTTTAAATCATATTATTATTATATATTTCAAAATCTTAAAACCAATTTCAAAATACCGGAGTTCAATTCTCAAATTTCAAATTTAAAATCCTTTAGTTATAAATCATTTTTTTATATAAATCAATTTCTTATATAACTTCAAATTTTCAAATCCTTTCAAAAATTCAAATTCTTATTTTTAAAAGGTATATATAATCCTTATCGAAAACATTTCACTTTTATATAGAATAAAATCATACTTATAAAAATTTCGATATATAAAACAATTTCCAAAATATGAATAAACCCGATTTTTCAAAAGGATGATTCAAGAATGGATTTCAAAACAAAGATAGATATTCAAATCATAGGTACTATAATCAAATTGGATTCTGATTCGAAGATAAGTTCGAACGAAAATGAGATAATCAATTACAAAACAAATAATGGATATACCTATATAAATCACGGGCGTCCTTAATCGGGTCAACCGTGACTTCAAGAATATAATCGATGCGGAAATCTAAGGCAAATCGACATTCGATCGCCAGAGATAGAATTCGGCATAACAAGAGATGGCAACATCAAAACCGAGGGATATATAAATCTCCGGTGAATCAATGCCAATTGTAAAGGAGTTCCACCCCTTTATAAATCATTCAAAGATTGGCGAGATCACCCAATCTTATAGAGATCATTCGAAGTGGAGTTATGGGATACTCCAGAATCAAAAGAATACAAATAAGGAGAGACAAGAATGAATTTTGGAACCGCAAGGAACGTTCCAAAGTTCAAAAGAAATCGATTCAAAAGGAAGAGATTAAACTCGAACGAACGTGATTCTGTAAATAATTTTACAATATATGCTAAGTTTCGCCTAGAGCCAAAGCTCTGATACCAACTGTAACGACCCGCTATTTTGGACCATTCAAATCGACAATAAATCCACACATGTCAGAATTGAATAATTCAAAATATCAGATTGTTAATTTAAATTTGGCAAAACTCAGCATATGTAGTAAATAAATCAATCACAGAATCACAGACACAGAGTAATACAATAATACGCAGCGGAATAGATAAAATAGTAGTTCATGAAGCTACTATATAAACATCAGAGTTAGAAATAAAATACAACAGAATATCTCAATTGCAGTGAAGTCCCCAGTACAACAGATGACTTCTCTGAACAAATCAACTAGAAGAGCTGAAAGCTGAGGCGATAGTTGGATCTCCAAGGGAAGCTCCAAACTCCAAAGGTGAGTCTCAAATGCTGTATCACTCGGTCTGACCCGAGCGTAAAGCAAAACACAAAACACTCGAGTCAGGATTAACATTCTTATATCAATAAATCCAACTCAAGTGAAATATCAACTGAAATACAAGTAACTTAAAGGATGTTTGGGATAACCATCCTCTAAGGATCTGTAGAACTATCTACAAGGTGGGAATATACACTATGACACCGTGGCCATTTTAAATTTATTTACTTCAAAACCCAAATATCATTCCATTTCAAATATATCTATTTTCCAAAATAGTATATATATATATATATATATTAAATGATTTAAAAAGTAAAGTATTTAATTTCCTCAAGTCTAGCAAATCGATTCAAATCAACTTCAAATTCCAAATTCAAATTTATTCAAAGTTCAATTCATCAATTTAATTCATTTCTAAACAGATCATTTAAATTTTCAATATATTTCAAAGCTTTAATATTCAACATTTTCAAAGTTAAATTTAACAGTTTCATATAGCTCTTGATTTAACTTCATTATTATTTAAATTAGGGAATATTCACTTAATAAATTCAATACCATTTAACTAGCCTTAAATTACATTTTTACTAAATATTTCCTTAAACTTTATTTAAACAAGAAATATTCATTATATTACTTATGAATCAAACTCAAGTTATAAATCATATCTTACATCTCAATTTCAATAAGTTTCAAATCGGTTTAATTAAATAAAATTCTTTATTGAATACAATTTCAACTAAATTCAAATTATCTTTCTAACCTTAACTTATTCAAATTATTACCAAAATCTATTTTGAAATATATTTTAAATACTCAACATATTATATGTATTTAAATCAATCATTCCCATTTATATATAATAATTTTAAGGCTCAACATTTATTAAAACCATATATTTCTTTCCAAAACCATAGAATTCATTTTTAAAATATTTATATATATGGACCAACGGTGTCTGTATATATATTTATCATATGGTTAAGTGATACGGATATTTATCATTTCAATCCGAAATTTAAATATATACGGGTAGATATCATTTCGACCCGTAATCCCAATTTCAATTCAAATGAAAATCGCTTGGGTTTATCATTTCAACCCATAACGAAATTCTCCTATTCTAAAGTACGTTCGGGTATGTATCATTTCAACCCATAGTGAATTCTATACTTAGAGGGAACTTGCAGAGTGATAACAGATAATATAAAATATAACAACAGGCATATATCATCAATATAAATAACTGATACTGGTGTCAGATGTCATAGGTGAACATATACGGATAATAGTAATAACAGGCATATAAATACTAGACACTGGTGTCAGATGTCACAGGTGAACATATACAGATAATAGCATATATAAAAATTTAAATAACTACAACATCATATTTCAATTGTCGTTTCAATTGAAATCAAATTTAATAAATACAAGAATGTTAATCGTGAGTGATTGCTCACCTTTCGAGGCTAGAGAAGATAGATAACACGACAAGCTACGATTGAATCACAATCTAGAATATCGACCGATCCAACAGCAAATCTCAAAGTAAAGTAAGCTGAACACGGATTTGACGGACAAGGTTGATAGATAAAGAATTGATGGAATAAATCAGAATTTGAATGATATAGACTGAAACGATATATATATTATTTTATTATATATTTTTTTTAAACCAATATTAAATTTGGAACTCATATTTAAAAATATATATATATATATACACATTTTCAAATAAATACTAAATTTAAACCCCTATAAATAAAAATCTCAGACTCAAGTACTCATATATAAAATATAATATATAAACCTATACAACTTACGTACGTATTATGCATAATCAATATTTATTTTAAGCATCAACATAAATTGATATAACTTCATTTATATGTATATAAAATCAATTCGATCATACAAAAAAATCTATGTATTTAAGCATGCTATATAGGTGCAGACACTGTAAATATGAAATTACAATCAAATACAAACTCGCATGCTACTATATAAAACAATTATATGCAGACAGTGTGAATACTATAGAAAATATTCACAAAATAAAATTATCTTCCAAGCAGTATATAGACCCAACTTTGTTCAAATATATAAGCTAATGGATATACAAACAACAGTTCAAATATTATATTCTGTTAACAGACTAGCACTTAAACAAACCTATTACACAATAAAATGACATTATAAAATATATATAACAAATCATATATAAGCTAGTATAACATATATACACCATTATCTATACACAGTAATTACTATAAACTAATATATATATATATATACGTATAGATCATATATATATACTGTGAACAAACATGTAACCATAGATAATCGACCTCACCTATAATATAAATATGGTGTAAACTCATATATAACAAATATACAGCTACCATATATACTTCATACCCTTTAAAATGATATGATTTACTTGTTATAACCTCAAACAACTATAATGCAAACTCCTATAAACATACATATGACTAACATAATAAAAGCTGCAATATAGAAATCAAGTATAAATAGTATATGACTTATAAAACACGTATCATATATATACTTTAAAAAAAATCTATATATAATATACAACTTATATATACAGACTAAACTGAAGCTTGAAATAATATATTACCTATATATAACTCATATATAGAAGAGAAACATGCAAAGGAGGGCATGCCGAAGATCACGGCCAGAGGAGGCGACTAAGGTAGGTTATGTGGGTTGCTGCATGTTCGAAAGGTAGGCTAGGAGTTTCTGGCGGAGGTTTGGGAATTTGGTGCAGATTTCGGTATGGCAGTCGCTATGGCTGTAGGGATGGCGAGGATCTGGAGATGAGGAAGGTTTCTGTTGTGGTTAGAAGTGAGAGGCGGAGAGGGCGGGTCTGGCGAGAGTGGGAGGTCGGTGACGTGAGGAGAGTCTCAGGTTTGGGGCGAACAAGGGTATGAACGGAGGAAAACTTTCGGCTGTGAAGCTTCATATATACATATATAAATTTTTCTCTTCACAAGCATGGGCAAAAGACAAGGGAGAGAGAGCGAGGCGGGGAAGATGAAGAACAGCTGGAAAGATGAGGCTATATGAACAAAATGAATAAATACTTTGTTAAAGGAAACGTACCAGAGAAAAAAAATGAACTGAAAGGGATAGCGAAAAGTCACACGTTAACCAAGAAATTATTAAAAGTTAACGGCTACTGGTATGGACCCGTTTAGATAAATGAAAAGACACGAAACTCTAAAGGTCCCAAATTTCGAAACCGATACGACTGATAGGTTTACCGATTTCATCGTGTCCCGAACTTCCAAACAAACGAATGAATATGCTACGGAGATCAGCATGACGACACGATCAAAATGGTATACAAATATCAGTTATACGATTATCCGATCAAAAGTCGATAATCGGTACCAGAAATGCTGCTATTTGGCCAGAATTAAGATAAACGGAGCAGTAGAAGTCCAAATTTGGAAAAACGAATTTCGCAGTCTGATTCAGAATAATCTGAATAAATTTTCTCCTGTTGACATATTTTGGTTTCGGAAAACTTTTAAATTCACTGTTATTAACCGGTTTGATTTGAAATGAAATTTCACAGGAAAATAAACTTCAATATTATCAGATGAAAATTTACCAGTTGCTATATTAAAATAGACGTATTCCAAATAATAAATTTTTAATTTCAAATTTTATTGTTTAGAATTTTACAAATTTCTAGTTAAATATACTTTTAAAACCATTAAATTTTACGGGTCGTTACACTCTCCCCCACTCAAAACTTTTCGTCCCCGAAAAGGAAGGAGGTAGGAGAATAGAACAACCAGAAATAAAAGTAGATTGAAAGTCAAAATTAAACAATTAATTTGAACTATATAAATTTTACTTAAATTTGAAAACTTCATTTGCAATTCAATTGTCTTATATACTTTAAAACTTCCAAGATCCATTCTAGGGTACTACTGACCCTATCTCTAATGAGTAATCCCCACCAATGCCAAGGTTCTCGCTTAACCTTCAGCTCTGATACCATGTTGTAACGATCCACTTTTCTATACAGTCTAAGTTCACAATAAACCACACGTGTCAACACAAACTGCACAAAAAGGCGGATTGTTAGGGGTGAAGAAGAAAAGATAGAAGAAGACAGAACAACAATAACACAGGATCTCACAATCGCAGCGGAACAAAATATAATATATAACACCAGATCTTTATACAAGAGAACTGTAACTATCAATATATATATATATATATATATATACAATCATCATAGTACAACAATCTATACATCAATATGGACAGTTATTATAACATATCCTCACCATTACTGACTATACAGTCTACACACACAGCGGAATATAATCAAATACGTGATATACGCTTGAAATCCTCCAGCTCGTCTCCTGTGCTCCATAGCATTCTAACCTGAATTAGTAATAATCGGTGTGACCCAAGCATTATAATAAAATAACACCCGAGTCAGTCTCGAAAACCAGCGTGAGAAAAACACACTCAATTTGAATTATTAATGTTATCAAAATCCTTTGAAAAACAAAGGTATCTCGTATGACCACGTTACACATAAACACGACAGGTTTTTACCTTACGATAACCAAAACACTTTTATATCAAATCCAGTGATATTATAATAGTGTTTAAGTACAAATACTTATTAAAATAGACGAAATTATTACATTAATTAAATTCCAACATACTAGGCTCTACAATCAAAACCGTAAAGCTCGTATTGGAGAATGTATTCCATACTATGACCAGGTAAGGAACTACCTCCGATGGATACATCTCTAGATCAATGCATCCGGGTCTGACAAGAACATCTTGTACCCTGCCATACAGGACCGGCCTAGCACTTGACTACTAGTACCGAATATGTTATCACCCCAGGTGTTCCAACCCTTATCGATCGCTCTCTTTCCATGCACAACCATTTCCATAATTATAATATATCTGAGAGTATCTAGAAAAGTGATAACATACCCTAATGGGAGCGACCCACTTAGCTTTGCTGCATGCCCTGTTTTAGTCATTTCCCAGTTGATAAGGGTTGAGGCTACGATTACCTTTAGAAATAGCATTCATACTTGGAATGCTAACACTGCCTTCCAAACAACGATGCAAGTGATAGCATTCATCCATACAAGTTGTTCTGGGTCTGAACAAACCGAATCTCCAAAATCACCATCTCCATTATCTTCGAATATCACAATTCGTAACGCACAAATTGGATCGAAGTGGTTTTCGAATAATTAAATCCAATCCCGGTCTCTTTGAAATGTTCAACGAATGTGGCCAAATTTGATAGTCGGTTATTTAACTATCAAATAACATCCATAAGCAGTCCCTAGGTCTTATTAAATTTTTTAAAACATTTGCTTCAAAATATCCTCACAACGGTATCTATTTCAAAACTCTTTAGTAATTCAATAATTGAAAACAATTCCAAAACTTATATTCATAACATGATATTTTAAAATCATATTTTAATTATCTCTATATAAATCCTTCGTCGCTATAATATTCCCCAAATCCTTTATTTCAACACCTAGGGAAAGTTTTATAAATCTATATTCTGAAATCATTTCTAATATCCATACTCAGAAATATTTCATAACTTATCTCATAAATCTTCGGAATTTATATTAATTCCTTTTACATTTTCCAAAATCGATTATTCTCACTTATAATCTCGTCTATCTATTTATAACTTCTTTATGAATTCAAATGCAACCTCGAGTTCTTGTTTCTAACATTTCGGAAATTTCCTGAAGTTCCCAAAAATTCAATATAATATTTTCTTTTATAAAATCACATCTGTTACATAAATCCCATTTACAAATCTCGAGAGAATTTATAAATAAATTCCGATCATTCCAAATCTCTCTATATATATAATAAGTAATTTTTTAGAATAATGATTTACTTTTTAAACAAGTTTAAGTAACTATTTAAATATCAAAATACTTTTAATAAACATCAAAAATTCATTTCCGACTCATTTTAAATAAACTAATCGATTTACAAAGCTGATTATAAGAATTAGAATTTTATTTCAATTAATATTAGATATTTCAAAAATTTACTTCCAAAGTATTTCAATACTAACCATCTTTAAATTATATAGTTTAATAAATAAATTTTTCCTTTTTAAAACAAACTTAACATCTTAATAATAAAAACATACTTTTAAAATCTCAATAACCAATTCAATTTACAAATTCCTCTCGATTCACAACACATCGATTTTATTACGATTTCCTAGCCATTTCCACCTTTCAAAATAGAATCCACTATTTTTTTTTCTAGAAACCGATTTCCATATCTCGAATATAAATTCACACTCCCAATTTATCAACTGATATCATCTTCCCTTATTTATAAACATAATTTATAAATTTATAAACCCCTTTTGAGTATCACTTGTTTATAAAATTTATCTCATTTATAAAATTTATCTCATTTATAAAATTCCAATTTTTTAACCCGTTTCTTTTTAGATTCTATTTATATTACAAATCTATTTTAAATATCGATTTTAACTCCCTTTCCATATTTTTCAAAAATATCATTTTAAAATCCATTGTTCAAAAATCTTTTATATAAATTATTTTTAAAATCTCTATTTAAAATATTTTTCGGAAATAGATAAGTACAAATTCCAAAATCAAATCATTTATTTTATCCAAATCAATTTCCTTTTTTAAATTAATCCCAAAATTCAATATAAATATTTCCATTTCCAAAATCGCTTTTGAATTCCATTTTTAAAGTCAAAAAAATATTACTTATGTTATTTAAAATACCAAAATTTAGGCCTGTGCTACTATAGCATCAAACATTCAAATCACACAACAATCTATAATAGATTATTCAATTCCATCATATATTAGTATATATGAAAAACAATCAATATATATATTTTAGTAATCCAGTTGGATCCCTCCAACCAGTTTCCCTGCATTCACAGATGTTAGATAACATAAAATACCAATCCCACTTCGAGGGGGATATCGCGGTAATATAGAGTCATCCGCTATTATGCAAGGCGCATAGGTCTCATCCGCTCCAATCGACAGGTATATATCCAACTACTAATATATATATTGTGCGAAATGCGGATTAAGGATCTTAAGGCTAGAATTAACACTAGAGGGGGGTGAATAGTTTTTTAAGAAATTTGTTAATCTTTTTAAGTTTATCTTACTTTTTTAACAATGTATGCACTGATCAGACACAGATATGAAGACAGAACCAAATACAGATGCAAATATAAAGTAAAAGCAGAAAAGAAAAGAACACAACGGATTTTATACTGGTTCGGAGTTACCCTACATCCAGTCCCGCACAACTAACTACAGATTTCCTTTCAAAATCAATTCAACAATTACAACCCTCGGTTTCAAGGCTACGAGGTACACCCTCCAGAATAACAATCCTCTAGGTAGAGATACTTGATTTCCGGGGCAACAAGTTCACCCAATTGATTTCCAGGTCTACAATCACACCTTCTCTCGCTCAATTGATTACAAAAAGTCTATAACTCAGATTAGCACTTGGATCTTGTAGAGATAGTGGAGAGAATCAAAACCAGAAATTGTATAGTTAGATTCGATATTGATTTCGGCAGAGTAATGGGTGTAATTTGTAAATAAGAAAGTGGAGAAGAAGAAGAGAGGTTAAATCAGAGAAAAGTGGTATAAAATTCGTTGAAACTGACCCCTATTTATAGAAGAACAACAATCATGACCATTCATGAAAAGTTATGGCGAATAGACACTTCTTTTGAAATTTGAATTTTGAATTAAAACTGTCACCATGTCGGCATAGTGCCTATGGGCATGTCGACATCCCTCAGCCAAATTTGATGTTTTGAATTTCTATAAAAATAATATTTATCTTATATTAAAACTTTATAAATATACTTGAATATAGTTGAGATTCAAAAGTAAATATAAAGAACAATATATATATATATATATTATTTAACTATAATTTAAATCAAAGTATAAATAATTTAAAAGTTAAATATATTATTTGAAAAGATAGTTTAAAATCAGGAGAAATTTTGACTCTGAAAATATAGATGTTTTGAGGCTAAAATTATTTTAAAAACGGAATCGAGGGTTTTGAATCTTTTTAAAAGGAAGTTTTGAAATCATTTTGAAAACAAGATAATTTTGAAAAATTATTTGAATTAAGCTTAGTGGATACAAAACAATGTCCCACTAGATTTTCGTAGGTTCCATCCTACTTAGGGTTCCATCCCTTTAACGGGCTCGAAGTGGATTCCATTCCACGAATAAATTGGATATTAAGATGCCAGTGCTTTTCTATGAGTTTTAACAAATATTCCTAATAAAACAAACTTAACCTTGAAATCTTGAACTCTTGATAATCTTGATACTCATGAGTCTTCTATCTCTATATCTTGAATCTCTATACTGTACAGTCTTCATTCTTGATACCTGCATGGTTAGATCCTGCATATACATATATATCTAAACTTGTATTGTTAGTATTTATATTTTATAATCTATTCTAAGGTTGTTGTCATCAAAACCATCATCTCATCATCTCATGGACTAACAATCTCCCCCTTTTTGATGATGACAACCTTTGTTTATAAAATATTCCTTCTATCCTAATAACTCCCCCTAAAACTAACAACTCCCCCTTAATCTATGCCTAACTATCCTATTTTATACTTCTCCCCCTTTGTCATCAACAAAAACCACATAACTCTATATAACTCCCCCTGAAACTAAGACTATATTACTTGTGATTATAATGATAGTGTTATCATACATAATCAATACTTAACTAAAATATAATCCTAAACTATTAACTATCCTAACTAAGAATTCATAATAATACTAACACATATAAGAACACGAATTTATTTATTACGAGTATGGTTGTATTTACATTTGCGTTTGAAAAACATATAAACATAAATAACAACAGAAAGAAAGAGAAAAAACTAATATGTGTTTCTGAACATAGGAGATTTATGAATTGAACAGTTTGGATAGTGGAAACAGAAATTTCCACGTTGTTCAACAAGATTCCCATTTTTGTCGAAACACACTTCTCCAACGCATACTACTTGGTCATCATCCTTCTCGTGTGCTTCTTCCATTGGTTCTTCTTCTTTTTCGTCGCTGACCTCATGTTCTTGATTGAGTGAAAAGTCTTCATCGATCAAGATAGGGTTGGCCTGGTTATCCATTAGGAATTTTTGTAACTTCCTAAGAATCTTGCCTTGCCTCTCTTGCTCTTTCGCCATACGAAGTTGAGTCACTTGAATTTCAGTCAACATCTGAAGAGTATCCTTCATAGACTCCTCCAATTTAGTTACACGTGCAAGAGTAGTGCATTGGAATGGACCAGAAGTAGGAGAGGGGAATGAGAAAGTTGATTTTATGTTTGATTTAGAGGAAGATGCCATTATTTTATATATTTCAGAATAGAAAATGAAGAGAAAACAGAGAGAATGAATAAGAATTCGAAATAGAGAAGAATATATAACTAAATTTTTGAATTTTGGTGGGAAAAAATTTAAAAAGAATAAAAACGTTACATGTCAACATGTCTTCCTAGGGGATGTCGACATGGTCCTTATATTTTGACTCTATGATTTATTTTAATATTAATTATTAATTATACTTGTTATTCATATTTTATATTTCAGTTATAGAACAAATACCTAATTCTCTTCTTAATTTAGTAAATATAGATTCATTTAATGGTTTTGTTAAGATATCAACGATTTGATTCTCAGAGTTTATATATTCGAGAGTAATTACTTCTTTAGTTATATTATCTCTAAGAAAATGATGTCGAATATCAATATGTTTAGTTCGAGCATGATGAGTAGGATTTTTAGATAAATTTATTGCAATAGTATTATCACAATAAATTGGCGATTTTGAGATATTTAATTCAAAATCTCTTAAGGTTTGTTGCGTATATATTACTTGAGAACAAGCCAAAGCAGCAGAAATATACTCTGCCTCAGTTATTGATAGAGAAACTATATTTTTCTTTTTACTAAACCAGGAAACCAGAAAATGTCCCAAAAAGTGACAAGTTCCACCTGTACTTTTTCGGTCTGATTTACATCCAGCATAGTCAGCATCACAGTATGATATTAAATCAAATGAATCATTTTTAGGATAAAATAAGCCATAATTAGAGGTGTGTTTAATATATCTTATGATACGTTTTACAGCTTTTAAGTGAGTTTCTTTAGGATGAGATTGATATCTTGCACAGAGACATACACTATGCATGATATCAGGTCTACTAGTAGTGATATAGAGCAATGATCCGGTCATTCCTCTATACAACTTTTGATCTACATCTTTCGAGAAATCTTCTTTACTTAGATATTCATTGGTTTCCATGGGAGTAGGTTTTCCACTCGCAGTAGTCAAACCAAATTTATTAACTAGTTCTTTAGCATATTTTTCTTGACTAATAAAGATACCATTATCTAACTGTTTTATTTGTAATCCTAAAAAGAAATTTAATTCACCCATATGACTCATCTCAAACTCTTTTGTCATTATTTCAGAAAATTCTTTATTCATTTCAAAATTAGTTGATCCAAAAATGATATCATCTACGTAAACTTGTACTAGTTGAATATCATTTTTATTTCTTTTAATAAAAAGAGTATTATCTATTTTACCAATTTTAAAATTTGATTGTAATAAATAAGATCTTAGTCTATCATACCAGGCTCTAGGAGCTTGTTTTAGACCATATAAAGCTTTCTTAAGTTTGTACACATGGTTTGGTAAATTTTCATCTTCAAAAAGTGGTGGTTGTTCAACATATACTTCTTCTTTTACAAAACCACTTAAAAATGCACTTTTAACATCCATTTGAAATAATTTGAAATTATTATGATTTGCGAAAGCAAGTAGAATCCTAATGGCTTCTAATCTTGCTACAGGAGCAAAGGTTTCGTCGCAATCTATACCTTGTTCTTTACAATAACCTTGGGCGACTAATCGTGCTTTATTTCTAACGAACCTCACCTTGTTCATTCATTTTATTTTTATAGACCCATTTAGTTCCAATTATAGTTTTATCTTCAGGTCTAGGAACAAGTTCCCAAACTTCATTTCTAGTGAATTGATTTAATTCTTCTTGCATAGCCAAAATCGATAAATCATCAGTTGATGCTTCTTTAGGATTTTTGGGTTCAATAGATGATATAAATGCTACATTACTCATTTTACTTAGTTGATTTCTAGTTGTAACAATAGATTGCATATCTCCTATTATATTTTCAATAGGATGATCTTTTAAAAGTTTAATCCTTTTATTAGGATGATTAATTTCATTATTAATTTCGGTTGATTCCTGATTTTGAGTAATTAAATCTTCTTCATCATTTGTAATTTCAAAATCTTTTAAATTTTCATCAAACAAAACATGCATTGTTTCTTCGATTGTGTTAGATCTTAAATTAAAAACTCTATAAGCTTTACTTCTATTAGAATATCCGATAAAGATTCCTTTGTCGGATTTAGGATCAAATTTATCCAAATTATCTTTTGTATTTAAAATAAAGCATTTACTTCCAAAAATTCTGAAGTATGATACCTTAGGTTTCTTTCCATGAAGAAGTTCATAAGGTGTCTTATCAGTTAAAGGTCTAATTAAAATTCTATTCAAAATATAACAGGCGGTAGCAACAGCTTCTGCCCAAAAGTGTTTTGGTAAATTACTATCTGAAAGCATAGTTCTCGCACACTCTTGTATCGTTCTATTTTTACGTTCAACTACTCCGTTTTGTTGTGGAGTTCTTGGAAATGAGAAATTGTGAGTTATTCCCTTCTTATTGCAGAATTCCTCAAACTTTTCATTTTCAAATTCACCACCGTGATCACTACGAATAGTTATAATTTTTAAAGATAATTGATTTTGAATCCTTTTTGTAAAGTTCTTAAAACATTCAAAAGTATCATTTTTATGTTTCAAAAATTTTGTCCATGTAAATCTAGAATAATCATCTACAATTACAAAAACATATTTACTATGATTTATTGACTGAATTTGAGATGGACCAAATAAATCAAGATGAAGTAACTCAAGGGGTTTTGAAGTTGAAATCATATCTTTTAATGTAAAGGAACTTTTTCTAAGCTTTCCTAATTGACATGCATAAACTATCTACTTTAAAATTCATTTTAGGGAGACCTCTTACTATATCATGTTTTGACAGTCTAGATAAGAGTTTGAAATTCAAATGTCCAAATCTCTTATGCCAAATCCAAGGGTCACTTGTATTTGCCAAAAGACATAGGTTATCATTTGAAACTTTCATACTAAGAATATAATTATTCTTTTTCCTAATTCCCTCAAATATTATGGTTGAGTTATTATCTTCAATATGACATTTATCTTTTTCAAATTTAATTTTATATCCTTTATCACATAGTTGACTTATACTTAGCAGATTGTGTTTCAGATTCTTAACTAGCAAAACATTAGTAATAATAGGAGTTTCAGAGTTACCGACATTGCCGATGCCAATCACGTATCCTTTCGAGTTGTCTCCAAAGTTAACAAGTCCTCTGTCTTTGTATATAATATTATTCAGCATATCCGGATTACCAATCATGTGTCTAGGGCATCCACTATCAAGTATCCACTTATTCCTTTTGATCTGCACAGATTGTCCATTGTGGATTGATTCCTTAATACCCATAAAGCATCTTTCCTGCACATTATAAAATTTGAGTAGACAACTAGAATTTGAATAACATTCATATGCAGACTCATGGAACAATGATGATTTAAACAATTCTAAACTAGTTTTAAATGATTTTTCAAAAATAGCCATTTTAAAACTTTTCAAAATTCAGATTATGAAACTTTTGAAAACAAAGCTTTGATACCAAATGTGTGAAATGCAGATTAAGGATCTTAAGGCTAGAATTAACACTAGAGGGGGCTGAATAGTGTTTTAAGAAATTTGTTAATCTTTTTAAGTTTATCTTACTTTGTTAACAATGTATACACTGATCAGACACAGATATGAACACAGAATCAAATACAGATGCAAATATAAAGTAAAAGCAGAAAATGAAAGAACACACTGGATTTTATACTGGTTCGGAGTTACCCTACATCCAGTCTCGCACAACTAAGTACGGATTTCCTTTCAAAATCAATTCAACAATTACAACCCTCGGTTTCAAGGCTACGAGGTACACCCTCCAGAATAACAATCCTCTAGGTAGAGATACTTGATTTCCGGGGCAACAAGTTCACCCAATTGATTTCCAGGGCTACAATCACACCTTCTCTCGCTCAATTGATTACAAAAAGTCTATAACTCAGATTAGCACTTGGATCTTGTAGAGATAGTGGAGAGAATCAAAACCAGAAATTGTCTAGTTAGATTCGATATTGATTTCGGCAGAGTAATGGTGTAATTTGTAAATAAGAAAGTAGAGAAGAAGAAGAGAAGTTAAATCAGAGAAAAGTGGTATAAAATTCGTTGAAACTGACCCCTATTTATAGAAGAACAACAGTCATGACCATTCATGAAAAGTTATGGCGAATAAACACTTCTTTTGAAATTTGAATTTTGAATTAAAACTGTCACCATGTCGACATAGTGCCTATGGGCATGTCGACATCCCTCAGCTAAATTTGATGTTTTAAATTTCTATAAAAATAATATTTATCTTATATTAAAACTTTATAAATATACTTGAATATAGTTGAAATTCATAAGTAAATATAAAGAACAATATATATATATATTATTTAACTATAATTTAAATCAAAGTATAAATAATTTAAAAGTTAAATATATTATTTGAAAAGATAGTTTAAAATCAGGAGAAATTTTGACTCTGAAAATAAAGATGTTTTGAGGCTAAAATTATTTTAAAAACGGAATCGAGGGTTTTGAATCTTTTTAAAAGGAAGTTTTGAAATCATTTTGAAAACAAGATAATTTTGAAAAATCATTTGAATTAAGCTTAGTGGATACAAAACAATGTCCCACTAGATTTTCGTAGGTTCCATCCTACTTAGGGTTCCATCCCTTTAACGGGCTCGAAGTGGATTCCATTCCACGAATAAATTGGATATTAAGATGCCAGTGCTTTTCTAAAAGTTTTAACAAATATTCCTAGTAAAACAAACTTAACCTTGAAATCTTGAACTCTTGATAATCTTGATACTCATGAGTCTTCTATCTCTATATCTTGAATCTCTATACTGTACGGTCTTCATTCTTGACACCTGCATGGTTAGATCCTGCATATACATATATATCTAAACTTGTAATGTTAGTATTTATATTTTATAATCTATTCTAAGGTTGTTGTCATCAAAACCATCATCTCATCATCTCATGGACTAACATATACTACTATAACATCCAAACTGATAATAATTTATAAATTCAGTCAGGCATCCAATAATTTATTTTAATTATTATCAATATAATCCAGCAATCCAAAAAGAGTGAGATTTACTTACCTTGATTTTTAAATAGCCAAACATCCAGATTTGAATTAAATCGAACCACGTTCGATTTAATCTAAAATTCTAGATTGCAAATTTCACCGCTACGAATCCAATGTCGCTGACTTCGTGATTTTTGGACCTTGTATGTATATATTATCGGTTTAACAAGATTTTTAAAATTAGATCATATAGTTAACTATATAATTGCAGTAATTAAAACACTAACCTTCCCTTAATCAATCCGGGCCGAGTTCCTCCTGCTCATGCGTTTTTTAAATAAGACGTACGCAACCACTACTACTGTCGCCTACCGTTACTACAGCCCACCTCGCGTTCGCGACCACCACCCATCGTCGTTGCACCCACGTCATCTGTAACAGCCCACAAATCCGTACCCCTTTGAGTCGACAATATTTTCCATCAGCTCAACTCAAAGTGGTTGGAAATACAAACCATTAGGGTTAAAGAAGAAAGAGGTAGAAGAAGAAATAGAAAACAACATCAGAATCTCACAATCGCAGCGGAACAAAATATAATATATAACAACAGATTTTCATACAAAAGAATCTGTAACTGTTTATTACTTACAATCATCAGAGTACACAATCATCACATCAGATCTGGACAGTTTAGTAACTTGTCCTTACACAGCGGAATATACAAATCTATGGAAATACGCTTCGTCATCCAGCTCGTCTGTAACAACCCTGTATTTTACAATTATTTTTAAATTGATATTTCCAGATTTAAAAGCTTTATTTATGAAAAAGAATAAATTTTGTTATTTTAAATATAAATTTGAATTTTGATGTCAATTAGAATTCCAAACATAAATAAATTGATTATTTCCAGAAAATATGAATTTTGTCAATATAGTCAAACCTTGACTTTTAAATTTAAATTTTAAATATTTGAAAATTTAAATTTTATCTTTTATTATGAAAATAGATTAAATATCATGAATACTGCTTTTCGTTTCGTTGAAATTGGATTTAAATTGTGAAAGTTATACTTTTTACAATATTGTGTGTATATTGATTTATTTAACAATATTGTTTATTTTAACCTATATAGATAATATTTTATTGGTCATATCTTATTTTAATTTGTATACATATGCCATATTATATATATTTTGTCTTTTAAATATTTTTAAAGTGATAATAAGATTTTTCCAAAGTGTATTGAATTTATTTCTAATTTTTAAAGCCTAGTTTGCATTTTTAAGTTATTTTCTTATTTTAAATTCTATTTAATTAAAATTTAATTATTTATTTCACTTTGAAAATGTTTTAAAAGTCATTTTTATTTCAAATTTTTTTTAGAATATTTTTAAAATAAAGTTAATAATTTTCCAAAGTCAATGGTGATTTATTTGTAATTTCTGGACACTGTTTTGTATTTTAAGCAATTTATTTTATTATTTTTCTAATTTCTTTAAATATTATTATTTATTTTCTTATATATTTACTTAGTTTCGGTTTGTATAGTATTTTTCTGAAATATTTTGTTTATATAAAGATTTATAAGGAAAGAAATGTGAAAGGTTGCGTAACGCTTTGAAACGGAAGCCCTTTTATTTACCAAATCCTTTAATTCCTTTAACTCCTCAAAATTTATTGCCTAGCCATGTAAAACCCTAGTGTAGCCGTCATCTCATTTGGCATTCACGTGAAAAAAATATCCCATCTTCAATTGTTTCTCACGGCTAGAGAAAATTAGGTGATGGCCTCCATCTCTTTCTTCCTACTTTTCTTCTTTTTCTATGCTATTTTGCTTGCCTTCTTCCCTGATTGTGATCGGCCTCTACCCATATTCCACTACCACCACCTCCTTCCATCTCTTCCTGACCACAACCAGCCCCCACTCTACCAGATCTGACCATAGCTGAACCATTTTGATGGTAAAACCCTCCAAATTTCAACCTAGATGCCTAAAAACCATGTTTATTGACCTCTACATGCTCACCCACCTCAACCACCACCCAAACCACCACCATAGCCACCACCACCTCCCTGACCTGACCACAACACACCCCTCCCCACCTCTGTCCAGCCATAACTCACCCCAGGCCGAGCACAATTCCCAAGGCCAAACCTTGTTTTGGCACAAAAATCACCTAATTGCCTTCAAAAATCACATCCCTCCTCATGTACAAACCCCACCTTGTCTTGCCTTGAACCCGAGCTATGTTGGCCCAAACCTGACCCAAAACTTGACCACATCTGAACCACATCAGAGCCCAAAGCCATACCAAACAATAGAGAAGGCAAAGCAAAAGACCGCGTAGTCGTATCTCCTTTTATTTCAATGTTATTGCATTTTAAAGTCGTATTGAATTTTGCTGTTTTGATTGTTTGTTTTGGGTTGTACACAAGAGTTGTAGATTGGATTCGCTCTCCACTCAAGTCCGTAGTCTTTTCATCGTGCTTTTGTTTCCATTGTGTCATTGGTTTTGATATCTCCAGCACAAACAGGTGAGTTATTCTCACCAGACAATATGTACCTATATAACTAGTAAATTGACACCCTGCGAATCTGTAGAAATATATTATCATGTTATATATGCTTATATTATTATCATATGATGTTCACACTTGTTATTACACCTGTTATATCATATGTTACTGTTATTTAATGTTATTCTGTTATTTATATCTGTTATCACCATTGCAAGTTCCCTGTAGACTAGAATCACTATGGGTTGAAATGATACATACCCGAACGGACTTTAGAATAGGGAAAAATCGTTATGGGCTGAAATGATAGGCCTGAACGATTTTTATTTAATTTATTTTAACTTGGGATTGCGGGTTTGAAATGATAGAACCCGGATTTTTCTTTTTTTTAACTGCGGATTGAAATGATACATATCCGTATCACTTGACCTAGGTTAGAAAATTTTATACAGGCCCGTGGTTATTTTATAAAGTGTTTTGGATATTTTTAAGTATTTTGAAAATTATAAATTTATGAAATTTGATTTAAATAGACTTTGAAATGTTTTAAAATAAAGAAATTATGATTTTTTTTCTATGTGTTAAACATGTAATTAATTAATGGTTTAACTGGATTTTTGAAATATAACTTAAGTTGGAAATTTGGAATTTTGGTTAAAAATGATATTTAAGTTATATAAATAAAATGGATATTAAATTTTATTTGGAAATGGTAAATATGATAATTTGATTAAATTTGAATTTAAGTGATTTATTAAAGTATTATTGATTTTTCTATGAATTTAAGTGGTTAAATAAATGAATGTTTAAAATTGATCTTTTAAAATATAACTTGACTAGGAAATGTGAAATTTGGTTTTAATTAAAGGTTTAAGTTAATTAAATAAAATTGGAAATTTTGTTAAATTGTGAAATGGTAATTTAAATTTGAAGTGTTAAGTCTATTTGTTGAAATGTGAAGAATTGGAACTTTTACACTTAAACTTATTAAGTAAATTGTTGAAAATTGGATTTAATTATAAGAAATTTATTGTGAAAAAGATATATGTTAAATGATATGTAAATGAACATTTTAAACATTAAAATATGATTTTTAAAATGTTTATGTATTTTAAATTGAAGTTATTTAATTGCTGGAAATACACTAACACCTGAAATCTACTTTTAATAGCATTCAGAAATGCTATAGATTCTGTTTTGAACTAAAATTGTGTAAAAAGAGCTATTACAGCATTTCTGAAATGCTGTAGTTGCTGTAGTTGAACTTTTAGGTTAATATTGAACTCAGGCCTATTATAGCATTCTCTGGAAATGCTATAATGGTCTGCAGTCTTTGCTGAAACCAAATTTAACCCTTGTTTTGAAATCTGAACTACCGCAGCACTTCTGAAATGCTGTCTTTTCTGTTTTGAACTATAATTCAACTAAAAATGAGTTTTAACAGCAGTTTTAAGTGCTTTCTTTGCTGAATTAAAAATGTTTTCAAATATAACTTATAGCAGTTGTTTTTAAATGATGTGAAATGCTGAAATTTTAATAATTAGGGTTTTTGACTTAGTAAACGAACTCAGAATGGTTTGAAACTTTGGAAATTGAATACTTGATTTGAAAATATAATAATTACACTTTTAAAAGGTTTAAATGAATTATTTTGAATGGAATATAAACTATTTAAAGGTTATTTGAAATGATAGTAAATGAACGATATCTTTGAATTTAAAAGGTATTTAAAGTTGAATATTTGGATTGGAACTGATAGGATATTTTATTTTATTAAAATGATTTGAAATGAAGTTTTGTAAGGATATGTTATTTTATTATATTAAAATGATTTGAAATGAAGTTTTGAAATGATATGAAAATTTAAATATATGGAAATGGTTTGGAATTGATTTAATCTTTATTTTGATAAAGATATGGTTTGAAATGATATTTTATTTTGAAGTAAAGTATTGTTTTTAAAAGTTATAACCACATGTTATAATAACGATTGGTTGGCAAAGAGACCGGGATCGAATATGGATATACTCTCTGTCGATACCGAAAACCACTTTGACAACCGTGTACGCGGTGGAGATTCCAGAATGAAGTAGGACGGTGGCGACGTTCTTAAGGTATGTTACGTGGACCCAACTCCCGTGAGTTGGCATAAGGTGGCTAAAACAGGAGCGATCTCGGACCAGTGAGGTAGCACCTCTTCTCGGACACATTTCTTCGATATTATACTCTTACTTGTGATTGATTAGATGGCCATCCTCCGATTTGGGAGTGTTGTTCGAGGTGGAACGGTAGTGGCTGCTATGCGTATCCATCAGTCCGTGTGCGTAATTGGTATATCTACCCTGGCATTGCCTAGTTGTGCCGTGTCACCTACCATATCGAGCTTTACTACGATTATGATTTTAAGATTCGACCGCGTTAAGGTTCTCCATCCCCTTAACGCTATTTTCTATATGATTATACTTTACTTATTTAGACACTATTATAATATCGAATATTACTACATAGTAGATAGTTTAACGGATCCTTAGAGGATGGGCGGTCCCAAGCATCTTCTAAGTTACTTGTACCTTTATTACAGTTCACTTGATTTGGTTTATATTATATAAGTATATATTGTCCTGACTCGAGTGTTTTTTGTTTTGCTTTACGCTCGGGTCAGCCTGAGTTATTCACAGATTTGGATTTCCACTCTCTTGGAGATTTGAATCGCTGGAGATTATCTGCTTGTCATGTCCTATCTATTTCAATTCCGTTGTTCTACTCAGCTTGTACTTGGTTATTTTATTGAGACTCTTGTTGTACTCTATTTCTTCTGTTGTATTTTATGTAACTCTGACATATTTAGATAGTAGCTTCATGAACTACTATTTCTTTTAATTTCGTTGCATTATTTTACTCTGTGTCTGTGATCTGTGATTATATTTATTTACTGTATATTCTGAGATTTGCAAAATTTTAATTACAACGCGGTATTTTGAGAAATTCAACTCCGGCATGAGTGTCTACCTATACACTTATAATGGATGCGAATGGTTGAAAATATCGGGTCGTTACAGTTGGTATCAGAGCTTTGGCTTTGAGGCAAAACTTAGAATGTATGGTAAATTTATTTACAGAATCACTTTCGTTCGAGTTTGAATCTCTTCCTTTTGATTCGATTTCCTTTGAATTTTGGAACGTTCCCTATAGTTCCAAAATCCATTCTTGTCCCTCACTATTCATCTTCTTTTGATTTTGGAGTGTGATATCCCGGGTTTTTGGGTAATATAAATTTAATAATCTGTATTGATAATTTAATTGGATTGATAATTATCCTAGGTAATTAAATTTAAATTGGTTAATTTAATCTTTTAAAGGTAAATAATAAATACTTAATTTGGCAATATTAATAAGATTTGTTTGTTAAAGCTAATAAAATCTTATTCTATTTATAAAATATATATTTGATATATATTGTGAATGGAAATATTTTTTTTGTTTTGTTTTAAAGATGAATTTTCAAATTTGTAATATATATGTATGAATTGTGATTTAAAGCTTTGTTTTAAAATTAATATTTTTCAAAAGATAATTTAAGTTTAATTCAATTGTTTTCATAATATAAGATAATTGTTTAATTTAAATGTGATAGTTTAAAAAGGGGTTTAATCAAAGTTTTATTTTAGTTTTCTTTAAAGTGTTAAATTTTAAAAGGTTATATAATATTCTAGACTTTAAAATACATGAATAAGGAATTTATTTATATTTATAATTAGTTTTAACATATTTTCTTTTAAAGGTAAACTAATATTTATTAATTAAGTAATTAAAAAAGTAAGTTTATATTAACATTTAAATTAAATAAAAATTTATTTAAAATTACTTAGGACATGTGTTAATATCTTAACACATGATAAAAACACTTGTAAACACATAAACCAAGTTGGGACATTTGTAATACTAATAAAAATACAAGTGGCAACATTATCTTCATTTAAAATTTAATTTAAAAATAATGTAGTAAAAGAAGAAAGCTGGTCTTCATTTGTTCAGTTCGAATCTTTTCTTTCTAAATACTCTTTCTTCTTCTAAAAACCTGAAATTAAACTAAAAGCAAATGAAGATAAAAATCTGGGAATTTAAAATGTGCAAAATCAGTTTGAAAGTGAATGCTGCAACTCGAAATCAACCTGCAACTAAATCAAGCTCTGTAATTCAACATGCAAATGAAGTTCAACAGCAACTTCCACACCAGATTCAACATAAATAAAGCATGAAAAAGGATTTCAAATCTCAATAACAAAATCAAGAGCAGTTTCCAGAAATCAGAAATTTAAAAGCCTGTCTCTCTGTTTTGATATTAAGGTGAGTAAATGAAATTTTAAAAACAGTTTTAATCCTGGATTTATACGTTATTCTTGTGATGAAATCATGATGATGTGTCTGAATTCTTAGATTTAATTGATGTATGTTGGTGATTGAGTGAATGATGATATTGAGATGCCTGTATATGCTCTGTATATTTATAACAGTTTCAATTGCCATAGTAAATTCAATAACTAGATTTTTAATTCGAATTGGCCTTTGATTTGTAAATAGAAGTTGTTTGTAATCATGTAAATTATCATCTAAAAATAATTCTAGGATTTTATAATTTGGAATTTCCCTCGAATTGAAGAAAATACAGTGAAATTAAAATATAAGTTAAAAATCAATTGCTCTAAATTCTAAGTTGAATTATATATATGAAATCGTACTGAAAAATCATGAATTTAGGCATGCATATCAAAAATTTTAGTTTGGAAATTCGAACGTAATTTGGGTTTGTTCGAATTTGGGTTGATAGGCGATTAGTGGTGATCCGCATGTTAGAGTTGAACGATTTTTGGTATGGAGGAGGGTTGATTGATTGTGATCATGGGAAAAATACAATTGAATTTTTCTTATGGACGAATTGTTCGAATTCGATTGAAGTAGGGTTTTTGGTGTGTTTTCGATCGTGGTTGCTGTCGAGGAAATGGCATAGGTTGGGGAAGATCGGAGTGGATCGCGAGGCAGGAGATAGCAGCGTAGCGATGTGGTGGTGCTTTGGGTTGAGTGTCGTGGTTCCAGTCGTCTTGATCGTCGGCGGCGAAGTAAGTTTTCATCGAT
Organism: Allium fistulosum; assembly: GCA_030737815.1. Lineage (NCBI taxonomy): Eukaryota > Viridiplantae > Streptophyta > Magnoliopsida > Asparagales > Amaryllidaceae > Allium > Allium fistulosum. The sequence continues at coordinate 877,787,254 of CM060906.1, forward strand.
AGGTTTGGGTTCCTTGGTGTCGAATGTCTCGATTTCGATCTGTTGTTAAATTGTCGAAGCTGGGTGGTCAGGGATGTTGGACTGGTCGCAGATGATGTGCTGGAGGGAGCGACGTTGATCGGAGTTGATCTGGTCGATCGTGCACGTGCACGTGTGCACGTTGTGCTATCTGGTTCGTTTGCGTTGGGAAGATGGAGGCGACTCGGTGATGGGTTCGTGCGAGCGGTTGTTTGACTCGAAGCAGATGAAGTCGCGAGTGACTCGAAGTTATCTCGGGTTTGTTAGGGGTATGACTCGGGTTGTTTTAATTCCAGTAACCTAGTTTTGAATTTTAAAAGCAACTCATATCTGAGTTTTAAAATTTAAAAGCATAAACAAGTTTTATGTATTTGGTAAATTTGGAAATGATTTATAAATATTTATCTCCAAGTAAGGTTATTATTATGATTTTGTAAATCAAGTTTAATAATTTGTTTTGAATAACAAGATTTAAAATAATTCAAATAATTTATTTATGAGGATAATAAGTTTAAATTAGTATTGATATGAATTTAAGAATACTTAATTTAAATATGATTTGTTAATAAGTAAAGTTTGATTAAGAATAATGTTTTCATAATTAATTAAGGATTTTTAAATATAGAATGTTAATTAATTAATTGTTTAATTAATTTTAAATAATTAGTTAATTATTTATTAATTTTAAATAATCACTTAATTATGGATTAATTAAGTGTAATTTCTTAAAGAAGTAAGTAATGGTTAATTATTGAATGTAATTACTTATGGAAGTAATTAATGGAAAATTACTCATGAAAGCAATTAGTTGAAGTGATTAATGGGTAATCACTTGTTGTAATCAATTAAGGAATTAATTAAGTTAATTGTTTGAAGTTAATTAATTATGGAATGATTAATTAATAAATTAATTAAAGAATTATTTAACGGGATTAATTACTTGTTAAGGTAATTAGTTAAGAGAGATCATTATTCAATGAAGTAATTAGAAGATAATTACTTATGTAAGTAATTAAGAGTTAATTACTTAATTATTTTAGTTAATTAATTAATGTGATTAAATAATTGTTTTTAATTTAAGATTAATTACTAAGTGTAATTAATTAAAAGTAATTAATTAATAAAGTAATTAATTAAGGATTATTTGTTAAATTTAAATTGATTAAAAATTACTTAATGAAGTAATTAAAGATTAATTAATTAGATTAATTAATCAAGGTTAATATAATTAATTAAGAAGAAATTAATTAAGGTTAAGTAATTAAAGGATGGTTAATTACTGTTTATAATTAATTAAGGTTAATTAAGGAATAAAGTTAATTAAAGATTAATTATTTAATTAACTAGAAGGTAATTAATTAATAAAGTAATTAGAGGATTATTAATTAATCAAGGTTGATTAATAAAAGCAATTAATTTAAGTATGATTAATTAATTATAATTAATTAAGAATTAATATAATTAATTATAGTTAATTAATTAGTGAAGGTTCATTAATTATTGTAATTAATGATAGTAATTAAAGGTTAATTACTGTATATGGTTAAGAATAATTACTTGAATGTAATTAAAGTATAATTAATCAAGGAAGATTAATTAGGAAAGATCATTAAGAGATGATTAATTAATTAATTTGTAATTAATTAATGCTAGTAAGCAGGATTAAGGTAATCCAAGTAATTAAAGGATAATAATTAATTTAATTAAAGGTTAATTAAATTGATATGGAGTTAATCAATTCTGTTTAGATGATTGATTAATATTGGATGATTGATATTAGGTGATTGGTTGATATTGGATGATTTGAATATCTCTGATATATATATATGATATATGCTGCTTTGTGAGATGAATGTTGATATGAATTATCAATTGTGATAATATGATTTCCTGAATAAGTTTAAATGTTTAAACCTTTAAACAACTTGGCCTTAAAAGATACGTTTTGGATTTCGATGAGACCGGGATCGGGTTTCCGTATACCGGAATTCCAGGTCTGGAGACCCGAATACCACATCGATCCAAATTAACGATAGGTCGTGAATCTCAAGTGAAGATGAAGATTCAGAGTGCAAGGGTTATTGTCGTTAACTCTGAGGGTGATTCCAAAACGAGTGTAACGAGATAATGCCTTCGGTTTCGTTCGAACCCGGAACGAACTTGTATGGATTGAATGCTTTCAGCACATCGTCAGGCGGACGATGAGCATTCTAAGTGATATGTTCTGATTAAAGGTAATCGTAACCTCAAGCCTCATCAACCGGGAATGGCTAAAACAGGGGAGGTGCAGCAAGGCTTCGTGGGTAGCACCCACTGAGAGCAAGATAGATCCCTGTCTAGAGGTCCCTTTTCTTTTATTCGGCTTAGTGTGTGGTTGGTCGCGCCAACTACGGGATTGTCTTGTTCGGGATTATCCAGTAAGGGATGGTTCCGGCTTTGTGTTGCAGGGGAGCGGGCGTACTCCTCGGTACGGTGATCTAGGCCACGTACTGTGACGGGCGGTACCCCAGTAGCCCTGCCATTGTATGGAAATCCAAATTCCAATAAGTGATAACGGATTTGATTGTATACTTATGTATGTTGGAATTTAATGAATGTAACAATTTCGGCTATGTGAATATTTATCTGAAAACCCTAGACCCTATTATAATATGACTGGATTTCCTATCAAATGTTTTGGTTAGCGTAAGGTAAAAACTTTTCCATGTTTATGTGTGGAAAGTCTTACGTGATACCTTTGTTTTCAAAAGGTTTTGAAGTTAAACAATTTTAACCCGTTTACTCACACCAGACCCATGTCTGACCCAAGTGTTTATTTTCTGTTTTATTAAACTCTTGGGTACTCAATATTGTATTGAGTAGTCGAGGGATTCAGGATAGTCTTGACGAATTCTGGAGGAGCTGTGGAGCAGGAGGCTTCAGCGAGTAGATATATAGAGTTTCCGCTGTGTTTGTATTAGTCTGTATTGTACTGATGTACTTGTGTTGTATAATAGACAGAAGTTTATAACTGTCTATTCTGTGATGTATAAGTTGTGTACTCTGATGTATATGATACTATGTAATATCTTATGTGATAATATATTTCTCGTTCCGCTGTGAGATTTCTGACGTGTTGTTGTTCTTTCTTCTTTTCTTTTCTTCTTCTATCCCTTTCTTTCTTCATAATGATGCGACTTTTTGGGCATAGAAAGTCGGGTCGTTACATTTGGTATCAGAGCGAGGTTGAGCGAATACCTAAGCTATTGATTAAGTGAATACCTAGGTTCGGAAGGATTGTTCATTAGAGACAGGATCTGTAGCAACCTGTTTGAGTCTGAGTGTGTATATATATATATATTCGAGAGCGCGTATTTGTTAGTTATATAAAATGATTTTATATTGTGTTAATTGATCGGTTGAGTGGTATATGGATTCTGGTCAATACGAGTAGCTAACGTTATTGATAGGGATCTCTAAACACTTGAACCAGGCCAACGGACACAATATTGTTTTAAAAGAGGTAAATGAAATAATTTTACCCAAATTTATTTTCTATATATAAAAAGTATCATTTTAAACGTATATGGTTTTTGTAATGATTGGTTGAGATAATAATAATTTATCATCTAGGATTAGGAGTCTGAGTGTTGAAGTTGAAGTATCTGTCGAGACTGTAGACCTAATACCGTCTCAAGTAAACTTTACTGTGATAAAGGATTTCATCGATCTCCGAAGGAAACTGTTATGGTTCGGAGTTTATCTTTGTAGTTTGGATGAGTAAAGTTGGATCTGTCGGTTGTGCAGAAGTAAGTGATGGTAGCTTGGCGACTTCAGGAAGGAGCAGCTGTGTGATGAAACGCAGTATCTATGGATGTTTCAGAAGAAGATGTTCTTTTTGGAGCAAGATTAAGAAGGTATTGGAGGAACAGTTGATGTCTACCATAGGAAAGACTCGGCTGTATAGGAATTCTTTGATATCGAGTAAGAGAGTTTTATTTGTTTGGAAGTATGGGACTAAGGTCGATTAGTTGTTCTTCGGACATGGTCTCATTGTTCCCTTAAGAAGAGTAAGATATTGGCGTTTGGTTGGGAGCCCGAGTTTCTTTTGGGATGTCTGCCATCTCAAAGGTTCGTTGTGAGGTTTGTTGATGGTTTTAGTTTTGAGAAGCCTTTGGATTAGAAGTTTTTGGTTAGCTGTGGTAGCAGTACAGCTCGAAGTGTTCGGTGTGCTGTCGAGAAGATTTTCTGGCTTAGCAGTATCCCAGAGATAGAATTTGGAAGCAGCAGTGTGGTCCGTTTCTTCGATGATCCCGGAATCTTTGCGGTTCTTCTATCAGCAGTCCGAGTTGGTGGTGAAGTTTTTCTTGAAGGGTTAACCTTGTTTGGAAAAGTTTAAGGCTGTTTTAATTGGTAAAGAGAGAACAGTATCTTTGGGATCCGAACTAGGTAGGATCGCAAAAGTGACTTGCGATTAGTTTGAGAATTCATCTTGAGTAATCTTTTGTATGAAATTGAGACATCTCAAGAGAAAGTAAAAGTTATCGAAGAGGTCAAAGGTTTAGTTACATCGATTGTTCCTAGAGAAGGATTGGTGAAGCATCTTAGAATTTTATGGAGTATCTATGTTTTCTCTTCTGTTTCTAGTTTCGAGTTTCCTCTAGCCAAGGATAGCTGAAGACAGTACCCTTAACCGAGGACTCGTCTATTCTTTGAGAAGTTGGTTATGTCTTTAAGATAACCAATGTTTCCGCTTGTTTGTGGATCTAGTTTGTGCTCGAGTTCATCGACATTCTCATCTATTTTCAAAATCAGAATTGTGCAGCGAAAGCAAAGGTAGTAGCTGTGCAAGAAAGGAAGTAACCTCAGATTTCTACAAGAAGTTTATGTGAATTTCTAAGTGGGTATAAAATTTTCTGGAATCTGGGAGAAGGAAGTTCAGTCTTCTATTTCTTGTGGAGTAGAGTTTGTGGATTTCAGTAGATTTTGGAATATCATCTTGTTGATAGGATCTAGAGATCATTTTTGATCCAGAATTGTTTCAAGAAGCATCAGCGAGGGTTAAGCTGATCAAGAAGAGATGAGGTAGCCCAGGAATCGTCTAGTGAGTTATGCAGATAAGAGACAAGGAGTTTGGAATTCGGAGTTGGAGATTGGAAATTGTTTAAGTTTTTCTCCAATTAAAGAGCTATAAGATTTGATAAGTCAGGAAGTTAGCGCTGAAGTATTTTGGATTTTCCTGTGTTCTCGAGAGAAGTAGTTCTTTGTCTACAGGAATGAATAGCCAATTTTGGATATCTGGAATTCATTGTATTTCACGTATCTCTGAGGGAGTACGTGTATGATTCATCGCTAATTATAGGATCTGCAGTCCAGATGGATTTGGAAGTTGAGCTGGACTTGGGTGTGATCTGATATTCTGTTCAGATTAGTGGATCTAGAGATAAGGGAAGCTCTGGATTATGGGGTGTAGTTTGTTTAGATTCTGTAGAGTGGGTCTCCCGGTGATTTATATCCGGGGAAACTCTAGATAGTGTTAGTAAGATTTATTCTGATTTGTATCAGGATAATTAGTTAGGTTTAATTGTTTGGTTGGTTGCTTTGGTTGTTAGTAATTGGATGATAGGTATGCTTTGCTGTTAGAGATTAAAATCTTTGCTGGATTATTAAATTAACTTTGTTTTTAATTTCGGGGACGAAATTATTTTAAGGGGGGAGGAATGTGATATCCCGGGTTTTTGGGTAATATAAATTTAATAATCTGTATTGATAATTTAATTGGATTGATAATTATCCTAGGTAATTAAATTTAAATTGGTTAATTTAATCTTTTAAAGGTAAATAATAAATACTTAATTTGGCAATATTAATAAGATTTGTTTGTTAAAGCTAATAAAATCTTATTCTATTTATAAAATATATATTTGATATATATTGTGAATGGAAATATTTTTTTTGTTTTGTTTTAAAGATGAATTTTCAAATTTGTAATATATATGTATGAATTGTGATTTAAAGCTTTGTTTTAAAATTAATATTTTTCAAAAGATAATTTAAGTTTAATTCAATTGTTTTCATAATATAAGATAATTGTTTAATTTAAATGTGATAGTTTAAAAAGGGGTTTAATCAAAGTTTTATTTTAGTTTTCTTTAAAGTGTTAAATTTTAAAAGGTTATATAATATTCTAGACTTTAAAATACATGAATAAGGAATTTATTTATATTTATAATTAGTTTTAACATATTTTCTTTTAAAGGTAAACTAATATTTATTAATTAAGTAATTAAAAAAGTAAGTTTATATTAACATTTAAATTAAATAAAAATTTATTTAAAATTACTTAGGACATGTGTTAATATCTTAACACATGATAAAAACACTTGTAAACACATAAACCAAGTTGGGACATTTGTAATACTAATAAAAATACAAGTGGCAACATTATCTTCATTTAAAATTTAATTTAAAAATAATGTAGTAAAAGAAGAAAGCTGGTCTTCATTTGTTCAGTTCGAATCTTTTCTTTCTAAATACTCTTTCTTCTTCTAAAAACCTGAAATTAAACTAAAAGCAAATGAAGATAAAAATCTGGGAATTTAAAATGTGCAAAATCAGTTTGAAAGTGAATGCTGCAACTCGAAATCAACCTGCAACTAAATCAAGCTCTGTAATTCAACATGCAAATGAAGTTCAACAGCAACTTCCACACCAGATTCAACATAAATAAAGCATGAAAAAGGATTTCAAATCTCAATAACAAAATCAAGAGCAGTTTCCAGAAATCAGAAATTTAAAAGCCTGTCTCTCTGTTTTGATATTAAGGTGAGTAAATGAAATTTTAAAAACAGTTTTAATCCTGGATTTATACGTTATTCTTGTGATGAAATCATGATGATGTGTCTGAATTCTTAGATTTAATTGATGTATGTTGGTGATTGAGTGAATGATGATATTGAGATGCCTGTATATGCTCTGTATATTTATAACAGTTTCAATTGCCATAGTAAATTCAATAACTAGATTTTTAATTCGAATTGGCCTTTGATTTGTAAATAGAAGTTGTTTGTAATCATGTAAATTATCATCTAAAAATAATTCTAGGATTTTATAATTTGGAATTTCCCTCGAATTGAAGAAAATACAGTGAAATTAAAATATAAGTTAAAAATCAATTGCTCTAAATTCTAAGTTGAATTATATATATGAAATCGTACTGAAAAATCATGAATTTAGGCATGCATATCAAAAATTTTAGTTTGGAAATTCGAACGTAATTTGGGTTTGTTCGAATTTGGGTTGATAGGCGATTAGTGGTGATCCGCATGTTAGAGTTGAACGATTTTTGGTATGGAGGAGGGTTGATTGATTGTGATCATGGGAAAAATACAATTGAATTTTTCTTATGGACGAATTGTTCGAATTCGATTGAAGTAGGGTTTTTGGTGTGTTTTCGATCGTGGTTGCTGTCGAGGAAATGGCATAGGTTGGGGAAGATCGGAGTGGATCGCGAGGCAGGAGATAGCAGCGTAGCGATGTGGTGGTGCTTTGGGTTGAGTGTCGTGGTTCCAGTCGTCTTGATCGTCGGCGGCGAAGTAAGTTTTCATCGATAGGTTTGGGTTCCTTGGTGTCGAATGTCTCGATTTCGATCTGTTGTTAAATTGTCGAAGCTGGGTGGTCAGGGATGTTGGACTGGTCGCAGATGATGTGCTGGAGGGAGCGACGTTGATCGGAGTTGATCTGGTCGATCGTGCACGTGCACGTGTGCACGTTGTGCTATCTGGTTCGTTTGCGTTGGGAAGATGGAGGCGACTCGGTGATGGGTTCGTGCGAGCGGTTGTTTGACTCGAAGCAGATGAAGTCGCGAGTGACTCGAAGTTATCTCGGGTTTGTTAGGGGTATGACTCGGGTTGTTTTAATTCCAGTAACCTAGTTTTGAATTTTAAAAGCAACTCATATCTGAGTTTTAAAATTTAAAAGCATAAACAAGTTTTATGTATTTGGTAAATTTGGAAATGATTTATAAATATTTATCTCCAAGTAAGGTTATTATTATGATTTTGTAAATCAAGTTTAATAATTTGTTTTGAATAACAAGATTTAAAATAATTCAAATAATTTATTTATGAGGATAATAAGTTTAAATTAGTATTGATATGAATTTAAGAATACTTAATTTAAATATGATTTGTTAATAAGTAAAGTTTGATTAAGAATAATGTTTTCATAATTAATTAAGGATTTTTAAATATAGAATGTTAATTAATTAATTGTTTAATTAATTTTAAATAATTAGTTAATTATTTATTAATTTTAAATAATCACTTAATTATGGATTAATTAAGTGTAATTTCTTAAAGAAGTAAGTAATGGTTAATTATTGAATGTAATTACTTATGGAAGTAATTAATGGAAAATTACTCATGAAAGCAATTAGTTGAAGTGATTAATGGGTAATCACTTGTTGTAATCAATTAAGGAATTAATTAAGTTAATTGTTTGAAGTTAATTAATTATGGAATGATTAATTAATAAATTAATTAAAGAATTATTTAACGGGATTAATTACTTGTTAAGGTAATTAGTTAAGAGAGATCATTATTCAATGAAGTAATTAGAAGATAATTACTTATGTAAGTAATTAAGAGTTAATTACTTAATTATTTTAGTTAATTAATTAATGTGATTAAATAATTGTTTTTAATTTAAGATTAATTACTAAGTGTAATTAATTAAAAGTAATTAATTAATAAAGTAATTAATTAAGGATTATTTGTTAAATTTAAATTGATTAAAAATTACTTAATGAAGTAATTAAAGATTAATTAATTAGATTAATTAATCAAGGTTAATATAATTAATTAAGAAGAAATTAATTAAGGTTAAGTAATTAAAGGATGGTTAATTACTGTTTATAATTAATTAAGGTTAATTAAGGAATAAAGTTAATTAAAGATTAATTATTTAATTAACTAGAAGGTAATTAATTAATAAAGTAATTAGAGGATTATTAATTAATCAAGGTTGATTAATAAAAGCAATTAATTTAAGTATGATTAATTAATTATAATTAATTAAGAATTAATATAATTAATTATAGTTAATTAATTAGTGAAGGTTCATTAATTATTGTAATTAATGATAGTAATTAAAGGTTAATTACTGTATATGGTTAAGAATAATTACTTGAATGTAATTAAAGTATAATTAATCAAGGAAGATTAATTAGGAAAGATCATTAAGAGATGATTAATTAATTAATTTGTAATTAATTAATGCTAGTAAGCAGGATTAAGGTAATCCAAGTAATTAAAGGATAATAATTAATTTAATTAAAGGTTAATTAAATTGATATGGAGTTAATCAATTCTGTTTAGATGATTGATTAATATTGGATGATTGATATTAGGTGATTGGTTGATATTGGATGATTTGAATATCTCTGATATATATATATGATATATGCTGCTTTGTGAGATGAATGTTGATATGAATTATCAATTGTGATAATATGATTTCCTGAATAAGTTTAAATGTTTAAACCTTTAAACAACTTGGCCTTAAAAGATACGTTTTGGATTTCGATGAGACCGGGATCGGGTTTCCGTATACCGGAATTCCAGGTCTGGAGACCCGAATACCACATCGATCCAAATTAACGATAGGTCGTGAATCTCAAGTGAAGATGAAGATTCAGAGTGCAAGGGTTATTGTCGTTAACTCTGAGGGTGATTCCAAAACGAGTGTAACGAGATAATGCCTTCGGTTTCGTTCGAACCCGGAACGAACTTGTATGGATTGAATGCTTTCAGCACATCGTCAGGCGGACGATGAGCATTCTAAGTGATATGTTCTGATTAAAGGTAATCGTAACCTCAAGCCTCATCAACCGGGAATGGCTAAAACAGGGGAGGTGCAGCAAGGCTTCGTGGGTAGCACCCACTGAGAGCAAGATAGATCCCTGTCTAGAGGTCCCTTTTCTTTTATTCGGCTTAGTGTGTGGTTGGTCGCGCCAACTACGGGATTGTCTTGTTCGGGATTATCCAGTAAGGGATGGTTCCGGCTTTGTGTTGCAGGGGAGCGGGCGTACTCCTCGGTACGGTGATCTAGGCCACGTACTGTGACGGGCGGTACCCCAGTAGCCCTGCCATTGTATGGAAATCCAAATTCCAATAAGTGATAACGGATTTGATTGTATACTTATGTATGCTGGAATTTAATGAATGTAACAATTTCGGCTATGTGAATATTTATCTGAAAACCCTAGACCCTATTATAATATGACTGGATTTCCTATCAAATGTTTTGGTTAGCGTAAGGTAAAAACTTTTCCATGTTTATGTGTGGAAAGTCTTACGTGATACCTTTGTTTTCAAAAGGTTTTGAAGTTAAACAATTTTAACCCGTTTACTCACACCAGACCCATGTCTGACCCAAGTGTTTATTTTCTGTTTTATTAAACTCTTGGGTACTCAATATTGTATTGAGTAGTCGAGGGATTCAGGATAGTCTTGACGAATTCTGGAGGAGCTGTGGAGCAGGAGGCTTCAGCGAGTAGATATATAGAGTTTCCGCTGTGTTTGTATTAGTCTGTATTGTACTGATGTACTTGTGTTGTATAATAGACAGAAGTTTATAACTGTCTATTCTGTGATGTATAAGTTGTGTACTCTGATGTATATGATACTATGTAATATCTTATGTGATAATATATTTCTCGTTCCACTGTGAGATTTCTGACGTGTTGTTGTTCTTTCTTCTTTTCTTTTCTTCTTCTATCCCTTTCTTTCTTCATAATGATGCGACTTTTTGGGCATAGAAAGTCGGGTCGTTACATTTGGTATCAGAGCGAGGTTGAGCGAATACCTAAGCTATTGATTAAGTGAATACCTAGGTTCGGAAGGATTGTTCATTAGAGACAGGATCTGTAGCAACCTGTTTGAGTCTGAGTGTGTATATATATATATATTCGAGAGCGCGTATTTGTTAGTTATATAAAATGATTTTATATTGTGTTAATTGATCGGTTGAGTGGTATATGGATTCTGGTCAATACGAGTAGCTAACGTTATTGATAGGGATCTCTAAACACTTGAACCAGGCCAACGGACACAATATTGTTTTAAAAGAGGTAAATGAAATAATTTTACCCAAATTTATTTTCTATATATAAAAAGTATCATTTTAAACGTATATGGTTTTTGTAATGATTGGTTGAGATAATAATAATTTATCATCTAGGATTAGGAGTCTGAGTGTTGAAGTTGAAGTATCTGTCGAGACTGTAGACCTAATACCGTCTCAAGTAAACTTTACTATGATAAAGGATTTCATCGATCTCCGAAGGAAACTGTTATGGTTCGGAGTTTATCTTTGTAGTTTGGATGAGTAAAGTTGGATCTGTCGGTTGTGCAGAAGTAAGTGATGGTAGCTTGGCGACTTCAGGAAGGAGCAGCTGTGTGATGAAACGCAGTATCTATGGATGTTTCAGAAGAAGATGTTCTTTTTGGAGCAAGATTAAGAAGGTATTGGAGGAACAGTTGATGTCTACCATAGGAAAGACTCGGCTGTATAGGAATTCTTTGATATCGAGTAAGAGAGTTTTATTTGTTTGGAAGTATGGGACTAAGGTCGATTAGTTGTTCTTCGGACATGGTCTCATTGTTCCCTTAAGAAGAGTAAGATATTGGCGTTTGGTTGGGAGCCCGAGTTTCTTTTGGGATGTCTGCCATCTCAAAGGTTCGTTGTGAGGTTTGTTGATGGTTTTAGTTTTGAGAAGCCTTTGGATTAGAAGTTTTTGGTTAGCTGTGGTAGCAGTACAGCTCGAAGTGTTCGGTGTGCTGTCGAGAAGATTTTCTGGCTTAGCAGTATCCCAGAGATAGAATTTGGAAGCAGCAGTGTGGTCCGTTTCTTCGATGATCCCGGAATCTTTGCGGTTCTTCTATCAGCAGTCCGAGTTGGTGGTGAAGTTTTTCTTGAAGGGTTAACCTTGTTTGGAAAAGTTTAAGGCTGTTTTAATTGGTAAAGAGAGAACAGTATCTTTGGGATCCGAACTAGGTAGGATCGCAAAAGTGACTTGCGATTAGTTTGAGAATTCATCTTGAGTAATCTTTTGTATGAAATTGAGACATCTCAAGAGAAAGTAAAAGTTATCGAAGAGGTCAAAGGTTTAGTTACATCGATTGTTCCTAGAGAAGGATTGGTGAAGCATCTTAGAATTTTATGGAGTATCTATGTTTTCTCTTCTGTTTCTAGTTTCGAGTTTCCTCTAGCCAAGGATAGCTGAAGACAGTACCCTTAACCGAGGACTCGTCTATTCTTTGAGAAGTTGGTTATGTCTTTAAGATAACCAATGTTTCCGCTTGTTTGTGGATCTAGTTTGTGCTCGAGTTCATCGACATTCTCATCTATTTTCAAAATCAGAATTGTGCAGCGAAAGCAAAGGTAGTAGCTGTGCAAGAAAGGAAGTAACCTCAGATTTCTACAAGAAGTTTATGTGAATTTCTAAGTGGGTATAAAATTTTCTGGAATCTGGGAGAAGGAAGTTCAGTCTTCTATTTCTTGTGGAGTAGAGTTTGTGGATTTCAGTAGATTTTGGAATATCATCTTGTTGATAGGATCTAGAGATCATTTTTGATCCAGAATTGTTTCAAGAAGCATCAGCGAGGGTTAAGCTGATCAAGAAGAGATGAGGTAGCCCAGGAATCGTCTAGTGAGTTATGCAGATAAGAGACAAGGAGTTTGGAATTCGGAGTTGGAGATTGGAAATTGTTTAAGTTTTTCTCCAATTAAAGAGCTATAAGATTTGATAAGTCAGGAAGTTAGCACTGAAGTATTTTGGATTTTCCTGTGTTCTCGAGAGAAGTAGTTCTTTGTCTACAGGAATGAATAGCCAATTTTGGATATCTGGAATTCATTGTATTTCACGTATCTCTGAGGGAGTACGTGTATGATTCATCGCTAATTATAGGATCTGCAGTCCAGATGGATTTGGAAGTTGAGCTGGACTTGGGTGTGATCTGATATTCTGTTCAGATTAGTGGATCTAGAGATAAGGGAAGCTCTGGATTATGGGGTGTAGTTTGTTTAGATTCTGTAGAGTGGGTCTCCCGGTGATTTATATCCGGGGAAACTCTAGATAGTGTTAGTAAGATTTATTCTGATTTGTATCAGGATAATTAGTTAGGTTTAATTGTTTGGTTGGTTGCTTTGGTTGTTAGTAATTGGATGATAGGTATGCTTTGCTGTTAGAGATTAAAATCTTTGCTGGATTATTAAATTAACTTTGTTTTTAATTTCGGGGACGAAATTATTTTAAGGGGGGAGGAATGTGATATCCCGGGTTTTTGGGTAATATAAATTTAATAATCTGTATTGATAATTTAATTGGATTGATAATTATCCTAGGTAATTAAATTTAAATTGGTTAATTTAATCTTTTAAAGGTAAATAATAAATACTTAATTTGGCAATATTAATAAGATTTGTTTGTTAAAGCTAATAAAATCTTATTCTATTTATAAAATATATATTTGATATATATTGTGAATGGAAATATTTTTTTTGTTTTGTTTTAAAGATGAATTTTCAAATTTGTAATATATATGTATGAATTGTGATTTAAAGCTTTGTTTTAAAATTAATATTTTTCAAAAGATAATTTAAGTTTAATTCAATTGTTTTCATAATATAAGATAATTGTTTAATTTAAATGTGATAGTTTAAAAAGGGGTTTAATCAAAGTTTTATTTTAGTTTTCTTTAAAGTGTTAAATTTTAAAAGGTTATATAATATTCTAGACTTTAAAATACATGAATAAGGAATTTATTTATATTTATAATTAGTTTTAACATATTTTCTTTTAAAGGTAAACTAATATTTATTAATTAAGTAATTAAAAAAGTAAGTTTATATTAACATTTAAATTAAATAAAAATTTATTTAAAATTACTTAGGACATGTGTTAATATCTTAACACATGATAAAAACACTTGTAAACACATAAACCAAGTTGGGACATTTGTAATACTAATAAAAATACAAGTGGCAACATTATCTTCATTTAAAATTTAATTTAAAAATAATGTAGTAAAAGAAGAAAGCTGGTCTTCATTTGTTCAGTTCGAATCTTTTCTTTCTAAATACTCTTTCTTCTTCTAAAAACCTGAAATTAAACTAAAAGCAAATGAAGATAAAAATCTGGGAATTTAAAATGTGCAAAATCAGTTTGAAAGTGAATGCTGCAACTCGAAATCAACCTGCAACTAAATCAAGCTCTGTAATTCAACATGCAAATGAAGTTCAACAGCAACTTCCACACCAGATTCAACATAAATAAAGCATGAAAAAGGATTTCAAATCTCAATAACAAAATCAAGAGCAGTTTCCAGAAATCAGAAATTTAAAAGCCTGTCTCTCTGTTTTGATATTAAGGTGAGTAAATGAAATTTTAAAAACAGTTTTAATCCTGGATTTATACGTTATTCTTGTGATGAAATCATGATGATGTGTCTGAATTCTTAGATTTAATTGATGTATGTTGGTGATTGAGTGAATGATGATATTGAGATGCCTGTATATGCTCTGTATATTTATAACAGTTTCAATTGCCATAGTAAATTCAATAACTAGATTTTTAATTCGAATTGGCCTTTGATTTGTAAATAGAAGTTGTTTGTAATCATGTAAATTATCATCTAAAAATAATTCTAGGATTTTATAATTTGGAATTTCCCTCGAATTGAAGAAAATACAGTGAAATTAAAATATAAGTTAAAAATCAATTGCTCTAAATTCTAAGTTGAATTATATATATGAAATCGTACTGAAAAATCATGAATTTAGGCATGCATATCAAAAATTTTAGTTTGGAAATTCGAACGTAATTTGGGTTTGTTCGAATTTGGGTTGATAGGCGATTAGTGGTGATCCGCATGTTAGAGTTGAACGATTTTTGGTATGGAGGAGGGTTGATTGATTGTGATCATGGGAAAAATACAATTGAATTTTTCTTATGGACGAATTGTTCGAATTCGATTGAAGTAGGGTTTTTGGTGTGTTTTCGATCGTGGTTGCTGTCGAGGAAATGGCATAGGTTGGGGAAGATCGGAGTGGATCGCGAGGCAGGAGATAGCAGCGTAGCGATGTGGTGGTGCTTTGGGTTGAGTGTCGTGGTTCCAGTCGTCTTGATCGTCGGCGGCGAAGTAAGTTTTCATCGATAGGTTTGGGTTCCTTGGTGTCGAATGTCTCGATTTCGATCTGTTGTTAAATTGTCGAAGCTGGGTGGTCAGGGATGTTGGACTGGTCGCAGATGATGTGCTGGAGGGAGCGACGTTGATCGGAGTTGATCTGGTCGATCGTGCACGTGCACGTGTGCACGTTGTGCTATCTGGTTCGTTTGCGTTGGGAAGATGGAGGCGACTCGGTGATGGGTTCGTGCGAGCGGTTGTTTGACTCGAAGCAGATGAAGTCGCGAGTGACTCGAAGTTATCTCGGGTTTGTTAGGGGTATGACTCGGGTTGTTTTAATTCCAGTAACCTAGTTTTGAATTTTAAAAGCAACTCATATCTGAGTTTTAAAATTTAAAAGCATAAACAAGTTTTATGTATTTGGTAAATTTGGAAATGATTTATAAATATTTATCTCCAAGTAAGGTTATTATTATGATTTTGTAAATCAAGTTTAATAATTTGTTTTGAATAACAAGATTTAAAATAATTCAAATAATTTATTTATGAGGATAATAAGTTTAAATTAGTATTGATATGAATTTAAGAATACTTAATTTAAATATGATTTGTTAATAAGTAAAGTTTGATTAAGAATAATGTTTTCATAATTAATTAAGGATTTTTAAATATAGAATGTTAATTAATTAATTGTTTAATTAATTTTAAATAATTAGTTAATTATTTATTAATTTTAAATAATCACTTAATTATGGATTAATTAAGTGTAATTTCTTAAAGAAGTAAGTAATGGTTAATTATTGAATGTAATTACTTATGGAAGTAATTAATGGAAAATTACTCATGAAAGCAATTAGTTGAAGTGATTAATGGGTAATCACTTGTTGTAATCAATTAAGGAATTAATTAAGTTAATTGTTTGAAGTTAATTAATTATGGAATGATTAATTAATAAATTAATTAAAGAATTATTTAACGGGATTAATTACTTGTTAAGGTAATTAGTTAAGAGAGATCATTATTCAATGAAGTAATTAGAAGATAATTACTTATGTAAGTAATTAAGAGTTAATTACTTAATTATTTTAGTTAATTAATTAATGTGATTAAATAATTGTTTTTAATTTAAGATTAATTACTAAGTGTAATTAATTAAAAGTAATTAATTAATAAAGTAATTAATTAAGGATTATTTGTTAAATTTAAATTGATTAAAAATTACTTAATGAAGTAATTAAAGATTAATTAATTAGATTAATTAATCAAGGTTAATATAATTAATTAAGAAGAAATTAATTAAGGTTAAGTAATTAAAGGATGGTTAATTACTGTTTATAATTAATTAAGGTTAATTAAGGAATAAAGTTAATTAAAGATTAATTATTTAATTAACTAGAAGGTAATTAATTAATAAAGTAATTAGAGGATTATTAATTAATCAAGGTTGATTAATAAAAGCAATTAATTTAAGTATGATTAATTAATTATAATTAATTAAGAATTAATATAATTAATTATAGTTAATTAATTAGTGAAGGTTCATTAATTATTGTAATTAATGATAGTAATTAAAGGTTAATTACTGTATATGGTTAAGAATAATTACTTGAATGTAATTAAAGTATAATTAATCAAGGAAGATTAATTAGGAAAGATCATTAAGAGATGATTAATTAATTAATTTGTAATTAATTAATGCTAGTAAGCAGGATTAAGGTAATCCAAGTAATTAAAGGATAATAATTAATTTAATTAAAGGTTAATTAAATTGATATGGAGTTAATCAATTCTGTTTAGATGATTGATTAATATTGGATGATTGATATTAGGTGATTGGTTGATATTGGATGATTTGAATATCTCTGATATATATATATGATATATGCTGCTTTGTGAGATGAATGTTGATATGAATTATCAATTGTGATAATATGATTTCCTGAATAAGTTTAAATGTTTAAACCTTTAAACAACTTGGCCTTAAAAGATACGTTTTGGATTTCGATGAGACCGGGATCGGGTTTCCGTATACCGGAATTCCAGGTCTGGAGACCCGAATACCACATCGATCCAAATTAACGATAGGTCGTGAATCTCAAGTGAAGATGAAGATTCAGAGTGCAAGGGTTATTGTCGTTAACTCTGAGGGTGATTCCAAAACGAGTGTAACGAGATAATGCCTTCGGTTTCGTTCGAACCCGGAACGAACTTGTATGGATTGAATGCTTTCAGCACATCGTCAGGCGGACGATGAGCATTCTAAGTGATATGTTCTGATTAAAGGTAATCGTAACCTCAAGCCTCATCAACCGGGAATGGCTAAAACAGGGGAGGTGCAGCAAGGCTTCGTGGGTAGCACCCACTGAGAGCAAGATAGATCCCTGTCTAGAGGTCCCTTTTCTTTTATTCGGCTTAGTGTGTGGTTGGTCGCGCCAACTACGGGATTGTCTTGTTCGGGATTATCCAGTAAGGGATGGTTCCGGCTTTGTGTTGCAGGGGAGCGGGCGTACTCCTCGGTACGGTGATCTAGGCCACGTACTGTGACGGGCGGTACCCCAGTAGCCCTGCCATTGTATGGAAATCCAAATTCCAATAAGTGATAACGGATTTGATTGTATACTTATGTATGCTGGAATTTAATGAATGTAACAATTTCGGCTATGTGAATATTTATCTGAAAACCCTAGACCCTATTATAATATGACTGGATTTCCTATCAAATGTTTTGGTTAGCGTAAGGTAAAAACTTTTCCATGTTTATGTGTGGAAAGTCTTACGTGATACCTTTGTTTTCAAAAGGTTTTGAAGTTAAACAATTTTAACCCGTTTACTCACACCAGACCCATGTCTGACCCAAGTGTTTATTTTCTGTTTTATTAAACTCTTGGGTACTCAATATTGTATTGAGTAGTCGAGGGATTCAGGATAGTCTTGACGAATTCTGGAGGAGCTGTGGAGCAGGAGGCTTCAGCGAGTAGATATATAGAGTTTCCGCTGTGTTTGTATTAGTCTGTATTGTACTGATGTACTTGTGTTGTATAATAGACAGAAGTTTATAACTGTCTATTCTGTGATGTATAAGTTGTGTACTCTGATGTATATGATACTATGTAATATCTTATGTGATAATATATTTCTCGTTCCGCTGTGAGATTTCTGACGTGTTGTTGTTCTTTCTTCTTTTCTTTTCTTCTTCTATCCCTTTCTTTCTTCATAATGATGCGACTTTTTGGGCATAGAAAGTCGGGTCGTTACATGGAGTATCCCATGACTCCACTTCGAATGATCTTTATAGTGAATTGGCGGTCTCGCCAATATTCTAATTTTCTTGTAAAAGGGTGAAAATCCTTTACAGTCAGCATCGATTCACCAGAGATTTTTATTTATCCTTGGTTTAGATGTTAATATCTTTTATTATTCCAAGCTCTATCTCTTGAGATCGAACGTAGATTTATCCCAGAAAAATCCACATCGATCTTATTCTTTAAGTCACGGTTGACCCGATTAAGGTTGTCCGCGATTTATCTAAGCTTACCCATCTCTCTACTCTGTTTAACCATCTTGTCTTTTGTTTCTAAACTATCTCCAAACATTTTGAATTGTACTTGTAAATCTATGTTTTGTTTTATATATGGTGTTGTTTGAGTTGTTGATGTTGATGTGGATTTCCGATCGTTTCGTCTGATCAACGCTATCGATAGGATTTCTAAAACACTTTGACAGAACAAACTGACACAATATTATTTTAAATTTGGTTAATGAAATAAAATTTTTGATATATAAGTAAATTTATGGAACTTAATAAATTGATTTAAATTGATAAATTGAAATGATAATACTTGATTTATCATTTATTGTTCTACAAATGAATTTATAAATAGTTGTTTATAAATTGATTTGGGAACTGAAATGAATTTGAATCAAGAATTTTAGAATTCAAGTTTCTGATGGTTTCAAACCTTGTGTTTTCAAGTTTTAAAAGGATATATTATTTAAAGTATTTCGAATAGAAATTTTTTTTTCAAAGAATTTTAAAAGGTTTAAAATTTAGTGCTCTTCTCTTTGTCGCTGGAAAATAATTTCGGTGATGACTGTAGCATCATCGACGTTCATTTTCGAGTTTCGAAGTGAAGAGACCGTTCTGTTGTCTTGCTACAGCTTGGTTTTGGGAAATTTAATTGATTTGAATCTCTAAAATATGACTGAATTTATAATATATATATATATATCATTTAAATTTGATTTGACATATTATGTACATATATTTATTTATCTCTAACTGGTTTAAAGTAAATCGGAAATTAATTCTTACATTTTTTTCTTCTTAAAGAATAATTTCAATTATAAAAAGAAAAATCAAAAATTTGGATAAATGATTCAAACTTGAGATAATTGAATTGGAAAGTTTTACTTGTATAACACACAATTTCATTCCAATATAACTTACCAAAATTACACAGAAGTTGAATATGAAATTGGATAATATACAATATAGAAAGGATTTTTATAAATAAAATTTGAGTGGTTATAATAAATGTTATACACTTAAATTTTAGTTATAAAAGATTAACAGAGGTAAATAGTGAAAAAGGGATTTAAAGAGATTTTATTTAATTAACTTAATAATCAAATTTGATTTAATATGGAACCTTAAGTCTAACCTAGAAATTTAAATAAAAGTTATTTCCTGAAATGAATATGTTGTATAATAAATAATGTATCTTTGAATAGATAAAAAAAATACATTTGAATTGGACATTTTGTAATAAAGTTTATTTAACTTGAATTCATAGTTTAATTGATGTCTAAATGAATAAATGTGTAAAGAAATTTGAGTGTTATATTTGCTATATAAATGTTTTATTTATGAAATAGATATGTCTTGAAAAATGAATAATTATGATTTAAATAGTTAAAATGTATTTTAACATCACTAAAATTTTATAATTGAAAATTTGGTTTCCAAATGGAATTTTAAGTGTAACTTATTAAAGGAATATCTGTTTGGGTATTTTAAATAAAGTGTTAGGTTATGTGTTAAATTAAGAGCTAACTAAAATAGTGAGCTTTTGACTTAATAAATGAAGTATAGTTTAATTTGGATATTCTATTCATAAAAGTTTGTTTTTAATAAATCATAAGTTAAATGATATCCAAATGAATATTTCTGAAATTAAACTGATTTGAAATACTAATATATCTACTGTAGCATTTTTATAAGTGCTGCTGTTTTGAAAATACAATGTTTTGGAAATTTTTATAATTGAATGAACTTAGAAATGTTACAACTTTAAAATGAATATTATTTGAACTTGAATTAAAATATTTTAAATGAAGATTATTTTAAAAGGTGTTATGATTTTCTAAGTATTATGTTTTTTTTGAATAACATTTCCAATGTGTTATGATTTTAGTAGTATGATTTCCAAATGATAAACACCTCTAAATTGTTATGATTTCAAAGTATTATGATTTCAAAGCATTATGGTTTCAAATTGTTATCTTATTTTGTTTTTCAACCATCTTTTGGTTGTCCTTATTTTCCCTCATCTTGCTACAAACTGGTATAAGCATCTTTCTATAATCTTTCGGTTTAGAAATCTTTCTGTAACCTTTGATAATCTTTGTTACTCATCTGGATCTGAACACTGTTTTTCCATTCATAGACCGTCGGTCAAGTGAAAGGGGTGATTCAGACTCTAGAGGATCTTTTTCGTGTTTGTGTTCTTGATTTGATCACCTCCATTTTGTTAAACTTACCTATAACAATAGTTATCAGGTATAATTCCAATCTTCTTATCATCTTGTCTTAATTCTATTCACTCTATCTTTTCTGTGCTTTCCCGTACCTCATTCCTTTTCGGGGACGAAAAGTTTTGAGTGGGGGAGAGTGTAACAACCCTGTATTTTACAATTATTTTTAAATTGATATTTCCAGATTTAAAAGCTTTATTTATGAAAAAGAATAAATTTTGTTATTTTAAATATAAATTTGAATTTTGATGTCAATTAGAATTCCAAACATAAATAAATTAATTATTTCCAGAAAATATGAATTTTGTCAATATAGTCAAACCTTGACTTTTAAATTTAAATTTTAAATATTTGAAAATTTAAATTTTATCTTTTATTATGAAAATAGATTAAATATCATGAATACTACTTTTTGTTTCGTTGAAATTGGATTTAAATTGTGAAAGTTATACTTTTTACAATATTGTGTGTATATTGATTTATTTAACAATATTGTTTATTTTAACCTATATAGATAATATTTTATTGGTCATATCTTATTCTAATTTGTATACATATGCCATATTATATATATTTTGTCTTTTAAATATTTTTAAAGTGATAATAAGATTTTTCCTAAGTGTATTGAATTTATTTCTAATTTTTAAAGCCTAGTTTGCATTTTTAAGTTATTTTCTTATTTTAAATTCTATTTAATTAAAATTTAATTATTTATTTCACTTTGAAAATGTTTTAAAAGTCATTTTTATTTCAAATTTTGTTTTAGAATATTTTTAAAATAAAGTTAATAATTTTCCAAAGTCAATGGTGATTTATTTGTAATTTCTGGACACTGTTTTGTATTTTAAGCAATTTCTTTTATTATTTTTCAAATTTCTTTAAATTTTATTATTTATTTTCTTATATATTTACTTAGTTTCGGTTTGTATAGTATTTTTCTGAAATATTTTGTTTATATAAAGATTTATAAGGAAAGAAATGTGAAAGGTTGCGTAACGCTTTGAAACGGAAGCTCTTTTATTTACCAAATCCTTTAATTCCTTTAACTCCTCAAAATTTATTGCCTAGCCATGTAAAACCCTAGTGTAGCCGTCATCTCATTTGGCATTCACGTGAAAAAAATATCCCATCTTCAATTGTTTCTCGCGGCTAGAGAAAATTAGGTAATGGCCTCCATCTCTTTCTTCCTACTTTTCTTCTTTTTCTATGCTATTTTGCTTGCCTTCTTCCCTGATTGAGATCGGCCTCTACCCCTATTCCACTGCCACCACCTCCTTCCATCTTTTCCCGACCACCACCAGCCCCCACTCCACCAGATTTGACCATAGCGAACCATTTTGATGGTAAAACCCCCCAAATTTCAACCTAGATGCCTAAAAACCATGTTTATTGACCTCTACATGCTCACCCACCTCAACCACCACCCAAACCACCACCATAGCCACCACCACCTCCCTTACCTGACTATAACACACCCCTCCCCACCTCTGTCTAGCCATAACTCAACCCAGGCCGAGCACAATTCCCAAGGCCAAACCTTGTTTTGGCACAAAAATCACCTAATTGCCTTCAAAAATCACATCACCTCCTCATGTACAAACCCCACCTTGTCTTGCCTTGAACCCGAGCTATGTTGGCCCAAACCTGACCCAAAACTTGACCACATCTGAACCGCATCAGAGCCCAAAGCCATACCAAACAATAGAGAAGGCAAAGCAAAAGACCGCGTAGTCGTATCTCCTTTTATTTCAATGTTATTGCATTTTAAAGTCGTATTGAATTTTGCTGTTTTGATTGTTTGTTTTGGGTTGTACACAAGAGTTGTAGATTGGATTCGCTCTCCACTCAAGTCTGTAGTCTTTTCATCATGCTTTTGTTTCCATTGTGTCATTGGTTTTGATATCTCCAGCACAAACAGGTGAGTTATTCTCACCAGACAATATGTACCTATATAACTCGTAAATTGACACCCTGCGAATCTGTAGAAATATATTATCATGTTATATATGCTTATATTATTATCATATGATGTTCACACCTGTTATTACACCTGTTATATCATATGTTACTGTTATTTAATGTTATTCTGTTATTTATATATGTTATCACCATTGCAAGTTCCCTGTAGACTAGAATCACTATGGGTTGAAATGATACATACCCGAACGGACTTTAGAATAGGGAAAAATCGTTATGGGCTGAAATGATAGGCCTGAACGATTTTGATTTAATTTATTTTAACTTGGGATTGCGGGTTTGAAATGATAGAACCCGGATTTTTCTTTTTTTTAACTGCTGATTGAAATGATACATATCCGTATCACTTGACCTAGGTTAGAAAATTTTATACAGGCCCGTGGTTATTTTATAAAGTGTTTTGGATATTTTTAAGTATTTTAAAAATTATAAATTTATGAAATTTGATTTAAATAGACTTTGAAATGTTTTAAAATAAAGAAATTATGATTTTTTTTCTATGTGTTAAAAATGTAATTAATGAATGGTTTAACTGGATTTTTGAAATATAACTTAAGTTGGAAATTTGGAATTTTGGTTAAAAATGATATTTAAGTTATATAAATAAAATGGATATTAAATTTTATTTGGAAATGGTAAATATGATAATTTGATTAAATTTGAATTTAAGTGATTTATTAAAGTATTATTGATTTTTCTATGAATTTAAGTGGTTAAATAAATGAATGTTTAAAAGTGATCTTTTAAAATATAACTTGACTAGGAAATGTGAAATTTGGTTTTAATTAAAGGTTTAAGTTAATTAAATAAAATTGGAAATTTTGTTAAATTGTGAAATGGTAATTTAAATTTGAAGTGTTAAGTCTATTTGTTGAAATATGAAGAATTGGAACTTTTACACTTAAACTTATTAAGTAAATTGTTGAAAATTGGATTTAATTATAAGAAATTTATTGTGAAAAAGATATATGTTAAATGATATGTAAATGAACATTTTAAACGTTAAAATATGATTTTTAAAATGTTTATGTGTTTTAAATTGAAGTTATTTAATTGCTGGAAATACACTAACACCTGAAATCTACTTTTAATAGCATTCAGAAATGCAATAGATTCTGTTTTGAACTAAAATTGTGTAAAAAGAGCTATTACAGCATTTCTGAAATGCTGTAGTTGAACTTATAGGTTAATATTGAACTCAGGCCTATTATAGCATTCTCTGGAAATGCTATAATGGTCTGCAGTCTTTGCTGAAACCAAATTTAACCCTTGTTTTGAAATCTGAACTATCGCAGCACTTCTGAAATGCTGTCTTTTCTGTTTTGAACTATAATTCAACTAAAACTGAGTTTTAACAGCAGTTTTAAGTGCTGTCTTTGCTGAATTAAAAATGTTTTCAAATATAACTTATAGCAGTTGTTTTTAAATGCTGTGAAATGCTGAAATTTTAATAATTAGGGTTTTTGACTTAGTAAACGAACTCAGAATGGTTTGAAACTTTGGAAATTGAATACTTGATTTGAAAATATAATAATTACACTTTTAAAAGGTTTAAATGAATTATTTTGATTGGAATATAAACTATTTAAAGGTGATTTGAAATGATAGTAAATGAACGATATCTTTGAATTTAAAAGGTATTTAAAGTTGAATATTTGGATTGGAACTGATAGGATATTTTATTTTATTAAAATGATTTGAAATGAAGTTTTGTAAGGATATGATATTTTATTATATTAAAATGATTTGAAATGAAGTTTTGAAATGATATGAAAATTTAAATATATGGAAATGGTTTGGAATTGATTTAATCTTTATTTTGATAAAGATATGGTTTGAAATGATATTTTATTTTGAAGTAAAGTATTGTTTTTAAAAGTTATAACCACGGGTTATAATAACGATTGGTTGGCAAAGAGACCGGGATCGAATATGGATATACTCTCTGTCGATACCGAAAACCACTTTGACAACCGTGTACGCGGTGGAGATTCCAGAATGAAGTAGGACGGTGGCGACGTTCTTAAGGTATGTTACGTGGACCCAACTCCCGTGAGTTGGCATAAGGTGGCTAAAACAGGAGCGATCTCGGACCAGTGAGGTAGCACCTCTTCTCGGACACATTTCTTCGATATTATACTCTTACTTGTGATTGATTAGATGGCCATCCTCCGATTTGGGAGTGTTGTTCGAGGTGGAACGGTAGTGGCTGCTATGCGTATCCATCAGTCCGTGTGCGTAATTGGTATATCTACCCTGGCATTGCCTAGTTGTGCCGTGTCACCTACCATATCGAGCTTTACTACGATTATGATTTTAAGATTCGACCGCGTTAAGGTTCTCCATCCCCTTAACGCTATTTTCTATATGATTATACTTTACTTATTTAGACACTATTATAATATCGAATATTACTACATAGTAGATAGTTTAACGGATCCTTAGAGGATGGGCGGTCCCAAGCATCTTCTAAGTTACTTGTACCTTTATTACAGTTCACTTGATTTGGTTTATATTATATAAGTATATATTGTCCTGACTCGAGTGTTTTTTGTTTTGCTTTACGCTCGGGTCAGCCTGAGTTATTCACAGATTTGGATTTCCACTCTCTTGGAGATTTGAATCGCTAGAGATTATCTGCTTGTCATGTCCTATCTATTTCAATTCCGTTGTTCTACTCAGCTTGTACTTGGTTATTTTATTGAGACTTTTGTTGTACTCTATTTCTTCTGTTGTATTTTATGTAACTCTGACATATTTAGATAGTAGCTTCATGAACTACTATTTCTTTTACTTCCGCTGCATTATTTTACTCTATGTCTGTGATCTGTGATTATATTTATTTACTGTATATTCTGAGATTTGCAAAATTTTAATTACAACGCGGTATTTTGAGCAATTCAACTCCGGCATGAGTGTCTACCTATACACTTATAATGGATGCGAATGGTTGAAAATATCGGGTCGTTACATCGTCTCCTGAGCTCCACAGCATCCTACCATGTATCTATAATACTCGGTCTGACCCGAGCATTATAATAAAATAACACCCGAGTCAGTCTGGAAAACTAGCGTGAGAAAACACACTCAATTGAATTATTAAAGTTTCCAAAATCCTTTGAAATCAGGGGTATCTCGTAAGACCACGCCACAAATAAACATGCCGGGTTTTTACCTTACGATAACCAAAGCATTTTTATTAAAACCGTCTGATATTATAATAGTGTCTATAGAAAGTAAAATAGAATCTAGGTGAAATGCTTGCATCTCACGTTCCAGCAATAGTTGGGCACAATCAAAACCGTACAGGCGCTTATTGGAGATTGGATTCCATACAATGGCAGGGCTACTGGGGTACCGCCCGTCACAGTACCTGGCCTAGATCAGAGTACCAAGGATCACTCCCGACGCCCTGCAACACAAGACCGGAGCTACCCCTTACTGGATAGTCTGAATAAGATCACCCCGCGGTTGGGATCAGCAACCGCCACTAAACCGAAATCAAAAAGGGACATCTAGACAAGGATGACCTTACCCTAATTGGTTGCTAGCCACTTAGCCTTGCTGCACCTCCCATGTTTTAGCCATTCCCGGTTGATGAGGCTTGAGGCTATGCGTTACCTTTTTAGAACACATTTCACTTAGAATGCTCATCGTCCTCCTGACGATGGTCTGATAGCATTCGTCCATACAAGATGCCTTGGGTCTGGACAAACCGAATCACCATCTTCATCATCTACACGGTATTCATTCGCAAACATTCAAACCGGATCGAAGTGGTTTTCGGGTAATTAACCCAATCCCAGACGCTTCGAAACGATCAGCGCATTGGCCAATATTGATAGTCGGTAATTTAACTATCAAATTAAACAATCATCCAATCAATTGTTTTATTTCTCCTGAAAAGTGCCAAGTCTTAATAATTTAGATTTTAAATAATTTAAATCACTTTATCCAAAAATATATACTTTAAAACATTTTAAATAAAACTACTTAAGTCACTTTATTCACAACAATAGTTATGAAATTCTATAATAACTTCCCAAGTAAGGCCTTAGCCAAAACTACGTTTAAAATAAAAGTCATTTTATAAAATATAAATATTTAGTAATTTTCCTTTAATCATAATTCTAATTTAACCTTTAAAAATAATTACTAAAATAAATAATTACTTTAACAATTTTTAAACAACTAAATAATAATTTTTCTAAAAACATTCCTTTAAAACACTTTTAAAACTACTAATTTACACTTAAAAATATTTCTTGAAAATATACTTGGATTTCAGGAAAATATAACTTCCATTTCAATATAGCCCATCTAATCATTTATAAATCCTTCTCGATTTATCCCAATTTAATTTATGTCCCTATCCTGTAAATTTCTTTTCCACACTTTAAAAATAAAACCACCTTTTTATTTTTAAAACAAATTACCATCTCCTTATAAATTCCCACCATGAATTTATTCTTTAAAATTTATCCGCTAATAAATATTTTCACTTTATTTATAAACCCAGTTTATAATTTCCATACCCTCATTTCCCTTTTAAGCATAGTGTTTCAAAACACTTAATCAATTTCCCAATCGATTCTCTGAATTACTTCTATTTTAAAAAATCTATCTTGACTTACTCAAATTTAAATCCAAAATCCATTTATTCCATATTCACTCCTTTATTATGATTTAAAACTGAAAATATCAATTTCACCCTTTATTCAAATATCCCCTTTTATTATCCCCAACTCATTTTAAACTTGAATTTTTAAAATAAATTCTTTTACCTTTAAACAATATCACTTAGGTCGTCAAATTTTTTTATTCCCATTTATACAAAATCTCCTTTTTTCCATATTTGGAATTTATTTAATAGGGTTTCAAAATCAAACTTTTTATTCTTGCCAAAATTCATTCTTTTAATTTATCCAAATTCACTATAATTATCTTACTTAAAAATTTCCCTTTTTATTTCCTTTAAAAATCCAAACTTTATATATATATTTTTTTCATTTCTCAAAATACCAATATATATTCAGCCGAGCCATAGAATTCAATAATTTCAATTCCCAATATAATCCATCATAGATTATCAAATAAATCGCATTATTGAATATGAAATAATTCAACATTTTGAGGAATCCAGTTGGATCCCTTCAACCTGTTTCCCTCTATCCACAGATGTTAGCATAATATAAAAATACCAATCCCACTTCGAGGGGGATATCGCGGTATTAAGGGTCATCCGCTATTATGCGGGGCGCATAGGGTCTCATCGGCTATATAATGTGGGAATATCAATCACTCCAATATATATACTACTATATATAATTTCACATCCAGACTGATAATAATTATCAATTCAATCAATCAACCAATAATTTAAATTTAACTATTTAAATTAACTAGCAATCCAATTTGAGTAAGATTAACTCATCTTTGACCTCTAATTTGCAATCTGATCCAAATCGGTTTGTTTCCTTCATGTTTTCAAACCTTACGTAAACATTATAAGGTTTGTTAATATTTGAATTGATCGAATAATTAATTAATATTTATTTATTTCAAACTAAACTAATAATTGGGTTTTAAACTAATAATTTGAACTAATTTTCCATAAAATCAATTATCTTTAGTAACTAAATAGTTAAATAAATAAATTAACCACCCTAAATGCATATTTAAAAATAACCTAGTAAATTAAAAATGTGTAAATGTATATTTATTCTATTTTTCTTTGAAACTACATATAGTTAGAAACTTAATTTATAACGATTTAAAAACCTAATTTTTATATAAACTTTTCAATATTTAAAATTCCTATATATATATCTTTAAAATCTCTCTGTATAAAAAATCTTATCTGTATAAATTTTTCTGTTTATCTCAGTATATTAAACATGCATGTGTATTTACACATATATTTGTATATAAAAATCTGTTTTACTGTAAATATCAGCAACTTACTATTACTATATATATATATATTTAACTTATGTGCATACATATATATATATATATATGTATGTATATATATGTATATAAATAAAAAATCTATACCTTACTGCCTATTCGCAACAGCAAGCCAGAAAAGTCTCTGGCCACCCTGGAGATTATCGCCGAGCCTCCCCCATTTGAAGGTCGAGTCGCCGACATCGCTCGTGCCTCCACGTCGACCCTCAACGAACACCGCGATCGACCCCCTCCCTTACAACCCAACGCGCGCCTCTACTCACGCGTGTGCCTGCTCAGGACACCCACCCACAACTCGTCGTCGCCGCCTCCTTATTCGAGCCTCTCTATTCGATTTAGGAGCTAGGTTAGATTTGATTCGAGTGCCTCTAGATCGTGCTTCTCGATGTCGGCCATTTCATTTCTGTTTGAACGAAATTGATTTTCGTGAAGTTTGGGTTTGATTTTGATTTTAATTTGAGGAATGGTTTTGATTTTGATTCTGGAACAAAATAGATGAGGATGGGAGTGATGTACTGGAGGCAGAAATTTTCAAAGCTCAGCCATTATCTTTTCACTGATGCTCTGCTATTTTATTTTGAACGAGAATGAGAACGATAATACGTGATTTTAATAAGGGAAGTTGTCGGACTTGAACAGGGGACAGGAAAACATAATTGCATGCAGTAGATGAGCTATAGTATTCAGAGGTTCAGGGTAAAAGTTTTGATGGTGAAAGAAAGTAGGCTGGTGGGAGGGAATCTCAGCTGAAGTTGACTAGTCAAATAAAGGATATATTATATTTAAATTTAAAATTTAAATCGTCTCGAATTACGCAACTCAAAATCTTGACTTCCTATCGAGGAGTGCCGCTAGGCGTTTATAAGGTTATACCCCTATTCCGAACACAATGGAAAAGGTTTCGAGTCATAATTCGATCGTATGAAGAAGATAGATTTTTGGACCCAGTTATCATATTAAATTTTCGATATGAATTTCAGCGCGTTTATATCCCGTACGACCACACGACAACCCAAAATGCTACGAAATTTGAAATTCGATAATAATACAGTATTACGGATCCAATGAGATTGGTTTCGTTGAAATCCGAGACTGTTCCTCGGAAGGCTATTTTTAAATTCAATTTAAACGGTATAATTTCAAAACTTAACAAAACACTTACAAATTCAATTTCTAAAGCTTCCATTATCCTTAGTACTATTAATATAAATTTTACAAGCCTTCAACTTATTTTTAACAAGCTTAAAAACCAAGATTCAATATTTTACTCAATCTCCACTTATTAAATTCAATAATTTAATTATCCAATAAATGGAGATATTTGAAATTTAAGTTAAAATTAACCTTTTAAATATTTAAAATCAATTGAATATTCCAATTTCAAATTTCCAAAATTCCGTGTCATTACATCATCAAGCTCAAATCCAATTTTTCCCCATCGCGACTCTACTCAACTTCTGCCGCCAATCGCCTACGCGCCCATGCGAGCACCCAGACCTCGACTTCACGCCTCCACCAAAACTCCATGACCCTAAACCTTAGCATCGATCGACGTTGAGTCGCTAAGCAACCGCCTCCTCAAAACTCATGTCGCGCCTCCCCCCTAACATAGCGATTTCCATTGCGAGCGTATTTATTTATTTTTTATACGATTTCGAATGAATTCGATTTCTTTTTTTCTCTCTCTTTTCTCGTTGATTTTATTTTAAAATTGAGAAGAGGGAAATGCATTAAAAAGAAGAAGATAGGTACGCATGATGGCTGAGTGTACAGGGTAGGGTGGGCTAGAATTAAAGATATGGTGGCTCAATCAGTGGTTAGGTTGGCTACAATATAAAATTTATTATTTTATATTCAAAATATCTCGTATTATAAATAACGAAATCTCGAACTCCTATTGAGGTGTGCCGCCTGGTGTTTATAATGTTATACCGCTATGCTGAACCCAGTGGAACAAGTTTCGAGACCTAATTTGATCGTATGCAGAAGATAACGTTTTAAATCGACTATTTAAATTAAATTCGGTTAAATTATTTCTATAGGCGTTTTCAGATCGCACGACAAAACGGTAAATCCAAACACTATGAAATTTGAATCTGATAATAATACACTATTACAGATCTAATGGAACTGGTTTCGTCGAATTCCGAGACTCTGCCCCGAATCGCTATTTTAACGCGTCGATTAAATCGACGATTTCACAAATTTACAAAATCACTTGGAATTCTAGTTTTAAAAACTTATTAACTAAATTCTAATTCAAATAGAATTTATATCGACATTAGAAAATGTTTTCGACTCATATTCAACTCCAATTTAATTATTTAAATGATTCACAATTATTAATTCAATAATTAAATTTATTAAATAAATCACTATATTTGGAACTTAAGTTTTATTCCACTTATTTGATCGATAAACTTCATATTAAAATTCCATTTACATTTCAAATTCAATGTTTAAAACCATTTAAACATTCAAAATCAAATGTCGAAAAATCCGGGTCGTTACATAAGGCACATGAGGCAATGCCCAAGGTAGGATTCTACCAGTTTACCCTTTCTGGTTGGTCGCAACCCATCCGTGGCCGACCGCGACAATCAATCCAAACAAAAAGATGCACCCATCGAGTCGAAAATCACTATAGTAATACGAGGGATCAACGTCGCTAGAGGTAGCTAACCTCATTGGCAAGACATGGGCTCCTGTTTTAGTCATTTTAATTATGACACAAGTGTCAAGGCTATCCATCATCGTTCTCTTACTTCATTCCAGTAAACGTTCGCCGATTCAACCACTACATTCTGGATATCATCCACCGTGTACACAGTTGTCAAAGTGGTTTCAATATTGACAGAGAGTATGCTAATAAGACGCCCTGGTCTCTTTAATAACCAATCGTCATTTTACACACCGGTTGGTTCTTTTACATTCCGAAAACGGTTCATATTTGATATCAAAATATCATATTCGTTTCAAATCAAATCCATTTTGAAATCATCATATTTGCTTCCAAATCAAATCCATTTCAAAATCATCATATTCGCTTCACAAATCATATTTTACTTCAAAATGTCAATTCAGTTCGATATATCGATATCACTTCAAAATTTGATTCGAATTACAATTTAGGTTATAACTTCAATTTAACCCAATTCGCATTTAAATCCAAGATTTAAATATAAACGTTCCACCCTTTGACCCGTTTGAATTTTTAGAAAATAGTTTAAACAATTTTAAAATATTTAAATAGTTAAAATAGTTTAATAGAAAATAGTTTGAGTATTAAAAATGGTTTATATAGTAAAATAGTTTGGAAAATCAAAATAATTCGAATATTTAAAGAAAATAGATTTTTAAATAGTTTATACCAAAATAATTTATTTGAAAATCGTTCCAAAATCAAACTGATTCAATTCCATATTTTCCAATTCAAATCAATTCCAATTTCCATTTCGATTTAATCGATTCAATTCCGATTTCAAGTCGAATTTTATTTCAATTCCAAATTAATTTCAATTTCAATTCCTAATTAATTTCACTTCCAATTCCAAATTAATTTCACTTCCAATTCCAAATTAATTTCAATTCCAATTCCAAATTAATTTCAATTCCAATTCCAAATTTAAAACCATTTCGATTATACCAATTTCGAGTTCGATTTAAAATATCGATTCAAATCACTTAAATCAAATGAACTTCCAATATTCAATTAAAAATCCAAATTTCAAATATGATTCGATTCCGATTTCAATTTTTGAAATATCGTTTTATATTACTTTTACTTAGCAATATTCAAAATTTAAATAAAAGTCCAATCTTTTAAAACAAATCAATTTCTGAAATTTACATCATATTTCGATTATAACTTCAAAATCTCAACTTCGATTATTTACAATTCCTGTTATCAACTTAAATTTCAACACTCCGAGCTCAAGTTCGAAAATAGCTCGATTTCCATAACTTTGATTTTTATTTCTTAAAATCAAATCATTTAAATAATTTCAAACAAAAATTTTAAAATCATTTAATTTAACCAATCCAGTGTTCGTATATAATTTTCTATCCTATGGCCAAGTGAATCAATTATTCCAATTTAATTCAGGGATGGATATATATCATTTAATCCAAAATAAATGCCATAGGTATATATCATTTCAACCTATTCCTTAATTTATTCAAAATAATTCAATTTACAGTTTTGTATACTGTAAATAATATACAGAATGATAACATGATATATTAAACCTAAATAAACATCCAAACATCCAAAATATCAATCAATAGCATCCATCTCAATCCATCATCCAAACAGTCAATAATTATAACAATCAACCAATTAATGATAATCGAGGATTTTACTAGAGGTTTAATTCTAGTTCAATTTAACTGTCAATTCAAATTCTATCAATTACATTCAGACGTTCATTTAAATGTCAATTAAATTTATCAAACAAATCAATAAAATTTAAATCACTTCACGATATAATTTAACTAACTAAAAAGTTATTTCAGTCAATTGTGAGTGTCTAAACACTCACCTTCCATTCGATACTGAAAATTCTCTCAGCTTCCAATAAATTCAAGATCCACACCATGATATAGACGATGTCGATACGGTCCCATCGTAATTCATTTCGTACGAAATGGGTCTCATATGCAAAAGATACACGATAATTAATATATCGATTTTATTTAACAAAATAAATAAACTTAATCAATTAATTAACAAACAAATTTACGGCTGTTACCATATTCACGCAGGAACAAGCGCCGAACCCAACATGCCATCCCAAACCTAACGTGCGCGCTCCTCCTCGAGACATCGAAATTTGATTAGCTTCCACCAAGTCGACCGCCAGCTCGAGAGCCACCCACGCGCCAAAATTCATCACGTCATTCGCCATCGTTTGCAGGATCAAACCCAAAACACGTGCGGGCTTCAAATCCAAATTCTAGCGAATCCGTAATGAAATAATACAATTCAACCGTTGGATGTATAGAGCTCGTCGAGCTCTACAACTTTGCTTTTGGAAGTTTTTAATTTCGATGAAAGATGAAGGAGATCAGAGGGGAAGAAGTTCGAAGATTTATGGCCGTTAAAACAAAGAGAACGACGGCCATGTTTTTTATTAGGGTTTTCTGAATGTAGTAATAATATTTCTCATTTTGCGTGCCATATTTATATAGTTAGGTTCGAAACAACCCGAACTCCAATCAAAGCGTGCCGCCAGGCGTTCATAATGTTTTACCCCCATTTCGAACGCAATGGAACTAGTCTGAAATGACCCTCTCTTTTTATACCTTAATTTGTAAGGAAATTTTTTTTTTACATAGAGATGTATATATATATGAGACATACATATACATATTTTTGAAGCCTAGAGTCATTTTTTTCTATCAAACAACATATATCCAGGATCAAAGTCTTTACCAATATAAACATATCAGTGCATTCATAAGGATATGTACATACATATGATGATGCATGTGCCTCACTTGTTTGAATCTGAGTTCTGGAAAACAAGAGGATATTTGATTGATTAAGTTTAATCAATCCACACATAGTTCAGTTCAAATATATGCAATAAAATTTCTCTATATATTTTTAAACTCCTGATTCTTTGTAAATTCTCTAGGGAGTATAAATCCTAGAAACCAAATGATTGTAATATGATTGTCTATAAATTAATGGTTTGGTGCTTGTGCTTTGGGAAAATGATATAAGTTCCTATCATTATCTATGTTTGATTTTCTTATAAAATCTGTCCAGAGTACAGACCCTATTCTGGAATATTTTTAAGTGATATATCACATTCAAAACTTAATTCTTTGATACTATGATGCTAAGCTAAAACAAATGCAAACATGTCTGAGTTTCCTGTAGCCATGAGCATCCATAACATGGTTCAACCAGGCTCTTTTTCTGGTGTAACCCATAGGGTCTTAAAAATGCATATTATCGAAACCTGAGTGAAATGGACTTCAGATTCATGTAAAAATACAAAGGAAAAGGTGTGTTAATATCTGTACAAAACATGTTTATGTGTGTATATAACTACAACTATTTTGGATCTGGCTTTCAACTCCCATATTACAGATTCTTCCTTTATTTAAAAATAAGGCATGAAACATTTGTATAAAACAAGTTGAATTATGGAAACATTACAGTCATATAAAAACATTCTCCCTATGTTTATTATCTTTTGTATACATATGCCATGGTAGAAAAATAAAACCATTTAATTTTTCTGAGAATCAACTATCCAGATTTCCCAAAACTTAAATCCTTTTTAAAGACTCAAGATTGGCTAATACATTTATAAAATGTAATCATTCAATTTTAACATAGTGTTCTTGCTAAATCCACTTACAAGATTTTGATTAACTTCTTTAACATATCAGATATTAACTAGATTTATAGATACCAGATACAAGTGAATTTCTTAACAAAATACTTAGCAAAATATCCATCCAATATTCAACACTTAATACAAGTAGCAATTTAAATTATCAATACATGCAGATTTCATCATTTAGGCTCTTATCTAACTAAGTTTAGCATGCTATAATCTTCTTCTCAAAGCCTTGCTCCTACTCCTACTTAGTTGCTGCAATCCCTGAAAACGCATTTGAAGCTGTCCCATATTAAATGGGACACCCTATATGCCATTAGCACACTACGGTCAGACATATGTCTGGTATGAGAAAATCCATTAAAACAATTTGTAAATCAAGTTAAAGTTAAAACATGAATATATTTATATAACTCTGCCCTTTGCAAACAAGAAATTCATGTGTGCATGTTGTGTGTCAGTGTGCAGGTGCACACTTAAATCTTCCTTTCCAGAAACCTCAAGAAAACATGGTACATTCATACATTCATATAATTCATTCATGAATCAAATAAACACCCATACAAAACAAGGAAATCACCCAAAATGAATTAAGTCATTTATTCACTGTCCAGATTTCATTACAGGAAAACTCTAGTTCCTCTTTATATCAAATTCTCTTACCTTGATATATTCATCTATCTTGGTCTCATCTGCAATTAATTGAATCAATGGACACACTGTAATGAACTAATTCACTCCATTACACAAAGATCTCAGGACTTAAACAAGCCATGTGTCAACTTTTATTACTCAGGAAAACAAGTCATTCCTGTAGTGTTCTTGACCCCAATTTCCTAATCAGGTTTAAGTTAATAATAACTCTTTTGATTTTTTTCATGACTAAACCATTCAGTGATCCATTTCACTAACTAAAACATTCATATCATGGCATCTCATGTTATTCATAACCAAACAGAGACAAACAGGCAAACAACCATTGGTGACTAAATAAATAAGATTCTGTATGTATATATATATATATTCTGGTATTTTAAAAGGGGTATAGGCAACTAACATTGGCTTATGGCTTTTGAGAGAGTTTTTCCTTTTGCAAACATTTGTGCTTGAGTTAAACTCAGAATGACCAAGTTTCACTGAATCACAAAATTTGTTTGCTATGTATATGAACATTTTTATATTTTCATTGAATCAGGAGCATCAGCACATAGGCAACCCTATTGCACCCCTAATTCCTTTTTGTCTCAAGCCTCAGCACTTATACATGAGTATATTGCATCTCAACATTGTTTACATCTTTCTAGGTTGAGCCAAAACCAATACTACTTGCCTATTTTCAACATTTTATTTTCTGGGTATTTGTTTATGTTCCTATACATTAACATATCAGAGATCTGGGTTTATAAAACATATATGTATACTAACTGTTGGGCGAGTTCTCACCACCGGACCAGCATAGCCGGACCAAACCATCTCCATACCATCTAGATGCCGGACCAACTCAACGCCATACCATGCTTCTCCGAGCTCCCACCGGACCACTTGCATCCGGTCTAACTCCACTGCCTACCGGACCAGACTTGACCGAACCAACTGCAAAGCCTCCCTGCCGAATCGACCTCCACCGAACCAGAATGCTACCAAACCAGCAACCCTCCATCCACTACCGGTCCAAACACTGCCGAACCAACCACTCCACCAAAGTCCCACCGAACCAAAGTACTACCGGACCAAGACCTCATCTCCAACCAACTACTACCGAACCAAGGCATTGCCGAACCAAATTTGCTAGGCCAGATTGTTTCAGCCCGGGCCCATCAGCAGCTGTATACATCCAAGACCCCTACCCCCAGCCTCACTCTATAAATAGAGGGGCAGGGGTACAACAATGGGGGACAAGTTTGAGAGCTCAAGCATGGAGAAAACTTTCAAACAACTTTCTTTTACTTGTATCAAAGCTTTGTACTTGTAATCTAAACAAGAGAAGAGAAATAACATATAACGTGGACGTATGCACATTCTGGCTGAACCACTATAAATCTGCGTGTCTTTTTACAGTTTAGCCCCTGCTTTTCATATATTTGCGTAAAACACCCAAATCACTAAGAACAACATAAAATCTACTAAGTCATACAACTTTGAGGTGTTTGTCCATTTTTTGTGCAAACATTTTTGGTGCTTTCACTGAGAGCTTGAAGACTCGAAGCTTCAGCTTCATCTACTTAACATTTTTTCTAACAGCATCATCCACCGTTCGGAAAACATGCCTCCCAAGCAGAAAAAAGATGTTAACAAAGGAAAAAACATCGCATCCAGCAGTCTTCCAGATCCAGCTGTAACGAATCAAGTAAATCGTCCTTCTCCAGCAGCAGTAACAAATGAAGGACAGGCTAATCCGACCCCTCCTGCCATAGAACAGCCCGCGGCAATTACTAGGGCAGATTTAGACAGGGTTGTGGTCGAAGTAACTAACCGCTTCACGTCCCAGCAGGAAGCCTTGGTGGACCATCTCATGTCACGCTTAAGGGATGCTGAAGAGTCCAATCGCAACACTGAATCATGGGGCGAGTCCCAGTCTGGAGGATCTCAGAGACAACAAAGATCTTCCTTCTTCGAAGGAGCTGACGACAGAAGTAGCCATGGTAGGAGCCGAGATTGAGCACAGCCTAAAGTTAGGCCTGAGGAAACATTTGGTACCGAACCCAACGGGGGAGGTACCGGGCGAAGGTCAACTGTAGCTGAGCCCGTCATACTGCCTAACCACGGAAACGCCGGTGAACAGGGTCGAGCTAGAGTCCAGCCCAAAGTTGGACCCGAGGAAGCGCTTAGATCAGAACCCAGCAGGGGAAGATCAAGGCAAGGGCCAACTGTAGCTGACCCTAGCATGCTCCCAGAAGATCAAAGGCAGCCATTACGAAATATGAGGAATGATAGACGATACCATCCCTACAGGTCATCTGGACGGAATCAATCCCATAGAACAGAACCAAACTCATTTCTATCTGCTCCAAGTTCTGATGAAAGGATGGCATGCTTATTCAGAGAGTGCGTCCAATGGGAGCAAAGGGATCGAGGGATAGGCACTAGGGTAACCAGCCCTTTCGCCCGCAATATCAAAATTGCTATCACTCCCCGAGAATGGAAGATGCCAACAATGGAACCTTACAAAGGAACCTCCGACCCCGTTGTACACTTACAGAGGTACACACAACATATGCTCATGAGTGGAGCGACAGAGGGAGTACTATGCAAATGCTTTCTGCTCTTCTTAGCAGATCTCGCTACCTCCTGGTTCTGTCATCTACCCCAAGGATCCATCGGCTCATGGGAAATGTTGAAAGAAAAGTTCATCAGTCAGTTCCGCACCCATGTGGAACAACCTAAGGACGCTTATTCCTTATCCAACGTCAAACAGAAACCTGGAGAGAAGCTGCAGCAATACCTAACCCGATTCAATGCCGCAGCAGCCACGGTCCAAGATGCCGATGAGAAGCTCATCCTAATGGCCCTTTGTAGTGGTGTGCATCCGGACACTAAATTTGCTAGAAGGTTGACGAAAGAAAAACCAGCTACTTTACCCGATTTCTTCCATGAAGCCGGGAAATATATGAGGCTTGAGGATGCCGCCGTTGAGGGGCAGTCAGGACAGCAAAATAAGGCAACTCACAGCAACGCCCCTGCT
Source organism: Allium fistulosum (assembly GCA_030737815.1). Classification (NCBI taxonomy): domain Eukaryota; kingdom Viridiplantae; phylum Streptophyta; class Magnoliopsida; order Asparagales; family Amaryllidaceae; genus Allium; species Allium fistulosum. Next base: position 877,826,178 of record CM060906.1, read on the forward strand.
GTAGCAAGGGACGTTCGAAGAAATGATTCCAGAGACAATGCTGGGGGCAAGAAGGGAGAAAAGCGCCTATATCGGCCTGGACCGAGATTCGACACTTACACTCCTTTGAACAAGACCGTCGAAAATATCTTCCTTGCCACCCAAGGCGAAGTTAGATACAAACGCCCACTATACAAGAAGGAATCAGATAACGCGCAGAAGTCTGGAAAGTTCTGTCGTTTCCACGAATCTCATAGGCATGATACCAATGAATGCCATCATCTTCGGGACTTGATTGAGGAACACATCAGAAGGAAGAAACTGGAACGTTATGTAAAAGGTCAGGACAGGACTCCAGCTCCTGCCAATGAGAACCCAGGGCCATCCTCACCGGAGATCGGTAGAGGAAACCGCAACACTAGCAACTCTAGTCAAGAAAAGATAGTGGTTCATACCATCTCGGGAGGACCGCACATCGCAGACAAAAGCTGGAAAGAGATGGAAAGATATGGAAAGTCGCTTAGAGACAATAAAGACTGTGTCAATTCGGTCATAGAAGAGCGCCACCCAAAGCGGAAAGACAGTGATGACATCACATTCGGTAAGCGTGACCTAGAAGGAAGGCAATACCCTCACATGGATCCCATGGTTATCTCTGCCCGACTCGGTCCCGCCGAAGTTTACCGAATCCTAGTAGACACTGGAAGCTCAGTAAACATCCTGTTCAAACATGCATTCGACAAAATGAAATTATCAATGAAGGATGTGTCTCCCTGTGATAAGCCACTACACGGTTTCACTGGAGATGCGAAGATGCCCCTCGGGCAACTGGACCTCTTTGTTGAGATTGGAAGCCATCCCCGCTCCGCTGTACGAAAACAAACGTTTGTGCTGATAGAGAACCATTCGGCCTACAACGCCTTCTTAGTAAGGCCATCCCTGTCTGACTTCCAAATAGTCCTACCCCCATGGTGCCTAAAGATGAAATTTCCAACGGACAATGGAGTAGGGGAAGTAGAAGGAGACCAAGACGTTGCTCGAGACTGCTATGTGACTGAACTTCGCAACAACTACAGGAAGGATAAAGGGAAGGGTGTAGAGGTTGCCCTCTGCACGAAAAGTCTAGAAGCATAGCAACTAAAGAAAGCCCCTCCTCTTCGATATACCAGCGACCCTTTCAATGAATTAGACCCCATAAACAGAGAGGAGGAGGCCACCGCCGAGCCTGCAGAGGCTATGGAGTTTATATCTGTAGACAAGCATGACTCAAGTAGACTATAGAAAATTGGGTCCCAACTAAAAGCAGAATTGAAGGAACAACTCATCGATTTTCTCCGCCACAACTTGGATGTATTCGCATGGTCACACGCTGACATGACCGGAATCTCCCCCGACGTAGCATGTCACGTACTAAACATTGATCCTACCAAGGCGCCCGTAAAACAAAGAAAGAGAAGTATGGGGGCAGAGCGATCGGCAGCCCTCGATGAAGAAGTAAAGAATCTACTCGCCAATGACTTCATACGAGAAGCCATCTACCCGGAATGGATCGCTAACCCGGTACTGGTAAAGAAGGCTAATGGGAAATGGCGAACGTGCATTGACTTTTCCAACCTAAACGACGCCTGCCCAAAGGATTGCTTCCCACTTCCCCGAATCGACCAACTTGTAGACAGCACAGCCGGGCACGAGCTATTATCTTTTATGGACGCATACTCAGGATATAACCAAATTCATATGCATGCTCCTGACCAAGACCACACTAGTTTCATCACCGACCGGGGTTTATACTGCTATAAGGTAATGCCCTACGGACTTAAAAATGCAGGAGCCACCTACCAGCGCCTCGTCAACAAGATGTTTGCGGGGCTAATAGGGCAAACTATGGAAGTATACGTGGATGACATGCTGGTAAAGTCAAGGAAAGCCGACGATCACGTAAGCCACCTAGGCGAGATGTTTCAAGTACTTCGACAGTATGGAATGAAGTTGAATCCTCTAAAATGCTCCTTCGGAGTGTCATCAGGAAAGTTCTTAGGATTCATCGTCCATGCCAGAGGGATTGAAGCAAACCCTGAACAAGTCCGAGCGCTAAGGGATATCAAGATACCTTCCACTCGAAAGGAAATGCAAAGCCTGAATGGAAAAGTGGCCGCCCTAAGCCGATTCATCTCCAGGGCAACGGACAAGTGCGTCCCCTTTTTCGAAGCTCTAAAGAAAGATAAAGGAAAGTTCGGATGGACTGACGAATGCTTAACCTCTTTCCTTAACTTAATCGAACACCTCCAGAAACCACTGGTACTCTCGACTCCAAGCGAAGGTGAAGAATTATACCTATACCTTGCTGTGTCATCTCACGCCCTAAGCGCTACCTTGGTACGGGAGGACAACCGCACGCAGCGGCCAGTTTACCTCGTCAGCAAGAGGTTTACGGGGGCAGAAGTCAGATATCCTAAACTTGAGAAGCTAGCGTACTGTTTACTAATCACATCACGGAAACTGCATCACTACTTCCAGTCCCATTCCATCAAAGTTCTGACCGATCAACCACTGAGGCAGGTACTCCATCGTCCCGACACTTCTGGGCGACTACTTAAATGGTGCATTGAACTAAGTTAGTATGATATCACCTATCACCCTCGCACCGCCATCAAGGGACAAGCTATGGCTGATTTCATTGCAGAATTCACTACCAACGAAGATAAGGAGCAATTGGAAATAGCAGAAGATATCAAGTGGAATCTCTTTGTTGATGGTGCATCGAACGAACAAGGCTCGGGGGCAGGTGTGGTAATAATCACTCCCAGGGGAAACAAACTGCACTATGCTATAAGGTTGGAGTTCGCTGCCACCAACAACGATGCAGAATATGAAGCAGTAATAGCCGGACTAGAACTTGCCATAGAAATCGGAGCCAATTCTTTGTGTCTTCACAGCGATTCTCAACTTATTGTTAATCAAATACTAGGAGAATTCCAAGCTCGAGAAGAACGACTCATAGCATATTTAAAGAAGACCAAGTTACTTCTCAACCGATTGGACCACTACTTAGTCAAACACATCCCTCGGGAAGAGAACCAAGAGGCCGACGAATTGGCGAAGCAAGCAAGTGTAAGAGACATCGCTATCTTCGGGGCAGTAACCATCTCAAAGCAACTGGCCCCAAGTTTTGAGCAAGTGAATCTGATAGCTGCAACCGAGGAAGCAACTTGGATGACTCCCATCCGAGACTACCTGCAAAGCGGCACGCTACCCAACGGGCGTAACGAAGTCAAGAAAATCTTGAGGAAAGCATCCGCTACACAATACAAGAAGACACCCTCTATCGACGTGGATTCTCTAACCCGTTATTAAGGTGTGTCGCTGGAAGGGAAGCCAAGGAAATCTTATTCAACATCCATCAGGGAAGCTGCGGAGATCACACCAGAGGGCAAACATTAGCAAAAAAGATACTCCGATATGGATATTTCTGGCCCACCTTAAGCAAGGACGCCTTGGATTTCGTCAAAAAGTGTGACAGATGTCAAAAGTTCGCTAAGATTCCACGGCTACCAACGATTGAGATTACTCAAATGACCAGCCCTTGGCCCTTCGCAATATGGGGAATTGACTTAATCGGCGAGCTACCAATGGGCCGAGGCGGGGCCAAATATGCTATAGTGGCAGTCGACAATTTCACCACATGGGTGGAAGCGGAACCTCTGAATAAAGTATCTTCAGCAAAAGTTATTAACTTCTTGATCAAAAATGTTCTGTGCAGGTACGGAGTCCCACTCAAAATCATATCAGACAATGGACTTCAGTTTGACAGCGAGGAATTCCCCAACTGGTGCCAAGAGCACAGAATTCACAAAAGCTTCTCATCCGTAGCGTATCCCCAGGCAAACGGACAAGTCGAAGCCATCAACAAAATTCTGAAAACTCTAATAAAAAAGAAGCTCGAAAAGTCAAAGGGCGCTTGGGTGGATGAACTTCCTACGGCACTGTGGGCCTATCGCACATCTTTCAGAACATCAACGGGGCACACTCCTTTCTCTTTGGCATACGGATCGGAGGCTATGCTCCCAGTTGAAACCATTGTGCCTTCCCACTGTAGGATCCACTATAACCCAGAAGAGAAAGAAGAACTCCTTCACATGTCTTTGGATCTAGTTGAGGAGAGAAGAAATGATGCAGTCCTTAAAGCAGCAGCCCACAAACAAAAAGTGGCAGCACAATACAACTCCAAAGTCAAGCATCGTACCTTACAAGAAGGAGATCTTGTCCTCAAGCGAATCTTTCCTCGTCCCGGAGCACTAGATCCAATCTGGGATGGACCATATGTAATTCATAAAGATCTCCGCAATGGAGCTTATATTTTGTCAACAGTGGACGGAGAGGTGTTCCAGAGGGCATGGAACATCCAACACCTCCGTTGATACTTTTCTTAACTTGTACTGCCCATATGAAGTGAATTAACAAAAAGAATCAGTGGACGTAGGCCTTTCCGTGCCGAACCACTTTAAAAAACCCTATCTCTTTTTTAACTTGTTCCTTTATATCTTGGCTGCTTGTTAACTTTATCCTTTTCTGTTGAACAAAATCCTATGCGTATAGCATTTCCACCCGAAGCAATCCACAGCGCAATTTCACCTGGATAAGACCTAACAGGTACTATGCGAATCTATGCCCTCGCCAATGAGACACTTTTGCCCCGGCATCCCTCTGTTGCGGGTTAACTCATTGCTCGCGACGGCCCTTAAAGCCAACTGTAATGAGCCGATTATAAGCCACCGAGAAGGCCGACTATAGCCGAGGCAGCTCATTACGGCGTCCGGCTCGCCGGCAACTGTGGACCGATTATAAGCCCCAACATAAGGTGTGGCCAGCCAGGGGCAGTTCACGGTTGACGATCGGCACCCACGCTAGCCGGCCACAGTAAATCGAATAATACCCACGATTACGGGCCATAATGGCCCGGGTAGTTACTGTGCGCGATCTCGGCTCCGATGTGTCTTAAGTGCGGCTGTGGTAAAAAAGAATTAACTCCCCGCGGAGGCGTAAGATGGGTGACAAATGTCTCCAAGACCCACAGCTAGGGAAAGTGACTAAAAAGCCCGTTTGCCACGAACTTAAGCACATCGAAGGCCTTCCGTGATTGGAAGTTTTACTATTTCACATATTTCAATTTTAATTAAGAAACTTTTCTCCTATCCTCTATAACAATCCCTGAAGTGCAGGACACAAAACAGGAGACACTCACTAATAGAAGCAGATACTCACAGCAGGACACTGGACCGCATCCCTTACTCGGTCACACAGGATATTCAAAGCTGCCATCTACAAGCAAAATATAAAGGGCGGTATTTCCTTCTTTCATATATGCCTATAATTTGTTCACACCTCACGCTAACACTGCAAGTCATGAAATTATGTTTTAAACAAGAACCTGACATCAAACACAATTTAAGAATATGCATAGCTATATTTCTTATGCAACATGTCAAAATAGCGAAAACATTCAAAAGACGACAACATCAGCTTAAGTTAAAGAATTACACATCAAGAATAGAGCTACTTATTACAAGTAGCAAGAATTACAACCTAAAAGTTACTCTACTGTTTTAAGACTAACATATACAGCCATGTCAAGTCCACAAAAAGAATTTTCTAGGTCTAATCAGGGAGCCGGCTGCGTTGGAGTCTTGTCCTTGTCCTGTTGCCCACCTGTCCGGTCAGAAAAGGAAATCATTAGTGATAAGCAACAGAGTTAACAAAAGAAGAAACTAATAAAGAAGAGGTTACCAGCAACTTCCCATTGATCGTCTTGGTCGTCATCCCCTACTTCCACACCTACCTCCTCAACCGCGAACAACCGCATCCCCTCTTTCACCGCTGTCTTCTCCTCCTTGGTAAACTGAGCAGTGACCACATCCATCCTAAAGGCCGCTCCACCCTCCTTATCCGCCTCAGCCTCGGCCTCCTCTAGAGCCCTGAGGTAAATCCTAGCCATAACCCGGGGGTAGTCGTCCATCCAAGATAAGCTGCCCTGCTTCCAAATGCGAAAGTACATATCCTGCAGCATATCATCCATCATCCCCTCATTCTCCTCAAACTCCCTCATACGAGCCTCAGAAACCGATAGCCTTGCAATGGCAGCATCCCTCTCCAGTCGGTATCGCGAGCAATCAGCCTGAAGGGACCTTCTCATCGCCTCCATCTCCTCCTTTAGCCTGACCTGAGCAAGCTCTGCGGCTTCAAGCCTCCCCGACAGCTCCTCTACCTGCTCAAGATCCGCCCTCCGAACCTCGTCCACTGTCGAGATGGCCATATTTATCTGCTCCTTGCAGGCAGCCTCCATCTTCCGCAATTCCGCCTTACTAGCCTCCTCCATAGTCTTCCTCAACCGCCCGAAGGCAGCCTCATGCTGAGAAATCTGAATGGCCTGATCAGCCAGCTGTTTGGCCTGATCCGAAACCATCAATCGTAGTCGGATGTTGGCACTCCCAATCTCCTCTCCAGCCTTAACCAGCCGGGCATGATGCCCCATCAGCTTCCTAGTCTCCTCCGCCACCCGATCAATATTAGCCTTGGCCTCGTCTCCCATTGTAACTATCCGAGTAGTAAGTAAATCGAGGTCTAAGGAATTAGCCTCATCAAGCACCCGTACCATGGGATTGCGGGGAAGAAGGTGCTCACCGGTAACCTCGTCAAAGGTAATATCATGGGAACTTGGATCCAGATCAAGATGACCCGCAAATGGATTACGAGCCAAGCCAAGACGATCAATCTGAGTAACGGTAGGATTTTTAGACGGGTGCGGAGAGAGTGCGAACTCAGTATCCTCCTCTGTAATATCATGAAGAGGCTGAACTGGGGGCTGAGGACCAAGTGAAGGTTCGGATAAGGGATGACTCCTCTTTCCCTTTTGAATACCCTCTTCAATAACCCCGAGAAGAGGACGGTAGCCGACTACATCCCCGGAACGGTGGGTCGAAGGCTTCGGCTTGGCGGAAGCTTTGGAGAGCTTGTATTGTTCAAGCCTGTGCCGAAGATCTGAGGCCTTGGTCGTTTTACCTGCTCCTGATATGAAGAACAAGTGTCACAAGCTTACATTGATCCATAATTCGAGAAACGCGGTAAATTAAAAGTTAAAAGAAGAAAGGAAACACATTTGTTATACAAACCATGGGGAGGAGTAGGATACTGCAATAAGTCCTGGATTTCATTCCAGGACGGGAGCGGATCATAAAATATTCCTAAGTCCCTATCATAAATGGAGCCTGTAGGAGTCAAAAGTTCACCTTGAGTCGTCGGAGCCACCTTGGCTGGAATAGTCTGAGAAGGCTCGCTTGCACCGGTCCCGGCCTTGTCAGCTTTCCCGGATTTCTCTACCAAAGCCGGTTCTCCGTCCAGCCCCTCGAAAGCTTGGAGGAATGCATCATCCGTCCACTCCTGAATCTCGCCTGCTTGCCCAGGAAGCAAGGCCCCGATGCCATCGCCACCGTCACCACCTTCCCGGTCATCTCCACCCTCACCTCTCTCCTCCTCCACATCTTCCTTCCCCGGAGTAAGTGGACAAGTGCTGGGGGAAGGGCCATCCGACTTCTTAAGCTTCTTACCTCCGACCACTGGAGATTTTGAGAAAGGTTTCCTCTTGCCACTCTCTACTGTGACACCTCCCTTAGCTTGAGCAGCCACCCTCTCCTCCGCCGTTTCCCTCTGCTTGACTACTAACTGCTGTGGAAGGATCAAATCATACTCCAGAAGGGTCACATTTCTGACCAGGTAAGCAACCGATCTATCTCTCCCGGGGATAGCTTCTATCTCAGCCGCCATCTGAACCAGGCGATCAGTCTCCACAACCGCAAAGCCACCTGTCGCTAGCAAAAATTGAAAACGTATGAGAAGAAGCATCGCAACCAGAATGGAAATTATAAATAAAGCATCGACTTACATCCAGAGGTGAAACGCCGAATAGAAACAGAGTCGTCCCTGACGAAGAACCACTCCTTCTTGAACATGTTGTACTTAGAATACAGGTCCAAGACCGGCTTGAAGGTTACAGCTGACTCCAAGCTGATGTATGGGGACCCCTTCTTATAACCCCTCAGATTATATAAATACCGGATCTCCCGGTTGGAAGGAGCACGCCCATGCTTCCTCTGAAAGATGACGAAGAGGCTCACCAGTATAGTATAAGAGTTGGGTTGAAGCTGGAATGGGGCCACCTTTAGATATGTAAGAAAGCTGAGTACCCAAGCATTGAGAGGCGGGATGACACCACACATACAGTGGTATCTGCTGTAGGCAAAGTACCCTTCGGGAGGGTCATATGGCATAACTTCTCTCCCTGGCAACAGCATGCGCGCCCTATCAATTCTGAAGGAACGGGAGATGACATCAAGCTGCTCTTCCTTAAGGGAGCTGGGAAAACAATCGGGCAGGGAGTTCAGAAGCTCTTGAGGGCCGTACCTGTCCACCAGTGATCTCGGGGCAGATCCGTGACGTTCCCGTCCTGGCTGAGCAGGGGGCACTGCGGAAGATTCTCCTTCGCCCTGGGACTTCTTTTTATCTGATCGAGTTTCTGTTTTTCGAGACATTATCTGCAACATGAAAAAGTATGCCATTAAAACGAAGGGTGCAGAAGTATAAAACGAGCAAGTTTATATCAAGACCATCCGGTATAAAGTTCATTCGGCATTTCTCAGTAAAGGCTCATTCGGCATTCTCAACTAGGGTCCATTCGGTATTAAAACTTCAAGCCCATTCGGTAAAAAAAAATTCATTCGGTAGCAAAGAATTCTCACCTGGTTCGACTAGCACTTTGATCAGGTGAAAACAAGGGTTTGATTCGGCAAATGATTTGGCTCGGTTTGTGAAGAATGACGAAGGCCTAACGCCTCTACTTATAGGCAAATAAAGGACACCGGACCAACTGGACCGGCACTCAGAGACCGAATGAAGATGACCAAGAAAATATAATAAGCCGTATGCCAGCATACGCCCCACTTTGGGGGGCAAATGTTGGGCGAGTTCTCACCACCGGACCAGCATAGCCGGACCAAACCATCTCCATACCATCTAGATGCCGGACCAACTCAACGCCATACCATGCTTCTCCGAGCTCCCACCGGACCACTTGCCTCCGGTCCAACTCCACTGCCTACCGGACCAGACTTGACCGAACCAACTGCAAAGCCTCCCTGCCGAATCGACCTCCACCGAACCAGAATGCTACCAAACCAGCAACCCTCCATCCACTACCGGTCCAAACACTGCCGAACCAACCACTCCACCAAAGTCCCACCGAACCAAAGTACTACCGGACCAAGACCTCATCTCCAACCAACTACTACCGAACCAAGGCATTGTCGAACCAAATTTGCCAGGCCATATTATTTTAGCCCGGGCCCATCAGCAGCTGTATACATCCAAGACCCCTACCCCCAGCCTCACTCTATAAATAGAGGGGTAGGGGTACAACAATGGGGGACAAGTTTGAGAGCTCAAGCACGGAGAAAACTTTCAAACAACTTTCTTTTACTTGTATCAAAGCTTTGTACTTGTAATCTAAACAAGAGAAAAGAAATAACATATAAAGTGGACGTAGGCACATTCTGGCTGAACCACTATAAATCTGCGTGTCTTTTTACAGTTTAGCCCCTGCTTTTCATATATTTGCGTAAAACACCCAAATCACTAAGAACAACATAAAATCTACTAAGTCATACAACTTTGAGGTGTTTGTCCATTTTTTGTGCAAACACTAACAATACTTAAAACTTTCATATAATAAAACAAGTAGAACAACCAAAGAGAATCAAAACATTTTCAGTTCTAAAATCACAGATAAGCATTCACATATGAAAATACACTTTCAAGAAAATTACTTATAACTGGCTGCCTACATTAGGACTTATTGCCTTAGATTTTTGAGTGAGTTTTCTCACCTAGCTCTCTTTCACTTCCTAGTTGACTGGTAAGCCTCTGCCTTCAAATCTTTTCTTCACTTTTATTATATTTATATAATATCTATATATTTTTCTCAAGAGCTATCCGGGAAGAAGAAGGTTTCTCCTCTCACTGCCTATTTATGCAGGGTTTTTCTTAGGGTTTAAGGCACTAACTAAAGACATTTTTTCCCATCAGAAATTATGCCATTTGCATTTAGTTTTTAAACCCAAAATCTTACCCTCCCTGGCTTGAGTTTGTGAAGAGAAAAGTGGTTATATCTTTTTGGTTAATTTCAAAAATTTTCTTTTTCAGCAAATACTTTTTCCTTTGTCTACTATCATGCTAAAAGTGTGACTTGATTTTATTATTTATCAAATACTCTTCCTAATTCTGCCTATACCAAGTATTTCTCTGTTTGATCTTATTTTTTTCTATTTTTAGCTTTCATGTAAATGGTATGTACTTCCTTTATTTATTTATAAGATGATTACTCCTTTTTATATCTTCATTCTTTTTCTTTCTGCCTATATTTAAAATATGTTGGTATATTTTATTTTGCTGATTTGAACTCTAGTACCTTATTAACATATCAATATATATATATATATGTATGTATATAAATCTTACTGAATTAATTAGTATACTCATCTGTATATATATTTATACATTATTTTGTACTGACACACACATGTACATGTACACTCAAAAATACTCAGTAGCATCCATATATATATATATTTACTTATGCATATAGTTTTTAAGGATTTAATCTATATATATATATATTTCCATACACATCAACATGTATTTATTCTTAGACTTCAGGAATTTAGCTTTAGTTCATGTGCATTTCCTGTGCACACATGTACACACATACAGATACACTATATCAAGCTATATCAATTCCCTTTTAATATTTGTTTAAAAATTATTTTAAACTTATTTATATTTTTCAAAATAAATTCCTAAAATCTTGGGTCATTACATAGTCCCGAGGCCTAATTCGATCATATGCAGAAGATAGCTTTTCAAAGTCAACTTATTTTATCGAATTCCATAAATTGATTTCTACGCATTTCAAGCTTGCACGGCCAGACAAGAAGTCTGATCGCTACAAAACTTGAAATCCGATAATAACTCGCTATTACGGATCTGATGAAATTCGTCGAAATCCGAGACAGTGGCCAAAATGGCTATTTTCACTTGTCAATTAAAATATAAAAATTTTAATTTCTAATTATTCACTTCTAAATCCAATTCTAAATATTAACAACCTTCATTCATACTTAAACTAAATTTAAATCAATTTCCGATACCCTTTTCATTCATATAAATTAAAGATTCAATTGATTAAATAATTCCAATATTAAATTTAAACAATTTAATTATCCTATATACCAATATTAATAACAGGAAAATAGGCATAGGGAAGAAGTTGAAGAAAAATTTAGTCGTAGAGACAACAAGTTTGCTTTTTAGTCCGAAGGACACTTTTTAGTGTAAATAGAAAATGATAGTTATAACTATCATTCTGTGATTTATACTAGAAAGTGTCTTCCAACCTAAAAAGCAAACTTCTTGTCCTTAAAACTAAATTTTTCTTGAACTTTTTCCTTGAGCCTAAAAAACCATATTAATAAATCATTAAATTTTTATTTCTACCCATATTTATTCAATAATTACATTAAAATTAATAACTTACAATAGTCAAAAGTAAGGGTCCTTACAACGAACTAATTCAATATGAAAATCAATTTCCCTTTTTGGTGGCAATCCCATTACATCTTGAAAGACTTCTTTCAATTCCTTTACCATAAAGATTTGGTCTACCAATTGACCCTTATCCTTAATATTGATATGAGCTATATATCTAGATATAAAGGTATCCCTAAATTTATTACATGAGTAAATAAAGGTTTGATGTTCATGAATAGTAAAACTTATAGTTTTGTCGTGGCTACTCAAAATGGCCCGGTATTTGGAAAGCCGATCCATCCCAAGAATGATATCAAAATGTACCATTGGAAAGATAATTAAATTGGCCATCATATCCTTACCCTCAATGCTAAGGACATAGTTCTTCATATACTCTCGAGTTTAGTATTTTCTCCAACTAAATTGTCTACTACTAAAGGGCTTAATAGTTGCTCAATGGGTAATCCTACCTTAGTAACAAACATCACAGATATAAGAGAATGTGTAGCGCTAGTATCTAATAAAACATTAGCTTGAAAGTCAAAAAAAAGTATGGTACCTTCCACCTGAGCTTGTTTAGAAACTACTACATATACTCTTCCTACATTTCCTCATTACGTCATATTATCCTTCTTTGGCTTGTTGCAGTTTCTACTAATGTGCCCAGGTTCATTGTAATTGTAACACATAATTGACTTTCTTGGACAATTGGGAGCAATATGCCATGTTTCATTGCACTGGTAACATTTCCTGAGATTGTCAGGTTCCTTTCCGCCATCTTTATCGCCTTCTCTAATTGCTTGTTTTTCTGACATATACGGTAGATAACTAAATCCCTTTGTAATACTTCTTCATAATTGTTGCCCTATTAAATACTTCATACATCTCATCGAGGAGAATCCTCCATACCCTCCACTTGAGTACTTGTTTTTCCTCGTTATATTAGTAGCAGTCAGTCATTCGTTAGGTTTAGTAGTGCACTTAACATTACCCCATGAATCTCCTATATCCCAGGTTTGTTGGCTTGCCATAATTTATAATTATGAATGGTTATAAAAATGTCAATGAAATGTATAAACTTTCTATTCCAATAAAGTAAATTATGATACTATATAGTTCTCTAGAAAGCACCTCTTAAACATAGGCTTTGATACCACTAACTATAACCCCACTCCAGAACCCTCGTTCGGAGTGGAGGATGCTACATCCAAAAATATGGTGTTATCACAAAACTATATCACATCTTAAGAAGAGTATATTTGAATATAAAATCATTCAGAGTACATGATTTTAAGCAGAAGTGATATTATACATTCACATCTTCAGACAACATGATTACAACAGATCCAAAAGTCTAGCCACCATATATTTATATAAGTACATAAAAGAGATAATATACATAATATAATTCTTCACTTCAATGCATCCAACAAACTTCTAGGGTCGAACTACTAACCATTTAAACCTGAAATGCTTAAGTGTAGCATCATGAGCAACATAGACCCAGTGAAAAATCTATCTAATCTATAGTTTTCAAGTTAAGTCATAATAGGTCGTATTATAAAGATTTTTCAACTTTATCATCAAGTACTCTCATCGCGATAATACTATATCAAAAATTCAAGATGATATTCAAGATAAATTTCCAAATACTATCCATGAAGAAATCAGATAAATTTGCAATAGTAAATTCGGTATGAAATTCTTTTTTCAAAACCATGATCATATTCATCTAAATTCATATTGACACTCAGTCAAGAATCTAAACCGCACACTCAGTTGGGATTATATCCTTGGATATTTTATCCTATTGCGGCCAGCATCCGAACACAAAGTAAGGACGTACTCTACTTTTTGCAATATCAATATGTATCATAGAGTAATAGTGCACTACCCAAGATCTATTCCCATCATTGTTGAAATGATCCATAAAAACTCTTTCATAAGTAGAAGCAAAGTATTATCTTAAAATACTTTTATATTTTGTAAATCGTCTTCCAATATGGGTAACTCTTTTCTTTTGAAAAACCCAAACTTTCAACAAGGAAATCATTTAGGAGGTATTAAGAATGAAAGGTTTATCCAAATAAATTATCTTTTTTGAATCATTTGATGGATCTTAAAAATATTCCATGAGTCAAAAGTTATGGTGTTTGCATTGAAAGGTATAACTTAGCTCCAAAAACATAGGTCATTTTGCAATAGGTTTTTGAGGTAGTATACATTCGAAATTTAGAAGTGTGAAAAATAAAAGTTGTAGAAATTAACCTAGCTTTCCAACAAGAAAATTTTCGACAAAATCCATTCATGAAAACAAAAGTTATGGTCAGTATACTACAAGGTATTTTTGGATGACTGTAACGACCCGTAATTTCGCTACTTCGAAAATAAGGGATTTTGTTTGTTTTAAATTTAAAAGGGTTTTAAAAATTAAATAAATAATTTATATATAACATATAACAATAGAAAAATTATTTATTCTTATAGTTAATAATTAAAAAGGATGGAATTTGGATTTTAGAACAAATCAGCAAAAGTTAAGTTTCATTAAAAATAAATAAATGCTTAAATAAATATGTTTAAATATTTGTTTGAAAAGTTAAATTATATTAAAATCACTTAATAAAGATAGTAGAAGTATATTAAAGGCTTTAAAAATATGTTTATAATCGTTTCACAAAAATGTTCAGATTTTGTCCTATTATGTCAATTTTACGTACATTGTAAAAATGGAGATTTTGATATTATTTAAATATGGTTTTCTAATATGAATAGATGTGTTTAAATTTATTTAAGGAAGTAAGAAGTTCATTTTTTAAGTTTGGTTTACTTAAATATATAGTTTAGCAAAAACGTCAAATTTTGATTGTAAAATTTGTCAACAAAAACACTATTTTCAACGTAAACAAGTTGTCACTGCATTGTTGCAACGTGATATGTTTCCTAACACACTTATATACATATGTACACCTTTACAAACTATAAACACATTATATTTAGCATATGAGACAAAAGTTTATATTAGGAAAGTTTATATAAATAAAATAAAAGAACATGATTTGACTAATTAAAATTTTATAAAACCACATCATTACACATATATCATATCTCATTAATGAGATGGTATGTATATGCATGGAAAATGAGCAAAAGGGTATTTAAGTATTTTAGAAATTAAGAAAAAGAGGCACAATCATTTCATAAGTACATAAATCAAATCCTATGATCATATCCACCATTAATGTACTTCTTATCATACTTAACCAAAGTCAAAAAGTAGAGAAGGATATTGTAGTCATTTGCCATCCAAAGCTCAAGTATAAATAGCCTACACCATTCACTTCATTTTTCACAAAATCCATTATCTCATTCTCTACATTTTCTTCCTTAAGCTCTTCTTCTCCATCTTCTTCTTCCTCAATTTCCATGGCTTCCCACTTCTCCATTCTCTTCCACCAAGCTCCACCACCACCTAAACCCAATCCACCTCGGCCAAACACACCTCCACCCACCTCCATTCGGCCACACCCTCCATAAAACCCACGGCCAAGGCCACCTCCACCATTGCCGAGACTCCAAACCCATACACCCACCTCCTATAGCCAAGGTCGAGCCCTACAAACCCACACCTAACCCCCTACCCGAGCCATACACCCACATACCCACCTCCACCAACCTCCAAACACCCAACACCCACCTACCCAAGACCCTACCCGCCTACCCCACACACTTGCCAAGCCGTATCCTCCTCCATATAAAAAAGAAAAGAAAAAAGAAGAAAGTGGGAGAGGAAAAAGAAAGCGGTTCGAAAGGATTTGTGATGCGTAAGGAAGGCACGCTAGTTCGTAGTAAAGTTTGGCGGAGTGGAAAAATGGAAGTGAGAAATTCTCATCGCTATTTAATTATATTGATTATCAAGTTTAATTGTTATGTTAGATAATCACCATTTGATGATATGGACGTTTGGATGATTGTTTGAATATGTTGGATGAATAGTAGAGTTATGCTAATATACTCACTTATTGATAATAATTATGCTATGAGAATGGATGTTGTGTTAATGATAAATATTGAAAGTGATTATGTGATGTGATTGGTTGATTCGGATGTGGTAGTGGTAATTATAAATAGTGATTATGTTTATTTCACCCAAGTAATCGCCTTTGTTAAAAAAGACCAATTTTTATTGATATGATATATCTGGAAATTTATAAGTCTCTTTTCAATAAATTTAAATTGAAACTAAAGTTAAAGTAAAATAGAATTTGAATTTAAAAGTGAAATTGGATTTGAAATCGAAGTTAAAATTGAAAGTGAAACTGAAATTGGTTTTGAAATTGAAATCGATTTTGAAAATTGAATGGGCATTAAGGTTGAAATTTGAATTAGAATTGTAATTAGATTTGAAATCTAATTTTAAATTAATTTTAATTTGAAGTTATAATTAAAATTTAATTGAAATTGGATTTTAAAATTTTAATATTAAAATAATAGGAATGTAATAATATTATAATAGTGAAAATATATTTTTAATACTTTAAAAATTGAAAATATCAGTTTAAAATGATTAGTATGTTTTTATAAGTAATTATATTCGATTTAGAGAATTTATTTTAAATATTGTAAATCAAGTTAAAACAAAGCGCGTTGTGTAACGACAGTTCGCGATTTCGCGCCGAAAAGTTCAAATGAGTATATAGAGTGAAGTATAGCTTGGATTTCTTTGGAACAAGAAATGTCTGGTTTATTATAACCATAATTTTTAAATGAAGAAAGAAAATCAAGATTTCGTCTTGTAAATTTTGAATTAGGTCCAAATCAATTTTCTAGAAAAATCGTGCTTGTGTAGTTAAGTGACCATAAAGGGAAATCTTTTTAAATGGACATTTTTAATTAGGAAAAAATATGGAATCAATTTGATAAATCTATTTAAATAGTTTAAAGAGATTCAGATGGAAAAATATGAAATTTTAAATATTAAAAAGTTCTTTGAATCAAATAAGCTTATAAAGCACTTTCCGCAGCACTTTTCTGCTGCCATTTCTACGACTTTTTAAAAAGAAGGTTTAATGTTAACGATTTTTCCTAGAATCAATTATGAATGTTTTTAAAAGGATAATTAAGCGTTTAATAGATAATTTGGAATCTTTATAATCAATTTCATAATAAAAGTTAATAATTGAGTATATGGAAACGACTAATACATTTGCCCCGCCTGTGAGATCTGGAAAGATAAAACAAGGTGTTTAACTAAGGTTAGGAATGAAGCAACTAGTGCTCTGAACTTACCTGGCCTATATTTTCTCTTCTTAGGCGAGAGGGGGAACAGATCGAAAGGAAAGCCCGGATGCTCTAAAAAGATTATATTAAGTTTTTCCAAAATAAAAGAAGATTAGTATTATCCAAAATTTAAGCAATCTCCAAAATGAATAAACTACAACTTGGATTGCATAGAGATAATCTTCTTATACTTTGTATTAAATTCCGAAGAGGGAACTCGTCCTATTAATGGAATTTGAAAGGTGAACTCACCGTTATTCCACCCATAGCACTTGTTAAATACGGAAGTTGCTATTGAGTAAAATTAGAATGATTTCTACGACCCTATTTACTCAATAATGTTTCCTAAAGATTGATTTAGGTTTCACAGTAAACGATGTCTTAAATAACATAGTTTTTGACCCATTTAAAAGTTAAGAAATTCCGTATCGATGATAAGAAAAAAGGAAATGTTTTCCCAAGTAATAAGTGAATTAACTTAGAATTACTCTAAGACTTTAAGAAAAGGATTTGTAATTAACCAAAAGAATTAAAGAGAAAAGAGGCTTAATAAATCCTGTATACTCATATTCACTTTTTATCGATGATTGGATTTCGAAGGAACGGGGGTCGGATTTGGGTGATTCCTATCTGAAAACCACTTCAAACCAATCCACGTGTTCGAAGAATGAAGCTGTGTTGAAGACGGAGATATTGAGACGAATAATAATGAAGGATTACTTGTTGATTAATTAGGGATAAACCCAGATTTACTTATTATAGCAGTAGTCTCTTTGTTATGAAAAATCTCAGAACCACAAGGACTTCTCGCCTAGTAATGGCCGGGGAAACTACCTTCGATTTCATTCAATCCCAGAACGAACTTTTATGGATGAGTGTCTGACCTTGCATTCTAATCACATTGAGTGATCTCTATAAAATGTATATTAGTCGGTGGCAAAGAAGACACCTTCTCTTAGCTTAACACCCTTTCCCGAAACATACGAGCTCAAGAAGTTATATATTTGTAGAGACTAGTCATGTGAATATGGAATGGAAATGTGGCATTCAAAGTGGAAAGAAGTTGTGATATGTGAAAAAGGTAATCGCTGCCTCAAGCCTCATCAACCGGACTTGACCGAAACGGGGTAGGTGCAGCAAGACTATGTGGGTCATTCCCATTAGGGTATGATCATCCCCTTCTAGATATATTTCTTCCCGCTATGATGGTTGGGATGTAAACTAATGTGGTGTATGGAAATCGAGCGCTCGGATAAAGGTCGGTAAGTACCGGGGGATGACATATTCGATACTATCTAATTACAGAGGTAGGCCGGTCTTGTGTTGGTAGAGGAGATTTGTGATGGTTCCTCGAGACATCCATCTAGAGGTGTACCCATCAAAAGGTAGTCCCTTCACTTGGTCATTTGTATAGAAATCCATTCTCCAATAAGAAGCCTTTACGAGTTTGATTTTAGAACCCACTTTGTGGCTAATATGCTGGAATTTAATCAATGTAACAATTTCGGCTAAGATTAATAAGTTTATTTGCAAATGTTTTCAAAAGAATGTCATTAGAAATAATATCAAATATTTTGATATAAAAGTGTTTTAGTTATCATAAGGTAAAAACACGTTCGTGTTTATGTGTAGGTGTGGTCTCATGAGATACTCTTTTTTTTAAAAGGATTTTATTTCCAAGGCGGATATATGACACTGTCATTTATTATTTGAGTTTACGCACGCTGGTTTATCAAGCCTGGTCCTGGTATTTTCAATACTCTGGTCAGATCCGAGTAGTTTCAGCTTTAATTGAAGATGGTTGGAGTTTCTAGAGGAGAGCTGGAGATATTCATCTACGTATAGACGCATTCTATTATCCGCTGCTTATTCTGCATTTGTTTGATGTTTGTCAGCATTTGTAAGGACAGATGTTTATAATTGTCCAAGCTGAATCTAGTAGACTCTAATCTATGTATTTTAAAAGTTTCCCACTGTAAAGATATTGTTCAATATTATATATTATTCCATTCATGTGAGATTCTATTCTGTCTTATTTTTCTTTTTACCCTTCATGTTCCGTCTTTTTGTCCAATTTGAGTTGGACATTTGTGGTTTATTGTCAACTTAAAGGGTACGGAAAAACAGGCCTTGACATTGGTCCTCCTATTCATTTCAGTTTGGGAATATATTCGACATTGCACCTCGATTTAGTTATTAAGATTTTCGAATTTGGAAAAGGTATAAACATGAAAGTTGTAGTTCTTTGAGTTAGCTTTCTAGAAAATTAAAGAAATCAAAATTCCGATTAGATTTGCAAAAGTTAGGAACGAATTACTGAGAGGTGTTTCAATAATTTCGAGCTAACATTATCAATACTGAATAATTTCATTATTACATTATTATGAAATGACATAAATACATATATTTAAATAGCTTTTCTCACCCTTAATGTTGTGTACTCTTTGATTTAATTCCCTTGGTCCTCCTTTTTCCCTTAGATTTCCATGCCTTCACTAAATTTATTTTTGAGATGGAATTTGTTTGAATTTAAGAGGAATGAAGAGATGTAATGTGATTTAGAAAGGAAGAAAAAGAAAGAAAGAAGCAAAATTGATGTGCTCTCTCTCCCTTGTGCGTGGATGTGTATTTATAGGTTAATAAAGCTTCCAATAAAAGCTACCAAGACAAAGCTTCTAAGAGAAGCTAAGAGAAGCTTCTTAAACAAAGCTTCCCTGAAAAGATAAATAACAAGAAGTATATTCAAGAGGCCAAGGTAAAATTACCTTCTCCGAAAAGATAACAACCAAAACAAAGCTTCCAAGCAAAGCTATTAAAACAAGATCCATTAATGTGGTACTCCGCAACATAAATTCATGCTTATGTACGAACCAAAAAACAGAAATAAAAATACAAATTTTTAAATGAATTAAATAGTCAAACTAGAAGACTAAACAATTACAGGCTGTTACATATATCAAATCCAAATTACACTATTCAACTACTAAAATAAAAAGACTAAGATTTCTACTCACTACAGGTCCTTAGCTTTGCTCCTCTTTGGATTTGACACGTCTATAATAATTTCTTTTAGATCTCTCTTCTTAAATATATATGCAACAAGAGAATTGCATGGGAATTAGATTTGGAAACTAAGAGGTTGGAGGAGAAAAGGGATTAGAAATTGAATAAGAACATCTAAAATTCCTTACCAATAATCCTAGAGAATTTTTTGAATCTTTTTAGAAGAGAGACTGACAGAGTTTCATTGTGTTTCCAAATAATTTGTGAAGAAAAGTGAGGCGGCCGGGCTCTTATTTATAGTGGTTGGAACGCACCAGAACCGCCGGACTAAGGTCGGTTAAAAATGATATAATCTAGTACATTAAAAACACACAAACCCTAGCCGCCATTCATGATCACCGGTCGACCGCCGCTTCCCACTGATCTACTGCTAGCAGTCGACTGGTCCTCTTATCCTAGGAACGTTAATTCGTTGCCTTTGTTTTAATTATTTTCTTCCTTAATTACCAATTAATGTTTATCTTTGTTTTAAAGTTTACTTATCCCCTAAGTATAATTACAGTTAACATCTGAATTTCAAATTTTGGAATTAATTATTTATTTGAATTTGAATTCTTTTTAAAATAATTTGAATCTGAAACTTCATACATCCATAATTTTCCCGTTTGAGCTCCGTTTCCAACATATTATATATGAAAATTGATCAGAAAATCGCCACGAACGCAATGTCATAACTTTCGCGTTCAAATTCTGACTTTTAAAAAATTTATATTTTTAACTCTATCTTATGTAAATTGATTTATCCAATTTATTTATTTACGTTGATTTTACGAGGTGTTATATACATTCCTTCCCCTTAAAAGAATTTTGTCCCCAAAATTACTCAAGGACTGAATCTATAACATAATGCGCAACCATTCTCTGTTGTCCAATCAATTATTGTGCAACCAATTTTGCTGCCAATAGAAGTGCACTATGTATTACAACGTATATGACATGTATGTTGAATATCACTATATCGGCGCCACCTATATGAATGCATTCTTAAAACATCTTTTGAAAATATGATGCAAACAACCTATATATACTAGCAGTTCAATATGTATGCAAGTTTTCAAAAATCAAAAATTATTTTTCACACAACAATTTACCACACTCCTATGAATAGGGGTATGGTTTAACCAATTTTTCATCCAATCTCTACAATCCAATACCTAACTCACCATTTCTAATATTCAATATTTAACCCTGTATTCTTATGTAGGAAAAGGGGTTTAGATGGTGAATTTCCTATTTCCATCATTCTCTTGTGTACCTATTCCACTGTACCTCAGAAACTTCTCTTTTGCCCCCCAATTCTTTTCTAATTACAACCCGCATAAGGAAATTTATTTTTAAAATTTTAAAAGTTTAAAACAGAATTATTTCAAAACAAGTTTTGTTCTGCTATTAATAAGGTATGGAAATAGAAATTCCAAAGCTAAAACAGCTTTTTCCATCATCACTAACTATATTTTACATACTGTCATTTTTGTTGAACAGAAAAATTCATATTTGCTAACCCGTCGACTTTTCCTATGCTAAGCATGCGGCATTTCAAATTGGAAATTTTCCCTTTTTCCGTTTTCGATTAAATTTTTGAAATAGTTAGATTTTTTTTAAATAAACTCAATTTTCAAAAATTTTACAAAAATATTTATATTTTAAAAATCTTTGATTTTCAAACAAGGTTTTCAAAAGTATTTGTTTTTAACTTTACAAAACAAATCAAGCCATATCCAATGCAATTGGGATTTAGTCAATGGGCATGATCGACCTTATCCTATTACGCACTAAATTTTCAAATTTTGAAATTTTTTCTTTTATTTTAGAACAATAATTAGCACACAAGTTCATTTATAAATTTCATCTTTTAAGGCATAGGGATAGTGACCCGTGGTTTCGCAACAACCTTTCCCTGTACTTCGCTCGCTAAAATTAATCTCCCAAAATTTTAATACTTTTTAAGACTTAACTTTATTTCATTTTAAGTAACTAATTTAATATATTTTCTAGTTTATTTTATAAATTTCAGTCTTATTTTTTTCCCTTTTGCATTAGTTAGTGTCTTTCATGATATTTCTTTAATTATACTATTTTCCAATAAATATAGCGATCGTTGCAGAAAACCAATGCAGTAATAAAAAAGGAACATTTCTCATAATATCATACACATTTTATACAAATAGAGACAACTAATGCTTCCAAACCAAAGCCTAAAAGAAAAATAAGTGCAAAACGAAAAATAACAACTACTACTAATCCTACTACTACATACAGGTGGTAGGATGGCCTGATCCTCCACACGAGCTAGAACCACTATCCTGACCCCTGAATGATTGGAGCATGACAGCTATGCATCCAAGCTCACAACCTTGGCATTGTTGCTTGACTTGTATCTCCTTGCAACACCCCCATCTTCATACACACACTATCCAAGAGTATTATATAATAATACTATTGGATAATATGGAGAATGAGGCAATATAGGATGCACATGTGAATATTCCATTGGACTAATACCGGTACATATTTAAATAACGGATAAATAACTCACCTATACATACATAGTCTCAGTACAAAGTAATAGACCTGTGTGCCTCCAGGACAAAATAATACACAATATACATATAATAAATAACATGGAGAACACAGAGTCAAAACGCAGCGGTAATATATAATAGAAAAGTATACATGAGTACAAGATATACATCAAATGCACACTACCACCAAAACATCAAATATATGAATCCAATTACATATCAAAAATAAACAATGACTACATATGATATATCATAGCCTCCATCTATGTCCAACATCCATAAATCGGTCATCTCATCCCTGAACTTGAAATATCTTAGACTAACCCGAGTATTATAAATAACACACGGGTTGGACTGTGTCTACATGAAAGGTGTAATATAACATACAGTGATAATAAATAAAGGTATAATGCGAATAACATTACAGTATCAAAATATCTCAAAACAACATTCACAGCAAATCCAAATAGAAAAACGTCATCACCTATATAAAATAATTAGGTCAAGATTCACAAAATCAACATTGAATGGATGAATCATCAATATTTTCAAATCACCATCAAATCCAAAAATAATCAATAATGAGATATCCTCAAGTAAAGACAAGCAGTGACGAAGCAATGCCCACAATATCTCTTAATCTCATTTTATAAAATACCATCATCAAATCCCAGAAATTAATAAAAGGTTGGAATAGCCATGACAATTCCCAAAGAGAAACAAATAATGAGTAGACCATCTACCTGTAAAGAATAGGTCATCTACCTAAGAAGGATACGGGCTTGACCATACTCTATACACAGGCTCTGGTATAATCTCATCTCTTATATGCCTATCTACCATAATGAAACCAGAAGGGAGACTAATGCCTATCTACTCGTTCTAGGAACCTAGGGTCTACTAGCCTCTCGCTTAGTAGCCGGATTTATTCCTACAATCTTCAGTTACCTTGACGGACATCGTGACCCCATCCACCAATGGCTTGTCTATGCGTAGCCTTGGTCATAACCCTACTTTGCAATAAATGGTAATAGACTGCTGGTGTCACGCCCCACCTCTATACTCACACTAACCAAGGACACTACTGGGTAATGCGGTCAATTAGTACAAAGAATAAGGCTATTGAGGAGCGACCATCTGTGTAATTGCTTTGTGCGAGTACCGATATGTCAGATAGTATGTCATGCATTTCATTTCAAGAGGAAATCTGACATATCAAATACAAACTCAAAGCTACTGCACAGTGGCTATGTGGCCTTAAGAAACAAATATAAAATAAGCACAACACAAAATCAGTCGTAGATATTCATATCACTAATGTGGAAATAGATATGAATATATCACATAGAATTGAACATCAAAGTAGTGATCATACAAGATCCACTACATCACAAAAGAATAGATACAAGTGCTAGACAAAAGAATATGTATACATCAAGGAGTCTCTATCTCGAATGTATAAAAACAAAAACTACTAAGCTAAAGTAGTTAGCCAAAAGTTAGAAGCTAGTCCCTGCTAAGAAGTCAAGTGGAAGCACCTAAAACACCTCGGTCTGACCCGAGTATTATTTAAGAAGAAAAATAATAAACGAATCAGTCTAGCTATAATTATCATGTAAGATGAGATAGGACAAGAGATATGACAAATATATATGATAACAACAAAAATCATACAATATCTCAAATTTTCTCAAACATCAAAAAGAATATCATATTCTTTAGCTTATTCACCAAACCTCAAATATTGACAAAACATATCAATGCAAATCGCAAAAATTAGTGAAACACAAATTCCATAAATCAATAATTAGAAATCCAGAAAACACAAAAAAGGGGAGGCCTATCATAAATGGGAGCATGAAAACTCACCAACACATGTATCACAAACGGGACGCTATCCCATGGGTCACAAACCCATAGAGCCGGTGCAACGACGTAGTACAACGGTACGTCCAAGGAACCTGAAACTCAAATAAGCAGGAATAAAGACGTAGTACAAAGGTACGCCCGATGAACCAAACTTCATAAAACCCGTAGGTCACTAGCCTATAAAAAATGAGACGAAGCTCAACAGAACGGGGTACAATCCCCTATGTGGACAATGAGACATCGCATATCGCTAGTCTAAACCTCAAAATGATCGTCATAGATCAATAAGTGTAAATTACATCAAGCTAGTAAATAGATGAGTTTAGCTTCATGTCCCATAACCACTGGCTTAACTTAAATATTTACGAACAAATTGTAGATTTCCACTCGAAAATTTTCACAAGATTTCAATCGAACAAGTCTAAGAATTAACCGACGAAGTAAACGCAAGCGTTTCATACTACTTGTTTTGCTAAGTCGTTTAATTATATTTCTCGTACGAATGAGGTAAAGGTTTGTATATACTAATAGATTGGAGAACGGTTTTAAAAATGAGCTTTGTATTAAAAGTAATGTTGAAATCATTTTTTTGGAAGAGTTTGAGTATTTACTACTAGTATAGAAACCTTTGTATTATAAAGTGACAAATCATAGAAACGATTGTAAAAACAATCTATCACCAAAAATTCACATTCGACAATGTGAATTAAAACAATGAAAATCGATATCGAATCCATCAAATGGATATTCCCAAAATCCAGAAAAGAAGTCATCAAAGTCGATAATAAATGATAAGAACTAACCGGATCAACAAAAACCGATAAAATGGAAACCCATATAAAAATAGGCAAATTGGTTGAATTTAACAGCGCCAGACGTCTGGTGGTTTTCAGCTGAAGGTCTAGAAATTTTCTTCCAGATCGCTCAGATGTCTAGGAATAACCTCAAATGTCTGAGCAGAAGGTCCAAAATTTTTATTCCTTTGCATCAAACGTCTCAGTGTTTTCCCAAACATCTGAGCTGAAGCTCAGGGCAAAATTCGCCTGAGCCATTGATGGCCAAATCAACTCGGAATCGATCGAATGAGCGATGGTGGCTAGGGATTTATGCCAAGCGACAACCCAGCCTTATAGGCTCTTCAATACACTCCAAACAACATGTCCAAACATCCATAATAGGATTTTCATAGATTTTGACTTCTAAATACCAAAATTAGAAAATTCACCAAACCAATTCAATTCAAAAGCAATTGAAATGAAATAGATGTTAGGAATTCATACCTAACAACAATGAAAGCTATAGACATAGATGTGAGTTCAAGAACTCACCTTTAAATTCAAAAACAAGGAATGAGAAGCTCTAAAACAAAGCAAGATCAATCTCTCTTCAACTTCACTTCAAGAACCTTCAATCTATGATCAAATGCAAAGTTTTTCCTAAGTTAGGTTATAGGAAAAATCAAGAATTGAAGAGGAATTGAGATGGAGAAGATGAAGAGCATGCTTACCTAAGCTTCTCCTTGATTTTGGAACTTGAATTTGAATTTTCTAAGAAAACTAAGGCTTAGGAATTTTGATTTCCCCTCTTTTCCCCCATTTTTCCTTTTGCTTAAGAGTGTTATAAAATGATGAAAGGAATGAATGAAGAGGAGTGGTGTGGGAGGTATTTGGTAGAAGGTTTGGGTTCTCTTATTGGGTTAGTGGGCTAGAACATAACTCCAAGCCCAAACAAAATACCAAAATCCTAATAAACTCTAAACATATCAATGTTTATACTTAAAAAAGTTGTAAACGTCATTATGAACTCAATGAAAGTGGTCTCGAGTCCGGATTCGACTGTTTACAAAAAGTCACATTTTGGACTTTAATTCAACTAATGATGCTATATTAAAAAAACATTTAAATATATATTCGTAAAATATGCGGGTTGTTACAGACTCCCCTCCTTAAAGAAATTGTGTTCTCGCAATAATTAAGAAGAAAATAAAGAGTAACAACCACACTAAGGTATAATAGCACAAAAGAAATTTTTGAAGTGTGAAGTTCACCTTAAAGAGCACGAGAGAGTAAGTCCGGTTGTGTTCACTCGATGAATTCTTTGGATTCCCAAGAACAATCTTTAGGATTTGCGGACCATTGAACTTTCACAAGCGAAACATCTTTATTACAAAGGCGTTTAACCTCCGTAGAAATGATACGAATAGGATGTTGCTCATAAGTCAAATTAGGTGAAACTTCAGTTTCTTCAATAACACCGAGCTCAAGAATAGAATCGGAATCTCTAAGGCATTTCCGTAGTTGAGAAACGTGGAATACGTCATGAATAGCAGAAAATTGAGCTGGTAATAAAAGGCGATAAGCCACAGAACCAATGCGTTCGGTGATAGGAAATGGGCCAATGTATCGAGGTGCTAACTTTCTCGATCGACTGAAATGCACAACACCCTTCATAGGTGAAACACGAATGAATACCAAATCTCCCACAAAAAATTCCAAATTCCTTCTTCAGTTATCGGCATAGGATTTTTGTCTACTTTGAGCTTCTTTCATCCTATGACGAATAAGGTCAATCTTTTCTGTGGGATCACGAATAAAATCTGGACCTAAAACTAGCTTCTCACCGGGTTCAAGCCAACACGAAGGAGATCGTCATGGCCTTCCATAGAGTGCCTCGAAAGGTGCCATACCAATACTAGATTGGAAGCAATTATTATAAGAAAACTCAACAAGAGAAATATGATCTTCCCAACTTCCACCAAAATCAAGAACACATGCACGAAGAATATCTTCAAGAGTTTGATTCACACGCTCCGTTTTTCCATCGGACTGAGGATGATAAGCGGTGCTAAAATTAAGCTTCGTTCCCAAAGCTTTTTGAAGAACCTTCCAAAATCCACTAGTAAATAATGGATCATGATCACTAACAATAGAAGTAGGAACTCCATGCAATTTAACAATTTCTTTAACATAGAGTTTGGCCAAAAGAGGTACGGTCCAATTGGACCGAACAGGAAAAAATGGGCAGATTTGGTAAGTCTATCTATAATCACCCATAAAGTATCATGACCTGAATGAGAACGGGGAAGACCATCAATAAAGTCCATGGAGACTTGATCCCACTTCCAAACTAGAATGTCCAAAGGTTGCAATAACCCACCATGCCTTTGATGCTCAGCCTTTATGAGTTAGCAAGTTATGCAACGCTTAATAAAGTTAGCAATATCAGATTTCATCCCATCCCAATAATAAAGTCGCTTCATGTCCGCGTACATTTTACTACTACCGGGATGAATGGTAAATTTAGAACGATGAGAATCTTCTAAAATGTCTTTACGAAGATCACTAATATTTGGCACAATAAGTCTACCAAATTTTCGAATGCCTCCACGAGCATTGATTTCAAAGTCTTTCAAACCATCACTATTTCTATCCCTACAACTTTGGCTAAGATGAGCCAATTCAGGGTCATGCTTTTGAGCTTCAAGAAAGTGGTCTAAAAGAGATGGATGAGCCTCAAGGCTACATAAAACAAGAGATGAAAACGAATCGGATTCACGATCTCGAATCTCATAAGTAGACAAAGTCTCAAGGTCATTCCATTCACATATCATCATGGAAACAACCGCTTGTTGCTTAGGACTAAGGGCATCGGCAATACGATTTCCCTTTCAAGAAGTATAAAGAATATAAAGATCATAAGATGCAAGGAATTCGAGCCAACGTTGTTGACGCAAATTAAGTTCCTTTTGAGAAAATAAATACTTCAAAGATTTATGATCGGTGTAGAGAACAAATTTCTCTCCCAAAAGATAATGACGCCAAATTCTAAGGGCAAAAACAATGGCCGCGAGCTCTAAATCATGAGTGGCATATCTAGTCTCGGCAGGCTTTAATTTCCAAGAAGCATAAGCGATAACACGTTACCTTTGCATGAGAACGGCTCCCAAACCAACACGACTAGCATCGGTATAAACAATCAAGTCTTGGTTCCCTTCGGGAATCATAAGAATAGGAGCATCAGAAAGGAGTTCTTTTAATTTCTGAAAAGCAACTTCACATTTGTCTGACCAAATGTACTTAACTCCCTTCTTTGTCGAACTAGTAAGAGGTACGAAAATTTTAAAAATGTCATTTATGAACCGACGGTAATAGCCCGCCAATCCAAGAAAGCTACGAATTTCTGTCACACTCTCCGGTCTCTTCCAATTTTGAATCGCTTCGATCTTTGAAGGATCCATAGAAATTCTGGATTCAGAAATAATATGTCCTAAAAATTTCACACGGGATTGCCAAAAGTGGCACTTAGAAAAAATTTCTTTCAATTGATTGCTCCTAAGAGTTTCCAGCATAATCTGAAGATGTTTTTCATGCTCTTCCTCGGTTTTAGAATAAACAAGAATATCATCGATAAAAATGATAACAAATCGATCGAGGAAGTCTTTGAAAACTCGATTCATACGGTCAATGAAATAAGCTGGAGCATTCGTTAAACCAAATGGCATAACAAGCCATTCATAAGGTCCATAACGAGTATGGACCGATGTCAAAGGGATGCTATCCTCTACAATACGAAGCTGATGAAAACCGGTTGCTACGTCTAACTGTGAAAATACTCTAGCACCGCTAAGTTGATCGAATAGATCATCAATCCGAGGTAAGGGATATTTATTCTTAATAGTAAGATCATTAAGCTTGCGGTAGTCAACGCAAAGCCTAAGTGTACCATCAGATTTCTTCACAAAGATAGCTGAAGCTCCCCAAGGAGAGGAACTAGAACGAATAAATTGTTTTGCTTCCAATTCAAATAATTGATTACGCATCTCCTCATTTTCCTTATTGGACATACGATAAGGAGGACGAGTGATAGGTAGAACTCCAGGGATTAGATTAATTCTGAACTCAATTGCTCGCTTAGGGGGTAATCCTAAAACAGGCTCAAATATATTGGGAAATTCACGAACAACGTGAATGAGGGAAATGATATCTTCCTCATCATCATTATTGTCATCATATGGATTTAGAGAACATAAGGATGCTACCGAACTGGAATCTGAATCTTTAAGAATAATAGAAATCTTCTTAACAGATTAAGGGTGTCGAAGATGGATAGTCCTCTCGGGACATAGGATGTGGACTTCCTAACGGTTAAGCAAATCCATTCCCAAAATCATTCTGAAACCTAGGTAGCGCATAACATGCAAATTGGCTCAGAAAGCATAATCACATAAAATAATCTCGACATCTTTACAAAACAAACAAAGTGTTGCGGATCCACCAACCGGATTTGCAATTCTCAATGACGTCATCAAGCCCATAACATTTAAAGACAAAGTATCAACACGTTCCTTTGATATAAAAGAGTGAGAGGCACCCATATCAAAAAGAACTCAAATAGGATGATCATGAAACATAATAATTCCATGAAGGACAGAATGAGAAATACCTTGACCAAGAGAAGTGTTACTAGGGGCTTGCACAACATTTAGCTTTCCCTCTTTCTTTCTTTGAAGTTTGGGACATGAAGATATAAGATGACCTGAACTTTTGCAATAGCGAAAATAAAGGGGCTTCGGACACTTATTTGCATAGTGGTCCTTAGATCCACAATTGTAGCATTCTCCACGATTAGGGGTAGGAGACTTTGCTAACGAAGTTGCTTGCTTCCCTTTCTTGTTAGGATTAGGGCCTTTGAACTTATTGTCGGGTTGCCTCTTCTTATTGTTGTTGAAGTTCTTTTTGGCACCCCTAACATCACCATCACTTTCTTTATCGGCCTCTTCAAGTCGAAGAGCGATATCTATAAGCTGATCGAAAGGCACTTCTAGTTTCAAAAGTAAAGGCTTTTTGAGGTTCTTATTCAACCCATAGATAAGCCTCTGATTCTTCTTCAAATAGGTATTAATATACTCGACCCCATATTTAGAGAGGGATTCAAAAGATGCGACATACTCTGTCACAGAAGGTTCACCTTGAACAAGGTCAATAAAGCGTCGGGCTAAAGTTACTTTTTCAGCTTCCGGCACAAACTTTAACTCGAACCTTTCTCGGAATTGCTCCCAAGTAAGATCCACTTCAACAATTTCCGAAATTAAAAGATCATACCAATCTAATGCTCTCTCCTGGAGCATGCCAGAAGCCACTTGGACTCGATGTAGATCCACAAGATTCATGCGAGAAAAGATGCGATCGCATGTTCTAAGCCAAGCTTGGACTCCTATAACACTTTCGAAACCCTTGAATGGCCTTCCACCCAAATTGGTATAATCACTACACAAGCATGCAAACCCGGATTTTGGATGAGTAGGCTTAGGAATGGGTCCGGCAGCTTGGGCATTCTTTACAAGATCCAAAAGTTATTGGGCAGACATGAATACGCCATCCTGAGGAGTAGCACTGGATTGACCGGCGCTGGGACGGCCAGGTCTAACCATTTCTCTTCTTTAAGAAAGAAAGAAAGAAAGAAGAGGAAAAAGGTGATTCTCAGAAAGAATATCAAACAAACTTGACTGATAAAACAAGGCATCATAAAAGTAAATAGGATAGAACGGGTCATATGACTCGAATTAAATCCTAAGGCACGATTCCTAAGACTTAGGACAATGATCCTTGCTAGATTATTCTAATTTGTTCCAAAGTTTGGCTCTGATACCAAGCTGTCACGCCCCACCTCTATACTCACACTAACCAAGGACACTACTGGGTAATGTCGTCAATTAGTACGAAGAATAAGGCTGTTGAGGAGCGACCATCTGTGTAATTGCTTTGTGCGAGTACCGATATGTCAGATAGTATGTCATGTATTTCATTTCAAGAGGAAATCTGACATATCAAATACAAACTCAAAGCTATTTTATAGTGGCTATTTGGCTTTCGGAACAAATATAAAATAAGCACAACACAAAATCAGTCACAGATATTCATATCACTAAGGTGGAAACAAATATGAATATATCACATAGAAGTGAACATCAAAGTTGCGGTTATACATAATCCACTACATCACAAAAGAATAGTACAAGTGCTAGAAAAAAGAATATGTATACATCAAGGAGTCTCTATCTCGAATGTATAAAAAAAACTATTGAGCTAAAGTAGATAGCCAAAAGTCAAAAGCTAGTCCCTACTAAGAAGTCAAGTGGAAGCACCTGAAACACCTCGGTCTGACTCGAGTATTATTTAAGAAGAAAAATAATAAACGGATCAGTCTAGCTATAATTATCATGTAAGATGAGATAGGATAAGAGATATGACAAATATATATGATAACAACAAAAATCATACAATATCTCAAATTTTCTCCAACACCAAAAAGAATATCATATTCTTTAGCTTATTCACCAAACCTCAAATATTTACAAAACATATCAATGCAAATCGCAAAAATTGGTGAAACACAAATTCCATAAATCAATAATTAGAAATCCAGAAAACACAAAACGGGGGGAGGCCTATCATAGACAGGAGCATGAAAACTCACCAACATGTGTATCACAAACGGGACATTATCCCATGGGTCGCTAACCCATAGAGCCGGTGCAACGACGTAGTACGACGGTACACCCGAGGAACTTGAAACTCAAATAAGCCGGAACAACGACGTAGTACAAAGGTATGCCTGATGAACCGAACTCCATAAAACCCGTAGGTCGCTAGCCTATAAAAAATTATACGAAGCTCAACAGAACGGGGTACAGTCCCCCACGCGGACAAAGAGACATCGCATATCGCTAGTCTAAACCTTAAAATGATCATCATAGATCAATAAGTGTTAATTACATCAAGCTAGTAAATAGATGAGTTTAGCTTCATGTCCCATAACCACTGGCTCTTAAATATTTACGAACAAATTGTAGATTTCGACTCGAAAATTGTCATAAGATTTCAATCGAACAAGTCTAAGAATTAACCGACGAAGTAAACGCAAGCGTTTCATACCACTTGTTTTACTAAGTCGTTTAATTAGATTTCTCGTACGAATGAGGTAAAGGTTTGTATATACTAATAGATTGGAGAACGGTTTTAAAAATGAGCTTTGTATTAAAAGTAATGTTGAAATCATATTTGTGGAAGAGTTTGAGTATTTACTACTAGTATAGAAACCTTTGTACTTTAAAGTGACAAATCATAGAAACGATTGTAAAAACAATCTATCACCAAAATTTCACATTCGACGACGTGATTTAAAACAATGAAAATCGATATCGAATCCATCAAATGGATATTCCCAAAAATCCAAAAAAGAAGTCATCAAAGTCGATAATAAATGAAAAGAACTAACCGGATCAACAAAAATCGATAAAACGGAAACCCATATAAAAATAGGCAAATTGGCTGAATTTAACAGCGCCAGACGTCTGGTGTTTTTCCCAGACGTCTAAGCTAAAGGTCTGGAAATTTTCTTCCAGATTGCTCAGATGTCTGGGAATAACCTCAAACGTCTGAGCAGAAGGTCCAGAATTTTTATTCCTTTGCATCAAACGTCTCAGTGTTTTCCCAGACATCTGAGCTGAAGCTAAGGGCAAAATTCGCCTGAGCCATTGATGGCCAAATCAACTCAGAATCGATCGAATGAGCGATGGTGGCTAGGGATTTATGCCAAGCGACAACCCAGCCTTATAGGCTCTTCAATACACTCCAAACAACATGTCCAAACATCCATAATAGGATTTTCATAGATTTTGACTTCTAAATACCAAAATTGGAAAATTCACCAAACTAATTCAATTCAAAAGCAATTGAACATGAAATAGATGTTAGGAATTCATACCTAACAACAATGAAAGCTATAGACATAGATGTGAGTTCAAGAACTCACCTTTAAATTCAAAAACAAGGAATGAGAAGCTCTAAAACAAAGCAAGATCAATCTCTCTTCAACTTCACTTCAAGAACCTTCAATCTATGATCAAATGCAAAGTTTTTCCTAAGTTAGGTTATAGGAAAAATCAAGAATTGAAGAGGAATTGAGATGGAGAAGATGAAGAGCATGCTTACCTAAGCTTCTCCTTGATTTTGGAACATAAATTTGAATTTTCTAAGAAAACTAAGGCTTAGGAATTTTGATTTCCCCTCTTTTCCCCCATTTTTCCTTTTTCTTAAGAGTGTTAGGAAATTATGAAAGGAATGAATGAAGAGTAGAGTGGGAGGTATTTGGTAGAAAGTTTGGGTTCTCTTATAGGGTTAGTGGGCTAGAACATAACCCAAAGCCCAAACAAAATACCAAAATCCTAATCAACTTCAAACATATTAATGTTTATACTCAAAAAAGTTGTAAACGTCGTTTGGAACTCAATGAAAGTGGTCTTGAGTCCAGATTCGACCGTTTACAAAAAGTCACATTTTGGACTTTAATTTAACTAATGGTGCTATATTAAAAAAACATTTAAATATATATTCGTAAAATATGTGGTTTGTTACAGCTGGCATAAGCGACATAAGGAGCTGCGAACGACCAAATCCTGTGATGCACATCAAATATAATATACAACCACGGTGTCGCGATGTAGCGCATGACCAAACGATCAGGCTGCTAGGGTGGAACTGGCCAATCCGGTTAACTACCGAAATAGAAAGGAAGTTCAAAATAGGTATACAGACATATAGCATATATACAATAGCCGACACGTGGCTCTACACATGGGCCAATACATGGCTCAAAGTATACTCAATGCAACAAGTATCACACAAAACATACCCCTGTATGAGTGTTATTCATGAGCAAAAGAATAACCAAATAAATATCACAATGGCATCACATTCCATTTTGTGTTACCGGTCCATTTATTCAGTGCTCGCATACAGCACTCGCTCCTTCTATATTCTATATAACGAGTCCAAAGAGTAATCGGAAAAGTGTTACCAAAAGTCTCATACCAGACGGTATCACTAAACCTTTATTCAAATTTCCTCGCACAAGATAAAATCTCATGAATCAATTAGAAAGATGTCTTCACTGTATCATCTTAAATTATAACCCAAACCAATCTCAACGGTGAATCATTTATGGAAAATAAATTAATGTGAAAGGAATAAGAAATCATAATAATATAATAAAATATTATTTAATCTAATATATAAAATATCTTAATTAATTATTCTCCTTAATTATAAATAACTCTTAAAATATTAGTACATTGGGTAATACCTTTGATATATATGTGTGTGTGTGTACGTTTACAAAGTAAGATTTAAATATAAATATTTACTGTTGAATCCTTGCTTATATATATATATATCTCAATATAAAATTTAAGTATAAAAATTTCTTTACAAATCAATATATATACATATAATTCAAACTTCCAAATCACTTCATAAGTTAATTATGATTATAGATGTCATTTATAAATTTCTATAATTAAATAACTTTCAAAATAATTCCTTTGTATACCATATTGATGGTGAGAGTCGATTTCTTATATACCATATTGAAGATGAGGGTCTATCCCTTACTAGGGTTGGTGAGATTGGCGATCTTAATAAAAGTAAGTTTTATGATGTTGTTTGGGATAGGAAGTTTATTTACTCGCCTTCTTCTGAGGGCTACGTTCCGAAACTAGCAGCTCTTTTCTCTGGGTATGTTCATGTTATAGGCCCGTCGTCTGTTGTTGGTTCTGACATTTCCTCAGCGGAGGTGTGTCGTCTTAGTTTATTTGTAGTCTAGGCTCCTTCTGCCTAGCTCCAGTTCTGTATTTTTCTATTTGGTTTTGGCTCTTTGAGCCTATTTAGCTGTTCTGTGCATTTGCAGAACACCTGTTTTCCCATTATTTATACAGTGGCATGGCCCACTATAAAGCCGACTAGCTTTGCTAAAAAAAATTTCCTTTGTATTCTTAACCATCAAATATATAATCAAAATCTTTATATATATATATATATATATATATATTCAAAGTCGTTAATCATTATATTAAAACTATTCGATAATATCAGAAAGTTGCTTCATAATTTATATACAAATACCATCCAATATTGAATGTGTGTGTGCGTGTATATATATATATTTAGTATAAATAAATTTCTAAAATAAAAACAACTTCTTTGAAATTAAAATAATCACTTGAATGTGATTAAACAGAATTCCACAATTATAAAATATACTAGTAAGTTCACAATGTAAAAATATTGTGTGTGTGTCTATGTGTATAAACACAAAATATTATTAAAACAATTCAAAAGAAATAACATCAAGAAATAAATTTACAGCAGCTCGGACGTCTAAGAGCATAAGTCAGACATCTGAATATATATGTAAAAACGATTTCTAAATAATTCAGATATCTGAATCCACTGGCCAAACATCTGACTAAAACAGAAAAGAATTAGTTCATATTTGGGCTAGTTCAGATGCCTGGATAAACAACTCAAATGTCTGAACATTTACTGAGTTCAACACAGAGAATTCAAAGGTAAAAATTTAACATACTCGGACGTCTGAATATTTCACTCAGACGTCTGACTGCCTGTTTGAGTATATAAAGAAGTTTTAAGTCAAGAAACTAAATTTTAATTTGATCATAAGGCCTGCAAACATATACTAAAATGTTCATATGAATTCATTTACATACTACATCAATTCATAAACATCAAATTCCATAATCAAACCCATAATCAAAGAATGATGATGAATCCATTCAAGATAATTTGCAATTATAATACGAAGCTAACATTCAAACACAATTGAATCCAATATGAACATAGTTGTGAGTTCAAGAACCCACCTTGACTAGTAGGAGCTTCTATTTCTTCTATAGCCTCCAACATAATCAATTCCAATTCAATCAAGAAAACTCCATATCTTATAATTTGATCAAAACTTCAACTTCTCTATGAAAATTGGTGTAGCTTGGTGTTGAGAATAACATACTTTAATTTTGAGGTTTATAAGATTTTTTAGAATTTTATTTTAATTAAATGAAGAGGAGGGTTTTCTATATTCTTTCATGAAGCAAGAAAGAAGAAGAAACAAAATGATTTTTAACGTAAATTGCTTTGTGAATGAGGAAGAGAGTTTTCTGGATAATGTGAAATCTAGACTTTTCATGAGAGTAACCCTCTAGTACTCATGAAAACAATTAGGGGATTGTGCCTTACACATAACAAAACCCAAGACAAATTCTTTTTCATTCTATTTCTTTTATAAACCATTTTATAATCAAATTAAAATTATATAATACTTCAAACAATCTCATATTCATGTTATCAAAATGTTTGCTCAACATTATAAAATTTTCGTAGAATTTATTTTTATAAATTCCTTCATTTTATTTAACAAAATCAAAACTATTATCCTTAGACCAATTAATAAAATTTTATTTATTAACCAAAATCAATTCAAATCTTTACTTGGAACTATTACTAACACAAATCTTCGATTCTTAATTACATTTCAAACTCAAGTATTAAATAATTTCTGAACCATTCATTTAAATAAAATAAATCTTATTTTCCTAAAAAATATATATATTTCTAATCACATTTACTAATAATACTAGATTTTATAAAATATATAATTACCTTTATCATTTTAAACTCATAAATATACGAATAAATTAAAATCATTCTTAATTAATCTTTGAAAATCAATTTTAATTAAATTAAATCACTATTATTATCATTAATTAATTGCTCTCAACACTAGGTTGTTACAGACTCCCCCTTAAGAAAATTGCATCCTTGCAATTTCCTATGGGGGAAATCTATAACAAGCTGAAAATAATTAGTTTTACTACACCCACTCAAATTAAAATTTCACATTCAATTATCAAATAATATAAACATATTTAAAATAACATCAATTTACTAAATTCCTCGGTGGCTTAAAAATGATAGTAGCTTATCATCCTATGTCCAATGTTGTGGTCATCGGCTATGAGTTGAACAACTCACTTGGGATATTACCTATTGATTACAACCAAAATTGCAATTTCCAAAATCATTAAACACTTGAAATAAAATTTTATACTCTACGCTGAAATAATTTCTAAAGCCATAAATAATCAAAACATAGTGCAATTTGAAATTTATAATCAAGAATTTTAAAACTTTATATTCGCAACAAATCTACAACTTTTAAAATATTAAAACATCTTCCTACTTATTATTTCAAGGATAAACATAAAACATAATTTATAAATCTTCTTTCCAAAGAATTTCTCCTTACTTTACTTCACAGATTTTTTCCACAAACATCACTATTACATTCATAAGATATTGAAAACTAAAAATATTTGTAAATTCAATATTTTTATCAAAACACTTAAAACAAAATAACTTTTCTTTAAAACCTTGCTAAAACCATATTGAATCAGGCTATAATATTATATTTAAGAATATAACAAAAACTTAATCTAAATAATTCGCAAACATTCTCAAATCAACTTTTTTATTTTGAAAATCCAATTTCCCAAACCTTCTTTTATTTACAAATTTAATTCTATTTGTTTCCGCACAAATTCTAAATCATTAATACTTTAAACTAAATTTACCAAAATAGTATTTACTTTATTCAATCACAAAGCAATTTTTAATAAGACTTATCATTATATAAGTTCAATTCTTTATTCAACATACCAAACTACTTCTTTATTCAAAACTAGATTATTTACTATACAGATTTTTTGGCTTTTATTACTATAATTCTGATTCAATAATACCAACAACAATAAATATTACTAAATTCCACTTTACATAAACCGTAATATATAATTACAAAATGAAAAATCTCTATTAATGCTTGAAAATATTATATACAAAATCTTCTCTAAATTCTTATTTCAAAGCTTAAATTCTACTTCCACAAAATACTTATTACCTAGTTCAATTCAAAACCTCACTTTGCTACAAAACCAACAAACCAATATCTTAGTGATAAAATTACTTTAGTCATACATTTTAATTCATTTTTTGAAAACTTCTCTTAAAACACTTGTTAAGCACAAAAATAAATTTCTTTAGAACTTTCACTTTACCACTAATCATACAAATCAAAACTTTACTTCAAATATTCATGAAAAGTTACTGCAAGTTTCAAAATTACTTCTTCAAATTTTCATAAAAACTACTCAAATTTTCTACTATACTTTCCATTGAGCGCACTTTCAAAATAATGGTTATTCATAAAATAAATTTTCTCAAAACATTTATTCTTTCCTTATACATTTTAAATTATACTGGTTCAAGTAAAACCATTTTAATAAGAATTCACATATACAATTCATATATCACAATATATAGATATATATATATCACAATATATCATAACATAATGTACCCACACAACTTATTTTAAACAATCATTCAACAAAGAGGGATACAGTCACAACGTCACTTATCAAATAATTCGAAATTCTAAAATAAAATATACTGATGATGCCATGCCATGAATTTCTAGATTAGCTACAATGTTGACCGTATGAGCAACATTGCCTCGCCATCGACTTCAACTCTCCACTAATACTCGATGATAATCATCATATAAATACATATACACAAACATATGGAAAAAAAATTATCTACAAAACAATTCTTATCTTTACCACATCAATACATATTCTCAAATATAATTTCCAAATCAAAATAACTTCTAAAACTTCAAAATATTATTACACATCTCTATATTCAAACTCTATTAAAACTTTATTTCAATAATTTTCACTCATCGAAATACTTTACATCATTACATAAAACTTTATTTAGATTCTTTTCAAAACATTATTCAAAACATTTCTTTAAAATAGATCTTTCTTTCAAATTTACAAAAATATATTTGTTATACTTTTCCAGAAATATTTACTCATTTTAAAACATTCCATTGTTTATAAAACTTTATAAAACGTTCAAGAATTCTCAAAGTTTTCAAAACTTTTCAAAACTCTTCTAAATTATTTAAAGCCTTTAAACTTTTTAAAACTCTATGTCCATATGTCTCGTCCTAATGTTTTGGAATCTCTATCGATAACGTTGATCAGGCGCATCGACCAGAATTCTTAAAGCACTCAACGGAAAAATTAACATAGTTCAATTTTTCAAAAATTCTTCAAAATATTTTTAAATATACATCCATATAAAATCATATTTTCTACTTTATATTGATGTAAATCAAAATCATAACTTGCTTTCTTTTAAATATTTACCACAAATCTTTACAATATCAAATCATTTCCAACAATTCAAATATTATTAAGCAATCAATAAATTCTAAAATTAACTTTACAAAAATATATAATGTAAACCAATCAATATCATATTATAAAAACACAATTTTCAAAATTCCTAGCGGTAATTTCATTACCGAAGGCACCATGAAATTTCAATATCAATAAGTACAAATTTAATATAAACAGTTGCCAATCGAATAAACATAAATACAAACAAACAACAATAATGTGCTTAGTGGAAAGTAATCCATATATTCCTACTATGCACTCTGATCACAATGAACCAGAACATAATAATTTATACTAAGCCACCAATGGTAAATCATTTTATATTTCATATTCAATAAATGTTAATAAAATATTTTGCATACAAAAAAATACACTCCTAGATGATTACTAGGGTAATCATCGTATAATATTTAAATATACTCCTATTACAGACTCACTATCCCAACACACCAGGGGCGGCGACCCTAACTCTCATCTAGGCCAATGACTCGTGTCTCATATATACAACGTATTGTTCTAAACATACTCTGATATCAAATGTAATGCCCCTACCTCTATACCCATACCACCCAAGAGTATTATATAATAATACTATCGAATAATATGGAGAATGAGGTGATATTGGGTACACACGTGAATATTCCCTTGGACTAACACAATTTACATATTTAAACAATGGATAAATAAATCACCAATACGTACATGGTCTTAGTACAAGGCAAAAAACACGTGTGCCTTCAGGATAGAATAATACTCTATATACATATAATAGATAACGGGGAAAAAATTGAGCCAAAACGCAGCAATGATATATAATAGAAACGTATACATTAGTATAGGATATGCATCAAATTTACACTACCACCAAAACATCAAATATATGAATCCAATTACATATCAAAAATACACAATGACCACATATGATATATCCTAGCCTCCATCTATGTCCATCATCTATAAATTGGTCTTCTCGTCCTTGAACCTAAAATATCTCAGATCGACCCGAGTATTGTAAATAACACGGGTCAGACTATGTCTACAATGAAAGGTGTAATATAACATACTGTGATAATATAAAAATTACAATGCAAATAACATTATAGGATTAAAATATCTCAAAAAAAAATTCATAACAAGCCTAAACAGGAAAGCACCCTCATCCATATAAAACACATTAAGTCAAAATTCACAAAAGCAACATCGAATGGATGAATCATTCAGATCTTGAAATCGCCATCATATCCAGATATCATCAATAATGAGATATCCACAAGTAATGTCAGGCAGTAACAAACAATCTCATTTTATTAAATACCATCATCAAATCATATAAATCAATAAAAGGTTGGACTAGCCATGGCAATGCCCAAATAAAAACCAATAATAAGCAGACCATCTGCCAATAAAGAATAGGCCGTCTACCTAAGAAGGATATGGGGTTGACCATACTCTAGACACAGTTTCAGGTAAAATCTCATCTCTAATATGCATATCTACCATATTGAAACCAGAAGGGAAACCGATGCCTGTCTACTCGCTCTAGGAACCCAGGGTCTACTAGCCTTCCGCTAAGTAGCCAGATTTGTTCCTACAGTCTTCGGTTACCACGATGGACATCGTAGCCCCGTCCACTAATAGCTCGTCTGCACGTAGCCTCGGTCACAACCTTACTTTGCCTCTAATGATAATAGATTTCTAGCCTAAACTACACAAGAGGCTGTGACACCCCGCACTTCTAGGCACCCCGAAAATCGGACATGACTAGAAGCACGAGTGGTCGGGGGAAATAAAAATCCATAACATAGCATAGAGACTAAGGCAACAACATAAAATGATTAAAATATTACAGAGGAAGAGAACTTTCACTAATTATAAATTAATAGCAAAACAGCTTCATTAAAAACAACATTATCCCAAATTTATTTCTGAAACCAAAAGTACCAAGTAGTCTCCACCAAAACATAAAACATAACAAAGTTCACAATATATGTCCCCATATATAGAGTAAAGTACGGAAAAGAGAAACGAAGTACATGAAACAAAAAAACAAAAGCTGAAGATAACAACTGCTCCAATAACCCTCCAAGCTGCAAAGAACTGCAACCTGACCTGCCCTTCTATGATTTGGGGAAAATAGGAAAAATAGGAATAGGTCAGACATAAAGTCTAGTGAATGAGAAATAAAATGAAGTAGAAAGAATAAAACAGCTTAATTCCATATCTTCCCCGGATATCGCAGAGGGTGAAGAATATAATGCAATGAATCCTTCTTAGATACAGTTCCTAAGAAGCCAAAGTCTGTGGTCACTCTAGGGAAGTCAACCATGCGGTAATACTAAACGTCAATCGGCCTGTCGGACCTGCTTTTCTTACCTATCCACATGCTACAGCGTGAAAGTCGTGCTCTTCACACGTGCACTGTGACCAAATGTCTCTTACGTCTGACCGGCGTCGACTCAAACAACCTCGCAGGACCCTGAAGTTGCGCTCAGGCTCCACCAAACTGGACTCCTATCCTCCTGTCTCCTCGATCACCAACGTGGACTTGCCCTTATCCAAAGTGTCGGTCCTCCGAAAGAGCGCCCGCAGCTGGGTCGGCTGCGCAAAATCCTCCAACGATCTGCCTAAAGAAGCCTACGTCGGAGCACACCTGTCCTGTTTTGTCCGCGTCGATCTGCCTTAAGAAGCCTACGATTGTGGATGCTATCTATCCTACGTACTAGCAACTTATGAAAGGTAACAAACATCCTTGCGAACCTACTTGCCCGCTCCTAGTACTTATAGCCAAACCTATATTTTGGTCTTAACTGCATGAAACACCTATCCGGACCTTTACAAGGTCTGCCTACCAAATCGCTTCCAGATTAATTAATTTTACCGTTACAGTTTACATAATGTTTATTTCCATTCATCTGCTTTAGGCCATTTTTACATCCGATTTGGTTATTTTACAATTTCCCTTTTTCTTACATAAATGGTATTTCAATTTCACGTCCGTTCAGTCCGTATGGTTTGTCTATAATTTTTATGTCATTTTGTTTCAGATTTACACTAGCCTTTAGGGTCCATTTAATTTACATTTTTTCCACCCTAATTTACGTTCTCCTTTTAGAGATTTAATCTGCACAAAATTTTTGCCCAATAGCCACAAACCATTTAATTACACAAAATTCCACTTTTACATTTTTAGGCCACATATGAAACAAACAATTATACCAATTAGACTTCCCAATTTTATTCCAAAACCATATTCAAAATTATGTAATTATATGAATCAAAACCATAAAAATTTTTTGAAGAATGGTCAATTTATTGATAATGAGAAAAAACATTACAAGCACTATTTACAAAAGAATCAGCCCAACGCGGCACAGTAACAATAAAAATGCAAACCCACAAACAATGCCCTAAACACACAGCGACAACCTAGCAAATTTGACTTATCATGGCGGCTCATTTTCTCTTCCAGGCAAGTCTTCCTCTCTGTCAACATTAGCGATAAAACTATCAGTGCGTCTGGACAGTCTAGAGCTCACAGCTTCATCTTCTTCTCCATCAATCATGTATCTCGAGGATGGTGCAATGTTTGGGGAATTAGGGTTCAAGGTCAAGGTAATGTTAAAAGGGTTGTCAACACGCAGAGGTAAAATCTCCCATCTTTCTAATATATCGTCAAAATTGTGTACACTCTGACTGTAAAACTTGGATCTATTAATGATGAGGTCACGAACATTAGATTTTATGATATTGCACACTGTGATTTTGTCTATTTTTCCATTGTTAAAAATGATAGAATTTCTGCTTTTCCAAATGGTCCAGATATATGAGCTAAGCGCAGCTGTTATGATGTCTTTCTTAATATTGTTAGCTGCAAACCTCTGACTTATGTAAGCAATGGCATCAAGGAGAGAAGTATGGAAGTTTCTATGTGTTATAGGGTCACCCATCATGATTCTGATCCAGCACCACACATGCCTAGAAAAAGTACAGTTAAAAAATAAATGTTTGCAATTTTCCACTTCTCTTTTGCACAGAACACAAACATCATCTATAGTCACTCCTTGCATTTTTAATTTGTCCTTTGTAGGTAGGAAATTGAAAATAGCTCTGTATAAACATACATTCATTTTTGGGATTGAGATGTTATTCCATATGATTTTGTAGTCGCTGATTTCCTGTAGCTTGATTCTAAATTCATTCCATACATCATGGAAAGAAAAAAGGCCAATTTTTACTGTTTTTACAAAACCAGTAGTCTGCAGTTTTGTCATAATGAATGGGAACTTGCTTTATTTCCTCACTTATATTACCAAGAAATGAGATGTTTTCAGGCCTCCAAATATTTCCAGATATAATTTGCTCTACCTTGTGTTTGTGACCTCTTGAGTAAGATAAAGTTTCTTGCCCCAGTTTCTCCAATAAAGTTGAACCATTAATCCATGGTATGAACCATAAGCTTGTAGATTTACCATCCACAATTCTTCTGTCAATTAGTTTTTGTGCATCTTTTCTATGGTATAGCATTTTTTTCCAAGTGCATGAGAAATTGTTATTAAAATTCGATTCCCACAGTGTCT
Organism: Allium fistulosum; assembly: GCA_030737815.1. NCBI lineage: Eukaryota > Viridiplantae > Streptophyta > Magnoliopsida > Asparagales > Amaryllidaceae > Allium > Allium fistulosum. The sequence continues at coordinate 877,870,265 of CM060906.1, forward strand.
CATTATTAGCATATTTCACATTCAGCCACTTAGCACTATATGTTGAATTGTTAAGAGTCTCCCAAATTCTTTTGATGCAGAAAGTAATGTTTATATCTGACAATTTTTTCAGCCCCATACCACCTTCAGATTTAACACTTGTAACTGTTTCCCATGGAACACTACTCTTTTTACCCTTCCAGATAAATATTTTGCATACCTGATTGATTTTTTGAATAGTTAAACTAGGGAGCATAAAACACTGCATCCAAAAACTAACCATAGGGTAAACTACAGCCTTAATCAATCTATTCTTCCTGGAACTGTGAGAAATTTGCACTCCCAACCTTGCATTTTCTTTAGCACTTTGTCGATCAGTTGCTTACAATTTGAGTGTTTGATATATGTCACAAATAGGGGTAACCCAAGATATCTAACAGGTAATTCTCCTTCCTGAATGTCCAGGATGTTAAGCATTTGATCCTTGTTGTTGCAAAACTTATTGAAAAATACTTGAGTCTTGAGATTATTCATTTCCAAGCTAGTGACTATCTTTAATTTCTTGAAACAATTCTTAACAGCTTTAGCTCCAATATCAGTCGCATTTATGAAAATTAGCAGATCATCAGCATAGATTAGATGTGTTATGTTAGAATTGTTCTTGATAACTGATTCCACTTTTCCTTTAATAGCTTTAGCATCCATTAACAAAGTGAAATATTCCATGCATAAAGTAAAAAGATAAGGGGACAAAGGATCTCCTTGCCTTAAACCATTGCTGCCAGTAAGATATCCTTTATGATATCCATTAATAGAAAATGAAAAGCTAGGAGTATTTATCATTTCTTGAATAATTTTTATCCATTTTACTGGAAAATCCATGCTTCTCATCATGTGTAGAATGAAATGTCTGTTTACTGAATCATATGCCTTCTTAAGGTCTACCTTTATGCACATTTTATTACTACCATGCTTGTTAAAATTTCTGATATGTTCATGTGCAATTATTATACCATCTTTAATCTGCCTGTTTGGTAAGTAGGCTGTTTGATTATCAGATATCAATTCTCCAAGCACAAACTTCATTCTGTCACATAACAATTTAGATAAGATTTTGTACAGCATGGAACAACATGCTATGGGCCTGAAATCTGCAACAGATTCAGGGATTTTAACCTTAGGGATTAAGGAGATTATGGTGTGATTAATTTCTCTTACAATTCTACCATTGTCAAAAGAGGTCTGCATAGCTTCCAAAAGGGTTTTTTTTAATTCATTCCAATGTCTTTTATAGAATTTAGCATTAAAACCATCATAGCCTGGGGCAGTATCATTATGCACACTGAAAATGGCTCTTTTCAATTCTTGCTCATCAAATGCAGCAGTAAGAAAAGTTTTTCCCCAATCATTTAGTTTTCTTTTTGGGATGATGTTAGGAAACTGATTCATCATGTTGCCTCTATTGTATATATGGGTAAAAAACTTGATAGCCTCTTCTTCCATCTCCTTTTGAGATTTGAACACATCTCCATTTCTTTTTATAATGTTGTGGCAGCTATTAACAAATCTTCTATTTGATTGTTTTGCATAGAAAAATTTAGAACAGCTATCATCCCACTTGATCCATTGACATTTTGATTTTTGTTTGTTATCAATAGCTAACAGCTCCATACTATTAGCCAAATTCACTTGAGCGTCATGCAAATTTTGTGCATTTAAGGAGTTATGATCTGATTCTAATATCTGTAGAGCAATGATGACCTCTTGCTTGCATTTTGAAACTTGTGACTGTAAATCATTTTTTCCCCTGCACCACTTTTTAATTTCCTTTTTGATGTTTTTCTGCATCTGAATAAGGTTGTATAACTGATTTCCTTCAGGGAAAACAAAACACTTTTCAACTATTTCCTTTTACCCCTCACACATAACCCAGTGATTCATGAATTTAAAGGGTTTTGGACCTTCATGTGTTTGAATGCAATTAAAGTGGAACATAATAGGTACATGATCACTTGTTGATAATTCTAAATATTTTGCATGAGATCTTTTAAACATGTTAATCCATTCAATATTGCAAAAAAGTCTATCAATCTTAGTAGCAATATTCTTTGTAGGCCCTGATCTCCATGAAAAATTAACCCCTGAAATGCTAATTTCTTTAACCCCTGTAGAGTTAACAAAGTTATTGAGTTCCTGAATGTTTTTGGTCGTCAAATTATTTCCTCCTATTTTTTCCTTTAAAAACCTGACACAGTTAAAATCCTCTATGATGCACCATGGAGTGATAAAAGTGTTTGCTTCTTTTACCAGTTGTTTCCATAAAATTTTCCTTTTAGATTCAAGGTTTAGTGCGTAAATGACAGTTACAATGCATTGGGCCCCTGCATTGTTATTTAGCATACAAGTAATGTGTTGTTTGCTCATAGAAATTACATAACTGCTCCAAATGTCTGAATTGATCATAATAAGGATTCTGCACTTGTGATGATACTCAATGTTATTTATGCAAGTCCATTTACTTTTCCAAGATTCCATATATAGCTGAAGTTTATTGCTTCTCAACTTATTTTTGTCTAAGCGAAATATAGAAGGTTTTTGTGAAAATACAAGGTTTTTTACCTCCAAAACATGTGCTGCCTTGTTGAGGCCTCGCACATTCCAACACAAGATAGACATTATTTGGATGAATTTGCTTGACTCCGGGTCCTAATGGGAGTCACACTTTCATGGATCAATTTATTCTTTTTCTTTTCTTGAATATTCTTGCCTTTCACATCTGCAACTGCTTTTTCAAATTCAGGGGTTATGGAGGTGAGGTTTTTAGGCAAGATGTTGAGTGGATTATCGGTTGAAGGGTATGTGGGATTGATACATGATTGAGATAGAGAAGATTCATCCACAGTTGAGCCTGTCATGTCTTTCTGCACCTGAAAAGAATTAAGCACTGCAGTTGTTAGATCAGAAACTTGAGAATTTAAATTATTTAAGACAGGTTTACTGTGACTTGACAACTCCCTGCTGAAATTTTCCTCCGATGATGATAAAGTGACTGAGGCTTTTGTCAATGATGTCCGAATAGTTGGATCCAGAGTAATATTGCTCATAGGAGGTCCTTCTACAAAGTTTTGAATATGAGACATATTAGAAAGTTGAGTAGAGGATCCCTTTGCAATTGTAGCAGCCATGCTGATTTGTGGAGGCAAACTAGATACTACACTTTTATCTATATCAGCTGATGGCGAGGCCGCAATTGCAACTACAGGCTCCTTCAAAGACTTCTGAAAAATCTCAGCATTCAAAGCACTCATATTTGATGGAGGAACATCGTTACCCTTATTAGAGTTATTAGTGGAATGAACTGAGACCTCATCAATTCTAAAAACTTCCGGAGGCAAATCTACAGCAACAGCTGATGGCGAGGTTGCGAAAGCAACTACAGATTCCATTAAGGATTTCTGAACTGTCTCAACAAACACAGCACTCATATCTGATGGAGAAACATCTTTACCCTTATTAGAATTATTTGTGTTTTGATTCGTGAGAGCTTTATCAAATGTTGTATGAACAAGGACATTTGACTCATCAATTGTAGTAACTTCTGCATTATTATACACTACTCCTTCTGAATTGATAAGAAGAGTCTGTTGAGTTATATTATCCTCTGAAATAATACCCATGCTATTAGTTTCATTATTATTAGTTGTAGATTTTATTATCCATTGCTGCGAAAATGATATAGGGCACTCTTTATCCACATGACCAAAACATACACAGTTATGACAAACTGGAGGTATAAACTCGTATTCAACCTTTTGCATAACAAAATCACCTCTAGGTAGTTTAATTTGCACTTCTTTTTCAAATTTAAATGACGTATCCACCTCAATAAGCATTCTAGCAAAAGCTATTCTGCTCCTGTTTTTAGTATGTTCGTCCATTGCAATAGGTCTCCCAATGGTGCTAGCAATTTTACACAAAGAAATGTGGTTCCAATATGCAAAATTGAGATTAGGAAATCTCACCCAAATAGGAATGGATAGTAATAGATCTTTCTCATATTTGATATTACTGCTCCACTTCTTCATAATGATGAACTTCCCATCCATCATCCATGGTCCGCCTTCTAATATTTTGATACAATCTTCTTCTAGTTCAAATTGAACCAATAGAAACCATTGTCTCTGGCAAAAACTTCAAATTTACCCTTCGAAAGCCACATTCTCCTGATATATGCTTTGAAAAACATATAATAAGGTCTTTTCCCTAACAAATAGATCAGAATCGAATTAGACCACATCTTCTCTGCAGTTAACAGCTCTTCCTCTCCAATTATTGCAGTTTTTCTGTCATTAACAATTTCAGGATCAAAGAATTGCATGGTTTCACTTTGCTTCTTTTCCTTTACCAAATCACACCAACTTTTAGGTGTAGCCTTTGAATTAACAGCAAATACACCCGATCCATTCTTTTTAACAAGCGCATCACGTGATCTAGCATGGTAAGACCCAGATCCAGCTGAGAGATTTTGAAAACGTGAAGTCCTATTGTTCATGCGAGAAAAACGGGGATCCGCCTTATGCACTTTCGCTGCTGCGCCAGAAGCCACCAGCCTCTTCTTCTGATCCATCACCTTAGTCCAGCCCTCCTCCTCTTCATCCTCCCCTCTGAGATCTGAACTATGAACGCCGGCTGATTGTGACGCCATTTTTTATATATTATATTTTAAATATCAATAATTTTAATAAAACCATAATTTTATTATAGTAACATATTATGAATTTATTCAACTAACCTGTTCTACCATTAGAAATTGAATAACAATTCTTATTCAATTTAATTAAACCAATCTTATTTATGCCATGAAACGTGAATAACAATTTGTTTGTTCCAAATTTCAACCAAAACATGAATTAGAATTGAGAAGTGGAAGAAGAAGAAGAAGATACAATAATTTACATAAATTTCAATCTTATTTATGCCATAAAACATGAATAGATAATTTATATGCCCCATATTTTAAACCAAACATGAATTAGATTTGAGAAGTGGAAGAAGAAGAAGTTGCAATAATTTACATTTATTCTCAATTAATAACAGAAATTAATTCATATTAACGTGCCAGAAAAGAACTGAAATTGAACTACTTTATTTTTCTATTTCATATTAATTCCCACTCATCTGGCACTTGAGCTTGCATAAATTTGAAAAAAACTTTGCTTTAATCTTTCTCCCTTTGATTCTTCTAAATTCCCCAAATTGCTTGAATATATATAGATAATTTAATTTGGTAGAGATTTGTTTATTTAGTAGAGAAAAGGAGGAAGAATAATACACACTAATTTTACTGTAGAATTATGGCGACGACTGAATAAGAGATTAGGTTTAGGTTAGATGGTTTATTTATAGATTGTTTGAGTGAATATAATCCATTAGATTATTTTAGATTAAATCTGGTTCTTTCATACACTTAATGGTTATCCATTCTAGCCCATACACGACACTCAACCAATAAAATTTAGCCATCTCATCCTATTACATCACTGGAGCGAATGGGAAGCCGCCACATGTCAGAAACAACGCTGAAATACGTAGGAAAATCGCGGGAAACAAACCAGCTAAAATAACATCGCTCCAGATGTTGGGCGACAACGGGACTTAATCCCTAGTCACTAAGGAAGTCAACATGTGCCTTTACCACTGTACCAAATGCGCTTTTAATTTATTTTTAATTATATTTCCCGTAAAATATCAGGGTGTTACATTCTCCCCCCTTAAAATATTTCATCCCCGAAATCTCCCAAAACGAAAGAAGATAATTAACAACCAGCATCCAAGAACTACATCCATCTACTCAACCATCATCCATTTCTACCATTGTCCTTATTTTTAACTAATGCAATTTATGATTTATGAAAAGTGAAATGCATATGAACTTACCTAATGCGAAAATGTAGTCAGTCTACTGATTCAGTTGACCTCCTGTAATGCAAGTATGCTTATGCCATGCAACCAAATGTATGCAATTACTCTAGTATAATTGATAATTCTATATGTATGTTTCAATCATTCACCCAAATGCACCATCCATATGCAACATCCATTTATATATACACACATACATATATATATATAGACATGCAACCATGTGCAAATGCAATAGATAACAGGCACGCATATTCAGGTGTGTGTACCAAGTTGGTCGATTATCCTAATAAATATCTATCTAGTGCATGCAATGCATCCATTTGCAAACATTGGCATCCACTTGCAGTCATTTTCATCCATCAGACATAACATGCCCTAATAACATGTTTCCAACCAAGCTACCATCAATAGGTTTCACCTAAAGATTATCGAAAAGACCTTAACTAAGGAAAGATCAAAGATCAAAGATAGGATATTTGAAGTGTACCTTCAAATAGAAAAGGATAAGAAGTTCGAATTCTCTCCTCAGATTCCCATGTGCACTCCTTGGGGTCATCTCCCCACTAAACCTTCACTAGATGAACTTCCTTGTTGCATAATCTCTTGACGTCGTGTTCCAATATACAGGTGGGTGTACGACGCACAAGTGATTCGCGCTCTACCTCCACTTCCCTTAGCTGATCGGGTTCTACTACTACTACGGAATCATGTAGACACTTCATCAGATGCGAAACATGAAAAACATCGTGAACTCCTGCCAACTTATCTGGAAGATAAACTCTGTATGCCACTTTTCCAATCCGTGCGGTAATAGGGAAGGGTCTGACAAATCTCGTCCCAACTTACCCACTGAGCCAAATCTCATAATGTTTCTCAGAGGAGAAACCTTGACAAAAACCATATCTCCAACCTTTAACTCCAAATCTGAACGTCTTCTGTTGGCATATGACTTTTGTCTATCTTGTGCAGTCTTCAACCTCTTGCGAATCAAATCCACCTTCTCGGAAGTTTTCCTTACCAAGTCTGGTCCAAGCAAGAACCTATCGATGGTATCCCACCAACAGGCTGGTGATCTACATGGTCTGCCATAGAGGGCCTCGAACGGTGCCATCCCAATGCTTACTTGATAACAATTATTATATGCGAACTCCACCAAAGGTAGGTGGTCTTCCCAAGAGCCTCTGACGTCAATGATGCATAATCTGAGCAAATCTTCCAAAACCCTATTTACCCTCTCAGTCTGCCCATCTGTCTGAGGGTGATATGTCGTGCTTAGATTCAATTCCGTTCCCAAGGCTTGCTGAAGACTCCTCCAAAACTCCCTGGTGAATAATGGATCTCTGTCGCTCACAATGCTGGCGGGAACTCCATGAAGCCTAACTATCTCTCTTACATAAAGAGTCGCCAAAGAAGCCGTCGTCCTATTAGTCTTAATGGGTATAAAATGAGCGCCCTTCGTCGGTCTATCCACAATGGCCCAAATGCTCGTGTTCCCTCTCCGTGACCTTGGTAATCCATCCACGAAGTCCATAGAGACGCTCTCCCATTTCCATAATGGAATATCCAATGGTTGCAACAGTCCTTCGGGCATCTTCTGTTCCGCCTTTACCCTTTGGCAAGTGATGCACTTCGATACATACTCTGCCACCCTCTTCTTCATTCTGGGCCAATAGAATACCCTCTTCATATCCCGGTACATCTTATCACCACCGGGGTGCACTGTCATCCTAGAATGATGTGACTTAACCAACACCGCATCTACTAAATCCTCACTGCGGGGAACACAAAGTATACCATCCCTTCTAAGCCATCCCCTAGTATCCATGGTATAGCGCCTAAGATGTGGTGATGACTCTCCTCACCAAGCTTATCTAAAATGTCATTTAACTCTTCATCCTCACCTTGCCTTGCTCCAATCTGCTCCATCAAAGTAGGTTGGACGTCGAGGGCTGCTAACAATCCCAAAGCTAAATCCGATGGAGGTCTAAAATCAAAGGTAGCAATGTACTCCAAATGCTTCCATTCCAAAAACAGAGGACTTAAAACCACTTTGAATCTACTCAACGCATCTGCCACTACATTACCCTTGCCAGGGGTATAGGAAATCTCAAAGTCATAAGAGGCTAAAAACTCCATCCAACTTTGCTGTCTCAAATTCAAGTATTTCTGAGAGAATAGATACTTTAAAGACTTATGATCCGTGAAAAGCTCAAATCTTTCTCCTAAGAGATAGTGCCTCCAAGACTTGAGAGCAAAAACTATAGCTGCCAACTCAAGATCATGCGTTGGGTAGTTCTTCTCATGCGTTTTCAACTGTCTACTCGCATAGCACACTACCCTACCCTCTTGCATCAGTACCGCCCCTAGCCCCGTACCACAAGCTTCCGTATAAACTGAGAAAGGCTTGGTTCCATCTGGTAATCCCAATACAGGCATGGTAGTCAAAGCTTCCTTCAATCGACCAAAGGCATCCTCACACTTAGCATCCCAAACAAAAGCTGAGTTCTTCTTGGTAAGGCGGGTAAGTGGAGCTGATATCCTAGCGAAGTCCTTAATAAACTTCCTATAGTAGCATGCAAGACCAAGGAAACTCCTTATGTCTGTGGCATTCTTAGGGGTCTGCCAATCCTGTGCTGCTGCCACTTTCGCCAGATCTACTGCAAGTCCATCCTTCAAAACGATGTGTCCCAAAAGGCAAACTTCATCCCTTCGAAAGTGGCACTTGGAGGACTTCGTCTTCAACTTATATGCTCGCAGGGTCCTAAGCACTTCTTCCAAGTGAACAGTATGCTCCTCCTTTCTTCACGAATAAACCAAAATGTCGTCGACGAACACCACCACAAACTTGTTCAACGATTCACGAATACTCGACTCATCAGGTCCACAAAATATGTCGAAGCATTGGTTAGCCCAAATGGCATGACTAACCACTCAAATAACCCATCCGGAGTCCTAAACGCAGTCTTCTCGATGCTATCCTCTTCCACACGCAACTGATGAAATCTCGTGGCCAAATCGAGCTACGAAAATACCTTTGTTCCTACTAGCTGGTCGAAGATCGTCTATACGGGGAAGAGGATAATGATTCTTCTTCGTCAGCTTATTAAGCTCCCTATAATCCACGCAAAGTCTGAGAGAGCCATCCGCCTTAGTGGCAAAGACGACGGGTGCGCCCCACTCAAAAATACTCCTACGAATGAAGCCCTTCTCCAAAAGCTCTCCAATCTGCTTGCTCAGCTCACGACGTTCCTTAGGAGCCATATGCCTTACCGATAAAGCAACCGGTTTGGCGTTATCGACAAGATAAATCTTGAACTCGATCTCTCTTCGAGGTGGAAGGCTAGCAACCTCCTCGAACACATCTGGAAAGTCTCTAACAATGGGTACCGAACTCAAACTATCGGGTGATAAGTCAAGAGAATAAAGGTAGCTCAACATGACTGATCCTCTAGGATCACAAGATACTTCTAAGGTACGTCCACTACAAGTGCCTAACCTCACTACCCTCTTATCGCAATCAAGAACAGCACCATACATGGATAGCCAATCCATACCAAGAATCAACCCGAACCCGAAAAAGCCCAATACAAAGGCACTACAGTCAAACTCAACCCCTAAAATAAATAATTTCAAATCCCGACATAACATGGACAAATAGGCCGATCCTCCTACGGGATTTGATACTACTACCAGGTCAGTCACTAAGCAAGCACCAAGACCAAAACCCTCTACCAGAGTACTAGATATAAAAGAGTGCGAAGCTCCAGAATCAAATAGGGTACGAACAGGAAAATCAGAGATAGATAACACACCTTCGATGATTACCTTCTTTCCCTTGTCCACAACTGGACGAGTACTAGAGGAAGGAGCTGCCTCTAAAGCATAAGCCTGAGCAGGCTATGAAGGTGTCTATGAATTGTCCTTGGGCTTCGACGGACAGTCATTTTTCATATGCCCCACTTGATCGCAATGATAGCACCTTAGTCTCGGTCGCTCTCCTACCCCTCTACAATCCTTAGCAAGATGACCTGGTTTCCCACAAGTATTGCACTTCCAGTCCTTCCTTGGAACTTTCCTTTTTCCACTTGACCCTCCTCCTCCTCTCCTCTTTCATTTCCACTGCTTCTTCCCATCACTCTTCTGTGCCACATCTGCTTTCTTCTCAGTATCAGCAGGTAAAGCCATCTCTACCAATCCCTCAAAAGTGGCTCCCATCGGAATGTGGCTCATCGCCAAAATCTGCAGTGGCTAACTCAAACCCTTAGCAAACTTCAATGCCTTCTTGTGAGGAGTATTGATGAGGTCTAGTCCAAATCTGGCAAGATCGTTAAATTGATTAACATATTCCTTAACTGTCATATCCCCTTGCTTGAGCTGTATAAATTTCTATAGTTGCACTCCCTCTTCATCCTGCGATAAGAATTTCCTCCTAAACCTAGTATGAAAATCCGCCCAAGTCAAATTATCAGCCTCAGCCTCCACAATCTCCCACAAACAAAGAGCCTCTCCCTACAACTGCCATGAAGCCAACTACCTCCGAGTTAAGTCCTCCAATCCCATAAGTCCAAATATCCACTCACAACTATGGATCCAAGCTCTCGCCTCAGTATATGACTCGGTGCCAAGAAATGGCTTGCCTTGCATAACTTGGGAAAATTGGGAATGCCTGGCGGACGGGCTAGAGCCCCATCCGTCGAAGCAGCATCCCTAGCTGGTGGCTCTTCTCGTGCAATAGCCTGCAAATAACGTCTGAACCAAGCAGGCATATTAAGGCCTGGAACTACGGGGATATCTTGCGGTTAAGACATTTCTGTCTGTGGATATTAAAAAGATGGGATTAGGTACTCCACAAATAGTTTAATAGATAGGGAGGAAGAGATATGAGGGACCCATTTCTAAAAAAAAATTCCAAAATATATACATATACTTTTAAAACTATTATTTGGAATATCCTTTAAAAATTATTCGAAAACCTTTAAAAAAATTTAAAATATTTCTAGGATTACCGAAACTATAGATCCGATACCAACTGTGCCACCCCACACCTCTAGGCACCCCAAAAATCGGACAGACTAGAAGCACGGGTGGTCGGGTGAAATAAAAATCCATAACATAGCACAGAGACTAAGGCAATAGCATAAAATGATTAAAATATTACGGTGGAAGAAAACTTTCACTAATTATAAATAATAGCAAAATAGCTTTATTAAAAACAACATTATCCTAAATTTATTTCTGGAACCAAAAGTACCAAGTAGCTCCACCAAAACATAAAACATAACAAAGTTCACAATTATAGGTCCCCATATATAGAGTAAAGTACGGAAAAGAGAAACGAAGTACATGAAACAAAAGAAACAAAAGCTGAAGATAACAACTGCTCCAATGACCCTCTGCAAAGAACTGCAACCTAGACCTACCCTCCTATGATTTGGGGAAAATAGGAAAAATAGGAATGGGTCAGACATAAAGTCTGGTGAATGAGAAATAAAATGAAGTAGAAAGAATAAAACAGTTTAATTCCAGGTCTTCCTCGGATATCGCAGAGGGTGAATAATATAATGCAGTGAATCCTTCTTAGATACAGTTCCTAAGAAGCCAAAGTCCATGGTCACTCTAGGAAAGTAAACCATGTCGTAATACTAAACGTCAATCGATCTGTTGGACCAGCTATCCTTACCTATCCACGTGCTACAGCGTGAAAGTCATGCTCTTCACCCGTGCACTGTGACTAAATACCTCTTACGTCTGACCGGCGATGACTCAAACAACCTCGCAGGACCCCGAAGTTGAGCTCAAGCTCCGCCAAACTGGACTCCTATCCTCCTATCTCCTCGATCACCAATGTGGACTTGCCCCTATCCAAAGTGTCGGTATTCCGAAAGAGCGCCTGCAGCAGGGTCGGCTATGCAAAATCCTCCAACGATCTGCCTAAAGAAGCCTACGTCGGAGCACACTTGTCATGTTCCGTCCGCGTCGATCTGCCTAAAGAAGCCTACGATTGCGGGTGCTAGCTATCCTACATACTAGAAACCTATGAAAGGTAACAAGCATCCTTGCGAACCTACTTGCCCGCTCCTAGTACGTACAACCAAAACTATATTTTTGTCTTAACTGCATGAAACACCTATCCAGACCTTTATAAGGTCTGCCTACCAAATCGCTTCCAGATTAATAATTTTACCGTTACAATTTACATACTGTTTATTTCCATTAACCTGCTTTAGGCCATTTTTACATCCGATTTGGTTATTTCACAATTTCCCTTTTTTCTTGCATAAATGGTATTTCAATTTCACGACCGTTCAGTCCGTATGGTTTGTGTGTAATTTTTATGCCATTTTGTTACAATTTACACTATCCTTTAGGATCCATTTATTTTATATTTTTTTCCATCCTAATTTACGTTCTCCTTTTAGAGATTTAATCTATACAAAATTTTATCCAATAGCCACAAACCATTTAATTACTGAAAATTCCCATTTTACATTTTTATGCCATATATGAAACAAACAATTATGCCAATTAGACTTCCCAATTTTGTTCCAAAGCCATATTCAAATTTATGTAATTATATCAATCAAAACCATAATTTTATTCAAGTAACATATTCTGAATTCATTCAACTAACCTGTTCTACCATTAGAAATTGAATAACAATTCTAATTCAATTTAATTAAACCAATCTTATTTACGCAATGAAATGTGAATAACAATTTTTTTGTTCCAAATTTCAACACAAACATGAATTAAAATTGAGAAGTGGAAGAAGAAGATATAATAATTTACATAAATTTCAATCTTATTTATGCCATAAAACTTGAATAGATAATTTATATGTCCCATATTTTAAACCAGACATGAATTAGATTTGAGAAGTGGAAGAAGAAGAAGTTGCAATAATTTACATCTATTCTCAATTAATAATAGAAATTAATTCATATTAACGTGCTAGAAAAGAACTGAAATTGAATTACTTTATTTTTCTATTTCATATTAATTCCCACTCACCTGGCACTTGAGCTTGCATAAATTTGAATAAAGCTTTGCTTTAATCTTTCTCCCTTTGATTCTTCTAAATTCCTCAAATTGCTTGAATATATATAGATAATTTAATTTGGTAGAGATTTGTTTATTTAGTAGAGAAAAGAAGGAAGAACAATACATACTAATTTTACTGTAGAATTGTAGCGACGGCTGAATAAGAGATTAGGTTTAGGTTAGATGGTTTATTTATAGATTGTTTGAGTGAATATAATCCATTAGATTATTTTAGATTAAATCTGGTTCTTTCATACACTTTATTGTTATCCATTCTAGCCCACACATCACTCAACCAATAAAATTTTGCCATCTTATCGTATTACATCACTGGAGCGAATGGGAAGCCGCCACATGTTAGAAACAATGCTGAAATACGTAAGAAAATCGCTGGAAACGAATCAACTGAAAAAACATCGCTCCAGATTTTGGACGACAACGGGACTTGATCCCTGGTCACTAAGGAAGTCAACATACGCCTTTACCACTATCCAAATGCGCTTTTAATTTCTTTTAATTATATTTCTTGTAAAATATAGGGGTGTTACAGAGGCTGTGAATGACCAAATTCTATGATGTGCATCAAATATAATATACAACCACGGTATCACGGATTTGGGGCGCGATCCCACAATCAGCACGCCAGGATAAATACTGGTCAATCTGGTTAACTACTGAAATACAAAGGAAGTTGGGAACAGGTAGGTAGACATATAGCATGTATACAATAGACGACGCACGGCTCTACACATAGGCCAATACATGGCCTAGTTATACTCAACGCAATGAGTATCACACATAACATACCCCCGTATGAGTGTCATTTATGAGCAAAAGAATAACCGAATAATATCACAACGGTGTCCCATTCTATCATGTGTTACTAGTCTGTTTATTCAATGCTCACATACAACACTCTCTCCTTCTATATTTTATATAACAAGTCCAAAGAATAATTGAAAAAGTGTTTCCGAAAGACTCATACCAAGTATCACTAAACTGTTTAGTCAGATTTCTCATCACACAGAATAAAAACTCATGAATTAAATAAAAAGATGTCATCACCGTATCATCTTAAAATATAACTCAGACTAATCTCAATGGTGAATCATTCATAGCAAATAAATCAATGTGAAAGGAATAAGAAAACATAATAATATAATAAAATATTATTTGATCTAATATATAAATCATCTTAGTTTATTATTCTCATTAAATATATATATATAACTCTTAAAACATTAGTACATTGGGCAATACCTTTGATACACACACATGCACACACATATATATAAGTGCAAAAAATAAGATATAAATATAAAAGTTTACTATTAAATCCGTGCCTATATATATATATATATATATATATCTCAATATAACATTTAAATATAGAAATTCCTTTACAAATTATATGTATATATAATTCAAACTTCCAAATCACTTCATAAGTTAATTATAATTATAAAAGTCATTTACAAATTTTCTGTAATTAAATAACTTTCAAAATAATTCCTATGTATTTCTAACCATCAAATATATAATTAAAATCTTTATACGTATATATTCAAAGTCATTAATCATTATATTAAAACTATTCGATAATATTATAAATTTGCTTCATAATTTATATGCAAATGCCATCCAATATTAAATGTATATATATATATATAATAAGTATAAATATATTTCTAAAATAAAAGCAACTTCTTTGAAATTAAAATAATCACCTAAATATGATTAAATAGAATTCCACCTTTATAAAATATTTTAGTAAGTTCACAATGTATACACACACAGACACACACATAAACACAGATATATATATATTGATAAATGGATTTTTCCTTATATAACTTATTTAAAAATCTCTAAAAATTGTTTAAAAATCCTGTTTTCTCTATAAAATTATTCTTGATGTGCTTTACAGTTAGTTATTGTATTTTGTTCTGATAGATCTGTTAGCTAACACAAAACATTATTAAAACAATTCAAAAGAAATAACATCAAATAACAAATCAGCAATAGCTCAGACGTCTAAGAGCACAAGTCAGGCATTTGAATACAAATGTAAAAACAATTTCTAAACAATTCAAACGTTTGAATCCACAGGCCAGATGTCTGAACTCAAACAGAAAAGAATTAGTTCATATTTGGGCGAATTCTTATGTCTGGATAAGCAACTCAGATGTTTGAATCTTTACTGAGTTCAAAACAAAGAATTCATAGTTAAAAATTTAACCTATTCAGACGTCCGAATATTTCACCGGACATTTGAATGCCTATCTGAGTGCAAAATGAATTTGTAAGTCAAGATACTAAATTTTGATTTGATCACAAGGCTTGCAAACATATACTAAAATGTTCGTATGAATTCATTTACATACTACATCAATTCATAAACATAAAATTCCACAATCAAACCCAAAATCAAAGAATGATGATGAACCCATTCAAGTTAATTTGCAATTATAACACCAAACTAACATTCAAACACAACTGAATCCAATATAGACATAGTTGTGAGTTAAAGAACTCACCTTGACTAGTAGAAGCTTCTATTTTTCTATAGTCTCCAACATCTTCAATTCCAACTCAATGAAGAAAACTCCATATTTTCTAATTTGATCAAAATTTCAACTTCTCTATGAAAATTGGTGTAGCTTGTTGTTGAGAATAACATACTTTAATTTTGAGATTTATAAAATTTTATTGAATTTTATTTTAATTAAATGAAGGTGAGGGTTTTCTATTTTCTTTCATGAAGCATGAAAAAAGAAGAAGTAAAATGATTTTTAACGTGAATTGCTTTGTGAATGAGGGAGAGAGTTTTCTAGACAATGTGAAGTCTAGACTTTTTATGAGAAGAAACCCTTTGGTATTCATGAAAACAATTAGGGGTTTGGGCCTTACACATAACCAAGCATAAAACAAATTCTTTTCCATTTTACTTCTTCTATAAACTATTTCATAATCAATTTAAAACTCTATAATACTTCAAAAAAACTCGTATTCATGTTATCAAAATGTTTGCTCAACATTATAAAATTTCCATAGAATTTAGTTTTCATAAATTCCTTCATTTTATTTGACAAAATCAAAACTATTAGCCAAATTAATAAAATTCCATTTATTAACCAAAATCAATTCGAACCTTTACTTAGAACTTTTATTAACACAAATCTTCATTTCTTAATTACATTTCAAACTCAATTATTAAATAATTTTTAACCATTCATTTAAATAAAATAAAACTTCTTTTCCTTTTAAAAAAATATATATTTCTTATCACATTTACTAATAATACTAGATTTTACAAAATATATAATTAGCTTTATCATATCAAAATCATTTTAAACTCATAAATATACAAATAAATCCAAATCATTCTTAATTAATCTTTGAAAATCCATTTTGATTCATTAAATCACTATTATTATCGTTAATTAATTGCTTCTCAACACTAAGTTGTTACACTCTTGTAGCTTGGCCTTGATCCAAGAGTCTCGGATCGCCACATACTCAGGGCCCTGTGGCTACGGCTATGCAGCTTTCGGATTTGGCCATGGAGGCCATTACGCTTGTGCCTGCCCTACTTCTTCCTATGCTACAACCTCTGCAGGCACCTCTCTAATCCCCATCCTCTTAACGGAAGGCCTATCCATTGGAGCAAGTGCCTTCATCTACACCTGCTCTCCTCGAAGACTAACTCTGTACTATTTGAAGATGCATATGAAAAAATGAAAACACAAAATGTAGCTCCTCCAAGTCCTAACTCCTGAGCCTACATCATGGCATATAATGGCCTTGGCCCAAATCAGCTCAATATTACCTATAATAGTGTAAGCGGCCTTCTGTATCGGAGGTAGATCTTGTCAAAACTCCTCATCTTGGGGATAATGTTATATTGAATGATGCGGATGACCAGATGGGCTTAGTCCTGCATTTTGTCTGATATCCATACCTAAATCCCTTATGGAAGATCCGCTGTAGAATCACTAGATCGGATGTCTCAATATCCGCCAAATCCTCCCCTACTACGGGGATGTGCAGAATGCCTCCATACTGCTTGTCAATCATTCGAATCTCCATCCCCTTCACCTCGGATGTAAAGCTATTAATATTCTTGTCAAATGCATACTCCATATTAGCATCGAATAAATGCATACATCTCAGGAAGCATTCCTGCTCAAACGTCTCATAGCTAGGGAACGTCCACAATCTTGTAGCCATGGAAAAATCCTCCAAACCATAAACAACAAAGTCTCTAAACTTCACCGGTAGCCTTGGTAGAAATTCAAAGTCTGCAGCAGCTTTGTAACCTTTTATCTTTTTTTCATCGCTTTAGAGCCAGGCGATAACTCGTCGGGTCAGATTTGGGTGGCAAAAGGAGATATAGATTTAGGGAGGTACCATAATTTGATTGGGGGGAATCGGGTTCAAATCTGGATCTGAGGCTACTTTTAATGGGACGCTAGCTGTCTTCAGGTTGCTGGACGGTGCTAGAAATCTACGTGTGTGTGGCATGGGGTAATGGCGGCGTTGGCTTGGTTTGAGAAGAGGAGGGAGGGTTCAGAAGTGAAGAGGAAAAGAGACAAGGGGAAATGAGAGGGCGGCTGCATCTGGACGGGACTATATGTCGCGTTCGAGGTTCAGGTCATGCCTGAAACCCATTAACCAAACGACCGCTAGCTTTCAAGCGGTCGATCGCTATCGGTCGACATGTGTAACCTAAGTGGCCAACCGCTCGTAGCCTATTTGGCTCAAATTGAACATGGACCCTATTCGAGCTAGATTATATATAAACCATTTATTATAACTAAACATTGTTTTGTTCTGCTACCGTCTTCTTCATCATCATTCTCACTATTATGAAAAATCTCTATCTACCTATAACGGTGCGCTAGCCTACCACTTTATTTTTGGGTTCTTATCTCCTTTCCATTCTTCCTACCTCACTTAAAACCGGTACCACTTCCTATTGTCCATCCTTTAAAAGAATTTTAAAACTTAAATTTTCCATAATAAAAAAATCGACGAGCTATACATACGCTATATTTGCTTTTTATTTCAAAAGAAATTATCTTTATTAAAACCCTTTTTACTAAAAAAATTTGGTCTAAATAGTTTTAGTTTTTAACTAGATATTCTATTTAAATAAAACATATTTTATTTTGCAGAGAATTTTATATTTACTTGCCTTTCTAAAATATAGTTTTCTACTTTTAAATAAAACCCTTTAAAATCATTTCAAATATATATATATATATATATATAACCTTTTTATTAAAAAAAATTCATACGGAGTCGGACTCAAAGCGGGTTTTATTTGTCCCTTCTTTTGGACTTTCCTTCTTTTCCACTTACTTTCTGACTTATCTCCTTTTAGAATATATTAAAACCTGGCTATCACCTTGGAGTGATTTCTAAACACCTTCCTTCAAGAACTTATTTAATTCTTACTTCCGGATATTTACAACATATAAATTCTTCACTTACCATTTATCTGAACCTAACGTACATCATTAGTCGACAATCCTATGGGGATCTATTGTCATAAGGCAATCTAGGCCCAATAAGGGGGCCAGTGCTATCCAACTTCAAGGACCCTTCTATATGTCGCATTCATGCTCCTATTAAGCAAACTCCTTTCAATATGTCTATCTCCCATGGGGTGATTGGGATAGACGTATATTTTTAACTCTATCTATTATTCCAACTCATAGTCGACTTATCCATTTGTTCATAATATGGTTGCAACTACTTCTATAGTCAAAATTTGTAGAGTCTAGCATATAATATATAAATATATATAAGTAAAAATACAAATACGTTCAGTCAGCACTATGATCGATTTACCTAAGCTCTGATACCAAATATAACAATCTGCATCTTAGTGGGCAGGAATTTTCGCTAATCGAAAACCCAAGTCTACATGGGAATGGATCATTGGTGATGGTATCCAATAAATAAATAAAATTATATCAGAGAACTATCGATAAGAACTCACAACGGAATAATAAAGTATAATAAACATATACATATACTGATCAATGCTAATACCTCTGGTATCTAATACCTTTTTTTGTGCGGAGCATGCATAAAGAAATATGTCCTTCCACTATTCCCACCTTGTACCAATACATGTCCCTCTAAACCTGTCATGTGGGTTGTAATGAGGAAGGGGTCAGAACAACATTTTAGTGATTGGTAAATTGCCCTCTTTATCCATAACACTAGTTTATACCGATTGTTTTCCATTACGTATTATGTTTGTTATTTAAAGCTTAGTCATTTTGACTTCATGAACACGCACAATTTGATAGAGTTTGGGGTATGCTCTAGGGGAAATTATATAATTTATTGTAAATTAGTTAACTCTGTAATCAATTCTCATTCGTAATAAAGGTGTTTTTTCTGTTATATATATGTTATAATGTGTTATAAATAATTAAACATTTAATTAAAATATATTAAACAAAAAATCCATAAATGGTG
The DNA here is from genome assembly GCA_030737815.1 of Allium fistulosum. NCBI lineage: Eukaryota > Viridiplantae > Streptophyta > Magnoliopsida > Asparagales > Amaryllidaceae > Allium > Allium fistulosum. Next base: position 877,889,705 of record CM060906.1, read on the forward strand.
TGTTTGTGATAGTTATTACAAATTTTTGTAATCATAAGTATTGTATCACAATATAATAAACATATCATTTTAAATATTCGTAGTCAAGATGCATCGAGAATGAATATCGATGTATCTGTTGAGGCTAGAGTATGTAACACTCTCCAAATGTTGAACGGTGCATTACTCATGACTACTGGGGCAACTTAGGGGTTGCATACTTATAGTTTTGGGTAACAATGGAATGGCTCACGCGTTAATTTTCTATTGGTTAATATAACTAAGATCTAATAGAAAATATCGATGTGACTAATTTACATAGTTCTCTAGATTTAAGAATACTATTGATCTTCAACATAAAAGCTCCGCTTTGATTATAGTATCATGGCATGAACATTGAGTGACTATAGTTGGGTCAAGTGGAAGTATTGGAAGTGAAACACTATTCAAGGGAGGACTCGTCTCCTCATTTATATGGGGTTACTATGACGGTCAACTCATATCAACTCAAAGTCAAAATCTCTTGCCAGAGTAGTACGGTTAATAATAATTTTTATTATCGAACCAAGGATTTTGTGTTTGGACTATAGAGTTGAATATGGACAATATTTGAATTTTGACCATTACCAAATTCCTATGTCCAAAGTGATATAGTTTCGAAGAAGAGAATTAGGGTAAATTATAGTCACAATCGGTTACATTGAATAAAGAAAAATTAGATTTTACCGAAACCAAGTAAGCGATAAATTTAGTCAAAATGTGACACCACCTTGTAAGTGATGTGTGAATGTTAATATTCAATATTAATCACCGACCAAATTTACACCTAACGGGTCACACAATCGAAACGATGAATACTCCTTTGACCAAACGATTCAATTAATTTGTAATTGTTATAAATTAATTAATATTTATTAAATATTAGTTATAAAATTTTATTTTGATTTGATGAACAAATATTATTAAATGTAATTATAATAGTTATAAATATATTAATCGATATACAATATCGGTACGCATTTAAATTGGATTTAAATGCAAAATATTTTGTTTAGGCTTTAAATGGAATTGAAGTTCATATAAGAGCTAGTTATTTCAGCTATGGAAAGTCATGATGGTGCACCTATATGATTGGCTAAGATGGGCTATGTTTGAGTAGATAAGAAGGAAAGGAGTAAGAGAAAAACATGGATTTTGATCCTAACTTCTCTCTTCATTCCTCCTCTATATAAACATCTCAACCCACTCTCATTTCACACCTTTGAAGCCTCCATCTGTCCTCACTTTTGGTCAAAATTTAGAGCTCTCGCCACTCCATTTCCAAAGTCAAATCAAAGTTAAAATAATTATATTTGATGGTTGGTGGTCATCGGTTTAGGGACTAGCACTCCACAAGATTGGAATCTAGTTCGAGGAGTAGATCTCATCGTTTCAAAAAGTACTTATTGACATTGGATATAGGGTAAGTTTGTAATGTATTTATGAATGTTAGTGTATATATTTAATGTTTATATCACGTATATTATATTGTTAGTTAGGTGACGATTCTAATATATAAATATATTGTCACAATTAGATTGGTTGTTTGTTTATATACACTATTATAAAAAAATTAACACACACACATACCTATAAAATGCATGGCTAAAAAAATTATTTTAGATAATCTAATATACAATATTTAATTATATATATACTTTATAATTTAAATATTACATCTTACTATATACAAAATATGGTTATATTATTTTATATATAAAGTTTCATATTTATAATATTTTCAAAGGAAATAAAAAATATTTTTTTACATACACACATACACTACTTAAATATTATTTAAATTAATTAGTTATATAAATTAATTATATGTTTCCTGGAGATTTGACCAGGCAACTAGTGCTCGGCATCTCAGACTGTCCGGCATCCAGCAGTGTTCAGCGACGCACTTGGCATCTAGGAGTGTTCGGCGAAGTACACAGCATCCAGCAGTGTTCGGCGACGCACTTGGCATCTAGGAGTGTTCGGCGAAGTACACAGCATCCATAGTGTCCGGCATCCAGCAGTGTTCGGCGAAGTACACAGCATCCATAGTGTCCGGAATCCAGCAGTGTTCGGCGTCAACTGGCACTCGGCGACAACCAATGCTCAGCGCTAGCGTTCGGCATCATTAGAACTCGGTGATAGGAGAACTCGGCATCAAGAGCGCTCGGCATCCCAAGGTACTCGGCGTAGTACTCGGCAACAGGAGTACTCGGCATCCCAAGGTACTCGGCGTAGTACTCGGCAACAGGAGTACTCGGCATCCCAAGGTACTCGGCGTAGTACTCGGCAACAGGAGTACTCGGCATCCCAAGGTACTCGGCGTAGTACTCGGCAACAGGAGTACTCGGCATCCCAAGGTACTCGGCGTAGTACTCGGCAACAGGAGTACTCGGCATCCCATGGTGTTCGGCGTAGTACTCGACATCCAGAAGACATTCAGTATGCACAACTACTCAAGATACCGGTATCGTTCGGCCTGCATACACCGTTCGTTCAAGAGCTTGAGATGGAGGCACGTTCGGCCTCAACAGATAACCATCCTACACTTCCCACGACACCAACACACCGTTCGGCATAGAAGGAATGGTTCGGCGTAGCGGCGTTCGGCAAACCTTGCTCGGCATACAGCGACCACTATACTCGGGCTGGAGTGTTCGGCCATCAGCCCACTTGGGAAGTCCAGCCCATCTTTGTCTATAAATAGAGGGGCAGGGTCACAGTGGAATGGATCCTTTTTTGGAGAGAAAACACCGGGGAGACTCTGCCATTTTCAAGACTCATCTTCTCTACTTAACAACTTCACTCAAGCATTTGATTCACGAATTGTATTTGTAATCAACCATAAAGGAAATCAATAAAATTGAACAAAGTGGACGTAGGCAATTACGCTGAACCACTATAAATTTGGTGTTCTTACTTTCTGCATTTAAATTAGCATTGTCTTCTCTGTTTAAATTACTTTCATCACTTATATCTCTACACAATCTTTCTGAACGAGGTTAGTGACCAATTTTGGTGCTAACACTTTGGTGCTTTCACTGAGAATCGAATTCTCAGACCTCAAGGATCTGCTTTGAAGCTACTGGATTGAACAAATCCCCCAAGGAAGATCTGACTCACTGATAAGACATCCGTTTATTCTACTTAGAGTTCATACCAATAGCTCTACAATGGCAAGACCACGTACCAGGTCAGCTTCTCATAATGCGAATGCCCACGAAACTGCTAGTGTGCAACAAGCAGGACCTAGCAATCAACCAGCGATTCCGAGTGCAGGAATTGCCGCTCAAGAACAGACTCCAGTTGTCACCAGAATAGAGTTCAATGACTTGATGAGAGAACTCAGGGAAAGCAGGAGACAACTAGGAGAGCAGATGCAAGCTAACGCCAACCTGATGGCACAACTCACTCAACAGCAGCAACAGAATGCTGGGGGCAATCCCGCTCCTTACTCTTCATTTGACAGCTCAACTTCCTCTGATGAACCTCCTAGGCGCAGACGATGTAAGACTGAAGCTGCACGAGCAGAAGCTAATGTTCAGACGACTGGAGACCGTAACCAAGCAAGAGCTGGGAACTTCAGGACCGGAGTGCAAATGGAGGATGGAGGTCCAGATCATCAAAACGCTAACGATGTCGGACCTAAGGACGAACGATTGGCAGGTCGCCAGGAGAGGAGGCACCAGCATGGTCAGGCACGTAGAACAGACACTAACCTTCCGCCTTCCATATAGACACCAGATCTGACAGCCATGATCAGGCAGTTGATGAAGGAAAATCAGGGGTTATCGAATGACGATTGGGGAGTGTCAAGAAGTCATACTCCGTTCACAGATGTGTTGCAGGCGGCGTACCCCAGGAAGTTTAGTATGCCTACTATTCCCGCATATGAAGGAAAGACTGATCCTAGACAACATGTCATGAGGTACGAATGGATGATGGATTCAGCCAGAGCGAATGATGCCACCAAGTGTAGGTGCTTTTCGATTACTCTATCTGGGATCGCTACTATGTGGTTCACCCGACTTCCTCCGCGATCCGTATCAAATTTCGAGTAGTTGGCAAAGAAGTTTATTGAGCAGTTCAGGATACACACTACGCGCCCAAAGGACGTGATGTCTCTGTCAAGTGTAATCCAAAATCCTGGGGAATCGTTGAAGGAATATTTGCAAAGATTCCACGTAGCAGCAACTGAAGTCAGTAATCCCAATGACCATGCAATTCTGATGGCTGTAATGAGAGGTGTGGATCCAGACTCTGAGTTTGGAGACTGGCTAGCAGGAAAACCTCCGGCTACGCTAGAGCGTTTCTACTCTAAGGCACACCAGTTCATAAGAAAAGAGGAAGCTAGGTGGGTACGACGAGATAAGGCGCCAGGGCCTGTCCAGGAGTCCATAAAAAGCAACATTGCTGTGAAGCAGTCTGGAGACAGCTCGGGAAAGGTCCAACTCGGAGTATAAACATCTACTTAACTCCGTACTCCCAGAGTGCGAGACGGAGTATAAACATTAATCAACTCCGTACTCCCAGAGTGCGAGATGGAGTATAAACATTAATCAACTCCGTACTCCCAAAGTGCGAGACGGAGTATAAACATCTACTTAACTCCGTACTCCCAGAGTGCGAGACGGAGTATAAACATTAATCAACTCCGTACTCCCAGAGTGCGAGACGGAGTATAAACATTAATCAACTCCGTACTCCTAGAGTGCGAGATGGAGTATAAACATCTACTTAACTCCGTACTCCCAGAGTGCGAGACGGAGTATAAACATTAATCAACTCCGTACTCCCAGAGTGCGAGACGGAGTATAAACATCTACTTAACTCCGTACTCCCAGAGTGCGAGACGGAGTATAAACATTAATCAACTCCGTACTCCCAGAGTGCGAGACGGAGTATAAACATTAATCAACTCCGTACTCCCAGAGTGCGAGACGGAGTATAAACATTAATCAACTCCGTACCCCCAGAGTGCGAGACGGAGTATAAACATCTACTTAACTCCGTACTCCCAGAGTGCGAGACGGAGTATAAACATTAATCAACTCCGTACTCCCAGAGTGCGAGACGGAGTATAAACATTAATCAACTCCGTACTCCCAGAGTGTGAGACGGAGTATAAACATTAATCAACTCCGTACTCCCAGAGTGCGAGACGGAGTATAAACATCTACTTAACTCCGTACTCCCAGAGTGCGAGACGGAGTATAAACATTAATCAACTCCGTACTCCCAGAGTGCGAGACGGAGTATAAACATTAATCAACTCCGTACTCCCAGAGTGCGAGACGGAGTATAAACATCTACTTAACTCCGTACTCCCAGAGTGCGAGACGGAGTATAAACATTAATCAACTCCGTACTCCCAGAGTGCGAGACGAAGTATAAACATTAATCAACTCCGTACTCCCAGAGTGCGAGACGGAGTATAAACATTAATCAACTCCGTACTCCCAGAGTGCGAGACGGAGTATAAACATCTACTTAACTCCGTACTCCCAGAGTGCGAGACGGAGTATAAACGTTAATTAACTCCGTACTCCCAGAGTGTGAGACGGAGTATAAACATTAATCAACTCCGTATTCCCAGAGTGCGAGACGGAGTATAAACATCTACTCAACTCCGTACTCCCAGAGTGCGAGACGGAGTATAAACATACATCAACTCCATACTCATCCCAGAACTGGGGGCAGAACCAAAGCAACGCATGCTAGTTGAAAATTTGTCTAAAAGAAGATTGCAACGAAACGATTGAGAGACGACTGTCAAGCAATCAACTGAACGGAAATATTCAGCATGAAAGACTGCGGTTTTTCAAAGCACGTCATGTTTACACAAGACGTCCTTTGGGGGGCAATGTTATCCCGCCTTTTGGCAAGGCCGTGACACCAAGAACTTGATTAGAAACCAGTGACAGTTCGTCTTGGAGATCGGTTACACAAAGGCTCACTATGGATGTCGATGGATTTTGTCCGAGTCTGGATCGAGCCACGATTAACAAGACATAACAATCAAAGCCAGGGAAGCCAAAGTTTCAAGACGATCTAAGTTCGTATGATCAACTTATGATCGATTCGAACAACCGACCATCCATCCATCAACCTCCACATTTGACTTGGAGACCTAAACTGCTTGGAATGAATATGTCCCGATCATCCACTCCAATCGAGTCATAGAACAAAGTTCGACAAAATACAGATACCCCTCATGAAGCTCAGTGACGCCGGGATCCGTCAAAAGTGGACGTGATTTGATCATCTACACATCAAATCCTACCCTGAACACGAAAGGTTGTTCGAAAGCCCAACTTGAAGTAGCTATGGTAGACTGCGTACTCGCTAACCATCACTGTCAATATATGAACACGACTGCACCTTGGAACATATGCAACTTACTTTGTCTACTCAACAATCTATTATCCTTATTTTCTAGAAGGAGATACGGAGCAAATTGTAAGAGATTTGGCTATCTAACCCAACATGGATGTGATTCAACCATCTTTCATATACCTCCTTCCTTGACTTGATTGGAAGATCTATAATCACCATGCGGACGAGAATCGATCGTCCATTTTTCAAATTTCGTCCCTCATCCTGGGGGGCAGAATCTCATTCCGTGAGCAAACGTGGTTCGATTGTTCATTCGACGACATTAGCCTCGATACAGTAGATGAATACAAATTAAAGAGTGGAAATACGACTGCTCTCAACTTAAACCTCCAAGTCCCCAGAGTGCGGATTGGAGTACTCTAAGTCCCCAGAGCGCGGACTAGAGTATAAACGATTCCAAATCTCCGAATCCCCAGAGCGCGGATCGGAGTACTCTAAGTCCCCAAAGCGCGGACTAGAGTATAAACGATTCCAAATCTCCGAATCCCCAGAGCGCGGATCGGAGTACTCTAAGTCCCCAGAGCGCGGACTAGAGTATAAACAATTCCAAATCTCCGAATCCCCAGAGCGCGGATCGGAGTACTCTAAGTCCCCAGAGCGCGGACTAGAGTATAAATAATTCCAAATCTCCGAATCCCCAGAGCGCGGATTGGAGTGCTCTAAGTCCCCAGAGCGCGGACTAGAGTATAAACGATTCCAAATCTCCGAATCCCCAGAGCGCGGATCGGAGTACTCTAAGTCCCCAGAGCACGGACTAGAGTATAAACGATTCCAAATCTCCGAATCCCCAGAGCGCGGATCGGAGTACTCTAAGTCCCCAGAGTGCGGACTAGAGTATAAACGATTCCAAATCTCTGAATCCTCAGAGCGCGGATCGGAATACTCTAAGTCCCCAGAGCGCGGACTAGAGTATAAACGATTCCAAATCTCCGAATCCCCAGAGCGCGGATCGGAGTACTTTAAGTCCCCAGAGCGCGGACTAGAGTATAAACGATTCCAAATCTCCGAATCCCCAGAGCGCGGAGCGGAGTACTCTAAGTCCCCAGAGCGCGGACTAGAGTATAAACGACTTCAAATCTCCGGATCCCCAGAGTGCGGAGCGGAGTACTCTAAGTCCCCAGAGCACGGACTAGAGTATAAACGACTTCAAATCTCCGGATCCCCAGAGTGCGGAGTGGAGTACTCTAAGTCCCCAGAGCGCGGACTAGAGTATAAACGACTTCAAATCTCCGAATCCCAGAGTGCGGAGCGGAGTACTCTAAGTCCCCAGAGTGCGGACTAGAGTATAAACGACTTCAAATCTCCGAATCCCCAGAGTGCGGAGCGGAGTACTCTAAGTCCCCAGAGCGCGGACTAGAGTCAGCGGAAGGTCCAAGTACTCGAGAGATGTGGTACGAGAAGCACGCCATGTCTAGAAAATGTTTGAACAACACGAGAATGGACCAGGAGATAATGCAACTCCTAAGAACTTGAGTTATGGCTACAATTAGTCAGCAAACTAAGGAAAGACAAGAGATTCACTCAAGCGAAAAAGAAGCTAAAAACTTTATTCAATAAGTCCAAAATGGGGATACATGATCACTCCTACAAAATACAGACCTCTCTATACAAACTACAAGTTGTGGAAGATAAAAACAATTACAAAACTTAAGCAGGAAACTTGTTGAACAAGTGCATCGATTATTTCTTCGACTTCTTCTTCTTGTCTTCCTTTGGTGTTTCCGATGACTCCTCTCCCTCACGCTTTTTCTTGGACTTTTTGCTTGCTAGAGAAACGGAGTCAGGATTAGGAGACGGAACATCTAGTGGTTTGGACCTGCCCAGGAGAATGATTTTCAAAGGTCTGTTCCGCGGGTCAGTGAGTTCCAGTATTTCAGATTCAACTTTGACTTTGACATTTTTCTTCTCCTCGTCGGCGAGACGGTCCTTCATGCTCATCTCTGAAGTATGCTCAGAGGCGCCAATGATTTCAATTTCATCGCTTCCTTCGGCAGGAGACGAAGTATCAAGTTTGTCATCATCTAGCGCCCCGATCACTTGAGCGTCTGGACCGGGAGTTACTCCTGCGTGAGCAACGTCGCTTGTTTTCTCTGCTTCCTCCTTGGCGTCATCGCTCCTCGGAGTTGGCTCGGCGTCAGAGCAACCTGCACGAAAACATAAGGAATGAGCATTAGAACGAATAGCCACTGCTGAAAAATGACGGGATCTTTCAACTTCTAGAGAAAGAAGAATTTCCTACCAGGTCCGGTTGGCTATCGGTGGCGCGTGGGGTTTCACCCTCCAGGATAGGTGATAGCACATGAGCACTGAGCCCGGGGTCTTCGGGGTCATAACCAACATGCTACTCAAATGGATCAAGTGTCGGCCGACTGGCCGATTGGTCAGCAGATTGAGCAGCAGTATGAAGAGCGGTAATATTAACCCCAGACGGGCCAGCTTCACCATCTTTCTCTTTTGGAAGGGGAGAGCCTTTGCTGTAAAGTGCCAATGCTGCGGATAAATCCGATGGCTCATTCCCCCTAAGGAACTCTTTCACCAAGGCCTCCTCATCAACCTCTTCGGAACCCGACTCGATCTTCCTGATCCTTATCAAGGTTTCCCAGGCCTCGGCTAGGGACTCAAGGTAGCCGTCGCCCAAGAATGTTAAGTCACGGTGCATAAGGACGCGGGATCCATATTCAGCAATCAACGGGTCGAACATGTTTTTGACCTCTTCCCTGCCGGCTTCCGCGGCCGCCTCGAGGCGAGAATCAATCTCCTCCGCAGCCTCTCTTTTGCCCTCCTCACGGTCCTCATCCTTCATTTTCTCAACCCCAGCGAGTTCGTCATCGAGCTTTGTTTTCAGGAGTTGGGTAGCAACGATCTCATCACAGTATCGTTGTGATTCTTCTTGAGCAGCTACCTTATCCTCCTTCTCCTTGGAGAGTAATTCTTTTAGCTCTTTGACTTGGGTGGCGAGCGCGTCCCTTTCTTTTTGGACAGAGTCTTTTTCTAGGGCGAGGGCACCGCTGCGCTGGACTGCTTCGTCAAGCTCTTTTTTGTGAGCCGCCTCTAAACGAGTAACTGCCTCTGCAGTATCTTTTGCGATTTGTTCAGCGGCTTCCAGCTTCGACTTATACGAAGCGAGCTCTTCGTCTTGGAGTTTGATGATTTTCTTATCGCTGTCGGCCTCCAGATTCAGACGATCAATCTCGTGTTGACGCTCAACGGATACTTCCGAGATCTTCTCCACCAAGTGCACAAACGCGTCATGTTGAACATAGACGTCGTTATTGCAGGCAATGGCACTCTGTTTCACATGCCCGGGAATATGATGAATGGCCGGGAGGAACTTCATACCATCGAAGCAAATTTTTGGAAACTTGGCCTTAAGATCGACCATCTTTTCCGCAACAGTTGGGTCCACCGCAGGAGTAGGAGGAGGAGGCTTTGAGAATTCCATTCTTTTCCGTTGCTCTCGGACTTGCCTTATACTCGATGAACTGGAATGTTGTTCTCGAGGAGCATCAGATTGATAACCCTTCTGTAAAGACTTCTCCCTATCCGGCTCAGTTGGAGGAGGAAGATCACGGGACTAGGAAGATTGAGAGTGTGCCTTCTTGCGGTAAGACGACTCGCGGGGGCGATTGTCCCTATCTTCATAGTCGCCTCTGTCCCTGCGTCTGCCTGAACCAGAATCTCGTCCAAAGTGATGAAATATAGAAGAGCCCTGAAGGCGATCGAGTCCGTGAGAACGCCCCATATCACCTGCAAAGAATGGAGATAACAACGAGTTAAGGGAAATTCACGAGATAGGAAAAAAGACTTGAAGTATATTATGGAATGCGCATGTGCGTGTGTGTCCTAGTGATCCCCCGACGGACCCGTTCGTTTATCTTTGCTAATCGGAGTGGTATCTCCTTGGGCCGGAAGTTGAACTCCTGCATTGCCTTTCATGGGTAAAGAGAATTTGAGGGCTTCAGGATCATCAAACCCGTAATTAAGTATGTCTTCGGGAATAGAAAGGTTCGATAGACCCCTCAAGGAACTTTCCAGATGCTGCGAAGAAGCCTCTTTCTCAGGCGGGGTAGGCGTAACTTTTGAAGTGCCACCAACTTTCTCCTTTTGAAATGTATATTTCAACTTCTTCTTTCCCTTCGAAGGGGAGGATGATGTCTCAATATCCTGAACTTCGATTGCCGGATTCCAAGCGGGACCCACGTTCTCGCCCTGAGTCTCAGGAGCTTCGTCTTCTTTGCGCTCGCCTTCTCCGTGCGTATCGGGAGTGCGGCGCGACGACGACCCAGCCTGTTTTTTCCCTTTACCAGACGGATGTTTGGGAATGATGACACCCTCTGGAAGGCTGATCCGACGACCAGGGGCTAGCAAGCCAAACCCCGACAGCGATTCATTTGAAATGATAGTCCGGATGTCTCGATCCTCGGCAGGAAGAGCTCTAATGGAATCGACAGCCTCAGAATATCCTCGGCCTTCCGGACGCGGGTTGATACCTGAAAAGATGAAATGAAGAGTTAGGAAAAGCATGACTCCGATCAAATACGAATAGTGACTCAGCAGAGAGACTTACTGCCTTCAACCCATCTCCTAGCGAAACCAGAAGGGCAACGCACATAGAACCATTCTTGTTTGTACAGGGCGAATTTACTACATGCCCCTGTCAAGATCTGGCATTTGTGGTATGGCTCGAGGAACATAAAGGAAGGACTGTCTTTCCGTCTCTTGAACATATAAATGTATCTGATATCACCGGCGGTTGGAGGTCTGGAGAAGACAGCCATGAAAAGTAAGTAAGTCCCATATAGAAATGCATGGCCATTCGGGTGCAGCTGCGACGGAGCTATGTCTATATACTGCAGTACATCCCGGAGAAATAAATTGAATGGAGGCACGCTGCCCATCTAACACATGAACTTGTTGCAGGTAGTGTACCCGACTGGGGGCAAATGAGGGCGATCGTGTCTCGAAGGAACTAACACGTCGGCGGAACTAATCCCGTGAATGGAGCATATCCGTCACAGAGCAGCTTCGTTGATCTTCGAGGCTTGTGAATCGATCGGATTGTCTAGTAAGATTGTTGCCTCCAGAGCATCAGGTGCCAAGTTACGAGCAGGAGAAGTCGACGGATTGGAAGTATCAGCTGCTCCTTGCCTTGATGACGGCCCAGGCCTGTCGGATATGGTGGCAGAGCTAGATTTTCTCGACATCCCCAATAAATAACGAACCTGGCTAAGTGCTTGAGAAAACTATACTTAAAAAACGTTGAACGTTAGAATTAGCAACACGAGTTTTCCCCCCACGTGGTGTGTGAACTAGTGCAAGCAATTGTGTACAAGCGATAAGAATCTAAAGATTTTAAAGATATAAAAATTAGCTTCGAATCGTCGCCTTCGAAGACCGTCATCGCTGACCGTCTCAAAAAGCTCGCCTTGAGGTGAGTACAGTTCCAGATGCAGGAAACATATGATTTATAAAGTGACCGGCCTAAGTGTAGTCTGACATTTATACTGTTCGGCATTTGAATGTTGTTCGGCATTGAAATGGTTCGACCTAAGTTCTGTTCGGCATGTATGTGTTTGTTCGGCATTTGAATGTTGTTCGGCACTGAAATTGTTCGACCTAAGTTCTGTTCGGCATGCATGTGTTTGTTCGGCATTTGAATGTTGTTCGGCATTGAAATTGTTCGACCTAAGTTCTGTTCGGCATGTATGTGTTTGTTCGGCATTTGAATGTTGTTCGGCGTTGAAATTGTTCGGTCTAAGTTCTGTTCGGCAATCGTATCGTTCGGCCAAGATACTGTTCGGCATCTAAGAATGTTCGGCTTGGGTTTTGATCGGCTAAGTTATTGTTCGGCATTTTAGTAAGTGTTCGGTTTTAGTTCGTTCGGCTAAGTTGTTGTTCGGCGTTCTAGCGAGTGTTCGGCCACATTCAGACGAAATACTATTTGGCAGCCTCTATCGTTCGGCGCATGACAACATACGCCGAACCATAGCTATGCCATCCAACACCCTTACAACCTCCAACGTTTTCCTTTTCCTTCATTTTTGACTTTGGTTCGACGCGATGGAGCTAAGTACAATAGCCACATGTGCAAACACCTCGAATCCTTCCTCCTCGCCTCGCATTATCGTTCGGCAATGAGGACAACCTACTCGAAAACTTCCTACAGGACACACTTGACTCATTTGAAACTTATTCAAGTTATACGAGGAGCGGTACCTAGATTGCAGTTAGGAGCTTAGGAAGGAATGTTCAAGTTGTAAATCTGTTCGACTAGAGAAGGTTAGAAATCTTGGAAGAATGGCAGAAACGAAAAGGTAAAGGAGAAGGGACGGGAAGGACCTGGTTATATAGAGGGAGGTAGAAGTTGAAAAGGCTATACCCGGTAGAACCGGTCAATACCAGAGTGCTCGGCATCGAAACGAAGTACCATTCGGCACATGAGCATTGTCCGGCTTCGAACGCACCGTTCGGCGTCAAAACCACGTTCGTCACGCACCTCCGTCACAGGCCTCCTCAAGAAAGCATCATCAAGGAAAATTGGACCAGATTCAAAGCGCATCACGTTCGGCCACGCGATACACTTTGGGGGGCAAGTGTTTCCTGGAGATTTGACCAGGCAACTAGTGCTCGGCATCTCAGACTGTCTGGCATCCAGCAGTGTTCGGCGATGCACTTGGCATCTAGGAGTGTTCGGCGAAGTACACAGCATCCATAGTGTCCGGCATCCAGCAGTGTTCGGCGAAGTACACAGCATCCATAGTGTCCGGCATCCAGCAGTGTTCGGCGTTAACTGGCACTCGGCGACAACCAATGCTCAGCGCTAGCGTTCGGCATCATTAGAACTCGGTGATAGGAGAACTCGGCATCAAGAGCGCTCGGCATCCCAAGGTACTCGGCGTAGTACTCGGCAACAGGAGTACTCGGCATCCCAAGGTACTCGGCGTAGTACTCGGCAACAGGAGTACTCAGCATCCCAAGGTACTCGGCGTAGTACTCGGCAACAGGAGTACTCGGCATCCCAAGGTACTCGGCGTAGTACTCGGCAACAGGAGTACTCGGCATCCCAAGGTACTCGGCGTAGTACTCGGCAACAGGAGTACTCGGCATCCCATGGTGTTCGGCGTAGTACTCGACATCCAGAAGACATTCAGTATGCACAACTACTTAAGATACCGGTATCGTTCGGCCTGCATACACCGTTCGTTCAAGAGCTTGAGATGGAGGCACGTTCGGCCTCAACAGATAACCATCCTACACTTCCCACGACACCAACACACCGTTCGGCATAGAAGGAATGGTTCGGCGTAGCGGCGTTCGGCAAACCTTGCTCGGCATACAGCGACCACTGTACTCGGGCTGGAGTGTTCGGCCATCAGCCCACTTGGGAAGTCCAGCCCATCTTTGTCTATAAATAGAGGGGCAGGGTCATAGTGGAATGGATCCTTTTTTGGAGAGAAAACACCGGGGAGACTCTGCCATTTTCAAGACTCATCTTCTCTACTTAACAACTTCACTCAAGCATTTGATTCACGAATTGTATTTGTAATCAACCATAAAGGAAATCAATAAAATTGAACAAAGTGGACGTAGGCAATTACGCTGAACCACTATATATTTGGTGTTCTTACTTTCTGCATTTAAATTAGCATTGTCTTCTCTGTTTAAATTACTTTCATCACTTATATCTCTACACAATCTTTCTGAACGAGGTTAGTGACCAATTTTGGTGCTAACATTATATCAATATATATATTATATAAATTATGTTTTATATTTCAAAAAATTAAATTAACACTTAACATACTCTTGGCAAAAAAATAAAACAACATCTTTTTATAATTTAAAAATAGTTAATTATTAGTAAAGAATTAAAAATAGATTTTAAAATTGGTTTTAAATTATAAAATTATATATTAAGTATTACAATTACAAATATCACTTAGAATTTTACTAAAATTCAAAGTTCAAATTTAAGTTTCGAAAATAATTATTTATTAATTTTTAAATAATATCCGTACGGATATTAATATTAAAATATACTTGAAAATAAAAATTAAATATCAGAGCCGTGTACATGACCAAGGTATATACTTAATATATGTAAATACACACACACACACATATATATATACTGTGTTTTAAAAAGATTAAATATATTATTTATTATTATATTATTTATACATTTATATAAGTATTTAATATATATATATATATACACGTTAAAAAAATTTATATATACATATATATATTGTTTTCGGCTTTGTAGCAAAAAAATTAATATAATTTATAAACGATTTAAATATAGGGACATTTTGGCACAGGTCTCTAATAAGTTTCAAAATACACAAAAACCCCAGTAAAAAAAGTTTGTAAATTAGGTCCCTAGAATTAAGTTACCGAATAATGACATACGGTTATGCAATTATTCGATGAATAATTGCAGACATTTATGCAATTATATCAAAAAATTGCAGACATTTCCATAATTATTCACTGAAAAATTGCGGAAAATTCCGTAACTATTCACTAAACAATTGAGGAAATTTCCGCAATTTTTTCAAAAATTTGCGGAAAATTCCGCAATTATTCACCGAAAAATTTGCATAAATTTATGCAGCTTTTGGATATAATTGCTTAAATGTCTACAATTATTCGGTGAATAATTGCATAACTATATGCAATTACTTAGTAACTTAATTCTAGAGACCTAATTTACATACTTTTTTACTATGGTTTTTGTGTATTTTGAAACTTATTAGGGACTTGAGCCTAATATTCAATTAAATATACTTATATAGTTACCAATATATATAATGTTAAATTTCATAAATATGTTTACAAATATATATATATATATTATTTAAATAAAAAATATATATAGTTTATATGTGTGTGTGTATTTGCAATGTTCTGTAAAATAAATTAAAATATATAAACATATATTTGGATAATATATTTGTATATCAGATGAGGTAGCTGCCCGTTACGATGTAAATTCCAAAAGCTATACACAGACGTGTTATTCCTTCTACAGATTGATATCTTGCACATGCGCACACACATATTTATGTATATGATACACATATATGTATAACATTAATTGAATAATACAAAATAATTTTATAAATTTAAATAAAATAATGATTTTATTTAAAAGAAATTTATAAATATTATAAATAAATTATATTTCATAGACCCAATAAAGATCCAAAATAGTAAAAAAAATTGAAATTCACCCATTTAGTTCTGCTGCGGGCTAGCCTACTTCCAACAATGGTATTAGGACCCAATATCCTACGTAGTCTAAACTAGTCATATTAGGGTTAACTATTAAGTTCACATCCCAAATACTAGGGTACCTAGAAAGGTAGTGTCTAGGCTTGGGTTTAGGTAATCAAGTACTCTTCCCTAACTTGCCACCGGCCAGGCCCGTACAGATATGTGAGCTTAAAGTTTGCCCTTAACAGAAAAGGTCTAATTTGAATTAGGCATTGGGCTAATTTTCAAAATTGTTTAAAAATTAAAAATATAAGATATTAATTTAAAAGTTATATTCAAAATTAAATATACATATAGTATAAAATTTATAATATAATAATAAAATTTAAAATGTTTAAAAAATAATATAAATTAATTTTTAAAAATTTAAATTTATTAATAAGATTAATAAAATAAGTTAATTAATAAATAAGTGTATACTTACATTATATATTATGATATATGTTATGTTGTTTCAAAATGTTTAAAATAACATAAGTATACATGTATGTATATGAAATGAATTTTGATATTAATAAAATTTAATTAAAATTGTTCAATTAAATAAATTAATTAAAAAGGTTAATTAATTAAATAATATACACATATATATGATATATGTTTTATACTATAATGGTTATAATATATAATAAATATTCAACATAAATGTTATATTAAGATAATATAAAATTAATTAAAATGTTAATTAATTAAATAAGATTTAATTAATATAATATTATACATAAGGCTGTTATATAAGTAATATGTAATATAAAAGTTATATAAAAATAAAACTTAGATGCTATGGATGTATAAATTAAAGGTGGGACATTAAGAAACCATGATTGGACTTAAGGAATAAATACATACGTAAATATACGTATACCACGATTTTAGTTGTGTCCGACACTTGAATCACGAGAGCAATTCATAAGAATTACATTATTTCATAAGTCGATATCACTCAATGTAAAATATTGAAGATTATGAATCTTCAATATAATGTTATCCTCTACCAAATAAATTACTTGTATACTCCTTAATTATTGAGCAAACTTAAGCTAGGGATGTTATGTATAATAGTATTAATATATTAAATGGATAAGGTAAGATAATTATATGTATTTTTTTGTGCAAACTCAAGGAACTTATACTATATTTAGGCCGTCACGATATGGTAGGTATAAGTGAATAATTTCATTTCAATTTGTTGGGCAAACTCAAGGTCGAAGTGAAATTAGGACAAGGTACCAAAGGTTAGGAGTAGTATACGATACAACCAATAAGGAGTTATCCATCGTCTATGGAGCTATGACTTATTAAGCAAACTCAAGGTCAGAATTCCAAAATGGACAAGTCCTAACATCTACTAGTGAATTCGAAACACTTCTATGTTTCGACTTAGGGTTTGATGAAACATAAAAGACTAGAGGGAGCTTATTAGTAAAATGGAACATAAAGTTTAACCTTACTAATATTACAAGAACATCTACTAGGATTTTTCCTAATAATCTATCACTTAAAACTTGCAGAAAATGACAACCAAAACTATTTTCTGATTATGAAAAGCTTATTGGACCAAACTATAAAGATTGGGGCAATTAAAATAGCGTTGACTTACAAGTGCCAATGCTCGGCTATTACATGCGAACCTAAAGAACAACTCGCTAATGATGCGGATCTCGAACTAAAACTTGCTTATGAAAAATAGGTACCAAACCTAGAGATCGCCCAAGTTTTCGTGTCATCTACATTAGAACAAGCCATTGCAGAGCAGCATGAAAATATGTATGTCCATGAGATATTTGTCTCAAGGCCCTGTTTAGTGAACAATCACGTTCCGCGAGGTATGAGCTTATAAAGAAGTTGTTCAATACCAAAATGACTGAAGCATAGAAAGTGGACGATTGCGTACTGATGATGAAGGACTATATTAATAAGCTTTCGCAATTGGACGTATAAATAAGCAATGAATTGCAAGTTGATTTGATCTTTGGTTCTCTTACTCCTCAGTATGAACCGTTCATATTAAATTATAATATGAACCGACCAAATGTGAATCTTATAGAGCTCCTCGATATGTTAAGGTTAGCCGAGTCTGCATATAAGGATCAAGGGACTGTACTTGTTGTTAAAAATAGTGCATCATCTACGAAGAGTCCGAAAAAGAAGAAAAGAGAAGGTAAGAAATATAAGAAAAGTAATAAGACTGATGACAAGGATGAATGTCACCACTGCCATAAGAAAGGTCACTGGAAAAGGATATTGTCCTGACTACTTAAAGATTGTTAGAGAAAGGAAGCAGAATGGTTATGCGGCTCCATCAGGTACATTTATGATTAAAAATTGTTTTGTAATCAATAAAATATGTTGGTCTTAGATACTGGTTCTGGAACCCATATTTGTTATTTGTTATAAGGGCTTAGGAACTGGCACCACATGGCAAAAGGAGAGATGAGGCTCTAAGTTGTTGATGGATCTATTGTAGATGCAATGGCAGGAGGAGACTATCATTTATGTTTGCCCAATGGAGTAGTTTTGATAATAACTAGGTGTTATTTTATAAAATAAAAACTTTATTTGTGGGATTATTTTTGTTTCTAGATTGTCTGAGACTGGATATATACTTCACTATACTAATAATGTTATGAACATTAGTTTGAATGGAAATAAAGTCTGCGTTGGTATTCTTGAAAATGGAATTTACATGATCGATACTAATTATATGTGTTCTGCCAATAATACATCTAACAATATAAATGATAATTATCTTTAGCATTATATGCTAGGTCATATTAGGTGAGAAACGACTACACAAACTGAAAGTGTTCTCCCGTCACTTTATTTTGAATCATTTGACACATGCGAGTCATGCCTTAAAGGTAAAATGACAAAGCACCCTTTCAACAGGGGCAATGAAAGAGTTGGTGAACTGTTAGGTTTAGTGCATAATGATATATGTGGCTCTATGCCACAATCATCAAAGATGATGATTTTTACTTTGTTACCTTCACTGATGATTTCATAGGATATGTGTATCTTATGAAGAACAAGTCTAATGTCTATGAGAAATTTGTAGAATATAAAAATGTAGTAGAAAATCAAATGGGTCATAAGAATAAAATTTCTCGATCACAACAAGGAGGTGAGTATGTTATACATGAATTCCAGTAGTACTTAAAAGATAATAGGATTATCTCTCAGATTACTCCACCCTATACTCCGCAACTCAATGGTCTATCGGAATGAAGGAACCAAACTCTATTAGATATGGTTCGTTTCATGATGAGTACGGCTGAGTTACCTATGTCATATTGGAGATATGCGCTAGAAACCGCAGCGCATATGTTGAACTTGTTTCCCACTAAATATGTGCCTAAAATTCCATATGAGATATGACATGGTAAGAAACCCTCACTGAGGCAAGATAGGTACATTAAGAACGTTGGTTTGTTTAAACTATAGAGGCAAGATCGGTACTGCGTATTTATAGAATATCCCAAAAATTCAATGGGATGTATATTCTATAATAGGAACAAAAGGTTATTGTTCTGCACACATTGTCTTTTAAGAAAAGGAATTTCTATCAAAGGAAATTAACAGCGAGGCTGTAGACTTGGATGAGATCCAAGAAGTTAACATTGAGGCCCAACCAATGGGAGAACCGAGTTCACCCGTATACGAAAATACACAACCTATTAGAAGGTCTAGTAAGGAATCCCGCGCACTAGAGAGATAATACGGTTTTCTCATAGATAGTGAGAAGAAGGAATGTGTCTTAGTTGATGACACTAAACTATCCATCCAACAAGCACGGCAGAGTAAAGACTCTTCACTCTGGCTTGGAGCAATGAAATCTGAAATGTATTTCATGTACGAAAACAAAGTATGGACTTTGTCGGACGTGCCCGAAGGGATAAAACCCATCGGTTACAAATGAATTTTGAAGAAAAAGCTAAACCCATCAGCTACAAATGGATTTGAAGAAAAATCTAAATGCAGATGTAGAAGTAGAGACTTACAAAGTTAGTTTAGTTGCGAAAGGATTTCATCAAATTCAATGTGTTGATTATGACGAGACCTTTTAGCTCGTAGTCATGCTTAAGTCCGTTCAGATTATGCTAGCCATTGCTGTATTCTATGACTATGAAATATGACAAATGGATGTAAAGACGACATTTCTAAATGGTGATTTAGAAGAAACCGTCAATATGTCGCAACCCGATGGTTTTGTGGTCAGTGGGTGTGATGGCAAGGCTTGCAAGTTGTTGAAGTCCATTAATGGACTTAAACAAGCTTCAAGGAGTTGGAATAAGTGTTTTGATAAGGTAATCAAACAGTATGGTTGTTTTCAAAACACAGAGGAAGCGTGCGTATACAGAAAGGATCGAGGCAAGCAATCGTATTCTTAGTGATTTATGTTGATGATTTATTATTGATTGGCAATGACACTTCGTTGTTGCAATCTGTGAAAACTTGACTTTTCAAGAACTTCTCCATGAAGGATTTGGGGGAAGCGGCCTATATACTAGGTATAAAGATCTATAGAGATAGATCTAAAAGGTTGTTGGAATTGTCTCAATTCCTATACATAGATACCATACTGAAAAGGTTTGGTATGGAAAATTCCAAACATTGAAACATTCTAACATAGTCTAAAATCATCCTTTCTAAGAAGGACACCTCTCATGCTAACGAGGAGAAAGAGCGTATGAAGAGGATTCCTTATGTTTCAGACATAGGATCCATAATGTATGCTATGTTATGTAGTAGATCGGATGTGGCATATGCATTAGGATGCGTAAACCAATACCATTCTAATCCAGGAGAAAAACATTGGACGATCGTAAAATGTATACTAAAGTATTTAAAAAATACTAAGGATTATTCCTCATAAAAAGGAATGGAGACATCCTTATGAAGGGGTATACGGACCCTAGCTTTCAAAGTGATATAGACGATAGTAAGTCAGTGTTTGGTTATGTCTTTACACTTGGCGGAGCCATCGGTTGGAAAAGTTCCAAACAAAAGACAGTAGCTGATTTGACGATGGAGGCCGAGTACATCCCCCTCAACGAAGCAGCTAAAGAGGCAGTCTGGATGCATAAGTTTTTGAGTAAGCTCAGAGTGATTCACGATAAAGAGAATCCTATGGCATTGTTCTGTGATAATAAAGTGATGATTCAGATCACAAAGAAACCCAGAGTACATAAGAAATCACAACATATTCATCGGAAGTTCCACCTCATTAGAGAATTTGTTGAGAAGAAAGAGGTTATGATACAAAAGGTAGATACCAAGGACAACATAGTAGATCCATTCACTGAGAGTCTAGCTCAGTCGACTCTTGAGAAGCTGGTAGAAGGGATGTGACTGAAATTCCATAGTTGGTCCTAAGTACAAGTGGGAGATTGATAGAGTTAGGGGTATGCCCTAGAAGCAATTCTGTAATTTATTGTAAATCAATTAACTCTGTGATCAATTCTTGTTCGTAATAAAGGTGTTTTTCTTTCTGTTATATATTTGTTATAATGTATTATAAATAATTAAAATATATTCAATAGACAATCCATAAATGGCGTGTTAGTGATAGTAATTACAAATAGTTGTAATCATGTTGTATCACAGTATAATAAACACATCATTTTAAATATTCCTAATCAAGATGCATCGAGACTAGATACTGATGTATCTACTGAGACTAGAATACGTAACGCTCAGTGTATTACTCATGACTGCCGGGGCCACCAAGGGGTTATGTACTAATAGTTATTGGATAATTATGGAATGGCTCACTCGATAGTTTTCTATTGGTCAGTATAACTAAAGTCAAACAGAAAATATCGATGTGATTAATATACACAGTTGTCTCAACTTGAGAATACTGTTGATCTTCAATATGAAAGCTCCACTTTGACTACAGTCAAATCATGGCATGATGTCCCTTGAGTGATTACAGTTAGGTCGAGTGGAAGTATTGGAAGTGAAACACTATTCAAGAGAGGATTTGCCTCCCCAGTTATATGGGGTTACTATCACGGTCAACTCAAAACAACTCAAAGTCAAAATCTCTGGTTAGAGCAGTTTGGTTAATAATAATTGTTATTATTGAACCAAGGACTTTGTGTTTGGACTATAAGTTGAATATGGATGATATCAGAATTTTAACCATTATCAAATTCCATAAGTCCAAAGTGATACAGTTTTGATGAAGAGAATTGGTGTAAACAATAGACACAATTGGGTAACTCTGAACAAAGTAAAATTAGATTTTACCAAAACCAAGTAAGCAATAAATTTGACCAAAATGTAACACCTCCTTCTAAGTGATGTGTGAACATTAATATTCAAATAGTTCGATATTAATTGCTGACCAAATTTACACCTAACGGGCCATACAATCGAAATGACGAATACTCCTTTGACCAAATGATTTAACTAATTTGTAGCTATTGTAAATTAATTGATATTTATGAAATATTAGTTATAAATTTTAATTTTAATTTGACGAACAAATGTTATTAAATTTATTTATATTAGTTATAAATATATTAATCGATATACGATATCGATACACGTCTAAGTTGGATTTAAATGCAAAATATTTTATTCGGGCTTTAAATGGGTTTGAAGTCCATATAGGAGCTAGTTATTTCGGCTATGGAAAGGCATGATGGTGCACCCATATGATTGGCTAAGATGGACTAGGTTTGAGTAGATAAGAGGGAAAGAAGAAGTAAGAGAAAAACATTGATTTTGATTCTAACTTCTCTCTTCATTCCTCCTCTTCATAAACATCTCAACCCACTCTCATTTCATACTTTTGAAGCCTCATTTGTCCTCACTTTTGACTGAAATCTAGAGCTCTTACCTCTCCATTTCCAAAGTCAAATCAAAGTAATAACAATTCTATTCGATAGCTGGTGGTCATTGGTTCAGAGAGTAGCACTATATTGGATTGGAATCTGGTTTGAGGAGTCGATCCCATCGTTTCAAGGTGTACTTATAAGCATTGGATATAAGGTAAGTTTCTAACCTATTTATGAATGTTAATGTATATATATAATGTTTATATCATGTATATTATATCGTTAGTTAGGTGATGATTCTAATATATAAATTATTGCCACAATTAGATTGGTCTTTTGTTCGTATACACTTTTATATTTTAAAAAATTAATATATATACACACCTATAAAACGCACGGTTGAAAAAAAAATTATTTTAAATAATTTAATATATAATATTTAGTTATGTATGTACTTTATAATTTAAATACTACATCTTACTATATACAAAATATGGTTATTTAGTTTTATATATTAAGTTTCATAGCTAAAATATTTTTGGCATAAATAAAAAATATTATTTACACACACACACACACATATATATATATATATAATTTAAATATTATTTAAATTAATTAATTATAAAAATTAATTATATCAATATATATATATTATAAATTATGTTTTATATTTTATAAAATTAAATTAATACTTAACATACTTTCGGTAGAAAAATAAAAAAACATTTTTTTCATAATTTAAAAATATTTACTTTTTAGCTTGGAATTAAAAATAGATTTAAAATTGGTTTTAAATTATAAAATTATAAATTAAATATTAAAATTACAAATATCACTCAGAATTTTACTAAAATTTAAAATTCAATATTATGTTTTGAAAATAATTTTTTATTAATTTTAAATAATATCCATACGTATATTAATATTAAAATATATTTTAAATTAAAAGAAATTGAGTCGTGTGCATGACCAGGTATATATATTGTGTGTGTATATTGTGTATTTCAAAAGATTTAATATAAAATATAGATATTTAATATATATATATATATATGTTTAAAAAATTATATATATATATATATTGTTTTTGGCTTTGCAGCAAAAAATTTTAATATAGTTTAAAAATGATTTAAATATACTTATATAGTTATAAATACGTATATAGTGTTAAATTACATATATATATAATTATTTAAATAAAATATATATTGTATGTGTGTGTGTGTATTTGTAACATTTTGTATATATAAATTAAAGTATGTAAACATACATTCGAATAATATATTTGTATATTAGATGAGGTAATGTGCCAGTTGTAGTATAAACCATAGCATCTGTACATGGACATGTTATACCTTACACGGATTGATATGTTACACACACATATGTATGAGTGTTTGATACACACACATATATATATATAATATAATATTAATTAAAAAAATAAAATCATTTTATAAATTTAAATAAAATAATGATTTTAGTTAGAAGAAATTTAGAAATGTTCTAAATAAATCAGACTTCATAGACTTAACAAAGATCTAAAATGGTTAAAAATTTTAAAATTTCCCATTACTTCCGCTGCAGACTAGTCCAATTCCAACACGATTTGCCCAACCTACTCGAGGTGTACAGTACTACATGCGTTTATATTTGTGTATATATATATATAAGTATCATAGTCCCAAATGGACCAGGATACGTTCCCCATTAGTATCTGTGACTCTACATTGGGCTGAGCATCCACCAATAGTGTCTAGGCTGAATTGCCCGCATACACAGAAGAACCTCCTATTAGTGCTTAATAACGTCCTTACAACTATTTAGCTATATTCGTATTCGTCTCAAAGACTCGTCTAACATTATCTAGCCAGCCTCCTAACGACAAACAAACTGGTAGACAACTTTGCGGCAATTACATATCTCATACAAAACCTACATTAGTAGGAGCGTAGTCCATCTCTAGGCGTAACCCAAGTCTTTACGACCGCTCCAGGACCGATGGTGCTCTCGACCTATAGGTACAGCCCTATTCCTCGCACGCACGCACACACATATATATAAACATACATACATACATATATATATATGGTATCCATCTTGCTGACATTGCATCGAGCTTTCGCCCACCGTCCCATTTAGATCGTCTACTGCATATCAAGGAAATGCCCACCTAATTACTTAATACCTCATGTTAGGACTGAAGCAGACCGTAATTGGCCATTTAAGACTTCAACCCGAGGCAAACCCGACAGATTTCTGTTGTGCAATGTTACTGATCTTGCATTCCTACTCTTACTAATGACTACGTCATTCATAGTTAAGTTAAATATTTGGCTCGATTTATTAGTTCACATCCGTCATCAGCGTATACTTGAGGTTGTATAAATTTAGTTGTAGAATTGCTAGGCCTCTTAAGTTCTATTATTAGTATTCAGATAATTTTACATGAATTTACGTCTTACATCATCAATGCTATTAAAAGTCATTTACCTCTTATTTCTAATTTAATGGATTAAATATTTTTTACTGCTTGATTTTCAATTAATACAATTAGATATATTTCACTATTCCTTTGTAACTAATAACTACCTTTCTTTGATTATTATAAATTCCTAACACCTTATTCCATTGTCTTATTACTGCTTTCATCGTTTATTGTTTATTTTCTAACTTATCTTAAAATGCGTATATTAAACTAACAACGGGTTGATTGTTATTATTTCTGTTTATGATACTGTGGGTTTTCATTTAGAGATTTCTACATTTTAATGCATTAGAATTACATCCTCCCAAAAAGAAATGTTAACACTGTAATTTCCCATTAATTACCTAAAAGAGGATTTGTGTAGTGTTTCGAATTACAAGGAATTATCTTTTCTGTTATTATTGAAATATACGGTATAAAATATAGTAAACATCCATATTTTGTACATCTTATTCTTTTGGTATATTCCTTGTTATTTCAAACAATACACCTTCATTCATATTTATAAAGTTAGATAATTTATAGAAATTTACATAGCAACTTATTTCGTTCAAATGAATTAAAATATTAAATTAAATCTCAATCAAATTTATAACAATCCCTAATTCATGTTTAATAACTTATAACATTTGAATAATAAGTCTAGAATTTAAATAGAATCTTATTAATGAATTATCTCACAACCTTTAGGTATATACAACATCTAATCAAAGTTAATCATTCACATAATATGTAGGCAAGGTTCTCAAATTCATTGCATATATATATATAAGCCTACAACTTTAAATTTTACATTTAGGCATAAAAGAAACAGATTCACAAAGATATAAATCCAATATTATATACAAATATAAAATTTCTCACTCGTCTCTAAGTTCCCAAATCTTCTGATCTAAATCTATCGTTCATGATTGACTCCCTTTCTTTCTACCAAAATATGTATCAAAAGTATATACATATTGATTAGAATTATAGATCCGAGATGAAATTTGAACTAAACGTTGATTTGGATTTAGATTTATAATTTACTTTTGGCTTTGGTGATTCGACCACATTCTTCTTCTCTATTGGTTTCCACTCTTTTCCACTTATATATGTGTCTATGTGCATGTGTTATATATGTGTCTTTGTGCATGTGTTATATATGTATGTGTGTATGTGTGTGAGATTTATGGTTTATACAATTTTTATGATTTACGGAAAAAAGAAAATGCAGAGCTTCGCTGTTGATTACGAAAATATGAGAAGAAAAGTGAGAGGTTGGGCCTGTATTTATAGGGGTTCGAATCAATTCCATCCATTAGATTATATTATATTAAATCTGGGTCATTCCACCTAGGGTTATTGACAGCCGATAGTGTACCATTGATTGACCGCTATACCTCCACCGATCCCAATAAGGGGTCGATCGGTCGCCGTTATTTGTTAATTTTTTATTTTGAGTCGTTTGTTTCCTTATGTGACCGATTTTATTCGATAAGATTAATGTTAACGTTACTAAGTCATTAAATATTTGCTTAACTCTGATTTTAAAGTTAAATTAATAATATTTATTTCTTTAATACATTTAAAATTATTTTTTATATATAATTATTTTCGATCTGAAATCTTCAAATGTTAATAACTTTTTCGTTTGAACTACGATCATAGAACTTTATATATGAAAATTGTCACGAACACAGCAGCGAAAGCTTCATAGCCAAATTCCAAAGTTTGTGAAAACTCTATTTTTGGACTTTAATAATTATTTATTAATTCTTTTTAATTAACTACTGTTTAATTTATAGGATGTTATAAAAGGGTTGTTGCCTATTTGGTTGGTCATTTATCCGTTGACTGCCTTGGAGGTGACTTCTTGTATTGCACAGTCCTTAATGTAGCCAGATAAATATTCTCCATGGAGTCTGTCATCTCCGTGTAAGTATCATATCGCAAGCCGGGCTTGAACATCTTCTTCAAATTGTTGTTCTTTCCGCATTGTCAATTCTCATTTTCTTTCCTCTTTGGCTATGCATTATTACGATTGTTCCTCTTTAGCTTAATACTATAGGGTTTCCCTCTCTCAATAAGAGCTAGGGTGGCCAACTCAACATCAGCGCAAAAACTGGTATGCTTTATAAAAGAAACTCTGCAAACTCTTGTTCTTTTCTCTCGGAGTATCCCTAGAAAACTCTGAGTGCTTGTTCACGTCAGATGCTATAGCCATACGAACCAGATGTTCATCAGGCTGTCTTACAGCAGTAGTAGCTACGTTGAACCAAATCAAATAACTTTTTAGATATTCTCCATCTCTTTATCTTATATCACCCAGGGAAATGGCATCTTTCGATTGTTCAATATATACTTTGAACTGGATCTTAAACTTCTTCAATATCTCTCATGAATCATCAAATCCTAAGCCAACATACAAAGCCATATAGTCATCAAGTCCGTTAGAAACAAAAGCATCAACACTTCACTGCCTCATGTTTGCCTTCCACCAACATATGATGCTCATATCTATGCCAATGCACTATTGGATCTGATGTCCTCACGTATATTGGCGTCATTGCGATCGTAAACTTACGGGGACTCCTAGCAAGCTGAATATTAGAAGTAAACGAATTCTAATCACACCTCACCAGATCATTGTTCATTTCGTCTATCTTGAAGTGATTTCTCATCAATGATACAATGTAATCTTCAATGGTTGGGACGCAACTGCCATTGAATCCAAACCTAGCCCATGATCATGGGAAACCATGAAGATCTCCACCTACAGATGAATTCCTTCTACGCTCTTTCATAATGATTATATTATTAATCTCGACTGAATTCCCCCCAACGCTCTCTATCAATCTTAGCATTACATTCGCATTTTCCTAAGATTTTGAGGCACCAGATATTGCTGAACATTTTTAGTAGCAACATTTGGACCGGTATCGAGGTTCATTACCAAATCAAGTTGGTTTGGCTATTAATATGTTGCTGCCTGATCTATCATCCCCTCTACTTCTATGATGGTCTAACTTTATACAATTTCCAGAACTCTCTTCATCTAAATTTGTTGAAGAGTTCTGTCTTCTATCTCGACCCTTAGAGTGAGATCTCCCATGGTTCTTTTCATTTTGCATAGTTGGGTCTTGCTGAGCCAAATGCCTTACCACTTATTCAATCATAACTTGTTGGCCGATAGCCATTGTTGGGAATATTTGTGTCAACTCTTCCCGTGTTACAATGTTTACTTGCAATGGAGGATTGGAAGCTCCTCCATTGTTCACCTCATGGTCACTTTCACTTGCAACATCATCTTCCTTGCTTTTTCTCGATTGTTTTCCTTGAACCCATGATATACCAATTGTGCGATGCAACCTGAAAGAATTGAATGATCAAATCCAGTTTTGTTGTCAGTAAAAAGCACAATAAATGTTAGCATAATTTGTGACAAATACCTCATAGACATTGAGACTGTTGATCTAATATATAATCGATAGTTTAAGTTTTAAGAGGAAATTAATCTCTAGGTACAAATGGTGAAAAAAATACTATATATATGCTAATAATATAAATTAAAGTGGACAACACTCCAGTTTTATAGCGGTTTGACAATGTCACGACATACCAAGTCAGCTTTAATCTTTTAGATCAGTTTTCTTTTTACAATTCTCTAACAACGATTAAAACAAATTAAGTTTTACTAAGATATAATGGAATTGTTTCAGATTTTATTTCATTAGTGTGTTTGGTCCCTTGTCTGTTAGATATCATGAATGAAGGTGAGAGAGCTTTGGTCCAAAATATCACAGATCGATCAATATATTTCACAAAATTCCAAAAATCTCGTAATATACTAAACCATCTCGACGTCCATTTGTTTAAGCAAGAGAACGTCTTGGTTTGACCGTGCACTTTAGCAACTTTTGGTTCTGTAGGGGTGTATTGATACTTACCGGTACTGATACTTAAAGTAGTTCCCTTAAAATTGTTATAAATAAAAGAATATACAGATCCAAATTTCTGGATTGTTTAGGGTCGTCGCTAATTTATAAACTGAAAATATTAGAAGTGCTGCAACTGTGATCCGAATCCAGTACAGTTGGTCCAGTTGAAGTTTGTGCTTAAAAGTGACTTAGGTTTTCTTATCTTTTTTTTCACATTCATTAACTTTACAGTAAACCGTTTAGTGCATTTCGTTGATAATCAATGCACCATTGAATTCCGTTGAAAGCCGCACATCCCTACATGCCTATTTTAGCTCTTTAGCAACGCTCATATTTTTTAACCCTTCCAGACCCACGACAAAACGCTTTGCAATTAATTAAAGTAGACCGTAACTTGCAACCTCTGAATAATATCTGGTTTACGGAATATAAATCAATAATAAAACAACCAAAACACATCGATAGGAAAGCACCACAACCTCACCCAAAATCGATTGAACTATCTTTGTTTTGCCCTTGCTAATTCCTTGGAATGTGAGCTACCGTAACAAATTCAGATAAATCAAAGTGATCAAAATGGAGAAAACTTTACTCTTGACCTCTAATTTACACAATATAATAAATAAATATAGTGAAAACTTGAGATGACCCACTTTCTTTTACCTAAAATTCAGAAGAAAAAAAATTTACAATTAATCCCAGTGGTCACCTAGTCAAGAGAATATCATTCTCTGGTTCACCTTCTAACCAGGATCTTAAAACCAATATAAAAATATTGTTGTGTTCAAATTATCTTAAACCTTCATATATGAAAATATATATATATATATATATATATATAATACTTTCTATTTTTATGTCGAGTATAGAGGTTTGGAAGCAGAGAATCTATTTAGGGATTTTCAAGTGATTCTCCACATAGCAAAAGTATTTTTTCAAATTTTCTAGTCATGTCTATTTCTTCATAACTATTGATTTCATGACTATTTAACACTATGTATGTATTTCCGATAATTGTATTACTGTATGAACTGGGCTTTTGCCCGTGCATGTGTGCATGTTCCTGTGCTCTTACATGTGCCTAATTTCTTTCTTTTCTTGTTAGTAAAAAGGTCTGAGTCTACCTTGTACTTGGGTTGTAACATCATAACTGAAAGTTTAGTTTAGAAAACCTTTAGTGCTGGCTTAACCCAGGCTCAAGAAAATGGTTATGTTAGCCATATTCACGTTGAACTGTTTCTTCTCAAAACACATGTTATTTTGTTCTATCTTATCAAGGCAACTCAAAATCTTTCTGCCAGATTTTTCTTTAACTTAAACATGAATTTCTCATGTCAAGTATCTAGTTGTTCTTTTAGTTTATAAATCCTCACAATCTCAGGTTTCCTATCATCATAAATTAATTAATCAAAGAGCCTAAAAACTTCATTACTTGGTAAAACATTTTCAAAATAAAATCCATAAGTTTCAGATGAAACACCTATTTAAGTCCAATGCTTACAAAACAGTAAATAACAATACATTGGTTTTTCTAAGCAACTTAAACAATATAGCTTAACATAAATTTGGCATAAACATCTATTTAACTTCAGTAAATTTGTAACTATTGCATCCAATTCCTTAAGCAGCCAACCCATCCAAAGCTTGATCAATGAAATGCCTATTTACCTGCATAATCACTATGGGCTGCCTCATTAAATATAGACACCCAATAGTGCATCAACACACATGGGTCAGACTTGGTCTGGTATGAGTAATCTAATTGGAAACATAATTTTCATATAGTTTTTTTTTTCATATTCCAATAACTTTAAGATAGATAAAGGAATGCAATATTACTCTTATACCCATTTCTGTGCAACCTGGGCATGCACAACAAAATGATACATAATTCAATGATTTATTGCAGAGAAAACAAACATAGAATTCATCCATAGAAGATCCTAAAACAGTCAACACAATCATCAATTAAATCATCATTCCTCATCCATAGATTTTTCTGGCCTTCAGGGATTTTTCCCAAGCCTTCATATGAACCTATTTCTAATGTTCAATATCAAATATGTTATGGTCTTTAGCTACTTTCTCTTTTTAAACACACACTGCCTGGGACCTTTCTCTGTTAACCCAGCACACTCAGGCCCCTGGGTATAAACATACCATGTGTGAGCTTGCAATGTTCACCTTGCCAAGCTATATCTTGTAGCCCTAAGATCCAAAATCCTTAGTTAAATTACTAAGTGTCACTACCCCTTTAGTGTTAATTTCCTCTCTGCATCACATGTTTCAAGCAGTGGATAATACATTCAGTCATAGGCATACATCCAAAGATTAACAAGACATATTTTCATGAACAAGCACTTCATCATAACAATAGAGGTGATTTCTTATTTTTCTATGGGCTTCAATAGATCCCAATACAAACATATGGTCATAGATAATTTTCTGTTTGTTTTTCTTTTCTTCTTTTTTTTTCTCTCTACCTCTGATTCAGTCAGATCCATGTAGATCTTCAAATCTGACTAAATCACAAGTATAAGATTTACTGGATAGTTCATAAATGTAGAGGCTCGGCACATGTATACATTGCACCTCTATATTTTTCCTTTTTATAAATTTTTTCTGTTAATATGAGACCTAAGCAAACACACAATGTTGCAGCCCCATATCCTTTCTCATTGTTTGCACAAAAAATGGACAAACACCTCAAAGTTGTATGATTTAGTAGATCTTATGTTGTTCTTAGTGATTTGAGTGATTTATGCAAATATATGAAAAGCAGGGGCTAAACTGTAAAAAGACACGCAAATTTATAGTGGTTCAGCCAGAATGTGCCTACGTCCACTTTATATGTTATTTCTCTTCTCTTGTTTTGATTACAAGTACAAAGCTTTGATACAAGTAAAAGAAAGTTGTTTGAAAGTTCTCTCCGTGCTTGAGCTCTCAAACTTGTCCCCCATTGTTGTACCCCTGCCCCTCTATTTATAGAGTCAGGCTGGGGGTAGGGGTCTTGGAGGTATATAGCAGCTGGTGGGCCTGGGCTGACGTGATCTGGCCTGGCACGTCTTGGTTCGGTAGCATTTGGTCCGGCATGGAGTTGGCATCGAGTTGGTCCGGCATTGGTTTGGAGGCAGGTTGGTTCGGCAGTGTGAAGGAGGTTGGTTCGGCAGTGTTGAAGGAGGTTGGTTCGGCAGTGTTGAAGGAGGTTTGATTCGGTGGTATCATGGTCCGGTAGTGGCAGGAGTGGGTTGGTCCGGCAGTGAGATGAGGATGTCGAATGAGTTCCTTGGGACGAGACTGCCGAATGAGCTCTGTGAGAATGCCGAATGAGTTCCTTGGGACGAGACTGCCGAATGAGCTCTGTGAGATGAGAATGCCGAATGAGTTCCTTGGGACGAGACTGCCGAATGAGGTCTGTGAGATGAGAATGCCGAATGAGTTTAGGCAAGCCTGGATGGATGAATCAAGCTTCTTGGTCTCGAGATCTTCTGGGTGAGAACACGCCCAACATTTGCCCCCCAAAGTGGGGCATACGCCAGTGTATGCCATGCTTTGTTATTTGGATAGCCCGTTTGGTCCAAAGTGCCAACCGTTTGGTCCGATCGCCTCGTGCTCGCCTATAAGTGCGGGCCTCACGTCACCGTTTTTTTTATATTAGCCGAACCATTCCCTCGCCTTTGCCGAATCACAGTGCTAGCCGAACCAAAGACTTTTGCCGAATCAGGTGAGGGAATATTCTGCCGAATGTCCTTTTGTGTTAGGCTGCCGAACGAGTTTTCTTCAGTTTTACCGAATGGAATGCGGGTCTTAATTGACGAACGAAGCTTGGCTCAACTGAGTGCCGAATGAACCTTATGCTCGAATACCGAACGAAACTTCGGTATTGGTAGTACCGAATGAACCTTATGTTCGAATACCGAACGAAACTCCGGCATTGGGAGTACCGAATGAACCTTGTTTTACCGGACGGACTTTTGTGTTGGATGGATTTTATATAGACTTGCTTGTTTATATCCTCTGTTTTAACAACATGTTTTTCGGTGTTGCAGATAATGTCTCGCAAAGCGGAAACTCGATCAAATAAAAAGAGGTCTCAGGGCGAAGGAGAATCTTCCGCAGTGCCCCCTGCTCAGTTAGGACCGGAACGTCACGGATCTACCCCGAGATCACTAGTGGATGGGTACGGCCCGCAGGAGCTTCTGAACTTCCCGCCCGATTGCTTTCCCAGCTCCCTTAAGGAAGAGCAGCTTGATGTCATCTCCCGTTCTTTCAGAATCGATAGAACGCACATGCTGTTGCCAGGGAGAGAAGTTATGCCGTATGACCCTCCCGAAGGATACTTTGCTTACAGCAGATACCACTGCATGTGTGGTGCCATTCCGCCTCTTAATGCTTGGGTAGCCAGCTTCCTCACATATCTAAAGGTGGCCCCATTCCAGCTTCAACCCAACTCCTATGCTATACTAGTGAGCCTCTTCGTCATCTTCCAGAGGAAGTATGGTCGTGCTCCTTCCAATCGGGAGATCCGGTACTTGTATAATCTGAGGGGCTATAAGAAGGGGTCCCCATACATCAGCTTGGAGTCAGCTGTGACCTTCAAGCCGGTCTTGGATCTGTATTCAAAATTCAGCATGTTCAAGAAGGAGTGGTTCTTCGTCAGGGACGACTCTGTTTCTATTCGGCGTTTTACTTCTGGATGTAAGTCGATGCTTTATTTATAATTCCCATTCTGGTTGCAATGCTTCTTCTCATACATTTTCATTTTTTCTAGCGACAGGTGGCTTTGCAGTTGTGGAGACTGATCGCCTGGCTCAGACGGCGGCTGAGATAGAAGCTATCCCCGGGAGAGATAGATCATCTGCCTACCTGATCAGAAATGCGGCCCTCCTGGAGTATAACTTGATCCTTCTACAACAGTTAGTAGTCAAGCTGAGGGAAATGGCGGAGGAGAGGGCGGCTGCTCAGGCTAAGGGAGGTGTCACGGTAGAGAGTGGCAAGAGGAAGCCTTTCACGAAACATCCAGCTGTCGGAGGTAAGAAACTTAAGAAGTCGGATGGTCCTTCCCCCAGCACTTGTCCACTTACTCCGGGGAAGGAAGATGTGGAGGAGGAGAGAGGTGAGGGTGGAGATGACCGAGAAGGTGGTGACGGTGGTGATGGCATCGGGGCCTTGCTCCCTGGGCAAGCGGGCGAGATTCAGGAGTGGACGGATGATGCGTTCCACCAGGCTTTCGAGGGGCTGGACGGAGAAACGACTTTGGTAGAGAAATCCGGGAAAGCGGACAAGGCCGGGACCGGTGCAAGCGAGTCTTCTCAGACCATTCCAGCCAAGGTGGCTCCGGCAACTCAAGGTGAACTTTTGACTCCTGCAGGCTTCATTAATGATAGGGACTTAGGAATATTTTATGATCCGCTCCCGTCCTGGAATGAAATCCAGGACTCATTGCAGTATCCTACTTCTCCCCAGGGTTTGTATAACAGACGTGTTTCCTTTCTTCTTTTAACTTTTAATTTACCGCGTTTTTCGAATTATGTATCGATGTAAGCTTGTGACACTTGTTCTTCATATCAGGAGCAGGTAAAACGGCCAAGGCCTCAGATCTTCGGCACAGGCTTGAACAATACAAGCTTTCCAAAGCTTCCGCCAAGCCGAAGCCTTCGACCCACCGTTCCGGGGATGTAGTCGGCTACCGTCCTCTTCTCGGGGTCATTGAAGAGGGTATTTAAAAGAGAAAGAGGAGTCATCCCTCATCTGAACCTTCACTTGGTCCTCAGCCCCCATTTCAGCCTCTTCATGATATCACGGAGGAGGATAGCGAGTTTGCACTCTCTCCGCACCCGTTCGTAAACCCTATCGTTATTCAGATTGATCGTCCTGATTTGGCTCGTAATCCATTTGCGGGTCACCCTGATCTGGATCCAGGTTCTCATGATATTACCTTTGACGAGGTTACTGGTGAGCACTTTCTTCCCCGCAATCCCATGGTACGGGTGCTTGATGAGGCTAAGTCCTTAGATCTCGATCTACTTACTACTGGATAGTTACCATATGAGACGAGGCCAAGGCTAATATTGATCGGGTGGCGGAGGAGACTAGGAAGCTGATGGGGCATCATGCCCGGCTGGTTAAGGCTAGAGAGGAGATTGGGAGTGCCAACATCCGACTACGATTGATGGTTTCGGACCAGGCCAAACAGCTCGCTGATCAGGCCATTCAGATCTCTCAGCATGAGGCTGCCTCCGGGCGGTTGAGGAAGGCTATGGAGGAGGCTAGTAAGGCGGAACTGCGGAAGATGGAGGCTGCCTGCAAGGAGCAGATAAATATGGCCATCTCGACAGTGGATGAGGTTCGGAGGGCGGATCTTGAGCGGGTAGAGGAGCTATCGGGGAAGCTTGAAGCCGCAGAGCTTGCTCAGGTTAGGCTGAAGGAGGAGATGGAGGCGATGCGGAGATCCCTTCAGGCTGACTGCTCGAGATACCGATTGGAGAGAGAAACTGCCGTTGGAAGGTTGTCGGCTTCCGAGGCCCGGATGAGGGAGTTTGAGGAGAATGAGGGGATGATGGATGAAATGCTTCAGGACATGTATTTCTGAACTTGGAAGCAGGGCAACCTATCCTGGATGGATGATTATCCTAGGGTCATGGCTAAGATTTATCTTCGGGCTCTGGAGGAGGCTAAGGCGGATGCGGATAAAGAGGGTGGCGTGGCCTTCAGCATGGATGTGGTTACTGCCCAGTTTACCAAGGAGGAGAAGGTGGCGGTGAAGGAGGGTATGCGGTTGCTTGCTGCTGAGGAGGCAGGCGTGCAAGTAGAGGATGACGACCAGGATAGTCAAGAAGCAGGTGCTGGTAAGTCTTCCTTTTTAGTCTCTCCATTAACTTGGTTGCTTATCACTAATGAATCCTTTTTCTGACTGGACAGGTGGTCAACAGGACAAGGATAAAACTCCAATGCAGCCGGCCCCTTGATCAGACCTGAAAAAACCCTTTTTATGGACTTGACATGGTTGTATATGTTAGTCTTAAAATAGTAGAGTAACTTTTAGGTTGTAACTCCTGCTACTTGTAATAAATAGCTCTATTCTTGATGTGTGATTTTTAAACTTAAGCTGATTTTGTCGTCCTTCGAATGTTTTTTGCTGTTTTGATATGTCGTATGAGAAATATAGCTATGTATATTCTTGTAATTGAATTGTGTTTGATGTCAGGTTCTGGTTTTAAAACATAATTTCATGACTTGCAATATTAGCGTGTGGTGTGAACAAATTATAGTCATGTATTTGTACACAAAAGAAGAAAATACCGCCTTTCATGTTCTAATCGTAGATGGCAGTTTTGAATATCTTGTATGACCGAGCATGGAACGCAGTCGAATGCCCTGCCATCCAATTGTGAGTCCCTACACCCATTGGCGAGTATCTCCTACTCTGCATCCTGTACTTTAGGGACTGTTATAGAGGATAGGAGAAAAACTTTTTAAGTAAAATTGAAATATGTGAAATAGTAAAACTTCCAATCACGGAAGGCCTTCGATGTGCTTAAGTTCGTGGCAAACGGGCTTTGTAGTCACTTTCCCTAGCTGTGGGTCTTGGAGACATTTGTCACCCATCTTACGCCTCCGCGGGGAGTTAATTCTTTTTTACCACAGCCGCACTTAAGACACATCGGAGCCGAGATCGCGCACAGTAACTACCTGGGCCATTATGGCCCGTAATCGTGGGTATTATTCGATTTACTGTGGCCGGCTAGCGTGGGTGCCGATCGTCAACTGTGAACTGCCCCTGGCTGGCCACACCTTACGTTGGGGCTTATAGTCGGTTTACAGTTGCCGGCGAGCCGAACGCCGTAATGAGCTGCCTCGGCTATAGTCGGCCTTCTCGGTGGCTTATAATCGGCTCATTACAGTTGGCTTTAAGGGCCGTCGCGAGCAACGAGTTAACCCGCAGCAGAGGGATGCCGGAGCAAAAGTGTCTCATTGGCGAGGGCATAGATTCGCGTAGTACCTATTAGGTCTTGTCCCGGTGAAGTTGCGCTGCGGAGTGCATCAAGTGAAAATGTTACATGCATAGGATTTTGTTCAACAGAAAAGGATAATATTAACAAGCAGCCAAGATATAAAGGAACTAGTTAAAAAAGAGACAAGGTTTTTTAAAGTGGTTCGGCATGAAAATGCCTACGTCCACTGATTCTCTTTGTTAATTCACTTCATATGGGCAGTACAAGTTAAGAAAAGTATCGACGGAGGTGCTGGATGTTCCATGCCCTCTGGAACACCTCTCCGTCCACTGTTGACAAAATATAAGCTCCGTTGTGGAGATCTTTATGAATTACATATGGCCCATCCCAGATTGGGTCTAGTGCTCCGGGGCGAGGGAAGATTCGCTTGAGGACAAGATCCCCTTCTTGTAAGGTACGATGCTTGACTTTGGAGTTGTATTGTGCTGCCACTTTCTGCTTGTGGGCCGCTGCTTTAAGGACTGCATCATTCCTTCTCTCCTCGACTAGATCCAAAGTCATGTGGAGGAGCTCTTCGTTCTCTTCTGGGTTATAATAGATCCTACGGTGGGAAGGCACAATGGTTTCAACTGGGAGCATAGCCTCCGATCCGTATGCCAAAGAGAAAGGAGTGTGCCCCGTCGATGTTCTGAAAGATGTGCGATAGGCCCATAGTGCCGTAGAAAGTTCATCCACCCAAGCGCCCTTTGACTTTTCGAGCTTCTTTTTTATTAGAGTTTTCATAATTTTGTTGACGGCTTCGACTTGTCCGTTTGCCTGGGGGTATGCTACGGATGAGAAGCTTTTGTGAACTCCGTGCTCTTGGCACCAGTTGGCGAATTCCTCGCTGTCAAACTGAAGCCCATTGTCTGATATGATTTTGAGTGGGACTCCGTACCGGAGTATCTTTTTTGCTAATGTTTGCCCTCCGGTGTGATCTCCGCAGCTTCCCGGATGAATGTTGAATAAGATTTCCTTGGCTTCCCTCCCAGGGACACACCTTAATACCGGGTTAGAGAATCCGCGCCGATAGAGGATGTCTTCTTGTATTGTGTAGCGGGAGGCTTTCCTCAAGATTTTCTTGACTTCGTTACGCCCGTTGGGTAGTGTGCCACTTTGTAGGTAGTCTCGAATGGGAGTCATCCAAGTTGCTTCTTCGGTTGCAGCTATCAGATTTACTTGCTCAAAACTTGGGGTCAGTTGCTTTGAGATGGTTACTGCTCCGAAGATGGCGATGTCTCTCATACTTGCTTGCTTTGCCAATTCGTCGGCCTCTTGGTTCTCTTCCCGAGGGATGTGTTTGACTAAGTAGTGGTCCAATCGGCTGAGAAGTAACTTGGTCTTTTTTAAATATGCTATGAGTCGTTCTTCTCGAGCTTGGAATTCTCCTAGTATTTGATTAACAATAAGTTGAGAATCGCTGTGAAGACACAAAGAATTGGCTCTGATTTCTACGGCAAGTTCTAGTCTGGCTATCACTGCTTCATATTCTGCATCGTTGTTGGTGGCAGCGAACTCCAACCTTATAGCATAGTGCAGTTTGTTTCCCCTGGGAGTGATTATTACCACACCTGCCCCCGAGCCTTGTTCGTTCGATGCACCATCCACAAAGAGATTCCACTTGATGTCTTCTGCTATTTCCAATTGCTCCTTATCTTCGTTGGTAGTGAATTCTGCAATGAAATCAGTCATGGCTTGTCCCTTGATGGCGGTGCGAGGGTGATAGGTGATCTCATACTGACTTAGTTCGATGCACCATTTAAGTAGTCGCCCAGAAGTGTCGGGACGGTGGAGTACCTGCCTCAGCGGCTGATCGGTCAGAACTTTGATGGAATGGGACTAGAAGTAGTGACGCAGTTTCCGTGATGTGATTAGTAAACAGTATGCTAGCTTCTCAAGTTTAGGATATCTGACTTCCGCCCCAGTAAACCTTTTGCTGACGAAGTAAACTGGCCGTTGCGTGCGGTTGTCTTCCCTTACCAAGGCAGCGCTTAGGGCGTGAGATGACACAGCAAGGTATAGGTATAATTCTTCGCCTTCGCTTGGAGTCGAGAGTACCGGTGGTTTCTGGAGGTGTTCGATTAGGTTAAAGAAAGCGGTTAAGCATTCGTCAGTCCATTCGAACTTTCCTTTGTCTTTCTTTAGAGCTTCGAAAAAGGGGACACACTTGTCCGTTGCCTTGGAGATGAATCGGCTTAGGGCGGCCACTTTTCCATTTAGGCTTTGCATTTCCTTTCGAGTGGAAGGTATCTTGATATCCCTTAGATCTCGGACTTGTTCGGGGTTTGCTTCAATCCCTCTGGCATGAACGATGAATCCTAAGAACTTTCCTGATGACACTCCGAAGGAGCATTTTAGAGGATTCAACTTCATCCCATACTGGCGGAGAGTACTTGAAACATCTTGCCTAGGTGGCTTACGTGATCTTTGGCTTTCCTTGACTTCACCAGCATGTCATCCACATATACTTCCATAGTCTGTCCTATTAGCCCTGCAAACATCTTGTTGACGAGGCGCTGGTAGGTGGCTCCTGCATTTTTAAGTCCGAAAGGCATTACCTTATAGCAGTATAAACCCCGGTCAGTGATGAAACTAGTGTGGTCTTGGTCAGGAGCATGCATAGAAATTTGGTTATATCCTGAGTATGCATCCATAAAAGATAGGAGCTCGTGCCCGGCTGTGCTGTCTACAAGTCGGTCGATTCTGGGAAGTGGGAAGCAATCCTTTGGGCAGGCGTCGTTTAGGTTGGAAAAGTCAATGCAGGTTCGCCACTTCCCATTAGCCTTCTTTACCAGCACCGGGTTGGCGATCCATTCCGGGTAGGTAGCTTCTCGTATGAAGTCATTAGCGAGTAGATTCTTTACTTCTTCATCGAGGGTTGCTGATCGCTCTGCCCCCATACTTCTCTTTCTTTGTTTTACAGGCGCCTTGGTAGGATCAATTTTTAATACGTGGCAGGCTATGTCGGGGGAAATTCTGGTCATGTCAGCGTGTGACCATGCGAATACATCCAAGTTGTGGCGAAGAAAATCGATGAGTTGTTCCTTCAATTCGGCTTTTAGTTGGGACCCAATTTTCAATAGTCTACTTGAGTCGTGCTTGTCTACAGATATAAACTCCATAGCCTCTGCAGGCTCGGCGGTGGCCTCCTCCTCTTTATCCCTAGGGTCTAATTCATTGAAAGGGTCGCTGGTATATCGAAGAGGAGGGGCTTTCTTTAGTTGCTATGCTTCCAGACTTTTTGTGCAGAGGGCAATCTCTACACCCTTCCCTTTATCCTTCCTGTGGTTGTTGCGAAGTTCAGTCACATAGCAGTCTCGAGCAACATCCTGGTCTCCTTCTACTTCCCCTACTCCATTGTCCATTGGAAATTTCATCTTCAGGCACCATGGGGCTAGGACGATTTGGAAGTCAGACAAGGCTGGCCTTCCTAGGAAGGCGTTGTAGGCCGAATGGTTTTCTATTAGCACAAACGTCTGTTTCCGTACAACGGAGCGGGGATGGCTTCCAATCTCAACAAAGAGGTCCAGTTGCCCGAGGGGCATCTTAGCATCCCCAGTGAAACCGTGTAGTGGTTTATCGCAGGGAGATACATCCTTCATTGATAGCTTCATTTTGTCGAATGCGTGTTTGAACAGGATGTTTACTGAGCTTCCAGTGTCTACCAGGATTCGATAAACTTCGGCGGGACCGAGTCGGGCAGAGATGACCATGGGATCCATGTGAGGGTACTGCCTTCCTTCTAGGTCACGCTTACCGAATGTGATGTCATTACTTTCTTTCCTCTTCGGGTGGCGCTCTTCTATAACTGAATTGACACAGTCTTTATTGTCTCTAAGCGACTTTCCATACCTTTCCATCTCTTTCCAGCTTTTGTCCGCGATGTGCGGTCCTCCTGAGATGGTATGGACCACTATTTTCTCTTAACTAGAGCTGCTAGCGTTGCGATTTCCTCTGCCGGTGTCCGGTGAGGGTAGCCTTGGGTTTTCATTGGCAGGAGCTGGAGTCATGTCCTGACTTTTTACATAACGTTCCAGTTTCTTCCTTCTAATGTGTTCCTCAATCAGATCCCGGCGATGATGGCATTCATTGGTATCATGCCCGTGAGATTCGTGGAAACGGCAGAACTTTCCAGATTTCTACGCGTTATCTGATTCCTTTTTGTATGGTGGGCGTTTGTATCTAACTTCGCCTTGGGTGGCAAGGAAGATATTTTCGACGGTCTCGTTCAAAGGAGTGTAAGTGTCGAATCTCGGCTCAGGCCGATATAGGCGCTTTTCTCCCTTCTTGCCCCCAGCATTGTCTCTGGAATCATTTCTTCGAATGTCCCTTGCCACAGCGGGGGCGTTGCTGTGAGTTGCCTTATTTTGCTGTCTTGACTGCCCCTCAACGGCAGCATCCTCAAGCCTCATGTATTTCCCGGCTTCATGGAAGAAATCAGGTAAAGTAGCTGGTTTTTCTTTCGTCAATCTTCTAGCAAATTTAGTGTCCGGATGCACACCACTACAAAGGGCCATTAGGATGAGCTTCTCGTCGGCATCTTGGACTGCGGCTGCTGCGGCATTGAATCGGGTTAGGTATTGCTGCAGTTTTTCTCCAGGTTTCTGTTTGACGCTGGATAAGGAATAAGCGTCCTTAGGTTGTTCCACATGGATGCGGAACTGACTGAAAAAAATTTCTTTCAACATTTCCCACGAGCTGATGGATCCCTGGGGTAGATGACAGAACCAGGAGGTAGCGAGATCTGCTAAGAAGAGCGGAAAGCATTTGCATAGTACTCCCTCTGTTGCTCCACTCATGAGCATATGTTGCGTGTACCTCTGTAAGTGTACAACAGGGTCGGAGGTTCCTTTATAAGGTTCCATTGTCGGCATCTTCCATTCTCGGGGAGTGATAGCAATTTCGATATTGTGGGCGAAAGGGTTGGTTACCCTAGCGCCTATCCCTCGATCTCTTTGCTCCCGTTGGACACACTCTCTGAATAAGCGTGCCATCCTTTCATCAGAATTTGGAGCAGATAGAAATGAGTTTGGTTCTGTTCTGTGGGATTGATTCCGTCCAGATGACCTGTAGGGATGGTATCGCCTATCGTTCCTCATATTTTCCAGCGGCTTCCTTTGATCTTCTGGGGGCATGCTCGGGTCAGCTACAGTTGGCCCTTGCCTTGATCTTCCCCTGCTGGGTTCTGATCTAAGCACTTCCTCAGGTCCAACTTCGGGCTGGACTCTAGCTCGGCCCCGTTCATCGGCGTTTCCGTGGTTAGGCAGTATGACAGGCTCAGCTACAGTTGACCTTCGTCCGGTACCTCCCCTGTTGGGTTCGGTACCAAACGTTTCCTCAAGCCTAACTTCGGGCTGTGCTCGGTCTCGGCTCCTACCATGGCTACTTCTGCCGTTAGCTCCTTCGAAGAAGGAAGATCTTTGTTGTCTCTGAGATCCTCCAGACTGGGACTCGCCCCATGATTCAGTGTTGTGGTTGGATTCTTTAGCATCCCTTAAGCGTGACATGAGATGGTCCACCAAGGCTTCCTGCTGGGACGTGAAGCGGTTAGTTACTTCAACCACAACTCTGTCCAAATCTACCCTAGTAATTTCCGCAGGCTGTTCTGTGGCAGGAGTGGTTGGGTTAGACTGTCCTTCATTTGTTACTGCTGCTGGAGGAGGACAATTTACTTGATTCGTGACAGTTGGATCTGGAAGACTGCTGGATGCGATGTTTTTTCCTTTGTTAACATCTTTTCTCTGT
This sequence comes from Allium fistulosum, assembly GCA_030737815.1. Classification (NCBI taxonomy): domain Eukaryota; kingdom Viridiplantae; phylum Streptophyta; class Magnoliopsida; order Asparagales; family Amaryllidaceae; genus Allium; species Allium fistulosum. The sequence goes on from CM060906.1 coordinate 877,932,336, forward strand.
TTGGGAGGCATGTTTTCCAAGTGGCGGACGATGCTGTTAGGAAAACTTGTTAAGTGGATGAAGCTGAAGCTTCGAGCTTCTAGCTCTCAATGAAAGCACCAAAAATGTTTGCACAAAAAATGGACAAACACCTCAAAGTTGTATGATTTAGTGGATCTTATGTTGTTCTTAGTGATTTGAGTGATTTATGCAAATATATGAAAAGCAGGGGCTAAACTGTAAAAAAGACACGCAAATTTATAGTGGTTCAGCCAGAATGTGCCTACGTCCACTTTATATGTTATTTCTCTTCTCTTGTTTTGATTACAAGTACAAAGCTTTGATACAAGTAAAAGAAAGTTGTTTGAAAGTTCTCTCCGTGCTTGAGCTCTCAAACTTGTCCCTCATTGTTGTACCCCTGCCCCTCTATTTATAGAGTCAGGCTGGGGGTAGGGGTCTTGGAGGTATATAGCAGCTGGTGGGCCTGGGCTGACGTGATCTGGCCTGGCACGTCTTGGTTCGGTAGCATTTGGTCCGGCATGGAGTTGGCATCGAGTTGGTCCGGCATTGGTTTGGAGGCAGGTTGGTTCGGCAGTGTGAAGGAGGTTGGTTCGGCAGTGTTGAAGGAGGTTGGTTCGACAGTGTTGAAGGAGGTTTGATTCGGTGGTATCATGGTCCGGTAGTGGCAGGAGTGGGTTGGTCCGGCAGTTGTGGGTTGGTCCGGCAGTGAGATGAGGATGCCGAATGAGTTCCTTGGGACGAGACTGCCGAATGAGCTTTGTGAGAATGCCGAATGAGTTCCTTGGGACGAGACTGCCGAATGAGCTCTGTGAGATGAGAATGCCGAATGAGTTCCTTGGGACGAGACTGCCGAATGAGCTCTGTGAGATGAGAATGCCGAATGAGTTTAGGCAAGCCTGGATGGATGAATCAAGCTTCTTGGTCTCGAGATCTTCTGGGTGAGAACACGCCCAACACTCATTTTTAGACCATATATCCATATTAAGCATCCTGGGTTTTAAACTAATAAATGCATAAAGAAAACCCATATTAACTGCTTCACCTCAAAGTTAAATTATAACACAGAAAAACTTATTTAAACATTAGATCCATGACTCTTTCATACTGAGTAAATCAATATAAAGAGGTTTACATTAAAACCGCTCATAAAACAAGTCAAAGTTACTAAATCATAAAAATGAATCCAGCTTGCAAACAAATGAAATATGAATTTTAGTCAGGCTGCCTCAATATTCAGGACTTATTGCCCATATCTCCAGTGAGATTACTCACCTTAATCCCCTTTTCTTTTTCCTAAGCTTTTCTTTTTCTTCCTTTGATCTTCTGCCTTCTTCCTACTCTAATGACTGGTGTTCCACATTTTCTTTTCTAACTTTTGTTATATATATATTTATATATTTTTCTTTTATGAGGCAGAGCAAAAACCTTACTACACCAGGTCTTCTTATATAAACTCTGGATGCTACTAGGGTTTAAGGAAATTACCCAATGCCAATTTTCCCCACCAATTATGATCTACCTCTCATTCTACTTTTAGAGAAAAAGGGTAAGTAGTCCTGGTATTTTATTATATATTTTTTTCAGAAAATATACCTCATTACCCAGGTCATGTTATTTGCATGATTTCTGTTTTCTAAAGCAAAAAGGAATTGCTAAAAATGGATAAAGTGTTTGTTCAAAAGCTCATACCATTTTCATGCAATGTTAATTTTTATTTTAGCAAGCATTTGTTTTGTGAACCTGTATAATACATGTATGCCTATCCTGGCCTAAGTCTTTCTCTTTTTTTTTCAAGACTTGATCATTTCTGCCTACATATATATATTTGTAATTTATCTATCCTATCATTTTTATTAACTGTTGCCTATTTTATCACACAGAAAACTGTGTGCATGTTTGTGCACTGTCCTGTGCACATGTACATGTTTTTAAACTATGCATCTGCAAATCAGTTTCCTATCTCTATCTTTTCAATGCAATTTCAAACAAATACAAACTAAATTAAATCATGAAATTTCTTCACAAAATCAGGGTTATCACATATACCCCTCCTTTTAGGAATTGTGCCCCACAATTCTTTCATACTTAACTTAAGTATCATTACTTTAGAAAATCAATTTCTGAACTCAAATCATTCTCAAATCAATCATTTGATTAAACTCTAGGCATATCAAAACAACAAAAAAAATCACAATGCAATTCAGTCAAAACATTCATCAGTATATATATAAATTTACCTTTCATTCAATCAAACAGTTATGGATAATCAATTCTGATTTTATCTTCCACCTCCTATGTGCAATCATTTGGATCCAGACTCCATTGCACTTTCACTAATTTTATTTCTTTGCTCCTCAATTTCTTGATTTCTCTGGCAACTATGCCCACTGGCTCTTTTTCATACACTAATCTAGAATCAATCTGTACATCCTTAGGAGATTTTAGAATTGTTTCCTTGTCATGAACCCATCTTCTTAACTGTGATACATGAAAAACATCATGCATTGCCCTCATTTCCTCTGGCAACTCTAACCTGTAGGCCACAGTTCCTATTCTTTCTAAAACTTTATATGGCCCTATATATCTAGGAATCAACTTTCCTTGTTTCCGAAACCTTAGAACCTTTTTCATGGGTGATATTTTAATAAATACAAAATCCCTAACATCATAATGTACTTCCTTTCTCTTTTGATCTGCATATTTCTTTTGCCTATCTTGGGCAGAAGCAATTCTTTTTCTAATCAAAGCTATCTTTTCAGAAGTTTCTTTTACATTTTCTGGTCCTACGACCACCTTTTCTCCAGATTCATGCCAACTTGAGGGTGATAAACATGGCCTTCCATAAAGAGCTTCAAAGGGGGCCATGCCTATGCTACTGTGATGGGTGTTATTGTATGCAAATTCAGCTAGATATATATAATCCTCCCAGCTTCCTCCCTAATCCAATACACATGCTCTCAACATGTCTTCAAGCAATTTATTTACAATTTCTGTTTGGCCATCCGATTGAGGGTGATATGTTGTGCTCAAGCATAAATCAGTCCACATTGCCTTGTGAAAACTTTGCCAAAATTTTGAAGTGAAGATGGTGTCTCTATCACTTACTATAGTCTTTGGTATTCCATGTAGTCTGATTATTTCCTTAATAAATAACTGAGCTAATGTGCATGCATTTCTTTCTGACTTCACAGGTATAAAATGGGCTGATTTGGTTAGCCTATCAACTACAACCCAAATACTATCATTTCCCCTCCTAGTTCTAGGCAAACCATCAATGAAATCCATTGATATGTCTTCCCATTTCCACTGTGGTATTGGTAAAGGTTGAAGCATTCCGGAGGGTTTTTTGATATTCAGCCTTTATCTGTTGACAAACCATGCACTTAGACACAAAAGATGTCACTGCACTCTTCATACCACTCCACCAATAATCTCTTTTAAGGTTGTGATACATTCTTGTGCTTCCTGGGTGTATGGTATATTTGTTTTTGTGATAAGCATCTAAGATTTCTTGCTTCAACTCATCAATAGCAGGGACACGTATTCTTTTTCTTTTCTCCAAATGGCCTTGTTTATTCAACAGAAAGCCTTCCACTGCTTCTCCATTTAATATCTGAGTTTTCTTCTCAAATAAAAATGGATCTTGATCTTGTAATTTTACAACTTTATTCTTTAATTCTGACCCCAAAGTAACAAAACTTAACTTTCCCATTTCTACATTCTCATTGCATATACTCATATTTTCTACACTTTCACTTTCTACCTCTGAGTCAATCAATAGTGATAAAGTGTTAAACTCTTCTATCATTAACCTTGCTACATTAGCATGCCATCTGCTTAAAGCATCTGCTACTTTATTAGCTTTGCCAGGGGTGTACAATATTTCAAAATCATATGAGGCTAGGAGTTCAATCCACCTTTGCTGCCTCATGTTTAATTCTTTTTGTGAAAACAAATATTTAAGTGACTTATGGTCAGTGTAAACTTCAAACCTTGCCCCCAACAAATAGTGTCTCCATAATTTAAGAGCATACACTATAGCAGCCAATTCAAGGTCATGTGTAGCATACCTTACCTCACTGGGTTTCAACTGTCTAGAGGCATAAGCTATCACTTGGTGTTGTTGCATCAATACTGCTCCAAGCCCTTGTCCACTTGCATCAGTATATATCACTAAATTTTCATTCCCCTCATGTACTTTCAGTATTGTAGCTTGTATCAGTGCTTCTTTTAACCTCCCAAAAGCTTTCTCACACTCCTCATTCCAAGCAAATACCTGATTCTTTCTAGTCAATCTGGTTAATGGGATTGAAATCTTTGAAAAATCTTTTATAAACCTTCTGTAGTACCCAGCCATTCCCATAAATGACCTAACCCCTGTGACATTAGTAGGCCTTTTCCAAGCTTGAACTGCAATTACTTTATTGGGATCTACAGATATACCTTCTTCTGATACCACATGTCCTAAAAAATTTACTTCCTTTTGCCAAAAAGTGCATTTTGAAAATTTTGCCTTCAAATTTTCTTGCCTCAGTTTATGAAGTACTATATGCAAATGATTCTCATGCTCCTCAACTGACTTAGAATAAATTAGTATATCATCAATAAATATCAATACAAATTTATCCAGGTATTTTCTAAAAATTCTATTCATCAAATCAACAAAGTAAGAGGGAGCATTTGTCAAACCAAATGGCATTACTAAAAAATCATAAAGTCCATATCTAGTGTTGAAAGCTGTGTATTTAATGCTTTCCTCTTCTACTTTCATTTGATGGAATCCTGAAGCTAAATCAAGTCTAGAGAATATTTTTGCACCACTCAATTGATCAAAGAGATCATCAATTCTTGGTAAGGGGTATTTGTTTTTAACTGTGATTTTATTTAACTCCCTATAATCAATACATAATCTGAGAGATCCATCTTGTTTCTTAACAAAAACCACTGGTGCTCCCCATGATGAGCTACTGGGTCTGATGAAGCCTTTTTCTTCTAGTTCAACCAGTTGCTTTTTCAGCTCTATCAATTCCTTAGGCCCCATTCTAGTTGGCCTCTTAACTACTGGGCTAGCCTCTAGAATCAGTTTAATTGAAAACTCTACTGGCCTATGGTTTGGAACTCCTCTAACCTCACCAAACACATCAGTATATTGATTTACTATAGAGATTTCTTCTAATGTGGGCATGGGCTTCTCACTAGACAAAGTAATAAGAGTAGCTATATTTCTGCTCTTGTTTGCCTCACACAGAACAACTATCCTTTTTCCATCAGAAATTTTTAGTGATATGGTAGATGTTTCCATATTTATAATAGCCTTATATTTCCTCAACCAATCAACTCCTAAAATAACTCCTATGCCCGGGTATTGCAACACATATAGGTCTGCACTCCCCCTATATTTAATCCCAGTTGCATACACATCATACCCAAAACACAGGAACTACCTAAAGGACTTCTAATAAGCAATGGCTTATCAACAATCATACAATTCAATTTTAGTTGTTGTACAATATCATGGGAAATCAAGGAGTGTGTAGCCCCAGTATCATACACTACTACAAAAGGTATTGAGTGAATGAGCAAAGTACCTTCAACTTGGCCATGGTTCTCAACATTTGGTCCCTCAGTTGCTTTACCTTTCCCTTCCAAGGTGCCTACTTTTCCTTGCTTAAAATCTGGACAGTTCCTCCTTATGTGACCCTTCTTTCCACACTGGTGACACTTGAAGGATGCTGGTCTAGGATTGGTGCACCTATTCTTCATATGCCCCTCTTGGCCACAGTTGTAACAAGTGATCTTCTTCTTAACTTCGGTAGTCTTAGCCTCTTCTGGTTTCTTAGTGGAAGCTACATCTGTTTTCTTTTTATCATAAGGATGAAACTTACCCTTCCCTTTCTTATTTTGATTATTCTTGAATGCTCTAAAATTTTCTCTGGCTTTATCATGTTGTTCAAAGCTCAGAGTCAGATCCAAAACTTGATCAAATGTCTTGTCCTTATATGGCAGCATAGCTCTACTAAGGCTGGCATTTAGTCCTTGAATGCATCTGCCATTTTTAGCTTCTTGAGTTGTGATAAGTACTGCACCATACTTGGCTAGTGATTCAAACTTCTGTGTATACTCAGTAACACTCATAGCCCCTTGCCTTAATTTAATAAATTCTTCTAGCAAAGATTCCTTGGCTGATGCTGGGAAAAATCTACCTTCTAGCATTGCCTTAAATTGATCCCATGTCACTTCTCCTTCAGGTCTTCCAGCTATGATAACCTCCCACCAGTCCAAAGTTGCTCCTCTCAATTGTCTGGATGCTATTTGCCTTTTCTTTTGGTCTTCAACTTGCATATCTGTAAAAATCCTGTCCAAAATTCTGAGACAATTTTGAACTCCCATGATCCCTTCTGTTCCATCAAAAGTTTTGCCTCTAAGATTGGTAAAGGTCTTGAGTAGTTTGGAAAGCTCCTCGTGTGGATTTTCTTGCCTATTGCCTACCCCTTCCCTTATAGCTCTCATGAATTCTTGCATATTCACCATTGGTGGTTCACTTGATCCTACCTCTTGTTGTCTGGGTCTTACCATGATTCTATGGATATGACACTTGGGTTAGTCCATTTTTGTTTATTTTCTATAAATTAACTCATTTAATTTATCTCTATCCAATCCTAGTAATTATTATTAGTATAAGTATCAATTAAAACAAGGCATCCAAAGCAGTCAACACACCATACATCCAATACAAACAAATTCATACAACATTTTGCTATGTTATTTAACAACATAGCTCTGATACCAAATGAGATGACCCACTTTCTTTTACCTAAAATTCAGATTTTTTTTTTTTACAATTAATCCCAGTGGTCACCTAGTCAAGAGAATATCATTCTCTGGTTCACCTTCTAACCAGGATCTTAAAACCAATATAAAAATATTGTTGTGTTCAAATTATCTTAAACCTTCATATATGAATATATATATATATATAATACTTTCTGTTTTTATGTCAGAGTATAGAGGTTTGGAAGCAGCGAATCTATTTGGGGATTTTCAAGTGATTCTCCACATAGCAAAAGTATTTTTCAAATTTTCCAGTCATGTCTATTTCTTCATAACTATTGATTTCATGACTATTTAACACTATGTATGTATTTCCGATAATTGTATTACTGTATGAACTGGGCTTTTGCCCGTGCATATGTGCATGTTCCTGTGCTCTTACATGTGCCTAATTTCTTTCTTTTCTTGTTAGTAAAAAGGTCTGAGTCTACCTTGTACTTGGGTTGTAACATCATAACTGAAAGTTTAGTTTAGAAAACCTTTAGTGCTGGCTTAACCCAGGCTCAAGAAAATGGTTATGTTAGCCATATTCACGTTGAACTGTTTCTTCTCAAAACACATGTTATTTTGTTCTATCTTATCAAGGCAACTCAAAATCTTTCTGCCAGATTTTTCTTTAACTTAAACATGAATTTCTCATGTCAAGTATCTAGTTGTTCTTTTAGTTTATAAATCCTTACAATCTCAGGTTTCCTATCATCATAAATTAATTAATCAAAGAGCCTAAAAACTTCATTACTTAGTAAAACATTTTCAAAATAAAATCCATAAGTTTCAGATGAAACACCTATTTAAGTCCAATGCTTACAAAACAGTAAATAACAATACATTGGTTTTTCTAAGCAACTTAAACAATATAGCTTAACATAAATTTGGCATAAACATCTATTTAACTTCAGTAAATTTGTAACTATTGCATCCAATTCCTTAAGCAGCCAACCCATCCAAAGCTTTATCAATGAAATGCCTATTTACCTGCATAATCACTATGGGCTGCCTCATTAAATATGAGACACCCAATAGTGCATCAACACACATGGGTCAGACTTGGTCTGGTATGAGTAATCTAATTGGAAACATAATTTTCATATAGTTTTTTTTTCATATTCCAATAACTTTAAGATAGATAAAGGAATGCAATATTACTCTTATACCCATTTCTGTGCAACCTGGGCATGCACAACAAAATGATACATAATTCAATGATTTATTGCAGAGAAAACAAACATAGAATTCATCCATAGAAGATCCTAAAACAGTCAACACAATCATCAATTAAATCATCATTCCTCATCCATAGATTTTTCTGGCCTTCAGGGATTTTTCCCAAGCCTTCATATGAACCTATTTCTAATGTTCAATATCAAATATGTTATGGTCTTTAGCTACTTTCTCTTTTTAAACACACACTGACTGGGACCTTTCTCTGTTAACCCAGCACACTCAGGCCCCTGGGTATAAACATACCATGTGTGAGCTTGCAATGTTCACCTTGCCAAGCTATATCTTGTAGCCCTAAGATCCAAAATCCTTAGTTAAATTACTAAGTGTCACTACCCTTTAGTGTTAATTTCCTCTCTGCATCACATGTTTCAAGCAGTGGATAATACATTCAGTCATAGGCATACATCCAAAGATTAACAAGACATATTTTCATGAACAAGCACTTCATCATAACAATATAGGTGATTTCTTATTTTTCTATGGGCTTCAATAGATCCCAATACAAACATATGGTCATAGATAATTTTCTGTTTGTTTTTCTTTTCTTCTTTTTTTTTCTCTCTACCTCTGATTCAGTCAGATCCATGTAGATCTTCAAATCTGACTAAATCACAAGTATAAGATTTACTGGATAGTTCATAAATGTAGAGGCTCAGCACATGTATACATTGCACCTCTATATTTTTCCTTTTTATAAATTTTTTCTGTTAATATGAGACCTAAGCAAACACACAATGTTGCAGCCCCATATCCTTTCTCATTTTTAGACCATATATCCATATTAAGCATCCTGGGTTTTAAACTAATAAATGCATAAAGAAAACCCATATTAACTGCTTCACCTCAAAGTTAAATTATAACACAGAAAAACTTATTTAAACATTAGATCCATGACTCTTTCATACTGAGTAAATCAATATAAAGAGGTTTACATTAAAACAGCTCATAAAACAAGTCAAAGTTACTAAATCATAAAAATGAATCCAGCTTGCAAACAAATGAAATATGAATTTTAGTCGGGCAGCCTCAATATTCAGGACTTATTGCCCATATCTCCAGTGAGATTACTCACCTTAATCCCCTTTTCTTTTTCCTAAGCTTTTCTTTTTCTTCCTTTGATCTTCTGCCTTCTTCCTACTCTAATGACGGGTGTTCCACATTTTCTTTTCTAACTTCTGTTATATATATATTTATATATTTTTCTTTTATGAGGCAGAGCAAAAACCTTACTACACCAGGTCTTCTTATATAAACTCTGGCTGCTACTAGGGTTTAAGGAAATTACCCAATGCCAATTTTACCCCACCAATTATGATCTACCTCTCATTCTACTTTTAGAGAAAATGGGTAAGTAGTCCTGGCATTTTATTATATATTTTTTTCAGAAAATATACCTCATTACCCCGATCATGTTATTTGCATGATTTCTGTTTTCTAAAGCAAAAAGGAATTGCTAAAAATGGATAAAGTGTTTGTTCAAAAGCTCATACCATTTTCATGCAATGTTAATTTTTATTTCAGCAAGCATTTGTTTTGTGCACCTGTATAATACATGTATGCCTATCCTGGCCTAAGTCTTTTTTTTTTTTTTTCAAGACTTGATCATTTCTGCCTACATATATATATTTGTAATTTATCTATCCTATCATTTTTATTAACTGTTGCATATTTTATCACACAGAAAACTGTGTGCATGTTTGTGCACTGTCCTGTGCACATGTACATGTTTTTAAACTATGCATCTGCAAATCAGTTTCCTATCTCTATCGTTTCAATGCAATTTCAAACAAATACAAACTAAATTAAATCATGAAATTTTTTCACAAAATAAGAGTTATCACAAAACTTTGCTCTAATATGTTAGATGAAACGTAATGGAGAAAGCATAATTATTTAATCTTTATGTTCAGAATCATGATCAAAACATGATTGAATGAAATGGAGGCTTGGCCTAGCATATGAATAGCCCTCCAAAAGCATTTGGCTATTAAAATCAGTCCGCACGGATCCGTGGAGGCTAACATAAAGTTTGGTCCATATCTTTAAAAAAAAATCCATTTTGTTACATGCAAACAAACCCATTTATATACCACTCAAAGTGGTTATTTATATTACACAATGCAAAACACCTCAATATTGACTAATTCCAATCACCTGATTGAAACCTAAATCGGTCAAGAACTTGAAAACTCTATGCACAAAACCAAAACCATCACGTTTAAATAACCAACAGTTGAACAAGCTACGGTAAAATACCTGTTATTGGTATTGGACAGACAGAAGAAACCAAAATCTGCATCAGCTTATTATAACTGAATCTCATAAACCCATTATTCTTGGGGAAAACACAGATTACAATGCAGTTCATCACTTCCATTATTATGATATATGTATATATGCAAAAAAGTTAACTTTTCATGAAAGGGAGATAATTTACAGTTCAAGCCTTACAAAGATAATATCTCTAATATTATCCTGTACAGTTACAAAATAGTCGAAAGTCAACCGAAATTGTACTCGCACCCATTCAAGCGAGATAGGATCTCACTGCAGCTAGGACGTTCATTAGGTTCTGCCCAGCAATCTGTGAGTGGTAATGCAAAGTAAATGTCAGAATGAAAAAAAAAATGCAATACAGTAAAAGCGAGGCACAATCCATATCACAAAAATTACCAGCAATTAGCTTTCCAATGGGACCATCAGGGATCTGTAGTCGTGTGCCTTCATTTGCCACAGCATACACCACCTATGAAAGTCCATATATGCATCAACTGATTTAAAAGTATTTTATTTTTGGTGATTTTTGAACTTAGGAATTGTGATAACAGAATGGACAATGTTACTCTGTTTGTAGTACTCCCTTGGTCAAACCAGGCTAAACTGTTATTACAATGTACTCGGTGAAACATCCTACATTAGCTGTTTTATTTTTTTTATCCGGTGTACCATAAAAAATAATGTTAAAAGGAATAACCTAAAAAATTAACTTCGCTCGGTCCTTGATATAATCAACTATAATGCCAAATCTAGTGATAATTAACTGAATGAGAAATGCAAGCCCTTTGTAGGAGTGTAAGATTCCCACTAAACTGTGATTAATCATTAGCTATGACATCCCATTTTTAGGTTATTTCGTTATATTATTTGAAAACCACATAAATTAAAACAAATCATAATCAGGTGTGAAAATTTTTCATTCCCATAACAACTGCGACACATTTAAATTATGTTAACTAGTGTAAATCGCACGTTCTTGCATTTATAGAAATATTTCATCAGAAATAGGATGGTGGTTGAGGTTGCAAACAAATGACGAGATTTCGTTGATGGATGAAGGGTATTTTTGGAATTTCAAAAAGACACGGTGGAAATCATATTAATTGAATTCTCTTTATTAATAGTAGAGATATATAGTGTGAAAATGGCGGATAAATAGCACGATTGATGACACACAAAATGTCAACCATTAGATCCATGGTACAAGATTCCAGTCGGTATTCCGAAATTTCGGTGGTACCGAACCAGTATCGGTATCCTCCTGTCCGAAACCAATGATGAAATTGGGTTTCGGACCAGGGCAGTAAAAAAACTGGGTAAAAATCGATTTGAAGTAAATAGACAACAATTACCTACATCTGCAAATACTCGTCGAACCCTAAGTAAACGCGACGAAAAACTCTGCCTGCTTTGTAAAAATTGTCCTCAAATGTCGACAAACCCTATGTATATGCGATCTGATATAGTTTTGAGGCTGTGCGAATTTGAATTTTATGAGGATTGCACGAATTTTGTTTTGAGGGGGCTGCGGTATTTTATTTTGAAGGGGTGGCCGAATTGTGTTTTGATTAGGGTTTAAAGAATATAGTTATTGGGCTAGGCTGGCTTTGGGAATGGAGGGGCTTCTGATTTCACATAGTTGGCTGGCTCTGGGAATGGAGGGACTTCTGATTTCACAGTTTTTTATATTTGCTAGAACAAAATAAATGTGGGCTGGGCTGCTCTATTTGACTTGATTTAGTGTATTTTCAGTTTAATTTTTTTAATTTAGTTTTGTTTTCAGTTTTAATTTAATTTATATTTTATTTACAAAGATTACTATTATATATTTTCATTGACAAAACATTAAAAACCGAAATTGAGACCGAAGCCAAAACCGAAATTTGTGAAATCGTCGGAAACTAAAAAAATTTCAAATGTTCGAAACCGAGACCGAAACTGAGTTCTCGAACCTTGATTAGATCTCACCCTGAATTCCAAATGGGTCTATTCTTTAAGTTCATACTAAAAAGTTAAAACAGAGATAAGTCTAATTTGTTTCTAATAAAATCCTTGAGGTCAATTTTTCTAGTTAACTTACATGCAAGCAAACGTGCATAATGGTTACTATGGATGCTATTTACTCTATATGACCACCGTCTCGAATATCGTTTATCACATCCAAGATCTCGCTTGAGATCTTATTTTCGAACTTGCACGAAACGAGATAAGCTAAGCGTTCGTAGCGACGTTGCTTTTTGATCTTTCGATGTCGGCTCTTCCTATCATTGTGAAGCAGAATTCATCAAGTGTTGGATTGCTCACCCACCAATAGAGAACGTGAGCTGGGATTAGACAGTCGTGAGACATGTTAGTTTTACCCTATTGATAACTGCGTTGCGATAGTAATTCAATCTAGTACGAGAGGAACTGTTGATTCACACATTTGTTCATCGCGCTTGGTTGAAAATCCAGTGGCGCGAAGCTACCGTGTGTCGGATTATGACTAAACGCCTCTAAGTCAAAATCCAGACTAGAGAAGTGGCGCTTAAGCTCATTGGCCTCCTCTTGATCCACAGTAGGGATGTGCAAGCATTCCTACATGCACATGCCAAATGATTTGACCTATTCGACAAATTTGTCGTAGGGTCTTCCTTAGATTGAAATTCTGCAAGGTCTATTGATTGAATCCTTTGTAGAAGACTTAAATACACGATAAAGCATTGTAAGTGATAGAGTGACCTTGTTGTCACGATCCACTGAGATACATCCCTTAATTGCATAGTTTACCCCCAAATTTATTTTTTATTTTGGTTAGGAAAGGTATACAACGTGAGATTCCTTGATTTTGCTCTTTGCTGATGATGTTGTGCTAATTGACAAAAATAGAATGGAGGTTGATAGACAACTGAAGTTGTGGAAGTAGACTTTAAAGTCAAAGGATTTCAAGCTTAATAGAACTAAAACAGAGTATATGAAATGCAAGTTCAGCGATGTCAGACCAGAGGATGGAGATGTCACTCTAGCCGGACAGGTAGTGCCCAGGAAGGAATCCTTTCGATATTTAGAATCAATGTTGCAATATGATGATGAGATTGATGAAGATGTTAGTTTTATAATTCGAGCGGGATGGTTGAAATGGCGACTAGCGTCTGATATTCTCTATGACAGAAAAGTCCTACAAAAGTTTAAAGGAAAGTTCTACGGAACGGCAAACCAGCATGCAATGTTGTATGATGCAGAATGTTGGCATACTAAAAAACAACACGTCCAGAAAATAATGTAGCAAAGATATGTATGTTGCGATGGAGTTGTGGTCATACAAGACGAGACCGAATTAAAAATGATGATGTACGTGACAAACTTGGAGTTGCACCAATTGAAGAGAAGCTAGTCCAACACTGCTTAAGATGGTTTGGACATCTCCAACGAAAGCCTTCCAAGGCACATGTGCATGTTGGAATTATAGGCCGCGTCGAATGCTCAAAGAGAGATAGAGGCCGACCAAGGTTGACAAGTGAGGAAGTTGTGAAAAGAGACCTGAGGGATTGGAATATATCCGAAGAGCTGGTATCGAACAGAAGCGCGTGGAAGTTAGCGATCCACATACCAAAACCATGAGCTAGATGTTTTTTTTGTTAAGGGTTGGTTTAGGGGTAGTGTTATAAGTTTTAGATTATAAGACTTGTGAATAGGAGCTTAAAACGTAGTGTTTGGTCTTCGGTCTCTATTACTATTAGTATCATTATTACTATCACTGTTTTAAATCTCGGCTGTCTCGGCCGAGATCTCGGTTGGAGGCTTAGGCTAAACGAAACATAAGATATCGGTTGATATCTCGTTTCGATTATATCGACCGAAATTTACATATATCGACCGATATTTGGAGCAAAACGATATTCCGAGATATCCTCGATATATTGTTTTTTTTTTCAAAAAATTATATAGGCCTATCTCAGTCTATCATAAAAGAATGAACAAAGCCCTTTTCTTTCTGATTCAACTTCTTAAAAAATCACATTCCTCATCAAAATATCGAACTTCCTCTTCTCTAGAGAAAAAAATTGAATTCCCTCTTTAAAAAAAATCACTCCCTCTTCCAACGTCCGACAGCTCACGGTTGCTTTTAATTTTCGACTCTTCGATCTCGCTGTTGATAGTCTGCAGCTTCGTCTTCGACCAATCTCTCTACTCTCTGCATGTATGTAAATTAGGGTTGTTTCTATTTTAATGAAATTCAATTGTTCGGAAATTGAATATACAATATTTTAGAGTAGATTTGCAAGTAGATTTAGTTTGTTATTCTTACTGCATAACCTTCTGCAAGTAGATTTGCATTGCTCGAAACCCTTCGATTCCTGATATCTCTTATATGCATTTGCTTTTATTTGCATCAGTTCCTGATACTGTTATTATGTTATTCTTAGTGCATATATGTAATTGTATAGAACCCGCTTTTTTTCAATTAATTTGTCGTTTTTCATCTACTTATATGTAATTACTAAAACTGATGATATTTTGCAACTTTTTTTGAACAATTTTATATAGTTGAAGTATAATTGCATTATTTTTTTCAGTTAGAATAGTGGAGATTAGTTGCAGTAATTCAATAAATGTTAAATAAACCGATATCATGCATTTTTTGCTATAAATTATACGATGTGTTATACTCTTATATGGTCCCGAGATGAACTTTAGGCCCGAGATGTAAATCCGATATTGGCGCCCGAGATGCACTCGTCTCGTCCGAGATCTCCCCCGCTACGATACCGAGTCACTAAAATCGTCGAGACGAAACGTGCCCGATATCCGAGATTTAAAACCTTGATTACTATTACTATTACTATTACTATTACTATTATTATTATCATGGTTTTTTTAATTTCTTTATATCTTTTTATTTTTTATTTTATGTTTATCTATCTTTTTATTTTATTTATTATTATTATTATTTGTTTAATTATTTTACTTTATTTTATTATCATTATCGTGCTTTTTAAATTGACTTTGTCATTTAGTTGTGGGTTTCATCTATATCTGATCCCAACTTATTTGGGAATAATGGCTTAGTTGTTGTTGTATATTTGACACTCATCCTGTCCAATATATAAGATCTCAACTAGAAATCGAGGTAAATATCAATAGAACATCTCATACGAAGATGTATTTTTAATTCACATATTTCTTTTACCTCTTATATGGGTCCAAAACAAATTGCACTTTAATGCCATTTACTAGCCCTCTAATTCCGTTTTTAAGTTTTTGAGTGAGAAAAAATAGGCGACATTTTGTTTATTTTTTATTTTTTATTATTCAAATGAGTAGAATCCATTAAATCAATAACAAATCAATTGTGTTACCGCTCTCCTCTAAAAAGAAAATTTAATATTATTGTATTTTTGTGAATCATGTAAGTTAATAAGTTTATACTTAGATAACAATCATCATAAAAAAATATCAATTTTAGATGTTTAAGTTACTTCGAGATGGTCGCGAGTTGGACTTTCAAAATCCGAGATGTCAATTCAAAATGTACACTCAAGATACACCCATCTCCCCTAAAGATCTCGTCCGATACGAGATTATTGTATGTAAAATTCCCGAGACGAGATACGAGTTCAAAATTTAAAACCTTGTATATGACATTTCTCCAAATGCAAAATCGTTACCCCTCATCTTCCCTGTGATCTTTTTCTTCAAACCTAAGAATGGATTGGCATTAACGAATTTCTCCTCTAGGCATCATTTTAACATGAACATTTATGCTTACGTCAGATGTTTTAAAATTTGAATAGCATCCTGGGAATGTGTAAACAAACCAAATTTGTATATCTACTGTGATGATGGAATTAGATCAAAGATAAGCTAGAATCAAACTTGATATAGCAGTATCTGCTTTATAGGATAGAAAAGTGGAGCTCATCACAAGTGTCGGACTAAGCTGCTACTGAACTCTAAATGGATTCGGTGAGAATAGAAAAAAGACTTACTTGAACAGGTGGCATGCCTTCCCAAGGTCTGTTTAGTGTAGCAAGCTCCCACATTATAACGCCAAGGCTGAAAACATCGCATTTTTCAGTAAATGGTTCGTTGCGAATTAATTCAGGAGCCATCCATTCAGGAGTGCCAGCGGATGATTTATCGCTCATCGGAACATCCGTCAAAACTCGAGAAAGTCCAAAGTCGCATAGCTTGACAGCCCAATGTTTATTGACAAGGCAATTTGCACTTTTCAGATCACGGTGTACAATTTTCATTCTGTGCATGCACATTAAGCCCCTAATGGAAAACATAATTTCAAAAGACCATATTGAATATATAACAAAATGTACTCAGACAATAGCATGAATTTGCAGTTATCATATCCGATGATGCACACAGATACACACTGTAAATATTATTGAATAATTGGTAGATAAACGTGAATAATTAGAGTTGCTTTAACATTCAATATACAATTAGTAGTTATACTGATTTGTGATGGCATCTAGCAAAAAAGGGGAGAAATTCACTGGAAGAAACAAAGATCATAACAAATTTGTTTAAAATAGTTAATCAAAGGGACCACACGATTCAGAGTGATGGCAGAACAAATTTCAGTACATTGTAGACAAATTAGATTTCCTATGAGACCGTATATTATCTTGCACTTATACGTATGCACGGGTAGACTATATGAAATAACCGTCTATTATCAACAAAGCACCAACGAAAGCGCAAACTTGGCATTACAAGTTGAATCAGTACAAGATTGCACTGCTTAGTGTTCATTGCATCTATCTCGTGTTATCATTTATCAAATAGACAGTTTTGTACATCAAAGCCAATTGGCTAGAAACGAATTTCGTCCTAGTATAAGGTAACGTCAAGTCCTGTACCACCCCCCACCTTAACCCACCCAACACTAACAGTACTACCACTTAAAGACACATGACCTATTAAAGCAAGTGGCCTCAACCATCCGAACCAAAGTGTTTTATTAGAGAAATATCATGCATAAAACACTAGGTAAGAAATGATGAGTTATATTCAAAAACATTTAACTTAATATTGAAGTTCACCTGCAGATATCACGAAGCATCTTCAATCTTCTACGCCAACTGAGCTTCTTTTTTTGCCCACTCATGTGTAATAAATAGTATAAAGAGCCCATCTCCATGTATTCAGTCACCATTGACAAGTGAGGAGGCGTCATGCAGGCTCCAAGGAATAAAATAACTGCACAAGTAATCATCATTATAGATTGATCTATAATAATGACAAATATTGAAAGCATTTCATGTAAAGAACTATGCATTTTCTCAAATTTGAGATTTTATCTATACTGTTGTGTGTATTACATTGTCTATATTTGGCGAAGATCATCGACAAATTTATGCTGATGGGGTATTCTAAGAGTTGCATGGGTATCAACTATTAAGATACGCTTCTGTTTCACCAATTGCAAGAAAAACTAATAAATGCACATGATGCAGGTATAAGAAATTCTAGGCTTCCTAAAATATCATATTCATAGGCTAATAATGCAACAAAAACTTTGAATCTACTACGCTGCGATCAAACGAGGGTCCAGGTTGCCTTGGAAATGCAAATACAGGTAGAGGCACATTACTAAAATGATAGAAAAATAAAAAATTCACAAACATTTGGCAAGCAGTAAAACTGTAAATTGGTTGACTAATGTTTTATGTAATGTGTCCTGATTCTGAAGTTATCCCAACCTTATTGAATCACATGTTTATTATGGAAATACCAAGGCATCCTAATCTTGGAATTAAATACGCATAGGGACCTATAAAATATGCACAATGTATTAATGTATGATTTTAAATAAAATTATTTTGAGGTAATTGGGGTTACAGATTATAGAAACTGCCTAAATAACATTCGAAAACTAGAGTATAATAAAAATTTGTCCATCTGTAGTTGATAACCATGCTGCTATCAAGTACTTCACGGAAGAAGAATACCATTTGGATGTCGAAGGCGGCTGAAAAGAAAATGCACAAAATCAGCATCAGGTGGATAAATCATTGATGTGATTTAAGGTTTCAAAGATAAAACTACAATACCTTAGTATGGAAATCTCATTGCAAAAATCTTCCATGTTCTCAGTAGTTAAATCTTGCTCAAGAAATACTTTTATGGCAACATCAGTACCATTCCATATGCCACGGAAAACTTCGCCAAAAAATCCTGAATATGCGAAAACAAAACAATCCGACTTTAGACATATCTCAGTTTAATCTTGATAATTGGACGAAACTTTGCAAGAAAATTAAATTGATTCAGGGTGGATCTCAAAGGTTATACTCATTTGTAGGTTGTCCCGGTTTTCATACATAACCAAATTGGCTAATAACCAATTCAGCTTTGAAGTTTTTAACACAACTTGCTTTCTGTAATAATCCATTTATGACAATAATGACTCCAGAGCATGAACCAAGCTTCCACATGGAATGCTGAAATTCCCTATATGCTGGTTCGGTTGTGGTGATGTCTGAGACAGAATTCAGTTCGAATTCCGGCTCTGGTCTAAATTTTGATTCAGTTCTAAGAAAATGTAGTAAACATGTGAAAAGAATAAATAAAAAAGGCAGCTAATCAGCAAAGATAACAAAAAGAAAAAGGGAAAAAAGCACAAAGATCAAATAGTTTTAATAAACCGTGATACTTTTTCCACTGAAAAACATGAAAAGACAGTAAAATAAATGACCAAATAAATTTTTTGAATTACTTGCTTTATTTCATAAGATGTATGCATTATCTCTTAATGTATCTGTATACTAAAAGTGCCGAAATCCAAATCTGAAATCGTAGCCAAAATTTTTATGGATTTTTTGAAATTGACTGAAATTGCAAAATAAATGAACGAAGCGGAAATCTCCTCTGTTACGATTTGATTCTCGTATTTCGATTCGAAACACAATTATAAACGGAACTTAAGAGAGTTAAATTCTAGGTCTAGATGTACAAATTCAACCATCAAATCAGTTTCAAACTAATTATCACTATGAAAATAAAATTCAACATTTTCAAATACCTAAATGTTATTTAATTATATACATAGAGCAAAATTTGCAGCGTACAACTATATATAATTATCAAAATATGAATCATTTGAATCTAGGATTCATGATTGAAATCTAGTTTTTAATTTAAGATTTGAACTTTACGATTTACCATTGGAATCACATTTTCAAAGCATGGCATTACAGGTAACGTAATTAATAGTATTCTTAACATAAAAATAAGTTCTTGATGTAAATTTCCTGCTATGCAGTAATCAGGAAGGGGTCATCTTGGAAAGCAGCTGACCCTGAACTGTAAATTTCAATGGGTCATCCCTAGACTCAACCCTTAAACCACCATGACTTGACCTTGACTGTTAACGCATTGGTTTGTAGTATTGTGATACCAAGCTTGCTCACATAGTAATAACATTTAATATAGTGAACTTAAATGCTTGTGAAAAAAGTAACCATAAATGATGATACGTAAGAAAGAGACTCACCAATACCAACACGTGTACCAACAGTTAATTCTGAGAAATCAATGTTCCATTCCTCAAGAGGTGATAATGGCTGGTTGAGGAACACGGAGGATTGCAACACTTTGTTCCAAGTAGACACCGAGTCTTCTTTCCGCTGAAAATCAGACATAGCGCTTTTCTCAGCGGCTTGACTTCTGAATTCATTAGGTGATGAAGGCAATGATATTGCTTTCTGATTTGGATTTGTTTGGTTCCTTGAACTACTGAATGTATCACAGTTACTTGTCATATCACCCTGAAACAGTTCAGAAATGAATTTGTATTGATTTCCTGTTATGAGTTGCTATGCACACCGGCAAGGATGGTTTGGTGCGGTTTGAAGCTCACCATCTCCGGTCCATATTAACGGGTTATCAAAAGATCTTAACTGCAATTAATTTTTTCTTTACAATATCTAAATGCTAGGCTGAATCAAACTCAGTTTTGGCTCGATTTCAGTTTGAAACTGAAATAAAGATCAAATTGTATACATTGGAAAAAAATCAACTTTTTAAAGTAGAATAGTTCAAACATGCATATTAAATCATTAGACTTTAAATAACACCCAAGCAAGAAAGCCCTCATAATGCTAAAAACAGAAAACCAGAACATTTACCCATTTCCTCAAGTCTAGAACATCACAAAATTAAAGAAATGGAAAAAATACAATAATAAGCTCAAACTCAAGCCATTTGGCCACTTAACCCACACCACCTATGCAGGACTATTACATACGTACATATAACACACATATAAATATACACACACACACACATATATATAGAGACTATAACAAAAACCGGAGACCTTATAGAGATAAAAACCTTCTTCAAGGAGACACTATCAATGAAACCTGAGACCTTATTGCTTCAGTTTTCTTGATAGCACCCACTCCAATTTGATAAATGCTTTCTTCACTACCTTGAAGTAATTGCTCGCTATTGAGTTTGAGCATAGCTTTATCTTCATCTTACAATGGATGAATTCATCTCTCACATCAAATACTCGAGCTGCAAGAAACATGACTTTGTTTGAAGGGAGGGCATCGGAAGGAAAGGAAACAAATGAAGATATGCTCAAGCTCAATGGCAAGCAATTACTTTAAGGTAGAGAAGAAAGCATTTATCAAATTGGAGTGGGTGCTATCAAGAAAACCAGAGCAATAAGGTTTCAGGTTTTATTGATAGTGTCTCCTTGAAGAAGGTTTTTATCTCTATAAGGTCTCCGGTTTTTGTTATAGACGGAACTTGAGACCCTGTCACTACACTATTAGATAGAGCAGGAGGTAGAGCGTCTGCAGGAGGTGTCTTTGGAAAAGTTGTAGGGTCTGGCAAAGCAAGAATATTCAAAATTGTAAAAATAACCGTCACACGCAAAGAAATGAACTCGGTTGAAGACAACAATTCACGCAAAACAGAAAGATGTCTCCTCAAATGAAACAAAGTGAAAGGAAGAGGAAGTGGACGTAGGCGAGTCAGAAGAAGACCGCTTTTGGTCCCAAATCTGAATTGGTTATTCCCACGGCTTAACACATGCAAGTCGAACGTTGTTTTCGGGAAGCTTTAGTAGCGAGGTGACCGAAGTGAGAACAAGGCGACCTCTAGGCAAGCGACAACTAACAAGGGAGGACGTCTTAGAGCTACTCCGACTCCAGGTATGACTGTTTGTTCCCAGGCAGGGCAAAGGCACTCAACCGGGTTCTTACCTGGGAGCAGGGATGGGATGAACCAACCAGGGGCCTGGATTAATATACTTGGGTCCAGTATATTGAAAGCGCTGATTCCTTCGCCCCGCTCATGCATTAAGAGTATAAAACAGGGCTAAATAATCATAGTATGATCTAGAGTATACTTAGAGCTTATGATTCAGTTTAAAAGGGCTTGAGATTCTTCCCTTTTTTCTCTTTCTTCTGATTTTGATAGGAGTTGTGAGTCCTTCGCTGATTGAGGATCCGTGATTCGACTGAATCCTTTTACTTTGACTCCCATCCCAAGTAGTCTATTATATAGAAACTCGTAGCTCGAATTGTTATTCGCTTTGATCTTCTTAGGAGTTCATATTATAAACATATTTTTAAATATAAAAACAGTTCGGTTCGGTCTAAATTATTTGTCAACTATTTAGTTCATGTTCACACCGCACTGAAACACTTGTTTAGTTTCATGCAACTTAGTTCATTTTTTAGAGACTTTCAATGCTTCGCCGTTTTTAATCCACCTCTAGTTACGCAATCAGGTATTTATGTTAAATTTTGCTTACCCTGAATGTTTGTATTGCTTTTGTTTTAAAATAATATAACATTTGTTACGAAATAATACTTGTTAGATCAAAATTTAACCTAACCTATATGCTTAGTCAACAAAGTTGGTGCTACTTAGACAAGAGGTTGGACTTTTGGACAATTATGCTAGTCATTATGTCCTCAAATAGTCAAGTATTTAAATAGGTAATTGTACAAGCACTTAGTCACAAAGTCTCAATTTAGATTTGACATAATCGGTCATTAAAGTCCCAAAGTCAAGTTCTTTATTTATGTTTGAGAAAAGTAAAAATGAAGAAGAGGTACAATTCAGAATCCGCCCCTTGGACACATGCCCATTTATAAACAATTTATGCTTTTGAATTGCTGACATGTGACATCAATTATACATGGACGGTTGAGATCTTTACTGACGTTGCATTTTGTGATGGTATGCAGCACAACTTATTTTTGCTCCCTTTGTGGTGACATGGCACAATCAAAAGCCGTCACATTGCAAAATGAACACTTTTATGCTTGATTTCTAATCATGTGATAGTAACAATTTTCTAACACTCGATAGTGCTATCGCGTACATGCAATAGCTGACTAACTTTTGTCACTTAATAGCTTCCTTCTTGGTGTGTGATAGCTTTCTATTTTCAGGTCCTCGATAGTCTTAAAATCATCATGCAGTAGCTTCCTTTACTTTGATTTTCAATAGCATTAATATTTCTAGTATGTGATAGCTCTTCATTATAGCACTTGATAGCTCTTTCTTATAGCAACCGACAGCTTTACTCCTTAGCATGCAATAGTTTTTCTTCTAGCACTCGATAGCGCCTTGTTATAGAACTCAAAAGCCCTTCATTATAGCACTTGATAGCTCCTTATTATAGTATGTAATAGCCCTTCGTTATAGCATCTGATAGCTCTTTATTATAGCATGCGATAGCTTTGCTTCTAGCACTCGGTAGTGTTTCATGACTTAACACTCGATAGCTCCTACTTCTTCAACATATGATGGTCCATTGATATTTGAACCACGATAATTTTAGCTTCTTTAGTATGTGATAGTTCTCTTCTATATTTTAACAACTGGTAGCTTGTTTTATAATGGTATTTGATAGCTTGTTTGATTGTCTAGCCCTTGATAGCTTATTTGTCTTTGACGTTCGATAGCTTCATGCGATAGCTTTCATTATTTTATGGTATAACTTCTCCGCATTCAATAGATCTTGACATTCAATGGCATATTCCTATTCAACTTCCTTTTTAGAAATTTTTGGGGTGTAAAAATTGCCCCCCTCAAGAAGTTTGTTTATGCTTTAACTTCAGTACTCTTTCTTTTGAATGTTAACATTTTCTTTCATCCCGCCTTTTCCTATTTCGATCGATCTCCTTTCGTTGGTGGATATTGATTCAACCAATTGCTCAACTGGATGGTTTTTCCTTTCTATTTTTATCACCTTTTCTTGGACGGACGTTTTGGCTAAGCGGAGATGCCAGACCCAAAACTTAATTTACCATCATACTTTGGATGACTGCTTTGGTCAGGCGTAGAAGTCTACGTAGGACCAGAGGCTCAATTGATCATTATACCTTTGATGGGTGCTTCGGTCAACGATAGAAACGAGACCAAAGGCTCAACTGATCATCATACCTTGGATGGATACTTCAGCCAGACGTAGAAGCGGGACCGGAGGCTCAATTTATTATTACTCGGGTGGGTGATTCGACCAAGCGTATAAGCAGGACCAGAGGCTAAATTGATCATCACTTCTTGGATGGGTACTTCGCCCAAACATAGAAATGAGACCAAATGCTTAAATTGACCATCACTTCTTGGATGAGTGTTTTTGCGCTGCATAAAAACTATCCCAAATGCTTAAATTGACCATCACTCTTTGGATAGATGTTTTGTCAGACGTAGAAGCGGGACCAAAGGCTCAAAATTGACAATCACTTCTTGAATGGATGCTTTGATTAGATGTAGAAGCAGGATCAAATGCTTAAATTGATCCTCCAAATATAAAGTGTATTTTTGCTCTATCAATCTCCTTTACTTTGTCGGGCTAGGAAATAAGTCAAACGTAGTATATCCCGATTCGGGGGCGGTGGATGGATCCTTGATAATCTTTTATCTCTTTATTCATCTAAGTTGTGAAGTAAGACCTCAAACGCTTGGCATTTCAAGTTTTTGCTATTATGTTCCCATCAGGTTTACTTAGTTGATGGGTTCCTGATGGAATTACTTCGTGAATGACTAAGGGTCCTTCCTAATTTGGCCTATCGATCCACATGTTGAAATTTTTGTGTTTGTCATTACTCTTCTAAGTACTAAATCACCTTTTCGGAAAGCTCTTTTCTTTATCTTTGAGTTGTAATACTTGGTAATCCCTTTTTGACTTTCTGCGGTTCTTAGCGTGCCTTGGTCTCATAACTCATTAATCAAGTCTAAGGTTTCTATTTTCATCTCTTAATTTGATTTATAGACATAAGTGATTCTTCGACACGATGAAAATTCCACTTCGACTAGTAACATTGATGCATTCATATGTTAATGAACATGGGTAATGTCTTGTAACTGTTTTCGAAAAAGTCTTATATGACCATAAAAAAGGAAGTTCTTTTATCCGATTCTCATTTGTTTTACCCAACCGCTTTTCAAAATATTCTAATGGTTTTACTTGCAGCTTCTACTGCTCTGTTAGTTTTTGGATGAGCTACTAAAGAAAAACTTTTTATTATTCCATTCTTTACAAAAGTGAGTGAATTTTTCACTTTCAAACCGAGTCACATTGTCATAAATTATCTTGTTTGGAAGCCCAAAGCGACTGACTATATTCTTGATTACGAACTTCAAAACTTTTCCATGGTTATATTGGATAAAGTTTCAGCCTCGATCCAATTTGATAAAGTAATCAATTGCCACTATTGCAAATTTTGTGTCTCCTTTTGAGGTGGGTAAAGACCTTAATAAATCAATTTCCTGAATCCAACGGCCACGGACCTGTGATGGGGTCAATTCACTCGGAGGTTGGCATGGGATTCTTGAGAATAGTTGACATTTGTCTCACTTTTTGAGATAATTCAAAGCATCCTTATTCATTTGAGGCCAATAGTATCTCTCTCGTTACTTTCTTATATAATTTTACATCGTTGGATTGGTCACCACAAAAGCCTTTGTGTTTTTTTCAAGATCATTTTTCCTTCTTTTGGAGTTAAGTACAATTAAATAAGGAATTGAATAACCTCTCTTATACATTATTACATCGATCACAATATAAGTTATTTGATGTTTTATTTTCTTCATCTCATTTTTATCCTTGGAGAACAAATTGCGTGAGGTGGACAAACCTCCAAATATACAACCACCCTTTGAGGGTATAAATTTTTGCAAATATTCTACTCTTGGCATCATCCGGTTTCCAACATATTGGTCCATATAGTGGTCTTTAGGTATCTCTTCACAAATCATTTCATAATTATTTTCTTTCATTTCTCCATGGGTTGTTTCATGACTGTCGCGGTTTTCGGAACTTCCTTCGTCGCCCATCAATTGTCGAGCATGTGATCAGGTTAAAACTAATGCCTCATATTTTGAATTATTATTTCAAGCTTGTATCTTGTTGAAATCCAACGGGAACAATCTTTATTTCTAGAGTTTCACATGAACTAGCTAGCTTCGTTAACAAATTTGCTTATGCTTTTTTTCTCTTTGTATTTGATAAATTGAAAGATTCTTAAATTAAGCTAGCATTTTGTGTATTTTCTTTATATATTGAGATAACCGCGTCTTTCATCTGATAAGGCTTGTTTAATTGGTTTACCATCAATTGTAAATCGTTAAATACTTCAATTCTAGAAATCTTTAGCTGTTGGACTAGAGTTAAACAAACTATCGTTGATTCGTATTCAGCCACATTATTAGTTGCGGTGAACCCCAACTTCATTGCATAATGGAATCGATGTCTGTCAGGCATGATTATCACATACCCAGATCCGGCTCCTTGATCATTTGATTCACCGTCTATAAATAATTGTCATTTTGGTAGATCCTTTTTTCTCTTTCGAACTGCTTTTCAATACATTCTGTTATAAAATAAAATCAGCTAGTGTTTGTCCTTTTATTGCCACCCGAGGCAAATACTCTATATCATACTAGCATAATTCCATACTGCATTTTACTAGTCTTCCAAATGTTTTGAATTTATTAAAAATTTGTTTGAGCGGGTAGCTGGTTAGGACTTTAATCGTATGTACTTGAAAGTAAGACCACAATTTCTGAGCTGATAATACTAAACAACAAGTCATCTTTTTTATAACGGGATATCTTATTTCCGCATCCTTTAGCATTTTACTCGTATAATATACTGGCAGTTGCACCCAATTTTCTTCCCTTAGCAAGACTGAACTAATCGTGTGTTCAGATTCTGCCATATATAGAAACAAATTTGAACCTCCACTGGAATGTATTGGCGGTTTGACTAAATGATCCTTTAGCTCTTGAATGCCTTCAGGCATTCATCTTTCCATTCGAAAGTCTTTTTTATTACATCAAAAAATGGAATGCACTTGTCGATAGCCTTTGATATGAAACGATTGAGTGCCACCGGTTGACCATTCAAACTCATTACATTCTTGTCTGTCTTTGGTTCTACCAAATCTCGGATTGTTTTTATTTGTTTAGGATTTGCTTCTACTCCTTGTGCATTCACTATGTATCCCAAAATTTTCAAATTAGATTCCAAAAGAACACTTTTATGGATTTAATTTCATCTTGTACTTTCGTAATACTTCAAACATCTCATTTAGATCTCATGTGATCTGTCTTTTCTTTGAATTTTATTAATTTATCATCTACGTATACCTCCATGTTTCTTCCAATTTGATTTTTGAACATTTTGCTTACCAATCGCAGATATGTAGCCACTGCATTCTTTAGTCCAAAACGAATTATCTTATAAGTCCCCAATCAGTTACAAAACTTGTATGCTTCTCATTGGGCTTAAACGTGAGATTTGGTTTTTTTCTTGAATGTGTCCATAAACGATAGCAATTTATGTCACTAATTGCATCCACCAATTGGTCGACTTTTGAAAGCAGCAATCTTTTGGGCATGTCTTATTTAGATCCATGTAATCAATACAAGCTCTCCATTTTCCATTAGACTTTAACAAGCACCGGATTTGCCAACCATTTTGAATACAATACTTCTCTAATAAATCCATTTTCTAGCAACCTCTGTATCTCCTCTTGCAATTCAATTGTCCATGTTCTATCAAATTGCCTCTTCATTTGCTTTACAGGGGTGAAGTTTGGATCTACGTTAAGTGTGACTTATCACTGTGGGATCAATTTCAACCATATCTATAGGAGTCCAAAAAAAACATCTTTGTTTGCTTGTAGAAACTGAATGAGCTCTTCTTTAACTCCTGCCTAATTCTCTTCATATTTTTATTGTTTTGGCGAAATCATGTTGGTCTATCTTTACCTCTTTTAGCTCTTCTGCCAACTTTATGTTATTCTCATTATTTTTGGAGTCTATCTTTGTAATAATATTATCTTGGGATTTTCCAATATCTTCTTCTTGTATTATTTGATTTATTTCATCATGCTTCCTTTTTCCAGAAGTTTGGCATTTTAAGCTACCGTTCTTCGTTTTTCAATTGATGCCTTTAGCCTTGTTGCCTTAGGTATCAGTTCTTGATAACTGATATCTAAGAGCTTGTAATTCTTAGTTTCATTTAATTTTGACACAATGTCATAACAGAAATTATTCTCTTTAATGCATTGTTACATAGTTGCAATATACATTTTCCTAGAACAAAATAGTTCTCGTACGGTTCTCCATTCGGCCTTGGAGAGAATTTAAACACCGAATGTTTTGGCAAAATAAAAGCATCCACCTCATCCAACGTAGGTCTTCAAAAGAAAGCATTATAATAAGAAGGTTGTTCCATCACCACAAATAGAGTTTCAAAGGTCCTTGAGTAAGGTGGTATCCACATTTGAACATGCAACTTTATTTGACCTTTATTCTTGAATCCGTAAATGGGTTCAAAGCTGAGTTCAAACTCCACAGGGATAACCATCTAATCGAATGCATGTTTAAAAATAATGTTTACTACACTTACGATATTCACGAAGATCTTGGATATCAAAGACGATTTGAGCAATTATCATTAATGGATCATTATGAGGGTACGTCGCCCCTTACTCTTTTGATCACTAGATCTAGGATCTATACAGTGTTTTTGCAGGGCTTTCACGGTTATTCTTCTTACATTGAATAGATTTCTTCTTTGGCTTCGTGAATGTATCTATTCCTTGAACCTTTATTCATCCTAGTAATATGAGGCTTACCATGAATCATATCGATATGATTGATTGGTGGTGGGAACCCCTATGGTGTTTCATTGTCCTAAAAATTTGCATTGTTTAACGGAGTTCTTACATCGTTATTAGTTATTTGAACGAGGGAATTTTTGATTCTCTTTAACAAACTCCTTGAGAGTTCTTTTCTTATCATATTTTGAATAATCCCTGACAAAACTCGATAGTCATATGTTTTGTGTCTATTTACCTTGTGAAAAGCGCGGTAGTCTCCCTTTTTATTAGGTTCTGGGTAATTCATGTTCTTTTTTGCATTGAATTTTCCATCTCATCTTTTGCTATAGCGAAAATAAATGAGATAGGTTGATTCAAGTCAACGTAGTTGGCTCTTGATATCTCATTCCAACTTCCTTTTTTGTTCTGAGTTGAAAATCTGAGACGCTCTCCTTCTCTTCCTCTTTGTTGAGACTTCCTTTTCCATAAAAATCTCATCCAGACAAATAATTTATTAGCCCGCAAGTGAAAATCTTGCAAGTTTTTACACCCATGTAGGTAGAGTTCTTTCCAAAAAGGAGTATTCTCTATCAGTCCAGCTTTTATTGCCATCGGTTTTTCATTGTCATTTACCTTTCAGCTTTCATAGCTTCAGCGTTGGATCTCTCAAAGTAATCTCTCAACAGCTCCTCGAATCTTTGCTTTAAGCTAGCCAAAACACTTGCATCTATAGTTGACTTCTTAAAAGTGCAAACCTGAGTGGAGAATTCATATGCAAATTGTCCCATGAATATATCGTCTTTTCACAGTAGCATCGATACCATTTTGTTGCTAAGCAAAAGAAGGTTGTGAGGAAAAGTCTACATCTCACTGTCTTAGGAGCATCATAAAGGTCCATCCGACTTTCAAAGCTAGCAAATGATCATCCAAATCAGTTGTCTTTCCATATTTTATTGAGGAAATTTTTACATAAAAAGGCAAAGAAACGGTCATTATTTCTTCAGTAAATGGCGCTCCTCTAAAATTGTTAATTCTAGGATCCATCGTTCACTTTCATTTCACATCCAAAATGTCCACTATTTTGCTTGCTAAATCCTTTGGATACGATTCATCATTCTTGTAGTCTTTCCATTTTGGTTTGGACTCCCTCTGAAAACCATAACTAGCAGATTGTACGAATGGAGACTTTGGTTCGTTGGTTATTTTATCGATTGGGTGATTATTGGCCCTCGTGCATTTTTCCTCGTTTTGATTGGGCTTGATGAGAATTCTTATCGACTTAGCGATTCCAGCTCCGTTTTTCTTTCGGGGTTCCAAAGTGCTTTTCCCAATATCTTTATTTCTCAAGACTAATGCATTAACATTCCTTTGAGGTAATTGGGTCTCCTCCTCAGTATTACCTTTTGTTCTTCAGAATGTCCTCGGCGATTTTGAGAAATTAGCATCTTAATTAATTCATGCATGTTTGGAGTTGTCTTTGCACGGCCTTAATGTCGGTTTCTTTGTTCGTTGTTATTACTGTATTAATGTTTGCCCTGTTTTAATGTTCTCGACATTGAATTGAGGAGTTACATTTTTCTCAAGATTAGTATGATGCAAAGCTTCCTGTACTTGGACGTTAACTTTCTTTGTCGTTCTTCTCATCCTTCACAACAGTATGAGGGCCAATAGGTAACCTTTCCTAAGTTCAATTATCAATGAAAGTACCACAAATATTAGACCAAAATTTGGTCCTAACATATACGTTTAGTCAACCATGTTGGTGATAGTTGGACAAGGGATTGGACTTTTGGGCAGATATGCTAGTCATTATGTCCTCATAGTTAAGTATGCAAATAGATAATTGTACAGGTACTTAGTCACAAAGTCCCAATTTGGATTTGACATAATCGGCCATTAAAGTCACAAAGTCAAGTTCTTTATTTATGTTGAGAAAAGTGAAAATGAGGAAGAAGTGCAATTCAAAATTCATCCCTTCTTACTAGGGACAAATACATATTTATGGAAAATTTACGCCCTTAGATTGCTGACATGTGGCGTCAATTAAACATGAAAGGTTGAGAACTTTGCTGACGTGGCACATTTTAAAATGAGACGTGGCACAACTTATCTTTGCTTCCTTTTGTGATGACTTAGCACAATCAAGAGCTATCACGTGGCAA
Source organism: Allium fistulosum (assembly GCA_030737815.1). Classification (NCBI taxonomy): domain Eukaryota; kingdom Viridiplantae; phylum Streptophyta; class Magnoliopsida; order Asparagales; family Amaryllidaceae; genus Allium; species Allium fistulosum. Next base: position 877,962,913 of record CM060906.1, read on the forward strand.
ATTGAACACTTATTCTTGATTTTTAACCATGCGATGGTAACAATTTTCTAACACTCAATGGTGCTATGTAGCATGCGATAGCTCACTAACTCTTTTCACTCAATAGCTTCATCGCTAGTGTGTGATGGCTTACTACTTTCAGGTCCTTGATAACCTTAAAATCATCATACGGTAGCTTCATTTACTTTAAACTTCAATAGCATTAATACTTCTAGTAGGCGATAGTTCTTCATTATATCACTCGATGGCTCTTTATTATAGCATGTGATAGATTTGCTTCTAGCACTCGATAGCTTTTCATGCTTAGCACTCGATAGCTCCTTGTTATAGCACTCGATAGCCCTTCATTATAGCACTTGATTGCTCCTTATTATAGTATGTGATAGCCCTTCATTATAGCACCTGATAGCTCCTCATATAGTATGCAATAGCCCTTCATTGTAGCACACGATAGCTCCTTGATAATAGCACCTGATACCTCCTCGTATAGTACGCAGTAGCCCTTCATTATAGCACACAATAGCTCCTTGTTATAGTATGTGATAGCCTTTCATTATAGCACATGGAACCTCCTCGTATAGTATGCAATAGCCCTTCATTATAGGGCACGATAGCTCCATATTATAGTATGTGATGGCCCTTCATTATAACACTTGATAGCTCCTTATTATAACATCTGATAGCTTTGCTTCTAGCACTCGATAGCTCCTACTTCAACATGTGAGATTTTGGACCATAGCTTTAGCTTCTTTAGTATGTGATAGTTCCCTTGTATATTTTAAAACTCGATAGCTTATTCTATATTGGCACTTGATAGCTTGTTTGACTATTTAACCCTTGATAGATAATTTGTCATTGACATTCAATAGCTACATGTGTTAGCTTTCGTTATTTAATGGTACAACTTATTGGCATTCAATAGGTCTTGGCATTCGATAGCATATTCCTTTTCAACTTCCTTTTTAGAAATTTTTGGGGTGTAATAATATCTTTTATCATATTTTATGTAATGGTCGTGATTTATTAAAGATATATTTTTGTGTGTGTATAATGGTTATCATGGATTGATGAGAATTATAAATTGGTTATGCGGGCTTGCAATTTTATTTGGGAAGTTATATATTTTGGAAAAAAATGCTATATAACAATAAATTTTTATTTGGTGCTTATGATGTGTCAGAGATATTTTGTAAATACATCTAATGATCATTATTGATTGATGAAAATTATAAATTGATGAATAGAATTAATCACCATTAAGAGAAATAAAAACTGAAGAAAGTTGCGCTTATTTTCTCATGCACGTAGAAAATTTCATCAATTTCTATATGAATGTTCTAAATGCTCTATATGGAATTAGTCAATTTCATCGTGTGCATGGAAGTTACAAATGAAATTTCATCAATTTCTATTTTTCATACAACTTTGTACAACAAGGTGTCAATTTCATCATGCACATGAATGTTCGACGTGTACGATATAGTCAATTTCACCGTACGCATTATTTCTCTAAGATAAATAGAAAAGTCTATGTGCAAGGGAACAGACAATTTGTACAAGGTGATATGTGAAGTAGTTAAAGAGATAAAAAGTAAAAGATGAATGAAGTTCTACAACTCAACATAGATGAATTAATTTACTTGAATCAAAATGGAGAGAATAATGTACAGTAGAAAGATCCACTAAGTATGAATGCAGTACTTTATGGTTGCACTCGTAGATGAGTTAGAATGCATGTCTGTTTAATGGACATGCAAATGTTGATGATTCGAATTGGCCTAAGGTGGATAATTTTTTAGTATTAAGGTGCCATATTTGTATCATCAAGGTTGAATATTATATAAGAATACCATCTTTAGAGGATTTTTGTGCAAATTCTGAATTATTGTTCACTTTATGAAGAAGAAAAAAATATTTACTAAGGAAGAATATATTTTGATGTTTTTATCTAGTGATCACGACTTGTTGCAGATATATTTGCAAATATATCTAATTGTTATTATGATAAAGATACGGATGCTCGAAAGATAACTAGGTGGTTTTTTTTTGTTGTAACTCGTATGTAAACATTACCATATATCGTATGAAATGTAAGCTATTTAGTCTTGTTTCTATTAACACATATGTCGAATATTGGTGATTAGATAATTATACATTAGCAGAAATTCTTGAAACTCAGGTTGTATTGGTTGCAATTACAAAATGTTCTTAATCATGAATTTAGGTAACACTAATTCCTACTGTTACCAAATAATAGGCATCAAGAATGAAATTTCAATATAACAAATAGACCGGTACATGTAATGCTCCTCGTGTATATTAGTAATGATTATTAACGTAGAGGGACATCAAAAGACTACGTACATGTATTCATTGTTGAATAATTTCTCATTAAAACTAAGTAATCAATATCTGCAACATAATAGTCTGGTACCAAGTTGTGATCTTGAAAAAATATTTACACAAGGTTTTCAAAACATGATTCAAATCATAAATCGTAAGGTTCAAACTTTAAACCAGAACGGAATTCAAATCATAAATCATTATTTTCAGATTTGTACACACTTTGAAATTGATTTGATGTTTGAGCTTCCTAATTTAAAACTAAATTTTCTCATGTTCCAATTTTATTTTGTTCGAAAAACATTAAAATAAGAATTATGAATCCAAATAAATATACTGAACATAACAGTATCGATTGAATGATTTTTTTCAATTGCGGTTTTAAATGGGTTTGAATCGAATTGTAAATTGAATACCAAAATTTTAAGATTTGAAAGAAGATTTAGATCCTAAGATTTAAGTTTTTTGATAATCATGTGTTGAGGATAATATCCGACAAAATAAACAAAATATTGAACATGTTATAATATTGCTATAGATTACACATAAATCAAGTATCGATATGTGATATTCAAAAATATTGGAATCCTCTGAATTTATGTAAATGACTTTTCAGATAATGCATATTATCTCAGGACCGTATAGCCTAAAATATAATGAAAAATATACATGTAGCAAATTTGCTCATTAAATGTGATGTGTAATCTAACAAACTTGATAAGGACAATATTACCATCAATCGTTTTAAACAGTTCATATGGTAGTAGTAAAATAAATTAGTTGCTTTTATTCAGATTGTCTAAAAGAACATAATTTCAAATAAAGTCTCACAAACATCATGGTTTAATAAAGATTAAATGCTATAAAATGATATCAGTAAAGACTAACTGTAGGAAAATATTTTTCTACCATTCTTTTATGTTTTACTAAGGCTAGGATGTGGTAGTATTCTTAAAGTTGTATGAGAAGTTAAAACAAAATATAGGTAATCAAATAAAGAAGTAAAACAGAAAACATTTCTTACATGAATGAAGAATTCATATAGAAATCAAGCACTTGAAATTTTAAAAACAAGGATTTTCATTATGTAAAAGGCCAATAACTCAATGAAGAAAAAGAATGATTAAAGAGGATATGAGTTCGACTAAAGTGTATTGATGATATGCTGATTTACTTAGTTCACTGTCTTTTATTATGCTACAATAAAGACATATAATAAGAATAATAAGAAGGGTTATGTTTCATCTTAATGTTTTCATGAATAAAATTAATGTTTGATATTTAACACATTTGTCCTACATATCATTCTAAATATCAAATCAATATACCAATTGATATTTCATTGCCGATATTTTAATCGATATTTTGAAGAAAATAACGGCTAAAGCTTGTATATACCATGATGTTTTAGAGGTTAGTACGTCTATATTAAATAAAAGATCTCATTTTTATAGTTTTATAACTTTGGGAGTATTATCGAACTTATTTATAAAAGTAGTTCTTAAATTATAGTTCAATATCACCAAATGGAATTGTGCTACAACTACAGTTGGACACGATTCAGAGCACATGAAGCTATCAACTACTTAAGATAGGATTTGTCTCTCCTACATGAAGATTAACATCACCGTATTTGAAATATAACACTGGATCATAAAATTCATAAGCAAGGTAATAACGGTTGATTGAAGAATGTATCAGATGGAATTATTTGCATCTGATTGTGAATGTTAATACATTACTGATATTTAACTGAGCTTTAACATCTTAGTTATACATGATGATGAAGAAATGTACGTGCAGAACATACCGTTTCTAAAAACTATCACTATGAAAAATCAAAGTTGGACTTTATTTGGATGATTTGGAAGCATCCGACCTTGCGTCCACTGTTGTACTATAAGAAAGTACGTACAAACTCTAACATTTGAATTGTTCAGATTTCAATGAGGAACGAGTGTCACACTTAAAAGTCCAACAAGTTAACTCTTAAAAATTGGCATATATCAATATAATAAAAATGTTGTATAAGTTGTTTATATATGAATAGTATAATTCGAGTGAACATATTATATGCCAAAGTTGTACGAATTATCATGATGCAAACATTTGTAGCATAAATTTAACACATCAAATCGAGTCAAATACTGTCACATCTTAAACATACATATGGATGGATACGACGAAGACCTGGTAAAAATTTGACGAATGTCATGCCACGGTCATAACGAGATACTGGTTCAAATAGACCCATAATTTTTCAGCTTAAATTCACTTGTCCTTGTCTATATATATGTGCATTTTTTGGGATAAAACCCCATAATTTACACATTGTAATTTATGAAGGATTGATCTCCAAAAATTTCGTTTTTGGTTAATCAATTTTCAGTGCAAATTCAAACAAAGTTAATCTCTCTTCCTCCATTTCTTTGCAACACAAGAGGGAGTGTGACTTTCAGATCATTTGAAGGGAGCCATGTCCATTATTAACAATTAAAGTGATTACAATCGACGTGACATTTAGATGGATTGGAAATCTGCCTTCCTTGTAGCACCACAAGGTACGAAGGTATAACTGTTGAACTTGACTTAATTAGTTGATATACCAAATATATTATGTGCAATCAATGACATTAGAAGTTAATTAAAATATATTGTTCAACACGCACATTTGTTAGATGTAAACAAATTTGTTAGATCTACGGTAGGTTTGCACAAAATTTAGTAATTCACTTCCCGCTTCCATTGTATGGCCCCACCACAAACCGACATATTATTGATTTGATTGATATATATATATATATATATATATATATATATATGGCTAGTCATCATTCAGGGAATCAAATATATACCAATCATCACAGGAGATATTTATAGATATTTTTATTATTGTAATGTATGTTTACATAGTAATAAAGCACTGCATAGAAATAAATTTTGTTAATTAGTAAAGTGATTATTTGTATAGGTTAAAAACTAGACTTATAAGTTGTAATAAATGAAGTTTTTGAACCTTGGGTTTCAAAACTGGCATCTCAATCCATATCTAGATTGAGATCTTAGTATCACCTGTTTAGCATCACCTGTGAGATGAATGTCAAATAAGATGAAAATACTATTTGAAGTTTCATCTAATCCAAGTGTGAAAAGGATATCTCAAACAAGATCACAAATGAGATGAATGATATTTAAGACTTTGGTAAAGGATTATCAATTTTTTAGTTCAATTGTCACAAACACAGGGTGCACTCACAACTATATTACGCTCGATTCCGACATTGGGCACAACAGACAAGTCGAGTTTTGGAACTATGCTCAACCCTTTTCCCATGAAGCAAGAAATTAATAAGTTGGTATCCAATGCAAGTAGTGGTGTTATAAGTGTCAGTGCCACTACTAACTAGTAATTTTTGTTTAAAAAGTTATTAAAATAATAAATAATGGTATTTTATGTATTTTTCGACATATAATGTTTTTTTGCTAGGCACTACCTTGCATCCTACTGAACGACTTGCCCACTAGACCACCACAACATATCCGGTGGTTGAACACAGGGCATTTCCCTCGCGTGCCCACCTAGAGGGATTCCACCCCTGGATCTCCCTTCATACTAGCAAACATTATCCAAACTTTATTACTTATTTTTATTTACTACATGAACTATTTTGATGTATTTCTGTGTTTCATTTCACGAAATACTCTGTCTGCAACATTATGATATGTTATCATCGTATTTTAATTAATTTATTTATATGCTATTAATTAATCATTTTTTATCACTAATTATGCCATTAAACTAATCATTGATAACAATCAATTAAAACATAATTAATTAATAACTTCTGTTTTCAAACCCTCTCAAATCACAAAAACACAATTTCTTTCCTTTCTCTTGTCCATTCACCCCCCTTTCATTTGCCCCTTTAACCTTCTTTAAAAACACACGCATATACTACGAATTATTATTAATCCAACACTATGTAGTTGAATTTGTGATATGCTGTTGCTACACAGTTTGTTGGCTTAGAAGCGGCATGAAATGGCATGACAAATCATCGGACGCTGCCTTTTTGCTGATTGTTTACTTTAGCTAATTGTTTCTTTACTTAAAGATCGTCTTAATCATAAAACCCATTTGAATAGGCAAATCAGCCTAATGCAATAGATTAGCTTTGGTTACTCGATAAGTCTACAATAATGCACGTTCTAAAACAAAAACTAGTTGCCAATAACACCTGAAATTAATCTAAGAGAAAATATAGAGAGGTCATCAACCATTTTTCTGAAAGAAAAAAAGGGTACCAATAATTGAATAAAATAAGTTGTGGCTTGTCATTTTGGCTAATGTGTGGCCGATTAAACTATATGAGATGTTTTTCACATGTCTTAAGTTTTTTTAACACTTTAAGATTTAGTTCAAAACAACATTCATATATACTTGCAGTAAATATAATAAGGCTACAGTACACAAAGTATTTAATCTTTTTTATCACTTATTGTGCCATTAAATTAATCACCGATAACAATCAATTAAAACATAATTAATTAATAACCTCTGTTTTCAAACCCTCTCAAATCACAAAAACACAATTTATTCCCATTCTCTTGTCCATTCATCCCCCCTTTTGTTTGCCCCTTTAACTTCTTTAAAAACACACCTGCATACTAGCAATTATTATTAATCCAATACTATGTAGTTGAATTTGTGATATGCTGTTGCTACACAGTTTGTTGGCTTAGAGGCGACACGAAATGGCATGACAAATCATTGGACACTACCTTTCTGCTGAGTGTTTACTTTAGCTAATTGTTTGTTTACTTAAAGATCGCTTAATCATAAAACCCATTTAAATAGGAAAATCAGCCTACTGCAATAGATTAGCTTTGGTTACTCAGTCAGTCTACAATAATGCACGTTCTAAAAAAAACAGTTGCCAAATAACACCTTCAAATTAATCTAAGAGAAGGAAAATTTGTTAGACATCCCTAAAGGAAAATAATAGAGCAGTCCTCGACTTTTTTTTCTGAAAAAAAAAGGTACCAAAAATTAAATAACATAAGTTGAGATCGCCTTCTTGTCATTTTGGCTAATGTGTGGCCGATTAAACTATATGAGATGTTTTCACATTTCTTAAATTTTAAACACTTTTAAGATTTAGCTCAAAACAACATCCATATATATATTTGCAGTAAATATAACAAGGTTACAATACACAAGTATTTAAAGTGATTGCCTTCTTTAAAAAAAATGATTACCAAATAAGAAGCTAAGAAGGAAACGTTAAAAGATCATACATGTGTTAATGGGTCATCCGTCTTCTTGTCATTTGGAGAGAATGATTCAGGGCCTTCGCCTCTTGATAGACGATCTCGCTTAAGTTCCTCATTCATTGCTCGGACAGCTCTGAAAAAAAAAATTAGCAATTATAACCCGCTAACACTTCACAAATTACTCTTTATATATTCTTTCTACTGCAATGAAAAGCCTAGCTTGGAAAAAAGACAACCTGAGTACTTTATACATGCATATATTACAGCAACAACTATATGAGTCTGTACAAATACATAAACAATTCTCTGTGTTATGATACTTTAGGGGGGGAAATGTGCATGATTTAATCGGTTATAAGTCGAATTAGGGGATAAGGTTGTATTTTCTGTACTTGAGTACAGGCAAGACGGAGTAATTAATGCAGACTCCTTTTTCTCTTTACAGCAACGTTACACCGGTCATCTTTATGATGAAGTAAGAGGAAAAAATGACTGCACTTAAAGTGCAGTCATTGGTGGTGTTATAAGAGACACAAACATGATAGTGGATGTGACCACTACCATGCTTCAAGTGGAATGTCTATGTCTCTCATAACGCAGCTAATGCTCCACACTTGAAGTTTCCTCATGAAGTAATACATCATCAACACCATTTTTACTGTTAAATATATTCACAAAAATAAATTGGTAGTATGGATATGTGTTGATCTCAGTTGATTATTTACTGTCCTACAGTTGCCACATATTTTTTTGTTCCTTATGGGATTACTTCAAGGAAATCAAAGTACACTATGTTTTAACTAGTTAAATATGTTATCACCTAATGCTAATTGCAGTTTAAGATACGATACAAAATATTGGACGAATCATGTTACCATGGTGTAAAAGCTGTTTAGGAAGACAAAATAATCTAACTATGTGAAAGGAACAACACGTTGAATTATAAAGATCCCTTATTTAACCCCTAATTCAGCCCTTGTGCTTATATAACTAGTAATGTAGAAACCAAGGTTCGAGATCTCGGTTTCGGTCTTTTGTAACTTTAGGAATTTCGAACTACTTCATAAATTTTGGGAATTTCGATTTTTGGATTTCATTATTAATTAAATATAATTACACGTTTATTTAATTAATTGAAACAAGATATATAATTTATCTTTAATTGGAAAATAATATATAAATGAACAATATTGATTACGTATAAATATTTATAACACTAACAAATATTTAATTTGTACTTCGTATTTACCTTTTTTAGTTATGTTATTCCTATATTTGGTGATTTTGCATGTTTCCGAAGTTAAAATTTTAGATTTTGAATGTTTATGTATTTGAAACTCAAATTAATTTTTTTTCCTTCTATTAAATTTAAATTTCAATATTTTTTCTATTGAATCGGAGTTTCGGTTTCATTTCATTTTGGTTCCTACGGATACCGGAATGAAACGACCTCTATGTCGATGTTTCGGTCGAAATCTCCAACCTTGGTAGAAACAATGCATCAAAATTCATGTCATACTCTATAAGAATTATTATTATCTGATATAATATATCAATTATCACATTGAACCAGAATTCAAGCTATTGCCTTTCCATATACCAAGGTCTGACATATTAGTTCTAAACACATCATCCGACATCTATGCAGTATATACTAGGCCGTCATGGAATATATAAAATAAGGACAAACTAACTAAGTATACAAGTACTTGCAATAATTCACCAAAGGCCACGAAAGGAGATGTATTAATCTATACAGGTGTTTACATGAGTGTAAAGTGTATCAGTATAAAATATATCACTACAGAGAGATAAAACCGCACTGTTTTTTTGTGGTACTTAATGCTTATGCCAGTTTAATTTTATCAGCGGTAAGAAGGGGAAACCTTCATCTGAATAATTACAATTGATTATTAGAATGCTTACACATTCAGGTCTGGCGTGTCCAAATCTAATATGCATGAAAAGTTGGCTATTATTTGAAATAAATAACATTCAGTTTTTTCCCCACAGTTGAATTTTTAGTCCCCATATTCAGTTTTGATTATTTTACACATACCACTTAGCTGACTATACCGAACACATATTTATGTTCACATTCTACGAGAATTTCTTTTATAAATAAAATTACGGCAGCAAAAGTGATGAACCAAAATATGTAAGAAAAACCCTAAGGCTCTAGAAGGAATAACAAAAATAATTACATCAAGCTTAGTTTGCAAAGAATATTTGAACTACACAATGTTGGCCTAGCAAAAAAAATGTTTTTAAATAGCATTTCACGTATCGGAGCGGGTATTGGAACACAAAATTTGACACAAGTATTTGGCCATTGGATCCTTTTGTCTTTATATGGAAGGTGGAAGTCAAAAGGAGATCTAGTGGTCACAATCTCTTATGTCTCATTGTGAGTCATCAATTTGTGTTCAAATATAATTTCCCTATAAATTATTAATGCCACAGATATAAATCAAAAATTATACGCATTACTTTCCTCTCAAAAGCTGCAATGTTATGATAATAAGTTAATAACACAAGCAAGATACCCTACAAGCATCTAAGAGAAAATAATATATACATGTATATGCAAAAACATCTTATGAAATGATAAGACATCTTGATTGAACTAAGGTAACACAAATTTTCAAAGTAAATGGGAGATAAAGTCAGATTATCTTGTGTTATATAAGACACCTTATGCACAAGGTGAGGCATCTTATAGGATCTAAACACAATCATGAAAATATTCGTCTTTATGCATAAGGTGAGGCATTTATAGAATCTAAACACAGTCATGAAAATATTCAGGTATTTAAGTCACAGAAACAATCACCTTGCAATATCATCACCAATTTCTGGTGTAATGCTAATACTTCGTCTTCGTAACCTCCTGACGTCGGATGTTGATCCACCATCTGATCTGTAAGAGAGAGAATAACTATAAGTTCATTCACATTAAGCAACATGGAGACTGGAGACTGTGTGTTTGTGTTTATATTAAACAAAGTCAATAGAACTAACCACATACATTTGTCAGTAACACACTGTTTCTATATAAAAAAAGGAATAGCATAATTAGTGATCAAATTACGTGCATTAACAAACAGTATTGTCAATTTACTACAAATCAAAAGCAACAAACAAAAAAGAAAGTTATATTTAGAAGAACTACAAATCCAACATTAGGATTTGAGCCTAAGACATTCTTCAGTTTGTTAAGTGCTCAACCAATTGAACAATTTATATTAATTTGCAGTAGAGTAATCAACATACATATACATGCACAAAACCCAAATTGGTTCATTAGCATCCCATTAGTTAATAGATCCAATGCTACTAGTGTGAGTACACAGGTATAAACATAAATTGATGTAGGAGTGGCAATTAGGCCCTTTGGTTCGGACCCGGACCCGACCGGGCGAGTCTCGTTCTAGGTGGGTCGGATCCAAAGTATACATTTCAAAATCTAGACCCGACCCAGCCCGAGGTGAGGTTCGGGTTGGTTCAGGTCCAGTTGGGTAATAACCCTTAAATATAAATATTTCTGTGTTTTTTTGTCGGTTCTTTCGAGTCGGGTTTGATCGTGTCTAAATGGTCATTTTCATCACCCAGACCCAACCAAAGGCCCATCGGGTTCGGTTCGCGTTCGGGTCTTATCCAGTCAGTTCAGTTCGATATTGCCTGTCGATTTTTATTATCAGCCATAAATTGATGCACATAAATGTTTTCTTGCTAAATTAAATGAAACTTTTTTAACTGTTAATAAATAATTACTTAAATTGCAATCAAGGATATTCGAAAATATATTATAAGTTGTTCAGTTATTCGTTTCTTACACATAAATAAAAATTCAAAGAAAACATCTTTTATATGCTTGCAAAACACACTTGCAAGATTTCCAACCAACCCAATTATAATGCTCGTTATTTTGATATCATCATTCAACCTTATAAGTAAACAATCATCTTTTCTTTTATTAAAACTTACAAGGAACAACGAATTTCTTATACTTTCCCAAAATGGTCATAAAATATATAATCGTTTACTAAATAAATTTTATTGGGTCATATTTGTCACTAGATGCAAATTCATTAACCATCAATTCAACAACTCATTGATTCATTAATAATGTCTATGTTATTCCATCTAAGAATCACGCTAATCAATATCTTACACCTACAATATCAAAGAGCATAATCCTACTGCTTGATTGAATGGGCTTAAACCACTCAGTTGTAGTTTTCTTAATATTTCATCGTGGACTCAGGACGCCTAAAACAAAGCATTTCACCTTCAATAACAAAACGAATAAAAGAATTCTATATTATACCTTTTTGGTTCTTGGAAGCTATTACTACGTTGAGTTTCTCCTTTTGGAATGTTGAGCGTCTTTTGTTCGATTTTTGACATCTTGATATGGAACAATTTCTCAAGATGAAGTATTACAATTTTAGGTGAAGATAGAAGATGATGAAAGTAGATGGTGCTAGATGTTTTCCACTAAAGAGACAACGTTATTGCTTATTCTAGCAAGAGACTTTTTCTAGGTAGGTGGTCCAACAAAGTTGTTAGCCGTTAGTATGTATTACACTAATTAATTTATGTAGATGTGATATGAATGAATTCCAATTCCTAGCTATTATATGTTTTGAAAAACGAACGGGAATCTAAATAACATCTATGATGTACGTATTAAACTATTAATACCTTTATCACAAAATAAAATCGGTCATCCAATGAACTCTGGATGAAAGACTATTTTCACGCTACTACAATATTCAATATAATATTACATCTTATAATATTTCAACGCTATTTTGGTGTCCTATTAAGCATTGCTATTTCAATTGAAAGATCAGAATTTTGGTTTCTACATAATCAATCTAACGTAATTGAAATTCCAACAAATTTTGCACTTATGTATTCATAGTTTGAAAGGTTAAAGGTGGAAAAAAAATAGCTGTCGTATATCGAAGAATTAGTAAGTTGTTATTTGTAATGTTGACTTTTTTGGTCATAAAATTCACTGATTGATTCACTTGAAACAAACGTTAAGTAAAATAGAAGGCATTACATTTTTAATTACATCTCAAATATCTATTTTACGTTAGCTTTCAGTTTTATTCAATGCAAGATCAATTATTTAAAAACGATGGAATGGAAATGCATTTGATTTGAAAAGATTAATATCAAAATCTTTCCATATTCGTTCAAATAAAGTCCCTGTCAAAAACTAGTTTATGATTAGCAAAATTCTTTTTTATGCTATTTCGTCAACCCAAATATTCACCATAACTCATCAAGATGTATAATTCGATAATTGTCCAAACTATAATCAATCGAAATCAAATCCAAGCTCTTATAAATTGAAATTGATAAAAAAAATACAGATGATCAACAAAATCCAAATTGTAATTTCTCCACAATGAATCGTTCTAAATATCGATTCTTATGACTATATTATAACAAAATTTTAACTCTTTTCAACGAAAAATCGATTTTCACTTCCATAAAAATATGTAAATTAAATTAATTCATCATTCTTTTGATATGTATATATGGATAAGTTCGTTGAGTACTTGTAGCTTCATTCTATTAACACCCTTCCCAACCTCAATTAAAATTTAAATAAACTAATTCCTAATCTGCCTTAAACATCCAACTTAACTTGCGCCAATGTCTTCCCTTCCTCTTCCACTCTTCATTAAAAACCTCAAATGAAAAGGCTTAAGAAGATTATGTGTTATAAATAATTTAATTCAAAATCTAGTCTAATTTTAGTCAAAATCGCTGATAAATAAAATTACACTTTAGCTCAGCAAATTCCAAACACAACCAATTAAATAAAAAAAGTCAATATTATTGTTTACCACAACGCATAGATTAAGACAACCAATTTAGCTTTGAATCTTCTTTCTCCATTCATTTTCACAAAAAATAATTATTAAAATTGGACATTAGTAAGCAATGATTTTAGGCATGAATTGGAGAAAATAAGACGAGAAGAAAGTAAATGAAAAAATTGGTAAAATTAATATACAATTGGGTGAAAAAAAATTAGGAGAGGATATTGACAAAACTTTTCTTACAAAAACACCGAGATAGGGTAGGGAAATTATCCCGGTGCTAATAGATTTAGTCATACTTATAATCTCAAATTTTAATTATTGTTCTCCGTCTATAGATAAATTTGATGCTTTTTTACAATTTTTTGTTACAATTTGCAATTACCTTTCATTTTCTAACAAAAAATTCATTGTTTTCACATTCATTTATACATCTAATAGAATACGGCATACAATTCTACACATATCTCACCTGCTACAATAATACCACAACTAGTTTCCAATGATTTCATGATTTATATCAAGTGTAGTCGACTCGCACTTCTAAAAAAATGCAAAGTTTAGAATTAATTTTTTAAGTACGCTTTCAGTTTTTACATTTTGAGATAGTGCAAGTAGGTTATGTTTTTTATTTATAATAAATGCAAGTTGGTTGTTTTTTTATAGTAAGTGAGAGTACTTGCATGTTTTATCCATCAAAAGTGCAAATCAATTATACATTTTTTATCTATCAAGAATGAAAAACCATTACATTTTAAAAACAACAAAATATTATATATACATTTTAGATCAAAAGATTGCGTATAATTTTTGATTTAATGGTAATAAGCAAGTACAAATTGCTCATAAGATATAATGAAATATATTGGTTTATATGGTCACAATGAGCCAACATTAAATTTTAATAGATTTACCTATAACATATATATTTGGGCTTCCTTGTTGCATATAATATCGAACCATAAACCATAGCCCTCGAAAAAAATTGATATGAGCACTAAATGAATGTGACATGAGATAATGTGAAGATTAAAAAAAATTAAGTTTTGACTGGGATAAAATAGACGTCAATATAGATTTTCAAAAATAGTGATCTTTGTCAAAATACTCATATACAACAGGGATTTTTATCATTTTACCCTCCAAAATTTATAACAAAAAATTTGAACCCATTTCAAAACATATTTGAAATATAGGTCTGTTTTTTTTCCATGTTAGTGCTGATTTAGCAATTTGTATTAGAGCTCTATGAGAATGTGCTTATGCAGTTTCATCAAAAAAGTTATATTAAAGCACTTTGAGAATACATCAATGCAATTTCATCAAAAAGATTTACACTGGAGCATTTTGAAAATGCGTCCATTTATTTTACACTGGAGCACTTTTAGAATGCAACGATGAGAATTTTTCAAAGAATAAAATAACACTGGCGTAGTACCAAAGTGTTCCAATACAAATCGCAAACGACAGCATGGCAAAACAGATCTACATCTGTAATATGTTTTGTAATGGAACTATATTTGTTATATGTTTTGAAAAGTAAGCTAAATAAATTTAAAATCGTATTTAAAATCAACAACAGGCTTAATTTTCGTTCTATATCCAATATAACAATCCAAATCAATTGTGAACTTTTTATGTAGATATCTAAATCCAGTCGACATCTCAAAAAAAAATAAACCAATTTATTATCAAATTTATGAAATTGGTATTATCAAAATAAGAAAACTAAGCTCTAAATAAAAAGTGTCTTTGTTTGTACTATATAGCATAAATAGTGTTCTAATTACAGCATTCACATTATTATTACTATCTCATTACCGATCTTTTGAGTGATTAGTATAGGACTTGCAAAATTAAATGTCTAATTATTATGTCTTAAGACTTGTTGCTTTTTAAAATATGCAACAAGAATTTACTACATCGTCTAAACTTGTTTTCCCACTGATGTATTTATGTAAATTTAGGAGGCAAAAAATAAAATGAGTAATCGAATGTGTTATTAATATCAAAGTTTTACAACTGGAAAGGTTCTCCCAAAAGTCAAATTATCAACTAGTAAAAGACAAGTTGGATACAGAAACAAGAATTGAAATTATAATTTTACTCGACCATGAATGCACAACTATTTGTTTGTTTTTCAATAGATATTTTTAAATGGCCTTTCAATTTAGTATGTGTCGTAAAAAAGGATTTAGTATGGCAATGATCACTTTTACTATACTGAAACCTGAGACCTCATCTAACATTATTATTACTAAAAGTAAATAATATTTCTTGTTTTTTAAAGCAATAAATATGCACATCAAAAGGATATTTTTACAGCAAAAAATTTTTCTTGCAGGTGACTAATTAAACCAAAACATAATTCTCATACGAACTTGAAAATTAAATATGCTTGGATAGAAGTAAGCTTGCTTAGTATAGTGATGTGAGGCTAATTTCTAGAAGTAATTAGCTTGGAATCAATCACTTGACTCATGATGGATGAAAGTAAAATTAAAAAAAAATCTTCCGTTTGACATCAAAAAATTTATTTAATTACACTTTTGCAACTGTACACACAATTAATGTAAAATTGATACTCAAAACAAATGTAAAAATATTGGATTTATGAAATAGAAATCGTAAGTAATTTTTCTATGATACATCGATTCTGTTTTATTAAGAAAAATAATTCCCTTGGATATTGCTGAACCATAAACAAGTGATGTAGTATAAATAGCATAAGCACCTTTGGAAATAATAAATAACAAATTCTCACGTTGGTATGTGTAACGAATAAGGTTAAAAGTTAGTCAAAATTTTTAACTGTAACATGATGTCAACAATGTATGTGAATATTAATAGAATATGTACACAGGCTACTAATTTGTCTAGACAGAGTGAAGTCATAAACTTAATGTCCAGATAGAATAACCTAATGATGATAGACGCCATTAACATTTATGCGTTCACAATTGTTCTATTCATAAACGCGAAATTGTGTTCACATATTTGACCAACAAGGACATTGAAACCTTTAGGTTCCGCTTGTAGGTTTTATGGCAACGTTTACGAAGGGTTTTGACGGTAATTGCTTGATGATGAGGGATTAAATTTGAAATGTTTTTACAAACAGTTTTATAACAAACAAAATCATGCTTGGGAGTTTCACTTTCAATAGTTTGAAAACCATTCCAAAATTGTCGAAGCAAGCATATATATAAATAGAAAATATAATTTATACTAAAGACAATTGATACAAACAATATTCCAAATTTAAAAATTAAATCCACACTATACTATTTATAAAAAAAATCAGCTTTTAATGAAATATAAAAATTAAGAAGATATAACAACCAATGCCAAAAATAATAAAATTAACACTTTTCTGATCATTATTTCAGAAAAATCAATCATTATTTTAAAAAAAGTCAATATGAAGTCATTGATATAAAAACATTTTTTTTAAAGATCTTTTTTAAACTAAAGATATGGCATCAAAGTTATATTATTAGATTTGAAATATTTGAAACAACTGTTTCAAAAATGGTAGTATTAGAAGAAAATTTGAGAAATGATCAAAAATCAACGTTTTGGTGAGTTGAAAGGAACGATCAAAACAACACTACATTGGCTTCAGTATGTTTTTAATCGATGCTTTGAAAAACTCGCAAATGCTAGTTTTCATAGCATCTTGTAAACGGAACCATCCAAAAACGAAACTGATGTAAAAAAAAATTCTCTAGCGAAGAATTAAAATGTTCCCAATTGAAAGGTAATCTCAAATTCATTATACTATATAATATCAACATCCTTTGAAACAACATTGAAGATTTTTTGACAAAAAAAAAATCACAGCTTCTAAACCAACACAATACATATGTTGTTGAAATAGGTATAGTGGGCATCATGTATTATATGATATAGAAGTAGTAGTCGAATTGAAACTTGCAATCGTTGTAATTGAATTGTACCCCAAAAAAAAGATTTAAAACTTATAACATGCAACAAAGATCGTTGAATTGAATATGTTTATATTGTTTAAGACATGTGCAGTTTAAGCGCTCAGCAGTTACAAAGCGGCAATAATGCAAAAAAAGGATATAGCGAGGATACAACAAAAAATAGCGGATGTGCAAAAAGCCATGTTCTAGAGAAACCCAAGTGCCAAAATAAATGTATTCAGTTCTACATCATGATGTACCTAAAAGAAATATTGCTTGCTTGGTATAACAATACCTAAGAATGAAATGATCTATACAGTTCAAACTTCAAGTTAGAAATATTGATTTATCTTATTTCGGGTGCTTGAGCCTTAAACTTTGAACTGCACAAACTAATTGTTTTACTTCGAAACTGCTTAAAAGGGTGCTAAAAGCCTGAATTTAGCAGGTAAGGCGTAGCGGATGCATTATTCACGAGTACTAAGTTGTAAAAGCGTAGCGGTCAAAGAGCACGTGCTACAGCGGATTCTTAACAAGCATGGTTTAAGACTAGTGCATTTGACGAACGTATATTTTTATTTTATTAGAAAAACAACAGTTCTAAGAAATTAACAAACTATGTGGATTTCTCTTTTATCATTTAGGTTTATTCATAATCCAAAATAACTTAAAACCATGAAACCACATGTTATAATCAAGGTTTATGTAACTTCTTTTGGAAAACAAAAACCTACAAAACAAAATAGATTTTTTTTATAATATAAACCTTGAGATTGTGGGTGTTCCACGTTTATTCAAACAAGGCTTTTTATGAAACAAGGTAATAACGGTTTTAGAAAGATATATTAAATGCGTCAATTTGAGATAAGAGAGCAAAAAATTTACATCTACTCTATAACAAAAAAAACTATAGGTTTGTGTCGCTTTATTCTCAAATTGACTAATTATTAATGAATTTCCAAAGAAAAGCTACAACATAAGTCAACAAACATAAACTTGTACTCGGAACTCTGTGTTATAGTTGGTATTTATTTTTAATATATTTGTGTAATATTTTAGATTTCAATGCTTTTTTATTTTAACACAATCTTCCAGTATATTAGGTTTTAATCAATCTCTGACAAACTCTAATAATAAAAAATGGGATCTAAACATAATACTAAATTTTCATTCTAGCCAATTAATTAAGTTTCAAATCTTTTTTTTTTAACATCGTACCAAACTCATATTTTTTAGTAATTTTTTTACAATTTCATTATTAGGAAAAATGAATAAAGGAAAAAACAACAACAAAAAAGTAACATTAATATCTTAACAAACATGATAACAAGCTCAATTTTTTTCCCCGTAATATATATTCCAATTAGTCAATGTGAATATTATTGTTTATAATTTACTATTGGTTAAAAAATAAATAATATTTGTAATACTATGATATCGTAATTTTTTGTATAACACTAAAGCTTGAAAATGTTATAACATGTAAAACTTCATGTAATTTCCTTAAAGAATCATTTAAAATCTAATCGTATTAAAAACTATGTAACATTTTTATTATGGACAAAATTTCAAAATATTTCAAAACGCACTCAATAAATTTGTGTATTCTTTAACTTACACAATGAGATTGAAAATAATTAAAAAATTATAGTTAGTTGTTTGAACTTATTTGATTCTTATGACTTCCACTTTTTCAATTATGACAACACATATTGAATTCAATTTCTGTGGCTAAAAAAACACAAGTCCCTTAAAAAGCATATAAGTTTTGGTGATATTTTTCTACTGGAAAACATGTTTATTTTAATTTTCTGGTTTTTTAAATTGTTAACATACGAAAATCCATCGCAACATTTTTAAATTTAAAGTTTAATTTGAATAATTATTTCAAATCTATTACGTTTCTTTTTAAAGTTTTGATCTATTTCCATTGAATTTGAGTTTTGACTTATTTTACTTAGAATTTAAGTTTAAAAAAAGTTGTTTATTTACTATGTTCTATGAACTTGACATATACTAAAAAAATGGTTTTTATTTTTATTCTGAATGTACTAGGCCAAAAAAATTAATCAGATATTTTCTGAATTTTCAACCAATAAATGTGCAAATAAAAATAATAATTTAGTTTTCCAAATGCTACTTTCACAATATTTTGTGGTATCTAATCTAATCTGCTTATATATACTATTATTAAAAGTTGGATCATTGTCCTTTTGCATTCTTTTTTCTAGGAATTTTCATCGTTTTTTTTCTTGACTTTGTATGCATTCATGCTTATGGCAGGATTTAGTAAATTACTATTGAAACAAGATAAATTAATATTGAAACAAGACAAGACAAAACAAAAATGTGTTTCCTCTTACATTCTTTTCATCCCGCATTTCCACTCTGTCTTCGTTTATGTTATTTCTTTTGTTCACGTATAAATTTATGTAAATATAATATTTAACAAATATCTCCACTTTATTAAAAAAATAGAACCAAAAAGTAAAGACAAAATAAAAACCACCGGTTATGTTCATTGGGTGTTGGCTTGATTTGCAAGTCATGCTCTGTCCCTTTTATGAGAATGAACAATTAAGGAAAAGATAATAATCAAGAACTGCTTTTTTTCTGTATGCACGAACACAGTGTTTTATTGTTTGGTGTGTATTTATTCATACATAACACACCATCACAATACTACTACAATATATGCATAAACATATAAAATCAAACATGTTTACTGAGCCTAATCATAGTTTTTTAAAAGGAAAAATAAAATATACAGTTACCAACAAATAACTCAAAAAGACCACATAAAAATATGACAATGAACAATATTTACACAATAATCAATACTACCAAATACAAAAACTTGTGCATTATATCAGTTCACAAACCACTCCGTGTGCAAAGCAAGGTTTCACAACTAGCTTAGTAAGATATGGGTTGGGTGTGGGTATATATACGTACACATAGACATATTAAAATCATAAAATAACTAATTTGACATATTGTAATGGGAATATTTCAAATTTAGTTAAATTTGAATTGACAATTAATAATAATTAATTCGATATTCATAATTTAATATATTAATATGTTTATTTATTTTATGATTTGAGGTTTCGACCGAAACACCGAGATTCTGGTCTGCACCGAAATGAAACCAAATAAATTCCATTTCGATAAAAAAATCTACTAAACTTCAAATTGTATACAAATTAATATGATCTGTTTCAAATATATGAATATTCAAAATTTTAAATATTTAACTTCGAAAACAAACGAAATCACAAAATATATAATATGATCAGTGTAACTAAAAAATTGATTACAAACTAATATTTATTAGCGTCATAACTATTTATAGTTAATCAATATTATTGGTTTATATCTCATTTATCAATTAAAGATAAAATATACATTTTGTTTGAATAAATAAAATAATGAAAAATAAACAACGAAATTTGAAACCGAAACTAAAACCAAATTTTATAAATTAGATCGAAACTCTTAAAAATTACAAAAGACCGAAACCGAGATCTCGAACCATGGTTATAGCTATTTATAATCAATCAATACTGTTGGTCTATCTTATCTTTTAATAAAAGATAAAATGCACATTTTGTTTTAATAAATAAAATACATATTTGTATAATGTTATGAAAAATAAAACGAAATCCGAAACCGAAACTGAAAACCGAATTTTAGGAATTAGATCAAAACTCCAAAAATTACGAAATAGCGAAAAAGAGATCTCGAATCTTAGTTTATATATCAAATAACTACGAAGTTTCCAAGTAAACGAACATCGTAATATGCCTTATGAGTAAAATAAATTTGCACAATAAGAGAAAAGAATTATTTTTTTGTCATGCCCAAATTAAATTGCAATCAAAAACTAGTGTAAGACAAAAAAATCTTGTATGTTTTTACCAAAATGACATTATATCTGATATACAAACTGGAAATGATAGCAAATAATATATCAAAGGTTTGACAATGTTTTGTATGAATACCTAATATCTAGCAACAAAAACCTTGTATTGTTGATGCAGCAGCGGAATTATAAAATGATGATTCTGTGAAAGTAGCGATTGATGGAATGAAGAATACTGAATGGCTCAAATTCGTTGATCCGAAGATACCGAATTCTAGCTATCCCAAACACGTTGATAGCGCACTATACCGTGTTTAAAGATCTATGATTCTTCGTACGTTGATCTAGCGCACTAAATACCGTGAATCGGCTTCAGCAGTCGTTGAATCGAGCGCATTCGATTATCCGAAAGTGGAGATAGGAGATCACACTCAACTACCAAATGGGTGAAAGCACAAAGCTAACAAAACAAAGTTTTTTATTCAAAATCAACAACCTATTACAAATGATCCAACGTGCCTATTTATAGGCGTTACAACTCACACCACACAAAACTGTACAACACCTAGGTCGTGAACGACCTATAACCTGCGACTTACGACCTAAACAAGGTCGTGACCGACTTAACACTTGCACATACAGGCTATAACCCAGTATTCATTACAACACCTCCACGCGACCTAAAAACATACGAATTACGACCTATACATCCACGACTCAACACATATGTACAACACATAACAACTCACGACTTATAAAAGAACGACCTAAAAATAAACACATCTGGAGCGAGCGACCTAAAAATGAACGGCATCTGGAGCGAGCGACCTAAGAATGAACGGCATCCCCATCAACGACCTAAAAGAAGCGGCTTCAGAAAATCTTCGCGACCTAAGTCTTCACAACCTAAGGCCTCGCGACTTATAGTGAGCGACCTATCTCTCCACATCTCCCCGCGACCTAACTTAGGTCGTTCCTTTTCTCTGCGACCTAACATAGGTCGTAACTCGTTAGGTCGTAGCACCTTATTCTTCAACTTGTTAGGTCGTAGCAACCTGTTAGGTCGTTCCAGCGACCTATTCCTCCGCCTTAGCCCACTATTCTCAAACCTGTTAGGTCGTTTACGACCTAAAACTCCAACTTCCCACAACTCTTCACAAAATGTTAACTCATTACCTTCCTCGTTAGGTCGTACTCGACCTATCAACATGTTAGGTCGTGCACGACCTACGACTTCTTCTTTATGGGCTGCATCAATTGTGCATTTGACTGCTTATATATTATAATTCTTATATATTATACGTATGTGTGTGAATTATACCAAGTATGATATTGGTTTTGTGTTGATACACATCCGAAACAAATGGGAAAAACAAGAAATCAAGAATCAATAGAAAACTAGCCCAGTAGAAATCCTTTTAAACAAACAAATATCTAAGGAAATCACTGACCAATTCAAAATATTAAACACTCTTTTACATAGAGAACAAGATAAAAAGGGAGTATTCGTTCAAGCCTGGTTACAAACGCAAAACTAGATCAACCAAATCCACACGCTAGTTTTCAAATATCATCTATATACTCTACATCACGACCACTTCTAGATTCTTCATCAATATTCATAAATATTTGAACATTTAACCTGAGATTCGTCTCGACGTTTATAGTTTCATTCATTTTCTGTTTTATAATTTCCATGTAATTAATTTCAGAAAAATTCAGCACTATATCGAACTTTTAGTGATTTGTTTTTAAAATTTCAAGCAAAAGGAACTTGATTCCATTTATTTCATGTTCTTGCTCTTAATTTATATCTTCGACTTTTTATTTTATTTATATTAGTTAAGACGATAATTGAATTTGAAAGTATCGGATTTGAAATTGTACAAGAATTCAATTTTTGCCACTAAGGTTTTCACTTATTTACTGATATGATTTGATTGGATTTAAAACGTTTTTATAGTTATAAGTAAAATATTTTTATCCTTTGTTGTATGTGGTGTAGTTTAGATACTTGTAGTGTGGTTAAAATCCTGAATGTCAATTTCTTGCAACTCACCTAAACAAGAACGGAAAAATATCTAAAACTACTTAATACAGAACGACTGTTTAATATACCACTATATTGTATGTCGTGCATTTGGGTTAATTTACTACAAATCATCCACACATTTGTAGTCAGCCATCAAAACTACAATATAGCATTTGTCACCAGTTATGGACAGAAAGAGTCTCAAAACTCCTTGAGCTAGGGAAGATCCAGACGAAAAGAACAAGTAACAATTTTACAATAAAATGTATGTTTTCATGTCTAAGCACATAAAATTTCATATACTCGAAATGATAAAACATTCCATTTTCTGTAAAAGAAAGTTGTATATAGCTGAGACACCATCGCCAAAATATTCTCATTCTAGAATATACTAATTACAAACCTTGATATAGCAACACCATCGGCATATTCCCTAAATAACTGTCTATCGCCGCTAAGCATGGACCGTCCCCGTCCCCTTAATAGAGGATGCTCTGGACTGCCAAAAAAGACAACAAAAGAAACATTAAAAAAGAATGAGTTGTATGATAAAATATTTTCACTTATATTATAATTCGCAAAATTAGCTCGACATTATTGGAGTTGCCCAATTAGATAGCCTAGAGAAACAAAAATCAATTATATCAAATTCATTTGGATTGTTAAGTAGTCTAGCATGGATGACATATTCAAATAAAATCTAGTATCTGCAACAAAATGTGACAAATCCATGGTATGGGAGAGCAAATTGTTTGTAGTACACCGCTTTGCTTGTATGTAGTAAGCTAGGGTAAACTCGGTATGTCATATAACAAATTAACAACACATAAAGCAGTCAATGAGAGCAAAAAGGTATAAACAAAACAATAGTAGGTACTTCACCTGGATTAACATACATTCTTCATTTAGTTGTTCAAACTTCGTTTGGTTTCAACTTTTCAGCCAAAATATTGAAATTTTAAGTATGGTTACTTGAAACTTTAGATAATTTGATTGGACGCCTGTGACAGAATATAAGTACGTAAAACTATATAGTGAGCCAGATACATATTCAGCAAGGATTTTTATACCAAGTCAACATGTGACAATCGATGATCAAGTTGAGGTGATGTGCTTGACTTTACTTATTACATTTCTAAAATTATAAAGTAACATATAAAACTTGAAAAATGTAAGTTGATTCTTAGAAGCTGCAACCTTATAGAAGACCGACATTTCTTAGTAAGAATTAAGGTTTGACAATTCTTCATTTGAAACTGGGCTAGAACACATTTCAAAATAGATACTGACATTCTTAGTAAGAACCAAGATTCGACAATTCTTAATTTGAAACTGGGCTAAAACATTGCTTGAAACTTTAGATAATTTGTTTGGACGCATGTGACAGGATATAAATACGTAAAACTATTTAGTAAGCTGGATGCATATTCAGTATGGATTTTTATACCAAGTCAACATGTGACAATTGATGATCAAGTTGAGGTGGTGCGCTTGAATTTATGTATTACATTTCAAAATTTATAGAGTAGCATATAAAATCAAAAAATGCACGTTGATTCTTAGAAGCTGCAACCTTATAGAAGACCGACAATTCTTAGTAAGAACTAAGGTTTGACAATTCTTAGTTTGAAACTGGACTAGAACGCATTTAAAAATAGAGACTGACATTTCTTAGTAAGGACCAAAGTTTGACAATTCTTAGTTTGAAACTGGGCTAAAGTAAAACTATTTAGTGAGCCAGATACATATTCAGCATGGATTTTTATACCAAGTCAACATGTGACAATTGATGAGATGTTGTGCTTGAATTTACATATTACATTTCCGAAATTATAAAGTAACATATAAAACTCGAAAGTTGATTCTTAGAAGCTGCAACCTTATAGAAGACCGGCATTTCTTAGTAAGAACTAAGGTTAGACAATAGTTTGAAACTGAGCTAGAACACATTTCAAAATAGACTGAAACACAACTTTCATAGTATAATTACTAGTGTATGAGAATACGTATTAAAGTTGAAAAAATTTGGTAACCACCATCAAGATTTTAGAAAAGAAAGCTTCTTTTCTAAAAAAAAGTTAGACTGAATCAGAGAAAAAAGGTAACATCAAAAATAATTACCATTGCCCCTGTGTTTTAAATTAATTTTTTATTGTTACTTTAGTAACTATCACCGTTCCAAAAAACGCGTGCGAGGCGCGCCTCAAGCAAGGCGCAAGAAAAAAGGCGCCGAGGAGCAAATCAAAAGGCGTTTTACTCGCCAGGCTTACGGCTCAGACTCTTGAGGCGCAAAAAACAAAAAAAAGGACAAATTTTTGAATTAGGGTAGTTTTTGAAACAATTTCGCGATTGGTGCTGATTTTGAAACTTATTATCAAACAAGGCTGGTTTCGGTCCAGTCAGCAGCCAACTCAACAGTTTTATAACTGTCAAGATAAAGCGCGACTATGAGTTGCTCTATTTTTTTATAAATTTTTTATAGGGCGCAACTATGAGTTGTGCCTCTATTTTTTTTCAATTTTTCCGTGGACGCAACTAAGAGTTGCGCTTCTTTTGGTTTTACAATTTTTTTTTGTGCGCAAATCTTAGTTGCGCCACTGAAAAAAATAGGGGCACAACTATGAGTTGCGCCCAAAAAAAAGCGCAACTCACAATTGCACTTCATCGAGGCAGTTACAAAATGGTTGAGTTGGCTGCTGACTTGGCAGAAACCAGCCTTATTTGGTAATAAGTTTCAAAACCAGCTCCTATCGCGAAATAGTTTTGAAAACTAGCCAACTTCGAAAATTTGTCCAAAAAAAATGTACACCTCATAGCCTCAATCTAGTAAGGCTTAAGTTTTTAGGTATTAGAAAAAAAACCGGTCGTGTTGTGTATTTCACAAACCCTGCCTTCTCTATCTCATTTCTCATTCCATCTCCGGTGAATACTAGAGCTAAAACAAAGGTAATTTCTTTTTCTTTTTTTCTATACAATTATTCCAGTAACTGAAATCGAGTCAATTCCAATACCCATTAAGCTTTTTTTTTAAATAAAAAAATGCATACCTGTAGGAAAGCCTTAATAATTTGAATTCTTCTTGTTTTTGTGCATAGGTTAATTTGAAATGGGTAAGAAGGATATTGCGGGGAAGTGGGTTAAAGATTTATCGGATTCCACCAATTCAAAATACTTTCATTGTGCATTTTGACATGTAATTGTTTCGAATGCTTTATGTTTTTTGTTTAATATATGACATTTAATGTTATTTTATATCAAATTTTAGTTTATGTTTTGCGGTTTTTTTACCTGAAAAGCTTACCCCTCAATGTTTCGAGACGTACGTCTCGCCTTACGGATCCGAAAATGTCTCACGTACGCTTTCGCCTTTTAAAACAATGGTAACTATATACGTTTACGGTAATGAACAAAATTGTAGTGTGTTTGAAGTGAATTTCATATATATTTTTACTTGAAAAATTGCGCATGTGGGCCGCTTTTGTCAAACAATAGTGGAAACATACCTCTTTTGAAACTAATCGTAAAACTTGATATGTTTCCGTCACGTTGGTATAAAATTACAGTTTACACTGGAGCGATGTAAAATAGCGCCACTGTAAACATTTCTTCTCCTCAACATTTACAATGGTGTAATCTAGGATTGCACTAGTGTAATTTTTTTTACAAATAAATTTACACCGGTGCGATTTGAAATCACGCCAGTCTAAGTGTTGATTTTATGTCAATGTGGCTGAAACATGTGTTTCTGTAATTAATTTTGAAATGATCTTGTATATGTTATTCTTTATTAAAAATGACCTAAATTTCCTTTTAATTTTAGTGTTAAACAATAAAAACACCAAATTCATAAACTATAATGGATAGTAAGTTAAAAATAAAAAACAATATTAATAAAATTACAGAATATAAGAACTTAAAAATTTATAAAATAATAAAGGCAATATTAATCAATATATTTATGCGTTCTGCATACGATATGTTTTCATCTCATTCCAACTTCATACAATTTGAAAGTCATGTTTTCTCGTTCTTATTACCCTACACACATACCCATACTCTTTTGAACTTTTAAGAGTTAATTAACCTTGATAAAAAAAAAGCTGAGTTTGGCTAACCAACACTTCCATTATGCTTTTCACCAAGAAAGCTTAAACAAAAGATATCTCGACAAAGTTAACAATAGCACACGATGTGTCAACATAAGGAAAAGCAAAACACACATCTAGCATCGCAATTAATTATGGAAGGCAGTCCAACAAGTACGCGTATGGTGCATGCTTTTAGAGTTTAGGTTTTGGTTACAAGTGCAAGAAGCGCAAAAGTTGTGCCATTTGATTATATTGTGTTGATTCTTCCTCAACAACTTATTTGTAAAAAATGTTAAAAATGAAGTAGCAAACAACAACGGAAAAGAAATAACAAACAATGAAACAATTATAAAAACATGCAAATTAAGGGTTTTCTGGTTATTGAAGCTATTAGTTCATCTTGGGGTTTATTACTCTCATTTTTCCTATCTATACTGAGCATAGTTGTCCCCTTTTTTGGCCTTACTCTTTGATTCCAAAAAATAATGTTTGAAGACTATTAGTAGAATGTTGTGCAAGATTCAGTGTCATTTTGCACTGATATGTCTCCTCTCTGTAGACCATGATTACCAGAATGAACGTGCATAATTTTTCTGATGTTATAATAAAAACTCCGGATTGCAATAAGTACTGCTATTGAACTTAAATTTTTGTTGTATATTATTTGGTAATATATGAACAATTAATGTAAAACATGAAGAGTAAAGATGTTGTCAAGTGTAATTTTTATGATGAAGCAAACCATAAGGAGTTATTAGAACGGAACAACATTTAGGAAGATTTAGGAAAAGGAAAAGCCTGTAAGAGCGTCTCAAAACAGAGAGAAAAAGATTAGACAGTTCGTCATCCATAAAAGCAAGAAAGTAATAATCAACAATGTGCCTTAATCAGGGAGACAACATTAATGGAGCACACCTTACATCAGGGTGCTAGAAAGCCTTTCCACCTTTGTGGTCTTGCTTTGTTAACTATGCCCATTAAATTCAATAGACAGGAATAAAGATTCTAATATTCCCTAATGCACCGTCTCTTTCAAAGTAAGTGATTTGGCAACCGGGAAAAGATACAAAGATTCATAGGCAGTCTGTACCCATTCTAAAGTATATGCTAATCTAAAGTATATGCTAAGTGTTATTGAGATTTTAAACTCGCTCCCTAACACATCCTCAAGATGCACTTAAATAAGCTGATTGTGAACTCTTTTTATTCCCATCAGATTTATCGTTCTTACATCCAGTGGCGTCATTGGATCAAAGAAAAAGCAAATAATTTTACACATATAACAAAATTATTATTCGCCATAATAGAAGAATGCATATACAATTAATGAACAAATCACCAATGGATTTTAAAATATCTTCTCATTACCTAGAAAACCACCTACCTAACTAACAACTGAAGTTATTATAAGACTCAAAATTGCTTATATCCAAGATTTTGGTCAAACCTACAATTCAAGCTTCTTCTTTTTTTCATTAAAGTTTAAGAAAACAAGCAAAAAAAAAGGACTGTTCACAGGTTAAGAGCAGCCAAGCTAACAGGCAACATGCAAATTAATTAATCAAATAATGAAACTTTAAAAAAATGAAAAGGAAAAAAAAGGAACCTTGAACTAGTTGTGCGCTGTTCTGCAACAGCTTTTCTCCTACTATCCCTCCAAAAAGCATTGGAGATATTTGGTTCACTATGTGATATACTGGAAAGTAAGTCGAGAATAATTTATCAGGAAGTACAGCCACCAGTATGAAACAGTAACAATCATTTTTGTATATCAGACTAATACCTCAACTTCCCCTCGGAGAAGGTTGATGACCTCTGTATTATGTTGCGCAATGCAGGCACACTCTTATTCACATTAGATGATGCCTCAAGTCTTCGTTGGTAAAGAGATTGTTGGTTCTCATCTTTTTCAGGACAACTGCATTGGTAAAGGAAAAGGTCAATTAATAACAAATGATATGAGCGCACCACTACATCATAAAATACCTACTTAGCCAACTATACTTGAGGTTAACTATGATCCAATAAGGATTTGAGCCTTGATCCTACCAAGTTAAGAATAATAGTTGACAGATCAAATATCATTTCCAATCATTGGACTTATGTATGATAATGATGCTTAGAAGAAAAACGCATCATAACATTTTCTGGAAAAGCAAATTTGAGATGTGCTCATGTTTGAGGCGTTAATACAAGAGCTATGTTAAGCTCACGCTACTTGGCAAATTAATATAATTTGATAATAGCGTCAAGTTTCAAACAATCAAGAGAAGTGTATCGACCTGCATTCATTAAGAGGAGTAGGTAACATTCCTCTTTATGCAAAACAGCTTCAGATCTTATAATTTTGGGCATTTCAATTAGTCTTCTATTTAAATACTTCTCTGAGTAAAGATGCCTCTAGTATCGATCAAATCCTTCAAATAAAGGACAAGTCTAACTGTATCGTATTAGAACTGAAAACAAACTTCATATAAGGTCATATCAGTAACTTACCCATCATCAAGTTTATCTGCAAATCCACATAAAGGACTATTGGGCTCAAGAGGGGAATCGCAAGAATCGTTTTCTGCAGAGTCACTTTCTCCTGCTGTGGATATATGGGACATAAAAATAGCTTTTGTTGAAAAAGGAAAAAGCTGTCCAGGAAAGCGCATAAGATCGACGAGTAGTTCTACCGAGTCAAGTACAACCACTACAGAGATATGCTTATATGAGTCAGCATACCCAATTGACCCATCACTTGATAATCCCTAATAAAAACTGAATTTATTAGTATATTGATGAATTCTCACAGAAATAGCAAAAAAGGATTTTGAAATGCATGTCCCCTGTATCCATATATACTGCAATAAATGACGCAGAATCTTATGTAACAGCGATAAAGCTTCCTTCTGTGTGTGGGTGTGTAGTGTAGGAGTGCATCAGACCAAGTAGTGTGCAACATAAGAACGACACAATGGCCCCAATAGCAAGCTATTGGAGTTAACTTCAGCCCACTAAAAAATTTAATTTGGCATCATCCTTACCAATGGGGAAATGAGTAGCAGATGCTACATTAGATGTTAGCCAAAAGGCCAAGAAAGGTACAAGTCACAGGGGTAAAGTTAACTTACTGATTTCTTTTTACACTTTACACAACAGGCTATTTGAGAAGAAAACAACCTCCAATGCAGCAATAAACACTGCTTTCATCACAGTATAAATATAAGATGGAATTGGTTACAAATATGACAGGACACTTACCACCACAAGCTTGCTCTCAAGTCCAACAGAATCTGCAAGAAACTTGAATAAAATTGCACGAGGACGACAAGATCCATGCTTTATTTGCCCCAAAAGTTGGATCCCTTGAGTATCCATCATATGAGACATTTCATCGCCTGAAGATTTTGCAGGACTTGACTCTGAATTCGGACGTTTATAAAAGTCAAAAACCTGTATTACATTTAATAATCAAATAAATACAGATAACAAGCATACAGTGCAAGAATACTGCATGAAATTATAACCAAAAAGCATTTAAACTGATAGCTATTTAGGACAACTATAATCATTACAATCAGTAGGTGTAGGGTACTAAAATTGACATATCAAACAAAAACTGAGTTGTCATAAAATCATACATGGCACATCATCAATGAAAAATACTGAGACAAGAAGGTTGAAATTTGACCTTCAAACTAAACATCAAAAGTATAATTCACTGGCACATCATCGATTACTGTTACCACTTTCTCAATGCCTCGCTAACAAGCCGCTCGACAACAAGGAATGCCGGAATGACGATAAGGACTAATAGATCGTAGGCCAGGGTTACGAACCTGGCTGACCTATGTGCATGTCCTATTGCAGTATCATTCTGAAGCTCCCTGAGAGCACCTGTTCGTAACTTAAGACATCAAGCTTTCCAATCAATATGTAACCAATCCTGAGCAAGAACCTAGAGCTGCTTATGTGGACTAGGTCTTCACACTAGATAATTCACTGGCATTTGAAGATACGGTACCATATCTGGCCAGGCCAATGAGGTAACTAATTCAAATCAGGTTCATGTATATCATGCCGATAGTAATTAATGACGTAAATTGTGGATCTATAGACCATGTAAATATATATATATATATATATATATATATATATATATATATATATCAGTCTATAAATATAGGAGAAACATGTGTAAAATAAGCGATTCTACAATCTGACACTCAAATACTTATATCCTCCCCTAAATATAGAATTAATCATCACTAATTCATGGATGTAGCTATTCTGCGGAAGCACGTTAAACAGTCTTGTGTCTCTTTATTTTGTGAATTATTATGTTTATGTTAAACTGATTTTTTGATATTCAATCGTGATACACATTCAGATATCACTGATTTTCACAAATTACTCATCAATGAAAAATAATCAACATTTCGGTGTTTTCACCAAGGTTCAAGATCCCCGTTTCGATCTTTTGTAATTTTAGAAATTTCGATCTAATTCGTAAATTTGAGAATTTTGGTTTCAATTTCAGAATATTACATATATATTTGTTTAATTTATAGAAACAAAATGCATAATTTATCTTTAGCTGAAAATTAAGGTATAAACGAAGAATATTGATTAATTATAAATATGTATAACATTAAAAAAATGTTTATTCACTACTTCGTTTTTAACTTTTTATAGTTACATCATTTACACATTTTGTGATTTTAGATGTTTCATACGTTAAAATTTCAAACTTTGTTTATATATTTAAAACCATGGTTTAAGGTTTCGGTCAGAACCCCGAGATTCCGGCCACCTCGGTTCGGTTCCGGCCGGTGGCGGGACGGGATTAGATTAAAATCCCGTCCCGCTAACTAACAGTTAAAAAAATATAAAATAAAACGATGATGAAGAAGAAAAATCAGTAAATTACCTACCCGG
This sequence comes from Allium fistulosum, assembly GCA_030737815.1. NCBI lineage: Eukaryota > Viridiplantae > Streptophyta > Magnoliopsida > Asparagales > Amaryllidaceae > Allium > Allium fistulosum. Next base: position 877,995,213 of record CM060906.1, read on the forward strand.
AATCGAGAGTCGAGATGCAAATTCAAGTGAGTATTGTTGCCGTCGATTTCATAGAACAAAGCAGCAATTGTCGTCGTCGATTTTACTGCCATCGTCGGTTTTAGAGTCGTCGAGATTCGAGGATCGAGATGCAAATTCAAGGTGAGCATCTCATTCGATTTTACTGTCGTCATTTATTTTACTGTCGTCTTGTTTGATTTTACAGTTTGCCCTAGAGAGGAACATGCGGTTTTGTAAACTAAATGAAAGCCCTAGAGAAGAAGATGCAGCTTTGTAATTAAGGACTGAAGTGGAAACATGCTAATTAAAATAGATTTTGGGTTGGGCTTGAAATGAAACTAAACATCAATTAATTTTATTTAATTAGGACTGAATATAATGACATAAATTGGGTTGGACTAATTTATTTTATTTAATTTAGTATAATTCTAATTTTAAATTAATTTTTTTTAGTTAAGTATAAAAATATTAGGTTAGACTATATTTTATATTTTATTTACTGTTACATTTTCATTAACAAACCATTGAAAACCGAAAGCAAGAACGAAACCAAAACCAAAACCGAAACTTCCGAAATCATCCGAAACTAAGAAAATTTCAAATGAACGAAACCGAGTTTTCAAACCTTGTTTAAAACTCAAGTTGATTTCTTTTATTGATTTCTTCTATAAAATTTGAAATTGGATAGTATTTTTAATTGAATCGGAGTTCCGATTTGGTTTCGTTTCGGCATCTACTGAAACCGGCCATAACCTCAGTCGAAATTTCAAACCTTGGTTTTCAATGAGAATTAAACTATGGAGCATCAACATGACTTTGAAAAGAAAAGGACCTAAAACAATAACCAACAACAAATAGGTAAACGGTAGATCAAGGGGAGTAATTCCAAGTTTAGGTTTCGTTCTTTTCTCTTATACTTGCCTTGATTGGAATCCCATAAAATGTGTGTTGCCACAAGAGCTCAATCGTCACATATATGGCCACCACACATAAAGAAGGATGTAGCCAGATGGGGTTTTTGTTGTTTACATAACAACATAAGTCATAATGCGAACAAATGTAAACACTTCAAGAATGAAATAGATGCTTTGAAACAATAAAGCTACTTAGGACAACACATAGGATAGCTTTGTATGCAAGTTGGGTCGTTAATATGATGCTCGTGAAAAGAGCCAAACAAAAATTGACAAACTTGTACTGACTTTTGTTGGACCAAAAATTGGTTTAACACCCATGATGCAGGTATGATGACCAAATCCTGATTTTTAACACATGATGACACGACTTAGTTAGTGTTGATCAAATAGTAAAGGATCAAGAATAGACTTAGTATTCAAGGCTAAGTACAAGATGATATCATTAAGAAATGGTTCCATAAAGCCCATAGGCTTTTGGAATATGATACTCGTATGGTCTCTTGGAGTTGGAATAAGATAATCGAGAGCCCCTATGGTATTTTGGAATAAGATATTCAAAAACTCATGTCACATGATCAAAGGAGAGAAAGAATAAGCCGTAAATATGTACAACAGTTCATTAAGTATGTTAATGAACTAGATAAGCAATTCTCATGGTTCATTGTCCAATGTCCATATATAGTAGGCAAGATATAGGCTATGCATATAAATACTAATTTAGACCGAAACTCATGTGATTTTATAAAATAAAAACATGACAAGCTTTGGGCCCAAAGAGCTTTGTTTGCATATTCATGTCCTATAATGTCTAAAGTGCACAATCAAGATAATAAGCATGTCCAAGTCCTTATTCGTGTAAGCTAGGCATGATTACAATCAATTCAAGATTTTTTTTCCCTATTCAATTTAGGGTTACAGAAGTTCAATTTTGGAAGTAGAGAAAAGAAACGATCGTCCTTTCTTCATGCCCCTAGATCGGTATTTATAGGGATGGTAAGACGCAGCATGGATGTTATGCGGCATGTCTGTTTAGCGGCATTGAGGTTCGTCTTGATGGCGCTAAAGATATTACTTTGTTTACTGACTTGCGGCATTCATTAGTGTATTGATGGACTATTGCATCATTAAGATGCGGCATTGATAACAGGCGGCATTGACAAAAGGCGGCATTGATAAAAGACCGCATTGGTAATGAGCGGCATCAATAAGGAGCGATATTAGAAGGAAACGGCGTTGAAGAGATACGGTACCAACCTGATGCGATATTAACTAGGTGCAGCGTCCATTCTTCCTCCGTGGATGAAGTGCGACATTGATTAGAACGCAGCATCGCGACATGAATGATGCATCATATCACTATGGCATTGACGGCTTACGGTATACAATATCAACGGTGCACGACAACAATTCCTGCCTTGGTGAAATATTGACTTTATACGGTATCATCCACTGGTGATATGCGGGATGCGCATTGATGATATGAGGCATCATTGTGGACCTTCGACATTTGCTCATGAATGCGACATCATTTAATGACCTTTGTTGAAGAAAGATGGCACTAATGTTGTGCGACATTGATGTAATGTGTGCTGGTGACATTCAATATTCCATATTGCATTGATAACCTCTTTTGGCTGCAAATTTTTTATCTCGGCACTTTTGTTATCGGGACATTTCACCAGAAGGACAAACTTTGCAGTCCAATTAGTTTCTAGGACACACATTCAAAGAAATTATTTTCAAGGCCAAAGTCAGCAGAATAATTACTTTCAAGGACAAAGTCAGCAGTCCAATTACTTTCAAGGACAAAGTCAGCAGTCCAATTACTTTCAAGGATATAATTTCATAGGTGTTTAGGCCCTAGAAACTAATTATTTTATATTTTGTCCTTGAAAGTAATTATTTCGGTTGTGTGTCCTAGAAACTAATTCCGCTTACTAAAGAGACCCTTGTGGCTAATTTCCACTTTGTTATCGATATGCCCTCCTACCTTTGTCATCAATAATGGTAGTAACAGATTCCACGTTTTGGTGATTGGCTTGCAATATACAGTTCCCCAATATCGTCACTATTTTGCTGACATGCGGCATGCTCGTTGTTATATCGATGATCTACGACATGCTGCCATTCGGTATTGATATGATGTAGCACTTTTGAATGTCTTCACGTCTCTTCCTTGCTTCAAGTTCTTTGACATGAATTCCTCAGTTTCGGCATAAAGCTTTTAGCTTCGACATGGGGTCTTCACTTCAACATGACTTTGAGCTTTGCTTATACCCTTTGGAAATTATGTGGATAACAACTTTATCAATTTTGAATAGAGCTTCTCCAAGGATTATTTTCCACTAGCACATATCGACTAACTCATAGAAGCACCATCAGTACATGAATTTCAACATTAACGGATGCATACTCAAACTACAACCAAAATGCGATGCATGCTCTCAACAAGGAACACATCAGCTTTGTAATCAATATATGACTTTTCAGATATATGGGTATGTCATTTCATCTAAAGAACGTTGGTGTTACTTACTAATATTACAGCAACAAAATGTTTATTAATCAAATTGGTCGGAACATGGAGATATATGTTGATAACATGCTAGTAAAATTAAAAAATGGACAAAGGCATATATGAGAGTTGAAAGGCACATTCGCAATTATCAAGAAGTAGAACATGAAGCAAAACCTCCAAAAGTGATTGTTCAATGTAGCTTTATGAAGAAAAAATAGACTTAATTTTAATTTCTATAAATATATAAATCGATTCCAAAGATCACTGTCCTACTCAAAATGAAATTGCCATGCAAAAATAGAGACGTATATATCATGATTGGAAAATTTGCGACTCGGATTTTAACCTAATACAACAAACAAAATTGTCCTGTTCTTCAATCTGAAAAAGAGCGATAAGAAGTTTGAATGGAGAAACGAAAACGAGCGAGCTTTTTAACAAATGAAACACCTTGCTCGGCCGCTGGTCCTGTTGAGCCTACAGAAGAAGATGTCATACACATTATAGTCGTTCGAGCATGCCTTTAGTGCGGCCTTCATTACGAATAAGGATGAGACCAAGAACCCCTTCTATTGTGCAAGTAAAAAGCTTATTAGAGAAGAGTAGAGATATCCATACATAGAAAAGTTGGTATATTGTCTACGAAGTGCATCCATGAAGCTCTGTCTATACTTCCAACCCATCCCATTAAGGTCCCAATGGATCAACCCCTATATAAGGAATTACATAAATAATATAAATAGGGCATCGAACTGGAGCAATACGAGATTACCTATCAACCTAGAAGAATTATTAAAGACCAGACCTTGTTGATTCAAAGTCGAAAAGGATCATGCTTTGGACTAAAGATGTTGAAAGCTACATATACACGGGTTCACTGTTGAATCCCAGACTAGGTTTGTTTAATTTTGATCACCCTAGGACATAGGACGCACTACACCCTCAGATTAACTTCAAATCATTCAACAATAAGGCAAATTGAAGCTTAGCTCGCAGGACTAAGTATCGCAAAAGAATTACAAGCACAATTAGTCAAAATCCATAGCAATTCTTAACTCGTCATAAACCAAGTACTAGTCTAATGGGCTTAAATGGTCGCTTACCTAGCCAAACAAAAGAATTGCTTTCACTATTCACCGCTATTCCATTCGACAAGTCTATTGCGGCCAAAGCTCAAATATAGATGGGGTGGCAAAGCTTGTATTGCCAAGATTATGAAATATTATATGCAACTCCGACAGAATTGTCATTACCCTGGTATCACGAAAAAAGATGTAAAACATGCTCATCGACAAAGTGGATTCATGGGTGATTATTTTCAGATATTTTGTTGATGATGTCCTGCCTAGGAACAAAAACCGAACTTGCCAGTTGTTATATAAAACCCGGCCTACTGGATGAAATCTGTATCAAAAGGTTTCTCCATAAAGTACAGTCTTCTAAAGCAATCATGTTAGGGCAAAACTTTCGAATAAAATATTGAAACAAGCTTATTTCTGGTTAATTATGTACAAAGACTTCTTAAAGTATGTGAAGAAATGTGACCAAGTGCTAAGGCCCAAAAGTATTCTGCAGTTGCATGAACCCCACCTAATGAACTTACAAGCTGATGAGTCAGTGGTCATTCATAGTGTTATGGAGCAACTTAATCGGTTAGCTACCTACGATTCAATCGATGATATGCATTCACTGACCCATGGACTTAGGTATTGAACCAAGGTCGAAAGATTGGAAAAGCCAATGTCGAACCACGTTAAAATTTTTCTCTACTCAACGCATTTATTATGTTTCTATATTATATCAAATTGTTAATATCCAATCGGTTAGTTTTGGGTTCCATCTCTAGCCGACCCCAATTTGTTTGGGAATAATGGCTTAGTTGTTGTTGTTGTTGTTAATATCCAATCGACATTGATACTTAAGAATTACTCGTTGAAAAATTGCATCAACAACTACAGCTAAATTGCATAACCCTCTCCACATTACAGATATTCAAAACATATTTAATCACATATGTCTGCATTACATGTGGGAATACTACTAAATAGAATTGTCTTCATACATGTTTCAAATTTCCAATGCAGATATTCATAACATGTGTCTGTGCGCATATATATTATAAGCATAAATGATGTATGTATATATCATAACATAATTGATATCTTTACCATAAGCATGCATATGCTACAAATCCAGCAGATATGCAGGACAAATGTGTGTGCGCATGTGCACACTTACACAAGCATATTGATATTTTTGCCATAAGCATACATATACTATAAATCGAGCATATATTCATGACATGAGTGCATGCGCATGCGCGTGCACACACACATATTATGTATGTATGCATGCATGCATGCACATACATACATACATGTGTGTATGTATATTCATTGCATACCATGGAATCAGATTAGATTAACAGAAGAGTAGATATATGCACCAAATTCCTTTTCTAAGAGGATGTTTATCGACTCAATGAAAGATGTAGGTAAAGAAAGTAGATATGTTAATATACATTCAACGGGGGGGGGGGGGGGTAGCCACCAAATGGGTCATGGTAATCTTCTGAGCAGAGGAGATTATTAATCCTCCAAACACCATATCGATCAGCGACAGCTAAAGCGGAATCAGATATAATTTGGACTAGAATATTATTTTCACCAGCAAAAACAAGCCAAACCTACCAAGTAAGATATCAGCTTAAAGCTATAGCGATGAAAGCTTATTCTCACATTTAACCATGAAATAAAATTTTAAATAAAAAAATTGGCAGGGAAACTCACCAAGCCTGCAATCTTTTTTATTAATAGTGTGGGGTTTGTGCTCAACCCTTTGACCAAGGCAGCACACAACTGTTTCAACATGGAAAGCTTTCTATCTTTTTCAATATCAACAAGAATGATCTCAGCTTTAAGTCCATCAGCACCAAGAGAATAAAGGTCATCAAGAGAAGGAACAGTGTCAAAAAGCTCCTTCAGTTTTTTATCCTGCAAAACAGTCCAAAAGAAAATTGTAAGTGTTGTTTCCATTTTGTTTTGTGAAGAAAAAAATTACTCATAATGAAGGGTACTCCTGAAAAAATGCATTGAATGTGCCATAGTTTATTCAACACATCATCCTAACTGTTAATACTAGTTCACAAATTGAGGTAGCATCAGATCTCATCTGCAGTTTTAATCCTATAGACACCACAGCTTTCTTTTTCACACGAATGTAGTTATTTATACCAAATAACTATTTAGTTATGGAGTTCACATGGTTGAGTTCAGTCAAATGAGAAGTTGACGCTTAAGCCATTTCATAAAAAAACCGCATTACATGGAAGGTTCGTTATGTTAGACATTAATGTTAAACTCGTTTCTCTCTCTTGTCACTTCATCCTATTATTTAAATGAGAACATATGGTTGAAATCGGGAAGGGTTAGAAGTGTAGCCAAAATGAGGTGCAGCCGATCCTTGTCAATATATATACATACATATATGTATGTATGTGTGCATGTATGTATGTATAGATGTGTGCATGTATGTATGTATAGATGTGTGCATGCATACATATGTATGTACATACATACATATCTATACACACACACAAATACATACACACACACACACTCACACATACATACATACATGTATGTAGACATACATACACACACACACACATATATATATATATACATACATATATATATATATACATACATTCATACATACATACATACATATATATATATTGACAGGTAAGAAATTTGCTGAATTTAGGAGATGTTTTGTCATGCAACGGTATTTATTTTCCAAACGTTTTCTTACCGGAATGATGGAATAAAATCCATTCGGTATAGCACTGGCCAGGGTTCCAGTAGACCACAAAATTTGTGATGCAGCCTGTGACGAGAGCTCATATTTCCCATCTGCTAGCATGATGACTATCGAAAAGAGTGTTTTGAATAATAAGAACAAAATGAAATCACAAATAAATAATTTTGTATGTACGAAAATATATTGGTAGTTTCAAAATAATATGAAGGTTTGTATGCACAAAATCTGACTAAATAACCAGTGATCTTAATGCATTCATGGTACCAATCAGTAATGTACTAAGTCTAGTAATAGAATAAATAAATAAAATCATCAGATTGAATGCAAAAGGTATTTCATTGAACTGAATATATTGTGAATTTTCCTGCTACAATTGGTTTCCTAACAGACACTGAAAGGGTTAAACAAATCAAATTTCATAAAATCGAATTAACAAAGTTTTGTCACTCAAAGAATTATAATTCTCTGAAGATGGATGTTAAGATTTTTGATAGCGATCAACTGGAAATAGATAATGTTAGATTATGATCAATTGATTCATGCTGTATGTGCAGCCTACTTATCAAATGTGATACAGGAATTAATGCCAACGGCACATCAAGTACTGTAAGTAATGGGTGCAAACATGATTCATGAGGACTAAAAAATGATAAACAAGAAAAATACAATCAACCAGACAAGAAAGTGGTGGGATCCAAGGACTACCATGAATCTTAACCGATACCAAACATAAACATTCATACCAATATCCAAGTGAAGGAATTAAATGCTAATAAACCTGCGTAAAAGTGGTGGAATGATCAGATGAATATCAGATGAATGATTGTAAAGGGCTTATCAACATCCTAAGAAAATCGTGTGTGTTTAACTGTTTATGTGTCATGATATACAGTTATAAATCTCTTGCTCACAGGATTCGTATACAGACCTAACCAAATAGTAGACTATCAGAAATCATAATATTTTTGTTCAGCTCTATAACTTAGTTGCTCCTGAATTTTGCCAAGAGAGTGATAATTTCTCCATGTAGAAAGCATCAAACAGAAGGCGGTAAGCAGTAATAATTCAAGTATTTTATATTGAATCTGAAATTTTTACATCAAAGCTTGCAGAATATATGCCAAACCAAAAGTTGGATGACAAGTTACAAATTTTATCAAATCTAGCTGGGAAAAAAAACTACCGATGAAATTGGAAGAAATTGTTGCTGATCACTGATAATCAGTAGCCCCTTTAGCAATAATTGTCAAGCTTGGCTATTTCAAAATGATTTCCAGTATTCTATCAAGCAATTAATATGGAGTTGATTTAACTCTATAGATTAAAATTATGTCCAAAAACCCAGTCATCACAAATTATTAAGTAAATAATGCTTTTATGGAAACAGATAACAACAATGGATACAGTTATTAATTAGCATCATCAAATGCATTGAACCAATTGCCAATTCATATCAAATATTTATTAATTAGCATCATCAAATGCATTGAACCAATTGCCCACTGATATCAAATATTTACAGATCAGATTACTAAAACTTATCTAGTACAGTATAATACAAACAAAAAATGTAAAGAAATATAAAATCAGCTTATTCAAGTTAGCCCTAAACAATAGCGACGATAACAGGATGACAACAAATAATAAAAATGGATAGAAAGAGAACGTACTCTACATCCAGTACGCAATAAAAGCTCTCAACCATAAATTTAATTTCAAATCGAGAAAGTCAAGGGATAGTCGATGAAAGAGGATAAAAAAGAGACTGAAACAAGAAATATCGGAGGAAAATAAATGAAGGAAGAAAAAGAAAGAAAAAGGCAGTTCTTGGTTAATCAGGATATTTATAGTGCGACCGGACTTTCAGATTTAATTTGTTAAATTTCGTTTTCATCCTGCTTATTTATTGATGCTATGGTTTTACAGGTAAAAAAATCGACGTGGGTCCCAAACACGCGTGCTTGCAACGTCACGGGGTCATCCTGATTCGAATAGGACGTCCGGCGAATTGGAGCTGGAGTCATGTGTACAAGAGTTCCGATTGCACGATAGCATCAAATATTGGATGCGTGGAGTCATGTGTTTTTCTGGCCAAATATTCCCCACTGCCCATGGAGTCAGTGTTTAACAGCGTTTAATATGGATGCGTTTACAATGCGTTTGCGAACAAGCGATTGGAACAGCGATTAGCATCTATGAATTTTCACATCCAACAACGTTGTATCTAAGATATGTTAGACGTAAATCGACGTTTTCATCCTTAGAGTTTTGCCGTTTGAAAATGAATAGTTTTTCAAGAAGTGGTTTTTTACATCCGACGTCAGACGTAAAAAATGTTATACCAGTATTTCTGATACTTAATTTCACATCCTACCAAACCTCTAACATCTAACATCTAATCAAATTTGTCCACGAGCGCTTTAAGCTTTAAGCTTTAACCTCTAACATCTAATCTCTAATTCAATTTGTTCACGAACACCCCTTAATAATTGGATGTCTTCTTAGATATGGTATTAGTTTTATGTGTCTTCTGCATCACGCTATTATTTCACATAACCATCACGAAAATATTAAAAACACATACAAAAAATATTAATGTTCGACGTCAATTTTATATTTAAACGATTACCATTTGAAAGAAAATATTATAAATATACAAACTTTTCATCTTCCACTACAAATTTTTTTTAAAAAAAAAACTAAACTTTTTTAATGATTCCGACTTTCGATTCAACTAGTTGAATGAACGAAAATGTGGTTATGTTTCTAGGATGTGCTTTTGAGTTTATAATGATTGAAAAAAGAATAAGAAAGAAAATTTATAGGATTGTATGGGCATATACTACAACTTCTAGAGATTAATATTGGTAGTTGTTGACGAATTTCTTTGTTAATCTCGAAATAACAATGATTTTGGTAGATCATTATAACAAGCCACACTTTCAAACACAATGATTCAAACTGATTCAACAACTAAAAAAGACATTCGAACTTGCATCATGTCAAGAAGTACGGATCGTTGAGATTTGATGATTTACGTAGTACAGAAATAAATATAAATTTTAAAACTCTTTACACTTTTAGATCTCACGGCGGAAGGTGCAAAACATAAATAACTGAAATAATTAGATTATCTCTGTTTAAAAATAACTGTGATAAATACAGAAGACAACTAAACAAAGTCCTGATAATATCCAATTGGAAATACAATAGGTAACTGACTGAAAAGATAATAAGGTACATATGGAATAACTATAAATAAAGTAACTCGAGAGTGCATGGTCACCTCGTTCACGTATCTTATTTTCTCTTGTCACACCACCCTACCATTCAGTCAACCTGTAAGTAGGTATAAAGAAGGGAAAATAAAGATGATCGGACATAATCTAGTGAGTAAGATGTATCATTAGTGGCATGATGCTAATAGACAAATAAATTATCATTTATAATCTACACAACTTGAGGGTGATTATTTATAGGTGTGCACTATATTCAACAAATTATCCAACTGACAAAGTATACGATAACAACCTATAATACGCATAAAGTCCAATACTAGCCATAAGGATTTATGCCCATAGGTTGGACATCCAGAAACTGGGTAAACCCAGTGATACATCGAGAATACAGTCTTGATGGTAAACCATCTATATAATACAATACATCTAGTATATTGTCCCGATGGTAAACCGCCTAATTGTACATTGAGTAACAATCTCAATGGTAAACTACCTAACTATACAATTAGTAGATAATCTCAATGGTAAACCGCTTAAGATACACATTGAGTATACAATTTTGATGGTAAACTTCCTATCGAAACATCGAGTATACAATCTCGATGGTAAACGTGTCATACGCTACACATCATTCAACTAATAGCATACAAGGGTCGATAGACAATTCAACTTCTTGCGTAGGTACATCAGCCCAAACAATGTAAATCCTACTAACACGAATATCTTCGTTCTCCTTATAAACCACAAGTTAAATTATGCAATCGTGATACCATAGTAACAATGAGAGCAACTAATTCTGATACAATTACATGCCTCATTGAGTATCGAGTTATACAACAACGTGAACTCCAAGATGTCAACTAAACGGGAAACAAGTCCCCAAACCATCTGTACTTGGCTCGCACCAAGTCTAGGTTCAACCTTACCTGACGAAAGTTTCCAATCGATTAGAAAATATCACCACTCGACTCGTGCCAATTGACTAGAAGTTTTCACAATCGATTGGATGCCTATAGTAGGCACCAAACTGCATTTTCAGTTGATTGTAGCATCATTTTACAATCAACTTGAACTTCGCTCCCTTCTCTACTTCTTTTATGCTTTTTCATCAATCGACGAGAAATTTTTCCAATTGACTCCTCACTTGTAGCATGCATTCCTGTTGCTCGAATTTCTCATAAGTATGAATAAAGCCGGCCCACACTGTCCAACCAGCCTATATGATTGCACCCGTATTCAACTTGGCAACCATATCTCCAAGACGTGATGCCTTCATCTGCCCTTTGTGCATCACCTACCCCAAAACAAGGCAACAAGACTTAACCCATAAGTAGACCATCAGACTCAAATACAAATTGTCCCAGCATCGCCCGCTCTGGCAGCAACGGGTGATATAACAATAGATGGAAGCTTGGAAGACGATGCGCCCCTCGATAATCAACCGACCCGGCCTCCATTCCAATGACCAATCATGTCTCCACGGTCAGGGAAAAGCTCCTAATGGTTATGAGCGGACTACGCCAACAGATGGCCGCTTGGACATAACCTACCTTTCTTATATCCAGTGGCCCGACTAAACAACCTACTCCCCATCCTAGTCCCAAACTTGTTATCCTCTTCAACTGAGTCTTCATCGCCATGTCTCGACGGGCTTCAATAACCGACACCTACTAGCCCCTACAAATGAAAGCTTTGGTTCGATCAATTAGCCAAGTTTTTTATCGAATACGAAATCTATGGTGCTCGATATAGTGGTATTTTTATGGGATTTTATCTATCATTGTAGGATCCCTATTCAAGATCATTGCAGTTCCTTTTCGGGCGGCTATGGGCGGCCCCCTATAGGTAGTAGGGTAGGACGAGTGATGACGCTCAAATTGAGGCCAATCCTCCTAACCGCACATGGGTCAGGCTTAGAGCACGTGAAACTCATCACTACCTCGTAAGGGCGATGAGACCATAGCATGTTACACAAAGCATTGCTTTCTCTAGATGTCACACAGCTGCCCGACTAGAAGAAAGACTCGCTCTATAGTATTGCCATACAAGATAAGCACGCCGCCCGCCTATTGGCCGGGCGAATCGAAGTTCTCTTCCGGTCAACTATCCACTCTACATCATTCTTCTACAAAGTCTGACAAACAGCATCGTTCAGCTGACAAAAGTGCAGTAACCACTCTATGTCATTTGCTCTCGATAAAGCAACTTTACAGCAACCACTCTCTAAATCTACGCCACTTGCTCCTACACGAAGCGTCCTCGAGGTCTTGCCTACTAGCTAGTATTATCTCAACGTCACATTCCAACTAGCAACCTAGGTGGCATTCACATCAACCGCGTAGCAACATTAACGATTCTGAGCAAATTTTAGGTCTCAACTATGCAATCTCAACCACTTAACACAATTTTCAATAGCTATAAATACCTTAGGAGTTTCATCTTTATAAGGGTTGAACAACATAAGCTCTCAAGCATTGTATTTTTTATTATCTATTGCAATCATCTATTGTAAGTGAAGCAAATTAGTACCTCACAGTAGACATTGGCAAGCTTAGCTGAGCCACTTTAAATGTAACACCCTCCTCTATACTCATACTACCAAAGAGTATTACTAAGTAATACTGTTTGATAATATGGAGAATGAGGCGATATTGGGTTGTCGTACGTAGATATTTCCTTGGGCTAACACTAGTACGAATTTTAAAATCATATATTACTCACCTATACGTACTTAGTATCGGCATAAAGCAATAAACCCGTGTCTTTTAGGAACAATATAAAACAAAAAACAGAGATCATAGTGTCGTAAAATATAATGATAATATATGATATGAAATACACATTAGTTCAAGTGGATTTACAAGAATAGGTCAAAACCCACTAGCTCCTAAATATATACATTAAGTCCAACATACACATCTCAACATAAAAACCAACATACATGTGGCTACACGACAATATACTGAATATCTAGACCAACTAAATAATTAGCCTCCATTTATGCCAAATAGTCTTAGGATGGTCTCTTCATCACTAAATTTGAAATGTCTCGGATTGACCTGAATATTATATAAATAACACATCGACCATACTATGTCTAGAATATAGATATCAATATATCATAACAACTGGCGTGGTATACAAATATATCTAAAAATGACATATAAACATCTCAACATAACTACATATCTCCCAAACCATGGACAAGTATCATCACCAATATAAAGTAAAGTCAAGCTATATATCAAGAGGTGTAATATTAAAATGGGTGAAACATCCACACATCCAACCATCATCCATATATAAGAAATCATCAAACATCATACGGCATGCACACAACAATGTCTAAGATTATCTCTCGGATAATCATAAAGTAGATATACCTGAGATCCCTCGTATACAATGTATATGAAAATACGCAAATAAACATTCAAACCAAATATATATAAGCATAACCATAACATACTCTCGGCAGCCAAGGTTATCTCTAATAGAGCTAGGGGTATGCCTTATGAAAGAATTGAGCCAGCTTGCAGCGGAAGAAATGAGTGAATTTCAAAAAAAATTACCATATTGGTTCTTAGTTGAGCCTATGAAGCCTAATTTAATTAGAACATTTCTAAATTTGTTTTAAATAAAATCATGTATTTTATTTAAATTAGTTAAAGGAAAGTTTAAATAAATTTAATTTTAAATGTACAATGTATCAAAAACAACTACATTTATTAATAAGAGTTAATATATATATAGGGAAAGAAACCTTTCATTTTTTTTCCTAAAACAAGTAATTAATTGAGAGCATTAATAAGATTTAATGTATATAGGAAAGGAAGCCTTTCATTTCTTTCCCTAAAACAAGTAATTAATTGAGAGCAATTAATTGCATTAAATGAAGAAATGAACCTTTCATTTCTCCCTTTAATTTGAATTGATTGATTAGATTTAATTTACATATATATACACACACACATATATATATCAAATACATTTATATGTGAGTGTGTGTGTGCGCGCACGTGTAACATAATAATCCGTGAAGGGTATAATGTGTCTGTATATAGATGTTGGGATTTACATTGCAACAGACATATTAGCTAATTTTGTGTGTACTGTAATTTATCCAAATATGTGCTTGTACAATATGGCAAAATAAAATATTAATATAAGTAACTGAGTATACATGTATACACATACATAATATGTAAATATATATATATATATATATATTATTGAATAAAATAGTTTCTACCATAATAAATTAATGTAAAATAATTATACGAAAAATTACAGGTTTTATAATTTTTAGAAAATATGGAAACATGTCTTGGGCTTAAAAATAATTTATGAAATTTTCTCAATTAAAATAATATTTATTATTAAATAATTGATAACAGCCCAGAACCAAATTAATTCTTAAAAATATGAAGTCAAGTTGAAGTATTCTAAAACTTTTTTTTAATGGTACTTGAGACACATTTTAGGCTTGGGAAAAATTTAAGGAATTTTCTCAACTGAAATTATATTTGTAATTAAATAATTGATTGCAAGTCGAAAGCAAATTAATTATAAAAATTATTAAATTAAGTTACAAAAATCTAAAAAAGTTTCTAAAGGTGCCGGAGACATATTTTAGGCTTAAAAAAGTTTCTAGAATTTTATCAATCGGAACTATATTTTTAATTAAATAAATGATTATAGGCTGAAAGTAAATTAATTTTATAAAATAGTAAATTAAGTTAAAAAATCTAAATTTTTTACAATAAGCTTCTTGTATGGTGCAGCAAATTTTAAAAAATATATACTTGAAATTTTGAACCATTGATTATTTTATACATAATAAAAAAATCACAAAATCATTAAATAATAATAAAATATATATATATATATACATATTTAATAAAATATTTTTATATTTTATGATCCATAATAAGTATAAATCATCATAAAAAAATTTTAAGCTCAAATATATACGATATGTAATCATATATACCATTTTACATATTGACAATTGTTGATCTCAATACATTTAGTCCACACACACACACACACACACACATATATATATATATATTAATCAAAATTAAAAAATTTCCTTCTCCTATTTTTCAGAAAGTTAATTCAATAATAAATCTATAAATAAAATATTACAACAAGCACATAACCAATCCAATTGCAACAAATACATGTACGTATAAAAATTTCACCTGATCTAAACATTAAAAGATCTGAACACAAATAGATGATTTAGATGTAAATCAATTTTATATGATAAACTTGATATTAAAACAATAATAATAAATGAAATTTCACCTCTTAATGAAGCCTTTGAGTCCACGTTGAACAATGATTTCTCTTTTAGAACAATTCCCAATCCGTCAGGTTGCTAATCCAGGATTGGAGACCTTCTACTACAAATTAGTATTTTTAATTTGATTTGGATTTGAGAATTTTTTTGGTTTGTTTTTAGAGGATAGTTGTTGCCATTAAAATGAGGAAGAATAAAAAGAAAGTGGGGGCTCAAAATATGAATTAATTATTAGATTAGGGTTTTGAGATTAGTATTTATATTCGTAGGATAAGTGAGCAAACTATGTAAGTTTCTCACTAGATCTTCGCCACACGTCTCCAAATCCTAATCCTATGTTGTAGCCGCCTCCAGTCTCTCTTAAACCAATGCCTATCCTCTCCGAATCTCATGGGTTATGAGCCCATTTAACCCAAATTAAATATGTACAATCATATTTAACTTATTTTGTCGATCAGTATATTCATAACTTTTATGAATATATGCAACAATTTTATTTCTCAAACCACATTCAAATTTCATAATTAATATGTCATAAATATTAATTTATTTAATTAATTTATAACAATTATAAACTAATTAAAAAATTTGGTCCAAAGAGAATTCATCGTTTCGATTGTGTTACTCTAGGGTGTAAATTCGATCAACGATTACGTAGAACTATTAGAACGTTAACGTTCACACTTCACTTAGCAGGTAGTGGGATAATATGGCCAAATTTATTGCTTACTCATTTTCAAAAAAATCACATTTTAATTTAATAAGCATTACCTAGTTGTGACAATTATTTACACTAAATCTCTTCGTCAAAACTATATCACTTTGGACTTATTGAATTTGGTAATGGTCAAAATTCCAACATCGTCCACATTCAACTCTATAGTCCAAACACAAAGTCTTTGGTTCAATAACAAAAATTATTATTAACCAAATTACTTTGGGCATATATTTTGACTTGAGGTTACTGTGGTACTAACCCTATATAACTTAGGAGACGAATCCTCTCTTGAATAGTGTTTCACTTCCAATACTTCCACTCGACCCAACTATAGTCACTCGACGGATGTTTTGCCATGATTTGCTGCAATCAAAGCGGAGCTTTCATATTGAAGATTAACAATTGTGAGGACCCGTTTGTTCGACTCTCAGAAATCGACACTAATACATCCTCAGTATTCACGTGCCGCAAATCCAAGTGTCGAATAAGCGGATTCTCATGGGTAAGAAAGAAAAATAAAGACAGAACAGAATCTCGCATATGTTATTTCAATAAAAACTACATTTATCAGAGTTAAAAACATGGACGGTTATAAATTTTTGTGCTTACAAATTTGTGGAATACTATAGTACAAGAGTGTGGTGGAAATAGACAACAAATCTTTAGTAAATCTTCTGACTCCATGCTTCGAGCTCCATCCAGCTTTCTTCTAAACAAAACCTGACTACTAGGCTATCGGGGAAAATTAGGGCACCCAGAGTTTAAGAAAAAGGAAAATAAACTCCGAGTCAGTCATGCGACTGGTGTGAGAACTCAAAATATGCATTTTGAAAACAAAAAGGTATCTCATAAAACCACGCCGCACATAAACACGAAATGGGATTTTACCTTACGATAACCAAATCTTTTTTTAGGTAAAAATAAGGGATATTATTTTTAGTGACATTTCTTTATGAAAGTCTATATGAGTGGATCGTCTAGATTATATGCAAGTATAGACAGTTAGCTATATAATATAATACTATAAAGTATAGTAACAAAGTAAATAAAACTAATCACACCGGTATTTTATACTGGTTCGGACCTCCCGTCCTACGTCTAGTCTCGAAGCTCCTCTTCGGAATTTCCTTTCAACTAACCCTCGCTTAACCCGGAGGAACAGGTTTACAATAGAAGAGTTTCTTTGTCAAGAATGTGTTCTGTAACACGGATGTTGACTATTGAGTACAAGAGTGCTTCCAATATATATTTATCTAGAGAATATCTGAATAAGGAGTTCTATATATATGGAAGAGTTGATTACAGGTAGTTGATTGCTTGTAGATCAAGAATAAACAGGGTACAAGAGATAAGAGAGTAGGTAAGTCAGGGTGTTCTTTTCTCTTGAATTCCTGATGCTATTTATAGTGATGAAGAGTTTTCTTGTATAGTTGCATCTGTTGTAATCTTCGTAAAGTCGCTTCTGATGATGATGAAGAGTTGCGACAAAGAGAAGTGGATGTGTCTTTTCGAATGTGACAGTTGAGCCTTGAAAATGCACAGTCGAGTCTTGAATCAGACGTCTGGAAAGTTACCTCAGACGTCTGGTCTTCATATCTGTTATAAGCCTGGATACTTTTCAGACGTCTGATGTTGGTAACCAGACGTCTGGTTGCTTCTGAATTATGAACCAGAGGAATCATTCAGACGTCTGGCTTGTGCTCTCAGATGTCTGAAAGTGTCTGAAAGTGTGCATGTTGCTTTATCTTGTGCATGTCATATTTCTCTTCAATCTCTTCTGATTTAACGTCTTTTGATTCTTGTCTTGAGTGTTGCTTTAGTCTCTTTGGTGACGTTACTCTATCAACTATCTGTAAATATAGATATATATGTACATTCGATTTCCATTGTATAGTTGTTATCATCGAAACCATAGAATTGATTTCCTAACAATCTCCCCTTTTTTGATGATGACAACTATTCAATGTACTTATATATATATTTCAAATCTCCCCCTGAATATGTGCTTAGTTTTGTTGATAAGATTATATATATATTTCTCCCCCTTTGACATTATCAAAAAGAGTATGTAAACGATCAAGTAAAAAAGAAATTTTTATTAAAGATAAGAAGGAGATATATGAGAGAGATATCAAAGCTTAGACAATATCTTGAAGTGAACAAATTCCTAAACTTCGTCTGAGTTTTATGAAAGTTTGTTCATTTAATGGTTAAAAAAATTCAATAATTTGTGGTAATAAAAAGGTGAACTAAATTTAGTTTTTAATTCAATTTGAAAACCTTTATCATACAATTGACCAATGCTTAACAAGTTGTGTTTTAGATTTTCTACTAGTAAAAACATTTGTGATAATAGGAGAGTTAGATATACCAGAGTTGATGACTTCTCCAATACCTATGACAAATCCCTTTGAATTGTCCCCAAATGTTACCGTTCCACCATCGATGTATGTTATATTCGATAACATTTTTGAATTTCCAGTCATATGTTTGGAGCATCCGCTATCTAGTATCCATTTCTCCTTATTTTTTATTTTGGGTACCTACAAGATAAAAAATATTTTAATTGGTACCCACATATTTGATTAGGGTCCTAATTGTTAGAGAGAGGTAGCCATACCCAAGATGGTTTGGTACCTTTATAAATATAATTTTTATTATAAACTACATTTTCTAAGTAATTATTGATATGCTTTTGTCTAATCAATTTGTTATTTGTTTTAGGAACCCAAATTTTCATATTTTTGGTATTCAATTTTTGTTTAGATAATCTTCTAGTTTTTATATAACTAATATTTTCAGCCTTATTTTCTCTTTGTTTAGAGCCTTTTTTAAATCCTATTCCATTTCTATTACCTGATGGTTTTGATGTTTTGATAAGATTTTCCAAGTCTTGTTTCCCTTTGTTAAATTTTGACACATTATTGGTAATTTTATCTAATTTTTCTTTTAACTCTCTATTTTCTGTTGTCAATAATTCAATATCCTCTTTAAAATCAATATTTTCTTTTAGCAAATTCTCTTTTTCTAGAGTAATGTTCTCACTTTCTATCACAATATTTCTTAATTTTTCTTGAGATATTTCAAGTTCTTCTTCTAAAATAGTTTTTTCATCTTTCAACATTCCTACTTCAAGTTCTAATCTATTTACTTTTACTATATATGCTTTGTTTAATTTTTTTATTTGTCTAAATTTATCATCTAATTCTATGCTAAGTTCAAGTAATTCTTCATAGTTAAGTTCTGGACATACCTCATCTTTTTGTGCCATAAAACACACATTAGCTTGTTCTCCATCGCTATCACTATCACTTTCTGAAGATGAAGACTCGGAGTCATCCCACGTTACCTTGAAAGCTTTCTTCTTTTTGAGTTTTTCAAATTTGCTCTTCTTTTCATCATTGTTAAGTTTTGGGCAATCCTTCTTCATGTGTCCGTATTGATCACATTCATAGCACTTGATTTGAGATAGATTTGTTGAATTGGTTTTTCCTTCTTTTTGAAACTTGGTCATCTTTCTAAATTTCTTGAATCTATTATAGTTTTTGGCAATGAATACTATCTCATTTTCATCTAAATCTGAGTCATCATTCTTTATTGATGGAAATGCTATGTTCTTCGTTTCTAAATTTAATTCTTTACGTGCCTGCAAATTAGCTTCATAGGACATCAAATTTCCTACCAACTCTTCAACTTTGAGAGTAGAGAGATCATTAGCTTCTTCAATAGCTAATACTTTTCTTTCCCAATCAGGTGTTAAAGAGTTGAGTATTCGTGATACTAAATCAAAATCAGTAAACTTAACTCCTAATGCCATAAGATCGTGTTGAATAGTTTGAAATCTTGAATACATGTCTACTATAGTTTCATTTTGTTTCATTTTAAATGATGAAAATTGGTTTTGCAAAATTGAAATTTTAGTTTGTTTGACCTTTGTTGTACCTTCATGTGTGATTTGTAAGGTACGCCAAATATCAAATGCAGTAGTGCATAACATGACACGTGAAAATTCATTTTTGTCAAGTGAGCAAAACAGGACATTCATAGCTTTAGCATTATTTGATGCTAAGGTTTTTTGTGCATCGGTCCATGTGTTCATAGCAGTAGTTGGAGCTTCATATTTATCTTGAGTGGCTGACCAAATTTCTAAACCATTAGCTTCCATAAAAATTCTCATACGTGTAGACCAATATGAATAATTAGATCCATTAAAAAGAGGGGGTCGTGCTATGGATTGTCCTTCTTGAAAAATACTTGCCATATTATAATGATTTAAAAAACGTGTTACTGTTTTTCTAAACGAACCTTGCTCTGATACCAATTGAAAGTCTATATGAGTGGATCGTCTAGATTATATGCAAGTATAGACAGTTAGCTATATAATATAATACTATAAAGTATAGTAACAAAGTAAATAAAACTAATCACACCGGTATTTTATACTGGTTCGGACCTCCCGTCCTACGTCCAGTCTCGAAGCTCCTCTTCGGAATTTCCTTTCAACTAACCCTCGCTTAACCCGGAGGAACAGGTTTACAATAGAAGAGTTTCTTTGTCAAGAATGTGTTCTGTAACACGGATGTTGACTATTGAGTACAAGAGTGCTTCCAATATATATTTATCTAGAGAATATCTGAATGAGGAGTTCTATATATATGGAAGAGTTGATTACAGGTAGTTGATTGCTTGTAGATCAGGAATAAACAGGGTACAAGAGATAAGAGAGTAGGTAAGTCAGGGTGTTCTTTTCTCTTGAATTCCTGATGCTATTTATAGTGATGAAGAGTTTTCTTGTACAGTTGCATCTGTTGTAATCTTCGTAAAGTCGCTTCTGATGATGATGAAGAGTTGCGACAAAGAGAAGTGGATGTGTCTTTTCGAATGTGACAGTTGAGCCTTGAAAATGCACAGTCGAGTCTTGAATCAGACGTCTGGAAAGTTACCTCAGACGTCTGGTCTTCATATCTGTTATAAGCCTGGATACTTTTCAGACGTCTGATGTTGGTAACCAGACGTCTGGTTGCTTCTGAATTATGAACCAGAGGAATCATTCAGACGTCTGGCTTGTGCTCTCAGACGTCTGAAAGTGTCCATGTTTCTTTATCTTGTGCATGTCATATTTCTCTTCAATCTCTTCTGATTTAACGTCTTTTGATTCTTGTCTTGAGTGTTGCTTTAGTCTCTTTGGTGACGTTACTCTATCAACTATCTGTAAATATAGATATATATGTACATTCGATTTCCATTGTATAGTTGTTATCATCGAAACCATAGAATTGATTTCCTAACACTTTAAAAACATTTGCAAATAAACTTATTAATCTTAGCCGAAATTGTTACATTATTAAATTCCAGCATACCACCTTGTAATACAAGGCTTTCTACATCTAAAACCGTATAGGCTCTTATTGGAGAATGAGTTTCCATACAAATGACCAGGTGAAGGGGCTACCTTCCGGCAGTACATCTCTAGAGGAATGTACCAAGGCCAACAGAACATCTATACCTCTACCAACACAAGATCCGCCTACCTTTCTCACTAGATAGTACCGAATATGTCATCACCCCGTTCGTTACCGACCTATCCGAGCGCCCGATTTCCATACAACACATTGATTTAAACCGAAATGTCATAGCGGGTAGAAATATATCTAGAAGGGGATGATCATACCCAAATGGTTGCAAACCACATAGCCTTGCCGCATCCACCATGTTTCGGCCATTTTCGGGTGTGAGGCCTGAGGTAACGATTACCTTTTACTTTGCACATCATCTTCCTTTAAATGCCACACTGCCATTCCATCGATCACTATTGACTTCCATAAACATACACCTCCGAGCTCATACGTCTCAGAGAATGGTGTTAAGCTAAGAGAAGTTGCCTTCTCCACCACCAAACAGATGTAGGTTTATAAAAGTCAATGATGAAATCTCAAGAATGCAGTGTCAGACATTCATCCATACAAGTTCGTTCTAGGACTGAACGAAACCGAAGGTACTCTCTAACCACATCTGGTCGGGAGTTAACCCTAGGATTAGTAGCGAGAAGTCCTTGCAACCCAACGAGGTTCAGCAATGAAGGGACCACTTCTACTTTAGTATTTGGGAGCTAACCGGAATTATCAACAAGCAGTCCTTTCACCCCGAAAATCCCTGGTCTTCATTCTTCACTCTCTTATCAGGTCTTATTTTTTCGAACGCATACATTGGTTTTGTGAATAGGGAATCGTTCTTTAATTGATTAAGTTCTTTTTATCAAAAATCTCTTTTAGAGATATATAACTTTTAAAACACTTCTTTCCGATAAATACGGAACCATTAAACCTCTCTTATCAGTTCCTTTTGGTTAATTTAAACCTTTTTAATCTTGGAATAATTCCAAATCTTTTCATTTTTCACTTAGGAAAATATTTCCAAAATCATTTCATTTAAATCTTTAACAATGATTTCTTAATTCAAAACTTATAATTTTGATTGATTTAAAACCATGTTATCTAGGATGTTAATCCAAAACCAATAAAATTGAGTGAGCAGATCTATAGAAATCATCTAATTCTACTCAATATCAATTCCCGTATTCAAAAAATACTATGGGCGAAATAACGGCGAAATCACCTTTTAAATTCCACGAATAGTACGAGTTCCTTCTTGGGGATTTAACACCAAGTGTAAGAAGATCATATCTATACAATCAAGTTGCGTTTAATTTATTTTTGAAAATTTTAAATACTTTTATACTTAACTCGTTTCCGGCATTTCGACCTTATCTATCCCCCGTCCAGGGAAGAGGCCAGGTGAGCCAGAGCATTGGTTGCTCCTAAATATTTCCTTAGTTTAAGCACCTCACATCCGGATCTAACAAATAGAAAAATCCAGTATACTCGTTGGCTTTTAGAGCCTAGATTAAACCCCTTAATTTGTAATAGCCTTTCTTTAAATCGTTTATTTAAACTTTCCTAAATAAGCTAGAAAACCTCCAATCATTATTAAGCACTTAATTATCCTTTTAAAAACATTTATGAAAGATTTGGAAAAGAATCGTTAAGTTTAAAACTATATTTTAAAAGTTACATAAAAGTGCTGCGGAAAAGTGCTGCAAAAAGTGCTTTTATAAGCTATATTAATCGAAACGACTTTTTATTATTTGAAAATTCATTTTTATTACTCAAATCAGATTTATAAGATTTATTCCACATTTTTAAACAATTTTAAAATATTATTTTCTAAGAAATCCAGTTTTGGATCCCGAACTGCAAAACCACGATTTTTCAAAAAGCTTGTTTTACTCATCTCTCAAAATCTACTTATCGAAATCTCGATTTTCTTTCTTCATTGTAAAACTATGGATTTAATAGTCTAAAAAATTCTTATCTCGAATAATTCCGAGCTATATTCCATCTTTTACACTTGTTTGACTTTTATGGCTCGAAATCGCGAACTACCGTTACGTGACGCGCCTATTTTTGACTAAATTTCTCATTTCTTTTCAAACTTCACTAAAACACTTTTGAATTTTTATAAAACATTTCAAACTTATTTTAAACCATTTTTAAATAGGTTTAACATTCCATATACATATTTTCATCAATTCAAGGAAAGTGATTTCCTTTGTGCTTATCGACGGGTATTTTCGTGATTTGCATATATATTCAATATTCATATGAAAACATCCAAAATTGATGATCAAAGCATAATAAACCTTCATTTGCAAACATCATATCATCATCCAAATATAATATAATAGTTTAGGAGTTCTCATTTTCCCTTCAAGCTAATATAAAATCGGCTATAGCTCCGCTACGATTGAAACAAAGGAAATGCAACCAAGCCTACGACCCAAGGAGGAGCTCGGCCTAGACTTGGTGGAGATGGTGCTCATGGCCAAGGTGGTGTGGGGTAGTGGTCGTTGATTTTGGAAGAAAAGTGGAGGAGTTTTGGAGTAGTTTTGAAGTGGACTGATATTATAAACTAGTGTATATCTTTTTCTTCTTTTATTTGTGGTATTTTTTCTAGCTTCAATTTTTTTATGAATAAGAAGCCATTAGAGAGCTCGTAGAAATCTTGAAAAGAAGAGGAAAAATAAGTGGAATGGTATTAGGATTTTTTTATGAGAAGAGGGGTGGTATTTATAGAAAAAACCTTAGAATAAAATATTATATTGCATAATTACCTAAATGACCCTAGCCCACACCCCCCTCCTAGCCCCTAGCACACGGCTCCCCTCCCCCCAAAGCCATGTGATGGTTAATGTGAGGTGATGGTGTGGTTTTGTAAAGTGATGGTTTCTTTATGGTTACTTAAAGGTTAAGCTTTTGAAATTTTTAATCATTTTTGTGATATATATATATATATATGTATGTATGTATGTATGTATTCATGTATATATGTGCATGTTGTCATGTGCATGTAACATATATATGTATGTATATGTAGGTGCAAAACACTTCGAATGTCTTCGAACAACTTTTGTTCGTTAAATCGTTGAAATCCGGAGAACCGATTATCGGTCACATTTTCACTTATTTATTAACGTACATATATTTGTAAACAAAATTCAAAAATAAATTTCTTATCATTTTAAACAAATTAAAATAATCATGTTGAATTATAAAACTATATAAATTAATATTAAAAATTATTTACAAAAATTGTCATTATACCGATAAAGCGATATCGATTTTTCCTTATATTTCCAGATTAAATATACATCTTTATTAAACTATGATTGATTATCACTTTATAACTATTAAAAATGAATTATCCTTATTTAAAATAATTATTTGGATAATTAAAATATTTATTAAATCGTTAAATCTCGGTTTAAATTAAATTAATAATTTAAATTCAATGTTATCTTATCAATATAAATTTCGAGGAAAATATTTTATTTAAGTATTTATTCAAAATAAGATTACTATTACTTATTATCACTTGAAATAATATTATCCTTTTATTTGCATAAATTTAAAAATAAATACATTTTATCAAAGTGATAAATTGACGGGTCATTACAAACTCCCCTCCTTAAAAGAATTTCGTCCCCGAAATTACCCAAAACAGAAACTCAAAGGTTTGTCCAAAATATTCATTTTTATACTTACACTTGTACGATGTATATAGATCACTTGTACACAATATCCAATTTGAATTCACAACTTTATTTCAGAACTAGCATTGATCCCTCGATCCTTTAGTACAAACTCTGACCAGGCTTTCCAATCAAAACTTTAGTTTTTCCTAGCATAGCTCTCAACTATGATAGAAAACTCATGCATCCAACCACAAACCCTCATCAATGTTTGTCGTCAAGAATCGAGTGATAAATCATTTTTCGGATTGGTATAAACACCTCAAAGTTCCGTACTCGAACCTTAGATCAAATTATGCGATGAAATAATTCACATACTTCATATGAATTTAATAATCTTTCCAAAATTTTAATGAAAACATTTCATATAACTTCCATCTTTTATTCATACTTTTATAAAGATACTTCTTTATACATAACCTTTTATTATTTTTATTTCCAAATATTTCAACTTAAAGAAAACATTTTTTTTCAAAAGATAAATATCTTTTTTTATATTACATTTCTAAACATATCTTAATGGTTTCTGGAAAACTCATTTTCAAAATAATTCATTAAATTGATAAATCACCATAAACTTCCTTTAGCTAATATCAAATGTGAAAACGTTCTTTATTCAGTTAAAACTTTCTTTATCAATTAAGATTCATTTATTAATTAAAACTTCCTTTATATATATATTCTCTTTACTTATACCAGTATTAATACTTAAAAAGTATTTATATACTTATTCAAATGCTACAAGTATATTCACAAATTACTTAACAAGTTTTTTTCTTACTTCCAAATACAATCAAAGTGATTAAATCAATTATTATCAAAACATTGTTATAATGAACTTCTCTTTTCATAACATGTTAATTTTAATTTTTCTATCTTTTTATAAAGGATTCCAATATTTGTTATTACCTTTAAAATCCCATTATTAAAGATTTAAATATACCATTAAAATTTCTTCCAAAGTGTCATTTTTAAGGGTTTAGAAACAAATTGCTAAAACATTGTTTACTACAAATCCAAAACCATTCATTAATAGCTTTAAATATTTATTTTAAAGATTGGTACTAATGAAAAGTTAGGACAACATCATATTATAAATTCTCACATGCTTACATCATTTAAATATTTCGAAGCTTGGGTCCAAAAAGAAAATTTCCCCCTTCCTTACTCTAATACAATTCAAAACACCTAATCAAAAATAAACATCCCATTCATACTCATACATACTATAATTACCCCTTATTCCCCAAACGTTATTCTTATTCTTTCGAGTCCGAAGATAATGGTGGACTCCAATATCCCAGATCAATCACCACTTCTCCTTCTTCGTCACTATCCAGCTCGTCGTCGGCCTTATTGCCGTCTTCTTCCGATATCTCTCCCATTACCTGAGGTAACCATGGTTGGTTCCATAGGACATGTCCCATGTCGACTGGTATTCCAGGAATGACTCCTCCTTTTTCTAACTCTTCCAAGCCTTGCACGTTTTCCTCCCAAGGGCTCTCAAATTCTTCGACCCCCTCCTCTTCTTCTTCTTCTTCTGTTGCTTCTTCATTGTTGCTTCCTATCCCGTTCCAGTTTATGTATGAACTGGACGATCCCTCCTTCCATACGACATGTTCCCCATCCATATCCCATGTTACATCGCTACATTCGCTTGATATGATAGCATCAAGGTCTTCCATCGGCTTGGATTCTTCTTCCTTGGGCTCTATTTCCTCTTCCATAGGTTTTGATTCTTCTTCCATCAGCTCAATCTCATCTATTGGTTCAAAAATGGAGCTAGCGAGATCTGTTATCCAATTCCCCCTAGAGGTCTGCCTGGGTTCATCGTCGCCGGAGATCATAATTACTTCTGGAGCCGGGGGCGGTATAAGCATTCCAACCATAGGATATCCATTTTCACCACTCCAAGTGTATGGGGCATATTCTCCTTCGATCGGAAACCCACCATTGTTAGGCGGATATTCTGATTGCTCCTCTTCGTCGCTAGAGAGAACAATGAGGTTATCCTTCTTGCCCCAATTCGCTCTAGAAGACTCCCCTTTTGCGTAACTTCCTCCATATGGTTTCTACAAAGCAAACAATTATTCTTTTAGACACAAGTAGTAGGTAATTATTAATGTATTCTTAGGTAGAGAGGTTTGGTCAATACTCGGAAAATGTTTCGAGATTTATTTCTAAAGATGGCTTTTAAGATTACTTGTATAAAATGTTTATCATTTCGAAAAATCTTTGAAAATTTCACCAAAATATTCTTTACTTTTCAAATATATATATACACACACACGCACACGCACACACACACATATATATATCAGGTAAAAAATGATTTCGTATAAAACCAAATTCATTTGTATATGCATTAACAAATACACACTCATATATACTCAAATTCATTCTAGGGTGTTACTAAACCTATCTCTAATGAGTTACTCATCCTAGGGCATTACTAACTCTATCTCTAATGAGTCTTTACCCTTATCAGGCTTAGTTATTTGCTCAACCTTAGCTATAATACCAAATGTGAGGACCCGTTTCTTTGACTCTCAAAAATCGACACTAATACATCCTCGGTATTTACATGCCACAGAACTAAGTGCCGGAGAAGCGAATTCTCAAGGGTAAGAAAGAAAAATAAAGATTGAACAGAATCTCACATATGTTATTTCAATAAAAACTTTACTGTGGAAATTAAAATACATTTATCAGATTTAAAAATATGGACAGTTATAAATTTATGTGCTTACAAATTTGCGGAATACTATAGTATAAGAGTGTAGTGGAAATAGATAACAAATCTTCAGTAAATCTTCTGACTCCATGCTTCGAGCTCCATCTAGCTTTCTTCTAAACTAAGCCTGACTACTAGGCTGCCCGGGGAAAATTAAGGCACCCAAGTTTAAGGAAAAGGAAAATAAACTCCGGGTCAGTCATGGGACTGGTGAGAGATTTCAAAATACGCGTTTTGAAAACAAAAGGGTATCTCATAAGACCACGCCACACATAAACACGAAACGGGTTTTTACCTTATAATAACCAAATCTTTTTTATGTAAAAATAAGGGATATTATTTTTAATGACATTTCTTTAAAAACATTTGCAAATAAACTTATTAATCTTAACCGAAATGGTTACAGTATTAAATTCCAGCCACCACCTTGTAATACAAGGCTTTCTACATCTAAAATCGTACAGGCTCTTATTGGAGAATGGGTTTCCATACAAATGACCAGGTGAAGGGACTACCTTCCACCTGTACATCCCTAGAGGAATGTACCAAGGTCAACAGAACATCTGCACCTCTACCAACATAAGACCGGCCTACCTTTCTCGCTAGATAGTACCGAATATGTCATCATCCCGGTCGTTATCGACCTATCCGAGCGCTCGATTTTCATACACCACATTAATTTAAACGTAGTGGGTAGAAATATATCTAGAAGGGGATGATTGTACCCAAATGGTTGCGAACCACATAGCCTTGCTGCATCCACCCTGTTTCAGCCATTTTTGGGTGTGAGGCCTAAGGTAACGATTACCTTTTGCATTGCACATCATCTTCCTTTGATTGCCACACTGCCATTCCATCGATCACTATTGACTTCCACAAACATATAACCTTCGAGCTTATACGTCTCAGAGAAGGGTGTTAAGCTAAGAGAAGTTTCCTTCTCTGCCACCAAACAGATGTAGGTTTATAAAAGTCAACGATGAAATCTCAAGAATGTAGTGTCAAACGTTCATCCATACAAGTTCGTTCTAGGACTAAACGAAACCGAAGGTACTCTCCTACCACATCATGTCGATAATTAACCCTAGGATTAGTAGCGAGAAGTCCTTGCAACCCAAACAGTTTCAGAAATAAAGGGACCACTACTACTTTAGTATTTGGGAGCTAACCAGAATTATCAACAAGTAGTCCTTTCACCCCGAAAATCCCTGGTCTTCATCCTTCACTCAGGACTTTTTTTTTCGGACGCATACATTGGTTTTGTGAATAGGGAATCATTCTTTGATTGATTAAGTTCTTTTTATCAAAAATCTCCTTTAGAGATATATAACTTTTAAAATACTTCTTTCCGGTAAATACAGAATCATTAAACCTCTCTTATTAATTCCTTTTGGTTAATTTTGAACCTTTTTAATCTTGGAATAATTCCAAATCATTTCATTTTTCACTTAGGAAAATATTTCCAAAATCATTTCATTTATATTTTAACAAAGATATCTTAATTCAAAACTCATAATTTCGATTGATTTAAAACCATGTT
Organism: Allium fistulosum; assembly: GCA_030737815.1. Taxonomy (NCBI): domain Eukaryota; kingdom Viridiplantae; phylum Streptophyta; class Magnoliopsida; order Asparagales; family Amaryllidaceae; genus Allium; species Allium fistulosum. The sequence continues at coordinate 878,025,097 of CM060906.1, forward strand.
ATCTAGGATGTTAATCCAAAACCAATAAATATTAAGTGAGTGGAATCTATAGAAATGATCTAATTCTACTCAATATTAATTCACTAATTCAACAAATACTATGGGCGGAATAACGACGAAATCACCTTTTAAATTCCACGAATAGTATTAGTTCCCTCTCCGGGATTTAACACCAAGTGTAAGAAGATCATTTCTATACAATTAAGTTGTATTTAATTTATTTTTGAAAATTTTAAATCCTTTTATACTTAACTCGTTCTAACATTTTGACCTTATCTATCCCACGCCCAAGGAAGATACCAGGTGAGCCGGGGCACTGGTTGCTCCGGAACATCTCCTTAGTTTAAGCACCTCACATCCGAATCTCACGAATAGAAAAATGCAGTCTACTCATCGGTTTTTGGAGCCAAGATTAAACCACTTAATTTGTAATAGCTTTTCTTTAAATCGTTTATTTAAACTTTCTTAAATAAGCTAGAAAACCTCCAATCATTATTAAAGCACTTAATTATCCTTTTAAAAACATTTATGAAAGATTTGGAAAAGAATCATTAACTTTAAAACTATATTTCAAAAGTTATATAAAAGTGCCGTGGAAAAGTGCTGCAAAATGTGCTTTTATAAGCTATATTAATCGAAACGACTTTTTATTATTTGAAAATTCATTTTTATTACTCCAATCAGATTTATAAGATTTATTCCACATTTTTAAACAATTTTAAAATATTATTTTCTAAGAAATCCAGTTTTGGATCCCGAACTGTAAAACCGCGATTTTTCAAAAAGCTTGTTTTACTCATTTCTCAAAATCTACTTATCGAAATCTTGATTTTCTTTCTTCATTGGAAAACTATGGATATTATAGTTTGGAAAATTCTTATCTCGAAGAATTCCGAGCTATATTCCATCTTTTACACTTGTTTGACCTTTTTGGCACGAAATCGCGAACTACCGTTATGCGACGCGCCTATTTTTGACTTAATTTTCTATTTCTTTTCAAACTTCACCAAAACACTTTTGAATGTTTATAAAACATTTCAAACTCATTTTAAATCATTTTTAAAGAGGTATAACATTCCATATACACATTTTTATCAATTCAAGGAAAGTGATTTCCTTTGTGCTTATCGACATGTATTTTCGTGATTTGCATATATATTCAATATTCATATGAAAACATCCAAACTTGATGATCAAAGCATACTAAACATCCATTCATAAAAATCATATCATCATCCAAATGTTATATAATAGTTTAAAAGTTCTCTCCTTCATTTTCCCTCCGAGCTAATATAAAATCGGCTATAGCTCTGCTACGATAGAACCAAAGCAAATGAAACCAAGCCTACAACCCAAGGAGGAGCTCGGCCTAGCCTTGGTGGAGATGGTGCTCACGACCAAGGTGGTGTGGGGAAGTGGTCGTTGATTTTGAAAGAGAAGTGGAGGAGTTTCGAAGTAGTTTTGAAGTGGATTGATATTATAAAGGGGTTTTTAGGCTCAAGGAAAAAGTTAGAGAAAAGTTTAGTTTCAGGGACAAAAAGTTTGTTTTTTAGGCTGAAGGACGCATTTTAGTGTAAATCACAGAATGATAATTGTAACTATCATTTTCAATTTACACTAAAAAGTGTCCTTCAGACTAAAAAACAAACCTGTTGTCCTTGAGGCTAAATTTTTTTGCAACTTCTTCCTTGTGCCTATTTACCTGTATTATAAACTAGTACATATCTTTTTCTTCTTTTATTTGCGGTATTTTTTCTAGCTTTAATTTATTTTTATTTTTATGAATAAGAAGTTATTAGAGAGCTCTTAGAAAGCATGTAAATAAGAGGAAAAGGAAGTGGAATGGTATTAGGATTTTTTTGTGAGAAGAGGGGTGGTATTTATAGGAAAAACCTTAGAATAAAATATTATATTGCATAATTACCTAAATGCCCATAGCACACACCCCCTCCTAGCCCCTATGGCATGGCTCCCCTCCCCCAAAAGCCATGTGATGGTTGATGTGAGGCGATGGTGTGATTTTGTGAAGTGATAGTATCTTTATGGTTACTTAAAGGTTAAGCTTTTGAATTATTTAATCATTTTTGTTATATATATACATATATTCATGTATATATGTGCATGTTGTCATGTGCATGTAACATATAATTGTATGTACATGTAGGTGTAGAACACTTCGAACGTCTTCAAACAACTTTTGTTCGTTAAATCGTTGAGATCCGGAGAACTGATTATTGGTCATATTTTCACTTATTTATTAACGTATATATATTTGTAAACAAAATTCAAAATAAATTTCTTATCATTTTAAACGAATTAAAATGACCACATTTGAATTATAAAATCATATAAATTAATATTAAAAATTATTTACAAAAATTGTCATTATACCGATATAGCGATATCGATTTTTCCTTATATTTCCAAATTATATATATATCTTTATAGAACTATTATAAATAATTGATTATCACTTTGTAACTATTCAAAATGAATTATCCTTATTTAAAATAATTATTTGGATAATTAAAATATTTATTAAATCGTTAAATCTCAATTTAAATTAAATAAATAAATTATTTAAATTCAATGTTATCTTATCGATATGAATTTCGAGGAAAATATTTTATTTAAATATTTATTCAAAATAAGATTACCATTACTTATTATCACTTGATACAATATTATCCTTTTATTTGCATAAATTTAAATACAATTCAGCAAAGTGATAAATTGGTGGGTCGTTACAACAATATTCTCAAGCCGAAAGAACTGTGTAAATTATTCACATCGATATTTTCTGTTTGACCTTAGTTATACTAACCAGTAGAAAACTATCGAATGAGTTGTTCTATAGTTATCCAATAACTGTTAGTATGTAACCCTAGGTTCCCCCAGTAGTCATGAGTAATACACTGCCTAATATTTTGAGAGCGTTACCTACTAGTCTTAATGGATACATCGGTATCCTGTCTCGATGCATCTTAATTAGGAACGTTTAAAATGGTATATTTAATTTTATCGTAATAGATTACTCACAGTTACATTACTTTGTAACTACTGTCATAAAACATACCATTTATGGATTTTCTATTAAATATACTTTTAATTAAATTAATTAATTAAATATAACCACATTATATCAAGTATATAATAGAAAAAAACACCTTTATTTCGAATAAGATTGGTCAACAAGTTAGATATATGTAACAAATTACATAATTGCCCCTAGGGCATATCCCTAACTCTTTCACCTTAGGGGCAATTTTGTAATTTATTACATATATCAACTCAATAACCAATCTTGTTCGAAATCAAAGGTATTTTCTTTCTATTATATACTTGATATAATGTGGTTATATTAATTAATTAATTTAATAAAGTATGTTTAATAGGAAATTAATAAATGATATGTTTTGCGATAGTAGTTACAAAGTGTTGTAATGGTGAGTGATTTATCACAATGAAAATAAATATACCATTTTAAATGTTCCAAGTCAAGATGCATCGAGATTGGATATTGATGTATCCGTTGAGACTAGAATACGTGATGCTCTCCAAATGCTGGACAGTGTATTACTTATAGCTATTGGGGGAACATAACGGTTACGTACTGATAGTGATTGGATAAATTTAGAATGATTCATTTGATAGTTTTCTATTAGTTAATATAACTAAGGTCAAATAGAAAATATCTATGTGACTGATTTATACAGTTCTATTGACTTAAGAATACTATGAGTCTTCAATATGAAAGCTCTGCTTTGATTATAGTCAAATCATGTCATGGCATCCGTCAAGTGACTATAGCTGGGCCGAGTGGAAATATTGGAAGTAAAGCACTATTCAAGAGAGGATTCGTCTCCTCGGTTATATAGAGTTAGTATCATGGTCAACTCAGGTCAACTCAAAGTCAAAGTCTCTAACTAAAGCATTTTGACAAAATAATTATTATTATTATTGAACCAAGGACTTTTTGTTTGGACTATAGAGTTGAATATTGACGATGTGTTGAATTTTGATCATTACCAAATTCAATAAGTCCAAAGTGATATACTTTTGACGAAGAGAATTGGTGTAAATAAATGTCACAACCGGGTAACGCTTAATAAAGCGAAATTGGATTTTACCGAAACTAAGTAAGCAATAAATTTGGCCAAAATGTCACAACACCTACTAAATGACGTGTGAACGTTAATATTCGAATAGTTTGATGTTATCACACACCAAATTTACACCTGACGAGTCACACAACCGATATGATGAACTCACTTTAGACCAAACGATTTAATTAGTTTATAATTGTTATAACTTAATTAAATTAATTAATATTTATAAAATATTAATTAGCAAATCTTGAATATGATTCGAGGAATAAATATTATTGTATATTTATAATAGTTATAAATATATATCGATCGAATGTGATATCGATAAGCAATTAAATTTGATTTAATTAATAATATTTATTTGGGCTTAAAATAGGTTTAAAGCCCATGAAAAGAGCTGGAAATTTCATCCAAAAAGATGTAGGAGATGGCAAAAAAATGGACTAGGGGTATTTTAAATGAATGGCTTAGATTTAGGAAGAATGGGTAAGAGATTTGATCCACCTTTCTCTCTATTCCTCCACTATAAAGGAACTCATAACCCTAATGCATTTGAGACTTTTTGGCTGCCATTTTCATCTTCTTACTGGGCGATTCCATCTACAAAAAGCTCCATCAAAGCTCATCTCAAATCAATTTCAAATCAACAACTATTTGATAGTCAACGGTTTACAATTCAAAGATTAGCAATCTGCTGAATTGAGAAGAGTTCTAAGAAGGGATATTCATCATAGCAAGTTGTAGTTCAAGGCATAGTTTTGGTACATTTTCTTATTTCATATAACGTATATTTCATGTATAATATTTCATTGCTTATACATATATATCATATTTATATTGTTAGTTAGGTGAGATTCCTATATGTATGAATGTTGTCACTAGTTGAATGGTTATGTGTTTGTATGTATAAAAAAAATTATTTTTATTTAGATCAGATGTATACACAACCGAAATTATTTATTTTAATATATATATATATATATATAAACTTATTATATTTATATTAATAAGTCATATTACACAAATTTAAATAACCTATAATTCATTGTGTCACCATATCATGTTAAAAATTGATCTAATATTTTATATATGCAAAATAATGCTAAAAATAAATTTAGGTATCAGGAAAATATTTTTTTGTAATTATTTACTATTTTTATATTATTTAAATAGAAATAAAGGTTGTATAATCAATATTAAATAATATATGATTTAAAAATTATATTCTAAATTTTATAAAATATTTGCATCATCATATTAACTTTCGACCAAAAATCCATAACATAAAAACTAAATTTATTACTTTTAAGAAATCGTTTATAATAATGACAGAAATTAATTAAATAATAAAAAATATAATTTCAACTCATAAAATTATGGAAATTTTTCCGTGATCTTATAATATCACATTCGAACTTTAAAAAGTTTAAAATTTGAAAACTATTTATGAAATTATTTTTAATATTATTTTGATGTTTTTCAGCTAATAAATTTATATATAAATAATTTAATAATATAAAATTTATTATAACATATATGTAAATTATAAGGGTGAATATGCAAAATGTTACATGGGCATTGTTATAATTTTTATTTTCAATGACATGCCTATATATAGAGCTCTATTGTATTATTTATACACATCTATAGTGAATAAAATATCTCATCTCTCTTTCTCTAATAACTTCTTATCTTCTTATTGTTTACAACACGTTATCAGCACGAATGCTCGATCTTCGAATCTTATTTTCTTTTGGATCTCATTTATAGAATTTATGTATTAATTTTATTTTTGTTGTATTTTATTTTTTTCATGAATTAGTGATTTATGGATGTTTTGTGTACTAATATATAATTTAAACAAGGAGATTTAACCAGAAATCAAAATTTCCAAAAATAATAGAAAAAATTTCCTATGATTTTAATCTTGTTTGGAAAGTGGTGTTTCTATTACTATATATTTATCAAAAATTAGCACTAATTTAAAAGCAGTAATTCTTAATATTTAACCACATCAATTATCTATATATTTAAACATTTAAATCCCAGGTCAAAGATACATATTCCACCCCCGCTAACCAAGTTAACCACTTTCACATTCACATCTTCTATCTTCCCCAAAGTTGGCTCCAAATTAAGTAAAATTATTTTAGTTTGTTTTGATTTTATCTTTTGGTTTTGTTGGAATTATTTAGTTGAATGTTAGTGAAGTAATGGACTCTGATTATACAGCATGCAATTTATTTTCTCTTCGGAGAAATCAAGCCAAACCAATGGTTCTGATCCTCTTTATTCATTTTTCTATTTTCATGAATGGCTATTTCTATTTAAACCCATAGGTTGCTGAGTAGCCCTTTAAACTTTTAAAAATAAATTAGGACAAAATTGTCCTTATATCATTCATCTATCTTTTTACCTCTCATCCTATTTTCCTTCTTATATTCCTCTTATTCAAAAACCCCTAATAATATAATTTTAGATAATTCTCAAATGTTGTGCTTAAACTGATTGACCATGATGATGATAATACAAATCTAATGGAACTAGAAGAGGTAAAACTTGAATTTTACGTTTTGATTTTTTTAATCTAAAAATTCACAATTTGTAGAAGAACAATTGAGTGATTTAGTGAAAAATAAAGTGGTATAAATGTATGATATATAGAATAACCATGCAGGTGGGATGCGTGGATTAAAATAAATTGTAGCAAGTGGGACGGTTGTTCATACGGTGATTATATTTTATGAATCAGTTTTACTAGACAATGGTACAAAGGGAAAATTTTATCAATACAATGGGTATACTCGACAAAAACATGGGTATATGGTTTTGTTTTGTTTTGTGGGGGGCTGCTCAATAACTTTATGTGTCTAAATAGAATTAGCCTTCATGAATAAGCTTTCTTTTCATTACATTTTATTAGTTTAAAAAAAGGTAGCCGAGCGTAAGGAAATAAAGGCTTTATTTTCTACTCTTTTCAATTTCAGCTTACTATTGTCTTGCTCGATCCTATCAATCATCTTTCTTTACTTTTTTACTATTTTTTGGAGATACCAATTAGGTATGAATTTCTGTTGACAGTTTGGTGTTTAATTTATAGAAATTCACATGCTTAATCATCAATTGGTGAGTATGATTTATGTATTATGCTTGATTTAAGATTTAAGCATGCATGACTTGGTTAATAAAAAAGGTACATTTTCTCTTTCCTTTTTTTCCTATATTATGTTCAATGCCAACATCTAGATAGAGGGTTTAGAGAGACACCTCTAGGAGCATAAGAAATGATTAATTTGAGTGTTTATCTAATTTAAAATTGGAAATGTCACAAACTGCAATTCCCATTCCCATTGCAAAAGTAAGCTACTTTTCACATGGCAGAGTAAATTCCTAATGCTCAAATATAGTAATCAATTTTATTATGCAAAATCCGATGATCGAGTAAATAAAATTTCGATACACATGTACTTGTCTAAAATATCTTTTACATATGTAATTATTATGAGTATACATAGTAATATAATTTATGATGAAGATGATTGAAATTGGATTAAATTTCGAAATTAAACTCCCTAGCTTACGGTAGAAAATAAGCAATGGAAAGGTGGTTTAACTGAATGAGATTGTCTCTGATTTAGTATATTGAACACATGTTTCCATTTATTGATTTAGTGTAAGCACCTGAAATTAGTAAATAAAAGTAAAATATCTTATTTGATAAAATTTGAGATGTAACATATGAAATATCCTGAAGATGCTATTATGTTAGTATGAAGATTGTTTTTATATATCTTTAGAACCCAATGTTTCTTGAAGATATATGTACAACAATTATTACGGAAAGAATGAGAAAGTGATTTCCTCACCCAAATTAAGTAATAGCCTGCACTACAATAATATGCATCTAAACATCATAATAGAGATATTGAATACTAGTTTTGATTCAATGCTCGAAGTGAATGCAAAAATATGAAAATCTTTGAGTGAAAGTATCAAGAACATGATGTTCTAACAAATTTGAAAAACTTGTATTTTCATGAATTAGGAAAATGGATGTTTCCATAAATAAGTGAACCCAAGGTTTTCATGCATTCAAAACGTGAAGTTCCATAATAAGAAAAGGATTTGAGAATCAAGCTAAAAATGTTTGAAAAGTCAAATAATAATGAGATTGTCTGTTTGGAGCATGTAATGAAGTTAAAAGTAAATCCAAAATATTTTACAAATTCTTATAAACAATGCATTAATGTTGCCAATGATTACTTGTATGCACTCTTCCCAAAAGACATTTATACCTAACGATGTATAAATCATTATCTTGGAGAGAATAAAATTAAAATTTATTTTTGATGAATTGACTTAAACAATATGCATGTCAAAATAGAAGTAAGAATGAAATTCACAATATTCCCTAAAAAAATAAATTAGAATGATCTTCCAAAGAGATACGAAACATCTTTTATATTTTAGTTCGTATTAATGGTAATACTAGAAAATTAATTTGAATTTATGCTTTCGAGTGAGATAAAATCATATCAGAAGTGAGACCCGAGGTTTTCAAAGATATTATTATTCAAATCTAAAGTTTGAATATAGTGAAAATTGGTAAATCAAAAGTCTTATTAAATATTAGCATATTTATATGCCTAATTATTTCCAAAGAAATAGCTTTCAATCTCCATAAGAGATGTCAATATGTAATTAAAACCATGTATTATTTATTGATAATTAATTATAAACAATGTTAAAAAAAGATATTTGAAATATAATTGAAGAATAAACCTTAACAACTTGAAATTGTATATATAATTTGTTTGAACCAGAAGTTCAACATGGTTTGGATTGAAAACCATTGAGTTATACTTTAATTATCAATTCAAAGGACATTGTTCTTTATCATATTTGAATAAAAATATGCAGAAAATCTCAATTATAATATATATCCCCGTAGATTCATACATTTAAGTGGAAAAAAATTCACATAAATTTTGAAGTTTGTAATGGAAATAAACAAGAAGTTATATGAAATATTTCAAGTTTTATGAATAATCAAACCGGAGGCTTTGATAAATATTACTAAGAAAAGTTTGACTTTAATATTAAACTATGAAACACTGACAAATTGTAAGATTCAGATCTTGAAATTCTTATCTTTGATAAGTCATAGGTAACTAGAAGTTACATATCTTCAATAACTATATGTTATAATATATCAAACAACTTGAAGTTATTATTGATGAGTTAAAGTTGATGCATATGTATTTTTAAACTAGACATTTTGAAAATTATCATGTGATTTTTAAAGATTCACATTGACATCGATTAGTGAACGAAAATTAATAATTTGGATACATGTAATAGTTTGTTTATAAATCACTAACTCAAATGCAAAGGAATATGCAAATCTATAATATGCATATATAATACATGGACGCACATATATATTCATATATAGGTATTTAACTAACAATCCGAAGATTGTTTGACTAAATAGATATAAGCTCATCTTAAAGATTATGCATTGATATCATTCGGTGATTTAAATTTTTTAACATAAATGTTGAAAATTTTGAAGTTATGCATGTATTCAAACGATCTATATTCCTCTAATTAGTTAGATCAACAAATGAGAACAAAATTCTAAAAGTAAGCAATATCACTAGAATGCATGTTAGCAACTGACAAAAAGAATTATTCTCCTATAAATAATATGTAAAATGTATTTGCCAGTAGCAATTACATAATGGGTCAAAATGAGAATCCAAAGACGATTATTATTCAATGTGACCATGTTCGCCAACATTGAAGGGGAGGATAAATGAGATACAAGTTTATTTAATTATCAAGATTAAATATATTTTAACATATATAATAATGCGAAATATTAAGTAACTTGAATATATTATCGATAATGTCCCTAGTAAACTTGCTCCAATATAGATTTAAATCTCTGAAGAATCAATAAGGTATAAACCACAATTGAAGTGTGGTAAAGAAGTCAGTATGATATATTTTTGAAGTAAGTAATAAAGATGCTAAATAAAGAAGATGATTGTTCTTAAAGAAACACTGAAGGGTGCTCTAAAAGAGACCCATGACGTAATTATCAAATTACCCTAGAAGTGGTTTAGATACCTAAAACTTGATAAATAAAGAGATCTCAAAAAATTATGTTTGGAACCGACAAGAAATAATCATCGATGATAAATTTGTAAATAATAAATAGTTTATGTTTATAAATAGATTAAAGATCTTGAATTAGAGGTAAACATGATTGGCCATCATGATTCCTTTTCTAAATGAGAATTGTGGACCTATAGTCCACAAAGTATAATTAGAAACATATATATAAAGTGGCAAAAGCCCACTAAGCACATATAGTGTTAATAACACATTAAGTGCTTTAGACATGATGTTTTTAGAAATAATTAAATCGTTTGAAGTAATGAAAGTGTTTGAAACACTTAAAATGCTTGATGGTATAAATATTGGTTAAATCATACTAAATGATGAAAATATACAAGTTTTTCTGAAGAATATATGTAACGACCCACACTTTTGGACGGTTTAAATCGACAATAAACTACACATGTCAACTCAGACCATTCAAAAGGGAGGATTGTTAATGGGGTAAATAAGAAAATAAGAGAAAAGAAGGAAAAACAAAACACAGAATCTCACAGCAGAATGACAAAATATAATACTCAAATAAACAGTTCATGAAGTTGTTTTATAATATATATTTGATTACACTTTTACAATACCATCAGAGTTATACATACAACAGGTATAATAGGAAAATGCGATGGAACAACATGATACAGTGGAATAATAATAACAATAATATGATACTAAACTCCGTCTTCATCCTCCAAAACCAAAGTCTTTAACAGTGAAAAGCTCAGACTGACCCGAGCGTAATGAAAAGACAAAACACTCGAGCTAAAACTAAAAGATCGTATGTAAGTTAGATCAACAACAAATAAATATGAGTGTAACGGCTTCAGAGATGTTTACGAGATTTTACATCTCTTATCCAGTGTATAACGTGCGTGCAGTAACTTAAGAGATGTTCAGGATTTCCATCTCCTAAGGATCCGTTAAAATATTTATATGTAGTAATATATGTTATACATATAATGTCTATCAGTAAAGTATTAAAATAGCGTTAAGGCTTTACCCATATCCCCTTTAACACATTTTATAAATGTCATAGTCTATACAGTACTGTAAACTCCACCAAACCGGTGGGCTATCAGGGAGCACTCCATAGGTGTGACGACCGCCCATGACCCCTGCACCGAATCTAGAGATAGAGAGCTGTAAAGGGTGCCAGGCGACCATGGACGATTGTCAGGGTAAAATAAAACAACAGAATCTATCGTATTACTCACAGCGCATGGACAAAATACAATAGAACATATGTATAGTGAAGCTTTACAGAACAAAATGACTTCATATAAAACTCCATAATAGTTGAATACAAGCATCCACATAGTCAATACATCTAGCCTCACTACATATCTCTCAGAGAATACAAAACAGCGGAATATCCAGTACATATAATAAGAAGGTAATATGCAACCCTCCAGCTCGTCTTCGATATCAGCATCGTGAGAAGAGAACAGCACCTGTCACCTGCTACCTAGTCTGCCCGTCCCAAAATGGACGAACAGCCCAAGGCAATAAGAATTAAAACATAAAGCCTTGAGTCAGACAACAGTCTTAGTGAGCAGTAAATTAACTAACAACATACCAAAAGAGCATAAAGGAAAAGGAATAGGAATACAACCCTCCCACTCCAACCTCATTCTACAGTGATAGCCCCCAGACACACACTAAGCAGAAGCAAACATAGCGGAGCATACAATTTAAAGTAAAGCTACTCTCACTCGAGTCAAGGGCGATGTTTTCCAAGTACCAAGGCCTAAATCAGATAAGCACCAAGAAAATACCGCTCTTGAGTCCGAATGACGATACAACCAAACATCCATGACTCTGGCTATCACTGTTATCATTGCTTCGATATCACCGTTAATTGAATGACCGGCACATTCTTTCAGCCGTCCGTCAAGGGCTAATGGAAACCCCGGTTCTAGACATAACTCCCGCACGTCGTCGCAGCCCGTGCCTAGGACTATCGAATCTGCCCAGAGTACTCGACCATCAACAGTTGGCCGTTGGGACTATCGAATCTGCCCAAACGTACTCTTGCTTAGAGCATGCTAGAACCTTCAATAACGATGCTATCCAAGCCTCCTAGTCATCCTCCTCGACGACTATTCTCATATCCATTCATTATCCTCAACTCGAATCATATCACCGAGTTATCAACATGCTTGGAATGATCCCGTCTGGATTAGACCAAGTCTTCATCACATGATTGCCTCACTTCATTACATCCTCGCAAAGCCTCATCTCATCATCACATCATCAAGTCTATGCATAAGAGCTTCATCATCCCGCTACATATGCCACGAGCAGCTTTCCCAATTCAAGAGCCTTTCCCTTAGCTTTTGATTCGTCTTCGGTCTAAATCTAATCATCAATCATCTAGTTCATAACAATCAATCAAATCAAACATCAATCCAAACAATCAAGCATTCAAATATGATCTAAGTAGACAATTATAACAATAATGGCATTTTCGTAATTAAAGAGTTGAAAGTCCAATAAGCATGAAAACATGGATTATATCTCTACAAACTTGATGAATGAACTTGCATAGTTTAACATATGATAAAATGGATGTAACATCATCATGAACAATGGATCTATATGGATCTACACTTAGGATGAAGAAAATGCATGGAAATCTCTATTTTAACACCAAAACGAGCCAACAATCCGATATACTCCTTTGGATCCGTGTGAGAGATAATCACCACTCACCAAATCACCTAAACAATCCAAAAGATATCAACTTCAGATCTGGACAGCGAAGAACTAAGCTAGATCCGACAAGATCTCACTTCAAACGATGAAATCTCTCTTCGATGGATGAAGATCTTCAACTTTAGCTCTTGGATCTTCGATCTTGATCTTCGATTTAGATGGATGGAGATACTAGATTAGAGAAGAGAAAAGAGATGAAGAAATGTTGTAGTCGAGCTCTCAAAATGGCAGCACTTCGTTGCTTCAAAAACCGGTGCCAAAAAGTGAGCCAAACCCTTCTATTTATAGGCAAATTTTATGTCATCCGCCCCTATAAGTCGTTGCCGACCTAACCCTCTGCCGACTTACGACCTACCGACTCACAACTCAACACACGCTGCCGACTCAACTACCTACCGACTCACAACTCAACACACGCTGCCGACTCAACTACCTACCGACTCACTCTTCCTAGCGATCTACCCTAAGTCATCCAACGACCTATCTCCCTTAACTCGTGTTAACGACCTAACCATACTTAAGTCGCTTACGACTTAAGCCCTAGCACTAAGTCATTCACTACTAACCCGCTAACTCGTCCCAGTCCTTAAGTCATAATCTCTTAAGTCGGTCATTCCTATAGGTCGGTCATTCCACTGAGTCTCCCCACCGACCTAAACTCCACACAAGCTAACTCTAGGTCGTCCCTTCCTATGAGTCATCAATTCTTAAGTCGGCTGACTACTTTAACTCGGCCACACTGTTAAGTCGGTCTTCCCTTAACACGCTCACCTTCTTAGGTCGGTCACCCCACTAGGTCGCCCCACCGACCTAAGCACTCTGCACGGGTTAACTTCCATACGACCTAAGCTTTAACCCACTGACAACCCCTCCTTAACTCGCACGCGACCTAGTCCTTAGCTCGCACACGAGTCAACTTCAGACGACTCAACTTCTAACTCGCCGAATTCCTTAACTCGGTCACGACTCATCACTAACTCGTCTAGAACTCCTATCTCCTAAGTCGTATACGACTCACGACTTATGCTAAGTCGTGAACGACTTAGGACTTAGGCAAAATTTGCCTAAAATCTGAAATGGCAAAAATGCTAAAACTCCAGATTTGATGAACTTATCGATCCGTTAAAAATACGGGTCGTTACATTCTCTCCCCCTTAGAAATTTCGCCCCCGAAATTCCAAACAATCATAGCAATCAGAACTATTCTGTACGCCTACCATCCATAACAATCAGCAAACCATGCATCCAATTCTAGCTTAGCGTACAGAATTCTAAAATTAGAACAAGTTACAATATCGCGAGATGACACGACACCTTAGGGCCATACCTTGAAGAGTTCAGGATGAGCTGCCTTCATCCTCTCTTCCACCTCCCACGTACAGTCGTTATCATCATCACTCCATTGTATCTTGAGCAACTTAACTACCTTCCTCCTAAGCTGTTTCGTGTCGGTTTCAACAACACGAAGCGGCTTACGAGGTCTTCTATCAACTGGATCAACTTCAAAATCTTCACAGCTATCAGCAGAAACCACCGTATTCGAGTCGTGCACGAACTTCCGTAGATATGTTACATGAAAAACATTGTGCACACCCGGCATCTTCTCAGGTAACTCCAACCTATAGGCGAGCTTTCCAATTCGCTCGATGATCGGGAATGGTCCAACAAATCTCGGAGTCAATTTTCCTTTCTTCCCGAATCGAATAACATTCTTTAGTGGAGAAATCTTCACAAAAACCATATCTCCTACGTCGAATTCCAAATCTTTTCGACGCTTATCAGCATAACTCTTTTGACGGTCTTGGGCTGCCTTCATTCGTTGCCGAATGATCTCTATGCAATCCGAAGTCTGTCGAATCATCTCTGGCCCAAGCATCAGCTTTTCTCCAGTTTCCAACCAACATGTCGGAGAGTTACACGGTCTTCCATATAATGCCTCATACGGTGCCATACCAATGCTTGACTGGTAACTGTTGTTGTACGCAAACTCCACCAAATGAAGGTGATCTTCCCATGATCCTCCGAAATCCAAAACACAAGCTCTGAGGAGATCTTCCAAAACTCGGTTGACTCTCTCGGTCTGACCATCTGTTTGAGGGTGATAAGCTGTACTTAAACACAACCCGGTTCCCAAAACTTCCTGGAAGCTCTTCCAAAATCCACTAGTGAACAATGGATCTCGATCGCTCACTATACTCTTCGGAATACCATGGAATCGGACTATCCACTTAACATACAGCTCAGCCAACTTTGATGCAGTCCTAGTCGATCGAACAGGAATGAATCGTGCACTCTTAGTCAGACGATCCACAATGACCCAAATCCCTTCATTTCCCGTTCTGGTTCTAGGCAATCCATCGATAAAATCCATCGACACTTGTTCCCACTTCCATGTAGGAACTTCTAATGGCTGAAGCAATCCACTTGGCTTCTTCTGTTCGGCTTTAACCAACTGGCAGTTCATACACTTGGAAATAAAATTTCCAACGTCCTTCTTCATACCTTCCCAGTAGTAGGTTCTCTTCATATCCCGATACATCTTATTTCCACCTGGATGAATTGTCAACTTCGAGTGATGACTTTCCTTCAAAACTTCACTCCTCAATTCATCTATATCGGGAACAACTAGTCGTCCTTGCTTTCGAAGCCAACCCTCTCGATCGACCTCGAATCCTTTATCCTTTTCTGGATCCATCCCAGATTCCAAATCACGGATAATCTTGACAAGCTTATCATCTCGCTTTTGACTCTCTCCAATCCTCTCCACAAGAGTCGGTCTTATTGATAAGTTTGCCAACATCTCAGGTTCCAATTTACATCTAGGCCTGAAGTCAAATCCAGCTAAATACTCAAGACTCTTCCATTCTGAAAACATGGCTCCCAATTCTGCATGTCTTCGACTTAACGCATCTGCCACTGCGTTACCTTTTCCCGGAGTATAAGCTATACCAAAATCATATGATGCTAAAAACTCTAGCCAACGTTGCTGCCGAAGATTCAAATCCTTTTGGGAGAAAAGATACTTCAACGACTTGTGATCCGTGAACAACTCGAATCGAACTCCCAACAGATAATGTCTCCACATCTTCAGAGCAAATACAATCGCCGCTAACTCCAAATCATGAGTCGGGTAATTCCTTTCATGCGGCTTCAGTTGTCGACTTGCATACGCAACAACCTTATCCCTCTGCATCAGCACTGCTCCAAGTCCAGTACCACATGCGTCGGTGTAAACCACCATCTCATCATTCCCACTTGGAATAGTCAAAACAGGAGCACTTGTCAGTCTCTCTTTCAGGATTCCGAAAGCTTGCTCACACTTAGCATCCCAACTGAACACTTGGTTCTTTTTCGTCAATCCTGTTAACGGTGCAGCTACCTTGGAGAAGTCTTTGATAAACCGTCGATAATATCCTGCTAATCCAAGAAAACTTCTCACATCAGATGCATTCTTAGGTCTAACCCAATCCTGGATTGCTGCCACCTTAGCGGGATCAACCGCTATTCCATTTCCAGAAATCACATGGCCTAAGAACCTCACTTCACTCTTCCAGAAGTGACACTTCGAAAACTTAGCCTTCAGCTGATGTTTCCGCAAGATTTCCAAAACAATACACAAGTGCGTCTTGTGCTCTTCTTCAGTTCTGGAATAAATCAGAATATCATCCACGAACACAAGGACGAACTTGTTCAACTGATCTCTGAACACTCTATTCATAAGATCCACAAAATATGCTGGCGCGTTAGTCAATCCAAACGGCATTACCAGCCACTCAAAGAAACCGGATGGTGTCCTAAAAGCAGTCTTCAGCACACTATCCTTCGCTACTCTCAATTGGTGAAATCCCGTTGCCAAATCCATCTGAGAAAACACCTTAGCTTCGTGAAGCTGATCAAACAAGTCATCTATTCTCGGCAATGGATACTTGTTCTTCTTAGTCACCTTATTCAGCTCACGATAATCCACACACAATCTCAACGACCCATCTGCCTTGGTTGCAAACACAACTGGTGCACCCCACTCGGACACACTACGCCGAATGAATCCTTTCTGTAAAAGGTCATCAACTTGCACCCTCAACTCTTGCTGTTCCCTAGGCGCCATCCGCCTAAGAGGCATCACAACAGGTCTGGCTCGTTCAACTAGATCTATACGAAACTCGATCTCTCTATGCGGCGACAACCCTTTGACTTCGTCAAAGACATCCTCGAATCCATTAGCGATCGGCACTGATGACAGTCCATCCCGTGGAACAACTAGCGAATACATGAAGCTCATGAAGACGCCTTCTTCATGCTTACATCGTATCACAATCTTTCGCCCCTCCACATTCTCGACTGTCACTTCCAACCTTTCGCAATCAACCTTAGCCGCATACTTCCTAAGCCAGTCCATACCCAAGATAATTCCGAACCCCGCAAAGTTCAGAACAAAGCAATCACAAACAAAAGAGCAACCATGACTCGATACAACTAGACCACGGCATAACATACACAAACAAGACGAACCCCCAACTGGATTAGTCACAACCAATGGCCTATCAACAATATCCGGTTCCAAACCTAACCGGCCTACTAGTTCATTACAAACAAACGAATGCGATGCTCCAGTATCAAACAAAACTCTAACTGGAATACCACATAGGAAAAGAGTACCTTGAACAACCACACTCTTTCCCTTGTCTTCAGCAGTAGGAGCTTTCGAAGACGACGGGACAGCTCCTAAAGCATAGGCTTGCACAATCTGCCTGTCCTTCCTTGGTTCTGGACAATTCTTCCTGAAATGTCCCGGCTTGTCACAGTTGTGACACTTCATCGGTGCCTTCGGATTCTTACAATCCTTAGAGAAATGGCCCTTCTGCTGACAATTGTAGCAAGTCACCTCGCCTTTCGGCTTCTTCTGGCCATCCTTACCCTTCTGCTGCTGCTGCTTCCTCTTCTGGTTTCCACCCTGCTGTGGTTTAGATTCTCCCTTGGTAACAGCAACAACAGGTCCTTCCTTAGGAAACAGACTCTCATGCCTAAGAGCTTTCTCCACAAGCTTCTCAAACGAATCATCCAAATGATCCACCAACTGTCTCCCAAGATAATTGTCCAAGCCTGTCACAAACTTCTCATTCTTCTGATAAGCAGATTCAATATATGACCGGGCATACTTGGACAAAGCTTCAAACTCAGAAACATACTCAAGAACAGATCTTCCACCCTGCTTGAGCTCCACAAACCTCTTGAACAGAACAGACTTCTGAGCTGTAGAAATGAACTTAGCTTCAAATCTGACTTGGAATTGCTCCCAAGTAATCTCTTCTTCCTGAGTAGTGATGGTAATAGAGTTCCACCAATCAGAAGCTCTCCCTTGAAGTTGCCTCGATGCCAACTTCCTCTTAGTTGCATCATCAATTCCCAAATCACCAAAGATCCTTCTACAAGCATCTATCCACCTCTGGACCTCGATGGTAGATTCTGTTCCCAAGAAAACCTTCCCCCCAAGAGCAGTATAATCCTTGCACAGCTTAGCAAAATCCACTAGTTTCGGAGTTTGGACTTGAACTCCAACATCAACTGCTGCCCCCGGAACTGGTATCCTTCTCATGATCGAAGTCATCATAGCTTCGAACATGGCTGCATAATCAGCAGTCTCTTCAGTAACACGGCCTTCCCTAGCAGCTGGTCTCCCTCTTCGACTCATTCTCAATATCTATAAAGAGGAATGATTAGAACATCTAGAGAAACAACTGCATAAAGGACTAACTTACTGCTAAACTACTATATTATATATAGTAATCATCCATCAAAATACAATTACGTCTCTCATACGTAGTTACGACAGCGAGCGTTGGGTAAAATCGATTAACCAATGCTCTGATACCAAATGTGACGACCGCCCATGACCCCTGCACCGAATCTAGAGATAGAGAGCTGTAAAGGGTGCCAGGCGACCATGGACGATTATCAGGGTAAAATAAAACAACAGAATCTATCGTATTACTCACAGCGCATGGACAAAATACAATAGAACATATGTATAGTGAAGCTTTACAGAACAAAATGACTTCATATAAAACTCCATAATAGTTGAATACAAGCATCCACATAGTCAATACATCTAGCCTCACTACATATCTCTCAGAGAATACAAAACAGCGGAATATCCAGTACATATAATAAGAAGGTAATATGCAACCCTCCAGCTCGTCTTCGATATCAGCATCGTGAGAAGAGAACAGCACCTGTCACCTGCTACCTAGTCTGCCCGTCCCAAAATGGACGAACAGCCCAAGGCAATAAGAATTAAAACATAAAGCCTTGAGTCAGACAACAGTCTTAGTGAGCAGTAAATTAACTAACAACATACCAAAAGAGCATAAAGGAAAAGGAATAGGAATACAACCCTCCCACTCCAACCTCATTCTACAGTGATAGCCCCCAGACACACACTAAGCAGAAGCAAACATAGCGGAGCATACAATTTAAAGTAAAGCTACTCTCACTCGAGTCAAGGGCGATGTTTTCCAAGTACCAAGGCCTAAATCAGATAAGCACCCAGAAAATACCGCTCTTGAGTCCGAATGACGATACAACCAAACATCCATGACTCTGGCTATCACTGTTATCATTGCTTCGATATCACCGTTAATTGAATGACCGGCACATTCTTTCAGCCATCCGTCAAGGGCTAATGGAAACCCCGGTTCTAGACATAACTCCCGCACGTCGTCGCAGCCCGTGCCTAGGACTATCGAATCTGCCCAGAGTACTCGACCATCAACAGTTGGCCGTTGGGACTATCGAATCTGCCCAAACGTACTCTTGCTTAGAGCATGCTAGAACCTTCAATAACGATGCTATCCAAGCCTCCTAGTCATCCTCCTCGACGACTATTCTCATATCCATTCATTATCCTTAACTCGAATCATATCACCGAGTTATCAACATGCTTGGAATGATCCCGTCTGGATTAGACCAAGTCTTCATCACATGATTGCCTCGCTTCATTACATCCTCGCAAAGCCTCATCTCATCATCACATCATCAAGTCTATGCATAAGAGCTTCATCATCCCGCTACATATGCCACGAGCAGCTTTCCCAATTCAAGAGCCTTTCCCTTAGCTTTTGATTCGTCTTCGGTCTAAATCTAATCATCAATCATCTAGTTCATAACAATCAAATCAAACATCAATCCAAACAATCAAGCATTCAAATATGATCTAAGTAGACAATTATATCAATAATGGCATTTTCGTAATTAAAGAGTTGAAAGTCCAATAAGCATGAAAACATGGATTATATCTCTACAAACTTGATGAATGAACTTGCATAGTTTAACATATGATAAAATGGATGTAACATCATCATGAACAATGGATCTATATGGATCTACACTTAGGATGAAGAAAATGCATGGAAATCTCTATTTTAACACCAAAACGAGCCAACAATCCGATATACTCCTTTGGATCCGTGTGAGAGATAATCACCACTCACCAAATCACCTAAACAATCCAAAAGATATCAACTTCAGATCTGGACAGCGAAGAACTAAGCTAGATCCGACAAGATCTCACTTCAAACGATGAAATCTCTCTTCGATGGATGAAGATCTTCAACTTTAGCTCTTGGATCTTCGATCTTGATCTTCGATTTAGATGGATGGAGATACTAGATTAGAGAAGAGAAAAGAGATGAAGAAATGTTGTAGTCGAGCTCTCAAAATGGCAGCACTTCGTTGCTTCAAAAACCGGTGCCAAAAAGTGAGCCAAACCCTTCTATTTATAGGCAGATTTTATGTCATCCGCCCCTATAAGTCGTTGCCGACCTAACCCTCTGCCGACTTACGACCTACCGACTCACAACTCAACACACGCTGCCGACTCAACTACCTACCGACTCACAACTCAACACACGCTGCCGACTCAACTACCTACCGACTCACTCTTCCTAGCGATCTACCCTAAGTCATCCAACGACCTATCTCCCTTAACTCGTGTTAACGACCTAACCATACTTAAGTCGCTTACGACTTAAGCCCTAGCACTAAGTCATTCACTACTAACCCGCTAACTCGTCCCAGTCCTTAAGTCATAATCTCTTAAGTCGGTCATTCCTATAGGTCGGTCATTCCACTGAGTCTCCCCACCGACCTAAACTCCACACAAGCTAACTCTAGGTCGTCCCTTCCTATGAGTCATCAATTCTTAAGTCGGCTGACTACTTTAACTCGGCCACACTGTTAAGTCGGTCTTCCCTTAACACGCTCACCTTCTTAGGTCGGTCACCCCACTAGGTCGCCCCACCGACCTAAGCACTCTGCACGGGTTAACTTCCATACGACCTAAGCTTTAACCCACTGACAACCCCTCCTTAACTCGCACGCGACCTAGTCCTTAGCTCGCACACGAGTCAACTTCAGACGACTCAACTTCTAACTCGCCGAATTCCTTAACTCGGTCACGACTCATCACTAACTCGTCTAGAACTCCTATCTCCTAAGTCGTATACGACTCACGACTTATGCTAAGTCGTGAACGACTTAGGACTTAGGCAAAATTTGCCTAAAATCTGAAATGGCAAAAATGCTAAAACTCCAGATTTGACGAACTTATCGATCCGTTAAAAATACGGGTCGTTACAATAGGTATGGCACAAACCAAAATCGTAGTGGGCTCGATAAGGCATATGACAAGGCACGCGAGGCAATGCCCAATGTAGGATTCTACCGTTTTGCACTCCCAGACTGGTGGTAACGCGTAGCAGCTACTACCGCCTACCTCGAAACACACTCCCATAATCAAATCGAGTGTGGCCACCAAATCAATCACAAAGTAACAGATATGGTATTGAAGAAATGTGCCTGATCGTAGGAGCGACCTCACTTGGCCCGGTATAGCTCCTATTTTAGTCATATCAAGCTGACCTAGAGGGGTCAGGGTTGCGTTCATACCTTATACAGTAGCGTTTGCCAAACCATCCTACTTCGTTCTGGATTCTCCACCATGTGCACAATTGTTAAAGTGGTTTTGGAATTGGCAGAGAGTATGACAATATCCGACCCCGGCTTCTTTAACAACCAAACGCTTACATTTTTCACACCGTGGTCATTTTTATAAAACATTTTTAATAATTAATCCAAAAAATAGTTTATACCTTCATATCAAGATATCCATATACTTATTTCCAAAAGTATAAATATTTCCAAAAGTATAAATATATCCATAAATACCGACGAAGATTTCTTTCAATCAATTTCGAAAATAATTTATAAATCTCTTCTAAACCATTTATAAACTATTTATAAGCTTTAGAACCATTTATAAAGCTATTTATAAATTCCAAAACAGTTTACAACTCTTCCTCTTTTCATAAGCTTATACAAAAAATTCCTTTAAAATACATCCAAATCAATTTATACAAGTTCTTTTATAAAACCCATTTATAAAGTCCTTTAAAACCTTTTTAAAATCCCTTTTACAAATCCATTATAAAATCCTTTTAAAAAAAATCTTTTATAAAATTCCTTTTATAAAATCTCTTACAAAACCCTTCTATAAAATCCTTATAAAACCATCTTACATTTTTATTTATTAAAGTAATTATAAAATCTATATTTATTATATTAAATCAAAACTATATTTATTATATTAAATTTAATTTAAAATTTATATATTAAAATTGTATTAAATATTTTATTAAATTAAATTTTAAACTCTCTAAAAATATATTTTAAAATTAAATAAAATCATAAGTTAAAATCTTAAATTTACATTTAAACCATATATTAACTTATAATTTGAAAATTTAAAACATATAAAACAAATTATTTTCCAAATACAAATTTTAAATAAAATCATTAAATAAAATTTTAAAAATAAAATTTATAAATCAAACATACTTTACTATTTAGAAAATAATTTAAAGCCGACCAACGGTGCCCGTATATAGTTTTCTACCCTATGGTTCAGTGATAGGGTATGTATCATTTCAACCCCAAAATAGTTAAATTTTCCGGGTATATATCATTTCAACCCATATCCTGAATCAAAGATTTCCAAATCAATAAAATCGCTCAAGTTTATCATTTCAACCCATAACGATTTTCCCTATTCTTTAAGATCGTTCGGGTATGTATCATTTCAACTCATAGTGATTACAGGGATACAAACATCCAATCATCCAAAATGTCAACAAATAAACATCCGTCATAATCAACATCCAAATCAGCCAATAAATCACAACAATTGACTGGTTATCAATATCAGGTATTTAACTATCAATTTAATTTCAATATTAATTTTAAATGGCAATTTAATTCAAAATTTTCAATTTCAATTAAAATGTCAAATTAAACTATCAAACAGCAACCAATAATATTCTTATCACATCTTAAATTCAATTTAACCAACATAAGATGGTTTAGTAGTTATGAGTGGGTTAAATCACTCACCTTTGATTTTTAGTCCATTTAAAATTCAAACGAAGGCCCAAATTTCAACAGCCTCCAAATGTAACCAAACCAGTTTCATGTTGTCCGGAATTTCAATACAAGTCCAAAGGAAGAAACCGCGCATCAAACAGAGTTCGTATGCAAAAGTGATTAAGGTTAGAAGTTTCACGGTCAAATTTGCAAATATAAAAATTACAGGGACTTTTTTGCAAAATTACCCTTTAGCTAGATCTGGTCAACGCTGAGACCACCTCCGCACAGTCAATTTTGATCGCGATTTCCCGTCACCTTAGAGTTCCATTTGCCACGAGACCACTTGCATCCGAAAGCTATCGACCTCCTCTACACAACTCAACTGCCGACATCTCATATAGACGCTCCAATCGCCGCCAATCGACGGTCAAAGTTGCATCGATAATCAACTTCCAAGTCAGATCCCAGCCATGCCGTTGCTCCGTTCTTAAAATTGAAACTAGATCTAAAATCTACTCATCGAGCTCTACAATACTCATAAGTCGATTTCGCCAATTGATGCTCCAATCAAAAACCCTCAAATTGCCCCCCTTTGACTTCGCCTCCAGCACCTTTGACAGTGATTTCCAGTTGGTACGAGCGTTGTTTCCAAAAACGAACACCACATGCTGACTCCATTCATCGAGAGCTTCAAAACGGTATATTATATGATATGATTTGAAGAGTTTGAATTTTCAGTTTGATTTTGAATTTGGGAATTAAGGTTTGGGTCGACAGTCATTGGGAAGGAGGAAGAAGTAGATGATTTGAACAGATACATATAGAAATGGGAATAGAAAGCTAGGGTTTCAGAAAAAAAAAAATATGTATATATATATAAACAAATGGATAAGAATGAATGGACATATCGAATTGGATCGAAACGATAACAACGACCCGAAAAGTCCATTTCTTCTCCGAAACGAAAGTAAGTAATCCCATATATCAAAATATATGTTTTCGATATTTTTAAACTCAATGGAACTAGTTTCGAACCCTAATTTCATTGTATACAGAAGTTAGCTTTCAAAATCAAATTATATTCATTTAAATTCTTTTAATTGATTTCTACGCGTTTCAAGCTCGCACGATCAAATGATAAGTCTGATCGCTACGAAACTTGAAATCTTACAATAATTCACTGTTATAGATATGATGAAACTGGTTTCGTCGAAATCCGAGACAGTCGCCAAATGGCTAATTTTCACGTTAATTAAATAAATTATTATTAAATTGATTTAATCACCTTTAAAAATTCAAATTTAAAAGTTAACAATTTTATCATCATACTTGATTAAATAGGAATTTATAATCCTAAAAATAAATTTTCGATGTCAAATTCAATATCTAAATATTGCACTAATTACAGCGTTCAATTACAACTGTAATAAAATCCCAGTTAATAATAATTTAATTTCAATCAAATTCTTTTATTTCAATTTACACTCTTATTATTCAATCAACTATTACCTTATGAATATAATTAACATTAGTTTACGTTTTATTGCATTCATATTCTACAATTATCATTTTAACTCATATTAATGCAATATTTAATTACATTAATTCCAATAATTATTTTATTCCTTATTTACACTTATAAGCAAATTAACTTTACAATTATTTCAATTGATTGAAATTACATTTAAATAGTTGTCAATAACATTCAACCAACAAAATTAAATTATATTCTAATTATTTTTCTCATTAATAAATCATAAATTTTAATTTCTCACAATATTAAATTTCAAAATCTCATTTAATTTAATAGTTTTTAATTATCAAAAATATGGGTCGTTACAATATATATAGCTCTGCTGGTTTTAAAGAATGCAAAGCACAAGGAACACAAATTACAACATTCTTTTAAATATTGTTGTAATAGAAATCTTGATATAATTCATGGTGAGTAGATTACTTCCTGCTTTTAAGTATTGTTACAATGAAACTCTTAATATCCATCGAAAATGTGATTGCAATATGCAAAACTGATTTGAAGCACCGAAACAAAAGCGCATGAAGTGTTTTGGATAAAAGTAGCATACAAAGTGCATAAAATGCATATGATATTTGGAAGAAACAACCTTGGAAAAATTTGTTATATAAAATGCAACTATTTATAAATGATAAACATATGAAGAATGGAAAATAGATTATTGTCTTCTGATTTTAATTTTCTTCACGCTTGCCTAAGCTATGTTATACATATATTGATTAGAAGTATGTGTAGCTAATTTGAATTATCAAGACATTTATTCAAACCCAAAGGGAAAAATATAAAATCAGGGGGAGCATAGACAAGTATATCATAATGTATCCTTTTTTCTTCACTAAGATTTTTCCCACTGGGTTTTTCTTAGTAAGGTTTTAATGAGACATTACATTAATCTAGAAGTATCAAACTCCTTTTGAAGTAATAAACTATTAAAATATGTCATACTATATTTTATTCTTTTTCCTTCACTATGATTTTTCCCACTGGATTTTTCTTAGTAAGGTTTTAACGAGGCATTATCCTAATCCAGAAGTATCAAACTTCTTTTGATGAACTAAGATAATAAATATGTCATTGTATTCTTTTTTCCGCACTAAGGTTTTTCCGCCATAAGTATCAGCAATAAAACTCACTGGTCAACCTATTCCATTAAGCAAAGCATCAGAAAAAGATAGAGTACCATCAGCCGCATCTTTATTGTGCCCAACCACATCACACAAGTTGCCACCATTAATCACCAAGCAATTAAATAACTGTCATTAACTCTGTGTATCTCATTAATTGGAGCATCACTATTCTTGTATGCAACATCACCATGTATACTGATACCACTAGATATATTAACATCAGCAAGAGAACCACTAGTCTTGTGTGAATAACAAAGAACACTAACATCTCCATTAACACAATCTTTATCTAGACATCCATATAAAACATTCTGGTCATCAGAGACATGAGAAATCATTAAATGTTTACTATCTGCAAGTCTATCTCTATTCTCTACCACCACATCAAAATTTCTTTCTACAAATTTGTCCAATTGACTTTCAGGTGAAACATTGTAAACTTGAGAATGGATTTCGAAATTGCTATCATCTTCAATCAAATCTTCCATGGATGTAAGACAGTCGAATCGATTAGTAATGGATAACTCAAAACTCTCCATCACACTAGATTTTGCTCCAGATCTTTTATTATGAACATGAATAAATTCTTTGTTCGATTCACTTGGATGAGCAACAGAACTAAAATCATCCATAGTAAAATCAGTAAATTTACAATCCAAGCCTGCATCATTTATTTTCTTAGAATAAGAGTCCACACTATATTCCAATAAAGCAGGGTCTAAGAGAAGAGGATCAAAGGCATTAAATTCTTCCCTCTGGATAGAGACACTGATATTAGAAACTTCAACAATATCAACAATATTGCACGAAAGACCATTATCCGTACTTAAAACTACCTTTTTATCAACTGCCTTGCCATCACCATTAAAAGAATATTTTGATTTTCCAAAGTAATCCTCAAGATCCCCAAATTTATCTCTATATCCCTTACCAATATTAGCTGAATTAATCTCATCAGAGTGTTCGAACATATCCTCTAACAAACCAATTCCCTCATTCCTCTGCAACCATAGGTGATCAAGCAGTATCCTCATGAGTTTCATACTTTTTAGGACAAAAAGAAAATCAAAATCAGACAATGAAGTTTTAAAATTTCTGTCAGAGATAAAATTGAATTTCGCCAAACATTCTATTTTTTTTGTGACCGAAATGCCGCACCTAAAACACCTAACAGGGTCGCGACATTCATTAGCCAAGTGATTACAATCCCCACATCGAAAGCAAAACTTCCTACTTCTTTTTTATTCAACCCAACTCTTGAATTTTGGTTTTTGATTGAAAGAACGCAGATGAGAAGTCTTGTGATCCTTGACCACTTGAGCATAGGATCGATTAAAGTAAGAATCATGCTCTAAAAAAGAGAAATAATTGGGAGAATTTGTTGAGAAGGTATGCAAGAATGGGGAAGAAGAGTATTGGAAACAAGAAGCAGATGATGCCATTCGTACTTGTATTTTCTTGTACAATGCATATATAAAAGTTATATTTGCATATATCGATATGCGATATAGGTAAAATTTTAAACATGTTTTAAATAATAAAATAATTACATAAAAGTTGTTTTCTTTTACTTGGAAAAGTTGCATATTTGGAATGTGCTTGGATCAGCCATATAATGGTAGGAGGAGGAAATCAATTAATGAGGTTAATTGAAATTTAAAAAGTGGAAATAAAAGAGGAAGTTCTATTAGGAGAATAGGAAAAGGTTCCTTTAATTCTATTAAAAACAAAATCTCCTCATTTTTCAAAGTACAGAGAACAGAACGTGACTTTCATTTTTTGTTCTCGCTTTCTTCCTCTTCTCTATCATTAATCCATGGCTGAAACTTCATCCAAAAGAAGGAAAAAAATCAAAAACAAATTCAAATCAACATCAAACTAAATTAAAAAGGGTGGTTCATTCTTCTTTTGCAAAGTGGGATGGTGATTTTTGAAATCTGAGGAGAAGCCACAAATTATGGTGTGATGAAGGGCAAGGTTTATCGGATCTAGAGAGTGATTAATCAGATCTAGGTATTCTTCTATCATTCAAGGTGTTTCTACATGCTTCATCCTAATGTAATTATATGTGCGTATAATTCGATATTTACATGTTTATTGTATTATTATTTTGATCTATGTTTGTTTATCATTTCTGTTTAATGTATGTTTCTGGTAAATCGATATGTCTTGAATCTCATATTACTTCTGATAAATTGTCATCATTCTCTGTGTTGTTTGGATCTGTAATTTCTTATCACAAATTTACGCATTCCTACCTTGTTCAAATTTCTTTTATTTTATTGTAGATAGTTATGAAATTAAAAATTGACTTTGAGTGAGATTTATGTATACTATGAGTTAATCTTTACTTATTTAAAAGCTAATGGATTATATATATATGTTAAGTTATTTACCATTCCTTGAATCATTATTTTAATTACATATGTTAAATTTTTGTACAATTGTTACAATCTTTGTTAAAACAAAAGTGGATACCTAGATTGAATATTAATGAATGGACTTTAGTGCAAATTTTAATTATTTGTTGTTTTCTATATGTAAATTTTTGTGCAAAATTTGATGTATTGTTTCATTCCTAAATTAAAAATTTAATGAAAACTTTTAACTTTAAAACCAAAAAACCTTTTGTACAAATGTATATACACATATACCATATGCTACATTGTTTGCAAATGTATGCTTTCAGATCCAAATTATTAAATTTTAATTATCAGTTATATGTAATAAAAATGTTTTGTTTAAATCAAATTTGTACAAAGGTTATGAGCAATAATGTAACTTTTTTTTTGTTAACACATTTTCTCAATTGGAATTTTTTCCATTAATGTTAATTTAGGATTTAAAATTATTTAAAACAACCAATAGATTTTCACTTTGTATGTATGTATCCATAATTATTATGAATGGTATGCATCCATAATTATTATGAATGTAAACATATATTTCATTAACAAAATTTAGACAATGAAGGCATATGTAGATTTAGTTGATAAGTAATCAATGTCATTTAATGTATTGATTGTTACAGCTAAATAGTGAAAGAAATGAAAGGTTTTCCTCTTTTTATGTTCTTTCATATCCATGTGTAGATTTGATTGATAAATAATAAATATCATTTAATGTATTGATTGTCACAGTTAAATGGTAAAAAAGACGATATGTTTCCCTCTTTTCATATTCTATCATATCCATGTGTAGATTTGATTGATAAGTAATAAATGTCATTTAATGTATTAATCGTCATAGTTAAATGTTGAAAGAAATGATATGTTTCTCTCCTTTCATATTCTATCACATCTCCCCTTTATTAATTGAATATAGTACTAGAGGGAAACAAATAATTTCCTTCTCTTAATTTATTTTTACATGTTTCTTTTATACATTGATACACCACTTATACATCGCACTTACACTTAACATAAATGAATGTATTTGATACATTCATCATATCACATACATTTGTATATTTAAAGTTCCTTAAATTACCATTTTGAATAAAATATTGATTTTATTTAAAAGAAAATTTAGATAAGATCTAAATGCATTTAAACTTCATAGGTCCATTTGGTAAATTTTTTTGAAATTCACCCATTTCTTTTGCTGCGGGCTGACCCAGTTCTAACTGTTTAATTAAACCATTAAGAGTATTGTCTCTATAATATGGTATGATGTGCAGATTGAAGTAGATTCCAAGTATATTATCAAAATATGATTTTGATGGTTGTATTCAAAGGGATATGATCTATTGGTCGTAAATCTATCTTCATCAGAAAGACAAATATTGTTGGAATGTAGTGAGCCACATTGATAATAATATTACCGTAAGTTTCAATTGTCAAAATTAATGTAATAGATTCACCATTCGATATGCTCAAGTTTGTTCGGATTTAATCACAAAATTATCGCTTGGTATGACTTTATATTTTGGTACATATGTATTGAAATAGAAAATTCTAAATAATGATTTAGAGTAAGCTGTTTACACATAACTAAAATGTCTCGAAGTCATTAGAGGCGATATTGAATTTGTGAGTCTTTGGATATGATCCAAGAAATAATAGAAACTAGCATTTTATAAGCATCGGAATTGAACAAATATTTTGATAAAAATATCCAATAGTTTGATTATCCATCAAAATGCAAATGAAGCATGTGTTCATAAGAAAGAACATTAAAATGTACATTGATATTTCTAAATCGTAAGTAAACAACACATTGTTGATTTTAACGATGTATTTGTATTAAAATCAGCCTTTGTAGTTTTGTAACGACCCAGAATTTGACCACTTTAAAATATACCGTTTAAAGTGATTTTAAATATAAAATAAATAACATTTTATGATTTAAATAATATTATATAGGATTTGCGAATAGAAATATACACAAAAATAAGAGTAATTGCTTATATTGACAAAAGTGATAAAATCCTGATTTCAGAAAAGTAAGTTTCAATGGTTAAATAAATTATTTTAATTAATTTATGAGTGTTTATATTTTTAAATAATATTATACAAATTTATTTTTAAATTTGTTTTACATAAATAAATAGTTTAGCTAAAATGTCAAAATATGACCATAAAACGTTTTGTCGAAAATCAACGTTTTGTTCAATGTAAGTTGTCGCGACGTTGTTGCACATTTATTTTCTTATATATGAGCATATATTCAAATAATATAAGTATTAATTAATTCACTAATCAAGTTTACTTTTACTAAATATACTTAGAAAATTCTAGAATGTAATTAACAAAAAGTAAGCATAAAAAGACAAAACATGTCATTTCAAAAAAAATAAACAAATCATTATATTCTTTAATTATCTCTTAAGTGAAAATCACATAAAGTAATGATTTGAAATGTGATGTTAAGTGTTGAAAAAATTAGTTTGCTTAAAGTATAAGCAAAGGGTATTTTGGTTATTTTATAAAATACTATTTTAATCCAATTTTTTTCCTATATATACCAACACACTTTCTCACTTTTTTCCACCTTTCTTCTCCATTTTCAAGCTCTTCTTGCACTCTTTAATGGCTTCCATGCCTCTCTTAAAAAATTCCAAAAGCGTAACAAAGTTAGGGCAAAAATAACCGACAAAAAAGTATACCACTTAAGTCATGTTCAAGCTAGCAGTTCCATCCATCCACCCAAGGCCATACCCCCCTAGAAGCCATCACCGCCTCTTTTCATCTCAACTTCTAGGATAACGTAGCTATAGCCGAATTTCAAGAAGTTTCTGGAAATAGTAGCGAAGCTATAGTCAAATCCGTAGTGACAAAATTAACAAAATTGGTAGGAAGTATGGTTTAGATCTGGAGTTAATTGCCTTAAAGTTTGACGGAGTGGAATCCAAAGTGAGTTATTTCTTCCTTTAAGTTCATTAAAATCATTGCTAAGTTTGAAGGAACTTTAAGTGTTCAATATTGTTTGAAAACCCTTTTTGAATGCTTGTTTACTTTGTTTGCTAAAACAGTGGTTTTATTTCCTTTTTTGACTATTTGGATGGTTAATTAAGTATTTTAAAATTTAGAAGTTAAATACTTAATGGGATATGCGGAAATGACTAGTACACGTGTTTCGTCTGTGAGATCCAAGGGGACTTGGGCGAGGGATGGAGCATGTCGAAGGGAAAGCCCGGATGCTCCAAAATAAATATCAAACCGTTTTAACCCAAGATAAAATAAAGTGTTATGAATATTTTATAGAATGAAGCATTGATTATCATTTATTGTTGTGTTTATTTCATTGATTGATTATTTGAATTAGGCTCGGACAGTTTGTGAGCACTGATTATTATTTACTGATTGTTGACTTTGCTCAACCAGTTTATGAGCAATTAATTATCTATATGTATGAGATGGGTAGAAAATAATTGTAGGCTAACACCTTGTGATTTATTTCACGATTTAACTATAAGGTGTTTAGCAGTAATATTTGGTTAACTTCAATTTAATGAATTGTTTTGAAAATTGGTTTTGCATAAGGGTTTGGAACTCCTCTCTAGTCACCGGACCAAGTGGATCTTGAGCTCCAACTGACGTTTGGCCTCCCACGAACGATTATAACTGATAACAGAGCCCAATACGATAGTACCGAGTTCAAAGATTTTTGTCAACGTTACCGCATCCAGAAGTTCTCAGCAGTATCTCACCCTCAAGCAAATGGACAAGTTGAAGCTATCAACAAATTTATCAAGTCCATTCTGAAGTAACGGCTGGAGAAGGTTGGAGGTAAGTGGGTCGATGAGCTCCCCATGGCCTTATGGGCATATCGAACTACCCACAAGTCCACGACTGGCTATACTCCGTTTACACTTTCCTACGGCTCTGAAGCCACTATTCCAGTTGAGCTAGAAGTACCTTCTCATCGACCTATTATGATCCAAAGACGAATGGATCCTACTCGTAGAATCACTGGACTTACTGGATGAGAAGCTTGAAGAGGCTGATTTGAGGGCAGCCGCACATCGCAGTCGAGTTGCTCGATTATACAATGCTAGGGTCCAACCCAGAACCTTTGAAATTGGCGATCTTGTACTTAAGCGAATCTACCCGGTCCCTTCGCACATGAAGCCGACATGGGAAGGACCGTATGTCATTAAGCGGAAACTTGGAGACGGCACGTTCGAGCTATCGACTGTCGATGGACTCACTCTACCAAGGTCTTGGAATAGCAAGAGTCTTTGCCGCTATTACATATAACTAGCTTTTATTCATTTAGTTTGCTTTTCTTTTGAATTTTGTTTATGTAATTTTAGAATTTGAACTTGTAATAAGGCAACTGAATTTGCTGCAGTTTCCTATTCCAGCAATAAAGTGTAGACTCATCAAGCCAAATTGGTAATTCTTGAAGTGCATCGTGCGACCGTCACGATGTATGAATAACTAAGTCCCATCCTATGGTGGGACTCATTCAAATAGGGAGTGACCGTGATCCGACCGGTCACTCGCTGAGTGAAACCCCAAGCTTGAGGGCAAGCAACGATAAAGTAAAGAAGGATTGAAACACGACGATCCTCTAATGAACTCCAGCTCCCAGAGTGCGAGCTGAAGTGTAAACTCCAAAATCTAAGCTCGAGGAGGATGGATCCTCCATCCACGACCTCGCCTCTTTCCGGGCTCGAAGAAGGTGGACCCGTCCACCCACAACTTCACCCTCGTTCGATCCTGGCTCGAGGAGGATGGATCTGTCCATCCACGACCTCACCTCAATCTGGGCTCGAGGAGGATGGATCCGTCCATCCATGACCTCGCCTTCATTTTTCCAAGTCGAAGAAGATGGATCCGTCCATCTACAACTTCGCTTGCTAGACCAAGGTGGATATGATCCAACCATCCATACCCTTGACCAACTCTCCTTGTTCCCAAAGTGCGAACGAGATCCTAATACTTAAACATATGTGATTGACCGTCTGTCAACTGACTCTAGACTCCCGTAGCGTGAACTAGAGTATAAACATTAAATGGGTGTGACCAACCGCCCATAAAATAACTTATGTCCCCGGAGTGTGGATATGTTTCTAAATATTAAGCAAGAGTGACCGACCGCCAGCATACAAATCTAATCCCCAGAGTGTGGATGCAAATATCAGCAAGCGAGCGAGTGTGATCTGACCATTCAAACTCATGTCACTTAAACTTTGTCCTGACCAAGTTAAGTTAAAGTTAGTGAAGGCAGAGGACGACTGCCAACTGACTATTTCAATTCTCTCTAGAATTGGGGCATAACTCAAGAACCTACTGCTGACCAAGACAGCGCAACATTGGGACTCGACTCGATGTTTGATTGCGACCCGAAGCCATGACTTCAGGATCTAAAGACCGGATTCAAGTTCGACTCGGAGACTGAAAATTCACAAGTACATTGAATGGAAGTGTGAGTGCTGAAGTACTTAGAAAAATGAACATAGAGTTATGCTGAAAACAAAAAATAAATTTTTATTCATAATATTCTTTGAGAAAGTAAATACAAAATCTATTCAAAGAATCCCTATAAGTGGGGGCCAAACCCGCATCTATACATGGCCTACAAAAAGAAAAAGAAAAGCTTATTCCACCTATCCAAAAGAGAGGAAGCAAAAATGCTAATCTACGCCTTCGGTTTTTTATCCTTCTTGCTTTCCTTCGGCGTAGACCCTCTTGAGCTGCCGCTCAGAACCCTCTTTGAACCTTTACCTCCCCGGCCTGCTCTAGCTGGCTTGTCTCCGACCAGGGGAATTGACGCAGTCTCCTCTTCAGAATTCACAGTCACCGGAGTATCCTCTATGTGCAGAACCGGAGGGATAATGGCACTCTCGATGATAGAAGAATGTGGCACGCTGGTTTCGATGATAGTGCCACCCGGAGAAACCACAAGTATAGGTACCGGACTGGGACCTGTCATGCCTCCGCCAGCTTTACGAACTTGCTCAGCTTGCTCGATCTCGACCTTGATTTCCTCCACTATCTCCTCTGCCCGGTCCGCACGTATACCCATTGGAACGCTACTGGTCGGACCCGAGGAGATCGTTATGATACGTCTTCATCAATATTGAAGGGCACTTCGATAATCGGATCACTTTGATGGCTGAGGAGAGCTTCCATCAATTGTTCATCAAGCATGCAGCTACTATCGTGCATCTCCCCAGCCGATGTGGTGACCATCATGGTTGTAGCCTCTGTTATTAGCACCTCCTGCTCATAGTGAATTTCTTGAGTTGCAGGAGGATCGGTCGGTGCAGAATCTAAGGCTGAATGAAGATAGGAAAAAATATTAGTAATATCATCTGACAGTGTTCCTACGTTTGGTTGAATGGGAGAAGTGTCCAGAGTACCTACCTCGTGTTGGCTACCGTGTTGAGTTAACATGCCTTCCGAGCCACGCTCGATTATTGGGGAGAGATGCGGCCTATCAGGATCATATTCTGGAACAACTGGAGGATCGATAGAAGAAGTAGGCTTAGATTGGGACGCTGGAGGCACTTTGGAACCTACTTCGTGGTATTCACTTCTGGATCCTTCTCTAGCTTTCGGATACTTGGCGGCCAGTTTTTCTTTCTTGAGTGCGATGGTTGTCTCATGGAGGACTTTAGGCTCATTTCCGATTAGCACTTGAGTTTCTAGTTCAAACTCGTCGACAGTTGGGATCACCTTCTCGTTCTAAAGCGAGCGATTCCAGGCCTTATATAGTTGGAAAGGATAGTCTTCGCCGAGCCAGTTAAGGTTGCGGTTTCTCAATACATTAACGTTGCAAGTAACCAGGAGATCTTCAAATTCACTCTCCATCCTGGCCTCAATCGCTTTAACTTCCCTTTCAATCCTGGCATCGACCTCCTCGGCCTTTAGATTCGCAGCATCCCTCTCTTCCCTGAGTCTCACTGCTTGGTCATATGCCTCCTGGGCCACTTTATTAGCTTCATCCTTCTCTTTAAGGGCCTTAGTTAGCTTCGCCCTTAGCTCCTCAACTTCTTTACGTGCATCATCCCTCTCCTGAATAATAACAGTGTTACGGTGACCCATCTCCTCCACTAAGTCCATGTGAGTCTTCCTCATGTTTTCCATGGACTGCCTAGCTTCCTCGGCTCTCTGACCGGCCTCCCTCTCGGTCTTCCTTGAAGCTTCAAGCTCGTTGGTAAGCGCCGTTATTATTCTGCCTTTTTGAGAAAGGTCGCTCTCCAGTTTCTCGATCGTTTTAGCCCACTCGAGAGATACCGCTGAAACCCTTTCAACCATCTTAACCCACTCCCGGTACTGGTTGTACACGTCATGCACGTAATCTTGTACCAGTTTTTCTATGTCATTTGGGATTCTTTTCAAGTTTGGAGGGAAGTGGAAGCCATCGAAACAAATATTTGGGAAGTCTTCCTTTAGCTTGGCGATACAAATGGCTCCATCCCTTGTGGGCTCTATGGTAGTCTGTTCTATGAAAACAAGGGTTCGGTTTCAGTTCTACGATGCTGATCGTCGGATTTCGGAGTATGAGATAGTGCTACTTGGTGTGCAGTTTCGGAAGGTGGCCTACCGGAGCCAGTTGGTTTTGAAGGTCCTTTTGATGGTGGAGATTGTGACCGAGAGCGGTGCCTGCTTTGATATGACCTTTCTTTCTCCTTATCATAGCGCTCACGCTCTTGGCTAGAGTTATAGTCACGACCATAGTCTCTCTCACTCTCGCGGCGATGTGACTTGGAGCACGATCCAGATAAATGGCGCAAAGAGTGGAGGTTGCTGAGCATGGACCCTTGCTTCACCATCGTGTCTGTAAAATGAAAAGAGAAGTAGAATTAGTTATCTCCAGAAATTCAGAAGCATGTGATTAGAAGTCATGTAGTGCCGTGAAGTGTGTGTATGCATGTGCAAACCCCCCAACCGACCGATTGTGGTAGCCTTGCTCGTGGGAGTTGGCTCCCCTATGTCTAAAGAAGTCAGGCTTGCGCTAGTTTGTGGTGGGGAGTGGAGACCCTCTAACCCGAGATCATGGAATGTAGATATGTCGCCTGGGATAGGAACATCCGACAACCCTTTCAATGAACCTTCCGTCTGCGGAGAAGAGGTCTCCGGACCTATAAAAGTTGCAACGGGCTGAGTTGTCTCAATAATCTTTTGCCTCTTAGCTTAATGGATGAGAGTTTTGCCCTTTCTTTTTGATTCTGATGACCGAAGGCCCTGCGGAGGCACGACCGCAGGCTCATGTATAACTGCTATACTCTCATCATCGCCCAGTTCGATAATTGTGACTCCAGCTGCACACTAAGCTCCCTCGACTAGGGGCATGATGGGAGCCCGTCTTCCACTATGTCTTACTAGGGCCACTTTGGGAACCCCAGTCAGCCCAATACTCTGACCTCTCTTTATGAGCCCGACGGCGATCAAGTTATCATCACTAAGAACTTCGTCTATTTCTCTAAGTTTAGCGGGCACCGCCTGGAGCATTCTCACTATCTCCTTGAACTGAGCTCCTTCGGGCCATGGAATGGAAGCTGTAAAAGAAATGCTGTGATGGATTCATCATTGATTTATATTACCCAATTAATGGACGAAGAAGTTAAAGCACCTCCTCGACCTCACTCCAGCATGCTCCGGCACCAACGACGCCGGAGTTGGCCATTACCCTGGACGAAAAGGCACGAAGGCTCGCTCATCGCTTTAGGAATGGTTTTAGCCAATCATTTACCTAGTTTGAAGAATTGGATTCAAGATTAAAAGTTGGCTGTTTGGAAGAAGAGGGTTCAACAGTTCTATTTCTTCAATCAATCGATACGAAGTGAAAGCAGATGCAAGTGGAAATTTTTCTAAGTACAAAAACTATTTACATGCCTTCGTATCCAAAGAAAGATGTTTCGTATCCCTATCATGTAAACCAATAGAAGCGGTCAACTCACATCGATACAAAGAGCGCTATATGATTTCATCTCAGTCGTTCATATCCATCAACACGAATCGATCCAGAGCTTAGCATTTCATATCCATCAATGAGTGGCCATCCACTTCGTATTCATCGATGTAGATCGATCCCAGGCTCAATATTTTGTATCCATTGATACAAAGCAAGCACTTGTAAATTTCGTATCCATCGATACGAAGCACTCCAAAGTCATATCCATCTCGTATCGATAACCATCGATACGAAGCTTGTCTTCATACATCCCAGATCGAACCAGGGGAGGATCGATACAAAGGAATGAATTAAAACGATTATCAATCGTTGTTACAACTCGAATTTCACATCGATCCAGGAGAGGATCGATACGAAACTCGATCCAAAAAAAGGAACTTGACAACGACCCGTGAACATGCAAACATGAACGGGAGTCAGGTAAACATACATGCATGATCATTGGCAGTCTACAACTCAACATTTATACTACTGGAATTCTACCGAAGGTTACATCTCTTGGTGAAAAGACAACAACTGTTTGACGAATCAGATATAATCTTTTCCGAATAAAGATTGCAGCTTTTCAAAGCACGTCATGTTCACACAGGACGTACTTTGGGGGGAAAATGTTATCCCGCCATTTGGCAAGGCCGTGACAACAAGAACTTGACTAGAGACTGAAGGCAATCCGCCCTAGAGATCAGTTATCTATAGATCCATGATGGATCCAGGAAAACTTGGTCCGAGTTTGGATCAAGCTACAATTAACATGGTATGACAAGCAAAGCTATGAAAGGCAACATTCCAAATTTCAGGTTAATCGGAGTTCATATGCCCAAGTTATGGATCGATCAAGATCCATGTGGAACATGTTAATTTCGTATCCGTCAACCTACAACCATCATTTCGTATCCATCCAGATCGATATGAAATGAACACAAGTCCATCACTCAGCCTCAATCCATTTTGTATCCATCGAGTTTTAACTAACTTCAATATTCCATGGACCGGTTGCGCTTCATTCAACCAACCACTATATATTTTGTATCAGTCAATTGTTTGATCGATACGAAGACCCGAGGCGAAGCATCAATACAGAAGAAGGAGGCAGGGATCGATACGAAGAGCATAACCTTGGATGGATACGAAGAAAGCAGTCTGACCAAAGGAAACGGTCTCTAAGCATAGAATATGGATCTCCAATGCCACGTCATCGACACGCAACTGATTGATACGCATTGTATCGATACGAAGAGGGCACGTATCGATACGAAGCCTTCAGCCAAGCTGGAAAACCCAACCTTGGATCGATCATATCTCTCAAACTACAAGTCCAAATGCTATGAAATTTTCATAGGAGCTTGCGTATCAACTCAAGAGCTCCCTTGATCGATCGCAGCTCAATTGGAGTCAATCCTGATCGATACGAAGACAACATGGATCGATCCCAAACGACCCTAGATCGATCTGGAGGGCCCACCTACGCATGAGAAAGGGTATTCCGAGTTTTGGGGCAGGCATTTCCGGGTCTACTCCTATAAATAACGCCCCTACGCCTACTGAAAAAGGACTTTTGGAACTTCTACGCTGTTACTCTGTTGGAACTCCATTGTAACTTGAGTGCTAGTGATTTGTACTGTTGTAACTCAGTTGAGAATCATCAATAAACAGCAAACTCTTCAAAGTGGACGTAGGCTACAACGCCGAACCATTATAAATTCTTTACTTTTTCTATTACTACTTACTTTTCTTGGTGTGATTGTTAGATTAGCCTCATTTTCCATTCAATTTCTTCATTCTAATCTCTTCAATTACATTCGAAGAGTGTTGTTCCCATTTTTGTTACAAACAAAATGTTTTCCTTTAAAAGAGAAAAAAGAGATATTTAAGAATAAATATTTTGAAGTGACTTTATATAAAAGTGGTTTGTATAAAAAATGGTTTTATAAAAATGTTTTATAAAACGGAAATAATTTTGAGACAAAACCCGATGGTCTTAAGATGATTTTTGTAAGGATTTGGAAATGGAAATTATTATAGATTAGAAGTATTTGTAATTATTAGTGTAAATGATTTTGCCACTTTGGGATATAAAGTGATTTGTTATGTTACCAAAGATTCGGGTAACCTATAATCTATGAAACGCATGGCAAAGGAGGTGCAGATGTTCTGTAGCCTTGGTGTAGTCCGCTCTTGGGATAGAGGGATGCACCAATCTATTATTTATTCGGAAGGCTAGACATAAGGGCCTGGTTATGGTTAGAAACCTCTCGAGATTTGGTAGCATATAGTTTTGTATGCTTGTATATTGGTACCATTTGAAATGGTGATTTGTTTTCAGATCTCGAAGTAAAGGACTAGTTTGAATATATATATATATATATATATATATATATATATATATATATTTCAAAAGTTTTGAAATAAGAATTCGAGAATAAAGTCCAAAGAGATAATTTCCATAAAGTTAATTAGATTCTGACAATCTAAAATTGAAGATTAAGCCTAAGTGGGTAGTTTTGGGAATTACATATTGTTTGTGCATCGTAGGCTCCATGAGTCCTATTTGCGGTAGGAGAACTACGTTGACTTGATCCTGTATCTAATTGGGTACCCAATTAGATATGGGTACGTAGGCAGTCACAGGTGGTAGTGATGCAGCCCCAATAATAACATAACATTTTTCTATTTATTGCTTGCCATATATCATGTATTGTTGTATCTTTCTTGGTTACTATTTGATTCCGCATTTACATTGTTTATTGAGTTTGCAGGTAAGGATATCGCTGTTTCTCATCAGAGTTGCATAATGGTATATTAACGGTTTATTTGTAGTATTTTATTTTGGATTTGTATTAATGCAAACTATATAATAAATGATTACTCTGATAACTTGTACAATTGAAAGCTGTATCCTATACATTTAGTAATGTTGAATATTTATCAAATATCGTGTATTAAGTTGGTAGTTTTCATTCGTAGTTTTAGAACGGACGGATTTTTCGGTGATTCTGACTGGTCCGAAAATCCTGATTTTAGAAAAGTAAGTTTCAATGGTTAAATAAATTATTTTAATTAATTTATGAGTGTTTATATTTTTAAATAACATTATACAAATTTATTTTTAAATTTGGTTTACAAAAATAAATAGTTTAATTAAAACGTCAAAATATGACCATAAAACGTTTTGTCGAAAATCAACGTTTTGTTCAATATAAGTTGTCGCAACGTTGTTACACCTTTATTTTCTTATATATGAACATATATTCAAATAGTATAAGTATTATTAATTCACCAATCAAG
Source organism: Allium fistulosum (assembly GCA_030737815.1). Classification (NCBI taxonomy): domain Eukaryota; kingdom Viridiplantae; phylum Streptophyta; class Magnoliopsida; order Asparagales; family Amaryllidaceae; genus Allium; species Allium fistulosum. Next base: position 878,065,833 of record CM060906.1, read on the forward strand.
TTTACTTTTACTAAACATACTTAGAAAATTCTGGAATGTAATTAACAAAATGTAAGCATAAAAGGACAAAACATGTCATTTCAAAAAATTAAACAAATCATTATATTCTTTACTTATCTCTTAAGTGAAAATGACATAAAGTAATGATTTGAAATATGATGTTAAGTGTTGAAAAAATTAGTTTGCTTAAAGTATAGGCAAAGGGTATTTTGGTCTTTTAACATAATATTATTTTAATCTAAATGTTTTCCTATATATACCAACACAATTTCTCACCTTTTTTCATACCTTTCTTCTCCATTTTCAAGCTCTTATTCCACTCTTTAGTGGCTTCCATGCCTCTCTTAAAAAATTCCAAAAGCATAACAAAGTATGGCAAACATAATCGACAAAACAGTATACCACTTAAGTCATGTTCAAGCTTGCAAAATCCATCCATCCACCTAAGGCCATGCCCGCCTAGAAGCCATCGTAACCTCTTTTCATCTCAACTTCTAGGATAGTGTAGCTATAACCGGATCTCAAGAACTTTTTGAAAATAGTAGCGAAGCTATAGTCAAATCCATAGTGACAAAGTTAGCAAAATTGGTAGGAAGTATGGTTTAGACCTGGAGTTCCTTGCCTTAAAGTTTGATGGAGTGGAATCCAAAGTGAGTTATTTCTTCCTTTAATTTCATTAAAATCTTGCTAAGTTTGAAGGAACTTTAAGTGTTCAATATTATTTGAAAAACCCTTTTTGAATGCTTGTTTACTTTTTTGCAAAAACAATGGTTTTATTTCCTTGTTTGACTATTTGGATGATTAATTAAGTATTTTAAAATTTAGAAGTTAAATACTTAATGGGGTCTGCGGGAATGACTAGTACACGTGTTTCGTCTTTGAGATCCAAGGAGACTTGGGCGAGGGACGGAACATGTCGAAGGGAAAGCCCGGATGCTCTAAAATAAATATCAAACCGTTTTAACCCAAGATAAAATAAAGTGTTATAAATATTTGATAGAATGAAGCATTAATTATTATTTATTGTTGTGTTTATTTCATTGATTGATTGTTTGAATTAGGCTCGGCCAGTTTATGCGCACTGATTATTATTTACAGATTGTTGACTTTGCTCTACCGGTTTATGAGCAATTAATTATCCATATGTATGGGTTGGGTAGAAAATAATTGTAGGCTAACACCATGTGATTTATTTCATGATTTGACTATAAGGTGTTTAGCAGTAATATTTGGTTCACTTCAATTTAATAATTGTTTTGAAAATTGGTTTTCAAGTTGAAATGTTTTCCTTTAAAAGAGGAAAAAAGTGACATTTAAGAATAAATATTTTGAAGTGATTTTATATAAAAGTGGTTTGTATAAAAAATGGTTTTATAAAAATGTTTTATAAAACGGAAACAATTTTGAGGACTAAACCCAATGGTTTTAAGATGATTTTTGAAAGGATTTGGAAATGGAAATTATTATAGATTAGAAGTATTTATAATTATTAGTGTAAATGATTTTGCCACTTCGGGATATAAAGTGATTTGTTATGTTACCAAAGATTCGGGTAACCCATAATCTGCGAAACGCTTGGGCAAAGGAGATGCAGATGTTTTTTAACCTCGATGCAGTCCGCTCTTGGAATAGAGGGATGCACCAATATATTATTTATTCGGAAGGCTAGACCCAGGGGCCTGGTTATGGCTAGAAACCTCCCGAGATTTGGTAGCATATAGTTTTGTATGCTTGTATATTGGTACCGTTTGAAAATGTGATTTGTTTTCAGATCTCGAAGTAAAGGACTAGTTTGAATATAAAAGATATATATATATATATATATATATATTTCAAAAGTTTTGAAATAAGAATTTGGAAATAAAGTCCAAAGAAATAATTTCCATAAAGTTAATTAGATTATGAAAATCTAAAATTGAAGATTAAGCCTAAGTGGGTAGTTTTGGGAATTGCATATTGTTTGTGCATTGTAGGCTCCATGAGTCCTATTTGCGGCAGGAGAACTACGTTGGCTTGATCCTGTATCTAATTGGGTATCCAATTATATAGGGGTACATAGGCAGCCACAAGTGGTAGTGATGCAGCCCCAATAATAACATAACATTTTTTTGTTTATTGTTTGCCATATATCATGTATTGTTGTATCTTTCCTGGTTACTACTTTATTCCACATTTAAATTGTTTATTGAGTTTGTAGGTAAGGATATTGTTGTTTCTCATCAGAGTTGCGCAACGGTAGATTTACAGTTTATTTGTAGTATTTGATTTTAGATTTGTACTAAAGAACACTGTAGAATAAATGATTACTCTGATAACTTGTATAATTGAAAGTTGTATCCTATACATTTAGTAATGTTGAATATTTATCAAATATTGTGTATTAAGTTGGTAGTTTTCATTCGTAGTTTTAGAATGGATGGATTTTTTGGCGATTCTGATTGGTCCGAAAACCTGGGTCGTCGCAAGTTTTAATACTCGACGTTGGTTTGTAAATGATGTCTTTTATAACGAGTATAAATGATATTGGGAATGTTCCAAATCGACATGCAAATACACCTTATTAGATTATTTAATACGGAACATTTAAGATAAATTCCTTAAGCATTGGAAATATGAATTATCATATATGTTGTGTTGTTTATGATATCGTGATTTGTTATTGTATTTGATACACGAAGCAAATATTAAATCCAAATTGATATCGCTGAATGATAGTTTAGAGTGTTCTCGTATATTTCTGAAATAATAGAGAATTATTTACAGAAATAACGAACTCCTTATGAGGAAGTGTTTAGACTCAAAGTGTCATAAGTGATTTTGAGTATGATATGTCATTAATAATTCAAGTTCAGAATCTATAAGTTGGAAATGTTCCAAATAAAAGACTGCGGTTGATTCAATGAAAAGGCCTAAGTACATCGCCTTGAATAGCGTTATAATAAAACAATGTATATAAATATAGATGTGCAAATTTATAATTGAGCTAAGAGTAATTCCTAACGTTGAGAATCCCATAACATTTTTATGTGATAACAATGTTACGATATAGTTCATAATAAAATTCAAAACTGACTGGAAGTCGAGAGACATACACCAAGTCGTTCCACATGATAAAGGTAGTTTATCAGTATCGTAGATAGTTGATTGATAATGTAACATCCCGTATATTTGGACCATTTAAATTGACAATAATCCACACTTGTCAACTTAAATAATACAAAACACAGAACATTATGGGATTATAAGTACATAAATGTAAATGAGAATCAATACAACATCACAGACTCAGAACAGTCACAGAATAATGCAGCGGAAAAATACATCGTCATAATAGTAGTTCATGAAGCTACTACAGAGAATACAACAATGTCTCAACATAAAGCGACTGAAAGAGATACAAGATGTCCAATACATAAGTATATCAAATACTGAAAATAATATGATATAGATAAAAGCTAAGCCTTCAGCATCTTCGACCAACCTTGACCAGCAACGGAATATCTTCAGACTGACCCGAGCATATGCAAAAGAAACACTCGAGTCAGGACTCAAAATCTTATACAGGATAATCAAATGCATATAATAAAGTCCATAACTCAAAGGTGAATATAAACATCATTAAGGGATCGATAAACTACCTACAGAATACGCTAAATAGATAATGTCTAATCCATAAAGTAAGATATCAAAGTAGGGTTAAGCAGGGCCCATACACCTCTTAACCTGTTTATTCCCAAAAGCATATACAAGACCGTAGTTTCCCCAAAACCGGAAGTCACCAGAGGGCAATCCATATACTAAAGGTACAAATCAAAATCGTAGTTGTCGCGATAGGATAATTAGTATGACAAGGTACATGAGGCGATACCAACTAGGATACTAGTAGTTGCCTGATCCGGACTGATGTTGGGCATAGCAGCTACCACCCCAACACCGCGAAACAACACTTCCAAATCAAGGGGTGCACCCAAATCGAATCACATAAGTAATAGATAAGGTATCGAAGAAGTGTGTCCGCTAGAGATGGCGATCCTCAATGGCCCGGCGCGGCTCCTGTTTTAGTCATGTCAGGGGTCATCCAAATCGTTCTCTTTCTTCAGTCAACACGTTCATCAAAACCATCCACTTCATTCTGGATCAACACTTCGCGTATATCAGTTATTAAAGTGGTTTTCGGTATCGACAGAGAGTATGTCCATAATCCGATCCCGGTCTCTTTAATAACTACGTATTAATTACCCAACAGTCAACTTTTTATTAAAGTTAAAACAAATCAAATCCAAAGGTCAAGTTGCAAATTTGACTTCCAAATTTGATATTTCACAATTCGATTCGTTTCAATTACTAAAATTCATATTTCGAAAAGAAATTCTAGTTCAAGCCCTTTAGTTATCAAAATTTTAAGTATTCACGTTAAATCAACATTTCACTTATTAAATCAAATTCAAATTCATGGATTACATGAAATAGTCAATCTTAGTTCAACTAATTAAATCAAGTTTTATTCTTTAAATCCGTATTTACATTCCTAGGTTCATTACTATATCAATTTCATTTACTACATTCACTTTGTCAAAACTTCGTTTATTTATTTATCAAAACTCGAAATTAAATCACTTTATCTTCTAACCTATTTACTTCTAAAATCTCATTTCGATTAACTTTGTCAAAACACTTTGTTTAATCAAATAAATTTACAAATCCGTTTAATTCATTACATTAATTCGTTTTCATTTATTTCAATTAAATTCATTTCTTTATTCCCACAAATCTAATTTATTTAATTCGATAAAATCCATTTTATCTATTTCAAACAATTTCATTTATCTAATTCAATAAAATCATTTTATTTATTTCAACAAATTTATTTATTCAATTCAATAAAATCATTTTATTTATTTCAACAAATTTATTTATTCAATTCAATAAAATCATTTTATTTATTTCAAACAAATTTATTTATATTTACGTTAACAAATTACAATTAAGTTTTCTAAGTTCATTCCATAATTCCAAATAAGTCTCAATTTCAAAACGTTATTTGTTGACCGTTCGGTTTCTTATTTTAATTATCTATCCTAGGCCAATTCACTCAATTGGGTATTTATCATTTCAACCCGATTCTATTAAATTCAAAATCAAAACATACAAAGGGAACTTGCAGTGTGATAGCAGGGATGGTGTCAAAGTAAATAAACAAGCAATAGCATCCATTTGCAACAATTCAACAATTCAAATAATCCCGAAATAGTCGTATTAATTCGCGTTTGTTATTTACGCCAATTAATATAACTATTTCTAGAATCTACACTATCATTTCATGTAGATTAAAGATTATAACATTTCAGTTTCACTTGGTCGTTCAATTTCAATTACAACGGTTAATTCAATACGTTCAATAGTCCAAAGTGACATTTATCAATTCTACGTGTCAAGCAATTTAAAGGGTCAATTTAATTATTCAATATTCATCATATAAGAGGTCAAGTTTAACATATGTCATTCAAAATTTTTATATCTATTCTATATCAAATTCAGTTCAAATCTATTATCAGTTACCATAACAACAAATTCAATATCACATAGCAGATTTGGTGTCATACTATTTAACATGCTACTTCAATTCAATTTTTTTTAACATTCAATTCATTTAACGTCCAAATTAACATTCATAACATCCAACATCTAATTATCATAGTATAATAGATCTTTGAGTCGTGAATAGAAAATATTCACCTTTGCGTGGTAGGAGATTGGACGAGGAAGCACGAAGACGATGGATAAGATAGACACTAACAAGCACGACACAAAAACGAACACAAACTGCAATCAAATAAATAATTTAATTAACAATTTGTTCAATATAATATATATAGATTGTATATATAATCATACCAAAGCAAAGAAGCTAGATAGATCGACAAGCTGGACGAATGCCTAGGACTCCGAAGCGGTAGCTGGAACCAAAACACAACAACAAAATATATGAGCAACCAGAATTTCAAACTCACTCTGCTATGCATATAAAGCCTTCACATATATTTTTATACATGGATATTCGATCGAAGCAACTGTTTGTGAACTTATATATATAGTAACTTTGTAACTATAATTTATAAAACTGTACCTTATAAAACTTAAACTTATATACTTATATATACATAAACTTATAAATATACTTATTTTTTTTTCAAACGAAACATATGCAGTAACTAATAAAATGGAAATCTGCTTTTGAAACCGGAAAACTGCTTATACATATACAAAACTGTATATGTATAATTATATACAAAGGAAGCGATTGGGTTGTTCGGCATTGGTGAGGGGGTCTCGGGTCAGTGCAGGTCAGAGGGAGATGGACGGAGGGCAGTTTCCAGCGGCGAGGGAGCTACGGGTTGATGGTGGCAGCAGGCGGGTTGTGGGCGTGGTCAAGTGGGCTCGGAGGTCTGGGGCGCGGAGGGTCTGAGTACAGAGGGTCTGGGCGCGGAGGGTCTGGGCGCGGAGGGTCTGAGCACGGAGGGTCTGGGGCGCGGACTGGGTTGCAGGCGGGTCTGGTAGTGGGTCCGTAGGGTCTGGAGGCGTTGTGGGGTAGGGACATGGCTGGAGGGTGGCGGGTGCGCGTCTGGGTGCGGTGGCAGCAGAGAGGGTGGTTGGCGGTTGGATAGGCTTTGGCACGGTGGAGGTGGGTGGGGCTGCAGCAGTGGGGACGGGGTTGCTGGGTGATGGGCTGGTAGACGTGTTGGCCGGTTGGTGGGAAGAGTGGAGGGAAGAATATATCTCGGCAGTGCTTTTGTTTCCAAAGCAATGAAAAGAAAGAAAAATAAAATGGCAGAGGAAGAATGAAGAAAGCAAAAAAAAATGGAGAGGGGAAGGAATAAGCTACCTGTTGGTTTCGAATGCAGAGGAGTGAAAATGTTTGGAACGGAGGAAGTGGAATGGTACCAGACAAATATAATTCTACTTTGCTGCTTCGTATTTCACATGGCTATTCATTTCCCAACGTTCACATCAATTTCCAAACGCAACCCTTCACACTTCATCTCCCCAATAAATGCACACTCAGCGGAAGTTATTTTCTTTTTATTTTTAAACGGGTAGAATACTAGGGCTGCAACGTGTTTAACCGGTGTGTTAAACCGGTTAAAATGACATGACGTTTTTTCTCTGACTCCGTTTCACACAAATAAATATATCGTTTTGGTCAGCGCGACGACGCGATCACAACGGTATAAAAATATTGGTGATACGACGATTTTATAAAATTTGCATTTACGCCGCTTAAATTGTGCGTTTTGCAAAATAATATAAACGGAGCAGGCGATGACAGTTTTAGACGAAACGAATCATGAAATCTTGATCAGAATAATTTTTACAAGCGGACTGTGTAAAAATATTTGGATTTGGAAGATAAATTTTACGCAGCTTTATATGGACTGATATACAGTAAAACGCGAACGGACTTTACTGTAATATTTTTCAACGAAACTTTTTCTATGTCCATATCTAACTAGACGTATGTCACAAATAAAGTTTGGACGTAAATTGAAATCGTTTAAAATTTCAAAATTTTTGTTGAAACGATGAATTTAAAATTTTAAATTGGGTTGAAAATTTAGGGTCGTTACAATCTCCCCCACTCAAAACTTTTCGTCCTCGAAAAGGAACGAGACGAGTGAAGTAGAAATGAAATAAGTAGGAAAGTCAAGATAGATTTCGAGAAATTTGAATAATACCTGAAATTAATAGTTCGGGGTTTGAATCCCGAATGCTATCCTCAGTTTCCCACGTGCAATCTCGCTCATCTGCACTCCATTGTACTTTGACGAGATTTACCGATTTCCTTCTGAGTTGCTTTGTCTCACGATCAACTATCCGAAGTGGCTTTCGCTCAATAGTCAAGTCAGGCTCAATAACTATTTCATCCAACTGAGCAGTAGGGACGGTCATAGATGGATCGTGTACAACCTTGCGAAGGTGTGAGACGTGGAATACGTTGTGAACACCAGCGAACTTTTCTGGTAATGCAACTCTATATGCCAATGTTCCAACTCTTTCTGTAATCTCAAACGGACCAACGAATCTGGGAGCTAATTTCCCTTTCCTTCCAAATCGAACAATATTCCTCAAAGGCGACACCTTCAGAAATACTTTGTCTCCTACACCGAATTCGAGATCTCTTCTCCTTTTGTCGGCATAGCTTTTCTGTCTATCCTGTGCCGTCTTTATCTTCTTCCTGATTTCTTCGACTTTTTCAGAAGCTTCCATAATCATTTCTGGTCCAAGCACTAATCGATCTCCCGACTCAATCCAACAAGCTGGCGATTTGCATGGCCGTCCATATAAGGCTTCGAACGGTGCCATACCAATGCTTGCCTGGTTTTTAAAGGATAATTAATTCAAATTCAAATATATTTATTCAAATTTGAAATTCAAATTCTTTACCTGGTAACTATTATTATAAGTGAATTCAACCAAGTGAAGATGGTCTTCCCAGGATCCACCAAAGTCGATAATGCAAGCTCGGAGGAGATCTTCCAAAATCTGGTTCACCCTCTCAGTTTGACCATCTGTCTGAGGATGATATGCTGTGCTCAGATTCAGTTTGGTGCCCAAGGTATCTTGAAATGCCTTCCAAAATTTACTGGTGAAAATAGGATCCCGATCGCATACAATACTAGATGGTACACCATGAAGTTTAACAACTTCCCTCATGTATATTTCGGCCAAACTTGAAGCTGTACGAGTGGTCTTGACTGGAATAAAGTGAGCGGACTTTGTCAGTCTGTCGACAATCACCCATATGCTTTCGTTACCCTTTCTAGTCTTTGGTAGCCCATCAATAAAATCCATAGAAATTTGCTCCCATTTCCAACCTGGAATCTCTAGCGGTTGGAGCAATCCTGCTGTCTTTCTGTGATCTGCTTTAACTTGTTGGCAAGTGGTGCACCTGCTAACATAGATAGAAATATCGCGCTTCATTCCACTCCACCAATATAGTTTCTTCATATTCTGGTACATTTTGGTAGCACCGGGATGAAATGAAAGCGAAGACTTATGATTTTCACGCAGCACTTCCTGTCTAAGACCATCGACATTAGGAACACAAATACGATTGTCGATCCTCAAAACTTCATTACTATCAACATGTGCACCCACTTTGTTGTCGGCATTACTTACTCTACCCATAACTAATTCCTTCATACGATAGAGCAAAGTGTCTTCATATTGCTTAGCTTTAATGCGATCCATAAGAGATGGAGAGATACTAAGCTGGAATAACATGCCTTCGATAAGATTGCAACAAGACAATGCTTTGCTGCGGCTCAAAGCATCTGCTACAACATTTGCTTTCCCCGGTGTATAAGTGATGTCGAGGTCGTATGCAGCTAAGAATTCAAGCCATCGGACTTGCCTCTGGTTCAAATCCTTCTGAGAAAAGATATACCTCAAAGACTTATGATCAGTGAATAGTTCGAACTTTGTTCCCAAAAGATGATGCCTCCAAAGTTTCAAAGCAAATACAACAGCAAGAAGCTCAAGATCATGAGTGGCATAGTTCAATTCATGGGTCTTCAACTGACGACCGGCATAAGCAATAACCTTCCCATTTTGCATAAGAACAGCGCCTAAACCTTCTCGGCAAGCATCTGTATAAACAGTCAATCCTTCACTTCCATCGATGACTGCAAGAACTGGGGCTGAAGTTAACTTGTGCTTCAACTCATTAAAAGCTGATTCACACTTCTCGCTCCAAATGAACTTAACGTCCTTCCGAGTCAAAGCAGTAAGAGGAGCAGAAATCCGGGCAAAGTGCTCAATAAATCTGCGATAATATCCAACTAGGCCCAAGAAACTACGGATATCAGTAGGAGTTTTAGGGGTCTCCCAATCCTGTAGATTAATTGATATAAATTAGCGAGAGATAAGATTGTTTGGATAGAATTTCGAATATGATAAAACTTACATTGATTATGGCAATCTTAGCTGGATCGACTGAAATGCCATTCTCAGAAACAATATGGCCAAGGAATCTCACTTCATCTCGCCAGAAATGGCATTTAGAAAACTTGGCTTTAAGCTGATGGTTTCTGAGAGTTTCAAGAACATAACGAAGATGTGTCTTATGTTCTTCCTTGTCCTTAGAGAAGACAAGAATATCATCAATGAATACAAGAACAAACTTGTTAAGGACATCACGGAAGACTCGATTCATTAAGTCGACGAAGTAAGCAGGTGCGTTGGTCAAACCGAATGGCATAACCAACCATTCATAGAATCCGTTTTCGGTCCGGAAAGCTGTCTTATGGATACTATCTTCCGCTATTCTGAGTTGGTGGAACCCAGTGGCTAGATCAAGTTGTGAGAAAACTTTAGCACCATGAAGCTGGTCGAATAAATCGTTGATGCGAGGCATCGGATAACGATTCTTGAGAGTGCGCTTGTTGAGCTCTCTATAGTCAACACACATGCGAAGAGATCCATCTGATTTGGTGACAAATACGACTGCAGCGCCCCATTCGGAACAACTTCTTCTAATCAAGCCCTTAGCAAATAGATCCTCAATTTGAGTTTTTAGTTCAGCCTTTTCTTTAGGAGCCATCCTTCGGTGTGGGAGAACTACGGGCGTAGCTCCAGGAATTAGATCAATACGGAAATCTATTTCCCGTTTAGGCGGGAGAGAACTGACTTCGCCAAATACATCGGGAAATGACTGAACTATAGGTGTGGTGTCAAGATCATCGGGAGGAGCATCAAGAGAGAATATGAAGCTTCCGGCATATTTCTGAGGTGATTTGCATTTAATAACGAGTGGTAAGCCTTGGTCGCTTACTAAAGAAACTGATCGGGATTTGCAAGAGATGACAGCATCGAATTTGCTTAACCAATCAGCTCCCAGAAGAAGGTCGAATGCTTGAAATCCAAGCACATAGAAATCCCAAGTAAATCGAGAGAAATCATACATCAAAGTAACATCTTTGCAAATACTTCGGAGGTTAGCAGGTCCTCCGATGGGATTTGAGACACATAAAGAAGTAGTGGCAAGAGTGGACTCTATCTTGAGCTTGTTACAAATGTCAACAGATATAAAGCTATGAGAAGCACCAGTATCGAATAATACTCTAACAGGTGTAGCATGCAAATGAAATATACTACGCAAAGTACCTTGGTCATCCTGAGCGGGTGGTGCAGATGGTGCAGGTGTGGTGACAGCAAATACTCCAGAGGGTGTACCACGCTTGTATAGAGGGCAGTCTTTCTTGAAATGACCTGGCTGTAGGCATACATGGCATAAGTCTTTCCTAGTCGTAGAAGGTGGTGGAATAGCAGCTCCGGTAGATGGACAGCTATTAGCATAATGGCCCTTCTTATCGCACTTGAAGCATGTGATATTAGCAAGATCGATAGGGCTTTTCTGAGCATATCCCAATCCTGTAGTCTTCTGCCAAGCTTTCTTTTGCTGATCAAAGTTCATCTTCCTCTTCCCGGGTTGGCTAGAAGAGGGCTGAGTAGGGGCAGCCTTGGCAGTGGATCCCTTAGGCTTCGCCTCATATCTAAGAGCAAAATCAATAAGCTCTGTGAAAGTGGAGCGAATGTGTCTGGTAAGCAAGTCATAATATTCTGGTCTAGCTCCCAAAATGAATTTCTCGTTCTTCAAAAGTGGTGTGTCAATCAAACCCGGTCCAAACTTGGAGAGTTCATTAAATTTCCTCTCATACTCAGAAATAGTCATATTGCCTTGCTTAAGATCCATGAAAGCTCTATAAAGTTGGGTTTTCCCAGCAGCTGGCATCCATTGTGCCGAGAAGGTATCCCTAATCAAAGATAGACAAGATGAATAACATTTCAAAGATAGAAGGAAGAATTTAAACCACTAGAATCCAAACTATTCATACCTAAACTGGGCCCAAGTGATGGTGTCCTCCTCGATACGAGAAGTAACGGATTCCCACCAATCTTGTGCGGCATCTTGGAGTTGCCAAGCAGCAAGTTGACGCTTCTGGGCATCAGTAATCTCCAATCCAGAAAATATCTTCTCCAAACCCTTAAGCCATTGCTGAGCCTCTATGATGTTCTCGGATCCAGAAAACTTAGTACCTCCCAGTTGCGAATACTCCTTGCTAAGAGTAGTGAATTTGACAGGAGCTGGAGCGGCAGGTGCAGCCTGGGCAGGACCATTGCCTCTTCCACCTCTAACATTTCTTCTGGTACTCATCCTGAAATACCAAAAGAGATTTAGAACCAAAGATAAGATAATAGAATGCTAAGAAAACTAATCAACGAATCAAAGGAGCTTGAATTTTTTTTGAAAGGATTTGGATATTGAGTCGATTCTCCTCATTCTAGAGTATTGCTACTCTATCTCTAATGAGTTTCTTTATAATCCCGAACTAAGGTTTTTGGGAAAACCAGAGCTCTGATACCAACTGTAACATCCCGTATATTTGGACCATTTAAATTGACAATAATCCACACTTGTCAACTTAAATAATACAAAACACAGAACATTATGGGATTATAAGTACATAAATGTAAATGAGAATCAATACAACATCACAGACTCAGAACAGTCACAGAATAATGCAGCGGAAAAATACATCGTCATAATAGTAGTTCATGAAGCTACTACAGAGAATACAACAATGTCTCAACATAAAGCGACTGAAAGAGATACAAGATGTCCAATACATAAGTATATCAAATACTGAAAATAATATGATATAGATAAAAGCTAAGCCTTCAGCATCTTCGACCAACCTTGACCAGCAACGGAATATCTTCAGACTGACCCGAGCATATGCAAAAGAAACACTCGAGTCAGGACTCAAAATCTTATACAGGATAATCAAATGCATATAATAAAGTCCATAACTCAAAGGTGAATATAAACATCATTAAGGGATCGATAAACTATCTACAGAATACGCTAAATAGATAATGTCTAATCCATAAAGTAAGATATCAAAGTAGGGTTAAGCAGGGCCCATACACCTCTTAACCTGTTTATTCCCAAAAGCATATACAAGACCGTAGTTTCCCCAAAACCGGAAGTCACCAGAGGGCAATCCATATACTAAAGGTACAAATCAAAATCGTAGTTGTCGCGATAGGATAATTAGTATGACAAGGTACATGAGGCGATACCAACTAGGATACTAGTAGTTGCCTGATCCGGACTGATGTTGGGCATAGCAGCTACCACCCCAACACCGCGAAACAACACTTCCAAATCAAGGGGTGCACCCAAATCGAATCACATAAGTAATAGATAAGGTATCGAAGAAGTGTGTCCGCTAGAGATGGCGATCCTCAATGGCCCGGCGCGGCTCCTGTTTTAGTCATGTCAGGGGTCATCCAAATCGTTCTCTTTCTTCAGTCAACACGTTCATCAAAACCATCCACTTCATTCTGGATCAACACTTCGCGTATATCAGTTATTAAAGTGGTTTTCGGTATCGACAGAGAGTATGTCCATAATCCGATCCCGGTCTCTTTAATAACTACGTATTAATTACCCAACAGTCAACTTTTTATTAAAGTTAAAACAAATCAAATCCAAAGGTCAAGTTGCAAATTTGACTTCCAAATTTGATATTTCACAATTCGATTCGTTTCAATTACTAAAATTCATATTTCGAAAAGAAATTCTAGTTCAAGCCCTTTAGTTATCAAAATTTTAAGTATTCACGTTAAATCAACATTTCACTTATTAAATCAAATTCAAATTCATGGATTACATGAAATAGTCAATCTTAGTTCAACTAATTAAATCAAGTTTTATTCTTTAAATCCGTATTTACATTCCTAGGTTCATTACTATATCAATTTCATTTACTACATTCACTTTGTCAAAACTTCGTTTATTTATTTATCAAAACTCGAAATTAAATCACTTTATCTTCTAACCTATTTACTTCTAAAATCTCATTTCGATTAACTTTGTCAAAACACTTTGTTTAATCAAATAAATTTACAAATCCGTTTAATTCATTACATTAATTCGTTTTCATTTATTTCAATTAAATTCATTTCTTTATTCCCACAAATCTAATTTATTTAATTCGATAAAATCCATTTTATCTATTTCAAACAATTTCATTTATCTAATTCAATAAAATCATTTTATTTATTTCAACAAATTTATTTATTCAATTCAATAAAATCATTTTATTTATTTCAACAAATTTATTTATTCAATTCAATAAAATCATTTTATTTATTTCAAACAAATTTATTTATATTTACGTTAACAAATTACAATTAAGTTTTCTAAGTTCATTCCATAATTCCAAATAAGTCTCAATTTCAAAACGTTATTTGTTGACCGTTCGGTTTCTTATTTTAATTATCTATCCTAGGCCAATTCACTCAATTGGGTATTTATCATTTCAACCCGATTCTATTAAATTCAAAATCAAAACATACAAAGGGAACTTGCAGTGTGATAGCAGGGATGGTGTCAAAGTAAATAAACAAGCAATAGCATCCATTTGCAACAATTCAACAATTCAAATAATCCCGAAATAGTCGTATTAATTCGCGTTTGTTATTTACGCCAATTAATATAACTATTTCTAGAATCTACACTATCATTTCATGTAGATTAAAGATTATAACATTTCAGTTTCACTTGGTCGTTCAATTTCAATTACAACGGTTAATTCAATACGTTCAATAGTCCAAAGTGACATTTATCAATTCTACGTGTCAAGCAATTTAAAGGGTCAATTTAATTATTCAATATTCATCATATAAGAGGTCAAGTTTAACATATGTCATTCAGAATTTTTATATCTATTCTATATCAAATTCAGTTCAAATCTATTATCAGTTACCATAACAACAAATTCAATATCACATAGCAGATTTGGTGTCATACTATTTAACATGCTACTTCAATTCAATTTTTTTTAACATTCAATTCATTTAACGTCCAAATTAACATTCATAACATCCAACATCTAATTATCATAGTATAATAGATCTTTGAGTCGTGAATAGAAAATATTCACCTTTGCGTGGTAGGAGATTGGACGAGGAAGCACGAAGACGATGGATAAGATAGACACTAACAAGCACGACACAAAAACGAACACAAACTGCAATCAAATAAATAATTTAATTAACAATTTGTTCAATATAATATATATAGATTGTATATATAATCATACCAAAGCAAAGAAGCTAGATAGATCGACAAGCTGGACGAATGCCTAGGACTCCGAAGCGGTAGCTGGAACCAAAACACAGCAACAAAATATATGAGCAACCAGAATTTCAAACTCACTCTGCTATGCATATAAAGCCTTCACATATATTTTTATACATGGATATTCGATCGAAGCAACTGTTTGTGAACTTATATATATAGTAACTTTGTAACTATAATTTATAAAACTGTACCTTATAAAACTTAAACTTATATACTTATATATACATAAACTTATAAATATACTTTTTTTTTCAAACGAAACATATGCAGTAACTAATAAAATGGAAATCTGCTTTTGAAACCAGAAAACTGCTTATACATATACAAAACTGTATATGTATAATTATATACAAAGGAAGCGACTGGGTTGTTCGGCATTGGTGAGGGGGTCTCGGGTCAGTGCAGGTCAGAGGGAGATGGACGGAGGGCAGTTTCCAGCGGCGAGGGAGCTACGGGTTGATGGTGGCAGCAGGCGGGTTGTGGGCGTGGTCAAGTGGGCTTGGAGGTCTGGGGCGCGGAGGGTCTGAGTACGGAGGGTCTGGGCGCGGAGGGTCTGGGCGCGGAGGGTCTGAGCACGGAGGGTCTGGGGCGCGGACTGGGTTGCAGGCGGGTCTGGTAGTGGGTCCGTAGGGTCTGGAGGCGTTGTGGGGTAGGGACATGGCTGGAGGGTGGCGGGTGCGCGTCTGGGTGCGGTGGCAGCAGAGAGGGTGGTTGGCGGTTGGATAGGCTTTGGCACGGTGGAGGTGGTTGGGGCTGCAGCAGTGGGGACGGGGTTGCTGGGTGATGGGCTGGTAGACGTGTTGGCCGGTTGGTGGGAAGAGTGGAGGGAAGAATATATCTCGGCAGTGCTTTTGTTTCCAAAGCAATGAAAAGAAAGAAAAATAAAATGGCAGAGGAAGAATGAAGAAAGCAAAAAAAAATGGAGAGGGGAAGGAATAAGCTACCTGTTGGTTTCGAATGCAGAGGAGTGAAAATGTTTGGAACAGAGGAAGTGGAATGGTACCAGACAAATATAATTCCACTTTGCTGCTTCGTATTTCACATGGCTATTCATTTCCCAACGTTCACATCAATTTCCAAACGCAACCCTTCACACTTCATCTCCCCAATAAATGCACACTCAGCGGAAGTTATTTTCTTTTTATTTTTAAACGGGTAGAATACTAGGGCTGCAACGTGTTTAACCGGTGTGTTAAACCGGTTAAAATGACATGACGTTTTTTCTCTGACTCTGTTTCACACAAATAAATATATCGTTTTGGTCAGCGCGACGACGTGATCACAACGGTATAAAAATATTGGTGATACGACGATTTTATAAAATTTGCATTTACGCCGCTTAAATTGTGCGTTTTGCAAAATAATATAAACGGAGCAGGCGATGACAGTTTTAGACGAAACGAATCATGAAATCTTGATCAGAATAATTTTTACAAGCGGACTGTGTAAAAATATTTGGATTTGGAAGATAAATTTTACGCAGCTTTATATGGACTGATATACAGTAAAACGCGAACGGACTTTACTGTAATATTTTTCAACGAAACTTTTTCTATGTCCATATCTAACTAGACGTATGTCACAAATAAAGTTTGGACGTATATTGAAATCGTTTAAAATTTCAAAATTTTTGTTGAAACGATGAATTTAAAATTTTAAATTGGGTTGAAAATTTAGGGTCGTTACAGATATTGTAGCTAATCGAAACATAATGACATACTCGTTCACAGATGGACCGACCCAGTTATTTTTAAGAAAACCAATTAGAGAAGTTAGAATAAGGTTCCATGATTGACCCTAAGTGCAAGTGGGAGATTGATAGAGTTGGGGGTATGCACAAAGGGTAATTATGTAATTTGTTATATATATCTAACTCAATAACTAGTCTTGTTCGAAATCAAAGGTATTTTCTTTCTATTATATACTTGATTTAATGTGGTTATATTAATTAATTAATTCAATTAAAATTATAATCAATAGAAAATCCATTAATTGTGTGTTTTGTAGTAGTAGTCACAAAGTGTTGTAATTGTGAGTAATGTATCACAATGAAAATAAATATATCATTTTAAATGTTCCTAGTCAAGATGCATCGAGATTGGATATCGATGCATCCGTTGGGACTAGAGTACGTATTGATCTCCAAATGTTGGACAATTTATTGCTTGTGGCTGCTGGGGGCACATCGGGATTACTTACTGATAGTTATTGGATAATTATGGAATGACTCACTCGATAATTTTCTGTTGGTTAATATAACTAAGATCAAACAGAAAATATCATTCTAACTGATTTACACAGTTCACTTTGACTTGAAAATACTCCGGATTCTCGATATGAAAGCTTCGCTTTGATAATAGTCAAATTATGGCATAGCATCCACCAAGTGACTATAGTTTGGTTGAGTGGAAGTATACGAAGTTATGCACTATTCAAGAGAGGATTTGTCTGCTCAGTTATATGGGGTTAGTATCACAGTCAACTCAATTCAACTCAAAGCCAAAGTCTCTGGCTAGAGCATTTTGGTTAATAATAATTGTTATTATTGAACCAAGTACTTTGTGTTTGGGCTATAGAGTTGACTATGGATAATGTTGGAATTTTAACCATTACCAAATTCAATAAGTTCAAAGTGATATAGTTTTGACGAAGGGAATTGGTATAAATAAATGTCACAACCGGGTAACGCTTAATAAAGTGAAATTGGATTTTGCTGAAACTAAGTAAGTGATAAATCTGATCAAAATGTCACACCACCTGCTAAGTGACATGTGAATGTTAACATTTGAATGGTTCGATGTTAATCGTTGACCAAATTTACATTTGACGAGTCACACAACAGATATGATGAATTATCTTTAGAAAAAATGATCTAATTAGTTTATAATTCTTATAAATTAATTAAATTAATCAACATTTATGAAATATTAATGTTCAAGATTTGAGGAATAAATATTATTGTATATTTATAATAGTTACAAATATATATCGATCGATATGTGATATCGATAAGCAATTAACTTAGATTTAATTAATAATACTTATTTAGGTTAAGATAGGTTTCGAGCCCATGAAAGGAGCTGGAAATATCAACCAAAAAGATGTAGGGGGTGGCTAAAAAAATGGCTTGGGGTATTTTAGATGGATGGTTCAGATGTAGGGAGAATGGGTAAGGGATTTGATCCACCTTTCTCTCTATTCCTTCCACAATAAAGGAACTCATAACCTTAATGCATTTAAGACTTCTTGGCCCCCATTTTCATCTTCTTGCTGATCGATCCCATTTACACAAAGCTCCATCAAATCTCATCTCAAATCAATTTCAAAGCAACAACTATTGGATAGTCAACGGTCTATAATTCAAAGATTGGCAGTCTACCGAATTGAGAAAAGTTCCAAGGAGGGATATTCATCATAGAAAGGTTACATCAAGGCATAGTTTTGTTATGTTTTCTTATTTCTTATAAATTATAATTCATGTATAATATTCCATTGCTTATACATATATATCATATTTATATTGTTAGTTATGTGAGATTCCTACATATGAATGTTGTCACATATTGAATGGCTATGTGTTTGTATGTATAAAAAACAAATTTTTTTATTTAGCCCAGATGTATACATAGCCAAGATTATTTTTTTAGCAAAGCTAGCCGGCTTAATAGTGGGCCATGCCACTATGAATATATGATGGATAACAGCTAAATCTGATTTTATAGTGGACAGTTCACTTAAAACAAAGAAAGAAAAAACAGGAGATATACAGAGAGTCTAAACTACTTGGAAGGACGAAAGTCCCCCCGTCATTACTAATAACAACATCAGCCAGGTCCTATAACATGCTGAAGAGCTAAAAAGTAAGAAGCCAATAACAGATCATAAGAACGTGAGAGAGGAGTGTAAAGATAAATCCAATCCCATGTAGGATCCAAGAAATGCCACCAATTGCGAGCACCATCTAAACTAGAGGTCGTAAGAGAAATCCCATCACCCTCAACATGATACTGAAGCCTTTTAGACTCTTCATCCCCACCTAAAACCATGTGATAACTATGCATCTGCGGGTCATATCTCATTTCCATGGCCATGTGTGCCCAAGAACTCTCATTAGGTTTCCAGTAAATAATCTCATCATCAGAATCACTAGCCACCGATGTCGAAGCTGACACAATAGAGGGAGAAATGGGTTTCACGCAAACAGACAGGCGGAGAACTAACATTGGGGACCATTTCATTTCCATCGTAGGGAGTGGCGTTCTATCGGTAGGAAGAAGAGGATCATTCCTCGAACACATCTCAACAATATGACCAAACGACTGACAGTTTGAGCAAATATCGAGCTTCCAGCTGTAATTAACACTTATCTCCATCTCGTGACCTTCCATAATTATAATTTTCAAAATCGACGGAAGCGGCTTCAATAGGGTAATTTCTATCAAAGCCCTAGTATAAAGTAAATTCTTGCGAGCAACAATATTTGCATCAAAACATTTGAATTCACCAATAAGGCTTGCAAGCCAGTTCAGACCAATTAGAGGTTGAAGGACGGAAGGTAAATTAGAAAACGTGGCCCAAAGCGGAATCGAGAGTATCTGTTCTCTAGCTCTATCAATGCCAACACTCCAAGGAGTTATAATGAAAGGTCTCCCCTCAATAATTAGAGGGCTTGTCTCAAGCACTAAAAGTCTGTCCTCATTATTCCCAAATTTATAGTAGAAAAAAGAATTTAAAACTTGGACATGGAGGGTACCTTTCATTTTCCACGCGCGCCTACATTGCTCACATACAACCGAATAAGAAGATGAAGCATCTATGAAAAATCCAACCAGGTGATCAGACCAATGGGACACAGCCTCATGAAGCATTGGAGGTGGAAGCGCGCTAACCCCATCAATTACTTAAGTGCTAAAATTCCGAGGTTCGTAAATACCAGCATTACGCGGTAAAGATTTAAACAATGATGCCCAAGCTGGCTTAACTGCATTGTCACTAGTATTGACATTGGAGGAGTTAAGGACAACTGATGGCGGATTTTGAATATTTCCAGGAACACAAATAAGGGAAATTGAGGCAGAACCAATCTGCACCCTGGATGGTACAGAACAATTTTCCAATTCTTTAAACATAGGGTTCCCCACTAAATTCTGATCAACAAAATTAGGACATATATTTATTTTACTTGATATATATATATTAAGTTATTATATTTATATCAATAAGTCATATTACACAAATTTAAATAACCTATAATTCATTATGTCACCATGTCATGTTAAAAATTGATCCAATATTTTATATATGCAATTTTATGCTAAAAATAATTTTAGGTAACATCAAAATATCCTTTTGTAATTATTTACTATTTTTAATATTATTTAAATCGAAATAAAGGTTATATAATTAATATAAAATAATATATGATTCAGAAATTATATTGTAAAATTTATAAAATTTTTACAACATCTTATTAACTTTTGTAAAGAATTATAAAATTTAAAAATCAAATTTATTATTTTTAAAAAATCATTTATAACCGACGAAAATTAATTAAATAATAATAATATAATTTTAACTCGAAAAACTATGGAAATTTTTCTGTGACCTTATAATATCATATTCGAATTTCATAAAATTTGAAATTTGAAAAACATGTTGCGAAATTTATTTTAATATTATTTTAATGTTATTGGCTAAGAAAATTATATTTAAAATATTTGATTATAACAACCCATATTTTTAACAAATATTTTAAAATTAATTTATTTGAAAACTTTGATTTTAAATCATTTTAAATTGGAATTTTGGAACTGTCCATTGTATTTTTGGATTTTTGTAATAATTTATTTGCCAAATATAATAATATAATGATTTTCTGGAAATATTATATTTTGTTCAATTTTTGTCAAACGTTGATTTTCAGTTGAAATTTGTAAATTTAAAATTTTATTCTAATCTTTTTCTTTGAAACAGTATTTGATTCTGACATTCGTTCTGCTTTTCGTTTTGTTAAATTCTGTTTTATACTTTTTAAATCTGATAAATTCAGCATTTTACAAGAAATTATTTTCAGTATTTTATTGTCTATATTTTTCTATGTTATTTTCTATTTTTATTTTGGTTTGGACTTTGTTTGTTTTGTTGTGTTGAACTTACTTTGTTTTGGGCTTGACTAATGGGCTTGGAAATTCCAAGAGACTTGAGTTTCTTTTATTTATTATGAAGAGATGCCTTTTCCACTCCTTAGCCGTACAAAAAACTTTTTGATTCCTAGCCATGCATAACAAAACACTTCTCATTCTCATCTCTTTCTCATTTCATTTTCCTAACAAAACAAATTACAGTAAGTTTTCATGCATTCCTCTTCTTTTTTCCTTTCTCTTTTCTTTTAGTTGCAAGCTATGTTCGGCCACCATCACCAACCTTTTAGCCGACCACACCTTCTCCTCACCACCACCTATGACCGGCCATCATCACCATCTCCACCACGTCAACCTATTGCCGTGACCCATGGATCCAAATCCATCACCAAAACATTTTTCAAACCATAGCCGAACACCTCTACATCACCACTCTCTCTTTGTTGCCTTGGCCACCACCAATTCCACCACCTTCCATGCCTTGCCATGACCATCCCCTATCCATAGCCGTGCCTCTTCAGACCTGACCTGACCACTTGACCAAACAAACAACCCAGGCCGAGCCACTTTTGCCTATGGCCGAACCAATAGTGCACATGACCTTTCACTTGCCTTTGACCTTTTGCCTTCCTAGTGTCTTTTGACTTGCCACCCTTTCACATACCCATAGCCGTTCACATCCATACCCATATGCTGTGCCTTTTGCTTGCCTAGACCGAGCCTACCTGATCAAAACTGACCATAGCCGTGCATACTTGCCTTTAAACCATGGTGGCCGAGCCATTTATCATGTGGTCAAGCCTATTTGTGATGTGGCCGAGCCCACTTGATTTGGTTAAGTCCTCTTGCTTCACTTTGTTCATATTTTGATTTTGTTTAAGTCTAAATTCTTTTGTACAATCATATACTTATATATGTTGTATATTTGTTGTTTGCAAGATTTGAATCTTGGCTCTCCATCTACTCGAATCTAGTCGTGCTTTTCGGAGTTTGGTTGTGTGTCTCGAAATTGTCGTCTCTAGCTTTAAAAGGTGAGTCTATCACTCTCGACATTCATACTTATATATTTGTGAAACGATGACATGTGAATGTGTAGTAGTTGATATGCTATGTTGATATATGTTCAGATATGCCTGTGATATGATTTTATGATGTTATAACCTGATTATATACCTGTTGCATCACCTGATATGATATGCTATGCTATGCTATACTATTTATTTTATTTTCTGTTTCTCACACTGCAAGTTCCCTTTCACTATCGGTTGAAATGATACATACCCGAACAGAATTTAGAATAGAGAAAAATCATTATGAGCTGAAATGATAGGCTCAAGCGATTTTTATTTGTATTTGACTTGGGATTGCAGGTTTGAAATGATAGAACCCGGGATTTTTATTTCACAGATTGCATTGATACATATCCGTATCACTTGACCTAGGTTAGAAAATATTATACAGACCCATGGTTAATTTTAATAATAGTTTTCTGAAATTTATTAAGTATTTTGAAATTTTAGTATATGAAAACTTGAACTTAAGTTTGATTTAAATGGTTTAAATAAAATATATATTGGTTTCTATAAGTTAAAACTTATAGCTTATAAATGGTTTTATTGTACAACCTATGATTTTATTTTAAATTAATCTAACTTAATAATTTTAACGTAAAGTTGATTTAAGTGATTTAAATATAAATATAAATTGGTTTTATAAGTTAATTTTTTTTAAGATGATAAATGGTTTTAAATTGTAACATAATAAACTATTTAAAGTTAATTTAACTTAATAATTTAATTTGATTGGATTTCTTAATTTAAATTAAAATATTTTATTTATGGAATGGATATTTTTTTAAAAGGTAAGTTTGGCTCACATCCCTAATAAGTTTCAAAATAGAGAAAACATCCTTCCCAAACTAAACTTACATTTCCGGTCCCTATATTCAAATTCGCGCATGCAAAAAGACCCAAATACCCTTTTATGTTTTTAACATTTCAAACGCGTATAACTTTATGTAGAAAAATCGGATCAACATACCATTTTCACCAAAAAATCACAAAATTTATAATCTTTAAAATGAGATCCATTGTTGATACCAAAAATTCAAATTTATAGTAAAGGTGCAATTATTTCTTATATTTGCAGACAATTCATCAAATTTTGAACACTTTCCATTTTTTTTTTCAAATTTACAACATTTGCAAATAATTGCAGACATTTCTGCAACTATATGGTATAGTTGCAGACATTTCTGCAACTATTGCATATTTGCAGAAATGCAACTATATGGTATAGTTGCAGAAATGCAACTATTGCATATAGTTGCAGAAATGTCTACAACTATTGCATATAGTTGTAGAAATTTCTGCAACTATATGGTATAGTTGCAAAAATGTCTGCAACTACTGCATATAGTTGCAGACATTTCTGCAACTATTGCATATTGCAGAAATGCAACTATATGTTATAGTTGCAGAATTATCTGCAACTATTGCATATAGTTGCAGACATTTATGCAACTATTGCATATTTGCAGAAATGCAACTATTGTTCTGCAACTATATGGTATAGTTGTAGAAATGACTACAACTATTGCATATAATTGCAGACATTTCTGCAACTATTGCATATAATTGCAGACATTTCTGCAACTATTGTGTATAATTGCAGTTTTCCATTGAAATCGAGAAAGCTGAGCTCGCCATTAAAGAGAAGATGAAATCAAGAAACATAAGTTCGCCAATGAAGAAGAAGATGAAATCAAGAAAGATAAACTCGTTATTAAAATCAATCGTGCAAGAGCGGAGGGGTATTTTAGGGAAAAAACAGCTGAAATGAAAAACAGGGACCTGCAAAGTATGTTTTCTTGCGGGAGGAGTTTTAGTGAATTAAGTTTGCTTTTAGGGATGCGTCCTTAATATTCACTTTTTTAAAAGTAAATAAAGTATCAAGTTATTTGTTAAAGTAAAGTTAAGCAAGATAAATGTAATTTTGACTTAATAAATGAATTTTGGTTAAATTTGGATATTTTATTTATAAAATTTTATTTTATTTAAATCATATGTTAAATGATATCCAAATAAATATTTCTGAAAAGTGAGATATGTTTTATATGTTAAAAAGGGTGAAAACTGAAATTATAATGTTTCTGAAATGTTATAGAAAATCTCAGATTTGTATTGGCAGCATTTCTGAAATGCTGTGGTTTTAAGGTAGCATTTTATAAGTGCTGTTGTTTCTGAAATGAACTGTATTTCTGAATTACTATTATACTTACTATAACATTTTATAAGAGCTGATGTTTCTGAAATGAGCCGTATTTCTGAATTACTATGATACCTACTGTAACATTTTATAAGTGCTGCTGTTTCTGAAATGAACTGTATTTCTGAATTTCTATTATACATACAGTAACATTTTATAAGTGCTGCTGTTTCTGAAAAGACTATATTTTTGAAAGGGTAATATTTTCGAACTGCTACTATATGTATTATCGCATTTTTCAAAGTGCTATGAATGCTGAAATTACAATGTTGTGAAATTGTTATAATTGAATGAATGAACTTAGAAATGCAACAACTTTGGAAATGAATATTATATTTTTGAAGGATATCGACATCGAATTTAAATGGTTTAAATTGAACATGTTTTGATTTGAAATATAAACCATTTTTAAATTTATAACCATGGGTTATAATAATGATTGGTTGTTAAAGAGACCGGGATCGGATATGGACATACTCTCTATCGATACCGAAAACCACTTTAACAACTGTGTACGCGGTAGAGATTCCAGAATGAAGTAGGATGGTGGCGACGATCCTATATGTGGTATATACGTGGACCTGACTCCCGTGAGTTGGCAAAAGGTGGCTAAAATAGGAGCGATTCCGGGCCAATGAGGTAGCCCCTCTGATCGGACACATTCCATCATATACCATTCTATTACTTTGTGATTGATTGGGTGCACCCTTTGATTTTTGGGATGGCTCGAGGTGGGCGGAAGTGGCTGCTATGCGTTACCACCAGTCCGGATGCGTAATTGGTATATCTACCCTGGCATTGCCTAGTTATGCCGTGCCACCTACCCTAGCGTGCTTTACTACGAGTTTGTTTTGTACCATACCTATGGAGTGCCCTCTAACGACGCCCATTACGGGGGAGATTATGGTATGGTATAGACTATGGGAATATATAAAATGTGTTAAGGGGGATATGGGTAACGCCTGAACGCTATTTTGATAGTTTACTTTACTTTAGACATTATTATAATAGCGTATATTACTACATAGTAAATAGTTTAACTGATCCTTAAAGGATGGGCCATCCCAAGCATCCTTTAAGTTACTTGAGCATTTCTATTACAGTTCACTTGAGTTGGTTTACATTGTATAAGTATGTATGTCCCGACTCGAGTGTTTTGTGTTTTTCTTTACGCTCGGGTCAGATTGAGTTGTACCAGTATTCGAGACTCACCTTTGGAGTTGGAGCTTCGCTTGGATCCATTTATTGATTCTGCTTTCAGTCATTCAGTTGATTCCAGTGATATATTCAGATCTTGTATTTGACTATTATATTGAGACATCTTTGTATTCGTGATTTATGTTGTATCTTGTTGAACTCTGTTATATTTTATATAGTAGCTTCATGAACTACTATTCTCTGCTTCCGCTGCATTATTGTTATATTACTCTGTGTTTGTGATTATTTATTTACTGTATATATTGAGTTTTTCTAAATTTAAATTAACACTCTGATATTTTGAGCAATTCAAATCCGACATGTATGAATGCGAATGGTTGAAAATTTTGGGTCGTTACATTGATAATATAAAATTACAGTAAAATATTTTTTATGCTGTATATTGGATCTAGAATGTTATAAGATATATATATATATATATATTTATTTAATTGTAAATAATATTATAATTGATGTAATTATATAATATAAACATATATATATATATATTTAAATGCATAAATTTATAAATATTTTTATTTATTAAAAATATAATTATAAATAAATACATATACATATACATGTGTGTGCCTGTGTATTTTGTTGTTGTAAAACATACACGTATAAATAAATAAAAACAACTTTGCATAATTTATACATATATAATCGTTTATCAAATTATTATATATATAATCATGCATCAAATTATTATCTAATTTAATATATATATATATATATATATTTCACATTTATGTAATACATATTATATATATATGCAAATATTTATGTTGTTTTGATACTCATTTTAAAATAACAAGTTTGGGTATATACATATTTTTTTTTGAAAATGGCCAAGGCCCTTTATTAAGGCATAACAACCCTTGGGTATATACATGTATGTACATATATATATATATATATTTGAACAACATATAATAATACACATAAGATGAGTCAGCTTGTTCGTTGTGATGCAAATCCTAACATTTATATACGGGCATGTTATACCTTCATGGATTGTTATGTCACACACGCACACGCATATGTATATGATACATATGTGTACCATTATGCTTAATTTAAAATATAAATAAAATAAAATTCAATCTATTAATTATAATTTAAATGAAATAAAGATTTTATTTAAATTTAATTTAGAAATGTTCTAAATAAATTAGACTTTATAGGCCCAATAAAGATCCTATAGGGTAATTTTTTTTGAAACTCACCCATATCTTCCTCTACGGGCAGGCCCAGTTCCAACAGTCTCTCAGATAAACATGTAAAAGATAACTGCAGGGTTTAACTACTTAGCTCTTAGCAACCATAGCTATCCTTGATGGTCGTGTAATAGATGTGCATAGGTTACAGAACGTCATGGATACATAGTCCCATGAATAATCCAAGTAGTCCATAATAATAA
Organism: Allium fistulosum; assembly: GCA_030737815.1. Classification (NCBI taxonomy): domain Eukaryota; kingdom Viridiplantae; phylum Streptophyta; class Magnoliopsida; order Asparagales; family Amaryllidaceae; genus Allium; species Allium fistulosum. The sequence goes on from CM060906.1 coordinate 878,093,071, forward strand.
AAAACTAATCATTTAGAGCATCAGCCTTATAGTTAATCAACTTGGCTCTTAGCCTCAAGGATAATCATATAAGCACCCAACCCTTCAACAATCCAATCGACTCCCAGTCTCATAGATATTCCTTTGGACCCTCGGTCCTATAAGGAATAGTGTGGGTCTCGACCTCGTAAATAACTATTTTGGCATCAATACACTAAATGGTCAGGTCAACTCTCAGCCCCATACTCAATGATCTCATGAAGGTGAATGGGCGTGTGTCTACATACTCACGTTAATAAAAAAATGGGATACTGACAACTATCAATGCTACTCTTACAGTACCTTGACGACCATCGTGATCTAATATCCATCGGGTGCAAGTCTACGCTATGCAATAGCCATGACCCTTCAAATGCCCCAAATGGTAACAGACTGCTGGTCTATGTAACATGGGGGCAGTACCTCTCCGCCCCAGCTCTCATCCATACACATAAAAAATCTAACAGCCCAACTTTCTACGCCGTATAAATAAATAAATTTAATTAATTTAAAGTGCTTGAATTCGATTTATGATAGTAAATATTTTGAAGATAAAATTTTAGTTAATTAAATTGTATTTAATAAAAGATTTGAATTTAATAAATTAAATTAATAAGTTCTTTTCAAATAGTTTATTAAAGTTGAATAAATTGTTTAATTGAATGCAAAATACTTTAAAAAGTGTATATAGCTGTTATATGAATAAAATAATGGAAAATAAACAAGCAGACATCGAATTGAATTAAATTGGACGGTTATCGAAATATATTCAGTATAATGAAGTTTAAATTAATTTAAATCGAATGAAAATATATTTACAAATAAATTAAAAGGAGATGTAGAAAGGAAGGAAGTGAAATGAAAATTAAAACTAGATTGAAGTGAATTAAATCACGGTCCAATGCTATTTAAGCCCAAAGCCCGTTTTATTCTCTAGCTTTTGGAAAAGATTTTGGTATTTTGAAAATAAATAAAAATATTTTTTCAAAGAATAGGTTAGAATAAGAATAAAACTGTATCAGCTATGTAATATTATGAAGGTACCTTTTCATGATCTCGAACGAGAGCTAGAAAATATCTAACAGACTGAAAAAATTGTACTATATATATAAGTAGAAATACTATATCTGGCTTGTTATTATCAGTTCTTTCTAGAATTGCAAGTCTTTGTAAATGTTTACTAAGTCTTTTATTGATTTTATAGGATAATTTTAACCTTGTTTAAACTAGTGTAAAGGCAAAATAGAAGGCATGAGTTTTTGGAGTATGGATTTGAAACACCCCAAACCCCTTAGTATACCCAAAAAGGCACACTAAAGAATATGGTGCGTTATAGGTATAACTAAAAACTTACAGAGACTAAGATTCACAAGACAAAATAAATAAAATAGCGGAAACATTTAAAATAATAACTTATTTAAAAATCAAAACTTCATAAAATAAGTCATAACCAAAATAGGTCTCAAAATACCAAATACATATGTCTTATGAAAACATCATCTCAGTCACAATATCAGAGTGCATACATAAAACCATCCCTCTTAACAAGTGCCAGTACATGAGAATAAAACTGAAAAGAAGAAGAAGAATACATGAAGAAAAACTCCACAGCTGAATCTCCAAGGAAATCTGAAATCTACTGTCCCTGCCTCTGTTGGCCTATGGCGAAAAAAGGGGAAAATAGAGGAGTGGGTCAGACTAAAAGTCTGGCAAGTGGAAGTAACTACTAGTATTCTTAAGCAAGGTAAAGATAATAGACTTTGCAATGGTTCTAGTATAAAAGGAAATAAAGGAAAAGGTAAAGCTGGAATAAAATACGGTTTAATTGTTTGCTTTACTTGGATAGTTTTGATTATTTTGATTGTTTGCACTTTTCTGAAACTGCTTTGATTAGGCTGAAATCCCAATCCTAGTTTAATTAGGCTGAAGTCCTAATTCTACCCTTTGATCGGCCTTCTATCTCTGTTGTGCCTACTGCGGGCTAGTCCCATACTGTGGGTCCCACAGAAAATACATCTACTAAGCGCTTGGAACTCAATAGCGACTTATTTCCCTACACTGAGGCCGCACGCTCGACCACCATTAGGCTCGCGCTATCTGTTGCTCCCTCTTTGGACCTCTTAATTACCCTAAACAGCATAAGCGTGCCCAGCCTCACCTCCGTATGCTGTGAGACCACCGGTTCCTGACTGAAGGGAATGTTGCCGATACGGGTCCTAACAAATAAAATCTAGTTGCGCCCCTTGCCCAAATCTCCAGATTTGAGCTTCTAATTATTGACCACTTATCTACCCTAAACAGTGTGTACCAAGGAATGCTGCCAGTATGGGTCCTACTTCTTAATTATTGACCACTTATCTACCCTAAACAGTATAAGGGGAATGCTGCCGGTACGCATCCTACTTCTTAATTGTTGACCACTTATCTACCTTAAACATCATAAGGGGAATGCTGCCGGTATGGGTCCTACTTCTATCCTTGTTTATTAACTTAGTATAAGCCTCTTTTGTTATCTCTACTATATTTGCTTATTAACTTATTCTATGTCTTAAAATAAGCCTTTTTCTGTTTGCCTCTAATTATAACCTGTGTGTTATAACTTTACTTACTAACTTAACCCAAGGTCTAAGTATAAAAATAAACTTCTTCTGCTATTTCTTCTATTTTCTCTTTTTAGTTATAATTACATGTTATAACTATGCTTGCAAATATCTTAAATTTTCCTATTTCAGTCTAAGTCCAATTTATTACAGTTCTTCTCATTTTACATCCCATTTTCTGTAAATTCAGTGTTCTTATATTTTAGTCCATATTAGCGGATTATTCTCTTCTATTTATTCCATTCGCGTAAAAAGGTAATTAAAAAGAAACTGACATTTACAGAAGTAATCCCAACGTAGAATAGATGTAAATAAAACGTAAATAATAGTAAATAACTGTAAATACTGTAAATAACTGTAAATAATTGGGAAAACTATAATTAACAATAAATAATTGCAAATAACTAAAATATAATAGCTAAAAGAAAATAGATTGGAAAACAAGTCTAAAATTTACTTAAAAATAAACTGTAAATAAACTTGCATAAAGGTTATCCCAAAATTATAGAAAAACTACAACTATTGGAAACCCTATTATTTTAAATTACTTAAAAATCTAAAATAATTACTTAAACACTCACCTGTGGTCCTTAGCTCTTTTCCTTGGCCTTCCCGGATCCACTTATAGGGTATAAAATATTTTAATTAAAAAGGTCTTCTCCTTGGAAAAATATTCCTTTCAGGGTCCAGCCTCAGGCAATGAACCCAGATGGAGAAAATCTGAATGAGAAAAATAGCTAGGCCTAGGGTCTTATTTATAGTGTCACTTGTGGATCTCAGACCATTGGATTTGGAGATTAAATCTAGTGCAACCACGTCATAGGCTCGATGGGAACCGTCAGATAGAAGCACAAACGCACGGGATTGGATAAAAATCAAAAAACACATCATTCGTTCACCTGGACGAAAGTTCGTCCAAATGCTATGGCGGGTCGACCTAGGTGTCGAACTTTGCATGAGTTAGGTCGATCTATAGATCGACCTAGCTGATGGGAGGGTCGACCCTAGGGTCGACCTGACCATATATTATTATTATTTTCTACGTTTCTTGTTTCTAGCGTATCTCCTTCGTTTTAGCTTGGATTTTGACAATCTATATATGGAAATTGACCAGAAAATTACCATAGACACAATGGTGCAACTCCTGTGGCTCAATTCTGATAATTTCACAAAGTTATTTTATTATTTAATTAATTCGTTAATTAATTACTATAGCTTAAATTTTGGGTTATTACATTCTCCCCTCCTTAAGGGATTTCGTCCTTGAAATCTATAAGGATAGAAGAATGGAATAAATGTTTTCGTCTAAGTTCTACAACTAACTACTCAACCATCATCCATTACATCCATTGTCCTTAAATTTTTGTAATGCGACTTATGATAGATATGCAATTAGTGTAGTGTCAATGTCCCTAACTAATGCAAAAGATTAGGCGGTCTACTGATTCAGTTGACCTCCTTTTATGCAATCATGTCCGTGTCATGTATCCAAATGAATGCAAATTCCCTAATGATAATCGATAGTTCTATATGCATGCTACAATCATCATCCAAATGTAACAATCATGTGATAATCATCCATTTATAGCAACCATGGAATAAAATAAAATAAAAAATGCAAATGCGCACACATCCATATGCATATGCTCGAGTGTCCTAGTTAGGCCGATCCCTAAGAGATAATAGTGCCTAGTGTAAGTATATGCATCCACTAGCAACCACTTGCAACCACTAGTATCCATCATACATAACATGTTCTAATAACATGTTTACATCAAATCTTACCATCCATAGGTTAAATCCTAAGTTCTACCCTCCCAAAGGATAATAAAGGAAAGAACCTATTCAAAACTAAAGATGGAAATAGGAAATTCAAAATTTATTATAAAAAAGATGTGGATAAGAGGTACTTATCCTTTCCTAATCAATCAATCTTCTTCGAAGTCTCTCTAACCATGTCGGGACCAAATAAATCTCTCTGTAGACTCTAACCAACACGAAGGCGACTTGCACGGTCTTCCATAAAGAGCTTCGAAGGGTGCCATTCCAATGCTAGTATGAAAGCTATTATTATAAGCGAACTCTACTAAGGGAAGATGCTCCTCCTAAGTTCCTCCAAAATCAAGAATACACATCCTCAACCATGTGTGTCTTACCATCTTACTAATATCACTTTACTATTCTTCTATAGTCTACACACATGAAGCAACAATCCTATGTTCTCACTAGCATATACACTTTACGAAAACTTTTATTATTAATTCTAAAAGTAATCACTGCTATCTCCTTCATCGCCTTACACTTTTTCCCGTCACACCAATGAAATGATTCCTATCTACTCCACATTTAAAAGTTTGGTTTGGTATTTAACATTTCATTTCAAAAATTAAAGCTTCTAAATTTTTAAAATATCAAATCCCAAATTTGTTTTGCCTTTCAAACTGTTATTTTCAAGTTTCTATTAAATTCAAAGGTACTTGGTTGCTTAACATTTTATCTTTCTAGACTTGCATCCTTATAACCTTTTTGAATTTACATTATTCCCCAAACCTAGAGGGGAAAACTTACAAATTCTAAGTTCAAAACTTATTCCTCCTTTTCTTCTAAAGACCTTTACAGCTTTCCATAAAAAATTGGATTTTTAAATTTAACAATTACTAAGTTTTTCGCTTCCAAAAACTTATTTGCCTTTTCACCAAACCATTTTTCTTTAAAATATCTTTAAAATGTTCTTACATGTTTTCAAAACATTTTCTCTTCATAGATTTTCAACTTTGCAAAAACTGGAATAGATAAGAACAATTATTTTATTAAAAACTCCTTAACTTTCCAATTACTTAACCTTGGAGGAGTTCCTAACTACAAATCGGGACTTTCTACAATGGCCCTCTATGATATCTCTTCTAACCAACTCTGTCTCTAATTATTACACTTCTTATTACACCTAATGGTTTTATACCTTAATATATTGGAACTACTTTCTTAAGAAACTATTAACGCTAAAACCTTCTATGAATCCTTTAAAAGAGGACTTCATATTTATGTGAAATTACAAGGAACTTAATTTATATTTTTTGAAATAGGCTATACAAAATATGGCGCTTCCCATACCTTGTACATCTCTTTCACATACTCCTTATAACTTGTAGAAAACATCTTTATTTGTGATTTGGTTTCATAGAATTTTTTTACCATTATTCATTTCATTCCAATAGATTAAAGTATGTTTAATCTATATTCTCTAACAATAGACAATTTCTATGAAATTTATTAATTTTCTAATATATATCTTACACTTTTTCTTTTTAGAAAACCTCATTTTCAAAACTGTTTTAATATATCCATAACTAGAAAACATTTCCTCATACTTATTTAAATAATAAGTGTACTTACAAACCACTTTATTTTTATATTTAGAAATTATTTTTGAAATACATTTTTATTTTGGTCAAAACAGATGTTGTGTAAAACACCATTACTACAACCTAAAAATACTAGTGTATGGATTCAATTAAATAAATACTAATAAATATCATATACTTTGTAAAGACATTTCCATTGGGAGTCACCTACTATAACAATAGTGTTATAGACTATGCCCCCTTTATTTTCCATGAAAACATCTATTACAACAATAAATGTTGTAACCTATGTCTCCAGTATTTAATACACTTTAGGCTTTTATTTTTAAAATCTTTGTTTACTTTCAAAGAAACTAGCGAGCCATATACGCTTTATAATTCTAAAAGAATTTCACTTTTAACAAAATTTACACCATATAAAAACCAATTTAAATTTCATACCATTTTTTTTCAAAAACCCAATATTTATCTAAAAATATTGACAATTATACTTTTCAACTTTTCAATTCTAACAATTTCATTTTATTGGGCTAAACATAAAGTGGATTCTCTTCTTACTATCCTAGGAGTACCCTTCCTAAACCTTGGAAACTTTATTTCGTTACTAAAGTCTTTTGTTCCTAGGCTCTACCGTTAAATCCTCTTTGCAATTATCTACACATGGGCTTTCTTCCTTACGCCAAAAAGTGATACTCCAAGAATTTTTCCTTCAACTGATGAATGTGAAGAAACTCCTCTAGATGAATAGCATGCTCTTCCATACTCTTGGAAAACACCAAAATGTCATCCGTGAACTCTACTACGAACTTACTTAGGACATCTCAAAAAACATGGCTCATCAAATCTACAAAATATGTTGCGGCATTGGTTAGCCCAAATGGCAAACCAATCACTCAAAAAATCCATCGGGTGTCCTAAATGCTGCCTTATCGATGCTATCATCAACGACTCCAAGCTGATGAAATCCAGTAGCTAAATCAAGCTTAGAAAATACTGAAGAGCCAACCAACTGATCGAAAAGATCATCTATCCTAGGAAGTGGATAATGGTTCTTCTTCGTGAGCTGATTCAACTCTTTATAGTCTACGCCAAGTCAAAGGGAACCATCCGCCTTTGTAGCGAAAACGACTGACGCTCCCTACTCAGATATACTCCTTCTGATGAAGCCTTTCTCCAATAGCTCACAAATATGCTTGCTTAACTCCTTCCTCTCCCTAGGTGCTGTGTGTCTCACGGGCAATGCCACTGGTTTAGCATTGTCATTAAGATAGACCCTAAAGTCGATCTCTCTCTTAGGGGGGTAGTCCCCTAACCTCCTCAAAAATTTCTAGGAAATCTCTAACGACTAGAATGGAATCTAGCTCTCCTGGTGATGAATCAAGGGAATAAAGGAAGCTCAACTTGATTGATCCTTGTGGGTTGTAAGAAACCGCGAGAGTTCTACTATTGCATGTCTCTAGTTTAACGACTCTCCTCTCGCAGTCTAATATCGCTTCATAAGTGGATAACCAATCCATCCCCAAAATCATCCCATACCCCGAAAATCTCAATACATAGGTGTCACAATCAAGCTCTACACCTAGTATAAAAATTTCAAACCCCTACAAATCATGGATAAATGTTCTGATCCTCCTATGGGGTTTGAAACAACTATGGGGTCTACTACTAAAGAGATATCTAAGTGCAAACAATCAACTAAAGAACTCAAAAGAAAGAGTGTGATGCTCCAGAATTGAAAAGAGTCCGAATGGGAAAATCAAAAATATAGATCAAACCTTCTAAGAGATTTTCCTACCTCGATCCGGTCCACTACTAGAAGGTGCTGCATCCAAAGCCTGTACTTGCGTTGTAGGTGCGCCTACTCTCTGCCCCATTCTCTGAGGACAAGATCTACTAAGGTGACCAGGCTGTCCACAACTATAAAACCTTCCCTTCATCATCTTATTCTTACAGTCTTTTGCGTAATGACCAACCAGTCCACAACTATTGCATTTCCCGCTTTTCTTGATCCGCTTCTGAGGTCTTCCTTCTTCCCTCTTGTTCTTTTCCTTCTTACTCTTCCACCACGGCTACTTAGAGCTTTTTGACTTAGGAACCTCTTTAAGCTCTCCCTTCAGCTGCTAAGATGTAGGCTGAACTCTCTATCGGTCCTCCAATCCTAACAGCCAAACATTCGCTCCATGTCCTTCAACCTAGCTCGTGCCTCCTAGAAATCCTCTATGCTAGAAAATGTTCTGCCTCCTACACTAGAGAAGTCCTTGCATAGCTTAGAAAAATTGGCTGTTGTAGGTGGATTAAAGCTATCTCCACCTACCGGTGCTATATTGGGCGCTTGCCCTTGCACCTCTGGTACCGTAGCTCTACGGAACCATCAGCCATACTGTGCAAAGAAAAGAGAATTTAGGCTCGAAGGAATCGAAAGAAGGTTGAACTAGACTTTGAGGGGATTTTTATAAAAACCCTCTTTTATACTTGAAAAACTATTTCTATATTAAGAGTTTCTTTTTGAAAAATACTTCCAGTTTGAAGATATGCTACTTTTTAAATATAGGTTACTTTTGGAAAAATACTTTATTTTTAAAACAAGTTTTTAGGAATCCTGTAACCTTAGGCCCTGATACCAAATGAAACACCCCACACCCCTTAGTATACCAAAAAGGCACACTAATGAATATGGTGCATTATAGGTATAGCTTAAAACTGATAGAGACTAAGATTCACAAGACAAAATAAATAAAACAGCGAAAAAAATTAAAACAATAACTTATTTAAAAATCAAAACTTCATAAAATAAGTCATAACCAAAATAGGTCTCAAAATACCAAATACATATGTCTTATGAAAACATCATCTCAGTCACAATATCAGAGTACATACATAAAACCATCCCTCTCAACAAGTGCCAGTACATGAGAATAAAACTGAAAAGAAGAAAAAGAATACATGAAGAAAAACTCCACAGCTGAATCTCCAAGGAAATCTGAAATCTACTGTCCCTGCCTCTATTGGCCTATGGGGGAAAAAGGGGAAAATAGAGGAGCGGGTCAGGCTAAAAGTCTGGTGAGTGGAAGTAACTACTAGTATTCTTAAGCAAGGTAAAGATAATAGACTTTACAACAGTTCTAGTATAAAAGGAAATGAAGGAAAAGATAAAGCTGGAATAAAATACGGTTTAACTGTTTGCTTTGCTTGGATAGTTTTGATTATCTTGATTGTTTTCACTTTTCTGAAACTGCTTTGATTAGGCTGAAATCCCAATCCTAGTTTAGTTAGGCTGAAGTCCTAATTCTACCCTTTGATCGGCCTTCTATCTTTGTTATGCCTACTGCGGGCTAGTCCCATCAAATAAAATCTAGTTACGCTCCTTGCCCAAATCCCCTGATTTGAGCTTCTAATTATTGACCACTAATCTACCCTAAATAGCATAAGCATGTCCTAAGGGGAATGCTACCGGTACGGGTCTTACTTTTTAATTATTGACCACTTATCTTCCCTAAACAACAAAAGGGGAATGCTGCCGGTACGGGTCCTACTTCTTAATTATTGACCACTTATCTACCCTAAACAACATAGGTGGAATGCTGCCGGTACGGGTCCTACTTCTATCCTTGCTTATTAACTTAGTATAAGTCTTTTTAAATAAGCCTTTTTTGTTATCTCTGCTATATTTTCTTATTAACTTATTCTAAGTCTTAAAATAAGCCTTTTTCTGTTTGCCTCTAATTTTAACCTGTGTGTTATGACTTTACTTATTAATTTAACCCAAGGTCTAAGTATAAAAATAAGCTTCTTCTGCAATTTCTTCTATTTTCTCTTTTTAGTTATAATTACATGTTATAACTATGCTTGCAAATATCTTAAATTTTCCTATTTCAGTCTAAGTCCAATTTATTACAGTTCTACTCATTTTACATCCCATTTTCTGTAAATTCAGTGTTCTTATATTTTAGTCCATATTAGCGAATTATTCTCTTCTATTTATTCCTTTCGCGTAAAAAGGGAATTAAAAAGAAACCGACATTTACAGAAGAAATCCCAACGTAGAATAGATGTAAATAAAACGTAAATAACAGTAAATAACTGTAAATAACTGTAAATAATTGGGAAAACTGTAATTAATAATAATTTATAAAGAATTTTTGAAATCGTTTGGAAAACCAAAATTTGAAATTTCACTTTATTATAGAGAATATATAAATTTTTAATAGCTTTAAAATAATTTATAAATATTACAAATTATTTATTTCAAAAGCCATTTTATTATAAAAATCTTTTTGAAATTGTTTTAGAAAAATTGTGCTCGAAATCTTCAAAAATGCCACAAAATTGGCATAAGAAATCATCTCCAAAAACTCGTCAATCTGAGATACAAAACAAAAAAATATTGGCTTACCTATTTATAGGTTATAGCCCTCCAAAAACATCCCAAACAACCAAAATAAAGTTTTTAAAACCTTATTTTCAACATTTTATATTTAAAACCCATTGTTTATATAAAATAAACATTCGATAATTCGATGAGTTTTCTACTCACATATCTATGTTGATATCATTGAATCTATTCTATATCGAGTTCCTAGACTTATGAATGATTTAATTGTGTATATTATTGAAAATGTGAATACTGGAATAGGATATTAGTTTGAAAGGGTTCGAAATATATATTTTGTAAAATAAGAAATATAATTTAATCAACATTCAAGATATTCCAAAGTAAAATTTATAAGTAAGAAATTTTATATAAAAGTATGTGAAATATATATGTGTATATATATAGATATATTAAATTGAAATTGAAATTGAAATTAAAAATAAATAGAATGATATAAATATATTATTTAAGATACAATTAAAGTTGAATAAAAGTAGTTGAATAGATATACGTTTTAAGAAGTTTAATTGAGAACTTATGAATGTAAATAAGGGTTAAGTTTATCAAATAAACAAGGTTTAATAAATGTAACTATGAAATGTTATTTAGTAGATGTTGTATAGCTACTAAAATATTTATGAAATTCTAATATATATATATATATAATTCCTATTTAGAATATGTATTTATTTGATTATGAGAATGTTAAATTAATTTGGATATATTATAATTATTTAAAATAGTATTAATCATAGTAAATTATGAAATAATTTCTATATATAATGTTTAACTTCGTAAACTATTTTAGGGATCTTAAAAGTAGTATATGTACTTTCTGAATATGTTGATGATTATAAAATTCATATTTGGATATATTAAAAGTTGATAAATTGATTATATACTAAATAGTAAATTTTCTATTGAGCTTTATTAAGTATTTAAAGACTATAAAATTATGGGAAAGTCTTTGTTTAGTATTTTGGGTATATAAATGTGTATTTCTTTAATAGTTTAATCACTTATGAATTATTAGTATAAGATATAAATATATTTATGATTTATTTTCCAAGGATTCAGATTTCACATCTTCTCAATATTAAAATCGATGATATGAGCAATTCACCATTGATATTGATTTGATGGTTCTAATATGATACGATGATGATATCCTTCTATGTGATTTTGTGACGAATACAATTATATATGACGAAGAATCTGAATAAAGGGAGTTATAATACCATTTGGGATGGACATTTGGTAATATTTCTTAGGTTATTCTTTGGACTTGTTATATAGAATAACACGAAATTGAGTGTAGTTTATAAACAGTGAGTAAATGTTCAAGTATCACACGGTGGTATAGGTTACAATTGTGATATTTATTCGCTTACGCATTGTAAGTAGATGACACTCACGTGACGGGAATAGAGTGGATAGTGTGGGGTGATACGTAGTGATATATGGCTCTGTGCCTATAGTTAGTGAGACTTCGGGTCTATATGTATTGGTTCTATATGGCACTATTACAATGTACTCCTGTTATGGTTGTTGGAGGGGACCAGATGACCAGTATCCACCCTAACGGCCTGATTGTGGGGTCGCACCCTAGATCCATAACACCTTATATATATATATATCTTAGTGCTTCTGCTTTGTGCTGCCCTTGTGCACGCATTAGCCCCTTGTGTCACTAGGCTAGCAGTTTGTTACCTATACCTTTGTACTTTATAAGGGCACTTGTAGTGTCGTGACTTACTAGTCCTCATGTTGACGAGCACACCGGTGGGTACGTGTCACGATGACTGAGAGGTAATTAAAGTTCAATAGAGACTTAGTGTCTTTGGAGCTTGCTTAGTGCTAACAGTCTCCCTTTTGCTACAGACAGAATAGTAAATTGGCATATACGATTGATACACTTCACTGTAGCATTGATGTAGGCTAGGTGCCACATATTATTATTATATACGTAGCTCTACTTGTGACTTTGGGTCCGTCGTACAACCATTTTCCATCATGATATCTATAGATAGATGTTATATGAGGAGATGAGATTATACCTGTGATATCTATCTAGTGTATAATGGATTCACAGTATTTTATAGGCAGCCTATCCTATTTTATATGTATTTATGATGTTATTGAGATTGGGAGATATATTTGGGAAATGCTTCATTCTAACCTGATTATACTTGGTGATATCTTATTTAGTGATATTTTTTGTTTTGATGATGTTTTCTGGATATGTATGATTCACCCATTTGTGTTAATTCTGTGATTTCTGATTTGATATATTCTATATGGGTAATGACATCTTTTGATATGAGAGTTGAATATTTTAGATGGACTTGAGATATTTGGGTAATGTGATGCCTTGATGATTATTTATAGCATTATATATATTTTTTTAGGCATACATTACCCTATTTATATGCATCCTTTGACATGTTGTCTTATGATTTGATTATCGATGTTAGTGTTATTATCATATTATGCCATGTTTATATTGTGTTACCATTCTTATTACCTTTGGTTGAACATAATCTGACCTGTGTGTTATTTCATAATACTCGGGTCAATCCGAGACGTTTTAGGTTCAGGGACAGATGACCCATACTTGGATGTTGAGCATAGATGGAGGTTATGATATTATTGTATATCACTGTGTATTATATTACATCATGATTGTATGACATTGTTTGTATTGGATATATATTGTATAGTTTTGAAATAGCAGGAAATCGACCTATTTTCTATCACACTCATATTTGTATACTTATTATCATATGTATGTTATCACTGTGTTGATGACTCCGTGTTCCATGTGATTTATTTTATATTGTGTATTGTTCTATCATGGAGGCATACGTGTTTATTGCTTTGTGTTGATACCGTGTACGTATATGTGAGTTGTTTGTGATTTTTCTGATACGCACCAGCGTTAATCCAAGGGAATATTCATGTATGTACACTATACAGCTTTATTCTCCGTATTATCTGACAGTATTACCTAGTGATATTGTTGGATAGTATGGGTATAGAAGTGGGGTGTTACAAAAAAGGTATGTCATGGGTCGGGGCACAGCCCTGCAATAAGTCTTTAGGATGGATATAAGCCTATTCTGGTTTACTCTCATCAAAATATTAGGAGTACACACTCAAAGGCTCTCAGCCTGCTCACTCTTAGTTCGCAACACTATATATATAAATACCCTATATAACTTAACCCCGTAAGGGTGATATATACTTACAAAAAGTAATCGAACAAATATTCGCTTAAGCGTCCTATACCACCTGATATTACTTGCTAATTTTACTAAATGCTCGTAAATACACTCGCTCTGTATGATAATATTCAATGCAACAAGTCCACAGAATAACCAAAGGGATATTATCGAAAGTTCCATATCAGATGGTATTATAACTCCACTTATTACATATTCTTATCACACAAAAGATATAATCAAACAAAGCACGTCATTCATTTGTAAAGAGATTTAAGTTATAAAAATTATTAAAACTTATAAAAGCCTTTATATTCTTTGAAAGAAACAAAATGCAATTTTCTTCATTATTTTAAACCAAAGATAAGGATTTCAAACCTTTTTAATACATTTCTAATTCTCTTTTTCATATTTAAATAATAGGAAACTCATTTATAATCAATTGTCATTTATAAAATTATCCCATAATTTTCAATAATTGAATATAGTTTTAAATGAATTCACAAGCCTTAGAAATAAATTTCTATTTACTCTAGACCATAAATATATTTTTAAATCTTTCCTTTATACTAAAAATCCTTGAAAATTCTTCCAAAATAAATTAATATCATTTAGAAATCATTTCTTAATTTTCTATAATAAACTAATATTTCAAATGAATTTTTAAAGCTTAAAAACAATTTCTAACTACTATAAAAGCTCGACTAATGTTGACGTCAAAAATGGACATCAATACCTAATAGAATCTAGTAGAGATTAAATGAAAAATGAAATTAAAACACAACAAATATTATAAATGAACACTCATATTTTTATAGTGATTTGGAAATCTTGGCTTACGTCCACTTCATATTTTTATTAATCTTGCACTTGATTATGATTACAAGAACGTTTAGATCAGCTAGGATCCATTAGTACAAGAATGAAGAATAAAAATGAAAGAGCCTTTTCAGTAGAAAGAAGGATCCCTTTTCTGACGCCATATCTACTGTATTTATAGGGGAAGACGTGCACAAATCAGACTGAAATTTCGGTAAACGAGGTCACCTAAAATTTCCAAGCCCATTGGGGCCCAAAATAGGGATCGGTACCAATCCCTATTATTATGTCAAAATAAGTTGCAATCCCTATGAGGGGTGCCCCATGATGTTAGGTACTTGGTCCCCAAATTTTGTGCAATTCCGATATACGGTTTGTAAGATATCACATTTTCTGTGAAGTAGTGTTGCTTGAATTCTGATTTCTGCCAATCCCTCCAAAGGGAGTTATGCCGATCCCTCCAACTTCCTCCAATTGGAATGAGATCCCTAGGGGATGTTCCACATGTTTTAGTAGGCTTGTACTTCAAGTTTCATGTGTAATGGATTTATAGAATCTGAGATATCGATCGATCATCCTTGAATTGAGCTATGGAATCGATACGATACGATCCTTAGTGTTGAATGTGGATCGTACCTGATCCATCTTCGGGAATTAGTGAGATTTCATGATTTTGATTTTGCTACTGCTTCATATTATCATCTATGCTTGATTTTTGGACCCCACAATCATCGCTCTGGGCTACTGGCCTTGATGACAGTCGAGTCTAATTTTTCCAGTCAGTTCGGATATAGCTGGGTCAAAATGCCAGATAACAGTTAAATAAATAATTAATGTTTGAGTTTAAATTACTTTTTCTCTAAAATAATTTCATGTTTTGAAAACATCTTTTCTTTACTTTCCAAATCAAATTTTTATTTAATTTTCTGGAAAGAATTATTTTTAAAACATGGTAACAGAAAGATGCGCCCAAAGATTTATTGCTCTACGCTTTCCTTGGGCGATCGACCGCCTAGGTCACTAGCGATCTACCGTTGGTGATGTGGTGGTCAATCGCTGGGTGGTGTCTAGAGCAAGCTTCGGACATGTCGTTCCTTCATCGATCTTCGTCCGTTCAACCAATACTTCAATGCAACTCATATTTGTAACATTTCTAGCACACAAACCCTCCATAACAAGCTTCTAAAATCATGAATTTTTGGCCATAGAAATATCGTAAAGTTTATAGTAATGGGTTCATCAACATTGAAGTGCATATAGGCAATTTAAACACAACAACAAGCACTGCAAACGAAACATTCAACATAGATTTGTGAGTGAAGAATAACTCACCATAGCTAACAAAAGCTCCTAAATTACTTCATAGCTCTTCAAAGTTCCTCTTTTCCACTCACTGTTGAAAGAAACTTGATCCAACTTGTGCAAAATCTAACTTTGATTGTTTTTAGAAGTGCAACTTGTTGTTGAGAAGCACATATTTTAATTTTGTGATTTATGAAATTTTATTTGAATTTCGAAGAAGAAGATAAGGCTTGTTTTGATTTTGCAAAACTAGGGGTGAGATACAGGCTATTCATTTTGAAGTCGCACGATGTGTAACATCCCCCACTTGAAACCCAAAGATGAACGCCGATGATGCTGCAGTCATTACCAGAATTATCTTTCGACGACTAAAGTGAGTTCAGTATAATATGAAAACACATGTAAAATGAACATAGTAAACTAATACTAATAAAAATTATTGCCCAATAATATGCCTACGCAGGGGTCGAAAATAAATAGAAAATAATCTAATAAAGAGTCGGGTCGACGTATGAAGATGGGGCCCACACTCCTTCATACAGCGGAAACAAAATCTTTAATAACTAAAGAGCATCCTCCTCCATCTTCAGTTCTTGTACTGCAGCATTATTCCAAACCCGCCTAAACTCATAAACTTAGCCTACTCAAACGAGTACCCGTGAGTTTTGTAGGGGAAACAATAATAAAAATACGAGTCAGACATAAAGTTTGGTGTGAATAATACCGTCCTCCAAAAAAACATATAATGAGACCAACCTGCACTACACAGATAGGATTTTCCCCTCACTATTCAATCATTAAGAAATATTTTTAGGTTTCTGCACACCATGCGTAGACTCAACCCACTTCCTGGTTTAGATTGCTTTTAAATCAAAATATATCATATTGCGCTCCTTACGCAGACCCCACACGGTTTCCCTTATAGATTCTTCTTTAATCTACTATTACTTAACCATTTACTCCCGCACCCCCACACAAGTCGCCTTTATTCTTTAAAACATTTAATACTACACCCCTACACAGTTCTTATTCAACTTCCCATTAAGGTTTGTCTCTTACCTTCTAGTGTTTGGGGTCACTCCACCACAGTACTCATTTAACTTCATTCATCTATTTGAGTTGCATAAGGCTCGGCACCGCAGACTTTAACATTTTAGTTAGTTAACCTTGGGCTACATAGAAACAGCCAATGTAGTTTCTCTATATATTTATTTACTTACTTTTTAAACTGCTTGGAATCACCCTACCGCAGAAGTCTACAAAGAAACCCACATGTAGCCTTTAAATATTTGTTTAATTTGGAACTACTTGGCCTTCCCTATCACAGTCCCTAGAAGTTGAATGCCTCTCCTCAGCTTTCCTGGGTGTGCATTCAAATGAGCATCCCCACCCGACGTCAGTAGCCTTTCCAACTCTATCTTTTCATTTTAACACATTATCCTTTCCTCGTTCTGACCTGGACTCTCCTCGAATCCCATTAACTTATCTTTTATAAGTATTATACATTTCTTCCCTTTAATGTAGTGTCTTTGACCTGTGCAGTATGCTCAACACTTTTCCTATTATGTGTTTTTCTCTACCTTTTTTTCGCCGTATGGTTCCTTCACATTTGGCGTAGTACTCTTACTTAGAAATGTAGAGTTGGTGCCTTAATGCTGTTACCTAACAACTTTGACATCCCCGACAACGCCTTTACATATGTCGTTATCCCATTGGATCTTATTTCACTTTCTATTATTTGCAGTGTTCTTTACAACAAACAATTTGGATCATGTCTCCTTTTTTCCCAACGCCTGTTAATATATTTTTCATGGATTTTATTCCCTTGCATTCCCCGTAGTACCCCTTTACCTCGGCATAGTACTTAGTTGTTTAACCCTTTTATTTTCTCATAAAAAATTCAAATATAATCCTCTAAAATTGTTGAAACTCTATTCTTCTAGAGTTTACATATATTTTTCCTTTTTAAGAGTATTTCACTTGTTATTTTCGAGTTAAACCACTTCAAAAATTCACATAAAATTATTTAAGCTTAGAAAATTCCTCAAATTGAAAAACATTTCAGAAATCATGATTAACATTATATTAAATTATCATTAAGTTTCAAAATCACTAAAGTAGGAAAAACACATGTAAACATCCCACGTTCACTCATCCTTTCCTAAAACATTCATTAAACTTTTAAATATTTACATGAAAACTCACACGAACCCTATCATACTTAAAAACATATAGATTTGAACTAAACCCATACATATAAGAAAATCGGTTTAGAAGGGTTAAGTATTACTCACTAGAACTTGAAGATATAGAGCTTTTAGTCTTCTTTAGTTTTTCTAGCTTGCTTTTTTATATCTTCTTCTTATTTGCCTTCTTATGCTTCCACCATTAAAAAGTTTCTTTAACTTTTATTTTAGTTTGAGTAAAATGAAATGAATGAATAGAAATGAGTATCGTGTATTGTCCCACAATAAGTTGGGCCGGGCCTGGGCCCTCATACCCACTTCTATTAATTTGTTCCTCTCTACCTTTCTTATTTAGTTCACCTTATTCCTTTAATTAACTTATCTAGTTAATTATAAAATTTAGGATTATTACAGTCTCCCCTCTTTAAAGGAATTCCACCTCGAAATTTGTTAAAGGTCAACTAGAGACTAGTCCTCTAATTTATGCTTACCCTAAGCATCCCTATGAAGTCCCAATCCATTCATACATAATACATACTAGTACTACCTACTAATACAACAAAAAACCATAATATCATATATATGAATGGTCTACATCACTACAACTCAATACATAGAATATGCGCTACTCCATGACAAATAACTCTGGATAGGTCCCCCTAACCTTATCCTTTGTTTCCCATGGGCAGTCCTTCCAACCTATGGTCCACCAGACACATATTCGCTTCACTACCTTATTCCGAAGCTGCTTCTCGTCCCGATCCACTATTTGAACCTGTCTGCATTCATAAGTCATATTTAATGTAATAACCAGATCTACTACCACCCTTTGATCAACCACTACTCCCGCATCCCCGAGGCATTTCCGCAAGCATGATACGTGAAATATATTATGAATCCTTACAAAAATACTAGGCAGATCCACATTATATGCCACCTTCCCAATCCTTCTTATGATCCAAAACGGTTATACATATCTGGGTGCTAACTTTCCAGCTTTCCTGAATGCATTACGCCTCTCATCGAAGAAACCTTCACGAATACCTGATCGCCTACTGCAAACTCCGATTCCTTTCTCCTTATGTTGGCATAACTCTTTTGCTTAGACTGCTCTGCTTTCATCTTTTCTCGAATTAGCTCTACCTTCTTAATAACATCCTTCACCACATCTAGTCCTAAAATAACCCTATCTCCTCCTTCCAACCAACATGCAGGCGACTTATACGGCCTCCATACAAAGCCTCAAACAAAGCCATCCCTATACCGCTTTGGTAGCTATTATTATATGAGAACTCTACTAGATGTAGATATTCTTCCCAATATCCACCGACGTCTAAAATACATGCTCGTAACAAATCTTCTAGGAACTTGTTGACCGTCTCAGTCTACCCATCTGTTTGTGGATGGTACGTAATACTTTTGCACAGTTCCGTTCCTAATACTTTCTACAAACTTCTCCAAAATTCACTAGTGAAAAGCGAATCCCGGTCACTAATAATAGTGCTTGGCACCGCGTGCAATCTTACTATCATCTTTACGTATATTTCAACTAACATCGAAGCAGTCTGCTTAGCCTTCACTGGAATGAAATGGGCATACTTAATTAGTCTATCAACCATAACCTAAATGCCTTCATACCTTACCCTTGTCCTTGGCAACCATCTATGAAGTCTATAGATACCGAATCATGTTTCCACACTAGAACTTCTAAAGGCTGCAGGAGCCCATTGGGCTTCTGAGTAACGATCCTAATTCTAATTAACATTCTTTAGGATATTTAATTGGATAAATTAAATAAATTAATATAAAAGGTTAAAGAGATTAAGATTTGATAATTAATAGGGGTTGTGCCTTAATGAATGAGTAATAAGAATGGTTTAAAACTTAATAAGAAGGAGGAATAAATGCTAAGGGCAAAATGGGAATAGATCTACATTCCTAAACATAAACCCTTATTCTCTTATTTCCTCTCTCATTTCATTCATTACAAACAAAACTAAAAGTGCAAGGCCGGCCATAGCAAAGTGATTCAAGAGAAGAAAAGTTAGAAAAGAAAGACTAAAGCTTAGGGGAATCAAATCAAAATACAAATCTCAACCTTCTTAAACAATACAAGATGAAGAATAGTTATGCATCTCATGTTTTACCTATTATTTTCAGTTTTAAGCATAAATCCAAATCTTTTGCTTATATTATGCTATGTTATGATAGTTTGAATGATTATATGCTTATTGGTGAATTTATAGAACTTATTTATGAAATTAAGTGATATCTTTGAGTTGGAAAACCTATCATATGACACCAAAATGACTTGAAACTTTAATATAATATTAGAACATTATTTTGGAAGTAATTTTAATTTCATGATTTTCTGATTTAATGAGAATATTTAATGAATTTCGTAAGGTTGGAAAATGGTTTATTTTAGGTTTTAATTATTAAAAATAATTAAATTATGTTTTTGGTCTTGAAATTTTTATATGTTAAAGAATATAATAAATCAGATTTATTATGAATTTTGAGGATTTTTTCCATGAGCTTATGATTTTATATAAATTTATTGGGCTAGAAAAGCTTGATATTTATATTAAAATATTAATATAAGCTAATGGTTTGCAAATATGTTTTGGAAATGATAAACCTGCCCTATGGCAGTTTTTTGGAAAAGGATTTTGATGAAGTAATTATTAACCAATAGGATTTTGACAAACAATAGAGGTTGGTGAAAAGAAATTACTATTAATGGTATAAAAGCAGTTTTCTTATAAATTATGGTTGTGCCACTCTGAACATCATGATGCCACACTTCGTCACTCGACCTCTATGGTCTTTGACTTTGATCAAGAGTAATGCATAAGGTATCAACTTTGGTTGATATGGAATGCATTGGCTTGGTCGAACTGGGAAGCCAAGCATTAGGGTCGACATTCTGAATTTCAAAGTGGATGAGGCCGCTTTCTTTAACCTATTGATGTCGCACTTTGTGCTATGCTGCATGTTTTCTATAATGTCATCGACCCCATTAGTTTCAAAGTGACTTATAGCGGCAATAATGATGCCGCATGTTTTATACAAATTGAATTCAACAATATAAGCAACTATGCCGCTCATGCATTTATGCAATGTCCTATGTTTTCAAAGAGGGTTATGATGCTACTCATAATGAATTCGGCTCTAATGTAGCCACTTATTTTCCTTAAGGCAATGATGTCGAGATTTAGCTATGTTGACCCTATTCTTTAAGGCTTATTACTATGCAAATCAAGTTTTTTTATCCAAAGACATAAACACCCTATGAGGTGCGAAGTTCATGTTATCGACCATATGGCCTTAAGTTTAATAAATATAAGACTTTAACATATTTTGAAAGGCAAAGACCCTCATCGGCTATATATCCTTACCGCGCTTATCAATATAAAGGCTTTATATTGTTTTGGCTTTATAGCCTATGGTTTTGAAGTGAGTTAACTTCCAAGTGATTTAGGGATTCACTAATACTATTTTATAAAAGCGCATATCATGGCATAATTATTTTGGATAAAGTAAAAGGCTATATTGTCCTTTTTGTGAAAGTGTGATTTCAAGGGTTAAATCATTTATTAAGGAAGTGTTTTCAAGGAAATAGAAAAGGGTATTAAGCCTAGAATTTTACTAAAGAACCACTACTCTTATCACTATTGGATAGATTATGATAGCATGAATTGACTCAAATATTAGAAAACCAGATGGAACAGGTGTAGGGTAGTGTCATGTACTTCGGCTGTTAGCCTTAGTTGATATCAAAATTCCAGTATGTAGGGGTCTGTCAAAGGTAAGACAAAAAGTAGGTTTATGCACAGAAAGGAATACATAAAGATAAGATAGGTTATAGGTTGGCCTGCAAAACCTTCAGGTTCGTAGTATGCATAGAAAAACTATGAGATTGACAGGTAGTCAGGTAAAAACTAGGATAAGTGTATTTGGATAGACCGTCCAGTTTTCTTTTAACAGTCAGTTAAAAGGTTTTGTATTTCTGGTAGGCCCGAGTCAGCCATGTAGGTTGATAGTTACCTTATGAAAACTAAACATTGGGACGAATAGTCCACTGATTTGATGGATAGTCATGATTACTTATGTAGCATGCATGCATATTATTGTTTATATTGTTTATTATAACCAGTTTGGTTGCAGGACTTGATTTGCAAAAGATATATTTTAAAAGGGATATTAGCGAGGGGAAAACCTGAAGTTTATGTTTTAAGTAGGTTGGGAGTAAAGGCTTTATATGTTAAGTAGGTTTTGGCGAATAAAGCTTCCAAAGACGTGCAGGAGGCAAAGCTATCTACATAGAAGTCTATTTATTACCATTATCTGCTATGTTATGTCAGTTGTTGTATGAATGTATTGATAGTAGATGTATATGTCTATTTAGTAACTCCGATCAACCAAGGAGGCATCTACATTTGTCGCTCTTGGAATTTTTTGTAATAATTATATTTTATTTGAAACTGGGCAACGTTGGATTATGTAACGAATATGGAATATTATCTTTGAAATGTAATGAGAATATTTGCTTTGAAGTTAGGTTTAAAATTATTTAATATTCTTGTACTTTTGATATTATGGATAGCATTAACATGACCGCATTTTATCACCAAAAGTTAATACTATAGACGACTGCAATGTCTATAGCGCTTAGTTTCAGGCCTCGAATTGGGGGATGTTACAACTTGGTATCAAAGCACATGTTTATGTAATACTAAAGAATTTTTAACTTTAAAAAGATATTTTCAAAACATAATCCAAATGAATCAAAGAATAAAATTGGAGTATGGGGTAACGCTATAGTAACATACTTGTATTTGCTATATATAAGTATATGCTTTATCTCCATTCTCCCTCTTTCTTAGACCGTTATTTCGTATCTTACTAAGGTTTGAATGCAGATTTAAGTAAGATATGGAGACAGAAAACCAAAGAGTGAATCTCGATAGAGGAAGCACCACCACCAATGGAAATGTTAGGCCCAATACTAGAAGGAATCTAGGTCGACATACATTTGCTAATGTAGGTGCTGGAACACAACCGGTTGATATGTGAGCAATGTATTAGTTCTTTGTCAACATGATGCAAGTAGGAGCTGCATCTGGATTAGTTGGAGGAAATGCTAGAGTAGGTAATCAAGAAGTTTCGGTTGTCAACAACTATGATGTTCTAAGTAGAGACTATGCAAGGCATGGGGGGAAGCCATTTATTAGAACGGTGGTTTGAAGAGGAGAATTGGTTGCTTCATTTTGAGAGGATTTTCGATGATCTTGGTTTGAATGACGAACATAAGAGGATATTGGTGTCCAAGCAATTGCAAGGAGATGCGTTGTACTAGTGCAATAGTGTGACTGTCGAGGTAGTAGCGGAGACTTTAACTTAGGTCGAATTCAAAAGGAGGTTTGAAGAAAGATTTATATCTAAGTCAACTCTGTTGAGAAAGTTTGTTGAGTTGGTGCAAGGTGATATGACGGTGCTTGAGTACGCAACCAGATTTAAGAAGTTGTCAAGATATGGGTACGCTACCATTGACACAATTATCAAAAGGAATGAGAAGTTTATCCGTGGACTGAGACCTGAGCTTGCTAGGGCAACTTTACCACATCTCAAGGATCCATGTGATGTAGTCGTGAAGATGGCTTTGAGAAATGAAGAGATGCTTGCTATCTTCAGTAACAACAAGCCAATAGAAGTCAGAGCAGATAGAATCAGAAGAGAGAGTTTTACCAGAAGAAGGGAGTTTAGAGGGGTTGAGCTGCCAAGAAAGGGAAGTTAGAAGATGTGTGTTACAAATGTGACAAGAAAGGGAATTTTGCTAATGAATGTCATTCTAGTGATGGAATGAAGGTGATTGGAAAGAATAACATTAAGTGTTTTAACTACGACCAAGTGGGACATTACAAGAACAAATGTCCAGAAGTGCCCAAGGCAGAAAAAGGAAAAGTATTTGCTATGGAATCGGCTACCTCGAGACCAACAGCTGAGGAGAAAGGGAAAGATGTGATGGGTGGTACGCTTTTGATTCATGGAATACCTGTTAGAGTACTATTTAATACCGGTGCATCACATTCTTTTATATCTCATTTTTAGTGGATAAGCTTAACCTAGAACCCTCATACCTAATTACTTCCTTAAGGATTGGGAATCCAATAGAAGGGTATGCAACTCCAGGGATGAGATGTGACCATTTAGAGTTTGCATTATTAGGTCATATGTTTGTCTGCAGTTTGCATGTGTTTGATTATGTAGGTTTTGGGATTATTCTGGGTATGGACTGGTTAAGTATGATGCTAGGATATTTTGCCACGATAGGAAAATATCACTAAGACACCCTAATAGTAGCGATCTAATTGTATACTAAGTAAAGAATCCAAATTTGGATGTTTGTGCTTTGTTGGGTGTAATGGAGGAGGAAGATGAGTCGAATCGGGTTTTCATAGTTAGAGAATTTGCATATATTTTTGAGCCTGTTATTGGGCTATCGCCAAAACAAGCTATTGAGTTTCGAATAGATCTTATACCCAAAGCTGAACCCGTAAGTAGACCACCTAGCAGAATGACACCTACCAAGATGAAGGAGTTAAAGGTACAGCTAGTGGACTTAGAAGGGAAAAGTTTTATTAGACAAAGCATTTTACCTTGGGGAGCAGTCATGGTGTTTGTAAAAAAACCGAATGGGTCGTTAAGATTGTGTATCGATTATCGTAAGTTGAATGAAAATACGATAATGAACCGATATCCCCTATCGAGAATCCATGATTTATTTAATCAGTTGAGTAGAGCCAAAGTGTTTTCCCAATTGGATTTGGCGACAGTGTTCCATCAACTAAGGGTGGTGGAAGATAGTATTCTTTTGACGGCATTTTGAAAAAGATATGGTTCATACGAGTGGTTAGTAATGCCATTCGGATTGACTAAGCGCCCGCTTTCTTCGTAGACTTAGTGAACTGGATTTTCCGAGAGCACTTGGATAGGTTTGTATTGGTATTCATAAACGAAATTTGATATATTCTAAGGATGAAAGAGATCATGAGATACATCTTAGAACAGTGCTTTAGACGTTGAGGCAGCGTCAGTTAAAAGCAAAGTTTTCAAAGTGCCATTTTTGGAAGAAGGAGGTGAAGTTTCTTGGTCATGTAGTCTCTAACAAAGGGTTGTCAGTAGATCCACCTAAGATGGAAGCAGTTAATAACTGGAAGAGACACTGTGACGGTGACCGAGATAAAGAGTTTTCTTGGTTTAGCTGGCTACTACCAGAGATTCATCAAGGATTTCTCTCGTATAGCAGCGTCGATGACTAAGCTAACATGGAAGGATGTGAAGTATGTTTGGACCAATAAATGTAGGAGGCATTCCAAAAGCTAAAACATTTATTGACCAATGCACCCATGTTAGTTGTCTAAGACGGGAATCAAGATTTAATATTGTATACCGATGCGTGTGGAGTAGGATTAGGAGCTTTGTCAATGCAGAGGGATAAAGTCATTGTCTATGCTTCGCAATAGCTTAGACCGCACAAAGTTAGATATCCGACTCATGACTTAGAGTTGGCTACGGTAATTTTTTGCTTTGAAGGTATGGATACACTACCTTTTAGGCGAATGATTCAAGT
The DNA here is from genome assembly GCA_030737815.1 of Allium fistulosum. NCBI lineage: Eukaryota > Viridiplantae > Streptophyta > Magnoliopsida > Asparagales > Amaryllidaceae > Allium > Allium fistulosum. The sequence goes on from CM060906.1 coordinate 878,118,587, forward strand.
TGTTTACGGATCACAAGCCTTTAAGGTACTTATTCTCTCAGAAGGAGTTGGTTATGAGACAACAAATATGGTTAAAGTTTTTAGCTGCTTATGACTTTGGAATTGAGTACACACCGGAGAAAGGAAACAAAATTGTAGATGTGCTTAGTAGAAAACGTTAGAATGTAGAGTTAGCTATGTTGGTAGAGTGGAAGGATTTAGAAGCATCGACTACTTATAGTGTGTATTTAAGATCGATTGTCGGTTCTAGTCAGAATACTGCAATGTTATCTTATTTGGAAGTTAGACTAGTATTGATAGACAGAATTGTTTCTAAGCAAAGAGACGATCCATTGCTAGCTGAAAGAATTAGAAGATTGGAAGGTGGAACTGAGATTAATGATTTGAAGGATTTTTATCTTGACCAAATGGACAGTTGAGAAAGAAGGGACGATTGTATGTTTCCGATGTTGGTGACCTAAGGAAAGAAGTCCTTAGGGAATATTATCAATCAAAGTTTACTATTCATCCTGGAGGAAATAAGATGCATCAGGATATGAAGAGAAGTTTCTTCTGGGAGGACATGAAAAGGGATGTTGGCTTATAAGTAAAACAATGTCTGAATTGCCAGCAAGTGAAAGCTGAACATTAGAAGCCGAGTGGATTGATTCAGGCTTTAGATATATTAGTTTGAAAATAGGATTCGATATCCGTGGATTTTATTGACTGGTTGCCAAGGTCAAATAGGGAAAATGAAAGTATATGGGTCATAGTGGATAGACTGGCCAAGAGTGCACATTCCATTCCCGTAAGTCAACCAGGACGACACTTGTATTGGTTAAGTTATTTATGAAGAATATTGTTAGACTGCATGAGATTCCTAGTAGTATAGTTAGTGACAGAGATTCTTTATTTACTAGAAAATTTTGGAAGAGTCTACAAGTGGTTTTAGGTACCAAGCTTAAGATTAGTAGCGCTTATCACCCACAGATAGACGTGCAAACAAAGAGAGTCAATAAGGTACTTAAAGATTTGTTGAGAGCTTGTGTACTAGATTTTGGTGGGTCGTGGGAAGATCATTTGCACTTGGTTGAGTTTTCCTATAATGATAGTTATCAGACTAGTATAGGAATGATGCCTTGAAGCTTTATATGGAAGGCCATGTAAATTACCCATATGTTGGTAAGAGACCGGAGATAGAATGATTCTTGGTCTAGATTTAGTAATAGAAGCCGCAGAAAAGTTGAGTTAATTCAAGCTAGAATGAAGGAAGCTCGGCCTAGGTGGAAAAGTAATGTGGATAAGAGACAGAAAGATTTAGATTTCTCAGTGGAAGATCATATTTTCGTCAAAATATCATCGATGAAGGGTGTAATATGATTTGGGAAGTTGGAGAAATTAGCACTTAGGTTTGTTAGACCATTTCCTATTATAGAAAGGATCGAGAAACTCACTTACATGATAGAGTTACCGAATAGTTTAGCAAGAGCCTACAACATTTTTCATGTTTCTCATCCCAGGAAGTGTGTTAGAGATCCAAAGACTACTATTACTCCGACCGCAGTGGAAGGTTTTGGTAGTGGAACCGGACATGACCATTGTTAGCAACTGGTTCTTATTGTGGCAGGGGATGAGAAAAAGCTAAGAAACAAGATAGTCAAGTTAGTCAAGGTCCAGTGGAGTGACGACTAGAGAGAAGGATTAGGAATACTTATCCTGATTTACTTTGATGGTATGCTTTATGCCTTTATTATATGTTTTTTATGCACCTTATTGTAATTTCGAGGATGAAAAATTCTTGAAGGAGGGGAGTCTGCAACAACCTAATTCTAATTAATATTATTTTGAATATTTAATTGGATAAATTAAATAAAATAATATAGAAGGTTAAGGAGATGGAGATTTGATAATTAATAGGGGTCGTGCCTTGATGAATGAGTTAATAAGAATGGTTTAAAACTTATTATTAAGGAGGAATGTATGCTAAGGGAAAATTGGAAATAGATCAAAGTTCCTAAATATAAACCCTTATTCTCTTATTTCTTCCCTCGTTTCATTCATTACAAACAAAACTAAAAGAGCAAGTTGGCCATAGCAAGGTGATTCAAGAGAAGAAAAGTTAGAAAAGAAAGATCAAAGCTTAGGGGAATCAAATCAAAATACAAATCTCAACTATCTTAAACCATAGAAGGGGAATAATAGTTATGCATCTCATGTTTGAATTGTTATTTTCGGTTTTAAGTATAAATCCTATTCTTTTGCATATATTATGTTATACTATGATAGTTTGAATGATTATATGCTTATTGGTGAATTTATAGAATTTATTTATGAAATTAAGTGGTATGTTTGAGTTAGAAAACCAATGAGAATATGACACTCAAATGACTTGAAATTTTAATATGATGTGAGAAACATTATTTTGGAAGTGGGTTTTTAATTTCATAATTTGTCTTATTTAATGAGAATATTTGGTGAATTTCCTAAGGTTGAAAAATGGTTTATTTCAGGTTTTAATTATTAAAAGTAATTAGATTATGTTTTTGGCCCTGAAACTTTTATATGTTAAGGAATATAGTAAATCAGATTTATTATGATTTTTGGGGATTTTTCCCATAAGTTTATGATTATACATAAATTTATTGTGCTAGAAAAGCTTAATATTTATATTAAAATATTAATGTAAGCTAATGGTTTGCAAATATGTTTTGGGAATGATAAATCTACCATAAGGCAGTTTTCTAGAATAGGATTTTGATGAAGCAATTATTAACCGATAAAACTTTGACAAACAATAGGGGTTAGTGAAAAGAAATTACTTTTAATGGTACAAAAGCGGTTTTCTTATAAATTACGATTGTGTCACTCCAAAAGTCATTATGCCACACTTCATCACTCTGCCTCTATGGTCTTTGACATCGATCAAGAGTAATGCATAGGGTATCAACTTCGGTTGATATGGAATGCATTGGCTTGGTCAAACTAGGAAGCCAAGCATCAGGGTCGACATTCTGAAGTTCAAAGTGGATGAGGCTGCTTTCTTTAACCTATTGATGTCGCACTTTGTATTATGCTGCATGTTGTCTATAATGTCACTGACCCCATTGGTTTCAAAATGACTTATAGCGACAATAATGATGTCGCATATACAAATTGAATTCGGCAATATAGGAAACTATGCCGCTTTTATTTATATCGACGTCGATGATAATGATAAAGCTAGCTATATAAGAGTAGGTTTTGGCGAATAAAGCTTCCAAAGACATGCAAGAGGTAAAACTAGTTATATAGGAGTCTATTTATTACAATTATCTGCTATGTTATGTCAGATGTTGTATGAATGTATTGACAGTAGATGTTATGTCTATTTAGTAACTATGATCAACCAAGGGGGCATCTTTATATGTCGGTCTTGGAATATTTTGTAACAATTATATTTTATCTGAACCTGGGAAACGTTTGAGATTATGTAATGAATATGGAATATGATCTTTAAAATGTAATGAGAAGATTTACTTTGAAATTATGTTTAAAATTATTTCATATTCTTGTGCTTCTGATATTATGGATACCATTAACATGACTGTATTTTGTCACCAAAAGTTAATACTATAGATGACTATAACATCTATAGTGCTTAGTTTCGGACCTCAAAATAGGGGATGTTACACTGATGTCCCGACTTCACTTGCTGGCATGTAAGACATCTTCTCACATACTCTTCTACATTCTTCTTTATTCCTTCCCATAAGAAACTCCTCTTCATATCTCGGTACATCCTCGTACCTCTAGGACTTATAGTAAACTATGAACAATGACATTCGTCTAATACATCCTTCCACGGTTCTTATTACTTGGAACTTACAACCTATTATTCTTCCGCTGTACTTCTTTCTTATCCACATCGAATCCCTTCAGTTCCACTACTTCGACTCCTAAGTTCAAACTCTTCACTATGTCTGCGCAAAACTTATCATTCTTCTACAGTTTAGCCATCCTTTCTACCAATGCAGGTCTAATTTCTAAGCGTGCTAATACCCTATTTGCGCTGCTTGATCCTGCACTAGACCGATACTTCACATTACATGCAGACAATGTTTCTAACACATTCTATTCTTCTAACATTACCAAAATGCAACTTTGTTGTCTTTGGCTCAAGCATCAGCAACTTTGTTGCCTTTCCCTAGGGTATATTCTTACCTAAAATCATACGATTAACCATCTATGTTGCCTCGTGTTCAGCTCCTTCCGAGAGAACTAATATCTCAAGGACTTGTGGTTAGTATACAACTCAAATCTCTCCCCTAAGAGATAATGTCTCCAAATCTTCAACGCAAAGATAACTGTTGCCAACTCCAAATCATGCGTTAGATCCCGAACTTCATGGAGTCATAAATGTCTAGATGCATAAGCAATTACTTTTCCCTTCTACATCAATAATGCGCCTAACCCCAATCTTGACGCATCAGTATACATAGTCATATCATCATTCCCTTTAGGTATTACTGACACATGCGCGCTTGTCAATCTATGATTTAGTTCCTAGAATGCCTTCTCACACTCCTGTGCCCAAACAATCTGCTCTGCCTTCCTAGTTAGCCTAGTCATTGACATAGGTATACAAGAGAAATCCTTAATGAATCTCCTGTAATAACTAGCCAATCCCAGAAAACTTCACACCTCAGTCACAGCCTCAGGCTCTTCCATCCAATTACGACCTCCACTTTTTCTGGATCTATTGCTAATCCTTCTTCTGAAATTACATGGCCTAGGAACTCCACTTCCCTTCTTCAGAAATGTCACTTAGAAAATTTGGCCTTTAACTTATGTTTTCTCAACATCTCCAGCACCCTAAGGTGAACTGCGTGCTCCTCCTCATTCTTAGAGTACACGAAAATGTCATCTATGAAGACCAATACATATCTGTCCAGATTATCTCGAAAGATCATGTTCATCAAAAATACAAAGAATGCAGGCACATTGGTCAGCCCAAATGGAATAACTAACCACTCATATGAACTATATCTAGTTCTGAACGCAGTCAAAGGAATACTTTCCTTCGCAACCCTTCACCAATAAAACCCTATAGCTAAGTCCAACAGCGAAAACACCTTAGCTCCACTGAGCTGATCAAAAATATCATCTATTCTTGGTAAGGGATATATGTTCTTCACCGTCCTTTCATTCAACTTTCGATAGTCTATACATAATCTCTTTGACTCATCGGACTTCTTCACAAACACTACCGTTGCTCCCTATGGTGAGCTGCTTGGCCTTATGAAGCTCTTTCTTCTAAATCTACCAACTGCTCCCTCAGTTCCTCCATCTTCCTTGGAGACATTTTGCTAGGAGGTCGACTAAATGATTCAGTCCCTGGTAGTAAGTCAATATGGAACTCTACAGCTCTCTGGGGTGGTAACCCCAAAATTGGATCAAACAATTCCCTAAACTCCTTCACTATTCGTATCACTCCTAGCTCCTCTACCTTCGGAGCTAACGTAAATAAAGTGCTCCTGCGCAGTTCTCCACATTCTTCCAATACCACAAACACCCTATCTCTACGATTAGGATGGCTCAAGGCAATTATCCTTTCAGCCCAGTGCACCCTTGCACTATAGCTCTCCAACCAATCCATCCTAAAATAACTCCAAATCCTATAAAGTCATACACATAAGGATCACAAGAAAACTTACACCTACCTAATTCAATATCTAGGTTAGTGCATCTCCATCTGAGAGTGGCATACCCTCCTATTGGATTAACTATATGTATGGAAGTGACTAAACATGTAACCCTTATCCCAAGTATATCAATAAAGTCTTTAGCTATAAATGAATGTGTAGCTCTAGTATCAAACAGTACTCTAACTGAAATACCAAAAATCAAAGCCATACCTTCTAGAACTTTCCCCTTACCTTTCTCTTTTGCAGACGGTCCTTCCTTGGGTCCCTCTAAAGCATACGCATGCAATTTATGCTCTAGATAGTCGTTCTTTATATGTCCCATCTTATCACACTTGAAGCACTTCACCCTTGCAACATTCTTAGGCATGGGGCACTTTGAAGCTAGTGTCCCTTATGTCCATGGTTGTAGCAGACTACTTCTGTAATGGCAACTTCAGTATTAACAACTGCACCCTTCCCCTTCATCGCTTCTTTCTTGCCTTTAGTGTATGGGGTGAACTTCTTTCGTTCTGCCTTAGGCCTCATCTCCACCCTTCTCTTCCTTGATACATGCTATCATATGTTCTAGCCATGTCCATTATAAACTCAAAAGGAGATGTTAGACGAGCCATCACCTTATGATCAAGCCCTTGCTTCAAGCCTCTACTAAACTTCTCATTTTTCTTCATAGGATTGTTAATGATCTCCTACTATACTTAACCAATGCATCGAACTTCTAGATGTACCCCTCCACTGTAAGATCACCCTGGCTCAAGTCCAGGAATTCCCTCAACAACACACTCTACCGAGACTCCGATATGAATTGAGCCTCAAGCCACTCCATGAACTACTCCCAAGCGATTCCTTCTTCTATGGTTACTATAATTATTGTCTCCTACCAATCCAATGCATCTTCCTGTAACTGCATTGATGTCAGTCTTCTCTTCTACGCATCATTCAGTCCTAAGTCACAAAATATACGCTCATAGCTTCTCAACCAATTTAGCACTTATATTGCAGGCTCTTTCCCTGTAAACACTTTTCCTTCTAGATTTCTGAAATCTTTACTCATCCGTAGGAAATCTTCTCTCACCACTGCATCTCTCAGCCGTACTTCCTTTGGTGCAGTTTCCCTCGGTATTTGGGCCATGAACTGTCTAAATAAGACATTGACATCCATGCTTGCTTCATTTGCTAGCTGCTTAGCTTTCTTTCCTACTGCTCTTGGAATTCTTTCCTCCCTTCCTCCATCAGTCTAAGTTTCTTCAGTCTCACTTATTGCACCTGCCCCTCTTGTTGTGATTCGTTCGCTTCTCAAATGCATCTTGCTTTTTTGTTAAGAAAGTCTTCATCAGAATGAAGAGATAGAAAGTGAAATCACAGTAGAAAATAGATATATCTCCTATATCTATGTAGCAATATACAAGTATGATATATATATATATATATATATTAGTGCATCCCCTCCCTGGAGTGTTTGTTTTTTAATTACTACGTTTATCTTTTATTAGCTTTGTTTTGTTTAGGTGTCCCTAATCTATGCTCTGATACCAAGCTGCAACATCCCCTACTTGAAACCCGAAGATGAACACCGATGATGATGCGGTCATCACTAGAATTATCTTCCAATGAATAAGGTGAGTTCAGTATAATATGAAAACATAGGTAAAATAAATAAAGCAAACTAATATTGTTTCATTACATAGCAGTTTCATTTAAATGTTCATTACAATTGCTTCGATCAATATTGCCTAAATCACGTGCCCATGCAGGGGTCAAATATAAATAGAAAATAATCTAATAAAGATCAGGTCCATATATAAAGATGCAACCTGCACTCCTTCATGCAGAAGAAACAAAATCTTTGTTAGTTAAAGAGCCTCATGCTCCATCTTCAGACCTTATACTGCGGAATTATTCCAAACCTGCCTAAACCCATAAACTCAGCCTACTCAAACGAGTACCCGTGAGTTTTATGGAAAAATAATAATAAAAATACGAATCCGACATAAAGTCTGGTGTGAATAGTATTGTCCCCCAAACAAACATATAGTGAGACCAACCCGCACTGCATAGATAGGGTTTTCCCCTCACTATTCAATCATTAAGAAATGTTTTTAGACCGCTGCACACCTTGTGTAGACTCAACCCACTTCCTAGTTTAGATTGCTTTTAAATCAAAATATAACATACTACGCTCCCTATGCAGACCCCACCTGGTTTCCATTGTAGATTCTTCTTTAATCTATTATTACTTAACCATTTATTCCTGCACCCCAGCACAGGTCTCATTTATTCTTTAAAGAATTTTATAAAACATTTGATACTACGCTCCTACACAGTTCTTATTTAACCTACTATTAAGGTTTATCTCTTACCTTCTACTACATGGAATCACCACATCGCAGTACTTTTTTAAATTCATTCATCTATTCAAGATGCATGGGCCGCACCCCGTAGAATTTAACGTTTTAGTTAGTTAACCCCGGACTATATAGAAATAGCCACCTGCAGTCCTTCTATATATTTATTTACTTATTTTCAAACTGCTTAGAATAACCCCATCGTAGTATTCGACAAAGAAACTCACATGCAGCCACTAAACATTTGTTTAACTTGAAACTACTTGGCCATCCCCACCATAGTTCTTAGAAGTTGAATGCCTCTCCTCACCTTCCTTGGGTGTGCATTCAAATGAGCATCCCTATCCAGCGTCAATAGCCCTTCCAACTTTGTCTTTTCATTTTAACGCAGGATCCATTCCCCGATCTAACCTGGCCTCTCCCAGAATCCCATTAACTTATCTTTTATAAAGTATTATACATTTCTTCCTTTTAGCACAGTGCCCTTGAGCCACGTAGTACGCTCTACACTATTCGTATTAAATGTTCTTCTCTACATTTTGCATCGTATGGTTCCTTCAAATTTAGTGCAGTACTCTTTCTTATAAATTTAGAGCCGCTGTCCCAATGCCAATACCCAACAACTCTAACATCCCTGTCAATGCTTTTACACATGTTGTTATCCCATTGGATCTTATTTCGCTTTCTGTTATTTGCAGTGTTCTTTTCAGCAAACAATTTGGATCTTGTCTCCTTTTTTCCTAATCCTTGTTAATATATTTTTCATTGATTTTATTCCCCTATGTTCCCCCTCAGTACCCCTTTACCCCGGCGTAGTACTTCGCTGTTTAACCCTTTTATTTTCTCATAAAATATTCAAATATAATTCTTTAAAATTCATGAACCTCTGTTCTTTATAGTTTACATATATGTTGCCTTTTTAAGAATATTTCACTTGTTATTTTCAAGTTAAACCACTTCAAAAATTCGCATAAAATTATATAAGCTTAGGAAATTTCTCAAACTAAAAACCCACTCCATAAATCATGATTTAAACATTATATAAAATTTACATTAAGTTTCGAAATTACTAAAGTAGAGAAAACACATGTAAACATCTTATGTTCACGCATCCTTTCCCAAAACATTCATTAACCTTTTAGATCTTTACATGAAAACCCGTATGAACACCATCATACACAAAAACATATAGATCTGAATTGAACCCATACATATAAGGAAATCAGTTTAGAAGGGTTAAGTATTACTCACTTAGATCTTAAGATGTGAGCTTTCAGTCTTCTTTAATTTCTTCTAGCTTGCGTTTTTGTATCTTCTTTTTATTTTCCTTCTTATGCTTCCACCATTAAAGAGTTCTCTAACTTTTATTTTAGTTTGAATAAAATGAAATGAATGTATATAAATGAGTATTTTGTACTGTCCCACAATAAGTTTGGCCTGGGCCCTCATCCCACTTCTATTAATTTGTTCCTCTCTATCTTTCTTATTTAGCGTGCCTTATTCACTACAACAAAAAAGACTTTTCACAGCGTTTGAAAAACGCTGTTAAAAGTTTTCACAGCGTTTTTAAAAACGCTGTATAACGACATGCGGTCGTTGACCCTAAATTTTTAACTGCAAAATATAAACGCTGTCAAAAACTCACTTTCTACAGCGTTTATTAAACGCTGTTAATAATTTTTCTACTGCAAGGCATAAATGCTGTTAATAGTTTTCTACTGCAAGGTATAAACGCTGTCGTAGGGATATGCATTTTTTTTCCCAATGAATTGACAGCAATGTATAAACGCTGTCGTAGGGATATGCATTTTTTTTCCAAAGAATTGACAGCAATGTATAAACGCTGTCGTAGGGATATGCATTTTTTTTCCAAAGAATTGACAGCAATGTTGTGCCATTGCAATATTCACACATATCATTAATATAAACTACATTTAATTATATTTTAATCAGTTAATGTACATAACATAAACAAATCGAACTAAAAATTGTAAAATAAAAGCATAACTATTAATCACTTCCATAAAATAAGTTGAACACAATATCCATGAACAAAGTTTACATAAACCCGTAAACACTACTGCACTACAACAACAACATCACCTACCCTTTCATCAACAACACAGTTGCTTCACCACATCCACCATCAAACTGTTTCATTGACTCACTGCCTTGCTTCTGCCAGAACTGTTTTCTACCAACCTCTCCATCACAGTTCACTATTTCAGCGTGCCACTATCATTAACATCAAATCCTCTGCATTTCTCCATTGCCTCCACCAAATCATCCACCACAAACTCATCATACCACTTCACAACCCCTACAAGCTGTACCATCCAAACCAACCCCTGTAGTACTTCACCTTCATACAACCAATAACCCACTCCAAAATCAATTACTGCTAAACAATCATCCTACAAAACTTCAGTTCAAAACATACCACACCAGCAAACAAGCCTCACAGTTCAACACCCCAGCCTCAACATTCAACCAAAGAGCAACCACCATTCTCTGACATCTTTCTTCCACCATCCTCTCACAGTTCCACAAAGCATAGTTCCACAAACCACCGTTCACTACACCATCCTCTCACAGTTCCACAAACCACCATTCTCTGAAATCTGCATCTTGACATGGTTCAAGAGAGGAGTGCACTAATGTCTCTGTCAGTGGAAATGCATATTAGCAAACAATAAATAATAGAATATGACTCAAAAGAAAAAAGTAATTTGAATTTTTATTAGCTAATGGCTATAGACAAAAAGATTACAGTTCATAAATGCAAATTAAAATTACTACACAGAGTGTAAAAACATAATGGTCAAATCAAGTGAAGTTCTAAAAGTTAACAAACATATTATGTAACCACGACTATAGAACACCATATTTGGGGGCCTGCTACAGCATTTATAGAGCCCAGCTAAGGGCTTTAAATTTTCTAACAAAAGCAAAATGTTGGTTAAAGCCAACGAGGGGATATTAAAAAATGAATTCTAGAGGTGGTATTGGATCACATGAACCTTCCTTATTTTCTAAAGGTTGAGGATGAAATATTGTTTAGTGGTAATGGCAGAGAGATCGAGCTGTCAATTTTATCTATATTTAATACCAGTATGCATGCACATCCAATAGACGTGTGCATAATTTTTTTTGACCAAAGCTAGAAATAAGTTTAAAAATGGATTATTATTGCATACCTTTGTGTTTAATTTTTTGAATTTAATTGAAGTCAATGTAGATACATAAATTGTTTGTGATAGCAGCTTGCTCAAATGCAATGTATAAATATATAAATAATTTGTAAACATAGTTAATTTTTTTAAATATGTTTAATTTTATAAATGTATAATTTACAAAACTTGCTTTGCATTTTGTAAAAGTAAGTCAATTTTTGTAAAATTAGTTAATTTTTATATAAAAGTTTTATAGAATAGATTAATTTTCATAAATTTAGTTAATTTTTATAAAAATATAACTTAGTTAAAAATATTGTTAAAATTAATTAGTTATTATAAATTTATTTAGTCACTTTTGGAAGTTTATGTTTTCCTGAACTAAAATATTATGCAACTTTTGGAAGTGAGAGATGAAAGACAATTGAGTCAAAAATAATGACAGAGATGGGAGTGATGCATAAAAACTTAGAGTCATTTATTTAGTCATGGTCACAACTCACAAGTAGTTGAATGAATTATAAATAGTTAAAATTAGAATTTTAGTTAATAAAATATTTGAATATTTATAAGTAGTTGAATGGATTATAATTTTAGTTATTAAACAGCTAAATAAAATATTTAAATGGTTGAATGACTTATAAAGAGTAAAAATTGAAGTATCAAAGTCAGCTCAAATGTTATATGAACTATGAACAATTAAAAAAGGAAAATTTATATCCAAATTCAAATTAAGTAGTATCTGCACACTAAAACAACAAATAGAAACTACTCGATAGAAATATTGGTAGCATGTTGATAAAATGCAGTCGGTTTTATAAATTACCTGAAATGCCAGCATGTCGATATTTAGCCACTTCATTTAAGGCTCTATCATGCATCCAGTGCAATGATATGTTAGCTTGTTATCTTGCCTAGATCTGCCTGCTCCAGAGTTGTCATGCCTGTCAAGTGCTACATCCTCCTAAGCTTCTATCAATTTGAGTGGCGTATCCAACTTTTGGCCACGTGTTCATTATCCTTCAGCTATATCACCTGTTCAGCGCATCCACATCTTTATTCTTTCCAACCTCAACAGCACAAGCATCTTCTTACATTCCATGACCAGCAATTTTTGTAACTTATCTACGCTTTCCATTCTGGCATCAGCTGTGATTCATTGCAACTGTGCAGCTCTGTATCAGCATCTCATTCAGTTAAGAATCTCCTCAGTCCAGGTTCTGCACCCATATCAGGAACCATCACGTCTTCATTTGGTTACTTATCAGTTCAGCATCCCCTCAACCATGAACACCAATAGCTCGAGCAACTGCTTGGTCACACTTCTATGAGCTACGTATAGTCTTTATGGAAATGATTAAGGCACTTTTCAATACATGATAGAGCCTAATGTCAAAATCCAAACAATTTAATATAGTACCAATGAAGAAGATCTATACAATGTGAATCACTTGAGTAGAATGTAGTACTAAATTTTTAGTCTTTTTTTGTCAGACAAATGACTAAAAGTGCTACATTATATTCTAACCAAAATGCAGATATCTCTGTTGTACCTTGCAGAATCACCAACATCACTCCTTTGACTACAACAAAAAGTTTCCCAACAGTTAAAAAGAAGCTTCCTGGTCATGGGAATACCATTACTAACAGCGCTTTCTAAGTTATAACAGCACATACAGGGTTGTGTTTTTATTTGTTTGACCTAACAGAAGAAATCTTAGCTAAATGGCATCTTATATATACTTTAAACCAAGAGGCTGTCCCATTATACCATGCTAATGTCAAATGTCATTTATTAAACACATAGAAAGTAACATATATGCTTCAAAGAATTCCACTTGCACATGAGCCTGTCAGATAAGTATTATCTTTTGCTAGCTTTGTATTTTTCTTTTACCTCATTAATTAACCTTTGATTGATATATAAGTAAAACTCAAGTATTTGCTTATGCTGGTGCTTAGTTTATCCTTATATACATTAGATTCTCTTTCGACTCATTTTTCTTACTAAAAAAAATTGATTTAACAAATTGAAAATAATACAAATTGTGGTATAGTTTTTTGTTTCTTTCTTTACTTTTTTATGAACCTCTCTTCTTTTATATCCATCACAAAGTGAATACAATCATTTGATTTAACTGTTTTCGTACAGATTTTCTGAATAAAGATGAATTTAAGTTTATTGAATTTAAAAAAGACTTGATTTTGCACTTGATTTCTATATCTATATGAAAAAGTGATCAGCTATTGCACAGGATTCAAAAACATTAATGTTTTGATGATTTTTTGTGATAAAAACCCAAATTTTATTTTCCTTTTTCAGTATTGAAAGATTGTTTGAATTCCATAAATTATAAAATCAGTAAACCTCTAAGGTAAGTAAGGAAAAATGTAGCTGTTGGCAATGTGAGTTGCACCACTACGAAAAAAAAACATGTTTGACAAATTGACAACAAACAGGAATAGGAAGATGGTCTGAAATCATGTTAGAACAAAATTTAACATCATAGATTGAAAAGTATATGTTATATAAAATGCATAAATAATCATATAATATTACTTCCTCTTGTATACTCCCCGCTGTCCATGTATTAAAAGAAACACTATTTCCCTAAGTCTTTAGAGAAACATGTTTACTGGAACTTTATTGCTAAACCTTTAGTATTCTTTTGTGTTGTACTAGCCATTTTAAAAAACATAGAAATAAGTTGGTGTTATCAACAGGTAAATATAAAGTCTAATAAATATTGAACTGGATGTAATCATAGTCGAACCAAAGGTTACCTAAATAGCAAATGGTTGGCATTTTCCCCAAATAAGAAGAAGAGCAGCAACAGAGAACCAAAGCACCAATTATGAAAAACCTGAACATACGAAGAGAACAAAAACAAAACAAATGAGCATGAAAAAAATGCATATGGTATAATAGTAATGTGAATTCTTACAAAAGAAACATCAGTAATTAACATTGATGTGCACTAAAATTTAACCTTGATGGAAAAAATTGATGCAAACTTTCTATCTTAATATAGGAGCACAATTCATGGAATCTAACAATTAACCTGCAACCTAAAGATTAAACAGAAGCAGTCAATGTTGGGCATGTTGAAAAAGTTTTGCTTGGGTCCCCATGAAAAACACAAGTAAATATATACAATAATTACCATTAAAAAGAAAGAATACTCCTTACTTTCAGGTTATAGCAATATTACTGAACTCACTAAACATTGTCCTTGACTTAATGGCTTAAATTGACATTTATATCCGGATATACAAACAATTAAAGATTACAAACAAGGTAATTTGACATTTATCAATGAGCACTCTCATTAGTTATCATAATGGAAACAAAAATCCTTCTTACTTTACATATTATAAATTAAGCTTCGAAATTTAGAAAATAAAATCATGTACAAATTAATTATAACACAAAATTAGTAATCTAAATCAAAACTCCAAATCAAAAATCTTGAAATCAAATGCAAAAACGACGAATCGAGTAGCTTGTATGGTTTAAAATGCGACGTTTGATGCAACAAATAAAAAGGCAAAGGTAATAGAATTTGAATATGTAATATGTTTATATCATTTAATTTTATGAGATATAACATTTTAAAACTACGATTTAAATTATTTTAGCAAAAATATACAAATTTAAAATCATTATGCACATTGTATTATGATAATGCAATAAAATAAAGTGTTGACATATTGTTGCACTGTAAGTAATGTAACATACCGTAAAAACAATTAAATTGCACGTAAACACATTTTTATGAACACTATGTTTTTAATAACATTTATTTTTATTTTAAATGTTATTTTACTTATGTAACTCAACATATTTTAATGTTAAATTACAAATAATGCTTAAAACGAGGATTTTCTATTAACTTGAAAATGCTAAAAAACAATTGTAGTATTACCAAAAAACTAGTGTGTAACCCGTGCATTGCACACGGTAGTATTGTAAAATATGGTATTTATACTTTTAATGTTAAAATGATAACTTTGTTATGCAATGTATGATGAATTCAGAAAAATAAATGAACTATAAATTAAAATTGTTATCGTTGTTTATGTGTAACTTATGTTCTGTAGCTTGTTTAAGAAATAAAATATTTTTTTGTTTTTGTTAATATTAATATAATATACATGTTGACAAATGTTAGTGATTTATTAGATGAACTAATAACAACATTATCTAGCATAATGTACTAATACAAGTATGAAGAAAACATAAGCACATTACTTAGCCTAGGAATCCATCTTTCCCATCATTTTTGCAAGCATAGGAGCTACCTTAGGATTTGCTTGATGTTTCGCCAAACTTGTAGGATTACCCATACCTGTGCAAATTCAATGAACATATGAGACAGGAAGTTAAAAGGAGCATGTCCTAATTTAAATATTTGATATAGTATATAAAGTATAAAGTCATACTTTTCTGAATAGATGTTGCCTTTAAGGGGAAATACGACAGAGGAGAGTGAATTGATGGATATGGCGTTGTTAGTATTATTAGAGGGATCCATGATCAGGGCAGAGAGACATGGAGGAAGAAAGGGGGTAGTGATAATGAGCAGTGCATGGAGCATGCTTGATACGTGCCGTAGGAAAGAAACTTAATTAAATAGAGACAATACCTTTATGGGTTTGTGATGTTCAACATTGTGCTTCAAAAGCATTTAATAATCCAGACATTAGAGTTCTTCGAACTTCCTAGAAAAACTAAATTGTTAGTAGGAATGCAATTGCAAACATGTATCATAGATGATGCCGATTCATTAATTTGATCATATGTAGGCAATATAACAGCGTACAGAAACTAATAGAATCCCTTTACACCACAATTATATTACTAGCCCACAATATATCTGCCAACCAACAATAAAATGACCAAAACTCTAAATAAACAAGAGTTTCAATTATATGAGACTTCAATGTCTTTTAATATGATTTAAAGTTTTAGCCGATATTTAAAATTTTCAACTGTCTCGGTATGATTTTGGTGAATTTTGATGTGAAACAACCATGTATTTCTTGATTTTGATTAATGAACAATACAAGGGTAAAACCTCAAAATCTCAATCAGCTTGGAGGCTCTAGTTTTGAAATTTTCAAGGATAGTAAATGATTATCTTGGAGTCCTTGGTTTAAAAAAATTCAAAGACCATAATCAATACAAATATTGAATCTCAAACCTTACTTTTAAGATACCAAGAAAGAATTGGAAAAGTTAGATGGTAGTAGATTGAAGTTTCTGTTAAAACGATGTTAAATGCCTCACATGTTTTACCATAACTAAAAAGTTATGCCGATTATAGATATAATTTCAAAAATAGTAAGCATACTATCATAAACAGTCTCTGTCTAATTGCTTTACAGGAGAAAGGAGTTGAAAAAATTACAATGGTTATGTTAAAGAAATCAGCTAAGGCGACTATCAACAATTACCAAATTATTGTGCAGATCAGACATTTAGTGAACTCTTATTATGTTTTCTTCACTTAGTTTTAAAAGTTGCTAGTAGATTAAGATAATCTGATAATGAAGATATCTAACAACAGATGCATTAATTAATTTAAACATTACCGAAGTATCCTTATTCGGGGATGAAAATAGACCACCCAAAAAATACTACTTTACCAGTTTTCAGAACTGACAAAACAATGAGTAAAATAAAGTGGACAACCCTGAAAATCAGATGAATGAGGATTGGCGACAACCACTTCTTTATCACTAGTATGTTGTCGCCTAAGTAACTCAAAGTTCTCTTCATGTGAACATAAAACCCATTTAATACTTCCATGTATCCTGCTTGACATACCTATGAAAAAAAAAGATGGAACTCATTTTGTTCATGAAAGCCGTGAAGCAATAAGTCTAATAGATGATCCAAGTATAAATATATTTAAATTTTGCTATAGATAATAGTTGGATTCTGGAGTCATGTTGGATGGGAAAAACTGGAATATGCAGGAGATGATTAACAGATGTCAAGGTGCCATACAGATATACATTTTGTGCGATTAACTTGTAATTAAGCATGAAAAATTTCATGATGTGGTTTCACATGTATGATAGTAAATTGTGTAATAACAAGTCTTGATTTAATTCCTTTTGTCATTTTCATTTGATACATTCTAGCACTGCAGCTACAATCATAAATACCAATTAATCTAGCAAACCATCCTAACTAATGTGTGAACCAATTCGATTACCGTGCAATTGTTAACAAATAGGTGTTAGTACTATAATCAAGTGAGGAATATGAAAGATTAGTAGAAGATTGATATACTTTCTTACATAGTAACTCCTATGATATCTGTAGTATTATTATCTATAAAATAATTGGTATTATGCTGAAATTGGCTCAAAACTGTACATATGTCAGCCCTAAAAATTTAAAATCCAGCACCATACTAGAATTCTGGACTTTCTGGTCCAGTTTGAGGTTGGACCAGGACATAGTTTGAATAAAAATCTAATTTTGGTTATACCAGTAAAAAAAACTTACTTGTAGATTTTATTTATCAGATTTGGGTATATACAGCTTCATTAGGTTATAAAGTGTTAACATAGAAAAATAATGGCTTATAAGTACCAAATTTGCAACCTGGAAATAGAACAGAATTTTTAAAATTCTCAAACGGAACCAAAAGACCGGAACGAAAATGGAAAAACTTCGGTCTCCATTGCCCCATTATGCACAAAGGGTATTTTTGATAGTTTGTGTAAAAGAGAAACATTTTAAAAAAAATTAAAAGGAGTACATTCTTTATAAAGTTAAGAAAAATGCAAATGCAGCACTAACAACTAAAGTATGAACAACAAAACAGTTAAGAAAAGCCAAAGTTACAATGATTTCCTCTTTATATGGAAAATGGTATGCACAAGTGGAAGGATTTCAAACGATCAGGTATAATTAGTAGCAGAAATAGGGTATTCAAAATACTAACTCAGAATTAAGGGTAAAGGTCAGCAAATATATTGACTATTGCACAGGTTATTGTCAAGATCAATTTCATAAAAAGGACAACATGCTAACAAATCAAATCCAATAATGAATATAAATTATTTATCTATATGTGTCCTAGTTTAATGCAAATAGAAGGACTTGCTTGAAATGGAAGTTCAAAAATAGGTTATTATATATGCTTTTAGTGGTGTGCAGCTCCATTAAATAATATAGAAAGCAAGCTAGAAGTACTTCAATAAATTAGTGTCCCATGTTATAGTTCAAAATGCAAATATGAACCTTCATTTTGTTCAAAATGCAAATATGAACACCCATACTAGATGGCAGCTCCAGTGACCTCAAAGAATGCATGAAAAAAATTAAAAGAAGAATCAACCTTCATTCCAACCTAGTCGATGGCACTTCCAGTGACCTTGAACAAGAACTCAGCCATTCATGGGTCAAAAGCAAAAATCTTTACTATTAAGCATTATTATATATATGCTATGGCCAATGAATAGTATAGCAAACAGTTACATTAGTATTTTTTTATTATCAGAAGTGTGCAGTCTCATTTTCTAAATCTTTATATGTTAATACCCAATCTAATTCAAATTTAACTAAGACGATTTTCATGTTAATCTGCCTAAAGTTTTTAATATAATAATAAAATAAATTGTGTCTATTTTAGCTCACTGTTCATACGTGCCCCTATCTACATGTTGCGAGTAAGCACTGATCTGTATCACCGCCACACAATGTACGCGCATCACACTGTCCCATCTTCAACTGTACATTCAACATCACACTACTCTTTATTTGCATCTTCATCCTGTAGCAGCATTCTGCCCCATCTTCTACCAGTATGTGCATTCATCATTACTGTATTTTTTTCTTCAAACATGCACTTTTCAGCCAACTTGCACAACTGTTTGCATGCACACACAATTGTTTCCATGCACAGTTCAGCTAACACGCCTTGCTACTCTTCAGTTGACATACTTTGCCATCCTTGCACATGCATCATTTATCAGGAATATACATAACAAGCTTTCTACTGCAAAGCCATGTTTTTCAGCAGTAATGTAACGTTTTGCAATGAATAAGTGAAGTACTCACTTGCCTCACAATGTCAAAGGGGGTGGTGCATGTGGATCATCTACCCCTATGAAACCTGCATAAATCGATTAAAATGTATACTATTTAATATAGGCTAGTATGATGTGTATATATAGAAATTTTAGTAGCTTGTAATTAGAAACACATGTGCAAAAAAATATTGTTGAAAAATAATAAATTAATGAACTTAATCATATTCTGGTTTGGCATATAGTTGTATAAAAGAATAATGAAACTGATCAAAAGAAAGAGTAAAATAAGTAGAATACTAAATGTATAAATGCAAATACAGCTGCTAAATATAAGCATGATGGTTCCAAAGATGAATCAAAGAGTTCAAGATCTTTCACTTTTTCTTTTTTGTTTCACAAAAATTAAATTTTCAATTCGAATTTGGTAGTATATTAAAATACTTCGTTGCCAGAGAAAATATCAAAAGTATTCCTTGTTAGAACACACTTCAAACATCATTGTTATACCATCAAGAAGGATTGTTTGCAAGCTAGGTTAGAACTTATTTATGCTTATATTATAAAATGACAACTTCAGAAACTGCTAGATTATTAGATCTAAAAAGCAGTATTGAGCAGATCAAAAATAATCTTAGTTCCCTAGTTTAAAACCCTTGCCGTGTTTTATTTAAATTTATTAATTCAGAAAGCAAAACAACACCTTCTCCCATTACTTGTGATGGGAAAAAGGTAGTTGCAGCTAATTTAGGATATTATTGCCATTTCTATGGAAATTATATGGTTAATGAAATTCAAATAAAATATACAAAGTTAAATTTAACTTCAAATGATCAGAAGGACAATCGTCAATCTCCTCATATCAAAACAATAATCATACATAAAAATATAATCTTCTTACCTTGGCTTATCCTTTAACTTACAATTGGTTCTAATTGAGCATCATAAATCCAACATTATTTTCACTTTTGGCTAACAATTTTTATTAATGATTATGTTTCTATGTTCCATTCGTCAATGTGGTTGCCGAAATACTTCACAAAATAAAAATAAATATAATCCTATAGGAAAAGAACAATATGCAAATTAGGAGGTTATTATTCCTTAACTTTAAGGTAATTTAACATTGAAAACATACACAAAACATGCAACTACGACGGGATCAAACATGTTAATTAAGTAAAAGTGCAAATGATATAGCATGGTAAATAGATGAAATTGATTAACATAATAGCTCCAGTTGGCTTTCAACTTGTAAGTTAGGTATATGAACATGTGAATGGTTCATGATTAAACTCACACAATGCCTGACGCAATTATAAAAAAGTTTTTAATGCAATCACAAGTTTCTAAAGGTCATCAATCCCAATATCAATCTCATAAAACAATAAATGGCAATAAGCAGGATTGGAATTACATCCATTGAAAACAAAAACATCAATTCTCATTAAAAATATAAATATACAACTGGATGCACCAAATTTATGCCTAACCGAGCATAAGGAAAATAATGTAGGATGTGACAAATGTAAGGCTTGCTGTAAACATAACATAGTCAAACAAGACAAAATGAAAATCACTAACCGAGCATAATTATCCCCTTCATTAACCCTAAACAAAGCTCTATAATGAATCTAGATGATAATGGATCAAATCTTGGCCAATGAATATCGGACCAGCTCCTTTCTTTACTGAGGTAACACTCCAGCCAAAAACCCAGCACTGAGCTCTACAATCACTACAATGTGATTCCCTGGATTAGACATCACTCTAGGTTTTATGAGAAACGAAGGTGAGATTCATAGAGAATAAATTATCGAAGGAAAACAATTTTAGGATAATCATAGATCTGATGAGTGGAAAGTAAATTGATTTAAAAATAAATAGAAATAAAAATAATTTGATTCAAAGCTGAAGAATGATTTTTAGGGTTTTGATATCTCTTTAGCAGATGGGATGAAATAATTAGTAAAACTTCGGCCGCTAAAATGAAATTTTGTCCCGCCTTTGGAGTTTGGTAAGAGTTCCATACACAGCGTTTGTATTTTCATTTTACTTTGTTAATATGGGGATTAATAGCAACTATATTTGAAACGCTATTTATCAATGATTGTGTATGCTATTAATAGTGTTTTTTCTTGTAGTGATTCCTTTAATTAACTTATTTAGTTGTGTAATAACCCTGTTGTTAACTACTTAATTAATTAAAGTGGAAATTAGGGAGGCATCCCTATCATACTTTCATATTGTAAAGTGGGTCCCTATCAAAGTTTCATTGTAAAGCGGGTCCCTGTTTTCTGGAAACGAAGAAAAATTATTGCTGAAATGTCAGCAACTTTTATAAATAAGTGCTGATATTTCAGCAACTATCTGTGTCAAAGTTTTATTGTAAAAACAAAGAAAAATTATTGCTGAAATGTTAGCAACTTTTATAAATAAGTGCTGATATTTCAGCAACTTTCATAAACTGTGTTCACGGTGTACATAAATGTTGCTGAAATATCAGCAACTTTTATAAATAAGTGTTGATATTTCAGCAACTTTCATATACTATGTTCACAGTGTATAGAAATGTTGTGGAAATGTCAGCAACTTTTATGAAATGTTGCATCATGCTCTGCGATAATCGTGAATAAAAAACTGGGACCTAATTTACACTGAAATTTAGTGAAGGACTTTTCGTGAATTTTGAAACTTAATAAGGACCTGTGCCAAAAGTACCCTTAATTAAATTTAGTTAGGGAAAATTAATGCTAAATTTTGGTCTGTGAAATTTAATTGTGAAAATTAAATTTAGTTTTGAGGATAATTGATTTCATTTATTTAAGAAATGAGTTTCATTTCTTAAAAAGGATTTCAATTTAAATTTAAAATATGATTGAATAAATTATTTAAATTGGTGTTTAGAGTAAAGTGTTAATATTGAGAATTGTTGTTGAAATGTAATTTTTAAATTGTTAATTGGTTTTGGTAAATGGAGAAATTAATTTTGTGATTTTTAAAAAAAGATTGTTCAGTGCAAAATAGTGAGTTATAATATGTAAAACAAACTATAGTAATTAGTAACATTTAATTTTCTTATTGAATTCAATTGCAAGCCCAAGCCCAATAACAAGTTTACCTTAAGAGAACATCCTCTATCTTTGGTAGTATACGTTTATTCATTTTACAGTGAAATAAAACACAAAACATTCTCCTCCTCCAAATTAAACCCTAGATTCTAAAAATCAACAAATTCAAGTGCAAACTAATGGATTTTTGTTCTATAATGATAAGTAAGTATTCTAAACCCTATATCAACCTTTTAGGAACATAAAAGAATGATTTTTTTGCCCATTTTGATTTAAGTGCTGCTGTGTTTGTTTGGGTTTTAGAGTTATTAGGTGATTTTTGTGAAGGTGGGGGTTTAGCAAGGCTTATTTGGTGATCTAGCAAGCTATAAGAAGTTAAAAGATGAGTTAATCACTCACACTTCTATCTCTAATCCATGAAAATAATTGTTATTTGCTGTTTGAATTAAATTGCATGATTTATTGTTGAATTGCTTTCAATTTGTCGAATTGAATTGGTTGTAAATTGATTGTAAACTTGGATGATTGTGGTGTTGTTGTTCGCTGAAAAATTTTGTGTGAAAATTGCTGCTGTAAAATAGCAATATTATGGTGTAGAATAATCCGAAATGGCTCATTCTTTTTTCTGTAGAAATATCTTTCAATTAGCTACAAGTTCTCTTTTAATCATATTTCGAAATTTTGTTGTTTAATGGGCTGAAATTGAGTTTGAAACTAATGTTATAGCACAACCATATAAAAAATTTACAAGTTAATACCTGAGAGTAAAATGGACATAACTTTTGATTGATAAATCCAATTGTGTTGAATATTTTTTCAGTAGAAAGATCATTTTCTAAGAAAGAACTTTTGTTTTAATTACTTTCTCATATTTCGAAGATTTCTTGGTCAAAAATCGGGTTTTTAAGATAGTAATAGTCTCTGCCCTGTCTTATTTCTTATCGGATTTTGATAATATTTAAAGTTCTAGAAATATTAAACTTTGTACTATAACTTTCATGTTGTAAGTTTCTACAAATTCTATGATTTAAAGGGTCGAAATTGGGTTTGAAACTGAGATACATGCTCCGCTCTGTCGATTTTCAGAATTGAAACCTAAAACTAAAATCTCCATAACTTTGTAACCGTAAATCCAAATTGTACAAAACTTTTTCTGATGGAAATCTGAGACTTTAAGGAACATCTTTCATGTTGTGAGGTTTTGAAAATTCTTAGGAAAAATGGGTCAAAATAGTGCTTCAAAACTGAAAATCTATTGTGATCTATGATTTGTTGCTATGTTTGTGATATTGTTAAATGTACTTTGAATGTTCGGCCGTGATAGTTTTGATATATTTCCATTGGTTTGTTAAATTATAAATTGTGTTTAGAGATGATATGAAAATCAAACCTTATGGAACTGTGGTCGTTAAAATCTGGTGATATGTTATAGTGAATTTCTTGTGCTTTATGGACTTTGAATCATTTTTGATTCAAGGATTTGGAAATCTATAAATTTTGAATCTACCTATTTTGCAAATGTATATAGGTGCTTTGTTTTGTATACAAATAATTTTGCAAAGAGAGTTTATTAAACTTCTAAATATCAAATATCGTTTTCTTAAGTAGTCTAATTACTTTTATAAATGATTTGTGGGTTTGAAATTTAAAATTTTGAAAATATAAGTGTTCGAGGTTTTAACTAATTATTAGAATACTAAATTAGTTTTGAAAATGGATTAATGGATTTATAAATAAATTAATTCTTTTATAAATAGCTTTTGAAATTGATGTGTAAACATTATACCCTTATGTAATTTAGAGAATTAATGTGATTTTGGAACATGGAAAAAAAATCTTGTTTCATAAAACAAATACTCTTGGAACAATTTGGATTAACGCAATATTTTGATAAATGGAAAATTAAATAAATGTTTTAAGAACCTTAATTCTATAATTTGGGGAGTACTAATAATTGACTTAGTGTCATCGATTGGTTTAAATGCTTTCGAATAACGCTTCGTCGAATATGGTATAACTCATTGAATAGAATGTTTGAGTAGAATTTACTAGCCTATTAACGAATACTTGAATTTCACCATCCCAAATTCAATCTTTTTTCCACTCCCATGCCTGCTTCCGTAGTCCTCTCCCATAACCAATTAGTCAACCCTGTAGTACCTTCCCATACTCCCTCTGACACCACTAACGCCCCTCCCCATGCCGTAGCCGTAGTGACCGATGACCTCCGCCATTCATCCTCTTCAGCACCTCCCACCTCTTCTGACCAGTCTTTCATCTCTCTACCCTCGCTTGTTCCCGCTTTGATGCCACCGCTTGTTCCCCCAGATCCAATTCCAACCCATCTCCCTCCCGTATCCACTTCTACCCTATCTGACCTACCTCCTACTTCTTATCAGTGTGAACGAAAATGGACTTCTCTATTTAAGCACAAACCAAAAAATGCTGGGAAGTACATTCCCGTTGACATGAAACCAGAGTACGAAGGTGATGCTTTAATTCCAACGCAAGAAGTTCTTGAAGCTGGAGCAGTTCTATGGAATGAAACACTGGTTGGTTTCTTCTTAGACAAACCATTGTCCTATACAGCAGTTATCAGTAAGCTTAAAAAGATTTGGAAGTTAAAAGGCTCGGTTATAGCCAAGTCAGATGGAAGCATCTTTTTATTTAATTTTACGTGTATGGAAGATAGAGTTAAGATTTTACAAAGTGATCCTATAATTATGAATAATAAAATGTTCATAGTTAAACCATATGATGCAGCGATTAGTAATGTACCTGGATCTATTTCTGCGGTCCCTGTTTGGGTGCAGATGTATAACCTTCCTATATTTGCGTGGTCGCCAATTGGGATTAACTGGCTTAGTAGTCACCTGGAGAGGATGTTGTGTATGGATGAAATGACGGAGAAGCAAGAACGGCTAAGCTATGCGAAGTGCTTAATTGAAGTCAAGCCAGACAGTGAGCTTCCTGATGAGTTTATGGTTAAGTTGGTTGAGGGGGGTTATCAAAAGATCTATGTTCAATATCAGTGGAAGCCAGATGTATGTGTAATATGCAAAAAATTTGGACATAAAACAGAAAGATGTGATGGTAAGGAGAATAGTCAAGGTAATAAAGGAAAGGAAATATACAGGAACGAAAGTAAGGAAATAAAAAAGGATGAAGCATCAGTGATACTCCGTGATAATAGATATGTAAAACCAGTTATGCAACGAAACAAAGGAGTTTGGCAACGAGTGAACAACAAGAAGCCAGAGGCGGTGGAAAAGGGAAATAATATGGTTCAGGATGGAGTAAGCAAAGAGACAAGCAAGAATGTGAAAGAGAAGAGAAGTGAAGACCAAGATAATAAATTAAGTAGTGATAAAAGTAGCAACAGTGAAAACATGAATGAAGAAGTAAATGTTAACATACAGAAAGCAAAAAATCAAGTGGTTAAAGAATATAGTCCGGTAGAAGTGGAGACAAATGGAGAAAATAACACTGTTGAAAATATATTAATATTCAATAGTTTTGATGCGCTCCTTAATCTGCAAGAGGAGGAGAACATTATTGAAATAAATGATGAATGTGTGGAATATGATAAACAAGGTCAGAAAGCAGTTGGAAACAATGTAACAGAGGAACAAAATGAAGATGTTAACCTTATTAATCTGGAAGAGGATTGGAGACATAATTCTTTTCAAGTGAAACATGATGAAGAGCGATCAGAGAATGTAATACAACAAACTGTGAAGAGCAATGAAGGATGCAGGCACTGCACTTCTGGTAGAAAAGGAAAACCAAATAGCAGCAAGAAGCGCAAACAAAAGAAAAATGAACTGTTGAAAGAAAGCATGCACAAAGAAGATGCATGCATTTCGTATCAGACCAATATTCAAACCACTAAATCCATGCACCCAGGTATTGATGCGATTCCCAACCTAACCACTCATCACTGTTACTCCAAAATTCAACCCCCTTCAGCTTACAAAGCCCCTCCACCTATAACAGTGCTCCCCTCCCCTACTGAATCTGGTCAAGCCTCCTCCCCCTTGCCTGATGAAACAAAAAACCATGAAGTTACTCCCCTTTCAGCAACAATTCCTAATTACCTGTCCTCTAATCAGGCGGTGACCAGGAGAATGAAGATAGAATTACTTAATGCGCGTGTTATCCAATGATGTCACGCATCGGAGCATGGAACATTCGTGGTGCAAACCAAATTATCAAACAGGAACAGTGTAAACAGCTTATCTTAACTCATCAACTGACAATCTTAGCTATTCTTGAAACCAAGTTGGATCAAAACAAGACTGACAAAGCGGCTACTTTCATTAACCCTAACTGGAAATTCATACATAACTTGAATGAAGCACCATATGGTAGAATTTTGATTCTATATGATCCCAAAACAATTCAACTTACCCCCATCCTTTCTTCATCCCAACTAATACACTGTCAAGCCAATGACCCTTCTGATAACTCTACCTTCTTTGTTTCCTTTGTTTACGCTTTCAACTCTGCTGCGTCTAGAACTATGTTACTTTCTACCATTCCATCTCTCAGGCAGTCCACCTGCCCATGGATTATCATGGGGGATTTCAATTGTAGTTTCTCACTTTCTGATAGAGTAGGTGGTTGCCCTCTATCCCTTAATGAAATTAAACCGCTTGCTGATACTCTTATCGACGCTGAACTGATAATGGTCAAAACTGTTGGTATGCCGTTCTCGTGGAACAATAAGAGGAGACATGGTTGTAGAACATTCTCTAGGATAGATCACACCTTTTCCAATCAATCAGCCCTATCTAAATGGCCTCTTCTTTTCAATCACCTTACTCCTCCTCTCCTTTCTGACCACTCACCACAGATTATTCACCTACGTGAAGCGGACAAGAGGGGAAAATCAAATTTTAAATTTTTTAATTCTTGGGTCTCTGAACCTGATTTTAAAACTATAGTGATAACAACATGGAACAGGCCTAAATTTGGTACTCATTTGTTTGTTTTGCAGGAAAAAATTAAAGAGATAAAGGTGGTCTTGAAACAATGGGCCTTCCAAAAATATGGAAATGGTGAGAAAATGAGTACTCTGATAAAAGAAAAACTGATTGAAGCTCAAATTGCAATGATGTCTGATGTGAATAATGCTAACCATGCTACGACTGAAAGTTACTTGACTCAACAGTACTATGAAGCTTTAGCTACTGAGTCTTGTATGGTAAGACAGAAGTCGAGAATAAAGTGGAAAGAAAAGGGAGATAAAAACAGTGCCTACTTTCATGCTACTCTCAAGAATAAGCAGAGAAGAGAAAACATATCTACTATCTACGATGCGAATGGTGTATTGCACTCCAAAACTGATGAGGTCCAGGATGCTTTTGTTCAACATTTCTCTGATCTGTATAGCAACAAGAGCAACTTCAGTCCTAATATTGAACAGATCCCTGATGCAATCCTGCCTAGACTTAGTCCTGAAGATTATACCTTGTTATGCAATGAAGTTACCCATGAAGAGATTAAACAAGCAATGTTCTCTCTTAACTCCAATTCGTGTGGTGGCCCAGATGGGTTGAATGCCTACTTCTTTACTTCTTGCTGGTCTATTGTTTCAACTGATGTAATCAATGCCATTCTACTATTCTTCAAGAAAAGTAAACTTTTCAGATCATTTAACTATACGAACATAGCACTGATCCCCAAGCAGAAGAATGCTCACTGTGTGAATGAATTTCGCCCTATCTCCTGTTGCAACACTATTTATAAATGCATCTCAAAAGTTATAGCATCAAGACTTAGAAATGTCTTACCAAATATAATATCCAAAAACCAAGCTGCTTTCTTACCTGGTAGGAATATTCTGGATCATGTTCTTCTCTCGCATGAACTAATTAAAGGCTATACACGTAAGAATTCTCCTCCAAAAGCTATGATGAAACTTGATATTATGAAAGCATTTGACATGTTACAATGGGATAGTATTGTGAGAATAATGGGGTATATGAACTTCCCTCCGCATTATATATCATGGATATATGAATGCATCTCCACTCCAACATATTCAGTTAATGTCAACGGAAAGTCTGCTGGCTTTTTTACTTCTAAGCAAGGAATTAGACAGGGAGATCCTCTGTCTGCTTATGTATTCATTATGGTTATGGAGCTACTCACGCAGTTGTTCGAAAAACAGCATAATCAGGGTAGATTTAAACTTCATCCTGCCTGCAAAGAACCTATGATCACTGCACTTATGTTTGCGGACGACTTAATTGTTTTCTGCTCTCCTGAAACTAGCACAGTCACGAATATAATGCTTACTCTTGATCAATTTTTCAACATGACAGGGCTGAGAGTTAATATTAGCAAATCTGAAATCATTACTGCTGGTCTTCATGCTGATCAGTGCAATCAAATTGCATGTATTACTGGCCTGACACACAGCACTGATACAGTCTCATACTTAGGTCTACCGCTAGCTTTGTCTAGAATCTCTACTGCCCAATGTCTTCCTCTTTTTGAGAAGATAACGGCTAGGCTTAACAGCTGGACCACCAGAATGCTTAGTCAAGCTGGTAGATTGACTCTAATTAAGTCTGTAATTTTTTCAATGCAAGTTTACTGGGCTCGTACCTTCATTCTCCCCTTTAAGTTAATTAATATGATCAGAAGTGCAATCATGAGATTCCTGTGGACTGGCAAGACAACTGGAAGATATATAGCACCCATTAAATTTAGCAGAATTGAGAGGCCAATGGACAAAGGTGGTCTTGGTATTCTTAATTTAAAGCAGTGGAACAAGGCTGCCTTCGCTAAACATATTGACACTTACTACAATTGTTCTGAAAGCCTTTGGGCAAAGTGGTCTGACAAAAATGTGATAAAGGGAAGGAGTTTGTGGAATATGCACAAGCCACAGAACTTGAGCTGGACCTGGCAGAGCATCTTCAAGATTAAGGAGCACTTTCTTCCTCTTGTTCTACTGAATTCGAATCCTATAAATACCGTCAGTTTTTGGGAGGATCCTTGGTTAGACGTGGGAATCATACTGCGGCGTCAATTAACATACAATGAAATACAGCAAACTGGGATACATCTGGCTACTAAGGTTAGTGATGTTATTTACAGTCTTCAAACTACACGTAGGGTATCTTCAAATAGTAGGATCCAAAACCTTTGGAACAAAATACGCATGTTTAAACCAGTAACAACTACTTCTGCTAAACTGGTCTGGGGTAAAAATAAGACCATTTTCAAAACTGGAGAAGCATATGAATATATCTTGCAGAATAGTACCTACCCAACATGGAGATGGTGGAGAAGAACCTGGTGCAATGACAGTAAAATGCGACATAATTTCATGCTTTGGAAAATCCTTAACCGTGCCATTCTCACCAAGACTAAACTTGCTTGCTTGGGGATGAATGTCAGCATTGACTGTATATTCTGTAGTGAGCAAGCTGAAACTGTTGAACACTTATATTTTGAGTGCTCTATTATTAAGCAATTATGGATATGCATCATGGCTAAACTACAGCGTACTAATGTCTCTGATGACAATCGGGTGGAATGGGAAAGAATTTATATGTCAACGGGAAATAAAAGTGAGCGAAAGAGGGTTTTCAACACGGTCCTGAAGAGTTTCATCAGCTCTGTTTGGAGGGAACGTAATAATAGAGTGTTCGATGCAAGTAATGCTAAATCTGATGGAGTACTAAGGCAGTGGATTATGAAAGAAATTACCTATGACTTAAGTCTTCTCTCTTTCTCTTTTGATCCTGGGATCTATTCCCAGCTGTGATTTTAGTCGGTGTTGTTTTTCTTTTATTGTTTTTTTTTACTTCTGTTTTTTTCCCCTTGCTTGTTGTGCCATGTATCCCCCTGTTTTCTTTGATCTTTGTAAACTGTGTAATGTTCTGTTTGGTGCAGCAATAAAGTGGTCGGGGACCATCTAACCCCGTCGGCCTTGCCAAAAAAAAAATACTTGAATTTCACCAGGTAGTATGGGATGTCTTGGTTAAATTCTTGTGATCGTATTTGGGAAAGTACTTAACACTTTAGAGTTGTATTCACTTCTAGTGTGCAACAAGTGGTTGCTAGATCCTTAAGAGAATATGGTTTAGATTTTCCAGTGGTATCCGTAATAAGTGATATTTACTAGCTTTTAGTAAATACTTGAATTTCACCATACGGTATGGGACGTATTGGTTAAATTCTAGTGATTACCAAAGGTGATAGTATCTGGCACTTTAGAGTTTACTCTCTTTTGGTGTGCGGCAAATGGCTGCTAGATCCTTAAGAAGTTTATTCCTGGATTTCTTTTCAAAATAATAATTTAATAATATTAAATAAATGTGGAATTATATAGTCATGGTTTCTACGATCACCTTGATCGGTATGGACTATCCTTGAGATTATTCTATGATTCTGTATTCCTGGTCTGAGTACGATCCTTGGTATCGGATCGGTAGGAGTGATACCAATTTGTTTGTTTGTTTGCCACAGTTTTGAGTACAATCATTTCGATTGTTTTGGACGATCATTACGATCGGTTTGGATTAAGATCTCTTGGATTCTGGATATTTGGATTATGTGACTGTTCTGTGTTCGTGAAATAAGTATATATACTTGTGTCTTGTGTTTGTGAAATAAACATATATTCTTGTGTCATGTGTTCATGAATAAATATATGTTCTTATGTTTTGTGATGGATGTTAAATTAATTCTGTTATTTTGTGTTTAGTGACTAGTTCGTGTTTGTGAAGTAAACTAATAACCCTTAACAGAGTTAATCACCGATATTTACGTACTTGGAGATATTGTGTTTTGTTCTGTGAATTAAATCCTGAACATCTGTATTTACTTATATGTTGTTTGTCCTTGTGCTATATCTTGTTCTCACTCTATTGGATATTTAGAGATAGTCTGACCTGGGTGTTATTTTGCTCGGGTCAGGCCGAGACTTTTCAGGTCACAGGACAGGCTGACCTTTGAATGGTTGGGCTAGCAGAAGATGGATCTTTGATATTTAGTTATATCACTTAGGAATTTTTGTTTGAAATTGAGATGTAGAATTAAGATTAGAAAACCATAACTTGTATATTAATTGAATTTAGTATTTCATTTTGTAAACTAAATAGTTTGTATATGTATAAGTTGAGATTTATTCCGCTGTGATCTGTGACTGTTATTTATAGGATATATTGTTCTGGTTCTGAGAAATCGGTGTGTCTATTACTTTGTATTAATACTGTACACGTCAAGTTCAGTTCAGATATTAAGTGAAAATGGTAAATGATGTGTAACGACCCGATATTTTCAACCATTCGCATCCTCACGCGTCGGACTTGAATTGCTCAAAATATCAGATTGTTAATTTAAATTTGGAAAAACTCAGCATATACAGTAAATAAATCAATCACAGAATCACAGACATAGAGTAATATAATAATAATGCAGCGGAATAGATAAATAGTAGTTCATGAAGCTACTATATAAACATCAGAGTTAGAAATAAATTACAATAGAATTATCTCAGACACAATGAAGTCTCCAGTACGAATAGATGACCTCTCTGAACAAATCAACTGGAAAAGCTGAAAGCTGAATCGATAATTGGATCTCCAAACAAAACTCCAAACTCCAAAGATGAGTCTCAAATGTTGTATCACTCAGTCTGACCAAAGCGTAAAGCAAAACACAAAACACTCGAGTCAAGATTAACATTCTTATATCAATAAATCCAACTCAAGTGAATTATCAACTGAAATACAATTAACTTAAAGGATGTTTGGGATAACCATCCTCTAAGGATCCGAGGAATTATCTACTATGTAGAAATATAAGCTATTAACAACAAACATCATTATAACACCGTGGTCATTTCAAAATAATTTATACTTCAAAACCGAAATATCATTTCCATTTCAAATATATATATATATATATATATATATTTCCAAATTATAGCACTTTCAAAACTAAATTGATAATTTCATATATATCTTATTTTAACTTCATTATTATTTAGTTTTGAAATATTCACTTAATAAATCCATTATCATTTAAATAACCTTAAATCACATTAAACTAAATATTTCCTTCGATTTATTTAAAACTTGAAATATCCATTTATATTACTTTAAATCAAAATCAAGTTATACAATCATATCTTAAAACCCTCAAATTCAATAAGTTTCAAATCAATTTAATTAAACCAAATTCTTAACTAAATACAATTTTGAATAAATTCAAATTTATCATCCAACCCTAACTTATAGAATCATTATAAAAATCTATTTTTAAAATAAAATTTTTAAATAAATACTCAAACATATTGTATTTTACTTAAATCAAACTGGACTAAATCTAAAGCTTATTATTAAATCTATTTTGTATTAAAACTTATTCATATACATAATATTTTTCAAATTTTAATTAAAACCATATATATTTTCTTTCAAAACCATAGAAATCATTTCAAATTATTTATATATAGACCAACGGTGTCTGTATAAAGTTTCTATCCTATGGTCAAGGTATACGGATATTTATCATTTCAATCCGTAATTTAAATATATACGGGTGGATATCATTTCAACCCGTAATCCCAAATTCAATTCAAGTGAAAATCGCTTGGGTTTATCATTTCAACCCATAACGATTTTCTCCTATTCTAAATTCCGTTCGGGTATGTATCATTTCAACCCATAGTGATTTCTATACTAACAGGGAACTTGCAGAGTGACAACAGATATGATAACAATAATAACAGGCATATATCATCAGTAATTAAATAAAATATAAACAATATAATATGGTGTCATATCCCACAGATGAACAATTACATATAGATGCATAACATGTATAACAAATAAATAATTAACAGTTCAAATTAGTAGCATATTTCAATTGTCATTTCAATTGAAATCAAATTTAATAAATATAAGAACGTTAATCGTGAGTGATTGCTCACCTTCCGAGGCTAGATAGATTTGACAAAGAAATGAGTTACGAATTCCAAAGCAACGCTTAGAGGACACTATTCGATGAAGAAACAAGCACGACAGACAAAGCTGATAGATAAGAAATTGATGAAATCAAACCAGAACGGGGTCGATGAAGATAATTGGTATAAGTGAACTTATATGTAACCGTATATAACCATATATGTAAAATCATATTTTAAATTCAAGCATACATTAAATTAAATATATATGCATTTCAAAATCCATTGTCTTAAACTAAAGTTCAAATACCAAAGTAAAAAAATATACATATATAACTTTTATATGAATCACTCATATAATACTCTGTAAAACCAGTATAGTATGATATATGTATACTCTCTTTTTTCTTTTTATTAAAACAAGACAACTGAAATCCTATTTTGCCGTTATATGCGAACACAACAAATGCTACTATTCAATTTCCCCTTATATATAAATTTACTTAATACTAGCTCACCCAGGTCATATGTAAATTTATATACAAATGATATGCTATATAAGACCTGAAATGACCCTCCTATTTCTACCCTAATTTCATAAGGATTTTTTTTTACAGAGATGATATATAGATATATCATTCATTACAAATATATTTCCTAGGGTCATTTTCTTTTTCCAATAAACAAAATATATCCAGGATCAAAATAATTAACCAATATAAATATATCAGTACATTCACAAAGATATGCACATACATGTGAGGATGTATATGCCTCTCTTGTTTGAATCAGAGTTCTGGAAAACAAGAGGATATTGGATTGATTGAATTTAATCAATCCACACATAGTTCAGTGTTATATGCAATAAAAATTCCATTCATGCATGAATACCTATATATATATTTTTAAACTCCTGATTCTTTTCTAAATTCTCTAGGGAGTATAAATTCTAGAAACCAGATAATTGTGATATGATTGTCTATAAATTAATGGTCTGGTGCTTGGGTTCTGAAAAATGATAGAAGTGTTTATCATTATCCATGTTTGATTGTTTTCTTATAAAATCTGTCTGGAATACAGGCTCTTTTTTTTTGAATAGTTTAAAGTGATCTAACACATTCAACATCTTGATTCTTGGATGTCAGTATGCCTTAAATTAAATGAAGTGCAAACTTGAGTGGGTTTCATGTAACCATGGATGTCAATCACACGGTTCAACCAGACTCTTTGTTCTGGTGTAACCCATCTGGTCTTAAAATGCATTTGATAAAAATCTGAGTGATATGGAAGTCAGATTCCTATTAAAAATACAAAGGAAAAGGTGTGTTAATATCTGTACAAAACATGTTTATGTGTGTATATAACTGCAACTATTTTGGATCTGGCTTTCAACTCCCATATTACAGATTCTTTCTTTATTTAAAAATAAGGCATGAAACATTTATATAAAACAAGTTAAATTATGGAAACCTTGCAGTCCCATAAAAACATTCAACCTATGTCTATTATCTTTTGTATACATATGCCATGGTAGAAAGATAAAACCATTTAATTTTTCTAAGAATCAACTATCCAGGTTTTCCAAAACTTAAATCATTTCTAAAGACTCAAGATTGACTAATACATTTTTAAAATATAATCATTTAATTTTAACATGGTGTTCTTACTAAATCCACTTACAATATTTTGATTAACTTCTTTTATATCAGATATTAACTAGATTTATAAATTCCAGATACAAGTCAATCTCTTAATAAAATACTTAACAAAATATCCATCCCATATTCAACACTTAATACAAGTAACAATTTAAATCATTAATACATGCGGATTTTATCATTTAGGCTCTTATCTAACTAAGTTTAGCATGCTATAATCTTCTTCTCAAAGCCTTGCTCCTACTCCTACTTAGTTGCTGCAATCCCTGAAAAAGCATTTGAAACTGCCTCATTTTAAATGAGACACCCCAGATGCCATTAGCACACTAGGGTCAGACACATGTCTGGTATGAGAAAATTCACAAAAGCAATTAGTTAATTAGGTTAAAATCAAGTTAAGTACATATACATAAAGTTCTGCCCTTTGGAATCAGGTCATACTTGTGTGCATGCTCTGTGTCATTGTGCATGTGCACACTTTGATTTTTCTTTCCAGAGACTACATATATAAATATGGCACATACATTCAAGCATACAATTCAGTCATAGTCAAACAATCATTCACACCAAACAGGAAAATAACCAATATGAGTTAAATTATTTATTCCATCCTCATATTTCAATTCTGGGAAAAACTCTAGTTTTCTCATCATCTCAAATATTTTTCCCTTGGTATATTTATCTATCCTGGTCTCATCTGCAATATTTATGAATCAATGGACACACTGTAATGAACTAATTCACTCCATTACACAAAGATCTCAGGACTTAAACAAGCCATGTGTCAACTTGCATTACTCAAGAACACAAGTCATTCCTGCAGTAATCTTGACCCCATTTTCCTAATCAAGTTTCTCAGGTGTTTTATCCTTTAAATTTTCAGGGTAACTCAGCCAGTGAGTCATTCCACTAAAATAAGCATTCATCTCATAACATTCCTCATCATTCATATAAACAGACAGAGGCAATCAAGCAATTTATTAAAACATGTTCTTGCAATTTAGAAGAGGTATAGACAACTAACATTGGTTTATGGCTCTATTTGGAATATTTTGTTGCAAACATCTGTGCTTTAGTTAACTCAGATTGACCAAGCTTCCTAAATCACAAAATCTATCTGCTAGGTGGTTATTGTATATTTTCTTTGAACCAGGAGTATCAGCACATAGGCAAGCCTATTACACTCCTAATTCCTTTTTATAATAAGCCTCAGCACATATACATATGTATATTGCAGCCCATATACTTATCAATTCTTCTGGGTTGAGCCAAAACCAACACTACTTGCTTATATTCAACATCTTATTTTCTGGGTATTTATTATATTTCTATCTAATATCATATCAGAAAGAAATCTGGGTTTTTAAATTACCTATTCATGCATACTGATCATATTAAGAATGAAACAATCAGAACAACTAGCAAGCATTAAAGCATCCTTAATTTCTAAAGAACAATCACATATACTTTTAAGAAAAATTCATTTATAACTGGCTGCCTTCATTAGGACTTAGTGCCTTAAGTTGTTGAGTGAGTTTCCTCACCTAGCTCTCTTCTTTGCTTCCTTAATTAATTGATGAACTTCTGCCTTTAGCCTCAAACTCTTTTCCTTCCCTTGCCTTATGATTTCTATGGTGTTGTTTTTTTTCCAAGTTCTTTTTTTTGAGAAGGAGAGGAGGCTGCTGCATATACATATATATATACATGGTCTTTCTTAGGGTTTTGGGTATTGGCTAAAGCCATTTTTGCCCACCAGAAAAATTGTGTTATCTGTATTTTATTTAAACCCAAAATTCTACCCTTCCCGGCTTAATTTAGGTGAAGAGAAAAGTGGTTATATTCTTTTCAGAAATTTGCTTTTCAGAAAATACTTTTTCCTTTGTCTACAATCATGCTAAAAATGTGACTTGATTTGTTATTTATCAAATACTCTTCCTAATTCTGCCTATACCAAGCATTTCCCTATTTTGTCTTATTTTTTCCTATTTTTAGCTTTCATGTAAATGGTATGTACTTCCTTTATTTATTTACAAGAGGACTACTCCTTTTTTCTATCCTCGGTTTTTCTTTCTTTCTGCCTATATACTAAAATATGTCTGTATATTTTATTTTACTAATTTGAACTCTAGTATTTTATTAACACATATATATATTTATATAAGTCTTACTGAAATAATTAGCACACCCATATATATATATTTACACATCATTCTGTATTGACACACATGCACATGTATACTCAAAAATATTCAGTAGCATCCATATATGTATATTTACTCATGCATACAACTTTTAAGGGTTTAATCTAAATATATATATATATATATTCCCATACATATCAATATGTATTTATTCTTAGAGTTCAGGGACTTTTAGCTTTATTTCATGTGCATTTCCTGTGCACACATGTACACACATACTGATACACTATCAAGCTATATCAATCCCCTTTCAAAATTTATTCAAAAATTATTTTGAATTCATTTATATTTGTCAGAATAAATTTCTAAAATCTTGGGTCATTACATACACCCCTCCTTTTAGAAATTGTGTCCCACAATATTCCTAAGCTTAAAATAAATTTTAATCTTAATTCAGAGAACAAGTACATTCTCAACCAAATAGATTTTTAGCTCTATAATAACTAAAAACATATGCGTCTAAAAAAATAAAACAATCAAAAATTAGAATTACCTTTAATCTGAAAATAGCTTAGGATAATTCATCCTAACTTTGTCTTCTAATTCCCATGTGCAATCACTAGGATCAAGACTCCACTGTACCTTCACAAGTTTCAGAGATTTATTTCTCAACTTCTTCACATCTTTTGCCAAAATTCCCACTGGATCCTTTTCATAAATCAAATTAGAATTTATCTGCACTTGGGTTGGGGTCTCAAGAATTTCTGCCTTGTCATGGACCCACCTTCTCAATTGTGATACATGAAAAACATCATGTATACCTTGCATGTTTTCTGGTAATTCCAACTTATATGCCAAGGGACCAATTCTTTCCAGAATTTTGTATGGTCCAATATATCTCGGGGTTAACTTGCCTTGTTTTCCAAACCTCAGCACATTTTTCATAGGTGGGATTTTGATGAAAACAAAATTTCCCACTTCATATTCTACCTGCCTCCTTCTCATGTCTGCAAATTTCTTTTTCCTATCTTGAGCTGCTGCCATTCTCCTTCTTATCAACTCAATTTTCTCCTTAGTTTCTTGTATGTACTCAGGTCCTAAAATAGACCTTTCTCCTGCTTCTACCCAACAAACAGGTGACAAACAGGGTTTACCATATAAGGCTTCAAATGGAGCCATTCCTATGGTGCTTTGGTAGCTGTTGTTGTATGTAAATTCAACTAGATGAAGATAATCTTCCCAGTTGCCCCCAAAATCTAGTATACATGCCCTCAACATGTCCTCCAAAACTTTGTTTACTACCTCAGTCTGCCCATCTGATTGAGGATGGTAGGCAGTACTTAAACATAGTTCACTTCCCATTGCTTCTTGAAAGCTTCTCCAGAATTTTGAAGTGAAGATGGTATCCCTATCACTCACAATGGTTTTGGGAATGCCATGTAACTTTACCACTTCCTTTATAAAAATTTGAGCTAATTTTGGTGCTGTCCTTTCTGACTTGACTGGGATGAAGTGTGCTACCTAGGTTAGCCTATCAACTATCACCCATATACTTGTATTACCTCTCTTAGATCTAGGCAGTCCATCTATGAAGTCCATAGATATGTCTTCCCACTTCCACTATGGTACACTAAGAGGCTGCATCAACCCTGATGGCCTTTGGGTTTCAGCCTTGACTTGTTGGCAAGTCATACATTTGGCAATGTATTTAGCTACATCAGATTTCATCCCCTTCCACCAGAAGTCTCTTTTCAAATTTTGGTACATTTTTGTGTTGCCTGGGTGTATGGAGTATTTACTTCTGTGATATTCATTCAATATCTCTTTCTTCAATTCTGTGTCCTCTGGTACACACATCCTATTTTGGTATCTCATATAACCATTTTTATCAATATGGTGATTCATCACTTCCTCCCCTCTTGAGAGGAGCATTTTCTTCTCTAATAAGTTGGCATCCTGTTCTTGCATTTTTCCTACCTTCAGAATTAAATCTGGTTGAAGTGTCATTAAGCTTAACTTCCCTTTATCTTCTTGTGCACCATGCATCTGCTCATCAATGTGCACACAACCATTCTCCCCAATTTCTAACTCAGTTCGCAAAGACAAGCCCTTAAATTCTTCTATCATCATCATAGCCAATTTAGCATGTTGTCTACTTAGAGCATCTGCAACTTTGTTTGCTTTGCCTGGTGTATAGAGTATGTCAAAGTCATAGGCAGCTAAGAACTCCACCCATCTATGCTGCCTCATGTTCAAATCTTTTTGTGAAAATAAATATTTTAGAGACTTGTGGTCAGTGTAAAGTTCGAACTTTGTGCCTAACAAATAATGTCTCCAAAGTTTTAAAGCATAGATCACAGCTGCTAATTCGAGATCATGTGTGGCATACCTTACTTCATGGGGTTTAAGTTGTCTGGATGCATATGCAATGAATTGGCCTTGTTGCATCAACACTGCACCCAAGCCAAATCCACTAGCATCAGTGTATACAACTAATTCCTCATTTCCATAAGGTACCTTTAAAATTGGAGCATTCACCAATGCCTCCTTCAACCGTTCAAAAGACTTTTCACATTTTTCTGACCAAACAAAAGCTTGGTTCTTCCTGGTTAGGTTAGTGAGTGGTGTAGAAATTTTTGAAAAATCTTTTATAAACGTCCAATAATACCCTGCCATCCCCATAAATGACCTCACTTCACTCACAGTGCTTGGCCTCTTCCATGCTTGAATAGCCACTACTTTATTGGGGTTCACAGAAATTCCTTGAGCAGATATAACATGGCCAAGGAAATGTACTTCCTCTTTCCAAAATACACATTTTGAAAATTTTGCCTTTAAATCTTTTTCCCTTAATCTAGACAAAACCAGGTGCAAATGATGCTTATGTTCTTCCACTGTTTTGGAGTAAATCAAAATGTCATCTATAAAAATAAGCACAAACTTGTCTAAATAATCTCTAAAGGTTCTGTTCATTAAATCTACAAAGTATGATGGTGCATTGGTCAGGCCAAATGGCATAACCAAAAATTCATACAACCCATACCTAGTGTTAAAGGCAGTGTACTTGATGCTTGATTCTTCCACCTTCATTTGATGAAAACCAGATGCTAAATCTAGTCTAGAAAATACTTTTGCCCCTGCTAATTGATCAAAAAGATCATCTATTCTTGGCAATGGGTATTTATTTTTAATAGTTACTTTGTTTAATTCTCTATAATCTATACAGAGTCTTAAGGAGCCATCTTGTTTCTTAACAAATACCACTGGTGCTCCCCAGCAAGAATTACTTGGTCTTATAAAACCCTTTTCTTCCAATTCTTCTAACTGTTTCTTTAATTCTTTTAGTTCATTTGGCCCCATTCTAGTTGGCTTTTTAATCACTGGGCTTGCTCCTGGAACTAGATTGATCTGGAACTCTACTGGTCTATGGTGTGGAACACCCTTGACCTCACCAAACACATCCAAATATTCATTGACTATGGGAATTTCTTCAATGGTTAGTTCACTGAAATCTTTTTCTGAGTCAACTAAATGATATAGTTTTCCTTCCTTAGCTACTTCACATAAAACTGTGATTCTCTGACCTCTAGAATTTTGCAATGATATGGTGGATGAGTCTAAATTAATTATGGCTTTAAATTGCCTTAACCAGTCTACCCCCAATATAACACCTATATTTGGGTAATTCAAAACATATAAATTGGAAATAAAAATATTTCCTCCTATGTTTAATTCCACATCCACACAAATCATATTTAAAACACTAGAACTCCCCAGTGGACTTTGTATATGCAATGGGGTTTCAA
Source organism: Allium fistulosum (assembly GCA_030737815.1). Taxonomy (NCBI): domain Eukaryota; kingdom Viridiplantae; phylum Streptophyta; class Magnoliopsida; order Asparagales; family Amaryllidaceae; genus Allium; species Allium fistulosum. The sequence goes on from CM060906.1 coordinate 878,159,420, forward strand.
CCAATATGCAATTCAGTTTTAGCATTTTAACTAGTTCATAAGAAATTAAAGAGTGAGTTGCCCCAGTATCATATACTACTGCTATGGGTATGGTACAAATAAGTAATGTACCTTCCACTTGGCTATGGTTTTCAGTGTTACTCTCCACTGTGGCTTTGCCTTTTCCTTCCAAATTTGCCAATTTTCCTTGCTGTTTGTACTCAGGACAATTCCTCTTCATATGCCCCTCTTTCCCACATAGATAGCACTTGAAAGCTCCTCCCTTCAATTCTGGACACCTAGGCTTGATATGCCCCTCCTTTCCACACTGATGGCACACAATTTTCTTCTTGGTTTCCTTAGCTTTGACATCTCCAGTGCCTTTGTTACTGGCCTCTTCCTTCTTCTTATCATAAGGGTGATACCTCCCCTTACCCTTCTTGGTATTATTGTTCTTAAAATTTCTGAACTTCTCCCTTTCCTTGTCATGCTGTTCCAACCTCAAAGCTAAGTCTATCACATGGTCAAAAGTCCTGTCTGCATAGGGTAACATGGCTCTGCTAAGTCCTGGGTTCAACCCTTTTATGTACCTATCATTTTTGGATGCCTCGTCTGCCACAAGCATTGCTCCATATGTGGAAAGCCCCTCAAACTTTTGAGTGTATTCTATGACAGTCATGGTTCCTTGTCTAAGTCTAATAAATTCTTCTAACAAGGTAGTCTTTGCTGATGCTGGTACAAACCTTGCTTCCAACATCTCTTTGAATTGATTCCAACTGATTTCATTCTCATTCCTTCCTGCAATGATTACTTCCCACCAGCCTAAAGCTACTCCTTTTAGCTGTCTTGAAGCCACTTGCCTCTTTCTTTGATCATCAAGTTACATGTCATTGAAAATTCTTTCCAATGTTCTCAACCATGTTTGAATTTCCATGATACTCTCTGTCCCTTCAAAGCTTTTGCCTCCTAAATGAGTATATGTCTTAAGTAATTTTGAGAGTTCTTCATAGGGATTTTCTTGCCTTTGTCCTGCACCATCCCTAAATGCTCTCACCAAGTCTTGCAGATTGACCATTGGTGGTGCATGGGAAGATCCTGCTCCCTGATTTGGTGGTCTCCCTACCATAGTTTGCTAATAATAATTTACATAGCTGGTTAGTTTGATTGGTAATTTTATTATTTCAGTGGTTTTTTTTTCACACTGAAAACATTAATATATATATTTAGTTCCTTTAAATTTTATTTCTATCTAAGAACTTGATCTTTACTTCTACTATGTTAAATAACATAGCTCTGATACCAAATGAAATGACCCTCCTATTTCTATCCTAATTTCATAAGGATTTTTTTTTACAGAGATGATATATAGATATATCATTCATTACAAATATATTTCCCAGGGTCATTTTCTTTTTCCAATAAACAAAATATATCCAGGATCAAAATAATTAACCAATATAAATATATCAGTACATTCACAAAGATATGCACATACATGTGAGGATGTATATGCCTCTCTTGTTTGAATCAGAGTTCTGGAAAACAAGAGGATATTGGATTGATTGAATTTAATCAATCCACACATAGTTCAGTGTTATATGCAATAAAAATTCCATTCATGCATGAATACCTATATATATATTTTTAAACTCCTGATTCTTTGCTAAATTCTCTAGGGAGTATAAATTCTAGAAACCAGATAATTGTGATATGATTGTCTATAAATTAATGGTCTGGTGCTTGGGTTCTGAAAAATGATAGAAGTGTTTATCATTATCCATGTTTGATTGTTTTCTTATAAAATCTGTCTGGAATACAGGCTTTTTTTTGGAATAGTTTAAAGTGATCTAACACATTCAACATCTTGATTCTTGGATGTTAGTATGCCTTAAATTAAATGAAGTGCAAACTTGAGTGGGTTTCCTGTAACCATGGATGTCAATCACACGGTTCAACCAGACTCTTTGTTCTGGTGTAACCCATCTGGTCTTAAAATGCATTTGATAAAAATCTGAGTGATATGGAAGTCAGATTCCTATTAAAAATACAAAGGAAAAGGTGTGTTAATATCTATACAAAACATGTTTATGTGTGAATATAACTGCAACTATTTTGGATCTGGCTTTCAACTCCCATATTACAGATTCTTTCTTTATTTAAAAATAAGGCATGAAACATTTGTATAAAACAAGTTAAATTATGGAAACCTTGCAGTCCCATAAAAACATTCAACCTATGTCTATTATCTTTTGTATACATATGCCATGGTAGAAAGATAAAACCATTTAATTTTTCTAAGAATCAACTATCCAGGTTTTCCAAAACTTAAATCATTTCTAAAGACTCAAGATTGACTAATACATTTTTAAAATATAATCATTTAATTTTAACATGGTGTTCTTACTAAATCCACTTACAATATTTTGATTAACTTCTTTTATATCAGATATTAACTAGATTTATAAATTCCAGATACAAGTCAATCTCTTAATAAAATACTTAACAAAATATCCATCCCATATTCAACACTTAATACAAGTAACAATTTAAATCATTAATACATGCGGATTTTATCATTTAGGCTCTTATCTAACTAAGTTTAGCATGCTATAATCTTCTTCTCAAAGCCTTGCTCCTACTCCTACTTAGTTGCTGCAATCCCTGAAAAAGCATTTGAAACTGCCTCATTTTAAATGAGACACCCCAGATGCCATTAGCACACTAGGGTCAGACACATGTCTGGTATGAGAAAATTCACAAAAGCAATTAGTTAATTAGGTTAAAATCAAGTTAAGTACATATACATAAAGTTCTGCCCTTTGGAATCAGGTCATACTTGTGTGCATGCTCTGTGTCATTGTGCATGTGCACACTTTGATTTTCTTTCCAGAGACTACATATATAAATATGGCACATACATTCAAGCATACAATTCAGTCATAGTCAAACAATCATTCACACCAAACAGGAAAATAACCAATATGAGTTAAATCATTTATTCCATCCTCATATTTCAATTCTGGGAAAAACTCTAGTTTTCTCATCATCTCAAATATTTTTCCCTTGGTATATTTATCTATCCTGGTCTCATTTGCAATATTTATGAATCAATGGACACACTGTAATGAACTAATTCACTCCATTACACAAAGATCTCAGGACTTAAACAAGCCATGTGTCAACTTGCATTACTCAAGAACACAAGTCATTCCTGCAGTAATATTGACCCCATTTTCCTAATCAAGTTTCTCAGGTGTTTTATCCTTTAAATTTTTAGGGTAACCCAGCCAGTGAGTCATTCCACTAAAATAAGCATTCATCTCATAACATTCCTCATCATTCATATAAACAGACAGAGGCAACCAAGCAATTTATTAAAACATGTTCTTGCAATTTAGAAGAGGTATAGACAACTAACATTGGTTTATGGCTCTATTTGGAATATTTTGTTGCAAACATCTGTGCTTTAGTTAACTCAGATTGACCAAGCTTCCTAAATCACAAAATCTATCTGCTAGGTGGTTATTGTATATTTTCTTTGAACCAGGAGTATCAGCACATAGGCAAGCCTATTACACTCCTAATTCCTTTTTATAATAAGCCTCAGCACATATACATATGTATATTGCAGCCCATATACTTATCAATTCTTCTGGGTTGAGCCAAAACCAACACTACTTGCTTATATTCAACATCTTATTTTCTGGGTATTTATTATATTTCTATCTAATATCATATCAGAAAGAAATCTGGGTTTTTAAATTACCTATTCATGCATACTGATCATATTAAGAATGAAACAATCAGAACAACTAGCAAGCATTAAAGCATCCTTAATTTCTAAAGAACAATCACATATACTTTTAAGAAAAATTCATTTATAACTGGCTGCCTTCATTAGGACTTAGTGCCTTAAGTTGTTGAGTGAGTTTCCTCACCTAGCTCTCTTCTTTGCTTCCTTAATTAATTGATGAACTTCTGCCTTTAGCCTCAAACTCTTTTCCTTCCCTTGCCTTATGATTTCTATGGTGTTGTTTTTTTTTCCAAGTTCTTTTTTTTTGAGAAGGAGAGGAGGCTGCTGCATATACATATATATATACAGGGTCTTCCTTAGGGTTTTGGGTATTGGCTAAAGCCATTTTTGCCCACCAGAAAAATTGTGTTATCTGTATTTTATTTAAACCCAAAATTCTACCCTTCCCGGCTTAATTTAGGTGAAGAGAAAAGTGGTTATATTCTTTTCAGAAATTTGCTTTTCAGAAAATACTTTTTCCTTTGTCTACAATCATGCTAAAAATGTGACTTGATTTGTTATTTATCAAATACTCTTCCTAATTCTGCCTATACCAAGCATTTCCCTGTTTTGTCTTATTTTTTCCTATTTTTAGCTTTCATGTAAATGGTATGTACTTCCTTTATTTATTTACAAGAGGACTACTCCTTTTTTCTATCCTTAGTTTTTCTTTCTTTCTGCCTATATACTAAAATATGTCTGTATATTTTATTTTACTAATTTGAACTCTAGTATTTTATTAACACATATATATATATATATATATATATTTATATAAGTCTTACTGAAATAATTAGCACACCCATATATATATATTTACACATCATTCTGTATTGACACACACATGCACATGTATACTCAAAAATATTCAGTAGCATCCATATATGTATATTTACTCATGCATACAACTTTTAAGGGTTTAATCTAAATATATATATATATATATTCCCATACATATCAATATGTATTTATTCTTAGAGTTCAGGGACTTTTAGCTTTATTTCATGTGCATTTCCTGTGCACACATGTACACACATACTGATACACTATCAAGCTATATCAATCCCCTTTCAAAATTTATTCAAAAATTATTTTGAATTCATTTATATTTGTCAGAATAAATTCCTAAAATCTTGGGTCATTACAAGACCTATATAAGTCTATATACAAACAACCAGATTTTAAAATAGATAACCTTGTTAATATTTATATAACATATATTTAACTCATTTTAACATAGTATATGAACAGGCTTTTATACAAAATAGAACATATATAAAAACTTAGTTTCATAAAATGAAAAGCATGGTTCAATTATACAGAGCAGTTTTCAGCATAAACTTGCACATAGTTTAACTAATAATATAAAGTCTATATAGCCACGTCACAAGCAGAAACATATTATTCAATACAAATAATGCTATATATATAACTCAAGTCATACAAGTGTTTTATAAAACTGATATAAACTTAAGAAAACACCCAAGCACAGACCTTATATCTCTAATACCTTATATATATATAGACCGAGAAAATAAACAAAATATTTTTACTTACAGTGCACAATATGTATAGCCGTATACATAGATCCATATATATATATATATAGATATATATACTAACACATAATATTATATAATATATTATATATATACCTTATACCAGCAAAACACTATGGGGCGACAGAGATGCGCACGCACATCAGGGCAGAGGAGATGGCAATGTGAAGGGGCGGAGGTTAAAGTGACAGGATGTGGAAGGGGAGGCTGTGTAGCATGGAGGAGAGGAAGATCAGGGCAGGTCGACTGGGAGAATGGCTGATGTAAGGCACAACATGATTTCATTTGATATTATTTGGGTGATAATTTGGACGAAATGAAGATCTGTAGAAGAGGTTAACATGCTTTTTATAATTAGGCTTGAATAGAAATGAACAGTTCACGATTTAATAAATACAAAACGTATATCAGTTTGTGCGTTCAAACTTCGAATTGGTAGGATTGCAAAAGTTAGTCATCAATTGAATTTCCGGACTTATAAATGCAGATGATTGAACGATTATTATAACATGATTTGAACCGTTTTAAAATGATGAACGGTCAGCCCCAATACATGAAAATAATGAAATGGCAATGGTCAAATGTTTTGATTTGGTGAATAATTAAAGCAAATTATTATTGTGGTCCAGGCTATACGTTTAAATTTTGAAACGGAAGAAAGAAATAAAGTCACAATCTATGGTACCGTTACAACGAACAGTTTATTGTTTCCGTCGCATACCGGACCTCAAAATACAGAAATGAATATACCGCGAAGATCAGCACAGGGAGACGATCAAAACGGTATACATAGATTAGTTGTACGATCCTCCGATCAAAAGTTGATAGTCGGTACCAGAAATGCTGTTAGTTTGCCCGAAATAAGATAAACGGAGCAATAGAAGTTCAAATTTTGAAAAACAAAAGATGACGTCTCACTCAGAAGATGATTTAGAAATTTTCTATAGAAAAATATTCAGATTTGGAAATAAATTTATTATCATCAATTATTTACTGATCGGAATTTAAATAGAATTACACAATAAAATAAACTTTTATATAATTAATTGAAAATTTACCATATGCTATGTTAAATTGGACGTAATCCAAATATAAAATTTTTATTTCAAAATTTCATTATTAAAATTTTCACAAAATTTCAGTTAAATATATTTTAAAACTATTAAAATTTACAGGACGTTACACTCTCCCCCACTCAAAACTTTTCGTCCTCGAAAAGGAAGGAGGTAGGAGAATAGAAATAACCAAAAGAAAAATAGATTGAAAGACAAGGGTAAACAATTAATTTAAAACTATATAAATTTTACTGGAAATATTCATTTGAAACTTCATTTGCAATTCAATTATCTTTAATACTGCAATACTTTTCAAAAACCTATTTGTAAAATTTCTTGCTTCCTTTATAAATACCATTTATATGTTTAAATAACACCTTTATAAATATATGCAAACTATTTGAAAACAATTATTTACATCCTTACTTATATTTACAAAGAAGTTATTGAAAATATTATTAGTTTATCTCAAGATACTTTTAAAATATTCAATAATCATTTACTTTAAATATGTTTTATTTAATTAATAACTTCTAAAATATTAATAATTTTCTATTAAACCATGTAGTATATAAATAAACAGTATTTCAAAAGGATATATTCAAAAGGGAAAAGAAGGTAGATTTGGAAAAACCGAATATAGGTGAATAAATAAAGCTGAGCAGATAAGGTAGATTCAAAAGAATAGTATCGGGCATGAATAATTAAATCAAACCATAAGAATTTCAATTTCAAATATTAATACAAAATTTCTTTATTGGAAATACTTTTATAATAAAATACTTTTATAACTCGATGTTTCAACAAGTTCATCCTCGTTCTTGCAGACTCTAGCTATGCGTTGATCAAGCGCAAAGCTAGAATTCTCCACGTACTTAGTAGACCTGTTTCAACACCCAGTGAAAATACTTGAAAAAAATTCAAAACTGATATGGAAAGTACAATCCAAACAAATCAACCAAATCATTGTCTAACCATGGATCGCAGATACACAATGGTTATGCTTTGATCCCCCGAGAAACATCCATATCCGTAAGCTTTCTCAGCCCTGCGAATTATGCCATGATGACTAGTAGACCGTAGATACACAATGGTTACGCCTGGATCCCCCAGGAAACATCCGTACCCATAAGCTATCTCAGTCCTGCGGATTTCGCTACTAAAAACGACCTACATAGATCGTAGATACACAATGGTTACCCTTGGATCCCCCAGGAAACATCCGTACCGGTAGGCCATCTCAGCCAGGCGAATTACGCTATGCAGTCACGCTCGTAAGACCATGGAGATCGCCATGGAATTCGATGGACACTCGAGTATCATATCTGGAAAACCCAAATCAAAGAGAATAATATCGATAGAATGAATCCAAGATGTGGCCACAAATCGGATATCAAGCAGAAGGCACTTTCCATATCTTTACTTCGAAAATATATATCATATAGTACCTTTCAAATCAATTTCAAATATCATACTTATATAAGGTCCATTATATATAAGATTTCAATTTCAAATTGAATACTTTCCAAAATCAAAAGTATATCAAATCACACTTATATAGACTTCGATTATATAAGATTTCACTTTTCAAATTGAGTACCTTTCCAAATCAATAGTTTTCGAATCAACTTCATACTTATACAAATCAATTTTATATAAGTTTGATAACTCCCAAATCGAGCATTTAGTAAAACAAGGTTCTCAATTTCACTTTGTTTCAATATCAGTTCAGTTTCAAAATCATATACGATTTCACCAAATTATTTCTTCCAAACTAAATATCTTCAGTTTCAAAGTTTCCAAGGTAATAGGTTAAGAAAATAATCCAAGTTTGTTTCCAAATCAACATATATTATGTCAAACAAATTCATTTCCAAAATACTGGGTTTTAAATTCCAATCTATTTTCGAAACCAAATATTTTCTCAAAATCAATTATACCTAAAAGTGATTACCGAGTTTATAACCATCCCTTTAAAACCTTTAAACTATTTATTTCTATTTGAAAGATCTAATTTACCTTTTTAAAAATTATTATTATATATATATGTATAGTTTTATAGAAGATGTTACTAAGTTAAAACATTTAAAGCTAAATTTTATTCAAAACATTTAAAACTAAATTTTATTCAAAACATTCCAAAACTAAATTCCATATTAGTATTATTCAAAATAGTCTTATTTGTTTACTTAACAAAACAGTTTGAACCTTATATTCTTTATCAATAATTTATACCTTTCGAAATTACTTAGCCTTGAAAATTAAACCTCGATTTGGAAGTGTTCAAACCTTCAAAATAGTCGGTGAAATCAAATTTCAAATCTAAGAGTTGGAAATCAACAACAAATCAGTAAATCAATTTTAATAGATAGGGTTATATCAAATCCGAAACTCGAGGACTAAACACCGGTTCACTTCAAATCGTTTCAAATATATATACATATATCCTTCGAATATCAAATCATACTTCAGAATTTGAAATCAAAATTTTGTTTCACAAAATCATTCGCATAGCAAAGCTACTAAAGTGGCCTCTCCCCCACACTGAAACTCGAAAATCAATGTTGATGATGCGTGCACTCATCACCAAAATTATTCTCCAGCGACATAAGTGAGTTCCGGACTTCTATTTTCTTGAAAACTTCTTTAAATTTCTTTGAAATCATAAGAACCCATTTGAAGTCATTTGAAACATTTCTTATTAAATCGTATAATTATATATTTTCAAAAATCTTAAAACCAATTTCAAAACATCTGAATTCAATCTCTTGAATTTCAAAATTAAAACCCTTCAGTTATATATTATTTTTATATAAATCCATTTCTTATATAATCTTCAAATTTTCAAATTCTTTCGAAACTTTTATATATAGAATAAACATTTCTTATTCATTTTATATATAGGTATATAATCCTTATCAAAACATTTTAACTTTTATATATAGAAAAAAAATCATAGTTATTAAAATAATAAATTTCAATATATAAAATAATTTCTAAAATACAAACAAACCTCGATTTTCAAAGGATGATTTAAGAATGGATTTCAAAACAAAGATAGAGATTCAAATTAGAGGGACTCTAATCAAATAGAATTCTGATTCGAAGATAGGCTCGATCGACGATTAGGTAATTAAATTACAAAATAGAAGATGGATATATAAATCTCCGGTGAATCAATGCCAATTGTAAAGGAGTTTCACCCCTTTACAAATCATTCAAAGATTGGCGGGATCGCCTATTCTTATAGAGATCATTCGAAGTGGAGTTATGGGATACTCCAGAATTAATAGAATACAAATAGGAAGAGACAAGAATGAATTTTGGAACCGCAGGGAACGTTCCCAAAGTTCAAAGGAAATTGAGTCAAAAGGAAGAGATTCAACTCAAACGAAAATGATTCTGTAATTAAATTTACTATATGTGCTAAGTTTGCCTAGAGCCAAAGCTCTGATACCAACTGTAACGACCCGATAGTTTCAACCATTCGCATCCGCACACGTCGGACTTGAATTTCTCAAAATATCAGATTGTTAATTTAAATTTAGCAAAACTTGGCATATACAGTAAATAAATCAATCACAGAATCACAGACACAGAGTAATATAATAATAATGCAACGGAATAGATAAATAGTAGTTCATGAAGCTACTATATAAACATCAGAGTTAGAAATAAATTACAGCAGAATTATCTCAGATACAGTTAAGTCTCCAGTACGAACATATGACCTCTCTGAACAAATCAACTGGAAAAGCTGAAAGCTGGATCGATAATTGGATCTCCAAACGAAGCTCCAAACTCCAAAGATGAGTCTCAAATGATGTATCACTCAGTCTGACCCGAGCGTAAAGCAAAACACAAAACACTCAAGTCTGGTTTAACATTCTTATATCAATAAATCCAACTCAAGTGAATTATCAACTGAAATACAATTAACTTAAAGGATGTTTGGGATAACCATTCTCTAAGGATCCGAGGAATTATCTACTATGTAGAAATATAAGCTATTAACAACAAACATCATTATAACACCGTGGTCATTTCAAAATAATTTATACTTCAAAACTGAAATATCATTTCCATTTCAAATATATATATATATATATATATATATATATCCAAATTATAGCACTTTCAAAACTAAATTGATAATTTCATATATATCTTATTTTAACTTCATTATTATTTAGTTTTGAAATATTCACTTAATAAATCCATTATCATTTAAATAACCTTAAATCACATTAAACTAAATATTTCCTTCGATTTATTTAAAACTTGAAATATCCATTTATATTACTTTAAATCAAAATCAAGTTATACAATCATATCTTAAAACCCTCAAATTCAATAAGTTTCAAATCGATTTAATTAAACCAAATTCTTAATTAAATACAATTTCGAATAAATTCAAATTTATCTTCCAACCCTAACTTATAGAATTATTATAAAAATCTATTTTTAAAATAATTTTTTTAAATAAATACTCAAACATATTGTATTTTAATTAAATCAAACTTGACTAAATCTAAAGCTTATTATTAAATTTATTTTGTATTAAAACTTATTCATATACATAATATTTTTCAATTTTTAATTAAAACAATATATATTTTCTTTCAAAACCATAGAAATCATTTCAAATTATTTATATATAGACCAACGGTGTTTGTATAAAGTTTCTATCCTATGGTCAATGTATACAGATATTTATCATTTTAATCCGTAATTTAAATATATACGGGTGGATATCATTTCAACCCGTAATCCCAAATTCAATTCAAGTGAAAATCGCTTGGGTTTATCATTTCAACCCATAACGATTTTCTCCTATTCTTAACTCCGTTCGGGTATGTATCATTTCAACCCATAGTGATTTCTATACTAACAAGGAACTTGTAGAGTGACAACAGATATGATAACAATAATAATAGGCATATATCATCAGTAATTAAATAAAATATAAACAATGGAATATGGTGTCATAACCCACAGGTGAACAATTACATATAGATGCATAACATGTATAACAATTAAATAATTAACAGTTCAAATTAGCAGCATATTTCAATTGTCGTTTCAATTGAAATCAAATTTAATAAATATAAGAACTTTAATCGTGAGTGATTACTCACCTTCCGAGGCTAGATAGATTTGACAAAGAAATGAGCTACGAATTCCAAAGCAACGCTTAGTGGACACTATTCGATGAAGAAACAAGCACGACGAACAAAGCTGATAGATAAGAAATTGACGAAATCAAATCAGAACGGGGTCGATGAAGATAATTGCTATAAGTAAACTTATATATAACCGTATATAACCATATATGTAAAATCATATTTTAAATTCAAGCATACATTAAATTAAATATATATGCATTTAAAATCCATTGTCTTAAACTAAAGTTCAAATACTAAAGTAAAAAAAATATACATATATAACTTTTATACGAATCACTCATATAATACTCTGTAAAACTAGTATAGTATGATATATGTATACTCTCTTTTTCCTTCTTATTAAAACAAGACAACTGAAATCCTATTTTGCCGTTATATGCGAACACAACAAATGCTACTATGCAGTTTCCCCTTATATATAAATTTACTTAATACTAGCTCACCCAGGTCATATGTAAATTTAGATACAAATGACATGCTATATAAGACCTATATAAGTCTATATACAAACAACCAGATTTTAAATAGATAACCTTGTTAATATTTATATAACATATATTTAACTCATTTTAACATAGTATACGAACAGGCTTTTATACAAAATAGATTATATATAAAAACTTAGTTTCATAAAATGAAAAGCAAGGTTCAATTATACAGAGCAGTTTTCAGCATAAACTTGCACATAGTTTAACTAATAATATAAAGTCTATATAGCCACATCACAACCAGAAACATATTATTCAATACAAATAATGCTATATATATAACTCAAGTCATACAAGTGTTTTATAAAACTGATAAAAACTTAAGAAAACACCCAAGCACAGACCTTATATCTCTAATACCTTATATATATATATATAGACCGAGAAAATAAACAAAATAGTTTTACTTATAGTGCACAATATGTATAGCCGTATACATAGATCCATAATGTATATATATATACTAACACATAATATTATATTATATATTATATATATACCTTATACCAGCAAAACACTACGGGGCGACAGAGATGCGCACGCACATTAGGGCAGAGGAGATAGCGAGGTGAAGGGGCGGAGGTTAAAGTGACAGGATGCGGAAGGGGAGGCTGTGTAGCATGGAGGAGAGGAAGATCAGGGCAGGTCGACTGGGAGAATGGCTGATGGAAGGCACAACATGATTTCATTTGATATTATTTGGGTGATAATTTGGACGAAATGAAGATCTGTAGAGGAGGTTAACATGCTTTTTATAATTAGGCTTGAATAGAAATGAACAGTTCACGATTTAATAAATACAAAACGTATATCAGTTTGTGCGTTCAAACTTCGAAATGGTAGGATTGCAAAAGTTAGTCATCAATTGAATTTCCGGACTTATAAATGCAGATGAGTGAACGATTATTATAGCATGATTTGAACCGTTTTAAAATGATGAACGGTCAGCCCCAATACATGAAAATAATGAAATGGCAACGGTCAAACGTTTTGATTTGGTGAATAATTAAAGCAAATTATTATTGTGGTACAGGCTGTACGTTTAAATTTTGAAACGGAAGAAAGAAATAAAGTCACAATCTACGGTACCGTTACCACGAACAGTTTATTGTTTCCGCCGCGTACCGGACCTCAAAATACAGAAATGAATATACCGCGAAGATCAGCATGGCGAGATGATCAAAACGGTATACAAAGATTAGTGGTACGATCCTCCAATCAAAAGTTGATAGTCGGTACCAGAAATGCTGTTAGTTTGCCTGAAATAAGATAAACGGAGTAATAGAAGTTTGAATTTTGAAAAACGAAAGATGACGCCTCACTTAGAAGATGATTTAGAAATTTTCTATAGAAAAATATTCATATTTGGAAATAAATTTATTATCATCAATTATTACTAATCGGAATTTAAATAGAATTACACAATAAAATAAACTTTTATATAATTAATTGAAAATTTACCATCTGCTATGTTAAATTGGACGTAATCCAAATATAAAATTTTTATTTCAAAATTCCATTATTAAAATTTTCACTAAATTTCAGTTAAATATATTTTAAAACTATTAAAATTTATGGGACGTTACATGATGTAATAGTATTAGTAGAAAGATATATTCATATTCGATTGCTCCTAACAAGCTGTATTCTCTAGATTAGTAGACGACATTGCTTGTAATGTTCTTTGCTAAACTGGGCATTGCGGTGGGATCGTTACAAGTTGGTTATAAAATTTAGGGTTTTTACATGATAGTTTTAGAGAATTGGAGAGGAAAGTAGAAAATAAAAGAATATAGTTCTTCCTTTGTTTTGGTTTCATGGTAATGGTTATTCTCTTATTTCTTTTGTTAAACTATTTATACCTTGCATGATATATCTCCAAATCCCACTTAAAATCCACATTTGCCTTCTACTAGGGTTTACTCAACATCGTGTAGTTAAGAAAATCTTATTTCACACTTTTCCTTTCTTTAGAACTAATTATTCAGTAGCTTGAATAAAAATTCATTCTTTACTACTAAAACTAAATTATTTATCATTATATAATTTTTATAAAATTATTACTTCATTTTCCTTTATTTTAAAATCGTTTCTAACTTCAAATATCAATATCATTTCAAAAATACCCAAACTCACCTTTATTGATAATTTATCGCTTCAAAAATATTTACTATCAAAACAATTCATTTAACAACGCTCTCTATCAATATAACCCCATAATAAATTCTTTAACCCAATTTTCCTCCATTCAAACCTCAACAAAAATGTTTTATTATTAAATTTCAAATCTTCAAAATATTACACAATTTTAATGTGAGATAAATTATTGTATATATATTTTCCAAATCATCTTAAATCTTCAATATTCTAATTTAATCCTAAATTATTCACCTTTTTGTTATTTAAAATCCATTTTTTTATTTAAATCTCTATTACTAATTTTAATCAAATTGTTCCTCAATATCGAGTGGTTGCACTAACCTTGTGTTCTTTTACATCTTTTGCATGTTGCTTCCATATTTTATATTTTTAATCAAGGTATTAGCAAGTAACCTTTGTTAGTATTACTCCTATAATCATAATTTCGATGTTGGAAAAAAAATTCTTGTCAACATTTTGGCGCTAAAAGAAGGGCCTTCCCTAAAAGTTCTCAGCTTTCTTCACTTTATATCTCTACAAACTCTTTTCACGTTTGCACCATGTTAAGTCCTTGTGAAAAACGAAGTTGACAATTCCAATGATCACAATACCAATGGAGCTACTAGATCAAGCGCGGTCTGTCCCATCCCTAAGCTAAGTAACGATGTGTAGCTTAGCATGAATAATGGCTTTACTAGCACAGGACAGCTTTCCCGTGATGTGAATAACCTTTGAGATAAAATGGACAAGCAAGCCATAAACTTGGCCCGAAAGCCCCCCAATGGCAGACCAGACCTTTATCCAGCCCGCTATGTCCAATACCAACAACATAATGCATGACACTCACAAGAAAGTTATGTTGGAAACTCCCATGGGAGATGCTCCCATTCACCATAGGAACATGCATATTGTCCATGAGCCATAAGATGTCCACAAGGACCCTGAACCAGAACCGACAATGACCACAGTTCCTCTTCGGTCGAAAGATTGTCCAGTTTTCATTACCTTCAGGCAATGGATGGAGCCTGCAACTTGCGCTTTGAATGCCTTAGTAGCAGGAGCAAGGCAGATATCCTTAACCTAGACAACAATCAGTCTAATTCAGACCCCTATAGGAGGTGTCCTGACTTAGGTCTTGTGAAAGGTACCCCTATCCACCAAGGTCGCCTTTAGTTTCAGGAGCATATCTCATACCCCAGACAGACATCATCGCTCCTACTTGCTATACCGCTATCCCAAGTCCCATACACCAGATAGATGATAGAGGATCCCTTCCCCAACAAGGTGCTAGGATCATCTGTGACACGCAGAAGCCGACCTTCGAGAAGAAATAGCCACCCCGCATATGCGTAGAATCCAAACCAGAAATGCGGACGGTGAGGGGTTGTCAGATGATAAGAATGGAGATCACTTCTCCGAGGAAATTCTAAGCACTTACATCCACCAAAGGTATGCGTTGCCATCTATTGTTAAATATGACAAGAGTATTAACCCATATAATCATATCACCACCTTCAACTCGATAAACGGGCCAGCTGCCTTTCCAATTATGCGAAATGGCTCTGTTTTCCCTCCACGCTAACCAGGTTGGCATCCCGCTAGTTCCTTCATTTACAACCCGACAACATTCACTCTTGAGGCCCAATTGTGTTCATACTTCAAAGCTCATTTCTTCACATAAAAAACATGGGTCGTGATGGAAAGTGAGCTAGGAAACATAAGACAAGGCCCAGTCGAGTCCCTTCTCTCTTATATTAATCACTTTAACAAAAAATCAACCCATGCAAAGGGAGCGGACAATAACCCGGTAGCTGCCATATATTCAAAAGTGAGGTATTGATTATGCATGTGGAGAGAACTGCTGAAGCAATCCGCTTCATCCTTGACTGACTTTACTCAAAGGGTGAATGATATAATGAGGGTGGAAGAAGTTGACCTCTCTGACAGTGATGTAGAGAGCGGCCAAAGAAACAAAGTTAGCCCAGAACAAGATAACCGCCAAAAGAATGGTTGATAGGAAAATAACAAAATACATGTCGAGGATGTTGCACTATTCAAGCCTAGGTACAATAATTATGCAACTTTAAACCATGACTTGAAAACTATCTATCTTGCAATACATGATCACATGCCATTTCAACAGCCCACTCCTTCTTGGACTGGGTAGAGGAAGGAGCCTAGGGACAACGAGAAGTATTCTAAATTCCACCAGTTCAGTATCCACTCTACCAATAGGTGCCGACATCTTAAAGGATGAAATAGAGCAGTAGATCAACGAAGGTATATTAGTCCAGTATGTGAGACAACAAGTAGAATAGCGTAACACCCATAAAAATCCACCTGCCCCACCCTAGTGGAAGACGACAATGTAACACAATCAACACAGAGATTCTATCAATTTTTTGCAACCCGCACATAGCCGACGGTCAAGTGTGTTCAGTACATCTTCGGGCTCCAAAGGTCCCTAGGTTGAAGAAGATGTAACCCACATTACTTTTATTGTGGAAGACGAGAAAGGAGTTAGTTTCCCCTATCATGATCCCATGGTCATCTTAGTTATTATGGCCAACACTGTGGTTCATCGGGTCTTCATAGATGGGGGCAGCTCCATTAATGTGAAATTTTCAAAGAAGTTTTTAACAAGATGAAACTTCCCTCATCACACCTCACTTCTTTTGCACTGCCCATATAGGGGTTTAGGGGTGTTGGCATGGTACCCCTATGGACTACCTCTCAAATAGTCCCTTCTGGCTGCCAAAATTCAAGTACAATTTGTCGTGGTAGGCAACCTATCTGAATATAACATCTTAATGAGTAGACTGGCATTGGCGGACATGGATGCAATTGTAACATACCAGTGGCCAATATTGGAATTCCTAGCCGTGGAAGGAACTGGGTGTGTCTGTAGCAACCGGTAAGCTACCAGACATTGCTACAACATCTCATTGCAACATACAAAAAAGGAGTACTCATGCCTCAACAAGAACTGACAATGCTCAATTGTGACACACCAAGAGAACGCGCTAGCCCCATAATGCTCCTGTTCATGCTGGGTTTACCTGAAGCCTAGAAAACAAAGCATCCACAATAATCACTGCCCTTGAGGGAACAAGCGAGCCGTGCAATGCTCCCGTTCATGTCAGGGGACAAGATAGTGTTAAGATAATGCAATATATCAAAGAGGGGGAGAGGTTGAATAGGGTATTTTAAAATATTTTGTACATAAATAAATAAATTATGCAGAAATGTAGATGCAAGAAGTAAATGAAACACATATATACCAAGCTTCAGCTACTAATCTGTTAGTGCTATTGCTGCCCCTTTAGTTATAATTAGAATTATATATTCAAACGCTTACAATACCTGTAAACTCGCACTCCCTGCTAAACCTAATATATTAATTCTATGCATAGCAACGTTGCTTGAACTTAATACCCAGAGATTAAAATCTCTAAACTACAATCCATTGCTCGGTCCTAAATGAAACTAGAGTTCAAATTTAAAAGCTAAAATACAAAACAAAATAAAACTAATGCCCTTTAAATAACTAAAGGTTCCTATTGAAAAATGTAAAAACAAATGGGCTGGAAGAAAATTTCCCTTTTCCCTTTAATTCGCATCCTCTGGGGTGTGCCATATCATTGTCATCTTTCAAAAGAATATTAAGATTAAAAAACGTTGCTCCTCCTTTCTTTAATTAATGTCTCCATAATCAACCTCAAATCACATCTGAATCTTCTCCCAGCAAAATGAAAGCCCAAAATAAGATGCTTTTCAAGTTTTTAACCTAGTTCGAGATTGTGTCTTCAAATCTGTATATGCTCGCGACTTCTTCTATGTAGATGTCGCTACGACATCAAAGATGAGAGGAGTAGTTGGTAGAGTTGCTGAGGCCGAGACCAGGGGTTGTTTAAGAGTTTATGCTCACGTTGATCTAGGTTGTGTTGATGGGAAGATGCTTTTCCTTGCTCACTATCGTAGATCGTAAATCTGAAGTTGTGAGTGGATCTGAAGCTATCGTCTTAAATATTGCTCGCTGCCTTGAGATGAAAATTGGAGTTGCTTATGTCATTGGCATCTGAGTGAATGTTGTTTCTATCTATGCTGAAAAGATGAAGTGGAGTTTCCTTGGAGTTGTATTCTAGAAAGCCATCGCCTTTGCTGGAGATGCTCGAGGTGAGTTTGAATCCGATCTCTTAAAGAAGCTAATCATATCTGGATGAACATACTACTTCCGTGGCACTTTGTGGTGGTGCTCTACTGTCTTTGAGGTATTGTCAAGTACATTGACTTTGTCTGAATTGAACTTTGCAAGTTGAACTATGATGTTTTGTTGCTCTTGTTTTCATGGAATAGATTTATTACTTAGCATGGTTTGTTGACGATGAAGCCTGCGTTGGTTGTTGAGGTGGCATGCTGGTGTTATATTGAGATATACTGAATACAATGATGCAGATTTAGGCTGACGGTGATGCTAATTGGAGATCACATTGCTGCCATAGGAAATATTGTTCTTTGATTGTTGGAGTTTGAGTGTTGTTGCTTTGAGATAAAGATTATGTATGTTTAAGAATGAGAAGAATGATCGGATTTGATGATGGAGAAATATTGTTTTGTGATCCGATAAAGATAAGATGATGATGAACCTCTATTTGTGTGTGTATGCGTTGTATTTTTGAAATATATGCATGTAAAACTCTACATGGTATAAATTTTCTTTTTGAATGATTCTAGTATTTGATGACATGGCTTTATGATGTTTGGTTCTTTTTTAATTAGAGATATCTATGGAATTTGAGGTGTGTTTCCCCCTTAGGCAATGTTTGTACCAAAAATGGGCACAACACTCTTCGGAAGTTTATGAAAAGATAAAATGAAGAAATTAAATGGAAAAGGAGGATTATCTAACAAAAACTCCAAGAACAGATATGTAAATAATAAAAAATGCACAGAAACACAGGAATTTAGAGTGGTTCGGCGTATTGCCTACGTCCACTATGAAATTGATCGCTTTATTGATGTTTCTTTGATGATTACAATTGATTACAGCAGGTTACAGCGGATAACAATGAACTACAGCAGTAAAGTTCGTTGGCAGTAGCAGCAATGGACTTTAGAACTGAATCCGGTAGAGTCTGGGCGTTGGAGAAATCAAAGATCCTTTTTATGTAGGCCCTGGGGGTCTATTTATAGGTGTAGGAGGCTGATATTTCGCCCAGATCTCGGGAGACTTCTTCTGGCATGTGAGCGGGGCCACGCGACCGAGCCCATGAAGTTTCGGCTCGATACGTGATTGATACGAACGAATTTCGTATCAATCAAGATTGCGTCCAATGGAGTCGAAATTTGGTGTGGACATTCTTTAACATGCACGTAAGCACTTGTGAAAATTTCATAGCATTTGGACTTGTAGATCGCGAGATATGATCGATGCAAGATTGCGTTTCCAGTGCACCGTTCTGTTGGACTCGATCAATTCGAATCGATCCTTCGAATCGATGGTAGGCACGTGATCAGGTGGTGACGTGGCGAGCAATCTTCGGATCGATCCATCTTCTTCGCCGAGTTGACCGAGTCGACCCTTGAACTTCGCTTTGTTCGTATCGATGAAAGTGGTGTAGTTCGAATCGATGGAGGTTGGTCCAGTTCGCATCGATGGATGTGGCGTAGTTCGCATCGGTAGAGGTGACTTTGTTCGTAAATATCAAGCCAGTTCTTATTCGTATCGATCAGAGTTGGTTTGATTCAATGGATTTGAACAAGCGACATCGCGATGGATTCGAGCAGATGGCGAGGCTGCTTGGCTTGATGGATACGAATCCTGAATGGTTTATGGATTCAAACTATGGTCACCTGATGGATACGAACTAGAGTAAACTGATGGATTCGAACAAAGGCTCTTTGATGGATACGAAGTGGCGCGTCCTGATGGATTCGAACAAGCGCCTTTTGATGGATACGAAGCAGTCATAGGGCGATCGCTACGAACTGCATACTTTGTCGATGGATACGAACTTAATCGATGCGAATCGAGGCTTCTTCATGGATTCGAACGAGATCGAGTCGAATTGAGGCTCTAGGATGGATGCGAGGTCGCTGCCGCTCCGATCGATACGAAAGTGATGGATTCGAACCGGGGTTCGATGATGGATACGAAAGTGGGATTATTTCCTTCAGCTTGCATCGATCATAACTTGAGCATACGAACTCGGATTGACTTGAAATTTGGAACGTTGACTTCCATTGCTTCGCTCGTCGTGTCTTGTCGATTGTAGTTTGATTCGGACTCGGAAAAAATTCATCGATATCCATAGTGAGCCTACGTATAACCGATCTCTAAGACGAACCGTCATTGGTTCCTAGTCAAGTTCTTGGTGTCACGGCCTTGCCAAAAGGCGGGATAACATTTGCCTTCCAAAGTACGTCTTGTGGAAACATGACGTGCTTTGAAAAGCTGCAACCTTCATTCCGAATAGTTATCGTCTTTTCGCTGAAAGTTGTAATCTTTGACTGATTTCCTCAGTAATGTAAACTGTTGACTGTCAACTGTTGTACCCTGTATTATTGCTACTGTTTGCTGTATGCTGGTGATTAGCTGTTTGTTGTTGTAATCGTTATCAAATAAGTATCCAATTCCTATGAATGTCAAAAATTGAATATTAGACCGACATATATGCATATATGTTAATCTGACTCTCGTTGACGTTTGCACGTTCACGAGTCATTGTCAGTTTATCTCGTATCGAATTCCGTATCAATCCTCTCCTGAACCGATGTGAGATTCGAATTGTAACAACGCTCGATGGTTGTTTTTGAATGTTCCTTCGTATCGATCCTCTCCTGAATCAATGTAAAGGGTTGAAATATTGTCTTTGCATCGGTATACATCGTATTGGTGGATACGAAATGAACATTTCGCATCGATGGATGTGAGGTTCGATGGATACGAAACGATCGTTCGTATCGATGGAGTTCAATGCCTTCAGAACGGCCCTCGTTGTGTATTTTGAATCGATGGGCCTTGTGCCGTTGGATACGAATAGACAATTCGTATCGATGGGTACTGGAGGTAGTTGAAAATGATCGATACGAATAACGACTTCGTATCGATGGATTTGGGTGACTCTGAAAGTAACCTTCGTTGGCAATTTCGCTTCTATAAAGGCTCAAGTTGATGGATTCGAATAGCTTGTTCAAATCGATCCCGTGGTGACATTTTGCAACCGGTCGAGTTCACTGGGAGGCGAAT
The DNA here is from genome assembly GCA_030737815.1 of Allium fistulosum. NCBI lineage: Eukaryota > Viridiplantae > Streptophyta > Magnoliopsida > Asparagales > Amaryllidaceae > Allium > Allium fistulosum. The sequence continues at coordinate 878,180,868 of CM060906.1, forward strand.
CGTTTCTTCCTTTCACACTCGAGTCCATATAAATACTATGGACTTAGCTGTTTTTTACTTTGTACTTTTTACTTTTGCGCTTCGTCTTTGTATCGCTCCAGAGACTTGGAAAAGGAAAAATGCTTGCCTTCGAATCGAATCAACCTCTCAATCTCTCCAATCAGCCGTTGTAATTAGGTAATAAGTCTACGAATTCGTATCACAAACGACGAGATTCGAATCCCACCATTAATTCATACACACATGCGACCGACCTTCAGCGGTGTTGAGATCGAAGTTGGTTTGGAGTATTGTTGAAGGAGGTAAGGAATGGCGTCACGGCCATTTTGGGAAGAAGGAGTGAGGAAAAGGACGAAGCAATTGCTCAGTCTGAATTTCATATTGATCAAGGATTAGAAAAATTGGGATTTCGCATCGATCCTCCCTTCCGTGGCTTCGTATCAATTGCTGACCTCATGATTCTGCTTCCATCACTTCAAATCGACACGGGTACAAAGCATGTTTGCGGTGGATACGAACTCCATTAAAACCTGATCGATGCGAAGTTAACGGGTCCTGATCGATACGAAATCAAAGGATTCGATCGATATGAATTTGTTGGTCCTGATCAATACAAAATGATCACCCCAGATCGATTCGAAGTCTTCAGCTTAACCGATTCGAACTCGTATGTAGATGGATACGAATTATCGTTACGAACCGGACTTTCGTGACCGATACGAATCGAACCTTAAAGAACTTGTAACCTCTTGCACACTCGAAAAACTGACTCCGACGAGCTTCAAACTTGCATAATTGGACTCGACCTTAGAATGGCATATCTGACTGTCTTGTGAAGCTCATCGATGGAACTGTAATTTGACAGGATTCTAATAAACTTTTAATGAACTTTAACCCGGATCGGTCTCCGAAGTCTAGGTGGTACGGTTGTGACGGTCAGCGATGATGGTCACTCCAATTGAATTTCGAAGTCTCGTCGTTCAGACATTTTCTCTAACTCTGTTGAATCTTTTCAAGTACTCCACAACACTGCACTACACTACACATTCACACACTTCACACTGGGGGAAGCGCGAGTGTTATTTTTGTCTAATGATGATTTCTCATAAGTTAGTTAGTCATGGAACCTTCAAGTTCACAACAGCAGGAAGTTCAAGGTTCACTCCCTCCAATAATCGAGATACCGGCCATCGAGGCCGAAGTCATAGATCCAGCTCCAGACGAGTTTCCAGGCGCCTGGTTTATTTGTAGTCCACAAGTCCGGCATCTCTGAAGATATGCCGGGACGGATTTTTTTAAGGCATGGCTTATCGCTTGACGACGTGTTACTGCCAGAGCCAAATGATAGGCCGCATGCTCCCCCGGAGGGGTTTACTGCTTTCAATCGTCATGCTTGCACAGTGGGGACACTTCCTCCATTCAATCAGTATATAAGGGAAATACTGTCATTCCTTGGAATCGCTCCATCCCAGCTACGCCCCAATGGATACGCCCTGTTGAACAGCACTTTCATTATTTTTATGGAAATTCTCTTTCGACCACCAAAGACGATCGAGATTAGATATCTCTTCAACATTAAGAGCCACGGAGACAACCCTTCTTTCACATTCTTGAAAGTGGTTAGGAACTATCAAATAGTAACGGGGTCCTGGGGAAGGCTAGGTTATTTTAAAACTGAATGGTTCTACGTTCGATGCCCCCTGGATTCGCTAGGCGAAGGCTGGATAGACGTAAGTTGTAGTCTTTCTCATGAATTATCGAGATAATAACAATCATTCTCAAAACTAACATACTTCTCTTCTTTTACAGCCGCAATCTCACGACCTGATGGTGGGTATTTCAAAGAGTTAGTTCGGATCCTCCAAGCAGTTACGGATGAAGAGAGGAGCATTGACTTGGTTCTAACCGATAGAAACTTGTGGATTGTCGGGCTGATTGAACGGAGGCAAAGCATAAGGCTGGAAGGGACACTTAGAGCGGTCTCAAAGAAGCGGGTGAAACGCAAAGCGCCCGGAGTCGTAATAGCTGAAGAAGTTGATCCAGAGAGAACGCCCACTGATAACGAACTCCAAGCTGGGCCTTCTTCCAATTTTCAAGATTCAGGAGGAAGGAGAAAAGGCAAGGCAGTTGCTCATAAGTGTTCTAAATCCGTGAGATTGAAATCCGTGCTTATGTCTTTGCCCGTCCCGGGGATTAGAATTTCGGAGGCTCCTCCCCCGCAAGTAGAGAATCCTTTCGAAGGGCTTGCTGATATTCCGATTCCGGATTATGTGTCATTTCAACACGACACCAGGATGGAGGAGCTTGACAATGCTCTTGATCTGAGCGGGTCGCTTGCTATGAGTGCAGCCGACATTTCCGGTTGGTCGGGGGGTTGCACATACATACACTTAACTGCACTACATGACTCATAATCGTAAATCGTCCAATTCAAGAGATCACTAACTTTTCTTTCGTTTCTCATTCACAGGTACGATGTCCAGGAGAGGATCAATGCTTGGGAGCCTTCGCTCGGCTCAAAAATCTTCTTCTACTTATTATGATTCCCACAGGAGAGACTCAGATAGAGATCGCGATCGCGGGTACTCTAATCAAGAGAGGTACGAGCGGGACAGGGACAGAGAATATAGACACCGATCTAGGTCTCGCTCTCCACCTCTTAGAATTCCATCTCCACCTCCCGTTCATGTTTCACATCCACCTGAGCCTCCGCGACACCGACCGTCTTCTCACATTTCTAGGTCTGAAACTCATCGTCCGCAAGTTGATACTACGGCCCCCATAGTTGCAGAGCAGGCCATAACTGAGCCCACTAAGGAAGGGGCTATTAAAATCTCTCAGATGAGGAAAGAGTTCCCAAACATATGCTTCGATGGCTATGTCTTTCCTCCTCATTTAAAGAGGATCCCCTCGGAAGCTGAAAACACGATGCATGGTTACATCCATGATATATACTCCTAGTACAAAGAGTGGGTAAAGGCTGTAGAGAAAGCTTCAAAGGTGGCCTTTGAACGGGCCAAAGCAATCGAGAAGATGGAGTCCGATCTTGCTAAAAAGGACCGAATCATCTAGGTGCTCAATATCGAGGCCGAGTCTTCTTGGATATCTGAAATTGAAGCCATCAAAAAAGCTGACGAAGTGACTATGGCGATGGATAGGTTGAGGCAGACACATGTTGCCTTGGTGGAGGAGATGGGCCATCGAAACACTACAGTCACCGCCGAATGGGATGCGGCGGTCAAGGAACTCAACGAGCTCAAGGCCAAGTTCTCTGACATGGCTAAGGAAAGGGATGATGCGAACAACGCAGCCCAGGAGGCATGCGAACATGCTATCTTGCTTCGGGGTGAACGGGATGCGGCCATGGCTAAGGTTCGCGAGGTGGAGACTGAGGTTGAGGAGAAGGTGAAATCGGCCGAGTCCAGGCTAGAAGCCGACATTGAAGATCTTCTCGTTGTTTACAACGCTAACGTGCTGAGGCACAGGGGTCTAGCCTAGCTTGATGATTACCCGACACATCTATACAATGCCTGGGGCTGACTGGTTGAGGAGGGGAAAGCGGTGCATCTGGGTGAGTCTGTCGATGAGTTTGAGCTCGAGAATCGTCTATTGAATGAGGATGAAAGGAAGATTCTCCACGAGTCAATGATTTCTTATGAGAAGGAGAGACTCGGCACCCAGCACCTGGAAATAGGAGAAAGCTCTGGGGTTGAACACCACGACGCAAGTCTCGAAAGTTCCGTGTCAACTACAAGCCAAAATGAGGAAGGTATTCTGAACATTCCATATATCTGTCTTAAGTCGGAATCGTCACTCGAATTAAGTTCTAACAGTTCTCTTATTTTTTGTCCAGTGATCGATGCTGCGCCAGTCGCGCCTCCTGCCACTCAAGAATCACATCACATGCAGGAGGCTATCATCATCGAAGCGACCACTGTAACTACAACTGCCTCACTTGACGAAATGCAGGGAATCACACTTGTTTTTGACGAGCAAATGATGGAGGAACTCCTTGGTCGCCATAGTGATCCTTTCGCTGACCTGCCATTTGTTATGGGTGGAGGCGCTCCTGCTTTAGGCTCTTCGATGCCAACCACTGATGCTCCTAGCGAGGCCCGAGCGATTACTGAAGAGGAGATATTGGCCGAAATTGATGCTGAGATGGAAGCAGCGGCTCATGGTGGCATTTTTGGAGGTGGGATAGCGACACCTGGTCCAGCTCCGCTCAGAATGATATCTCCTGGTGGTATAGTTTTCGACACCAGTGTGCCCATTCCACCTTCTACACTTGATCCTGTTCCTCCCACTCCGCCCGCAGGAAGCATCCCTATTCATTCGAGCTCGGAGGAGGATGTTGAGATCATTCCCCTGCCTGGAGACCAACCACCAAAAAGTAAAGGCTCAAAGAGGAAAGGTAGTTGCGGCTCCAGCGGGTCTACACCGAAAAGGAAGCCGAGGAAGAAGAAAGATTAGACATGATTACTCGGTTTATTTTGACTTTCATTTTGTTGGCCGTGTATAGATGCGGATTCGGCCCCTGCTAGTAGGATTTTTTGGAGTAAACTTGTATATGGAATTCTTTCACAGAAAGTAGAATTGAAACTTTTCTTTTTTGGCTTCTTCTAAATTATTGTGCATTTGCCTAAGTGTTTCAATATCTGAAGTGCACTTGTGAAGCTTCGGCTTCCGAGTCAAGTTTGTTTTTGTTTGCCAGGTCCGAAAACTGTGGACATGGTTTACGATCGGGAGGTGAGTTGAACTTTGACATCGCTCCACTTTAGTCAATGGTCGATGCTTAAATCCTGCCCCTCAGTCTTGGCGATGAGTTGTTGAACATCAACTAGCGATTACATTTCACTTACAACACGTTGAGTCTAGTGCCGCTGAACGGATGTTTGGAATAAGTGGAGATTGAGTGGTTCAACCTCACTCATTTAATTCTCGGCGATCATGTCCGCACTCCGGGGATTTTCATTTGTTCACCGGTGGTCGGTCACACCGGTTTAAGCTTTAGTTGTATGTTCGCACTCTGGGGACTTGGAGTTGGCATCTATACTTCGAATCGCACTCTGGGAGTTCGGAGTTGGTTTTTATACTCCAATTCGCGCTCTGGGAATTCAGAGTTGATGTTTATACTCTGTTTCGCACTCTGGGAATCCAGAGTTGGTGTTTATACTCCGATTCACACTCTGGGAGTTCGGAGTTGGTAAACAGATGGTCAGTCACATCTGCTGCATGTTTTTGGATTTCGCTCGCACTCTGGGAATGAAAAATGAATCTGGATCGTGGATGGTCAGATCACATCCACCCCGAGTTAACAGGTGAGGTTGTTAGATGGACGGGTCCACCCTCCTCAAACTTGGTTTGGATACAAACGAAGTCGTTAGGCGGACGGATCCACCCTCTTCGTAGACGTATTTTTATACTCCAGTTCGCACTCTGGGAATCTGGAGTTAAGTGAAGGATTGTCGTGTATTAATCCTTTTTTGACTTTGGTGTGATGGCTTGCCCCCGAGCTCGGGTTTCACTTAGCGAGTGACCGGTTGCATCACAGTCACTCCCTATTTGAATAAATCCCACCGTATGGTGAAACTTAGCTCTCCGTGCATGGTGATGTTCATATGAAGTATTTCAAGTAAATCAAGCTCTGGCTCGAAGAGATTGCATTTTATTGCTGAAATAAGAAAATATGGCAAAGTCAGTTGCCTTATTACAAATTCTAATTTCGAAATGCAGAAACAAATTGCAAAATGGAAAAATAAACTAAATGAATAAACATAGCCTGTTATGTGTAGTAGCAACGAAGACTCTCGTTGTTCCAGGCTCTTGGCAGAGTAAGACCGTCAACGGTTGATAATTTGAATGTGCCGTCTTCGAGCCTTCGTTCAATAACATACGGTCCTTCCCATGTCGGCTTCATATGTGAAGGAACCGGATAGATTCTTTTCAGGACAAGATCGCCTAGTTCAAAGGTTCGCGGACGGACCTTGGCGTTGTACAATCGGGAGACTCGACTTCGATACGTGACTGCCCTCAAATCAGCCTCTTCATGCTTCTCATCTAGTAAATCGAGAGATTCAGCAAGTAATATAGCATTTGTCTTCAGATCATAGTATATCACACGATGAGAAGGTACTTATAGCTTGACTAGAATAATAGCTTCTGAACCATAAGAGAGAGAGAATGGAGTGTGACCGGTCGCGGACTTGTGGGTTGTTCGTTAAGCCCATAAAGCCATAGGAAGTTCATCGGCCCACTTGCCCCCGACCTTTTCCAGTCATTTTTTCAGAATGGACTTTATAACTTTATTAACCGCTTCGACCTGCCCATTCGCTTGAGGGTGCGCAACTGTAGAGAATTTCTTTTGAACGTGAAATCGTTTGCAAAAATCTTTAAATTCAGCATTATCGAATTGGGTTCCGTTGTCAGTAATAATGGTGTGTGGGAGACCGAATCGACAGATAATGTTGCGGACTACAAATTTGATTACTTTTTTCGTCATTATGGTAGCAAAAGGTTCAGCTTCAGCCCACTTTGTAAAGTAATCAACTACGACGATGGCGTACTTCGCACCCCCTTTTGCCAGAGGTAGAGTACCAATGATGTCGATGCCCCATACTGCAAACGGCCATGGGCTGACCATTTGTGTTATCTCGGTAGGTGGGGCTCTAGGAATTCGAGCATGCTTTTGACATTTATCATATTTCCTTGCATAATCCGATGCATCGTGGTTCACAGTCAGCCAATAATATCTGTATCGAAGTATTTTCTTGGCTAGTGCTTGCCCTCCGGTGTGATCGCCACATTCTCCCTCGTGTACATCGTGTATTACCCATTTAATTTCATCATGAGCGATACATCGGAGTAATGGAACGGAGTACCCTCTTCTGTACATGATTCCATTCTGGATGGTGAATCGTGAGGCCTTCTGAAGGACTTGTCTCTTTTCACTCCTGTGCTCGGGTAGGGTTCCATGCTCAAGATAATTTTTGAATGGAGTCATCCATGACTCCTTATCGGGAACAGTTTCACATAGCCAATCTGCTTCTGCCCGGTCAATACTTGGGGAAGTTAACGTCTCTACGGGAACGAGTCTCACTTGTTGAGCTTCACGTGTGCTGGCTAACTTCACCAATGAATCGACTTTCTGATTATGTTCTCGAGGTATGCAATAAATGGCATAATAATCAAATTGATCCAGTACTTCCTGAACTCGAGCTAAGTAGACAGCCAGCCTTCGGTCTCTCGCTTGATATTCTCCCCGAACCTGACACACAACTAGTTGTGAATCACAATAAATTTCCACAGCGATAATTCTCAAATCTCTGGCAAGTTTTATTCCAGCTAAGAGGGCTACATATTCAGCTTCATTATTGGTTGCATGAAAATCGAACTTTAAAGCATAACATATAGATCGGCCTTCGGGGGTTTCAAGTACAACACCAGCGCCCGAACACCGGTCGTTTGATGCACCATCAGTGTACAGCTTCCATACGTATTCGGGAGATTCACTGGTTTCGGGCAAGTCCTCTAGAATGGTAAATTCAGCTATGAAATCGGCTAGCACTTTTCCTTGAATGGCTCGCCTCGAAGTATAAGTAATATCAAACTGGATCAGTTCAATGTTCCACTTGAGTAACCTACCAGACGTCTCAGGCCGCGTAAGGACCTATCGTAATGGCTGGTCAGTATAAACAATAATAGGATGTGCCTGGAAATATGGACGGAGCTTCCTTGATGCAATAACAAGGCAATAAGCCAACTTCTCTAGTTTTAGATAATTCCTCTTAGCTTCAGTCAATCGTTTGCTGATGTAGTATACTGGCTTCTGTATCCTGTCTTCTTCTCGAATTAAGGCAGCACTGATAGCGTTTTCTGATATCGCCAAGTATACATACAACTTCTCATGATCAATAGGCTTTGACAGGATAGGTGGTGTGGATAGATGCTGAATTAGTGCTTGGAAAGCGCCCTCACACTCTGTGGTCCATTTAAAGTTTCGTTTTCCTTTTCGGATCAGATCGAAGAAGGGAATGCATTTGTCAGTGGACTTTGAAATGAACCTGCTCAATGCTGCTACTTTCCCATTGATACTCTGGACTTGCTTTATAGTTTTCGGAGTTTCAAGATTTCTGATTGCCCAAATCTTTTCGGGATTGGCTTCGATTCCTCGAGCATTGACGATAAATCCAAGGAATTTTCCAGATGCAACACCAAAGTGACATTTCAGTGGTTGAGCTTCATTCTGTATTCTCGAAGTATGTTGAACATAGTTTCCAGGTCTTTAATATGGTCAGTGGAAAATCGTGACTTTACAAGCATGTCGTTTACATATACTTCCATGGTTTTCCCGATTTGATTGGAAAACATTCGATTGACCAATCGTTGATAAGTAGCCCCGGCATTCTTGAGTCCAAATGGCATAACATTGTAGCAATAAAGTCCCAGATTGGTTACGAAGCTGGTATGTTCTTGATCAGGTAAATGCATCGGTATCTGATTGTAGCCAGAATACGCATCCATGAAGGACCAGAGTTCATGTCCAGCTGTTGAGTCTACGAGCTGATCAATTCTGGGAAGCGGGAAACTGTCTTTAGGATAAGCTTTATTCAGATTGGAGTAATCGACACATGTTCTCCATTTTCCGTTCGACTTTCGGACGAGCACGGGATTCGACACCCATTCGGGGTATAGTGCATCTCGAATGAACCCGTTTGCTTTAAGCTTTTCTACCTCTTCTTTAAGGGCGGCAGATCTCTCTGGATCCATACCACGCCTTTTCTGTTTGACCGGGACATGCCGCGGGTCAATATTCAGGGTATGGCTCGCGATGTCTGGCGAGATCCCACACATGTCAGAATACGTCCAGGCGAATACGTCAAGATTTGCCCATAAAAATTCAACCAATTCCTCTTGAGTTTGCTGGCTTAGCTGAGAGATGATCTTTATCATCTTTGAATCATCATCATTATCAATCGGGACATCGATCGTCAGTTCGGCCGGGGATGCTTGACTTTCTTTAGATTCTCCTTCATCTTCAGTCTCTCTTGGGTCAAGATCCCTTTGGAACTGGCTGGGGTGCCCGGGCCTAGGCCCAGGCGTTAATTGTCAATTATCAGCAAAACGGACGCAGAGAGATTCCTCTACGCCCTTTCCTTTATCCTTTCGCTGCGCCTCCCGCAGCTCGGCAATGTAACAGGCTCTCACTGCAGCCTGATCTCCTTGGATGACTCCCGCTCCACGATAAGTGGGAAACTTTAGGGTTAAACACCATGGGGCAATAGCTGCCCTGAACTCAGCGAGGGCCGGTCGGCCCAAAAAAGCATTATAAGGGGAGTCTATGTCTAACACAACGAACTGTAATATCCGCACTCTCCGGCGTTCTCCAACTCCCAACTCCACTGGTAGTTCCACTACTCCAGTGGGCATAGTAGCGCTCCCATTAAAACCGTGGATTCAGGACTGACAAGGTTTTAAATCTTTGGCTTCCATCTTCGTTTGGTTGTAAGCTTGTTTAAACAAAATATTCACAGAGCTTCCACTGTCAACTAAGATCCTCTTCATCCAAGCAGGACCTACTTGAGCTGAGATGACCAATGGATCGATAGTGGGAGCTTCGACTTTATCAGCATCTCTATCTCTGAACACGATGTCATCAATCATCGTCTTCTATTGTTTGGTGAGAGCCCCTTCATCAAAACTACTATAACACTCGAAGTCTGCATGCCTAATAGAGCTGGCATATGACTCCATTTCCTTCCAGCTTCGGTCTGCTGGATGAGGACCACCACGATGACACTCATTCGTATTATGGCCATAACTTTCATGGAATCTACAAAACTTTCCTGTTTGGATTTGTCTTTCCGTTGATGGCTTCGGGGCAGGTTTCTTGTATTGCATGGTATTACAGGTCTGTAAATACACATTTTCCAGCGACGTATTCAATGGAGTATAGTTGTCGAACATGGGAGCTCTACGTCGTGGACCATGATTTTGATCTCGTTTTTTAGCTTGATTTCCACTGTCCCTCTACTGGTTCTGTTTGTTTTGTATATTCAACTGCCGGAACTCTCCCCGGATTGTTTAACTGCGATGTTACTTTGGATTCCTTCAATGTTGGGCCATGCATCATCCTGCTTCCTAGACTGTTTTGCATCCTCCCTTCTCAAGAATTGGGCTGCCTTGGAATAGAAACGGTCCAATGATGCAGGCGGCTTCCCAACTAACCAATTTCTGAACTCGAAATCAGGATCAATCCCCTTAGTCAATGCCATTAGGATAGAGTTGTCATTGGGATTGCTTATGTCTACACACGCAGCATGAAATCGCTCCAAGTAACGTCTGAGTGTTTCTCTGGGAGCTTGAGTGACACTAGACAGAGTATTAACATCTTTAGGTCTCACTACGTGCTTACGGAATTGTTCAATAAACTTGATGGCCATTTGGTCGAAATTAGAGATGGATCATGGTGGCAAACAAGTAAACCACATAGTTGCAATGCCCCCCAGGGAAATAGGGAAACTACGGCATTTGACGGCATCATCAGCTCTCGCAACATTCATTAGCCATTGATACTTCAGGATGTGTTGATTTGGATCAGAATTTCCTTCATAGACTGGCAAAGTTGGCATCTTGAAGCGCCGAGGTGGTTCAGCATATAATATGTCATCAGTGAAAGGGGTATGACTCCGGGAGATTCCCTAGTAGTTGTTAGTGAGACCCTGACTTTCACGGATCATCTGACGAATCATCGTTGGTATATCCGACATTTGGATATTTGGAGGATGTTGTGCTAAGGTGTGGTTGGCTTCCACAGCGCGAGTCTGGACCGGACGCGGTCGATGGTCCGTGCCTCGCCTCCTTGGTTCAACGTTTTCAGGGACATAAGGTTCTGGAGTATGATCTCATTGGTGACGATGCGGATCATCTTGATTTCTAGCATTAACTCCTTGTCGGTAGTGGTGGCGGCAGCAAGGTTGCCTGTGACATGGTAAGGAGCGGCACCCCCTCGGGATGAAGGTCCAGTATGATGACTGGTGGATGGTCCAGTTCTGGGTTGTCCAAGACTTAAGGCAGGTTGGTGTCCTGTGGCTTGGGTGTAGCTTATGTCCAACCGTGGGCGTGTGGATCGATGATGATCATCAGATGAGGCTGAACTCTCCATGGAAGAATAAGAAGCTTGGTCTCTTCTGGATCTTCTGCGCCTTTGGCGATTCAGCTGGTTGGTCAACTCTGTGTTGGCATGTAGTTGTTTAGTAAGTTGTTGCCGACTCTGGGTCAACTCTTGGAGCAGCATCTGGAATTCTTGTCTGGTAACCGGGCCCGATGGATCTGAAGGTTAGGCGGCATCTTGGTTGGATGGAAGCAATTGCATGGGATTCTGTCTGTCTCGTCCTTCTTGATCAACAGTTATAGAAGCAGTTCGTGTACTTACCATGGTGAATTGACGAAGTCCTTTCCTAGATCTGATGCAAATCTGAATAGAATGAAAGGGCTTCAAGGCTTGAGATCTGGATCTCCTTCTTGGATTTATGCAATCCGGTATCGATAGCAGATCCAAAGAGAAGGAGAAAACTGAGTTTTTCTCAATGAAAGCACCAAAGTGTTTGTACCAAAAATGGGCAAAACACTCTTCGGAAGTTTTTGAAGAGATAAAATGAAGAAATTAAATGGAAAAGGAGGATTATCTAACAAAAACTCCAAGAACAGATATGTGAATGATAAAAAATGCATAGAAACACAGGAATTTAGAGTGGTTCGGCGTATTTCCTACGTCCACTATGAAATTGATCGCTTTATTGATGTTTCTTTGATGATTACAATTGATTACAGCAGGTTACAGCGGATAACAATGAACTACAGTAGTAAAGTTCGTTGGCAGTAGCAGCAATGGACTTTAGAACAGAATCCGGCAGAGTCTGGGCATTGGAGAAATCAAAGATCCTTTTTCTGTAGGCACCGGGGGTCTATTTATAGGTGTAAGAGGCTGATATTTTGCCCAGATTTCGGGAGACTTCTTTTGGCACGTGAGCGGGCCCACGTGACCGAGCCCATGAAGTTTCGGCCCAATCTGTGATCGATACGAACGAATTTCGTATCGATCAAGATTGCGTCCAATGGAGTCGAAATTTGGTGTGGACATTCTTTAGCATGCACGTAAGCTCCTGTGGAAATTTCATAGCATTTGGACTTGTAGATCGTGAGATATGATCGATGCAAGATTGCGTTTCCAGTGCACCCTTCTGTTCGACTCGATCAATTCGAATCGATCCTTCGAATCGATGGTAGGCACGTGATCAGGTGGTGACATGGCGAGCAATCTTCGGATTGATCCATCTTCTTCGCCGAGTTGACCGAGTCGACCCTTAAACTTTGCTTTGTTCGTATCGATAAAAGTGGTGTAGTTCGAATCGATGGAGGTTGGTCCAGTTTGCATCGATGGATGTGGCATAGTTCATATCGGTAGTGGTGACTTTGTTCGTAACTACCAAGCCAGTTATTATTCGTATCGATCAGAGTTGGTTTGATTCAATGGATTCGAACAAGCGACATCGCGATGGATTCAAACAGATGGTGAGGCTGCTTGGCTCGATGGATACGAATCCTGAATGGTTTATGGATTCGAACTATGGTCACCTGATGGATATGAACTAGAGTAAACTGATGGATTCAAACAAAGGCTCTTTGATGGATACGAAGTGGCACGTCCTGATGGATTCGAACAAGTGCCTTTTGATGGATACCAAGCAGTCATAGGGCGATCGATACGAACTGCACACTTTGTCGATGGATACGAACTTAAAAGATGCGAATCGAGGCTTCTTCATGGATTCGAACGAGATCAAGTCGAACTGAGGCTCTAGGATGGATGCGAGGTCGCTGCCGCTCTGATCGATACGGAAGTGATGGATTCGAACCGGGGTTCGATGATGGATACGAAAGTGGGATTATTTCCTTCAGCTTGCATCGATCATAACTTGAGCATACGAACTCGGATTGACTTGAAATTTGGAATGTTGACTTCCATTGCTTCACTCGTCGTGTCTTGTCGATTGTAGCTTGATTCAGACTCGGACAAAATTCATCGATATCCATAGTGAGCCTGCGTATAACCGATCTCTAAGACGGACCGTCATTGGTTCCTAGTCAAGCTTTTGGTGTCACGGCCTTGCCAAAAAGCGGGATATCAGGCAACAATTTTAAATCTCCGTTTTTGAATGATTGATATCCCATACCTCATTTTGAGAGATTTATATGCCATACATAGAAGATACTCAAATCTATACAAGTGAATCCATTTAAATTTGTTTTGCTCCAAATTGACAGATTGTAGAAATATGTTTCCTTCTTTTCTTTTGTTGAATTTTGAGTTGACATATAAATATATAAATTTATTTTGCATACATATTTGGAATCAATATTCATTACTAAAACTATCATCAACTATATCCCGTAAATATGCAACACTAAACAAACACATTAAATACAACACATGTTTAATAATGTCAAACATAATTTAATTGTAATATCTCATAATATTTCTTGTTTTTGATAATAATAAAAATATAATATTTTTACATATAAAAATAAATGTTTGGTATGTGATGCATTGACAGACAAGTAATAGATAATGAGTTAATTGAAAAGAAAATTGTGATGTGATGATTTTTTTAATCGTACCACACTCTAAAAAGAAAAATCAAATCAATATATATATATATATATATATATTTGTGTGTGTTTGTGTATGTTATTATCAAACAAGACATACACTCCATATTCTTCCTTATTTTGGTGATAACAAACAAGTTAAGATTTGACGAGTTTAATGGTTGTGCGTGTCTTCGATATCATAAAATCAAAATCATAGCACAATGTTTCAATATATTTAACATACCTCCTATTAATATGCTCCTCTTAATATGTTAAATATGTGTTTGCCAATCTATTAAACCAATAACATTTCTTTCGACATTAACAATTTTTATCCAGCTTTATGACCGAGTCATACTTAGACAAGTTAGATTGAACAAATAGTCAGATAGTAGAACTAAAATCTGAAATGATGTTTTCGGGGTTTAAACTTCGATTGAGGCTCGGAGATATGTCCACAAGTTTGCTAAGCTGTTGAAGAAATCGCGTACACATAGAAGGTTTGCCTATGGCCAAAGTCGGAAAGAAAATCCAAGAGAAGTCTTGGATCAGTACTGACCAAAGCTTCTCAAATTGGTACCGATCCATCTTACCTCATTGGAATTTCCGTTTTCTTCTTTCCATATGGAGCTAAGGCAAGTGTTGGTCAAAGCATGTAATTTGGGATGGATCGCTAACAATCCATAACCCAAATATCAATTGATAAGTCTAAACTTTATGACAACTCAGTTAAGTGCCCCTTGATCGACACCGAAGCAAGATAATAACCCGTAAGAGCATGCAATTGACATCAAATTGACCCATGTTCGAAGCACAATAGGAGGTACAAATCATCAAGAAACCTCAAAAAGTCAAATAAAGATCAATGAACCATTACTATGGGTCGACACCGATCCAAGGAGATCAGTTCCTTACTGATCCATGAAATTGGTTGATTTGGTTACGATCTCTTCAGGAAACCTTCTTCAAAACGTGGAGAATATGGGGAGAACATGGTGGAGATAAATCCGATCTTCATTTATAAATAAGGGACGTTAGGCACTATTTCGAGATCCTTTTTTATACACTCTAAATTTCTGTACTATTGTTGTAATTTCTTAGATCGTCGCCAATCCATAAAGTGCCGATCCATAAGATTGTTCTTGTAAAAACTTTACAAAATCTTTAATATAGTTTGAGTGGACATAAGCCAGTAATATTGAACCACTATAAATTGTTCTGTGTGGTTCTTTCTCGTTTAATTTTAATTTCTTCATTTAATTCTCTTCAAAAAATCTCTCGGGTCTTTTTGCCAACTTCTGGCATAAACATTTTGGTGTTTTCATTGAGAATGTTCCAATCTCTCGCTGTTTAGATCTATTTTCAATTTTTGGATTATTGTAATCCACGAAATAGATCTACAAGTTTTATTCCTAAGATCCATGATTATTTAGATTTCGCTAAGTCTGTCATAGGATCTACCGAAGTAATGACTCCAAGAAATACCA
Organism: Allium fistulosum; assembly: GCA_030737815.1. Classification (NCBI taxonomy): domain Eukaryota; kingdom Viridiplantae; phylum Streptophyta; class Magnoliopsida; order Asparagales; family Amaryllidaceae; genus Allium; species Allium fistulosum. Next base: position 878,196,008 of record CM060906.1, read on the forward strand.
AGGATAAATCAACCGATTCTAGACCTACTAACAACATTGAGAATGCTACCTCTCAACATATTGAAGAAATTACTCACCTCGGTAATGATGAAATTCAAAGCGCTTCAGATATAATAACCTAGGTTGAGATGGATAAAATGATGAAAGAACTGAACGATAAAATGCTTGATAGTCAAAGTGAAATGATGAAACAAATAAAAAAAATTCGATTTTATGACCCAACTATATAGAGGTTATAGAAGGAATAGGAAGGAATTATCGCCTTTTGACCCCGAAGAAGACAGTTTCTCCACATTCGATAAAACCACAAAGAAGAAAAGTAGAAAATGAAAAGAATGGAGGCCAGGACATCGAAAAATAGATTAGGCAGAACTCAAAATGCATAAGAACAACTCGATATCAAACCATCTCTTTAGGTAGGTACCGATCTGACTCGACATGGTTTGAGTGTCGGAGGTGTTGTTGATTTTGGATGTTGATGTTGATGTTAGAGATGATCTAGTTGTTGGTGGCCAAAATGCTGGAACTTAAGTGGAAACCATCGACAATTCACATAGAGATCGTAGAAATCGATTATTGGACAAATGGTTCTCCCAAAGACAAGAGAACCCAGATATCTTGGGACTGACCGAAATCATTTGCAGAGCCAAACACTCGGAGCAAGCCATGATTGTCGCCGTCCAGTCAATCCGAGAGAACCAAAATTTTGGGCAAACATGGTATGAAAGCAGTAATTGAAAACTAATATAGAAATAATGATGATTGAGTTTCTCTCCTAGTAAGAACACATTTACTATGGAAATATTGCATGAGGAATATCCCAAGGTTCATTATGCCTGCAATGACGTCTTACAATGGAACGACGGACCCAAGACAACATTTGCTAAAATATGAATGGCATATGGACTCAGCAAGGGTGACGGAGCAGTGAAATGTCGATGTTTCCTAATAATTTTGGAGGGTGTTGCTACGATGTGGTTCGCTTGGCTTTCGCCAAGATCCACATCCTAATTCAACCAACTAGCTAGGAGATTTATGGAGCAGTTCCAGCTGCATGGAACCCATCTAAAAGAAATAATGCCATTATTGAACCTTTTTCAAAATTTTGGAAAATCTTTTAAAGATTGAGTAGATTTAACATGGTATGGGGGTAATCAATGCCAAGGAGGATATTGTTTTGATGGCTTTGATCAGAGGAATACACCAAGATAGCGATTTTGAAAAATGATTGAAAATGAAACCCCCAACGACTATAGAGGAGTTTTATAGGAAAGAAACTCAGTATTTGCACTTGGAAGAAGCAAATACAACTGTTGGAAAAAATTGGTGGTAGATAATCAGCTGAGGTGGTTAAGAGTAATGTGGCTGTGAAACAAACCGAAAAGAGTTTCGAGAACATTGCTGTAAATGTGGAAAATAAAAACAGTAACCAGAAGAGAAATGACCACGGTAATGAATGTAAAAAATCAAACTTCAAGAAGCGTCCAAGATTTTCAAAGCATGAGGACTGTAGAACACTGAATGATATAGTTGAAATTATCTTCCTTGTGACTCAGAGTACCGAACATTATAAAAAACCAGCTCCAAGGGAGTTGACTGAGAGAGAAGGCCTAGGAAATATTTCCATTTCCACAAGATGCATGTCCATGATACTAATAAATGTAGACATTTATGAGATGTGATTGAAGATATAATCCGGAAAAAGAAATTTCAACGGCTTGTGAAAACCCCACAGGATGATGGGCAAGGAAATGCTCAACCTGAGGGATAGTTGCTCCAACGGGACTAAGGTGGGCCTAGTGATAATGAGCCTAGGCAGCTTGGGAATATACTTTTATCAATATAATAACTGGTGGGACTCATCTAGTCGAGAAAAGATGGAATGAGATGGAAAGAAATGGGAGTTTTTTAAGGTATGTCGTGTAGGAGAGTTTCTTTACCGTCGAAGGTGGAGCTCCGGCAAAGCAATAAAAGACTATAACATAAGATATTATGTTCAGAAACCATGATGCTGATGGGGTTTAAAAATCAACACTTGACCCTCTGGTGATATCGACCACGATTGGGCTAGAAACCATGAGGAAAGCTCTTATCGACTACGACAGTTTTATAAATATTTTGTTTGAAAAATCTTATGACCAGATGATGATGGACAGTCAAGACCTGAAGCTATGTAAGTCCCGGATTCAGGGGTTTATCATAAATGCTGCAGAGCTTGTTAGGTGTATGGATTTACTAGCGGTTTTAGGCTAAGGTGACTGCAAGAGAGTGTGAGTTGTGGCCTTTGGTTTGATGGACATGTTTTCTGCATACAATGCCTTTCCAAGCCGATCGGCCCTCGCAAGTTTCCGGATGGCCCTAACCCCATGTGCTTAACAATGAAATTCCCCACAAAGAACGGGGTATGAGTCATCTAAGGTGAACAGAATATGGGATGTGAATGCACGTCGCGAAGCTGAGAGAAGCGAAGCGACATGAAAAGGGAAAGGATATAGAGAAGACTCTCGGCATCAAGTCGATTGATTCATAGCAACCAGCGCCTAAGCCTTGACTCCCAATGTTGCAGATTCCAAAAAGCTATGGATCCAAGGAAAGAGCCAGAGGATACAAGGATGGCTCTTGCTGAATTGACAATCAACATCCTGGTCGATCAGGATGATCATACTTAGGTCCTGAAGATCAGATCTCAACTTAGCATAAAGATGAAAACGCAGTTGGAAAGTTTCCTCCGAGAAAACCTGGATGTGTTTGCCTGAACACATTCTGACATGTGTGTAATATTGCTATAGATAACATGTCACACATTAAATGTGAACCCCAGATGTCCTCCTGTGAAACAGAAATGATGCAGCCTAGGTTTGGAGCGATCCGCTGGGCAGAAGAAAGAAGTGGATAAGCTAAAATCCAGTGGCTTTATCAGCTTTTCTCTATACCCTTAATGAGTACCCAATCCAGTGATAGTCAAAATGCCTAACGGAAAATGGTAGACATGCATTAACTATTCAGTCTTGAATATAGCATGCCCAAAAGAAACCTTCCAACTACCAAAGACCAACCAGTTAGTGGATTCAACAGCCGACCATGAATTGCTATCATTCATGGATGCTTATTATGGCCATAACTAAATTACAATGCATATCCCAGATCAAGAACTCACTAGCTTCATAACCGAATTGGGATTGTATTGTTACCTTATTATGCAATTTGGTATGAAGAATACATGAGCAACCTACCAGAGATTGGTAAACTCGATGTTCAGGAATCAGATTAGACGTAAAATGAAGGTCTATGTGGACGATATTCTAGTGAAGTCACAACACTTTGTTAACCACTTGGAAGACCTATCCAAAATATCTGGCGTGCTCCGAAGATATGGGATGAAGCTTAACCCACTGAAATGCTCATTCAGAGTCGCATCGGAAAAGTTCTTGGGTTTTATAATGAACTCGAGGGGCATAGAGGCTAATCTAGAGCAGATTCAAACCTTAAGGAATGTCGAAGCCCCAAAGAAAATGAGGGAGGTGCAGAGCCTAAACGAGAAAGCAGCCGTGCTAAGTCGATTTACCTCAAAGACTATAGACAAGTGTATACACTCTTCGATGTGCTCAAAAGGGGAAAAAGAAATTTTGCTTGGACACAAAAATGTAAGGACGCTTTTTAAGCTTTAGTCGACCATTTAAAGACCACCCGTCCTATCAAAACCTTTAGAAGGGGAAGATCTATTCGTTTACTTAGCAGTGTCTATTCATGCTTAAGCGCTTCTCTAGTATGTGAAGAGGCCATGATCCAAAGGTCGGTATACTATGTCAGCAAGCGGTTAACAGAATGGAAAGAAATTACTAGAAAGTGGAGAAACTAGCCTACTGCTTATTGATCGCATTAAGGGAACTCTGTCCTTATTTTCAAGCCCTTCCAATCAAAGTACTGATTAAATGACCTCTAAGGCAAGTACTGCACTAACTCGAGATTTCGGGAAGGTTGCTAAAGTAGACATCAAATTGAGTCAGTATGATATATCGTATCACCCCAGGAGAGTGATTTGAGGACAAGCATTGCCTGATTTCATTGCTAAATTTACTACTCGGATGTGGAGAGAGAAGAGTGCATGGAGCAAAAAAGCTCAGTGGAAGTTATACATGGACGGAGCATGCAACGAGCATTGCTCGAGGGCGGGAGTTGTTTTTAGTAACCCTCGATGAACAATCAATTTGCTATGCCTTGAAACGTGAGTTCCCTACAACAAACAATGAAGCAAAATATTAATCACTAATCACAAGGCTCAATAGCAAAGGAGTTAGTAGTCAAATCTTTGCACATATGTAGCGACTCTCAATTAGTGGTCTGCCAAGTGAAGAAAGAATTTCAAGCAAAGGGAGTGAGGCTAGCCCCTTACTTGACCAAGATTTTAGAACTACTCAATGAACTCGCATATTATGCAATAACACACATCCCTTAGGAGGGAAACATGAAGTTCGATTTACTGACCAAGCTGGCCAGCTCCAGGGATGCATAACTTATAGGTTTAGCTCCAATGGAGGTCTTAACAGCTCCAAGCATCAACCAGATAGACATCGAATGGATCTTGGAGGCTAATGTTGAAAATTAATCTTAGATGACTCCAATTAAGAAGAAATTGTTGTAAGAAACTCTCCTAAACAAGAGGAACAAACGAAGAAAACTCCTACCCAAAGCTCCACGATTTGTCGTTCAGGAAGGAGTATTGTGTAGGAGAGGGTTCTCAGCTCCTCTATTGCGATGTGTCGCCGACAAAGAAGGAAAAAGGATCCTTGTAGATGTACACAAAGGAGCCTACGACAATCACACTAGAGGGCAAATATTAGCCAGGAGGATTCCGCGCTACGGTTATTTTTGGCCAACAATTTACCGAGATGCGGCTAATTACACTAGAAGGTTCGATAAATGCCAAAGGTTCATGAAGATTCCTAGAGCATCGTCTACAAACATTACCCAAATGGTCAGTCCATGGCCATTCACGGTATGAGAAATTAACATTATTGGTGTGTTGTCGATGTCGAAGGAGGAGAAATATGAGCCATTGTTGCAGTTGACTATTTTACAAAATGGGCTGAAATGGAATCGCTTGCCACAATCACCACGAAGAAGATGACAAATTTCATAGTTAGAAACATTATCTACTGTTAATCGGCTAATTTTCTATCGGTTTAGAAATTGGTCGAAAAATTTCAAATAAAATTTACCGTAAGCGCACGGCGTACAAAAGTTAGTACGTGGCGAGTACGGGTCAATCCGTAGGGAATTTTTAAGATTTTAAAATTTTCAATTCAATCAAATTAGACCAAAGTGAGAGGAAGTTGTTAACTACAAAAAAACTAAGGCTAGAATCGAAATGTGATTTAAAAACTATTGGACTAGAGAACTATTTAGCGATAATTCCACTCTCATATTTTTGTAAATCAACAAACAATAATTTATGATCTCTAGCTTTGATATTAAGTGAAATAATTGTTGTAATTATCATAAGTATTGTTTGTTTATGTTATTAATTAACATAACTCAAACCATCAAACTATAATACAACAACTATACCACTTAGACATTCTCATGAAAATAAAGCCAAAGAAAAAGCTATTTTAAGTATGATCTATTTACTATTGTAACTAGTAATATAGATCATCAAATTTCATTTTTACTTTCATTTCAAAATCAAAATTTGGTTAGCAAATGATGATGTAAATTGTGTTTATGTTGAATAAGAATATATCATTTGCATAAGCAATATAAGCTATCAAACCCACTTGTATAAACTTACATCAAAATTCACTTTCATGAAGCATAGAAAAAGAGATCATAAATCATAAAAATGTTGAAATTACATAAAAAGTTAGAGAGTTTCATTACCCCTAAAATGAAGGGGTTTAGCTACTCATTTGTGTTATCAAATTAACACTTGTAAATTTCAACATTAAAAAGCAAAGAAATTAAAACTAAGCAAAGGAAGAAAGAGAGATTAACTACTAACTATTTGCATAAAAATTAAAGCTACACTACTTGCATAAATGTAAATCTAAGCTATGAACATTAAAAGAAAGAGAGCATAGAAATAAACATTAACAATAAAACGAAGAAAAGCATGTAGAAAAGAGAGAAGAAAAAGGCTTGGAAGCCATTTTTATTTCATGAAACATTGCCATTACAACTTGCTCTTTTTAATTTCCTAAGTAAAATGAAAGAGTAAAAGATATGTTCATGTACATAAGAGGGTTATTTATACATGCATAAAACCCCAATTCTATTTTTAGGGAGCTTCCCAAAATGCCCTTTAGGAAGTGTGGCCACCAAGTAACCATTAGCCACTAATTAATCCATCATTTGATGTGCATGAAGCTTTAACCTCCACTTAGTTGTCCATTAGCTCCTAATTGTACATTTAGGTAAGTGGGTGGGGTCCTCCATGATCTTGAACTTGAATTATTTCCTCTTCATTCCTTTGTATTTCCTTGTGCATGCATATATCATCATGAATCCCACTTCCACATGCATCAAAATATCCTATAAAAATTATAAAAATTGTCCAAGTAAAAATTCTTAAATCGACACGTGCACAAAAATGACCATTTTGCCCCTGAATGAAGATGAAAATATGATGGTTTGAAAATAATTGAATTTTGGTTTTAACATGTAAAAATGCCCAAATATGATGTTTATTTAAATAAAAAGAGATAAAATATGGATGTAAATATAAGCACATTTACGTGCACATCAAATACCCCGACACTTATCTTTTTATTCGTCCTCGAATAAAGGAAAACTAAGATAAATCCATTTTCGTAGTGAGCACGATTGCATTGAGCGTATGCAACAAGCCGTTAAACCTCTAGGTGTCCTCAGTAGGACGAGTGTTGTCTCGTGAGGGTTTTCAACGGATACTGCCCACAAAATCCAAATGCAAAGTGAAAATATTTACAAAGTGTAAGATTTATTTACAATGTGATGAATGTAAATTTTTGAAAATATTTACAAATGAAGGATTCACTTTCAATTCGACACTCATTTAAATATAGGTTTTGGTCATTGTCTTGAAAATTTAAGTCATTTACTCATCAAAACTTCCAACAAAAATCAAGTTATTATAGCAAATAGACAATAGTTTAACTCGTTGTTTCGGTTGATAACAAAGTGTAACTATGAAATAAATCCTTAGTTGATTATCAAAGTTTGTCAAAGTGGTATTCTCATTTCTTTTCAATAACAAGTTAAATTAAACAAGTTAAAATGGTGCTTGGATTTCAATTGCTTACTCTCTCTTACTTGAAAATTTCATTGATATTAACAATATTTACATATGCCTAACTCAGGTAAACTGAGGCCAGATATATTACCCGTGCACTGCCTTGCGGACTAATGTGAGGGGAATACAGGGTGTGGCGAGTGAACACACAAGTGTGAACACTGATTGACTGTAGGCGTTATTAAAAAAAATTTATATACTTACACCTAACTCAGATAAACTAAGGCCAGATATATCGATCGTGCACTGCCTTTCGGGCTTACGTGAGAAGGGTACAGAGCATGGTGAGTGAACACATGACTCTAGGTGTTAAAAATATATACATATATACAAATGTGTTTATATATATATATATATTTTTAGAAAGAGAGAGTTTTTCAAAATCATCTTAGTACCACTTAACTTAGAAGATAAAAATGTTATATCCTTTACTTTAAATTTACCACTTTTTTAAACAAAGATTTCCAATTAGAACATACTTCATAATTAACACATATGAACCTTCCTATATACTAGTTAAACCATTGTTATTTGTAATCAAACTTCATTTTTTATTTTTGTTAATACAAACAAATTTTCAAAAATTTCAATTTATTAACCAAAACTTATACTTATCCTATAGTGTTTATTCAAAAATAAATCAAAATGCTAAAAAGAAAATGTTTTTGGGATTCAGAATTTTTTTGATTTTTTTAGATAAAGGAAAATGAAAATTCAAAAATGCCATGAAACATAAAAAATGAAAATGAGACCCCCCACACTTAATTTTGACTATGTCCCCACAGTCGATGCATGATATAATTAGTGTAATGGGGAAAACTATGTACATATTTACAAAAGAAGGTTAACATTCTTACTAGACGTAGCTTGGCTCATGAAGGATCATGAGCTCCTCCTCTTGGTTACCGGGCAATTCCAAGAAAGGTTTTAAACGATGACCGTTGACTTTGAAAATTGATCCATCCCTGGGGTTTTCTATTTCTACAGCACCATGTGGAAAAACAGTTCGTACCACAAATGGTTCGGTCTATCTTGATTTAAGTTTCCCCGGGAATAAATGAAGTCTTGCGCCATATAAAAGAACTTTCTGGTTAGGCGAAAACATTTTCCTTAGGATTGACTTGCCTTGAAAAACTTTGGTTCTTTCTTTGTAAATTTTCTCGTTTTCATACACGTCGTTCCTAAGTTCTTCTAGTTCGTTGAGTTGTAGTTTTCGGTTTTCGCTAGCTTTCTCAAGATCAAAGTTTAAGTTCTTAATTGCCCACAATGCTTTGTGTTCGATTTCAATGGGTAAATGGCAAGCTTTACCGTAAACTAAACGAAATGGGGACATCCCAAGGTTAGTTTTAAAAGCAGTACGGTAAGCCCAAAGCTCGTCAGTCAATTTCTGAGACCAATCTTTTCGATTTTTGTTAACAGTTTTTCCCAAGATTTGTTTTATTTTTCGATTTGAAACTTCAACTTGGCCACAAGTCTGAGGATGATATGGAGTGGATAACTTGTGGGTTATCGAGTATTTTTTTATTAAAGTTTCAAAAGAACGGTTACAAAAATGGGTCCCGTTATCACTGATTATTGTGCGAGGTGTGCCGAACCTCGAAAAGATGTTTTCTTTGAGAAATTTCACAACAATTTTATGGTCGTTGGTTTTGCAAGGAACGGCTTCGACCCATTTTAAGACGTAATCGACAACGAGAAGGATATACAAGTTTCCAAAAGAATCGAGAAAAGGTCCCATAAAGTCGATACCCCAAACATCAAAGATTTCGATCGAAAGGATGGGGTTTAGAGGCATCATATATCATCGAGAAATTCGTCCAATCATTTGACATCGATCGCAAGTTTTACAAAATTCAAATGAGTCTTTGAAAAGAGAAGGCCAATAGAAACCACACTGACGCACTTTTTCCGCAGTTTTCCGAGGATCGAAATGTCCACTGCATGCTTGATCGTGGAAAAACGAAAGAACACTCATGATCATTTTATCCAGAATGCAACGTTGGATGATTTGGTCGGGACAATATTTGAACAAGTATGGATCGTCCCAATAGAAATATTTCACTTGGGACATGAATTTGCATTTGTCCTGTTTGGACCAAGATGAGGGAGTTTCTTTAGTGACTAAGTAGTTCAGTATATCAGCGTACCATGGATCGATAGAAATTGAAAGAAGTTGTTCATCGGGGAAGTTTTCATTGATTGGCAAAGAAGATGGTGCGTTCGGAAGACGAGACAAGTGATCAGCTATGATGTTATCGGATCCTTTTTTATCTTTAATTGTAAGGTCAAATTCTTAAAGTTAAAGGATCCAACGAATCAAACGGGATTTAGCATCCTTTTTAGCAAAGTGATATCGAAGCGCCGAGTGGTCCGTGTACACAGTAATGTGTGAACCTATCAAGTAAGGTCAAAACTTTTCGAGCGCAAAAAGACAGCTATAAGCTCTTTTTCAGTTGTTGTGTAGTTGAGTTGAGCGTCGTTCGAAGTCATACTCGCGTAGTAAATGACGTGAAGGATCTTGTTGATGCGTTGTCCTAAGACAACACCAACAACAACATTCGAAGCATCACACATTATTTCGAAAGGAAGATCCTAATTGGGTGCGCAAATGATTGGAGCAGAAATGAGTTCGTTCTTAAGACGTTCAAAAGAAGAGATACAATCAGAGTTAAAATCGAAAGGAACGTCTTTTCCGAGAAGAGTCGTCAAAGATCGAGTGATTTTGCTAAAGTCTTTCACAAAGCGTCGGTAAAAGCTAGCATGTCCTAGAAATGATCGAATGTCCTTAACAGTTTTGGGAATGGGTAGATTTGCAATGATATTGATTTTCATTTTTTCTACCTCAATGCCTTTATTTGAGATGATATGTCCAAGGACTATGCCTTGTTTGACCAAAAAGTGGCATTTTTCCTAATTCAAAGTCAAATGTTTTTCTTTACATCGATTTAGAACCAATTCGAGATGATGTAAACATTGGGAAAAAGAATCACCGAAGATTGAGAAATCATCCATAAAAACTTCTAGAAAGCGTTCAATCATGTCAGAAAAGATTCCAACCATGCATCGTTGGAAAGTCGTAGGAGCATTACAAAGTCCGAATGGCATAGATCGATAAGCAAAGGTACCGAATGGACACGTGAAATTCATTTTCTCTTGATCTTCAGGAGCGATTGGAATTTGGTTATAGCCGGAATAACCATCAAGGAAGCAGTAGAATTCATGGCTGGCTAAACGTTCAAGCATTTGGTCAATGAAAGGAAGAGGGAAGTGATCTTTTCATGTTGTGGCATTTAGTTTTCGATAGTCAATGCAAACACGCCAACCCGTTTGAGTACGAGTTGGAACAAGTTCATTTGAATCGTTCTTGACAACGGTTAGCCCAGACTTTTTCGGTACAACGTGAATTGGGTTAACCCATAAACTATCAAAGATTGGGTAAATGATTCCGTTGTCGAGAAGTTTAAGAATTTCATCACGCACCGCATCTTTCATTTTTGGATTAAGCCTTCGTTGCGCGTCACGAACAGGCTTGGCCTCGTCGATTAAATGGATGTGATGTTGAACAAGAGCATGACTAATTCCCTTTATATCAAAGATCGACCATCCAATCGCTTCCTTGTTTTTTGAAAGAATAAAGAGAAGAGAAGTTTCTTGGTCAAGAGAAAGATCGTTAGAAATTATGACAAGCAAGTTTCGTTTTCACCTAAGTATGCGTACTTAAGGTGGTCGGGAAGTGGTTTGAGGTCCAACTTCGGAAGTTTCTCGATCAAAAAATTTGGTTGAGATTCAGACTCAATTGGAAGCGATTCAAAAGGAAGAGTGTATTCAATCTCGTTGGGAATTTCGTGAAACAATTTTTCATACTCGGCCTCGCGTTCATCGTTAAGGTCAAGTGTCTCGTTTTCGAAGTTTTCATGAATGGCACTAACTTCCAATGTTCGGTCATGAGGTTTGTTCGATTGGCTTTCAAGATTGAAAATGTTGAGATCCAAAGTCATGTTTCCAAAAGAGATTTTCATCGATCCGTTACGACAATTGATTAAGGCATTTGAGGTGGCTAAAAATGGTCGGCCTAAAATAAATGGAATTTGACTCGCGGGATTTGTCACGGGTTGTGTTTCGAGAATGATAAAATCAACGGGGAATATGAATTGCCCTACTCGAATGAGCACGTCCTCAATTTCTCCCATGGGAATTTTAATGGAGCGATCGGCGAATTGAAGCGTAACTTTTGTGGGTTTGAGTTCACCTAAGCCTAATTGTTCGTACACGGAATATGGAATCAAATTGACACTCGCACCTAAGTCTATCAAGCATTTGTTAATCGTCTTGTCTCTAATTGTACATGAAATCGTTGGGCAGCCAGGATTTTGTATTTGACGGGCATGGACTGGGACAAGACTTTGCTCAAACTGGCTGCTAAGAAGACTTTTTTGGGCACTTGAGTGTGTCACTTTTGGGTACACAAGTCCTTAAGAAATTTCGCGTAAGTGGGGACTTGTTGAACGATGTCAAGAAGCGGGATCTTAACTTTCACTTGTTTAAAAATTTCCAACATCTTTTCCGTTTGGTCCAAGTGTTTCTTTGGTCGAAGACGATGTGGAAATGGAACACGATACTCGCTACGCGGGTCTACTCGAGTAGAAGAAGAAGAATTCTGATTGGCATTCGATTCAACGTTTAGCTCCACGTTCTGTTCAGATTCGTTTGTTGTTTTGGAAGTGTCGAGAGAGGTTTCGTTTGGATTAATGACTTGATTATCGATTTGTTTACCGGAACGTAAAGTTGTGATAGCATTCAATTGGGTGACATTGCTAACTCGAACAACATGGGCTTGATTTGAATTTGCGTTTTGATTTCTAGGATTTGGAAAGGGCTGACTTGGGAATGTTCCTCGTTTGCGTTCACTTACAGACGTGGCTAATTGACTCATTTGCATTTCGAGTTTTGCAATCGATTGGTTTGTGTATTGCACATATGAAGTCAATAAATTTTGCAAATTACTGTTTGATTGAAGGCTTTGAGTAGTTGCTTTAGCTAACGTTTCAAGAGTTTTCTCAAGCAAAGTTAAACGGTTATCGTCTTGGGGAGGATGAGCATAATTTGGTTGAAAATTTGATTGTTGCGGTTGATTATGAGACGGGCCTGCAAAGTTTGGTTGAAAATTGTTGGGCTGAAAGGGAGGATTCAAAGAATTATTCGGAAATGCTTGAAAATTGGGACGAATCGTATTCGTGTTGGGATTGTTTTGGTTCCACGCAAAATTCAGATGATTTCTCCAACCAGGGTTGTACGTTGGAGAAAACGAGTCGTTTTTGGCTTTATTGAAAGCATTGATTTGTTTGACCGAATTGGGACACTGATCGGCTATATGATTAGGATCGTTGCATTTATAACACATCGGTTGGGAAGCTTGGTTCATTTGTATTATCTCGCCTTTTGGCAAGACCATGACATCAAGGAATTGACTAGTAAACCAATGACGATCCATCCCAGAGATCAGTTATATGCAGGCTCGCTATGGATATCGACGAATTTTGTTCGAGTCCGAATCGAGCCAAAATTGGTAGGACATGACAAGCTAAGCCATGAGAGTCAACGTTCCAAATCTCAAGTCAATCCGAGTTAGTATGCTCAAGTTATGAACGATACAAAATTGGGTGAAAACCAATTATCGCTCGATCGCTCCCTTCGACTTGCTTCCTTCGACTCGTTCCACATCCCTCAGATGTCAACTTCGACTCGCTTCGCAACAATCAGAAGTGACAACTTCGACTCGCTTCACTCAAAGGCCAACTTCGAGTCGTTCAGGTTCGACTCACTTCACAGCCATCTGAAGCACCTACTTCGACTCGCTTTGCCCAGATGCCCTCTTCGACTCGCTCCATTCGAACCACTGATCGACTCCATCAACTTCGACTCCATTTGGCGAAGCCACTACTCAAACCACTCAGGACACTACACTTCGACTCGCTCGACCAGTACGTACTTCGACTCGATCAATCATTGCTCACTTCGACTCTCTCAATCAGTGCGTGCTTCGACTCGCTCAAAACAGCGTCAAAGGCAGAGCGATCCAAAAAGTCAAGCGCCACGTCACCGAGTCGAATGGAAGCGAGTCGAAACAGAAGCGAGTCGAAGGAAACAACCTACCGAAAACCCCATTTCGTATCGATAATATCTCCCAATCTACAAGTCCAAATGCTATGAAATTTTCACAGAAGACTACGTGTATGCTAAAGAATGTCCATGCCAAATTTCGACTCCATTGGATGAAATCTTGACCGAGTCGAAATCTGTTCGTGTCGATCACGGATCGGACCGAAACTTCATGGGCTTGGGAGTGCAGGCCTGGTCACGTGCCAGAGAGGGTCTCCCGAGATCTGAGCAAAATATCAGCCTCCTACACCTATAAATAGACCCCCAAAGCCAACGGAAAATGGGTTCTTCTTCCTCTTTGAGATCTCCAACGCCCGGACTCCGCCAGATCCAGATCTGTACTCAGTTGCTACTGCTACCAACGAAATTCATTGCTGCAAATCATAATTGCCTACTGTAAATCATTGAATTCACTTGTAAACACAAAAGAAATATCAATAAAGCGAACTACTTCATAGTGGACGTAGGCAATACGCCGAACCACTCTAAATTCTTGTGTCTCCTTGCACTTTAATTATTCTCATTTCTGAAATTTGGAGTTTTTGTTAGATAATTCCTCTTTTTCCATTTAATTTTCTTCATTTTATCTCTTCAAAGACTTCCGAAGAGTGTTGTGCCCAATTTTGGTACAAACAATTTAACTCGATGAGAAAATGTTATCGAATTTCTTATTCATTGCATCGATCTAAGCTTCCAAAGCAAAAGAAGATCCTATCGAGTGTGCACTCGATCGAGAGTAAATTGATTTTTCATTCGAACGTTCCCATTAGGACGACTTTTCGGTGAGGTTTTCAAGAAATTACCAAGCATCGTCGTGATGTTGGGCAAGAAAGTTGCCTTGGCATATTGATTCGAGCATGGTTCGTGAGCTGTTTTCGAGTCCATCGTATAAAATTTGGTAAATCGTCCATTTTTCAAAGTTATGGTGTGGACATTTTATCAAAAGCTCTTTGAATCTTTCAAAATATTTTCCAAATGGTTCCCCCTTGAATTGATGAAAATTTACAATTTCGTTTCGGATTCTACTCGTTTTTTCCAAGGGATAGAATTTTCTTAAGAAAGCTTTTACGAATTCTTCCCAAGTTTTAATCAAGTTTGATGGTAAGCTGTACAACCATTTTTCAGTGTAATCCATAAGAGCGAATGGGATTAATAGAAGTTTGATTCCGTCATCAGAAAGTTGTTGGAGTTTTATGGTCGCACAAACTTGTTTGAGTTTAGTCAAAAAGATGTATGGATCATCGTGCTCGAAATTGCCAAATTTCGGAAGTGTGGCAATATGGTTTGAGTGAATTTCAAAATGGTTACCCGTAGGGGCGGGCAATGTGGCAAGATGGAATAGAAACTCTATCGGGAAAGATTCTATCCATAAGAGTTCGAGGGGCCTTCTCGTTCGCCATTTCGATAGGATCGTCTGTTCGAGTTAAACGATTAGTTGTTAAGTCGCGAGTCCAATGATTTGTTGTTGTGTCATGAGTCCAATTACTCATGCATAAGTGAAAGTCGAGAAGAGAAAGAAGTTAGAAATGAGTTTAGAGAATGAAACAAGATTTGAAAACGAAGTGAAAATTGTTTTTGTTGTTTTTTTTCTAAGGAAGAAAAATATTTACCAAGTGAAATTTATTTTCAAATTTTTTTCTTGTTTTGGTTTTTCAAATTTTTTATATACGTTTTTGTTTTTGTATTTTTTTTTGAATTTTCAAATATTTACCAAAAGGATTTTTTCTTTAGAAAATGGAAAATTGATTTTTTTTGTTTTTGGATTTTCAATTTTTTTTTTGAAAAGAATTTATATTTTTGTTTTTAATTGAAAATTTTCAAAGGAAAGGAAAATGGAATATTTTTTTTGGTTAAAAATTAAGTAAAGTAAAATTTACCAATTTTTTTGGATTTTGGATTTTTTTAATTTATTTTTAAAATATGCATGAACAAATGCAACTAAATGAATGCAAAGGACTTAATTACAGTTTTCTGTCCTTAGTAGCTCCTAACCCAAAATTGTATAATCACACTTTGTCTTAAATCAACAAAAATATTTCTCAGCCAGGTAACGGGCAAGAGTTATCGGTGCACCACGAATCACCGTAGCAATGCAGCCGAAGGTTTAAGTACCTTTAGAGGAACAACCACTATAATATTTACGAATCACCGTAATATTTATAAATGGTTATTACTCTGCCGTAGCCTAGACACCAAGAAATAAAATTGTTCAAAGAAAACAATTGTGAAGATACAATTAAGCCCTAAGTGAGCTCGTGACACCCTTAAGTCGAATGTCTAACCTTTATTATTAGTCAAATTCTACGATGAAATGCGTTTGTGGGCTAAGGAAAGGGTGATGAAATCCCTCACCTTATGTGAATTGGGGTATTTGCCTTAGAAAATAAAACAAGATGAGATGAATGCAAAACAAAAATTAAACGTGAATTTACAATGCAACTAAAATGAAGTTTATTTCTGTTTTTTTTCTTTGAATTTTTGAAATTTGTTTTATATATAAATGCAAATGCAAGCAAGCAACAATGCAATTCAACAAAAAAAAGGGAAAAGGGCACGATACCAGAGCGTGCAGAATTTATTAGCAATTTATTTTTAAGCGGTGATTTTTTTAAGCAAACAAGTTATTTTTTTAGCAAGCGGGCCTTTTCTTTTTGCGATTTTCTACTTTGGCAACCTGAAAATAAAACAAAGATATATACAAAAAAAAAATTAGTATGAAAGAAGCACTAAAACAAAGGAAGGTCAAAACAATTGAAACCAAAAGAAATAAAACAAAAACAAAGATATATACATTTTTTTTGTAAAATACCAAAGAAGAAACTAAAACAATTGAAAAACTAGAACAAACCAAATCAAAACAAATTCAAAACAACCCCCTTTTTCCAATAAATTGAAAAGTTTTTTTTTTGAGAAAGAATTAAAACAAATTTAAAAACGAAACAACTTGTTTTTTTATATTAAGAAACAAAACAAAAACTTCTTTTTTTTAAGAAAGGAACTAAGAAAAATTTCAAACCAAAACAATTTTTTTTTATAGAGAAGATGGAAAAACCCAAAAAGAAAATGGACCTAAAATTAAAATAAAAAAAGAATAAAAAATTAAAACAAAACACATCCACAAACACAACCCTGCCCAAACACAAATTTTGTTGCTAATTAGTAAAACACGCAGAAACAATCTTAGTTCCTAAAACCAACAAAAATCAATTGCTCCGACCTCTCCAAAAATAAATAAATAAAATCGAAATCGCCTAAAGAAAATAGAAATCCAAGTCCACGTTCATTGCTCAAGTTTGAAGTATGGTTCGAGGAGGTGATTGCGTTGCGATCAATTTGCGATTTTGAAGTTCGAATGGAAGTCGAGGCGACTTGAAGTTGTGATTTATAGTGGTGGAGGTGGTTAGCTCGCGATGGTTTGTTGGTCACGGTTTGATTGTTGGAACAGTGGTTGACTGAAAGGCTGAAAGGGGGTGGATGACAGTGCGACTGGGCGGTTCTGTTGACTGCAGTTTGTTGTTTCAGGTGAGTTGCAAATGATTGCAGTGGAGGTGGTCGCGATGGTTGGTGGAGTTCGTAGTTGTTCGTGGGTTGTTGGCGAAGTCGTGAATTGATGAGGAAGGGGGTTGGTGTGCTGAGAGTCTCATTTCGTGGAATGAAGTTCGACTATTTTTTTTAATTTGTGATGGAATCGATTTTTTTTTTAGGTGCGGTTTTGAGGTTTTGGAGAAGTTGTCGATTGTGTGTGCTCTAAAGTGGGCAAGCCATGATGTTTTGGTTGTTAGAGGATTGGAGAAGAAGATTGGGGTTGTCGAGTTGCTTTCACAGTGGTGGTCTGAGTGGTAATGAATGGTTTGAGGTTGTTGTTGTGGCTAATTGCAACAGTGCTGATTGAGACGATGGAGCTTGTAGTGGTAGGGATGTAGAGATAGTGTAGAGAAGTTTGGAAAATTTTGGTGATGAGTTGATGGATGGGTGATTGCAGTTGCAAAAGGGTTAGTGTTGTAGGGTGTTATAAGGTGCTATTGTAGAGGGATGTTGCAGCAGTAGTTGATGATTGTATGTTTATGGAGTGCAGTAGATGGAGTATGGTTGAGAACTGAGGTAGTAGAGGGGAGTTCAGGCAATTGTATGGCAGTGGGAATATGCACTTTGATGGTTGACAGTAGGAAGTGGATCAGGTGGATGGACAGAGGAATTGTGATGAGCTGACGAAGTCTTGGCAGAGGGAAGTTTTGGTTGAAGTAACTGAATTGAAATGTGGGCAGTTTTGAGTGTTGTAGTGATGGTCTTGCAGTTGAGTGGTCAGTCTTTGAAGTGTTGCAAGGATGAGTATGCGGAGGAATGAGTATTATGTAGACGGTTGTGGGAGTGGAGCAGTTTTGGTTATGGACTGAAGTGAACTGAAGTGGGTTGAAGTGTGTTTGAAGTGGATAATGAAGCTTGAAGTAGGTTGTGATGTGAACAGTTGTGGATTTGGGGAGGTTTGTATATGAGCAGGGATGGAAATGTTGTATTGAAGATTGGGAAATGACTCGAAAATGAAGGCAGATTCAGAGTAGCTGGAAGTAGTGAACTGTGGGGAAGGAGTGGCCGAGGAGAGTTGTTGGATGAAGGCTTGTATGCTTGATGGTGAACTGATGATACAGAGCCAAAGTTTGTATGCAAGGGAATGTTATATGAAGGAGGATTTGTAGCAGCAGTTGTATCTGGGTTGTGATGAAGTTGAAGGTGTTGTTGAAGTGGGAAGTTTGGTGGTTATGGTAGTGCTACTTGATGGTCAGGGCAGAAGGGAAGAGTAGTGTACAGGGGAAGTTTGTGCACGGTGCACAAAACAGTGAATGGGGCAGAGGAGGGGAAGTGAAAAATTGTAATAAGAAAGAAAGAAATGATAATTGTAATAAATAAAAAGTGAAAAATTGTAAAGAAAATGAAAAGGAAATAAAATATTTTTTGTTTTTGTTTTGAATTTGTTTGTGTATTTTTATGTATGCAAATGCAACTAGAAATCTTGAACAACAACAAGCTCAAAATCAAATGCAAATAAAAATCACACACAAACACAATATTTTTTTTTGAAATACACTCAACACACAAACAAACACATAATAAAAATCAAACGAAAAATAATTCGAAGAATAGAAAAAAAATAAAATCAAAACAATTCCCCGGCAACAGCGCCAAAAACTTGTTAATCGGCTAATTTTCTATCGGTTTAGAAATTAGTCGAAAAATTTCAAATAAAATTAACCGCAAGCGCACGTCATATAAAAGTTAGTACGTGATGAGTACGGGTCGATCCACAGAGAATTTTTAAGATTTTAAAATTTTCAATTCAATCAAATTAGACCAAAGTGAGAGGAAGTTGTTAACTACAAAAAAAACTAAGGCTAGAATTGAAATGTGATTTAAAAACTATTGGACTAGAGAACAAATTAGGGATAATTCCACTCTCATATTTTTATGAATCAACAAACAATAATTTATGATCTCTAGCTTTGATATTAAGTGAAATAATTGTTGTATTTATCATAAGTATTGTTTGTTTATGTTATTAATTAACATAACTCAAACCATCAAACTATAATACAACAACTATACCACTTAGAAATTCTCATGAAAATAAATCCAAAGCAAAAGCTATTTTAAGTATGATCTATTTACTATTGTAACTAATAATATAGGTCATCAAATTTCATTTTTACTTTCATTTCAAAATCAAACATTGGTTAGCAAATGATTATGTAAATTGTGTTTATGTTGAATAACAATAGCTCATTTGCATAAGCAATATAAGTTATCAAACCCACTTGTATAAACTTACATCAAAATTCACTTTCATGAAGCATAGACAAAGAGATCATAAATCATAAAAATGTTCAAATTACATAAAGTTAGAGAGCTTCATTGCCCCTAAATTGAAGGGGTTTAGCTATTCATTTGTGTTATCAAATCAACACTTGTAAATTTCAACATTAAAAAGCAAAGAAATTAAAACTAAGCAAAGGAAGAAAGAGAGATTAACTACTAACTATTTGCATAAAAATTAAAGCTACATTACTTGCATAAATATAAATATAAGCTATGAACATTAAAAGAAAGAGAGCATAGAAATAAACATTAAGGATAAAACAAAGAAAAGCATGTAGAAAAGAGAGCAGAAAGAGGCTTGGAAGCCATTTTTATTTCATGAAACATTGCCATTACAACTTTCTCTTTTTAATTTCCTGAGTAAAATGAAAGAGCAGTAGATATGTTCATGTACATAAGGGGGTTATTTATACATGCATAAAACCCTAATTCTATTTTTAGGGAGCTTCCCAAAATGCCCTTTAGGAAGTGTGGCCACCAAGTAACCATTAGCCACTAATTAATCCATCATTTGATGTGCATGAAGCTTTAACCTCCACTTAGTTGTCCATTAGCTCCTAATTGTACATTTAGGTAAGTGGGTGGGGTCCTCCATGATCTTGAACTTGAATTATTTCCTCTTTATTCCTTTGTATTTCCTTGTGCATGTATATATCATCATGAATTCCACTTCCATATGCATCAAAATATCCTATAAAAATCATAAAAATTGTCCAAGTAAAAATTCCTAAATTGACACGTGCATAAAAATGACCATTTTGCCCCTAAATGAAGATGAAAATATGATGGTTTGAAAATAATTGAATTTTGGGTTTAACATGTAAAAATGCCCAAATATGATGTTTATTTAAATAAAAAGAGATAAAATATGGATGTAAATATATGCACATTTACATGCACATCATTTACCAATTTGGAATTCCATAAACAATCATCTTAGATAATGGAACCCAATTCGACAGCCTCGAATTCAAAAATTTCTACAACAGGTATTGGATAGAGAAAATATTTGCAGCAATAGCACACCCACAACCAAATGGACAGGTGAAGGCAGTGAATAAAATAATCAAATCCATCCTGACAAAATGATTGACAAAGGCAAAAGGCAAGTGGGTTAATGAATTACCTCTAGCACTTGGGCTTACTGAATAACCCACAAGTCTGTGATTGGTATACTCCTTTCGCTTTGGCCTATGGATCAGAAGCCATGATTCCGATAGAGTTAGAAGTGCCTTCTCATTGAAAGATACAATACGGTCCTAAAATAAACAAGGATCTCTGGCTAGAGTCCCTCAATATGGTCAATGAGAAGCACAACGAAGCTCATTTAAGGTCTGCTACTCACTGGAAACGAGTAGCTCAACATTATATTATGAAGGTCAGGAATCAGACCTTTGAGATCAGCGATCTTATTCTTAAATGAATCTTCCCCGGTCCAGTGAATATAGGGTCGAGCTGGGAAGGTCCGTAAGCTGTTGAGTAAAAGTTTAGAGATGGAACATTCAAGCCAGCGACCATTGATGGAATTTCACTTCCGAGGGTATGGAATAGCGAACATTTACAATCGTATTTCACATAGGTGAATCTTTGTAAATATTTAACTAGGTTTTGATGTAACAAGGCAAAGTTTGTCATTCTTGTAAATATAAAACGAATTGACTTTTGGGATCGATGGATTTCTATTCTTATTTACATAACCATGCACTGTGGATATCAGCAAAAATTAGATATTTTGCACTAATAAAATGCAGATACACAAGTGCCTGGAGATAGGTATTGATTGAATTTTACATCCATGACTGGTCTTATGGAACATAACTATTTTAGGTATCCAAAGACATATGCCAACTAACTCCTGGTCTACAATTAGGGTGTCGGAGCATAAACATGTAGTGGCCGGATGAGACAGTGCGCCCCAAGGCTTTTGCCCGGAGATTGGTAAGGCATTGAACCATTGCCATGAGAATGGCATTGTTGGTGTGCAATCCAAAAGACAAGTGTCTTACTTGTTAAGCCCCAATGATAGGGCATATGTGATCAACTTCCAAAGTTAAGCGAGGTCAGGTGTGAATGTCCGCAGGTAGACATTTAAGTCACTGCCTAGAGTGGATAATCACGATTAATGCCTAGCGACAAGCATTATCGAACATGGATGTCCATAGATAGACATCTCAGACATCATTCCGCGATAACAAAGGATGATATGGAAATTACGTTATCACCAGTTAAATGGCACCTGACTGGCGATAAGCTAAGAAAACTATTAATCCGGCTAAGTAACAGTAAGAAATCTTCCACTCACATACATTCACAACAGATAGTTAATGTGTTATTATTCAAGTGCATTATCGGGTAGCATAAAGAGATGGATAAAAAAAGTACATAAGCAAATTAATTTGAAGTTTGAAAAGAAACTACTTTATCCTTTATTAAAAAATCTTTACAACAAAAGCGAGGGCTGGGCCCGCACAACATCAGCCTATGTACATAGGTTCAAAGCTAAACAAAAAACAACAGAAAAACAAAATAAAAACTACAGCTAAGCATTCTTCCTCTTCTTTCCTTTCTTTCCTTCTCCAAAAGAATGTGAAGTATGTCTCTTATGTGGTTTCCTGCCTTTGCCTCCATTTAAAAAATAACCTTTGGGATCGGTATCCCAATCATAGTCACTCTCTGGAGATTCAAGGGCTTTATTTTGAATGCCACCGGAGGAAGGGTTGGAAGTGGGAATGAAAGTTGGCACCGTAGACAATGAAAATGATAGAGGATGAATATCATCAAAAATTTCCTTTTTGATGTCCTTGACCAACATGGCTTGTAGTCATTGCATCTCCTACATCGATGGTCCCAACAAGTGTTCGATGACCCCAGTAATAGAAATGTCTTCGTCTCCTTGAATCCCATTAAGATCACACATGGCCTCCTCTTCCAAAGGATGGATCATTTCAGCATCAGGGCCTGGAGTGGTACCTGCTAGGGAGGTTGGAGGTGGGATGGGAAAGGACATGATAACCGACTTAGTGAATGTAGCTTGTGTACCTAAAGATAAACCTCCTTCAGGCAAAGGAACAATAGAAGGTTGACCAGAAACTTGAAAAACATAATAGTAGAGATTAGAGATATCAACCAGTGGCATATGAATCTTCTCGAATACAGGCGAGATTAATGATATACCTCAAGGAGATGCAGATGCCGCATGAGTGGAAGTACCAGCCAAGCCTCCTTCTAAGATATGAGATAAGATGGGTAGCTTCAGAAACAATTTAGTACCCATGAAGCCAAGCTCCTCGGAGTTATAAAGGACATCCGACGAGGTTAATAGAGTAATTAAAATGCCTGAGGTTGTCCTAGCAGCGAAATAGCGATGGAGCTTGGAGGAGGAATAATAGTCTCAGCGGTTGGCATTGAGGTCTCAACCGTGGATCTTTGGGGGACAGAACCAGAACTCTCTACTAAATCCTTTAAACCAGGTTCGGATTAGGCCCCAATAGATACATCAAATTGAGGAATGGCTTTAGGATGCAAGAGGAGTCTTCCAGCCTCAAGTGCCTCCATGTCTTCCTCTTTCAAAAGATTGAGCTTTAATTCCTCCTTGTCTATTTCAATTCCGTCAGAATTCACCCATTTTTGCTTCAATATCTCCTTCCAAGTCATGGCTAAAGCCTGGGGATACCCTTCTTCCAACCACCTTAATTTATTGAATTCAATGATGTTTGCATAGAATTGCACAAGGGCAGGCTCAATTTTGGATTTAACTTGGTCCTCAGCGGCTTGGATATGTTCATCATCCATTCTTGCTCGGTTCTCAGCATCTTCTCTAATTTGAAGAGTGTCCAATAGCTCATTGCAATACTCTTGAGCATGAAAAAGTGTGTCATCTTTCTCCTACTTTACAACATGCAACAACTCCTTTTATCTCATTATTTCGGAGGCTTTTTCCTCCATAGTCTTCTTGAGCTTTTCATTTTCCAACAAGAGGGTATGACTCCTATAGTGAGCAGCCTCGACTTGCCTCTACTGGCTCTGATGATCTTCCTCAAAAGACTTAGTCTTTTCCCCCAACTTCTTCTTAGCTTTGGCCAACAAAGTCTTAAGCCCTTCAACCTCCTTATCAAGGGTAGGGACGATAAAATTGTTATCTTGCTCAAGATGTTTCATCCCTTCAAGTTCTATCTTTTTCTTATAAGAAACTTCAGAAATAGCCTTAGCTATCCTCCTCCACTTGTGGTATTGATCGTACATATCACCCGCACATATCCTTTAAGTAAGGAACATATACGATGTCATCAAAATAGACCTTTGGAAAGGATCTCTTCATAGTAGATAAATGCGGGTTTGTAACAATTTAAGTTTCTACAATAGTAATAGGAGCATGAAGATGCTTTTTCCAAGGCCTTTGTTTGGGACTGTCAGAAGACACCATTATAGATGACTGTTTAGACGTCGTGGCACGTGGGAAGCCGTTATTGGTTGTGATGCAGGAGGATTTGAAACTGGAGCAATCAGTACCTCGATAGATGGGATGGGGTCAGGCCTCGTCAAAAACCTATCCATGCTATGCGACAATAGGGAACGAGACCTATGTCAAGTAGATGGAATTCTATTGGATTCCCCATAATGCTTATCACGAGACATATAGTCTTTATCCCACCTCCTATAATCTCGCCTTTGGCATCTTCCCAAATCTGATTCATAGGATGATTCACAGGGATGATCGGAGTAAATAAGGTTCCTATACTTACTTCCCTGGTTCTTGAGATTGTCAAACAAACACTTGTGTTCCATGGAAGTAGAAATAAAACACAAACGAGTTAGTACTAGTAAAATAAGGAGATGTTGCATACGATGCGAAGTTGTGATGTGATGCAAGTGTTGATGTGTCCTCATTCCCTTCACGGACTGTGGACTTGAAGTTTGCTAACAGGGGTTATTTCCCTTCCACCAGTTGCAGGCACATCAGCTGGCAGACAAGTACGAGAATAAATATCACCGATACTAATGTTCTCGCATCTAAAAGAAATGAATTCATCTAGTATACTCCTAAAGGATCCATAAATGTCCCTAGATGGAGGGATGAGAGTCTCTTCAACTATAGAAGCTACTGAAGACTGTATTGATGTCTGAGATGTAATGATTTTTATTCTTGGTCGTTGGGAAATAAGAGGCATATGAGCATCCGCACTCTAATCACTAGATGACTCACGACCAAAACCAGCATTCTCATCACCACCTCCTTTACTATCTCCCTCTTCAATATTCTTATCTTTTTCTCTGCCACTATCTTCATCCCCTTGTCTCATTTTGGGATCAATAATAGTATCTTGTATAGGGGCACATCCCAACCCTCATCAACATTAATCGTGACTTCGGGCTCCTACGAAAGATAAGCTTTTTCTTGAAATTCTGGCATGTGCCTACACTATAACCTTCTCTCAAAAGGTTGTAAGCTCGCAACTTCTCGTTAGTGAGAAGGAATCTCATATCCCTTTCTTCAAGTGGGATTTTTGAAGAGCTATGAGGGTGCTTACTAAGGCTGCGCTACTAAGTCTCCTCAAACTATCGGCAAATACAAGAAGTAACGAAATTAGCAATCGAAACTCTTGTATCCTTATTAGTAGGAAGAATGAGCATAATATTTACGTTCGGATAACCACTTTGTGCAAAACATGGCAGACATCGCACGAAGAAAAACTCATCCTAAAAGTAGCTGAGTTTATTCCAAAACCTAACTACTATGCGACAAACTCTGGACAGCTCTAAGATGGTAAAGGAAGGGGTCCCCTTTCAGTGCTTAAATTCATATAAATAGCAGATCTCTTCAATGGAAGGAACATTGTTTAGATGGCTCACGAATATCATGTAAATGCTGTTCATGGAGGCATAGCTGTTCGGATGTAATTGGGTTAGGGTAAGATTCATTAATTGGAGTACTATATGTATGAAATGATTGAAAGTTGGAAGACATCTAGCCATACATATATAGCAACTGCAAGCTGTATACCCCTCTGGCGAAAGATGTGCTCGTTAATAGCATGCAGGGATAACACATTGTCAAAAGGAATTCCATGTCTCTTACATGTCCTTCTGAGAGATGTTTCGTCCACTTTCGAAGCCAGAAAATTTTAAGGATCTGCCAAAATAACAACATCGTCAATATAAGTTCCAGGGGCAACTCCTACAGAAGGTTCTTCAAGCAACACAAATGGAGCTATCTGTAAAAGCCGATCCATTTAGTGACTAGTTGGTTGAGACTGAGAAGGTGTAGAAGTGGACTTTATCATTGGCACTGTTGTCAAACTAGATTTAGTACTCGACTCAACGTATTTTGATGTCAAAGGGCCTCTTGCTATTGTAGAAAGACACGAGGAACATCTACGATCCATAACTATTAAAAAAGTTCATATACAAGGTAGGTTAGGCAGGATAAAAATGTTAACCATCATGTTGGAAAGAGAGCCTTGTATGGCCAATGCATAAGACCCAATTGATGTCAATATGTGTTGACCAATGGGATCTCATACATCGACGGGGGGCAATAATATACAATTTAAACTATGCAGTGCATGTGCTTGATGTCCAAGGCACTGTAAATGTGAAAGTTCTATATAGAATACTTGTTTTTGCTAGCAAATGAATACCATCACACAACGAAATCGTGCGTCAGATTTTACGTATTATCATATAATTTACAATAATAGAACCACTATTCAGAGTGAGAAAAGATCACCTTTTATAGGAAAACTAGAGTGAAGTATTTGATGTAAAATTACATATGGTTAGCAAACAATTCGCTTGAATACCGGAGTGCGTTCAATGTAACTATTATCAGAAACCGTCCCAATGAATCATAATTATCAATTACCATTCAGCCAAAATCATCTTGGAACCCCATTTTACCTTCCCCTTTGATTTATAAATTGTTTTATTTGAAAATACATTAAAATTTTATTTTTTAATTGAAAAGTCAAGCTAAGATCGGCTGCGACTCGAAGCCGACCTTGGGAAGTTTGTGCAAAACAATACTTGAGTTAAAACCCGAGTCTTTCCTTGAAAATCCCTGAGTATGCTATGAGTTTTCTTTAAGTTTGCTTAAAATATCATGTTTTTTCAAAATATTCGAAGTATTTCCCTAAGTCCCAGATCGCCACCGATCCAAATAGGAGGAAAATGAAATTCCAAGGCATGATTAAAGACAACCGATGGTCGATTGCCGACAAGTTGGGCGAATTCATGCCGCTACCTACCTGTATTGATTCAATAAGGATCGAGTTCAAGGTTTGTTTACTTCTAAAATCCAAGTCAATAATGTTGCTCGGGTATTATGATGGGGATCTAAAGGCGGTAAAATTGGCGGTGGTGATGAAAATGATGACATGAGTTGGCGATTCGGAATCAAAAATAGGGTCTGAAGCAAAGTTCGGCAATGACGAGTGGAAGCTCGAAGTTCCCAAAACAGAAGAAATGAACAAGTAAGAAAAATAGAAGTATTAGCCTCCTTATAAGGAGCCAAACCAACAAAATAGGCAAGAATTCACCAAAGTACAAGGTACTGATCTAAGCAGTGTGGATCGGTACCGAACCATAAAAAATTATAATACAATAGACAATGAAATGGATAATAATGATGGCGAGGAATGTATTGCACATTCAAATAAAGTTCGGGACAACAATATTGTACCTGAATAATTCAAAGAAAAGATTGTCGAAAACCTTCCAGTGTCGGAATGGCAAACTCAAACAACGTGCTTCGGTTCTTATATTGCCCAAGAGTTGCAAGTGCAAAGCTATTCAAGGTGACAAGACAATCAGCAGAACGTACTGTAAGGACCCGATTCTTCGACTTTCGAATATCGACATCGATACGTCCACTGTATCAACTGCCGAACAAACGAATGCCGAAAAACCGAATACTTAGGGTTTAAAAGAAGAGGTAGAAGAAAAGATAGAAGAAAAGGAAAGAAAGAAGAAGAAGAGAACAGAAAAAGAGAAGAACAACAACACTTAACAGAAACAGAACAATATCAGAATCTCATATTCGCAGCGGAACAAAAATATAATAGATAATCACTAGTCTTTTAAACAAAGAACTATATCAGTTTTATACATACATCAACAGAGTCAATATACAACTCAATACAACACAGCAAATCAATGGACAGTTGTATAACTTGTCCTCATACAGAATACACAGCGGAATAAATAATTTCAGATACAAATACTACGTCTCGCCATCCAGCTTGCTTCCAAAGCTCCAGAATATCCAGAATATCCTGATAACCTAACTCTAGACTGCCCGTGTGGAAATTGGTGGGCACCCAGAGTTTAGAAGGGAAACAATAAAGTCCGAGTCAGTCATGGTGACTGGTGTGAGATCGTAAAACAGTTTCTTTAAAAGACAGCAAAGGAATATTTTAAAATAGATTCGCAATGCTTTTGGAAAATGAGACTACCATAAGGCCTCCCGCACACACACACAATGCAAACGCAGAATCGGAGGAGATTTCTCCTTATGATAGTCAAAGATGCTTGATACGCAAAATCAAATCATTTTTGATATTATTATTAGTGCATAGTGTAGAAAACTTTCGAAAGTATAATATAAATCTTAGCCAGCATAGGCATTTCACGTTATGCCTACTATAGCTACCATCCAAACAGTGGGGCGCCACCATAAGTGAATGATAGGTTCTACAACTAAAACCGTACAAGTCTCGTATTGTTTCTTTGGATTTCCAACAAATGGTCAGGCTAAGGAACTTCCTATTCCACGAATAGAACGCCTCTGGAATGACGTCCCGAGAAATAACCTAACATTACGGTTAGATCTCTGCCAACACAAGGCCGGGTTACCTCTGCAAAAATAGGTAACTACTGACACGCGTATGCCATCCCCCGATCGTCACCGATCTTCCCGAGGATCCTCGATTCGCAACAACCACAAAGTAATAAATTTGCAGCAACCACAGAGGTTAAGTATCTGGGCTCCATACCATGATACCACCTTTATCCAGAAGGAATGACATACACTAAGGGGCGCTACTCCCTAGAACCTTGCCGCATCCTTCCTGTTTTGACCATTTCCGGGAGGTGAGGCTCGACGAAGTCTCGTCCACAAAGCTACGCTTTGTTCACAAAGCCATGCCTTGGGTCAACAAATGATCAACCTATGATCACAAAGATAAATGATCAAATAAATGATCATATCACAAATGATCAAACACTGATCATCACAGCAACACTCAGCATGTCACGTTACCAAATTGGGAATATATCGCTGATAAATTTCAACTACATAACCTCTGAGCTCGTACGTCTCAGAGAAGGGTGTTAAGCTAAGAGAATAAATTCTCCGCCACCAACAGATATGTATTTGAAAGAAATCAGCTTTATATCTCAATTTGTAACGTCAGACATACAATCCATACAAGTCTATTCCGGGATCGAACAGAACCGAAGGCACTTCTCACGAAGCCCTTGCAATTCCGGATAATTTTCAATCACGTCCGGACTTCCCGTCACTAAGGGTGATAAAACCTCTAAATCGGAGATCAGCCGATGTAGAGTAACTCGACGGTAATCCTTCTGTTTTCAAAAATATCCGGTCTTCAACACCGGTCATCAAATGCAATTCATTACGACGTATCACATATTAGGAATGGGTTATACGACCCCATGGTCCTTTCCTGGCTAACCCGAATAGTGAGCGCTTATTCAGAAATAAGTGTGGCATTCAAATTCATCCAATTCACAACAAATATCCATTCAAGGTAAATATTGATAGTCGGTTATTTAACTATCAATAAAGATGCGCAACATCATCAGATTCCAAATAATTTTCCAAATTATTTATTTTCCAAAATATCTTTACTAGATATATAATTTCCACACTTCAAAAATAAATCAACGTTTATTTTTAAAACGAATTCCCATTCCTTTTATAAATTCTATAGTGAATTTATATTTCAAAATATCTACTGATATACGATTTTCAATCGATTTTAAATATTCACTTTCAATTTATCTTTTCAAAGATAATTCTCAAAAACGTTTCATTTCATATTGGAAAAATATTTCCATACTTATTTTAAAAATAAGTATTTCACAAATCTATTTATTTTTAACATTTGAAAATATTCGATATACTTAAATCAATATTAAGTATATATTTCATTCTTTAAGGAAATCATTCTCTATAACAACATCTATTTGAGTCAAAACGAATGTTACGTAAAACATCGTTACGACGACTCAAAATCACTACTATTGGGATTCAGAATTAAGATAGATATATAAATCCCAATACTATATAAAAACATTTCCTTTCGGAAATCATTTACTATAACAACAGTGTTATAGTCCACCATTTCCTTCTTCCTCGAAAACGTCTACTTCAACAATGAATGTTGAAATCTATGCTTTCGATTCATAATACATTTTAAAACATCTTTAAAATGTTTAACTTCATTTTTAATATCACTTCTTCAAAAATAAATCCATTTTATTTAATAATATATTCACTGTCCAAAATCGTGAATATACTTCACTAACCACGTTTTCAATAATCTCTACACATTTTATTTCAATAAAAATTCGCTATTCAAAATCACGAATATATCTTCTTCAATAATCTCCTATATTTAATTTATCAAACTTAATTGATTTCGAATTTATAAAACGACGTTTATAAATTCTATTTCTGTTTTAATAACAACTTCAACTTATAAATCTTCTTTTTATTAACTTCTATATTTTACTTATCAAAATAAGTGATTTCGGATTTATAAACAACTTTTATAAATTTCAATTCTATTTATAAAAACTTCAATACCAAATCAATTTCAATATTGATTTCTAAATTTATTTTCAATTTTAAATAAAATTTCCATACTGATTTCTCAAGAATTCATTTCCAAATATTAAATCAATTACAGATTGATTTCTAATTGTATTTATCACTACTAAATAAATTCCTTATTTTTCTCAAGTTATTCAATATTCTGTTTTTAAATGGATTCTTCAAATTGAAATCATTTTTTATTGGTTTCCCAAATTATTTCAATTTACCAATTAAATTTCTAATTGGATTTCTAACTTATCTCCTTTTAAATAAATTCCTTTTTAAGAAAATAAATTTCAATTGTTTCTTTCAATCTATTTAAAAATCCAAATTTTAAATTAAATTCCTCAATTTAAAATCACTATTATACGAAATTCATTTATTTAATCATTTTCATTTTATTCTGGAATTAATTCGATAATATTATAAAAATCAACTTTTATACTTTTAAATTCTTTTCTTCAAAATTTATTCAATTTCTAAAAATCAATTCACTTAAAAATTTCTACTTGAATTTCAAAAATTCAATTTCGTTTATTTTTGGAATCTAATGATATCAAACATCCATTCAGCTAAATTTTAGCTTTCAAACAATTTCCATGCATCAATATGATCAATAACATCAATATAATCATTCACAGATTCATATCACAGTATAAATAAATTCAATCAATATGAGGGGTCCAGTTGGATCCCTCCAACCTGTTTCCCTTCATCCAAAGACGTTAGCACAATACCAATTCCACTTCGAGGTGGAATATCGCGGTATATGGGTTTTATAAAATATCATCCGCTTAATAACGGCGCAATAGGGTCTCATCCGCTATACAGTGCGGGAATTAATCAATCCAATATATACATATGCCAATATGTATATATTACTATATATAGATATATCCTATTATATCTAATATCACAAATCCAAATAGCAATCAATCAATCAATAAATACTGCAATACAAAATTTATTTTTGAGTGAGAAAAATCTCACCTTAGCTTTTTATTTTGCAATCCCATTTCCAATCCCATTTTGTCTTCACAGTATTAAACCTTGTATAGACAATTTATATGATCTGTTAATATTCGAATCGATCGAACCAATAAATTTCCATTTAATAGGTTTTAAAATTTTTTTTTAACTAATAACTTTACTTTAAATTAATATCTTTAAATCAATTTCTTTTATTAATTTTCTGTTTACTGTAACATTTTCAAATTCCTATTTTTTTTTTCAAACCTAATTTATCAAAGATAATTTTCCTATTCCCTGTAAATAAA
This sequence comes from Allium fistulosum, assembly GCA_030737815.1. Taxonomy (NCBI): domain Eukaryota; kingdom Viridiplantae; phylum Streptophyta; class Magnoliopsida; order Asparagales; family Amaryllidaceae; genus Allium; species Allium fistulosum. The sequence continues at coordinate 878,227,419 of CM060906.1, forward strand.
TATATATATATAAATTAAATTAGGATTAAACATTTCTAAAATTTACTGTCTCAATTTATAATATGTATGTGGATGTATATATATCCATTAAAACAGAATCATTTTCGCCTTACAGTCATTTTTCTTTTTTCTTTTTTCTATACACATACAAATTGAAAATCTGCATATATATTTAACTGTAAATATGAAATTTAACTTGATGAATTTTCTCTGAAAATATATTTGTACACATATAAATAAAATTAAAGGAAAATACCTACAGCCCATCGAACAAGTATTTCTCCTACTCGCGAAGTTTGCCGCGACCCTCTGCTACACTTGCTTGCCGTGAAATGCCACCACGCGAATCCCTCTGCTCCTGATTGATTCGAACGCCTCGCCTTCGAACCCCATTGATTCACCGCCTCCTTCACCTTGCCCAGGTCATGCTCACGACCCCCAATATTGTACGCGACCCCAAAAATCGTGCTCCACCACTGTCGAAAAGGATCGAGCATCCCAGCCCTCGATCGCAACCTAGTCGAGAACATCGCCTTCGCTTCCCAGGCGCGCGCGCGAGCTCCACGCTCGAACGATTTGAGGAAGACGCCCTTTTTTTTCTTCGTTCCAATTAATTTTGAACGTGAGGGATGTCGAACTGGGAGATAATTCGTGAACGAAATTGAGGAGGCCGGCTTCGTTCGAACGAAATGAAATAAAGTGGACGCCATTTTTTTTCTTCTGTGAATTTGAATTCGTTCTGATGGAAGAAAGGAGGATACGGGTTAATTTAAAAATGGAAGGAACGTGCTTGCACGATTATTTTCCCATGATCGATGGCGTGACTCAAGGCATGGTTGAGGGGAGAACGTGTGTGTGTTGACTAAACATTTAAAATTTAAATTTTAAATTTGAATTTGAATTAAAATCCAACACGTTTACTCACTGTACGGTCACATATCAAATCCGAAAAATACGAAATTGGAAATCCGACAATAATTCAATATTCCGAACCCAATGAAACTGGTTTCGTCGAATTCTGAGACTGTGCCTCGGACGACTATTTTTAAATATCGGTTAAACGATATAAATTTTCAAAACTGGACAAATCACTTTCAAACTCGATTCTGAAGCTTCTATTGTCTTTAGTAACATCGATATAAATTTTAAAAGCTATTGAAATATTTTTCTTCAGCTTAAAATTGAAGATTCAAATTTTTATTCGACTATCAATAGGTTAAATTTTATAATTTAATCGCCAAATTCAAAGTTGTATTGGGGATTCAAATTAAATTATCGTTCAAATATTTAAAATAAATTAAATATTTTTAATTTAATTTGTTCAAAATTCTGGGTCATTACACGTACACTACTTTGTGAAAAGTACTTATGGGATAAAAAAAATCTATTCAGAATTGAGTTTGAAATCAATGACTTGAAATCAATGGTCTACCCTGAGCTAAAGCATATCTTGTTAACACAAGATATACTTTGGGTGACAAATGTTATCTAGCTTTATAACTAAGCCACATTTGGGCAAGTTCAAACCAATCAAATAGTCAGATAGTAGAACAGAAATATGAAACGATGACTCCAAAATTCAAACTTCGATTGAAGTTCAGAGATATGTTTGCTGGCTTGCTAAGCGGTTGAATAAATTACCCACTCATCGAAGGAATACCAATGGCCAAGTCAAAAAATGAAAATCCAAGAGAAATCTTGGATCGGTACCGACTTAAGCTGCTCAGATTGGTGTCGATCCATCTTACCCCATTGGAATTGATGTTTGCTTCCTGCCATATGGAGCTAAGGAAAGTGTTAATCAAAGCATGTAATTTTGGATGAATTGCCTATGATCCACAACTCAAATATTAATTAATAAGTCTAAACTTCATGACAACTCAGTTAAGTGCCCCTATATTAACCCCGAACAAAGATAACAACCTATAAGAGCATGCAATTGACATCAAGTTGGCCCATATTCAATGCACAATGGGAGGTATGAATCATCCAGAAACCTCAAAGGGTCAAATAAAGATCAACGAACCATCACTATGGGTCAGCACAGATCCAAGGAGCTCGGTTCAGTACCGATCCATGAAATTTGCTGATTTGGCCATGATCTCTTCAGGCAACCTTCTTCAAGACGTGGAGAATATGGGGATAACATGGTGGAGATATATCCATTGATCTTCGTCTATAAATAAGGGATGGTAGGCACTATTTCAAGATCATTTTTTGTACATTCTAAATTTTTGTACTATTGTTATAATATCATGTATCATCTCCGATCCATGGACTACGATCCATAAGATTATTCTTGCAATAACTTTGCAGAATCATTATCAAAGTTTAAGTGGACGTGGGCCAGTGATAAGCCGAACCACTATAAATTGTTGTGTGTTGTTCTTTCTCGTTTTCATTTAATTTCTTTATTTAATTATCTTCTACAAACCTCTAGGGTGTTTTTGCCAACTTTGGGATAAACAACAACTTAACCCACTTCTTGACCAAGTAGATTTCAGCTAGACATAGAAGGCCAAAATGAAAATGAGACAATTCACGAACTAAGAAACACGATCAAAAGGACTAGAAGATAGTCTTAAAAGGTTTGAAGTGATAAATCGGCTAAGTAGACCAATCAGTACCGAGAGGTATTATCTTATGTTTTGACCCCCGAGAACTCCAAACTTCATACTCTACTCCAACCTCTCGTGGTTAAGTGCTTTTCTCAGAGTTTGAATGAGCAATCCTCAAATAGATGAGAAGAAAGCAAAGAAAGAAGGATATTCAAGTGCTATCAGAAGAATTATTAGACTCATCTCAGAATCTATGGAAAAGAACTTGGAACCCATTAATCTGGAGATGGAAGAGTGGTGCAATTGGAAATAACAAGTTTCTACTTAATAAAAGCACTCAATATTGAGGGAACCTCTTGGTACCAGTGATTTTTATCCCATGTGGGCCCACGTGCTCATGTGTACATTTATGGGCCCTTTCCTAGGCTTTGGCTCAAGTGGATTTCTGACCCTGAGCAGTTGTTTCTCCATAAATACCAGTCCTACTGCAACTAAAGAGGCATCTGATTCTACTTATTCTTCATTCCTATCTTCTCCCTTAATTACTCTAGAAATCCATTATAAATCTAAGATCCACTAGATTATGGTCAAATTTGATAAAATTAGTTATAATCTGGAGAGAAAGCTACCAATAACAAAGATTAAAGTGGACGTAGTCCAGCGATTACGCCAAACCACTATAAAAATTCTTATGTCTCCTTTTACTTTCCTGCTATTTTAGCTTGTTTGATTTGGATCTCTATACTTTGGTGTTTTCATCTGATACTTGGGTGTTGGTGCCATTTTTGAAGTCAACATTTTGGTGCTTTCACCGAGAGAGAACTAGATTTGAAGACTTGAAGCTTGAATCTAAGATTTGGAGGAGAAGAAGAGGTCCAACACTAGATTTAAGATTGGAGGAATCAACCATAATATTGGAGCAGCTGGGTGGTGTCCTTAAATTTTAATTATTCCATCTACATGACCAGTGAGGAGATGAAGATAATAATGAAGGAAATGCAAGATGGACTAATGACTCGACATCAGGAAATGCTGGAGGGATTTTTCCAAAGGATGGGACAATAAGGAATAACAAGAGCTGCTAGAATTCAGAACCAAGGACTAGGGTCTACTGCAGGAACATCTGGAGTTGGAGCGGAGCAAACTGGAATTGTGCAGCCATGACCAAGACCACCCGGTATCGACCAGAATCCTCTTAGTACCGAGAGGATTTTACTCGGGGGCAATGTTGGATTGAACTTAGGGCAAGCTGGGATGCCGAGAATGGATAATGCTGAAGCCAGAAATGCAAGAAGAGCAAAAGTGTACAATAAACAGAGGGCCAGAACTTCCTTAGAGGAACAAAGGATAGAATGGAGCTAGAGGTGTGGGTCAAAATGCAGATGTATAGCCAGAGGAGCACATGCCAGAATATGTGCTAGACTTCCCCCACAGGAGCAGGGGGCAAAATGCAGCTAGTGATCAAAGACTTCCGTTAGATGACAACAGTTGGATGGTTGACATAATCAAAAGGATAGTCAGTGGTGGACCCCTAGACCAGAGTTTAGAGAATGTAAACAGGAACATGTTTACCCCTAACATCTAAAATGCGAGGAATCCCCACGATTTTAAGCTTCTAACGCTAGAAGTGTTTGACGGAAAGATAGATCCAACAGTTCATTTAATGAGATACATCTAACATATGGAAGTGTTGGGTGCTTCGGAGGAGGTAATGGAAGACTCTTCCCACTATACTTGAAAAATTTAGCAGTGATGTGGTTCAGACAGCTCGAGAATGGGTCCATAAGCACATGGACCGACCTAGTGAATAAGTTCTAAGACAATTTAGAGTTCAAATTTCCTGACCAAAAAATGTGATAACGCTACCAAGAGTAAAGCAAAGGCCCAAAGAGACCTTGAGAAGTTATCTAACTAGATTTAACATAGCAACTACTGTAGTTGATAAGCCAGATCCATCGATAATCCTGATGGCGGTAGTGCTTGGAGTCACAAGCAAGACCGACTTCAAATTTGCACCGGAAAGAGATCCACCAATGGATCTTGTGGATTTTTACCATGAAGATGAAAGGTATCTGCATCAAGAGGATGCTGAGGCTAATGAGGCTGATATTAATGTTGTGGATGGTGGAGAACTGCCAGGAGAAGGATACGAAAAAGATAAAGGGAAACACAAAGCAGACTACAACTTCGGGGAACCGAAATGGCAAAGGAGGAAGTTGAAATTCTCTTCCTACGCTAATCTAATTGGATACTTGGAGAGGATATACCTAGATACTAGGGGACAGATCCTCTATCGGAGACTAACTAAGAGAGAACCCATAGAATAAGAGAGAAGATCTGGAAAGTTTTGCATATTCCATTAGTTGGACGGATATGAAACGAATGAGTGTCGACACCTCGTGATATGATAAAAGAACTTTTAGGAGCAACCGGTTTTAACAGTACATGAGAAATGAACTATGATGGTGCAGCCGGAGCGCCACTATCTATAATGAATGCATCGAGACATGACCAGGGATCTGCGTCGAGGATGGTAATCCCATGATCGGGATGGATATGAGTCAGGTTCAATTCCCACATTTTACTTTGTATTTTGATTAATTAAGATAATAATAATTTCAGACCGGTTACACGTGTACGGGATCTCGATTGGTCTCTAGGCACGCTCTGAATTGGATGTCCAAGATGAATAGATAAGATAATGATAACCTCAAACCGCTTACAATGTACAAGATCTCGATCGGTCTCTAGGAACGCTCTGAATTGGATGTCTGATATGAATAATTAGGACTTTTGCTTGCTTATTTGCTTTGATTTGAATATTTGATTGCTTGAAAATTTCACTTGAACATGATGATTGATATTGATCGTGGTAGTCCAATCCGAAAAGATGGGGCGGCGACCGCAAGGTGCAAGTTCCCTTGTTGGAGAGCGAGTGGATGGACTTGTACGAAATGTAATCCCCTCAACCCTCACTTAAGAGTGAGCGGATGGGCTTTCTTGGTCGCTGAGTCCCCTCGTCGAAGAGCGAGTTGATTGGGTCAGCAAGGGTCCAAAGAGATCAAACCCTAGATTGGGTGATAAATGGTTCAAAGAGATCGAACACTAGATTGGGTTATGAATGGTTCGAAGAGATCGAACCATAAATTGGGTGATAAATGGTCCAGAGAGATCGAATCCTATATCGGATGATAAACGATCTGGAGAGATTGAATCCTAGATTGGGTGATAAACAATCCAGAGAGATTGAACCATAGATTGGATCCTAAAAGATCTGGAGAGGTCAAACCCTAGAATTGATGTTGACGTGATAAAAGAATTTGATTGCCTTGTAATCAGGATAAGAGGGGTAAGACCTAGGCAAACGTAGGACGATTCTGATATGCAATATGATACCTCTAGATAGAGGCATACTGATCATAATTTATGGCTGACATTTAAGCAAGGACTAGAGTCCAAACCCGTAACGGGTCTTGAATGACCTTTGGCCTGCAAGAGAATCTGAAGGAATCAGACGATTCACCAAGACCAAGATCAATGGATAGTCGTAGAGCTCAACTATCAAAGATTGACTTCTGATGAAACTTGTTCTTGAGCAAAGCATACCTTACATTTGAAAGGCATTCTTTGGGGAGGATGTGTTACCAGCTTCTTGACCAAGCAGATTTCAGTTGGACTTAGAAGGCCGAAATGAAGATGAGGCAATTCACGAACTTGGAAACATGATTAGAAGGACTAGAGATGGATCTCAAAAAGTTTGGAGTGATATATCGGCTAAGTAGACCACTCAATACCGAGAGGTATTTTCTTATGTTTTGCCCCCTCGAGAACTCCATATACTTCATACTCTACTCCAACCTCTTATGGTTAAGTGATTTTCTCAGAGTTTGGATGGGCCATCCTCAGATGGATGAGAAGAAAGGAAAGAAAGTAGGATAGTTCAAGTGATATTGTAAGAATCATCAGAATCAACTCAGAATTTATGGAAAAGAACTTGGAACACATCAATCTGGAGATGAAAGAGCGATGCAAGTGGAAACAACAAGTTTCCACTTAAGGAAAGCACTCGGTACCGAAAGGAACCTCTCGGTACCGAGTGGTTTTTATCGCACGTGGACCCACTTGCTCACCTATACATCTATAGGCTCTCTCCTGGGCTTTGACTCAAGTGGATTTTTGACTCTAGGCAGTTGTTTCTCTATAAATACCAGCCCTACTGCAACTAAAGAGAGATCTGGACTTTGCTTCTTCTTCACTCCTATCTTCTCCCTCAAATACTCTAGAAACTCCATTGTAAATTTGAGATTCTCTAGATTATGATCAGATCTTATTAAACTAGTTGTAATTTGGAAAAATATAACTTATAACAAAGATTAAAGTGGACCTAGGCCGGTGATTACACCGAACCGCTATAAAAATTCTTGTGTCTCCTTTTACTTTCCCACTATTTTTTTCATATTTGATTTAGATCTCTACATATTGATGCTTTCATCTAATACTTGGGTGTTGGTGCCATTTTTGTCGTCAACAAATAATGACTTCACAATATCACCAAATCTTAACCGCTCTCCAACCCTTCTGTTTTCATCAAAAGTATAAATAATAAATTAATATAATGTGGAAGTGATAGTGAATGATGAAACTAAATCAAAATATGACATTAAATATTTAATGAAAAGTCAATCATAAATTATAGTTACTATGTTGATCAGAGCCATATCCCATAAGTGGAAATAGGGTTTTAAAAAAATAGTACTATGTAGTTAGGTTCAAAAGACAATAAACTCAATCGTTCTTGCCATAATCCAACTAATAATCTGAGTGAAATACTTATATGATGATAGTTTTTCCTTAACCCATTATAAATGAGATCAAGACAATTGCACCCATACGTTGCTGAGAGGTCTTTTAGATGAGGGAGAAGCATTGCTTGATTGGTGTATGTACATCGACGCTATAGTATTTTTTAGCACATGCCAGATACCCTTAGGTGATATAACTCTACGCCCATACCGCATCCATTTTTCATACATAGCCCTTTAGCCATTTAAATTTAAATTTGATAATATGTTATATGTTTTTCTTTTTGTATGGAGCATATACACAACCTGTCCCTTATACTCACTTTTAAGCCAACAAAACTTTACCATATTTTAGTTAATGTTATTTTATCCAACACAAACTGAAAAATATGAGTGGATAGAATATGATATCAAATGGCAGATCCAGAGATGATGTAAGATACGCAATTGTCAAAAATAGAAACGTTAAAGTATGTTTGATCATTAAAAAATATATCATATTGTTATTGTTTAACAAGTACAAAATGCAATATCCTTAATCATCTATGTAATCAATATTAATGATTTTGAAAATCACAAAAGAATGTTCAATCGATTGTCATATGATCTTAGAAATAAACTCTCTTTAAATATTTCAAAATTATTTCCATTTTTATACTCTAATCTTGAACATGCTATATGACAAGGTTTCAATGATATTTGTGTAAAGAGGAGCACATGGTCTAAGGGCATACACATTAATATATCAAAACAATAACACCAAAGACTCATCTCAATTTATCCGTCACAAAGCGCAAAATTGTCAAAAAGTCATGTCAAGCATTAGAAAAAAACATCTTAAAAAGTTTCATATTAACATTTCCAAATCAAAGAACTTTCTAGTCAGGACTCTCCTATGAGAAAAAAATTCTCATTGTAAAACCCATTTCAAAGATTTAGCCAAAATATCTCATTTTAAAATATTCACGGTATGAATAAATATGGAAAGCAAAGGAAAATAAATCCAAAGAAAGCAAAAACATAATTTTGTGTTTTTTCATTTTCCAAAAATGAATATAATTCTAAGAATGAAAAAAATGTTTTGGATTTTTGAAAATAAAATAAAAATAAAAGCAAAAAAAATCAAGCTCTTAACATGTGCGTGAAATAAAATGTGTGATATATTAGTCATTCCATGAGACATATGAACTATTAAAGATACTAGACTAGAGAAATCACAAAAGTGAAGTCATACCAGATGATTCGAGTAGAAAAGAACAAGTTACTCATTTATGATACCACTTGTACTCTGGGTTTCCTACGGTAGCGTACAATGATACCTCAAATACTACTTGTTATCTAGGCTGTCCATAGTGGCAAACAATGTTAGCACATGTTCTCGACGTGCTGATGGTGGAAAACAATGGTGTATTAGACAAATGGTTTTATGTTCGGCCTCTTGAACCCTCATAATTAAAGTCAAGCATGAAAAAAAGAAACAAATATCATCAAACAAGTGCACTACGTACTCCATAATGCCAATCGAATTGGCTCCAACATTCGAATTTCCCAGCAATGTCATCTATGTTAAACATAAGCACAAAGAACCAAAAAACTCTCAAGAAAATGATTTGTTAGTCAACATCCAAAGTGAAAAAAAATCATTACATAAAGAAGATATCACATTCTCATGTAAGTCGTAAACATTATTCTCGTATTTTGAATATCGACCTTCACTATTTTGAAAAATCAATATATTTTGAAGCCATTATTCGAAAATTTTAAGTCCATAATTTGACTTATCATATAACATTAAAGTTTCAGATATTTAAAATTTCTAATCAAAAAAGTTGGTTTCAAGTCAAAACGACAATCGGATCAAAAGTTATGTCCAACATACTATAGCTCGTCCGAATCACTCAAAAACACTTTTCAAGTAATGTGCTGACTTGATTACTATTTTTCAAGATTTTATGAAATGGATCAACAAAAAAAATCAAAACATGAAAGTTATAGAGTTATTTGTATGATTTTTAAAACTTCAATTATTTCAAAAATGGAGTTACGATGTTCAAGTTATGGTTGATTTACTACAGCTGTGTTAAAACAATTCTGGGGTGATTTTTAACCAGTGCGGATTTAAAGGCATTTTCTCAAGGATTTCTGAAATAAATCATCAAAAACTCTAAGAATGAAAATAGTAGAATTTTCTATAAGGTTTTAAAAAAATCTACAATTTTATGAATCAGAATATCAAAGCAAAAAATCATGGTCAAAATACTACAGTTATGTCAGAAAGTTACGTACCATGTTTCAAACAATGTACCAAATTATTTGCAACTCCTCAATGACTTTAGATCTTAATCTAGAAAATATTAAAGAATACAACATGTAGAATATCTTGTTTATTTTCCAAAACAAATTGAGCTTTATAAATTGGAGTTTCAAAGCTCAAGTTATAACAATTTCACAATAGTAGTGTTAGAGCATCTCCAACGGGTAACATTATGTGATATATGCACCGACTTTCTTCTCCAACTGGGTTTAGATTTTAGGATAGTGTGGATTTGGGGGCTGATAGTTTGGGGATGCAGGATTGATATGGGCGCTTGTTCAACAAGCGCCTATTATGAGGCGCTTGTTCAATAAGAGCCTGGTATACAGGCGCGTGTTAAACAAGCGCCCACTTATTCCCCCCCAACAACGGCTACTTCGCCCTAACGGCTACTTTCCTTCTTCATAAACACCTCCTCCTCCTCTTCTTCTTCTCCTTTCACAACAACCATTCTACCCCAATTCCAATCTTCCTTCTCCCACTAATCTCAATTCAATATGTTTTCTAACTTCGACGTTGATGTTGCAAGGTGTAGTTTTGAAGGATATGGTTTACAAGACGTTTCGACTCTGATTGGCAGAACGATTACTAATGGAAGTTGGACTGCTGCGGAAGACTATGATCTTTGTTATATTTGGTGTGCACTCTCAACCGATCATATTCCAGGTACCGACCAAAGTGGTGAGACTTTTTGGGGCAAAGTTACTAATTTCTTCAATCGCAAGAACATCGATCATAAAAGAATCGTATCTTCTATCAAAGGCCGTCATGGAAAAATTAATCGTCAAACGCAAACATTTGATTCTCAAATGTTCAAGTTAAAGCAAACAAATCCTAGTGGATTTGGAAACAAAACACATTTGGTAAGATTTATTACATACTCAAACGTTCTTATTTATTAACTGCCGTTTTCTAAATATTAGACTGTATATTTTTTAGAGAATGGCAGCAAACAAGCTATTTAAACAAATCTACAAACCGGATAATAAACAAGCACCACATTTGTATCAGTTCATGCACGTTTATGACATATTGGTTGAGCATGTTAAATAGAAATCATCAGTGCAGAAAACTATCCAAGATGTTCAATCGAATAGTAGTCGTGGTAAAGCTGTAAAGTTGGAGAAAGCTCTAGTCCTGGAGAATCGTGCAGAAGCTACGGTTTTGGTTCATAAGAGGACCTAACCACTAACCCTACCGAAGATCAATTTGTTAGGCCATAGGGAGCCAAAGCAGCCAAAAAGAAGCAGGCTGCTGGAGCGGATCAAGCGGCAATTAAAAAACTTCTATTTGAATCTGAAGATAGGTACAACCGTGCAATGGAGACTCGAGCAATTCAACACCAAGAAAGATTGTCAAGAATGGATCAACTTCTCATAGGGAATCGTCAGAGAGATGAAGATGCAATTATGTTCATGGATACATCACACATGTCAGAAGAACAACGAGAGTATACAGAGCTTAGAAGAAGAGAAATCATGAGACGTAGACGTGAAGAGGGACAGTAACCGTTTCTGTATTTCTAGAACCATTGTATCTTTGAATTACTAGATGATGCATTTTTATTATGAGTTTTTCTGAATTTCTAATAGCATTGTATCTTTGCATTACTAGTAGTTGAATTTGTTATGAACTTAAGCAAGTGATTGTATTACTAAAACAGTGATATTGCATAACATTGATAAAAGATTACAACAATCCATACGTCACTTAAACATAAAGAAAATAGAACAACGATAATAAGTAACAACACCATACTTAACGACACCAAAGTTGACAACAATAAAGTTTAATACAGTTTCACCGAGTGCTAGAAAAGTTCCAAAGATGATCTATTAGATCATCTCTGAGTCTTTGATGGAGTTGTACGTTACGGTACGACATTTGGCTCTCTACATGAAACTCTAGTTCTACTGCGCTTCCCATCATATCTTCGTGCCAAACATCTGGTGGTGTTGGAGAATCCTCGTACACATAATCTTCTTCCATGTCTCGTTCGTCCTCTAAAATCATATTATGTAATATAACACAAGTGTATATTATTCTTGTCATTTTATCCGGTGACCAGGGCCTACATGGATTACCGACTATGGCTAATATAGACTGAAGAACCCCAAATGCTCTTTCCATGTTCTTTTCTCTGGCCTTCTTGCATTGCTGCAAACTTTGACTATTTATTGTTTTGTGGGTTCAGAATTGTCTTCACAATGGCAATCCATTTAGGGTATATATCATCGCCAAGATAATATCCATGATCATACGTGTTAGCTCCCAAACTGAAGGTACACGGAGTAGATCTGCCATTTGCTAAATCATTAAACAACATAGATCGTTCCACTACGTTAAGATCGTTGTTAGAACCCAGCATTCCAAAAAAGCATGCCATATCCATAAGTCATATGATGTTACGGCTTCAAGAATAATAGTAGACCTACGAGACTTACCCTGATAAGCCCCGGCATACGCCTTCGGAAAATTTTTCCACTCCCAATACATACAGTATATACTACCCAACATTCCGGGCCATCCTCTACTACAATGCATATTCATTAACCTTTCTATGTCAGCCTCATTTGGTCTTTGTAAGTATTGATCACCGTAAATGTCCACGATAACTTGATAGAAATGCTCCAAACACTCTAGTACTGTGCTTTCCACCAAATGCAAGTTTTCATCTAGAGCGTCTACTGGTCCGGCATACGTAAGCATTCTAAGCGCAGCTGTCATTTTTTGAATACCAGTCTATCCCTAAGTATGAGATGCATTGGGTTTGAAGATGAAATATTTATCATGTTGCTCGATACATTGTAGGATCTAAGAAACAATGGTCGGTGCATTCAAAATCTTCTTCTGAAATCTCCATCCGTGTATGTAGGATTTGGAACAAAGTAGTCTTCCATAAGTCTCTCATTGTACCATGAATGCCTACGGTTTTTATACCGACGACCAACAACTGATCCACCCTGTTGTCTTCTAGACTGACCAACTTGTAGCACAACCATAGCTATTAGATCCCTTTCACGACGAAAATGATCTTCCATCATTTCATCAAACTCAACACTTCTATCATCAAAAAATATAATTTCTTCGGCAGACATTTTTGTTTAATCTTGTAAATGTATTAGATATGCTTTACCAATCATGCCTCCTCCTTTGTATAAGAATCTTTCCTTAGTTGTACTCACATGCTTGCTTTCAGAAAAAACAAGCATTTATGACAAGTTGGTAGCTAGCATTGATTGCCTTCAACCACTAGCCAAAAAGAAAATTCCTTAGCTGTACTCACATGCTTGCTTTCAGAAAAAACAAGCATTTATGACAAGTTGGCAGCTAACATTGATTGCCTTCAACCACTAGCCTGCTTTCAGATAAAAACAAGCATTTATGACAAGTTGGCAGCTAGCATTGATTGCCTTCAACCACTAGCCAAAAAGTAGATTCTTTAGCTTTCCTCACATGCTTGCTTTCAGAAGAAAAAAAAGTCCCTTCTGCAATGTTCTGTCACATCTACGTCCAAATTGTTTTGACATGTAGTTAGATTCTAAAGACTTGGACTCATTTGTTTATTCAAATAATTACGTATGAAGATAGTCTTTGCATAACTATATTTAATCCATCCAAATACTTGAACAATACATGAAACAATAACAAATGACAATTAGCACAAATAAACTACTCATTACAGTGAAAATACTTTGACAAAAGTGGAAACAATAACAAATTACAATTAACGCAAATAAACTACTGGTTACGATCGAACTGCATGTTCTCAAGGGCATCTCTTAGACATCTTATTTCTTGTTCCAGCTCGTTTGCATATGCTACGACCCTTGGACACAAACGGTCGTCTAACCATTCTGCGTAATTGCAACCTTCTAGCCAGAAGGGACACAATTGGATTCTATGACCTATATTCTCTCAATCTTCCCTGACCACAACCTCAACTGCATAACCGCAGTGGCAATAAACTGGGTACGAATCAACCAGTTGGTCATCAGGAGGTTGAAAATTTGGTATTTGGTTCTCCTCTTATTGTTGAGGAGGTTGAATATTCACTTGTTCATGTATAGGTTGGACAACGTAGTGTTCATGTACAGGTTGAACATCATCTTGAAGTCTCAGTTGGTTAAGATGTGGGAATTCACGTTCAATGTCTTCGTAGTGTTGCTCTTGATAATTGATATTCCAAACGACATCGGTATGTGGGCTCTCGGTAGGAATGTAGCCTGCATCAGAGTGAATAAACGATGGCCAGGAAGGCATTGTTATGAGGAGTAGCAGAATGAAGGACTTAATAACTAAGAAGAAGAGATCTTATGTCTATATAGAAGTCTAAGAACAGTGTAGTGGGCTATTGGCCAGCAAGCAACGTGGCTATAGTGTCTGCAAGCAACGTGGCTACATCGTCTGTCTTATCTCGGTCATTGAATGCCAGCAAGCAACGTGGCTATAGTGTCCGCAAGCAACATGGCTATAGTGTCTGTCTTATCTCGGTCATTGAATGTTTGCAAGCAACGTGGCTACGGTGTTTGTCTTATCTCGGTCATTGAGTGTCTGCAAGAAACGTGGCTATAGTGTCTGCAAGCAACGTGGCTATAGTGTCTGTCTTATCTCGGTCATTGAGTGTCTGCAAGAAACGTGACTACAGTGGATGCCCAGAGATGATATTGTTCATACTTGATATTCATACCGCCTATAAATGTTTCCATTTGTCTTCCTAAATTTAAACATAAACTGCTCAACTAAAATGTCCACCAGTAGTTGGTCTTCTTCATAGTTACTCGTGCTTGTGAAAGCTCATATTGAAGTCGATCGCAGGCATGAAATTATGGTCCAAACAGATGTGCTTGTAAGCCATGAGATGTTTTAGAACATGGTGCAGCTTACAACAATGATCTTGAATGTCGGACTAGGCGGTCCTATTTAGAAATCAAAAATACATATGGTCTTTTTATGAGAGCTTGTGATCGTTATCGCATCATTGTCAAGCAGATTTAAGACGAAAATGTTTTTCAATCAAATCATTCTACTTTTGATTTTCTTTACCTATCCCAATACGGTACGGAATTCGTCGACCATGAAGCATTTGAACTTCGTCATGCTTGACTCACGCGTTTAGGCTCTGAATGAGCATTAATACTGGGCACTTGTACTACCCTTTTATCCATTTATTATATGCTGTTTGATTTTCGTAAACCTGTATTATGTTTAGTAATTCAATATTGGAGAACTTCCTATTTCATATTTCAAAAGCTATAAAGAAACAAATCAACCAGCATAAAATGGTACACAAACATAACATAACACAATGGAAAAACATGAATATATACACTAATCTACCAGCGTAACATAGTACAAAGACATAACATAGTACACAAAAACATACTCATACAATGATAATACACAAATACAATGTACAACGCGGACCAGCAAATCATGAACTGAATAAAATCTATGAAACATATCAGTCAATGTGATGTGAACCACTATCATTGTCTGAGGAGTCATCGTGGTCCGAGGAGTCATCAGGGTCACTTGCATGAGGCTGGATCTGCGTCTGGAGCTGCTAAATCTGAGCCTGTAACGCCTATATCCGAGTCTGCTGCTGCTGGTAATAAGTCTGATTAGTCTGATGCATCATCTAGGTGTACTGAAGCGACATACTCTCAAACATAGCAATCACTCGTCTATCGTAATCCATGTACCGAGAAAACTGAAATGTATATAAGAAAAATTATACATTCATGGAGATTATTTTAAATAGCAATTAATATGAAGGTTAAAAGTCATACGGACCTGATGAGGCTAATACAAGTCGGCAGATGGTACACCCACTATATCATCATCTGCAGGAAAATGTAGGGGATACTCCACAATCTAATCCTACATATCGTAGGCTCTAAATAAATGAGGAGGAGGGTCGAACGCGGGAGGCTGCGTGTATTGAGATGACGTAAGCTCAAAGGCTACAGGCGGTATAGGGATTCTACCGGAAGAGGAATGCGGACAAATGTGATCGGAGTTCAAACCCCGTATGTAATCAGGTAGCGCGTAAGCACGTAGAGCTACCCTAGCCCAATATGAATCAAAATGACCCTGTACAGTAAATGCCTCACTATCCACCCATCCCGTGGTCCTCATATAAGCAATATAACCTGGGCCAACCGTAATATCCCCATACATATCGTCCCATGGGAGCGGATATGAGAGAATGCGAACTATACCATATAACTGTAGCCGACAACGCTCCCCCAAATACCATATAAATGGACACATGGGAACCTAAAAGCAAACCCTCCACCTCGACAAAGCATATTGAAAATTGAGTGGATGATCAACATCAGGCTCCATAAAATGAATATACTGCTCCCATGGACGAAATATAATGTTACCCCACCGCCTCAAATCCATCTGCTGCCTACTCTCCATCAGCTCGTTGTGCACCCCCGTGTAACACGATGCAAATGCATATCTGAACCCCAACGTCATAACCGAGGGAAGTAAATATACGGGTAGCGTGCGCCTTTGGAATAAGTCATGGGTGCATGTTGGCTGTATACTCGTAATACCAGAAAGGTAGAATGTACCAAAAGCCATACATCTGGCGAGACCGCTGTAGCGCATATGTATCCAACACTAGTACAAATAACCAAGAATGGCTGTGCCGTAATCATAAACATGTAGCCCATCCACATCGACTAATCTAGCCAAATAATCAAGTCTTATAGTACCCTTATTATTATTAAAAAAGGTAGACCCAAAAAGATATAATAAGAAGGCACATATAAATGGAGTGTGCATCTCCTCGGAGGTCCTATAATCTGTAATATAGTGCTGTAGACAAGGAATGGTAACATCACCTCCTATGACCTCCTCAGGAGCCAAAGCCGATAAATAAATAGAAAACTCCTCAAACTCCTCAAACAAAGAATCAAATGGAACAGGAATGCGGTCCGGTCGGCCAACCTCAATGCCGGTGAGCATATAATAATCTAACGGTGTCAATCCTAATTCAAAATCAGGAAAATGAAAGGTATGAGTAGTAGGCCACCATCTCTCAGTCAGAGACTCTACAATGCTGCGGTCTATATGGGCAAATCTAGATAAAGATAGAAAGTCACTGAAAGATGATGCAAGAAGCCTAGCCAAAATAGACTCAGGTAATTCATCATAATACTCAGACATACATCTATACCAACTATCTCACATAGCTATGTGACGAACCTAAATATAATATTTAATACTGTTAACCTAAATAAACAAATAACATTTATATACCGGTGATGTGTTGTGCATCAAATAATAAAGATTTAAAAGTATACATATGGCGTCGCTATAGCTGAAGTAAGACGATGCGAAATAGTGGCTGGCAAGTCGTGCAAAGAACGTAAACCATCTGCGGTCACCGTAGCATCCGTAGGAGTATGTACTGGTCCAATATCTGCATCGGTCGCATAACAAACTGTCTGTCTACCAACTCTAATCGGTTTGGGTGGCATATCGACGCAATATTAAATAAAAAACCTAAAAACTAATTTTTTTTAAACTAAATGTGAAATGGAGGGGGGTTTAGCGCCTGATATAAGGCGCTCGCCCCAGGTGCTTGTTCAACAAGCGCCTACCTCTAAATCAGTTGGGAAAATCACCGACTCCGATTTTTATAGTATACATTTTGTATACTTTCACGGCGAAACCGTTGGAGATGCTATTAGAAAATCAAAACTCTAAACAACAAGAGAAAACTTAGAAATATGGTCCAGAAATCATACCATCACTTACCATTTAAGTTGCGTTCATATTCACCATTGTTATCCCAAGTATGTGGATCTCCACATCATTTTCTAGGCCAAGGAACATTGTAATTATAACTCATCAAATATGTAAAACAACAAGAAATCAATGTTCATTATAGTTTCTCTTTAGCCTATCTTTGTACTTGCACGTTAGAAGAAGTGAGTGACCTAGAAGAAGACATAGGACATTATTTGTCTACATTTGGTTCTCAAATTTTTTTATATAGCAAACCGTTAATATTAACAATTGTACACTTAGGAACCCAAATCTGTTTGACTCGTTTATTTATGTTTCTATTTCAGCAATTATTAGCTATACCAAATATTGCCATACTTCACACATTTGGGAAACAAACTTCTTCTCCTAGCGGTATTACTAGTCATCCGTTAATAAATTGACACCAATTAAATCCAAGTCATTTTCGTCATTCACAAAGATTTGATTTCTTAATAACATGTTAAACAAATTTTCTCCAGTGGAAAAGTTTTAAATAACCAACTCGGGTTCATTAACTTTGGATTTTAAAATATTATTCTCGTTTATTAGCTTAGAACAACAACTAGCAGCATTATCTCTCTTTTCAACATCATTCCTCTTTAAAACTGTATTTTTGTTTTCGGGTTCTTTTATTTTGGTCTTAACTTCAAGCATCTCAATTTCAAAAAGTTGGCATTTTTCAGATTCAAACTTTTTAAATCCCTTGATTTTCTCAATACCTTTTCCAATTCGTGATTTGTTCGAATAATTTTAGTTTTCCTATTTTTCAAAATCATGTTTTCATTTTCAACGGTTTTGAAATTTTCTTTTACTTTGGTCATAATGTGCAATCTTCCTCTTTTCTACAAAGGTTTGGAGGGATATATTCCTTATTTTCAATCAATTCTTTTTCGAAATCAACAAATTTTCCATAATTTGGATTTTTAAAATTCTCTAACTCCTTTTGTAAAGTGTTATTCTTGCAAATCATCTCGGTTTCATTTTCCTTCAAAATCAGAATTTCCTTTCAAGCTTTTGAAAATTTTCATTCAAGTAGAAAAAGTCTATTTCATAGTTCAAACCATTTTCGCAATAAGAAAATTTAACTTTTTTTTTAAGTTTTCTAGCTCCTTTTCCAATTTATCGCTTTTTTGACGCAGTATAGATTTTTTATTTTTCAGCTTGTTATTTTTTAGTTTAAAATCATCAATAGTTTTATTTAATTTATGACACATGAGAACTGAATATTTAAAATAAAAATCACTTATCTCATGATCCATTGAATCCTCATCAATGTTGTCTTAATTGTCATCATCTAAATCATTTTTTTGGAATCCTGTCAAACACAACTCTGTTTCTGCATCAGCTTTAGGGAGTTCTTCGCTATTGTTGACTTTTCCTCCATATTTTGTATCGTAGGTGCTCCAAATATACTATGTAACTAAACAATGAGAGATAAGGTTAAATTCAGCTCTACCAATTAAAGAGATATGAATATTCGAAACTTTAGCATTAAATGGAATATTATTCTTATCTACGGTATCATGACCATTTTCGATTGTATTTCACATTTAACATTAACAAATTTTAAATAAAATTTCATTTTCAATTTCCAATTTGAAAAATCTGTTCCATCAAAAATGAGTGGACTAACATTGGACCGATTATCGGTATCTCTACAACTAGGGTGGGACATGATATCAGAGTTTTCCTAGCAACTGACAGATATCACTTGGTAAGATCGTGTAATATACCTCGAGAGGGTAGGGGGTGAATAAGGTATTTAAAATATTTTGAAGATAAAAAGATAAATAATGCAAAAACGTAAATGCGAAAAGTAAATGACACACATATGTACCCAACTTCGACCACTGATCTGTTAGTGCATACTGCCGCCCTCAAACTCATTAATAGAATTATATATTTGAACGCTTATAACACCTGTAAATTAGCACTCTACTAACTTGAATATACTAATCATATGCTTAGAAACTCTCTCTAAACTTAATATCCTAATATAAAGAATCTCTGAACTACAAATAGTAGCTTAATCCTAAATGAAATTAGAGTTCAAATTTAAAAGCTAAAATACAAAAAAATAATGCCCCTTAAATAACGAAGGGTGCTTATTGCAAAATGTAAAAATGGAGGGTAAAGAAAATTTCCCTTTTCCTTTTTATTCACGTCCTCTTGTTTGTGCCATATCCAAATTGTCATCATCCAAAAGAACATTTAGATTATAAAAAATAGTGCATTGCCATTGACACTTCGATTTTCTCTTCTGGCCACCTACACTGAAGGCTACCCCAAAATAACGTGCACTCTTTTTTCTAACACTGCGTATTTTTCTCAGCGGCACCCCGATCGGCTGCAAAGGACCAAAATACCATTGGGCCACCTTCGGCCTTTTGTCATGAATAAGTTTCGGTTGTCAACGGTCGTACGGTGTTAAACCACCGAAGAACTGCTGATACAAACGGTTGTTTATAACTG
This sequence comes from Allium fistulosum, assembly GCA_030737815.1. NCBI lineage: Eukaryota > Viridiplantae > Streptophyta > Magnoliopsida > Asparagales > Amaryllidaceae > Allium > Allium fistulosum. The sequence continues at coordinate 878,247,356 of CM060906.1, forward strand.
AGTGAAGGAATATGATATTGGTGGCAAGAAGCACATACAAAAAATTCATTTCTATTAAAACTAGGGACCAGAAGAGGAAACGGCGTACCAACAGCAGGACACAAAAAATATTGCTCCTTTTTCCTTCAACAAATATCTCCAAAATCAACCTAAAATCACCGACGAATCCTCTCCCAGCAAAAACAATACCCAAGAAAATATGCTTTCCAAGTTTTCAACCTAGTTCGAATTTATGTCTTCAGATCTGTATATGCTCACGACTACTTCTGTGTAGATGTCGTTGCATCATCAAAGATGAGAGGCGATGCTGGTAGATCTAGATTTGCCGAGGCCGAGATCTGGGGTTATTCAAGTGTTTAATGCTTACGTCAATCTGGGTTGCATTAATGGGAAGATGCTTTAATTTACTCACTGCCTTAGATTGTAAATCTGAAGTTGTGGGTGGATCTGAAGCTATCATCTGAAACGTTGCCCGTTGCCTAGAGATGAATATTGAAGTTGCTTGCGCCGCTAGCATCTGATTGAATGTTGTTCCTGTCTATGCTGAGACGACAAAGTGAAGTTGCATTGGAGTTGCGTTTTGGAAGGCCGTCGCCTTTTCTTCAAGCATCGAGATGAGTTTGATTTTGATTTCTTGATGAAGCCGATCATATCTAGATGAGCATACTGCTGCCGTGGCTCTTTCCGGTGGTTCTTTGTTATCTACGAGGTATTTTCAAGTATGTTGACTTTTTCTGAATTGAACTTTGCAAGTTGAACTATGATGTATGCTTCTCTTGTTTTCAAGGCACAAATTTAGTAGTTGATATGGTTTGGTGATGATGAAGCATGCATTGATTGTTGAGCTGATATATTGGTGATGTATTGAAATATACAGAATATAATGGTGTAGATTTGGCTTGACTGTGATGCTAATTGGAGAGCACTATGCTGCCATAGGAAATTTTGTTCTTTGATTGTTGGAGCTTGAGTGTTGTTGCTTTGAGATGGAGATTGTGAATGTTAAAAAATGAGATGAAGAATCGGATTGGATTATGTATGTTGAAGAATGAGATGAATGATCGGATTATGATGATATAAAAATATTTTTTTGTAATCCAATAATGAATAAGATAATGAACTTGTATGCATGTGTATATGAGCATCTACAGCCTCCTATTTTCCATCACACAATCCGAATTAAATAATATGGCTAGTGGAATGAGAGAGAAAGTCATATTATTTGATTCAGATTGTGTGGTGGAAATCAAGGGGCTATAGAGATGCCATTAAACACTCTTATGAGCATCGCTTAACATCACTCCTATTTTGAAGTACTCCTTCTGGTCTCTCGATTTCCACCCCATAATTCGATTTTAGGGAAAAGAGAGGGAAAGTAATATTATTTAAATCAAAATATATACTGGAAATCAAAGGGCCATAGGATTGTTGTAAATAGAGATGGTGTTGAGCGCCGCTATATCAACAGTGGAGACAAAAGAAAGTAACCGAAAGCTTAATGAAGAGGAAGATAATGATTCGCCTGACATTAAAACGCCATAAATTGAGAGAAAGAAAACACATGCAGAAACAGTGTGTGGTAAGGAAAGTGATTTAAATCCAAATAAGGAATCCTACAAGCATTTGAAGTATGTACAACCGATAGAAACTTGTGTGTTCATGCCACAGATAATTATAGAAATTTCAGAGAATGATGGGAGAACACATTGATGGTGTACTCTATGGATGTTAGGATTCCCTATTTCAGATTTAAGAAGTATATTCAGCAGATCTAGAAACCTTTCACAATGCCAAAAATAACTACTATGCAGTGCAATTCTAAAATCATGATGATTTTGAGGATATTCTATGTAAGCAAACATTTTCCTATTTGGTAAACTGGTTATAGTCCGAAATGGTATCCAGATTTTGAGTTTAACGAAATAAAGTTAGACACAATTCAAATTTGGGTAAAAATACATGATTTAGACATGGAACTTTGGACATCAGATGCAATATCAATAATTGCCAGTCACATTGGCATACCCATCAGACTTGATATCATTACAGAACATAAAAAAGTTCACCAAATTTGCTAAAGTGTTAATTGAAGTGAATACAAAGTCCAAAATACAAAACACGGTCCCAGTTTTACTGCACAATGGGAAACAAAGGAATCAGTGTTAGGCACGACTACATTCCTCATGCTCTATCTGGACAACTTTAGTCACAAGGATGGAAAACATGATGCAGACTTGCTACCAAAGTGGATTCCAAAGAACACAGTGACTCCATCTTCATCTATAGAGTAAAATAATGAATGCGAACATGATAATGCACAAACTAAGAATTCCGAAGCTTACAACAAGAAGGTTAAACAACGAAAAGACAAATTAGCTAAATCATTAGTCAGTTCAATTTCCAATTTATTTCAAGCAAAAGCTCATAACTCTCAACTTTCAACTTCAAGTAAAATTGGAGAAAGCAATAGCAGAGATGATTACATTAATGAAAAAGTTGAGGTAGGTGAAAGTCTTGAATTCATTGATGTAGAAAATGAAGATGAAAATATCAATGACATTGCTATGAATGAAGAGAAGCATAACGAAGATATTTTCATGGATGATCATAACAATGATGTTACTCATGAATATGCTAATGATGAAGTTGTTCTTAATCTTGAAAAAGATGTTGATGTCAATTATGATTCGGGATTGTGAGAAAAGATTACCGACACAAAGAGAATTATGCTTGTTCAACGAGGACCTATTAAAATCGTAAAAGAAAATGACATGTTTCCAAAAACAAAGCCAATGGTAGAAACTTTACTTCTAAACATTATGTCAGTGGTTATCCACGTAGAGAGAGCATGAAAGAAAATGGTTAGTGTATTTAAATGAATGTGACAAGTTTTTTATTTTTGTTGTAAGTTATTCGAACACACTCAAAAAACATCAAAGCTAGCCGATGAAGGGATAGATGATTGGCATAATCTTTCTTTAAAACGTAGAGATCATGAAAGCAATCCAATACACATCACAAACCTTATCAAATGGGTTGATCTGCATAGAGGGCTCAAACAAAAAGAAACCATTGACAAAAGAATGAAATCTCAAATTGATAAAGAGAGACAACGTTGGAAACAAGTGATTGTGCGTATCATTGGTGTTGTAAAGACTTCATCTCGAAATAATTTACAATTTCGTGTATCTAATGAGAGAATTTATAAAAAAACAATGGACTTTTTTGTTAACTTATCCAATTTTTTTTCCGAATTTGATCAAATAATGGAAGATCACCTAAAACATGTGGTAAATAATGAAACCAATAATCATTATCTTAGCCACAAAATTCAAAATGAATTGATAGGTTTATTGGCTAAAAAGATTAAAGAAACAATACTTGTAAAAATTTTAAAAGCGAAGTTCTTTTCAATTATCCTTGATTGCACTTAGGATTTGAGCCATAAAGAACAAATGTCGATTATCATAAGATGTGTGGATGTCAATGATGTAAGAAATACAAAAGTGGAGGAATGCTTTCTTGGTTATATTAAAGTGGATGACACATCGGACTTGGTCTTTTTAAAGAGCTTGAAAATGTGTTGATGGATCTTAAACTCAACATTAATGATGTAAGAGGTCAAGGTTATGATAATGGTTTAAATATGAAAGGTATTATTTGCTTCATTATGACTAATAGCATTGTTCAATTTTGATGTGTTGATTGATCATATTATTATTAAATTTTGTAAGGAAGCATCAAGGCGTTCAAAAAAAACTACTTGATGTTAATCCTTGGGCTTTTCATATTTCATGTGGATGTCATAACTTGAATCTTGCACTATGTGATATGGCCAAATCATGCATTAAAGCTAGAATTTTTTTTGCTTATGTGCAAAAAATTTATACCTTATTTTCCGATTCAACTCATCGAAGGGATATACTTAGAGATTATGTGAAAGTTTTGACTCCAAAAGTGTTATCCGCTACACGTTAGGAAAGTCACATCGAAAGTGTGAAAGTAATAAGAAATCAAGCTCCGTAGCTTAGAGATGCGCTAATTCAAACTGCTAATAATTCAAATGATGATATTGTAATGATGGATGCTAAAGGTTTGTTTTTTTTTTGAGAAAAACGGGTGTGTAGCGCATAGCTACACAGCCGATTAGAAAATATATATTATAGATAGTAAGAGGCGACCAACAAGCCTGGTCGATGGCCAAAAGTAGTATTCGTAGATCAGGCAAATCCTAAAATGAAGAAACACAGATAGCTGTATATACAACGATAGTAGTAAAATCAAAATAGTATTCTACCCAGCTAAAGTGAGAGCACTGTCAAATATCTTCTGAATTGACGATCCTTTGTATGCGGCAAAATGGATCAGCTAGTTTGAGTAGATCATGAACTGTCAATCTGTAGAAGCAATGTTGTTGTGAAGAAGACACCAAGTGAATGGTCGCCTGTGCGCTGAGCCTGTCCATATAGAAAATAAATAGGAGATTTTGTTACAAATTCTATCAATACTGCTTTTGGGTTTATTGAAAACATAGGCATTCCTTTTTATTTAGATGCACCAACTATAAATAGCAAGAAAGGCATCGAGATTTTTATCTGGCTTGTTATATTGCCAATAGTCAAAGAACGAGTGTATGACCGGGATGTATCCAATGAGGCTGGCACTGGCCGATGCTAAAATGCGATAGGAGAAGTCACAGTCGAAAAAAAGATGAGCAATGGATTCTTCATGCAAAGAGCATAAGACACAAAAAGGGTCAAGCTGGGAGTTCCAGCGTCTGAGTCTGTCTTTAGTGTTAATACGAGCGTAGATGAGGCACCATTGGAAGAAAAGGATGCGAGGGGGGAGTCTGCATTTCCAAAGTCTTGCGAAAGAGAATGACCTACCAGGATGGTTGAGAAATTAATAGCATGAGGCAGCCGAAAATCCTTTCTCTGGAGCCAGCGCCCAGAAATAGTGGTCTGGTGTGTCAGTGAGTTGGGTGGAAAGGAGCAATTTAGAGGCTGAGGTAAGGTCATTCAAGGTGTTAAGGTCAAAGAGAGCTGGGGGCATATGCTGTTTGGGCCAAGGGAGGTCAGGTCAGCAACAGTTTTGTAGTGGTGGGAGATATGGGGAAGTAAATTAGCGAGGGAGCGGACGAGAGGGGATTGGTCTTGCCAGATGTCAAGCCAGAAAAGGCAATTGCAACCATTGCCTATGGTGACATGGAATAGGGATTTGACACGGGGAATGGATTTCAACACACCAGCCCAAAAGGGAGAGGGTGAAAGGCGAGGAGATGAGTGGAGGACGAGATGAGGGTTGGATTGGTAGTGGAGCTGAAGGATCCAATCTTTCCAGATGAAGTGGCCCGGAGTGATGATACGCCAAAGCCATTTGGATAAGAGAGCAATGTTGAAAGAGCGGAGGTTAACTAATCCTAAACCACCATGTTCCTTTTAAAGGCAGACTGATTTCGAATTGATTAAGCATTTCCCTTTATTGCCATTCCAGAGAAAAGAACGCCTACTAGTATCAATTTTTTTTATAACTCATTCCGGCAGTACATGAAACGACATCCAAAACGAGGGGATGGCTGATAGGACCGATTTGACAAGGACTAGGCGGCCTACAGCAAATAGGGAATTAGCTTTCCACGATGATAACCGAGATTCGATCTTGGAGATTAGTGGGAGCCAGTCTTATCGAGCAAGTTTGGTGGGGTGATGGGGGACACCAAGGTAGTAGATGGGGAATTGGTCGAGTTTGTAGTTAAGCAGAGAGGCAGAAAAGGGGCCGAGGTGTTGGGCGTCGCCAGGCATAAGGATGGAACTTTTGTGAAAGTTGATGGATAGGCCAAAGATGAGTTCGAAGATGTATAAAAGAACTTTGAGACAGTGGAGGTGATCTGGTTTTGAGGAGATCAACAAAAATGTGTCGTCAGCAAACTGAAGGTTGGAGATTGATAGTTCTGAGTTGGGGAGTTTGATGCCAGCAAGGAGGTTATTGGAGATTGCGAGTTTGACCATACGGTTGAAGACATCAGAAATGAGGACAAAAAGAAGTGGCGACAGAGGGTCGCCCTGTCTAAGGCCTCTGGCTGATTTTATATGGCCTCCTAAAGAGCCATTGATAGAGATAGATGAAAAGCTAGTATCTAGGATATATTTGATCCAGTTACACCAAGTATCTGAGAAACCTCTATGCTTCATAAGATCGAGCAGAAAGTGCCAGTTAACAGAGTCGAAACCTTGGGAACAGTCTAGTTTGAGGAGGGCACCTGGGGTGGAAGAGTGATGGCAGAAAGAGTCACTTCTTGGGTGGCTGCAACAAAGTCTAAGATGTTTTGGCCCTGGATGAACGCCGATTGTTCCACCCCAATCAGAGAATCAATACTTTTGGAGTCGATTAGCAAGGAGTTTAGTGATCTCCCCAACTCAGAACTGTCAATCTCCAACCTTCAGTTTGCTGACGACGCCATTCTGTTGATCTCCCGAAAACCAGATCACCTGCACTGTCTCAAAGTTCTTTTATACATCTTCGAACTCATCTCTGGCCTATCCATCAACTTTCAAAAAAGTTCCATCCTTATGCTTGGCGACGCCCAACACCTCGGCCCCTTTTCTGCCTCTCTGCTTAACTGCAAACTTGACCAATTCCCCATCTCCTACCTTGGTGTCCCCCTTCACCCCACCAAACTTGCTCGACAAGACTGGCTCCCACTAATCTCCAAGATCGAATCTTAGTTATCATCGTGGAAAGCTAATTCCCTATTTGCTGCAGGTCGCCTAGTCCTTGTCAAATCGGTCCTATCAGCCATCCCCTCGTTCTGGATGTCGTTTCATGTACTGCCGGAATGAGTTATAAAAAAATTGATACTAGTAGGCGTTCTTTTCTCTGGAATGGCAATAAAGGGAAATGCTTAATCAACTGGAAATCAATCTGCCTTCAAAAGGAACATGGTGGTTTAGGATTAGTTAACCTCTGCTCTTTCAACATTGCTCTCTTATCCAAATGGCTTTGGCGTATCATCACTCTGGGCCACTTCATTTGAAAAGATTGGATCCTTCAGCTCCACTACCAATCCAACCCTCATCTCGTCCTCCAGTCATCTCCTCGCCTTTCACCCTCTCCCTTCTGGCTGGTGTGTTGAAATCCATTCCCCGTGTCAAATCCCTATTCCATGTCACCATAGGAAATGGTTGCAATTGCCTTTTCTGGCTTGACATCTGGCAAGACCAATCCCCTCTCGCCCGCTCCCTCCCTAATTTACTTCTCCATATCTCCCACCACTACAAAACTGTTGCTGACCTGACCTCCCTTGGCCCAAACAGCATATGCCCCCAGCTCTCTTTGACCTTAACACCTTGAATGACCTTACCTCAGCCTCTAAATTGCTCCTTTCCACCCAACTCACTAACACACCAGACCACTATTTTTGGGCGCTAGCTCCAGAGAAGGGCTTTTCGGTTGCCTCACGCTATTCATTCCTCAACCATCCTGGTAGGTCATTCTCTTTCGCAAGTCTTTGGAAATGCAGACTCCCCCCTCGCATTTTTTTTTTCCAATGGTGCCTCATCCACGCTCGTATTAACACTAAAGACAGACTCAGACGCTGGAACTCCCAGCTTGACTCTCTTTGTGTCTTATGCTCTTTGCATGAAGAATCCATTTCTCATCTTTTTTTCGATTGTGACTTCTCCTATCGCATTTTAGCCTCAGCCAGTGCCAGCCTCATTGGATACATCCCGGTCATACACTCGTTCTTTGACTATTGGCAATATAACAAGCCAGATAAAAATCTCGATGCATTTCTTGCTATTTATAGTTGGTGCATCTGGATAGAAAGGAATGCCTATGTTTTCAATAAACCCAAAAGCAGTATTGATAGAATTTGTAACAAAATCTCCTATTTATTTTCTATATGGACAGGCTCAGCGCATATGCGACCCTTCACTTGGTGTCTTCCTCACAACAACATTGCTTCTACAGATTGACAGTTCATGATCTACTTTAACTAGCTGATCCATTTTGCCGCATACAAAGGATCATCAATTCAGAAGATACAGTGCTCTCACTTTAGCTGGGTAGAATACTATTTTGATTTTACTACTATCGTTGTATATACAGCTGTCTGTGTTTGTTCATTTTGAGATTTGCCTGATCTACGAATACTACTTTTGGCCATCGACCAGGCTTGTTGGTCGCCTCTTACTATCTATAATATATATTATCTAATCGGCTGTGTAGCTATGCGCTACACACCCGTTTTTCTCAAAAAAAACAAACCTTTAGCATCCATCATTACAATATCATCATTTGATTTATTTGCAGTTTCAATCAGCGCATCTCTAAGCTACGGAGCTTGATTTCTTATTACTTTCACACTTTCCATTATTTGATCAAATTCGGAAAAAAATTGGATAAGTTAACAAAAAAGTCCATTGTTTTTTTATAAATTCTCTCATTAGATACACGAAATTGTAAATTATTTCGAGATAAAGTCTTTACAACACCAATGATACGCACAAGCACTTGTTTCCAACGTTGTCTCTCTTTATCAATTTGAGATTTCATTCTTTTGTCAATGGTTTCTTTTTGTTTGAGTCCTCTATGCAGATCAACCCATTTGATAAGGTTTGTGATGTGTATTGGATTGCTTTCGTGATCTCTACGTTTTGAAGAAAGATTATGCCAATCATCTATCCCTTCATCGGCTAGCTTTGATGTTTTTTAAGTGTGTTTGAATAACTTACAATAAAAATAAAAAACTTGTCACATTCATTTAAATACACTAACCATTTTCTTTCATGCTCTTCTCTACGTGGATAACCACTGACATAATGTTTAGAAGTAAAGTGTCTACCATTGGCTATGCATTTGGAGAATTTTGAATTTTTATTAGCCTATGCATTTGGTATACAATACTTGATAGTATTAATCGAGTTAGCAAAATACTTCAACTAGAGGATATGAATATAGAAGATGCCATTGCAAGAGTAAATGAGCTTATTGTATTTTTCGAAAAACTTAGAGAAGATGGTTTCGAAATTTCGAAAATTTTATGAATGAATCTAAGGAACTTGCAGAAAAAGTTGGTCTTGTTGATCCTAAATTTGAAATAAAAAAAAGGAGTTGTTCATAGAAAGAAACAAATTGACAAAGATGTGGAAGTGGATGCTCTCGATGGCCAATCTCCAAAAGATAACTTTAGAATTAATTACTTTCTTCATATTATTGATCAAGCTATTTCTTCACTTAAAGAGCTATTTAAGCAATTTGAGCTATATGAAGGGACATTTGGGTTCCTGTTGAATGCAAAGTTCAAAAATATTTAATGTGAAGAATTAAAAGAGCAATGTTTCAATTCAGAAATTTTTTCGAAACATGATGAAGAGCGTGATATTGCGGAGAAGAATTATTTTATGAACTTCGACAATTGAAAAGAATTCTACCATTGGAAATTACAAAATCAATTGACATTCTTGATTTTTTAAAGTCTTATCGTGATGTAAGTGGGTTTTTGAATGTATGGGTGGCTTATAGAATTTTGTTGACTATATCGGTCACGGTTGCTTCGACGGAAAGAAGTTTTTTGAAATTAAAGTTAATCAAATCTTATCTTCGGACTACCATGTCACAAGAGAGATTAAATGGATTAGATATGATTTCTATCGAAAATGAATATTTGGATGTGCTAAATTATGAAGACATAATAGAAGAATTTGCTACAAAGAATGGAAGAAGTTTTTTTTGATTAAAATGATATTGTAGGAGGTTATAATGTAACATTTTGTCTTAACTATATATTTCGTATGTGAACCAAGTGATATGTGAATATAACTCTAATTTTTTGTTTATGTTTTTTTAAACTTTATACTTGAAAAAATAGTGAGCAACAAAATAAATCTCGTCTTAGGCAACCCAACTCAGAGGACCGGCCCTGAATGACGTAGTGGAGATTATTGCAGAAAGAATAGAAGAGGCTATTCTTGAAGATAAGGAAAATGATAATATGTCAGAATATGTTACCACAAACAAATCATACATGAGTTCAACATCATCTAAAGATATATCCACAACTAATGCTCCTGCTAAAAGACACTCGAGGAGTAGGTGAAAAGGTAAATGGGTATCATGACATGGAATGTTAGGGATATGAATAATGACAAAAGAATCCAGATTCAAAATTTAAACCAACCATGGTTGGTTTATTGGAGAATAAATTGAATGAACCTAATTTACAATATTTTGTGCAAAAACTTCCATCACATTGGGATGGGGTTACAAATAACAATTGTGGATGCAAGCGTAGAATTCTACCAGTATAGGACAATCAAATCTTACAACTTACAGGAATATATAAATCAAAACCACATATATCTATTGATATCACTAATACTGGTGGTTTTCATTTTGTACTAACAACTATTTATGCAAGCAATTTTCAAACTCAAAGGGAATGATTATGGTAGCAAATCATACTATAATCAAATGAAATTACTACCACATGGCTACTTATGGGCGATTTTAATAATTCTTTACCTCCTGTTGACAGATAAGGAGGACTACCTATTTCATTTCATCAATTAAGATGTTTTAATAATTGTGTGTTACAATCAGGCTTGGCTGAAATAAAGGCTACGGGATTTAACTATATTTGACGAAGGAAAGGTATCATTAACAATATAGATAAAATATTGGTGAATGCAACTCTTATCCATACTTTTTTTTATGAAAGCATTGATATTGCTAATTTATTCAAGTGATCACAATCTTCTACTAATACATTTGATTCATACACACAAACAAAAGCGGAAGCCATTCAGGTATGATAATTCATGCTGTCAGCACGGTGGATATGAAAAATGTATAATAGATGGTCTAAACATGCATACTTATAGGGACTATAAGTATTCATTTCAAAGTAAACTCAGGGAGTGTAAAAAGAACTTGAAGCAATGGAATAAAGTTAGAGTTAAAGGAGACATTTATCTTCCTGAAGTGGAAAAGGATTACAATATGATGTTGGGACTATCTGATCAAGAACCTGAAAATTTGGACATATATGAAGCAATGTTGCAGGCAAGACATAGATTTCAGACTCAATGAAAATTAAAGTACTGGAGTAATAAAACAAAGGCTAAAGCACAGTGGCTTCAGCAAGGGGATACAACGTCAAAAAAAATTCATGCTAAAATGTCCAAACGAGTGTACTTAAATAATATACAAGTATTCATTACTACTACTGGAGAATGTATATACAATCCTGAAGAAATAGAGAATGAAGCAATTTCCTATTACACAAACTTATATAATAAGGAACATACAGAGTTACCCCTGAAATGTAGTGTATAGCACATATTAATGAAGAGGGTAAGAGGATGCTACTACAGCCTATACAAATGGAGGAAACAAAGGAAGCAATGTTTTCCGTTCACGATGATAAAAAGTTCCTGGCCCGATGGTATTAACTATAAATTTATGAAATTACATTAGGAAACTATTAAGCTTGATTAATTTAATGCTATTGTTGATATTTTCCAAAGTGCACAACTGCCAAAAGGCCTAAATCACACATTTGTATCCTTAATCCCTAAGACCGACAAACCTACCAACATAGGGGATTATAGACCAATCTCATATTCCAATCATGTATTATAAAGTCTTAAGTAAGGTGCTATGTAATAGGATTAAGAAGTTTCTGCCACATTTGATTGCCTCAAATCAATCAACATTTATATATGGTAGACATAACCGGAGAGGATATTTTATTAGTGCACGAAATACTAAGAGACTTTAATAAACCAGGCGTAAACAAATTTGAATAACAATCGACTTACAAAAGGTCTATGACAAAATTAGCAGGTAGTTTATTCGTATTGTGATGATCAGAATGGGCTTCCCTACACATTTTGTCAATGTCGATTACGAATGCATAAGTACACCAAGTTTTTCAGTAATACCACAAGGGATACCTAAGGGGTTTATTATGAGTAATAGGGGAATTAGATAAATGGACCCATTATCCCATTCCCTTTTTACTATATCAATGAAGTATTTTACAAATTTAATGGATGAGGCAAGTTTGAATAAGGAATTCTCGCCTGCATCTGCAGTTAAACCTATTATGACATACTTGTTATATGTTGACGACTTAATTATTTTTAGGAAACCTACATTTAGAATGCAACCATAGTTAATGGAGTACTATATAAACCAAATCTAGATACAAGCCTGAGCATAAATGTTCTGAAATCTACAATGTACTTCAGTTCTAATGCACTTCACAAACAGTGAATTAAGGACATTTTGGGGATTGATGAAGGAAGCTTACCAATAAACTATCTTAGAGTGTCATTATCATCTAATTATCTTCATTATGCATAGTGTGATAACCTGCTAACAAAAATACATAATATATTAGATGGATGGGAATCATAGTTTTTATCTACTGTTGGCAGAGCTGAATTAATCCATACAGTTATAACTTCGATGGTTTTGTATTGGTTATTTATTTATCAACTGCCTGAACAAACAACCGGTAAAGCAAACAAACCGTGTTTAGAGTTTTTTCGGGGTGGTAAAAAGAAGAAAGTTTCCAGGAATTTGTTATGTTGGCCTAAAATTGAGGGAGGTGTGGGACTTAAAAATTTGAACGACTTAAGAAGGCGACGACTATTAAATTAACGTGGAACTTCCTAACAAAGGATAACTTTACGGTCGCGATGGATGTATTTAAAATACTGTAAATTTGATACTTTAGGATAATGGCTATTGACAATAACTCCTCAAGCACTTGGAAGAGTATTCTCATGATAAGAACTAATGGAAAACAATATTTTAACAGGATATTGGCAAATGGAAATGGTACATATTTATGGAAAGATCCATGGATAAACATCAAATATCTTATAGATATACCGGGGCACGATAGATTTAGTATAATTGGTTCTACAACAAGTAAGATAGCAAGTATTATCAGGGGTGAGATTATAGATCCTAAATTTAACAGTGCAACAAGAGAAATAGCAGAAAAATCAACTAGATTAAACATACCCTAGTTTTCCTTCAGATTGTTATAACATGGCTGATGGGGGTACATTTACATTTCAGGCAGCCTGGAACAAAGTCAGAGTACATCACTGAGGCCAAATTGGACAAAGGTTACATGGCATCAAAAAAGTTCAAGGAAAATTAGTTTTGTGCTTACAAGGCATGCATGAATAGACTCTACATTGCTGACATATTAAACAACTGGAGTTATGCTTTGAATAATATATGTTCCTTATGCAATGCAGAAGAGGAGAATCGAAACCATCTTTTTTTATTGCCCATATAGTAAATATTTATGGTCTATTTGTAGATTAAAACTAAAGCTTATACCTGACATAACAGAAGATAGCTTCAACATTTTTGATGCTGTAGAGGAAATTCGGATTCACTTTTCCTAAAAGGATCAACTCAGGGATATGGCTTGTGCTTCACTGACGGCTACAATCTATTTCATCCGGCAGGAAAGGAACGCAAGGATATTCAGACAAAAAAGGATTGATAAAATACTAAAGGTAAAGATAATAGAGAAAGGTAGCTTATCTGATAATGGGCAATGTTTGAATGTTTTAAATAATAAGTGAATTATTAAAAAATTGACTAAGTGTGAATGAGTGACTTCTATATGTGAATAGTCCCAGATTGTAGGATTATATAAAGAATCAAGTATGTATACTTGATTCTTTGAAGCTAAGTTGGGCTCTTTGGGCACCCAATGATGCTCTTTTATGAGAAGGGAGACCATGCTTGACTACCACACACGCGCGCACGTCGACCGACTCGACCTGGGCTGGGCTCGGGCTTGTAGTGGTGTAATACTTATATTTTTGGTACAAAATTATTTAACCGTTTTTAGACCGGGCTGGAACAGTCGAATCAGACCCGACCCATATTAGAGAACATTCATTGTTTTTGACCCGTTATTTTCTCTGATCCGTTTTTCGAGACCACGTTTCCTCCAACCAGCAACGTTCTTTTTGCTATTCCGCCTTCTTAACTGATAAGGAGATGAAACAGAAAGAACAACATTTTCGTTCAAATTCTTTTTCTTCAAATCCACAACTTCGAGCAGCATTTTTGAGTGCAAACAGAATCGTTTCGTACGTGCAAACGAATCGATACCACAAAATTATTGAGAGGTTGTTTTATCCTAGAGGCGGCGGCGATTGATCCGAACTGCTTTGCACTGTATAACAAATCGTCGAAACGTCTTCAAGAGAGTGACGTAGTCCACGACTCAGCCGAAGATCAACATTTTCTTCAACAATTTGAAGACGACGCCACCAACGATGACTTCCGCTGTAGATCTAGATGCCACTGCTCCCGCTTCACTCTTCCAGGTCCTGCTGGTCTCTGCTACGCCTTTTAGATTTGAGGGCTTCCACTTCAAACGCTGGAAACAGAAGATGGAATTCTTCCTGACCATGGGAAAAGTGGTGGCTGTGCTGACAACTAACAAACCTTAGCTACCAGATAGACCAGACGAAACAGACACAGATTTGATGCGAGCCTAGACAGAAAAATCAAAGGAACTGCAGAACTGGACAGAGCAAGACTACCTATGCAGAAACTTCATTCTCAATGGCCTCAGTGATGACCTCTATGACTACTACAATTCCGATAAGACAACCAAAGAAATGTGGAAAGCACTGCAAAAGAAGTATGATACGGAAGAGGCTGGAGCGAAGAAATATGCAGTCAGCCGCTACCTGAAATACCAGATGACAGATGACAGGTCAGTAGAGATGCAGTCTCATGAGTTTCAGAAAATTGCTCATGAGATCATCTCCAAAGGTATGAGTTTGGATGAACAATTTCAGATTGCTGTTTTTATTGATAAACTGCCCCCAGGTTGGAAAGATTTTAAGAATGTGCTTAGGCACAAGACTAAGGAATTCTCCTTAGAGAGCTTGATCACTCGCCTCCGTATTGAGGAGGAGGCTCGTAAGCAGGACCAGAAAGAGGAAGTTCTTGTTGTCACCAACAACAACACTAAAAAGTCCAAGCCCGCAGTTCTGAAACCGAATCCGAAAATTTTTAAGAATCAGAACCGCAACCGTAACAAACAGAATTGGAACCCGCAAGGGAACCAAAAGGGACAGCAGAAACCGACCCAAAAGAATGACTCTAGACAGTTGTTTCTGTGTTACAACTATGGAAAACCAGGTCATATGGCACGCAAGTGTAGGAACATACCAGGCCCTGCACCGCAGGCTAACCTGGCTGAGGAGCCTCTTACGGTTATGATTTTTGAGATTCATCTAGTTGGTGGATTAGAGGGTTGGTGGGTAGATACTGGTGCATCCCGCCATGTCCGCTACAATCGTGCTATGTTCAGTACATACACGGCTGCTCATGATAAGAAAGTGCTGTTGGGAGATTCTCACACCACTACAGTTGCTGACATTGGAAATGTGGAAATAAAGTTTACCTTTGGAAAGACAGTTCTTGTGAAAGATGTGATGCATACTCCAGAGATGAGAAAAAATCTGGTTTCTGGATTTCTCCTTAATAAGGCTGGTTTTACTCAAGTTATAGGGGTTGATTTGTACACTTTGACTTATAAGGGGATGTTTGTAGGAAAGGATTATGCTTGTGAGGGTATGTTTAGACTTAATGTTGAATCTAATAAAGTAACCAGTTCTGCTTATATGTTGTGTGATTTTAATATCTGGCACTCTAGATTATGTCATGTAAATAAACGTATTATTCATAACATGAGCACCTTTGATTTAATTCCTAAAATGTCACAAACTGACTTTAATAAATGTGAATTCTGTAGTCAAGCAAAAATCACTAAGAAACCCCATAAATTAGTTGATAGAATTTCTGAACCCTTAGATTTAATTCATTCTGACATATGTGAGCTTGATGGCACTTTGACTAGACATGGACACCGTTACTTTATCACTTTCATTGATGATGGCTCTGATTTCACTTATGTATATCTTATGAAAAATAAAGTGATGCATTTGATATGTTTAAATTATTTAAAACTGAAATCGAGAATCAATCTAATAAGAAAATTAAGAGACTTCGTAGTGATAGAGGAACATAATATGAATCTAGTCCATTTCTTGATTTTTATAAATTGCATGGTATAATTCATGAGAGAACCGCACCTTATTCACCTGAAATGGACGGTAAAGCTGAAAGAAAGAATATGACCTTTACCGAATTAGTTGTAGCTATTTTATTAAATTCGGGTGCAGCAAAACATTGGTGGGGGGATATTTTATTGACTGTATGCTATGTATTGAATAGAATCCCTAAATCAAAAAGTAAGATTTCACCTTTTGAAATTTTAAGAAATTATAAACCGAATGTATCTTACTTTAGAATTTGGGGATGTTTGGCATATGTTCGTATACCTGACCCTAAGAGAATAAAATTAGCAAGTAGAGCATATAAACGTGTATTTATTGGCTATGCTATTATTAGCAAAGCATATAGATTTTATGACCTGAATACACATAATATAGTAGAATCTAATGATGTTGATTTTTATGAAACTAAATTTCCTTTTAAATTGAGGAATAGTGGGGGCACGTCAAAATAACACCGTGCCTATTGGAATAGAACTTAATGAATCTTCTAAAATCGAACCTAGAAGAAGTAAAAGAGCAAGAGTTAATAAAGATTTTGGCTCAGATTTTTGCACTTTTACTATAGAGGAGGATCCCACAAACCTCCAAGAAGCCTTATCTTCAGTAGATGCCGATTTTTGGCAAGAGGCTATAAATATTGAGATGGATTCCTTGGAATCCAATAAGACTTGGCACTTAGTAGATTTATCACCTGGTTGTAGTCTATAATCTATAAATGGGTACTTAAAAAGAAATTAAAACGTGATGGCACAGTTGAAAAATATAAAACCCGTTTGGTAGCTAAAGGTTTTAGGCAAAGAGAAAATGTAGACTTTTTTGATACTTTTTCACCCGTAACTAGAATCACATCCATTCGAGTGCTAATTTCATTAGCATATATTCATAATTTAATAATACACCAAATGGATGTTAAAACTGCTTTTTTAAATGGTGAATTAGAAGAGGAAATTTATATGGACCAACCCGAAGGCTTTGTAATTCATGGTCAAGAACATAAAGTTTGCAAATTAGATAAATCATTATATGGTTTAAAAAAAGCACCTAAACAATGGCATGCAAAATTTGATTACTTAATAATCTCAAATGGTTTCAAAGTTAATGAAAGTGACAAATGCATTTATTATAAATCTGAGAATGACATTTGCACTATAATATGTTTGTATGTAGATGATCTACTTATTTTTGGATCAAACATTCATGCCATAAACACTGTTAAATCTTTGTTAAGTGCCAATTTTGATATGAAAGATCTAGGTGAAGCGAGTGTAATCTTTGGTATTAAGATTACTAGGTCCGAAAAGGTACTTTCTTTGGATCAATCTCATTATATTGCGAAGATCTTAAAGAAATACAATTACTTTGATTGTAAACCTGCATGTACATCATATGATTTTAGTGTAAAGCTATTCAAGAACACTAGTAAAGGTGTAAGACATTCTGATTATGCGAGCATCATTGGCTGCCTTCGGTATGCTACTGATTGTACTAGACCCGACATTGCCTATGTCGTGGGATTATTATGTAGGTTTACTAGTAGACCTAGTATAGAGCATTGACATGCTATTGAGAGGGTCATGAGATACCTAAAACGAACCATGAACCTTGGATTTCATTATGAAAAGTTTCCAGCTGTCCTTGAAGGTTACACCTATGTAGACTGGAATACTTTATTTGATGATTCAAAAGAAACCAGTGGCTATATCTTTAGCATCGCTGGAGGAGCTGTTTCTTGGAAATCCAAGAAACGAACTATTTTGGCTCAGTCTACCATGGAGTCTGAGATGATAGCACTAGCCACAGCTAGTGAAGAAGTAGAGTATTTAAGAAATCTGCTAGCTGAGATTCCCTTATGGGAAAAAACGATACCAGCTGTGTTGGTCCATTGCGATAGTACCACGGCTATTGCAAAAGTACAGAACCGTCATTATAACGGTAAAATACGATAGATACGTTGTAAGCACAACACTGTTAGAGAGCTACTCTCTTCAGGAGCTGTTAGAGTGGATCACATACGCAGTGACGAGAATTTGGCAGATCCTTTGACGAAAGGACTAGCCAGAGAGAAAGTCCTTACAACTTCTAGAAAAATGAGACTATTGCCCTTAGATTGTTGAGTCACACACAATGGTAACCCGACCTAATGACTGGAGAACCCAAGAACTAGGTTCAATGGGTAAGAACAAGTTGTGAAGTGATATGAGTTGAACATGCTATTTTTCATATATATAGAAGCATGTATTCCTGAAGTGATTAGAGGATGAGTTAATAGAAACCCTTAATGAGATCTATACTCCATTTGGAGTGGAGTACCTACCTTCAGGAGTACTCTTGATAGACTCACCTGTGTGAATGTGGAAATTTGGCCGTTTCCTATGCAGTTTTGGGCAAAACTCCTAGAGCATTCACTAAACTGGGATAGACGTGCATGGCCATAAATGCACGGGCTTACTTGATTGCACTCTAGAAAGATTGTGTGTGGTCTGATGTTAGGAATAGAGTTCAAGACTATGTGTCACTCTAGTAAAAACTGAATCTTATCTACTATGCAAAGGTTCAAGTCGAAAGACACCTTTGTTTATGCACAATTTTATGTTTTTCAGAAACTGCTCGAATTTTTTAAAAATTCAAATGGAGGATTGTTGGAAAATGTTTTAAATAATAAGTGAATTATTAAAAAATTGACTAAGTATGAATGAGTGGCTCCTATATGTGAATAGTTCCACATTGTAGGATTATATGAAAGAACCAAGTATTTATACTTGATTCTTTGAAGCTAAGTTGGGCCCTTTGGGCACCCAATGATGCTCTTTTGTGAGGAGGGAGACCATGCTTGACCAACACACGCGCGCGCGCCAACCGACCGACTCGATCCGACCCGGGCCGAGCTCGGGCTTGTAGTTGTGTAACACTTATATTTTTGGTACAAAATTATTTAACCGTTTTTAGACCGGGCTGGAACGGTCAATTCAGACCAGACCCGTATTAGAGAACGTTACATAACGTTCATTGTTTTTGACCCGTTATTTTCTCTGATCCATTTTTCGAGACCACGTTTCCCCCAACCAGCAACGTTCTTTTTGCTATTCCGCCTTCTTAACTAATAAGGAGACCAAACAGAAAGAACAACATTTTCATTCAAATTCTTTTTCTTCAAATCCACAAATTCGAGCACCATTTTTGAGTGCAAACAGAATCGTTTCGTACGTGCAAACGAATCGATACCACAAAATTATTGAGTGGCTATTTTATCCTAGAGGCGGCGACGATTGATCCAAATTGCTTTGCACTATACAGCAGATCACCGAAACGTCTTCAAGAGAGTGACGTAGTCCACGACTCAGTCGAAGTTCAACATTGTCTTCAACAATTTGAAATATCGGTAAAACTAAACGAACAGATCAAAGTAAGGATATTTAGATGCGGTGGGGGATTGAATTGGCGGACACAGGTTAGAAGCATGATGCCATGAAAGTGAGATTTAGGTTTGAGCTGAAGTATACTGAATTGGTAGTTAGATGAGGTTCTGTGGAGATAAGTGGGGTCAGATAGTGGGCTTTGGATTGCATATTTGCTTTACATTGATGGGATCTATTTACATGTCTTTTGGTGTGTTCTTAATGAATTTTTGATGTTTTTGGCACATTGTAAGTAATTATATGTGTAACATCCTGAAATTTTCAGCCATTCGTATCCATATGTGTCGGAAATTGAATTGCTCAAAATATCAGATTGTTATTTAAAATTTGGCAAAACTTAGCATATACAGTAAATAAAATAATCACATATCACATACACAGAGTAATATAACAATAATGCAACGGAAACAAAAGAATAGTAGTTCATGAAGCTACTATAAATATAAACAGAGTTAAACAAGATACAACAGAAGTCACGAATACATAGATGTCTCAATACAATAATCAAATACAAGATTTGGATGCATCACTGAAATCGACTGAACAACTTAAAGCAGGATAAATAGCTGGATCTCCAAGCTAAGCTCCAACACCAAAGGTGAGTCTCAAATACTGTATCACTCAGTCTGACCCGAGCGTAAAGCGAAACACAAAACACTCGAGTCAGGATTAACATTCTTATATCAATAAATCCAACTCAAGTGAAATATCAACCGAAATACAAGTAACTTAAAGGATGTTTGGGATAATCATTCTCTAAGGATCCATTAAACTATCTACTATGTAGTAATATACGCTAATATAATAATGTCTAATATAAAATAAACTTACTTTTAAATAGCGTTAAGGGGTTACCCATATAGCCCTTAACATAAAATAGTGCCAATAGTCTATACAGTACCTGCATACCTCGAGAGGCTACGAGAAGATACTCCATAGGTACGACACAAATAGAAACTCGTAGTAAAGCTCAGTATGGTAGGTGACACGACACAACAAGGCAATGCCAGGGTAGATATACCAATTACGCACATGGGCTGGTGGAAACGCATAGCAGCCACTACCGCCCACCTCGGAACACACTCCCAATCAAAATCGAAGGGTGGCCACCAAATCAATCACAAAGTGATAGAATGGTATCGAAGAAATGCGTCCGATCAGAGGTGCTACCTCATTGGCCCGAGATCGCTCCTGTTTTAGCCACCTTATGCTAACTCATGAGAGTTAGGTCCACGTATATACCTAAAATAGGATCATCGCCACTATCCTACTTCATTCTGGAATCTCCACCGCGTACACAGTTGTTAAAGTGGTTTTCGTTATCGACAGAGAGTATGCCCATATCTGATCCCGGTCTCTTTAACAACCAAACGTTATTATAACACCGCGGTCATTTCAAAATAGTTATACTTCAAAACCAAAATATCATTTCCATTTCAAAAACCAAATCAATACGATATCATTTTCACTTCAAATTTATTCATTTCCAAAATCATATCACTTCCCAAAGTTATAATGCTTTCGAAATCATAGTCTTATAAAATCAAAACACTTTGGAAATCACAGCTTTGAAATCATAGCATTTTGGAAATCATAACACTTCCCTCTTAGACAGTCTAGATATAAAAATTAGTATATATAATAAAATAGTTTATAAATAAAATAGTTTATATAAATAGTTATAAGTTAAAATAGTTTATAAAATAACTAATATTAAAAATGATTTATATTAAAATAGTTTATATTAAAATAAATTTATAAAGTAAAATATCAATAGTTTTAAATATAATTTTAAATTACTTTATAAAATAAAATAGTTTCCTCGACTTTCACAAATCGATTCAAATCAATTCGACTTCCAAATTCAAATTTAATCAAATCCAAATCATCAATTTCAATTCCCATTTCAATTTAAACATTTTCAAGTTATATCGATTTCAAATACCGATTTGAACCACAATAAACCATTTCAATTTCAAAATATTTCAAAGCTTCAAATATTCCACATTTCAAAACTAAATTCGATAATTTCCTATATATCAAATTCACTTTACTATTATTTAGTTTTGAAATATTTACTTAATAAATCAAATATCATTTAAAACAAACCCCAAATTACAATAAACTAAATATTTCCTTCAATTTATTTGAAATATACATTTAAATCACTTTAAATCAAAATCAAGTTATAAACTCATATCTTTAAAATCTCAAATTTAATAATTTCAAACCAAACTTATTTAAGTAAAATTCTTAAATAAATATCAAATCAATTTCGAATATCTTTTTCAAATCTGAATCATTATAAACTCTATATTTGAAAATATATATATTAAATAAATACTTAAACATATTATATATATCAACTTTATTAAATCAACTTTGATAAATCTTTAAATCAATATTTATCAAAATTATATATTTCTTTTCAAAACTATAGAAATCATTTTCAAAAATATATATAAATAGACCAACGGTGTCTGTATATAATTTTCTATCCTATGGTCAAGTGATACAGATATTTATCATTTCAATCCGCAATTTAAAACATATTCGGGTATATATCTTTTCAACCCGAAATCCCAAATTCAATTCAATTGAAAATCGCTTGGGTTTATCATTTCAACCCATAACGATTTTCTCATATTCTACAGATCGTTCGGGTATGTATCATTTCAACCCATAGTGAATTCTATACTAACAGGGAACTTGCAGAGTGATAACAGATATGGTAATAATATAACAGGCATATATCATCAATATAAATAACGAATAATGGTGTTAGATGTCACAGGTGAACAGATACAAATAATAACATATATAACAATGTGAATATCTAACAACAACATATTTCAATTGACGTTTCAATTGAAATCAAATTTAATAGATAAAAGAACGTTGATCTGAGTGATTACTCACCTTCGAGGCTAGAGAAGTTTGAATGCAACCAGCTATGAATTGGATCACGATCTAGGAAATAGAACAATCCAAACAACAGTCTCAAAGTGAAGTAAGCTGAAAACGGACTTTGACAGACAAAGCTGATAGATAAGAATCGATGAGAAACGAATCAGAATCAATTTGATAGAACATCATCATCATCATTATTATTATTATTATCAAATTAAACATATATCTCAAATTAAATTTTTAATTCAACTCTTCAAACAAAGTCTCCATATATTTATATCTTTGAAAACCAATTAATGCATACCCATTTATATAAATTAATATGTGAACATATACCACTTATATTATACTAACATACATGATATATATATTCGAGCAGGATATATAAGTTCATAAAACCAATAGGATAAACCACAAATAAAAGTTTAATTATTAACCCAGATCAAGATAAAATAAAAATCTTTATAGTATGTTTCAAAATCAATAGTTAACTTACCAACCTATTAAACAAATTAAACCTTCATGGTATATTTGGGAAATTTAGCATTTACAGCAATCTGAAGTCTATATCATAACTTATATAAATTACACATAAATATATATATATATATACTAATATAAATACTTGTACAAATTATATATAACCCATATATAAACTTAATATATGTATATATATAAAACTACAAAGTACTCACTTTTCATTCATACGTACTTTCACTCATAGCTAATATATAAATCAATATATGTATACGTATACACGCAAGCATCAGGAAAGAAAGCTAGAAAACTTTGTAACACATAGTTAAACTCAAATGGTCACACTCAATACCAAATTTACTTCATAATATACAAAACCAATGTTCTTATATATAACGAAACTTATATGCACAGTTATTTCATAATGCAAACATATATATCTTTAAACAAATATATGCAGACAATGCATGCGAACAACATATGCAATCAACAGAGGTACATGAACTTATAAATATAACTTATAACACACCTTATAATATATATAACTGAATATATTATTATATAACTTACAATATTAAAACTATAAATATATATAACATATACAGTAAAACTTGAAAGCACGGCCAGTATCAAAACATTTATTTGAGAACTACAACATCCACTTTGTATTATATAACTAGCTTTAAACTGAACATACTTATATAAATGTGTGTGTGTATATATATATATATGTAAACTAAATATATACAGGTTTCCTCAACAACAAAACAACTACTTCTAAAATAAAACATTTGGCATATGCATATACTCAAAACCAGGACTCACATAATGGAATAAATATATTATATTTTTAAAGCCTCGTACGAAAATATATATGTATATACAAGTGCTGAAATGCAAGGAGTTCCAAATTGCACTGGAAAGTTAAATTCTTAACAAAAGGACAATACAGTATTACACGAATATTTAAGCTTCTAACAAAATTTCGTGTATATATATGAATTTATACATATATATTGTAAACATCTTCATCAATTATATTTTAAAACAATGCAAGATAAAGAAAGTTGTAAAAATGACATTTATCATAGTAGATTATATAAACTATATACATAAAAATATATAAAATTCTCTACAAAAACAATATATGCTAATATATATATATATACATACCCTTTATATAAACGAGAGGAATAAGGCTAGGCCGAGCCAGGTAAAGTGATCGGCCAGACAAGTGAGTTCGGCCACGTGGTGGCACTAGTGGGCGTGGGTGGAGCAAGAGATAGGCGGAGGAAGGAGAGGCACAGGCGGTGGAGGTTGATTGGTCAGAGCGGTGGGTGGTGGCTGTTGTAAATGATGGAGGGGTTTTCTCGGGTGGTGGAGTTCGGCTTGCTCGGGTCGGAGGGTCGATGGTCTGAGCGGAGATGGATGGGCAGTGAGGCGGGTGTGTTTGGGTTCAGAGTGGGTCGGTGGGTGATGGAGGCACTACATGGGTGGAGGCATGGACGGGTGATGATGGAAGAATAAACTTAGCTTGCAGCCATGGAAAATGAGAAGCCTGGTATTTGAAAAGAAACGAATTAGAAATTGAAGTTATTAATGCAAATGAGGATGAATGGTTATTAAGCAAATTTGAACCGTTATGTTAAATTCAAAACAATGAACATGTCAAAAATTGTTAGGGTCGAAAAACGTTTGCATTGGAAATTTGAAATGGTGGAATATTAGTGGTCTCAGAATATCAGGGGTTTAATAAGCTTTATAGCCATTTGACAATTGGATAGGCAGAGAACCGATACAGAATTGTTTTACCGACTCCATGGCATTTCAGAGTTCGAAAAACAGAAATGAAGATACCGTTGAGATTGGCACGACGAGATGATCAAAACGGTATACAGATATCAGTGGTATGATCATCTAATCAAAAGTCGATAATCGGTACCGATAAACGCTGCTATTCCGTACGGAAAAATCCAAACGGAGCTAGAAACGTCCGAATTTCATGAAACGGATTACGCAGTCTGATTAAGAGTGTTCTAAATAAATTTTCTCATGTTGACATACTTAGGTTTCGGAACACTTTTATTATCATCAATTTTTAACTGATATAAATTTAAATAAAATTGTACACAAGAAAATAAACTTCCATATTATCTGGTGAAAATTTACGGTTGCTATGTTTAATTAGACGTATTTCAAATATTAAATTTATATTTCAAAATTTTATTATTTAAGATTTCACAAAAATTCCAGTTAAATATACTAATAAAACAAATAAAATTTATTAAAATTTTCGGGGCGTTACAATATGGAAGTACTACGTACTCTTTTCCCTTATAAGGCACCTATCTAGGTTAGTGGGTTGTAAGATTTTGATGAGACATATTACGAAAGTATATAATTGATATTTAGTAATAATAATACCAATTTTCGATACACACGCGCACACAAGTTGTATTTTTGAAATATATGCATGTACATGTCTACATGAGATAAGTTCCCTTTTTGAATGATTCTAATTTTTGATAAATTGGCATTATGATATTTGCTTCCTTTTAATTGGGGTTATTTATGCATTTTGAGATATTTTTCTCCCTTGGTCAATGAATGTAAATCTCCTTCCTTTTTGAATGATTGATATCCCATACCTTGATTTTGAGAGAGTTTTATACTATATAAATTAAGAAGATACTCAAATCTATACAAGTGAATCCAATCAAATTTGTTTTGCTCAAAATTGAATGATGGTAGAAATATGTTTCCTCCTTTTCGTTTGTTGAAATTTGAGTTGACATATATACACATACATACATACATACATACATACATACATACATACATACATATATATATATATCATTTTCACAAATATATGGAATCAATATTTATCACTGAAATTGTCATCATATGTATTCTGTAAATACACAACACTAAACAAACACATTAAATACAATATGTTTATTGATATCAAATAGAAATTAATTGTAGTATCTAATGATATTTCTTGTTTTTGATAATAATAAACATATATTATTTTACACATAAAAGTATATGTGTTTGTTATGTGATGCGTTGATTGAAAATAATAGATAACAAGTTGGTTGAAAACTGAATTGTTCTTTGATGATTTTTTAAACATAACACACTTTGAAAAGAAAATTCGAATATAAAAATAAATATATATTTTATCATCAAATAAAACATATAATCCACAGATAGGATGGTTGACTAGGATAATCTTTCCCTAGCCATCCAAGAAGGATCAGAAAATTTATAGTGATATGGAATGAGCAAGTTCATTCCTATAGGTATACGGAAAAGAAGATACTACCACTCCTTTCGTCTCAGAACTGACAGACTCATTTATGATAGCAGGCTAGCCATTGCCCTTTGTTTCACGCATGGACGTCCGTCCCTGTCGATGATGTTATTGGGCTCATGATATATGTGTTAGACTGTTGCAACCTAGAAGAGAGTGTGGAGGATTATGATGATGATCCGTTCGACCCTCGTATGGGAGACTCAAATCCCAACGATGGGACGAAAACTCCACTTCAAGCGATGTCAATTTACAACAATGATCTCGGCAAGGCCGTCCAAATAGGCATAAAGCTAAGTCCAAAAGTAACAGATGAGCTATTTTGTTTCCTAACAAAAATAAAGATGTGTTTGCCTTAAGGCATGCCGACATGACCGATATAGATCCTTCAGTTATATGTCATGCCTTCAACATTGACTCGGCATGTAACAACCTGCTCTAAAACGGACCTAAATTTTGGCCCAGAAAAGACCCATCGAAACTTAGACCCATTCCAAAGTCTGTTATTGGTTGGTCAAAATAACAATACAGAGCTATTTATCTATACATTCAAAATCTCACGGTGGAAGGATCAAAATATAATAATAGAAACAGTACTCATTTCATTTAAAACTTAAACGTCATAAAAATCCACAACACAATATCAATAACAACCGTCTCATATCCATAGTATAACATTTTCAAAATATAACATTGTTTTCAATGGGTACATCAGAAAATAACAAGAATAGATAAATGGATAACCGCCACAAGTATCCTCCTCGCCTCCACCTTCAGCATCGTCTTTCCTAGTCTCTGTTGTAATGAGGAGGGAGTCAGAACAACATATGCCTGTTGAATAAAAATTTCAAGACTTGCTATTATAGTACTTGGGCAGTATAACTTAAATAGGAATATGTCTTTTGAATTCTAACTACATCATAAGTCTTTCCAAATATAAGCCCAAAGGCTTTCCAAATATAAATAAAAAGTCTTTCCAAATACAAGCTCTTCACCCTTGCGCTTTCATAACCCATATCTATCGTTAATAATGTCTTATCAATGTAAGAGATAATACCCAAGTCACTTAATAGCCTTTAATAGGATCTAGGCAAACTCTGACTATTTAATACCTCATTTAAGGCAGGTTCCCGTCATTTAATACCTATCCTTAGGTAAACTCCTCATTGGTATCTATCCAACTGACATTGCACGAAATCTCTTCGGCTACTTAATACTTCCTATTGAAGTGGGCCCTTTCTCGGGATATCCTCTACCATGTCTAACCAATAATCATGACAATTTACTACTTCCTACATAGAAAAGAGGTGGGCCCTCCCACAGCCACTTAAAACCTTCAATCCCTGAAGCAGGTCCTTCGTATTATGACCCATACCCCACATTGATGTCTCACATTAGTCCGACTATTTGTAGGTACCGGTAGCCAAATCAGCTGGCCAGATTTACCCAAAAGAATTTGGGACTAACCTCGCGTCATCCGTAGTTACTTATTATATGCGATGTCTCATATCAGCTCCAAAGTCACAATGCTAGTACCCAGATTAGCTGGGCAGACTTCTATGTGCTTTTGATTGACCTTGCTTCCCTATAACTTAGCCATAATTCATAAAACTATATATATATATATTATCACACATCTTACCGAATCCATTATTTCGGCCTTATAAGAAATTTTTCTTATTTCGCCACTAAAATTAATTACTTTCCTAAGGGGATTTTATAACAATTGATAGCCTATTAACTACGCAATTAATACGTTATAACTAAGCATCATTTATGTTAATATACATATAAGTACGCACCTAGATATTCCTAAGCGTGCCGAGATTACGTCCTAAACTAGCGTTTAAATGTCCATCCTTTCAAAATTATACAAGTCTCATTTCCATATTATCAATATATCATAAATACAATATCCAAAAATCCAATCAATAAACTTGTATACAAATAAAATTCAAACTCAACCTATTTTATACTAAAACAATGGGATAAACCAATAATAATGAAAACTTACATTTTCAATTATTTTTAACCTTTATTCAACTTCTTTTTGCATAGAATTAGACAAAGGAATTTCTATTCAGATTGTGGAAAGAAATGGTGCAAACTACGAATAAAAATTCGTACCTTATATACCATTTCCTAATCAAAACCCTTAATCAGATTCAAAGAATAAGAATAAGAAGTGGAATAGAAGGTAAAACACTAAAATTAAAAACCTACACAATTCCCATTATTTTAATATATATAAAAACAATTGAGATTCCAACCTAAGAATTGACATTTCATCGTGGGGGAATTTTGGGGGTTTTAATGCGATGTTATGTAAATCAAAATTCCCCAAAAGGCATACATCAAATCCAAACTACACTATTCAATTACTAAAATAGAAAAACTAAGATTTCCACTCACAATAGGTCCTTAGCTCTTTCTCCTTTTGGATTTGTCACATCTTCAATAATCACTTTTAGATCTCCCCATTTAGATTTGTACAACATAATTGTATATATAGATTAGATTCAGAAATTGAGGAATTAAAGGATAATAGAATTAGAAAATAAAGTAATAAACTTCTAGAATTTGTTACTTGAAACCATAAAGAGCCTTTTATGAATCTGAAGAGAGAGACCGACAGAGCTTCACTAGACTCCCAAAATAATTTATGAACAAAAGTGAGGGGGTTAGGCTCCTATTTATAATGATTGAAATGCGCCATAACTGTCAGGTTTACGTCTGTTTAAAATTATAAAATCCTGAACGTTCATTGCTACAAAATCTTAGCCACCACTGTTATTCACCGGTCGACCGCTAGCTATCGACTGGTCCTAGGGGAGCAGTCGTCCTGTTCTTTTTTTTTGGAAAGGATTTGTGCCGTTGTTCTATATTTATTTTCTTCCTTAATTGCAATTTAACGTTTTTGTTAATTTTAACATTTACTTAACCCCAAATCTAATTACTGTTAACTTTCAAATTTCAAATTTAAGAATTATTTAATTACTTGAATTTGAATTCTATTTAAATTATTTTCAATCTGAATACTTCAAACGTCCATAACTTTTTTTTGAGCTCCATTTTCAAAACATATATATAGAAATTGATTAGAATTTTTCCACAAATGCAATGACATAACTTTTATGGTCAAATTTTTAATTTTGCGAAATTTTAATTTTTAGCCTCGTCTTATTTAATTAAATTATCTATTTTATTTATTTCTTATTACTTTTTACGAGGTGCTACATTCTCCCCCTTAAAAAGA
Organism: Allium fistulosum; assembly: GCA_030737815.1. NCBI lineage: Eukaryota > Viridiplantae > Streptophyta > Magnoliopsida > Asparagales > Amaryllidaceae > Allium > Allium fistulosum. Next base: position 878,276,873 of record CM060906.1, read on the forward strand.
ATACCGTCCTCGAAATCTTTCTAAGGGACGAACAGCGTAACGTGCAATAAACATCCATGCTATACAACCAAGTTATCCACACAACCATCTACTCAACAAAAATTGCAATGTAATTATGTGTGTAGATATAGTATAGGTGAGCTCAATTCTAGTGTGAATGCAAGTGTCGTGACATATATGTATGTATGCAAACGTCCTAAATATGCAAAAAGTGTTCTATATGAATGCACAAGTGATAGTAATAGTGCAGCAACCATATCCTACCCTACAATCTTGCAACCATGATGTAGCCAAAACATAATTTTGGAGAGAAAAGTTTGTTAGTGAAAATCTTAGGATGAGAAGTCCTCATGCTTTCCGTTGGATTATCCCTCCATTGTACTCGAACCAGCCTAATTTCTTTGTTGCGGAGTTTCCTAATTCCGTGCTCCAAACTGCTTGTGGTGGCACGAAATGCTATTGGCTCCATCTTAATACCCCACAATTGATTAGGCTCTACCACAGTGGCTATGCTATGAAGGCATTTCCTCAAGTGCAAATCATGAAAAACGCCATGGACTCCTGCCAATTTATCCGGTAACTCCATGCGATAAGCAAGTTTTCATATTCTTTCGAAAACTAGGAAAAGCCCAATAAATCTTGGTGCCGACTTTCCTGACATTCCGAATCTCATGACCTTTCTAAGAGAGGAAGCTTTGATAAACACTATATCCCCTACTTTAAACTCTTTTCTTCGCTTGTTCGCATAGGATTTCTGGCGATCTTGTACGACCTTCATTCGCTGCCTAATCAATTCTACCTTTTTCCTCTTTGGCACGTCAAACACCTAGTGGCAAATTATGCCACCTTCTTCTTCATCCCTGTCCTTAGAAAATTCTCTTTATATCTCTATTCATCTTATCTCCTCCGAGGTGAATTTTCATCCTTGAATGGTATCACTCTATAAGCTAAAATGTATTTTTCCCAATATCCTAAATTTTTTGGAATTAAAGCACCCTTTATTCCTACTTACTAACCTAAATTCCACATTAACTTTCAGTCTTACCTATAGTTTATCGCTAGTTAAGTCTTCTTATGAAATCCCCTTATTACGTTGTTTTTCAATATGTATATATTTATCTGGTGCTATAGTCTCATTCATAAAATCAACATAGCGATAAAACATGAACATAACTTATACCATATCATATGCTTTTCCAATAATCTAAGGGAGACAAATAGCGAACAATCCCAAAAACCCAAAAAGAATTTTTTACTGGAAGTTGCCATTTATCATTAACAGGTGTTAATGATGTTGGGGCTCTAATACTCCTTACTAAATTAAGATGAACATTCCTAGTATGTCATTCCACTTAATTCTCCATCTTCCTTAATTTTTCTTCTTGGTTTCTAATAAATGTGGTACATTCATTACTCTAGTTAATATACTCTTAATAATTGATCATTATTGTTAAAATTGGACCATCTCTAATAAATCCCCATTAAGTCCCTTTACATTTTACCAGTTTCAAAATCCCTCTGTTATACCGATTTAATTCCTCCATAAATGTCATATTAAATTCCCTAGTTAGTCCCCATTTAATCCTTTCATTAATTACAAATTTATTGCCCATTAAATTTGTAATTAATGTCCATAAATCCTAATCCGTTAATTACTAACTAATACATACATAGTCGTAAATTACGCTATTTATATATATTTCTATTTTTATACGTTAAGCACGATAATACATGTGTCTATATATTAATTTCTAAACTAGAACATTCCTTTTCACATTTTAATTTATCAAAGCTATCTTTCTAAAAGGGATTTTCATTATAATTTTTTCATAAGTTAACCAAAGTGAGATCTTTGCTTCATTTAAACTACAATGAATCATTTTTATGAAATAGATAGTGTAAACTATGGAAAAGAATATCCATATCTTACACATCTCTTTCCTTTTTTGGTATATCCCTTGTTAATTTAAAGGACATGCTTTTATACATATTTTAGAGTTGGATAATTTATGGAATTTACATGGAACTCGCTCCAAATAAATCAAAACATAGAAATTCACATTACAAGTCAACTAGGGCAACCTAACTTACAACCCAATCATAAATCTGGAGTATCTTTACAACTTTACCAATATTCTACAATTAAATATATAGGACTTATTTAAAATTTCTAGATTTGGTTGTACATACTATTCCTCTTTTTTTCATATCCTAAAATCTCTGCCTTGTCTTACCAAGGTAGTGGTCCCTATCTACTCCATAAAAATTTTGGTTTAGTCCTCAATTCTTAAAACTCAAATTTCAGAATTATAAAGTACCTTACTTAAAACCTTTATCTTTAAAAATATAAAATTGGAAACCCTTTTTGCCAATCTTCAAAAATTGCATAGTTCCAAAAAGGAGCCATGAAAAATTTTCCTTTTTCTAACCAACTTTTCCTTCTCAAGGACTTTCTACAACAGAGATTTATTTCTTTAAAAGTTGGACTTTTAATTCAAAACATTTAAAACTCAAGCATTTAACCAAATTATTATTAAATAAAAAAATTCAAAAATTGCTTAGTTACAAAAAAGAGCAAAATAATTTCTCTTCTCAAAAAATTTCTACAACATACAAAACAATTTTCAATAAATTGCTTTCATATAAATAAACTTATTACATCAAATTCGGAATCATCATTAATTACTCCATGAAATTATGGCCTATACTTATGAAAAGTTCATTGACTACCATTTTAAGGATATATTATTATTATTTTCCAATTTTAACTCATTTTAAATCTATTACGAAGATTATAACTTCAATAGCATTTCAAAATAACATGTTTTCCTTTATTAGACATTCATTATTTCAAAGATATTTCTATTTATAAGACAATTATTTTAGTAGACCACATGCATGCCAAATTTCTAATTTCAAGTTGTTATATTATCCCAAAAATATACATCAACATCCATTGCTTTATTACTCAAAATGCACTGTCACTTAACTAAATACTTTTTATAGCTTTGTTTAAGTCTTATTTATACTCCTATAATCTTTCGCAATCATTTCCTTATCAATTCCAATTTATTTCTCTTTTATTACCATTTTAAATTCAATAATATTTTATTCTTGTTCAAACAAATTCCAAATAGAAAAACGTATATAAATTTTTTTCGTCCTCACATAAATGCATTTCCTTATAACATTCACAAAATTATCCCAACTCATTTATTAACTATCATCATTAGTTCCATCCAATTGTTAAAATTTTATTTTCAAAAACATCTTCTATAACTTTAAAAAATGAAAAGTGGAATAGACAACGATAACTTCTGTCCTATTAATTTCTAATTTGATTACTGATTCTATTTCTATCTACATCTCCCAACATTGCCTCTATTTATATTTCGCCTAAATTGACTTATACTTCAGCTATTATTCTTCATATTTTCCTTATACAGAAATATTCCCCATATCCTATATTTTTATCCTTCTATTCTCCATTCCTTAATTTAATTAAGTTGTATTTCTATTTATTCCCCCTTTTTAGAAAGAATTTTTTGAAAAAGGAATTACTAAATAGAAGAAAAACCATCAAGTCCAACCTACGCTCTATTTTAGATTTATTAAAAATGAAGAATCCCTTTCTCCAAAAATTGAAAACTTTTTGACTTAACCAATTTTAAACTAGTATTTCAAAAGTGAAAAATTATTTCTACCAAAAACCCTTTTAATCAGTAACTTTTGACTCAACAAAATTTAAAATTATGAATTTCATTACTTTTTCAAAACAACAAACTCCTAATAAATCCATTGAAAAACTTACTCAAAACATTTCAAAGAATTTTCCAAAAATCATTTAACAAATTCTTTTTTATGGGGTTGTATTTAGAAATTTACTTTAATTGTCCTTTTTATTGAACTTTCTTTCTTCCCTACTCAATCTTCATAAAAATCTAATTATCTCCTTGTGGTTTGATTAATGTAGACCTTCTTACGACAACTTTCTCCATTACATCTTACTTCACTCCTATCATTCCTTACTTCCAAATTTCTACAGCACATAGGTTCTTACCTCCCATTTATTTTTGTACATTAGGCTAGGCCCACTATTCTTCATCTGTATAATTAAGGCTATATAATCACCCTAATAACAATTATACTGCCTTATAATATTTAATTACCACCTAACATGTTTATTATTTATTTCAATAAATGTCAATTGTCCGTAATAAATGATTATTATTCTAACGAACAATTTTTAAAGGCATTTATTTATTCATTCTAATTTTTTCCTATCATGCCTTCCTTATCTCTCCATAATTACCCTTATAATCTCTTTAATCGATCCATTTATATGCTTATTAAATTCTTGTAACTCCCTACCGAGTGCACATTTCTTGCCTTATTAACTTTTGGAGTTACAATCTTTTCCTTCAACATTTCCTAAGATAGTATTATATGTTGAAGTAAAGATTTTCCTAGTGTCTTTGCTACATTTAAAATAAGTATATATATTATACATAGTAGGATATTTAAAAAACATTTTCAAAATTAACAAGTATGCCTCTCATACATATACTTATCCTCGTTGAGTGGGTAACCTAAGCTCTAATATCAAATGTAACAACTCGCTCTAAAACAGACCAAAATTCCAACCCAGAAAAGGCCCACCGAAACTTAGACCCATTCCAAAGTTGGTTGTTGGTTGGTAGAAAGAACAATACAGAGCTATTTATCTACACAATCAAGAATATCATAGTGGAAAGATAAATATAGAATAATAGAAACAATACCCATTTCATTTAAGACTCAAATGTCACAAAAATCCATAACATAATATCAATAACAACCATCTCATATCCATTCTACAACATTTTCAAAATATAACATTGTTTTCAATGGGTACATCAGAAAATAACATGAATAGATATATAAATAATTGCCACAAGTATCCTCCTCCCCGTCGCCTTCAACATTGTCTTTTCTAACATGTGATGTAATGAGGAGGGAGTCAGAACAACATATGTCTAGTGAATAAAAATCTCAAGCCTTACTATTATCGTACTTGGGCAGTATGACTTAATAGGAATATGTCTTTCGAATTCTGTAACCCCCCTGTTTTAAAGGTGTAATATTGAATTAATTAAATTAAAATAGAGGTGTTTGGATTCAATTTTTGATAATTTTTTTTAAAATCAAATTATTATTCAATCGAAGTCTAGTTAATAAATTATTTTGTTATAATAAAATTGAAATAGTTAATAGATTCCTTTTCAGCAAATATATTAAAAACCGAGGAATGGTTTGATAATATATATAGCATAGAGAATTTCTATATGAATGAAATAGTCAGGAGTTTATTTATCTTACTTTGCATTGATACGGTAAATAATTAAACAAAGATGTGTAAGTATCTAATTAAAAGCAATTGAGAAACTATTGGTCTTTATTGTGTGAAACAAAGTGTTGATCAATCTAGATTGAATCAAAGTAAACTATATATATATATATTAAATACATAAAAAGAATTACTTTGAAATATATATATATATATAAAATAATAAATAGGAATAAGAAGGGAAATTGAAAAATATATATGTTAAGTAGGAGTTTCAAGGGCCATAGCCCATTCTCAATTCTCTCTTCTTTTATTCAAATTGTTAGCACGTTATTCTTGTGATCCCAAATAGAAAACCATAGAAATCAAAATCGTGTTTCCTATAAAAAAACAAAAACCCCTAGCTAAATCACGATCGAGGGACGAGGCTTGGCCTCTAGAGCTCGTCGGCGACGTCTTGGAGTTGGGGGGGAGATGTACGAAAGCTGTAGGGAGTCGCGTCATGCACCAGAAGCATCGTGTGAAGGATCGACCGCGGTAACAGAGTATGCGAGGTTGGTTAAGGTCTGAGCCGCGACTTAAGGCAGCAGGCAAGCGTGACTTCGAGTGAAGCTAAGTGTTTCGGGCGAGGTCCTATGCTGGCAGCGGCTACAGGAGTTGAGGTAGTGATCATTGTGTACTTCGAGGGGATGATGGGCGCGTTGTTGGTAGTCGGAGACGTGAGCTTGGGCGAGTTAGGGCAGCGATGGTTAAAGTGAGTTATTTTTAGCTCACGAATTCTATTTCTAAATGTTAGAATTCCTTTTGCATGTTATTGGTTGATTGTGTTAAAATCTTTGGTTGTTAATGGTTGAATTGGATAAGAGATGCTTGTATGCTTATGATTGATTGATTATATGGTGAGTTATTTTATTTAACTCACACCCTATATCTAAATTAGTTATATCGTTGTGTGTATGCTTGGTTTTAGTTACGAATTCATAAATATTTGGTAGTGATGGAATGATAGAATTGAAATAAATAACCTGCCATAGTTTTTAATTAAATTGGTGTTGAAATTGATTGAATTATGTGTTTAAAATATGGAATTTGAATAGATAGTTGAAATTAAATCAAATGGTTAAAATAAGATTATACGTTAAGATTTAAATTGTCATTGTAAGTTTGGATTGATGGTTGATTATGAAATGACATGTATATTAGAAACCATCAAAATATATTTGATTTTTGTAGTTAAATTATACGATGATTGTGCATTGTTGAAGTGATCGGAGTTTTCGGAAAGCAACTCGAATCGTTAAATAATTAAATATTATGGAATTATATTTTTAGGGCGATGTTGGCTATAGTAGTTAAAATTTTGATGGATTACTGAATTAAATTGTTTAAATCTTTTTCAAAGAATTTAAAAAGGCGAGATTTAATTTATTTTGATCCTTATTGGAAATTTAATTTATGGGATATATAGTTAAATTATACTATTTTTTATTTCTGGTAGTAATTGACTATTTTGAGTTAAAATTATTTTAAATGTTAATTTAAGTAAATATATCTATTTGTAGATATAAAACTTGTTTTAAAATGGATTTAACTAAGATTTTTAAGTTTACAAATAGTTTATGGTTTCAAATTGTTATAAAGTAATATTATATATATATCTATATAGATTTGAAATAAAGAGAATTATCAATTATTTAAATATTGTTTTGATTCAAAGACCTAATAAAGGAATTTTATTTTAAGAATTAAAACTTTGTAAATCTTTTCTTTTTATATATATGAGTTATAGGATTTCTGAAAGTGATTTTGGAAAAATTATATCTTGGTATATATAAAAACTAATTTAAAACTCTTTTAATTTATTTATTATGGATTAACAAAGGTGAGAAGTTTAAAAGTAATTATAGATAAAATATTTTTGAAATCATTTTCTATATGATAAAGTTATATTAATTACTTTCAACTTATAAACTATTGTTGGCCTTTATTATATTTAGCTTTTGGCTATTTTTATGCAAGTTTGAATTGGATTTCTGTTGAATTTCGTGATTTTCTATGAAACAAAGAATTTTAATAAACGATTGAATTGTCGGGTGGTATGGGACACTTTGTACAATTCTTTCAATTATTATTATAATTTGTTAAATAGAGTTTGAGTGGAAATTACTAGCTTTTAGTAAATACTTGAATTTACTTTCTGGTATGGGACAGTAAGCTAAATTCTTGTAATTACTGGAGTGACAGTAATTAACACTTAGAGTTGTATTATCTTAGGGTGTTCGAATTTCAGACCGATAGATCCTCGAGAGAAGATAACTCATTTTTCATCGATCTGAAAATCGATACGTTTTTAGATTTGGGTAGGCAGATCTCTTTCGGAAGATCTGTTATGGTGTAAATACGGCTGTCTCTTTCGGAAGGTGGATTTTTACATGCATCGTAGTCTATAGATACTACAACTTATTAGTTTATTTTGTTTTATACAGTTAGACTATGTTTACCTCTTTCGGAAAGTAAATTTGCATAGGACAGATTAGGTACACGGCTGCTCTTTTCTTTGAGCGGTGTCCTTAATCTGCAGTCTCTTTGGAAGGCTTCCTTCCTCTATAGCAGGTCTGTTTCGGTAGATTTCATATCATTGTATTAAACTGATAGATGACTACCATTATTATTTCATTATTGATGATTATTTCTTCAGAGATTTTTAGTATGAATATTCTGTATCCTTTATGGCTCTGAGGAATTTTGAATTGGTTATCACCATATTTTGAGATGATAGTCTATTGAGACTTGATATGTATTTATGAAATGGTAATTTGTAGATATGCCTTATTTGAGTATTTGTTTTGGGCATATTTTATTTATGACTTATTTGTTTATTGTTAAGTCAAAAATTTTGGGATCTGTATTTATTGGTTTGATATGCCTTTTTGAATTTTTGGGTTTTAGGCATATTTTGAAATGACTTATTTTAGACTTAAGTCATTTATGGATTTATATAGTGAATTTAATTAATATGCCTTATTATAATTGTTTGTTCGGCATATTTTATATGGCTTATTATTTCAAGTCATCGAGTTATGATATTAGAAACTTACCTATTATTTAGATATAGTCTGACTCGTTTATTATTTTAATACTCAGGTTAGGCCGAGACTTTACAGGTACAGGGACCTATTGACCTTTGGATTTTGGGCTAGCATTGAAGTAGACTATTTTGATAGTTTTAGTTTACTTCATACTTGTATATACTGACAGTTAGGAGTTTATGTCATCTATATTATATAATAGTGACTTTGTACTTAATACAAGATTTTGGATACGATGTATATATTTATGTGGGTCTAGCACTCATATTTTGTAGACTCACATTCTATTATGTATAAAATGATGTACATTATTCCACTGTGATCCGTGACTCTGATTCTGATTTATCTATATTATATATTGTTCTGAATATTTTTAATCGATGTGTTTATTACTTTGTATTAATACTGTACATGTCTAAATTTCAGTTCAAATCCTCAAAAAGGTAAATAAGACGTGTCAGTGTTAGTATAAAGATATATTCACATTCGATCGCCCTTAACTAGCCGTATTCTGTGGATTAGTAGACGACATTACTGGTAATGTTCTTTGTTAAACTGGGCATGGTGGTGGGGTCGTTACAAATTCTATCTACATCATAAGTCTTTCCAAACATAAGCCTAAAGACTTCCCAAATATAAATAAAAAGGCTTCCCAAATACAAGCTCTTGGCCCTTATGCTTTCATAACCCCTATCTATCGTTAATGTTGTCCTATCAATGTAAGAGATAGTACCCAAGTCACTTTATACCCTTTAATGGGAACTAGGCAGACTCCGACCATTTAATACCTCATTTAAGGCAGGTCCCCATCATTTAATACCTATCCTAAGATAGACTCCTCATTGGTAGCTATCTAGCTGACATTGCAAGAAATCACTTCGGCCACTTAATACTTCCTATTGAAGTGGGCCCTTTCTCGAAATATCCTTTACCGTGCCTAACCAATAATCCAGATCATTACTACTTCCTACATAGAGAAGAGGCGGGCCCTCCAACAACCACCCTAAAGTAGGTCCTTCATATTATGACCCGTACCCCACATTGATGTCTCACATTAGTCCGATTATTTGTAGGTACTGGTGCTAGATTATCTCTGCAGATTTATCCTATAGATTTTGGGACTAACCTCGCGTTATCTGTAGTTACTTATTATAGGCAATATTTCACATCAGCACCAAAGTCACACTACTGGTAGCCAGATTAGCGGGTAGACTTCTGTGCGCTTTTGACTGACCTCGCATTGCTATAACTTGGCCATAATTCATAACATTATATATATATATATATATATATATATATTATCACACATCTCACCAAATCCATTGTTTAGGCATGATAAGAAATCTTTCTTATTTTGCCTCTACAATTAATTACTTTCGTAAGGAGAATTTAATAAAAATTAATAGCCTATTAACTACGCAATTAATATGTTATAATTATACGTCATTTACGCTAATATATTTATAAGTATGTGCCTACAATTTTCAAGCGTACAGAGATTACGCCCTAAATTAGCGTTAAAATGTCAATCTTTCTAAATTATACAAGTCCCATTTCCATATTATCAATATACCATAAATCCAATATCCAAAAATCCAATCAACAAACTTGTATACAAATAAAATTCAAATTCAACCTTTTTTATACTAAAACAATGGGATAAACCAACAATAATAGAAACTTACAATTTAAAGTATTTTTACGCTCAACTTATTTTTACATACAATTAGACAAGAGAATTTCTATTAAGATTGTGGAAATAAGCGATGCAAATTACGAATAAGAATTTGTACCTTAGACACCATTTCCAAATCAAAACCCTTAATCAAATTCAAAGAAAAAGAATAAGAAGTGAAATAGAAGGTAAAACATTAAAATTACAAATCTACATAATTCCCTTTATATTAATATAAAAATAATCGAGATTCCAACCTATGATTTGACATTTTTCTTTAAGGGAATTTTAGGGGTTTTAATGTAATGTTTACGTAAATAAAAATTCTCCAAGGCATATATCAAATCCAAACTACACTATTCAATTATTAAAATAGAAAGACTAAGATTTCCACTCACAACAGGTCCTTAGCTCTTTCTCTTTTTGGATTTGTCACGCCTCTAATAATCTCTTTCAAATCTCCCCTTTTAGATATAAACAATAAGATTTGTATATATATATATATATATATTAGAATCAGAAATTGAGGGATTTGATGAGAATAGAATTAGAAAATAAAGTAATAAACTTCTAGAATTTGTTACCTGAAACCCTAAAGAACATTTTATTTGAATCTGAAAAGAGAAACCGATAGAGCTTCACCAGACTCTCAAAATAATTTGTGAATAAAAGTGAGGGGACCAGGCTCCTATTTATAGTGGTTGAAACGCGCTAGAACCATCGGATTGAAGTTGGTTTAAAATTATAAAATCCAAAACGTTCATTGTTGCAAAACCCTAGTCAACACCATTATTCACCGGTCGACCGCTGCTATCTACCGGTTGACCGCTAGCGGTCGACTGGTCCTACGGGAGCGGTTGACCAATATTGTTGTTTTAGGAAGGATTTGTGCCGTTGTTTTATATTTATTTTCTTCCTAAATTACAATTTAATGTTACCGTTAATTATAACGTTTACTTAACCCACAACTACTGTTAACTTTCAAATTTCAAATTTAAGAATTATTTAATTATTTGAGTTTGAATTCTATTTACATTATTTTAAATTTGAAAACTTCAAATGCCCACAACTTTTTCGTTTGAGCTCCATTTTAAGAATATTATATATGGAAAATGATCATAATTTCACTACGAAAGCAATGACATAATTTTTTTAGTGAAATTCCGACTTTTGCAAAAATTTTATTTTTGGCCTTATCTTATTTAATTAATTTATCTATTTTATTTATTTCTTATTAGTTTTTACGGAGTATTACACGATGACTCACTCAATCCAGCAAAAATGATTGCCTTTCAACCCTGAACGGTATAGGGTACTCAAGGAAGAAGTAGAAAAGCTACTAGAAAATGGATCGATCTTAAGCTACATATCTGGTATGGGTAAACAATCCAGTGTGGGTCTGTAAGCCTAGTGGGACCTGAAGAACTTGCGTTGATTTCTCAAATCTTAACAAGGCTTGCCTTAAAGAAAGTTTCCCACCGCCTTACATTAACCAGCTTGTCGACATGACCAGCGAGCACGAGTTACTTACATTCCAGGACACCTAGTCCATGTACAATCAAATCGCCATGCACGTCCCTAATCAAGAACACACTTCCTTTATCACCAATGTTAGGCTCTATTGTTACTAGGCCATGCTGTTCAACCTTCGTAAAGCAGGTACCGGATATCAACAGCTCATCAATTGGATGTTTGCCCAACAAATCGGTCTTTCGATGGAGGTCTATGTGGAGGACATGCTATTGAAGTCTGAAAAGACCAAGGAGACATGTAGAGAGCCTGGCCGAAACTTTCAGCATCCTCCATGGTTATAATATGAAGTTCAACCTCAAGAAGTGTTCCTTCCCTGTTCAATCTGGGAAGTTACTTGGCTTTGTGGCAAGTGCCAAGGGCATTAAAGCCAATCTCAATAAAATTCAGACAATTCAAGACATGTAGATACTCTGTACGGTCGAGCAAGTGTAGATCCTGAACAGGATGATCGTAGTGCTAAGTCGCCTTGTGTCAAAAGCCATGGACCGTTGTGTAATCTTGTTTGATTTCCTTAAGAAGAACAAGTCGTTTATATGGAATGAAGAGCGCACTAAAGCCTTTGATGACTTGAAAGGACACCTGGCAAAATTGTGCTTTCCAAGCCCATCGACGGGGAAGACTTGTATTTGTACCTCGTAGTAACTGACCATGCGTTCAGTGCTCCCTTGGTTCGTGATTAATAAAATGTCCAACGCCCATATATTATGTGGACAAAAGGATATCTACCAAAAAATAAGACACTCCAAGTTAGAAAAGCTGGCCTACTTCCCACTAATGGCAGCTCAATGTCTATGATTGTATTTGTAAGCTCACCTTGTCAAAGCACTCACAAACCAACTGTGATGACCCACTATTTTAAACATCTAAAATTAGTTATAAACGACGTCAAAAATACGCTTACACCAATTTTAGATATTAAAAACAATGGACCGTAGGTAGATAAAAATTAAAAAATTCTAAAACAACGAGTAAAAAGGGAAAACCTCACAGCAAAATTTAAACATCAACGTATATATGCAATCTCATATTAATAATTAGTTATTACACAAATCCTGTACATCAATTTTTTTTTTCAATCCATCAATTATTAGAACAATAACTGTAAAAATCTTGATGCATGGGATATACCGATCCATCATGCAGACATGACTCCTTCCAAATGCTTTTCTCCTTCCTTTGCTTCACCTGCAAACTTACTAATGCACGTGCATACATATGATAAAGTAGGAAAAATGTTTCAACTATGTTTGGACTGTACCTAACCTTATACACTATGACTATAGGCTCGATAGCTATTGCATAGGGAAAAAAACTGCCTACGTACCCCTTTTGGAAGATCAAGCTTACGCGGTTCTATTTCTTGCTCTTCTCCAGCATCCAAATACTTCTTAGTACATTACAACCACATCGTCCATGCAAACTTTGCAACCATCACAAACAATGCTATCAATGCATCCATTGCAACCAGTGCAACCGATGCAAATAGTAAAGAAGAAAATAATATTCCTACTCATCCATTTCAACAAATCATCAAATGGGGAAACTTCAATAATAATATTCAACGACCATTAAACATCAACAATATTCAATGGCAACCCTAATCCAACAATTAAGAAAATCATAACACACAAATATACTTATATACATCATCATCAATGTAATAATAAATCATCAAATGTGTAATAGTCCAACCGACACCAGTAGCACGACATCCATCATCAATTAAATATAATTAACTAACCATCAATTAGTAGTAAAAATGGTAAAATATCACATGCACATCCTAATGTGATACCATCATCAAACAATCAAATATTTGTGATAATTAATAATAGACAATCAATCACACATTCAACAACCATCCAAATAATATATTTACATCCATTATCCTTTTAAGTATAAAAAGATCATTTTATTATTGTTTATTATAAAGTCACCTTTTTATCCATCAAAAAACAGTAATGTTTCTTTTTAAATGGTAATATACTCTTTAAGTCCTTTATTGTATTTCAATTTCTTTAAATACCTCCAAACAATTCATTTAAATAGATACAGTAATCTTTATCAAATCTCCTTTTAAAATGATATTATTATTACTTAAAGCCTCATTCTATTTTATAAGTAATAAACTTCCCAAATACTAAACTAAAATATAATTACAATTACTATTTATGAATATTCCTAGAAGTTCAAAAATAATAACCTTATTTAATCCCAAACTTCAATTTCTATAAAGTTTATTAAATCATTGTTATTTACAAAAACCATCCAAAATCTGTAAATAACCCTATTTATCATTTTTTTTCTTCTCCTTATTATCCAATTTATTCCAATTAATTATTTCCAATCCAAATCAAAAGAATTTATTTTAACTAAACATCCAAAAACACGACAATCAACACTAAATATCCAAATCAATGCACATAGCATCCAAAATATATTAATAGCCGAACAATCATCCATAGATCACAACGTATATGAATATTATATTTCATCGATACTTACATATTTAATAATTTGAAATTCAATCCAGTAAATTAAATAATTCGTACCAACATGCTCATTCTAAACAATTTCCAAACTCAGTAAATCCAGTGCTATATTGTTAGGAGTCCTCAAATGAAGATTACCTAGATATATTTCAAATTGATGAAGAATAGCATTTTTCTTCCACCATAACCCAAACCGCTTTCAAAGTTCAAGTGTGTGCATTGTTGAGTGAATTTCCAGCCCTTTTTCCAATTACTATTCTCTTCTAAAATAAATGCTATACTTTTTGAATTAAGAAGGGAATGAAGATTATAGAAAAAATTCTTAATGGTTGCTTCCCTCTTTGATTTTAATATTTATAATGATAGTTATGTAAGAGGAAGGTGAGATGAAGGAGGAAGGAAGGAATGTGTTTATTTTGATTCTTCCCTCTTTTATTTCCAACCACTGGAGAATAAATAGATTATTCTCTCTTAGTGCCAATTAATGTAAAATTGCTTGATATCCCCAACAATTAATTATTCACAATGCTCATATAGTAAATTAATGTACATTCAAATTTCAAATTTTAAATAAAATTCCATAATTAAGATATAGAGAATACACACACACACACACATATTCTTACACTGATCACACACAAGCTCTATAAGTGGAAACTCTAGATATAGAATTCGATGCCTACTATCTTATTTGCTAGTTTCCCACTATACATGGAACCAATGCACTAACAAACTATATATATAAATTCAACAATTAGGATACATGTTAATGAATGTGAAATTAATTGCTAGTCCAAGCGATTAATCTCCTATAATATATGAAATTAAAACACAACCAATTATATATATATATATTCAACAATTGAAATTAATCTCCCTACATACATGTATAAATAAATAAATACACATAGGTCAATAACCAGAATAGCCTATTGAAATAAACACAAATACTCAAAATAGTACGATATAATTACCATACCAACCTATCAATCAATAATACATGAGTGCTAGTTCCTATTCTGACCACATATCCATTATAATATGTGTACCCTCAAAATTGTCGATGAACTTCCTCATAGTCTCATCTTCATAATAATCGGTGTACCATTCCATTTTCATACCATCTCGAATATCTTGTGACTTACTTATTATCACATACTCAAAATAATATGTGTACAGTCATGGTTATATTCTCAAAATAATATGTCTAGTCATGGCTAAATCCTCAAAATATTATGGTCATTCACTCATACTACAACTGCATCAATCCTCGAACCTAAAACCCACATCATAAGGTCACTTCGAAATGACCACCATCATAAGGTCAATGAACGCTCACCATCATTAGAGTGTTGTACTTTGGGATGTATGAGTACTCATCATCATTGTTCGGTTTCCTTGCTCTCATCTATGCCACTTAGAGGGCCAGGAACTAAACTACCCATCTGATTGTCCAGAGTAAGACGAATCTCCCGTTTGAAGATCCATGGCCCATCTGGCCTATGTGATCATCCTCACATACCCTTGCTTTACGAGTACACATCAAAACCTTCAAGTATCAATGATCCCTCAGCACACTTCATATCCATAGTAGAGCGCATTCTAACTACACTTAGCAAGTTCCTGTCATAGAACTGGTTCTTATGGATCATCATCACAACTCCTATCATTGAGTCATCATGTTTGGAACATCAAAATCGGATCTCATCTCTTCCAATCTTTAGATCGAGTCAAAAAATCTGATTTCAAAATCCTTTTATAGTAAATTCTCTATTTGATGACAAAGATAAGCTAACCAAAATACCAAAGAGTGGTCCACTAACTAGGAGTGTTCCAATATATCTTCAAAACAAAATATTTTTATTTTTAAGTCAAAGCTTCCACCGATGTTTAAAACTAAACATCCTTTTCTTTCCTAAAATACCACCACTATTTTGTAAAACAATTTCCCAAAAAATATTTTCACCGTTTTCAATCAATTTCTAAATAATTTCTAAGAAAACAACGTTTTATAAATTTTTTAAAGTGGAAACCCTTTGTTCAAAATATTTATGGAAGCTAGTAATTATTTTAAGAAAATGTGGATATTAAAACACATATTTTGATAAACATATATTGAACCACCTCAATCGTCATCTTGATTCCTTAGTGGTACTCAACAAGTGTTCAGTCGCTAGAATTCTCTAATTACCATTCTCATCTTCAGGAAACATCTTCAAATCTCTTGGTCAATCTGAACCTCTATTCTTCCTCATCTTAGGAAACTATGCTATCCCATTATGACTAAATCAAAATTTCCCCTTAACATCCTACTAGTTTCTCCAATGTAAACCCTTCTAAAAGTCAACAATAGATAACTACTTCATCATAAAGTTATAATACATGGCAGACAAACAAACAACAAGCAACAAACAAACTAACCATAGCAAACAGACAATCAACAACAAGCAATACATGCTAAAGAGATTAATCGAAACAAGCATGAGATGAATCAATATGTTAACATCAAACAAACAAATAATAAAAGCAACCATAGTTCAACAAGAAATCAACAACATAATACAAGCATAAGAAACTAAATTAAACGAGCACAACACAAATTAATAAGAAGACATGAGTTAATAAGCAACTAAATTTTCTTAATTGGGAATAACTTAACAAACAACAACGTAATATGTAACAACCCTGTATTTTTGTAATTATTTTAAATTGAATTTCCTGATTTAAAAACTTTATTTTGTTTATTAAAATGGTAAATTTTTTTGTTTTAAATATAAATTTTGATTTTTATGTGAATTATAATTCCAAACATGAATAGAAAGGGTATTTTCCAAAAATGTGAATTTTGGTCAATTTTGGTCAAACTTTGACTTTTATAATTTAAAAATTTTAATTATTGAAATTTTGAATTTATCTTTATTTTATGAAAGTAAATATAATTTCAAGAATACTGCTTTTCGTTTCGTTGAAATTTGATTTATAATGTGAAAGTTATGCCCTTTTGAATATTGTGTGTAATTTGCTGTATTTAACAAAATTGTTTATTTTAAATTATATAAATAATATATTATTTGGTCATGTAATGTTCTAATTTATATTTATATGGGTAAAATAACATGTTATGTATATATTTTGGTTTTAAAACATTTTTAAAAGAACAGTTGAAATTTTCCAAGTCAGCTGCAATTTATTTACAAATTTTAATTTCTAGTTTCAATTAATTAAAATAATTCTTTATTTATTTCTCTATTTTTCCTAAAGATAATTATTTATTTTCATTTTTCTTTATTTTGTTCAGCATTTATTTTATCTTACTTGACTTTTATTGGTTTAGAAGTATAGTAATAATTTTCCAAAGCTAGTGATAATTTATTTGTAATTTTTGAGCCTGTTTCCAATTTTTAAGCAATTTCTTTAATTCTTTTTCTATTTTTCTTTAAATTTAATTATTTATTTCCATATTATTTTACTTTGTTTCAGTTTTAAAATTCATTTACTGAATTTTATTTGTTTTTATTTAACTAAAAGAATTTGGAAATTCAAAAAGACTTTGTGCTTGTAACTTATGACTTTTCATTGTCTAGTCTATTCATTTGCTCGACCTTTCCTTTTCCTTTGCTTTGGCCGTGCATAACCTCCTTGTAGCCATTCATTTTATTTTGCTTATTCACGTGAAAAAGCTTCTCATTCCATCAGCAATACACGGCATTTCATTTGGAGAAAAAAAATGTAAACAATGGCTCCTCTTCTTTCTAGTTTTCCTCTTCATTTTTGACTTGTTTTTGCCTTGGCTTATCTTGCTTGGTTCGGCCATACACCTCCACACCCTCCACCATCTCCTTCACCACTTCCTTCCCCTTATCTTCCATGACCTATAATCCATCTTCTCTGACCTGAAGTGACAGTGGCCTCCACATGAAGATAGCACCACAAAAATATTGCAAACACCTTGAAACAATGCATAGCCAAGCCAAATGCCACCATCACCTTCATAGTTTGCCTCGGCCACCCCCTTAGCCACCACCACCAGCATGTACTTGACCCCTAGCCATCATTCTACCTCTGACCTGACCTGTAGCAAGTGATAGCCGAGCCCAAAGTTTCCTTTGGCCGAGCCCAAGATGCACCAAACCTTCCTTTGCATTGACCTTTAGCATTCTTTGCCTTGTAACTTACCAAACCCTTCACATCTCCTTTGTAGCCGTGCCATTTGTGGTCCAAACCAGATCTGTTTCAACTTATAAACCATCATGGCCGAACCATAAGCATGTTATGGCCAAGCAAAAGTTGTTAGTGGTCAAGCAATTTGGAGTTAAAAGCTTGGTGATGTCACTTTGTTTCAAAGTTTCCAATTTGTTTGATTTTTATTTTTGTGTTGAATCTATATTTATATATTGCTTTGTTTATGGTTGTATACAAGATCAATATCAAGGCTCTCCATCCATTCAAATCAAATTGTGCTATATCGTGCTTTTGATTCCATTGTGTCATTTGTATTGCAATCTCCAGCCATAGAGGTGAGTAAATCTCACCTGACATTTATACTTATGCAAATGTGAATTGACAACAATTGAATGTGTATAATATTAGATATGATGTTATAACTGCCTATGATTATTAATTATATGATGTTAAACATGTTATTTTACCTGTCATATTATCTGTTACTGTTATTTATTGTTAAACTGTTCATTTATACCTGTTTATCACACTACAAGTTCCCTGTAGATTAGATTCACTATGGGTTGAAATGATACATACCCGAACGGACTTTAGAATAGGGAAAAATCGTTATGGGCTGAAATGATAGGCCTGAACGGTTTTTAGTTATTTTATTTTAACTTGGGATTGCGGGTTTGAAATGATAGAACCCAGATTTTTGCTTTTTAAACTGCGGATTGAAATGATACATATCGGTATCACTTGACCTAGGTTAGAAAACTATATACAGGCCCGTGGTTATTTTTATAAAGTATTTTGAATATTTTAAATATTTTTAAAAGTGTAAAATTATGAAAATTTGATTTAAATTGGATTTTTAATGTTTAAATAAAGAAATATGGAATTTCTAGAAGTTAAAAATGTAATTTAAATGAATGGTAAAAGTGAATTTTTGAAATATAACTTAAGTTTGGAAATTTGGAATTTTGGTTTTAAAATGATATTTAAGTTATATAAATAAAATGGAAATTTAATTATATTTGGAAAATGGTAAATATGATAATTTGATTTGAATTTGAATTTAAATGATTTAATAAAGTGTTATTGAGTTTTCTATGTATTAAAATGGTTAAATAAATGAATGCTTAAAAGTGTAATTTTAAAATATAACTTGACTTGGAAATGTGAATTTGGTTTTTATTAAAGGTTTAAGTTAATTAAATAAAATTGAAAATTTAGTTTAAATTTGTGAAATGGAAATAAAATATAAGTGTTAAGTTTATTTGTTAAAAATGTGAAGAAAAGAAAATTGTACATTTGGATTTGTTAAGTAAAATTATTGGAAATTTGGATTTTACAGTAAATGTTTCTTATAAAAATCATAAATTAAAAGAGTAATTTTAATGAACATTTTTGAATGTCAAAATATGATTTTTATAATGTTTAAAAGGTTTAATATTGAAGGTTATTATTTGCTGGAAATACACTAAAATCTGGAAATTACTTTTTAGAGCATTCAGAAATGTTATGATTTCTGTAAATGAACTAAAACTTAAATAAGAGGCTATTACAGCAGTTCTGTAATGCTGTAGTTGCTGAAGTAAACTAAAAGGCTAAAAACTTAATAAAGGCCTATTACAGCAGTTCTGTAATTGCTGTAGTGGTCTGCTGTCTTTGCTGTTTTAAACTAAATTTCAACTAAACTGAGATTTAACAGCAGTTTTAAAATGCTGTCTTTGCTGAATTAAAATGTTTTTATAGAATAACTTATAACAACTTTTTATGAATGCTGTGAAAGGCTGAAATTTTCAATGTTTATGGTTTTTAACTTAGTAAATGAACTCAGAATAGTTTAAACTTTGGAAATTGAATACTTGTTTTGAAAGTATAATAATTACACTTTTAAATAGTTTAGATGAATTGTTTTGATTGAAATATAAACTATTTAAAAGGTGACTTGAAATGATAATAAATGAATGATATCTTTGAATTTAAAAGGTATTTAAAGTTGAATATTTGGATTTGAACTCAAATAAATGATTTGAAATGAAGTTTTTGAAAGGATATGATATTTTGATATATTGAAATGATTTGAAATGAAGTTTTGGAAAGATATGATATTTTGATATATTAAAATGATTTGAAATGAAGTATTTGAAAGGATATGATATTTTGATATATTGAAATGATTTGAAATGAAGTTTTGAAATGATATGATATTTTAAATATATTGAAATGGCTTGGAATTGATTTAATCTTTATTTTGATAAAGATTTGGATTTGAAATGATATTCTATTTTGAAGTATAAAATATTATTTTAAAATTATAACCACGAGTTATAATAACGATTGGTTGTTAAAGAGACCGGGATCGGAATGGACATACTCTCTATCGATACCGAAAACCACTTTAACAACTGTGTATGTGGTGGAGTTTCCAGAATGAAGTAGGATGGTGGCGACGATCCTAAAGGTATATACGTGGACCCAACTCCCGTGAGTTGGCATAAAGTGGCTAAAACAGGAGCGATTGATGGGCCAATGAGGTAGCACCTCTGATCGGACACACTTCTTCGATACCATTCTTTACTTTGTGAT
Source organism: Allium fistulosum (assembly GCA_030737815.1). Classification (NCBI taxonomy): domain Eukaryota; kingdom Viridiplantae; phylum Streptophyta; class Magnoliopsida; order Asparagales; family Amaryllidaceae; genus Allium; species Allium fistulosum. The sequence continues at coordinate 878,297,747 of CM060906.1, forward strand.
TGATTGGGTGCACCCCTTGATTTGGGAGTGTTGTTCGAGGTGGGCGGTAGTGGCTGCTATGCGTCACCACCAGTCCGGATGCGTAATTGGTATATCTACCCTGGCATTTCCTAGTTGTGCCGTGTCTTACCATATCGAGCTTTACTACGAGTTATGATTTCTCCCATAGCCTGTGGAGTATCGAGGGTAGCCCCCATTTTGGGAGTATGCTAATACTGGATAGACTACTGGGACTATTACGTGTTAAAGTGGAAAATGTAAAGCCTTAATGCTATTTAAAAGTATGTTTATTTTATATTAAACATTATTATAATAGCGAATATTACTACATAGTAAATAGTTTAACGGATCCTTAGAGGATGGGTGATCCCAGTCATCCTTTGAGTTACTTGTACCTTTATTACAGTTCACTTGAGTTGGTTTACATTTGTATAAGTATGTATGTCCTGACTCGAGTGTTTTGTGTTTGCTTTACGCTTGGGTCAGACTGAGTGATACAACATTAGAGACTCACCTTTGGAGCTGGAGTTTTACTTTGAAGATCCAGATATCTATTCATTTTGTTATCCAGTGATTCCAGTTGTATTCTGAGTTATACTTGATTATCATACTATTACTCCTGTTTTATCTTAGTATTCCTATTGTATTTTAATTAACTTTGATGTATTTATATAGTAGCTTCATGAACTACTATCTCTTTTACTTCCGTTGCATTATATTACTCTGTGTTTGTGATTATTTATTTACTGTATATGATGAGTTTGCCAAATTTAAATTAACAATCTGATATTTTGTGCAATTCAAGTCTGACATGTGCGGATGCGAATTGATGCAGCCCAGAAAGTTGAAGACATAGGTCGTGTGCGACCTATGATGCTGGTAAGTCGGGTTCGACTTAAAAGGGAAGCCACCGAGTTAAGATTTAGTGAGAAATGGTGGAAAAATGAAGTTCTAGGTCGCAACCGACCTAACAAAAGCTTTAAGTCGTCCCAACGACTTAGTGAAGATCGGCAACGACCTAGTGGGAAGGTGCGAGTTAACGAAATGCTGGAACGACTTACCGGGTTAACATGTATACGACTTACCGAGTTACGAAATAAGAAAACAGAGCAAATTGGTGAAGTATTAGGTCGTGGACGACCTAATGAAGCAGGAGTTAAGTCGCAAGGACTTAGGTCGCAAAGGCTTAGGTCGCAAGGACTTAGGTCGCGAAGGCTTAGGTCGCAAAGTCTTAAGTCGCGAAGAAAGACTGGAACCGCTTATCTTTTTAGGTCGCTACAGCTGGATGCCGTTGAATCTGCCGCGAGTTAATCTCTACCGTTGAGTTCTTTAAGTCGCTGAACTGGGATGCGCATGTTTAAGTCGCGGAAGCCTGTTGCCGTTGTTTTTCTCTGCCGAGTTAAGCTGGACCGTTGATTCCTTAAGTCGCTACTAAGTTGAGTTGCGTAGCATTGTTAAGTCGGCTACGACTTAAGTAGTTATCTGTTTGTATTTTGTCTGTTTGTATTTTGTCTAAGTTGTTAAGTCGCTGAAGGTTGTAACGAGTTGTAACTATTTGTTGTTAGGTCGCTGCCGACCTATGCTAAGTCGTGCCTGTTCTAGGTCGCGCCATGTTAGGTCGTAGGTCGTTTCCGACCTAAGTACTTGTATTTTTTTTGAAGTTTTTGCGTGTTGAGTTGTAAAGCTATAAATAGCAAGTGTGAGTCATTTGTAAAGGTGGTTGAATATTGAATAAAATTCTCTTTTTGATTGCTTTGTGCTTTCATTCTAAATTGGTAGTTGAGTGTAATCTCCTATCTCCTCTTTCGGATAATCGAGTGCGCTCGATTCAACGATTGTAGAAGCCGATTCGCGGAATCAAGTGCGCTTGATCAACGTTTGAAGAATTGAAGATCTTCGAACCCGGTATCGTGCGCGATCAACGAGTTCAGGATAACTAGAATTCGGTATCTTCGGATCAACGAATTTGGGCATTTCAGCATCTTCCAATCCACCGATTGCTACATTCAACGATCTACATTGTTTTTGATTAATCCGCTGCGTCAGTTTGGTATCAGAGCCTGTTCTAGCCAATCATAGCTAGATCGAGACTTGGAGCCTATTCATTTGAAGTTTGAAGAGATTTGCCGAGCTTGAAGGGAAGGTTTGGGTTTGTGTTTATCACGGCCGAGAGTAAGAGGAAGAAGAGTCATCATTGTTCGAAGATTGTTAGATCGAGTTTGAATTGGAGGCCGAAGCTTTGTCCATCGTGTTCATCGCGATTTGCTACAAAGTGGAAGTTTTGATCCGTTTCATTTTGGATCAAAATCCGGAAAGTGTTTGAATTTGAAGTGTTGAAGAATTTGTGAAGTTTTCAAGTATGCCACCAAGAAGAGCTAATCGCCACCAAAACGTAGAAGCTTTGTATCGAAGAGAAGAAGCTGATGAGATGGAACAAAGAATCAATGAGAATTTTAGTGAAAAGCTTAACGAAGGAATTGGCCGGTTAGAGAGGCTTATGACGGAGATGAATCAAAATCGGAGAAGGGTTTCACCTGAATCTAATCATGGAGGTAGTAGAGTCTCGCCACATTCCAATCGAGACCGAAGTATTGAAAATGATCAAGGGCGTGGGAGGAACGTGAATGATCGTGAACGGAGGAATGTTGATAGGAGGGATGATGGTGGAAGACGCAATGGTAGTAGAGATGTTGGTGGTCAGAATCGACATCGTTATGCATCTGATTTTGAAGAGGAGTATGATGGTGGTAGTGTTCAAGGAAGAGGTCAAGGAAGAAACTATTCTGAGTATGATCACAAATGGGAGTCGGGGATGAAGACAGAAATTCCTGAATTCAAGGGTGGTATGCAAGCAGAGGAGTTTCTAGATTGGGTGGCTAATGTTGAGGAGATTTTTGACTTCAAAGAAGTTCCAGAACATCGTAGAGTGAAGTTGGTTGCTACAAGGCTGAGGGGTAGAGCTTTGGCATGGTGGCAGCAGACCAAACTTACACGTGATCGGATGGGAAAGTCGAAAGTTGAATCTTGGGAGAAGATGAAGAAATTGATGAAAGCAACGTTCTTACCTTACAATTATCAATCTTTGATGTATCAACGTTTGCAAAACTTGAGGCAGGGCACAAAGACAGTTAATGACTATGCTGATGAATTTTACCAACTGATTGCGAGGAATGATATTATGGAAACAGAAGAGCAGCTGACATCTAGATTCATTGGGGGATTGAGAATGCAGATTCAGGATATGGTTAATATGTTCGATCCAAGATCTGTGGCAGAAGCACATCAGAAAGCGTTGGCTTGGGAAAAACAAGGGAGACGAGGAAGTGGTGTGTTTACTAATTCTAACAATCAAGCGAAGGGTGTTGGAGGAAGTTCTAATGTTTCTAAACCTATCAGTAGACCAGTGGTGAAGGAGGTTGAGAAGACAAGGGTTAACAATGGTTTCAAATGTTACAATTGTCAGGAATTGGGTCATAAAAGCAGTGAGTGTCCAAAGCCAAAGAAGAGAACCATGATTGCAGAAGTTGAGGATGAGGATGGTGATAGAGATTGTTCTAGTCCAGTTGAGGAGGATGAGCAGGATATTGCGTCAGGAGATGAAGGTTGTAATCTAATGCTGAGGAGATCGTGTTTAACACCGAAGCAGGAGGAAGCTAGTTGGTTGAGAAGTAATATTTTTCAGTCAACTTGTACTATTCTGGGGAAGGTGTGTAAGTTTGTGATTGACGCAGGAAGCTGTGATAATATTATTTCAACCGAGGCTGTGACAAAGTTGAAATTGAAAACAGAGAAACATCCGAGTCCATACAAGTTAGCATGGTTGAGAAAAGGAGGAGAAGTGAAAGTGGATATACGAGTTCGTGTTCCATTCTCTATCGGGAAGAAATACAAAGACGAGATCTGGTGTGATGTCGTAGAGATGGATGTTTGCCACTTATTATTGGGAAGACCATGGCAGTATGATCGAGCAGTACAACATGACGGTCGGACCAATAGCTACAGTTTTATGTTTAAAGGCACGAAGATTATCTTAGTTCCAAAGAAGAGACAACCGGGAGAAAGTAAGTCCGAAGAGATTGAAGAGTTGAAAACTTTATTGACTTTAAAGGAGTTTGTTAAAGAGGTTGAGGAGGAGCCTGAAGTGTTTTTGTTAATTGGGCGAGAGAGCAGTGAAGAAATTGAAATTCCAGAAGAAGTTAAACCAGTTTTGAAAGATTTTGACGATGTATTTCCAGAGGAATTACCAACGGAGTTGCCACCGTTGAGGGACATACAACATCAGATAGATCTTGTTCCAGGTGCTGTATTGCCACACAGACCGCATTATCGAATGAGTCCGAAGGAACATGAAGAGTTGCGGAGGCAGGTAGAGGAATTGCTTGAACAGGGGCGTGTGCAGGAGAGTTTAAGTCCTTGTGCTGTACCAGCTTTATTGGTACCCAAAAAGGATGGAACGTGGAGGATGTGCACTGACAGTCGAGCATTGAATAAGATTACTGTGAGATATAGATTTCCAATGCCGAGGTTGGATGACTTGTTAGATCAAATAAGCGGAGCTACTATCTTTTCGAAGATTGATTTGAAGAGCGGATATCATCAAATTCGTATCAGACCAGGAGATGAGTGGAAGACTGCTTTTAAAACCAGGGAGGGTCTATACGAATGGTTGGTCATGCCATTTGGTTTATCCAATGCACCAAGTACTTTCATGAGGGTGATGAATCAGATTTTTCGACCGTTCATTGGGAAATTTGTGGTGGTGTATTTCGATGATATTCTAATTTACAGTGGGAGTCCAGAGGAACATTTGAATCATCTTAGAGAAGTGCTGATGGTACTGAGACAAGAACAATTTTATGCTGCTACGAAGAAGTGCGTGTTCATGACGCACAGTGTTTTATTTCTGGGGTATGTTGTTTCGGAGAAAGGAATACAGGTTGACCAAAGTAAAGTTGAGGCGATCAGAAATTGGCCGCAGCCCAAGACGATAACGGAAGTTCGTAGTTTTCATGGGTTGGCTTCATTTTATCGAAGGTTTATTCCACACTTTAGTAGTGTGATGGCGCCTGTTACAGATTGCATGAAAGGTAAACAGTTTGCATGGACGGAGGAAGCCGAGGTTGCTTTTGAACGAATCAAAGATCTTTTGACCTCTGCACCAATTCTAGTGCTACCTGATTTTCAGTTGGTGTTTGAACTACATACTGATGCATCCAAGGTTGGGATTGGAGGGGTGTTGAGTCAGAAAGGACGTCCAATTGCATATTTCAGTGAGAAGTTGTCAGGAGCGAAGATGCGATACAGTACATATGATGTGGAATTCTATGCTGTTGTACAATCTATTAAACACTGGAGACACTATCTATTTCAGAAGGAGTTTGTTCTGTATACTGATCATGAAGCGTTGAAGCATTTACAAGGGCAGGACAAGATTTCAGCAAGACATGCATCGTGGATTGCGTATCTACAACAGTTTACTTTTGTTGTTAAACACAAATCAGGGGTGACAAATCGTGTGGCTGATGCTTTGAGTAGGAGGAGTCATTTGTTGATTACACTAAAGGTTGAAGTGACGGGGTTTGAAATATTGCAAGAATTATTTACTGATGATCCTTACTTTGCAAAATTTGTTGATAAAGTCAAGGAGGGAGAGACGGATGACTTCGTGATGGTAGATGGTTTTCTGTTCAAAGGAAATCGATTGTGCATTCCGGAGGGTAGTTTGAGAATGAAAATTATCAAGGAATTACATGAAGAAGGGCATGTTGGAAGAGACCGTACCTTACAGTTAATTTCACAATCCTACTTTTGGCCATCGATGAGGAAAGAAGTGGAGAGGTTTGTTGAGAGATGCCATGTCTGTCAAGTTTCGAAAGGAACTGCAACTAATGCGGGTTTATATATGCCGTTACCGGTACCAACTAAACCATGGGTTGATGTGAGTATGGACTTTGTATTGGGGTTGCCGAGAACGCAGCGTGGTAATGATTCCATTTATGTGGTGGTTGATCAATTTTCAAAAATGGCACATTTTATTGCTTGTAAGAAGACGGCGGATGCTGTTCATGTTGCCCAGTTGTTTTTCAGGGAGATCTATCAACTTCATGGATTGCCAGAATCTATTGTGTCGGATAGAGATACTCGATTTCTGAGTCACTTTTGGCTGAGTTTGTGGAAAATGGTGGGAACGAAGCTGAAGTTTAGTAGTGCTTATCACCCGCAAACTGATGGACAAACAGAGGTGGTTAATAGATCATTGGGAAACTTGTTGAGGTGTCTTGTTCAAGATAATCTGAAAAGTTGGGATGTGAAGCTATGCCAGGCAGAATTTGCTCATAATCATGCGGTGAATCGAAGTACGGGGTTCAGTCCATTCCAGATTGTCTATTCGAGCTTACCGAAAGGACCGTTGGATTTAACTGCGATACCACATTCAAAGGGGACAATTAAGAAAGCCGCTGATTTTGTTGAAGGGCTGACGGAGTGTCATAAAATCGTTCAAGAACGATTAGAGAAAGCAAATGAGAAGTATAAACAGTCTGCAGATTTGAAACGACGAAATGTTGAGTTTAATGAAGGAGATATGGTTTATGCAGTATTAACGAAAGATCGTTTTCCAGTAGGCGCGTACAATAAATTGAAAGCACGAAAAATTGGTCCGGTGGAAGTTGTGAAACGAATCAATGAAAATGCTTATAAACTGAAGCTGCCAGATGATGTGTATACATCTGACGTGTTCAATGTTAAGCATCTCGTACCATATCACGGGAATGAACGAGCTGATGGAGATGATTTTACAAATTCGAGGTCGAATTTATCTCAACCTGGGGAGGATGATGCAGCCCAGAAAGTTGAAGACATAGGTCGTGTGCGACCTATGATGCTGGTAAGTCGGGTTCGACTTAAAAAGGAAGCCACCGAGTTAAGATTTAGTGAGAAATGGTGGAAAAATGAAGTTCTAGGTCGCAACCGACCTAACAAAAGCTTTAAGTCGTCCCAACGACTTAGTGAAGATCGGCAACGACCTAGTGGGAAGGTGCGAGTTAACGAAATGCTGGAACGACTTACCGGGTTAACATGTATACGACTTACCGAGTTACGAAATAAGAAAACAGAGCAAATTGGTGAAGTATTAGGTCGTGGACGACCTAATGAAGCAGGAGTTAAGTCGCAAGGACTTAGGTCGCAAAGGCTTAGGTCGCAAGGACTTAGGTCGCGAAGGCTTAGGTCGTAAAGTCTTAAGTCGCGAAGAAAGACTGGAACCGCTTATCTTTTTAGGTCGCTACAGCTGGATGCCGTTGAATCTGCCGCGAGTTAATCTCTACCGTTGAGTTCTTTAAGTCGCTGAACTGGGATGCGCATGTTTAAGTCGCGGAAGCCTGTTGCCGTTGTTTTTCTCTGCCGAGTTGTGAAGACCCAAATTATTGAGATAAAAATAATTTTAAAATGAGAATATTTAAGAAAAGAAAATATAGTCTGACAATAATAATATTAGGAGTAAGTGAAATGAATAAATAAGAGGATAGAGATTTTTTCAATAAAATATAATGGGAAGAAAATGATCAAATATGAGTGAGATTTTATATACAGATATCTCCTGTATATATATACACATATATGAATATATATATGTATTAGATGTGAGTAGCCAAAGAAGTATGAAATGATAAAGTCCTTTTGATAACTAAATTGCATGAAAACCAGTTTAGTACTATTGTGCATAAATACCTTCTTAAAAATAAATCAGGAAATAAATGGTTTGAAATAATATAAGAGAACCATTCAGGCCTAACAAGGTATACAATGTATCTGAGTCACACAAAGATGATGTGTAGATGGATCATGCAAATAGCATGTGCACATAAAAGCAGAGAAGCAACTGCTTTTACTAGAAATAGAAATCAAGAGAAAATGGCACATTTAGCCATAACAACACACACATAATTCTCTGAGTAATGTGAGGATAAAATGGGTTTTTCCTTTAGTAAAACCCTAGCAAAATGATTTAAATCAAGAGGGAAGCAGAGGTTTTCTCTGGGGGAAAACAGAAACACACTAAAAAAAAATAGAAAGGAGAGCTCACCCTGTTTTCAAGCTTAGACATTCTCGGGGAAGAGAGGAGGAAGGTGAGTGATTAATCACTTATGATCTGTAAGGCATTAAGACCCATGTTAAGGGCAGCCAAGTTATTTTATATAAACATTACATTATGTTTTTCCTATTTGATTTTATTTTCTGGATGAAAATATGTTGATCATGGATGGTATTCTAGTTGAGTTTTTGGATGAGGTTTTAATCTGTTTTGACTTGTTGTGATGGTTTCAGTTTTTGTTTTAAAATATAGATAATCAAACAAATACACTAATCACAGGAATAGATTTTATATATGCTAGTTTTGATATGAAAAATGAATCAAATATTTTACTGTGGAATAGGGTATCAATAAAAGAAAAGAATTAGGCAGTGTGAATATTGAGATTTATGCTTATGTCTAGTCTATATTAAAAATGATATGAACAATGCAATATTACAAATATGTGCTGATTTGTTCAGATCATAAACCAATAAGTTTTTATGGGTTTTTCTCAAAAACCATTCCCTATGTTCACAGTAAAAGAATAAATATAGTTTTGCAAATGACTTCTTCATATTTGTGTAAGCAATGGAAATTTCTAGAAATAAAAATATAAGTAGGTTTTAGAAAAATGTGATTAAAGCAAAAATGACTTTGAAATAAGGTGTGCAATTTTACATGAATGCTTTGTATGTCTGGATATGATCTTTGGGTGATTTTAATAATTCTTGACCTATATAAGGAAGGAAAGAATACGAGTATCTCTGGAATCAAAAGAAAAATTCCCCAGAAAGAAATAAATAAGCATGGTCTCTAAATTATAAAATAATTTAGGAGTAGTGCCTTGATCTACTCATCAGCAGGTGGTTGATGGGTATGTGCATGACTTGTTTAAGTCCCGTAGGCCTCTGTGTAAAGGGTTAACAGAACTGAGCCCCTTTGCAATGCACACATGGTGTTCAATGGCAAGAGTTCAGACCAAACAAAATGAAAAGATGAGAAGGAGAAATTATGCTATGGAATTCAGGGAGTTAATCCATAGGAGTTTTGTACTTGTACAACTGAATGAAGTAAGTGGATGAATGCTTGGATGTATGTTTATAGATAAACTTAAATATACACATTCTCAGATTTTAATTGGGATTTGAATAGCATTTAATAGAAAAGTTCTCTATACAGCCTTAAGAATTTACAAGATATTTTGCATACTTGATTTCACTCACACCAGAATTTATTTCTGACCCTATTTGTTGCCTTTGCAATACTTGGGGTGTCTCATTTTATTGGGGCAGTTCAAAGTTTTGCTGCAGGGAATGATGCATGAATTGCTTGCTTGCTTGCATGGATATTTGGAGATCTTGAGGAATTTAAAGTGTTTAAGAGAAGTAGCAGTGTCTTTGTAATAATTAAGTTAGGCAAACTCTAATATGTTCTAAGTATTTTCATGAGTGTCTTTTGCTTTGATATCTGGAAAACAGTATGTAAGAAGAAAAAGAAACTTAAATGTTATATGTGTTTGTGAGCTGTGGACTTAAGTAACAAGTTCTGAAATAGTTTTAGTAGATAATGCTGAAGGAGAAGATGCCATTTAGTCTGATATGTGAACATATTTTTCTTGACAGTCTTGAGGCACTTCAGTTATGAAATTAAAACTGATACTAAGTAGGAGAGATCTGATACTATAAAACTGATACTAAGTAGGAGAGATCTGATACTATAAAACTGATACTAAGTAGGAGAAATCTGATACTATAAAACTGATACTAGGTAGGAAATTTCGGATACTATAACTACTGATCTAACACTAGGTTGGGAAAATCTGATACTATAGCTTCAAAACTGATACTAAGTGGTAAGACACCAGATTCAACACTTTTCTAGCTCCAGATATAAGAAGTTGTGTGATTTATAAAGTAGATCACAACACCATCACTCATGTGATGACTATTTGCTCAGTTAACCAGGAAATATGCATTTTGTCTGTCATGATTGGTTTGTGCTTGTTGTGTCTAAACCTTGATCACATGTGTTGTTTTTCTCTGCTTAGATTTCAACCTAGTTTATCACCTCAGTATTCATATGATAATTACCAAACCACAAAAGAATTCCGGAATTTAAAAAGTATGGCTTGTAAACCAAGAAACCAATTAATTTGAGAAGTAAGCAAGAAAATTATAAGTGACAATATTCGAATTTAATATTAATCAAGCTTGAGATCAACAAGGGGAATGTAAAAAAAATAAAATAGAAATGGCTATGTGACACCAATTCTCTGAAAAATGAGAAATATTGTGTGATTGAATTTTCCTTGTTAATTTTTAATACTCTGATAAGCAAGGAAACATTTATATATCTTCATATATATAAATGACTTGAATTGAATTATATACTAATATTTTTATATTGGTAAGAATTTGGATCTTGGGGGAAATGAAATTAAAGAAGTGATCACTTGGTAAAAAAAAAATCTCAACAGTAAATCACTGAAAAATAACAATCCAAAAGAAGTGGGTCACTTCAGTTGGTATCAGAGCTATGTTATTAAAACATAGCATAAATATATTATCCAATTTTCTTGTAAGGATAAAATTCTAAAAAAAAAAATATAGTAATGATAGAAATAAACATCCATAGTAGAAATAAATTTCAGAAAAATAATTAAATTAGAAATATGACTGACTAGCTATGCAATTGAATAGTGAATCATGGTAGGAAGACCACCAAGTCATGGAGCAGGACCCTCCAATACAACACCAATGGTTAACTTGCAAGATTTGGTGAGGGCATTTAGAGAAGGAGCAGTGCAGAGGGAAGAGAATCCTCATGAGGAATTAGCTAAGTTATTGAAGACATTTTCAAATTTGGGAGGCAAGGATTTTGAAGGCACTTAGGGAGTTATGGGAGTGCAGACATGGTTGAGAACTTTGGAAAGGATATTTGCAGATATGCAAATTAATGACCAAAGAAAGAGGCAGATAGCTTCAAGGAGACTCAAAGGAGCAACCTTAGATTGGTGGGAGGTGATCATCACAGGAAGGCCAGAAAATGAGATAACATGGGATCAATTCAAGGAAATGCTTGAAGCAAGGTTTGTTCCAGCAACAGCTAAGGCAACATTGCTTGAGGAATTCATAAGGCTGAGGCAAGGACAAATGAGTGTGACTGAATACACTCAAAAATTTGAGAGTTTGTCCAAGTATGGAACTATGCTCATAGGAGATGAAGAATCAAAGAATTCAAGATTTATCCAAGGATTAAATGCAGGTCTGAGTAGAGCAATGTTACCATACAAGGATAAAACATTTGATCAAGTCATAGACCTTGCTCTTTCTTTTGAACACCATGACAATGCAAGGGAAAAATTTAGGAGCATGAGGGCTACCAATCAAAAGAAGGGGAAAAATAGAGCACATCCCTATGACAAAAAGAATATGGATAAGAAAATGGAGGGAGCAGCCACTGGGGAAGCTAAGAAGAAGGTTACTTGTTTTAATTGTGGCAAAGAAGGACACATGAGTAATAGGTGTCAAGCAGCCAAGAAGGCATTGTTTAGCTGCTATAACTGTGGGAAGGAAGGCCATATTAAAAGAAACTGCCCAGAGTTCAAAAAGGGAGCAAAGGTAGGAGCACTTGAGGGCAAAGCAAAAGCGACTGCAGTGGGAAGTTCTGGACAATTGGAAGGTATACTTCTAATTAAAGATCACCCCATCTCAGTTATATATGACACTGGAGCAACACATTCACTAATATCCCAAGACATAGTGAATAAATTAACTCTCACATGCTATTTAGTTGATAATCCCTTGTTTATTCAGAGCCCACTAGGTAATTCTTGCATGCTAGGGATTAAATGTTTGGGAGTAGAGTTAAACATAGGTGGAAATATGTTTAGTTCTGATTTGTTTGTGCTAAAATATCCTGGAATAGGAATTATTCTAGGAGTAGATTGGCTAAGAAAATACAAAGCAATTTTAAACTTAGAAAATCTTACTATTTCTCTGAAAACAGAAAATGGTAAAAATATTATAGTTATGAGTGAAATTGCTAAAATCAATTACTGTAACCACATATGTAGCATGACTGAGAAAGAATTAACACTGGAGGACATAAAAATTATAAATGAATACCCAGATGTCTTTGGTGAAGTCATAGGTGTTCCAGAAAATAGGCAAGTAGAATTTCAAATAAGGCTAATCCCAGGAGCCAGCCCAATCATCAAGAAGCCAACTAGAATGGGTCCTAAAGAAATTGTGGAATTGAAACATCAGTTGGAAGAACTGGAGCAGAAAGGCTTCATAAGGCCTAGTAGTTCAAAACTGGGGTTCTCCAATTGTATTTGTGAAGAAGCAGGATGGTACTTTGAGAATGTGCATTGATTATAGGGAATTAAACAAAGTCACCATTAAAAACAAATATCCACTTCCTAAAATTGATGATCTATTCGATCAATTAAATGGAGCAAGGGTCTTTTCAAGGCTAGATTTAGCCTCTGGGTTTCATCAGATGAAGGTGGAGGAAGAGAGTATTAAGTATACTGCCTTCAACACAAGGTATGGATTATATGAATTTTTGGTGATGCCTTTTGGATTGACAAATGCACCATCATATTTTGTAGATTTAATGAATAGAACATTTAGAGATTTTCTAGACAAATTTGTGGTTGTCTTTATTGATGACATATTAGTATATTCAAAATCAGAAGAAGATCATGCAAAGCACTTGCATCTGGTTTTGTCTAGACTGAGGGCACATGATTTAAAAGCCAAATTCTCTAAATGTACATTTTGGCAGAAGGAAGTAAAATTTTTGGGGCACATTGTATCACAACAAGGGGTTAGTGTAGACCCAAATAAGGTGATGGCAGTGCAATCTTGGAGTAGACCCAAATCAGTAACCGAGGTAAGGTCATTTTTGGGAATGGCAGGCTATTATAGGAGATTTATAAAAGATTTTGCAAGGATAGCTATCCCATTGACCAAGTTAACTAAAAAGGAGCAACCATATGTGTGGACAGAGAAGTGTGAACAAGCTTTCATATCACTAAAGAAGGCACTGGTAGAAGCTCCAGTTTTACAAGTGCCAGAGGGTAATGAAGAATTAGTAGTTTACACAGATGCTAGTGGATCTGGATTGGGGGCAATGCTTATGCAACATGGTAGAGTCATAGCTTATGCATCAAGGCAACTCAAGCCAAATGAAACTAGGTACGCTACACATGACTTAGAACTAGCTGCTGTGGTGTATGCATTGAAACTATGGAGACACTATTTATTGGGTGCTAAGTTTGAATTGTTTACTGATCATAAGTCACTTAAATATTTGTTCTCCCAAAAAGACTTGAACATGAGGCAACATAGGTGGGTAGAATTTCTAGCTGCCTATGATCTTGATATATTGTATACCCCTGGAAAAGCTAATAAAGTAGCAGATGCATTAAGTAGACATCAAGCTAAATTGGCAAACTTAATGATGGCAGAATTCAAGGATTTGATAATTCTTAGTGAGGTGGAAGTGAAAGAAGAAGCTAGTGTATCAGATAAGACACACAGTAAGATGATTGAATATGGTAGATTAAGCCTCTTATCCTTAAAATCAACACTGGTTGATAAAATAGGACAAATGAAAAATCAAGATATAAATTTGAAGGAGAAAAAGAACATGATATCCCAAGGCATGACAGTGGAAAACTATGAGGTAGATGGTAAAGGATACTTAAGGAAAAAGGGGAAACTCTGCATACCAAATGTAGGGGAACTAAAGCAAGAAGTTATGGATGAGCATCACAAAACAAAGTATACTATCCATCCAGGTGGTACAAAAATGTACCATGATCTCAAGAGAAATTATTGGTGGCCAGGAATGAAAGGAGCAGTAGCAAAATATGTGGCAAATTGCTTGACATGCCAACAAGTAAAGGCAGACTATCAAAGGCCCTCAGGCCTATTGCAACCTTTGGAAGTGCCTACTTGGAAATGGGAGAGTATATCAATGGATTTTGTGGATGGTTTGCCAAGAACAAGGAAGGGAAATGATAGTATTTGGGTAGTGGTTGATAGACTCACAAAAACAGCACACTTTATCCCAATAAGTTCAAATAGAAATGCTCACAAGCTAGCTCAATTATTTGTGAAGGAAATAGTGAGGTTGCATGGCATCCCCAAGACTATCATTAGTGATAGAGATACTTTGTTTACTTCAAGGTTTTGGAGTAGCTTTCAAGAAGCTATGGGGACAGAACTAAGCCTAAGCACAGCCTACCACCCACAAACAGATGGGCAAACTGAGATTGTTCATAAAGTTTTAGAGGATTTGCTGAGAGCATGCATACTTGATTTTGGAGGCAACTGGGAAGATCATATTTATTTAGCTGAGTTTGCTTATAATAATAGCTACCAATCCACTATAGGAATGGCTCCATTTGAGGCTTTGTATGGGAAGCCTTGTTTATCTCCTGCATGTTGGATGGAGGCTGGTGAAAGGGTGTTGCTTGGACCAGACCATGTAAAAGAAACTTCTGCAAGAATTGAATTAGTGAGGTAAAGAATGAGAGTAGCTCAAGAGAGACAGAAAGCTTATGCAGATAAAAAGAGAAGGCCAGTAGAATTTGAGGTGGGAGACTATGTGTTTCTCAAAGTTTCACCAATGAGGAAAATATTGAGATTTGGAAAAGCAGGGAAACTATCACCAAGGTATGTAGGACCATATGAAATTGTTCAAAGAATAGGGACTTTAGCTTATAGGTTGAAGTTACCAGAGGAATTGAGCAAAATACATGATGTATTTCATGTATCCCAATTGAGAAAATGGGTGCATGATAAAGAGTCCATTCTTGAATCTCCTACACATGTTGAAATTCAAGAAAATCTGGTTTATAAAAAGGAACCAGTGGGCATTGTGGCTAGAGAAGAAAAGAAACTAAGAAATAAAATAATTAAACTAGTTAAAATCCAATGGAGTTTGGATGGGAATGATTGCACTTGGGAGGCTGAAGAGAGGATAAAGGATAAATATCCTAATCTGTTTTCTACTTAAAGGTATGTTTAAAAATTATGATGAGACCTTAAAATTATTTATTTATGTTTGATTGATTTGGAATGAATGAGTTTCTGAAATTTCATTCAATTGAAATTATGCTTTGTATACATTTGGATGGAAATGTATGAGAGAATAATTGTGGGACACAATTCCTTTTAGGAGGAGAGTATGTGAAGACCCAAATTATTGAGATAAAAATAATTTTAAAATGAGAATATTTAAGAAAAGAAAATATAGTCTGACAATAATAATATTAGGAGTAAGTGAAATGAATAAATAAGAGGATAGAGATTTTTTCAATAAAATATAATGGGAAGAAAATGATCAAATATGAGTGAGATTTTATAT
Organism: Allium fistulosum; assembly: GCA_030737815.1. Classification (NCBI taxonomy): domain Eukaryota; kingdom Viridiplantae; phylum Streptophyta; class Magnoliopsida; order Asparagales; family Amaryllidaceae; genus Allium; species Allium fistulosum. Next base: position 878,313,204 of record CM060906.1, read on the forward strand.
ACAGATATCTCCTGTATATATATATACACATATATGAATATATATATGTATTAGATGTGAGTAGCCAAAGAAGTATGAAATGATAAAGTCCTTTTGATAACTAAATTGCATGAAAACCAGTTTAGTACTATTGTGCATAAATACCTTCTTAAAAATAAATCAGGAAATAAATGGTTTGAAATAATATAAGAGAACCATTCAGGCCTAACAAGGTATACAATGTATCTGAGTCACACAAAGATGATGTGTAGATGGATCATGCAAATAGCATGTGCACAGAAAAGCAGAGAAGCAACTGCTTTTACTAGAAATAGAAATCAAGAGAAAATGGCACATTTAGCCATAACAACACACACATAATTCTCTGAGTAATGTGAGAATAAAATGGGTTTTTCCTTTAGTAAAACCCTAGCAAAATGATTTAAATCAAGAGGGAAGCAGAGGTTTTCTCTGGGGGAAAACAGAAACACACTAAAAAAAAATAGAAAGGAGAGCTCACCCTGTTTTCAAGCTTAGACATTCTCGGGGAAGAGAGGAGGAAGGTGAGTGATTAATCACTTATGATCTGTAAGGCATTAAGACCCATGTTAAGGGCAGCCAAGTTATTTTATATAAACATTACATTATGTTTTTCCTATTTGATTTTATTTTCTGGATGAAAATATGTTGATCATGGATGGTATTCTGGTTGAGTTTTTGGATGAGGTTTTAATCTGTTTTGACTTGTTGTGATGGTTTCAGTTTTTGTTTTAAAATATAGATAATCAAACAAATACACTAATCACAGGAATAGATTTTATATATGCTAGTTTTGATATGAAAAATGAATCAAATATTTTACTGTGGAATAGGGTATCAATAAAAGAAAAGAATTAGGCAGTGTGAATATTGAGATTTATGCTTATGTCTAGTCTATATTAAAAATGATATGAACAATGCAATATTACAAATATGTGCTGATTTGTTCAGATCATAAACCAATAAGTTTTTATGGGTTTTTCTCAAAAACCATTCCCTATGTTCACAGTAAAAGAATAAATATAGTTTTGCAAATGACTTCTTCATATTTGTGTAAGCAATGGAAATTTCTAGAAATAAAAATATAAGTAGGTTTTAGAAAAATGTGATTAAAGCAAAAATGACTTTGAAATAAGGTGTGCAATTTTACATGAATGCTTTGTATGTCTGGATATGATCTTTGGGTGATTTTAATAATTCTTGACCTATATAAGGAAGGAAAGAATACGAGTATCTCTGGAATCAAAAGAAAAATTCCCCAGAAAGAAATAAATAAGCATGGTCTCTAAATTATAAAATAATTTAGGAGTAGTGCCTTGATCTACTCATCAGCAGGTGGTTGATGGGTATGTGCATGACTTGTTTAAGTCCCGTAGGCCTCTGTGTAAAGGGTTAACAGAACTGAGCCCCTTTGCAATGCACACATGGTGTTCAATGGCAAGAGTTCAGACCAAACAAAATGAAAAGATGAGAAGGAGAAATTATGCTATGGAATTCAGGGAGTTAATCCATAGGAGTTTTGTACTTGTACAACTGAATGAAGTAAGTGGATGAATGCTTGGATGTATGTTTATAGATAAACTTAAATATACACATTCTCAGATTTTAATTGGGATTTGAATAGCATTTAATAGAAAAGTTCTCTATACAGCCTTAAGAATTTACAAGATATTTTGCATACTTGATTTCACTCACACCAGAATTTATTTCTGACCCTATTTGTTGCCTTTGCAATACTTGGGGTGTCTCATTTTATTGGGGCAGTTCAAAGTTTTGCTGCAGGGAATGATGCATGAATTGCTTGCTTGCTTGCATGGATATTTGGAGATCTTGAGGAATTTAAAGTGTTTAAGAGAAGTAGCAGTGTCTTTGTAATAATTAAGTTAGGCAAACTCTAATATGTTCTAAGTATTTTCATGAGTGTCTTTTGCTTTGATATCTGGAAAACAGTATGTAAGAAGAAAAAGAAACTTAAATGTTATATGTGTTTGTGAGCTGTGGACTTAAGTAACAAGTTCTGAAATAGTTTTAGTAGATAATGCTGAAGGAGAAGATGCCATTTAGTCTGATATGTGAACATATTTTTCTTGACAGTCTTGAGGCACTTCAGTTATGAAATTAAAACTGATACTAAGTAGGAGAGATCTGATACTATAAAACTGATACTAAGTAGGAGAGATCTGATACTATAAAACTGATACTAAGTAGGAGAAATCTGATACTATAAAACTGATACTAGGTAGGAAATTTCTGATACTATAACTACTGATCTAACACTAGGTTGGGAAAATCTGATACTATAGCTTCAAAACTGATACTAAGTGGTAAGACACCAGATTCAACACTTTTCTAGCTCCAGATATAAGAAGTTGTGTGATTTATAAAGTAGATCACAACACCATCACTCATGTGATGACTATTTGCTCAGTTAACCAGGAAATATGCATTTTGTCTGTCATGATTGGTTTGTGCTTGTTGTGTCTAAACCTTGATCACATGTGTTGTTTTTCTCTGCTTAGATTTCAACCTAGTTTATCACCTCAGTATTCATATGATAAGTACCAAACCACAAAAGAATTCCGGAATTTAAAAAGTATGGCTTGTAAACCAAGAAACCAATTAATTTGAGAAGTAAGCAAGAAAATTATAAGTGACAATATTCGAATTTAATATTAATCAAGCTTGAGATCAACAAGGGGAATGTAAAAAAAAATAGAAATGGCTATGTGACACCAATTCTCTGAAAAATGAGAAATATTGTGTGATTGAATTTTCCTTGTTAATTTTTAATACTCTGATAAGCAAGGAAACATTTATATATCTTCATATATATAAATGACTTGAATTGACTTATATACTAATATTTTTATATTGGTAAGAATTTGGATCTTGGGGGAAATGAAATTAAAGAAGTGATCACTTGGTAAAAAAAAATCTCAACAGTAAATCACTGAAAAATAACAATCCAAAAGAAGTGGGTCACTTCACGAGTTAAGCTGGACCGTTGATTCCTTAAGTCGCTACTAAGTTGAGTTGCGTAGCATTGTTAAGTCGGCTACGACTTAAGTAGTTATCTGTTTGTATTTTGTCTGTTTGTATTTTGTCTAAGTTGTTAAGTCGCTGAAGGTTGTAACGAGTTGTAACTATTTGTTGTTAGGTCGCTCCCGACCTATGCTAAGTCGTGCCTGTTCTAGGTCGCGCCATGTTTGGTCGTATGTCGTTTCCGACCTAAGTACTTGTATTTTTTTTGAAGTTTTTGCGTGTTGAGTTGTAAAGCTATAAATAGCAAGTGTGAGTCATTTGTAAAGGTGGTTGAATATTGAATAAAATTCTCTTTTTGATTGCTTTGTGCTTTCATTCTAAATTGGTAGTTGAGTGTAATCTCCTATCTCCTCTTTCGGATAATCGAGTGCGCTCGATTCAACGATTGTAGAAGCCGATTCGCGGAATCAAGTGCGCTTGATCAACGTTTGAAGAATTGAAGATCTTCGAACCCGGTATCGTGCGCGATCAACGAGTTCAGGATAGCTAGAATTCGGTATCTTCGGATCAACGAATTTGGGCATTTCAGCATCTTCCAATCCACCGATTGCTACATTCAACGATCTACATTGTTTTTGATTAATCCGCTGCGTCACGAATGGTTGAAAATATCAGGTCGTTACAGTTGGTATCAGAGCTTTGGTTTTGAGGCAAAACTCAGCATATGGACTAGATTATTACAGAATCACTTTCATTCGAGTTTGAATCTCTTCCTCTTTGATTCGAATTTCCTTTGAATTTTGGAACGTTCCCTGCGGTTCCAAAATCCATTCATGTCCCTCACTATTCATCTTCTTTTGATTCGAGAGTATCCCATAGCTCCACTTCGAATGATCTTTATAGTGAATCGGCGGTCTCGCCAATATTCTAATGACTTGTAAAAGGGGGAAACTCCTTTACAATTAGCATCGACTCACCAGAGATTTATATTTACCTTTGGTTTAGATGCTAATATCTTTTGTTACTCCAAATTCTATCTCTTGAGATCGAATGTAGATTTACCCCAAAAAAAAAATCCACATCGATCTTATTCTTTAAGTCACGGTTGACCCGGTTAAGGTTGCCCACGATTTATATAAGCTTATCCATACTCCCTATTCTGTTGTTTAATCATCTTATCTTTTGTCTCCAACTTTTATTCAAATCAGAGTTCTCTTTGATTTGAGTGCATCAAATCTGAATCCCTATCCTTATTTTGAAAATTAATCTTGTATTTGAAAATTTTATATTTTAAAAAGATGTTTTATATATTGTGTTGTTTGAGTTGTTGATGTTGATTTGGGTTTCCGATCGGTTCGTCTGATCAACGCTATCGATAGGATCTCCAAAACACTTGAACAGAGCAAACTGACACAATATGGTTTTAAATTTAGTAGATGGATAAATTTTGTATAATTATAATATGTATAAGGTTAATTTTCTGAATTTTTATAATTAATGGAATTGGGTGTTAAGAAATAATATTTAACTTTGTATGTATTTTATAATCATTGGCTTTAGTTTCATATCTAAATAATTAAACATGGTTATAAATTTATTTGGAAATTTAAATGGATTTAAATCAAGAATGTGAGAATTTAATTTCCGATGATTTCGAACCTTGTTTTGAAAGTTTTAAAAGGATATATAATTTAAAAGTATTTCTAATAGAAATTGTTTTCAAAGAATTTTAAAGTTTTAAATCAGTGCTCTTTCTTTCTCGCTGGAAAATAATTTCGGTGATGACTGCAGCATCATCGACATTCATTTTCGAGTTTCGAAGTGAAGAGACCATTCTGTAGTTTTGCTACAGTTTTGTTTTGAAAATAAATTTATTTGGATTTCTAAAATATGACTTGATTTATAATATATATACTGGTATATGATTTCAAATTTGATTTGATATATATTGTATATGTATTTATTTATCTTTAAAATTGTTTGAAAATAATCGGAAATTTAATTCTTAAATTTTATCTTAAAGGATGATTTCAATTATAAAACGAAATCAAAGTTTGAATAAATATGTAAACTTGTATAATTGAATTAGAAAGAATTTATTTGCATAATACTCAATTACATTCCAATATAACTTACCTAAATTATTAAAAGTTAAATATGTAATTGGAGAACATACAAAATAAAGAGAATTTTTATAAATAAAACTTAAGTGGTTATAATAAATGTTATACACTTAAATTTTATTTATAAAGGATCAATAGAGGTAAATAGAGAAAAAGGGTTAATTGAATAATTTACAATATAATGATATTTAAAAGAAATTATAAATAAATTCAAATAGTTATAATAAGTGAAATAAACTTAATATATATAGGATTTTGATATATTAAGTGGAATAAATTTAATAATGAATTGAAATAAAGAAGAATGAAATTCAATAAATAAAGATGGATATAATAAATGATTGTTCAAATTCATGACTTTATAAATTGTTGATTTGATGATGAGATAATGAGATTTAAAAATAATTAAGATTTAATTAACTTAAGTGAAATCAAATGGATGAAATTAATTATTAATGGAAGTTGAAATTTTCATGGTTTTAAATTTATTGTCTTGTTCTGTTTTCCAATCTATTTTCTTTCTGGTTGTTCCCATTCCCTTACTTTCTAAGTAGGAATTTCGAATTGGTTAGCCGTGGAGCTACTGTTTTCTCTCAGCTTGATCTTACCACTGATTTTCACCAACTCAGTGTTGCTGAGGAAAGTATTCCCGAGACTGCTTTTCGTAAGGAGAATGGTTTTTCTATGAATAGTTAGTCGTGCCTTTTGGTTTGACTAATGCTCCTGCTCTCTTTCTTGATTTGATGAATCGTGTTTTTCGTATTGTGCTTAATAAGTTTGTTCTAGTCTTTCTTTCTCTTTTCCTTCATCATTTAACTTTTTTTTATCTCTTATGTGGTTCTTACTTCTCCTTATTCTGAATCTGAGCAATGCTTACCATCCACAGGCCGACTGTCAAACGGAAAGGGTGAATCAGATTCTCAATGATCTTTTTCGTGCTTGTGTTCAGGATCTTGGGAAGATCATCTCCACCTTGTTAAACTTACCTATAACAACAGTTATCAGGTATAATTTCAATCTCTTTGTCATCTTGTCTTAATCCTATTTCATTCTATCTTTTTCTGTGTTTTCCCGTACCTCATTCCTTTTCGAGGACGAAAAGTTTTGAGTGGGGGAGAGTGTAACAACCCTGTATTTTTGTAATTATTTTAAATTGAATTTCCTGATTTAAAAACTTTATTTTGTTTATTAAAATGGAAAATTTTGTTATTTTAAATATAAATTTTGATTTTTATGTGAATTATAATTCCAAACATGAATAGATAGGGTATTTTTCCAAAAATGTGAATTTTAGTCAATTTTGGTCAAACTTTGACTTTTAATTTAAAAATTTTAATTTTTGAAATTTTGAATTTATCTTTATTTTATGAAAGTAAATATAATTTCAAGAATACTGCTTTTCGTTTCATTGAAATCTGATTTATAATGTGAAAGTTATGCCCTTTTGAATATTGTGTGTAATTTGCTGTATTTAACAAAATTGTTTATTTTAAATTATATAAATAATATTTTATTTGGTCATGTAATGTTCTAATTTATATTTATATGGGTAAAATAACATGTTATGTATATATTATGGTTTTAAAACATTTTTAAAAGAACAGTTGAAATTTTCCAAGTCAACTGCAATTTATTTACAAATTTTAATTTCTAGTTTCAATTAATTAAAGTAATTCTTTATTTATTTCTCTATTTTTCCTAAAGATAATTATTTATTTTCATTTTTCTTTATTTTGTTCAGCATTTATTTATCTTACTTGACTTTTATTGGTTTAGAAGTATAGTAATAATTTTCCAAAGCTAGTGATAATTTATTTGTAATTTTTGAGCCTGTTTCCAATTTTTAAGCAATTTCTTTAATTCTTTTTCTATTTTTCTTTAAATTTAATTATTTATTTCCATATTATTTTACTTTGTTTCAGTTTTAAAATTCATTTACTGAATTTTATTTGTTTTTATTTAATTAAAAGAATTTGGAAATTCAAAAAGACTTTGTGCTTGTAACTTATGACTTTTCATTGTCTAGTCTATTCATTTGCTCGACCTTTCCTTTTCCTTTGCTTTGGCTGTGCATAACCTCCTTGTAGCCATTCATTTTCTTTTGCTTATTCACGTGAAAAAGCTTCTCATTCCATCAGCAATACACGGCATTTCATTTGGAGAAAAAAATGTAAACAATGGCTCCTCTTCTTTCTAGTTTTCCTCTTCATTTTTGACTTGTTTTTGCCTTGGCTTCTCTTGCTTGGTTCGGCCATACACCTCCACCATCTCCTTCACCACTTCCTTCCCCTTATCTTCCATGACCTATAATCCATCTCCTCTGACCTGAAGTGACCGTGGCCTCCACATGAAGATAGCACCACAAAAATATTGCAAACACCTTGAAACAATGCATAGCCAAGCCAAATGCCACCATCACCTTCATAGTTTGCCTCGGCCACCCCCTTAGCCACCACCACCAGCATGTACTTGACCCCTAGCCATCATTCTACCTCTGACCTGACCTGTAGCAAGTGATAGCCGAGCCCAAAGTTTCCTTTGGCCGAGCCCAAGATGCACCAAACCTTCCTTTGCATTGACCTTTAGCATTCTTTGCCTTGTAACTTACCAAACCCTTCACATCTCCTTTGTAGCCGTGCCATTTGTGGTCCAAACCAGATCTGTTTCAACTTATAAACCATCATGGCCGAACCATAAGCATGTTATGGCCAAGCAAAAGTTGTTAGTGGTCAAGCAATTTGGAGTTAAAAGCTTGGTGATGTCACTTTGTTTCAAAGTTTCCAATTTGTTTAATTTTTATTTTTGTGTTGAATCTATATTTATATATTGCTTTGTTTATGGTTGTATACAAGATCAATATCAAGGCTCTCCATCCATTCAAATCAAATTGTGCTATATCGTGCTTTTGATTCCGTTGTGTCATTTGTATTGCAATCTCCAGCCATAGAGGTGAGTAAATCTCACCTGACATTTATACTTATGCAAATGTGAATTGACAACAATTGAATGTGTATAATATTATATATGATGTTATAACTGCCTATGATTATTAATTATATGATGTTAAACATTTTATTTTACCTGTCATATTATCTGTTACTGTTATTTATTGTTAAACTGTTCATTTATACCTGTTTATCACACTACAAGTTCCCTGTAGATTAGATTCACTACGGGTTGAAATGATACATACCCGAACGGACTTTAGAATAGGGAAAAATCGTTATGGGCTGAAATGATAGGCCTGAACGGTTTTTAGTTATTTTATTTTAACTTGGGATTGCGGGTTTGAAATGATAGAACCCGGATTTTTGCTTTTTAAACTGCGGATTGAAATGATACATATCGGTATCACTTGACCTAGGTTAGAAAACTATATACAGACCCGTGGTTATTTTTATAAAGTATTTTGAATATTTTAAATATTTTTAAAAGTGTAAAATTATGAAAATTTGATTTAAATTGGATTTTTAATGTTTAAATAAAGAAATATGGAATTTCTAGAAGTTAAAAATGTAATTTAAATGAATGGTAAAAGTGAATTTTTGAAATATAACTTAAGTTTGGAAATTTGGAATTTTGGTTTTAAAATGATATTTAAGTTATATAAATAAAATGGAAATTTAATTATATTTGGAAAATGGTAAATATGATAATTTGATTTGAATTTGAATTTAAATGATTTAATAAAGTGTTATTGAGTTTTCTATATATTAAAATGGTTAAATAAATGAATGCTTAAAAGTGTAATTTTAAAATATAACTTGACTTGGAAATGTGAATTTGGTTTTTATTAAAGGTTTAAGTTAATTAAATAAAATTGAAAATTTATTTTAAATTTGTGAAATGGAAATAAAATATAAGTGTTAAGTTTATTTGTTAAAAATGTGAAGAAAAGAAAATTGTACATTTGGATTTGTTAAGTAAAATTATTGGAAATTTGGATTTTACAGTAAATGTTTCTTATAAAAATCATAAATTAAAAGAGTAATTTTAATGAACATTTTTGAATGTCAAAATATGATTTTTATAATGTTTAAAAGGTTTAATATTGGAGGTTATTATTTGCTGGAAATACACTAAAATCTGGAAATTACTTTTTAGAGCATTCAGAAATGTTATGATTTCTGTAAATGAACTAAAACTTAAATAAGAGGCTATTACAGCAGTTCTGTAATGCTGTAGTTGCTGAAGTAAACTAAAAGGCTAAAAACTTAATAAAGGCCTATTACATCAGTTCTGTAATTGCTGTAGTGGTCTGCTGTCTTTGCTGTTTTAAACTAAATTTCAACTAAACTGAGATTTAACAGCAGTTTTAAAATGTTTTTACAGAATAACTTATAACAACTTTTTATGAATGCTGTGAAAGGCTGAAATTTTCAATGTTTATGGTTTTTAACTTAGTAAATGAACTCAGAATAGTTTAAACTTTGGAAATTGAATACTTGTTTTGAAAGTATAATAATTACACTTTTAAATAGTTTAGATGAATTATTTTGATTGAAATATAAACTATTTAAAAGGTGACCTTAAATGATAATAAATGAATGATATCTTTGAATTTAAAAGGTATTTAAAGTTAAATATTTGGATTTGAACTCAAATAAATGATTTGAAATGAAGTTTTTGAAAGGATATGATATTTTGATATATTGAAATGATTTGAAATGAAGTTTTGGAAAGATATGATATTTTGATATATTAAAATGATTTGAAATGAAGTATTTGAAAGGATATGATATTTTGATATATTGAAATGATTTGAAATGAAGTTTTGAAATGATATGATATTTTAAATATATTGAAATGGTTTGGAATTGATTTAATCTTTATTTTGATAAAGATTTGGATTTGAAATGATATTCTATTTTGAAGTATAAAATATTATTTTAAAATTATAACCACGGGTTATAATAACGATTGGTTGTTAAAGAGACCGGGATCAGAATGGACATACTCTCTGTCGATACCGAAAACCACTTTAACAACTATGTATGCGATGGAATTTCCAGAATGAAGTAGGATAGTGGCGACGATCCTAAAGGTATATACGTGGACCCAACTCCCGTGAGTTGGCATAAAGTGGCTAAAACAGGAGCGATTGACGGGCCAATGAGGTAGCACCTCTGATCGGACACACTTCTTCGATACCATTCTTTACTTTGTGATTGATTGGGTGCACCCTTTGATTTGGGAGTGTTGTTCGAGGTGGGCGGTAGTGGCTGCTATGTGTCACCACTAGTCCGGATGCGTAATTGGTATATCTACCCTGGCATTACCTAGTTGTGCCGTGTCACTTACCATATCGAGCTTTACTACGAGTTATGATTTCTCTCATAGCCTGTGGAGTATCGAGGGTAGCCCCCATTTTGGGAGTATGCTAATACTGGATAGACTACTGGGACTATTACGTGTTAAGGTGGAAAATGTAAAGCCTTAATGCTATTTAAAAGTATGTTTATTTTATATTAGACAATATTATAATAGCGAATATTACTACATAGTAAATAGTTTAACGGATCCTTAGAGGATGGGTGATCCCAAGCATCCTTTGAGTTACTTGTACCTTTATTACAGTTCACTTGAGTTGGTTTACATTTGTATAAGTATGTATGTCCTGACTCGAGTGTTTTGTGTTTGCTTTACGCTTGGGTCAGACTGAGTGATACAGCATTAGAGACTCACCTTTGGAGCTGGAGTTTTGCTTTGAAGATCCAGATATCTATTCATTTTGTTATCCAGTGATTCCAGTTGTATTCTGAGTTGTACCTAATTATCATACTGTTACTCCTATTGTATCTTGGTATTCCTATTGTATTTTAATTAACTCTGATATATTTATATAGTAGCTTCATGAACTACTATCTCTTTTACTTCCGCTGCATTATATTACTCTGTGTTTGTGATCTGTGATTATTGATTTACTGTATATGATGAGTTTTCCAAATTTAAATTAATAATCTGATATTTTGAGCAATTCAAGTCCGACATGTTCTGATGCGAATGGTTGAAAATATCGGGTCGTTACATAATACAAACAATCCAACCAAAGCAAGTCAACGCAAGTATAAGGTTACAATTCCACACATCGAAATGGGCAGTCTCTACATCTCATTCCCTCCTTCTCCATAAAAGGGAATAATTAGATATCCTTATGACTCTTTGGGGAAAGTCACATACAATAGTCATAAATGTAACATCATCATGATGGTTGTTCAGCAACACCGAACTCATCCTACCTAGTCATCTTACACCCTATGTTATAAAGTCTAGCTTTATAGTTTTCAATTAAAATTTCTGAATAAAATATCTTTTAAACAAAATATCTTTCAACAAACACCTCAAAAGTTAGTTATTTAATTAAATATTTTATTATTAATTTTTACTCAAAAAGATATTCCTCAAATAAAATACTCCCATTAGTTTTTTTCTAAATATTTCAAACAACGATATAATTTCTCAAATAAAAACACTATATTATTTTCAAATTTCTTCTTTTTAAAAAATAATTCCTTCAAAATAAAATATATTTTTTTGGAAATAATCTCTTTGTAATAAATTTTCTCCAACTTATATAATATTTATTGTAAAGAATGTTTCAATAAAATATTATTTTCTTTTAAAATAAGGGTTCTCACTAAATATCCTCCAATAAGCTACATTTAAAAATGAAAACAAATTAAATTCTATACTATTATCAAAATAGTTTTCTCCTCTTCGAAATATCATATTAAATAAATACTTCAAACCTTACCGTATATATATATATATATATATATTAAATATCCTTTCAACAAAAATATTTCTTTCCAAATTACTTCTTAACAAAAAAATTTGCTAAGAATTCTAAGTCATAATGAGGTAAAAATTACCTTTGTCAAAGGATGTTCCTAAATTAAAGAAAATCTTAACTAAAATGTTCCCACTAAAATATTCTTGCTAAAAAATATATTTTAAACCGAACGTCCTTTTATAAAAATATTTTCAAATAATATATTTATTAACAAATTTTCTCATTTAAATTTTTTTTCCTACATCTAACAAAACATTTCTAAATCATAATACTATTATAGAAATGCATTCTAAAGGATGTTTTAAAATTAATTAAAGTTTGCTACACGAAAATGTCTTTTCAAAGGCAGAAATAAACTTCCAATATCAAACTAAAACACCTTTTTACTAAAAGTACTTTGAAATAAAATATTTTTACTATGTTTTTCTTTTAAAAGTATCTTTATAAAAATATTTTGTTTTCAAATTAAATACTTTATTCTCATCAAAAATTTCAATAAATAGCTTTTATGCTAAATATATAAAAAAAAATCCTTTTTTAATAAGATATCTTTAAAGTTAGAGGTGCATATTCTATAAATTTTCCAAACTTTATTCACTTTAAAACAAAAGGTTATTCCATCTTATTAAGGTCGGGTTTCAAATATAATTTAATATAGAATGTGTGTCACTTGGGTTATAACCAACCGTTAACCCCTCTTATAAGTGTTCATACTATCCTAACTCCTACTTTATTTATCTTCCATCATCATAAATAAACATCTTTTTTTGGGCAAGGTAATGGTGGTTAACAAACAACCCATACACACAAAGCATATAATTGTCAATCAAAACGCTCTCTCATTCTATATTTTAATTGAACCTAAGGTGTAAATTATTATAACCTAATGGTTAAACCTACCCAATGCTTAGGGAATCGCTAAACCTAAGCTCTGATACCAAGTGTGATGACCCACTATTTTAAACATCTAAAATTAATTACAAATGAAGTCAAAATACACTTATCGCCAATTTAGAATATTAAAAAATTGGATCATGGGTAGATAAAAATCAAAAAATTCTAAAATAATAAATAAAAAGGGAAAACCTTATTGTGGAATTTAAACATCAACATAAATATGCAATCTAATCTCAATAATTAGTTATTACACAAATCCTATACATTTTTTTTCAATCTATCAATTATAAAAACAAAAACTGTAAAAAAATATGATGCAAGAGTATACCAATCCATTATGCAGATGTGACTCCTTCCAGATGCTTTTCTCCTTCCTTTGCTTCACCTACAACTTACAGATGCATGTGTCACATATGATGATAAAGAAGGAAAATAGTTTCAACTATCTTGGGACTACACCTAACCTATGCACTACGGCCATAGGCTCAATAGATATTGCATAGGGAAAGACCGCCTACGTACCTTTTTTGGAGGATCAAACCCATGTAGTTCTATTTCCTGCATCCAAATACTTGTTAGCACATTGCGACCATAACATCCATGCAACCATTACGACCATCACAAACAATGCAATCAATTTAACCAATGCAACCATTGCATCCAGTGTAACTAATGCATATAGTAAAAGCAAAAAATAGTATTCTTATTCATCCATCTCAACAAACCATCAAATGGGGTAACCATAATACAATAGTACACATCAATGAAACATTAACAATATTCAATGACAACCCCAATTCATTAATTAAGAACATCACAACACATAAATATACTTACATACATCTTCATCAATGTAAATATAGATCATGAAATTTGTACTAGTCCAACCAACACCAGTAGCACAACATCCATCACCAATTAACCATAGCTAACTATCAATCAACTAGTAGTAAAAATGGTAAAATACCACATCCACATCCTAATGTGATACCATCATCAAACAATCAAATATTTATAATACTTAATAATAGACAATCAATCACACATTCACCAACCATGCAAATAATATATTTGCATCCATTATTCTTTGAAGTATAAAAAAATCATTTTTTTATTGTATATTATAAACTCACCTTTGTTTATCCATCCAAAAACAATAAAGATTCTTTTTAAATGGTAATATACTCTTTAAGTCTTTATTGTATTTCCATTTCTTTAAATACCCTAAAACATTTCATTTCAATAGATATAGTATTCTTTGTCAATTATTTTTTTAAAATGATATTATTATCATTATTTAAAGTCTCATTCTATTTTATAAATAATAATCTTCCTAAATATTAATTTAAAATATAATTTTAGCTACTATTTATGAATTTTTCCTAGAAGTTCATAAATTATAACTTTATTTAATTCCATAATTTAATTTCTATAAAGTTTGTTAAATCATCGTTATTTACAAAAGCCATCCAAAATTTGTAAATAACCTTACTTATCATTTATTTATTTATTTTCTCGTTATTATCTAATTTATTCCAATTAATTATTTCCATTCTAAATTAAAATAAATTATTTTAGTTAAACATCCAAAAATACGATAATCAACGCTAACTATCCAAATCAATGCACATAACATCCAAAATATTATAATAGCCAAACAATCGTCCATAGAACACATCAGATATGGATAAATATTATTTTTCATCGATAGTTACGTATTTAATAATTTGAAATTCAATTAACTAAATTAATTAATTCATGCCAATGCGCTTTTTCGAATTGTCTCCAAACTTAGCAAATCCATTGCTATATCGACCGACATCCTCACAATGAAAATTACCTTGATTTATTTCCAATTGATGAAGTGTAGTGTTTTTTCTTCTATCATAACCCAAAGTGCTTTCAAAATCCAAGTGCATGCGTTGTTGAGTGAACCCCTAGCCTTTTTCCAATTACTATTCTCTTATAAAATAGACGTTATACTTTTTGAATTAAGAAATGAATGAAGATTGGAGAAAAAATATTAATGATTGCTTCCTCCTTCATTTTTGGGATTTGTAAATATATCTATAATGATAATTATGTAAGAGGAAGATGAGATGAAGGAGAAAGGAAGGAATATGTTTCTTTTGATTCTTCTCCCTTATATTTCCAACCACCCGAGAATATATAGATTAACTTCCACTAATGGCAATTAATGTAAAATTGATCGATATCCCTAGCAATTAATTCCTCACAATGCTCGTATAGCAAATTAATATACATTCAAATATCAAATTTTAAATAAAATTCCATAATTAGGATATGTGTGTGTGTGTGTGTGTGTGTTCATTCATTGAATACGCACAATAAGCCCTACAAGTGGAAACTTTAGATATAGAATTCGATGCCTACAATCTTATTTGTTAGTTTTCCACTATACATGAAATCAATGCAAAAATAAACTATATGTATAAATTCAACAATTAGGATATATGTTAATGAATGTGCAACTAATTGCTTGTTTACGGCAATTAATCTCCCACAATATATGAAGTTAATACACAAATAATCATATATGTATTCAATAGTTATGATATATGTCAATTAATGCGTAATTAGTTACTAATCTATGCAATTAGTTCCTTGCAATATAGGAAATCAATATACAACCAATTATATATATTAAACGGCTAGGATATATGGAATAAATTCATCACATTGAATATACATATATTTATATATCCATAATATCATACAATTTAAATTGGTGCATAGTTACCAAATTTGTATTTCCTTACATCACATTTACTATATATATATATATATATATATATATAGGAGCACATAC
This sequence comes from Allium fistulosum, assembly GCA_030737815.1. Taxonomy (NCBI): domain Eukaryota; kingdom Viridiplantae; phylum Streptophyta; class Magnoliopsida; order Asparagales; family Amaryllidaceae; genus Allium; species Allium fistulosum. The sequence goes on from CM060906.1 coordinate 878,328,847, forward strand.
ATACCTATTTTTCCTTATATAAATATATATGTACATGTATGTGTATATATTGACCACACATTTTTACTACACCTTTTCTTTCCTATCTCTCGTATATATATATATCACTCTTTTTATAAGTATCCTTTTGTTAGGTTTTTGTAAAACTTCAGAAATGTGTTGTTAGCCAGGATTGAACCCATGACCTCTCCAGGTTAAGTCTACTCTCTACTTTCTTAACCAACTACACTAAGCATACTTTTATTTACAAAATTAGAACAATGAAAATTATTGGTCATAGGTGCAAATCTTTTAGACTTATAAAGTCAATACCTTCTAAACTGTAACTCAAGATCCACCAAAGTTATATACCGAACTAATCAGTTCAGAAAGAACTTCATAATGATTATAAATACGACACCCAATTCTCATTTCTAATAGAAATTCATTTTAATTACTTTAATTTTAAAAGCATAAAATTTGAGGGTTGTTACACCAACCATTGAAGCAAGGGATAAGCTAGCCCGATACAGCAGGCCGACTACTGAAGTAGTCCGTAGAGCTCGGACAACATTACATCACATTCCACCGTTGCATCTCAATCAAATGGCAAGCTGTGGCCAATTTCATAGCAGAATATTCAAGCACAGACAGCGACGATGAAGAAGCAACAACTAACTCGCCAGCATGGAAACTTTATATTAACGGTGCATCTAATGAGTAAGGCGTTGTGGCCGGTATGGTCCTAATCATGCTTGATAAGAAAGAGCCATGCTTCGCTATCAGCCTAAGCTTCAAGGCCACAAAAAACGAAGCCTAATATAAAGCCATCCTAACTGGTCTCATGATGGTTAAAGAGCCGCGGATAAAATATTTGTATATGTTCGGTTACTCTTCACTAGTTGCCAACTAGATTGGAGAATGTTTCTTGGTTAAGGGAAGAACATTAGCCCTCTATGTCATGAAAAGAAACTCATTAGCACCTTCATAGACTTCAAGCTGGAGCAAATCCCTCGCGAGAAGGATGTCAAGGCTAAACAACTGGCTAAGGTTGCAAGCAATCCTAATGAAAACATCCCATGAGTCCCAATGGAGGTGAGTCCCATTCTTTGAATCAGGGGCAAACACCATGGAAATTGATGAAGCCCAAATTGATTTCAAGATGACCTCACTTCTGACATACCTCACGAGTGAAGAACTACCCATTGAGAGAAAAGTGGCCTGGAAAGCTCTATGTCTAGCAGCTTATCATACCATCATGGATGGAAAGCTCTATCAACATGGATAATAAACCCTCATTTAGTGGTGTATGACAAATGAGGGAGCTAACCACATATTAGAGGAACTAAACAAAGGCTTCTACGGAGATCACATCGAGGGTGAAACTTGACAAAGAAGGCTACCCGCTAAGGCTATTACTTTCATGCCATGACCAAATATGCAATGAAATACATTAAGAAGTGCAATCGATGTCAACGATTTGTGAGGATATCAAGAGCTTCCCCAAGTCTCCTAACTCTAATGACGTTCCATTGGCCATTTGGCAGTCGATGGTTTGATTTGATCGACAAGCTCCTAAATGCCAAAGATGGATATAACCATGTCATTGTCTTCATCGACTACTTTATAAAATGGGTTGAGGCATATCCCATCACTAGGGTCACCGTGCCTAAGATCCTGAACTTCATGATCATGAACATGTTTGCCGCTTCGGACTCCTAAGAAAATCATAACAAATAATAGCATGTTGTTCGAGAGTAGGTTGCTCCAAGTATTCTCCAAGCCGAAGGAATAGAAATATGTTTCTCCTTGGTCGCTTACCCATAAGCAAGTGGGATAGTTGAGGCTATGAACAGGACCATCAAGGTAACATTGAAGAAGCACCTTACAAAAGCCAAAGGAAACCGGGCTAAAGAGCGACCACTCAGGCATTTTTTATACCGCACCTCAAGCCGCACTTCAACCAGGCACTCTACATTCTCTTTAGGCAATAGGTATAAAGCTATGCTCTTCGTCGTAGTCGACATACCATCTCTAAGGCATCCCACTCATGACCCCAAGCAAAACATAATAACGTTGGTTGAGACACTCCCGAATAAATAATTTAAAAATATAAATAAAAAATGGATTTTTAAAAGGAAAATGTTAGAAAATTAAAATTATATATATTTGGATTTTATATAATAAATGGACATTTTCCATAAGTAAGATTTTTATATACATAATGAGGAGGTAAATATTTCTGAGAAATAGATAATATTATTTTTAAATAAAGTAAAAATAATATTTTATGAAATAAAATTGAAACAGAAATAAAATTGGAAACTATGAATTTAGAATTTTATTTGGTTTAATTCTTAAAGAATGGTAATTTTTTTAGTTTAAAATGGGAATTTGATAATATTAGAATTGTGTAAAAGATTAAATTTGTATAAATAAAAAACATTAAATAGGAAAATGATGTTAAATTTATAAAATATAATTTATTTGATATAAGATTGTATATTAAATTTTGTGTAGTGTTAAAAATAAGGATCGGATAAATTTTTGATAATTTAAAATGGAAACAATGTTAATTTTCTTTTAATAATAACCATTTTTTAATAAGCATAATAAAACATCGCTTCATAAAAGTTTTATAATTTGTTGAAATGATTATCTTTGTATAATAAAATGAGTGTTAAGATTCTTTTTATGAATTAAATTTTCAAATGGTTTAAATATTGGTTGGAAATGAAAGGAAAAGGAGAAAGAAGGTTTATTTAATAAAGTATTGGGTTATGGGTTTGATTCGATACCCATCTTTGCCCAAATAGAATTGGAAATGAATAGTTTCTCTCTTCCTCACTTTACCTATACATTCATTTCTAATTGCTGAAATGAAACACAAGCTCTTCTTTTCCAAACCCTTGATAAAAAATTCATCAAATAAAATTTAATAAAATCTCAGAAAATTCCCAAAAAATTAAAAAGAGTATTTTAGCCAATTCTACATCCTTATGAGTAATCAATATCAGGTTTCGGGTCATTTTGAAGTATCTCAATTTTGGGACAGCAAGGAGTTTTAAAGAAGCAGTGGGTTTTGGAGCCACGGGAAGAGTATTTTCTAGCTTTTGGTTTCAATGTAAGTTAAAACAACTCATAAATATATCTAATTCACTGCTTGCAGTGTTATTATATTGTTTGTATTCTATTTTGGTTGAATTACTATTGCTTTGTTACGATTGGTTGTTCTATATGATAAAATTATGAATTTTTGAATAAAACCTTATCTGTTTGAATTTTGGATGATATTAGCATATGTATTGGTGCATGCAAGGGTCTGGAATGGTCTGAGATCGTCAGAGAGTGAGTCAGGTCGGTAGAAAGTTATTGGAGGTGAGTAGGTGGTTGAATTTGGAGCTGAAATAGCTCCAGAATTCATGACCACCAGTCCACCGGTGACGTGATCCTCAAGCTATTTCAGCTCTAGGTATGTAGGTTGAGTGTAATTATTTTATAAAATCTATTTTAATGCTTTTGATTATATCGAATATTTTTGAAATTTTGTTTTGATAGTTTATATATATATATAATTTCTATTGAAATATATTTTAATTATTAAATGATTATTTTAATGAACCTTTTACACACACACACACACCCCGATTTATATAATCTTTTAAAGCTATTTTATTTGATTGAAAGTCTTTATAAAAGAATTTTAAAAAATTTATTTTGAATTCGAGAATAGGTTTATTAAAATAAATTACAAGAGTATATTTTAAAAAAGTATTCATAAAAGAAATTTCATTTGATAATAAAGATTTATCCAACCATTATTGGAATGATTTATTATTTTATAAAATTATTTGGAAAAAAAAAATAATTTTTGGAAATTGCTTTTGATATAAAGTTCCTTTGAAAATGAAAAGAGAGAGTTTTCAAAAGTATTAGAAAGTATGGAACCTTTATAAGTATAAATGAAGAGTTTTAAAAGTATTTTCGAAAAGGGAATTCATTTGCAAGGTATATATTAAATAGAAAATTTTCAAAAGTATTTTCCAAAGAGGATTTTGATTATAAAAATCTATTTTAAAGATAAGCCAAATTGTGTAGGATTCGAGCGAGTTTGAAGAGTATTAAATTTTATACCCTTTTTATTTGTAGTTGATTTGGAATTGGTTTTTATTGATGTCCGAGTAAAGTTCTATATGGTGAGGATTTTGAGTAAACGTTTTGGCAGTATCAAGCGATATGGAACATTTGGTAATACCTTTCCGATTACTCTTTTGACTCATTATTTAAAATATTTTATTTATTTTGTGTTTTATTTCTATATAATGGGATGTTGAATAAACGGACTAGTAATGGGTGGTATGGGACACACAATATTATTTCGTTTATACTATTGACTCGTATTATATAATATTTTTTGATTTGATGAGTGTAGTTTACAAGCATTTAGAAAACATTCGAGTAATACTAAGTGGTATGGGACACTAAGTAATACCTGTTCGATTATTAATTGTGAGTAGATATCACTTATATTTTAGTTGGGTTAGGCATTTTGGGAGATATTGTCTAGAGGTACAGCTTTCTTTATGCTTACCAACCTTTTTGTGTGCTCACAATAACTCTCTTTGTACTTGTTGACTGACCGCCCTACAACTTTGGGATCCAATATACCCGAGTCATGCGTTGTAGAGGTACCCGGCCATGTAGGACGGTAGCCAAGGGTGTAAAGCAATAAAAATCCAAATATAGAACCTATAGAACATCTCACAGCGTATAGACAAAATATAATATAACAACATAGATGAAAAATATGTGAGACGACTATATAATCAAATGAACCATAAATAAGCACATCAGGGTGCATCAAGTTCACAGACTATACAAAAACTAGAATAAACAGTTTATATATCCCAAGTCTTCAAAACAGACTCTATAATTGTCTCTCTAAATACAAGTACTGACATAGCTCCATAGTGTCGCATAGCGGAATATAAGTGATAGTAAGCTCTAGGTATAGATATATAAAAGCATAGCATCTTGCTCTTACTCCATACAACTCCATGCGCTATCCAGACCTGTTATCCCTAATCTACTCATTTAAGAGTAGCCAAGATAATAAGAAGCAAAATATAAATCTCAGGTCAGACAATAGTCTGGTGTGAACGATACATCACCTTAAAAATATTATAAAAGTCGTATATAGTAAATATGGACATAGGGTATGAAGTGCCATGCCTGACCTATCCCTGCATCCAAAGAGTTAGCACATAACAACCGATATATGGTAATCTACTATCATCTCCATATAAGTGTACTACAATTGAAGTTCAATGTCTAGTGTCTAGGTATACGGTCGAAAATAACCACATCATGTGACAGGATAAAATGGCAAACAACCATGGCAAACATAGCATCCATCAAACAATCCTCACTATCACTCGTGTGCATTGGATATATTATAACTCGTATAGCATAATCGTAAACCAAAGACCCAATCGTATCCCGGTTCCATTGGTGCTCAAATTTATGCCACTTCGAAAGGCTAGGAACCAGGCTCACAGTCGTAAAAGCCCAAGGAAATCTACCATCATAAGATCTAGACACAATCGTAAATCCAGGTGGACGTCCCCACATACCCCTTCTTTTATGAGCACACTAGAAGCCTTCGAGTTATCAACCATCTTTTTGCACACGTCTTCCGAATGGAAATCAATCGTTATTCCATCACGACTATCTCCACAGTAGGATACCATTGCAAATCCCACTTGCAAGCTCCCATCGTTGAACTTGCCCTTGTGGATCACCGCTACGACTCCCCATCATTAAGTGGCCATCTTAAGAATGCCTCTAGTAACCCATCATAAGTCGTACTAAGGTTCTGAAGCCATTATCGTCGTTGGCGTCATCATGTCGAAGCGTAGCCATCGCCTCGCTAATCGCCACACAAGATCCAAGGTCATCCCAAGTCGTTGGAGTTTCCTACTTCACCCCCACATCACTCCCAAGAATCCTAGAGCACAAAACAAAGAAGCAACCAAAGTTTCACCGTGCCACGATGAAAATTCATCATCTCTGGTCTCGGTTCGATTCCATCCTATGACTGAACCAAAGCAGCTGCCGAGCCAACCATGCCACACACCGACCGAGCCATCCATCGAACCAACTCTCATGCTCGACTATCGAACTGGCCCCACCACTGAACTGAATTTCATGTTCATTCACCGAACACATCCCACCACCAAACCAATCATTGCTTGACCACCGAACCAGTCCAAATCCAAGCCAACCAATCATCGAGCAAGCGTACAACCAACAGCCTACCACCGTACCAAAATCCTATAGTATTTCCACTTCTCTATTCTACTTCGATTTCACCGCTACGCTTCATTCTTCGACCCTTGTGCATTCCATATGCAATGATACAACTTTTAACAACTTCGAGTCAATCTGTCGAAGTCCTGTTTTATGGTTCCTAACTCTAAGTCACTTCGATGAGGGTTTTCAACAATACAAGCAAACAAGCAAACACCATACATGCACCAAGCAACATTCAAACATGCAAACATACAACAATTCATTGCTAATTATCATATAATTAGTCTCTAACATAGCTTAACACAAATCAAGACAACCATACATCAAATGAACATGATTAGAACATTTTAAAATATTTTAAATTCGATTTTACTTCAAGTTTTACTTTAAAGCAGTCCTAAAACATGATTTTGACTATAAAAATGAGTTTAAAATATATCAAAACCTATAGATACATATATTGAGAGATGTTAAATCACTCACCAAAACCTCAAAAAATAAAGATTTGTACGCAAATCGAGGCAAATTTGAGAATCAACAGTAAAGATGTGATTTTTCTTCCCTAAAATTATTGATTTGAAGATCTCTAATAAATCTCATTGCTAATCTAACCTTAATCTATGATTTAGACTTGATTTGGGGGAGAAAAGAGTAGGTTTTAGGTGAAGAATGAGTTTGGAGGCTTAGATCTATTTGAGAAGGGGTAAAATGATTTGGGGAGGATGGCTCAGCCTATTATAGCCTACAAACCCAAAATGGGTTAGTGGGCTTGCCCTTAAACCTCTCTAATTATTCACTAAGCCGCCCTAAAAACTGCCAAACTTTAAACGACTATATCTCCTAGTCAGAAAAACCGCCATTATGACCACTCTACGGAATTGGAAACCATCATATATTTCCAATGGATGTAGTCTCAGATACTAATTCGACCTCTATCAAAATTTATAGCCATTACAAATTTTTAGGGGTAAAATCATTCGGAAAGATTCTAAATATAGGAAATGTCGCTAGTAGGCATTTTCCAAAGTTATAAAGTCATACAACCTCATATGAAAATAAAAATAATATTTTACGATCCTTAGGTACGTAAAATACAGGTCGTTACACTCTCTCCCCCTTCAGAAATTTCGCCCCCGAAATCCCCAATACAAACAAGATAAAATCAAACTTAGCTACCCTACATTCCTATCATCCATGAGCAAATATATCAAATATCAACCATGCACACAAAAGCAATAAATGATATCTACGCACACCCAAGCATGCAGGATACTAAACTACTATATAGGATATCGAAAGTGAATGTAAATGTGATGAATAGAAGTCTTATCAAGTATAGAGCTCTTGATAAGCAATCCTCATGCTCTCCTCAGTCTCCCAATTACAATTGCCTTCCCTCTCACTGCACTGAACTTCACCAGCTCTACCATCTTCCTCCTCAGCTTCTTCATATCATGTTCGACAATACGAATATGCCTAGGAGGTCTCGATGCTTCTGCTTTAATCTATATATCATCAAGCAGATTCATTTCAACTGTCATGCCTAAGCTGTGCACAAACTTCCGTAAGTGAGAACATAGAATACATTGTATACGCCCGCCATCTTTTGGGGCAAGTCGACTCTATATGCTAGATTCCCAAAAAGGGACTAACGAATCTCTATGCCAAACCCTTAGAATCGATTCGAACAACATCTTTAGCAAAGAGATCTTGACAAATACCATATCACTGATGAAGAACTCTAAGTCATTTCTTCTCCTATCAGCGTTGCTTTTCTGTCTGTCCTAAATAGATTTCATTCGTTGCCGAAAGACCTTGATCTTCCCCGAAGTCCCTTTAACCATCTCTGACCCAAGTATTAGTTTCTCACTGCTTCCTACCAATATGAAGAAGCATTGCACAGTCAGCCATATAATGCCTCAAAGTGTTCCATACCGATGCTGGACTGATAACTATTATCGTATGTGAACTCTACTAAGTGTAGTTGATCATCCCATGAGCCACCAAAACCAAGAATGCAAGCTTGCAAGAGATCCTCCAAAATACGATTCACCCTCTGGGTATACTCATCAGTTTATGGGTGATAAGCTGTACTAAGATGCAGATCCATCCCCAACGCCTCTTGTAAGCTCTTCCAAAACTAACTAGTGAACAAAGGGTCTCGGTCGCTAATAATGCCCTTCAGCACAACATGGAATTACACAACCCATTCACATACAACTCGACCAATTTGGATGTCGTTCTACTAGACTTGATGGGTATGAATCAAGCACTCTTTGTCAATCTGTCGACCATGACCCAAATGTTATCGTACCCTCCTCTGATCCTCGGCAATCCATTAATGAAGTCTAGAAAAACTTGTTCTAATTTCCATTTGGGAATTTCGAGTGTTTGTAGTAAACCACTCGACTTCTTCTTCTCTACCTTTACCAACTGACAATTAATGCACTTCAAGACGAATGCCCCAACGTCCTTCTTCATCCCTTCCAAGTAAAATGTCCACCTCATGTCATTGTACGTTTTATTGCCGTTAGCATGTATAGACAATTTCAAATGATGGCACTTTCGTAGCACCTCATTCCTCAAACCATCAACATCAGGAACAAACAATCTCCCGTCCTTACGGAGCCAACCATCATTGTCGATCCTGTACCGTCTCATCTCCTCAGACTCTACCCCTTCCTTTATCTTCACCATGATCACCGCTAGTCTAACATCTTGGCTCTGACTAGTACCAATCCGGTCAATCAAGGTTGGTCTAATCGTCAGGCTAGTGTAACACCCCTTATTTTAGTTTAACATAATTCAGGAGATTTAATTAGGTAGACTAAATAGAATAATTTAGTGAGATAAGTAGAATGAATTTTGATAATTAAATTAGTTCATGCTTTAATGAATTAATTAATAAGATTTTTTTTAAACTTAGAAAAGAAAAGAATTAATGAGAAGGGCAAATTAGGAATAAAGCTTTATTTCTTCCATTAAGCCATCCCCCTCTCATTCATTCTCATTTTACAATCACAAATAATCAAAAAGCAAACACTTAACGGCCGACCATTTCTAAAGGATAGGAGAGAAAGAAATCAAAGAGGATTCAAAGGGCAAAGCTTAGGGAAGCTAAACTCCATCAAATCTCAATCTCATCATCTAATCTAAGGTGAATAATAATTAACCATCTCTATTATTTATGTTTAATTTTGATTAGGGCTAATTTTCGAATTGATCTTGATTGTTTTGCCCTGATATGGATGTTTGATCATTATTTGGATAGAATAATGATTTATGGAAATTTGATGGAATTATTATGATAGGTTTTAAAGGTAAAACCTAAGTTTTTGACCTCTAGTTGATTTGATTTTCTACTATGTTTTGTAAAACATTATTTTGCAGATGGTTTTTTATTTCATAATTTTCCAAGTTAATATGAATATTTTATGAATTTCCCAAGTAGGAAATAGTGTTTATTTTGGGTTTTAATTATTAAAAATACTTAAACAATTATTTTGGCTTCAAAATTTATATATATGAAATAATATGTTAGTTCTAATTTTTGGTGATTTTTAAGGACTTTTCCCAAGTGGTTACGATTTTCTAGGAATTTATTACGCTAGAAAAGCATATAAATTAATATTAATTAAGGGTATTAATTAATTTAGTTTGCTAATTTTTTTGGGAGGTAAAGTTTATTTCTAGCAAAATATGAAAAAGAAATAAAAAAATTTGGTGGTAACCAATCATATTTTGACAAGAGACAGGAGTAGGTGTAAAGAAATGTGCTAAAAAAAGGAAAGAAAACAGTTTTAAAGTTTGTTACAGTAATGTCATCGATGACATGTGGCGTCCCTCATGCCATCATAGGAGGAATGCGACATCACGTGGGTGGAGAGATTCGATATTTATTCGGAGCTCTACTTTGTTTTCTAAAGCGGGATATCCTTACTATTTTATTTGAAATCTCTTATCACCTTAGTTTTTAAGAATCCTTGGTTTCGACATAAAGATTTTGAATTATTAATATCGCAAAGACATGATTTCGATATCAAAGCATTTAAAGTATTGATATTGTGAGTTTCCATTGCCGACATCCTATGTTTTGAGGCATAAAAGCCGAAGTACCATATTTTCGACATCATAGTTTTTAAAGAAATGCCGTAAAAAATTGATTTTGACTTAAGTAATTGATGTCGTAGCATGTCAGCTTCGACATCACATATTTTCCTTATTTTCGACAACTAGGTTATGCGGGTTTGATGACGTAACTCTTTTGTTTCAAAACTGATCCTTTGCAGGCCGAGAAGCCCTATTTTCTTTTGCAAACTAAAAGTTTGTTTTAAAGGCGAGATAGCGTATGTTTTAAGAAAGCTGATAACCTTGTGATTTCGGCAGCTTAGCCTTATAATTTATAAAGTCGAAATTTCGTTTCCGAATCTCAAGTAGATGTTCAATATCATTTTTAATGGCATGGATGTTGTAAGCTCTCTATTTTGAATTATTATATTGATATCTTTACAAGCCATATGTTTTATGAGTTCTACAACTTCATTGGGGATAGCAATGTTTCTTATTTTCGAGATGCCATAAGTTTAAGGGTTCGACAACCTAATTGGAGATACTAATAGACATAGGTTAGGCACATAGGTGACTAATGATATATTCTAATTATAAATTGATATTTGATAAGTTTATAGTCATCCTAGGAATACTATGAGATGTGTGATGGATAGTCCACTTAATATCTGATATGGATAATTTCTATATGGTTCATGATGGGTTCATAGTCATCCTAGGAAAACTATGATATGTGTGATGGATAGTCCACATAATTTAAAAATAAATGAAACATATGGGATGGGTCTACATAATTTTAGATAGATAAACCATATTTAATGGATAGTCCATATAATTTTGCATAGATAAATCATGTGAGATGGATAGTCCATATGGATTAGAATAGATAATCCATATAATGTTTATATACGAGATTGGTAGATCACATAAATATAAGAAAGATAGTCGGATTAAATTTAGACAGATGGTCATTTAAATTTAGATGGATTATCATTTAAATTTAGACGGATGATCAATTTATTTGGGATGGGTAATCCATTATAAGATTTTGGGTGGGGTAAGGGAGTGTATAACACAACGAAGACATATTAGTCCGACTTACCCATGTTTCATGCCTGCAAATGATTATTTTACTATGCTCTAACCATTGTGGTTGTAGGTGCATGAATTTTGCTTGTCATATTTAGTTAAGATACTAGTGAGGGAAAAACTCCTTCCGCTCTATAGCGTGGTCTTACTAGATATTTGTTTTGGTTTGAGATGGTAGGTTATTATTCATGGCAGATTTTTTGTCTGACACGAAGTTTTTATATTTCCCCTTAAACTCTAGGGTGCTCACTTGATTAGGCCGGGAGTAGGGTTTTTACGTTTTCCAACTGTAACACCCCTGATTTTAGTTTAACATTACTCAAGATATATAATTGGGTTGATTAAATAGAATAATTTAAATAGTTAAGGAGAATGAGATTTGGTCACTAATAAGGTTGTGCCTTAATAAATTAACTACTGAGATTGTTTTAGAAAACTTAATATATATGAGGATATATGAGATGAGCAATTTAGGTATGGACCTATCTTATATCCCTTAAACCCTCTTTCCCTCATATCATTCTTATTTTTCACAAACAAAAACAATCAAAAGAAAAACCTAAAGAGGCCAGCCATAACCTAGGAGGCAAAAGCATGAAATCAAAGGGAGATTCAAGCAAAGTTTAGAGGAAGCTAAACCCAAAGCAAACTTCAACTCCAACAATTAATTCTAAGGTGAATAACACATGAACCATCTCTATTTTTAGTTCTTGAATTCAGCTATATCCAAATGAATTTGATGATTTTACCAAGTTATGGTTGTTTAATCATTGTTTGGATAGAATAATGATTTATGGAATTACAAATGAAATTATTTAAGTACGATTTAAGGGTAAAACCTAGGTTTTTAGTCTCTAAATGATTTAAATTTGTTAAATGGTATGTAAAATGATATTTTGGAGATGGGTTTTCAATTTCATAATTTTCCAAATTAAATTGAATATTTTATGAATTTCCTGAGGAAATTTAGTTATTTCAAGTTTTAATTATTAAATATAATTAAACATGGCTTTTGGCTCCAAAAATTTTATATCATAAAAAGAAGGATATTCTTGAATTTATGAATATTTGGGATTTTTCCCACGTAGTTTCGAATTATTGTGAATTTATTATGCTAGAAAAGCATTTAGATGGATAATTAATTAAGGATATTAATTAATTAGTTTGATTAATGTTTTGGGGCTTTGAAAATCGAGTGCAGAAGATTTTTGAAAAGGTTTGGGTAAAGAAATTTTATTATCCAATAGAAATTTGACAAAGAGTATGATTTGGTGAAAATTACTTTTATTAGCAATAAATCAGTTTTTCTTGATAATTACGGTAATGCCATGTCGCATGTATCCTCTCCGCGCCTATTGAAGCTCCGTGTCCATGGGTGTGCACGTCGAAGTGAAAGGACACATAGGATAATTACTTGGTAGCTATGGAATATTTCAAAGTAGGACGAAGTCAACCTCATTAACAACTTAGTATCAGTAGCATTGACAGTTCTTGATTCATCTATAAGTGATGCCGCATCTATTTTCCCATGTTTTGACTCTGCCCATATACATGTACTAAGTGGCATAGTAGCCAAAGTGATTAAGTATATTCCTATATAACACTGCCAGACTTGATGCTGCAAATCATCATTATCGGTGATCTTATGTATATCAAAGTTTATATTGAATAGGGTAGGCAACGATGCGACATAGCATCGACGACGCACTTCCTCCTTTTAACGTCGAAGGGGCTTATTTTAAACTAAAGCTGTTTTAAACTGGGAGAAGTGGCCTATGTTTGAGAGGGCCGATGACCCTATGTTTTCGACAGTAAGCCATTTGTTTTATAATATTCTAAAATTTTGATTTCAAAGATGGATAACCTATATTATATAAGGGTCGATAACCCTATCTCCGATATAAAGTTTATACTTAAAAGAAATTTAAGTTTGTCTTCGACCTTGGATAGAGGTCGACGTTGTTTTAAAATCGCGTGTGTTATATTCTATTTCGTGAAGGGCAGCGCGCCTATTGTTTTATGACTTCGATTTTAAACAATGGGGATACCAATGCTATTTTGATTGTAGATGTTGACACTATCATCGGGGCAACAAAGTAGATTAGTTTCAGCATAAATGTGCCTTTATCATTGGGAATACCAATGTATTTTTTAATGAGCTTGACACCAATCATTTGGGATACCAATATACTTTACTTTGAAATGTTATAACTTTAAGGGGAGATAACCGAATTGGGGACACCGATAGACATAGGTTAAACATGTGGTAAACATGAATTAAATTGTTAAATGATGGGTTCATAGTCTTCTCAGGAAAACTATGGGATGTAAGACGAATAGTCCACATTATACCAGAGATGGATAGTCTCTATATAGTCAATGAAGGGTTCATAGTCATCCTAGGAATACTATGGGATATGTGATGGATAGTCCACATCATTATAAATTAAATGGAATATGTGTGATAGATAGTCTACATAATTTAAACAATGGAACCATACGTGATACGTAGTCAATATGATAGGGGATGGGTAACTCAAGTAATAATTGCATGTAGATGGATAGTCCGTATACTATGAATATGTTTAAATATGAGATGGGTAGTCCACATATTTATAAGACAGGTAGTCAGATTAAAATAAGATGGATAGTCGATTCAAATTGTGATGGGTAGTCATTGGAAATTAAGATTGGTAATCTAATAAATTATGATGGATAATCCAGTATACATTGCATAACCATAAATGCTATTTTTATGTTCTAACCATTGTGGTTGCAGGAGCACAGTATATGGTTAATTAGTTTGGTTAAGATACAAGTGAGGGGAAAACCCATTCCGCTCAGTGGCGTGGTTTCACTAGATATCTATTTGGTTTGACATAGTTGGTTATTATTCATACTAGATTGTTGTATGACTCGAAGTTTTTGTTTTCCCCTTTAAACTCTCGTGTACTCATTTGAGTAGGCCAGTAGTAAGGTTTTTTCAAGTTTGCAGTTAGACGAATAAGTTTTTAGAGATGTGCAGGAGGCAATCTAGCTATTAGGAGCTTTATCAATTTCCACTGTGTAGTTTAGTTTTTTCTATTTGGATGTAATGGCAAAGCTGTTTAATTTCCAATCATTTGACTCTGATCAACCAAGGGGGCATCTTCATATGTCGCTCTTGGAGTATTTTTTTATAGGTATATTTTCTTCGAACATGGAATTGTAAATGGGATTATGTAATGAATACGAAATCATATTTTGAAATAGAGTGTAAAATTTATTTCTGAATTGTGTTTGAAAAAATTTCATATTCATGTGCTTCTGATTATTGATATGATTAACATAGCCATATTTTATCGCCGATGATTAATAACAATGGATGACTGCAGTATCCATAACGGTTAGTTTTGGGCCTCAGAATGGAGGATGTTACAGGTTGGTATCAGAGCATATGTTTATGATTAAAGGAATTTTTAACCTAAAGAGTTATTGTAAACATAATCCTAATGAATCAGAAATAAGATTGGGGGTATGGAATAACGCTATAGTAATATATTAGTATTTGCTATATATAAGTATGTACTCTATCCCTCTTCTTCCTTTTCTCTTAAACCGTTCTTCCCTATCTTACTAAAGCTCGTATGTAAATTTATAAGAAAGAAAGATATGGAAGCAAGAAACGGAAGGGTGAATCTTGGTGGCGGAAACAACACAACCAACGAAAATGTTCGGCCCAACACCATAATGAATCCGGGTCGACAGGCTAATGTTAATCAAAATGCAAATGCCAATGTAGGTGTTGCAACACCACTAGTAGATAAGGGGGCTAAGTATCAGTTCTTTGTCAATCTGATGCAAGTTGGAGCGGTTACAGGAGTAGTTGGAGGAAATGCTGCTAATATAGGAGGAGTTAATTCTGTAGCGCCAGTTGGTAATAACTTTGCGTAACTAAGTCGAGATTACACCAGTCTGGGTGGGAAGCCTTTTATGAGACCGAGGATGCAATTGAAATAGAGAACTGGTTGTTGCATTGTGAAAGGATTTTTTCTGATTTAGGTTTAAACGACAAGCAGAAAAGGAGACCAGCCTTGAGATAGTTGCAAGAAGTTGCTTTCTTCTGGTGGAACGAGGTGATCATAGGGGTACCAGAAAAGGAATTAACTTGGGTGGAATTTCGAAGAAGATTTGAGGAAAGGTTTTTGTTTGAAGTAGCCAAGCTAGCCTTGCTCGGGAAGTTTATGGAGTTGAAGCAGAGAGAAATGTTAGTGTTGGAATACTCTACTTAGTTCGATAAGCTATCCAGATACGGGTATGCCATTATTGACACTGTTATCAAGAGGAATGAGAAGTTTATCCCAAGGTGGAGACCGGAGATTGCTAGGGCAACTATGCCACATCTTAAAGATCCATCGAATGTAGTGGTAGAGATGGCTATCAGGAATGAAGAAATGCTTTCGACCTTTAGGAAAGAGAAGTCGATAGAGAACCATAATTCTCAGAATAAGAAGACGAAATTTTTAAGTAGAAGGGAGCTCAAAAAGGTGGCGCTGCCAAAAAGGTGAAAGCTGATATAGTTTATTACAAGTGTAACAAGAAGGGGCACTATGCTGACGAGCACCAATCTGGTGATGGCAAGGTGGTTGTAGAGAAGTAGAATGTGAGGTGCTTTAACTACGACTAGGTGGAGGCATTATAAGAACAAATGTCCAAAAGTGGCCAAGGATGGAAAAGGAAAGGTCTTTGCTTTGGAACCATCATCATCTAAGCCAACAGCGGAGGAGAAGGGAAAAGTTGTGATGGGAGGTACGCTTTTGATTCATATCATACCTGTTAAAGTATTGTTTGATATTGGTGCATCACATTCTTTTATCGTAGTGTTTGGTAGATAAGAAAGATTTAAGACCATCATACCTTGTTACTTCCTTAAGGGTAACTAATCCAATATGAAGGCATGCAACTTTAGGGATGAGATGCGACTATCTAAAATTTGAGTTGCTAGGTTATACTTTTGCATGCAGTTTGTATGTATTTGATTTTGCGGGTTTTGGGATTATTTTGGGTATGGATTGGTTGAGAAAATATGATGCTAGGATATTTTTCCAGGATAGGAAAATATCAGTTAGACACGCTGATTGTAGTGAACGAATTACATACTCAGTAGATAACTCGAGTGTGGATATTTGTACTTTGTTAGGAGAAATGGAAGTAGAAGACGAAGTAAATAGGGTTTTGATTACAAGAGAATTTGCTGATGTTTTTGACCCGGTTACAGGACTACCACTGAAAAAAGCTATTGAGTTTCGAATAAATCTTGTACCTGGAATTGAATCCGTAAGTAGACCACTTAGCAGGATGACACTTACCGCGATGAAGGGGTTAAAGGTGCAGCTAGTGAACTTAGGAGGAAAGATTTTTATTAGACCAAGCAGTTCACTTTGGGGAGTGGCTACAGTATTCGTGAAGAAATCAGAAGGGTCGTTAATATTGTGCATCGATTATCGTAAGTTGAATGAGAAGATGATAAAGAATCGATATCCTTTGTATGGAATTGATGATTTGTTTGATCAGTTGAGTGCGGTTAAAGTATTTTCCTAATTGGATTTGGCGATAGTGTTCCATCAATTGGGAGTGGAGGAGGACAGTATATCTTTGACGGTGTTTTGAATGAGATATGGTTCGTACGAGTGGTTAGTGATGCCACTCGAGTTAATTAATGCGCCAGCTTTATTTTTGGATTTGATGAATCGGATTTTCCGAGAGCACTTCGATAGGTTTGTATTGGTATTCATTAATGACATTCTGATATATTCTAAGGATGAAAGAGATCATGAGATTCATCTTAGAATAATGCTTGAGACGTTGAGGCAACAACAATTAAAAGCGAAGTTTTCGAAGTGACATCTCTGGAAAAGAGAAGTGAAGTTTCTTGGTCATGTAGTTCTAGAGAAAGGATTGTCAGTGAATCCAACTAAGATTGAAGTTGTTAACAGTTGGAAAGGACCCAAGACGGTGACCAAGATAAGGAGTTTTCTTGGATTTCCTGGCTATTACCGGAGATTCATCAAGGATGTCTCATGGATAGCCGATCTCCGGACTAAACTAATCAGAAAGGACTTGAAATTTATTTGGTCTGATAAATGTAAGCATGCATTCCTTAAGTTAAAGCATTTATTGACCAATGCATCCGTGTTAGTTGTTCCAGATGGAAACGGGATTTGGTGACGTATACGGATGCGTGTGGAACAAGATTAGGAGCTGTATTGATGTAGAGGGGTAAAGTGATTGCCTACGTTTCTCGGCAGCTCAGACCACATGAAGATAGATATCCGACTCATGATTTGGAGTTGGCAGCGGTGATTTTTACATTGAAAGTGTGGAAACACTACCTCTTAGGAGAACGATTCGAGTTATATATGAATCTTAAGTCTTTGAGGTATTTATTCTTTCAGAAAGAGTTGAATATGAGACATCAGAGGTGGCTGGAGTTTTTAGCAGCTTATGATTTTGGTATTGAGTATACACTAGGAAAGGAAATAAAGTTATGGATGCACTTAGCAGGAAACACCATAATGTAGTAGCTATGTTGGCCGAATGGAAGGATTTAGAGGCATTGACTACTTGTAGTGTGTAATTAAGATCAACTGCTAGTTTTAGTCAAAGTACAACCATGTTATCTTGCTTGGAAGTTCGACCAGTGTTGATTGAAAGGATTGCTTCTAAGCAGAGAGATGATTCATTGTTGGCCGAGAGAATTAGAAGATTGGAAAGTGAAACTGGGATCGATGATCTAAAAGATTTTAGTCTTGACCAGAGAGGATGGCTAAGGAAGAAGGGACGGTTATGTGTTCCGGATGTTGGAAACCTAAAGAGGGAAGTTCTTAAGGAGTGTCATCGATCTAAGTTTACGATTCATCCTAGAGGAACCAAGATATATCAGGATATGAAGAGAAGTTTCTTCTGGGAAGGCCTGAAGAGGGATGTAGGCTTATGTGTCAAGCAATGTGCAAATCACTAGCAAGTGAAAGATGAACATCAGAAGCCAATTGGATTGCTTCAACCTTTAGATATACTAGTTTGGAAATAGGATTGATATCTATGGATTTTATTGATGGGTTTCCAATGTCAAATTGGAGAAATGAAAGTATATGGGTCATAGTGGGTAGACTGACCAAGAGTGCACATTTCATTCTCATTAAGTCAACCAGGACGGCACCTATATTAGATAAGTATTTTATAAAGAATATTGTTAGACTACATGGGATTCCTAGTAGTATAGTCAGTGACAGAGATGCTTTGTTCACTAGTGAATTCTAGAAGAGCCTGCAGAAGGTATTAGGTACCAAGCTTAAGATGAGTGCCGCTTATCACCCATAGACGGATGGGCAGACAGAGAAAGTCAATAAGGTACTTGAAGATTTATTGAGGGCTTGTGTTCTAGACTTTGGTGGGTCTTGGGAATACCATTTGCACTTGGTTGAGTTTTCCTATAATAATAGTTATCAGACTAGTGTAGGAATGACGCTTTTTGAAGCTTTGTACGGAAGGCCGTGCAAATCACCAGCATATTGATTGGAGACCGGAGACCGATTGGTCCTTGGTCCAAATATGGTAAGAGAAGCTACAGGGAATATTGAGTTAATCTAAGATAGGATGAGAGAAGCTCAGTCTAAGCAGAAAATTTACTCAGATAAAAGGCGTAAAGATTTAGAGTTCTCAGCTGGAGATTGTGTTTTCATTATGGTATCACCGATGAAGGGTGTGGTATGATTTGGACAGTCAAGGAAAATTGGCACTGAGATACGTTTGACCATTCCTTATTATGGAGAGGATCAAAAAAATCACGTATTGAGTAGAGTTGCCGAGTAATTTG
This sequence comes from Allium fistulosum, assembly GCA_030737815.1. Taxonomy (NCBI): domain Eukaryota; kingdom Viridiplantae; phylum Streptophyta; class Magnoliopsida; order Asparagales; family Amaryllidaceae; genus Allium; species Allium fistulosum. The sequence goes on from CM060906.1 coordinate 878,348,150, forward strand.
GAAAGTGTCTATAATTTGTTTCATGTTTCTCATCTTAGGAAGTATGTGCATGATCTAGAGAATACTATTGCTCTGACTGCATTGGAAGATTTAGTAGTAGAACTAGATTTGAATTTTGTGAGACGACTAGTTTGAGTTGCAGCGAATGATGAGAAGAGATTAAGGAACAAGACAATCAAGTTAGTGAAAGTCCAATGGAGTGATAACGAGAAAGACTATACTTGGAAGATAGAGGATAGAATTAGGGATACTTATCCTAAGCTGTTATGATAGATTGTTCTATATTTGATGTATGTTGACTTAGTAGCTGGTAGGATGTACTAGCATTGTTTGCATGTTTGATGTGGTTGCTGTGTAGAACTTACTGAATTTCGAGGATGAAATTCTTTAACAAGGGGAGTCTGCAACACCCCTAATTTTAGTTTAACATTACTTAGGATATTTAATTGGATAGATTTAATAAAATAATGTAAGTAGTTAAGGAGAATGAGATTTGATCATTAATAAGGTCATGTCTTAATAAATTAACTAATGAGATTTTTTTGGAAAACTTAATATATATGAGGATATATGAGAAGGGAAATTTAGGTATAGACCTATCTTATGTCCCTTAAACCCTCTCTCCCTCATATCATTCTCATTTTCACAAACAAAAACAATCAAAAGAAAAACCTAAAGAGGCCGGCTATAACCTAGGAGGAAGAAGCACAATATCAAAGGGCAATTCAAGCAAAGTTTAGAGGAAGCTAAACCTAAATCAAATCACAACTCCAATAATTAATTCTAAGGTGAATAATACATGAACCATCTCTATTTTTAGTTCTTGAATTCGGCTATGGATAATATCCGAACAATTTCGTTGATTTTACCAAGTTATGGTTGTTTATTCATTGCTTGGATAGAATAATGATTTATGGAATTACTTATGGAATTATTTAAGTGGGTTTTAAGGGTAAAACCTAAGTTTTTAGTCTCCAAATGATTCGAATTTTTGATATGATATGTAAAATGATATTTTGAAGATGGGTTTTTAAGTTCATAATTTTCCAAATTAAATTGAATATTTTATGAATTTCCTAAGGAGCAATTTGAGTTAATTTTGGTTAAAAAATTAATTAAATATGGTTTTCGGCTCCGAAATTTTTATATGGTAAAGAGAAGGATATTCTCGAGTTTCTGTGAATTTTTGGAATTTTTCCCACGTAATTTCGAATTATTGTGAATTTAATAAGCTACAAAAGCATTTAAATGGATAAATAATTAAGGATATTAATTAATTAGTTTGGTTAATGTTTGGGACTTTAAAAACAAAGTGCGGTATATTTTTGAAAAGGTTTGGGTAAAGAAATTTTATTATTTAGTAGAAATTTGACAAAGAGTATGATTTGGTAAAAAAGTATTTACTTTTATTAGTAATAAATCAGTTTTCTTGATAATTACCATAATGCCATGTCGCATGTATCCTCTCCGTCCCTATAGAAGCGCCATGTCCATGAGTGTCGACATTGAAGTTAAATGAAGCAAAGGATAATTACTTCGGCAGCTATGGAATGTTTCCAAGTAGGACGAACTCGACCTCATTGACAACTCAGTATCGGTGGCATTGGCACTTCATGATTCATCTATAAGTGATGATGCATCTCCTCTCCCATGTTTTGACTTCCCCTATATACAAGTAATAAGCGGCATAGTAGCGAAAGTGACTAAGTATATTCCTATACTAACGCCGCCTATCTTGAAGCCGCAAATCATCGTTGTCGGCGACCTTATGTATACAAAAGTTTTATATTGAATAGGGTCGGCAATGATGCAGCATAGCATCGACGCCGCACTTCTTCCTTTTAACACCGAAGAGGCTTATTTTTAAACTAAAGCTGTTTTAAAAGGGGCGAAGTGGCCTATGTTTGAGAGAGCCGATGACCCCATGTTTTCAACAGTAAGCCATTTGTTTTATAATATCCTAAAGTTTTGATTTCAAAGGTGGATAGCTTATGTCATATAAGGGTCGATGACCCTATCTCCGTTATAAAGTCTATACTTAAAAGAACTTTAAGTTTGTCTTCGACCTTGGATAGAGGTCGACGTTGTTTTAAAACCACATGTGTTATATTGTATTTCATAAGGGCGGCGAGCCTATTGTTTTATGACTTATTTTAAACATTGTGGATACCAATGCTAATTTGATTACAGATGTCGACACCATTATTGGGGATACCAAAGTATACCAGTTTTGGCAAACTAAATGTTTTATAAATGCGACTTTATCATTGGGGATACCAATGTATTTTTTAATGAGTTTGATACCAATCATTGAGGATATCAATGTACTTTACTTTGAAATGTTATATAACTTTAAGGGGAGATAACCTAATTGGGGACACCAATAGATGTAGGTTAAACATGTGGATAACATGAATTACATTGTTAAATAATGGGTCCATAGTCATTTTAGGAAAACTTGAGGATGTGAGACGGATAGTTCACATCATACCGAAGATGGATATTCTCTATGAGGTTAATGAAGGGTTCATTGTCATCCTAGGAAAACTATGGGATGTGTGATGGATAGTACACATCATTGTAAATAAAATAAAATATGTGTGATGGATAGTCCACATAATTTAAACAATGGAAGCATATGGGATGGGTATTCAATATGGTAGGGGATAGGTAATCCAAGTAATAATTGCATGTGAGATGGATAGTCCACATACTATGAATATATTTAAATGGGATATGGGTAGTCCACACAATTATAAGACAGGTAGTCGGATTAAAATAAGACTAGTAGTCAGTTCAAATTGTGACGGGTAGTCATTGGAAGTTAAGATGGGTAATCTCATAAATTGGGATGGGTAATACAGTATATTTTGCATAACTATAAATGCTATTTTTATGTTCTAACCATTGTGGTTGCAGGAGCACAATATATGGTTAATTAGTTTGGTTAAGATACTAATGAGGGGAAAACCAGTTTCACTCAGTGGCGTGATCTCACCAGATATCTATTTGGTTCGAGATAGTAGGTTATTATTCACACCAGATTGTTGTCTGACCTGAAGTTTTTGTTTTTCCCTTTAAACTCTTGAGTACTCATTTGAGTAAGTCGGGAGTAAGGATTTTTCGATTTCTAATTAGCCGAATAATTTTCCGGAGACGTATATGAGGCAATTTAGTTATTAGGAGCTTTATATATTTCCGCTGTGTAGTTTGGTTTTTTTCTATATGGATGTAATGGCAAAGTTACATAATTTCCAAGCATTCGACTTTGATCAACCAATGGGCCATCTTCATATGTCGCTCTTGGAGTATTTTGTAATAGTTATATTTTCTCTGAACGTGGAACCGTAAATGGGATTATGTAAAGAATATGAAATCATATTTTGAAATGGAATGTAATGTTATTTCTTAATTATGTTTGAAATTTTTTCATATTCGTGTGCTTTTGATTATTGATTTGATTAACATAACTACATTTTGTCACCGAGGATTAATAACTATGGATGACTGCAGCATCAGTAGTGGTTAGTTTTGTGCTTCAGAATGGGGAATGTTGCACTAGGTTAGACGAATAAGCTTCCGAAAACGTGCAGAAGGCAAGCTAGATATTCATAGGTGCTTTTATTTTGCGCTATGTTGTTGTGTCTAAATGGATGTAATGACGAAAGTTATAACTATCAAGTATTAAACTCTGATCAACCAAGGGACATCTTCATATGTCACTCTTGAAGTATATTTAAATATTATATTTCTTTTAACGTAGGATTGAATGGGATTTTGTAATGAATATGAAAATTTATTTATGAAATGAAATGTGAAAGTCTATTATTGAAATATGTTTGAAAATTATCATATTCATATGCTTCTGATGTAACTGATATGATTAACATAGCCGCATTTTGTCACTGGAAATTAATACAATGGATGACTGCAGCATTTGCAACGCTTAGTTTTAGACCTCAAAATGGAAGATGTTACAGTTTGGTATCAGAGCATAGGTTTATGTAAAAAAAATTTAAAGGATTAAAAGTTTTTGAAAACAAAACCCAAATGAATCAGAGAATAATTGGGATATGGGATAATGCTATAGTAACGTACTAGTATTTTCTATATATAAGTATGAATCCTCCCCTCTCTGTTAGACCATTCTTCTGTATCTTACTAAGGCTCATACGCTGATTACGAGAAAGCAGGATCTGGAAGCAGGAAATAGAAGAGTAAATCTAGTTGGCGGAAGCACCACAACAAATGGAAATGTATGGCCCAACACCAAAAGGAATCCGGGTCAACAGGCAAATGCTAATCAAAACACAAATTCCAATATGAGTGCTAGAGTCCCACCAATAGATATGGGGACTATGTATCAGTTCATATCAATATGGGGCAAGCTAGAGCTGCAGCTGGTATGGCTGGAGGAAATGTTACTAATGCGGGAGGTGCTAATCTCATGGTGCCAGTTGGCAATAACTATGATAAGCTGAACCATGATTATACTAGCATTGAGGGAAAGCCGATTCTAGGAATAGAGGATGCTATTAAAGTTGAAAATTGGCTATTGCACTTTGAGAGAATCTTTGCTGACCTTGGATTGAATGATTTGCAGAAGAGGAGGTTAGCATCGAGGCAGTTGCAAGGAGCTTCTTTATACTGGTGGAACGGGGTGACCGTAGTATACAAGAAGAGGAATAAACTTGGGCTAAATTTCGTAGGAGATTTGAGGAGAGGTTTTTATTTGATGCAGCCAAGCCAACTCTGCTCTGGAAGTTCCCTGATTTGGTGCAAGGATAAATATCTATAATGGAGTATGCTACTAAGTTTAATGAGCTATCCCGATATGGATGAGCTACCTTCGATATAGTGATCATGAGGAATGTGAAGTTCATCTGAGGTTTGAGACCAGAAATTGCTAGGGAAACTATGCCATATCTCAAGGATCCATGTAATGTAGTGGTGGAGATAGCTATAAGGAACGAGGAGATTCTTTCGAATTTTGGGGAAGGATCAGCAAGTGGAAATCTAGAGTTCTCAGAGTAAGAAGAGAAAGCTCTTCAAGGGGAAGGGAGCTCAGTACGGTGGAGCTGACAATAAAGGGAAAACTGATATCGTTTATTACAAGTGTGACAATAAGGGGTACTATGCTAATGAGTGTCGATCTGGTGATGGTAAGACGACTGTGGGGAAGAAAAATGTGAAATGCAATAACTGCAACCAGGTGGAGCATTATAAGAATAATTGTCCAAAAGCGGCCAAGGCGGAGAAAGGAAAGATCTTTGCTGTGGAGCCATCATCTTCTAGGCCAACAATAGAGGAGAAGGGAAAGACTGTGATGGGAGGTACACTTTTGATTCATGGCATACCCATTAGAGTATTAATTGATACCGATGCATCACATTCTTTTATCTCTCAATGTTTGGTAGATAAGTTAGATTTAGAACCATAATACCTTGTTACTTCCTTAAGGGTCGCGAATCCAATAGGAGGGTATGCAAATCTTTGGATGAGATGTGACCATATAGAATTTGAGTTATTAGGTCATACTTTTGCCTGCAATTTGTTGTGTTTGATTTTTTGGGCTTTGGGATTATTCTGGGTATGGATTGGTTGAGCAAATATGATGCTAGGATATTTTGCCATGATAGGAAAATATCATTAAGACACCTTAATAGTAGTGATTGAATTATATACTCAGTTGAGAATTCGATTTTAGACGTTTGTGATTTATTTGATGTAATAGAGGTGGAAGAAGAGTTGAATCGGGTTTTAGTTGTAAGAGAATTTGCAGATGTTTTTGAACCAGTTACAGGATTACTACCAAGGAGAACTTTTGAGTTCAGAATTGATCTTGTACTTGGAGCTAAACCCGTTAGTAGACCTCCTAGGAGAATGACACCTACTTAGATGAAATAATTAAAGGTGTAGCTTGTGGATTTAGAAGTAAAGAGTTTTGTTAGACTAACCAGTTCGCCTTAAGAAGCGGGCACAGTGTTTGTGAAGAAACCGGACTGGTCGTTGAGGTTTTGTATTGATTATCGTAAGCTGAATCAGAAGACGATAAATAATAGATATCCTTCACCAAGAATCGATGATTTATTCGATCAGTTTAGTGGAGCTAAATTGTTTTCCCAGTAGAATTTGGGGATTGGGTTCCATCAACTTAGGGTAGCAGAGGACAATAATCCTTTGACGGCGTTTCGAACGAGGTATGGTTTGTTTAATTGGTTAGTCATGCCATTCGGGTTGACTAATGCGCCTGCTTTCTTTGTGGACCTGTGAACCGAATTTCTAAGAGCACTTGGATAGGTTCGTGATAATGTTCATTGATAACATTTTGATATATTCTAAGGATGAAAGAGATCATGAGATTCATCTTAAAATAGTGCCTAAGACGTTGAGGTAGCTTCAACTAAAAGTGAAGTTTTCAAAGTGTCATTTTTGAAGGAGAAAGTGAAGTTTCTTGGTTATGCAGTATCATAAGAAGGCTTGTCTGTGGATCCAGCTAAGAATGAAGCTATAAAAAACTAGAATAAACTTGAGATGGTAATTGAGATAAAGAGTTTTCTTCGATTAGCTAGATATTACCGGAGATTCATTAGGGATTTCTGTCAGATAGTAGCACCCTTGACTAAACTAACCAGAAATGACATAAATTTATTTGATTTAGTAAATGTGAGGAAGCATTCCAGCAGCTAATACATTTGTTGACTAATGTGCCTGTATTAGTTGTGTCAGATGGTAATCAGGATTTAGTAGTGTATATAGATGCATGTGGAATAGGATTAGGAGTTGTGTTGATGCAAAGAGGTGAAGTGATTTCCTACGCTTCTCGACAACTCGGAACACATGAAGTTTGGTATCCAACTCAAGATTTGGAGTTGGTAGCAGTGATCTTTGCTTTGAAGGTGTGGAGACACTACCTCTTAGAAGAAAGGTTTGAGTTGTTTACGGATCATAAGTCTTTGAGGTATTTATTCTCTCAAAAAGAGTTGAATATGAGACAGCAGAGATGGCTAGAGTTTTTAGTACTTATGATTTTGGTATTGAGTATACGCCAGGGAAAGGAAATAAAGTTGTTAATGCACTTAGCAAGAAACATCAAAATATGGTGTTAGCTATGATAGCGAAATGGAAGGATTTAGAAGCATTGACTACTTATGATGTGCAGTTAAGGTCAATGGCTAGTTTTAGTCGGGAAACGACTATGTTGTCATATTTGGAGGTTCGACCACTGATGATCGAAAGGATTGCTTCTAAGTAGAGAGATTATCCATTGCTAGCCGAAAGGATTAGAATATTGGAAGGTGGAACTGAGATTGATGATTTGAAAGATTTTAGTCTTGACCATAATGGATGGTTGAGGAAGAAGGGACGGTTATGTGTTCTAGATGTGGGTAACCTAAGGAGAGAAGTTCTTAGGGAGTGTCATCGATAGAAGTTTACTATTCATCCTGGAGGAACTAAGATGTCTCAGGATATAAAGAGGAGTTTCTTCTTTGAAGGTATGGAAAGAGATGTAGGCTTATGGGTAAAGCAATGTTTGAATTGCCAACAAGTGAAAGCCAAGCATCAGAAGCCAAGTGGATTGCTTCTGCTTTTAGATATACCAGTTTGGAAATGGGATTCTATATCCATGTATTTAATTTATGGACTGCCAAGATCGAATAGTGGAAGTGAGAGTATTTGGGTTATAGTGGATAGACTGACCAAGAGTGCACATTTCATTCCCATTAAGTTGACCAAGATGGCAACTGTATTGGCTAAGTTGTTTATGAAGAATATTGTTAGACTACATAGGATTCCTAGTAGTATAGTCAGTAGTAGAGATGCCTTATTTACTAGTGAATTCTGGAAGAGTCTACAGGAAGTGTTAGGTACCAAGCTGTAGATGAGTACCGCTTACCACCCATAGACAGAGAGGGTCAACAAGGTGCTTGAAGATATGTTGAGAGCTTGTGTACTAGAGTTTGATGGGTCATGGGAAGACCATTTGCACTTAGTCGAGTTTTCTTATAATAGTAGTTATCAGACTAGTATAGGAATAGCGCCTTTCAAAGCTTTGTATGGAAGGCTTGCAAGTCACCGGCATGTTGGTTGTAAACCGAAGAAAGATTGGTTCTTGGTCCAGATATTGTGAGAGAAGCTACATAAAAGATTGAGTTAATCCGAGCTAGGATGAGGGAAGCTCAGTCTAGACAGAAAAGTTAAGCAGATAAGAGGTGTAAGGATATAGGTTCTCAGTGGGAGATTGTGTTTTTGTTAAAGTATCACCGATGAAGGGTGTGGTACGATTTGGAAAGTTAGGGAAACATGCACCTAGATATGTTGGACCATTCCCATTTATAGAGAGTATCAGAAAGCTAATGTATCTGGTAGAGTTACCAAGTAGTTTGGTGGGAGTCCATAATGTTTTTCATGTTTCTCATCGAAGGAAGTATGTGCATGATCCAGAGACTACTATTGCTTCGACTGCATTGGAAGATTTAGCAGTAGAATCAGATCTGACTTTTGTTAAGCAACCAGTTCGCATTGTAGCAGGAGATGAGAAGAGATGAAGGAACAAGACAGTCAGATTGGTGAAAGTCCAGTGGAGTGACAACGTGAAAGACTGTACTTAGGAAACAAAGGACAGGATTAGGGATACTTATCCTGATTTGCTATGAAAGTATGTTCTATATTTGTTATATAGACTTTGTAACTGGTAGGATATACTGGCATTGTCTCTTACAGTTGTTGGCATGAAGATATTCTTATTGTATGGTCCTTACTAAATTTCGAGGACGAAATTCTTTAATAAGGGGAGCCTGTAACACCCCTAATTTTAGTTTAACATTATTTAGAAGATTTAGTTGGATAGATTAAATAGAATAATATAGTGAGATAAGGAGGATGAGATTTGATAATTAAATTAGGTCATGCCTTAATGAATCAATTAATAAGATTGTTTTAAACTTAAAAAAGAAAAGAATTAACGAGAATGGCAAATTAGGAGTAGAGCTTTATTTCTTCCCTTAAGCCCTCCCTCTATCATTCATTCTCTTTTACATTCACAAACAATCAAAAACAAACTCTTAGAGGTCGGCCATTTCTAGAGGGTAGGAGAGAAGGAAATCAAAGGGGATTCAAAGGAGAAAGCTTAGGGAACCTAACTCCATCAAATCTCAATCTCATCATCCAATCTAAGGTAAATAATAATTATCTATTATTTGTGTTTGAATTTGGTTATGGCTAATTTCCAAATTAATCTTGATTGTTTTGTCATGATATGGATGTTTGATCATTGTTTGGATATAATAACGATTTATGGAAATTTTATGGAACTATTCTGATAGGTTTTAAAGGTAAAACCTAAGTGTTTTTTCTCTAATTGATTTGATTTTCTGGTATGTTGTGGAAAACATTATTTTGGAGATGGGTTTTTAATTTCATAATTTTCCAAGTTAATATAAATATTCTATGAATTTCCTAAGTAGTAAATAATTTTTATTTCGGGTCTTAATTATTAAAAATAATTATTTTGGTCCTGAAATTTTTATATATGAAAGAATATATTAGTTCTGATTTTTGGTAATTTTTGGGGATTTTTCCTAGGTGGTTACGATTTTCTACAGATTTATTTTGCTGGAAAAGTATTTAAATTAATATTAGTTAAGGGTATTAATTAATTTAGTTTGTTAATGTTTTGGGAATGTAAACTTTATTTCCAGCAAATCTAAAATTGAAATAAAGTTTAGGTGGTAACCAATCATATTTTGACAAGAGATAGGAGTAGGTAAAAAGAAATTGGTTTAAAAAGAAAAGAAAACAGTTTTAATGTTTATTACAGTAATGCCATCGACAATATGCGGATCCCATATGCCATTATAGGAGGAATGCGACATCATATGGGTGAAGAGATTCGATATTGATTTTGGAGCTATAATTTGTTTTCTTAACCATGGCCTCCCTTACTATTTTACATGAAATCTCTTATCACCTTAGTTTTTAAGAATCCATGATTTCGACATAAAGATTTTGAAGTATTAATGTCGCAAAGACATGATTTTGATATCGAAGTATTTAGAGTATTGATGTCATAAGTTTCCATTGCCGACATCCTATGCTTTGTGACATAATAGTTGCAGTACCATATTTTCGACATCATAGTTTTTAAAGTATTGATGTCATAAGAAATTGATTTCAACTTGAGTAATTGATGCTATAGCTTGTCAACTTCGACATCACAAGTTTTCCTTGTTTTCGACAACCAGGTTATGTGGGTTTGATGCCATAACTCTTTTATTTCAAAACTGATGCTTTGTAGGCCGGGAAGCCCTATTTTCTTTTGCAAACCAAAAGTATGTTTTAAAGGTGAGATAGCCTATGTTTTAAAAAAGTCAATAACTTTACAATTTCGGTAGCTTAGCCTTATAATTTATAAAATCATAATTTTGTTTTCGAATCTCGGATAGAGGTTCAATATCGTTTTAATGGCATGGATGTCGTAATCTTTCTATTTCAAATTGTTATATTGATGGCTTTACAAGCCATATGTTTTATGAGTTCGACAACTTCATTGGGGATACTAATGTTTATTATGTTCGAGATGCCATGAGTTTAATGGTTCGACAACCTAATTGGGGATACAAATGGAAATAGGTTGGGCACTTTGGGTGAAAAATGATGTATTCTAATTATAAATTGATATTTGATGTGTTCATAGTCATCCTAGGAAAACTGTGAGATGTGTGATGGATAGTCCACATAATACCTGAGATGGATAGTCTCTATATGGTTCATAATGGGTTCATAGTCATCCTAGGAAAACTATGATATGTATGATAGATAGTCCACATAATTTTAAAATAAATGAAACATGTGTGATGGACAGTCCACATAATTTTAGATAGATAAACCATGTGTGATGGATAGTCCACATAATTTTGGTCAGTTAAACCATGTGTGATGGGTAATCCATATGGCATAGGATAGATAATCCATATAACGTCTGTATGTGAGATGGGTAGTTCACATAAATATAAGACGATATTCAGATTAAATTTAGATGGATAGTCATTAAAATTTGGATAGATAGTCATTTAAATTTAGAAGGATATTCAATTAAATTGGGATGGATAATCCATTATATGATTTTAGGTAGGATAAGGGAGTGTATAACACAATGAAGACAGATTAGTCAAATCTACCCATGTTGCATGCCTGCAAATGTTTATTTTACTATGCTCTAACCATTGTGGTTGCAACCGCATGAATTTTGCTTGTCATATATAATTAAGATACTTGTGAGGGAAAACCCATTCCGCTCTCCGACATTGTCTCTCTAGATATCTATTTTGGTTCGAGATGGTAGGTTATTATTCACGCTTGACCTTTTGTCTTACCCAAAGTTTTTGTTTTTTTCGTTAAACTCTCATGTGCTTACTTGAGTAGGCCGGGAGTAGGGTTTTAAGGTTTTCCAGGTTAGACGAATAAGCTTCCAAAGATGTGCAGGAGGTAAGCTAACTATTAGTAGGAGCTTTTATTTTCTACTATTTTGTTTTATGTCTAAATGGATATAATGACAAAAGTTATAACCGTCAAGTATTAGACTCTGATCAAACAAGGGGGAATTCTCATATGTCCCTCTTAGAGGATTTTGTAAATATTATATTTCTCTGAACGTGGGATTGAATGGGATTATGTAATGATTATGAAATTTTATTTATAAAATGAAATGTGAAAGTTTAGTATTGAAATATGTTTGAAAATTTTCATATTCATGTGCTTCTAATGTCATTGATATGATTAACATAGCTGCAATTTGTCATTGAAAATTAATATTATGGATGATTGCAGCATCGGTAGCGCTTAGTTTCGGGCCTCAAAATGGGGGATGTTACAGTTTTTATCAGAGCATAGGTTTATGTGAAAAAAATCAAAAGATTAAAAGTTTTTGAAAACATAATCTAAATGAATCAGAGAATAAGATTGGGGTATGGGATAATGCTATAGTAACATACTTGTATTTGCTATATATAAGTATGTATCCTTCCCTCGCTTAGACCGTTCTTCTGTATCATACTCAGGCTCATATGCAAATTATGAGAAAGTGGGATATGGAAGTAGGAAACGAAAGAGTGAATCTTGGTGGCGGAAGCACCACAACAAATGGAAATGTTTGGCCCAACACAAGAAGGAACCCGGGTCGACAAGCAAATGCTAATCAAAATGTAAATGCCAATATGAGTGTTGGAGCCCTACTAGTAGATATAGGGACTATGTGTCAGTTTTTTATCAATATGATGCAAGCTGGAGCTGCTGCTAGTATGGCTAGAGGTAACGTTGCTAACACGGGAGGAGCTAATCTCACAGTGCAAGTCGGCAATAACTATGCTAAGCTATATCGTGATTATACTAGTCATGGAGGGAAGCCGTTTCTCGGAACGGAGGATGCTATTGAAGTTGAAAGTTGTCTATTGCACTACAAGAGAATCTTTGCTGACTTAGGATTGAATGATGGGCAGAAGAGGAGGTTGGCATCGAGGCAGTTGCAAGGAGCTTCTTTATACTGGTGGAACGTGGTGACTATAGGTGTACCAGTAGAGGAATTGACTTGAGCTGAATTTCGAAGGATATTTGAAGATAGGTTTTTATCTGAAGTAGTCAAGTCAACTCTACTCTGGAAGTTCGCTGATTTGGTGCAAGGAGAAATGTCTATATTGGAGTATGCTATTAAGTTTGATGATCCGTCTCGATATGGATACGCCACCATCGATACAATGATAAAGAGGAATGAGAAATTTATCTGAGGTTTGCAACCAGAAATTGTTTGGGCGACTATGCCACATCTTAGGGATCTATGTAATGTCGTGGTACTAGAGATGGTTATAATGAACGAGGAGATGCTTTCGACTTTTGGGAAGGATCAACAGGTGGAAACCTAGAGTTCTCAGAGTAAGAAGAGAAAGTTCTTCAAGGGGAATGGAGCTCAGAAGGGTGGAGCTGAAAAAAGGGAAAACCAATATCATTTGTTACAAGTGTAACAAGAAGGGGCACCATGCTAATGAGTGTCGATCTGGTGATGGTAAGACGGTCGTGGGGAAGAAGAATGTGAAGTGCTATAACTGCAACTAAGTGGGGCATTATAAGAAAAATGTCTAGATGCAGCCAAGGTGGGAAAAGGAAAGGTCTTTGCTTTGGAGCCATCATCTTCCAGGCTAGCAACAATGGAGAAGGGAAAGGCTGTGATAGGAGTTACGCTTTTGATTCATGGCATACTCGTTAGAGTATTATTTGGTACTGGTGGGTCACATTCTTTTATCTCTCAGTGTTTGGTAGATAAGTTAGATTTAGAACCATCATAACTTGTTACTTCTTTAAGGGTTGCGAATCCAATAGGAGGGTATGCAAATCTTGGGATGAGATGTGACCATCTAGAATTTGAGTTATTAGGTCATACTTTTGCCTGCAGTTTGTTTGTGTTTGATTTGGTGGGCTTTGGGATTATTCTGGGTATGGATTGGTTGAGCAAATATGATGCTAGGATATTTTGCCAGGATAGGAAAATATCATTAAGACACCATAATAGTAGTGATTGAATTATATACTCAGTTGAAAATTCGGGTTTAAATGTTTTTGCTTTATTGGGTGTAAAAGATGTGAAAGATGAACTGAGTCGGGTTTTAGTTGTAAGAGAATTTGCAGACATTTATGAACCAGTTACAGGATTACCACCGAGGAGAGCTATTGAGTTTAGAATTGATCTTGCACCTGGAGCCGAACCCATTAGTAGGCCGCCTAGCAGAATGACACCTGCTGTGATGAAATAGTTAAAGGTGCAGCTAATGGACTTAGAAGGAAAGAGTTTTATTAAACCAACTAGTTTTCCATGGGGAGCGACCGCGGTGTTTGTGAAGAAACCGGATGGGTCGTCGAGGTTGTATATTAATTATCGTAAGCTAAATGAGAAGATGATAAAGAATATATATCCTTTGTCGAGAATTGATGATTTATTTAATCATTTGAGTGGAGCCAAAGTGTTTTCCCAGTTAGATTCGGCGACAGGGTTCCATTAACTTAGGGTGACGGAGGATCGTATTCATTTGACAGCGTTTCCAACGAGATATGGTTCATATGAGTGGTTATTATGCCATTTGGGTTGATTAATGCACCTGCTTTCTTTGTGGACTCGATGAACCGAATTTCCGAGAGCACTTGGATAGGTTCGTGATGATGCTCATTGATGACATTTTGATATATTTTAATGATGAAAGAGATCTTGATATTCATCTTAGAATAGTGCTTGAGATGTTGAGGCAGCATCAACTAAAAGCGAAGTTTTTGAAGTGCCATTTTTGGAAGAGAGAAATGAAGTTTCTTGGTTATGTAGTTTCAGAGGAATAGTTGTTTGTGGATATAGCTAAGATTAAAGCTGTAATAATTGGAAGAGACCAGAGATGGTGATCGAGATAAAGAGTTTTCTTGGATTAGCTGGCTATTACCCATGATTCATTAAGGATTTCTCTCGGATAGCAGCTCCCCTGACTAAACTAACCAGAAAGGACATAAAGTTTATTTGGTCAAGTAAATGTGAGAAAGCATTCCAGAAGTTAAACATTTATTGACCAATATGCCCTTGTCAGTTGTGCCAGTTGGTAATCAGGATTTAGTGGTGTATACAGATGCATGTGGAACATGATTAGGAGCTATGTTGATGTAAAGAGGTAAAGTGATTGCCTATGCTTCTCGGCAGCTTAGACCACATGAAGTTAGGTATCCAACTCATGATTTGGAGTTAGCAGTAGTGATCTTTACTTTGAAGGTGTGGAGACACAACCTCTTAGGAAAAAGATTTGAGTTGTTTACAGATCATAAGTCTTTGAGGTATTTATTCTCTCGAAAAGAGTTAAATATGAGATAGCAGAGATGACTAAAGTTTTTAGCAGCTTAGGATTTTGGGATTGAGTATACGCCAAGGAAAGGAAATAAAGTCGTTGATGCACTTAGCAGGAAACATCAAAATGTGGTGTTAGCTATGATATTAGAATGGTAGGATTTAGAAGCACTGACTACTTATGGTGTGCACTTAAGATCAACGGCTAGTTCTGGTTCGAAAACGACCATGTTGTCATGTTTAAAAGTTTGACCAGTGATGATCGAAAGGACTGCTTCTAAGTAGAGAGATGGTCCATTGCTTATCGAATGGATTAGAAGATTGAAAGGTGGAACTGAGATTGATGATTTGAAAGATTTTAGTCTTGACTAAAATGGATGGTTGAGAAAGAAGGGACGGTTATGTGTTCTAGATGTGGGTAACCTAAGGAGATTAGGGAGTGTCATCGATTGAAGTTTACTATTCATCCTGGAGGAACTAAGATGTTTCCGGATATGTAGAGGAGTTTCCTCTGGGAAGGTATGAAAATGGATGTAGGCTTATGGGTAAAGCAATGTCTGAATTACCAGCAAGTGAAAGTCAAGCATCAAAAGCCAAGTGGATTGCTTCAACCTTTAGATATATCGGTTTGGAAATGAGATTCCACATCCATGGATTCTATTGACGGGCTGCCAAGGTCAAATAAGTAAAATGAGGGTATTCGGGGTACAGTGGATAGATTGACCAAGAGTGCACATTTCATTCGTGTTAAGTCAACTAGGATGGCACCTGTATTGGCTAAGTTGTTTATGAAGAATATTATTAGGCTGCATGGGATTCCTAGTAGTATAGTCGGTGACAGAGATGCCTTGTTTGCTAGTGAATTTTGGAAGTCTGCAAAAAGTGTTAGGTACCAAGCTGAAGGTGAGTACCTTTTACCACCCATAAACGAATGGGCAGACAGAGAGAGTGAACTAGGTTCGTGAAGATATGTTGAGAGCTTGTGCACTATATTTTGGTGGGTCGTGGGAAAACCATTTGTACTTAGTCGAGTTTTCCTAAAATAATAGTTATCAGACTGGTATATGAATGGCACCTTTCGAAGCTTTGTATGAAAGGCCTACAAATCACCAGCATGTTGGTTGGAGACCGAAGATAGATTGGTTCTTGGTCCAGATACGGTGAGAGAAGTCACATAGAAGATTGAGTTAATCTGAGCTAGGATGAGGGAAGCTCAGTCCAGGTAGAAAAGATACGCAGATAAAAGGCGTAAGGATATAGAGTTCTCAATTGGAGATCGTGTTTTTGTTAAAGTATCACTGATGGAGTGTGTGGTACGATTTGGAAAGTCAGGGAAGCTGTCACCTAGATATGTTGGACCGTTCCGTATTATAGAGAGGATCGAAAAGCTTGTGTATCGAGTAGAGTTACTGGTAGGAATCTATAATATTTTTCATGTTTCTTACCCAAGGAAGTATGTGCATGATCCAGAGACTACTATTGCTCCAATTGCATTGGAAGATTTAGTAGTAGAATCGGATCTGACTTTTGTTAAGCAACCAGTTCGTGTTGTAGCAAGAGATGAGGAAAGATCAAGGAACAAGACAGTCAAATTGATGAAAGTCCAGTGGAGTGACAACGAGAAATACTATACTGGGAAAACAGTGGACTTGATTAGGGATACTTATCCTGAGTTGTTATGGGGGTATGTTCTATACTTGTTATATAAACTTTGTAGCAGGTAGGATATACTAACATTGTCTATTACAGTAATTGGCATGTATGATATGCTTATTGTGTGGTCCTTATTGAATTTCAAGGAAGAAACTCTTTAATGAGTGGTGCTTGTAACACCCCTTATTTTAGTTTAACATTATTTAGGAGATCTAGTTGGATAGATTAAATAGCATAATGTAGTGAGATAAGGAGGATGTGATTTGATAATTAGATTAGGCATTGCCTTATTGAATCAATAAATAAGATTGTTTTAAACTTAGAAAAGAAAAGAATTAATAAGAATGGCAAATTAGGAGTAGAGCTTTATTTCTTTCCTTAAGCCCTCTCCTTCTCATTCATTTTCATTTGACATTTAAAAACAATCAAAAAACAAACACTTAGAGCCAGCCTTTTTTAAAGGGTAGGAGAGAAGGAAATCAAAGGGGATTCAAAGGGCAAAGCTTAGTGAAACTAAACTCCATCAAATCTCAATCTCATCATCCAATCTATGGTAAAAATAATAATTAACCATCTCTTTTATTTGTGTTTGAATTCGGTTATGCCTAATTTCCGAATTGATCTTGATTGTTTTGCCATTATATGAATGTTTGATCATTGTTTGGGTAGAATAATGATTTATGAAAATTTAATGGAATTATTATGATAGGTTTTAAAGGTAAAACCTAATTTGTTGATCTCCAATTGATTTGATTTTCTGGTATGTTGTGTAAAACATTATTTTGGAGATGATTTTTTAATTTCATAATTTTCCAAGTTAATATGAATATTTTATGAATTTTCTAAGTATGAAATAGTATTTATTTTAGATTTTAATTATTAAAATAATTAAACAATTATTTTGGCCCCGAAATTTATATATATATATATATATATATATATATATATATATATATGAAAGAATATGTTAGTTTTTATTTTTGGTTATTTTTGTGGATTTTTCACTAGTGGTTACAATTTTCTATGAATTTATTATGCTAAAAAAGCATTTAAATTAATATTAGTTAAGGATATTAATTAATTTAGTTTGCTAATGCTTTTGGGAAGGTAAAGTTTATTTTCAGCAAAATCTGAAAAAATAAAACAAAAAGTTTGGTGGTAACCAATCATATTTTGACAAGAGATAGAAGTAAAAAGAAATTGGGTTAAAAAGGAAAGAAAACAGTTTTAATGTTTATTACAGTAATGCCATCGATGACATGCGACATCCCTCATGCCATCATAGAAGCAATACGGCATCACATGGATGGAGAGATTCGATATTAGTTTCGGAGCTCTACTTTGTTTTCAAAGTGCGACATCCCTTACTATTATACTTGAAATCTCTTGTTACCTTAGTTGTTAAGACTCTATGATTTCGACATAAAGATTTTGAAGTATTAGTGTTGTAAGGACATTATTTCGATATCGAAGTATTTAAAGTATTGATGTAGTGAGTTTCCGTTGTCGACATCTTATGTTTTGCGACATAATAGCCGAAGTATCAGAAGTGACACTTAGAAAACTTCGCATTTAGTCAGTGTTTCCTTAACACCTCGAGCATAACCCTCAAATGCTCCTTGTGTTCTTCCTTCATCCTCGAGTAAACAAGGATATCATTCATGAACACAAGTACAAATTTATTCAGTCGATCCTTGAAACCATGGTTCCTATGATCGACAAAGTATGCCAATGCATTGGTTAGCCCAAACGGCAAAACCAACTATACAAAGAATCCTGACGGCGTATGAAACGCTGTAGTCGTATACATGTACGTGTGTATTGCCTTAGCATCTCAAGCAATATGGAAAAACTGGGTATAGATAGCTTCGATCTCAAGAGCCTGCACATACACATGTGTATTGCCTCAGCGTCTCGAGAATCAGAGTGCAGACTCATGAAGATTCGACCAACATACAAACAGCCTCAACCAAATGTACAAAGGACAAATAACAACTTGACCGCAGCTCAACTAGACCAGTCAACATGAACATGAAAATATATATGTATACACATATATCAGTTTAGGTATGAAGGCATCAAGTTTATCGACCCAGCAAACATTGAATAGAATACAAGGAAATGGACATGGAACTCGACCAGCAACTAGCATAAAATCATTATGGCCACAGTATGCAAGTGCACAAGTATACACACATATATGTACACGGTAAACAACAAGTATGAAAATGCACAGGGGCAATTAAACTCGAGCAAATCATAATACAACACATCATGTTTAGATTACCAGTATAAGGCAATGCAAGGCTAACATCCAAGATTCCAAGTCTAGATCAATGAAATGACAGAACCCAAGCCAAGACTGTTTTCAACTTAGGTGCAATGCAAAAACAAACAACACAGCAATGGTCTGTACAAAGCAATCAAGTAAGAGCATCAAGCTAGTAAGGCACCAGCATACATATATGCATGTCTGTACACACATGTATACATATATACAGTGGCAACCAAACAAGTAAACATGCTCATAAATACATGGATATGCAAGCATTCAGACATGAACACACAGGAAAACAAGACAACTAGAATTTATGGTTAGAGAATACAAGTGCACCAGACACAGCAAGTCTAACAAGCACAGTGACATGTATATACATATGTCAGAATGCAAGCACTCGGGTGGACAGAGAATAGCCATAGCAATCACACACATATATACATACATAAATGTATGTATGTATGTATATACATGGAGACATCAGATCAAACTCAAGAAAGGCAACATAGGGTGACACACAAACATACACAGAATACTCAACAAGGCAGTTATCTTAAAAAATGCAAGAAATGAACAACACATCAATGTATACACGACATGATCAAAACATAGTAACGGAGCATTCAAAGGATGAACAAGTCAAAAACATATCAGAATCCTCAACAAAGCAGAGAACAAATTCAAGAAGGAGTTGAAAAAGTCGCAGAGGATATCATGATGAACAAGTCAGACTTCAGGAAGTCAAGATTAACCCAAAATCAGTATATATATCTCAAATTTAAATGCAAAGCTGTAATCGAAGGATGATCAGGTCAAAGATGATCAAGTCATACTTCAGAGATCGTTCGATCAGAAGTCAACGCAAGTACTAAAATCACGAAGAATTCAAATCAAAATATACGAAATGAAATTATAGGGTTTTGATCCTAATAAATACCCAATTCCTCATCGTCAATTATGTAGTTTGAGTTCAAGCAAATCAATAGAATAAGAAAATTAAAAATCGCATACTGATATATACCATCCGAACTCGACATTGAAGCAGCAGTAACCAAATTGAGGAATGAAAGCATCAAGGCAAACGATTTGAATGTCTATTTCTAGGCGGCTGTTTCAATTCAACAAAACCCTAATTCCAGATCGCAAAGAAACAAGACGGCATGGATGAGCAGGAAGCAACATAAAAAGGGAGCTCGTTTAGTTTTTTTATTGGGCTGTATAGTTTATTAGGGTTATTATTTATTTTTCAGTGGTTTTGTTTGTTTTTTGTTTTTTATTTAAGTCAAACTCTAGGTTAACTAGTTTACGAACTATGGTTTTGAAGTTCGAGAATTTGCAACTCAGTGGTTGAGTTGTGGCAGGGTTTTGAGCTTGGAGTTAGGTTAATCAAGTTAGCGGGTATTGCAAGTTTACGTGTTTTTGTAAGCGTCAGATTACTTAATTTCTAGTAGAAACCTTGGGGGTAACACGTAGGTAAATTTTTGCCGAAGCTGGGTAAAACTGTGTGTGATCTTTACTTTCTGTTTTTATTTTTATTTCCGCATAAATATTTAGTAGACCCTATTCACCCCTCATCTAGGGTGAAAATGATCCTACAAGTGGTATTAGAGCTAGAATCAAAAACCATTTTCTGTTAAAAAATTTGATTTTTTCTTTCAATGGCTTCTCTTAATAATGCTTTTGCTGAAGGTCGGTCCATAGCTGGACCAGCCATGTTCAATGGTGAATATGCATATTGGAAAACTAGAATGAATTTTTTTTCTGAAAACCATAGATGCATGGAATATTGTTGAAACGGGATATAGCACACCAACAGTAATGGTAGGCAATCAAGAAGTTGATAAACCTATGGACCAATGGACAGACCTTGAAAATAAACTGCAAACTGCTAATGCTAAAGCTATGAATTCTATTATTTGTTTATTAGATCAAATTGAATTTAACCGTATCTCACATTGTCTAACTGCGTAGGAAATCTGGCACACGCTTAAAGTAAAGGAACCTCCTAGGTTAACAAATCTCGCTTTGCCATGCTTTGTAGCGAGTATGAGAACTTCACAATGGTAAAGGATGAAAGTGTCAAAGAATTGTATGGTCGACTTTCTAACCTTGTATACAAATCAAAATCCCTAGGAAGACCATACATAGAACTGGAGATAGTCCAAAAGATCCTCAGAATTCTTTCACGAAATTTTGAAGCAAAGGTGACTGCCATCCAAGAATCAAAGGATCTGAAACAGGTTAAAGTTGAAGAACTCATCGGAAACCTCACCACTTATGAGCTAGAAATCAAAATCAAGGAAGAACGTGAAGGAGGAGATACGCGAAAGAAATCAATAGCTCTCAAAGGAACGGTGGAAAGTGAAGATGATGATGGTGATGATGAAGGAGCAGCTGAATTGGCACTGATAATAAAGAGATTCAAAAGGTGGAACCACAAATATGGAAATCAGCCCTAAATCAACAACTAAAGAGCAGAATCGTCAAAGTTCTAGATAACTCAGAAATGCAGGAGGTCATTTGTCACACATGCAATAAACCTGGTCATATCAAGCCAAATTGTCCTCAAAATCGATTCAACAAAGGAAAGAAACCGAAAAGGAGAAGTTTTGCAGCAACTTGGGATGAAAGTAATGAAGATGATGATGAAAGCACTGGCAGTGAGAGTGAAAGAACAAATTTGTGTTTTTTAGGAGAAACAAGTGACAGCGATGATGACGAGCCAAGCGAGGTATCAAAACTTACTCACTCGTAATTACTTATATATTTCTCATGAAGTAAATGGTTGTTTTGAAAGACTTAGGGAGAAGTACGCTAAAATTGAATCATAAAAAGATAGTTTGATAGAACTAAATATGCAGCTTGATCAAATGGTTCAAAACTATAGAAAAAAGAGCCCTAAGTGTGATAAGTTTCCATCATTATAAGAGGAAATAAAAAAAATCAGAAACTAAAATTAAATCGCTTGAAAATGAAATTCTGATTTTGAAAGAAAGTGAAAATACCAGGAGAGAAAATTCTATTAAAAAGTGCACTTTGTTATTGAATGAAAATGAATCTCTCAAGTCACAAGTCCAACAATTGTCTACAACTTTAGGAAAATTCTCCAAAGGAGAAAGGTCACTAAATATGCTATTAGGAAAACAAACTGTTAATACTATTGGATAAGGACTTGGGTATACTTAATCTAAAAAAGGTAGAAGTAAAACTAATCATGTCAACTCCAAGTGCACGATTTGTGGAAAAATTGGACACAATCAAAACAATTGCTAGTATAGACCCAAACACATGAAAACCATACCAATTTTGGTTCCTAAAGGCACGAATGTAAAATCCCTTAAAATCAAACAAATCTAGGTGCCAAAAGGAACAAACATAGACTGTCTTGGTTCTACGCAAACTTCTTTTTCAAAAAATTTTGTCACTAACAATCATGGACCTATAAAAACAAATAGGTCACTAAACTCTTTTCTCGTGTAGGTGTGTTGGCAGGCTAAGGAACAGCAAGAGTGGTACCTGGATTCTGGCTGTTCCAGGCACATGACGGGTGACAAATCAAAGTTCCTCGGCCTAGAGAAGTACAAAGGTGGCAGATTCACAATGGGCAACAACGATAAATGCAAAATTATTGATAAAGGTAAAGTAGGTAATGGCACATTTACCTTAAACGATGTATTATATGTGAAAATCTGCACCATAATATGATTTCAATCAGCCAGTTATGTGATAAGAGAATGAATGTTGTTTTTGATTCTGATTTGTGCAAAATTGTTGACCAATCATCAAAAGAAACATTATTTTTAGGTAAGAGGAAAGGTAATATATACTCTCTATCTTTTAATGATCTCACTCTTTCAAAATGTTTGGTAGCTAAGGATGAAGAAGTAAACTTATGGCATAGACGTTTAGGACATGCTAGCATGAATCTGTTAAACAAATTAAAAAGAAAAGGCTTGGTAAGAGGTTTACCATCTCATGATTGCAAAACATAAACTCTATGTAAAGCATATACTATCGGAAAATTTAAAAACTATTCATCTATTCATGCCGAGAACAAGGTAAGTACTTCTAGAGTCCTTGAACTAGTTCATATGGATCTGTTTGGACCTAATGATATTGCAAGTTTAGGTGGTAAGAGATATTGTTTTGTATTGGTTGATGATTACTCTAGATACACGTGGGTATACTTATTAGCTAAAAATCAGAAACTTTCTCATACTTCACTAAATTCACAAAATTGGTTCAAAATGAAAAAGGAGTTTCTATTATTTCGCTAAGAAGTGATCATGGTGGAGAATTTGAAAATTATGAATTTGAAAATTTTTGTGATGAAAATGGATTTAAACATGAATTCTCTGCCCCACGTACTCCACAACAAAATGGAGTAGTCGAGAGAAAGAATCGAACCTTACAAGAGTTGGCTAGATCTATGATAAATGAGTATGAACTACCCTTGTCCTTTTGGGGCAGAGGCAGTAAATACAACTTGTTATGTAATGGATAGAGTCATGATTAGGCCGATTCTTAAGAAAATACCATATGAACTATGGTTCAACAAAAAGCCAAACATTGCATATTTCAAAAATTTTGGATGTCCATGTTTTATTCTCAATACAGGTGATCAAATGGGAAAATTTGATTCAAAAGCTGACGAAGGCATATTCATGGGATACTCTTCCAGAAGCAAAGCTTATAGATTATACAATAAAAGGACGAGAACAATCGTGGAGTCAATCAATGTGAAATTTGATGAAAGCATTGATGATCGAAGCAAGGAAACAATCAAAAGCAATGTCGAAGAAGAGAACGAAAAAGATGAAAGTGAAAATCCAAAATAAATTGCAACCGCGGAAGAAGTCCAAAGAAATCTGGAACCAGAGAGATTGAAATTCAAAGCAGATCATTCTCCAGAATTGGTAATAGGTAATCCTACCGTAGGTATTCTAACTCGTTCCTCTTTTAAAAATTTATGTGATTTGTGTCTATACAGTAAACTTATTTCAGAAATTGAACCCAAAGACATAGATACAACTCTCAATGATGAAAGTTGGTTTATGGCTATGCAAGAAGAGCTAAATCAATTTGAACGAAATGAAGTTTGAATTCTAGCACCCAGACCTAATGATTATCCAGTTGTAGAAACCAAATGGATTTTTAAAAATAAATATGATGAATCTGGAAATGTGATTAGGAACAAAGCTAGGTTAGTTGCTAAAGGTTATAATCAAATTGAAGGAATTGATTTTGATGAAACTTTTGCACCAGTAGCAAGACTAGAATCCATTAGAATCTTGTTAGCTTTTGCTTGTTATAAAGGATTTAAACTAAGACAAGTGGATATTAAAAGTGCTTTTCTTAATGGAATTTTGAAAGAGGATGTATTCGTTGAACAACCTGAAGGCTTTGAAAGTCAAGAATATCCTAACCATGTATATAAACTTAAGAAAGCACTATATGGATTAAAACAAGCCCCTAGGGCTTGGTATGAATGTCTTAGCACTTATCTCCTTGAAAATGGGTTCAAAAAGGGCTGTGTAGACACCACATTATTTCTATTGTACGAAAATGATAACCTATTGATTGTTCAAAATATATGTTAATGACATTATTTATGGTGCCAATAACAACCTTTTGTGTGAGAAATTTGAAAAAGTCATGTAGGAAAAGTTTGAAATGAGCTTGGTAGGAGAGTTGAAATTCTTTTTAGGATTTCAAATCAAACAAAGTGAAAAAGGTAAGTTCATCTCTCAAAAAATATATATCAGAGAGCTTATCAACAAATTTGGATTGAAAGATGCTAAACCTGCAAAAACTCCCATGAGCACAACATATAAACTTGATAAGGGTGAAAAAGGTAAGGTAGTTGATCAAAAGAAATATCGAGGTATGATTGGATCACTTCTTTATCTTACGCTTCTAGAAAAGACATTATGTTCTCTGTTTGTTTATGTGCACGGTTTCAATCAAATCCAAAAGAATCTCATTTAAAAGCTGTAAAAAGGATTATAAGGTATCTGTTGCACACCCCACGGTTTGGTCTATGGTACCAACTAATGATAATTTTTAGTTAAAAGGGTATTCAGATGCAGACTATGCTGGTAGTCTAGTTGATAGAAAAAGTACTAGTGGAACGTGTTTTATGTTGGGACATTCGTTAGTTGCATGGTCAAGTCGAAAACAAAATTGTATTACATTATCTACCACTGAGGCATAGTATATTGCTCTAAGCGGTTGCTCTGCTCAAATCTTATGGATGATACAAACCTTGCAAGACTATGGTTTAAATTTTAAACGAGTTCCACTTATGTGTGATAGCAAAAGTGCAAATGATCTTACAAATAATCCTGTACATCATTCTCGCACCAAGCATATAGATGTTAGACATCATTTCATTAGAGATCACATTTCCAAAAAAAATATCTGCATAAATTTCATTTCAACTGATTCTTAATTGGCAGACAGTTTTACAAAACCCCTTCTAAAAAATAGTTTTTGTCGACTTCGTCGTAGTTTAGGTATTTTAGAAATGTGATTTTATATTTTTTTTTGTATTTGATCTTAAATGCCTATGTTAACTAATCTGGCTCCCTATTGATTATCGAAAAGATAAATAGTTACTGAAAAAAGTGATGAGTGTTGATCTTGATCATACATTATGTCTTGAGAGAGTATATTTAGAAAATTTCTTTAAAAATTTAAACAAAATTTGTAATAACTTTGGTTGGTAAAAATTCCATGACCATCTCTATTCCTATCATATTTCTACGACAATCACTCGTCAAAATCGAATATAGTATGTCAAAATATGGTATTTAAACAGGAAATTATTCATTTTTTTTAATTAGCAATAAAATCATCCAAAAGTACTCACTCTCATTTAAAAGTCCTCACGATTATGCATGGGTGCACTACTTGAAATCTCTGATTATGTGCTTTCATGCTTATTTAAAAGTCCCCACGGTTATGCATGTATGGAACACATATCAAAATTGGATGAAATAGGCTAGTTGATTCTAACCCCATTTAAAAGTCCTCACGGTTATGCATGGTTAGAAGATGCTTGGAATTCATTTTTAATAAAAATAGGGAATACTACTAATCTCATTTAAAAGTCATAACGGTTATGCATGGTTAGTAAGTATTTAAAAATTCATGTCATAAATAAACCACAAATGTACACGACTATATGGTTTTCTATGCCGACACCACTCCTATCACTATAAAATGGAATATGCGCCTAACAGAGTATTTTTGATTTTTGTTTGATTTTTTTTGAAATTTAATATTTATACTCGATTAGGTATTAATGTTGTGATTCATGTCTTTCACTTTATCACTCTTATCAAATACTGTTACTCTTTTGCTGATAACAAAAGAGGGAGAGAAGTTAAGATTTTGGCAAATAAGTCATATTTTCTTATTTGCATATTCTCATCTAGGTTCATTGAATTTGTTTTTTATTGCTTTTTATTTGCATATTCTATTTTTTAATGCATATGTGAAGGGGGAGCTTTGTTGTAGGGGGAGTATTCAAATAGGGGGTGCTAATAGAATTCATCAAGACCAAATACATTTAATAGAGTCAAAATCTTAATATATTTTGTTATCATCAAAAGGAGGAGATTGTAGAATACAATAGCCTATGATTTTTGTTTGATGATAATAAACATATATAAATATACAGATATTAAATGTATTGGATATAATACTATTCGATATAAAATATTCAAACACAACTGTAAGAATAAAATACACAGATATTCATCGAACAATAAACGAATGTTTTGGTAACATCCCACCTTTTTGTACGCTTAAGCAGACACACGTGCCAACTTAACCCATACAGAAGGGCGGATTGTTATGGGTAAATAAGAAAAAGTGGAGAAATAAAAGAAACAAAATAGAATCTTGCAGCGGAACGATAAAATATAATAATCAAATAACAGTTCATGAAGCTATTTTACAAAACATTTGATTATACTTATACAATACATATCAGAGTTACACATACCAGAGAATGATAATTAATGCAGCGGAATACAATGGTGTAGTGGAATAAAATAAATAGTAGTAATAAAATCTTCGTCTTCGTCCTCCAAACATAGGGCCTTCAAATCCTGAAATGCTCAAGCTGACCCGAGCGAATTGAAAAGACAAAACACTCGAGTTAGAACTAAAAGATCTTATGTAAGTTAAATCAATGAAATAAATATGAGTGTAAACGGCGTCAGAGATGTTTACGGGGTTTGACATCTCATATCCAGTGTCTAACGTGAGTGTAGTAACTTAAGAAATGTTCGGGATTCACATCTCTTAAGGATCCGTTAAACTATCTACTATGTAGTAATATTCGCTATTATAATAATGTCTAATATAAAATAAACATACTTTTTAATAGCGTCAAGGGGTTACCCATATAGCCCTTAACACGTAATAGTCCCAGTAGTCTATCCAGTATTAGCATACTCCCAAAAATGGGGGCTACCCTCGATACTCCACAGGCTACGGGAGAAATCACAAATCGTAGTAAAGCTCGATATGGTAGGTGACACGGCACACAAGGCAATGCCAGGGTAGATATACCAATTACGCACACGGACTGATGGAGCGCATAGCAGCCACTACCGTCCACCTCGAACAACACTCTCAAATCGAAGGATGGCCACCGAAATCACAAAGTAATAGAATGGAATCGAAGAAGTGCGTCTGATAAGAGGTGCTACCTCACTGGTCCGAGATCGCTCCTGTTTTAGCACCTTATGCCAACTCACGGGAGTTGGGTCCAGGTATATATCTTAGGATCGTCGCCACCATCCTACTTCATTCTGGAAACTCCACCGCGTACACAGTTGTCAAAGTGGTTTTCGGTATCGACAGAGAGTATGTCCATAACCGATCCCGGTCTCTTTAACAACCAAACGTTATTATAACACCGTGGTCATATAAAAATATATATATACTTTTAAAACACAATCATTTCCCTTTCAAAACATATTCTTTATTTCAAAATAGTATATACTTCAAAACCCAAAATGTTATTGCCATTTCAAACCATATCCTTTACTTCAAAATAGTATATACTTAAAACCAAAATATTTTTGCCATTTCAAAACATATCCTTTACTTCAAAATAGTATATACTTTAAACCAAAATATAATTACTATTTCAAACCCAAATTATCAATGTATTATTTCCATTTCAAAACCCAATTGAATAATATATCATTTCCATTTCCAAAACAATTCAATAATATCTTATTTAAATAAAACCAAATTTCCAATCACTAATCTTTCTTAAATTTAGATAACTTGAAATATTCTTTTAAATCATCTTAAACCCAAACCACATTTTGAAGTCATATTTCTAAATTTTCAATTTCAATAGGTTTCAAATCCATATATTCATAGATAATTCTTAAATAAGTTCTATTTCAAATAAATTCATTTTTCAAACCATATTACTTTCAAAGTTATAACAATTTCGGAAACCAATACTTTGAAAACAATAATACCTTAATTTCAATAAAACATTTCAATTTTGATATATTTCAAGACTTTAAATATTTCCAAAATTCCCAACCAAATCTGATAATCTTATATATACCTTAATTCAATTTATTATTATTTAGTTTAGAAATATTTATTTAATGAATTCAATATCACTTAAATAAAGCTCAACTTGAAATATTTGTAACTCAACTTAAAACATCATCAAGTTATACATAGCTTAAATTTTAGAATTTAACCATATATAAAATAATATTTATATAATATCAAAATTAGTATATATATAAACCCTTATTTTCCAAAACCCATAGAAAATCACTTTAAAATATTTTATATATAGACCACGGTGCCTGTATATAATTTTCTATCCTATGGTCAAGTGATACAGATATTTATCATTTCAATCCGTAATTTTAAAAATAAAAGTTTACAGTTATATATCATTTCAACCGCAATCCCGAATGGAATGAAAATGCATAATAACTTGCAGTTTATACAATATAAAATATAGCATCCATTCATCCAAATATCAATAAACAACCATTTATTACAATCATCATCCAATTTAAACAAAACATCAATACAAAGCATATAAAATATAACAGGCATCAACGAATAGTTTATATTCAATAAAAATTAATAACTGTTTAACTGGCAGTTTATATGCAATAATAAATAAATTTAACTATCATATTATATGCAATAAAAAAAAATTGAACAACAA
The DNA here is from genome assembly GCA_030737815.1 of Allium fistulosum. NCBI lineage: Eukaryota > Viridiplantae > Streptophyta > Magnoliopsida > Asparagales > Amaryllidaceae > Allium > Allium fistulosum. Next base: position 878,377,178 of record CM060906.1, read on the forward strand.
TTTAATTTAAATAAATGTTATCTAACTGAGATGATGATTAAATATATGCCCAAACAATCATAGATAAATTTTAAATCACATCAAAATTTAATTTAACAAACATAAGAAATCTTAGAAGTTGTGAGTGAGTTAAAACACTCACCTTTTGAATTTAAATTGAATTTAAATCCAATTTAAACCCAAAAATTTGACAGTCTCAGAATTCGTCCAAACTAGCGTCATCAGGTCCGGAATTTCAATACGATCCTAACAAAAAAACCGTGCATGAAACGGAGTTCGTATGCGAGAGTTATAGCAATAATTGCGATTGAATTTTAATTTTAAAAATAACAAAAAAAAGAACACATTTAACCTCCATCACCTGCCACGTCATCATGAACTTCACCTCAAAAAAAATAAATGAGCGCGCCAGAGAAGTCACGAACGAAACCCAACCGCATGGACCCTTTGACCGGCCGTTTGACCACCCATCCCCGCCAATCCGACCGTCGATTCGCCTCCAAACTTCGCCGATGAATAACGCACTAGCCCCTCTACAAAACCCAGAAGGGATTTCCAGATCAAACGCACCAGTCAAAAACGCCCAATTCAATTTTGATCGCGATTTCTGGTCAAACGATGCGTCGAATTGAAAAACGAATTACACCATTGAATTACACTCGTCGAGAGCTTCAACATATGTAAATTTGAGATTTTTCTGAGGACTTTGAATTTTTGACTTTGATTTTTGAAATGGATCTGGATTTGAAATTTTGTCTACCATTGAGGAGGAGAAGGAGCTGAAGAAATTTTTCGCCCAGACAAATGAGAATAGGCGGAGGCTAGAGTTTAGCGGGGATATTTATAGAGAAGGTTGAAATTAGAATAGATGGATAAAACAGGTGTACGCGCTAACGCCAACGTGGTCCAAATAGCCCGTTCTGACCCCAGAATGAAATTGGGTAAACCCATATATCAAAATAGGTGTTTTAAAATATTTTAAATTCAATGGAAAAAGGTTTCAGGTTCAAATTCCATCGTATGAAGAAGTTATGCTTAAAACAATATTTTCCAAATTGATTTTAATTGATTTCAATTGCATAAATTTCAAGGCGTTTCGAGTCCGTACTATCAAACGACAAGTCCGATCGTTATGAAACTTGAAACCCTATAATAATTCACTGATACGGATCCGATGAAACTAGTTTCGTCGAAATCCGAGTCCGTGACCAAAAAGGCAAATTTTATATTAATTAAATTAAATTAATTAAATCGAATTTTATATTTCAATTGTAGAATTGACAATTTATCACCTTTATACTTCTCAATCATTTGCAATTATTTAAAAAAAATAAACGTCAATTTAGAGAAAATAATTTATCAATTGAAATGCCCTATCTTAAATTTTCATTATATTCAAAATTATAAATTTTAGTTCCCAAAATTTCTATTAAATTGAATTTACCCATAATTATTTCATTCATAATTCCAAATAGAAGGGCGTACCATTGGATTTAAAATTTCACATAAATATTTCCCGTTTTCAACTAAAATTTTAAATCACGGTAATAATTACATATTTGAGTTCATTCGTTTGCAATAAATTCAACTATTAAAATCTAAATAAATTAACTCACTATTAAAGGTTCAAATTCTATAATTCATAAATTTTACCATCTTGATTTACTTATTAATTTGTAATTCTTTAAACAAATTCCCGTCTCAGTTTAAAGTAGCTTAATTCTCTCATTAAAAATTTATTTCGATTTTTTAAAATAAACCCTCATTATAAATTGAATCCCATTTTATCCTAATAAGTTTCAAATTAAATGGATAAGTTCCAAATTCAACCTTTAACTTACACTTAAGTTTCGATAAAATCAATTTATAACTTATTTCCCTTTTAGTTATTACTTTACCTGCTTGTAGTATTAATTTCTCAATTAATCAAATATTATTAAAGTAACGCTTTTAATAAATATGACCTTATGATTACTCAACATTTAATGAACGTTATTTCATTTCGCATTAGTGCAACCTTCATTTATTTTATTATCTCTTATTACAAATTCTAATTCCATTAACAAATAAGAGGTAATTTAAAATATATGTTACAAATTTTGAATTAGTCGCTATTCATTATTATTGACTTTAATTTAGCATCACTTACCTTGCATTAACATTGTTACTTAACAATCCCTACCCAGTTGCAATTTTATATTCAAATGAATACGTTTACTCTTTCCGTTATGGAATTAATTCTCAATAAGGCACATCTAATTATCATTATTGATTTTATACAATTTCCATTAACTGTACATTCAATTACTATTCAATGTATATTTATTCATTAATCAATTCGATATATACGTTTGTTTCCTTCTATTTGATTTATAACCTAGTATACATTTACCTAAATTCTTTTTCAATTACATTCATTAATGGGTGTTGCATTGAAATCTAATTTATTAGCTTATATCACATTATTACCATTAATTACAATTGGCTTACCAATTTTTATTCAATACCATAAATAAATAATATATTATTCAATACTTACTCTTGTTTCTCATATTCTATTTAAAAATCAAATCATAACATTTACATTATTTTATTGAATTGGAATTTCATTTTAAATCTATATTTTTTTTATAGTTAACTTTTAATTACAATTGCTACATCTAATTCCTAACATTCATTTTACTATAAATTATGGAAATTATGACAAACTTAGTTAACGAAATTCACGGATCGTTACAGTTTTATTCAAGCAATTGTTTGTATTACAATATCAAATAGTACATATTTTTAGCTCTAACTATTTTGAATATATACAACTCAACACTGCTTTACATATTTTGTACAGGATTACATGTTAATCAATTCACTATATGTCACACTCTTTTGCTGTCTTCAAGCTTCAGTATATGTCCAGTCTTCTAAGTACCTATCACATACAATTCCAAAGCAGTAGTCTGGAAAATAACGTGAACTCGAACTAAAAATAAAAATATTTTTTAAAATATTGTTGCCTCAGGTAACTTGGGTTGTTTTTATTTCTTTTTCACTGGCAGGGACATTCTTGTATTCATGCTTGAAAGCCTGCATATACATACATATAAATGTACATGTGTATTGCCTCAGCATGTCAAGCAATATGGCAAAACTGGGTATAGAAATCTTCGATCTCAAGATCCTGCACATACACATGTGTATTGCCTCAGCATCTCGAGAATCATAGTGCAGACCCATGAAGATTCAACCAACATACAAACAGCCTCAACCAAATGTACAAAGGATAAATAACAACTTGACAGCAGCTTAACTAGACCAGTCAACATGAACATGAAAATATATATGTATACACATATATCAGCTCAAGTATGAAGGCATCGAGTTTATCAACCCAGCAAACATTAAATAGAATACAAGGAAATGGACATGGAACTCGACCAGCAACTAGCACAAAATCATTATGGCCATAGTATGGAAGTGCACAAGTATACACACATATATGTACACAGTAAAAAACAAGTATGCAAATGCACATGGGCAATTAAACTTGAGCAAATCACAATGCAACACATCATGTTTAGATTACTAGTACAAGGAAATGCAAGGCTAGCATCCAAGACTCCAAGTCCAGATCAATGAAATGACAGAACCCAAGCCAATACTGTTTTCAACTCAGGTGCAATGCGAAAACAAACAATACAGCAATGGTCAGTACAAAGCAATCAAGTAAGAACATCAAGCTAGTAAGCTACCAGCATACATATATGCATGTCTGTATACACATGTATACATATATATAGTGGCAACCAAATAAGTAAACATGCTCATATATACATGGATATGCAAGCATTCAGACATGAACACACATGAAAACAAGACAACCAAAATTTATAGCCAGAGAATACAAGTGCACCAGACACAGCAAGTCTAACAAGCACAGTGACATGTATATACATATGCAGAATGCAAGCACTCGGGTATACAGAGAATTGCCATAGCAATCACACACATATATACATACATATATGTATGTATGTATGTATGTATATACATAGAGAAATCAGATCAAACTCAAGCAAGGCAACATAGGGTGAAACACAAACATACATAGAATACTCAACAAGGCAGTTCTCTTAAAAAATGCAAGAAATGAACAACACATCAATGTATACATGACAGGATCAAAACATAGTAATAGAGCATTCAAAGGATGAACAAGTCAAAAACATATCGGAATCCTAAACAAAGCAGAGAACAGATTCAGGAAGGAGTAGAAAAAGTCGTAGAGGATATCATGATGAACAAGTTAGACTTCATATATGTCTCAAATTTAAATGCCAAGTTGTAATCGAAGGATGATCAAGTCAAAGATGAACAAGTCATACTTCAGAGACCGTTCGACCAGAAATCAATGCAAGTACTAAAATCACGAAGAATTCAAATAAAAATATATAAAACGAAATTATAGAGTTTTTATCCCAATAAATACCCAATTCCTCATCGGCAATTATGTAGTTCGAGTTCAAGAAAATCAACAGAATAAAAAAGTAAAAATCGCATACCGATATATACCATCAGAACTCGAATTGAAGCAGCAGAAAGCAAATTGAGGAATGAAAGCATCAAGGAAAAAGATTTGAATTTCTATTTCCAAGCGGCTGTTTCAATTCAATAAAACCTTAATTCGGAATCGCAAAGAAACAAGATGGCATGGATGAGCAGGAAGCAAAATAAAAAGGGAACTCGTTTATATTTTTTAATTGGGCCGTATAGTTTATTAGGGTTATTATTTATTTTTCAATACTTTTGTTTGTTTTTTATTTAAGTCAAACTCTAGATTAACTAGTTTATGAACTACGGTTTTGTAGTTCGAGAATTTGCAACTCAGTGGCTGAGTTGTGGTAGGGTTTTAAGCTTAGAGTTAGGTTAATCAAGTTAGCGGGTATCACAAGTTTACGTGTTTTTGTAAGCGTCTGATTACTTAATTTCTAGTAAAAACCTTGGGGGCAGCACGTAGAATTTTTGCCGAAGCTGGGTAAATGGTGTTTGATCTTTACTTTCTGTTTTTATTTTTATTTCCACGTTAATATTTAGTAGATCTTATTCGCTCCCCCTTCCTCTAGGGTGAAAACGATCCTACACGCTTAAGCACACTTAATTGGTGCTTAAATGCATTTTGCTTAAATTTAAGAAATGCTTAAGCAATACTTAGCAAAAAAAATTATTATTTTTAAAATAAAAAGAATTGGATTATACCAAAAAATCACATTCCTAACAAAATTTTCTCCTTTTCTATGATAAAGATCGATAGATGTTATGCATTTATGATTATTTTATTTAACAAATATGCATAATTTTACTCAACTCAAGTAAGCTAACTTTTAATGAATATCAAAAGTCAAATCTAACTTTTGAAACCTATGAATTTATAATTTATTCAAAATTAAACTTTAGTTGTTTGTAATGAATTTGTGTGTACACATATACCACACTTGTACACATATAATACACTTAATATAATCTCTTTACAATAGATTTATATAGATACTGATAAAGTATGCTAAAAATTAAACATCGCTTAAGTAATGGTTAAGTAGTGCTTAAGAGACATAAAGCGAAGTGAGACTTCTATTGCCTCACTTCGTATAGCGTTTACTATAACATAGCTTTGGATATTGAGTTGCCACGATGGCCTTACACCTCATTATCGAATGAACTGTCACTTTGGACATTGAGTAGCCATGAAGGCCTTACATCACATTAGCGAATGCACCACCTAATCATTCATTTATTAAGTCTTTCGTTTAGCGTTACATTAACATTTAAAAATCTCTAGCTTCTACACTTGACCATGTTAAGCCTTGGATCTTAGCATTAACTCTCTTCTAAAAGTCAATAGGTCTCAGCATTGACTCTCCATCGAAAGTCAATAGGTCCCAGTATTAGTTTTCCATCAAAAGTTAATAAGTCTCAGTATTATCTTTCCACCAAATTCTAATGGGTCTCAACAAACCACTACTACTAAGTTCATACTAGGGAAGCCTCGTATAATACACTCTCATTAAAGACACCTCCGGCCATTACCATTGGCATTCATCATCGATTGGAACCTTCGTCTGGACCCCCCAGACTAAGTCTTCAACTTCGTATCTTCATAGTTTATTAGTTTAGCACTTTGCTTATATTTCTTAGTTGATTATAGTTTCAGAAGTTATATCCTCGGTACACGTACTACAACCTGTCTCCTGTATGGATCTGCAATCGTCTTTACACTTGTCGCCCCTTGTTCGTTCTACCTCTACCTTTTGGAATACAGTATTTTAATTACCTTTGCAGCCTTTGTTTTGGATCTTTCCTTTTATCCATTTATTTATTATTTTATTTCTATATAATGCCCTTCGACACTTATTTATTACTTTCAGCATTCATATTAACCTTTCGAAAATATATGCTTTTGACTTTGGAAATTACTTATAAAAATTTGCAAAACTCTCATAATTTTCTTAAATGTATTTCCAAGCACATTTTAACAAAATTCCTATATTTTAGCCATTTTCTCTTATTTACATATTCAAAAATCCATACCAAATTATTTTAATGTAGGAAAATTCGTAAATATTAAAAATTATTTTTAAAAATTCATTTAGAACATCATATCAAATTTTCACATCATTTAGAATTCGTTAAGGTTGGGGAGTATAGCTAAACATCCTTTAGTTAAGCCATTTCAACCCAAAATATTCATTAAATTGTTATCTTTCATCTATAAGCATTTAGCACATATGATCCCTACCTCATAAATCAAAGCGTGTTCAACATGGAAGAAAATGACTAAAATGTTAGTGATATTACTCAAATAAATCTTCTGATTAGCTTAATCTTTAATCTTCTTAAGTTTCCCTAGCCTTTTATCTTCTTCTTCTCCATTTTTTTTCTTAGGAGGCCACCGTTGAAGAGCTTAGAGCTTATGTTTTTGTTTTATTCATAAGAATGCATGAATGAGATAAGAGATATGTTATTTACATTTTACCTATAATGAGTTGGGCAATCGACCCTTGTATCCCTCTTCTTATTCAATTTCTTAAATAAGATTACTATGATAAGTAAATATGCACCCAATTACTTATCATACTAAATTATTTCTCGTTTTAAATTAAATGACAACAAGTAAATAAATGTCCCCAAAATATCTGTATTTTTATTATCTATTTTTCCCTACATGTTTTCTCATGTAATTCCATAATTGAATTATTTAATCTTTGATCTCGTAATTAATTCTCAATTAATTATTTGTCAAAATATATGGTGCTACTACTCTGAGGTGGACATTATGAGTAGGATAAGATGTTACAACTACAGTCAATTTGGACATGTGCCTAATCGATGTGAGTAGCCAGGGGAAAGTTAGTTGCTTAAATTGCGGGAAGGGTGGACATAGGGCTAAATATTGCACTTCAACGAAAGATTTTATTCGGTTAAGTGAGTCAACATAGGGAACCCATTGTGCTCATAAGGAAGCATGATGGGTCATTGAGTTTGTACATTAATTACCTAGAGCTTAATAAGATGTTTGTTCGAATTTGATAACTCTTACCAAGGACAGGCAACTTTATTTGATCGATTGAGTGGGTTCTCATAGTTAAATTTGGCCTATGATTTTAATCCAATTCGAGTGGTCAAAGATAGCATACTAAAGGTGAGAAAATGGTTGACTCAGTTCAAACCATTACAAAAAAATCAGTTTAAACCGAAGTATAGTGAAAACTAATTTGAACCAAACAAATCTATTTTAGAACAGATTGAGAACCAAACCAAAATAAATTGGCTTGGTTTGGTCGGTTAACTATTAAACCAAATCACTAGCACGAAAATAATTTGTTAACATGGAAAAAAAATGTTAACAATGTAGTATTATTGTCCATATTTTTCTATTGTATTAATATTTTATGAACTATGCTATAACACAATACATATGTGTTATACAATCTAAGGAACAAAGAATGGAAACTATAATATTGGTATGTTATTCGATATTCAATATTAATTTGATTAATCTGATTTATAGTTTTAAAATCTAAAACCAAGCTAATAACCAAACCTTTTTATCTTTTAACCAAATCTGAATCCATTTTTTTAAACTGAACCTTTTATGAATTTCGGATTGATTATTGGTTAATTCGGTTTAAATCAAACTATACACACCCATAAAACATATCGACTGGTTTTCGAACACATTATTATTATTTTGAGTGTTTGAATATGCCATTTGGGTTAATCAATGCCCAAGCATATTTTGTAGACTTAATGGATCGGGTATTCTAAGAGAAATTAGACAAGTTTGTACTCGTATTCATTGTATTTAGGTCCACAGAAAGGATGAATGAGAGTATGAGGTACATTTAAGGGATGTTTTTGAGATACATCATAAGCACGAGCTACGGGCAAAGTTTAGTAAATGTCACTTTTGGTGAAGGAAAGTTAAATTTACGGGGCATATAGTCTCTGAAGAAGGAATTTATGTTGATCCAGTAAAAGTAACGACCTTAGAAGTCATGCTTAGACTGAAGAAAGTTGGGGAAATTAGATCTTTCTTTGAGTTAACTAGTTATTATATGATACACATTTAAGACTTCTAAAATATAACCACACCTTTAACAAAGTTAATAAGGAAGAATGCAGATTTTTGCGGGGTGGAAGAAAGTGAGAAAGTGTTCTTATTATTGAAAAAATGTCAAATATGTGCCTACACTAGTAATACCAAGGAATGGGAAGACGTTCGTAGTATATATAGATGCATGAAGTTTAGCATTCGGCATTGCATTAATGCAAGAGAATTGAATGGTCACATATTCTTCTTGATAAATGTGTGCACATAAATCCTTTATGCCACACATGACTTTGAGTAAGCAACTGTTGTTTTTGCTTTGATGATCTGGAACTGAGCTGAAGGTTTGCACCAAGGTTCAACATTCCGGCCGAAACGTCGGAATCCCAGTGATTCCGTTTCGGTTCTGACGTTGAACGGAATGGAAAAAGCTAAATAACCCGTTTTTCTGAATTAGGGCAAAAAAGAAAAATTACACTGACAAATCAGTAAAAGGAAATGTGAATTCATCAAAATCAAACAAGAATAATACACTTTATATTACTCCAATCAACAATGATAACAACGATTGAGGAAGTTCTCTTGTTGATTTCGAGCAGCATCCATCGACAGCAATGGTTGAAGAGGATCTCGACCTAGCATCCCTCAGCAGCAATGATGGTTGAAGGATTATGACTTAAGATTCACAAAAGATGATTCGCGAACGACGATTGCATTTTTCTTTTCTTCCTGATCGTGGATTAGTTAGGCGTGAGAGAAAGGGGCAGATAAACCTAGGTAATAATGGGCCGGGTAATAAATTAGGATCTGGACTGGATAAGTTATTTATATTTCATTTGCAAATAACATGTTCATGAGGATTATGTGAGTGGGTGAATCTAGACTATGAGATAAACAAGTTCCATGAACCAAATTATGAAAATTCAAATAATAGTAGGTTCATTGGCATTATGAAATATAAATAACAATTTATTTAATATGTGAAGAGTAGATAAACACCTTCATATATGTTTATGTTGTTCAATATATTTTATATAATTTGTACAAATTTGTTTGTTATCTATTTATGATTTCAAATTCTTGAACATGACTATAATTTAATATTGATATTGCATGAGTATTTAAAAAACAACAACAGAATTCATAAACCGGAATTAAAACGGAATTTTCGAAATATCCGAAACGGAACCGAAATTTTGAAAATTTTCAATGATCGAAACGGAAAACGAAATTTTGAACCTTGGTTTGCACTATATATCGATCAATAACCAATGAAGTGCTGTTTCTCGCAAATGGATTTGAAAATGAGACAAAAAGATGGATGGAGTTTATAACTGAATATGATTTTGATATAGGTTACACTTCATGGAAGGGAAATATGGTCGTAGATTCTTTAAGTAGGAAGTATGCAGACATGGTAGCTTTTAGGATGCATAGAGTTGTGGCTAGGGTTGTTCAAGCGGACTGCAGGAAGGTAGGTGGAAGGTAAACGATTAAGTAAAAATGAGGAAGGTTAAGAAGGACGAGGAGAACATAGTAAATAGTTTCACGATGGATGTGTAATGATGGTTAAGGAAGTATGGGTGACAGTGCATTCCAAATTTTGAAGATGAAACCATAATATTGAATGAGAGCCATAAGTCATAGTTGATTATTCATCTAGGTGGAACAAAGATGTATGAAGATATGAGGCAAAGTTTCTGGTGGTCGAGAATGAAGGTCGATGTCAATCGATACATGGAAATGTGCTTTTATTGTCCATAAGTAAAGATCGAACATGAGAAGCCTTCATGATTGTTACAACCATTGAAGATACCAACTTAGAAGTAGGAGTCTATGTCTATGATTTTATGGATGGGCTACCAAGATCCAATAGAGAAAACAAGAGTATATCAGTTACAGTGGACTATCTAACGAACAGTACACATTTCATACTAGTTAGTTTACCCAGAACGGTGATTGAGTTAGCACATTTATTTATAAAGATTGTAGTGCAGTTTTTTGGGATTCCAAGGTGATTATTTTTGACCGAGATCCATTGTTCATGTCAGAATCCTGGAGAATCTAACATGAATATTTGGAAACTAAGTTAAGTTGGGTATAACTTACCATCTCCAGACAAACAAGCAAACGGAGAGGGTGAATCAAGTGTTATAGGAAATTTTTGCAAGCAAATGTACTTAATTTTGGAGGATTATGGGAGGACCATATTCATTTGGTGGAGTTTTCTTAAAATAATAGTCATCAGTCAAGCATTGAGATTAAACCTTTTGAAGCTTTATATAGGAAGCCTTACTATTCTTCAGGCTATTGGAAAGAGGTTGAGAAAGTTATGTTATGGCTGGAACTAACTAGTGAATTTATTGAGAAGATTTCTTTAATACAGCCACGGTTGCGAATGACATGGTGTAGGCACAAAAATAATATAGCAATTGAATGAGGAGGACGTTGGAATTTGAGGTGGGTAATGAAGTATTTTTGAAGGTTACGCCAATAGGAAAGATGAAAAGATTCAAGTAGGTAGGAAATTTTACACAAAGATAGATTAAACCGTATATGATTACCGAGGGGATTGGGAAGCTTGCTTGTACTCTGATATTGAGCACTAAGTTAACAGGAACACATGACATATTCCATATTTTTCCACTCAAGAAATGTTTGTAGGTTGATGAAACAATAGTTGAGCTTAAGGAACATGAGTCTAACCCAACTTAATGCTTGTAAGGAGTCTCGTTTGTATTGTTGAGTTAGATATAAAGAAGTAAAGGACAAAAGAGGTACCTCTGGTGTAAGTACAATGTAGCAATTGACTCCGTATATCATACTTGGGAGATAGAAATGCTAATGAAGTAGATACATCCCAAACTATTTGAGGGGTTACTAGTTGAGTGAATGAAAATTTGGTTGTATCATATATATAGATATATGTGTACTTATGATGATTGATTGGTTGTGATGAATGACTGTTCTGTATACTTTTCTTTTGTTAATTTATAGTATGTTGTATGCCAAACATGCATTGTTGGAATTATGCTGAAAGGAAACCTTATATAGGAAATGAGGGGAGAATGTAACAATCCCAAAAAACGTGTTAAAACGTTCATAAATGATAGTAGTTGTCTATTTTACGAACTTGAGAAAATTCTTTGAAAAGCTCTTAGGCCTAATAAAGTAATGTATAGGTCAAAAATAGCAAGCTAACACTTTAAAAAAAGTGGGCTGGGGAGGAAAAGAAGTAGCTTCCAAGAAAAAAGTTAAAACCCAAAACGTTATCTGTATTGAGAGGGAAATGAAGTTAAGGCAGGAAAGTAAAAAATTTCAGATCATGGTATAGAGTAGTGGATGTTATAAAACCTAACCTCTCATACTCTTTTGGTTTGGAAGTAAATTTAAATTCAAAAACAAACCAAATCAAGAAATAAGTGAGAAATAGGAAGATAGGGAGAGAAAACTAGAAAGCTTAAAGAAGCAAACGAAGAAGAAGTCAAAAGTAGGAACCAATGGAACATCAGAGCACGGTGTAGGTAGCAGTCTAAAGATAGTCCAGATTAAGAATGGCGACTTTCTGGCGGTTGTTTGGGGGAGGGGGAGTGAAATCGTGAGTAACTCCCAGTTTAAGCTAGGGCTGTCAATGGGTACCCGAAAAATCTGATATCCTTCCGAATCCGTATTTGAAAATATAAAAAATATCCGTTATCCAAAAAGCGGATACGAATATCCATATCCGAAAAGCTTTCCGGATACGGATATGGTTATTGTGGTATTCGTATCCCAAAAATATCCATCCGATTAACTGATGCGTATATATATTTAACTAAAATTATAATTAATTAATATTTTATTTTCCAACGATTTTCTAACCATTAGATGTTATTACGATATGGTTTTTTGCTCATTTATAGTGAAAACAGACGGTTTTAGTGTTTAATTTTTGAATATTTTTGGATATGCATACGAATATTAGCATAAAACAATGTTTTATCATCACATTTTTGATTCCTTGGTTTTTTTATGAACATTAGTACAAAAACTGTTTTATATTGATCCAAACCTTTTCATTTATATTTTTAAATATATTGATTATGGGCGGAGCGAATAAATATCTGATATCCGTCCGTATCCGAAAATTAAGCGGATACGGATATCCGATATCTGAAAATTAAACGGATACGGATATCCGAAAATGATTTTGGATACGGATATGGATATGGCACTATCCGTATCCGAAAGTATCCGTTGACAGCCTCAGTTTAAACCACTTGCTAAACAACGATTGACATAATTTTGTATTATATCCGATTTATTTAGGAATTATGATGAATTGATTTGGAAATATATTGTTTGACCATTGGATTGGAGATAAGATGTATGAATGAATGTTTGTGAGGTCTCTTAGTTGTCTTGATAAGAGAATGACGTGTTGACATAGATCATGAACCAAATTTAGATCTAGTGGTTGATAATAAGAGATCAACGCTTAGATGTGAACTTCTATGATAACCTATGAAAGTCAACAAAATATTTTGTAAATCGGGATTGAATAGTGATTTAACCCATTTGTGTTGATGAACCATGAAAACATGCTAGATCTATTGGATCTATATCCATGATCATGCAGTGTGCATCAAATGTGTGTAAAGAATGATACAAAGGCCGAACATGTTTAGATAGATGAGCGATGAACTATTGCAGACAGGATGAGTAGAGTGACACATACTTATACTTTACTTTTTCCGGCCTATGTAAGCCATGTTGATATAATATATTTGTAAGACTTGTGTCAATGCTAGGTGCTCACATGTGAGGTCTAACCTTATCATTAATTCAAAATCGATTTTCATGAAGAGATATTTGTAATATCATATATTTCTTATGCAATGTATGATAATTAAGCGAAAAACATGTATGAATGCTAGCTGAACATCACAACGTTATGTTACGGATTAGGGTGCTACACATGTCTCAAGTTTGCATTATTTACCAACAAAAGGCCATGGGTACATCATCTATTTACGTCCTCATGGAGTAGCTAGCATTAACAACCATAATCAAATTTAGAGCGATATCTCATTCTGAGCGATGATGTTCTTAGGCTATCTTGGTCAAATGAAGAGGATATGCAAATTTGGAAATTGATAATGTGCTGATGGACTACTCCAAAGTAAAACTCAAGTCTCCCTTATAAAAACCTTAGGTCTCCATGCTGCTTTATACAAGTTTCTATGGCTTGACTATCGATCAGCTTGTATGGTAGTCGATTGGAACCGATCGATGCTGTTTGGAAATAGTTGGTATATTTAGCTATTTTTTTCGAGTTCTTTCATGGGTTCTTCATATTTATTCTACTTAGAACTTCTATTTTGATCTCTTTATTAGTTTCCCTTTCTCTTCCAATTAATTGACCCCCTTGCTATCGATTTGTACCAGTTGGTAAACTTAGCCAATATTAATCCAACTCTTTCATATGGATTAGTACCAATCCATATGGCTAAATCAGTGCACATGGTCAAATTTGGCCAAATTTTATTAATTCTTGTCCTAATGCTTCTGCACTTCTTTAACGACCTGTATTTTATACATCGTAAGATCATAAAATATTGTATTACTTTCGTATAGGTCATACGATCCTATAACTTTGAGAAATGACTACTAGAGGTATTTTCCATCCTTGGGATTTTTATCGAATGGTTTGGACCCAGAAATTCTGTAAGACTTATAACTTTTGATAAAAGCCAAATTAGGGTCTTAAACTACTTCCATTAGATCAAGATGATGGTTTTTCTTTTCGTAGAGTGGTTATAATAGGAAAATGGACTTACCGTTTGAGAGATATGGTTATTTGAAGTTCCACTTAATATTGAATAGCTTAATGGGTAATTATGGGGGTTAGTGGCTAAGCCCAAAGTCATTTCGAAATAAGCACCCATAGGGGGTTGATGGGATTTCTCCTTGCCATTACACACTTCCCAAAATAGTTAGAGAAACCACCATTAACATTCTCTTAGCTATAAACCACCCTAAACCTAACTTTAATTAGCTAAATCTTGTAATTAAGGAGGAGAATCATGAAATTAGCACGTGGATTTGGCGATTAGTTGTTGGAGACACCTTAGATCTACTGTTCCTCTTGGAATTTGTGCTCTTTTGGATTTTTTTGGATTTAGGTGTGTGGTTGGAACTTCTCACTTACTAATTAGTTACTATATACTTATAAATGATGTTTTAAAATGATTTTTGGACTTTAAAATATTTTTTAACCCATATCTAATCACATATGTCAATTTCAAAGGATTTTATAAATATTGGTGAAATACGTTCTTACGGATCTCCCTTATTCTCATGGTTCTTCCTTCTACCCTTATATTTAGGCTATAGTTCGATATATGTGAATGCTTGCTTGTTTGAATATAGTGTGTATGTTGAATTCTTGAATGTATGTTATTTGCTAGATTGAAAATGTGGATCGAAAGACAACTTAGAAATAGGAATGGTGTCATAATTCGTTGTCGATCTATGAAAGTGATAGTGGCCAAATTTGTTGCGAGTTGTGTAGGGTGACAAGGAAGGCCTCATAAAGCTACGTTTAAAATTTCAAGTCGTTTGAAATTTGTTTGCTCAAGTTATGGGCAAAAGAAGTTGGATCGGTGGGCTTGATTCGAGTGTAGCATGGATCAATGGGGTCAGTTCGGTAGCATGGATTGGTGGGGTCCGGTCGGTGAGGCTTGGATCAGGGTACTTATGGATTGGGGTTTGCTAGGCTCGGTGGTAGGAGAAAGCGAACTCGCTCCGGGTCATTCATATGTTTATTCTAGATCATCCACGTGTTTTCTTCAAGTCAGGACATGGTTCGGGACGTATCTACGTTTGCTTAAGACCTAGGCATTAAAAATTCAGGTCTCTATTGCATTTTCTTCGAGTGTTGTTGCACTTACTTCGAGCTAAGTCCCAAATTGGCATCGAATTTTGCAAATCAATGGCAAATCGTGGACTTTGACGACGTGTAGCTTGTTGATGGGGAGTGACAGCTTTGACGATGGGATAGTTGTACTTCCGGATGCAAAGTGTAAGGCTACTGGTCGAATTGAGGAACCGTTAGAGGATGATTATAGGAAAAATGATTATATTCTATGACTATTAATGAATGTCGAGAATCGTCCTAACCTTGACGACTTTAGATAGGAGTTGTACGATGATTTAGAGATCAGTTCCAGAATGTGCTCTGCTGGAGATGACGTGTGCAATGGGAACACTAATACTCGGAGGTTTCGATGTGTAGTCATAAAGCAGGGGTATGTAAGGACGCCCACTTGGGCTAGGATGTGCTTCGAATCTCTTGACGTTGGGATCTGTCTTACCTTGGACTGCTATAACGTGTAGTTTAGTTCGTAGCCAATTAAGTGGCGTGGATTCGAGTACCGAGAAACAAAGATGTTGAGTAGTTATCCAATGTACAGAGTGAGTGAATGTTAGGATGAATGATGGATGTTATGTTTGTCTTGGTTACTTATCACTCTAGTGATGTCACATGACGTAGATATTATTGATGTAGATATCTGGACATTCATTAGTACTTTGACATATGCTGTACCCTTGATGACCATGATATAAAGCATCATATACCCTATGTTATGTGTTAACTCTTTGGATGCAGAGACATGTCAGGTATGATTCTCTATACCCTATGTCCTAGTATTATAACTTTATAGTATTTGAGATTTTCTATCACTCGCACCAAACTATCATCTGACTTGAGATTTTATGCTTTGCTTCCTATTATTTCGGTACTCTTAAATGAGTGATTCGGGATACCAGGTCAGATGAGCACATAGAGCATGACATGTTACAAGCAGGAGGGTATATTCTCATGTATTACTATATTTAGTTTTTATTTCTTATTATCCCGCTATGCAAAATTATCGAGTTTACTAGTGCTTTTATCTATTTAGAGACATCTATCTATTGAGCATTATCAGTAAAATAAACTCTACCACTTATGTTGTATAGCTGTATGGATATATGCACTTTGGTTTTTCTAATTCGTTCAATTATTACTATCTCGTGTGTTTGTAAGATGACTATTATATTTTATTCAATGAGTTATGAGATATACGACAAGTTCTGTGATTGTTTATTCACTTTACAACCTTGACAATCAACCTGAATCGACCAATCACCATTACAGCGCACTATGTAGGTATATTGGGTTCCGAAAATGTAGGGCGGTCGTCACAACATTTTTTCTCATTAATTCCAACTCCTAATTTTGACCATTTCAGTCACTCTAATACACCCGAATGCATTGATTCCACCCACTTAAGCATTTTGACAAACACCCTCCAAGAATTTCCCAAACACCTATTTTCCTACAAATAAATAAATCAAACAAAACAATGATTAAATAACATCTAACATCCATTAAAAAAGCGTATAACATCCATAAAACATCCAATACAATTATATGTGCGTACAAACTAATATCCCTACCCCTAGGGTTACTCACTGCACATTATTTAGTATTGAAGGACTGTGTGCCTACTTATAAATCTAGAGTATTAGTAAATCGTGTTATAGCATCTAACGCTACCTTAAATCGTTTAAATTGCTCACTACCAATTTCCCCAAACCATTTTCACATAAATCTACATATAAGCATCAATCAACATTAATAAATGTAGTGAAAGTTTCCTACTTACCTAGAATATTTTTATGTCACCAAAAACCGTCCGGAGAAGCCTCTTAACCTCCACTTTCAGATCAAATCTAAAATCGTTCATTGGCATATTGGGTTTTGTTTATATGAGATTGAATTTCTTATCTTGATTAGAATTTATGATTTTTATTTGATTTTAGGATTGTTTATGACCCCTTAGGATTGAATCTTTTGATTAGGGCAATAGAGGAAGCTGGAGAGAAGAATTTACATGCAGTGTTTTCACAACGCTGCCATTCCATTGTCGAACTGCAGAAAACCACAGGCCATGGTCCATGAAAGCAAGGAAGTTAATCCAACCTCTTACATGCATGAACCTTGGTATAATCCCTAAGTCAATGGTCAAACCACACGTTTAAACATGTTGAACCTTTCCAAATTTTCATCTCCTTCTCAGCAACTTAGTTATCATTTCTCATTATTTTCTACATCACATTTTCTCCATCTCCAGAAAACCCTAATCTCTAAATTATCTACCATCGCCGCTACAAAGTGGCCCCACCAAACAACCTTCATCACAAGCACTGTTGCAAGCACCACCGTAAGCACCATCGCCACCATCCATTCTCTTCCTAGTGCATGATAGGAACCATCCTTACACGTATCAATTTTTTTTCAATAATGACTAATGATTGAATGCTTGAGATTTATTAGTTTTATTTTACTGTGAATTATCTATAAGATAATAGTGTAATCTAACCTAACAATCATAAGGAACAATCATAAGGATGTCACAGTTTCCAACAAGGTATACAAAGAAATTTGCTATGGTTTCCTCATGGTTATCATTTTCTTATGTTATGGCAAGTGTGTTTTGCATTTATACAAATGTTTTCCAAAATTTTGGTATGACTTGATTTATATTTTACATTAGTTGGCCATTAACTATTAAAATTTAATATGACTTAACCATTTTACTATAGCTCATATATAATTTGATTTGGTATTCTTGTTCGTCAATGTTCTGAAAATAACAATGGTTTTCCTGTATTTAATATTTTACTAAAATTCAAAAACAATAAATATATATACCAAATATTCAATATGAAATATTATGTTATACAAATTTCAACTTACCTAATTTAAATTTTATTTAGGCATAAATTAAAGGGAAAAACTATTATCCCATTAGTTTTCTTCAGTTTGATGAAAACAATGCATGGATAGTGGAGGAGGAACCACCATTATTGGCCGTAGATGAGATTAATATTTTGTATAATGAACATAAGAAGATATTTTCTTATTCATTAATTAAGATTATTTATTTTTTAATTTCAATATATCAACAAATTGTTAGCAATTTGTACTTTTTAGGATGTCAATTGAATTGAGAATATACAACTTGATAATAATGGTATGGAAATGCCATTAGAAGATATAAAGGTTGATACCATTATGGGCAATAATGATCATGAAGTGTGCGTTGATGATATTGTTGATAATAAAGCGGGTTTATAAGAAATAAACAATGGTGTAGAAATGTTCAATTTCAACTCGCTATTGTCACGTACTACGTTAGTGCAGGAAGTTAGAGCTAAAATTAGGGAACCATCCTTATAAATGACGAATATGTGTTGATGATATCATTGATAATAAAGCGGGTTTATAAGAAATAAACAATGGTGTAGGAATGTTCAACTTCAACCCGCTAATGTCATATATTGCATTGGTGCAAGAAGTCAGAGCTAAAATTAGGGAACCATTCTTATGTATGACGAATATGTGAATGTGATGTGGATTATTGTGATATGCATGTGTGTTGTGTAAGGAATTACATTATGAGTGAATGTTGTGAGAGGTGAGTTATGGATGATTTTAGTCTCTTGAACCATATATAATGTTGTAACTTTCATTTTTTGATCTAATCTAATCATTATGTAATGTAATGGTTATGGCATTATGCAAGGTTAACACAAACACATTCGATACCTTGGTCTAATAAAAAATTGTGTTTTTGTTGCCCTGCTATTTAATAAACCATAATATATTTATATACATGAAAAAAATGCAAAATCTATTATAAAATTTAACATCAATTACAATATGTTGGTCCACTAAATCATTTATATTACATAAAAAAATCTAAATACCAACTTGATTGATATCAAAAAAATCTAAATGTCGCTAATTCTTCCCCACGATCCCAGATCATAATTAATATCAACTTCCTTTTCGCATTCAATTGTAGTTACATCTTCATTATTAGAATTGTCAATAACATTTTCATTATGCTCCTCCTCCATAACTTCTATAATATGTTGATTATCAATTTCTACATAAACATTTCGTTTATTGGCTCTTCATGATTATCGATATTTATATTCTCATGCTCCCAATTGATTTCTTCAATTTGACGTGAAATTTGAGATTTTTTTATTTCTTGCTTGAAATAAATTTGATATTGAGCCAACTACTGATTTCATTTCTTCATCTTTCCATTGCATTTTTTCCTTTCTATTGTAACATCCAGAATTTTGTCTTTGATTCCTATCCTAGGTTGTGACATAACACAATGTTAATATAGCAACTTTTAATTTATATTATTTACATTTTAATTGCACAACACAACAATTCAAATGATTTTAATAAATCTTTTACTAATATTTTTGAACAATTATTTTAACAATCAATTATTAACTAGCGAATTAGTAGTTAACATCATAACATGATTCAAATTGCATAAATAAATTATTAAGTAGCTAACATGATTTAATTAACATTTAATAGCCAATTGTTATGCAATTATATACAAATTAAATATTGACATGACAAATCAGTAAATTAACTCATTTAGTTTAAGAATTATGGCATTTGATTTATCTTAAATTAACACATTTAGTCTAGGATTAGTAAAAAATGAGTAAATCAACATATAATTGCATAATAAATACTTACTTTGATCAAATAGTAAAGTAACTCACATGGTTTAGAAATTAGGGCAAACCAAAATTAACTTAGGGTCGGGACCAAGGTTGGTGTCTAGCGAATCGACGTTTTGAGGCAAGGCAGCAGTGCATGATTGACGACGAGGTTGGCATGCATCATTGGTGATGGTGATTCGACATTCAGAGAATTGCATAGTGCGTGTGTGATTGTTGAGAAGCGAGAAATTTTTTTTTCCTTCTGTTACTCCCGTATTTTGTTGCCCTAGGTAATTGTATCTATTGCCTATGTCTTGGGTCGGGTCTGCCATTATGACATTAATCTTTGAGATCAATATCCATTATCAATGCAGAGGATTTTATTGTTGTTTATAACTAAAATGCAAGATATGATTTTGAAACACAATTTTTTTTCCCCCGCTCACATAGAAGATATGTAGTGCATTATAGGCAGGTAAAGATCAAGACGTAAAATGTGTTGAAAAGATTGCAACATTTTAAGTTCCACATCATCTAAGATTTGGGCATCTTCATTGTATATACAAAAGAAAACAAGGATAAATAGAAACAAGCACGAAGAAGATGTGACCACACATACATATTAAATGTCAAAGATTAGGCACTTAGGCAATTAAGGCACATGATGAATGGTACTGGCTATTTGGAATAATCAAAACTTTTTATTTTTGAATTTTGCGTGTCTGTTGGTGTAACGAATGGATTTTCGGCCCTCAAAAATCGACACTAATACGTCCACTGTATTGCGTGCCGAACATTCAAGTGCCGGAAAACTGATTGTTAAGGGTAAAAGAAAATAAAGACAGAACATAATCTCACATGAATGGAATAACATATATTATTTCAATAATCTTTACAGTGGAAAAACTTTTAAATACATATATCAAAGTCTATCCTAAGCTCAGCCGGGATAGTTATAAATACCATTCCTTACAAATGCTGGAAAACAATAAACACAGCAGAAAAGTAAACTACGTCCATACGTTGATGAAGATCTCCAGCTCTCCTCGAGAAACTTAAAGCGTCTTCGGCTAATCCTGAAACTACTGGATCTGACCTGAGTATTAAAAACACCCAAATCAGTCTGGCAAACTTGCGTGAGAAACGAAAATCATAAATATCTATGACAGTGTCATAGATCAACTTTGATGTCAAACAAAACCTTTGAAAAGAAGAGTATCTCATAAGACCACACTGCACATAAACACGGATGGGTTTTTACCTTATGATAGCTAAAACATTTTTATCAAATCATTTGATATTATTTCTAATGACATTCTTTGAAAATCCTTTCAAATAACATATTAATCATAGACAAAATTGTTACATTATTTAAATTCTAGCATACTAGGTTCTACAGTCAAAACCATAAGGACACGTATTGGAGAATGGATTTCCAACATTGACAAGGTAAGAGACTACCTTCCGACAGTACATCTGTAGAGGAATGTACCGAGGCACAGCCTCGTTGTCCTCTACCAATACAGAACAGGCCTACCTCTACCATAGATAGTACCAAATATCCCATCACCCCAATCGTTCCCGACCTGTCTATGCCACAGCATACACAACAAACCCAAAATATAAAGGGTTGTCTAGAAAGGCGACGAACATATCCTAATGGGTGCGACCCACTTAGCCTTGCCGTATCTACCATGTTTTTGACATTACCGATGTGTGAGCCTTGAGGTAACGTTTTACCTTTCGCATGAAAAATCCCATTTTGAATGCCACATTGCCATTTCCGATGACAGACTAATTGGTTTCCACAAAAGTACAACCCTCGAGTTCACATGCCTCAGGGAAAGGTGCTAAGTATAAGAAGGGTTACCTCCTACACCACCAAACATATGTACATTTGTTAAAACCAATGTACGTGGTCTTAGAAATGCAATGTCGCACACGTCCATACAAGTTGTCCAGGAACATGACAAACCAAAGGTACTTCTACTACATCCTATTTGGAAATCACCCCTAGGATTAGTAGCGAGCAGTCCTTGCATTCAAGATTTCAACATGAAGGTGCTACTGCCACCATATGTATATAATATGGGAATCATGAGGTTAGTGGCGAGCATTTCTACATTTTGAAGATCTCCATCTTCAAAATCATTTTCTTCAACATGTCTTCACTTTCGAATGCGTATATTAGTTCAAAGTGGTTTTCAGATAGGAATTACCCAAATCTGATCTCGGTCTCTCCGAACCAATTATTGATAAAAGATGTGTATATGTGTATGCAGTTTGTTAAGCCTCTTTCTTAAATCCTCTTTTCTTCTTTTACTCAAAATATTATTTAATTTTGAAGATATCTTTTTATCCAATAAAATATCTTTTAGAGATACATATATCTTTAAACCATTTCTATTTTTGGATATACAGAATTATTAAACCTCCTTTTAACATGGGAAATACCAAATCATTTGTCCTTAAATTACTTAGGAAAATATTTCCATCTTCTAATATTAGTATAATTCAAATCTTAACGGAGATTTCATATTCCAAAAACATATCTTTAATGGGTTAAAAACAATGTTACTTAAGGCAGCGTTTATTGTAAACCCAAACCAGTTAGTATTGAATAAAAGGGATCCATAAATTTTAGACTAATTATACTCAATACTAATTTCCTTATTTAACCTGTAATATTCGTCAAATAACAGTGAAATCGCATTTTAGATTCATACGGATAGTACGAGTTCCCTCCTTGGAATTTAATATAAAGTTTAACTATAATGTTTTCTTTAACAACTAAAATCTTATTTTAAATTTTGTTTAACTTTTGGAAAACTATAAATCACTTTTCTTTTATCTTAAGAAAATGTAGTCCAAGTAAACCAAATACTATCTCTTCCGTCGGGCCAGTCCGGATTGCTAAGGGTAGGAGATGACTGGTTTCCCAAACTCCAGCTTAGAGACTACCACTTTGTCACCCATAAGGCGGTCAAGTTATTTGATCGACGCTAAACTTTTAAAAGTATTTGATTTATCATTTAAAAACATTTCAAAAATATTCGGAAAGAAAACCCAAGTTAAATCTTATTTCAGAAATTTCCAAGTTCCTTTGCTAAATTGCACATGAATAATGCTTTTAAGGGCTTCGTAGCACAAATCTCATTTTAAACCTTTTATATGTCCAATTTTTCCATCTAAAACCCTTTAAAAATATTTTAACATATTTATGGAATTTATTTCATATTTTTAAAGATTAAAAATATCCATTTTTAAAGAATTTACCACTTTGGTTTTCGAATGTGACGACCCGGAATTTTTGAGCATTTGAAATAGGAATATTTAATTAATTTTAAATATTCAAAAGATAATTATTAACTTGAATTTCAAATATCATTAATTATTGGATAATTAATTATTAAATTTAATTATCGGGATTGGGTAAAATATTGAATCTTGATTTTAAGCCTGTTAAAAATAGTTCAAAGGTTCAGAAAATTTATATTGTTAATACTGAAGATGATAGAACTTTTAAAATGGAATTTTAAAAGAGTTTTGTTCAGTTTTAAAAATATATTGTTGAAATTGAATTTAAAAATAGCCGTTCGAGACACAGTCTCGGAATTCGACGAAACCAGTTCCATTGGATCCGTAATATTGTATTATTATCAGATTTTAAATTTTGGAGCGTTTGGAGTTGTTATGTAAGCATACGGTATATAAACGTGTTAAAATTTATATAGGAAATCCAATATAATAACTGGTTCAAAAAGCTATCTTCTCCATATGACCGAGTTAGGACTCGAAACCTTTTCCTGTGCGTTCGGAATAGGGGCATAACATTTTAAACGCCTGGCGGCATGCCTCGATAGGAGATCGAAATTGTGAGTTGCATAATTATGACAATTTAAATTTAAATTTAAATATTATATATATATATTTATTTAATATAATACTGCTTTCACAAAGCAAATTACACATCTCTTCTCTTGTTAATTCAACACTTGGCAAATTAAAGACACGCGTTAGGCAAATAAAAGAAACCGAAATGTTTCTCATTCAAAAGAAAATAAATGGCCAAATACTTTCCTTCTCCAGGATCTTTTCCCTCTTCTCAATTTTTATTTCCAACCGAGCCTTCATTTTCAAATCAAAAATAGACGAGGAAGATCTCGAATCCAAATTACAGTATCGCGAGACTCCTCATCTTCATCAATCGCGAGTCAACGCCCAATTCCCTTCATAGGAGTTGGGGTTTCAGAGCGCGAGTGATTCGCGTTCGTGGTCAGGCGAGGGGATGGGAAGCCAAGGTCGAGTCGTCGATTTTGAGGGTGTTGCAATTCTGTTCATCGTTCAACAAGGCTAGGGCTTCTCGATTTCACACGAGACAATGAGGTGGGCATGTTTTGGGGTTTCGAGATTTTCGCATGCGCGTATTCATGGAGGCTCGCGACGAAAGGCAACGGCAACAAGGCGACTTGGTGGGGTTCTGATCGAACTAGGTGAATCGATGTGAGCAGGGGAGAACGTGCAGTCTGGCACGATGTCAGTGGTGGTCTCATGCAGGTTTGGACATTAGCGTGCAAGGGTTTGTCTCGGTGAAGGAGCTTAGGCTAATTAGGTAAAATAAAATTTAACAGTTATTTAATTTAAGTAACTTTAGTTCAGTTTATTAATGTTGATAATATGGTATAACCTTTAATTCGAGGTCTAAAATCGTGGAATCGAGTCAAGATGAAAATAGATATTTTACATGTTAAAGAATTTATGATTCGAATTTGTTTTTTTTCCTTTATACAGATTATTATGAAATTGAAATAAATAATATGTATATACCCATGCATGTTTAAAAAAAATATATATATATATGAGATTTAGTTTTACAGTAAGGTCTAAAATAAAAAAAAAATGTGTGTTGGTTTGAATGTTTACATATACAAGTGAAAAAGGAATTGGTTTAAATGTAAAAGTATTAGTTTAGAATAAAATTTACTGGTTGATTTAATTTGTTAAAAAGGAAATAAATTGTTCGATTTAATCGAATATTAATAAGATCACCTAATATTTATTCAAGGTCAAAATCCAAAAGGGGACAAGTCGAAACTGGATCGAATTGCAAAATAGAAGAGGCAAAAGGTGAGTTAATCTCACTCAGTTGAATTTAAATTTAAATGGTTAAATTTAAATAATTGGTTGAATGATTGATTTGGTTTGATGTGCTATATATATATAGTAGTATATAGCAATATATACATATTGGCATATGTATATATTTGAGTTGTTGATATTCCCGCATTTATATAGCGGATGAGACCCTATGCGCCGCATAATAGCGGATGATATTTTATAAAACCCATATACCGCGATATTCCACCTCGAAGTGGAATTGGTATTGTGCTAACGTTTGTGGATGCAGGGAAACAGGTTGGAGGGATCTAACTGGATTCCTCAAAATTATTTAGATTATTTGATATTCTGTTCTATGAATATTGATATCCTGTGATGATTTTATTGATGATTGAAATATTGGATGATATGGTTGGATTGAATATTTCAATAAAAGGAGTTATCAAAATATATTGAATTGGATTTTGAAAGAAATAAAAGAGTAAAAATTTAAGTAAATAATTCAAGTGAATTGGAATAAGGGAATTTCGAAATAACAAGGGAAATATTAACTTTAAACTAAAGTGATATTAAATTTAAAGAATAAAGGATTTATTTTGAATGTAAGGATTAAATTTAATTAAAGGCTAAAGAAGGAATTTTGGAAGTTAAAATTTGTATTTTCAGTTAAAAAGGGTTTTAACTCAAATAAAGGAATAAATCTAAAAGTTAATGTATTTTGAAATAAATGAAGTAGTAAAGGAAATTTATTTCAAAGTAAAGTAAAGTAAATTGGAAAATCAATTGGAAATTGATTTAGTTGTTTAAAATTGGAATTTTAAAAGAGAAGTGAGATTTTGGAGATATAAACTGGGTTTATAAAATAAAATATCAATGGATATTTGAATATAAATTCAAGGTGGGAATTTATAAAGGGATATGAATTGGTTTAAAATAAATGTTGATTTATTTTTAAAAGATGGAAATGAGAAGTGTATTTCTCTGGATAGCCAAGTACGTTTTCAAGGTAGTTTTAAATATAAGTTAAAAGTTTTAATATGTTTTAAAAAGCATGTTTTAGAAAATTGATTATTTTTAAATGTTAATTTTTTAAAGTAAGTATTTTCAAAAATATATTATTGTAGTAATTATATAAAAGTGATTTGCTGTTATGTTTTAAAAGGAGAAATTTAGCTTATATTTATAAAGTGGTTTATTTTAAAGTATATATTTTTAATAAAGTATTAAAGTAGTTTAAATTTCAATGTTATAAGATATATTTAAAATAAAGTGTTTTTAAATTATTTTAAATTTAAAAGTATTTTGTACTTGGTGATTCAGTGGAAATAATTATTTGGGAAATGTTTTCCGTAAGCGGAAACTGTTTTGAAATTGTTTTCAAAGGAGTTTGAAAATTTGGAAATATATCTTGGAAAGATATTTGGGTAAATAAATAATGTGGGAAATTATTTATTGTGTGATGGTTGCTTGTGGATGTTAATTGATAGTTAAATAACCGACTATCAATATTGGCCAATGCGCTGATCGTTTCGAAGAGACCGGGATCGAGTTTCCGTATACCAGGATTCTAGGTCTGGAGACTCGAATACCACTTCGATCCGGTTTGTACGTTTCGTGTAACGATTTCGGAGTCGAAGATGGAGCAGTGAAGTGCAAGGGCTAGTCGCTACTAATCCTGAGGATATTTCCAAAATGGATGTAGTAGGAATAGTGCCTTCGGTTCCGTTCAAACCCAGGACGGACTTGTATGGACGAATGCTTGCGAAACATCGTCAGGGGACGATGGGCATTCTAAGGGATATGTTCTCTAAAAGGGATCGTTTAGCCTCGAACCTCATCAACCGGGAATGACTGAAAATCAGGGGTTATGCAGCAAGGCTTCGTGGGTAGCTCCCACTGGAGGGTAAGGTCATCCCTGTCTAGATGTCCCTTTTTATTTCGGCTTAGTGGTGCGGTTGCTGATCCCAACCGTGGGGTGATTTTATTCGGGATCATCCAGTAAGGGATGGTTCCGGCCTTGTGTTGCAGAGGAGCGGGCGTACTCCTCGGTACGGTGATCTAGGCCACGTACTGTGATAGGTGGTACCCCAGTGCCTAGTCATTCGTTGGAAATCCATTCTCCCTACGTGCCTGTACGGTTTTGATTGTGCCCAACTATTGTTGAAATGTGAGATGCAAGCATTTCAGCTAGATTCTATTTTACTTTCTGTAGACACTATTATAATATCAGAGGATATTGATATAAAGTGTTTTAGCTATCGTAAGGTAAAAACCCGACATGTTTATTTGTGTCGCGGTCTTACGAGATGCTTTTGATTTCAAAGGATTTTTGAAACTTTAATAATCAATTGAGTGAAATTTTCTCACGCTGGTTTTCCAGACTGACTCGGGTATTGTTTTATATGATGCTCGGGTCAGACCGAGTATTATAGGTTACAGGATATGATGATGTGGAGCTCAGGAGACGAGCTGGATGACGATACGTACTCTCGTACTTGCTATTATTTTTCCGCTGTGTATTCAGTTGTATGATATTGATGTGATGTACTCTGATGATGTATTTGGATGTATATATATATATACAGATACAGTTTGATTTGTGTAAAGATCTGTTGATATATATTTTATTTTATTCCGCTGCGTATGTGAGATTCTGCTGTTGTTTTCTATTTTTCTTCTTCTACCTCTTCTTCTTAACTAAAATGGTCCGGTTTTTCTTGTATGAAAAACCCGGGTTGTTACACTTGGTATCAGAGCTTAGGCTAGCGATAACCTTGGCTCTGGTGGGAATTTTGAGAGTATTAATAGATATGAGCGCGTATTTGTTAGTGAATATAAAATGGTTTTATATTGTGTTGGTTGATTTATTGAGTGGCATATGAACCTTCGTCGGCACAGTCTGGACAACTGTATCGAAGGGGTTTCTAAACACTTGAATAGAACAGTTCGACACAATATTGTTTTAAATAGGGTGAATGAAATAATTTTGCCCAAATTATTTTGTATATAAAAGAAATAATTATTTGAAATTATTATAGTTATATATATTTGGATGCTTGGTTGTTAGAAAATGACAATAATGAGTTAGTCTCATTATTGAGTAGAAATTGAAAACTTATAACCTAAGTTGAAGAATAAATTTATATAACAAATGGAATTTGAAATATAGACTATAAATGTAATTTATAAGTTGAAATAAAACTTCATATACAAATGTGATTTAAAATTTAAAATCCGGAGTAATGTTTGAATAAAATTGGATGGATTTTGAATTTGAAGTTTTGGGAAAGATTTAAATTCCTTTGGATTTAAAAATAGTTTTTAAAGGTTTTGGGGAAATAATAGTGATATTATTTCATGAATATTTTTGAAATTGAATTGAAATCTGGTGAAATTTGGGATTTAAAAATGTTTGAAATGTTTAAAGTGATAAAAGCATTAAATTCTCTTACGGTCGCTGGAAAATAATTTCGGTGATGACTGCAGCATCATCGATGTCTATTTTCGAGTTTCCAAAGAGAAATTGCTACCAAACTGTTTTAAATTGAAAATGATTGTGAACTGGGTTGGTTTTGAAATTCAAAGGGAAAATTGTTTGATAAAAGCAGATTATTTTGGAAATTGGGGTTTGATGTGATATACCAGATGTGTATGAGTTATTTATGGATTCAAAATGGTTTTGAAATAAAATCGGGCAATTGGATTCTGGAAATTCTATTTAAAATTTAAATGTGGAAATTTAAATGAATCAACAATATAAAGTATAGAATGAAGTTGATTGAAATAAGAAAGGAATGAAAGTTAAATTCTGGGATTATAATTATGAGATGAAATTAACTCAATGAGTAATATAAGCTGGTAGATAAAAGAGTTAGAGAACTTGAAGGTGAATGAATTGTAAAACTTGTATAAAATTGTATCCTAGAATTAAAATTTAATTCGAGTATATGAAGGTGAATAAAATATATTTGAATTTAACTTAAGATAAGTTAAATAAAAAATTGAGAATTGGAATTGAATTAAATGTAAATAAGTTGAAGTCGAATTGAATTGGATATAAAGGTAATGTAGAATGCTTATAATTGTGTAAAGAAATTCATATTCTTAAGTTCTTAAGTGTAATAATTTGAAATTTGATATAAAGATGGAAATGGACTTAAATGAATAGTCCCAGATCTTAAGTAAGTAAGTTAAAACTTATGAATAGAAATGAAATTGTAAGTCATAAATGGGAATTCATTTCTTTGAACCATTAAGAGTTATAATTTGAAATTGTAATTATCAAATGGAAACGACTAAGATGAGCAATCTTAATTTTTAAATAAATCCAAACTTGAATTATAAAATAAATTGAACTTAAGAAAATTAAGTGAAGTGATATTTGGAATTAAAAGGCAAGTATTTAATTTTAACCAGTGGAGGAACTAATTAGATAATAAATTAGTTAATGAAATTGAATTGTGAGTAAATGAAATTGGATTAAAATAGTGATGGTTTGGATTGCAAATGGAATCCAAATAAATGAAAATAAATTGGAAATGACCTGGTTATTAATAAAATAATTCCAGATGAATTGAGTATGGAAAATAAAATTCATAATGATTGAGTGAATGAACCAATTATATTAAATAAATAAATAAATAGATGGAATTTGATTAAATAAGAATCAAATGAAAGATGGAAATAAAACTTTAAAGGGTTGGTTGAATGGAAAATAAACTTAAGTAATTGACTTAAGTAAATGTTGAATGGAAACTGAACTCAAACAGAGGAGTGGTTTAAATAAGTTGAGAAATAGTTATTGAATGAATTAACTTGGATTGTGTTCGAGCTAAATAAAATTCAATATTCAAAAGTTGGAGATGAATTGAATTTAAGAAAATTATTAGAAATGGAAATCTGAATGAAAATGTGGAATAAGTATTTATATTGGAAATGAAGTAGTAAATAAATATAAGAAAATTTATATAAACTTAAGAATTGAAGGATGAAATTCTTAAAAAAAAATTGTATTGGGAATATACTTAGTAATTTTGGATTGGAAAAATATATACTAAGTGAATAGTTGAATGAAGACTAAAACTGAAGTTGTGAAATGGGATAGTTGTGAATAAAGGGATAACAATCAAAAAGGAATGTGAATAAAGAAGAATTGATATAACTGATAATCAATTGGAATTTATACGTAAGATGTACGTATATTATTTTATTCGCATAGCTATTTGATCCGGATTCGAACACAGAATTTCGAGATAGTTTTATCGATCCGAATCAGGATTTTTCACTCGATTTTCAACGGCGAACCTGGATATGGATTGTTGATTGATTCTGGATATTCTCTATCATAGTTGGTGGCTATGCAAGGAGAATGACGGTTTCTGATCAAGAAACCAGATCTGAGTCCGCACTAGGAAGTCGGGTGGACGATACTAGTTCGGAAGTGAAATTGTGTGATCGATTGAGCGATCGAATGTGATATTGCGTACGGATGATATATGTGCATCGTACGGGCTGAAGTAAAGCAAATATTGAAAATTTGTAAAGAAAAGTGTAAAA
Source organism: Allium fistulosum (assembly GCA_030737815.1). NCBI lineage: Eukaryota > Viridiplantae > Streptophyta > Magnoliopsida > Asparagales > Amaryllidaceae > Allium > Allium fistulosum. Next base: position 878,408,022 of record CM060906.1, read on the forward strand.
TGACTTTGGAACTGTGATTGAATATTATTGCTTAGTAGGATATACAGGTGTATAAAAGCAATGGATAATTGGGATTTTTGATTTTAGAAGATAAAAATTTAATGGCCCGACAAAAAGGTATGTATTTGAATTTCTATATGAAATTTGATTGGGTTTTGGATCTAGCCACTTGGCTTTTTGTTTTCTTTTTGAGATTGGGAGGCCGTAGAGCCATTTTGTAGTAGTACCGAGCTAGCCGCGCAAAGGAGACGCTGGCGAAATTTTTCAGAAATTTAAGGAGTTAGAAAAATTTTTAAGAAATTTTTGATAATTCAAAAATTTGAATTCAAATTTAAATTTGAATGGATAAGTAGGTAGTATGGGTTGAACTTATGAATAAGTTTGGAAAGTTAAAGATGATTAGTGTATCATTGATAAAAGATTGTTTGGGTATTGTTAAAACTGTTTGAATTTGGAAAATAGCTAACTTGAGAAATAGCTAACGGGATATGGGACATTCTTCTTAACTGGTAATTTCGGGGACGAAATTCTTTTAAGGGGGGAGGAATGTGACGACCCGGAATTTTTGAGCATTTGAAATAGGAATATTTAATTAATTTTAAATATTCAAAAGATAATTATTAACTTGAATTTCAAATATCATTAATTATTGGATAATTAATTATTAAATTTAATTATCGGGATTGGGTAAAATATTGAATCTTGATTTTAAGCCTGTTAAAAATAGTTCAAAGGTTCAGAAAATTTATATTGTTAATACTGAAGATGATAGAACTTTTAAAATGGAATTTTAAAAGAGTTTTGTTCAGTTTTAAAAATATATTGTTGAAATTGAATTTAAAAATAGCCGTTCGAGACACAGTCTCGGAATTCGACGAAACCAGTTCCATTGGATCCGTAATATTGTATTATTATCGGATTTTAAATTTTGGAGCGTTTGGAGTTGTTATGTAAGCATACGGTATATAAACGTGTTAAAATTTATATAGGAAATCCAATATAATAACTGGTTCAAAAAGCTATCTTCTCCATATGACCGAGTTAGGACTCGAAACCTTTTCCTGTGCGTTCGGAATAGGGGCATAACATTTTAAACGCCTGGCGGCATGCCTCGATAGGAGATCGAAATTGTGAGTTGCATAATTGTGACAATTTAAATTTAAATTTAAATATTATATATATATATTTATTTAATATAATACTGCTTTCACAAGGCAAATTACACATCTCTTCTCTTGTTAATTCAACACTTGGCAAATTAAAGACACGCGTTAGGCAAATAAAAGAAACCGAAATGTTTCTCATTCAAAAGAAAATAAATGGCCAAATACTTTCCTTCTCCAGGATCTTTTCCCTCTTCTCAATTTTTATTTCCAACCGAGCCTTCATTTTCAAATCAAAAATAGACGAGGAAAATCTCGAATCCAAATTACAGTATCGCGAGACTCCTCATCTTCATCAATCGCGAGTCAACGCCCAATTCCCTTCATAGGAGTTGGGGTTTCAGAGCGCGAGTGATTCGCGTTCGTGGTCAGGCGAGGGGATGGGAAGCCAAGGTCGAGTCGTCGATTTTGAGGGTGTTGCAATTCTGTTCATCGTTCAACAAGGCTAGGGCTTCTCGATTTCACACGAGACAATGAGGTGGGCATGTTTTGGGGTTTCGAGATTTTCGCATGCGCGTATTCATGGAGGCTCGCGACGAAAGGCAACGGCAACAAGGCGACTTGGTGGGGTTCTGATCGAACTAGGTGAATCGATGTGAGCAGGGGAGAACGTGCAGTCTGGCACGATGTCAGTGGTGGTCTCATGCAGGTTTGGACATTAGCGTGCAAGGGTTTGTCTCGGTGAAGGAGCTTAGGCTAATTAGGTAAAATAAAATTTAACAGTTATTTAATTTAAGTAACTTTAGTTCAGTTTATTGATGTTGATAATATGGTATAACCTTTAATTCGAGGTCTAAAATCGTGGAATCGAGTCAAGATGAAAATAGATATTTTACATGTTAAAGAATTTATGATTCGAATTTGTTTTTTTTCCTTTATACAGATTATTATGAAATTGAAATAAATAATATGTATATACCCATGCATGTTTAAAAAAAAATATATATATATGAGATTTAGTTTTACAGTAAGGTCTAAAATAAAAAAAAATGTGTGTTGGTTTGAATGTTTACATATACAAGTGAAAAAGGAATTGGTTTAAATGTAAAAGTATTAGTTTAGAATAAAATTTACTGGTTGATTTAATTTGTTAAAAAGGAAATAAATTGTTCGATTTAATCGAATATTAATAAGATCACCTAATATTTATTCAAGGTCAAAATCCAAAAGGGGACAAGTCGAAACTGGATCGAATTGCAAAATAGAAGAGGCAAAAGGTGAGTTAATCTCACTCAGTTGAATTTAAATTTAAATGGTTAAATTTAAATAATTGGTTGAATGATTGATTTGGTTTGATGTGCTATATATATATAGTAGTATATAGCAATATATACATATTGGCATATGTATATATTTGAGTTGTTGATATTCCCGCATTTATATAGCGGATGAGACCCTATGCGCCGCATAATAGCGGATGATATTTTATAAAACCCATATACCGCGATATTCCACCTCGAAGTGGAATTGGTATTGTGCTAACGTTTGTGGATGCAGGGAAACAGGTTGGAGGGATCCAACTGGATTCCTCAAAATTATTTAGATTATTTGATATTCTGTTCTATGAATATTGATATCCTGTGATGATTTTATTGATGATTGAAATATTGGATGATATGGTTGGATTGAATATTTCAATAAAAGGAGTTATCAAAATATATTGAATTGGATTTTGAAAGAAATAAAAGAGTAAAAATTTAAGTAAATAATTCAAGTGAATTGGAATAAGGGAATTTCGAAATAACAAGGGAAATATTAACTTTAAACTAAAGTGATATTAAATTTAAAGAATAAAGGATTTATTTTGAATGTAAGGATTAAATTTAATTAAAGGCTAAAGAAGGAATTTTGGAAGTTAAAATTTGTATTTTCAGTTAAAAAGGGTTTTAACTCAAATAAAGGAATAAATCTAAAAGTTAATGTATTTTGAAATAAATGAAGTAGTAAAGGAAATTTATTTCAAAGTAAAGTAAAGTAAATTGGAAAATCAATTGGAAATTGATTTAGTTGTTTAAAATTGGAATTTTAAAAGAGAAGTGAGATTTTGGAGATATAAACTGGGTTTATAAAATAAAATATCAGTGGATATTTGAATATAAATTCAAGGTGGGAATTTATAAAGGGATATGAATTGGTTTAAAATAAATGTTGATTTATTTTTAAAAGATGGAAATGAGAAGTGTATTTCTCTGGATAGCCAAGTACGTTTTCAAGGTAGTTTTAAATATAAGTTAAAAGTTTTAATATGTTTTAAAAAGCATGTTTTAGAAAATTGATTATTTTTAAATGTTAATTTTTTAAAGTAAGTATTTTCAAAAATATATTATTGTAGTAATTATATAAAAGTGATTTGCTGTTATGTTTTAAAAGGAGAAATTTAGTTTATATTTATAAAGTGGTTTATTTTAAAGTATATATTTTTAATAAAGTATTAAAGTAGTTTAAATTTCAATGTTATAAGATATATTTAAAATAAAGTGTTTTTAAATTATTTTAAATTTAAAAGTATTTTGTACTTGGTGATTCAGTGGAAATAATTATTTGGGAAATGTTTTCCGTAAGCGGAAACTGTTTTGAAATTGTTTTCAAAGGAGTTTGAAAATTTGGAAATATATCTTGGAAAGATATTTGGGTAAATAAATAATGTGGGAAATTATTTATTGTGTGATGGTTGCTTGTGGATGTTAATTGATAGTTAAATAACCGACTATCAATATTGGCCAATGCGCTGATCGTTTCGAAGAGACCGGGATCGAGTTTCCGTATACCGGGATTCTAGGTCTGGAGACTCGAATACCACTTCGATCCGGTTTGTACGTTTCGTGTAACGATTTCGGAGTCGAAGATGGAGCAGTGAAGTGCAAGGGCTAGTCGCTACTAATCCTGAGGATATTTCCAAAATGGATGTAGTAGGAATAGTGCCTTCGGTTCCGTTCAAACCCAGGACGGACTTGTATGGACGAATGCTTGCGAAACATCGTCAGGGGACGATGGGCATTCTAAGGGATATGTTCTCTAAAAGGGATCGTTTAGCCTCGAACCTCATCAACCGGGAATGACTGAAAATCAGGGGTTATGCAGCAAGGCTTCGTGGGTAGCTCCCACTGGAGGGTAAGGTCATCCCTGTCTAGATGTTCCTTTTTATTTCGGCTTAGTGGTGCGGTTGCTGATCCCAACCGTGGGGTGATTTTATTCGGGATCATCCAGTAAGGGATGGTTCCGGCCTTGTGTTGCAGAGGAGCGGGCGTACTCCTCGGTACGGTGATCTAGGCCACGTACTGTGATAGGTGGTACCCCAGTGCCTAGTCATTCGTTGGAAATCCATTCTCCCTACGTGCATGTACGGTTTTGATTGTGCCCAACTATTGTTGAAATGTGAGATGCAAGCATTTCAGCTAGATTCTATTTTACTTTCTGTAGACACTATTATAATATCAGAGGATATTGATATAAAGTGTTTTAGCTATCGTAAGGTAAAAACCCGACATGTTTATTTGTGTCGCGGTCTTACGAGATGCTTTTGATTTCAAAGGATTTTTGAAACTTTAATAATCAATTGAGTGAAATTTTCTCACGCTGGTTTTCCAGACTGACTCGGGTATTGTTTTATATGATGCTCGGGTCAGACCGAGTATTATAGGTTACAGGATATGATGATGTGGAGCTCAGGAGACGAGCTGGATGACGATACGTACTCTCGTACTTGCTATTATTTTTCCGCTGTGTATTCAGTTGTATGATATTGATGTGATGTACTCTGATGATGTATTTGGATGTATATATATATATACAGATACAGTTTGATTTGTGTAAAGATCTGTTGATATATATTTTATTTTATTCCGCTGCGTATGTGAGATTCTGCTGTTGTTTTCTATTTTTCTTCTTCTACCTCTTCTTCTTAACTAAAATGGTCCGGTTTTTCTTGTATGAAAAACCCGGGTTGTTACATCGAACTGCCAAAAATGCGACGTTTTTGAAAATTTGATTTGGACATATCTGAAACTCTACTGAATGAAATCTCGATTTTTCATTTTGAAAACTATAGCTCCAAGGGTCCAGAAAATTCTTGTTTCAAAGAATTTCGGCTTATAATCCATCCTACACATTTGTTTAACTTTTCGGGTCGCGAAATCGCAAACTACCGAAACGCGATGGCTTATTTTGACTCTTATTTCATATCTTTCAAAACTTTTTCGAAATGAGTTTTAATGTTTACAAAACATTTATAAACCATTTTCATTCATGTTTAAAGAGGTTTAACTATGTCGTAACACTTTTATAAAAGAAAGGTAAATTCAATGTGTATTTACCGTTAATTATTTCTACAACCAAGCAAACATATTATCGCATCCAAAATATGATGATGAAACATAAAAAAAAGCATAAAAAAACATATCATATCATAATATAGTTTAATAAAATAAACTAGTGGTGTAATTCTCACTATTATTTAACCCATTTACTTCCTACCAACATTCAATTATAACAACACTTCTCTAACATCCTCTACTCCATCAAAGCATCACCACAACCTTCCTTCACCTCCCTAAAGCACACGGCCATGCCACCTCCCTCTTCTTTTCACACGTCCACCATCTCCACCTCACTCTTATCTCACGTCCTCCACCAGCATCCCACCTTGTCCATGACCTAAGCCCTCCTCCTTCTTAATTCCCATGGCCTAAGGCCATATCCTTCTCTACCAAAGCACATACGGCCATTGGCCTAATAGACATGAAGAGGAGAGAAAGAAGTGAAGAATAAGTTGATATCTTGTAAGAAATGAAGTGAGTGTGGTGTATTTATAGTGTTAGAAAATGTGGCAAATGACCAAGAATACCCTCCCTATCATAACACATTTCACCTCGCTCATGTGCCCCTCCATGTGCACTTGTCTACTCATGAGTGATGGCGAGTTTTGTTTTTATTTGCTTAGGAAAATATCTAGATTTTTATTTATTTACCTTAAGTAAATTTGTAAATGCGAATGGTCATTACATATATAATGATTATTGAAATAATATATGTATTTTAAAGTTTTTCCGCTATAAAGATTATTGAAATAATATATGTTATTTCATTCGTGTGAGATTCTGTTCTGTCTTTATTTTCTTTTACCCTTAACAATCGGTTTTTTCGGTACTTGAATGTTCGTCATGCAATACAGTGGGTGTATTAGTGTCGATTTTTTAGGGTTGAAAATTCGTTTATTACATTTGGTATCAGAGCTTAGGTTGAGCGAATGCCTAAGCCCGGTAGGGGTAAAGTCTCTCCAGAGATAGGGTTAGTAATACCCTAGGATGAGTAACTCATTAAAGATAGGGTAAATGACACTCTAGAATGAGTTGAGAGTATTATATATGAGCATGTATTTTGTTAATGCTATATATAAATGATTTATGTTTTGGAAAATTGGTAAATGAAATAATTTTACCTAGGATTATATTTTGAATATAAAGTAATGTCTTTCAAATGATATAGTTATTTATGTAGTGTTTGGTTGTTAAGGAAATGATAATATTCAGCTATTATCATTTATTGATTGGTTGTTTGATTTAAAAGGATTAAATCCGAACACCTCGTAAATTAGTTTCACAATTTTACTATATGGTGTTCGATAAATAATATTGGTTTAAGGCTAAAATTTTTATTCAAGATAAATGATTTTGTAGGATCTAGATTAACCCTAGAGGGGGGGGGGGGTGAATAGGGTTATAGCAAATTTTCTCGAATTTAAACAAACTGCAAAAAAGTGAATATGCTGTAAAGTAAATCACACACAAAATTTACCCAGCTTCGGCAACCCCTGCCTACTGCTGCATTCCCAGATTTCTATTAGAATTAAACAGTCTCCCGCTTACAAACACTCTAACAGACTCGCAAACCCTGCTACCGCCTATAGAGTTTTGCAAACTCGCAAACCCTGCTCACTGAACTAATCCTAACTAGACAATCTGACACAACCTAAGTCCTAGGTGGTGATTTACCCAGATTTGATTCGAAGAGTACAAACTTCAAAACAAAAACAACAAGAAATAAAATAGAAAACTTGAAACCAATTTTTTCCCTTAATCAAAATAACCCTGGCCCAAAAATAAAACTAAAAACGTCGGCCCTCTTTTTATTTCTTCTTTTACTCTGGCCCGATTCCCTGATTAAGCAAATGGCGGCTTCGTTCTTCTTTCTGAAATTAGGGCTTCGGCTCGTTCGTTATTTCTTCGTTGCTCTGAATTAGGGTTTGTCGAAGTTGTTGCTATGTCGATTGATGATACTTCATCGATCGTTTGTCTCTTGAATTTCTATCAGCAGCTTCAATTCGATCAAGTTCGAATTATATCTGGTATGTTAATTTTCGCTTTAGGTTTTACTGGTTTTGGTTGCTCGAACTTGATTGTTCTTTCTTGCACTCATCGATGATGATTTTTGGGTATATTTATATAGGGTAGAAACCCTAATACTTAGCGTCTGATTTGATTTGCTTGGCCTCCACGTCGTTGAAACTTTCCATGATTTTGTTGTGATATTTTGGGTATATACGATTTTGCTTCATACCTACGGCTTTGATTTCGAACCGTTCGATCTTTTCCTTGATCGATACGGCAGAAACTTTCCTCTTTTTAACTTTGACTTTTTCAATTTGTATATACACTTGATTTCTTTTCTTTACCACCACGTTTCTGACTTGTTCAACATATTCTTTGATCGATGGTGATTTATCTGACTTGGTTTAATGTTGACTTCGACTTTGACTTGATTATGACTTTGTGCTCGACTCTGTCCAGCTGTGTTCATCCCTGGCTTCTGCTTTGACATGAATTTGTTGTTTGATTTTTTATTTTGCCTTGTCACCATGCATGTAGATATCCATGATATAGTGATACTGCAATGTTGGCTTGCATTTAGTTGTAGCTGCTGTCCATTTTGGTTTTGCTAGTTGAACTTGTATTCACTTGAACTTGAGTTCATTGTGTAGCCTGGTTGCTTTCCTCTGATCAGTTGGCTACCTCTATTTGTCTGGTTCATCTGGTTACAGAAATAGTTCTGGTTACATGTAGCTTTGAGTCAGGTTCCATTTAGGGCTTCACTTTGATATTGTTGTATTATAGTTGCTAGTTCCCTCTTCTCTGTAGCATATACATGTTTACTTTGTAGACTTGAGCCTTGTGATCTACACTGCATATTGAACTAAACCCTTAGTTGTTCATCCATTCACATTGTAGCCTTGGTCAAAAAACTAGTCACTACCCCATGTATATTTGATGTTGACATTGTGCAGTTGGTCTTGATATTTGGTCTGACCTGAACTTTGATATTATGTAACCTGATCTAACTTCTTTGGTTGCTGTCTTTAGTTGTTCTTGTTTTTATGATATTGTTGGCACATTTTTGCATGTTGTCACTGTCCAGTTGAGTTTGAGTTGGTTCATTATTTTTTCATTGTTGCTTGGATATTGAACTGCTTCATGCTTCATTGTGACCTTCATGTACTTTGTTTGTAGCCAGTTGCCTTTGTAGTTTGAAGCCTTATTCTTGGTGTTGCTGGTGTACATGATAGTTGGGTTGTTTGAATTACAGACTGAGTTTGTATTGCTTTTGTTGACTGCGCACACGAGTTGGCGAGGCAGTGCACACATGTATAAATGTACACGTGTGTATTGCAGCCACTCATGATTACCTGTCCCTGATAAGAATACCGATATGCACAGATATTACACAATCAAAAATGATGACAATAACCCATATATCTGAGACACCAATAAAAACAAATTTATATTTTTGCAAATTCAAATTTGTTTATTTTCAGATTACTATTGTAGTTGCTAATTATACAGGTACACAGGAGACAGGACAAGAACTGGAGCTGGACAATGCAGATAGATTCAGATGTGCAGACAGAGTGAAAAAAAAACTAAGTGTTCAGTGTTGTAGTGAGAAAGAAATGTAAATGTGAAATGTATGAAACCGATGTATGTATATAGAGAGAGCTGAAAACTTTGTATTGTTTAAGTGTTGAAATAAAATATTATTTTGAATAAAAATACTGATTGAATTATATAAATTCTGTGCAATAGTATTATTATTCAATATGAATATTTATTCCTATATGTGTATAGTACAATCTGCAAACACATATATAAATTGATATATATATATATATATTTGTTATCATCAAACAAAAAATCACATCAAACAATCTCCCCCTTTTGATGATGACAAACATATATATTAATGATTTTGAAATTCTAATAAATGTGTTTGAGCATGAAATATTTAGCTCCCCCTATATGAATGCTCCTCCTATATGAATGCTCCCCCTACAACTGAGACCACTCCCTATTTAGAAGATTTAGAAAATTACAGAAGAATAAAAGAACTAAAGAAAATTAACTAACAACATTTAACAAATTTGTTGAAGTATTCCAAACATATTTACTTCCTTATCAAAATCTTGTTCTTCTCCCCCTTTTGTTATCATCAAAAGACTGACAAAAAAATAATGGAACAGTAGTGGAAAAAGAAAATATTTTTTTTAAATAAAAAAAACAAATGCAAAACAAAGAAAAAATCATAATATAACATAACGAGTTAACAAGTTCCACATTGTAGAGAATGGATCGATGATTCGGTTTTTTTTATATAATGAGAAGAGAGAAATTTGAAAAATAATTTGACATTTAAGCACAAAAATAAGCACTTACTAACCACGCATAACCATAAGGACTTTTAAATGGGATTAGCAGTTACTTATTAGTCTAAGCATCCGGAAAATACTTAGCTATCATACTCCATCCATGCATAACCATAAGGACTTTTAAATGACAATGGAATAATGATAAAATAATTCACTCACATGCTCCATCCATGCATAACCATAAGGACTTTTAAATGAGAATGGAGGCATGAGATTTTTTTTTTAAATTTTAAAAGAAATCACTCTTCTCATTTTTCAAAACCATTATGAATGATAGAAAGATGGTAGAAATAGAAATGATCGTGGAATAAAGTTACCAAGTTATTTATATAATGATTTTTTTTTTATAATTTTGAAAAGAAACAAAACATATTTCCACTACTGAATAGCATATTCGAATCAATCTTTGAATAATATCCAAAACTGGTTTGAATTCTAGAAATTGAAGTTGAAAATAAATATCCAAGAATATTTCAACCAAAAAATGGAAAATGATTAGTCAATTTCTATAATCCCCAAATCCGAACGTAATCTGGAAAATCTGTCTTCGGGGAGGGGTTTTGTGAAAATATCAGCAAGTTGAAGCTCAGTTGAAATATGTTCAATGCAAATGTCTTCCTTAGCAATGTGATCTCTAAGAAAGTGGTGTCTCACATCAATGTGTTTTGTGCGTGAATGATGAACATGACTATTTGACAAGTCTATTGCACTTTTACTATCACATTTTAATATAACTTGTTTATAAACTAAGCCAAAATCAGAAAGAGTTTGCATCATCCATAAAATTTGAGCACAACAACTTCCTAAAGCAATATATTCTGCTTCAGTGGTGGATAATGCAACACAATTTTGTTTTCGACTAGACCATGAAACTAATGAATGTCCTAGCATGAAACATGTCCCACTAGTACTCTTCCTGTCAACTAATGAACCAGCATAATCAGCATCAGAATAACCAACTAAATCAAAATTTTCACAAGAAGGGTACCATAGTCCAAATTTGTGTGTGTGTGAAAGATATCTCAAAATTCATTTAGTGGCTTTTAAATGTGATTCTTTAGGATTAGATTGAAAACGTGCACACAAACACACAGAAAACATAATATCAGGTCTAGAAGCAGTAAGATAGAGAAGTGAACCAATTATCCCTCGATATTTCTTCTGATCAACAGCAACTCCTTTCTCGTCTTTGTCCAACTTTGTTGATGGGCTCATAGGAGTTCTCAATGGTTTGGAGTTCTCAACTCTAAATTTCTCCAATAGTTCCAACACATACTTGGATTGTGAAATGAAAATACCATCACTGCTTTGCTTGATTTGAAATCCAAGAAAAAAATTTAATTCTCCAACCAAGCTCATCTCGAATTTAGCATGCATGACTTGTTCAAATTTCTCGCACAAGAGTTCATTAGTAGCACCATAAATGATATCATCTACATAAATCTGAACAATCAAAAAATCACTTTCTTTATGTAATAGAAACAGTGTTGTGTCAGCACTCCCCTTTTTAAAACCATTTTCCAAAAGATATGTACAAAGGCAGTCATACCAAGCTCTAGGAGCTTGCTTAAGACCATATAATGCTTTTTCTAGTTTATACACATGATTTGGAAAATCATGATTTTCAAAACCGGGGGGTTGTTCAACAAAAACTTCTTCTTTCAAATCACCATTTAGAAAGGCACTTTTTACATCCATTTGTTTAAGTTTGAAACCCTTATAACATGCAAAACTTAGCAAAATCCTAATGGCTTCTAACCTAGCAACTGGAGCAAATGTTTCATCAAAATCTATGCCTTCTATTTGGTTATATCCTTTTGCGACCAACCTAGCTTTGTTTCTAATTACATTTCCTGATTCATCAAGTTTGTTTTTGAACACCCATTTAGTTCCAACAATTGGATAGTCATTAGGCCTAGGAACTAATTTCCAAACTTTATTTCTCTCAAATTGATTAAGTTCATCTTGCATTGCTAAAACCCAACTTTCATCATTAAGAGCCATTTCAACAGAATCAGGTTCAATCTTAGAAATAAAACCACTGTGACAACAAAACGCACACAAATTTTTATCAAATGAAGAGCGAGTGCATATGCCTTCCGTAGGATTACCTATAACCAATTCAAGAGGATGATTGGATTTGAACTTCAATCTATCAGCATCAATAGTCCTACTTTCAGCTTTCTCACTAGATGTCCTTTCTTTAATGCCTTCATGATCTACCCCATCGTCAACCATCTTTTCAGTTGTCCTTTCCAGATCAGATTCATTGAATTTCACATTGATTGATTCAACAATTGTTTTTGCTCGTTTGTTGTATATCCTGTAAGCCTTGCTCCTTGTTGAATAACCCATGAAAATTCCCTCATCAGCCTTTGATTCGAATTTTCCAAGTTGATCACCTGTGTTAAGAATGAAACAAGGACATCCAAATACACGAAAATAAGAAATGTTAGGTTTCCTTTCATGCCACAATTCATAAGACGTTTTGCCAAGTATTGGTCTAATCATTACTCTATTCATTACATAGCACGAAGTATTCACTGCCTCTGCCCAAAAGGTTAGAGGTAGTTTATACTCACTCAACATGGATCTAGCCAATTCTTACAATGTACGATTTTTCCTTTCAACCACCCCATTTTGTTGAGGTGTTCGTGGAGCAGAAAATTCATGTTTTAAACCATTTTCTTCACAAAAGCTTTCAAAATCCCAATTTTCAAATTCGCCTCCATGATCACTTCTCAAAGTTTTAATTGAAACTCCTTTTTCATTTTGAACAAGTTTTGCAAATTTTGAAAAATAATTAAAAGATTCAGACTTTTTGGCTAAGAAATAAACCCATGTAAATCTAGAATAATCATCAACCAATACATAACAATAACGTTTTCCATTCAAGCTTGCAATTTCATTTGGTCCAAATAAGTCCATGTGAATTAATTCAAGGACCCTTGATGTGCTAACATTGTTTTTAGGGCGAAATGATGATCGACTAAGCTTGCCCAAGGAACATGCTTTACACACTTTATTATTTTTAAATTTCTGATGTGGTAACCCTCTGACTAATTCTTTTGTTTCAAGTTTTTCCAAGAGGCCCATGCTAGCATGTCCAAGTCTCCTATGCCATAAGGATGCCTCTTCGTCAGTGGCTACCAAACATCTAGAAAGATTAAGATTATCAAAAAAAAGCGTGTAAACATTTCCTTTTCTTTTGCCCATAAAAACAATGTTATTAGAAGATTTATCAATGATTTTGCAAGTATCACTATCAAAAACCACATTCATACCTTTGTCACATAGTTGGCTAATAGAAATGAGATTGTGATGCAAATTATCGACGTATAAAACATTAGTCAAGGAAAAAGTACCGTTACCTACTTCACCTTTACCAATAATCTTACACTTGCTATTGTCTCCCATGATCACATTTCCACCTTTAAAATTCTCTAGGCTAAGGAACTTTGATTTGTCACCTGTCATATGTCTGAACAACCTGAATCTAGATACCATTTTTGTTGCTTCTTAGCCCGCCAACAAACCTACATAGAGAGAGAGGAAGATGACCTAGAGAAACTCTTAGGTCCAATGATATTAGTGACTGAAGCATTGTGAATAAACAATCCCTTTGGAACCCAAACTTGTTTTGTCCTTTCATTCTTGTTCCAATAGACATGAAATTTGTTTGTAGAATTCTTAGGAACCCAAACTTGTATAAATTTTGTGTTCTTCTTCCTATGACTATAATTTTCAGCACGATGTTCAATTATTCCACATCTAGCAAAGACACTCTTACCTTTTGCACTATCATCAACTTGTGTTTTCCCAAAACCTAGTCCTTTTCTGTTGTTAGCAAAAAGTTGATTTCCCAATAACATGTTGAATGATTTTTCTCCTTTTGAAAAGTTATTCAGAGTTTTCTCAAGATTTTGGACTTTGTTTTTTAGTGTTGTGTTTTCAGTCACAAGTGAGGTGCATCTATTTATAAAATCCTTTTTCCTAGTGTCAATGGTTTCCTTAAGACTCAAGTTTTCTTTTTCAAGATTCTCAAAGCTATTCTTAAGTTTTGATAATTTCGAATCTAAAATTTTACATTTTTTACAATCTAGGTTTTGAATATTTTCAAGTTCAGTTTCTAACCTAGAATTTTCATGGACAAGTTCTCTCCTATCAGATTTCAGTTTTTCAATTTTAGAATCATGAGTGTCAATTGTTTTAGTAAGATCACAACACATCAAAACAAGTTCTTTATAAGAATAGTCACTTACCTCACTAGATTCCTCTGAGCTTGCTTCTGAATCTGATTTTGCCATAAGACACAAATTAGCCTCCTTGAGCTATTATTCGAAACTTCCTCTCCTTCTTCATCATCCCAAGTCGCTGCAAAGGCCTTCTTCTTCTTTTTCTTTCCTTTGTTGTTTTTGAGAAGTGGGCATTTTTGTTTGAAGTGACCAGGCTTCTTGCAGTTATAACAAGTCAATTCTTTATCGGAATTGTTAGAATCTTTTGACCTATTACCACTTGTTTTCTTCTTGCGTGGCCCGAATCTTGACCACTTTCTAAGATTATTGACAGCCATTGCAAGCTCTTGAATTGGATCTTCTTCTTCATCGCTCTCTTTTTTGCTCTTTAAGGCAATCGTCTTCTTCTTTGATTCGGAATTGTTGCGTTCCTCCTTTGTTTTTAGCTCAAGCTCATATGTCATCAAGTTGCCAATCAACTCCTCCATGCTTAGTATACTCAGATCTTTCGATTCTTGTATTGCCGTGACTTTTGCCTCAAAGTTCATCGGTAAGACTCGTAGCACCTTCCTCACAAGCTCTACCTCAGTGAATACCTTCCCAAGCGCTCTAGCATTGTACACCAAAGTTGAAAAGCATCCAAACATGTCCTTTATGCTCTCGCCTTTGTTCATCACAAAGTTCTCGTATTCATTGCTGAATAGGGCTAGACGAGACTCCTTGACTTGAGAAGTTCCTTCATGTGTCACCTCCAAGGTATGCCAAATTTCCTACACAGTTTTACAATGAGAAATTCTATTAAATTCATTCTTATCAAGAGCACAGATCAAAGCATTCATGGCTATAGCATTTATAGTTTTTAATTTCTTATCGTTAACATCCCACCTATCCTTAGGTTTAGGAATCTCAGTATCACCAACAGTTATAGTGGGAGATTTATAGCCAGTTTCAATAATGTCCCAAACATCATAATCAACAGAACTAAGATAAATACCAATCCTAACTTTCCAATAAGCATAATCATTCCCATTAAACATGGGTGGCCTAGCAATAGATTGCCCCTCAAAAAAAGCATTATTTGGTGGATTCATGACTCTAGAGTTAAAGAAAAATACCGGGCTCCGATACCACTTGTAGGATCTAGATTAACCCTTGAGGGGGGGGGGGGTGAATAGGGTTATAGCAAATTTTCTCGAATTTAAACAAACTGCAGAAAAGTGAATATGCTGTAAAGTAAATCACACACAAAATTTACCCAACTTCGGCAACCCCTGCCTACTGCTGCATTCCCAGATTTCTATTAGAATTAAACAGTCTCCCGCTTACAAACACTCTAACAGACTCGCAAACCCTGCTACCGCCTATAGAGTTTTGCAAACTCGCAAACCCTGCTCGCTGAACTAATCCTAACTAGACAATCTGACACAACCTAAGTTCTAGGTGGTGATTTACCCTGATTTGATTCAAAGAGTACAAACTTCAAAACAAAAACAACAAGAGCAAAAATAAAATAGAAAACTTGAAACCAATTTTTGCCCTTAATCAAAATAACCCTGGCCCAAAAATAAAACTAAAAATGTCGGCCCTCTTTTTATTTCTTCTTTTACTCCGGCCCGATTCCCTGATTAAGCAAATGGCGGCTTCGTTCTTCTTTCTGAAATTAGGGCTTCGGCTCGTTCGTTATTTCTTCGTTGCTCTGAATTAGGGTTTGTCGAAGTTGCTGCTATGTCGATTGATGATACTTCATCGATCGTTTGTCTCTTGAATTTCTATCAGCAGCTTCAATTCGATCAAGTTCGAATTATATCTGGTATGTTAATTTTCGCTTTAGCTTTTACTGGTTTTGGTTGCTCGAACTTGATTGTTCTTTCTTGCACTCATCGATGATGATTTTTGGGGATATTTATATAGGGTAGAAACCCTAATACTTAGCATCTGATTTGATTTGCTTGGCCTCCACGTTGTTGAAACTTTCCATGATTTTGTTGTGATATTTTGGGTATATACGATTTTGCTTCGTACCCACGGCTTTGATTTCGAAGCATTCGATCTTTTCCTTGATCGATACGGCAGAAACTTTCCTCTTTTTAACTTTGAATTTTTCAATTTGTATATACACTTGATTTCCTTTCTTTACCACCACGTTTCTGACTTGTTCAATATATTCTTTGATCGATGGTGATTTATCTGACTTGGTTTAATGTTGACTTCGACTTTGACTTGATTATGACTTTATGCTCGACTCTGTCCAGCTGTGTTCATCCCTGGCTTCTGCTTTGACATGAATTTTCTGTTTGATTTTTTATTTTGCCTTGTCACCATGCATGTAGATATCCATGATATAGTGATACTGCAATGTTGGCTTGCATTTAGTTGTAGCTGCTGTCCATTTTGGTTTTGCTAGCTGTACTTGTATTCACTTGAACTTGAGTTCATTGTGTAGCTTGGTTGCTTTCCTCTGATCAGTTGGCTACCTCTGTTTGTCTGGTTCATCTGGTTACAGAAATAGTTCTGGTTACATGTAGCTTTGAGTCAGGTTCCATTTAGTTGATATTGTTGTATTATAGTTGCTAGTTCCCTCTTCTCTGTAGCATATACATGTTTACTTTGTAGACTTGAGCCTTGTGATCTTCACTGCATATTGAACTAAACCCTTAGTTGTTCATCCGTTCACATTGTAGCCTTGGTCAAAAAACCGGTCACTACCCCATGTATATTTGATGTTGACATTGTGCAGTTGGTCTTGATATTTGGTCTGACCTGAACTTTGATATTATGTAACCTGATCTAACTTCTTTGGTTGCTTTCTTTAGCTGTTCTTGTTTTTATGATATTGTTGTTACATTTTTGCATGTTGTCACTGTCCAGTTGAGTTTGAGTTGGTTCATTACTTTTTCATTGTTGCTTGGATATTGAACTGCTTCATGCTTCACTGTGACCTTCATGTACTTTGTTTGTAGCCAGTTGCCTTTGTAGTTTTGAAGCTTTATTCTTGGTGTTGCTGGTGTACATGATAGTTGGGTTGTTTGAATTACAGACTGAGTTTGTATTGCTTTTGTTGACTGCGCACACGAGTTGGCGAGGCAGTGCACACATGTATAAATGTACACGTGTGTATTGCAGCCACTCATGATTACCTGTCCCTGATAAGAATACCGATATGCACAAATATTACACAATCAAAAATGATGACAATAACCCATATATCTGAGACACCAATAAAAACAAATTTATATTTTTGCAAATTCAAATTTTTTTATTTTCAGATTACTGTTGTAGTTGCTAATTATACAGGTACACAGGAGACAGGACAAGAACTGGAGCTGGACAATGCAGATAGATGCAGATGTGCAGACAGAGTAAAAAAAACTGAGTGTTGAGTGTTGTAGTGAGAAAGAAATGTAAATGTGAAATGTATGAAACCGATGTATGTATATAGAGAGAGCTGAAAACTTTGTATTGTTTAAGTGTTGAAATAAAATATTATTTTGAATAAAAATACTGATTGAATTATATAAATTCTGTGCAATAGTATTATTATTCAATATGAATATTTATTCCTATATGTGTATAGTACAATCTGCAAACACATATATAAATTGATATATATATATATTTGTTATCATCAAATAAAAAATCACATCAAACAGATTTTACGGTGTTCGATACAACTTCTATTCGTCAAACCATGGTGAATTCGGGATCCAAATTCTAGTTATATTTTTAGTTTTTTATCAAACTATTTATTTATGTAAACAAAACTTGAAAATAAATTTCATATCATCTTTGAATAATTAAAATAAGATTATTTTAATTATAAAACCATTTTTAATAATATTATCTTGAATAATTTTTTTAGCCTTAAACCAATATTATTTAAGGTAAATATTTACTTAAGGTATGAAATATGAAATGACCATTCCACATTTGGGTCATTATATATGTTTTTAGCCTTAAACCAATATTTACTTAAGGTATGAAATATGAAATGACCATTCCACATTTACTTAAGGTATGAAATATGAAATGACCATTACACCATAAAATCATTTATCTTGAATAAATTTTTTAGCCTTAAACCAATATTATTTATCGAACACCATATAGTCAAATTGTGAAACTAATTTACGAGGTGTTCGGATTTAATCCTTTTAAATCAAACAACCAATCAATAAATGATAATAGCTGAATATTATCATTTCCTTAACAACCAAACACTACACAAATAACTATATCATTTGAAAGACATTACTTTATATTCAAAATATAATCCTAGGTAAAATTATTTCATTTACCAATTTTCCAAAACAAAAATCATTTATATATAGCATTAACAAAATACATGCTCATATATAATACTCTCAACTCATTCTAGAGTGTCATTTACCCTATCTTTAATGAGTTACTCATCCTAGGGTATTACTAACCCTATCTCCAGAGAGACTTTACCCCTACCGGGCTTAGGCATTCGCTCAACCTAAGCTCTGATACCAAATGTAATAAACGAATTTTCAACCCTAAAAAATCGACACTAATACATCCACTGTATTGCATGACGAACATTCAAGTACCGAAAAAACCGATTGTTAAGGGTAAAAGAAAATAAAGACAGAACAGAATCTCACACGAATGAAATAACATATATTATTTCAATAATCTTTATAGCGGAAAAACTTTAAAATACATATATCAGAGTCTATCCTAAGCTCAACCGGGACAGTTATAAATTCCTTTCCTTACAACTGAAAAACAACAAACACGGCGGAAAAGTAAACTATGTCCATACATCGATGAAGATCTTTAGCTCATCTCTGGAAACTCCAAGCGTCTTCAGCTAATCCTAAAACTACTCGGATCTAACCCGAGTATTAAAAATACCCGGATCATTCGGGCAAACCAGCGTGAGAAACACAAATCATAAATATATGACAGTGTCATAGATCAAGTTTTGTGTCAAACAAAACCTTTGAAAAGAAGAGTATCTCATACGACCACGTCGCACATAAATACGGACGGGTTTTTACCTTATGATAACTAAATCATTTTTATCAAATCATTTGAATTATTTCTAATGACATTCTTTGAAAACCCTTTCATATAACATATTAATCATAAACGAAATTGTTACACTAATTAAATTCCAGCATACTGGGTTCTACCATCAAAACTGTAAGTGCACGTATTGGAGAATGGATTTCCAACAATAACAAGTTAAGAGACTACCTTCTGACAGTACATCTCTAGAGGAATGCACCAAGACACAGCCTGCTGCCCTATACCAGCACAAAACTGGCCTACCTCTACCATAGATAGTACCGAATAACCCATCACTCCAGTCGTTCTTGACCTATCCATGGCCACAACATACGCAACAAACCTGAAATATAGAGGGTAATCAAGAAAGGTGATGAACATATCCTAATGGCAACGACCCACTTAGCGCTGCCATATCTACCATGTTTTTGCCTTTACCAATGTGTGAGGCTTGAGGTAACGTTTTGCCTTCCACATGACAAATCCCACTTTGAATGCCCCATTGTCATTTCCGATGACACACTAATTAGTTTCCACAAAAGTTCAACCCTCGAGTTCATACGCCTCAGGGAAAGGTGCTAAGTATAAGAAGGGTTACCTCCTACACCACCAAACATATGTACATTTGTTAAAACCAATGTACGTGGTCTTAGAAATGCAATGTCGCACACGTCCATACAAGTTGTCCAGGAACAGGAAAAACCGAAGGTACTCCTATTACATCCTGTTCGAGAATCACCTCTAGGATTAGTAGCGACCAGTCCTTGCATTGAAGATTTCAAAATGACGGTACTACTTCCGCTATATGGATATAATATGGGAATCACGAGGTTAGTGGTGAGCATTTCTACATTTTGAAGATCTCCATCTTCAAAATCACTGTCTTCAACATGTCTTCACTTTCGAATGCGTATATTGGTTCGAAGTGGTTTTCAGATTGGAATCACCCAAATCTGATCCCGGTCTCTACGAACCAATTATCGATAAAAGATGTGTGTATGTGTAAGCGGTTTGTTAAGCCTCTTTTGTTAAATCCTCTTTTCTTCTTTTACTCAAAATATTATTTAATTTTGAAGATATATTTTTATCCAATAAAATATCTTTTAGAGATATATATCTTTAAACCATTTCTATTTCAAGATAAACAGAATTATTAAACCTCTTTTTAACTTTGGAAATACCTAATCATTTCTCTTTAAATTACTTAGGAAAATATTACCATCTTCTAATATTAGTATAATTCCAATCGTAATGGAGATTTCATATTCATTAAACATATCTTTAATGGGTTAAAAACAATGTTATTTAAGACATTGTTTAATGTGGACCCAAACTAGTTAGTATTGAATAAAAGGGATACGTAAATTTAAGACTAATTATACTCAATACTAATTTCCATATTCAACCTGTACTATTCGTCGAATAACGGTTAAAACACATTTCAAATTCATACGGATAGTACGAGCTCCCTCCTCGGAATTTAATACAGAGTTTAACTAGAATGTTTTCTTTAACAACCAAAATCCTTTTTTAAATCTTGTTTAACTTTTGAAAAACTCCAAATCTCTTTTCTTTTATCTTAAGAAAATGCGGTCCGAGTAAATAAATTAACAAACACTTCCGTCGGTCCAGTCCAGATAGCTAGGGGGAGCAGGCAACTGGTTTTCCAAACTCCAACCTAGAGACTTCCTCTCTATCACCCATAAGGCGGTCAAGTTATTTGATCTAATCTAAACTTTTAAAAGTATTTGATTTGTCATTTGAAAAACATTTCGAAAGATTCAGGAGGAAAACCCAAGTTTAAATTTTATTTTAGAAATTCCCAAGTTCCTTTGGTAAATTGCTGATGAATAGTGCTTTTAAGGGCTTGGTAGTAAAATCTCATTTTAACCCTTTTCTATGTCCAATTTTTCTATTTAAAACTCTTTAAAAATATTTTAACATTTTTATGGAATTTATTTCATATTATTAAGGATTAAAAATATCCATTTTTAAATAATTTACCACTTTTGTTTTCGAACTACCAAAATGCGAAGTTTTTGAAAACTTGATTTGGATATATCTCAAAATCTACTAAATGAAATGTAACGACCCGTAAATTTATCAATTTGATAAATCATATTTATTTTTAAATATTCAAATATAAGCTTTTTGAACATAAACTGTGTTGTTTTAGATAATAAATAATAATGGTAATCTAGTTTTGAATAAATATTCACAAAAATATATAAAATGATCGAAAACCGTTTTATCAATAAACAACTCCATGATCGTCAAAAGTCACGCACGGGATTGGATACACACTTATTTCTTTAATTAAATAAGAATTTGATTAAAACTATTTATTTTATTTTTGAGAATAAAAGGAAATTATGACATTATCAGTGATGTCATCATTGTTAATAATTAATTAATGAATTTAAATTGAGATTTAATGATTTAATAATTATTATAATTATTTAAATAATTATTTTAAAATGATTATAATTTATTTTAATTAGTTATGTAGTGATAATGAATCATTTATAATAGTTTTATAAAGATATATATTTGATTTGAAATTATAAGGAAAATTGGTATTGCTTTTGTCGATATAATAGCATTTTTTATAAACAATTGTTTAATATTGATTTAAATGGCTTTATAATTCAAATGTGATCATTTTAATTTATTAATAATAATGACAAATTAGTTTTAAAATTTTATTTGCATTTATATGTAATATATTTAATAAGTGAAAATGTGACCGGGAATCGGTTTTTAGATTTCAACGGTTTAACGAACGAAAGTTGTTCAACGTGGTTGAAACGTTGTTTGTTCTCTTGGGCACATACATATACATTTACATATATGTCACATGCACACATATACATACATATAACATATATAAACACACACACACACACATATATATATATTACAAAATATCGTAGATATTTTCCTAAACTCCATCCTTAAGCATCCTAAAGTTAGCTTATCCTCACCCATCAACTCCTTACACACCATGACACACCAAGACAAGACAAGCATATGGAGATGCACATGGAAGGGGGGAGTAATGTGTGAAATAATGAGGAGGAGAAGGTGGAAAGCGGTGATGTGAAAGCATATGAAATATCGTGATATTTATTTTAGTTTACTTCACTTCTAAGCCTCCTTTTCCTACATATATACACTTATACACCTATATATACATACATATACACACATGTTCACACATACACATATACATCCATATATACATATATATGACATGCACACACATATGTGTGTATATAACAAATATCTTAAATATTTATTATACAAAATCAAACAAATCTTCACCAAAACCAAAGCACAACACATGTCATGCCAAGAGGAATTGCTTAATGGTTAAGGAGGGAGAAAAAATATGAAGTGGCGTAAGGTGAAAGGGGGGATGTCACGCCGAAAGTGATGACACATGGAGGAGGTGGTGGTAAGGTGGAAAGTTAAGATATGATGGGTGAAAATATCATGATATTTTATCTCAACTTTTTGCCTACATATACAAGGCCTTACTCTCCTATTTCTTCACATTCCTAAGCTTCTTCTTCTCCTTCCTTGAGTGCTTTAATGGCCTCTTTCTCTAAGAAAATAATGAAGAAAAACAATGGCAAAAATATTTCTATATGTAAACAATGTCGATCCACTTCGAAAACAAGTCCAAACTCCACCCTACCACCTCTACAACCCATGTCCCACCCAATAGCCATGTTTGGCTGAGCGCACCACCCTCCCAAGGATCTAGGCCAAACTTATTTAAAGTCAAAGAGGAGATTTAGGAAGCTCCAGAGTGAAATTTGTGGAGAGAAATGCCATCGAGATGATTTCAGGAAGCATCGAGGAAAAGTGGATGATATGATGAGAACTTGATTCTAAATTAATTATAAAATGGTTATAAATAAGTCAACATGTGTATTAAAAATGGTTGTGATATTTAGTTGGTTAATTTATGATGCTTGATGGGTTCTTAAGAAGTAAATATTGATATATAATTAAATATGTCATATGAAGGTGAGAAAACTCTATTTATATTATGTAAGGATGATGATATGGTATGTTTGGAATGATTGGTTGTTATGTTTTGATCATCATATTTTGGTTGTGAAAAATATGGTTGTTTGGATGTGTAAATGTTGGATCATAGGTTTTGATTGCTGACAAGATGATGAACGTATTTTTCTGCATATTAAACCGT
Source organism: Allium fistulosum (assembly GCA_030737815.1). NCBI lineage: Eukaryota > Viridiplantae > Streptophyta > Magnoliopsida > Asparagales > Amaryllidaceae > Allium > Allium fistulosum. The sequence goes on from CM060906.1 coordinate 878,431,368, forward strand.
TTGTTTCATATATTTTTATTTTAATAAAGCGGTACTATACGGGTATTTTGTTGTCGTTTTGCAGATTATAGATTCCGAAGTGCTATGCTGAAATTAATCGGTTGTGCCATCCATTGATTCAAATGACACGTAGAAAAGAGTGCAACATTTTGAGCACTGAATAAATCAAGCAATAAGACATGTATATTTCAACGTAATAAGTCAGTTCACGTTTTCACTTCAGCATATGGGTACAAGCAACATGGGAAACAAATCATATATATCTCAAGTCACGTGCTCAATCTCAAAGCATGGAACAAATTTAATAAATTCAAGCAAGTGGGGACCAACCAATGTTCAACATATATTTTCTTCAATCAATGACGTGGCAAAACATGCACATACTTTGACTTAGTAAATATTGGCTGCATACTCTCAAGTAGCAAATATCAATTCAAAGCAATATGGACCAATTCAAGCAATGATGTGGACGTATATATGTTATCTTTCACCAATTCAAGCAAAAGACTAGTTCCTCCTAAAAAGTAGCAATTGATTTTCTGGGCTGGAAAAGGCTATATATACAGCATCATACAGCAACCAAAGGATCATCTCTTACCCAGCACTTCTTTCTTCTAGTTTATTTTTTTCAGCAATATTATTTATTTCAGAGCATGGACAGATTTGTTAATTAGTTTTAGCAGTCTGTTTATTTTTGTTTTAGTACTCTTTTCAGTAATTTAAATACAGTTCGTTTGATTTCCAGTTGTTTACTTTGTTTATTTCCCTTCCGTACTTTTTATTTCTACTCTGAATTCTACAGTAAATTTCGTTGATTAGTTTCAGTGAAATTTGGAATTTCAGGGTGATTACTTTTATTATTGTTTTTATTATCCGTTCAAAACCATCATCGAATTTGTTTAACACGCCTAAGATTTAAAAATGAATTTCAATTGTTTTAAAACGCAATTCCCTGTGTTCGACCTGCATACTACACGCCTGTGCGCTTGCAGAATTTATTAAAATTTGTGTTTTTCTAATCAATAGAAAAGTCGCAACAAGTTTTTGGCGCCGTTGCCGGGGAATTGCTATTTTGAAATTTTCGATTTTTCTATTTTTAAGTCTATTCGTGTTAATTTATTTTTTGCATTATTTTTCAAAAAAAAAAAATTCATTTTTTTTTTCGTTTTTCAGTTCCTTTCACCAAAGTAGCGTTTTACTTAAAAAAAAAAAAAAAAATTTCGTTGCGTTCATTTTCACAATTCTATCTGTTTAGTTTCTATTTTAGTCATTTTCACGTAGCAAGTCTGGAATTTATTTTCACATTGCAAGTTCATTTTCCACGTTACATTCATTTTAGTTCTGCATTTTATTCTGACCATTTACGTTTCTATTACTTACTGCTTGTATTACAATCACGTATCACAATTCACATATTGCATTTTCACAGCATTCACCATATTCGTTTCTTGATTCACGTATCATCAAGCATTCATTTCAGTTCTGCATTCATTTTACATTTGTTCTTTTCACGTAATCATTCATTTTTTCCTATTAACCATTTAACTTCTGTTTAGCTTCAACATTTGCACGTGTTCATTTAGTCTTTTTAGCAGACATTAGTTGCATACGTTGCTTCTGGCTTTAATTAGTTTTTCTGTTGATTTTGAAAACAAAAAAAAAAAAAATTTCGTTCACTGCATTGTTTTCACGCAACCATCTGAATATGCATGTTTTATAATTCAGTTAAGTTTTCATTCGTGCGTTAGTTTGGTTACTTGCATTAATTTAGTTTGTGTTCATATTTGCATACCTCATATTCACGTTAGTTTGGTCACTTGCACTTCCACATTCATGCATACGTTAGTTAAAATAACCTGCATAAATTAGTTGCACACTCACGTTAGCTGCTATATACGTTAGCTGCTACTCACGTATATTCCACTCACGTTCACTCACGTTTTCACAATTATCTTTCTCCCGCGTTTTCACAATTTTAGCTGCTATATACGTTAGCTGCTCATATATTCCACTCACGTTGTCTTTTAAATATCAACAGTGAAGCACAGCCAGAGTTAAAGGATTTGCAAGCACATCCAACGTTCATTCCAGCACTGCCACGAACTACAGCAGCTGCAGACATTCCGTGCAACTCAAAATAGTTCAAATAGCTCAAATAGCTCCAACTCAGTAAATCTCAACCATTTGTTAGCGCGACTCAGTTGCACTGGACGGACTGCCATACCCCTCTGTAAGTAATTTTCTACTCTACAGGTGCCCAACTGAAAGCTGTTTAAATTTACTTTTGGCTATTACACCTTGATTTGTTTATGCGCGTTTGGACAAGAAATAATTTTAATCGTTTAGAAAGCCAAAATTTCTCGTTAAACAAATCAACGGAAAATTTAAATCAAACGAATATGAGCAATCACGGTTCACATCACACTTCAGCTAACTCATCACCTAGATCACATGCTGGAAATAATGAATTTCATGAGAACAGACCATTGTCACTTAGAGACCGATGTTATCCAACTAGAACTGTTCAACCTTCGGTTATTTCATTTCCACCTGCCGAAGGAAATAATTTTGAGCTAAAACATTCTTTTATCCAAGGGGTACCAAAATTCACTGGGTCTGAAAATGCATACGAATTTCTCAGTGAATTTGAGTTATACGCTTCTACAACTAAAATGCAACAACTTTCTAATGAATCCATCAAGCTAAGGCTTATTCCATTTGCACTTCTAGAAAGTGCAAAAAGATGGCTTAATTCTCTTCCTAAAAATTCAATTAAAAGTTGGGATGATTTCGTCACTATATTTTTGAAAAAGTTTTTTCCTTTCCACAAAACTCTTAAAATTCGAACTGAAATCAATCAATTCTCTCAGAATGAAGGAGAAACTTTTTCAAAATATTTTGAAAGGTTCAATCAATTGTTATATAGTTGCCCACATCATGCAATCCCTAAACACGTTTTGTGCCAAATCGTTTATGAAGGGCTTAACTATCAAACAAGATCCCAACTCGAATCAATGTGCGGAGGAGAATTCATGGCAAAAACAGACAAGGAAGCTTGGGAATTTTTAGAAGAATATTCGGAAAAGGATATGCAATGGGAAACAATTCGTGTTCCAATTCGTACTCCAAACAGAGGAGTACATGCCATTGACCCATCACATCTTCCTATAGAAGCCCAAACTCCTCAAGAAGGAGAAGGACTACCCCATTACTACACACAAGACCAAATCAATGCTATAGCTCAAAACAGTCCTTACTCATCCACATACAACCCTAATTGGAAGCATCATCCAAATTTTTCATGGTCAAATCCTAACAATGCGGCTAATCCATCACATTTGTATCCGATGATACCAAATCCGAATTATCGAGCCCCAACTTCTAATGCTCAAAATTCTCAACCCACTCCTCAAACAAAACCTTCGAATCAACCATACAGGCATCCTAATTTCAATTCATCAGCCCAACCTTCTCAACCATCACAAGAAATTGCTCGATTAGAAAAACAAATCACTAACCAAGATGCGAGAATTGAGCAAATCACTAAACAAAATGAACAATTGTTGATTATGATGAAGGACTTTATGAAAATCAATGAGAAAGGTAAATTGCCTAGTCAACCCGAAGTGAATCCAAAGTATAACACTCGAGGAGCAAATTCTTGTGAGGACGAAAATATAAATCCAGTTAATGCTGTCACCACATTAAGGTCTAGAAAGAAGGTAGACAACCACGTCGGCAACCCTGACATCCTCCCTAAGTCTACCCATGTTCAAAATTCTGAGACTCAGTCGACACCCACTGTTGTCGATCCTATCAACTCTCATTCTTCATCCAAGGTTGGCAAACCCAACCACTCTTCACCTTCTGATGTTGGCAACCCCAACATTCCAGTTTCTTTATCTTCACCCTCTAGTATAACACCTTCTTCTTCAAATGAAAAAACTACCGAACGAGTCTATAAACCCATAGCTCCATTTCCTCATAGACTCAACAAAAAGAAGAAGCCTGCTAATTTTGACCAAATTCTTGAAATCTTCAAACAAGTTCGAATCAATATTCCACTTCTTGATACCATTGAGCAAATTCCTCAATATGCCAAGTGTCTTAAAGAGCTATGTACTCAAAAACGTGCCACGAACGTTCCAAAGACCGCATTTCTAACTGCAAATACTAGCTCTGTTCTTTCGAATCCCTCCCCAATCAAGTATAAGGACCCCGGTTGTCCTACAATCGGTTGTAAAATTGGTAACACTCACATTAGTCATGCCCTACTTGATCTTGGAGCGAGTGTGAATCTTTTGTCTTATACTGTGTACAGTCAACTTGGACTAGGGGAATTAAAGCCTACAAACATCACAATTCAACTAGCTGATCGATCTGTCAAAAAACCATTAGGCACAGTTGAAGATGTTTTGATACAAATTGAGCAATTCTATTTCCCCGTCGATTTCATAGTCCTAGAGACCGCACACGTCTCAAATCCTAACAGTCAAATTCCCTTGATATTAGGTCGTCCATTCTTAGCAACATCAAATGCTATCATAAATTGTAGGAATGGTCAACTTCGACTTTCCTTTGGACACCTAACCATCGAACTAAATATTTTCAATCTTAACAAACAACCAAGGGATCTTGAAATAGAAGAAGTTGACATGATTCAAACAATTGTAGAAAATGATTTTAGCGATACCACAGAATCTCTTAATATGTGCCTAGATCATTTTAATTCCAATTTCAACGAGGATGAATACATTTCTGAATTAAATGATTTGCTCCACTCTTCTTATGATTCACTAGAATTCAATCAATTGACTTCCATCGAAGCCTCAACCGAAGAACGCCCTAAATTAGAACTCAAACCTCTTCCAATCGAGCTTAAGTATGCATACTTAGATTCTTCGGAAAATTTCCCTGTAATCTTGGCCTCCGATCTCCTTAAGGACCAAGAAGAACAACTTTTGAAAATTTTAAGCGAAAATAAAGAGGCATTAGGATGGGTAATCGTCGACATTAAAGGAATTAGTCCATCAATCATCGAACATCGAATACATTTAATCGATGAGGCTAAACCCACCCGCGAAGCTCAAAGGCGACTAAATCCCAATATGAGAGAAGTGGTAAAGGAAGAGATTATCAAATGTTTAGACAATGACATTATCTACCCTATCTCTGACAGTACTTGGGTAAGTCCGGTACAAGTTGTACCAAAGAAATCTGGAATCACTGTGATCACAAATGAAAATAACGAACTTGTTCCCACAAAAGTCAAAACAAAATGGCGTGTCTGCATCGACTATCGAAAACTCAATACAGCAACAAGAAAAGATCATTTTCCCCTCCCTTTCATTGATCAAATGCTTGAACGTTTAGCCGGTCATAAATATTACTGTTTTCTTGATGGTTACTCCGGCTATAATCAAATTCCTATTGCATTAGAGGATCAACACAAAACGACGTTCACATGTCCCTTCGGAACTTTCGCTTATCGTCGCATGCCCTTCGGTCTTTGTAATGCCCCCGCCACCTTTCAGAGATGTATGATGAGTATATTTTCTGATATGGTGGAGGGCTTCTTAGAAATATTCATGGACGATTTTTCAATCTATGGGTCATCTTTTGATCAATGCCTCCTTCGTTTAGAACGTGTCTTAAAGCGATGTAAGGAGAAATCTCTTGTGCTTAATTGGGAAAAATGTCATTTTATGGTTAAGCGAGGAATTGTCTTAGGCCATGTTGTCTCTAAAAATGGCCTAGAAGTTGATAAATCTAAAGTTGATCTTATTGCTAACCTTCCTCCTCCAAAGTCCGTCAAGGACATTCGCTCATTTCTTGGCCATGCGGGATTTTATAGAAGGTTCATTAAAGATTTTTCAAAAATTTCAAAACCTCTCTCAAATCTTCTAGCAAAAGACGTTAAATTTGACTTTTTCGATGAATGTAAAACGTCTTTTGAAACCCTTAAATCGATCTTGACCACTGCACCCATCATCCAACCTCCAGATTGGACTCTGCCTTTTGAATTAATGTGTGACGCTTCTGATTATGCCGTTGGAGCCATCTTGGGTCAACGAGTCGATAAACTTCCTCGAGTCATCTACTATGCTAGCAAAACTCTAAACGATGCTCAATTAAATTACTCAACCACAGAAAAAGAGTTTTTAGCAGTTGTCTTCGCCCTCGATAAGTTTAGATCATATCTCGTAGGTTCTAAAGTTATAGTTTACACCGATCATGCCGCATTACGGTATTTACTCACGAAGAAGGATGCCAAAGCCCGCTTAATCCGTTGGATCCTACTTCTTCAAGAGTTTGACTTAGAAATACGAGACAAAAAGGGTTCTGAAAATGTCATAGCCGACCATCTCTCCCGTATTGTGCATGAAAACGTCGATGACACTCAAATCAACGATCATTTTCTCGATGAACAAATTCTTTCTATTTCCAGTGCACCATGGTACGCCGACATTGTAAATTATCTTGTCACAAATGAAACACCTTCCCATTGGTCAAAACAAGATAAACAAAAATTTCTCTCCAATGTTCGAAACTTTTACTGGGACGATCCTTATCTCTTTAAATATTGCCCTGATCAGATCATTCGTAGGTGTGTCCCCGAACATGAATTCCATAGTATTCTCTCTTTTTCACATAATCACGCATGTGGAGGACACTTTGGAGCAAAGAAAACCGCTGCCAAGGTATTACAGTGCGGTTTTTATTGGCCCTCTCTTTTTCGTGACGCTCACGAATTTTGCTCCAAATGCGCTCGATGTCAACAAACAGGCCGTATTTCCAAACGTAACATGATGCCCCTAAACCCAATCCTTGTTATCGAAATTTTTGATGTTTGGGGCATCGATTTCATGGGACCTTTTCCGAATTCTTTTGGAAATCTATACATCCTCCTTGCAGTGGATTACGTGTCTAAATGGGTTGAAGCCATTCCCACCAGAACGAATGACAATAAAGTGTTGTCAAATTTCTGAAAGAAAACATATTTTCTCGTTTTGGTACACCTCGAGCTATCATAAGTGATAACGGTTCTCATTTCTGTAATCGTGCTTTTGAATCTCTTCTTAAGAAATACTCTATCACGCATAAACTATCTACTCCATATCATCCACAGACTAGCGGTCAAGTCGAGATTTCCAACAGACAGATCAAACAAATTCTTGAAAAGACAGTGAACTCAAATAGAAAAGATTGGTCATCTAAATTGATAGATGCTCTTTGGGCATTTCGCACAGCTTTTAAAACCAATCTAGGAATGTCACCCTACCGATTAATTTTTGGAAAAGCATGTCATTTACCAGCTGAGCTCGAGCACCGTGCACTTTGGGCAATCAAATACCTTAATTTTGACATAGATAAAGCTGGATCACATCGTAAATTACAACTGTCAGAATTAGAAGAACTAAGAAATGAAGCATATGAAAATGCAAAGATTTATAAAGAGAAAACTAAATTTTATCATGATAAATTCATACTTCGTAAGACATTCGAAGTAGGGCAAAAAGTTCTCTTATATAATTCCAGACTTCATTTATTTCCGGGCAAGTTGAGATCTCGATGGACAGGTCCATATATTGTGAAAACCGTATACCCTTATGGTGCAGTTGAAATTGAAAATCCTAGGGACGGTTCCATTTCAAAGGTCAATGGACAACGCTTGAAGCCATTTCTTGAGTTTGAACAACATGAGGAAGATGAATTCGTGGATCTCCACGAACCTAGCTATTCGGCATGAGTCACTCACTTTCTTGTACATATCAGGTTGTATTTTTTTTAGTTTTGCATTTGCATTCCATTTGACAGTTGGGACACTGTCTCATTCCAGTGTGGGGGGGATACATGTCTTATACTGTTTATTCATTTTTCATAAGTTCATCTCATCATCATTTAAAAAAAAATTAGCTTCATCTCATCATATTTTTTTTCTTTTTCTCAAATTTCATTTTGTCTTTGCCTCATTTTCCATTATTAGGACTTTGACTTGTTTTTAAATAGTCACAACAAAGTAAGTAAACAGTTGAAGTCAATTAATGAAAATTTTTGTGAATCGCTAATTTCAAATGTAAAATATAATGAAAAGTTGAATTACAAGCGATAATAGTGAGGTTAGTATATAGGGAGATTCGTAGGTGATGGTTATGAAATCCTTTCTAAATTGTAGTCTTTGTTTAAAAAAATGGTAGATTTAAAGTACATGCATTGACATTTCAAATCATTGAAGTTAAGTGGTGTTGGGTGAATTCTTACCCAGAAGACCTCGAGACCCAGAGACGTGATTCATTCGGCAGCTCTCCCTCGAGTCCATTCGGCATGACTCATTCGGCAGCTCTCCCTCGAGTCCATTCGGCATGACTCATTCGGCAACTCTCCCTCGAGTCCATTCGGCATGACTCATTCGGCAGCTCTCCCTCGAGTCCATTCGGCATGACTCATTCGGCAACCCTCCCTCGAGTCCATCCGGCAATCCTCCCTCGAGTCCATTCGGTAGACCTCCATCCGGCAACTGCCACCGGTCCAACCTCACCATTCCACACTTCACCGGACGAAGCCCAACCGGACCAACCCCATACTTCACCGAACCAAGAGAATGCCGAACCAGACTGCCAGGCCAGATCACTTCAGCCCAGGCCCACCAGCAGCTGTATACATCCAAGACCCCTGCCCCCAACCTCACTCTATAAATAGAGAGGCAGGGGTACAACAATGGGGGACAAGTTTGAGAGCTCAAGCACGAAAGGAACTTTCAAACAACTTTCTTTTACTGGTACCAAAGCTTTGTACTTGTAATCACAACAAAAGAAGAGAAATAACATATAAAGTGGACGTAGGCACATTCTGGCTGAACCACTATAAATCTGCGTGTCTTTTTACAGTTTAGCCCCTGTTTTTCATATATTTGCATAAACCTCCAAAATCACTAAGAACAACATAAGATCTACTAAATCATACAACTTTGAGGTGTTTGTCCATTTTTTGTGCAAACATTTTTGGTGCTTTCACTGAGAACTAGAAGCTCGAAGCTTCAGCTTCATCCACTTAACAAGTTTTCCTAACAGCATCGTCCGCCACTTGGAAAACATGCCTCCCAAACAGAGAAAAGATGTTAACAAAGGAAAAAACATCGCATCCAGCAGTCTTCCAGATCCAGCTGTCACGAATCAAGTAAATCGTCCTCCTCCAGTAGTACCAAATGAAGGACAGGCTAATCCGGCCACTCCTGCCACAGAACAGCCTGCAGCAATTACTAGGGCAGATTTGGACAGAGTTGTGGTTGAAGTAACTAACCGCTTCACGTCCCAGCAGGAAGCCTTGGTGGACCATCTCATGTCACGCTTAAGGGATGCTGAAGAATCCAACCGCAACACTGGAACATTGGGCGAGTCCCAGTCTGGAGGGTCTCAGAGACAACAAAGATCTTCCTTCTTCGAAGGAGCTAACGGCAGAAGTAGCCATGGTAGGAGCCGAGACCGAGCACAGCCCGAAGTTAGGCCTGAGGAAACGTTTGGTACCGAACCCAACGGGGGAGGTACCGGACGGAGGTCAACTGTAGCTGAGCCTGTCTTACTGCCTAACCACGGAAACGCCGGTGAACGGGGCCGAGCTAGAGTCCAGCCCGAAGTTGGACCCGAGGAAGTGCTTAGATCAGAACCCAGCTGGGGAAGATCAAGGCAAGGGCCAACTGTAGCTGACCCTAGCATGCTCCCAGAAGATCAAGGGCAGCCGCTGGAAAATATGAGGAACGATAGACGATACCATCCCTACAGGTCATCTGGACGGAATCAATCCCATAGAACAGAACCAAACTCCTTTCTATCTGCTCCAAATTCTGATGAAAGGATGGCACGCTTATTCAGAGAGTGCATCCAATGGGAGCAAAGAGATCGAGGGATAGGCGCTAGGGTAACCAGCCCTTTCGCCCGCAATATCGAAATTTCCATCACCCCCCGAGAATGGAAAATGCCAACAATGGAACCTTACAAAGGAACCTTTGACCCCGTTGTACACTTACAGAGATACAAACAGCATATGCTCATGAGTGGAGCGACAGAAGGAGTGTTGTGCAAATGCTTTCCACTATTCTTAGCAGATCTAGCTACCTCCTGGTTCTGCCATATACCCCAAGGATCCATCAGCTCGTGGGAAATGTTGAAAGAAAAGTTTATCAGTCAGTTCCGCATCCATGTGGAACAACCTAAGGACGCTTATTCCTTATCCAGCGTCAAACAGAAACCTGGAGAGAAGGTGCAGCAATATTTAACCCGATTCAATGCCGCAGCGGCCGCAATCCAAGGTGCCGATGAGAAGCTTATCTTAATGGCCCTCTGTAGTGGTGTGCATCCGGATACTAAATTTGCTAGAAGATTGACCAAAGAAAAACCAGCTACTTTACCCGATTTCTTCCATGAAGCTGGAAAATATATAAGACTTGAAGACGCTGCCGCTGAGAGGCAGACAGAACAATAAAATAAGGCGGCTCACAGCGACGAGCCCGCTGTAGCAAAGAACATTCGAAGAAATGATTCTAGAGACCATGCTGGGGGCAAGAAAGAAGAAAAGTGTCTATATCATCCAGGACCGAGATTTGACGCTTACACCCTTTTAAATGAAACGATCGGAAACATCTTAAATACAAACGCCCCCCCCGCACAAGAAGAAACCAGATATCCTAAACTTGAGAAGCTAGCCTATTGCATACTAATCACATCACGGAAACTGCATCACTATTTTCAATCTCATTCCATCAGAGTTCTGACCGATCAACCACTAAGGCAGGTACTCCATCGTCCCGATGCTTCTGGGCCACTCCTTAAATGGTGCGTCAAACGAACAAGGCTCGGGGGCAGGTGTGGTAATAATCACTCCCAAGGGAAATAAACTACACTATGCTATAAGGTTGGGATTCGCTGCCACCAACAACGATGCAGGGTACGAAGCAGTAATAGCCGGATTAGAAATTGCTATCGAGATCGGAGCCAATTCTTTGTGTCTTCACAGCGATTTTCAGCTTATTGTTAATCAAATACTAGGGGAATTCCAAGCTCGAGAAGAACGACTCATAGCATATCTAAAGAAGACCAAGTTACTTCTCAGCCGATTGGACCACTACTTAGTCAAACACATCCCTCGGGAAGAGAACCAAGAGGCCGACGAATTGGCAAAGCAAGCAAGTATGAGAGACGTCGCCATCTTCGGGGCAGTAACTGTCTCAAAGCAAATGATCCCGAGTTTTGAACAAGTGAATCTGATAGCTGCAACCGAAGAAGCAACTTGGATAACTCCCATCCAAGACTACCTACAAAATGGCACACTACCCGACGGGCGTAACGAAGTCAAGAAAATCTTGAGGAAAGCGTCCCGCTACACAATACAAGGAGACATCCTCTATCGGCGCGGGTTCTCTAACCCATTATTAAGGTGTGTCGCCGGAAGGGAAGCCAAGGAAATCTTATCCAACATTCATCAAGGAAGCTGCGGAGATCACACCGGAGGGCAAACATTAGCAAAAAAGATACTCCGATACGGATATTTCTGGCCCACCTTAAGCAAGGACGCCTTAGATTTCTTCAAGAAGTGTGACAGATGCCAAAAATTTGCTAAGATCCCTCGGCTACCAACAACCGAGATTACTCAGATGACCAGCCCTTGGCCCTTTGCAGTATGGGGAATTGACTTAATCGGTGAACTGCCAATGGGTCGAGGCGGCGCCAAATATGCTATAGTAGCAGTCGACTATTTCACCAAATGGGTGGAAGCAGAACCTCTAAATAAAGTATCTTCAGCGAAAGTTATCAACTTCTTAATCAAAAATGTTCTGTGCAGGTACGGAGTCCCACTAAAAATCATATCAGACAATGGACTTCAGTTTGACAGCGAGGAATTCGCCAACTGGTGCCAAGAACATGGAATTCACAAAAGCTTCTCATCCGTAGCATATCCCCAAGCAAACGGACAAGTCGAAGCAGTCAACAAAATTCTGAAAACTCTGATCAAAAAGAAACTCGAAAAGTCAAAGGGCGCTTGGGTGGATGAACTCCCTACGGCACTATGGGCCTACCGCACATCTTTCAGAACATCAACAGGGCACACTCCTTTCTCTTTGGCATACGGATCGGAGGCTATGCTCCCAGTTGAAACCATTGTGCCTTCCCACCGTAGGATCCACTATAACCCAGAAGAAAACGAAGAACTCCTCAACATGTCTTTGGATCTAGTCGAGGAGAGAAGGAATGATGCAGTCCTAAAAGCAGCAGCCCACAAGCAAAGGGTGGCAGCACAATACAACTCCAAAGTCAAGCATCGTACCTTACAAGAAGGGGATCTTGTCCTCAAGCGAATCTTCCCTCGTCCCGGAGCACTAGACCCAATCTGGGATGGATCATATGTAATTCATAAAGATCTCCACAACGGAGCCTATATTTTGTCAACAGTGGACGGAGAGGTGTTCCAGAGGGCATGGAACATCCAACACCTTCGTCGATACTTTTCTTAACTCATACTGCCCATATGAAGTGAATTAACAAAGAGAATCAGTGGACGTAGGCATTTTCGTGCCGAACCACTTTAAAAAACTTGTCTCTTTTTAACTTGTTCCTTCATATCTTGGCTGCTTGTTAACTGTATCCTTTTCTGTTGAACAAAATCCTGTACAAATAGCATTTTCATTCAAGGCGCTCCACAGCGCAACTTCTCCTAGACAAGACCTATCAGGTACTATGCGAATCTATGCCCTCGCCAATGAGACACTTTCGCTCCGGCATCCCTCTGCTGCGAGTTAACTCATTGCTCGCGACGGCCCTTAAAGCCAACTGTAATGAGCCGATTATAAGCCACCGAGAAGGCCGACTATAGCCGAGGCAGCTCATTACGGCGTTAGGCTTGCCGGCAACTATGAACCGACTATAAGCCCCAACATAAGGTGTGGCCAGCCAGGGGCAGTTCACAGTTGACGATCGGCACCCACGCTAGCCGGCCACAGTAGATCGAATAATACCCACGATTACGGGCCATAATGGCCCGGGTAGTTACTGTGCGCGATCTCGGCTCCGATGTGTCTTAAGTGCGGCTGTGGTAAAAAAGAATTAACTCCCCGCGGAGGCGTAAGATGGGTGACAAATGTCTCCAAGACCCACAGCTAGGGAAAGTGACTACAAAACCCGTTTGCCACGAACTTAAGCACATCGAAGGCCTTCCGTGATTGGAAGTTTTACTATTTCACATATTTCAATTTTACTTAAAAAACTTTCCTCCTATCCTCTATAACAAACCGTAAAGTACAGGATGCAGAGTAAGAGATACCCGCCAATGGATGCAGAGATTCACAATCAGATGGCAGGGCAGTCAACTGCTGCTCTCCATGCTTGGTCATACAAGATATTCGAAACTGCCATTTACAAACAGAACATGAAAGGCGGTATTTTCTTCCTTTATGTACAAATGCATGACTATAATTTGATTTTTTCACACCACACGCTAAAATTGCAAGTCATGAGATTATGATTTAAAACCAGAATCTGACATCCAACACAATTTAATTACAAGAATTATACATAGCTACATTTCTCATACGATATGTCGAAATAGCAACAAATATTCAAGAAATGACAAAATCAACTTGAGCTAAAAAATTACACGTCAAGAATAATGTTATTACAAGTAGCAAGAATTACAACTTAGAAGTTACTCGACTGTCTTAAGACTAACAGATACAACAATGCCAAGCCTACAAAAAGAATTTTTCAGGTTCAGTCATGGAGCTGGTTGCGTCGAAGTCTTGTCCTTGTTCTTTTGCCCGCCTGTCCGGTCATAAAAAGGATTCATTAGTGATGAGTAACCAAGTTAACAGAAAGACTAGAAAGGAAGACTTACCAGTACTAGCTTCTTGACCATCCTGGTCGTCATCTTCTACCTGCACACCCGCCTCTTCAGCAGCAAGCAGCCGCATACCCTCCTTTACCGCCACTTTCTCCTCCTTGGTGAACTGGGCCGTGACCACATCCATACTGAAGACCGTTCCACCCTCTTTATCTGCATCAGCCTTAGCCTCCTCCAAAGCCCGAAGATATGTCTTGGCCATGACTCTGGGATAATCATCCATCCAAGAGAGGTTACCCTGCTTCCAAGTCCGGAAATACATGTCCTGGAGCATGTCATCCATCATTCCTTCGTTCTCCTCAAACTCCCTCATCCGGGCATCGGAGGCAGACAACCTTTCCACGGCAGCATCTCTTTCCAGTCTGTATCTCGAGCAATCAGCTTGAAGGGACCTCCGCATCACCTCCATCTCTTCCCTCAACTTAGCTTGAGCAAGCTCTGCAGCCCCAAGCTTCTCGGACAATTCCTCCACCTGCTCGAGATCCGCTCTCCGAACCTCATCCACCGTGGTAATAGCCATGTCAATCCGCTCTTTGCAAGCAGCTTCCATTTTTCGCAATTCGGCCCGACTGGCCTCTTCCATGGTTCTCCTTAATCGCCCAGTAGCAGCCTCATGCTGAGAAATCTGGATAGCCTGATCCGCAAGCTGCTTGGCCTGATCCGAGACCACCAATCGAAGTCGGATATTGGCGCTCCCTATCTCCTCTCCGGCCTTAACCAGCCGAGCGTGATGCCCCATCAGCTTTTTGGCCTCCCCTGCCACCCGATCAATATTAGCTTTGGCCTCATCTCCCATAGTGACTATACGAGTGGTGAGTAGATCGAGGTCTAAGGACTTGGCTTCGTCAAGTACTCGTACCATGGGGTTACGGGGGAGAAGGTGTTCACCAGTAACTTCGTCAAAAGTAATATCCTGAGAACCTGGATCCAGATCAGGGTGACCCGCGAAGGGATTACGGGCCAAGTCGGGACGGTCGATATGAATAACAGAAGGGTTTCCGGACGGGTGTGGAGAGGGTACAAACTCGCTATCCTCCTCAGTAATGTCATGAATAGGCTGAGCCGGAGGCTGAGGACCGAGCGAAGTTTCGGATAAAAGATGACTCCTCTTCCTCTGCTGAATACCCTCTTCGATGACCCCAAGAAGAGGACGGTACCCGACTACATCTCCGGAGCGTTGGGCTGAGGGCTTCGGCTTAGCAGAAATTTTGGAAAGTTTATATTGCTCGAGCCTGTGTCGAAGGTCTGAAGCTTTGGGCGTCTTGCCTGCTCCTGATATAAAGAACAAGTGTCATAATCTTACATTACTATATGATTCAAGAAACGCGGTAGGTTACAAGTTAGAAAAGGAAAAGAAACACAGCTGTGGTTGTACAAACCCTGGGGAGGAGTGGGATACTGCAATAAGTCCCGGATTTCATTCCAGGACGGGAGCGGGTCATAAAATATTCCTAAGTCCCTATCATTAGTGAAGCATGCAGGGGTCAAGAGTTCACCTTGAGTTGTCAGAGCCACCTTGGCCGGAATAGTCGGAGAAGACTCACTTGCACCAGTCCCGGTTTTGTCCGCCTCCCCGGTCTTCTCAACCAAAGCCGGATCATCACCCAACCCCTCAAAAGCTTGACGGAGAGCATCATCCGTCCACTCTTGCATCTCGCCTACTTGCCCAGAAGACAGAGCCCTGGAACCATCACCACCCTGTCCATCGCCACCCTCGTCACCAAGACGCTCAACGTCACTTCCGCCCTCCGCCTCACCTCTTTCCTCCTCCGCGTCTATCTCCCCCTGAGTAAGTGGACAATTGCTGGGAGAAGGACCGTCTGACCTCTTAAGTTTCTTACCTCCAACGGCTGGAGGTTTCGTGAATGGTTTTCTCTTTCCACCCTCTGCCGCAACGCCTCCCTTGGCCTGAGCAGCCGCCCTCTCTTCCGCCGTTTCCCTCAACTTAACTACAGACTGCTGCGGAAGGATCAAGTTGTATTCTAGAAGGATCGCATTTCTAATCAAGTAAGCAGATGATCTGTATTTCCCAAGAATGCCTTCTATCTCCGCCGCCGTCTGAACCAGGCGGTCAGTCTCCACAACAGGAAAGCCACCTGTCGCTAGCAAAAATGAGAAAGTATGAGAAGAAGCATCACAATCAGGATAGAAATTATAAGTAAAAGCATCAACTTACATCCAGAGGTAAAGCGCCGGATAGAGACGGAGTCGTCCCTAACAAAGAACCACTCTTTCTTGAACATGCTGAATTTGGAATAAAGGTCCAGGACCGGCTTGAAGGTCACAGCAGATTCCAAGTTAATATATGGGGACCCCTTCTTGTAGCCCCTTAAATTGTACAAGTACCGGATCTCCCGGTTGGAGGGAGCGCGACCATACTTCCTCCGAAAAATAACGAAAAGGCTCACCAGTATGGCGTAAGAGTTGGGCTGAAGCTGAAATGGGGCCACCTTCAGGTACGTGAGGAAGCTGACTATCCAAGCATTGAGAGGCGGGATAGCACCACACATGCAATGGTACCTGCTATAAGCAAAGTATCCTTCGGGAGGACTGTATGGCATGACTCCTGGACCCGGCAGCAGCATGAGGGCTCTATCAATCCCAAAGGAACGAGATATAACATCGAGTTGCTCCTCTTTGAGAAAGCTAGGAAAGCAGTCAGGCGGGGAATCCAGCAACTCCTGGGGACCATATCCATCCACTAATGACCTCGGGGCGGGCCCATGACGCTCCGATCCTGATTGAGCTGGGGGCACATCCGAGGACTCTCCTTCACCCCCGGATCTCCTCTTATCTGATCGAGTTTCAACTTTTCGAGACATTTATCTGCAATCATGGGAAAAGTGTATCGTTAGAATATACAAGCAGCGTAATCTGGAATTTCGCTTAAAAAATTCGAAGGATGAAACACATGTTCACTCGATACAACAGTTCATTCGGCAAACAGATGCAGCACTTCAATAATCTCATTCGGCATTAAAACGTTCATGTGTCATTCGGTATCAGAGGGGTACATTCATTCGGCATGCAAGCGTACACACTTATATTCATTCGGCATGCAAAACATACACACGCAAGTTCATTCGGCAAAACTTGGTCCGGCTGAAGATCTCACCTGATTCGGCAAGGCTTGATTCGGCGTAGGTTCTATTCGGCAAAGATAGATTCGGCGTTGGTTCTATTCGGCAAGAGTTGTTCGGTAAGGAAAGGCAAAGGGGGTGTAGCCCCTATATATAACCAAGTGAAAGGCAACCGGACCAACCGGTTCGGCATGTCTCGCCGAATGGACCTATTCCAACTACGGGAAGCGCCCAAGCACGAAACAAAGCGCGACACATGCAAACACGTGCCCCGCTTTGGGGGGCAAATGTTGGGTGAATTCTTACCCAGAAGACCTCGAGACCCAGAGACGTGATTCATTCGGCAGCTCTCCCTCGAGTCCATTCGGCATGACTCATTCGGCAGCTCTCCCTCGAGTCCATTCGGCATGACTCATTCGGCAACTCTCCCTCGAGTCCATTCGGCATGACTCATTCGGCAGCTCTCCCTCGAGTCCATTCGGCATGACTCATTCGGCAACCCTCCCTCGAGTCCATCCGGCAATCCTCCCTCGAGTCCATTCGGTAGACCTCCATCCGGCAACTGCCACCGGTCCAACCTCACCATTCCACACTTCACCGGACGAAGCCCAACCGGACCAACCCCATACTTCACCGAACCAAGAGAATGCCGAACCAGACTGCCAGGCCAGATCACTTCAGCCCAGGCCCACCAGCAGCTGTATACATCCAAGACCCCTGCCCCCAACCTCACTCTATAAATAGAGAGGCAGGGGTACAACAATGGGGGACAAGTTTGAGAGCTCAAGCACGAAAGGAACTTTCAAACAACTTTCTTTTACTGGTACCAAAGCTTTGTACTTGTAATCACAACAAAAGAAGAGAAATAACATATAAAGTGGACGTAGGCACATTCTGGCTGAACCACTATAAATCTGCGTGTCTTTTTACAGTTTAGCCCCTGTTTTTCATATATTTGCATAAACCTCCAAAATCACTAAGAACAACATAAGATCTACTAAATCATACAACTTTGAGGTGTTTGTCCATTTTTTGTGCAAACAAGTGGTGTTAAGTTGATTTGCATAACTCTCTTTAATTCATTTTATAAAAAAAAAATGATTTAAGAAACACCTAGAGTCAATAGGTGTACACACTTATGAAAGTGTGTACACTCGCCACGCTCTGTACTCTTCTCACGTAAGCCCGCAAGGCAGTGCATGGATGGTATATCTGGCCTCATCATTCTGAGTTAGGTGTATAAAGAAATTAAATAAATAATCACCTAAGGATTACCGACCTTTTCTGACATAGTCAGCGTCGGTTTGCACAATCCGCCAAGCTCTGTCCCAACTCTCACATAAGCCCGCGAGGCAGTGCATGGGTGGTATACCTTGGTCCAAAAGTTAGGTGTATATATAAAAAAATTAATAAAGAGAGACTAAGCTATTGAAACCCAAACACTTCTTGACTTTATTGATTTGGCTTGTTATACAAATGGAAATGAAAAATACCATTTGAAAAAAACTGTGATTAACAATAAAGAATTTATTTCATGGCTGCACCATGTTATCGACCGAAACAACTGGCCAAACTAGAATCTAATGTATGAAAACTTGAGTTATATTGAAATTTGTGATTAGTGAGGAACCAAAAAAAAAATTCTAGAAGTTGACTAAAACTGATCTACATTATTTTGTTGCAATTATTCTGAAATAAATCAAGTCTCCATTTGTTTAAAATTTTGCATTCATGTAGTACATTAGGATCCTCACATACTGCATTTGGATTTTGTGGGTAGTATCTGCTGAAAACCCTCACGAGACACCACTCGTCCTACTAGGGACACCTAGAGGTTTAACGGCTTGTTGCATATGCTCAATGCAATCGTGTTTCCTACGAAAAAGGATTTCGTTAGTTTTTATTTTCTTGCTTATTCGAGGACGAATAAAGTTCTAGTGTGGGGGTATTTGATGAACGTATTTTTCTGCATATTAAACCGTTTGTTTCATATATTTTTATTTTAATAAAGCGGTACTATACGGGTATTTTGTTGTCGTTTTGCAGATTATAGATTCCGAAGTGCTATGCTGAAATTAATCGGTTGTGCCATCCATTGATTCAAATGACACGTAGAAAAGAGTGCAACATTTTGAGCACTGAATAAATCAAGCAATAAGACATGTATATTTCAACGTAATAAGTCAGTTCACGTTTTCACTTCAGCATATGGGTACAAGCAACATGGGAAACAAATCATATATATCTCAAGTCACGTGCTCAATCTCAAAGCATGGAACAAATTTAATAAATTCAAGCAAGTGGGGACCAACCAATGTTCAACATATATTTTCTTCAATCAATGACGTGGCAAAACATGCACATACTTTGACTTAGTAAATATTGGCTGCATACTCTCAAGTAGCAAATATCAATTCAAAGCAATATGGACCAATTCAAGCAATGATGTGGACGTATATATGTTATCTTTCACCAATTCAAGCAAAAGACTAGTTCCTCCTAAAAAGTAGCAATTGATTTTCTGGGCTGGAAAAGGCTATATATACAGCATCATACAGCAACCAAAGGATCATCTCTTACCCAGCACTTCTTTCTTCTAGTTTATTTTTTTCAGCAATGTTATTTATTTCAGAGCATGGACAGATTTGTTAATTAGTTTTAGCAGTCTGTTTATTTTTGTTTTAGTACTCTTTTCAGTAATTTAAATACAGTTCGTTTGATTTCCAGTTGTTTACTTTGTTTATTTCCCTTCCGTACTTTTTATTTCTACTCTGAATTCTACAGTAAATTTCGTTGATTAGTTTCAGTGAAATTTGGAATTTCAGGGTGATTACTTTTATTATTGTTTTTATTATCCGTTCAAAACCATCATCGAATTTGTTTAACACGCCTAAGATTTAAAAATGAATTTCAATTGTTTTAAAACGCAATTCCCTGTGTTCGACCTGCATACTACACGCCTGTGCGCTTGCAGAATTTATTAAAATTTGTGTTTTTCTAATCAATAGAAAAGTCGCAACACAAGACACAACAATTCACGAATCTACGACTACGACAACATCCGGACTCAACGACTCAAAGTATGGTTCATATAGTTATATATTTTAACAAGAGTCATCAAATATGTATATAGAGTCTAGTTTAGTGCTTTGTTAAAGTATTTCCTTAAGAATCATCATTCACATTCAAATAAACTTGCATGCGTATTTTAATCAAAACCAAGTTTTCAAAAAATGTATGGAGCGGGGCTCGAACCCGGGTCACTAGTTTAAAAGGCAAGTGCTCTAACCAAATGAGCTATGGTGATTATTGATTATCAATATAATTCGGTCGATTGAACAAAATCGACCAGTCAACTGAATATCTATAAACAGCCTATTGAACTTGTGCATATATGTATTCACGTTTATATTTTCAAATTCAGTCGACTGACCGAAAACGACCAGTCGACTAAACCTGTTCAGTTGCGCAGATATACTTTGTTTTACACAGTCTTTGAATATTCAGTTGACCGGTCGATTTTGCTCAGTCGACTGAACGATTCTAACATCTATTTTTTCTGAAGAGACACTTCCATTTGCAAAGTGTTACGATCCAAATTGAAGAGATATGGCTGCATCTTTTGATCAAAACTCTTCGTGAATAGTTGTAGTTGTTTGTCTACTATATAAACACATCAAAATCATTTTCCAAATCACTGAATTTCATTTTGCTTTCTGATTATACTCTCTACTTTCTATACTTGCATTCTAAAAGCAATCACAATCTTTATATTGCTTGAATCTCTGAACTAATCAATATTTTTTTTTGATTCTAAGCAATATCTTCCTTTCATATCTTCACACACACAATATATACTTGAGGATTTGATTATAGGAAGGTTGTTGTAACGGTCAGGATTTTCAACGCTCGAAAGTCGACATTAATACGTCCACTGTATAAAATGCCGCGCAATCGAATGCCGGAAAACCGAACCATTAGGGTTAAAAAGAAGAGGTAGAAGAAGACAGAAGAAAAGAAATAACAGAAAAACAGAAACAGAAGCCATATCAGAATCTCACATTCGCAGCGGAACAATATATAATAAATAATCACTAGTCTTTAAAAACAAAAGACTATATCAGTTTATACATACATCAGTCAGAGTCAATATACAACACAATACAACAATGGACAGTTATATAAACTTGTCCTCATACAGAATACACAGCGGAATAAATAAACAAGTACGGGAGTACGTCTCGTCATCCAGCTCATCTCCAAAGCTCCAGAATATCCAGAATATCCTGATAACATAACTCTAGGCTGCCGCGTGGAAAATTATGGGCACCCAGAGTTTAGAAAGGGAACAATAAACTCCAAGTCAATCATAGTGACTGGTGTGAGATCGTAAAACAGTTATTTTCACAAAGAAAATAAAACAACTTCGCAATGCTTTTGGAAAATGAAACTACCATAAGGCCTCCCGCCACATACACAATGCAAACGCAGAATTGGAGGAGATTTCCCCTTATGATAGTCAAAAATGCTTACTACGCAAAATCAGTTGATATTATTATTAATGTCTAGTGTGGAAAATATTTTGAAAGTATAATATCAATCTTAGCCAACATACAACCATTGTTGTATGCCTACTATAACTGCTATGTTCAATAGCAAGTTACCGCCACATTCCATAGCAGGTAATACAACTAAAACCGTACAGGGTTCGTATTGTTTCTTTGGATTTACAACAAATGGTCAGGCAAAGGAACTTCCTTACACCGAAATAGAAAATGCCTCTGGAAAGATGCCCCGGATCCTAACTGGATCTCTGCAAACACAAGACCGATGCTACCTCACGCTGTACAGCTGTAACTAGGTAACTAACACACAAGCTATGTCATCCCCCGGTCGTCACCGACCTTTATCCGAGGATCCTCAATCACAAAGAAACAATCACAAAGTATAATCAACATAGGTAAAATATCTGGGCTCCATACCATGATATCACCTTTTATCCAGAAGGAAATGACATACCCTAGGGGCGCTACCCCTATAAACCTTTGCCGCAACATTCCTGTTTCGACCATTACCGGGTTGTGAGGCTCGACGAAGTCTCGTCCACAAAGCTACGCTTTTTCACAAAACCATGCTTTTTCACAAAGCCACGCTTTTTCACAAAGCAACGCTTTTCCACAAAGCAACGCTTTTTCACAAAGCAACGCTTTGATCAACAAATGATCAATAGCACTTCATGCGCCACATTACCAAATTGGGAATGTATCACTAGTAACCATCAACTACATAACCTCTGAGCTCGTACGTCTCAGAGAAGGGTGTTAAGCTAAGAGAATAAATTCTCCGCCACCAACAGAAATGTATTTGATAGAAACCAACGTTACATCTCAAAGTGTAACGTCAGACACACATCCATACAAGTCCGTTCCGGGATCGAACGGAACCGAAGGCACTTCCAAAGAAGCCCTTGCAATCCGGATATTCACTAATCACGTCCGGACTTCCCATCACAAAAAGAGTGATATAAATCTCTATACCGGAGCAACTCGGTGCAGAGACATTCGACAGGTTGTCCTTTCATTTTTGAAAATATCCGGTCTTCACCACCGGTCTTCAATACGATCCACATCGTCGTATCACTAATTCGGAATGGGTTATATGACACAAAGGTCTTTTCCCGGCTAACCCGAATAGTGAGCGTTTGTTTTAAAAACAAATCAAGTGCCATTTCAAAGGCAATTATTGATAGTCGGTTATTTAACTATCAACAACATTCACAACAATCAACCAATTTAAATAATTTTTCCCAAATTATTAAATTTCAAATATTTTCCCGATATATATTTTTCCACACTTCACATTTGAAAACCAATTTCAAATCACATTTTCACATTTCACATTTGAAAACAAATTTCAAATCACAAAATGGTCCATTTAAACCAATTAGATAAATCCTTATCAATTTATTTCATTTTTACATTCCAAATTTGTAAATTTATTTCCACACTTCGTTAAAAAAAATCAATGTTTATTTTTAAAACAAATTTCCCTTCCCCTTTATAAATTCCATTGTGAATTTGAATTTCCAAATATTCACTTACATACGATTTTAAAAATCGTTTTCCAAAGATTCACTTTCAAACGCCAAATCAATTTCCAAATTGATTTCTAAATTTATTTCAACACCAAATCATTTCCAAATCGATTTCAAAATTCATTTCAACACAAATCAATTTTCACATTCAATCATCAAATAAATTTTCATATCGATATTTCCAAATTGATTTCTAAATTTATTTCAACACCAAATCAATTATCAATTGGATTTCAACAAATTTATCACCTTTTAAAATAAATTCCTTTATATCTTCCAAACCATTTAAAATTCCATTTTAAATAAATTCTTCAACTTTAAAACAATATTTTCAAAACCCACTGTTAATATCTTTCCCAATATTTTGAAAATAATTCGATAAGATTTCAAACCCAACTTTATACTTTTAAAATTCCTTCCTTTAAATTCACCCAATTCTTTCAAAAGAAATTTTACTTAAAATTTCTTATTTTAATTTCAAAAATCCAATTTCATTTATTTCTGGTATCCAACGATACCAAAAATATATTCGGCTAAATTTAGCCTTCACAAATTCAATCACAAATATAATCATCCACAGATTATAAATAAACAATCACACAGCATATGAAACAAATTCATACAATAATATGAAACAAATTCATATAATTTGAGGAATCCAGTTGGATCCCTCCAACCTGTTTTTCTGCATCCACAGATGTTAGCACAATACCAATTCCACTTCGAGGTGGAATATCGCTGTATATGGGATTTATAAAATATCAATCTGCTATTATGCGGCGCAATAGGGTCTCATCCGCTATATAATGCGGGAAATCAACAACTCCAATATATACATATGCCAATATGTATATATTGCTATATACTACTATATATAGTATCACATCCAAACAGCAATCAATCAACACATTCAATAATTTTAAATATAACTATTTAAAATTAAACAAACCCTTTGTTTGAGTGAGAAGATCTCACCTTTGCTTTTAAATTTGAAATCCATTTCCAATCCAATTTTGTCTCCACAGTATTAACCCTTGTATAGACAATTTATATGATTTGTTAATATTTGAATCGATCGAACCAATTAATTGCCATTAAATAGTTTTAAATTTTAACTAAAAAATTTATTTTAAACCAAAAATTTTCCTCTTAAAAATCTTTTAGTAGCTAAATAAATTAAATAAGTTTATTAATCAAATTAATCACTTAAATACATTATTTAAAATAACTGGTAGATTTTAGAAAATGTGTCTATGTGTTTTAATTTATTTTCCATCTCAAAACTGCATATATAAAGCAATCCATATAGGCTTAAAAATCTAACTTTTATATAAATTTTTTACATTTAAAATCTCTATATATATATATATATATTAAATCAAGGTAATTTTTTTATTTAAATAAAACAGTTTAACAGTTCAAGTTTACTTTACTGTAAAACTTCTTTAATATATATAAATATATGTACCATAAGAACCTGATTCTATATTCCTTCTACTTACTGTTAAACTTGAAAAACAAATTTTTTTTCTTTTATCATATATATATATACTCATATACAAGTTTATTTTAATTGAGAAAGAATTATACCTCACTGTAAAACTCAAACTCAGGCGACCACCTCCACAGCTCCGATCGAGACGAAGCCACGCTTCACCAGAACCCTAAGTCGAGATCGAACTCGACTTCGTTTCTTCCCGAATTAGCGACTCACAATGCATGCTTCCAGTCATTGCGAAAACGTTCGCAACCCCCATCGCCATCGCGATGCTCATCACCTGAGCACTGCACGCCGCCGCGCCCAAGCTTCCACCACCTCGAGTCGAACGACGCGACTCCATCAGCCCAAATTGAAGTTGCCGATTAATTGCCGCCTCACGCTGTACCTTGCTCAACGAACTCGGTCGCAAATGACGATATCTCCCCTCGCGAGTGATTCGAACGATCGCGACTTTAATAAATCAAGGCTTCGGCCATTTTTTCTTTTCAAGCGTTGATTTTGATTTGTGAAAAAAAAACTGAGAAGTGGAAAAGGGATTTTCTACTTGATTTTGAAACGAGCCTTAACTGATTTGATCGGTTTTGGTTTGAATTGAATAGAGAGGTAGAGCGGCCATTTTTATTTTATTTTTTCGTTTGATTTCAAAATGCTCATCCATTATTTTTGAACGAGAGATAAAAATTTTCTTTGCATTTAACAATGAGATGAAGGGGACAAGAGAACACATTCACGTGCTCAATTGATAGGCTGCAGTGCTTCTGAGGTGATAAAAGGCAGCTGATGTGAGGCAATTACAGCTGAGGTTGACTAATATATGAATATATATTAAATTTAAATTCAAATTGTCTCGATAAACACAACTTGAAATCTCGACCTCCTGTCAAGGCGTGCCGCCAGGCGTTCGTAATGTTATACACCTATTCCGAACGCAATGGAAAAGGTTCCGAGTCCAAATTCGATCGTATGGAGAAGATAGCTTTTTTTGGACCAGTTATTAAATTAAATTTCCGATTTAATTCCAGCGCGTTTGCTTATCGTACGGCCAAACGATCACTCCAAACATCACAAAAATTGAAATCCGGTAATAATACAATATTACGGATCCAATGGAACTGGTTTCGTCGAATTCCGAGACTGTGCCCCGGAACGCTATTTTTAAATTCAATTTAAACAACGAAATTTCAAACTGAACAAAACAGCTCCAAATTCAATTCTGAAAGTTCTATTACCTTCAGACTTATCAATATAAATTTCCTAAGTCTTCAGATTATTTTTAATAGGCTTAAAATTGAAGATTCAAATTTTTACCCAGTTTCAATAAATTAAATTCAAAAATTTAATTGCCAAATTCACTCTGATAATTGAATTTCAGATTAAACCATCATTCGAATATTTAAACTCAATTAAATATTCACATTTCAAATGTTAAAAATTCAGGGTCGTTACAGTTGTATACTTAAAGACATATCAGTGTTATTTAGAACACAATTGTCAACTATTTTCTTATACCAGTAAAAGTCCTGTTCGGTTGTTCAGGCGGTAAAAGTCCTTTTCGGCTGTTAGAGGTAGAAAAATCCTGTTCGGCTACTCGGGTGTTGTATACCTATTCCTCCGGGTTAATTAAAGGGTTATTGAGTTGAAATTCCAGAAGGAAGTCTGGGACTGGACGTAGAACAGAAATTTCGAACCAGTATTAAAACTCCTGGTGTGCTTATTCTTATTTGCTTTATTGTTATTATATATTTCCGCATTTAGATTATAATATATTCCATATTACACGATCCTAAGTGATAACTAGCCATACAATAGTCACTTTCATTTGGTATTAGAGCCTGGAATTCTATCGATCGTCACAACATCATAGAATAATGGCCAGAAAACGATCCAGTCGAAATACAACAGGCAAAATCCCTGTCAAAGCCACTAGTGAGGACTACAAAAAGGTACTTTCTGATTTACAAATTTTAGTAAAAGATAATAATGAAGTAATTAGTATAAGCAATAAATTTTCAAAGCTTTATTTTATTATTTTAGAAAAGATGAAATCTATTGAACTTGAAAATGAGAAATTAAAAAACGAGAAGTTAAATTTAGAAAATCAACTTGGTGATTTAAAGAATAATTTTATAATTTTTAATGATTTTCTAGATGAACTAAACACCATATTTGAAAAAGAGAGAGAAAAAATTTCAGAAGAAATTTTTGATTTGAAAAGACAAAATGATTTATTACAATCCTCTTTAGATAATTCCGAATCTCAAAATTTCCTTCTCAAAAATGAGAACTGTACGTTAAAAAACGAGAATTATGAATTAAATGAGAAAATTGATTTTTTGAATACTAGTAATATTTCTTTTGAAAATAATAATTGTGACTTTAAAGCTAAATTTGATAAACTTAACACTGAAGTCACAAAATTTAATAAAAGTCAAAACGATCTAAACATGATTTTATCTAGTTCTAGACCTTTACATGATAAAAGTGGTTTAGGATATAATAAAACTAATCGTAGAAATAGCACTAGATACGCTTTCATGTATAGTAAAAATCTTAGTGCTAGTACTAAATTTCGAGTAAAGTCTAAACCCAATTTTTATAGAAATTCAAATACTGCTATGACCAATAATGTTTATAATTTCTCTAGAAGTACAAAATCTTTGACGGGAAATATGAATAAAAATTATCTAAGTATTTGGGTTCCTGTTAATTGGAAAAATAGAGAAAATACATTGATGATTATTTTGATATGGTAGTTAATAAGGAAAACTATATCTATAAAGGTTCACAACCAAATGGGCATGGTTTCCTAAAAATTAGGAAATTATAAGAACCATGGGTATCACATGCTTTAAATGTTAATTTTTTTCTGATACCTTACATTATAAGTAGTAGTTATTTTGTTTTATATTGTTCTATGTTAACACTTATGTTGAATATAATTTATGTCATCATATAAACTTTCCTTTTTGTCGATGACAAAGGGGGAGAAAGATATTTCTCTAACGCTATTTGTAGGAATAAATGATGTAAGCACAGATTAAGGGGGAGAAAAGATTAATTATTTACAGGAATATATAGCATAGATTCAGGGGGAGAAATCTATAGCACAATTACAGGAATATATTCAAGGGGAGAGATAAGTCAACAAAGCTTGTCGATGATTCGTCCGTAGCAAATGGAGTTGTCATCATCAAAAGGGGGGAGAATGTTGGATCATAGGTTTTGATTGCTGACAAGACACAACAATTCACGAATCTACGACTACGACAACATCCGGACTCAACGACTCAAAGTATGGTTCATATAGTTATATATTTTAACAAGAGTCATCAAATATGTATATAGAGTCTAGTTTAGTGCTTTGTTAAAATCTTTCCTCAAGAATCATCATTCACATTCAAATAAACTTGCATGCATATTTTAATCAAAATCAAGTTTTCAAAAAATGCATGGAGCGGGGCTCGAACCTAGGTCACTAGTTTAGAAGGCAAGTGCTCTAACTAAATGAGCTATGGTAATTTTTGATTATCAACAGAATTCAGTCGACTGAACAAAATCAACCAGTCGACTGAACATCTATAAACATCCTATTGAACTTGTGCACATATGTATACACGTTTATATTTTCAAATTCAGTCGACTGACCAAAAACGACCAGTCGATTGAACCTGTTCAGTTGTATAGATATACTCTGTTTTACACAGTCTTTGAATATTCAGTTGACTGGTCGATTTTGCTTAGTCGACTGAACGATTCTAACAGCTATTTTTCTAAAGAGACACTTCCATTTGCAAAGTGTTACGATCCAAATTGAAGAGATATGGCTACATCTTTTGATCAAAACTCTTCGTGAATAGTTGTAGCTGTTTGTCTACTATATAAACACATCAAAATCATTTTCCAAATCATCGAATTTCATTTTGCTTTCTGATCATACTCTCTACTTTCTATACTTTCATTCTAAAAGCAATCACAATCTTTATATTGCTTGAATCTCTGAACTAATCAATATATTCTTTGATTCTAAGCAATATCTTCCTTTCATATCTTCACACACACAATATATACTTGAGGATTTGATTATAGGAAGGTTGTTTACTTAAAGACATATCAGTGTTATTCAGAACACAATTGTCAACTATTTTCTTATACCAGTAAAAGTCCTGTTCGGTTGTTCAGGCGGTAAAAGTCCTCTTTCGGCTGTTAGAGGTGGAAAAATCATGTTCGCCTACTTGGGTGTTGTATACCTATTCCTCCGGGTTAAGTGAGGGGTTATTGAGTTGAAATTCCAGAAGGAAATCTGGGACTGGACGTAGAACGGGAAGTTCGAACCAGTATAAAAACTCCTGGTTTGCTTATTTTTATTTGCTTTATTGTTATTATCTGTTTCCGCATTTAGATTATAATATATTCCATATTACACGATCCTAAGTGATAACTAGCCATATTGTAGCCACTTTCAGTAAACAATTCACGTTTAATACACGTCGAAATTACACAATGGAAGTCACTTTCCAAAATGAATTATAAAAGTCTTACGATATGATTAGACCTCTTTACATTGGTTAATAAATGGTTTATAATCACTAAAACTCAATTTGGTGAAGTTTTGAAAAGAACTGAAATTGGTATCAAAAATAGGTGCGTCGCGTAACGGCGGTTCGCGATTTCGCACCGTAATAGTTTAAACCCATTTATACGATGGATTCGAAGTTAGAATTCTTTGGAATAAGAATTTTCTGAACTCTTATAATAAATTTTTTCAAACAATAGAAAGAGATCAAGATTTCATTTAGTATATTTTGAAATATGAGCAAAACAAGTTTTCAAAATTGTCACGCTATGGCAGTTCGGAAACCAAAGCGATAAATTCTTTAAATAGATATTTTTTATTCTTTAAAAATATGAAATAATTTTTGTAAATATATTAAAATGTTTTAAAAGATATTTGAGTTATAAAAATGAACTTCTAATTGGTAGAAAGGTTGTTTTGATCAAAGAAGCCTTTAAAACATTATTTGCAGCATTTTTTCGTAGCACTTTCTAGTAACTTTTGCAAACAACGGTTTTAACTTAATTATTCTTTCCCGAATCTTTTAGGATCATTTTAAAATAAATAATTAAGTATTTTAAAGATGATTTGGAAGTTTTAAAATTACCTTTAAAGGAGTTTAAATAAATGGTTAAAAGAAAAGTTGTTATAAATAAATGATTTAATCTTGGCTCTAAAAGCCGATGAGTAGACTGGATTTTTTTCTATTCGTGAGATCTGGATGTAGAGTGCTTAAACTAAGGAGATTTTTGGGAGCAAACGGTGCCCTGGCTGACCTGGCTTCTTTCCTGGACGATGAATAGATAAGGTCAAAATGTCGAAAACGAGGCAAGTATAAAAGATTCAAATTTATAAATTTAATACAACCTGGATTATGTAGAAATAATCTTCTTATACTTGGTATTAAATTCCGAGGAGGGAACCATACAATCCATGTAAATTTAAAAGGTGATTCCACCATTATTCGATGATAGTAAAGGTTGAATATGGAAATTGATATTAAGTAGAATTAGTATAATTTTTATCGATCCTTTTACTCAATAAGGTTTTGCAATGTGATTTATGAGAGATGATTTTGATTTGGTATTTCCAAACTTAAAGAGAGATTTAATGATTCCATATATACTGGAAAAAATATTATTTAAAGATTTATATCTCTAAAAGAGATATTTTAGTTGATAAAAGATATTGATAAATGAAATGATAATCACTCTCAAACTTAACATCTTTTATCGATGATTGGTTCGAAGGAACCGAGATCGGATTTGGGTTATTCCTATCTGAAACCCACTTCGAACCAATATATGCATTCGAAGTGAAGACATGGAATAATAATAAATTAGAAGATTGAATGTAGGGCTGCTTGTCACCGATCCTCGAGGGAAATTTCCCATATCATAAATATGTGATTGTTGTACCTTCGTTTGATCTTCGATAGAAGGGCCGCTCGCTACTAATCCTAGGGGTGATTCCCGATAGGATGTAGTAGGGTATTTCCTTCGGTTTTTTCTATTCCTAGATAACTTGTATAGACGAACGTCTGACATTGCATTTCTAAAATGCACGTACATTGATTTTTACAAACGTACATCTGTTTGGTGGTGTAGGAGGTAACTCTCCTATACTTAACACCCTTCTGTAAGACGTACAAGCTCAGAGGTTGTACAATTATGGAAATCAATAGCGTGTGATGGAATTGGCAATATGGCATTTAAATGAAATGTGTGCTATGAGAAAGATAATAGTTACCTCGAGTCTTGTCGCCCGAAAATGGCTTAAACTGGGCATGCCGTCAGGCTATGTGGTTCGCAACCATCAAGGTATGGTCATCACCTTTCTAGATTACTCGCTATATGTTGAGTATGTTGTGTATGTTATGGGATCCTAGGTAGGTCGGTTACGACCGGGGTGATGTCATATTCGGTTCTATTTTCGACAGCAGATGGGTCTTCGAGTAGGCCGGTCTTGCCAGGTGCAGAGGTTTCAAAGGCGTTGATCCTTAGTACATCCCTCTAGAGATGTACTGTTGGAAGGTAGTCCCTTACCTACCATTGTATGGAAATCTATTCTCCGATAAGTGCCTTCAGACTTGATTGTAGAACCTATTATATTGGAATTTAATTAATGCAACTATTTTGGCTAAGATTATATAAGTTTACCTGAAAAGTGTTTTCAAAAGAATGTCATTAAAAATAATATTCCTGAATTTTGCGTATCAATGTTTTAGTTATCACAAGGTAAAAACTCATTCCATGTTTATGTGTGTCGTGGTCTTATGAGATATCTTTTGTTTCAAAATATCCGTATTTGAGTTTCTCACACCAATTCCTTGACTGATTCAGAGTTTACTTTTCTTTCCTTAAACTCTAGGTGCCTCATTTTTCGGCCAGCCATGTAGTAGGTAGTATGGAGCATTTTGGAAAGGAGCAAGGAGCAAGGTGCATGGAGTATATTGGGTTCTTTGTAGAAGTTATCTATTAATTCCACTGTATTATGTATTATGTATATACCAGCACTTGTAAGGATAGGTAGTTATAACTATCCTGGCTGGATTAGTACTTACTAGAACTCTGATGGAGCAATTTAGAGTAATTACATCTACTACTCATTTGTATAATTAAATGTTGAATGTGATGCGAGATTCTATTTTGTTTTGTCTTCTATCTTTATTTTCTTTATCCTATGATAATTCTGCCTCTCCGGCACTTGGATTTACGACACGTGAATACCGAGGATGTATTAGAGTCGATTTCCTGAGGGTCGAGGAGGTGGGTCGTCACATGAAATCTCTATTTTATTTTTCATTTGAAAACTATAACTCCAAGGGTCTAGAATATTCTTATTTCAAATAATTTTGACTTATAATCCACCCTACACATTTGTTTAACCTTTTGGGTCGTGAAATCGCAAACTCCGAAACGCGATGGTTTATTTTGACTCTAATTTCATATCTTTTCAACACTTTGTCGAAATGAGTTTTAATGTTTATAAAACATTTGTAAACCATTTCAAACCATTTTTATTCATGTTTAAAGAGATTTAACTATATCATAACACTTTTATGATTCATAAAAGAAAGTGATTTCTTTGTGTAAATTCAACGTGTATTTACCGTGGATTATTTCTACAACCAAGCAAACATATTATTGCATCCAAAACGTGATGATCAAATATAGAAAACAAGCATGGCAAAACATATCATATCATCATATAGTTTAATAAAATAAATTAGCGGAGTAATTCTCACTTTTATTTAACCTATTTACTTCTTTCCAACATTCAATTATAACAACACTTCTCTAACATCCTCTACTCCATCAAAGCATCACCACAACCATCCTTTACCTCCCTAAAGCGCAGGGCCAGCCTCCTTCCTCTTCCTTGCACACGTCTACCCTCACCACCTCTCTCCTAGCTTACATCCTCCACCATCATCATACCTTTCACACGGCCTAAGCCCTCTTTCTCCTTAATTCCCACGGCCTAAGACCATATCCTTCTCTACCATAACACATACGGCCTAAGGCCTAATAGACGTAAGGAGGACAGAAGAAGTGGATATGTTATAGGAAATGAAGTGAGTGTGTGTGTATTTATAGTGTTAGGAAATGTGGCAAATGACAAAGAAAACCCTTCCACATCATGACACATTTCAGCTCACCCATGTGCCCCTTCATGTGCACCTCCATTTGCACTTGTCTTCTCTTGAGTGATGGTGAGTTTTGTTTTTATTTGCTTTGGAAAATATCTAGATTTTTATTTATTTACCTTAATTAAATTTATAAATTGAATGGCGATTATTTATGTAAATGCGTGTGTATACATGTGCGTGTACATAGGTGTCTATATGTTATTTTTGGCAAACCAGGTTGCAACGTTTCGATACAACTTCTATTCGTCAAACCATTGTGAATCCGGGATCCGTATTCTGGTCATATTTTCAGTTTTTGATCAAACTATTTATTTATGTAAAAAAACTTGAAAATAAATTTCTTATTATCTTTAAATAATTAAAACAAGATTATTTTAATTATAAAATTATTTTTAACAATATTAAAATCTATTTGTAGAAATACGACGTGGATCTGTCAAAATGCGACGAAGTTTATATATCTTTATAAAACACGTTTATATATTTATAAAACCATTATGAATCACTAATTAGTATTACAAAAAATTATTTACCATTAAAATTAACTATTTAAATACCCAAAATACCAAAACTTTCCTTATGTGCTCATTTATGAAAAAGATGACATCATCGATGACATCATAATTATTTTATTTACAAAAATGGAAAACTATTTTTATTACTTATTTTTATTTAAATAGTTAAATAAGTATATGTAAATAAAATCATGCATGACTTTTGATGGTTAAAAAGCCGTTTATCGATGAAACGATTTTCGGTCATATTATCGATATTTTTCCAAAAAATATATTTTTGTAAACATTTTTCCAAAACAAAATCACCATTATTATTTATCATATAAAACATAATTACTTATGTTTAATAAACCTATATTCGAATATTTAAAATTAATTAAACATTCCAAATCAAAGTGATAAAATTACGGGTCGTCACATTTGGCCTGATGATTGTTATAAACAACTACACCCATGCCACTTCATGCCTTATATAAGAAGGGAAGATTCCCTCATGCAAAATCTTCTTCTTCTTCTATCCCCCTCCATGCTGTGATTATTTCTAAACTTCAATAAAGACATTTCATATCAAATCCTCTGATATCATAGTAATGTCTAGGATACAAATACATATTAATCATAGTCGAAATTATTACATTATTATCCTCTAATATCATAGTAATGTCTAGGATACAAATACATATTAATCATAGCCGAAATTATTACGCTATTAAATTCTAGCATAATACGTTTACAACTAAAACCATAAAGACATGTATTGGAGAATGGATTTCCAACAATGGAAGGTAAGGGGCTACCTTTCGTACATTACATTTCTAGAGGAATGTACCGAAGATAAACACTATAATCCTTTGCATCTAGCAAGGCTGGCCTACCCGCAGACCCATTTGGTGGCGGATAGAATCATATATGACATTACCATGGTCGTTCCCGACCTATCCGTGGCCATAGCATACACTCCAAACCTGAAATATAGAGGGTAATCTAGAAAGGTGATGACTAAACCCTAATGGGTGTGACCTACTTAGCCTTACGACATACCTTGTTTCAACCATTTCTGATGTGCGAGGCTTAAGGTAACGTTTACCTTTCACATGAAAAATCCCACTTTTAATGCCACATCGCCATTTCCAACAACATACTAATTGATTTCCACAAAATTACAACCTCTGAGCTCGTACGTCTCAGAAAAGGGTGTTAAGTGTAAGAGGGGTTACCTCCTACACCACCAAACAGATGTACGTTTGTAAAAACCAATGTACGTGGTTCTTAGAAATGCAATGTTTAACATTCGTCCATACAAGTTGTCCAGGAACAGGACAAACCGAAGGCACTCTCCTACTACATCTTTTCGGGAATCCACCCTAGGATTAGTAGCGAGTAGTTCTTGCATCAAAGATTTTCAGAATGAAGCACTACTGCCACCATATATATAATATGGAATCGCTGGGCTAGTGGCAAGCAGCCCTACATCATGAAGATCTCCATCTTCAAAATTCATCATTTTCAACAAATCTGCATTTTTGAACGTATACATTGGTCCGAAGTGGTTTTCAGATAAATCTGATCCCGGTCTCTCCGGACCAACAATCGATAAGAGGTCATCAACCTCATATGGAAACCAAGTCTCGTAGACTTATCATGTTTCCAACTCTTGACTTGCTATCCTTCAGCCAAAAAGGAAGCTTAGTGGATTGGAGTACGATAGCCACTCCACTCTACTTGAATCATCATTATTAACACCAAACGATAATCAAGCCCACTCAGTTAGCCTCGTACTAAGTGCAGACTAATCAGTTCCCATATCAAGTCAAGGAACCAAAAAATGGCCAAAAATACAATCTAGCATCACTAGGCCTGTTTAATTAATCTTATTATTAATTAAATCACTTTCCAAATATTTATCTCAAAATATCTTTAAAAATATATGTTCTTAAAACAATTTTAATCTTTTGATATTTGAAAAACATTTCCATATACTTATTCCAAGCGTATAAGTATGTTCACAAACCATTTTGTTTTCAACACTTAGAAAATATCTCTATATACTTAAATCCGTAATATTCATATTTACAAATCTTTTGAGAAAGCTTCATATTTTCCAAAACGCGCTTTATTAGGTCAAAATGAATGTTGCGTAAAACATCGTTACGACAACCCAAAACAATAGTATAGGGATTCAATTATTTATATTTATATAAATCTTGTATACTATATAAAACATTTCCTTTTGGAAATCACTAACTATAACAACAGTGTTATAGTCTTTGCCTTCCTTGCTTTCTCGAAAATGTGTATTACAACAGTAAATATTGAAATCTATGTTCTCATCCCTTAGTACATTTCAAATCACTTTTTAAAACCATTAAACTCCATTTAAAAATATCACTTTCAAAACATTCCTTTAAAAGGTTATTTTAACTTTTAAAACCTGAATGTATTGCCTTTATAAAAATCCATATTTAAATCTCAACAGATATCATTTCCATAATTATAAAACTATGTTTATAATTCTCCTTTCTATTTTATAAAACTTCTCTTTATAAAATCTCTTTATTTATAAAATTCTATTTATAAATCTATTTGCCAAATATCAATTACAAATCCATTTTTAATATTTATAAAACTCCATTTATAAATCTATTACTTTATTTATAAAATCTTACTTTTATAAATCATTTATATAAACCATTTCAGAAATATTTGTTTTAAACTATTTCTATCTTCTTTAAAACTATATTTCCTTTATAATACGGTTAAAAAAATCTCTATTTAACGTATTTCACAACTATCAATTTATAATACCAAAAATCATACTTTTTTATTTATTTAAAATGAACTCCTTTTAATAATTCAAGAATAATTATTAAAAACATAGATTATTTCAAAATCACTTTAATACCTTTTTAAATCAAAATCTTCATTTTATAGTATTTCGAAATACTAAAAATAAGGCCAAGTGCTACTATAGCACTAAATAAGCAAAATCATGTCCACGTCATCAAATATGGCATCCAACAAATCATATATCACAATATATATCAAAAGTAAAATTAACTGTGGTGAGGAATCATGTTGGATCCGTCCAACTTGTCCCCCTGCAACACATACAGTATATAATTATATAATAAGTGTCATCCGCAACTAGGCGGGTAAATATAAAAGGTCATTCGCTCCAATGGCATGAATAAATCCAAACAAACTGATAAAACAATAAATCATCCAAACAATCAAAAAATAAGCATAAATAAAAATATCCACACTTATATAAAATATAATTTGGTCTAGAGAGGTGAGTTAACACCTGATATTCTAGTTATCGCCAAGGCGTTCCGGTTTGAATTCAATTTTAACAAAAATTCCTACTAGCTCCAAATCCATCCAATCCAATTCCATAATGTAGTATTCATTGTAACAAGCGCAACGCAATTGACCGCGTCCAAATTCGATCTCATATGGACAAGATACGGACGTTAGAATATTTGAGATTATTTAAATTTAATTAACTTAAATTAATTAAGTTTTTAAACCCTTAATTACCTTCTCCTATCTCCAACAACCCAGGCCGACGTTTTAAAACTCATCGTCGTTCATTTTCAAACCACCACCACCACAGTTGATTGCACGTCACCGAACGCACCAGCCTACAGCTTCCCCTCGCCACCGACCTCATCCTATATCTTGCCTCCACCGCCGCAAATGACCCACTATAACCATCGTAATTCAACTTGACTTTTCGACCGCTATGTTTCGATCTAGGTCAATCCAACCATTTAATAGCCTTATCACCTCGTAGCGAATTAGTTTTTAGTTGGAGAGTTTGCCTGAAAATGGTCGTGGTGGTTGCGATGGACGTGGACCATTGATTTGGAGGGAGAGTTGGTAGCTGGTGAAACTAGATTTAGGGTTTCTCAAATGAAGGATGTTGAGGTCCTTTTATAGAAAATTTTCAAAGCACTATTCACGCTCTAAAATTTCGAACTCCAAACGAGGTGTACCACTTGGTGTTCCATATTAAATACCCTTATTCTGAATACAATGGAACTAGTATCGGGACCCAATTCCATCATCTAAAAAAGTTAGCTATCAAAATCTAATTATATTAATATAAATTCCTTTAATTAATTTCTACACTTTTCAAGCTCACACGACTAAACGATGCGTCCGATCACCACAAATTCGTTAACATACAATAATTCACTATTACGGATCCAATTTCACTAGTTTCATTAAAATCTGAGACAGTGCCCCGAAAGGCTATTTTCACACGTTAATTAAAACTAGTTATTATTAAAACCATTCTAATCACTTTAAATTATAAATTAAAGATTACACTAACCATTTGTTATTTAAAATTAAACTTAAACAATCTTCTAAAATCCATTTATTCACATTAAATCCCTATATTTGAAATTTAAGCTATTTGACTTATAAAATTAATTTTTCAATATTTAAAATCAACTAGATATTTCAAATTCAAATGACTGAAATCCTGGGTCGTTACATGTTGTGTTCACATTAAAAATGTGGAGGTATTATTTACTGGGTAAGAATTCCTTATGGTTTATTTTAATAAACTTCAATTGACCTTAGTAAATAATATTCTTTCTTTAAATAGGTGAAAAGTTCGATCACTTCGCCGATCATAAATCTTTTAAGTACTTTTTCACTTAGACTTAAATATAAGGCAACAACGTTGGTTAGAATTTCTCGCATCGCATGATCTTGATATTTTATATACACCCGTGAAAGCCAACGTAGTAGCAATGCGTTATGCAAAAGCATGCCGTTGTAGCTTATTTGGTGATGACTCCGACTCTTTTAGATAGAATTTCCAACAAGCAAAAAGAAGACCGACATCTAATGAAGATTACTTAATAGATAAGAAAAGGACGGAATTCAAGCCTGGAAGTAGATAACCATGGGATATTACGGTTAAATAGAAGAATTTGTGTTTCTAATGTTGACAACTTAATATAAGAAGTGTTGACTAAATGCCATCAATCCAAGCTAAATATTCACCCTGGAGTTAACAAGCTGTACAAAGACGTGAAACAGACATTTTGGTGGAAGGGTACGAAGAGGGACATCTCCATTCATGTTAGTAGATGTGCAACTTGTCAGCAAATCAAAAGCGATCAACAAAAGACTGCTGGATTATTTCAACCTCTTGAAATTCCAAATTGGAAGTGGGACCAGATATCAATGGATTTTATTAATGGATGACCTCGAACGAAGAAGGAAAATGAAGGCGTTTGGGTTATTATAGATCAATTAACCAAAAGTGCACACTTTTTTACAATAAAGCCAGCACGAACTGCCTCAAGCCTTGCAAATATATACATGAGGGAAACCATTCGATTACATGGAGTTCCGACCAGCATCATAAGTGATCGAGATTTAATCTTTACCAGTTAGTTCTGGTAAGCATTACAGACAGCTTTAGAAACAAAGCTAAGTATAAGCACATCATATCATCCCCAGACTGATGGGAAAACTGAAAGGGTAAACCGAGTGTTGGAAGATCTTTTGGGAGCTTGCATATTAGACTTTGGATGTTCATGGGAAAACCATCTTCATCTTGTGGAATTCTCCTATAACAACAGCTACAGGAAAGTATAAATATGGCACCTTATGAAGCTTTATATGGTCGTCCATGTAGATCCCCAGCATATTGGATCGAAACCGGAGATCGGTTAGTACTTGGTCCTAATATGATTCAAGAAGCCTCAGAGAAGGTAGATATGATTAGGAAGAAGCTGAAAGAAACTCAAAGCAGGCAGAAGAGTTATGCCAATCAAAGGCATAGGTATTTAGAATTCTCGGTTGGAGATTTAGTATTTTTGAAAATCTCTCCGATGAGGGGAGTAGTGAGATTTGGAAGGACTAGGAAGTTAGCACCTTATATTAGACCTTTACCCATTCTTGAGCGGATTAGCCCATTAGCCTATCAAATAGAATTACCAGAAAGGTTGTCAGGTCATGTATCCTACTTATGGAAATATGTACATGACCCATAAAAAAGTATGAAAACGGCTGCCCAGGAAGATTTAGAAGTAGAGCAAAAGTTGACTGTTATCAAGCAACCTAATCGAATCATGGATCATGATGAGAGGCGGTTGAGGAGAAAGATTGTGAGATTAGTTAAAGTCCAGTGGAGTGATGATGCTGAAGAGTGCACTTGGAAAACTAAGGATATAATGATAAAAGCTTATCTTGAGTTTGGGATTGATGCATAGTTTGCATATTGTATCGATGTAGTGTACTCATCGCCTGTGGTGTAGTCACTTATCATATCTTTGTATTCCATCGTGTCAAATATATTCCATTTTTAGTTATCTTCTTCTTGTTGTAAATTTCGAGGACAAAATTCTTTTAAGGGGGAAGTCTGTAATGACCTCGGAATTTATCACTTTGAAAAATAAATTTTAATTAAAAAATATTCGAATATAAGTTTTATAACACAAATTATATTGTTCTGAAGAATAATTAAAAATGGTAATCTTATTTTGAATAAGTAGTTACAGAAATATACTCTTTGAAAAAATATCGATAAAGTGACCGAAAATCGTTTTATCGATAAACTGCCTTTTAACCATCGGAAATCGCCAAGAGTTTGGATACATACACTTATTTATCCATATAAGTAAGAATATGTAATAAAATTATTTATTTTATTTTTGAGAATAAAATGTTTTTATGATATCATTAATGATATCATCATTTTCAAATAATTGATTTTTGAATTTAAATTGAGTTTAAATGATTTAATAATTATTTTAAAATCAAATGTGGCCCTTCGGATTATTAAATAATAATAGAAATATTATTTTCATAATTTTTTACCAAAATATATAGTTTAACTAAGAAGTGAAAATATGACTGAAAATCGAAACCGGAATTCATGACGATTTGACGTAGAGAAGTTGTGCAATGTTATTGGTTATATGTGACATACATATACACATATACCCAACCATGAACAGATGAAAATACTTAAGAATTACCATTACATTTCTTATTTAGTAATGGTAAAATAATATAAATATCATGATATTTATTTACAAATACCATGATATTTCCCAACCAAAACAAATAAAACCCTCCATTACTTGTACACACATGGGTAGTGTAACGACCCGATTTTTGGACCATTCGCATCCGCACATGTCGGACTTGAATAATTCAAAATACCGAATTGTTAATTTAAATTTGGCAAAACTGAGCATATACAGTAAATAAATAATCACAGATCAAAGACACGGAGTAATAAAAGCAGCGGAAACAAAAGATAGTAGTTCATGAAGCTACTATATACATATCAGAGTTAAATAAGGTACAACAGGTGTCTTGAATACAATAGTCAAATACAAGAATCAGAATACAATCACTGGAATCAACTGGATATCTGAAAGCTAGATAGATAGTTGGATCTCCAAGCGAAGCTCCAACTCCAAAGGCGAGTCTCGAATACTGTAAACTCAGTCTGACCCGAGCGTAAAGCAAAACACAAAACACTCGAGTCAGGATTAACATTCTTATATCAATAAATCCAACTCAAGTGAAATAGCAACTGAAATACAAGTAACTCAAAGGATGTTTGGAATAACCATCCTTTAAGGATCCGTTAAACTATCTACTATGTAGTAGTGTACGATAAGTAGATAATGCCTACCAGTAATATAAAATATCAAAATAGTGTTAAGGCGTTACCATTATCCCCCTTAACACATTTTATATAAGCGTTATAGTCTATACAGCACTGCAAACTCCACCGTAAACTAGTGGGATATCAGGGAGTACTCCATAGGTATAACACAAAACAAATCGTAGTGGTCGCGTATATAGGGATACAAGTATGACAAGGAACATGAGGCAATACCCAAGGTAGTGAAACTACCGTTTGCCTGATCCGGACTGGTGAGAACGCATCGCCACAGCGATCGCAACACCGCGAAACAACACTCCCAAAATTTCAAGGGTGCACCAATCGATAACAAGTAATGAGTAGTTTACGAAGAAGTGTGTTTGCTCGAGGCAGCTAACCCCATTTGGCCCGGCACGGCTCCTGTTTTAGTCATTTCCAATTTGACACAAGTGTCAAGGCTATCCATTACCGTACTCTTTCTTCAGTCATCTCGTTCATCATTCCAACCACTTCATTCTGGATCACACTCAGCGTATAGTTATTAAAGTGGTTTTCGGTTTAGACAGAGAGTATGTCCCTAACCGATTCTGGTCACTTTAATAACTTTCGTAATTATTATATCGATTGGTCGTTTAATATATTTCAAAACCAAATCAAATTCAATTTCAATTGGAATTTGTAAACAAACATTCCATTTGTCTTCCTAAACCAATTTCCAAAATTTACGTTTCAAAACATCCAAATTACCATTTCAGAATCTTATAATACAATTTCAATTTTTATTTTAAAACCATTCAAATATTCAATTAAATTCGTATATAAGTTTCATTCCAAAATCATTTAAAATGATTTAATCTATATTCAAATCAATTTAAGTTCATTTATTGAGTTCATTCAATATTCGTTAAGTAAATTTATCCTTCAAAACAATTTCTATTTAACTTCCAATTTATTAAATCAATTATTTAAGTTCAACTCCATTATATCAAAACTTACAAATTGCATTAAATTAAATTCCTCAAATCAAATTCATTACATTTCAAGTCTTACATTAATTTCAATAAAACACATTTTATTTCTTATTAGAGAAATTCAATTTCACTTATTAATTTACTTAGTTACAATTTCAAAACTCAATTAATAAAGAAACTTAATTTCACTTATTCAAGAAGTTCAATTTTACTTAATAAAGAATTTAATTTTATTTAATTATTAAATAATTCAATCTTATTTAATTATTAAATAATTTCAAAACTTAATTATTAACTAATTTGAAAACTTAATTATTAATAATTAAAAATTTAATTATTAAATAATTAATTTTAAAACAACGTTCATTCATCATATGCTATGTTAATATTTTGATTCAGATTATTAAATATTAACATTTCTTTTCATAAAAATTCAAATTCCAACTTCGTTTCAAAACCATATTATTTATTCAAATAAAATCTTCATTTTATTTTTATATCAAATTATTGACCAATCGATTTTTATTTAATTCTCTATCCTAGGTCAAAGTTTAATTTGGGTATTTATCATTTCAACCCGATCCCTATTCAATTCAAAATCAAAGTATAGCAAAGGGAACTTGCAGTGTGATAACTGGGATGGTGTCAAAGTAAGTAAACAAGCAATAACAACAATCAATAACAACAATCCAATACTTAATTCAAATAATCCCGAAATAATCGTATTAATTCACATTGTTGTTTGTGCAAATTAATATAATCATTTCTAGAATCTACACTATCATTTTATGTAGATTAAAGATTATTACATTAATATTTAAACGAATCTTCACTTGATATCAATTATTCAATTCCATACTACGTAAATTTTCCAACATACATTAAATGGTTCAAGGTGTACTCAACCAAATTTCTACGTGTCAACTAGTTTAACATTTAAAGGGGGTCATATTATATAAAATTTAACTAATCAAACTCAACATATAGATTCAATTTAAATGGTTAACTATCATATATCAATTCAATTGCATATTATTTATCACTTTAACATTAACAATTTAACGTCCAATATAAACATCAACAATCAATCAATTATCAACCAAACTATATTATCATCGCATAAATGACAGATAATGGTGTCAGATGTCGTAGGTGAACAGATGCAGGTAATAGCATATATAACAGTGTAAATAACTAATAGCAGCATTTTAATTGTCGTTTCAATTGAAATTAAATTTAATAAATAAAAGAACATTAATCGTGAGTGATTGCTCACCTTTCGAGGCTAGAGAGATTACTAAGGTGATACGGATACGCACACTAATATAGATACTGAAATTGAATTTCACATCCAAGCAAAGCAAAATCGGCATGAATTCGACGAACAAAGCTGATATATAGAAATTGACAAGAACAAATCAGAATTAACTCGATATATACAGAAAATATGCATATTTGTTTCAAAATCAATTTTGATACGTGTATAAATAAAATTTCTATATACATATATTCAAACCAACGTATTTTCAAAATCATTATATAATATATAAATTAAAACACATACAAATTTTATTTTTTTTTATAAATATTTTTACAACCTATATACACATGCCAACATATAACTTCATATATATGTACACCGCAATACAAAGGTAATGCATTATATATATAACTGACGTATCAGGTACAATAGACCCAACAAACAATATGCAAACTCATTCTTACTTTATATTATAAAATTTAGAAATATGTGTTAATAAAATATATAGAGTAGTTACTAATATATACTAACATATATCATATAACTCATATAACCAACCCAACTTTCA
Organism: Allium fistulosum; assembly: GCA_030737815.1. NCBI lineage: Eukaryota > Viridiplantae > Streptophyta > Magnoliopsida > Asparagales > Amaryllidaceae > Allium > Allium fistulosum. Next base: position 878,475,097 of record CM060906.1, read on the forward strand.
TGCAAAATATATACTCTAATATGTACATCAGCATGCAATGCATGCATACAGATTAATATATACTGACACCAACTTTAAAACTCAAATATATGTCGACCATAACAAAACAAATGTGTATAGATTAAACTAAATGCATGCAGACCGATATAGCTTATGAGTATACTATTTAAACCAGTATTGAAAAATACAGAGAACAAAGAACCTGGGAGCAACAACTTATATATATAAAGTAACAACTTTATAAACAAACTTAATTTATTACACAAACAAATCCATACTGCAATGCAAACTTATATAATCAACTATATGCTGTGTACTATTCTTAAAACAATATATATATATATATTTTAAAACATATATACGTGCATAACTTAGTATACAACTAAAATAAAAAATTACATTCTGTAAAACATATACACATAGCTTACTATAAAATCCAAACACTAATACATGTCATACCTTAATATAAGAATTACATATATAACTATGAACAACATGCAGCTCTAACAACATATATAGCTAACCTAATGTAAAACTGCAAGGATGGAATTTCCTGCGATGAGAAAACTACTACAAACAAATCTTATCATACAGCATACTATATTACTAAATATACACTATATTGTATAACAAGCTACCACTTACAGATCAAAGCAAGATTGGCGAAGAGGTGAAGATTCGAGGCACGAAGATAAGACGATGAGTTAGCCCACGATGATTGATGGCCGAGGGAGAGGGTGGTCGAATTTGGGAAGGTAGGCTAAGTTGCGTGGATCTATGGCGTGAGGAGGGTTTGAGGTGTCGGCCCGCTGCGTTGGTGGAGGTGGTGCTCTCGGCAGCTCCAATGGCGAAGGCCGCGACTGGGAACAAGAGGAGGAGGCCGGAGATGGAGGCAATGCACATGCTGATAATGTGGCGGGTCGAAGGGTGGAGTGTTGGTTGTGGTGGCTGAAGGAAAGGTGGTGAGATGGCCAAACTTGCTTGCGTGGTGGTATATGGTAGCACGGTGAAGTAAGGGAAGAGGAAGGAGGGGAGGGTTGTGTTGTAAAAGGGAAGGGAAAGTTACAGACCAAATTCTCTGTAACTAAAATAAAAGAAGGAGAAAGAGGGTAAAATGAACAGTGAACCAAAAGAGAAGCAACACATTCCATAAAATTAAAATGAACCGATACATAGTGAAAAGGCACAAAATAAACTTTATTGAAAGTTGGGATAATAAAAGCCATGCATTTCCCCTTTCCAAAATATTCGCAGAGTGGTGGCTATTCATTTTATACGGTGGGAAGTTTTGAACGGTCATAGGAAACAAATGGACTCGGACGACGATTACCGAGCTGACTGGCCGTTTCACTGTTTCCGTCGCATGTCGGACGTCAAAACGCAGGATCGAATATATCGTAAAGATCAGCACGACGAGACAATCACAATGATATACAGATATCAGTGGTACGATTGAATTATAAAAATTCGAATTTTCTACCAGCGCAAAATGCAACAAAAACGCAGAAGAATAAGATCGACGGAGCTAAAGAAGTCCAAATTTGGAAAAACGAAAAATGACGTCTTGCTCAGCAGATGATTTAGAATTTTTCGATGTAAAAATATTCAGTTTTCGAAAACATTTTATTTTCATCGCTTTTTAACTGATTAAATTGGAGTAAATTTACGCACGAAATAAACTTTCATATTTTCGGACGAAAATTTACCATTTGCTATGTTTAACTAGACGCATTCCAAAATATCAAATTTATATCTCAATATTTTATCGTTTAAAGTTTCACAAAATTTCAATTAATAACATTATTAAAAACCGGTTAAATTTATGGGTTGTTACACTCTCCCCCACTCAAAACTTTTCGTCCCCGAAAAGGAAGGAGGTAGGAGAATAGAAACAACCATAAAGAAAATAGATTGGAATACAAGTAAAACAATTAATTTAAACCATATAAATATCAATTTAAATTAATTAATATTCAACAATTTGGTTAAAATCCTTTGAGTTCACTTAAGTTAAATCAATCTATCTATTTCTAAATTTATTATCTTATTATCTAGTCATCCTCAATTAACAATTTCTAAATCATCAATTTGTATAATCATTTATTGTACTCATATTTTATTCAACAAATTTAATTCTTTTATTCCAAATTATTATTAAGTTTATTCCACTTAATATATCTTATTACATATATTTAAACCATATAAATTAATTTAAACCATATAAATTTCAATTTAAATTAATTTATATTCAATCATTGGTTTAAATTTAAGGTATTTCCATAAATTGATCTAATTTCAATTTGTTAATTCTTTCAAAACAAAATTTATCATATTCCTCTCATTCTATTAACTTATTATTCTATCATCTTTATTAGCATTTTTTTATAATTAAAATCTAAGTGTATAATATTTATTATAAACACTCAAATTTTATTTATAAAGACATTTTATATTGTATATTATCCAATTACATAGTTAACTTTTTGAGCAATTTAGGTAAGTTATTTTGAATGCAATGGAGTACCATACAACTAAATTTCTAATTCAATTCTCTCAAGTTTAAATATTAATTCAAAATTTTGGTTTCATTTATAATTGAAATCATCTTTTACCCAAATTTTAAGAATTAAATTTCTGATTAGCTTCAAACAATTTAGAGATAATTCTATACATACAATATATCCAAGTCAAACCTAAATCAAATACTTGTATATATATTTTAAACCATGTCATAATTTAGAAATTTCAAATCAAATTCATTTCAAACAAAAGTGTAACAAGCTACTGATGGTCTCTCCTCTTCGAAACTCGAAAATGAATGTCGATGATGCGGCCGCCATCACCAAAATTATTTTCCAGCGACAAAAGAGAAGAGCACTGATTTAATCATTTAAAATTCTTTAGAATTGATTTCTATTCGAAATTACTTTTTATAATATGCATTTTAAAATTTGAACCCAAAGTTTGAAAACACCGGAAATTAAATCCTCACATTCTTGATTTAAATTCATTTCAAATCAAATTATAACCAAGTTTTATAAATTTATTTCTATTATGCAATAATCAATGGTTTACAAAACAATAAATGAAAATCAAATATTATCATTTTTGACAACAAATTCATTAAAAATTTAATTTCAGAAAACTTATATTTATATATAATATAATCATCCAAAACTATTTTGTTTACTAAATTTGAAAACAACATTGTGTCAGTTTGTTCTGTTCAAGTGTTTTGGAAATCCTATCAATAGCGCTGATCAGACGAATTGATCGGAAACCCAAATCACCTCAACAACTCAAACAACACAATATTTATATATAACAATTTAATATTAATTTACACATACACTTCCTCGCTCAACGATACAATAATGGATTTCAAAGCAAAGATAGAGATTTAAATTTGAGGGATTCAAATCAAAGAGAATTTTTTGATTTGAAGATATGTTTGAAACAAAGACGAGATAATTAAATAACAAAATAGGAAGATAGATAAGTTTATATAAATCGTGGGCAACCTTAACCGGGTCGACCGTGACTTCAAGAATAAGATCGATGTAGAATTTCAAGGCAAATCTACATTCGATCTCAAGAAATAGAATTCAGGTATAGCAGGAGATAGATAGCATCGTAAACCGAGGATACGGGAATCTCAAGTAAATCGATGCCTATTGTAAAGGAGTTTCACCCCTTTACAAATCATTCGAAGTTTGGCGAGACCACCGATTCATTATAAAGATCATTCAAAATGGAGTTATGGGATACTCCAGAATCAAAAGACACGAATAGGGGAGACACGAATGGACTTTGGAACCGAAGGGAACGTTCCAAAATTCAAAGGAATCGAGTCAAACAAGAAGGAATTCAAGCTCGTAATGAAAGTGATTCCGCAATTGAATTTTACTTTATATGCTGAGTTTTGCCTAAAACCAAAGCTCTGATACCAACTGTAACGACCCGATATTTTGGACCATTCGCATCCTCACATGTCGGACTTGAATAATTCAAAATACCGAATAGTTAATTTAAATTTGGCAAAACTGAGCATATACAGTAAATAAATAATCACAGATCACAGACATAGTGTAATAAATGCTGCGGAAACAAAAGATAGTAGTTCATGAAGCTACTATATACATATCAGAGTTAAATAAGGTACAACAGGTGTCTCGAATGCAATAGTCAAATACAAGAATCAGAATACAATCACTGGAATCAACTGGAAATCTGAAAGCTGGATAGATAGCTGGATCTCCAAGCGAAGCTCCAACTCCAAAGGTGAGTCTCGAATACTGGTACACTCAGTCTGATCCGAGCGTAAAGCAAAACACAAAACACTCAAATCAGGATTAACATTCTTATACCAATAAATCCAACTCAAGTGAAATAGCAACTGAAATACAAGTAACTCAAAGGATGTTTGGAATAACCATCCTTTAAGGATCCGTTAAACTATCTACTATGTAGTAGTGTACGATAAGTAGATAATGCCTACCAGTAATATAAAATATCAAAATAGTGTTAAGGCGTTACCATTATCCCCCTTAACACATTTTATATAAGCGTTATAGTCTATACAGCACTGCAAACTCCACCGTAAACTAGTGGGATATCAGGGAGTACTCCATAGGTATAACACAAAACAAATCGTAGTGGTCGCCTATATAGGGATACAAGTATGACAAGGCACATGAGGCAATACCCAAGGTAGTGAAACTATCGTTTGCCTGATCCGGACTGGTGAGAACGCATCGCCGCAGCGATCGCAACACCTCGAAACAACACTCCCAAAATTTCGAGGGTGCACCAATCGATAACAAGTAATAAGTAGTTTACGAAGAAGTGTGTTCGCTCGAGGCAGCTAACCCCATTTGGCCCGGCACGGCTCCTGTTTTAGTCATTTCCAATTTGACACAAGTGTCAAGGCTATCCATTATCTTTCTCTTTCTTCAGTCATCACGTTCATCATTCCAACCACTTCATTATGGATCACACTCCGCGTATAGTTATTAAAGTGGTTTTCGGTTTAGACAGAGAGTATGTCCCTAACCGATTCTGGTCTCTTTAATAACTTTCGTAATTATTATACCGATTGGTCGTTTAATATATTTCAAAACCAAATCAAATTCAATTTCAATTGGAATTTGTAAACCAACATTCCATTTGTCTACCTAAACCAATTTCCAAAATTTACGTTTCAAAACATCCAAATTACCATTTCAAAATTTTATAATACAATTTCAATTTTTATTTTAAAACCATTCCAATATTCAATTAAATTCGTATATAAGTTTCATTCCGAAATCATTTAAAATGATTTAATCTATATTCAAATCAATTTAAGTTCATTTATTGAGTTCATTCAATATTCGTTAAGTAAATTTATCCTTCAAAACAATTTCTATTTAACTTCCAATTTATTAAATCAATTATTTAAGTTCAACTCCATTATATCAAAACTTACAAATTGCATTAAATTAAATTCCTCAAATCAAATTCATTACATTTCAAGTCTTACATTAATTTCAATAAAACACATTTTATTTCTTATTAGAGAAATTCAATTTCACTTATTAATTTACTTAGTTACAATTTCAAAACTCAATCAATAAAGAAACTTAATTTCACTTATTCAAGAAGTTCAATTTTACTTAATAAAGAATTTATTTTTATTTAATTATTAAATAATTCAATCTTATTTAATTATTAAATAATTTCAAAACTTAATTATTAACTAATTTGAAAACTTAATTATTAATAATTAAAAATTTAATTATTAAATAATTAATTTTAAAACAACGTTCATTCATCGTCTGCTATGTTAATATTTTGATTCAGATTATTAAATATTAACATTTCCTTTCATAAAAATTCAAATTCCAACTTCGTTTCAAAACCATATTATTTATTCAAATAAAATCTTCATTTTATTTTTATATCAAATTATTGACCAATCGATTTTTATTTAATTCTCTATCCTAGGTCAAAGTTTAATTTGGGTATTTATCATTTCAACCCGATTCCTATTCAATTCAAAATCAAAGTATAAAAAAGGGAACTTGCAGTGTGATAACTGGGATGGTGTCAAAGTAAGTAAACAAGCAATAACAACAATCAATAACAACAATCCAATACTTAATTCAAATAATCCCGAAATAATCGTATTAATTCACATTGTTGTTTGTGCAAATTAATATAATCATTTCTAGAATCTACACTATCATTTTATGTAGATTAAAGATTATTACATTAATATTTAAATGAATCTTCACTTGATATCAATTATTCAATTCCATACTACGTAAATTTTCCAACATACATTAAATGGTTCAAGGTGTACTTAACTAAATTTCTACGTGTCAACTAGTTTAACATTTAAAGGGGGTCATATTATACAAAATTTAACTAATCAAATTCAACATATAGATTCAATTTAAATGGTTAACTATCATATATCAATTCAATTGCATATTATTTATCACTTTAACATTAACAATTTAACGTCCAATATAAACATCAACAATCAATCAATTATCAACCAAACTATATTATCATCGCATAAATGACAGATAATGGTGTCAGATGTCGTAGGTGAACAGATGCAGGTAATAGCATATATAACAGTGTAAATAACTAATAGCAGCATTTCAATTGTCGTTTCAATTGAAATTAAATTTAATTAATAAAAGAACATTAATCGTGAGTGATTGCTCATCTTTCGAGGCTAGAGAAATTACAGAAGGTGATATGGATACGCACATTGATACAGATACTGAAATTGAATTTCGCATCCAAGCAAAGTAAAATCGGCACGAATTCGACGAACAAAACTGATATATAGAAATGAGAACAAATCAGAATTAACTCGATATATATAGAAAATATGCATATTTGTTTCAAAATCAATTTTGATACGTGTATAAATAAAATTTCTATATACATATATTGAAACCAACGTATTTTCAAAATCATTATATAATATATAAATTAAAACACATACAATTTTTTTTTATATAAATATTATTACAACCTATATACACATGCCAACATATAACTTCATATATATATATATGCACTGCAATACAAAGGTAATGCATTATATATATAACTGACGTATCAGGTACAATAGACCCAACAAACAATATGCAAACTCATTCTTACTTTATATTATAAAATTTAGAAATATGTGTTAATAAAATATATAGAGTAGTTACTAATATATACTAACATATATCATATAACTCATATAACCAACCCAACTTTCATGCAAAATATATACTCTAATATGTACATCAGCACGTAATGCATGTATATAGATTAATATATACTGACACCAACTTTAAAACTCAAATATATGCCGACCATAACAAAACAAATGTGTATAGATTAAACTAAATGCATGCGGACCGATATAGCTTATGAGTATACTATTTAAACCAGTATTGAAAAATACAGAGAACAAAGAACCTGGGAGCAACAACTTATATACATAAAGTAACAACTTTATAAACAAACTTAATTTATTACACAAACAAATCCATACTGCAATGCAAAATTATATAATCATCTATATGCTGTCTACTATTCTTAAAACAATATATATATATATATATTTTAAAACATATATACGTGCATAACTTAGTATACAACTAAAATAAAAAATTACATTCTGTAAAACATATACACATAGCTTACTATAAAATCCAAACACTGATACATGCCATACCTTAATATAAGAATTACATATATAACTATGAATAACATGTAGCTCTAACAACATATATAGCTAACCTAATGTAAAACTGCAAGGATGGAATTTCCTGCAATGAGAAAACTACTGCAAACAAATCTTATCATACAACATACTATATTACTAAATATATACTATATTGTATAACAAGCTACCACTTACAGATCGAAGCAAGTTTGGCGGAGAGGTGAAGATTCGAGGCACGAAGATAAGACGATGAGTTAGCCCACGATGATTGCTGGCCGAGGGAGAGAGTTGTAGAATCTAGGAAGGTGGGCTCAATTGCGTGGATCTACGGCGTGCGGAGGGTTTGAGGTGTCGGCCCGCTGCATTGGTGGAGGTGGTGCTCTCGGTAGCTCCAGTGGCGAAGGCCGCGACTGGGAACAAGAGGAGGAGGCCGGTGATGGAGGCAACGCACATGCTGATGATGTGGCGGGTCGAAGGGTGGAGTGTTGGTTGTGGTGGCCGAAGGGAAGGTGGTGAGATGGCTAAGCTTGCTTGCATGGTGGTATATGGTAGCACGGTGAAGTAAGGGAAGAGGAAGGAGGGGAGAGTTGTGTTGTAAAAGGGAAGGGAAAGTTACAGACCAAATTCTCTGTAACTAAAATAAAAGAAGGAGAAAGAGGGTAAAATGAACAGTGAACCAAAAGAGAAGCAACACATGCCATAAAATTAAAATGAACCGATACATAGTGAAAAGGCACAAAATAAACTTTATTGAATGTTTTGATAATAAAAGCCATGCATTTCCCCTTTCCAAAATATTCGCAGAGTGGTGGCTATTCATTTTATACGGTGGGAAGTTTTGAACGGTCATAGGAAACAAATGGACTCGGACGACGATTACCGAGCTGGCTGACCGTCTCACCGTTTCCGTCGCATGTCGGACGTCAAAACGCAGGATCGAATATATCGTAAAGATCAGCATGACGAGACGATCACAATGATATACAGATATCAGTGGTACGATTGAATTATAAAAATTCGAATTTTCTACCAGCGGAAAATGCAACAAAAACGCAGAAGAATAAGATTGACGGAGCTAAAGAGGTCCGAATTTGGAAAAACGAAAAATGACGTCTTGCTCAGCAGATGATTTAAAATTTTTCTATGTAAAAATATTCAGTTTTCGAAAACATTTTATTTTCATCGCTTTTTAACTGATTAAATTGGAGTAAATTTATGCATGAAATAAACTTTCATATTTTCGGACGAAAATTTACCAGTTGATATGTTTAACTAGACGCATTCCAAAATATCAAATTTATATCTCAAAATTTTATCGTTTAAAGTTTCACAAAATTTCAATTAATAACGTTATTAAAAATCGGTTAAATTTACGGGTTGTTACAGGTAGCACATGGGGGTTATGGTGGACGTGTGGATGATGGAGGAGATGATGCAATGGTGATGTGTGGCAAAAGAAATATCATGATATTTTTCTCACATTTTTTCCTACAAGCCATCCATCCTCACTTTCGTTCACACTCTCTTCTTTTTATTTCTTAAGCTTCTTCATCCTTTTCCTTCTCTATATTAATGGCTTCCATAGTCTCTTAGGAAAATTCAAAAATAGCTTCGAAGTTCTGTCAAAATAAGTCGTAAAATATAGAGAGATATACCACTTCAAGTTCAAGATCGAGTTAGTGATCTTCTCCTCCTTCTCCTACCAAAGCCATACCCATCTAAGCATCCCACAACACTTGCAAGCCCAAGGCCGAACCCCTAAGATTCCCCAAGCAAGATTCATAAGCTCTAGTTTCGGAATAGCGGAGCTATAGTCGATTGATAGTTAGATCAAAAGGATATCAAGTGAGAAACTCTACCGTTAAATTTATAATTATATGATAATATGATATGTTTGATATGGATGTTTTCTGTAACGACCCAGATTTTTGAACGGTTAATTTGAGATATTTAAATGGATTCTGGTTTGAGTTGTGAATTGATTTTTAATATGAAAAGTTTGTTTGTATTTAATAAAAAGGAATCGAAATCTAAATATAACAAATTTATTGAATTTGATTAATTATTAAAGTAATAATTGGATACTGGATAAAAATATAAAATAACTAGAATTGTAAGCTTGTTAAAATATTTGTAAAGTGTTATAAAATTAATATTGATAATACTGGAAGTAATAGATGGTTTAAAATTGAATGTAACAGTAGTTTGTTCAATTTTAAAAAAATACATCGTTTAATTGAACGTGTAAAAATAGCCATCCGAGGCACAGTTTCGGATTTCGACGAAACCAGTTCCATTGGATCCGTAATATTGAATTATTACGAGATTTCAAATTTCGTAATTTTTAGAGCAACCATGTGATCGTTCGAGATTAAAACGCTTCGATAGGATGTCAAAATTTCGTGTTGCATTTGTCGAGACGTTTTGAATTTTATTTTAAAATATATAGTTGTATTCTGGATAACTACAGACGATATTATTTCACGTCAACTTTTTCCCTTTCTTTTCAACACTGTAGCTCTGCTAAATTCTTCCGCAAGGCATCTTCCCTAATTTTAAAATCACGTCCTTCATTTCAACCATCAGAGAAAATTAAAATGGTTCCTCCGTGTTTTATAAGCTTCAATCCTTTCCTTTCCTCCTTTTTATATTAACAGCCGAAAGCATTCTAAAGAAAAAAAAACTAGATTCGAAATCACGTTTTCCCCTCCAATGTTTTTCATTTCAATCGGAGAGCAGTTCGAGAAATCGCGAGCTTCCCTCTAAAAAGAAATTGATTTCGCGGTCTTCCCCTTTTAGTCACAAAGTCGATGAAAAATAATGGCGACCGAGATGAGAATGAAATCGAATCAAGTTCTCACCTGTACGTGATCGAGCACGCATAGGTGTGTCAGATTCGTCGAAGGAAATGCGAGAGGCGGGACGTAAGGGCTCGAAGTCAATTTTGTTGACTGAGGATGGTGAGTTTGACGATGGCAAGCGCGTGCATTGGGGATTATCTCGTGGGTGTTCTAGACGAAGTTCGAGGCTAGGGTTGGGTGGCGTCAGTAAGGTAATGTTTTTTTTCTTTTTATTTTATTATTCTATTTAACCTGTATATATACATGGATTTGGAAAAAAAAATATACACATTTTAAATGTTACCGTTAAATTTTAAATAGATATTGTGGTGATATATATATATTATACATTGTAAAGTAAGTATATTGTGAATATTAAAGGAAGAAAAGTTTACAGTAAAACAGATTACTGTCTGGTTAGTTACAGAAAGGAAAATATGTATGTAGATAAAGTTGGAAATAGAAATTTGAAAAGGTTGTGAAGTTTATATAAATTAGATTTTATGAAAATCTACATAGAATATTTTTATAAGTACATATATATAGTTAGTTAACCTGTCAAATTATTTTAGTTACATAAAGACTTTTAAAAGGAAAATTAGTTAAAAAATTATTTATTTATTTTAAATTATATCACTAGTTAAAATTAAATTATTAGAGTTAAAGAATAAATTTATTAAACGATAATTAATTGGTCGACTAGTTCAAATATTAATAAAATTCATATAATTGTTTATACAAGGTCAAAATTGGAAAATCGGATCGAGATTGAAGTGGATAGCAACTTAATAGCAAAGGTGAGATTATCTCACTCGTTTGGATTCCATAGTAAAAGTTAAACGATAAAATTTAAATCATTGGATGCCTGGCTTGATTGATTAATTTATAATTTATCTGTTGGATGATATTATTATAGTAGTATATATCAATATATATATATATATTGGAATATGTATATATTGGAATATGTATATATTGGAATTGATATTCCCGCATTATATAGCGGATGAGACCCTATGCGCCGCATAATAGCGGATGATAATTTATAAATCCCATATACCGCGATATTCCACCTTGAAGTGGAATTGGTATTTTATCTTGTTCTAACATCTGTAGATGCAGGGAAACAGGTTGGAGGGATCCAACAGGATTCCTCAAAATATTTATTGATTATATATTTGTTGTTGTTATATGACATGATGATGAATTGATATGGATTTGTGTTGTGAATTGAATTATTTATGGTAAAATAACATTGAAGTTGAAGTTTGAAATTTATGAATTCAATAAATTAATTTAAGGAAGTTAAATAAAACTCAATAGAAAATATTATGGAAAATGTGAATCTACTTCATATTGAGAATGAAGAAAAGAAATAAAAAGCATCTTATAATTTGTAATTAATTAAGTTGAGTTTTTGGGAAGATTTAAATATATTAAACACTTGAAGGATTATTGAAATCAATGAGTGGAATTTTGTTAAGGAATAAAAGAAGATGTTATTAAGAAGAACAAATAAAATCCTAATAAGATGTAAAAGAGAATTTATGATGGAATAAAAAGGGAAATTTGATCAAGTAATGAATGGAATTTATTTAAGGAGCAATATGGAAATTTATATAAGAATTAAATTTTTAAAGATAGAGTTCTTAAATAAAAACAATTTTGTAATAGATGGAACTCAAAGAAATTTTATAAATTTATAAAATAAGGTATCAATGGAAGGAAAGTATCAGTGAATATGGTATGAAATAAGTCATGAACTTATATTGAATATGAAACTTGTTTTGATGGAAATAGCAGAATATTTTCGAAGGTAAATGTGGACAAGAGGCATTTATAAGTGAATATTGGGTTTCCTAAACTAATAAATTTATTTTTGAAGGAAATTTTTTAAATTATTATATTATATAATATTATAAACTATTATTTGGTTTTAAATTATTTCGAATCTGTTATTTTTGAAGGCATAGCAAATATTTATAATAAACTCTAATTTTTCTAAAACCAGCTTTGAAATTTATAAATAACTAGATAAATTTTTAATATTTATATTTAATATTACTTCTTATTTTATAAATCTAAATGTTTCAAAATGTTTTTAAATCCAATTAAAATCCTCTTGTGATGGTAAGCAAGTTCATTTAAATGAGATAAGATTCAGGAGAAAGTCTTATAAGTGGAGTAATTGAGTTTGAGAATTTATAAGCAAAGGTGTAAATTGATTTTGAGAAAGGAAATAGAAAATAAAGAATATTTCCAAAAGGGTAAATCAAAATGTAAGAAAGTATGAGAATCATTTAATGATTTCATGGAAATAAAAGGACTTTGAAAATCGTTTCAGATGGGTTAAAATGAAAATAATATCTGAATGATATTTGAGATAAATAATTTGAGGAAATTATTTGATGGTTGTTGTGAATGATTAATTGATAGTTAAATCACCGACTATCAATATTGGACAATGCGCTGATCGTTTCGAAGAGTCCGAGATCGGATTTAATTATCCGAAAACCATTTCGATCCGGTTTGAACGATTACAAATGAAGGCCGTGAAGAGTTGAAGACGGTGATTCGGTTTGTCTAGTCCCAGGGAAACTTGTATGGATTGAATGCTTTCAGAACATCGTCGGGTGGACGATGAGCATTCTAAGAAATGTGTTCTTTTAAGGTAATCGTTGGCCTCTAGCCTCATCAACCGGGAATGGCTAAAACAGGGGAGGTGCAGCAAGGTTTCGTGGGTAGCTCCCACTTGAGAGTAAGGTTTCCCCTGTCTAGATGTCCCTTATTATTTCGGCTTAGTGTGCGGTTGGTCGTGCCAATCGTGGGGTGATCTTACTTGGAACTGTCCAGTAGGGGATGGTTCCGGCCTTGTGTTGTAGGGGATTGGGAGTAATCCTCGGTATGCTGATCTAGGCCAGGTACTGTGACGGGCGGTACCCCAGTAGCCCTGCCATTGTATGGAATCCAATCTCCACTACGTGCCTGTACGGTTTTGATTGTGCCCAACTATTGCTAAAACGTGAGATGCAAGCATTTCAGCTAGATTCTATTTTACTTTCTGTAGACACTATTATAATATCAGACGAATTTAATAAAATGTTTTGGCTATCGTAAGGTAAAAACCCGGCATGTTTATTTGTGGCGTGGCCTTACGAGATGCTTTTATTTTCAAAGGATTTTTGAAACTTTAATAATCCATTTGAGTGTGATTTCCTCACGCTGGTATTCCAGACTGACTCGGGTGTTGTTTTATATGATGCTCGGGTCAGACCGAGATAAATAGGTTCAGGTTATAGCTATGGAGCTCAGGAGACGAGCTGGATGATAGAGCGTATTTCCGTATTTGTCTATTATTTCCGCTGTGTATGGTCATGTAGTAGTTGTCTCTGTATGATTGATTGATGTACTCTAATATGTATGTATATATGACAGTACATATTCTTTGTATTTCAAACTGTATTCTATATATTGTATTTTGTTCCGCTGCGATGTGAGATTCTGATGTTGTGCAACCTCTTTCTTCTTTAACCCAAAATGGTTCGTAATTCTGTTCACTTTGAATCGATGTTGGAGAATAGTGTCGATTTCAAGGGGTACGGAACTGCGGGTCGTTTCATTTTCTATGTTCGATCATTATTTTTTAGATGTTGATGATATGTTTGTTTGATGTAGAATGATTCACGATATAATACACGTCCAATTTACCACAAGGAATCGCTTTCCTTTATAAAATGAAATGGTATATATGACATTATTAAACCTCTTTAAAATAGTTTAAAATGGTTTATAAACATTAAAAATCATTTCGGAAAAGATTGAAAAAGTTTGAAAAATGGAGTAAAAATATCGCGTTTCTGCAGTTCGCGATTTCGCGACCTGAAAAGTTAAATGGACGTGTAGAATTGAATATGGGTTGGAATTCTTTGCAATAAGAATTTTCTGGACCGTAATGAATATAGTTTTCAAACAAAAGAAGAAAAATCAAGATTTCATTTAGTAAAGTTTGAGATATGTCTAAATCAAGTTTCCAAAAACGTCGTGCTTTGGCAGTTCGGAAACCAAAATGGTAAAATCTTTAAAATGGATATTTTAAATTTTTAAAAATAAGAAATAAATTCTATAAATATATTAAAATGTTTTAAAAGGGATCTGAGTTATAAAAATGGACATATCTAGAATGAAGTTAATGTTTTGATCAAAGAAGTTTTTAAAAATACTATTCGCAGCACTTTTTGCTAACTTTTGAAATTAAGATTTAAATTTGGGATTTCACTCCCAAATATTTTTCAAATGTTTTTCAAATAATAAATCAAGAATTTTAAAGAGTTTAGAGCTGATCAAATAACTTGACCACCTTATGGGTGACAGAGAGATAGTATCTAGACCCGAGCTTGTACCACCAGTGTTTGGGTTCCGCTCTAGGTATCTGGACTGGCCCGACGGAGGGGATAGTAAATTTAATTTACTTGGACCACATTTTCCAAGGATAAAAGAAAAATAGATTTAGAGTTTTCCTGAGAGACGAACCCTATATAAAATCTGAGGAGGGAACTTGTACTATCCGTGTGAATTTAAAATATGATTTCACCATTATTCGACGAATAGTACGGGTTGAATATGGAAATTGGTATTGGGTATTTTTAACATAGAATCTCCATAAAAATGGGAATAGTTCTCTAAGTAATTTAAAAGAGATAATATGATGTTTCCAAAGTTAAAGAGAGGTTTAACAATCCCGTATACACTGAAAAGAAGTGTTTTAAAGACATATATTTCAAGAAGACATTTTACTTGGATCAAAAAGATATTGATTAATGGAATAATAATCACCCAAAATACTTGACCTCTTTTTATCGATAATTAGTTCGGAGAAACCGGGGTCGGATTTAGGTGATTCTTATCCGAAAACCACTTGGAACCAATATATGTGTTCGAAAGTTGGTGACAATGATTTTGGAGATGGAGATCTTCGTAATGTAGGGCTACTTGCCACTGACCCTCGGGGGAAATTCTCATATCATATATATGGTGGTAGTAGTATCTTTATTTGAAATCTTCGATGCAAGGATTACTCCTACTAATCCTAAGGGTGATTCCCAAATGGAATGTAGTAGGAGAAGCGCCTTCAGTTTGTCCTGTTCCTGGACAACTTCTATGGATGAGTGTTTAACATTTCATTCCTAAGATACACGTACATTAATTTTTACAAACGTATATATGTTGGTGGTGTAGGAGGTAACCCCTCTTATACTTTACACCATTCTCCGAGACGTACGAGAGTAGAGGTTATACTTTTATGAAAATCAATCGTGAGTTATTAGAAATAGAAATGTGGCATTCAAAGTAGAATATGTTCCATGAAAGGTAAACGTTACCTCAAGCCTCACATCCAGAAATGGCTTAAACAGGGTATGTCGTAAGGCTACGTGGCTCACAACTATTAGGGTATGGTCGTCACCGTTCTAGATTACTCTCTATATGTCGAGTATGTAGTGTATGCTATGGGATTCTGGTAAAGGTTGGTAACAGTCGGCGTGAGTCATATTCAGTACTATCTAGGTCATAGTGTTGACCTAAAAGGGGAAGGAGGGTGTTGCCTGATGTAGAGGATCATAGTGTTGATCCTCAGTACATTCCTCTAGAAATGTACTGTATGGAAGGTAGTCCTTTACCTGCCATTGTATGGAATCCATTCACCGGTAAGTGCCTTCAGACTTGATTGTAGAACCCAGTATGCTGGAATTTAATAAATGCAACAATTTCGGCTATGATTAATAAGTATTTGTATATAGACATTATTATAATATCATTGAATTTTATGTAGCAATGTTTAGGTTATCATAAAGTAAAAGCTCGTTCCATGTTTATGTGCGGCGTTGTCTTATGAGATACCCTTTGTTTTTTAAATATCAGTATTTTGATTTTTCTTACACCAGTCCCATGACTGATCCTGAGTTTATTTTCTTTTCCCCTTAAACCCCAGGTGTCCTATTTTTCCAGGTAGCCAAGTAGTTAGGTAGCTTGAAGCATTTTGGGAGGAGCATGGAGCATGAAGCTGTGGTGGGGGGTCCTTTGTATATAGTTATCTACTTCTATTTCTGTTCTATTATGTATAAGTATCTATGAGCACCTGTAGGGATAGGTAGTTATAACTGTCCCTAGTTTGGTTAGTACTTGCAATGACTCTAATATCTCATTTTGAGAGTGATTGTATGTATTATCTATATGTATAATTACAAGTTGTTAAAATGCGATGTGAGAATCTATTTTGTTCTTTCTTCTATTTTTATTTTCTTTTACCCCTGATTATCTACCTCTTTGGCACTTGAATTTGTGGCATGTGAATACCGAGGATGTATTAGTGTCGATCTTCGAGGGTCGAAAATGTGTGTCGTCACAGATAATCTCTAAGTGATTTTGAAATTCATCAAAGTTATTTTATAAAAGCATATATATCTTGGCATAATATTTTGGATAAAGTAACGGGCTATCATTTTTCTTGTTTTAAATATGATTTCAAGGGTTAAATCATTTATAAAGAAAGTGTTTTCAAGGAAATAGAAAAGGGTATTTAGCCTAGAATTTTACAAAAGAATTATTACTCTTATCAATTTTGGGTAGATTGTGATAAAGATAAATTTGACTCGGAGATTGGAAAACCAGATGGGATGGTGTAGGGAAGTGCTCCATACTTTAGCTGTTAGCCCCTAGTTGATATAAGTCCAAAATTCCAGTGCGCAGGGCTTTGTCAAGAGTAAGACTAAAAGTAGGTTTATGCACAGAAAGGAATACATAAAGATAAGATAAGTTATAGGTTGGCCTGCAAAACCTTTAGGTTCATAGTAAGCCTTGCAAAACTATGGGATTGACAGTTAGTAATATTGTCGGGTACTCGGTTGAGTAGTTCGGAAGTAAGGTTTTCAAATTTAGTAGGTTTTGGCGAATAAAGCTTTCGAAGACGTGCAGGAGGCGAAGCTAGCTATTTAGGAGTTTTCTATTTATATTTCCGCTGTGTTGAATGATATTATGTAATGATAGAAAGTTTGGTTGTCTATTAGTAACTATGATAAACTAAGGGGGCATCTTCCTATATCGCTCTTGGGGTATTTTTGTTATAATTATATTTATATAAACCTGGGTAATGTTTGGGATTTTTTTACCGAATATGAAATATTATCTTTGAAATGAATTGAGAAATATGTTTTGAAATTGTGTTTGAAATACTTCATATTCTTGTGCTTCTGATGTTTTATTAACTGATCTCATTTTATCACTAGAAATTAACACTATGGATGACTACAACATCCATAGCGCTTAGTTTCAAGCCTCAAGATGATGTTACAACTTGGTATCGGAGCATAGTTTTATGTAAAACTAAAAGAATTTTTGGACTTAAAAGAGTTTTGAAAACATAATCCAAATAAATCAAGGAATAAGATTGGGGTATGAGATAACACTATAGTAACGTACTTGTATTCGCTATATATAAATATACGCTTTATCTCTATTCTCCTTCTCTCTTAGACCATTTTTTCATATCTTACTAAGGTTCAAATGTAGATTTAAGGAAGTAAGATATGGAGGCAGGAAATGGAAGAGTGAATCTCGGTGGAGGAAGCACCACCACCAATTGAAATGTCAGGCCTAACACTAAAAGGATCCGTGTGTACAAACAGCTGCAAATGTGGGTGCAGGAACACCACCGGTTTATATAGGATCAATGTATCAAGTTCTTCATTAATATGATGCAAGCTGGTGCTGCGGCTAGGTTAGTTGGTGGTAATGTTGGAGGAGCAACTCAAGAAGCTCCGGTTGTCAATAATTATGCTATTTTGAGTAGGGACTATGCAAGACTTGGAGGGAGGCCATTCATTGGAACTGAGGGTGGCATCAAAGTGGAGAATTGGTTACTTTGTTTCGAAAGGATCTTCGCTGATCTTGGTTTGAATGATGAGGAAAATAGAAAATTGGTGTCTAGGTAACTGCAAGGAGCTGCGTTGTACTAGTGGAATAGTGTGACAGTTGGGGTAGCAGAGGAAACTTTGACTTGGGCTGAATTCATGAGGAGGTTTGCAGAGAGGTTTATATCTGAGATTGCTAAGTCTACTCTGTTAAGAAAGTTTGGTGAGTTGGTGTAGGGCTGTGCAATTAAGGCCTTGCTAAAGCCCTGCAAAATCTCCGCTATAGCACATAACGCTTTTCGACCACTACGTTATTTCAATTTAGCGCTATTAAACAGTAGATCCACGGTTAAGCCCCACTATTTTCTACTACACTTGCTAAATCAAGGCTCTTTAGAAGCCGCTTTAGCAATATTAATATACAAAGTTTGATTTGACTAGTTATCTTTTAAAACAAATCAATAAAGTTAGAGTAAAGACATAATTTTAAGCCATGGGTGCTCAATAAAGTTAGTGATGTACTGTAGTCACCAAATCTAGTCTACATAAATCATGATATTCATCGGTTTTGTTATATAAGATTAAACAATATTTCTTTTTTCTACAAAAATGATGAGGGATTGAAAATAAATTAACTTTAAATATATTTTTTATATTTAATGAAGCTTTTTAACCCCCTTGGTATATCCTCACTTTATCCCCTTTGTAACTTTTTGCACCTCAGCCAATATAGAACCATTGAGCGCTTTAACTGCATAGGTGCAGGGTGATATGATGGTGCTTGAGTATGCAACTAGATTTGTGGAGCTGTCTCGATATGGGTATGCTACCATGGATACAGTGATCAAAAGGAATGAGAAGTTCATCCATGGATCAAGACCTGAGCTTGCTGGGGAAACTTTATCACATCTCAAGGATCCATGTGATGTAGTTATGGAGATGGCTTTGAGAAATGAAGAGATGCTTTCATTGTTTAATGATAACAAGCTAGAAGAAAACCAGAGTGGACAGAATAAGAAAAGAAAGTTTTATCAGAAGAAAGGGGCTTAGAATGGTGGAGTTGCCAAGAAAGGGAAGTCTGAGGTTGTGTGTTACAGGTGTGACAAGAATGGATATTATACTCATGAGTGCCGAACTGGTAAGGGAAAGGAAGTCGTTGGAAAGAACATTAAGTGCTTTAACTATGACCAAGTGGGACATTACAAGAACAAATGTCCGGAAGTGGCCATAGCAGGTTAAGGAAAAGTATTTGCTTTGGAACTGGCTGCCTCAAGACCAACAGCCGAGGAGGAAGGAAGAGTTATGATGGGAGGTATGCTTTTGTTTATGGTATACCTGTTAGAGTACTGTTTGATACTGGTGCATCACATTTATTTATATCTCATTGCTTGGTAGATAAGCTAAGTTTAGAACTATCATACCTTATTACTTCTTAAGGGTTGCGAATCCGGTAGGTGGGTATGTAACTCTTGGGATGAAATGTGACCAGTTAGAGTTTAAATTATTAAGCAATTTATTTGCTTATAGTTTGCATGTGTTTGATTTCGTGGGCTTTGGGATTATATTGGGTATGGATTGGTTAAGTAAATACGATGCTAGGATATTTTGCCAAGATAGGGAAATATCATTAAGACATCCTAATAATAAAGGCCAGATTATATACTCAGTAGAGGATTCAAATTTTGATGTGAGCGCTTTTTTGGGTGTAATAAAGGAAGAAGATGAGTTGAATCGGGTTTTTGTAGTAAGAGAATTTGTAGATGTATTTAAGCCAACTACGGGACCGCCAAAACGAGCTATTGAATTTCGAATAGATCTTATACCTGGAGCTGAGACTGTTAGTAAACTGCCTTGCAGAATGACACCTGCCGATATAAAAGAGTTAAAGGTGCAGTTGGTGGACTTAGAAAGAAAAAGTTTTATTAGACCAAGTAGTTTGCCTTAGGAAGCGACCACGATGTTCGTAAAAAAACCGGATGGGTCGTTATGGTTGTGTATCGATTATCGTAAGCTGAATGAAAAGGCAATAAAGAATCCATATCTTTTTCCAAGAATCGACGACTTATTCGATCAGTTGAGTGGAGCCAAAGTATTTTCTCAGTTGGATTTAGTGATAGGGTTTCATCAACTAAGGGTGGTGGAGGATAGTATTCCTCTGATGACATTTCGAACAAGATATGGTTCGTACGAGTGCTTAGTGATGCCATTCGGATTAACTATGCTTGCTTTCTTCGTAGATTTAATGAACCGGATCTTCCGAGAGCATTGGATAGATTCATGTTAGTATTCATTGATGATATTTTGATATATTCTAAGGATGAAAGAGATCACGAGATTCATCTTAGAATAGTGCTAGAGACGTTGAGGTACCATCAGTTAAAAGCAAAGTTTTCGAAGTGTCATTTTTGGAAGAAGGAGGTGAAGTTTCTTGGTGTAATGACCCACCTTTTTGGACGGTTCAAATCGAAAATAAACTACACATGTCAGACTCAAACCATTCAAAAGGGAGGATTGTTAATGGGGTAAATAAGAAAAAAAGAAAAAAAAAACAAAACACGGAATCTCGCAGCGGAACGACAAAATATAATAATCAAATAAACAGTTCATGAAGCTATTTTACAAATAACATTTGATTACACTTTTATAATTCAAATCAGAGTTATACATACATCAGAAGTAAACAAATAATGCAGTGGAACACATAATGTAGTGGAATAATAAATAGCTATAATATACTGAATCTTCGTCTTCGTCCTCTAGAAAATAGTCTTCAATACACTAAAAAGTTCAGACTGACCCGAGCGTAATGAAAAGACAAAACACTCGAGTCAAAACTAAAAGATGTTATGTAAGTCAAATCAAAATAAATAAAATAGAAATATTAGTGCAATGGTTTCATAGATGTTACGGGATTTTCATCTCCTATCAAGTGTACAACATGAATATAATTATTTAAAAGGTTTTAAATAATTCGAAATATCAATCTTAATCATCTAATTAAAACCAATCCGAAGTTTGAATTAACTTAAACCCTTCAAATAATTCAATTCCAAATAAAATCCAAATTCAAGAAATTATAGTGGTATATGTCATTTCAACCAGTACCAAAAATCAACATTTTCAAATCAATGAAAACCATTCGGGTTTATCATTTCAACCCATAACGATTTTCCCCTAATCTATAAGATCGTTCGGGTATGTATCATTTCAACCCATAGGGATACAGAGATATATACATAAATAACATCCAATCATCCAAAGTGTCAACCAATAACATCCATCCAATCACCCAAATATCAACAATTGAACATACAACACAATCATCATTGAAATCAACCAATAACTACCAACAATTTACTAGTTATCATTGATAGGTATTTAACTAGAAATTTAAATTTAAATATTAAATTAAATGGCAATTAAATTCAATAAAAGTCAGATTTAACTAGAATGACAATTTAAAATATACTAAACAACAACCAATCAATTTCTAATCACATCATAAATTCAATTTAACTAACATAAGAAAATCTAGTAGTTACGAGTGTTTACTCACCTTTCGTGGCAAGATCCAAATGCAAAGCAAATCCAACAAAGCTTAGACACGAACACGAATCAATAAACAAGTTTCAACTGCTTCCAACTTCCACAACCCAAGATCAAAACTACGGACAAACCTGAAACTAGGTCATCTTTAAGAAAAATATTCGGATTCTAAAATCTTCCGTCTTTAGGAAGTTATGGTCAAAAAAAACAGAGGTGTTTTCTGAGTTGAAAATCTAAGTTCATAAATACTTCGAAAAGATTTCAGATTTTGGCATAGCAAATTAAGGAATTTGAAGAACTGATCTAAAACAAAGTTGAAGCCACTAGAAAATTAAATGGTTTGAAAAAAAATCACATAATTTGGTTCGTTTTTGAAGGAGATATGATTGATACAATATGAGGTATTTTCGGCCAAAACTGGACCCGATAAAGGACTTGAAAATTTGAGTTTTTATATAGAAATATTCAGAATGGGAAGAAGGGTTAAACAACAAAGTTGTTGCCATTGATATTATATACGGTTTAAAAAAAATGAATTATTTGATTTGAAGTAGTTTAGTGGAATATAGAAGCCATGGAAATAAGGGGAAGAAAGAGGGAAAAATGGAAGGGAAAAAGAAGGGAAAAAAGAGAAAGAAGAGGGGAGGGAAGGTGGGTGGGGCTTTGGCCATGGGTTACTGCCGTGGGTTATAGATGGTGATGGAGGTGGGTGGCAGCAAGAGAAGAGAGGTAAGCTAGGGTTTTTAAGAAGGAAGGATGGAATTAGATTTTGAGATTTAGGAGTTTTGGGGTTTGGAGTTTTTTGTAGATTTGAGCAAGAAGAAGAAAAAGAAGAGTACGCAGAAAGTTTCTCAAATGAGGAATTTATGTACGTACTTGGTTGTAGTCAGATAGGAAATTGAAGGTCAATGGGTGGGAAAAAGAAGGATCCAAAGTTTCTTAGGATTCCTAGGGTCAACTGGTTTACTAAGGAGCCCATTAGTAAAAAACAAACCCAATAAGACTTAGCCAAAAAAAACAAAAATATACATTGCAATGAAAGAAATAAGCTGCAGGTTATTTAATAATTAGGAAATGAAGGTGGAGAGACAAAAATAAATGTCACGTTTTATTTTGAAAGCTTCAAGCATTACTAATGTATAAATAAATGTACATAGGAATGGAAAAGTTTGCAAACCAAAGTAAAGTGAAATTTTGTATATGCGAAAATGAGGTGGCAAGAATTAAATACAAACTAAAAGTCTAGGCTCGGGTATTAAATAGAAGGAGAAATGAACGGATCAAGTATTAATAATGAGATAACTACTTTAAAGCGTACATGCAACAATTAATAACAAAAGAAATGTAGGGACCAAGTACATCGCACAACCTTTTTGAAATTCAATTGGTGATATGTAACCAAATTAAATTCATTAACTCCAATAATATTCAAATTTGTACGCATTCAGTTTTTTTTATCTATGCATAATAAATAAAATTATTTACCTTAAAAATGAAAACGTTCAATTTGGTTTTCCCAAAATGATCTTTTATTTCCATTAAAACATCCTTTCTGTTTAACACAAAGGTGCGTTTCTTTTATTAAATCTATTAATTGGAATCAACGTTTTCTTCCATTCTAATTGAAATATTTCAATAACATTAATTGCAATTACTTAAAAAGTTAAATTTCAAAACAAACAACTAAAATGGATGAAAAATAAATAACTGTTTCCTTTAGTCATTAAACACCTTTATAAATTTGTTGTTTATACAGCAGAGTAATAAATAACTTACTTAAATAAATTATTTTCCTACTCTTGTAATCCATCTGAATGCTAAAACACGGTTCAAATATACATATGTTTCTTCCTTTAAATCAATCATTCTATTCTTTATTTTAATGAAATTAAACCTACATTTACAAATGAAACATTCATTTTATTTGATATAAATGTTCTTTTCATTAAATCAACTTTCCTTGAATTTCCACAAAACATAAGATACGTTTAATTACACCTATTAATTTACAATTTGGTGTACTCTCTACCATTAATTGAAATTATTCAATTACATTAATTTCAATTGTTTACAAAGGTGAATTTCAAAATGGACAAAATAAATGTAATGAGAAATAGAACAATTATTTCCTATCTAATAGTAATTTAAACATATTTATACACTAGTGGATACAACAGGAGTTATACATTTCTTACCAAATAATAGTTTCTCGTCTCTGCAATCAATCTTTAAGCTACCAAACATTCAAATAAATAAACATACGATTTCTTCTTTAATAAAGAAAAATTTATTATTCTTTATTAACATTTATTATTCCAATCAATTGGAAATTTACCTTTAGACAATTGTTAATTTCATTCAAACCAATGTTATTAAAATACGCACTAACATTTGTTATCATCCTTACATTATTGCAAACATGTGTCATTAATAAAAATTTTACTTAAGCTCATAACTTGTTTTATAATTTAGTTTGTATAAGTGAAATCTTAAAAAAAATTATTTCTAACAATTCTATTCAGAAATATTTTCTAATTTAATATTTTTAAATGTTTAAAAATACGGGTCATTATAATCTCCCCCACTCAGAACTTTTCGTCCCCGAAAAGAAACAAGAAGGAATCCAAAAATCTGTTATATTTTATTTAAAATAGTCAATTTATAAATAATTAAACCTACATATTTAAGTTTAATAAAATTGGAAAATTACTCAAATTCTACAAAAAAAATTCTAAGTCTTAAATTTTCGAAAAATTTCAGCAGAGTCTCCATTGTGCGGATACGTTTGGAAAATAATAATATCAATAATTACAATATATATATCATATTTAAATAATAAAACATCCCAAACCACGGGAAAACAATATAATATCGCTATAAAACCGTAATCCAAAAATGTACCTATTTGTCGGGAATAACAAACTTTATTTATGAAACCAAAAGCAGTAGCTATTACTTCCATAACCTGTATTTCACTTATATAATATAAAGAGTTAAAATTATGTGAAAGAATAATATTTCAGTTGTTTCAAATCAATAGCACAAACAACATACAATATATCACAATCACATGCAAACAAAACAATACAACCATCATAGGCAACAAAGAATCCATCACACATCCATAGCAACCAAAACTAATGGTTTGTTCAGGTTCAGAAATTTTAATCATACAAGGGTGATAAATAAACTAATAAGTGTACCTTATGCTCAACAGCCTTAGATAATTACTTAATAGATTATTCATACAACCTCAAACAATTAGAAGTATTTATTTCCCAAACTTGCCATCTGCCAAACAACAAGAATTTTAAATTTACTTAAGTTTATTCTGCTGGTTTTTTTTCTCATCATTTACCTTTCCATTCATTTATTTATATAAAGATCAATCACTTACATAATTTGTTTTCCATTAAAGATTTAAGTCATTAATGAATCATTTCATAAAATATTACTTAAGCTCCTACTGCCTTACAAAAGTTTATAACTTAATTCTGTTATAGAATAAAAATTTAAGTTTTTGGTATTCGCCCTTGAAGAGAAAAGAAATATTTCAATATATCTAAAAAATCAATTAAAACATTTAACCTCATTCACTTAGCAAGATTATTAGATATATTTAAAACATCGTCCTAGCATTTTGCAAGGATTTTCCAAAAAGTTTAAACAATGTTAGAAGTTTATATCAAAACATTATGATAAGCTTTTTTTAAAATAAAGTTCCTTAAATTCGATAATTTATTAGACTCGTTATTTTAAAATAAGTATAAACTCTAGATTATTGAACTGAAACTAATAGTATACTCAAATCTTACATTAAATATCCAAATCAAAGTATAAAATTTCATATCTTCATAATAAATTTTAAACACTTGTTTTAAAATGAATATTCAAATCATGAAAAAACATTTATTATGGTTTAATACAAAATTCAAATAGTAAATAAACCTATAAATTTACTATTAGTACTTCGAAATCAAGTAAATATTTCAAACCATACTTCCAAAATAGAGATTCAAATTTATTTGTGAAGTATATTACTATAAATAAACTTCGCAAATCATTTTTTCCATTTATATAATATCTTTAAATTATACAGTCAAAGAAACTTATATAAATTTTACTTGAAATATTCATTTGAAAACTTCATTTGCAAATCAATCATCGTTAATACTTTACGGAAAAATTCATCTGTAAAATTTCTTGCTTCATTTATAAATACCATTAAAATTTTTTAAATAACATCTTTGTTTGCGCCAAAAATGGTCACAAACCCCGAATGTTGTGAAAGCACCAGTGTATGAATTCAAATCAGCAATATTCAAACACAAATCTCAGATCTAAACAAACAACAAACAGCAATCCAGAAATAATGAACTAAAACACGAGATTTATAGTGATTCGGCTATCTCCGGCCTACGTCCACTCCAAAGTTTTTATCTTTTATTGATCGATGCTTGAAGATTACAATTTCCTATCGCTAGTACAACGGATTTTATGATTATAATCTGAATCTAAGGCAGCAATGGTGATCTGGAGTAAATCTGGCTGAGTCCGGGCGCTCTTTAGCTTTCAAAACTATCCGACCCCTTTTCTGAATGACCAGGGGCTCTATTTATAGGTGTAGGAGGCTGATATTTCGCCTAAACTGAAGGGAGACCAGTTCTGGTACGTCAGGGGGCCCACATGCCCGCTTTCTGGAAATCCGGGCCCACTTTGGGATCGATTCGAAGCTACGTTCGAATCGATCAAGAAATTGTCCAATCGAGCTGAAATTTGGTGCGAACATTCTTCAACATGTGCCCAAGCTACTGTGAAAATTTCATAGCATTTGGACTTGTAGATCTCAAGTTATGATCGATTTAAGTTGACGTTTCCGGTTGCAGTGCTCCGTTCGAATCGATCACGTTCGAATCCATTGCTTCGAATCGATCCATACATGTGCTAGAAGATTGACGTGCGCGCTTTCTTCATGTCGATCCATCTTTTTCGCCGAGTGGATCGAGTCATTCCAGATATTTCTCCGTGTTGAACTCCTATTCCCTTGATTCGAACATACAACCAGTTCGTATCCTCCCGTTCGTATCGCTCTGATCATTCCCTTCGTATCGATCGATTCGAACACGATCGATACGAACATTGTCCCAGAGTCCTTCGAAACCATGCACTTACCCATCCTTCGTA
Source organism: Allium fistulosum (assembly GCA_030737815.1). Classification (NCBI taxonomy): domain Eukaryota; kingdom Viridiplantae; phylum Streptophyta; class Magnoliopsida; order Asparagales; family Amaryllidaceae; genus Allium; species Allium fistulosum. The sequence continues at coordinate 878,502,291 of CM060906.1, forward strand.
TCGATCTTTCACATCCAAGTCGAATCCATAACTTCATGCCACTTTAATCGTTTCCTTCGTATCCATGACTTCACATCCACGAAGCCAACTCCTAATTTATCCATCTCGAACGCCTTCTTCGTATCGATACCCAGGCGATCGATACGAACCAAAATCCCACAGTTGCTGTTTCCTTTCCGTATTGATCCAATCATTGATCGATACGAAGAACTTCTTCATATCTATCCCATCGATGCGGTGTACATTGAGTCGAACCAGAACTTGATCGATGCGAACTTCACTGAACCGAACCCATGTCGATCGATACGAATGGTATCGATTCGAAGTCTTTACTTTTCGAATCGATACGAATGGTATCGATTCGAATCACTATATGACGATCGATGCGAAATGCATCGACACGAACCGTGCCCTGTGCATTTTAATCCATCCATATCTCGAGCATACGAACTCCGATTAACCTGAAACTTGAAACGTATCCTCTCCTAGTCCTCATCATCATCTCCAATCGATTCCGTCCTGATCGAAGCTCGGCCAAATTTTGACGACATCCATTGCAGCCTTGTTTCCAATTGAACTCTAATCCTGATATCCATCATTCCTTGCCAATTTGTTGATATTCCAGCTTTAACCAAAAAGCGGGATAACATTTGCCCCCCAAAACATGCCTTGTGATAAGAAGGCGTGTTTTGAATAGTTTCTGAATCCAATATTCAAAGTCCATAGCCAATTCCATGTCCATCAGAACTCGTAGACCGAGCCTTTGATCCATTCTTATCCAACAGCCAATAGCCGAATCCAAGACCTCTCCGGGTCAGTATCCCAATCCATAACCTCTTCGGGTTCTTGCCAAGCGCAATCCACACCTGACGACCGTGGTCCAGTGTCCCTGGACGTGAGTAACTCCATGGCTTAAGTCCTAAGCCGAATCCTGGTCGCTCCGGACCCTTGCTGAGCATAGTCCATACTCAACGTTCTGAAACAATAATCGATAATATGGGGCCTAAGTCCTAGGCCGAATCCTGGTCACTCCGGACCCTTGCCGAGCATAGTCCATACTCGACGACCTGAATGAGTCAATTTACCACGTTTGGGCAAAAAGACTCACCCCTTGCCAGGCATAATCCATACCTGACGACCGTTTATCGAAAACCAAAAAGAATCCAATCAAAATCCAATCAAAAATCCCATCCAAAATCCGAATCAGATCGGAAAACTAAAAATCAAAATCATCATCCAAAATGGAGAACAATCATCCGAATGAATGCAAAAACCAGAAAAGCAAGCAAAATCAGGAGTTCAATCCAAACTCCAAAAACCAAACCAGAAAACCAAGTGTCCAATCCAAAAACAAAAAACAGATTTCGCAAACCATGGCTTTGCGGTTTATCATCATTCAGAGCATGCCTAGGGGCTATCTCCGACCCCATACATGTGTAAATGACTTTGTTGTTCGCCAATGGTTTGTTACTTATTCCATATTATCCTGGTCAATGGATGACCAATCGACCATCATTCCTGGGCCTCGCACCATCATGGCTCGAGGTAGGCGGTGGTTGCTCCTGCTCCACCGCTGCATTCCGTACCCCAACATACTGCCTCAACTGTCCATTCCTCACATGCTCCTCAATTATGTCCTTTAGGTGCCTGCAGCTATTGGTATCATGCCCGTCCAAATCGTGGAAGAGACAATGCTTTCCTGATGCCCTCTCCCGCTCGGATGGTTCTCTCCTAGCCAGCCTCCGGTAAGGAAGGCGATTCCGAGTTTCCATGTATATCCGCTCCTGCGTCTCGTTTAATTCGGTGTATGTGGAAAACTTTGGATCCTTCCATTGCTTCCTGGTTTTTCCTGAATCGTCATCCAGCTTCCTTTTTCCTTTATCTTTATCCGAGCTTCCTTTGGATGGTCCTCCACCCCCAGTCACATTCACCTCCTTTAACTTTAAGTCCATACATGCATCTTCTTGCCGAAGGAACCTTTCAGCTTCGTGAAAGAATTCCCCGAGATCCAGTGGTGGGTCTCGTACTAAAGATACCTTAAAATCTGAATCCTCTCTGACTCCCGACACTGCCGCCATCAAAACCATCGATGGATCTGGCCGATCCACCGAAGAAACCGCCACATTAAATCGAGTTAAAAATGCTCTAAGCGATTCATCCGTTCTTTGCTTTACCGATGTTAACGTCATCACGTTCTTAGGTCTTTTGATATGAACCCGAAACTGTCCCAAAAACCTGTCCACCAATTCCCTCCAATTCCTGATAGATCCTTCCTCCAGCTGCCTAAACCACATTGCCGCTAGGTCTGTCAAGTATAAAGGGAAACATCTGGCCATCACTTCCTCCGATGCCCCCAGCACTTCCATGTGTCTAGTGTATCTCATCAAGTGATCAGTCGGGTCAGCCTTGCCATTATACGCTTCCACGCTAGGTAACTTGAACTTAGGTGGATTCTGAGCTATCCTGATTTCCCGAGCGAACGGACTCCTGTTCACTCCTTCCAAATCTCTATTGGTCAAACCTCCACGCATAGTCTTCCTAATGATTTCCATTAATCCAGCGTTGCCTGTTAGGGGTTGCCCTCCATGCTCCCGAGGGAACTCCGGCACATATTCTTCATGTGGCTCATTAGCCGCGACGTTGGCCCTAGCCTGCTGAACTCCTTCCAAAGGTCCTTCTGCGTTGGATCCTGTGGGCCTGCCCCCAAGCCCTTGTTGATTGCCTTCCGGTTCTGTATTCTGTCCTCCATTGGGTTCCGCAACCCTAGTTCCTTGTTCCACATTTGCAGTCGCTGTAGTTGGTCCAAGGTTCTGTGTTCCTGCAGCTCTCATCTGCTCGAAGAAAGTCTGCATCATATCCTGTTGACTCTTCAGCAACCTCTCATGCAATGAATTTTCCATAGCTTCCATTTCGTCTCTCGTAATGTAAATCGAAGCTTGTCCTTCTCCAGCTCCGGAGGATGCCTCTTGACTTCCTCCCTGTTGGCTTCTCTCAGCTCTTTGCCTTCTACTTGTTTGTCGAGTCATTGTCTTTCAAATCTAAAATTCAATCCGATGTAGCGGGTGCTAGTCCTTCTCAGTGAAAGCACCAAAGTGTTTGCGTCGAAAATGGTCACAAACCCCGAATGTTGTGAAAGCACCAGTGTATGAATACAAATCAGCAATATTCAAACACAAATCTCAGATCTAAACAAACAACAAACAGCAATCCAGAAATAATGAACTAAAACACGAGATTTATAGTGGTTCGGCTATCTCCGGCCTACGTCCACTCCAAAGTTTTTATCTTTTATTGATCGATGCTTGAAGATTACAATTTCCTATCGCGTAGTACAACGGATTTTATGATTATAATCTGAATCTAAGGCAGCAATGGTGATCTGGAGTAAATCTGGCTGAGTCCGGGCGCTCTTTAGCTTTCAAAACTATCCGACCCCTTTTCTGAATGACCAGGGGCTCTATTTATAGGTGTAGGAGGCTGATATTTCGCCTAAACTGAAGGGAGACCAGTTCTGGTACGTCAGGGGGCCCACATGCCCGCTTTCTGGAAATCCGGGCCCACTTTGGGATCGATTCGAAGCTACGTTCGAATCGATCAAGAAATTGTCCAATCGAGCTGAAATTTGGTGCGAACATTCTTCAACATGTGCCCAAGCTACTGTGAAAAAATTTCATAGCATTTGGACTTGTAGATCTCAAGTTATGATCGATTCAAGTTGACGTTTCCGGTTGCAGTGCTCCGTTCGAATCGATCACGTTCGAATCCATTGCTTCGAATCGATCCATACACGTGCTAGAAGATTGACGTGGCGCGCTTTCTTCATGTCGATCCATCTTTTTCGCCGAGTGGATCGAGTCATTCCAGATATTTCTCCGTGTTGAACTCCTATTCCCTTGATTCGAACATACAACCAGTTCGTATCCTCCCGTTCGTATCGCTCTGATCATTCCCTTCGTATCGATCGATTCAAACACGATCGATACGAACATTGTCCCAGAGTCCTTCGAAACCATGCACTTACCCATCCTTCGTATCGATCTTTCACATCCAAGTCGAATCCATAACTTCATGCCACTTTATCGTTTCCTTCGTATCCATGACTTCACATCCACGAAGCCAACTCCCAATGTATCCATCTCGAACGCCTTCTTCGTATCGATCCCCAGGCGATCGATACGAACCAAAATCCCACAGTTGCTGTTTCCTTTCCGTATCGATCCAATCATTGATCGATATGAAGAACTTCTTCATATCTATCCCATCGATGTGGTGTACATTGAGTCGAACCAGAACTTGATCGATGCGAACTTCACTGAACCGAACCCATGTCGATCGATACGAACGGTATCGATTCGAAGTCTTTACTTTTCGAATCGATACGAACGGTATCGATTCGAATCACTATATGACGATCGATGCGAAATGCATCGACACGAACCGTGCCCTGTGCATTTTAATCCATCCATATCTCGAGCATACGAACTCCGATTAACCTGAAACTTGAAACGTATCCTCTCCTAGTCCTCATCATCATCTCCAATCGATTCCGTCCTGATCGGAGCTCGGCCAAATTTTGACGACATCCATTGCAGCCTTGTTTCCAATTGAACTCTAATCCTGATATCCATCATTCCTTGCCAATTTGTTGATATTCCAGCTTTAACCAAAAAGCGGGATAACAATCTTTATAAATATATGTAAACTATTTGAAAACAATTATTTACATCATTACTTATATTTAAAAAGAAGTTATTGAAAACCTTAAATCCATTATTTCTAAATTTTATTAGTTTAAATCTCAATATACTTTTAAACATCATTAATAAATCAATAATCATTAACTTTAAATATGTTTTATTTAATTAATAACTTCTCAAAATATTTACAACACCAATAATTTACTATTAAACCATGTTGTACATAAATAAACAATATTTTAAACATTTTAAAGAAATGTAAAAAATGACCAAATTATCTTTTATATAATAACTTATCAAAATACTTTTATAACTCGATGTTTTAACAAGTTTATTATCGTTCTTGCAGACTCTGGTCGTACGTTGATCAGGCGTAAGACTAGAAATCTCCAAGCACTTAGTAGACCTATTTCAACACCTAGTGAAAAATACTTAAAAACAGGTATAAGAAGTACCGCTCAAAATCTGATGTCAAATAATGATGTTACGATAGCAGTGGCCCGCTGCTGATCCAGTGTTTACGCAATGGACACAAAACTTTCCAGTAGATCCCTCCACCTTTCGAATTCCAGAAAAATATCGTAGCCATTTCGTAAACAAGGTACCATCGACCCCTGCTGCAGTGATAACTGCTGATTCAATGATTTACGCAATGTATGCACTTCCTTCCTGGAAGATCCATAAACAACAGATCCCAGGATTGAAAGCGCCTCCATTGGGTAAACTAAAGAACCATTTACCCTAGAAAAAAAATCGAGGAATCAATGAGTTTAAGTCCGGATAACCATATCGGTTCAAATCCATTTCTGAATTCACCCAAGTATATTATGGTTTATCGGTCGAATCCATTCCTGGATTCCCCAAGTCCATCTAGGTCGAAGCATATCATACTATACTTCTTCGCGGAGGGTACTTCACATACCTCTTTCTTCAAAATCTAACTTACTATATATAGTACCCTTTCAAAATCATAACTTCAACTATCACACTTATGTAAATTCCATTATATACAAGGTTTCATTTTCAGATAGAGTACTTTCCAAAATCAATAATCTCGAATATATCAAATCATTCTTGTATAAATTCCGTTATATATAAGATTTATTTCTTCAGATCGAAAACCTTACAAAATCAACAGTTTTCAGAATCACCTTATACTTATATAAAGTCCGTCTTATACAAGAATCAAAAAATTTCCAAAATCAATTTCGCTGTATGAAAAGCCATATGGGATTGAACATCTTTGCTTTATAAAAGGTTTTGAATTTAGAATAGTTTTGTATATAAAATCATTTTGTGAAATAGTTTTGCATATAAAATAGTGTGTAAATAAAATAGTTTGTTAAACAGTTTTGTAAATAAAATAGTTTGCAAATAAAATAGTTTGTAAAATAGTTTTGTAAATAAAATAGAATAATATAGTTTGTATAAGAAAAATAAAAGAAAATTGTTTTGTAAAATGGTTTTAAATTAACAGTAGTTTTGCATTCAAGAAAAATTCCAATTTAAATTACAAAGATATCCAACCCAACAACTTTCAATTTCAGCGTCAAAGCATATCAATAATATTAGAACATAAGATATACATATGTCATCATTTTGCAAAAGCACATTGGGCCACTCGCTCGATTACACAAGTTCGTTTTCGAACTATTATTTTTCATTCGACTTCCCTAATGCGGACTTCGATAATGTTTGTTGACTATCATATACTATGATAGAGAATTCTAGAATTAAACCAAAAATCCAAATCAAATATTGGCCATCAAGAATCGAATGAATAATCTTAATACGAAGTGGTGTAATTCACATAGAACTTGTGTACTCAAATCCGGATCAAATTAATTTTGCGAATAAAACAATATACATACAACTTACGTAATTATTCCAATTTGTTTCATCACAATTACATTTTAATTAAATTCATTATTAATCTCGTTGATTAACACAAGTATCAATTCATACTTTAATATTTGTTTCATAGAATTTCTCTATTCAATACAAAACAATAACATATTCTGAAGTGACCCACTTCTCTTTACCACAATATTTAGTGATATTAGTTGAGTTTTTTTTTACACAAAGGATCACTTCTTTCAATCAATTTCCCAAGATCCAGAATTTACCAATATAAAAATATCAGTATTTAAATCAATCTCAATCATTTATATATATGAAGATATATAAATGTTTCTTTGCCTATCAGAGTGCTAAAGTAGCAAAGAAATTTACTCACAATATTTTTCATAATTGAAAGGTTTTGTGTCCCATAGCTATTTCTATTTTTTTTTCAGATTGTTTTACAAACCTAACTAATTAATTTTAGGTGGATTTATAATCCCATGTATTTGATCTTTGGGATTCAGAAATTTATACATGTTATTCTTAAAATGATAAAACATATCAAACCTTGGCCTGACCTATGGTTCACTAGTTAGTCTAGCCTAGGTTCTGAATTCAAACACAAACATGCACAAACCAATCATGACAAACAAAATGCACAGATCCAGATTAATAGAGCAAATAATGATCATATGAGTGATAGTGTTGTGATCTAATCTATAGGTCATACCACTTCTGATATTTGGAACTGGAAAAAGTGTTGAATCTGATTTTTGAAAGATCTTTGCATTCTTCTGGGCTAAAACATGTAAAAATGATGTTCTAAACCTTTAAACACTTAACACCATTACTCTGCATACTTGTTTGAATACATATTGTCTACCCTTAATCTTGTCTTGCCACTTAGTATCGGTTTTGAAGTCATGGTATCAGATTTTCCCAATTCCAATCTTACAAGTCTTACACACTTATAATTTTCAGGTTTCATGGTATCTTAATTCTACTTTTGTTCTAGCTATATCACAAGATTTTTGTTGCAATTCAACTTAGCTTACCCTATGGTTTTTCTTTTCAAAAATCTGGTGACTAAAACTTTAAGCCTTCACATGTACTTATATCAACTTATAGGACATGCATAAGCCTTGCAGGTTAGCCAAGATTATGTTCAACCCAGATACTTATTATTTTAGCACATATTCATTCAAAACAGTTCTAACTTCATAACTGAGGTGCATCAAGCTTGCCAAGGAAAATATGTCCACATATCAATATTATATGGCATCTTCTCCTTCACCATAAGCTACTAAAATCATCTCAGAACCAGTTACTTAAATCCACAGCTCACAAACACATATAACACTTAAGTTTCTTTTACTTCTTACATATTCTTTTCAAGATAACAAAGCAAAAGACAATCCTGGAAATACACAAGACATAAAAGAGTTTGCCTAGTTTCTTTATTACAACTAAACTGCTACTTTTCTAAGCATTTTAAAATCAACAAGATCTTCAAACATCCATACAAGCCAGCTACTCAAGCATCTTCCCTGCAGCAACACTTTGAACTGCCCCATTGAAAATGAGACACCCCAAATATTGCAAAGGCAACAAATAGGGTCAGAAAATATATTCTGGTGTGAGTGAAATCATAAATTATAAACAACTTGTAATTATTAAATATGGTGCAGTGAAGTTCATGTGTTTGTTGCCCATTTAAGTTCATACAAAAATCTAGGTATCTACATATACATATGCAAAATTTTCCATCATACATACACCCAAGCATTCATTCATCAACATCATTCAGTTTATATGTACATATTCTCATATGGATTACTCACTTAAATTCCATAGCTTATTTCCTCAATCCCCTTTATCATTTTCATTGGTCTTACTCTTTCCATTGAACACCATGTGTGCATTGTAAAGTGGCTCAGTTCTGTTAACCCTTTACACAGAGGCTTACAGGACTTAAGCAAGTCATGCACATACCCATCATCCACCTGATGATGAATAGATCAAGGCACTACTCCTAAATTAACTTGTAATTTAGAGACTATGCTTATTTACCTTTCTGGAAAAATGTTATTAATTAAAGAAATGCTTTATTTTCTTTTCTTCCTTCCATATATCAAAGAAAATATACTCAGTGGTTTCAGCCAGACATGCAAAGTATTTTTGCAAAGCATCACATCCCATTTTAAGGTCATTTTTATTCAATCATATTTTCTAAATCTTGCATAAATATTTATTTCCATAAACATTCTCATGCCTTACATAAATCTGGTGAAATCATACAAAATATTACACTTAGTTTTACTGTGAACATAGGGCATGGTTTTTGAGAAAACCCATAAAAACATATTGGCTTGTGATCTGAACAAATCAGCACATATTTATGATATTGCATTGTTCATATCACTTTTAGAATGAATTAGACAAAAGCATGAATCTCATTATTCATACTACCTACTTCATTTTTTTTCCATTGATACCCTATTTCTCAGTAAAATAATTAGTTCATCTTCATATAAAGCTGGATTATAAAATCCATTTCTGTGATCATAGTATTTGTTTAATTATTTATATTTCAAAACAAAAATTGAAACAATCATAACAAACCAAAACAGCAATCAAATACTCAACCAAAGTATCAACCATATTCAACATTCATTTATTCAGAGAATAAAAATTAAACAAAATCATATTAAGATTTTATAAAAATGATATGGCTGCCCTTAACATGGGTCTTAATGCTTAAATCTCATAGGTGATTAATCACTCACCTTCCTTCCTCTTTTCCCCGAAAATGCTTAAGCTTGAAGATAGTGTGAGTTCTTCCCTACTATTTTTTTTGAAAATATGTTTCTGTTTTTCCCTCAGAGAAAACTACTGCTTCCCCCTTGATTTAAATCATTTAACTAGGGTTTTTAATGGAGGAAAAACCCATTTTATCCTCACAAAAATAAGAGAAGTTTGTATGCATGTTTATGGCTAATTATGCCATTTTCCTTTTGATTCCCATTTCAGGTAAAAGCAGTTGTTTTACTGCTTTTCTATGTACATGCTATTTGCATGATTCACCTATACATTATTTTTGTGTGACTTAACTTCATTGTATATTTTGTTAAACCTGAATAGTTCACTCATACCCCTTTTTATTATTATTCCTAGCTATTATTTCAAACCATTTATTTTCTCTTGATTTATTTTAAAAACTGTATTTATGTACAAATAATACTAAACTGGTTTTATGCAATTTAGTTATCAGAAGGATTTATTTTATCACTTTATATTTCTCTGGCTACTCATATTTAATATATATATGAGATATGTGTATGTGAAACTCACTCATACTTGATCATTTTCTCCTCATTATTATTCATTGAAAAATCACTATCCTCTTATTTAGTTATTTCACTCACTCTTAAAATTTATTTTCAAACTATTTATCCTTTAAATATTTCCTATTAACTGATTTTCATTTTTTTTTTCAAAATTATTTTCATCTCAATAATTTGGGTCTTCACATACTCTCCTCCTAAAAGGAATTGTGTCCCACAATTATTATATATATATATATATATATATATTTTTCATACATTTCCATTCAGTTGCATACAGAGCATAATTTCATTTCAGAAATTTCAAAAACTTATGCATTCAAAACCAATCAAATACACATAAGTAATATTTAAATTTATTATAATTTTAGGCATACCTTTAAGTAGAAAATAGATTAGGATATTTATCCTTCATCCTATCTTCAGCCTCCCATGTACAATCATTTTCATCTAAACTCCACTGGATTTTAACCGATTTAATTATTTTATTCCTCAAATTCTTTTCTTCTCTAGCCACAATACCCACTGGTTTCCTTTTATAAACCAGATTTTCTTGAACTTCAACTTGGGTAGGTGTTTCCAGAATGGTCTTCTTGTCATGCACCCATTTCCTTAATTGAGATACATGAAATACATCATGTATACTACTTAATTCCTCTGGCAATTTTAGCTTATAAGCCAAGGTCCCTATTCTTTGAATAATTTCATATGGTCTTATATACCTTGGTGATAATTTCCTTGCCTTGCCAAATCTCAGTATTTTTCTCATTGGTGAAACCTTGAGAAATACCTAATTTCCTACCTCAAACTCCACTGGCCTTCTCCCTTTATCTGCATATGCTTTTTGTCTTTCTTGTGCTGCTCTCATTCTCTGTCTCACTAATTCAATTCTTGCATAAGTTTCCTTCACATGTTCTGGTCCAAGCAATACTCTTTCACCTGCCTCCATCCAACATGCAGGAGATAGACAAGGCTTCCCATACAAGGCCTCAAATGGAGCCATACCTATAGTGGACTGGTAACTATTGTTATAAGCAAATTCAGCTAAGTAGAGATGATCTTCCCAACTGCCTCCAAAGTCAAGTATACATGCTCTAAGTAAATCCTCTAAAATCTTGTTAACAATCTCAGTTTGCCCATCTGTTTGTGGGTGGTAGGCTGTGCTTAAGCTTAATTCTGTCCCCATGGCTTCTTGAAAGCTACCCCAGAACCTTGAGGTAAACAAGGTGTCTCTATCACTAATGATAGTCTTGGGGATGCCATGTAATCTCACTATCTCCTTCACAAATAATTGAGCTAATTTATGAGCATTTCTATTTGAGTTCACTGGGATAAAGTGTGCTGTTTTTGTGAGCCTATCAACCACAACCCATATACTATCATTACCTCTTCTTGTTCTTGGCAAACCATCCACAAAATCCATTGAAATACTTTCCCATTTCCAGGTAGGTACTTCTTGTGGTTGCAGTAGGCCTGAGGGTCTTTGATAATCTGCCTTGACTTGTTGACATGTTAAGCACTTTGCCACATATCTTGCCACTGCCCCTTTCATACCTGGCCACCAATAATTTCTTTTAAGATCATGGTACATTTTTGTACCACCTGGATGTATAGTGTATTTTGTTTTATGATGCTCATCCATAACCTCTTGCTTCAGTTCTTCCACATTGGGTATGCAGAGCTTCCCTTTCTTCCTTAAGTAGCCTTTATCATCAACTTCATAATTTTCCACTGATATACCTTATGATATCATGTCCTTCTTTTCTTTCAAATTAGCATCTTGACTCTGCATTCTTCCTATTTTATCAACCAGAGTTGATCTCAAGGAGATAAGACTTAATCTTCCATATTCAATCATGCCACTATGTGCATTGTCTGATGCACCAATCTCTTCTCTTATGTCTTTTTCACTGAGGATTGTTAAATCCTTGAATTCAGTCATCATTAGGCTTGCCAATCTTGCTTGATGCCTACTCAATGCATCTGCTACTTTGTTAGCTTTTCCAGGAGTATATAATATATCAAGATCATAGGCAGCTAGAAATTCTACCCACCTATGTTGCCTCATGTTCAAGTCTTTTTGGGAAAACAAATACTTAAGTGATTTATGGTCTGTAAACAATTCAAATTTAGTACCTAATAAGTAATGTCTCCATAGCTTCAATGCATACACTACAGCAGCAAGCTCCAAGTCATGTGTGGCATACCTGGTTTCATTTGTCTTGAGTTGCATTGATGCATATGCTATGACTCTACCATGTTGCATGAGTACTGCCCCTAACCCAGACCCACTAGCATCTGTGTAAACCACTAATCCTTCATTTCCCTCTGGGACTTGCAAGACTGGAGCTTCCATCAATGCTTTCTTTAATGATTCAAAAGCTTGTTCACACTTTTCTGTCCACACATATGGTTGCTCCTTTCTAGTTAGCTTGGTTAGTGGAATGGCTATCCTTGCAAAGTCTTTTATAAACCTTCTATAGTAGCCTGCCATTCCTAAAAATGATCTCACCTCAGTCACTAATTTGGGTCTGTAACATGATTGCACTGCAGTCACCTTATTTGGGTCTACACTAATCCCTTGTTGAGATATAATGTGTCCCAAAAATTTAACTTCATTTTGCCAAAATGTGCACTTAGTAAATTTTGCCTTTAAATTATATGCTCTTAGTCTTGACAAAACCAGATGCAAGTGCTTTGCATGTTCCTCTTCTGATTTTGAATATACCAGTATATCATCAATAAAGACAACTACAAATTTATCTAGAAAATCTCTAAATGTCCTATTCATTAAATCTACAAAATAGGATGGTGCATTTGTCAATCCAAAATGCATTACCAAAAATTCATATAGCCCATATCTTGTGTTGAATGCAGTGTATTTAATACTCTCCTCCTCAACCTTCATCTGATGGAATCCAGAGGCTAAGTCTAGCCTTGAAAAGATTTTTGCTCCATTTAGTTGGTCAAATAAATCATCAATTCTGGGGAGTGGGTATTTGTTCTTGATGGTGACTTTATTTAATTCCCTGTAATCAATACACATTCTCATTGTACCATCATGCTTCTTCACAAATACCACTAGAGAACCCCAGTTTGAACTACTAGGCCTTATGAAACCTTTCTGTTCCAATTCCTCCAGCTGTTGTTTTAATTCCACTAATTCCTTTGGACCCATTCTGGTAGGCTTCTTGATGATAGGACTTGATCCTGGGATTAACCTTATTTGAAATTCAACTTGCCTATTTTCTGGAACTCCTATAACCTCTCCAAAAACATCTGGGTATTCCTTTATCACTTCTATATCTTCTAGAGTCAATTCTCTTTCAATCATGCTCCATATTTGATTAAGGTAATTTAGCTTGGCTGTTTCACTCATGACTATAATATTTTTACCATTTTCTGTTTTCAAAGAAATAGTAAAATTTTCTAAATTCAAAATTGCTTTGAATTTACTCAACCAATCTACCCCTAGAATAATTCCTATTCCAGGATATTTCAACACAAATAAGTCAGATTTAAACACATTTCCACCTATGTTTAATTCTACTCCCAAACATCTTAATTCTAGCAGGCAAGAGCTACCTAGGGGACTCTGAATAAACAAGGGTTTTTCAACTAAATTGCATGTGAGAGCCAATTTATCCACTATGTCTTGTGATATTAAAGAATGTGTAGCCCCAGTGTCATATATAACTGAAATTGGATAATTTTTAATTAGAAGTATACCTTCCAATTGTCCAGAACTTCCCACTGCACTTGCCTTTGCGTTGGCTTCTAATGCTCCTACCTTTGCTCCCTTCTTGAACTCTAGGAAATTCCTTTTGATATGACCTTCTTTCCCACAATTATAGCAACTGAATGGTGTCTTCTTAGCTGCTTGACACCTATTACTCATGTGTCCCTCCTTGCCACAAGTGTAGCAAATAATTTTCTTCTTAGCTTCCCCACTAGTTACTCCTTCAACCTTCTTATCTGCATTCTTTTTGTCATAGGGATGTGCTCTATTTTTCCCCTTCTTTTGGTTATTAGCCATCATATTCCTGAATTTCTCTCTTGCATTATCATGTTGTTCAAAAGAAAGAGTGAGATCTATGACTTGATCAAATGTTTTGTCTTTGTATGGTAGCATTGCTCTACTTAAACCATCATTAAGTCCTTGAATAAATCTTGAATTCTTTGATTCTTCATTCCCTATGAGCATGGTTCCATACTTAGACAAACTTTCAAATTTTTGAGTGTATTCAGTCACACTCATTGGTCCTTGCCTCAATTTTATAAATTCCTCAAGCAGTGTTGCCTTAGCTGTTGCTGGAACAAATCTAGCTTCAAGCATATCCTTGAATTGATCCCATGTTATTTCATTTTCTGGCCTTCCTGTGGTGATCACCTCCTACCAGTCTAGTGCTGCTCCCTTGAGCCTTCTAGAAGCTATCTGCCTCTTCCTTTGGTTATTAATTTGCATATCTGCAAATATTCTTTCTAAGGTCCTCAGCCATGTTTGTACACCCATGACTCCTTCGGTGCCTTCAAAATCCTTGCCTCCTAAATTAGAGAATGTTTTCAGTAGCTTAGCTAACTCCTCATGAGGGTTTTCTTCCCTCTGCACTACTCCTTCCCTAAATGCCCTCACTAAATCTTACAAATTGACCAATGGTGTTGCATTAGAGGGTCCTGCTCCAGTGCTTGGTGGTCTTCCTACCATGACTCACTATTCAAATTGCATAGCTAGTTAGTCTTGTTTCTAATTTAATTATTTCAGCAATTCATTCCTGCTGAGAATATTTTATATTTTTTTTATATATATGCTATGTTCTTGTTAACATAGCTCTGATACCAACTGAAGTGACCCACTTCTCTTTACCACAATATTTAGTGATATTTAGTTGAGTTTTTTTTACATAAAGGATCACTTCTTTCAATCAATTTCCCAAGATCTAGAATTTACCAATATAAAAATATCAGTATTTAAATCAATCTCAATCATTTATATATATGAAGATATATAAATGTTTCTTTGCCTATCAGAGTGCTAAAGTAGCAAAGAAATTTAATCACACAATATTTTTCATAATTGAAAGGTTTTGTGTCCCATAGCTATTTCTATTTTTTTCCAGATTGTTTTATAAACCTGACTAATTAATTTTAGGTAGATTTATAAATCCCATGTATTTGATCTTTGGGATTCAGAAATTTATACATGTTATTCTTAAAATGATAAAACATATCAAACCTTGGCCTGACCTATGGTTCACTAGTTAGTCTAACCTAGGTTCTGAATTCAAACACAAACATGCACAAACCAATCATGACAAACAAAATGCACAGATCTAGATTAATAGAGAAAATAATGATCATATGAGAGATAGTGTTGTGATCTAATCTATAAGTCATACAACTTCTGATATTTGGAACTGGAAAAAGTGTTGAATCTGATTTTTGAAAGATCTTTGCATTCTTCTGGGCTAAAACATGTAAAAATGATGTTCTAAACCTTTAAACACTTAACACCATTACTCTGCATACTTGTTTGAATACATATTGTCTACCCTTAACCTTGTCTTGCCACTTAGTATCAGTTTTGAAGTCATGGTATCAGATTTTCCCAATTCCAATCTTTAAAGTCTTACACACTTATAATTTTCAGGTTTCATGGTATCTTAATTCTACTTTTGTTCTAGCTATATCACAAGATTTTTGTTGCAATTCAACTTAGCTTACCCTATGGTTTTTCTTTTCAAAAATCTGGTGACTAAAACTTTATGCCTTCACATGTACTTATATCAACTTATAGGACATGCATAAGCCTTGCTGGTTAGCCAAGATTATGTTCAACCCAGATAATTATTATTTTAGCACATATTCATTCAAAACAGTTCTAAATTCATAACTGAGGTGCATCAAGCTTGCCAAGGAAAATATGTCCACATATCAAATTATATGGCATCTTCTCCTTCACCATAAGCTACTAAAATCATCTAAGAACCTGTTACTTAAATCCATAGCTCACAAACACATATAACACTTAAGTTTCTTTTACTTCTTACATGTTCTTTTCAAGATAACAAAGCAAAAGACAATCCTGGAAATACACAAGACATAAAAGAGTTTGCCTAGTTTCTTTATTACAACTAAACTGCTACTTTTCTAAGCATTTTAAAATCAACAAGATCTTCAAACATCCATACAAGCCAGCTACTCAAGCATCTTCCCTACAGCAACACTTTGAACTGCCCCATTGAAAATGAGACACCCCAAATATTGCAAAGGCAACAAATAGGGTCAGAAAATATATTCTGGTGTGAGTGAAATCATAAATTATAAACAACTTGTAATTATTAAATATGGTGCAGTGAAGTTCATGTGTTTGTTGCCCATTTAAGTTCATACAAAAATCTGGGTATCTACATATACATATGCAAAATTTTCCATCATACATACACCCAAGCATTCATTAATCAACATCATTCAGTTTATATGTACATATTCTCCTATGGATTACTCACTTAAATTCCATAGCTTATTTCCTCAATCCCCTTTATCATTTTCATTGGTCTTACTCTTGCCATTGAACACCATGTGTGCATTGTAAAGGGGCTCAGTTCTGTTAACCCTTTACACAGAGGCCTACAAGACTTAATCAAGTCATGCACATACCCATCATCCACCTGATGATGAATAGATCAAGGCACTACTCCTAAATTAGCTTGTAATTTAGAGACTATGCTTATTTTTCTTTCTGGAAAAATGTTATTAATTAAAGAAATGCTTATTTTCTTTTCTTCCTTCCATATATCAAAGAAAATATACTCAGTGGTTTCAACCAGACATACAAAGTATTTTTGCAAAGCATCACATCCCATTTTAAGGTCATTTTTATTCAATCATATTTTCTAAATCTTGCATAAATATTTATTTCCATAAATATTCTCATGCCTTACATAAATCTGGTGAAATCATACAAAATATTACACTTAGTTTTACTGTGAACATAGGGCATGGTTTTTGAGAAAACCCATAAAAACATATTGGCTTGTGATCTGAACAAATCAGCACATATTTATGATATTGCATTGTTTATATCACTTTTAGAATGAATTAGACATAAGCATGAATCTCATTATTCATACTGCCTACTTCATTATTTTTTTCCATTGATACCCTATTTCTCAGTAAAATAATTAGTTCATCTTCATATAAAGCTGGATTATAAAATCAATTTCTGTGATCATAGTATTTGTTTAATTATTTATATTTCAAAACAAAAATTGAAACAATCATAACAAACCAAAACAGCAATCAAATACTCAACCAAAGTATCAACCATATTCAACATTCATTTATTCAGAGAATAAAAATTAAACAAAAGCATATTAAGATTTTTATAAAAATGATATGGCTGCCCTTAACATGGGTCTTAATGCCTTAAATCTCATAGGTGATTAATCGCTCACCTTCCTTCCTCTTTTCCCCGAAAATGCTTAAGCTTGAAGATAGTGTGAGTTCTTCCCTTCTTTTTTTTTGAAAATATGTTTATGTTTTTCCCTCAGAGAAAACTACTGCTTCCCCCTTGATTTAAATCATTTAACTAGGGTTTTTAATGGAGGAAAACCCATTTTATCCTCACAAAAATAAGAGAAGTTTGTATGCATGTTTATGGCTAATTATGCCATTTTCCTTTTGATTCCCATTTCAGGTAAAAGCAGTTGTTTTACTGCTTTTCTATGTACATGCTATTTGCATGATTCACCTATACATTATTTTTGTGTGACTTAACTTCATTGTATATTTTGTTAAACCTGAATAGTTCACTCATACCCCTTTTTATTATTATTCCTAGCTATTATTTCAAACCATTTATTTTCTCTTGATTTATTTTAAAAACTGTATTTATGCACAAATAATACTAAACTGGTTTTATGCAATTTATGTAAAGATCCAAAAACTCAGCCTTCGAAAATCGGCACCCGTACTTCTCTTGTACTCAAATGCCGTAGATCCAAACGCCGAATCTGGCTCTCCGGAGCTTATAACAAAATTAAGTATAACAACACAGCGGAATAAAGAAACAGATGATATCATATACAACTCCAATGAATACAATATCCAGAATGATATACAACAATGATATCAATATGATACAACAATATCAGAGATATGATACAATGCTACAGCGGAAATAACAATAATGGAAGAGATCACTCCAAATGATCTACAAAAGAGAATGACTCCAACAACTCCAACATCTACTCGAACCACCATCACGATGCACAAAGATAAGCAAGTTCAGTCATCCACTCCGATGAACTGAACTAGCTCTAGATAATCTACTAAACCTGAATATCTGAAAAACCCAACTCTAGACTGCCCGTGTGGAAAATTATGGGCACCCAGAGTTTAGGAAGAGAACTATAAACTCCGAGTCAGTCATGGGACTGGTGTGAGTAACAAAAACAGTTTATCTTTAAAACAACAACAAAAGAATTTTAAACATTGAAACCCGCAATGCTTTTGGAAAATGAAACTACCATAAGACCTCCCGCCACACACACAATGCAAACGCAGAATTGGAGGAGATTTCTTCTTATGATAGTCAAATATGCTTACTACGCAAAACAATCATTGGATATTATTACTAGTGCATAGTGCAGAAAACATTTCGAAAGTATAATATTAATCTTAGCCAGCATAGGCATTTCACACTATGCCTACTATAGCTACCATCTAAATAGTGGTGACCACCATAAGTAAATGGCAGGTTCTACAACTAATACCGTACAAGGTTCGTATTGGAAAATGGATTTCCAACAAATGGTCAGGCTGAGGAACTTCCTACTGCCACATGGGATCGCCTCTGGATGGACGTCCCGAGAACTAACTAGCTCTCTGCCAACACAAGGCCGGGTTACCTCTGGGTATAGGTAACTACATCACGACTATGCCATTCCCCGGTCCTTTGGGACCTTTATCCGAGGCGCCTCGATCAAACACACAATCACACAGTAAATGAGATTGGAGTATCCACATAGGTTAAATACCAGGGCTCCATACCTGATACCACCCTTTTCCAGAAGGAAATGACATACCCTAAAGGGCGCGACCCTCATAACCTTGCCGCATCATTCCTGTTTCGACCATTTTCGGTCTGTGAGGTCCGACGAGGTCTCGTCCACAAAGCTACGCTTTTCACAAAGTCATGCTTTGATCACAAATGATCAATAAATGATCAACACACAGCAACACTCAGCATGCCACATTACCAAATTGGGCGTATATCGCTGATAACCTTCAACTACATAACCTCTGAGCTCGTACGTCTCAGAGAAGGGTGTTAAGCTAAGAGAATAAATTCTCCGCCACCAACAGAAATGTATTTGAAAGAAATCTGCTTTATATCTCAAAATGTAATGTCAGACATGTAACCATACAAGTCTGTTCCGGGTTCGAACAGAACCGAAGGCACTTCCGAAGAAGCCCTTGCAATCCGGGTATTCATAATCCCGATCGGATTTCCCATCACTTAGGGAATCTCTATACCGGCGCGACTCAGTGCAGAGACAATCGATAGGTCATCCTATCATTCTCGCAAATACCCGGTCTTCAACACCGTAATTCAAATGCTATCCATATACGACGTATCACTTATTCGGAATGGGTTGTGTGACACAAAGGTCCTCTCCCGGCTAAACCGAGTAATGGACGCAATATTTAAAAACATATCGATAATGGAATTTCTGTTAAGTCGCAATTTAAACCCAAACTTTCTTTTCAAATGGTTTAACAAATTACCATTTTCAAATCTTTAAACAAAAAGATTCATTTTAACAACCTTCAACGGTTTAAACAATTTCCACACTTTAATCTTTTAAACAAAAGATTCATTCATAGATTTTCCAAATTAATTTCCATTTCAATTGGATTAACTCATTAAATCTTTAAATCAAAGATTTAATTCTTAGCTTTCAAAACAATTCCATTTCGAATGGTTTAAACAAATCACCATTTTAAATCTGTTAAAAATAAACAGATTCAATTCATAGCTTTCAAAAAGAATTCACTCATAACTTGGAAAACCATTTTTCAATTCAAACTTGAAATTCCTTTAACTTAAATTGTAATTTCATTTCTTATATGAAAGCTTTTATCATTTGAAAACAATAGTTTTCATTTCGGAAATCTGATTCATCTATACGAGTTAAAGTTCTTGGGTTAAATTCAAATTCTCAAAATTTTACTTTTAAAATGGTTTAAATTCATATAAACACATTTATAACTTTTTTAACCATAATTTCCAATCATGGAATTCAATTCCAAATTTTGAGTTCAAATTTAAATTAAATTATTTAAATTGAAAACTTACCAAGTTATCCAAAATAATTTTTATCTTAAAAACTCATTTTCAAAAGCTTTAACATTTAACCCAAATCCATTTCCAAAATCAATTGAAATTAAAATTTCAATTTCAAAAAAAATATTAACTTTGAATCATCTGTGACTTAACCGATTTCCTCATGAGATCCATATTTGTGTGTGTATGGTGTGGTCTAAGGGTTTTACACAGTAGTGCAACATCATTCAATCATCACAGATCAGAATACAGAAATATAGTTGATAAGTGGTATAAACTATAATGCTTATCTTTCATTCACAGATCACAGATAATAATTTACATCACAGATAATAAATTTCAGTCATCCTAGATAAATAATTTACATTACACTACAGATCATGACGTAAATCAAGATGTATCACTAAGCATCACAGATCAGGAATATCAAACAATCAAATCGTCCAATAGAATCCAAATATCCATAGATAAGGTCAATTTATTTATTTGATTTAATTAAATCAGATTAGTCACTAATCCTGGTTAATTAACATTAACAAATTACAAATTGTTTTAATTAATTAACTTTTAATAATAAATTAATTAGCCTCAATTAATAAATTAATTAATTACCCTTTAATTAATTATTCTTAATTAATAATCACCCCTTAATCACTTTTATTTATTAATTAACCTTTACTTAACTAATTATTCTCAAATTAATTTATCACATTAATTAATTACCTTTAATTAATTACAATAAGTGATTATTCTTAATTATCTTCATTAATATCAAAATCTTAAATTAATAACCTTACAATTTATCATTTTTAACACATTAATTTATTCAAGAATTTAAGATCAAATCAAAATATCAATTTATCTTAATTAATTCCATTATTTATTTAAATTAATTAATTAATAAATAATGTCATAAATTAATTAAATTAAAACTTAATTATTTCCAAAATAATTAACTTAAACCTTTGCTAATCCCATTTTCAAATAAAACAATTATTTTTAAAAGAATGATTTAAAATATGTTTAAAACTTGAATTTATTTTAAAACTTGAAAACTGTTTTTAAACCTCCCCGAGTCAAAACCGAGTGTTACCCGAGCCATTCCACCATCTGCTTCGTGTTTTCCCAAAAATCAACCCGTATGCTATTTTTTTAACTTCAATTTTTTTGTTTAAGTGTTAACCCGGTAAACCCAAAAACTACATGAGCTCGAACTCGAGCCATAACCCCGTTTACCCGAGTACAAACTCGAGTTCGACTTCATCTTCTCCAAATACAACTTCTGACACAACCCAGACATATGTGCACATGCACATGAGTTCGCCGCGATTCTGATCACCATCGCCGCCGTCTACAGGTCATTGATGACCAACCCAAACCACCTAACCACCTAAATTCTCGAATCAACCTGGGAAACAAAATCGAACAATTTCGAGCACCAGAAACCCATCTCGATCAACCAAAATGCCTCGCGCCGCCATGTCACGATGCCAGAAACTTCGCAACTCCACTGGAACCTCCGCCGCAGTCCCTTGCTTCATTTCCCATAGTCTGGTGGAATTCGATCCACCAGAGACATCATCATGATCTCATTTCCAAACTCGACTAAAACAGTTCGAGAACCCTAACTCGACCAAACCCCGATGCCACGACGAATTATAAAATCATCAAGCAATTTTCTAATGATCTACAATCCTCCACCCAACTACAACCTCATTCCCGAGACCCAAAACTATTCTGATCATCAGAATTAGCTAGAAACCCAAAATCCGTTCATTAATCCATATCTCTCGATTTAAAAATCCTAGATTTCGAAAACAAAAACAATTATGTACCTGAAACAAACAATCATTATGATTAGGATTTTTGAATTGTTTCATATTTACTTGTTCTTTTACTTTCTGTTACAACCAGCCATTGATTCAACTTGAAAATATTTTTATCACTGATATCTTATTGAAACAAACAATTCTTGTTTACAAATTAGAGCCTAAAGAAGATCAGGAAGGAAGAACTTATGATTTTTATCAGATTTAAGCTCTGAACCACAAAACAGAACATCAGTTTTTAATATAAAAATGCACACATATTTCTCTATATACATATATTTACATGTATTCAGCTTAAAACAAACATGCACAAACCAAACATCATTCATCTCAAACTTCACAGGCAACATATTTATTTACTTAAGTTTTAAATAAATTGTTACTCACCTTTTTTTTCCAGAAGAAAGAATGAAAGAAAGAATGAACAGGCTGAAGAACTGCTAGCAGAAATCCTTTAATCTCTGATTAATATGAATTCGTATTGTTGTTTATATTGAGTCATGTTTAAGTTTGAGATGATATATTATTTTTTTCTGGTTTGCTTAATTATCATTGTGAACGAGCAGGAATGAAAAGCTTGATATAAAATGAGTTACATGGTATTATATCATTGTACAAAATAGGACAAATATTTTTTTAGCTTTGGTGGCTGAGGTGATAAAATCTTGGCTTGAATTAATTAACTTTGTACCATAATTTTACTTATAAAATTTTCTTCTTTCGGCTGTTACATGTTTGAGAAAACATGATGACTTCCTTTACAAGCTTCTATACTTGTATTTTATTTTCTTTTGTTTACTTGTTTCATATTTTTCATATGTATTTGTTTTGTTTCTTTCTTTTGTTTGTTCTATCACTTTGTAATATAAGTGAGATTCTATTTTATATTCTTTTTCTTTTATTCTTTTTGAATGCATTTCTATATTTAATACGTTGTTATAATTTATCTAATGTATTCATTTTATTTTGTTTTATAATTTATAATTTTTGTAATATAAATGAATATATTGTTTAATTTAACTAATGTGTTTACTATATATAATTTCTAAAAATTTTATCTTATGTATTTTTTATATTTATTTCTATCTCAATCATTTATTTCTAAATTTAATACTGATTATTTTTATATTCATTTGTAATATAAATAATTCCTATATTTTTATTTTTAAACCATTTATTTACGATTTAAATTCAAACCAAATATATATATATATATATATATATATTATTTCAAATTTACTCATATATGCTCAAATACATATATATTCACATATATACACATATATACAATATTTTAATTTTAAATGATTTATACAGAATATATTCGAATTTGGGGAAACTCGCAATCAATTTATCGATTTTATTTCACAAATTTTATTCAAAAATTAATTAATTATCAATTTAAATTTATATAAAATTCGAGGTCGTTACAATTTAGTTATCAGAAGGATTTATTTTATCACTTTATATTTCTTTGGCTACTCATATTTAATATATATATGAGATATGTGTATGTGAAACTCACTCATACTTGATCATTTTCTTCTCATTATTATTCATTGAAAAATCACTATCCTCTTATTTAGTTATTTCACTCACTCTTAAAATTTATTTTCAAATTATTTATCCTTTAAATATTTCCTATTAACTGATTTTCATTTTTTTTTCAAAATTATTTTCATCTCAATAATTTGGGTCTTCACATATTCATTCTCACAACATTGCTTATATTTCTCTTCATTTTAAATTACATTCATTTTCACATGTAATATTTCTCATTTAATAATACATTTATTTGAGAATCATTTCATGAGAAATTTCCTTCCGTTTATAACCAATTTATAAAGGCTTAATTCTTTTTATAAGACATTATTCGAGTTTAAAGTTATCACAACTTATATAATAACCATTTATTTCATAAACAATTTACAAGTCGTGACTTTATTTATAATCATTTCACTTTTAGTTCATATTTTTTATCCAATTAGTTTCACTTTTACTTTTCAAATTTATTTATGACACATTTCACAAATTTTAATTAAGTTTATAAACATATTTTTTTCCAATTTAATCTCATTTACAACATTTCCTTAATCACAATTTCAATTTAAACATCCCATGATTTAAAGTTCACATTTGTATATTATTACATTACTTCCCAATAATGCATACAACAATTCTATTCATTTACTAAACATAGATATAACAAATTTAACCTTGTTTCACTTGCTTTCAATTTAAGGTTACCAAATTCAACTGCATAATTCAACAAAATTTCTACATTTCAACTTATATATTAATTTAGAAGTTTCGACTATATAAAATATCTAGATATTCCATTTTATTTCAATAGTTGAAACTACCAGTCACAAACAACCAAAATTCACAACAACATTTCAATTTCATATCGAATATCCTAATTATCCACTTCATTCTCTTTAATTCACCATTATTAAACTAGTGCTTAGTCCATAAATTCAATCAACAATAATAGCCAATGTTTA
This sequence comes from Allium fistulosum, assembly GCA_030737815.1. Lineage (NCBI taxonomy): Eukaryota > Viridiplantae > Streptophyta > Magnoliopsida > Asparagales > Amaryllidaceae > Allium > Allium fistulosum. Next base: position 878,526,855 of record CM060906.1, read on the forward strand.
TAATTTGACTAAATACAATAAGTTAACAATAAATGATAATAATTAGATATTACCATTTCATGAAACAAACACGTTACAAATAACTATATTAGTTATAAAATTTTCCTTTATATATAACATATAATATTAGGAAAATTATTTCATTTCAAAACATATATAAAACATTTTTTAACACTAACAAATATGCACTCTCGTATATATATACACTAAGACAAACTCATTCTAGGATATTACTATCCTATCTATAATGAGTTAACCCCAACAGGCTAAGGTATGTCTAAACCAAAGCTCTGATACCAACTGTAATGACCCACCATTTTGGACGGTTCAAATAGACAATAAACCACACATGTCAGACTCAAACCATTCAAAAGGGAGGATTGTTAATGGGGTAAATAAGAAAAAAAAGAGAAAAAAGAGAAAAAAACAAAACACAGAATCTCGTAGCGGAATGACAAAATATAATAATCAAATAAATAGTTCATGAAGCTGTTTTACAAATAACATTTGATTAAGCTTTTATAATTCAAATCAGAGTTATATGTACATCAGAAATAAACGAATAATGCAGCGGAACACAAAATGTAATGGAATAATAAATAGCAATAATATATTGAATCTTCGTCTTCGTCCTCCAAAAAATAGTCTTCAATACACTGAACAGCTCAAATTGACCCGAGCGTAATGAAAAGACAAAACATTCGAGTCAAAAGTAAAAGATCTTATGTAAGTCAAATCAAAATAAATGAAATAGAAATATTAGTGCAATGATTTCATAGATGTTACGGGATTTTCATCTCCTATCAAGTGTACAACATGAATATAATTATTTAAAAGGTTTCAAATAATTCGAAATATCTATCTTAATCATCTAATTAAAACAAATCTGAAGTTTGAATTAACTTAAACCCTTCAAATAATTCAATTCAAAATAAAATCCAAATTCAAGAAATTATATGGGTATATGTCATTTCAACCAGTACCAAAAATCAACATTTTCAAATCAATGAAAACCACTCGGGTTTATCATTTCAACCCATAACGATTTTCCCATAATCTATAAGATCGTTCGGGTATGTATCATTTTAACCCTTACGAATACAAAGATATAGACATAAATAACATCCAATCATCCAAAATTTCAACCAATAACATCCATCCAATCACCCAAATATCAACAATTGAACATACAACACAATCATCATTGAAATCAACCAATAACTACCAACAATTTACTGGTTATCATTGATAGGTATTTAACTAGCAATTTAAATTTAAATATTGAATTAAATAGCAATTAAATTCAATAAAATTCAGATTTAACTAGAATGACAATTTAAAATATACTAAACAGCAACCAATCAATTTCTAATCACATCATAAATTCAATTTAACCAACATAAGAAAATCTAGTAGTTGTGAGTGTTCGATCACCTTTCGTGGCTACGAAGTGATGATAAAATGGGGTAATATGGAGATTCCTAGCAAAGATCTAAATGCAAAGCAAATCCAACAAAGCTTAGACACGAACACGAATCAATAAACAAGTTTCAATTGCTTCCAACTTCCAAACAACCCAAGATCCAAACTACGGACAAACCTGAAACTAGGTCATTTTAAGAAAATATTCGGACTAGAATACTACTGAATCTATAAAAGTTACTAACTAGAAAGTTGTTACAAATTCTTTTCTCTCCACTTTCAAAAAAGAATCACTCAAAAATCTTCTGTATTGAGGAAGTTATGGTCAAAACAAATAGAGGTGTTTTCTGAGTTTAAAATCTAAGTTCAAAAATACTTCAAAAATATTTCGGTTTTTCGCATAGCAAATTAAGGAATTTGAAGAACTGATCTAAAACAAAGTTGAAGCCACTGGAAAAATAAATGGTTTGAAAAAAGAATCATATAATTTGGTTCATTTCTGAAGGAGATATGATTGATACAATATGAGGTATTTTCGGCCAAAACTGGACCCGAGAAAGAACTTAAAAATGGATTTTTTGTATAGAAATATTCGGAATGAGAAGAAGAGTTAAACAACAAAGTTGTTGCCATTGATATTATACACGGTTTTAGAAAAATGAATTATTTGATTTGAAGTAGTTTAGTGGAATATAGAAGCCATGGAAATAAGAGGAAGAAAGAGGGAAAAAGGGAAGAGAAAAAGAAGGGAAAAGGAGAAAGAAGAAGAGAGGGATGGTGGGGCTTTGGCCATGGGTTACTGCCGCGGGTTATAGATGGTGATTGAGGTAGGTGGCGGAAAGAGGAGAGAGGTAGGCTAGGGTTTTGAAGGAGGAAAGATGGAATTTGATTTGGAGATTTAGGAGTTTTGGGGTTTGGAGTTTTCTATAGATTTGAGCAAGAAGAAGAAAAAGAAGAGTACGCAGAAAGTTTTTCAAATGAGGAATTTCTATACGTAATAGGATATAGAAGGTCAATGGGTGGTAAAAGGAAGGATCCAAAGTTTCTTGGGGTTCCTAGGGTCTCTTGGTTTACTAAGGAGCCCATTAGTAAAAAAACAAACCCAATAAGACTTAGCCAAAAAAAAGAACACAAATATACACTGCAAATGAAAGAAATAAGCTGTAGGCTATTTAATAATTAGGAAATGAAGGTGGAGAGACAAAAATAAATGTCACGTATTATTTTGAAAGCTTCAGGCATTACTAATGTATAAATAAATGTACGTAGGAATGGAAAAGTTTGCAAACCAAAGTAAAGTGAAATTTTGTATACGTGAAAATAAGGTGGCAAGAATTATATACAAACTAAAAGTCTAGGCCCAGGTATTAAACAGAAGGAGAAATGAATGGATCAAGTATTAATAATGAGATAACAATTTTAAAACGTATATGCAACAATTAATAACAAAAGAAATGAAAAGACCATGTACATCGCACAACCTTTTTGAAATTTAATTGGTGAAACATAACCAAATTAACTTCATTAACTCAAATAATATTCAAATTTGTACGCATTTAGTTTTTTTATCTATGCATAATAAATAAAATTACTTACCTCAAAAATGAAAACGTTCAATTTGGTTTTCCCAAAATGATCTTTATTTCCATTAAAACATCCTTTCTATTTAACAAAAAGGTGTGTTTCTTTTAATAAATCTATTAATTGCAATCAATGTTTTCTTCCATTCTAATTGAAATATTTCAATAACATTAATTGCAATTATTTACAAAGTTAAATTTCGAAACAGACAACTAAAATGGACGAAAAATAGAATAATTGTTTCCTTTAGTCATTAAACACCTTTATAAATTTGTTGTTTATACAGCAGAGTAATAAATAACTTACTTAAATAAATTATTTTCCTACTCTTGTAATCCATCTCTATGCTAAAACATAGTTCAAATATACATATGTTTCTTCCTTTAAATCAATCATTCTATTCTTTATTTTAATGAAGTTAAACCTACATTCACAAATGAAACATTCATTTTATTTGATATAAATGTTCTTTTCATTAAATCAACTTTCCTTGTATTTCCACAAAACATAAGCTACGTTTAATTATACCTATTAATTTACAATTTGGTGTACTCTCTGCCATTAATTGAAATTATTCAATTACATTAATTTCAATTGTTTACAAAGGTGAATTTCAAAATGGACAAAATAAATGTAATGAGAAATAGAACAATTATTTCCTATCTAATTGTAATTTAAACATATTTATACACTATTGGATACAACATGAATTATACATTTCTTACCAAATAATAGTTTCTCATCTCTGCAATCAATCTTTAAGCTACCAAACATTCAAATAAATAAACATATGATTTCTTCTTTAATAAAGAAAAAATTATTATTCTTTATTAACATTTATTATTCCAATCAATTGGAAATTTACCTTCAGACAATTGTTAATTTCATTCAAACCAATGTTATTAAAATACACACTAACATTTGTTATCATCCTTACATTATTGCAAACATGTGTCATTAATAGAAATTTCACTTAAGCTCATAACTTGTATTATAATTTAATTTGTATCAATGAAATCTTAAAAAAAATATTTCTAAAAATTTTATTCAAAAATCTTTTTTAATTTAATATTTTTAAATGTTTAAAAATACGGGTCATTACACTTGGTCATGTAGTCTCAGGAGAAGGGTTGTCAATAGATTCAGCTAAGACAGAAGCAGTTAATAATTGGAAGAGACCCGAAACAGTGACTGAGATAAAGAATTTTCTAGGATTAGCTGACTATTACCGAAGATTTATCAAGGATTTCTCTCGTACAGCAGCACCGATGACCGGGTTAACATGGAAAGACATAAAGTATTTTTGGACCGATAAATGTGAGGACATTCCAAAAGCTAATATATTTATTGACCAATGCACCTATGTTAGTTGTCCTGGATGGAAATCAAGATTTGGTGGTGTATACCGATGCGTGTGGAATAGGATTAGGAGCTATGTTAATGCAAAGGGTTAAAGTGATTGCCTACGCTTCTCGACAGCTTAGACTGCATGAAGTCAGATATCCAACTCATGACTTAGAGTTGGCTGCTATAATTTTTGCTCTGAAAGAGTGGAGACATTATGTTTTAGGGGAATGATTCAAGTTGCATGCAGATCACAAGTCTTTAAGATATTTATTCTCTCAAAAAGAGTTAAATATGAGACAACATAGGTGGTTAGAGTTTATAGCTGCTTATGATTTTGGAATTGAGTATCCATCAAGAAAAGGGAACAAGGTAGCAGATGCGCTTAGTAGAAAGCATCAGAATGCAGTATTAGCAATGATAACTGAATGGAAAGATTTAGAGGCATTGACCAAATGTAATGTGTAGTAAAGATCAATGGCTAGGTCTAGTCAGAGAACTACAAAGTTATCTTGCGTAGAATTTCGATCAGTACTAATCGAAAGATTGCTTCTAAGCAAGGCGATGATCCAATATTAGCTGAATAGACCAGAAGGTTAAAAAGTGGAACCGAGGTTGATAATTTAAAGAATTTTAGTCTTGACTAGAATGGATGGTTGAGAAAGAAAGGACGACTATGTGTTCCAGATGTGGGAGATCTAAGGAATGAAGTGCTTAGAGAATGTCATCGATCAACGTTCACTATTCATCTTGGAGGAACTAGAATGTATCACGATATGAAAAGAAGTTTCTTCTAGGAAGGTATAAAAAGGGATGTAGGCTTATAAGTAAAGTAATGTATGAATTGTCAGCAAGTAAAAGCCGAGTATCAGAAGCCGAATGGATTGCTTCAGCCTTTAGAAATACCAATTTGGAAATGGTATTCAATATCTACGGATTTCATAGATGGTTTGCCAAGGTCGAATAGGAGAAATGAAAGTATTTGGATCGTGGTATATAGACTGACCACGCGTGCACACTTTATTCCCGTTAAGTCGACAAGGAAGGCACCGGTTTTGGCTAAGTTATTCATGAAGAATATAGTTAGATTGCATGGGATTCCTAGTAGTATCATCAATGACAGAGATTCCTTATTCACTAGTGAATTTTGGAAGAGTCTACAAGAAGTTTTGGGTACCAAGCTCAAGATGAGTATCGCTTACCATCAAAAGACCGATGGGCAAATGGAAAGAGTTAACAAAGTCTTAGAGGATTTGTTAAGAGCTTGTGTGCTAGATTTTGGAGGATTGTGGGAAGACCAACTACCCTTAGCCGAGTTTTCTTATAACAATAATTATCAGACTAGTATAGGGATGACACCTTTTTAACCTTTATATGGAAGACCATGTAGATCACCCGTATATTGGTTAGAGACCAGTGATGTATTAATTCTTGGTCCGGATATGGTAAGATAAGCCGTAGAAAAGATTGAGTTGATTCGAGCTAGAATGAACGAAGCTCAATCTAATTAGAAGAGTTATGTAGATAAAAGATTGAAGGACTTATAATTCTCAGTTAGAGATAAGGTTTTTGTCAAAATTTCACCGATGAAGGGTGTAGTAGGATTCAGGAAGTCAGGGAAATTGACATCGAGGTTTGTTGGACCATTTCCTATTATAGAAAGGATCGAGAAACTCGCTTATAGGATAGAGTTACTGAACATTTTGGCAGGAATCCACAATGTTTTCCATATTTTTCATCTAAAGAAGTGTGTTTGAGATCCAAAGACTACTATCACCTCGAATGCATTGGAAGATTTAGTGGTGGAACCGGACATGACAATTGTTATACATCTAGTTCGTATTATGGCTAGGGATGAGAAGAAGCTAAGGAACAAGACAGTGAGATTAGTAAAAGTCCAATGGAGTGACAACAAGAGAGACTGTACTTGGGAAACGGAGAGTAGGATTAGAGACACTTATCCTGACTTCCTTGATGGTATGTTTTACACTATGCTTGTATGTTTGATGTAGGTACCTTATCGTAATTTCGAGGATGAAATTCTTTAAGGAGGGGAGACTGTAACACCCCTAATTTTGATCAACATTATTTAGGATATTTAATTAGATAAATAAAATAAAATAATTTGGGATGATAAGGAGATTGAGATTTGGTAATTAAACTGGGTTGAGCCTTAATTAATGAACTAATGGAATTAATTAGAACATTAATAAGAAGGAGGTTATATGAGGAGGGCAAAATAGGAAAATAGTATAATTCCTAAATATAATCCTTCCCATTCTTAATTCCTCCCTCACTTCATTTTTACAAACGAAATTAAAGGATCAAGGCCTAACAAGGTATTAAAGAGAAGATAAGCTATGAAGAAAGATCAAAGCTTAGGGAATCAAATCAAAATTACAAATCTCAACCTTCTTTAATCATTCAAGGTGAATAATGATAACCATCTCTTAGTATGATTTTTCATTTCGGTTTTAGGATTAAACCCGAAGTGTTTGATGATTATTATGCCATGTTTGATTATTTGGATGATTATATGCTTATTGATGAATTTATAGAACTGAAATTAAGTGATAAGTTTGAGTTAGAATACCTATCATACGACACCCAAATGACTTGAAATTTTAACACGATAGTAGAAAAATTATTTTGGAAGTGATTTTTTAATTTCATGATTTTCTAATCTAATGAGAATATTTGGTTAATTTTTCAAGGTTGGAAAATGAGATATTTTAGGTTTTAATTATTAAAATAATTAAATTATGTTTTTGGTCCAAAAATTTTAATATGTTAAAGGGTATAATAAATTGGATTTATCATGATTTTTGGGGATTTTTCCCAAGTGTTTATGAAGGGTTATAAAATTATTAAGCTAGAAGAGCTTAGCTATTATATTAAGATATTCATACAAGATTAAGGGCTAGCATATGTTCTGGAAATGATAAACCTACACTATATCAGTTTTTTGGAAAATATTTTGACAAAAGTAAGTTGTTATCCAATGGGATTTGACAAATAAAAGAGGTTGATGAAAGGAAATTACTTTTGATAGCAAAATAGCGGCTTTTAGGTTATTTACGACTCTACCATGACGTAGTCATTGTCGCCGAAGTCCATGATGTCACTGTTATACATTGTCAACCTTAATGAATATATAGGATATCATCCTAGATGATATGGAATGAATTCAGGAGGGTTGGAGTCGACGTAGGTATGGATACTAACGACGTCATGAGCTTCGACGTGAATTATGCCGCATGTTTCCCTTAAACATCTTGACACCGCCTATTTTTATAATGTTGCCGACTACAATGGCATCGTGTTTTATCAAGCTCGACACCAACTCTATAAGGCAATGATACCGCATTTTATTTACTTCGACCCTATTGAGGCCGTGTTTTTCTATATCTATAAGGGCGATAATGCCACTATTTTGTATCGTCTATAATGACGTCGTATTTTATCACTTCGACTTTAATGATTTCCAACCTAAGTCCTTGTAACCTATTTTCGAAGAAGGTTATAATGCATCTTATTTTCACTTCAGCTTTAATGATGCCAAATGTAATCGATGTTGACTTTGATAAAGACTTAAATCATTGCTGGCAAACCAAGTTTTATACCCTATGACATCGACACTCTAGGAAGTGCGACATATATAACGTCGACCCTATGGACTTATGTTTTATAAATAAAAGACTTTAACATATTTTGGTATTGAAGAGTCACGATAACCCTAGTGGCGAGATTGACGCCGACTTTAACAATTTAATAGTTTTATTAAATTTGGCTATATAGCCTATGGTTTCGAGGTAAGATAACCTCTAAGTGATTTTGAAATTCATCAAAGCTATTTTATAAAACATATATATCTTGCATAATATTTTGGATAAAGCAAAAGGCTATAATTTTACTTGTTTTAAATATGGTTTCAAGGTTTAAATCATTTATAAAGAAAGTGTTTTTAAGAAAACAGAAAAGGGTATTTAGCCTAAATTTTACTAAAATATTATTACTCTTATCACTTTTGGATAGATTTTGATAGGTAAATTTGATTTAGATATTCAAAAACCAGATGGGACTGGAGTATGGTAGCACATTATACTTCAGCTGTTAGCCCTTAGTTGATATAAGTCCAAAATTCCAGTGCGTAGGGCTTTGTCATGGGTAAGACTAAAAGTAGATTTACGCACAGAAAGAAATATATAAAGATAAGATAGGTTATAGGTTGGCCTGCAAAACCTTTAGGTTCATAGTAAGCCTTGCAGAACTATGGGATTAACAGATAGTCGGGTAAACACTAAGATAAGTGTACTTGGCAGACAATTCATTTTTCTTTTAACAGTTAGTTAGGAAAGTTGGTATATCTGGTGGGCATGAGTCAGCCATATAGGTTTGTAGTTACCCTATAAAAACTAAACATTAAGACAGATAGTCTACTGATTCGACAGTTTAGTCATGATTACCCATATAGTATGCATGCATATGTTTATATTGTTATTGTTTAACTGTTGTTATTGTAGGAGCAAAATTATGATTGACACATATTTAGAGGATACTAGTGGGGGAGAACTCGCCGCTCAACGGCGTGGTCTCACTAGATATTTATTAATTGAGATAGCATGTTATTATTCACACCAAACTTATTGTTTGACGCGAAGTTTTTGTTTTTCTCCTTTAACTCTTGGGTACTCGGTTGAGTATTTTAGGACTAAGGTTTTCAGGTTTAGCGGGTTTTGACGAATAAAGCTTCCAAAGACGTGCAAGAGGCAAAGCTAGCTATTTAAGAGTTGTCTACTTATATTTCTGTTGTGTTGAATGATATTATGTAATGATAGAAAGTTTGATTGTCTATTAGTAACTTTGATCAACTAAGGGGGTACTGAATATGAAATATTATCTTTCAAATGAATTGAGAAAATATGTTTTGAAATTGTGTTTGAAATACTTCATATTCTTGTGCTTCTAATGTTAACGACATTATTAACTGATCTCATTTTGTCATTAGGAATTAATACTATGAATGACTACAGCATCCGTAGCACTTAGTTTTAAGCCTCAAGATGGGAGATGTTACATGTATCGTAGAGGAATTCCGCTGCTAACCCTTAAGCAATCTCCTTCGTGGTGGGGGCGATCAATTCCTTAAAGAGGGTGTCGCTCTGACACACCTCAAAGGCAGATTCCTAGTTCAACATTGGACAAATATATCTAACAATTTTAAAGAATTGAAATGGCATCAATGCAAGGATCTGAATCAACCTAAAAATAATGAATCAGAAGTACCCCAAACTTGATCGCTTCGATGGAACAAACTACACTCATTGGAAAGGCAGATTGATGTTTCTACTGACTACACTAAAGATTGCCTACGTGCTCGATCCAGACTTAGAACCAATCCTAACGTCTGTAGAAATGATAATGCAGAACTAATAGCAAAATAAAAGAAATGAGAGAAAGACAAGGTCGTTTGTGGGGGGCACATACTCAATACATTATCTGATCGACTTTATGATCAATTCACTTTAGTTTAATCACCACGAGAAGTCAAAATACAGCAATGAAAACAAGTACAGTTAAGTTTCTAATTTTCGAATTTTTTGAATTTAAGATGCTTGACAATGTATCTGTTCTTGGTCAAGTCCATGAAGTACAAGTTATTTTCAACAAACTCAAAGATGTCAAAATTACTATTCTTGAATAATTGCAAGTTGGTACTGTCATGGCCAAACTCCCATAAACCTAAAGTGAATATCGAAAGAAACGTGTGCATTCATATGAAGATTTTACAATAGAACTGATTCAAAAGAATCTGCGAATTGAAGAGGAAACTCGAATTCATAGAAGAGGGTTTTTTCCACTATAAACTTCGTGGATAAAAAGGGGAATAAAAACTCTGCAAAACGAAAAAGAGTTGAAGGAAGCAACAACAATGATCATGGCAAAAGCAAGAAAGACTGTTATTTCTATGGCAAACCTGGACACTTCAAACGTGGCTGTAGTTTCTTCAAAAGGCAGAAGAAGGAGCATGGACAGAATAACAACCATGGAAATGAAAGGTCAAATCAAGGATCTTCCTGCACTGCTAACATGATAGAGGAGGATGTATCTAAAATTTTTGCAATGACAACCCAGTTACATATAGGTATGGTGACAGCGTTAAACATGGTTGATACTCCAAAAGATAATGATTGGTGGTATGACTCCAGTGCTACTATACATATTTGCAACAATCAGTCCATGTTTAAGTTCTACAAGAAAGTTTCTGATGAAAACAAAGTATTAATAGGCAAATATAACACTGGAATGGTCGTTGGGAAAGGAACTATCGAATTAGAGTTCACTTCGGGGAAGAAACTCATTCTTCTTAATGTCTTGCATGTTCTAGAAATACGAAAGAATTTGGTTTCTGCTGTAATAAAGGTGTCAAATATGTCCTAGATGGTAACAGCCTTATTTTGTCTAAGGGAGGGATTTTGTTGGAAAGGAATATGCTTGTAATGGTATGTTCTAACTAAGTATAAATAAAATGAATGAGTTTGCTTATGTCGTTGATTCATTTCATTTATGGCACAATAGATTATCATACTTAAATTTTAAATCATTACATTTTATGTCTAAAGAATGACTAATTACTTATTGCAAAACAAACCAATCTAAAGGTGAAATTTGCATAAAAGCCAAAATAAGAAAAAAGCCATTTTCGAAATCTAAAAGAAACACTCAACTACTTGAATTAATACACTATGATATTTGTGAATTAAATGGCATATTAACTAGAGAAGGCAAAATATACTTTATTACTTTCATAGATGATTACTGTAGATATACAGATGTTTATCTTATGAGATCGAAGGATTAGGCCTTTGAAATGTTTAAACGTTTCAAAACAAATGTTGAAAATAAAGAAGAAAAGAAAACTAAGGTGTTTTGAAGGGACAGAGATGGAGAATACTTCTTTATAGAATTTCCTTCTTTTTGTGAAGAAAATTGAATTATTCACTAATCAAGTGCACCTAATACAACACAACAAAACGGGTTAGCCGAAGAAAAGAATAGAATGTTAGTCTAATGCTATGATTTCAAATGCTATACAGAATGTAAATATGTGGAGAGAGGCATTTTTAACTACATGTCATTTGCACAATAAAATTTCATCAAGGAAAACTATGTTATCTCCATATGAACTATGGAAAGGCAGTAAACCTAGCTTGAAATATATAAAATTCTGGGGGTGTTTGGCATTTTATCGAGTTACAGATCCAAAAAGAAACAAATTGGGACTAAGAGCCTTGAAAAGTGTATTCATAGGATATGCCGAAAATTCTAAAGCATACCGATTATTGGACATAGAATCCAATGTAATTGTGGAGTCAAAGGATGTTGAATTCATTGGAAAAAAATTATATGTGACCTCACGCAAACATCAAGTCCTACAAAAATTATCCATGAACAAGATAATGAAAATATAGATAATATTTCTTCTAACAAAAGAAAACTTCAAAGCATGCTTGAAGAACCTAGAAGAAGTGTAAGAACAAGGAAAACCAAAAGTTTGTATCCTGATTTCGTTTCACCTATGTGGTTCACCTTATAGCTAGAAACAGAAATTAAATATTCATACCTTGGACTATTTATAATCTATAGAATGAAGAGGACCCTAACACGTATAGAGAAGTTATGGCTTCTATGGATGCTACCTTCTAGAAGGAAGCAATACAAGGTAAGATGGATTTGATTCTATCTAACAATACTTAGGTCCTAACAGATCCACCAGTTTGGTATAAACCAATAGGTTGTATATGGGTATTTTGAAAGTAATATAACACGGATGGATCTATTCAAACTTTCAAGGCATGATTGGTTGCCAAAGAATTTAGACAAAAGAAGAGTATCGATTATTTTGACATATACGCTCCAGTTGAAAGAATATCATCAATAAAGTTCTTTTTGCTCTTGCATCTATTCATGGATTACGTATGCATCAAATGGATGTTAAGACTACTTTCCTTAATGGGAACTTAGATGAAGAGGTATATATAGAACAACTAGAAGGGTTTGTTCTTAGTGGAAATGAAACAAGGTTTGTAAGCTAGTTAAGTCTTTATATGGACTAAAGAAAGCTCCCAAACAATGGCATGAGAAATTTGATTATGTAATCTTGTCTAATAGTTTTAAGCATAATAGTGTAGACAATTTTATTTATTTCAAATTCATAGATAGCCATGGTGTAATAATATGTCAATATATGGATGACATGCTTATATTTGGTACTGATATGAATCGCATAAACGAGACAAAGAAAATTTTAACTTTGTTCTTTAAAATGAAGGATTCGAACAAAGTTGATACTATTTTGGAAATCAAAGTGAAGAAACATAGTGGATGATATGCTTTATGTCAGTCCCACTACATTAAACAAATACATCTAGGTAACGATCTGCCTTTTCGACCCCCAAATGTCGACACTAATACATCCATGGAATTCACTTGTCGGGCACCCAAGTGCCGAAAAGACGAATTTTTAGGGTAAAATAAAAAGAAAATGAGGTAGAACAAAAAAGAAGAGAACAAAATATCAGAATCTCACATGCGCAACGGTAATATATAATATCTCGAAGGGTCTTTACTAAAAAAACCTTTATATACATACATCGATCAAAGAAAACTAACCTATCATCAGCCTGGAAAGTTATAACATCATGTCATCACAAATGCTGATAGATACAATCAAGTAATGCAGCGTAAAATAAGTATGGTAGAAAATCATCGAGCTTCTCTCCAAGAGCTCTAATGAACAACAGCTAAATCTTGAAACATACTCCAGCTGACCCGAGCATTAGGAAAATAACACTCGGATTAGTCTGCTAAACCAGTGTGAGAGACTCAAATCATATAGATTTATTATAACTTAAGATTCTTCAAAATAAGGGTATCTCGTAAGACCGCACCGTCAATAAACACGGATGGGTTTTTCTCTTACGATAACCAAACCATTTCTATTATAAAATCCAGTGATAATATAATAATGTCTATGGTGTGAAATATAAATAATCTCATAACTGCAATGCAAGTTAGTGTACATCACGACACAAATAGGTATACAATCACAACCGCTAACGCACGTTCGCTAATTGTGTAGAATTTCCACGTAGATCTCTTCGGGAAAGCCGAATCCAAACTACTACACAAGAATCAGAGATATCCTTTCGAAGTGTCATACAGTGAATGTCCATAGGAAAACCATAGCTGGCCTTGCTAAGACCTAATGCATCACTCCCGCATGCACTCCTATCTCTGGTTTTTGCATACCGATAATGAGGCTACGTCCGACATTCCAGCCCAAGAGTTACCACCTAAACAGATCTTCCACACGAGCTCCAACTCAAATAGATCACGGAACCACACATGGATTCCCATATCTCATAGATCTTGGAACCACACATGGATCCCTCAATAGATCCCGGAATCACACATGGATTCCCATAACTCAACAAACCTTAGAATCACTCATGGATTCCTACATCTTGAATAGATCACGAACAACTACATGTGTTCGAGCATCTCAAATAGATCTCGAATCTCCACATAGATTCCAGCATCACGAAGCCATCACGAACCAATCACGAAGCCATCATGTAGCAATCACGAACCTCTTCCAAAGCATAGGACATGTATATGGTTTTGCAGTGGTTATGGTTTCAAGTCATCTCATATAAATACACTCCTCCGCTTACCGAGTGCTCCAAAACTAATCGATCGATTTTCCAAAAATCTCAACCCTGGTTCTATAGGAAATAAACAGACAATACATAAGATCGAATATCATCTCCTAACCATTTAAGCGGACAGATTTCCTTATCATCTGTCCTAAAAAAGCAATACGAGTTTATACGTGCAGTATAGCATCACCTCGAATAATTGTACCATATAATTCCCGTTTTTCATTTATATATTTCCAGAGTATATTTGGCCAAGATTTGATAGTCGGTTATTTAACTATCAAATAAACAAACAATCCAATACAATGAGAATAATTGCATACGGGAAACCAAGTCCCCGTATACTATCCATAAGCAAGCAACACACAATGCACGATCGAAATAAACTAGCACGATCGAGTCATACAAATGACTTCTAATCTCCTTTTATTTAATCTTCCTTTATTAATTAAAATCCTCTTTTACTAGTAAATCTCATTTTTACTTAATTAACTCTTTATAAATGAAACTCCATTTGTTAATTAAACTCCACTATTTAATTAAACATCACTATTCATTTCAACACAATTCAATACTTCTCAAAATCATTCATATACTTATCTCAATCATATAAGTTTATTCACAAATCAATTTCAAAGGGCTTAAGGCAAATGTTACTCAACTACTGTCACTACAAACCCAAAGCCATTTCATACTTGTAATTATCTTTAAAATTCCATTATTAAAGATCGAAGTACTTTCCCAAACTTATTTACAATATTTAACATTTAAAATATTATCTAAGGTTTTAAAAACAAACATTACTAAAACATTATTTATGAAAAACCCCAAAACCATTTACTATTCCGTTATAAAGATCCAATTACTTTTTCAAAAGTATAGTTAAATGGGTTAAAACAGATGTTGTATAAACATTGATACTAGAAACCTAAAATCATTATTATACTTGCCATTTACTTTGAAATATCCATTCCAAAACTCTAAGTACATCTCCATTTATTAAACAAGGTAATATACCCTTTCAATCATTTTATAAAACAATCCATTATAACATAAGTGTTATAACCTTAAAACTCCTTTTAAATTCCTTTACAAATACCAAGCTTCCCTTTTTAAAACTTCTATTTATATTAAAATACCTTTAAAAGGAATATATATATACATATACTAATTAATTTGCAAAACCAAGATTTAATAAAATATTATAAACCATTTG
The DNA here is from genome assembly GCA_030737815.1 of Allium fistulosum. Taxonomy (NCBI): domain Eukaryota; kingdom Viridiplantae; phylum Streptophyta; class Magnoliopsida; order Asparagales; family Amaryllidaceae; genus Allium; species Allium fistulosum. The sequence goes on from CM060906.1 coordinate 878,542,140, forward strand.
TAAAATATTATAATATAAAATAATTTTTATAAACCTTTATTAAGATCTTTAATAAATTTCTAAAACCATATATATACTAAAAAAATACTTTTAAAATACTTATATATGTTTTTAAAACCTTTGTTTAAAACACCACTTTAAAACCTGATTTAATAATTTAAAACCATATCTTTATAAATCAATAACTGATTTCCAGAAATATATTTAAACCTTGGTATTCCCCTGATAATAAGTATGCAAACAGTACTTGTTATAAATACAAATAAGCCCTAGGATGTCTTCCAAAGTTAACTTTAAAATCGCATGTCACAGCGATTTCAAAGTGCATCCATCGAGACATTTTCACTTCTAACATTTATAACCACAAATGTCCAAACCAATTCCATTTATGCCTAACACACCAAACTGTGTATAGAAAAACCCAATATATATTGTAACAACCCGCATATTTCATGATTATATATTTAAATGTTTTATTTAAATATAGCATTGTTAATCAGATTAAAGTCCGAAATGTTACTTTTTGTAAACAGTCGAATTGGGACTCGAGACCACTTCCATTGAGTTCCAAACGACGTTTACAACTTTTTTGAGTATAAACATCGATATGTTTGGAGTTGAGTAGAATTTTGATATTTTCATTTAGGGCTTTGGGTTTGGGTTTCAGCCCACTAAGAGAACCCAACTCCTCTACATAATAACTCCCACTCCACCCCTCTACTCTTCATTCATTTCATTTCCAATTTCCTAATACTCAAGCCCTAAAAGAATGGTGGGAAGAGGAAATTAAAATGCCTAAGCCCTAGTTTCTCTTAGGAATTCAAATTCAAGTTATAAATCAAAGAGAAGCTTAGGTAAGAATCACCTTCATCTTCTCCATCTCAATCTCTCTCCAATTTCCAGAAATTCCTATAACCTAATTTAGGAAATATTTGCCTATGATCATAGATTGGAGCTTCTAGAGTTGAAGTTGAAGAGTGATAGATCTTTCCTTTGTTTTAAAACCTTCTCATTCGTTGTTTTTGGGATTAAAGGTGAGTTTTTGAACTCACATCTACGTCTATAACTTTCATTGTTGTTAGGTATGAATTCCTAACACTTATTCATGTTTATTTGCTTTTGATTTGAATTGATTTGGTGGATTTTCCAATTTTTGGTTTTGAAGTCCAATTTTATGAAAATCCTACTATGGATGTTTGGACATGATATTTGGGGTGTATCGAAGAGCCTATAAGGCTGGGTTGTCACTTGGCATAAATCCCTAGTCTTCGTTGCTCGTCTGATCGCTTCTGAATCGTTTTGGCCATCATGGCCTAGGCAAATTGTTGCCTAGACCAGGTGACCAGACGTCTGGTTGGTCAAGACCAGACGTCTAGTTATAGACCTAGAGAAAAGAAAAATATACGGTAGAAGAAAAAATGGTAGAAACTTGGACCAGACGTCTGGTCCAAACCAACCAGATGTCTGGGAAGTCTGTCAGACGTTTGTGAAAGTCTACCAGACGTTTGGAAGGCTTCTGAAAATTTCCAGAACCTAAATCCAAACGTCTGGATTTTAAACCAGACGTGTGGAACTATTCATTTTGCCTATTTTGGCTGTTTTTTGAGTGGATTTCCAATTTTAATCGATTTTTGTTGATCGGTTAGTTGTTATCACTTATTATCGACTTTGATGACTTCTTTCTTTGGATTTTTGGGAATATCCATTTGATGGATTTGATATCGATTTTTATGTATTTAATTTACATTGTCGTATGTGAATTTTTGGTGATTGATTGTTTTTACAATCATTTTTGTGATTTGTCACTTTAAAATACAAAGGTTTCTATACTAGTAGTAAATACTAAAACTCTTTCATTAAAACGATTTCGACACTATTTTTAAATATAAAGCTCGCTTTTAAAACTGTTTTCCAATCTATTAGTATATAAAAACCTTTACCTCATTCGTATGAGAAATCTAATTAAACGGCTTAGCAAAACAAGTGGTATGAAACGCTTGCGTTTACTTCGTGGGTTAATTCTTGGACTTGTTCGATTGAACTCTTGTGATAATTTTCGAGTGGAAATATACAATCTGTTCGTAAATATTTAAGTTAAGCCAGTGGTTATGGGACATGAAACTAAACTCATTTATTTACTAGCTTAGTGTAATTGACACTTCTTATTGATCAATGGTGATCATTTTATGATTTAGACTAGCGATGTGCGATGTCTCTTTGTCCGCGTGGGGGACTATACCCCGTTATGTTGAGCTTCGTCTCATTTTTTATAGGCTAGCGACCTATTGGTTTTATAGAGTTCGGTTCATCGAGCATACCGTTATTGCACTACGTCGTTGTTTCGGATTATTTGAGTTTCAGGTTCATCGGGCGTACCATTATTGCACTACGTCGTTGTGTCTGGATTATTTGAGTTTCAGGTTCATCGGGTGTACCGTTATTGCACTACGTCGTTGTTCCGGCTCATTTGAGTTCAGGTTCCTCAGGCGTACCGTTATTGCACTACGTCGTTGCACCGACTCTATGGTTAGAGACCATGGGATAGTGACCCGTTTGTGATACACATGTTGATGAGTTTTCATGCTCCCGTTTGTGATAAGCCTCCCCCTTTGTGTTTTCTGGATTTCTAGTGGTTGATTTCTAGAATTTGTGTTTCACCAATTTTTGCGATTGGCATTGATATGTTTTGTCAATATTTGTGTTTTGGTGAATAATTTAAAGAATGTGACATTCTTTTTAGTGTTTGAGAATATTTGAGATATTGTATGATTTTTGTTGTTATCTGATGTATGCTTGTCACAGTATGGCATTATTGTTATCATACGTTTTTGTCATATCCCTTATCCTATCTCATTTTATATGATATTTATAGCTAGACTGATCCATTTATTATTTTTCTTCTTAAATAATACTCGGGTCAGACCGAGGTATTTCAGGTGCTTCTGCTTGACTTCTTATCAGGGACCATCATCTGATTTTTGGCTAACTACTTTAGATTAGTAGTTTTTGCTTTTATACATTCGAGATAGAGACTCCTTGATGTATACTTATTCTTTTGTCTAGCACTTGTACCTATTCTTTTGTGATGTAGTGGATCTTGTTTGACCACTACTTTGATGTACACTTCTATGTGTTATATTCATATCTGTTTCCGCCTTTGTGGTATGAATATCTATGACTGATTTGTGTTATGCTTATTTCTATATTTGTTTTCGAAGGCCACATAGCTATTGTGTGGTAGCTTTGAGTTTGTATTTGATATGTCGGATTTCCTCTTGAAATGAAATGCATGTCATACTATCTGACATATTGGTACTCGCACAAAGCAATTACACAGATGGTCGCTCCTCAACAGCCTTATTCTTCGCGCTAGTCGACGGCATTACCTCGTAGTGTCCTTGGCTAGTGTGAGTATAGAGGTGGGGCGTTACAGCTTGGTATTAGAGCCAAACTTCGGAACAATGTAGAATAATCTAGCAAGGATCATTGTCCTAAGTCTCTTTTAGGAATCGTGCCTTAGGATTAATTCGAGTCATTGGACCTGTTCTATCCTATTTTCTTTTGTGATGCCTTGTTTTATCAATCAAGTTTGTTTGATATTTATTCTGTGAATAACCTTTTTTCCTCTTCTTTCTTTCTTTCTTAAAGAAGAGAAATGGTTAGATATAGCAGTCCTAGCACTGGTCAATCCATTGGTCCTCCTCTGGATGGCATTAATTTGTTTTGTGATTATCCAATTTGAATTTCTTTTGATTCGGGTGCATCTCATTCTTTTATATCAAAAGAACTTGTTGATACTTTTTCTTTAATACTATGGGTTTGATGACTTCATTGAGAACTGCGAATCCGGTTGGTGGATCCGTAACATTCAGTTTGCCTTGTAAAGATGTCGAGATTATTTTATGTGATTATTCTTTCCGAGCCAATTTGCATGTTATGCGTTACTTAAACTTCGAAATTGATTTTTGGAAAAGGATTGGCTTAATCATTATGAAGCCCATATCCTATGTCCCGAGAGGACTATCCATCTTCGACATTATCAATCTGTTAAGCAGGTTTTTAATTTATTCTTAATGATTTCGATTTCCAATTTGGTGGCATCATTTTATTCTTTAAACCCACATGATGAGGAAAATGTTATTTCTCGCATGCAAGTAGTTTGTGAATTTTCTGGTATTTTTGAGCTTGTCTTAGGATTGCCACCTAAGCGATCTATTGAGTGGTGCTAAGGTCATTTCAGCTCGACCTTGCCATCGGTTTTCATCAGCTACGAGTTGCGGAGGGTAGCATTCCACTTACCGCATTCCGCACTCGTTATGATCTTATGAGTGACTCGTGTTGTCATTCGGTTTGTCCAGCTTAGTTCATCCATCTTATGAATCAAGTATTCTGCGAATATCTCGATGAGACCATCCTTGAATTCATTGATTATGGATGAAAACAATAATTTAATATTTGCAAATCTTTTTAATAAGATATTTATAAGTATGATTGGATTTTGTTCTTAAAACGAGCAAAGAATATTCGTAAAATTTTAAGAGACATGTTTATCAAATAGAAGATGATTTTGTGTTGTATTGCCCATTGAGTGCTTTAAGAATTCTGGTCGATGCGCCTGATCAACGTTATCGATAGGAATCTCCTAAATGCTATGATGAGACAATCTGACACAATAAATTGACTTGTAAAAAGTAAATTTTTCTAAAAAGAAGATTACATAAAGTTCATTATAATTTTGAATGTCTTGGATTTTCGAGAAAGAGGATCATTTAAAAGAACTCTTTTCTGATACTCCTATTCTTGTGATTCCCAAATGGAACCAAGACTTCATTGTTTGTACCGATGCTAGTCGTATTGGTTTGGGTGTCGTTCTCATGCAAGAGGGAACGTGTTATCGCTTATACTTCTATACAATTAAAGCCTACCAAGACTGGATATGCCACTCATGATTTAGTGCTCGCGGCCATTGTTTCCGCCCTTAGAAATTTGGTGTTCATTAGTGTTTCCCCTATGAAGGGTGTTGTGCGTTTCAGTAGATCGGGAAAATTAGCACCTCGATATGTTGGTCCATTTCCCATCACCGAACGTATTGGTTCCATGGCTTATCGCCTTTTATTACCGGCTCAACTTTCTACTATTCATGACGTGTTCCACGTTTCTCAACTACGGAAAGCCTTAGGGATTCCGATTCTATTCTTGAGCCCGGTGTTATTGAAGAAATTGAGGTTTCACCTGATTTGACTTATGAGCAACATCCTATTCGTATCTTTACTTCGGAGGTTAAATGCCTTCGAAATAAAAATGTTCCTCTTGTGAAAGTTCAATGGTCCTCAAATCCTAAGGATTGCTCTTGGGAATTCAGAGAATTCATCGAGCGAACACATCCGGACTTACTCTCTCTTGCTCCTCAGGGTGAACTTCTCATTTCAAAATTTCTTCTTTTGTGTTGTTATGCCTTAGTATGGTTGTTACTTTTTATTTTCCTCTTAATTATTGTGAGGACGCAATTTCTTTAAGGAGGGAGTCTGTAACAACCCGCATATTTCACGATTGTATATTTAAATGTTTTATTTAAATATAGCATCATTAATCGAATTAAAGTCCGAAATATTACTTTTTGTAAACAGTCGAATTAGGACTCAAGACCACTTGCATTGAGTTCAAAATGACGTTTACAACTTTTTGAGTATAAACATCGATATGTTTGGAGTTGAGTAGAATTTTGATATTTTCATTTGGGGCTTTGGGTTTGGGTTTCAGCCCATTAAGAGAACCCAACTCCTCTACATAATAACTCCCACTCCACCTCTCTACTCTTCATTCATTTCATTTCCAATTTCCTAATACTCAAGCCCTAAAAGAATGGTGGGAAGAGGAAATTAAAATTCCTAAGCCCTAGTTTCTCTTAGGAATTCAAATTCAAGTTATAAATCAAAGATAAGCTTAGGTAAGAATCATCTTCATCTTCTCCACCCCAATCTCTCTCCAATTTCCAGAAATTCCTATAACCTAATTTAGGAAATATTTTCCTATGATCATAGATTGGAGCTTCTAGAGTTGAAGTTGAAGAGTGGTTGATCGTTCCTTTGTTTTAAAAGCTTCTCATTCGTTGTTTTTGGGATTAAAGGTGAGTTTTTGAACTCACATCTACGTTTATAACTTTCATTGTTGTTAGGTATGAATTCCTAACACTTATTCATGTTCATTTGCTTTTGATTTGAATTGATTTGGTGAATTTTCCAATTTTTGGTTTTGAAGTCCAATTTTATGAACATCCTACTATGGATGTTTGGACATGATATTTGGGGTGTATCGAAGAGCCTATAAGGCTGGGTTGTCGCTTGGCATAAATACCTAGTCTTCGTTGCTCGTCTGATCGCTTCCGAATCGTTTTGGCCATCATGGCCTAGGCAAATTGTTGCCTAGACCAGGTGACCAGACATTTGGTTGGTCAAGACCAGACGTCTGGTTATAGACCTGGAGAAAAGAAAAATACACGGCTAAAAGAAAAAATGGCAGAAACATGGACCAGACGTCTGGTCCAAACCAACCAGATGTTTGGGAAGTCTATCAGACGTCTGGAAAAGTCTACCAAACGTTTGGAAGGTTTCTGAAAATTTCCAAAACCTAAATCCAGACGTCTAGATTCTAAACCAGACGTCTGGAACTGTTCATTTTTCCTATTTTGGCTGTTTTTTGAGTGGATTTCCAATTTTAATCTATTTTTGTTGATCCGATTAATTGTTATCACTTATTATCGACTTTGATGACTTCTTTCTTTGGATTTTTGGGAATATCCATTTGATGGATTTGATATCAATTTTTATGTATTTAATTCACATTGTCGTATGTGAATTTTTGGTGATTGATTGATTTTACAATCATTTTTGTGTTTGTCACTTTAAAATACAAAGGTTTCTATACTAGTAGTAAATACTAAAACTCTTTCATGAAAACGATTTCGACACTATTTTTAAATATAAAGCTCGTTTTTAAAAACGTTTTCCAATCTATTTGTATATACAAACCTTTACCTCATTTGTATGAGAAATCTAATTAAACGGCTTAGCAAAACAAGTGCTATGAAACGCTTGCGTTTACTTCGTCGGTTAGTTCTTGGACTTGTTCGATTGAACTCTTGTAACAATTTTCGAGTGGAAATCTACAATCTGTTCGTAAATATTTAAGTTAAGCCAGTGGTTACGGGACATGAAGCTAAACTCATTTATTTACTAGCTTAGTGTAATTGACACTTCTTATTGTCAATGGTGATCAGTTTATGATTTAGACTAGCGATGTGCGATGTCTCTTTGTCCGCGTGGGGGACTATACCCCGTTCTATTGAGCTTCGTCTCATTTTTTATAGGCTAGCGACCTATGGGTTTTATGGAGTTCGGTTCATCGGGCGTACCGTTATTGCACTATGTCGTTGTTTCGGATTATTTGAGTTTCAGGTTCATCGGGCGTACCGTTATTGCATTACGTTGTTGTTCTGGATTATTTGAGTTTCGGGTTCATCGGACGTACCGTTATTGCACTACGTCGTTGTTCCGACTCATTTGAGTTTCAGGTTCCTCGGGCATACCGTTATTGCACTACGCCGTTGCACTGGCTCTATGGTTAGCGGCCATGGGATAGCGACCCATTTGTGATACACGTGTTGGTGAGTTTTCATGCTCCCGTTTTTGATAGGCCTCCCCCTTTGTGTTTTTTGGATTACTGGTGGTTGATTTCTAGAATTTGTGTTTCACTAATTTTTGCGATTGGCATTGATATGTTTTGTCAATATTTGTGTTTTGGTGAATAATTTAAAGAATATGACATTCTTTTTAGTGTTTGAGAATATTTGAGATATTGTATGATTTTTGTTGTTATCTGCTGTATGCTTGTCACAGTATGGCATTATTGTTATCATACGTTTTTGTCATATCTCTTATCCTATCTCATTTTATATGATATTTATAGCCAGACTGATCCGTTTTTTATTTTTCTTCTTAAATAATACTCGGGTCAGACCGAGGTATTTCAGGTGCTTTTGCTTGACTTCTTATTAGGGACCATCAGCGGATATTTGGCTAACTACTTTAGATTAGTAGTTTTTGCTTTTATACATTCGAGATAGAGTGTAACGACCCGAAAAATTTAATGGTTTTAAAAGTATATTTAACTGGAAATTTGTGAAATTTTAAACAATAAAATTTGAAAATAAAAATTTACTATTTGGAATACGTCTATTTTAATATAGCAACTGGTAAATTTTCATCTGATAATATTGAAGTTTATTTTCCTGTGAAATTTCATTTCAAATCAAACCGGTTAATAACAGTGAATTTAAAAGTTTTCCGAAACCAAAATATGTCAACAGGAGAAAATTTATTCAGATCATTCTGAATCAGACTGCGAAATTCGTTTTTCCAAATTTGGACTTCTACTGTTCCGTTGATCTTAATTCTGGCAAAAATAGCAGCATTTCTGGTACCGATTATTGACTTTCGATCGGATGATCGTACCACTAGTATCTGTATACCGTTTTGATCGTCTCGTCGTGCTGATCTCTAGGATATATTCAATTCTGTATTTTGAAGTCCAGTTCACAGTGAAATCCGCGAAACCGGTAATTGTATCGGTACGGATCCGTGACCTTTTGTTTTCTTGTACGTTTCAAAGTTTGGAAACAAGCACGGGTACCACATTAACAATTTACTTTATTTATTTACAGCTGTATCTCTCTGTGTTGTGACCGTTACCATTCCTTTATGCACGGTCCAAGATCAATTTGTTTAAAATTCACTACTTAACACGTTTCAGCATAAAAATTATAATTATCGAGCTGTCCTTCTTCATTTTCATAAAACCCATTTCTCCTCTTCGCTCAAAGATACCAACAGTCACCCTCCAACTCGTCCCCAGTATTTCACCACCTCCCCGAGCTGTTCGACCAAACCGACCACCGCCGTTCCACACCACAACAAACCATCGCACGTCTTCCACCACGGCCGTACAACATCCGAGCATCACCTCCCCACTTCACCGAACACCCATGCATCCAGCCCTCATTTCCTTCCTCCTCCTGACTCGCACAACCGCCTCTGCCACCTAGGCACGCGACAGCAACTCCGGACCCGACCCACTAGCCCTCCATTTTCTTTAGCCGAGCACCACTCTTCTTTTCCCCGGTCAGATCCTTCCATTACTTTGTGAGTCCAGGTATACATATTGTATATGTCGCTATATATATATATCTTGGTTTTAATTTATAGATATGAGTATATATATAGTTTGTTTATTTTGGTTCGGCCGATAAAAATGTTGAAATTATAGATATATCATACTGTATGTTGTAGAAGAAAAAATATATATATACTAATAAATATAGGTTGCATAAACCTATGTGCTACAGCTAAAATTTTTATACCATGTTTATAAATAGTAGTTTATGCGTGTATATATTTGTGTATAGACATATTGGGTTATAGGCGTGCTGTCGAAAATTTTATTTCCTGTTGAACTTGTTCATATAGCCGAACATTGTTACAATGTTTTTAACGTGCTTATTTACGAATGGTTTCTACAGTATATGTTATAAAGATTTTTTTTTTATAATGTTTTCGATTGAGTTTGTAAATGAGTTTATATATCTATACCAGTTTATATATATATCGAATCTACCGTTTTGATGAGTATAAGTTTATACCAGTTTTATATGTTATATACATTACTTGAATATATATGGGCTGTACTTGATAGGTACATTGTTCGACTTCTTATAAAACCAAAAGCATGTATATATGAGTTATGAAGTTACAGTATGTATATATACACATATATAAATTTTATTAGTTCTTATTTTGTTTACAGTATATAGATTTAAGTATATCCAGGTTAGTTATAAATATTCATACAGACAATATGTATATTGGTTATATCCATTTGCTTGGAGGTTAGTGATATATATTGTTGATTTCAAAGTATATATATATAAGTATTTATTCCAAACTTTATTATGGAAACATGTTGATCTTTATATATGTGTTGAATGGTAAACGTGAGTTTTAATTTATTTTTTTTGTATTAAGTACTGTTTGAAAATATAAGATATTTTTGCCTTTAAGTTATATCGACTTTAACTTTAATATTGACTTTTAAATATAAGTATTGATTTAATATAAAAATGTGTTTGAACTTAGATTATGATTTATATATGTAAATAGTTATATATAGTTATATATATACCTTTTATCTTCATCAATCGAGTTCTGATTCGTATTATCAATTCTTGGTTATCAGCCTTGTTCGTCCATTTCGCGTTCGATCTTGCTTTGCTTTGAAATCCGTGCCTGGAATCGTAACTCACTCTATCGTCGAATCTCTCTCTAGCCTCGAAAGGTGAGCACTCACTCACGATTAACGTTCTTTTATTTATTAAATTTGATTTCAATTGAAACGACAATTGAAATATGATGCTGTAGTTATTTAAATTATTATGTATACTATTATCTGTATATGTTCACCTGTGACATCTGACACCAGTATCTAGTATTTATATGCCTGTTATTACTATTATCTGTATATGTTCACCTGTGACATCTGACACCAGTATCTAGTATTTATATGCCTGTTATTACTATTATCTACATATGTTCACCTATGACACCTGACACTAGTATCTGTTATTTATATTGATGATATATGCCTGTTGTTATATTTTATATTATCTGTTATCACTCTGCAAGTTCCCTGTTAGTATAGAATTCACTATGGGTTGAAATGATACATACCCGAACGGACTTTAGAATAGGAGAAAATCGTTATGGGTTGAAATAATAAACCCAAGCGATTTCCATTTGAATTGAAATTGGGATTACGGGTCGAAATGATATCTACCCGTATATATTTAAATTTCGGATTGAAATGATAAATATCCGTATCACTTAACCATATGATAAATATATATACAGACACCGTTGGTCCATATATATAAATATTTTAAAAAAATGAATTCTATGGTTTTGGAAAGAAATATATGGTTTTAATAAATGTTGAGCCTTAAATTATCATATATAAATGGGAATGATTGATTTAAATACATATATTATGTTGAGTATTTAAAATATATTTCAAAATAGATTTTGGTAATAATTTGAATAAGTTAAGGTTAGAAAGATAATTTGAATTTAGTCGAAATTGTATTCAAAAAAAAAAAATTTATTTAATTAAACCGATTTGAAACTCATTGAAATTGAGATGTAAGATATGATTTATAACTTGAGTTTGATTTATAAGTAATTTAATGAATATTTCTTGTTTAAATAAAGTTTAAGGAAATATTTAGCAAAAATGTAATTTAAGGCTAGTTAAATGATATTGAATTTATTAAGTGAATATTCCCTGATTAAATAATAATGAAGTTAAATCAAGAGCTATAGGAAACTGTTAAATTTAACTTTGAAGATGTTGAATATTAAAGCTTTGAAATATATTGAAAATTTAAATGATCTGTTTAGAAATGAATTAAAATTGATGAATTGAGCTTTGAATAAATTTGAATTTGGAATTTGAAGTTGATTTGAATCGATTTGCTAGACTTGAGGAAATTAAATACTTTACTTTTCAAATCATTTAATATATATATATACTATTTTGGAAAATAGATATATTTGAAATGAAATGATATTTGGGTTTTGAAGTATAAATTTAATTGAAATGACCTCGGTGTTAAATTGTATATTTCCACCTTGTAGATAGTTCTGAAGATCCTTAGAGGATGGTTATCCCAACATTCTTTAAGTTACTCATATTTCAATTGATATTTCACTTGAGTTGGATTTATTTATATAAGAATGTTAATCCTGACTCGAGTGTTTTGTGTTTTGCTTTACGCTCGGGTCAGACCGAGTGATACAGCAATTGAGACTCACCTTTGGAGTTTGGAGCTTCGTTTGGAAGTCCAACCATCGATTCAGCTTTCAGCTTTCCAGTTGATTTGTTCAGAGAGGTCGTCTATTCGTACTGAAGACTTCACTGTATTTGAGATATTCTGTTGTATTTTATTTTAACTCTGATGTTTATATAGTAGCTTCATGAACTACTATTTTATCTATTCCGCTGCGTATTATTGTATTACTCTGTGTCTGTGATTATGTGATTGATTTATTTACTGTATATGCTGAGTTTTGCCAAATTTTTATTACAATCTGATATTTTGAATTATTCAAGTCAGACATGTGTGGATTTATTGTCGATTTGAATGGTCCAAAATACCGGGTCGTTACATAGTGACTCCTTGATGTACACTTATTCTTTTGTCTAGCACGTGTACCTATTCTTTTGTGATGTAGTGGATCTTGTTTGACCACTACTTTGATGTACACTTCTATGTGTTATATTCATATCTGTTTCCGCCTTTGTGATATGAATATCTGTGACTGATTTGTGTTATGCTTATTTCTATATTTGTTTCTGAAGGCCACATAGCCACTGTGTGGTAGCTTTGAGTTTGTATTTGATATGTCGGATTTCCTCTTGAAATGAAATGCATGTCATACTATCTGACATATCGGTACTCGCACAAAGCAATTACACAGATGGTCGCTCCTCATCAGCCTTATTCTTTGCGCTAGTCGACGGCATTACTTCGTAGTGTCCTTGGCTAGTGTGAGTATAGAGGTGGGGCGTCACATATATGTACATATATATTTCCATAATTTCCCACAATTTATCCATTTTAACATATGTCAGTTATCAGGGATTTCAAATCATGTTTATAACGATTAAATCGTTTCTAACATTCATAATATACTATCACTTTTCACAAAGAAATATCAAACAAGTAACCAAGTTGTCAAGGCCACGATACATGTTATAGATAATCAACAGAGATGTTATACTCAATAATAATGTTCTCACTTTTTTTACAAAACAAGGCGGGGTCCAAAAGTAATAACTTGCATTGTTTGTTATACAGTTTATATTTTCAATACAATAAAAATTATATATACACAATATATAATAAATTAGTGAGTAAAACTCACCCAAGCTCTAGTTAACGCTTTCGCGTTTTTGAATAGTCCATTCGATTTTGACTAAAATTACTCCTAGCTCCGAACTCGACGAATCAAACTCCAAAGCATAGATATCATCGCTACAAGTTAAAAGCAACCCACCGTTTCCAAATCCAATCTTGTATGAACAAGATACGAATATTAGAACTCACGAGATAATTAAATATTAATTAACTAAATTAATTATGTAATTAAACTCTAATTACCTTCTCTATGACCAAGGCCGCACGAACCCATTCCCTAACATGACGTTCATCTTCTGTTCACCGCCGTCGTTGACCTCTATGCACCGTCGCTCGCCTGCAAGTTGATAGCACCGACTAAGTGCAACTTAAAGACACCCTTCATGCTTCCTTCCATTGGTCATAGCTCACCAACGAACCCATCAAAGTCACCGCCATTCATCTCACCTTTGACGCCGCCACCTTCAACCATTCGCCACCAAACTCCATCAGCGAGTAGCCCTCGTCCCCTTCTCCAACTCCCTTCAGCGCCGGCGCCTATCGACCATCAACGACGACGAAAAGTTAAACCCTAGCTGCAGCCTTCTCTGGCGCACCACCTCGTCGCAATCCACAACGATCTGACCGTTTACATCACTTGACTCACCCTCACGAACATTTCTCTAGTTGGGACCATCGCCTGAAAAGGCCTCTGGAGGTGCCGATCAATCACGGCCATTGGATTTGGCTAGGTTTAGGGTTAGGTTTTTAGAAGACAAAGATAGTGAGGTCCTTATATAAATGATTTTCAAACACTATTCACCCTCCAAAATCTTGAACTCCAAGCGAGGCATGTTCACTGGCGTTCCTAGTTAATTACCCTCATTCCAAGCACAATGGAACTAGTATCGAGACTCAATTACATCATATACAGAAATTAGCTTTTCAAATCAAATTATATTATATTTAATTGCTAAAATCAATTTCTATGCTTTTCGAGCTTGCATGACCACAGAGTACGTCCGATCGTCACAAAACTCGACGGCATATAACAATTCATTATTCCGTATCCAGTTGTAACAGCCTAACTTAAATATCGGGTATGAAAAGTTTTTAGAAATTATAAATATACTAGTATAAACTATTTAGTGTCTACACCATCTCAATCCAATTCAAACATTTTAGTATATTTGTATAATACACACACACACACACAAATATTACAAACAAAACAAATGGTATATGTAAATATACATTTACATTAAATATGTATAGGTTAGATGGCATTTAAATGGCAAAGACAAGTGGAATCAAATGGAACATACATGTGTCATAAGATTAAAAGAAATAATGACACATATACCTATTAGGTGTGGATATGTAGAACCATCTTAAGACAACTAAGGAGGCATGTTTCAACATCCTAAGACTTGCATGAAGATATGGTGGACAAGTGTCCAAAGTAAAATGACAAAACTAGCCTTAAGAAATGCTATAAATATGATGGATATCTTCATTAGTTTTTCATGCTTTCATAAACTAAAAAAAGTGAGATAAATAAGAGAAGCTTGGAGAAAGCCAAGGAAATAAAATACAAGTCAAAGCTATAATTTTATGGTGGGAAAAACTATTTAAATCTATGTATTCATGTTACTCTATGAAGAGATGAGGCAACTATTAAGAATGAATGATAGGTGCTCGAATTTGTCAAAATGGTGTTCGGTAAATCAACCATAACTTCTGCAATTCTTAATGAAATTTTGATTTCTTTAATGTTCTGGAAACCTAACTCACAGACCTACATCTTTCTTGTTTATCACTTTACCAATTCTTAAATATATATACCTAAAATCAAGGTGCAAAGTCGGATTTAATCTCAGCCCGAAATGAACTAGTGTATTTTTAAGAAAATACCTTACATTGTCGAATTTTTATAATTATACTGATAAATAATTTTAGTGGTTTCCTTTCATGATAATCAAATCGACTAAGTGAGTTACTTGCCGAAGAAATTTTGGAGTTAAAATCTACTTATATCATAGATTATCGAATAAAAAAAATTACGGAAAAACTGGTCAAAAACCTGAGTTTCAGACATTAGTAACACTTCTGAAAATTACAACACTTTTTAACTGTTTCTAAACCTGAAGTGTAATTTAAGGCCAGAATTTGCAACGATTTAGTCCAGCAACAATTTTAGTTATTACAAAACTTTAGATAGTGTTTTCGGAATGCTACTGTAAACTGGTTAAAGTTTTAAACCTGAAATTAGCAACCTTCTGATTTGCAATGCCTCATAACTGTTTCAAATCTAAAGCATAAACTTTAATGGTTAACTTTACCAGAACTTTTCATAGCACATCCAAAATGCTTTCTTTTCTTTTTAATTGTTTATAAAGTGATCTAACATGCCCAGGACTTTCCATAACACGCCAGAAACGCCGCAGTAGCTGTTTTAAGTCTAAAACCATTATGAACTACTACAGAGCTTTCCATAACGCTTTATAATCTGTTGCAGTTTTTATTTTAACACTTATTGATGCAGAAACTTTTTATAACAATTTCTGAAACGCTGTATTTTCTATTTGGGACTTTAAAACTGTTTTAAATCACTATTAACTTAACTATTCACTTCAATAATTTTAAGATCTTTTCTAACATATACCAGAATATTCCTAAAGAGGTTTGTTGTTTGTCTTAAATCCATACATATATGAGCTGGGAAAGATATTTTAATTTACTTTTGGAAACATTTGCTCAATGATAATTACTTCGGGTGTGCGGAATAAGACATTAGATCTTGGGTAGTGCACTATTATCTGTGTTGGTATCGAGCAAAGTAGAATACGTCTCTACTTA
Organism: Allium fistulosum; assembly: GCA_030737815.1. Lineage (NCBI taxonomy): Eukaryota > Viridiplantae > Streptophyta > Magnoliopsida > Asparagales > Amaryllidaceae > Allium > Allium fistulosum. The sequence continues at coordinate 878,558,002 of CM060906.1, forward strand.
GTGATGGGATGCCGGCCTCAATAGGATAAGGTATCCTAGGATCTAATCCAAATCGAGGGTGTGGTTTAGATTCATGATTGAGTATTTAGATAAATCTTGGTTTTGGTTGAAAGAAGTTTATTTTAAAATTTCTATTACAAACTTGTGTACTTTAATATTTCGAAGTCTTCCTTGAATATTACTTTGAACTTTGGATTGGTAGAATCTCCAAAGAAGTAATTAATAATGAAACTATAATATGAAAACCTTTTTAATACAACCCATTATGACATGACTTGAAAACAAGCTTAAATAACTATCTTACTGGGTCTGTGTTGCTCATGATGCTACACTTAAAAATTTCAGGTTTAGATGGTTAGTGGTTTGACCTTAGAAGTTAGATGGATGCATTGAAGTGAAGACTTATATTATGTATATTATCTCTTTTACGTACTCATATGTATAAGAATGTGATGGTTAGACTCTTGGATCTTATGTAGTCATGTTATATGATAATGTAAATGTATAATAACTCTTCCGCTAAAAATCATATACTCTGAATGATTTTATATTCCGATATACCTTCGTTAGTTTGTGATACTATTCCATTAACACCATCTATTAGATGTAACATCGTCGCCTTTGAATAAGTTTGTCGAGCGGGGTGTTACTGTTAGTGGTATCAAAGCCTAGGTTTAAGGGGTGCTATTAGAAAACTTTATAGTATCATAATTTAATTTATTGGAATAGGAAGTTTATACATTTCATTGACATTATATAACTATTTGCAAGTTATAAATTATGGTAAGTAACCAAACTTGGTATACACGTGATTCATGGGGTGGTGTTAAGTGCACCACTGTACCGAACGAACGATTAATTGCTACAAGTCCCATGATGGAAAAGCAATTACTCAAGAGGAGAGAAAAGAGAATTCTCCTTGATGAGATGTATGAAATTTAGAATAGGGCAAATGATTATGAAGAAGTTTTAAAGAGGGACCTTGTTCTCTACCATTTATGCCAGAAGAAGAAGCAATTAGAGATGACGATAAAAATGGTAAAAAGGACTGACTATGGAGAAGCTTTAGAATTTCTAAGGCAAAAAGGAGCACTTCCACCACAAGTGGAGAATGTGAAACGTAGAAGGTTCCCAACTAAGATAGTGGAGAAGTGTGATGAAGAGGAGTCTGAGTCAGTTGGATCCAATGATTACTCTCAAGAAATTACTGGACTTCCTCATGCATTGAATGATAAAAAGGGTCCTTTTCCATCTAATGGATGGATAGTGATAGACTAGGAAAAATGAACTAAGAAGTTAAATATTAGTTAATAGATCAAGTAGTATATATGGTAATCTATATTTTTGGGGAGGTTGTGAATTAACACCCAAATTTTGTTTGTAAATAAGGGTTATAAGTAATATAACATGTTTGTGTGTACGTGACTTGAGTATGTCATTAAATATCCTATATAATTGAAGATATATTTGATTTTCATTTATGACCATAACGATTTTTTTTAAATTGAAGGTCATGACAAATCAAAATAACTCGACAACTCAAAGTCAAGAGGTTCAATCCTCCATACAAATAAATGATATGGAGTTGTTCGCATCTTTTATCAAGACAATGGAGCATGTTTCTTCAACATCTTCAACCAATAGTCTTTTAAGCCGTTTTAAAAGTTTGAAACTAGAGAAATTTATTGGAGACGCTGAACCTGTTAAAGCAGAGCAATGGGTCCAACATTTGGAAGATATATTTGAAGTTTTAGAATGTACCGAAGTCGACAAAAGGAAGTTGGCAGTCTTTCAATTATCAGAAGAAGCTCGAAATTGGTGGGAGCTCGTTCGAACAACTAGTCTAGAAGAGATAGAACGGATGACCTAGGAAGAATTTAAGGAAAAATTCTTGGATAAGTATTTCCGAGAAAATGAAAGAGAGAAATTGGAAACAAAATTCCAAAACCTTACCCAAGAAGGTATGATGGTAGCTCAAAACCAAAATAAGTTTGAAGCATTACCCGATTCGGAAGCCATTTGATTGATACACCTGAAAAACAAGTTAGAAGATTTGCAAAGGGATTAATTCGTCCAATAAGAAGTGTAATGACCCCGAATTTTATATATATTTAAATTGATAATTTAAATTAATTTTTGAATAAATTTTTTGAAATAAATCGATAAAGTGATGCGAGTTTCCCCGAACCCGAATATATTCTGATAAATCATTTAAATTTAAAATATTGTATATGTATGTATATATCTGAATATATATGTATACGGGCATATATGAGTAAAATTGAATATATATGTATATATATTTGATTTGAATTTAAATCTTAACTAAATGGGTTAGAAATAAATGGTTTAATAATAAATGATAATAATAAATATTAGAATTGATGGTTAATAATGGTTTGAATTTATAAAATAAATATAAGACAATAAATATGAAGTAAAATAATAACAATTAATATTTAAACTAGAAATAGAAATTAATATAAGATAAATTTTAATAAAAATAGAAAGTAGAACATTTGCTAAATTCTAACAACATAATAAAATAGAAATTTATTTATATTACAAAATAATAAGATTTAAATAAAATACATTTAAATATGAATAAATGTAGACAAATATGAAACAAATAATACAAATATATATGATAAAAATATATACATGAATTAGCTTATAAAAGAAAATAAAATAGACAATTATTTATGAAGTTCACCTATATTAAAAAGTGATAAAATAAACAAATGAAAAATAAATGGAAAAAAAATACATATACATGAGAAAAAGTTTGCATTCAAATATGAAAGAAAAAGAAAATATCTATATATACGTATAGGAATGCAAATGTAATATGACAAAAGAAAAAAAGTGATAAGCATAAGCTTGTGAAGGAAGACAAATATCAATTAAATGCTTTCTTCTCTAGCACACAAAATACATATCACCTCAGCCACAATACAAGTATCAGCCACCACCATCTCAAATATTTGTACAGCCGAAGAAAGAAAAATATGTATGTTTGTACATGTTAATTAATGCAAGGTACTTCAGCCACCATTTGAGAAAAAAAATCTTTGAACTAATTTGTACAAAATAATACATCTCCTGTCAACTTCATTTTCCATATCTCCATCATTTCTTCAATTCATTTTCGTCCATCAAGAAAAACTGAGTAACCTCTAAAATAGCATCTCAGAAACTAAAACAACAACTTAGATCAAAACAAATTGATGCAGCTAGAGAATCAAAGATGAGAACTTTAGCAAGCAGTTTCTCAGGCTGGTTTCAAATAGAAGAAAGCTGTGTTCATCTTCTGGAAACACTGTGAGTAAACCAAAATTTTAAAAAGCTTTGAGTTTGATTTAAAAACAGTTCAAGATGCTTTGATGATCTGGTTGTATATGCTTCAGTTTGAATACGATTTTGTGATGCTCTGTGTTTCTCTGTAATTGATACAGGGTGTATATTTTGTTTTCAAAAACCTAAATCTTTTCCTCTAATCCATTGTAGGCTTTAAGGTATAAACAAAACATGTTTGTAAAATCAAGATCCATGTTTTAAAAATATTTTTAAGTAAAATTTGGAAGTAATTTTTTCTGGAACAAGAATATACAGTGGAACTCTGAAGCATGTCAAAAATTCAAGTGTTTTAATTTCTTGATTCAATTATATAATATGATTTGTTTTCGAAAACCATGATTTTTAAAAGAAAAATCATGATTTTTAAGTTTATAAATCGTGAGAACTTTCGAGTTGAACGTAAACCATATTATTGCCAAAATCCATCAATTGGCAAATTCATATGCGTCGTGATTATAGTGGAAGGAGGCTTGAGTGTTGTAGATCAATGGAAAAATGGAATCGCATTTTTTAAATCATCGTTGTTGACGATATGGTTGGATTTAGGGTTTTGATAGCTGTTTTGGTCGACGTCAATTCTCGAGTTCGTGTGACGTCGAGAGAGGAACGGACTTCACTGCAAGTGTAGAAATCGAAGCTGGAGACCGAGGTGAAGCTTGGGTAGTGAGGGCGTGGATGATCGTGGACGAGATCATCGGCGATTGATGGGTTTCCGACCACGTTTGGCTATAGATTTTCGAAAAAGAGGCTTGATTTTGACTCGATGTTGAAATCGTGGAACCGAGTTGTCAAGTTGAATGACGAGGTCATCGTCGACCTGTGGGGACTAGCGGTGATAGTCGGAGAGACTCCGGCCATCTGTACACGTGCACGTTTGTGCGTTCATGTGTGATGTGGGTTTTGAAGGCTGGGGGAAGAAGAGAAGGACTCGGGTTGTTCTCGAGTTTTGTGCGGGTTTGCTTGAAGTAGATGAGTGTTCGCGCGAGTGACTCGAGCGTTTGGTCGAAATGCCTGGGGATGGGCTCGGGTTAGTTGTGTTTCTGGTTCTAGAAGAAGTTTGTACCAGGTTTTAAATTTGAGAAGCAATATGGTTCAGGGTATTCAAAATCTTATAACCATGATTCTTTTTGAAAACGTGATTTGATATAAAGTTCATCCAGATGAAATAAGTTTCAAAATAAATGTGCTAAGTTCCAAAGTAAAGTTAAACAAGTTGAACCTGAATTTAATTCTAAATCAGATTTCAAGTTTTTGAAATTGAATAAGTTTATAACTTAAGTGTTTAAACAAGTTTAAAAATGAAATTTAAAAGGAAATTGATTTTAAACTCTTTAAAATTTCCTTCATAATGAAATATCACTTTAACATGTAAATTTAAAAATGTTGGGAAATTTGTTTAAACTTTATTAAGGAAAATAAGGGTTCTTTTCAAAGTTTTGAATTCAAACTGAAATTTAAAAGGAAACTTGAAATCAATGTTTTCAAAACAAATTGTGAATGATAATTAAATTATAGATATGGGTGAGTTGACTTTAATTAATGAAGATTAATGATTTATGATTCATTAAATAAATGAGTTCTCAATGGTTAATCAATTATAATCAATAATGATTAATATGAGTAAATTTCTTTAGAAAAGTAATTAAAGAAATTCAATAGTTAATGAAGGTAATTAACTAAAATTATTTAAACGATAAATTAATCAATGTGATTTATTTTAACAATAAATTTAGATTAATTAATAATAATAATAATCAATTGTAGAAGTGTTAAGTAATTGAGGAATGAATTGTTCAGTGTAATTAATTGAGTTAATCGGATTAGTTTAAGTTAATTACTTAAGTTAATTAATCTAGAACAATCATTTAACAATTTGGAAAATATAATTACTTAGAAAAGTAATTAATAGATAATTATTAGATGTAATAATTTGAATGATAATTTGAAGTTTAAGTATAATTATTTGTTAATAATTAAAGAATTAATTAAAGCTTGTGATTAATTAAGATTAATTTAATAATTAAAGATTAATTGATTCATTAATTGAGATTGACTAGTTAATAGTAAAAGTTAACTAACAAATGATGAAAGGGAAATTATTTCAAATAATTTGTAATTAACTTATGATAATTAACCCGGATTAATAATTAATACATCCGATTTAAATTAATCAGTTGATTATAAGTTTATCTGTGAATGTTTGGACCTAACTGAATGATTGAATTGTTGATATTCCCTGATCTGTGATGCTGTATGATATATTCTGATTTGTGTGTAATCTGTACTGTAGTTTATTTATCTGGGATGAATGTAATATATTAACTGTAATTTATATATCTGTGATCTGTGATCTGTAAATGAACGATAAGCGTTATAATATACCGCTTATCAACTATATTTCTATATTCTGATCAGTGATGATTGAATGTTGTTGCACTACTGTGTGAAACCCCTAGACTACACCATACACACACAAATATGGATTTCACATGAAATCAGTTAAGTCACAGATTTTTGACAATTTTAAAGATTGAATTCTTGAATCCAAATAGTTTTGGAAATTTAAATTTAAGAGCTTTGCAAATGAGTTTCAAATGTAAAGGTTATTTTAAATAACTTAATAAAACTTGATATCTTAATAATTTGATTTAAAATTTGAATTCAATATTTGGAATTGAATTCAATGATTTGGAAAAATAATTGTTTTCAACTGATAAAAGCTCTTATATAAGAAATGGATTTCCAATTTGAATTAAAGGAATTTCAAGTTTGAATTGAAAGTGGTTTTCCAAGTTACGGATAAATCTTTGGAAACAAGTTTTGAAAGCTATAAGTTAAATCCTGATTTAAAGATTTAATGAGTTAATCCAATTGAAATGGAAAATTGATTTGGAAAATCTGTGAATGAATCTTTTGTTTAAAAGATTAAAGTGTGGAAATTGTTTAAACCGTTGAAGGTTGTTAAAATGAATCTTTTTGTTTAAAGATTTGAAAATGGTAATTTGTTAAACCATTTGAAAGAAAGTTTGGATGTAAGTTGTGACTTAATTGAAATCCATTATCCATATGTTTTTAAATGTTGCATCCATTATTCGGTTTAGCCGGGAGAGGACCTTTGTGTCATATAACCCATTCCGAATAATGATACGTCGTATATGGATGGCATTTGAAGACCGGTGTTGAAGACCGGGTATTTGTGAGAATGATAGGATAACCTATCGATTGTCTCTGCACTGAGTCGCGCCGGTATAGAGATTTCCTAAGTGATGGGAAGTCCGATTGGGATTGTGAATACCCGGATTGCAAGGGCTTCTTCGGAAGTGCCTTCGGTTCTGTTCGAACCCGGAACAGACTTGTATGGTTACATGTGTGACATTACATTTTGAGGTATAAAGCTGATTTCTTTCAAATACATTTCTGTTGGTGGCGGAGAATTTATTCTCTTAGCTTAACACCCTTCTCTGAGACGTACGAGCTCAGAGGTTATGTAGTTGAAGGTTATCACCGATATACTCCCAATTTGGTAATGTGGCATGCTGAGTGTTGCTGTGTGATGATCATTTATTGATCATTTCTGATCAAAGCGTGGCTTTGTGAAAAAGCGTAGCTTTGTGGACGAGACCTCATCGAACCTCACAACCCGGAAATGGTCGAAACAGGAAAGATGCGGCAAGGTTTTAGGGGTAGCTTCCCTAGGGTATGACCATTCCTTCTGGAAAAGGGTAGTATTATGGTATGGATCCCTGATACTTTCTCATGTGGGCACACTATATTTATTACTGTGTGATGTGTTGGTTACCGAGGCCTCGGATAAAGGTCCCAAAGGACCGGGGGTGGCATATCTCAGGTTTACTACCCAGGAAGGGGGTAACCGGCCTTGTGTTGGCAGAGAGCAGGTTGTCTCTCGGAGCGTCCTGCCAGAGGCGTTCCTACGTGGCATTGGAAGTTCCTTAGCCTGACCATTTGTTGGAAATCCATCTTCCAACACGAACCTTGTACGGTATTAGTTGTAGAACCTGTTATTTAACATAGCAGCTATAGTAGGCATAATATAATGGTACCTATGCTGGCTAAGATTAATATTGTATTTTCAAAATGAATTTGTACACTGTGCACTAATAATAATATCAAAATGATATGTTTTGCGTAGTAAGCATCTTTTACTATCATAAGAAGAAATCTCCTCCAATTCTGCGTTTGCATTGTGTGTGTGGCGGGAGGTCTTATGGTAGTTTCATTTTCCAAAAGCATTGCGGGTTTTCAATGTTTAAAATCCTTTGTGTTGTTTAAAGATAAACTGTTTTTGTTACTCACACCAGTCCCACGACTGACTCGGAGTTTATTGTTCCCTTCCTAAACTCTGGGTGCCCACAATTTTCCACACGGGCAGTCTAGAGTTGGGTTTCTCAAATATTCAGGTCTAGTAGATTATCTGGAGCTAGTTTAGTCCTTGGACGACTGACCTTGCTTAGCTTTGTGCATCGTGATGTTGGTTCGAGCTAGCTATGGATTGGAGCATTCTATTGGAGATATTCTATCCGCTGCTGGTTTTATCTATTTTCTTTCCGCTGCTATTTCTTGTATCATATCTCTGATGTATATGGATATATGTTGTATCATTCTGTTGTATCATATTGTATCAGATTTTGTATCTGTCATTGTATTCATTGGAGTTGTATATGATATCATCTATTTCTTTATTCCGCTGTGTTGTTATACTTAATGTTGTTATAAGCTCCGGCGAGCTAGATTTGGCGTTTGAATCTATGACATTTCGAGTACACGTGAAGTACGGGTGTCGATTTTCGAAGGCCGAATTTAGGATCGTTATAAGAAGACATGTTATTGGTGATCGACGTAAGACTTATGAGATGATAGTTACTGAAGGTTTAAATCTGAATGAAGATAATATTGAGTTTCAGCAAGAAAGAAAGACTTCAAATAAAATGAAACCAAATGAATTTTCTGGCAATCAAAAGAAACCAGATTGGAGAAGGAAGAACCAAAAATAGAGAAAGTAAAGGATCAGTAGGACAAGAAAAGTAACATGACAAAATTAGGAGATGTCACCGGTGTAATGAGATAGGGCATATTTCCCCCAAATTGTACAAAGGCAATTGTGTGTTACAATTGTAATGAACCTAGGCACATTAGTCGAAACTGCAAGAAGCCAAAGAAGGACAATAGGATGTAACAAGGAAATCAAGGAAGAGTATATGCAGTATTTTTTGAACAATCTCAAGTGGAAGGTACCATACTTCTTTTTGACTTTCAAGCTAAAATTTTATTCGATACTGGTGCTACACATTCTCTTACATCATAAATGTTCGCTACTAGGTTAGGATTACCCATTGAGAAACTACCGAGCCCTTTGGTAGTAGACAATTTAGTAGGAGAAAATACTAAACATACGAGCATGTGTAGGAACTGTATCCTTAACTTTAGGGGTAAGGATATGACGGCTAATCTAATTGTCTTCCCAATGGAATATTTTGATATCGTCCTTGGGATGGATTGGCTTTCCAAATATCGAGCCATCTTGAATTGCCATGACAAGACCATAATTTTTACAATTCAAGAACATGATACCTTTGTTTACTCATATGATAAATTTAAAGATGTTTTTATATCTGGATATGTAGCTCATATCAATATTGAGGATAACGGTCAACTGGTAAATCTCCATAGTAAAGGAATTTAAAGAAGTTTTTCAAGAAGTACCAGGATTACCACCAAAAAGAGAAATTGATTTTAGTATCGACTTAATCCCTGGTACCACTATTATTGCTAAAGCAGCTTATCATATGTCTCCTACGAAAAATCAAGAATTAACGAAACAAATTAAGGAGATGGAGGATCAAGGATTTATTAGACTTGGTAAATCTCCTTGGGGAGCGCCGGTGCTGTTTGTAAAGAAACATGATGGAACGTTTTGCTTGTGCGTAGATTACCGAGAGCTTAATATGGTAACAATTAGGAACAAATACCCATTACCTCGAATCAATGATTTATTTGATCAGCTCCAAGGAACTACAGTATTTTCGAAAATTGACTTAAGACGGTATGGACACTATGAATTAAGAATAAAACAGGAAGACATTCCAAGGACAACATTCCAAACACGGTATGGACACTATGAATTCTTGGTGATGCCTTTTGGCCTTTCCAATGCTCCGGCAGTATTTATGGATTTGATGAATCGTGTGTTTCGCCCATATCTTGATCAGTTTGTCATTGTGTTTATTGATGATATCCTAATCTACTCTAAGGCAAAGGAGGAACATGAATACCATCTATGTTTGTGTCTCCAAACATTAAAAGAGCATCAATTATATGCAAAATTAAGTAAATGCGAATTCAGGTTAAAGGAAGCGAAATTTCTTGGATATGTTGTCTCAAAGAATGGGATAGGAGTGGACCCATCAAAAGTTGAGGCAGTGTTGAAATGGAACCATCTGACAACACCATCAGAAGTTCGAAGTTTTCTAGGATTAGTTGGTTATTATCAGAGATTTATTTAAGATTTTTCAAAGATAGCACCTCCACTAACGAAGTTAACTCGTAAGGAAACCAAGTTTATTTGGAATGAAAAATGTGAAACAACATTTAAAACCCTAAAGAAAAGGTTAATTGAGGCACCAATTCTGTCGTTGCCAAGGAACAAAGTCCCGTATAAAGTATATTATGATGCATGTGGACAAGGATAAGGATGCGTACTAATGCAGGAGGACAAAGTTATTGCTTATGGCTCTCGTCAGCTAAAGCCACATGAAGTCAATTATCCAACTCATGACTTAGAATTGGCTGCAATCATATTTGCCTTAAAAATTTGGAGGCATTACCTTTATGGGGAACAATTCCATGTTTACTCAGACCTTAAGGGTTTAAAATATTTATTTTCCCAAAAAGAATTAAATATGAGACAAAGGAGATGGTTAGAATTTCTAAAAGATTATGACTTTACATTGCATTATCATTCGGGGAAGGCAAATGTAGTTGCAGATGCATTAAGCCGAAAACCCTATGGCATAGTAGCCAATTTAATGATAAGAGAATGGAAAGCTCTAGAGACCCTAGCCGAAATGAACGCTTGCACAAGGATGATTAGTGGAACAAGGGGTAATAAAGTAGCCCTTTTATGTAACCTTATTATTCAGCCAACTCTAGTAAGTAGAATATTATAAGCCCAAGAGGAAGATAAGGAGTTGAAGGAATTATTTATGAAGATGAAGGACAAGGAACCTGCAGATTGGAACATTGGTAAAGATGGAGGTTATAGATTCAGAAATGGACTTTGTGTTCCAAATCAAACTGAATTGAAAAATGAAATTCTAAGTGAAGCACATCGCTCAAGGCTTACAGTGTACCCGGGAAGCACAAAAATGTATAAGGATCTTAAGCATCAATTTTGGTGGAATGGAATGAAGAAGGATGTCGCTGAATTTGTGGCAAAATGTTTTACATGCCAACAAATTAAAACTGAGCAGCAACGACCAGCAGGACTTCTACAACCACTTCCTATCGCTAAATGGAAATGGGAGCATATAATGATGGATTTTATCGTTTGATTACCAATGACAAAACAGGGTCATGACGTAATATGGGTGTAGTGGATTGCTTAACAATGTCGGCACATTTCATACCTTACAACATGACATACGCAATGGAGAAACTAAGTAGACGCTATTTGAAAGAAATTGTTCGACTACATGGCACACCAGTCACCATTGTTTCAGATAGAGACTCGCGATTCACTTCAAGATTTAGAAAAGTCTTCACAAAGCATTAGGTACATCACTAAACCTGAGTATAGCCTTTCATCCTCAAACCGACGGACAAACTGAAAGGGTGAACCGAGTTATAGAAGATATGTTAAGATCTTGTATAATGGAATTTGAAACCACATGGGAAACTCACATACCATTAATAGAATTTGCATATAACAATAGTTATCATGCGAGTATTGGTATGGTCCCATATAAAGCTTTGTACGGAAGACCTTGTCGTTCGTCGGTATGTTGGGCAGAAGTTGGAGATCGTGAACTTCTCGGTCCAGATCTAGTAAAAGAAACAACAGAAAAGATTTCTATTAAAAGGGATAGATTGCAAGCAGCACAATGTAGGCAAAAGAGTTATGCGGACCATAGAAGAAAGGATTTGGCATTCGAAGTAGAGGATCAAGTTCTTCTTAAAGTTTCTCCAGTATGAGGGGTAATGCGATTTTGAAAGAAGAAGGCAAAGCTATCACCTAGATTTATCGAACCATTTCGTATTACCAAGAAAATTAGTAAAGTTGCATACTAACTAGATTTACCTGAGAAATTATCAAATATTCATAATGTATTTCGTATATCGATGCTACGAAAATATATTTCTGATCCATCTCATGTGATTGATTTAAGCAGCATTGAATTTAAAAAGGGAACCAAATACATTGAAAGACCTGTTCGCATTCTTGATAGAAATGTTAAGAAGCTAAGAACAAAAGAAATTCCTTTAGTAAAAGTACAATGGAACCATCAAAATGAGGACGAAGCATCATGGGAGGTTGAGTCAAGAATCCATAGAGATTATCTAGAATTGTTTGAAACTTAGATTTCGAGGATGAAATCTTTTTCTAAGGGTGGTGGAATGTAACAGCCTAACTTAAATATCCGGTATGAAAAGTTACTAGAAATTATAAATATACTAGTCACATACATATATATAGACACACACACACACAAACATTACAAACAAAAAAATGGTATATATAAATATACATTTATACTTATAAATATGTATATGTTAGATGACATGAGATGGTGAAGACAAGTGGCATCAAATGGAACATACATGTGTCATAAGATTAAAGGAAATAATGACACATATACCTATTAGGTGTGCATATGTAGAACCATCTTAAGACAACTAAGGAGGCATGTGTCAACATCCTAAAAATTGCATGAAGATATGGTGGACAAGTGTCCAAAGTAAAATGACAAAACTAGCCATAAGAAATGCTAAAAATAGGATGGATATCTTCATTAGTTTTTCATGCTTTCATAAACTAAAACAAAAGTGAGATAAATAAGAGAAGCTAGGAGAAAGCCAAGGAAATAAAATACAAGTCAAAGCTACAATTTGAAGTTGAGAAAAACTATTTAAATCTATGTATCATGTTATTCTATGAAGAGATGAGGCAATTATTAAGAATGAATGATAGTGGCTTGGATCTGTCAAAATGGTGTTCGGTAAATCAACCATAGCTTCCGCAATTATTAATGAAATTTTGATTTCTTTAATGTTCTGAAAATCTAACTCACAGACCTACAACTTTCATGTTTATCACTATTCAAAATTCTTAAATATATATACCTAAAATCGAGGTGCAAAATCAGATTTAATCTCAGCCCGAAATGAACTAGTGTATTTTTAAGAAAATACCTTACTTTGTCGAATTTTTATAATTATATTGATAAATAATTTTATTGGTTTCCTTTCATGGTAATTAAGTAGACTAAGTAAGTTACTTTCTGAAGAAAATTTGGAGTTAAAATATACTTTTATCATGGAGAAATCGAATCAAAGATTTTGCGGAAAAACTGGTTAAAAACCAGAGTTTCTGAAATTAGTAACACTTCTGAAAATTGTAACACTCTTTAACTGTTACTAAACCCAAAGTGTAAATAATGCCAGAATCTGCAACGATTCAATCCAACAACAATTTTAGCTGTCAAAAAACTTTAGATAGTGTTTTCAGAATGCTACTGTAAACCGTTTAAAGTTTTAAACCTGAAATTAGCAACACTTTTGATTTTGCAACGCCTCATAACTGTTTCAAATCTAAAGCATAAACCTTAGTGTTTAACTTGACCAGAACTTTTCATAGCACATCCAAAACGCTGTCTTTTCTTTTAATTGTTTATAAAATGATCTAACATGCACAGAACTTTCCACTACACACCAGAAACGCTGCAATAGCTATTTTGAGTCCAAAACCATTATGAACTACTACAGAACTTTCCATTACGCTTTATAATCTGCTGCAGTTTTTATTGTAACACTCTTATTGATGCAGAAACTTTTATAGCAATTTCTAAAACGCTGTCTTTTTTGTTTGTGACTTTAAAACAGTTTTAAATGACTATTAACTTAACTATTCACTTCAATAATTTTGAGATCTTTTCTAACATATATCAGAATATTCCTAAAGATGTTTGGGGTTTGTCTTAAACCCATACATATATGAGTTTGGAAAGGTATTTTAAGTTACTTTTGGAAACATTTCCTCAATGATAATTACTTCGGGGGTGTGGTATAAGACAATAGATCTTGAGTAGTAAACTATTACTCTGTGTTGGTATCAAGTCAAGTAGAGTACGTCCCTACTTAATGACGGGATGCCGGCCGCAATAGGATAAGATATCCTAGGATTTAATCCAAATCGAAGGTGTTGTTTAGATTTATGATTGAGTATTTAGATAAATCTTGGGTTTGGTTGAAAGAAGTTTATTTTAAAATTTCTATTACAAACTTGTTACTTTAACATTTCGAAGTCTTCATTGAATATTACTTTGAACTTTGGATTGGTAGAATCTCCAAAGAAGTAATTTATAATGAAACTATAATATGAAAACCCTGTTGATACAACCCATTATGACATGACTTGAAAACTAGCTTAAATAGTTATCACATTGGGTCTGTGTTGCTCATGATGCTACACTTAAACATTTTAGGTTTAGATGGTTAGTGGTACTTCTACCCTAAAAGTTAAATGGATGCATTGAAGTGAAGACTTATATTATGTGTATTATCTCTTTTATGTACTCATATGTATAAGAATGTGATAGTTAGACTCTTGGATCTTATGTAATCATGTTATATGATGATGTAAATGTATAATAACTCTTCCGCTAAAAGTCATATACTCTGAATGATTTTATATTCACACATACCTTTGTTAATTTGTGATACTATTCCATTAACACCATCTATTAGATGTAACATCGTCGCCTCTGGATAAGTTTGCCAAGAGGGTTGTTACACCAATGACACTAGTTTCGTCAAAATCAAGACAGTGCCTGAAATAATATTTTCACCTGTTAATTAAAACGAATTATTATTAAACCAGTTTAATCACTTTTAATTCTAAATTAAAAGCTTTCCATATCATTCTTATTTAAACAGAGTTTAAATAAGCTTTTGAAATCATTTTTATTCGAATTGAATACAAGATTCAATTAATTAAATAATTCTAATGTTTAATTATAAACTATTCAAAAATCCAGGTCGTTATAATTTTGGAAATCAAAGTGAAGAAACATAGTGGACGATATGCTTTCTGTTAGTCCCACTACATTAAAAAAATACTTTTAAAGTACAAACGTTTAAATTTTTGTTAACTCCCCTTTTGCTAAGGCAGTACACAAGCAGATTTAACCCAATGGTCTTTACGATCATCAATGTAGAATGCTCGGAGAAATGATTACCGAGATTGGAGATCGGTTATATTTGGAACTATGGACGATAGTTGGATTGATTCGTATGGACAGCACTCAAAAAATGGCTAAGTAGGGAACTAATACTTCCCCTAGAAGGGGGATCAAAATATAGGAATCGAAATAAAGGGATCGGATTAAATAGGATGTACACAATACAACTCAATGATGATCGCTTCATAACTCAACAACCACAAGGCAGATTGGAGTGAAACTTTGGGAACAAAAAGAGGGGACCCTAGGGAGTCCACCCTGGGGATCACACCCCACGAATAGTAGTTTGGAGGGATCAGCCGTCATCCCTACTCAGGGATAGGTTTAGTTGAAGTTGCAGCAATGATTGGTCAATAACTCAAATCTACATATGCTATCAACATAAAACTTGGAGTACAAGCATATTACAACATGTGGAACGCCCCATAGGGATCGCAGCCCCTAACTCCATCAAAATAGGGATCGACCTCGATCACTATTATGGAGAGCGGTCGGTCCAAATTTTCTTAGGCCGGGTCGTTTGGGCCTGGAGATTCTTCTTGCGAAATTTCAGTCTGATCCGTACACGGCTTCCTCTATAAATACAGCGGACATAACATCAGCAAATGGATCTTCTTTCTACTTCATTATATCTTCTACCTAGGCTATACTTTGCTATTTTTATTCTAGGATTTCACGGATTTGTAACTGTAACTGCAGCATAAACGAATACAAGGAAAATCTTTTGAGTGGAAGAAGATCGAAGTTAGCCAAACCACTATAAATCTGTGTCTCTCTTTACTTGTTTTCTGTTTTGATTTTATTATTCTTCAATTTATATTCTCTGCATTATATTATCTAAGATCTATGACTGGATATTGATGCTTTCACATAACTAGGTGTTGGTGGCCATTTTTTGATGCCAACAATTTCAAAGAAGCAAGTAGCCTATATGATAATTTTCAATTAAATTGTTTTCAAATACTAGAAGAGCAGTAGCTCAACTTGAATACGCAAGTGTTATTGGCAGTCTCATGTATGCTATGCACTATGTTCGTCCTGATATCTTTAATGCTATATGCAAGCTATCCAGATATACAAATTACCTAGTATTGCACGCTGAAGGGCGGTTGGAAGAGTCCTAGGTTATCTTAAAAGAACAAATACGGAAATTTCTCAGCAGTTTTTTAAGGATACCCAGACACAAGTGGTGCAACCTCTGAAAATGATAAGGGGGGCTATTGGATGGACTTTTACTCTAAAAGGTGGTGCTGTATTATGGGCCTCGAAGAAAATAACAATTATCACACATTCTACAATGAAAACCGAAGTCATTGCCTAAGATGCATCGGCAAAGGAAGCAGAATGGCTAAGAAATTTGTTAACGGAAATAGAGTCATGGACACAACCATCGTCATCCATTTCTGTGTATTGTGATAGCAAAGCTACAATGTCTAGAGCCTACAATATAACTTATAATGGAAAATTTAGGCATAAGCTTATGATATGCATACATCAGAGAACTTGTTGTAGATGACGTTATTACAATTATATATGTAAGATCAAAAAACAAAAAATCTGACAGACCCATTAACTAAGGGATTGACGAGAGATATGATTAGAACATGTTATGGAATGGGTCTAAAATCTTTCTAATCTCCTGCAATGGAAACACAACCTTTGCTTTCTACCCTAAGGTTTAAAGGGTAATAACAAGTTGCAGTCAAGAGATTGATAAACATTTATCAAATATTTATTTGTTACGCTTGTGGTGTCTGTTTGTCACAATAACAAGGACGGATCAAAATAGACATCTACATGAACATAAGAAACAACGTTCTCGATAAAGTTTAGAATTAACTTTATAAATGTTCATGAACACCAGAGGAATTGTTACAATCAATATAAGGTTATGGTGACTTTGTTGAAGTATATATACATTTATGTGTTTAGATATTAAGTTTTAACACAAAAGGATTTTGGTTTAAGCTACTAACCATCAAATTTTTTGTTGAAATTTAGATATCTAAAATAATAAGGAAGTTTAAACCGAAAGAAACATCTTCTATGCGTAAAGTACAAACAAAAATATTACAATCTAGCGGGGATTGTTGAAAAACGGGGGATTGTTGAAAAGATTGCAATATTTTAAGTCCTACATCCTCTAAGATTTGGACAACTCTCATTATATATATAAAAAAACAAATGGAATATGAACAGAAACAAGCATGAAGAAGATGTGAGTACGCATACATATTAAGTGTCAAAGATTAGGCGCTTAGGGAAGTGGACGCACGCACGATGAACGGTACAACCTGGTGACTGTTACAAATAGTTGCACTCTATATGATATTTTCTAAACTTCAATAAAATCATGGATTGTTCTTACGGTTTGATTGCTGACTGCAGGAACAGTCTTTGTTGTATCCTCCGGCGTTAACGCGACTGGTCTTGAAAATATTTCAACCGTTATTTCGGAGGAATATTTAATGACATTTGAGGTCTTGAGATAAGGTCATTTATTTAGGATGATATGGTTTGAAATAAGAAGAGAGGTGATGATATGCTGAGCAAAGTTGTAGAAGAAGATGATGCGGCGTTTGCAAATCCAATTAAGAACAGGAAGATTTCAAGCATTGACTGTTTGAATCTAAGAAAACGTTGCTATCCGAGAGAATTGTGCTGGTAATTTGGATGTTTTTATTACTTCGTAGAACAAGATTAAATAATAGTAATAGTAATAGTAATAATTCAATTTTAATGTTATCAACGATATTTTATTTTAATCCAATTTTAATGTTATCAACTGGACACGGGGGCCGCCTTGAGACCAAAATCATGCTTCCTTGCTCTTGGGTCATCCCTACATACGAACCCAGCTGAAAAAGAGAGAGAAGAAAAAGAATAACGAATTAGAAATAAAGGTACAGATCAGTCACTCGGTCTTATAGAAGCAAAATGTATGTGCCGTCGTTGCCAACTCCATCCCTGCAAAAAAAAAATGACGTGCAAGGACGGTTTAGTGTTGCAAACAAGAAAACATTTTATTTCCAAAAAGAAAACTATGCACATTGCGGGTGTACAATACCAAGCATATCTCCTACAAACATAAAGCATTCAGCCCTAGGATTAGGAACTGGACGGCCTGACCAGCCTCTCCGCCACATCAGCCAAACTTTTCAAATTACAGGTAACGATCGTATCAGCAAAGATGCAGGTCTCCTCCTCCGTGCTCCCAGCGGGAACATCCACCACGTACGACTCCAGCGCGATGGTGGACCTGGCATCCTCCCCTTCGTGCAAGGTCATGGTCGCCCTGTAGTTCTTCAGCCTATGGTCCCCTCCAATGATCGAGAACCTATACAGGTACCTGTCCTCGTCCAGCGCGTCCAGCCTCTCCGTGCTCTTGCCCGCAGGCAGCCCCGTCACGACCTGGATCTCCCTAACGCTGCCGACTGCGGTTCCGGACCCGGAAACTATGGTGCAGGACTTGATGAACCGCTTGTAAGCCTCAGGCCGGTCGAAGCGGCTCACCAAGGACCACACTACCTGGACCGGTGCTGCAATGTGCTGTATGTGCATTTGCCCGCATTGACCATGGCTGAAGTTTGGCGTGTGGTACCGTGCTATTGTTTCTTGTATAGAGTTGCTCATTGCATAGAAAGAAAGAAAAAATGAAAATGAAAATGAAGTGGGAGGGTGAAAGGCGCGGCGCAAAGAAGAGAGAAGGGTGTAGGAGTGAGGTGACGTGGACGAAGAGATGGTAGTAGGCGCACGTGGCAGGCTGTGGGAGTGGGTTGATTACGTGTCGATATTGTGGGTTGGGGGGGCCTATTGGCGAGTTGACGTGTCGTTTATTTTCTAATTGGCAACGCCGAGCTACTTAACGACGAAGGTTTGTTTTGGATTTTTGCTCAACTTGATTCCGGGTTTGGGATGTTACTGGATATTTTGGTTTTTTGTGCAAGTTGCTTCCGGATTTGAGATAACAAATGCATAGGTTCAGCCAGAATATCAGGCGGAGGGAGTCCATGTTAAGTTTACACTGAATACAAAATAAAATTTAAAATAATATTCTTGATAAAAAAAAAACGATAAAACGGAATGGACTTAGGCTGGGTGTTTGTTTAAAGCATAGCTGTAAACTTTACACGTGCATAAGTCGTAAGATCCAATCTCTAAACTAAGAAAGTCGGTGAAAATCCCATCTTCTATACAACCATGGTTAATCATTGATCTAGCGGTGGTTTGGCTATACGTAATTATTTATCAATTGGGGATTTTTACTTGAATGACTTATTTGTGCAGTGTAATAAGTTTTAAGGACATTAATCTAAAAATTTAGTTTTAAAAACAAATTACAAGATAAAGATAAATGAACTTATCATTTTCAGTTATACAAAAATAACGATAAATGAATTTATCTTTTTTCTCTATAACTTAAAAAAATTAATGAATTTATTATTTTTCTATACAACTTAAAAAGATAAATGAATTTATTTTTTTCTTCTGTAAATTGTCCTTAAAACTAATTATTCAGAATTGTTGTTCTTAAAACTTATTATCCTGTAATAAAAAGCCCTCAACCTAATTTCCACTTATCTATCTATCTATCAATTTTAGTTTAACCGTTAATGATGCAATGGTGCTATTGTGAATTATTTTCCAACTTACACTGGTTCTATCTTTCCTTTTTTTTCACTTCTCATTTTAGAATTTAAATACTCTACGGTATTCCATGCTCAATCGTCTTTTTTACAAATATCTGTGAAAAGAAAAGTAGACAACATTCATTCCATTGCTGCATATGTATCAAAAATTAGTTTTCACTCTTCTTCAGTTTATCATCCGTTTTCTTAAATCGATATAATTTCCTTTTGCAAATACAATTTTGCATTTGATTAAAATGCATCATGTGATTCAACAAATCTCTTTCCCTCATTTATTTCGCAGTTCACAGATGTCAATTGCCTCAACTCTTTAAGTTTTGAATTCATCCTTCCATTTCTTTGGTTCTCATTTTGATTTGAGTTTTCCATTTTTAAAATAACAATAAAAATAGTTGTTGATTTAATTTCAACTAATTAATTTTTTTTTATTCATGGTTAACTTTTCTTTTAGTACTTAAGTTATTGCAAGTTCAAGATTAAGTTAATGAAGTCAATAAGTTAGAAAATTGAAAGAATAATATTTAGGTGATTTTTTAATTTTATTCTATCCTATCCTTGTTCATTCATTTCAAGATAATTTTCTATATATTCACTGTCGCATCTATCATAATGACGCTTTGAATTCTTCACTTATCATTACTATAACATGTCATGTGTGTAGCATGGGTTCAGACTTATTAAATTGTAAGTATGTAACTTGAGTGTTACTCTGGTTTTATTTTGTGCACTTCTAATTGGTTGTAATTAGGAACTGACTGCTACTTATCGTTGTTTATTATAAGGGTCGTTAATTAGAATCAAACCCAAAAATATAAACCAAACCAAAATCGACCAATACGTCGGGCCTGGATGATAAAAAGATACCACAAGACCTGATCAGACTTGACCCATCGAAAAGACTTGACCAAATAACATAAAAATGTATGCATTTTTAGTGTTATTACACAACCAAATTCGAATTGACCCAAACCAAACCCAAATTGAGTTAGATCCAAATTTCAAAATATATACTTTGGACCCAACAAAACCCGAACCATCTAGAACCGAGATCCACCGGGTCATGTCTACATCCGACTCAACCGATCTGACTGTACCCCTACTATTACTACCACTACTCCTTATTACTAATATTTAGTACTTTATTTCGTAATCCTTCGTGTAAAATAGTGTTATTTATTAGTGTCAGTTTATTAAGCACTCTTATTATGTAACGACCCATATTTTACATACGAGAGGATCGTAAAATATTATTTTAAAATCCCGATTGGGACATATGAAGTTATCACTTTAGGTAATGTTGAGTAGAGACATTTTACACCCTTAGAATTTTCATTGGACGTTTTTTACCCTGAAAATCTTGTAAGGCCTATAACATTTAGTAAGTGTCTAATCAAGGTCTAAAATTACTTACGAATGAAATATATGTTAGTTTGTCATCCATAGAGTGATCATAGTAGATTTTTGGACTTACAGTTTTGAAGTTTGGATAGTCTTTAGGCAAATTAGCAGACCCAAAGCCCATCACTATGCCTGTTAATTATTTCAGCAATAAGGTTAATAACAGGCTCTAGAGCGACCCGTAATCATAATTATCTCTTCTCTAAACTTCTCTTCACCTCCATAAAAAATAGATCTACCAACTCCATTATTCTCTTCATTCTAGTTAGCCTGATTGAGTGATTAAGATGAGAATAGGGATGGGAATCTATTGGATCTCGGGACTGCTACTTTAGGAAGCATGAATTTGCTGTTTGGGTCAGATCTCACATATTTGGGTGATTTCTTCATTCCGATGATTGATTTATATCCCTCGGTTTATTATGATTATTGATATGGTAACTACTGATACTTTTAAATGATTTTAAAGTTAAAAACTAGATATTTACTAGATCTAGATTTATCCATGATTTAAAAACGATTTTAGAAGATTGAAAATGGTTTTTGATCTAAATATGTGTTATTTTTTGCTACCTGATTTGTAACTCTCCAAAAAAATTAACCGTAAATTTAATAAAAGAATTAAATTTAAATATAGCAAGGATAAAAATGGAATTTAAACAAACATCTGATGTGGCCACGAAAATTGCACCGTTGCGTTTGTAGTGATTTTCTGGACAACTTTCATATATAATGTCTTGGAATTGAAGCTAGTATGAAAAGGTTATTAACGTTTGAAAATCCAAAATCGAAACAATTAAACAATTATTTAAGAAAGATATAAGTAAATGAAGAAAGCTCCACCAGTCGACACCGTTGGCTAGGCCGGTCCACCGCTGCAAACCAAGTGGTCGACCGGTCGTTGCTTTCAAGCTAGGGCTTTGATTGGTCAAATTACCTGAATTTTATTATATTGGATCCAATGGCTGAGATTAGTTTCTACCCCTATAAATAGAGCCATGGGCTCATCGTCAGAACCCTAACTAAGGTGAGCATAACAAAACTCCGTGTCTCTAAAATTTGAACTCTCTTTCTCCTTAAGTCAAAATTTCTTCAAAATAAAAATAAAATTAGATTCAAGAGATTGAAGAAGAAGAGATTAACTCAAATCAAGGGGAGTTCTGCACCAAGTGGAGGAAATTCCAAGCATATTAAGGAAGAGATAGCTTTTCGAAGGTGAATCGATACATAATTAATATGAAGGCTTATATGTAATTTAGTTTATTTATATCCTATTTGATCTAGAATTGGGTTAAGTTAAATAAAAATATTGTTTATCAAGTAATAGTCATAGATGGGAAATTAAATAATAATACAACCTATTTGAATATAATTCTTGTCTAATCTAAATCCAGATAAAGTAAATCTGTGGGATAAAAATTGGTTTAGGTTGAATGCCCTTTTGTTGAATTAAATATAGACTGATATCTGTTAATTCTAAATCTAATTTAATTTGTTTAGATAACAAACATGCTTATGAAATTGTTTGAAACTGTAGTTGAGAACATCTGAGACTTGTAGACTAACAAATAGGGTTCCCTGTAATTAACAGTTACTGCAATTAAAAGTTTGCAGTTAATAGGGAAGAACGGACAAATTAAACTCGCAAGAAAAACAACAATGACCGGTCAAAAGGCTCACTAGATTCGGTCGATAGCAAGCGGTCCACCGCTCCAATGATGAGCGGTCGACCAATTAACGAATTCTGGGTGCAATACGAACCTCGGCCAAAGGCCCAAGTTATTAATTTAATTATACATGGATGTTAGTATAAGTAAGGAAATTAACTCCCTAGGTTTGCGACTCTTGGATGATACGAGACTGAATAGACGTGTGGACGAGCAATAAGCCCTAGGCATTATTTATTCAATAGGGTCGTTTTTTAACTAGGGCAATTCTATCGCAAAATGCACTCACATGAGGTTCTACGGTGTACATGCACACTAAGGATGATGCTTAGAGAAGTTTGTGGCCTGGCACTAATGGGAATTCCTTGATATGCACGGTGAGCGGATGTAATACTACATTGTTGATGGATCCCGACATAGTGTGATAAGAGGCATTAAGTTACCATTGAGAGGTGGACACAGATGCAACAACCTTGAGATGGAATTGTAGACTCCTCCTCAGTATATAAATAAGATATGTGTAGTCGTAATTTGGGAATGTAGTCCCAAGGTTGATATTGTAGTTGATCCTATATTGGAGTAGTTCAAGTAGCTATTAGCCCATTTATGGTTCATTTGAGGTTTGATTAATTGTTTGACCCTAGTGTAAGCCTTCAAAAGATGCTAGTGTAGGTGTGTTTAAAACTCTACCCCTTATATAAAGAAAAATATTGATTCACAGACCTGGGTAGGATACCCTGGGTCACATTGGTTATAAATGAAGTTAATTGCATATCATCACTATTACACCATAATTTATAAAAAGTACAAATTACGAACATTCGAGAGGAAAGTTCATTGTCTTGTAATTCCAAGACCCATTGTTTGGTTTCCAACGCGAGCTTAAGCATCAGACTTAGTATTCAAGAGCATGAGTCGAAGTATCGACCAAGATCAAGAACATTGTCTAGCTAAGACAAGAATCCTAACCAAGTGTAGCAGTTGTCGGAACTAAAAGCATTTCAGCAAGTATCAACAATCAACGGCTTAGATAGCCCAGGTCGAGACCAACGGTCAGGATAGATAGAAGATATCCAAGAAGCTATATATAAAAGCATCACGTCAGCAATTTGCGTTAAAACACACTCAACTAGATGATGACAAGCGTTTAAATTTAAGCTGCACATAGCAAGCCATGTCATCAATCCAAGAGAAAACACCTACATCGAAAGAAGAACCATAAATTTGCTATAAATAAAGAACCACTTGCTACAATAAAGGGGTTGAAAAACAGAACCTCTGACATCCATTGTCATTCGGTACTTCTTACCCCTTTTAGAAAGCTTTAGCTCAAAAGACCATTAATAGCGGAATTTGTCACGAATGTACTCATAAATCAAAATAAGCAATAACATTTGGACCAGAACTTTTGGAGTGGATGTAGGGATCTTGTGTTAGAACCACCATGCTCGAATTTCAATGACAATAACTATATAATCACATGTACAAGGCTTTTCTTATCATATTACAGGTATATACCAGAAGAAGATCACTATGCTCAACAAAATCAAGGCTCAAAGAAAATTGAAGAAAGATGGATCATACTATTCAAAAGTAAGGTCATATTATTGTATTATAGTCATAAATAAATGTTGTACAATCTCCTTGAGTGATCATAATAGACACAAGTTCATATAGATAAATTTCTATAGCAAACTACTCAAAGTTTATAAATTCAACATCGATGGACGTCTTTTAATATGACATAGACGTCTGTGATATGTTTCGGGTTTCTGTTTTTTAAGATGCCACAGATGTCTGACATATAATAGCAACATCTGAGGGAAGTTTCGGCCTACACATTTGAAACTGCAACTGTCAGTTTTTGAACGGACGCTTCTCTTTGCTTTAAACAAAAATCCTCCTCCTTCAACAGTTGCAACCATTAATCAAAGAGCAATCTTTCAAGAAGTCACAACTTTTCAAATACAACTCTTTGATTCTATAAATACTTCAATCGATTGAGATTTAACTTTACTTGATTTACTACTCTCTAACTTCTATATTCATATTCTCTTGTGCTATCATTGATTTCATATTCTCAATCACTTACAACCAAAATCTATATTTGGTTAAATTATTTTCTACAAATCCAAGACTTATACTCACTATCACTCAAAGGAGATTATAGGAAGAATTGTACTAGTAGTCAATATTCATGTTGTATAGAACACAAGATTACCAAAGGAATACTTTTGTATTAGCCTGTTCCTCTGAGCAAAGCGAGAGTTATTGGCTAGTGAAATACCAAAAGGGAGCTTCGGGACTGGACATAGGACGGGAGGTCCGAACCCGTATAAAAACTCTGGTGTGATCATTTTACTTCTAGTTTTTATACTCTGAATTGCTGTTTTGATTATCACATATATTAGCATATGTTCACAAAAGCTATATTATACGATCTAGTGCACTTTCATTTGGTATAAGAGCACGGTCATGTCAATTTACAATAACACGTGATTGAATTTTTTTTAATACGACAAGTACATTTCAAGAAGGTCAATCAACTGCCCACCCCCTACTATTTACCTATTCTAATTATGCTTATTGGTCAACGTGTATGAGAATTTTTATGGAAGCAAATGGTTTTGAAATTTGGCTAGCTACACAAACTAAATATGAAGCACCTACCACTGACATTAGCACTTGGACCGATGCACAAAGGCCGTGGCATGAAATAATGCCAAAGCTATGAATGTATTATTTTGCTTGCTTGATAAAAATGAATTTTCACATGTTATGATTTGCACCACTGCATATGATACATGATGCACTTTACAAATTACACATGAAGGCGCGACTAAAGTTAAGCAAACAAAAATCTCTATTTTACAAAACCAATTTGCATCTTTTAAAATGAAAGAAAATAAATCAATTATTGATTTGTATGCTAGATTCCAAACTATTCAACACGATCTCCTGGCACTTGGAGTCAAATTCACTAATTTTGATTTAGTCATACGAATTTTAAACTCTTTGACTAATAAATGGAAAAGAAAAGTTTTAGCCATTGAAGAGGCTAACGATCTCTCTCAATTCAAAGTCGAGGAGTTAATATAAAATTTGATGTCGTACGAAGCTAACTTGCAGGCAAGAAAGGAGCAAAACCAAGAAAAGAATAATATTGCTTTTCAAGTTAATGACGACAATTCCAACTTAGAAGAAGATGAAATTTTGTTTATCAACAAGAACTATAACAAATTTAAAAAATTCAAGAAGATGAAACAGATTTCATAATAGTGGGAATCCAAAATCTTCAAATCAAACATCAATCAAATGTTATGGATGTGACAAGTTCGGTCATATGAAGAAAGAATGTCCACAACTGAATAATGACAAAAAGAAAACAACTTTGAGAAGTTCAAGAAAAAGTAGAGAGCCTTTCAAGTAACTTGGGATGATTCTGACTCATCCTCCTCATCGGATAGTGAGAGTGATTCAGAACAAGCAAATGTCTACTTTATGGCTAGCACAAATGAGGTCCGCCCTGAATTAACGTGTGATGAAAATTTGGAAATTGGCATAGAATTGGACCATAAATATAGATAATCCAAGAAACTAAATAAGGAATATGTAGAAAAGTTAAGTAGAGCAGAGCTAGAAATTAGTTTATTAAAAGATGAGAAAACAATCTTAGAAGAAGAATTAGAAATAGCTAAAAAAGAATGTAAAAAATTATGTTCTCAAAATACTACTCTAATACATGATTTAAAAAATATTAAATTAGAAAATGCCAAACTTGAAAAAGAAAAACTAGAACTAAAGACAAGTTTAGATTCTAGCAATATAGAAAATTTTGATCTTAAGAACAAGTTAGATAAAATAACCAAAAATATGTCGAAATTCAATAAGGGAAAACAAAATTTAGAAAATTTGATTAAAATATCAAAACCATCTAGAAATTGAAAATGTATTTGGTTTTAATAGTAAGCAAAAACCTAAGAACTATAGTACACTGTATACTAAGATCAAAAAGCCAAAATCTAAGACTAAGATTATGGCTTCAAACTTAAAAACGGTCATGATATGGATTCCTAAAACAAATAACAAGTTAATTAGATAGAAACACACAGATGCATATTTAAAAAATGTTGTCTACAATGATAATTATATTTCTAAAGGTCCTAAATCCTCTTGGATATAGCTACCTTCTACCATTAACACATAGGACCCTAACAAATGAAGTGAGTACCAATTAAATCTTTATTATTTTGCAGGTACCCAAAATCAAAATAAAAGCAAGGAAATGGATACTCGATAGCGGATGCACAAAGCACATGACAGGAAATGCACACGTGCTATTCAACATAACGTATATCATTGGCAGTACTATGACATTTGGAGATAATTCAAAAGGTTTCGTCATTGGCGTTGGAGAAGTCATCAACGTCGGTATATCTACTTCTCCTATAATTACAAATGTTTTACTTATAGAAAATTTAAAACACAATCTATTAAGTATAAGTCAAATATGTGATAAAGAATTTAAAATTGATTTGGAAAATGATAAATGTAATATTTTAGATAAAAATAAAAATCTAATACTTGAAGGATTAAGAAATCGAAATATATATGTTTTGGACATAAATATCAAACATAATAATGACTTATATAGTTTCAAATCATAATGATCCATGGCTATGGCAAAAACGTTTTTGTCACATAAATTTTAAATATATTAACAAGCTAGCGAAAAATGAATTAGTTAGATGATTACCCAAAATCAACTACAAAGTCAAGAATTTATGTGATGCGTATCAACTCGAAAAATTAAAGAAAAGTTCTTTTAAATCTAAAAGGAAATTTCTACAAAACAACCACTTGAACTACTTCCTCTAGATTTATTCAGACCAACTCAAGTACGTTCATTAAATCGTAACAAATATATTTTTGTAATTGTTGATGATTTTTCAAGATATACTTGGACATTATTTTTGAAACATAAAAGTGACACGTTTGAAATATTTAAAAATTTTGCTAAAAGAATTATTAACCCGCCTTTTGGCGAGATAGTACACAGTCGGATTTAACCTAACAGACATCATGATCATCAAGGCGAAAAGCCCGGAGAGACTGTTACCAAGCTCGGAGATCGGCTATAAACGAGATTATGGACGATGGTACGGATCAAATCCCTAATTTTTGTGCCAATTAAGGTGCAATTGGTATGAAGTGATAAGGAAGGCCTCGTGAGGCTAAATTTCAAATTTCAAGTCGACCGGATTTCGTAAGCTAGAGTTATGGGCAAAAGAAAAGGGATCAGATCATATTCTGCTCAATAGCACAACTCAACGATGATCGCTCCATAACTCAATAACCACTAGGCAGATTGAAGTGAGAATTTGGAAACAAGAAGAGGGCACCCTAGGGAGTCTACTCTAGGGATTGTATGGCATTTGGCAAAGTTGGAGGGATCGACATATGTCCCTCAATAGGGATCGGTACCTATCCCTCTTAGGGATCGGATAAGCCCAATTTCATAACAAGGATCGATCAATATCTCCACATCTACACATCCAATTAACATGAAACTTGGAGGACAAGCTAATTAGAACATGTGGAACACCCCATAGGGGTTGCATAGCATTTAGAGCAAGTTGGAGTGATTGGCTATAATCAGTCTTAACACCATATTGCAACAAAGATCGGTCAATAACTCTAGTTCTGCTAATACAATTAATTGGCATGAAACTTGGAGGCTAAGCATAATACAACATGGAGAAGTTTCCATAGGGATCGCGTGACATTTTGAAAAATTTGGAGGGATCGGTACCTATCCCTCTATAGGGATCGGTAGAAGTTAGGATTTAAACAACACCACTTCACGAAAAACGCAATATCTCACAAACCATAAGTCGAAACGACACGAAATTTGGAGAGCAAGTAATTAACATCATGGGAAACACCACAGAGGGATCGCACCCAATTTGAACACCAAAATGGGGATTGGTACCGATCCCTATTGTCGGCCCCAATGGGTGTGGAAATTTTTAGGTGGCCTTGTCTTGGTCTCACGAACCTTCTATCAAAATTTCAGCTCTATCCATACACGTCTTTCCCTATAAATATAGTAGGCACGGCGTCAGAAAAAGGATCTTCTTTCTGCTTCTCTTTATCTTCAATGGAGGCTACGCTCTATCAATTTGATTCCTGGATTTCGGATTGTAACTGTAAACAAACTTCAGTATAATAAAAAGATTATTTAGGGAGTGGACATAGGCTAGAATTAGCCGAACTACTATAAATCTTGTCTCCTTTTACTTGCTTTCTGATTGTTTCAATTTTGTTCTTCATTTATTTCTCTTCGTATTAATGTGATTGAATTGGATATTGGATCTTTTGCATAATTGGGTATTGGTGGCCAATTTTGACGCCAACATTTTGGTGCTTTCATTGAGAGGACTTACACCCGCAGATTTGAAAGCTAGGATGTTAGATTTGGAAGCTTGGATACTTGGATCTAGAAAGTAATGGCTAGGTAATAACCAAGGAGAGTGCTACCGGAAAGGAGCCACCATGGAGGGAGTCGAAGGCTTCCTCAGGAGCTGGAGCTAATCAAGCATCTATCTACATCACTAGGGATGAAATGGAAATGGTGATGGATGCTATGCAGGAGAGGATGCTGAAAAGACATGAGGAGGTGATGCAGAATTTACTCCAATGGATTAGATAAGCTGGAGCACAGAATCAAGGAGTTGAAGTAGCAACAATCATTGGAAATCAGAACCAGGAACATGGAAATGAAGCCAATAGACAAAGGAATGGAACACAGCAGCCGAGGGCAGTCCCCTACCATCCTAGAGCGATCGGCTCCAACCCCTCCAGAGAGATCGGTATCCTATCCCCAAAGGCTAGGGGGCATTCTCCCGGGTCTGGTTGATCGTGATGCTGGAGGACCTACGATCAATCCCATGGAGCTTGGTGCAAATCTGAATTTGGATGCTCGTTCGGAGGAATACATTTCGGAATTCCCTCGTAGACTCATGGGACAACTTAGACATGATGATAGGAGACTACCACTGGAAGACAATGATAGGTTTGCAGAGATGATAAGGCGAGCTATGTGTGGACGATTAGTGAATAGGGATCTGGAGGATATAAATAGAAGTCCATTCGCTCCTAATTTTAGGAATGGTAGAAATCCACCAGAAAACTACCAACACTGGAAGCTTATGACGGAAAGTCGGACCTAACTATGCATATGATATGGTATATATGGCACATGGAAGTATTGGAGGTATCAAAAGAAGTCTTGGCACGGTGCTTCCCCTTGTACTTAATGGATGTAGCTATGCTATGGTTCAGACAGTTGGAAAGCAGTTCTATTAGCACATAGACGGAATTGGTCGAAAGATTTATGAAGCAGTTTCGGGTTCACATTACAAGACCCAAAAATGTGATGGCATTGACGTCAGTAAAGCAATGGGCAGGAGAATCACCCATGAATTTCTTAACCAGGTTCAATGCGGCAGTTATTTTGGTGGATCGACCAGATCCATCGATGGTTTTGATGGCAGCAGTGTCAGGAGTTCGGATTTTAAGATATCACTAATACGGGATCCACCAATGGATCTCGGGGGATTCTACCATCAAGCAGAAAGGTTCCTGCGACAAGAACATGCGAAAGCTGATAGAGAGGCAAAGGAAGTTAATACGGTACGAGGTGGAGAACCACCCGGTGAAAGCTTAGGAAATGGCAAGGGTAAACGGAACATGGACAATAGCTTCGATGGATCGAACAAACAGAGGGTAGAACCCAAATTCTCTTCTTACTCGAAATTGAATGAAACCCTAGAACGGATATATCTGGATACTTGAGGACGACTTCCGTATCGAAGGCTGGTAAGGAGGAAAACCTTCGAACATGAATGGACATCAGGAAAGCGTTGCCTATTCCATGAGCTGGATGGGCACAATACAAATGACTGTAGGCATTTGAAGAATATCATTGAGGAACACATGAGGAATGGTCAGTTATAACAATACGTAAGGACTCGGGCTGCGGCGGTGGAACAGAAGCAGCCACCATCCACCTTGAATGAAAATGGCACTAGATCAAGGCATCATCATCAACTTGTCATCAATTGATCGAGACAGCATTAAGTAGCAAACTCTACAGTAGGACGGCTAAGTCACTTACACATGTACGGGATCGAGGACGGTCCATAGGCATGCTCTGAGATGATGATAAACTGTAATGCTAGAGTTTTTTAAATTGTTTTTCTTCTGCTTTGCTCCGAACACTGGTTTATTGGTTGTACAGACTCTTATTTTATAGACTTAGGAATGCTTAAATTTGGATCAATGTAATGGATAGCACATGTTGTCGAGTATGGATTGTGCTCGGTAAGGATTTGGAGAGATCAAGGTCGTCATGTATGGACTATGCCTGGCAAGGGGTAGGTCGCTTCGCTCGAACGCGATGGATCAGCCTGCTCAGGTCATCGAGTATGGATTGTGCTCGGCAAGGATCCGGTGAGATCAAGAATTTAGATTAGGACAATAACCCAAAGAGGTTATGGATTTTTATATCAGCTTCGAACAGCTATGGATTTGGATATGGGCCCGGAGCAGTTTGGGATTTGGCTAATGACCCGGTGACGTCGAGGGTTTGGATAAAACGATCTGGAGATGTCGGAATGGGATATTGACTTGGAATGGTCATGGATCTCACTAACGATTCGGAGAGATCATGGATTTGGATTGACAACGGATTGGATAATATGACCATCTGTGAATAATAGACTTCAAATTTTGGATTTATGGCAATTCAAAACACGCCTTGCTATCACAATGCATGTTTTGGGGGGAAAGTCTTAACCCGTCTTTTGGCAAGGCAGTACACATGTGGATTTAACCCAACAGACAACATGATCATCAAGGCGGAAGGCTCGGAGAGACTATTACCAAGCTCGGAGATCGGCTATAAACGAGATTATGGATGATGGTCAAGCGAATTCGAATTGGATCCCTAATTTTTGTCCCAATCAAGGTGAAATTTTATGAGCTGATAAGGAAGGCCTTATGAGTCTACATTTCAAATTTCAAGTCGATCAGAGTTTGTATGCTAGAGTTATGGGCAAAAGAAGTGGGATCAGATCATATTTAGCTCAGTAGTATAACTCAACGATGATCGCTCCATAACTCAACAACCATAAGGTGGGTTGAAGTGAAACTTTGGAAACAAGAAGAGGGGACTCTAGGGAGTCTACCATAAGGGTCACATGGCTTTTGGATAAGTTGGAGGGATCGCCATCTGTCCCCTAATAGGGATTGGTACCTATCCCTCTTAAGGATCGGCTAAGCCTAATTTCATAACAAGAATCGATCAATATCTCCACATTTACACATCCAATTGACATGTAACTTAGAGGACAAGCTAATTAGAACATGTAGAACACCCCATAGGGATCGCATAGAATTTGGAGCAAGTTGGAGGGATCAATACCTATCCCTCCGTAGGGATCGGCTACAATCAGTTGTAACACCATATTGCAACAAAGATCGGTCAATAAATCGAGTTCTACTAATCCAATTGGCATGAAACTTAGAGGCTAAGCATAATACAACATGGAGAAGCTCCCATAGGGATCACATGGAATTTGGAAGAAGTTAGAGGGATCGGTACCTATCCCTCCATAGGGATTGGCAAAAGTCAGGATTTAAACAACACCACTTCACAGAAAAATTGATATCTCACAAACCGTAAATCGAAATGGCACGAAATTTGGAGGGAAAGTAGCTAACAACATGGTTAACCCCTTAGAGGGATAGCACCTCATTTAGACACCAAAATATGGATCGATACCGATCCCTATTGTGGGCCATAATGGGCTTGGAAATTTTTGGGTGGCCTCGTCTTGGTCTCCCGAACCTTCTGTCAAAATATCAGCTCTATCCGTACACGTCTTACCTATAAATACAGCAGGCATGGCATCAGAAAAAAGATCTTCTTTCTACTTCTCTTTATCTTCAATGGAGGCTACGTTCTACCAATTTGATTCTTGGATTTTGGATTGTAACTGTAAACAAACTTCAGTGTAATAAAAAGGATTATTTGGGGAGTGGACGTGGGCTAGAGTTAGCTGAACCACTATAAATCTTGTCTCCTTTTACTTGCTTTCTGATTATTTCAATTTTGTTCTTCATTTATTTCTCTTTATATTTCTGTGATTGAATTGGATATTGGAGCTTTTGCATAATTGGGTGTTGGTGGCCAATTTTGACGCCAACAAGAATTAAAAATTAGAAGTACACGAAGTGACCATGGAGGAGAATTTGAAAATGAACTTTTTCAAATTTTTGCAATAAAAAGGGAATTATTCATAATTTCTCATTTCCACGAACACCACAGTAAAATGGTGTGGTAGAAAGGAAAATTGCACACTACAAGAATATGCACGAACACTACTTTACAGCAGTAACTTACCAAAGAATTTTTGGACTGAAGCCGTTGCTACTACATGTTATGTATTAAATTGTGTAACACTTAGACCAAAGAATTGTGTAATAAATCTTGTGTTGCTTTTTCCTTTCATCATTTGTTTCCTGTCTAGTTTTGATAGTTTTTTAATCATCTATTTCCTTTCAAAATTAGCTTTCGGAAGCTTTGGAGTGTTAGCCAGACGAAAAAGCTGTCAAACATTTTTGGCGCTAGAAGGATGGCGCCCAACCTTCGCTCTCTTCCAATCCAGCTAATTCAGTAATTGAAAACTCTCAATCAAGCATAAAGTCAAAAGCATCCTCTCGGAAGACCCCTCGCTTTCCTACCTAAGATGAAGGAATCGAAGAATTACCTGTGATTAATGGAAATCAGGTAAACCAAGTAAATCAAGTTGTTATTGAAGAAGCTTCTTCTCCAGTTCTCATCGAAGGTGAATTTTGACAAATGATGCTGAAATTCGTTTTTGACACAGCACAACAGTTAGATAAATATCGAACCGAAGTTAAAAGCACTTTCACTGAGTTAAGGAAGAAGGTTTTGACTATACTTGAAGAGGACGAGAATCTTTTGACTTCCAATCAAAATCCTGGAAAATTGCCAATGATTAATGAAACCTTAGAAGCTGAGTTAACGATGACCAAGGAAGCAGCTAAGAAAACCAAGACTATAAAAGCAGCGAGCACAGGTCCTTCTGAGAGGCCCTTAACTCTAAGTCCTGAAAGGGTAAACTTCGAAGGAAGGCAGCTAAATAGCCAAGAAACTTAAGGTGTTGAAGCTAAAACCTTAAGACTCGATATGGATCGAGGAATGGAACCCTTATTAATAAAATTATCAAAGAAAGTACAGAAGTTGCAAGAGGATCGATCTAGCCTCAGTGCAGAGATGAAACTCCAAAAGGTCCAACCTTTCTCCCGGAAAATTATGAGTGCTCCTATGTAACAACCCGTAAATTTAACCGGTTTTAATACCGTTATTAATTGAAATTTTGTGAAACTTTAAACGATTAAATTTTGAAATAAAAATTTGATATTGGGAATGCGTCTAATTAATCATAGCAACTGGTAAATTTTCATCAGATAATTTGAAAGTTTATTTTCTAGTATAATTTTATTTCAAGTTATATCAGTTAAAAGTGATGATAATAAAATATTTCCAAACCTGAATATTTTTCTATAGAAAAATTCTAAATCGTCTTCTGAGTGAGACGTCATCTTTCGTTTTCCCAAATTCGGACTTCTATTGCTCCGTTTATCTTATTTTCGACAGAATAGCAGCATTTTCGGTACCGATTATCGACTTTTGATCGGATGATCGTACCACAGATATCTATATACCGTTTTGATCGCCTCAGCATGCTGATCTCAACAGTATATTTACTTCTGTGTTTTGAGATCCGATGCACGACGAGATGATTTAATAGTTCATTGCATCGGAACCCATTTTGAGTGTAGAATGTTTCGTGCCCTTTCAATTATCAACCGTTGAAAAACTCAAATGTCATTTGCTTTTGTTATTTCATAAATTGTCGTGCTACCTTTATGGTTCCCTTTATTCAATTCATTGCTAACGTTCTAATCCATCCTTCTGTTATACTCTTTATTTTCCAACGGTTCAATTGTCAGATAATAATATAACATTCTCTATAACCTATAGCCTGTGGTCAACAACTTTTATTAATTCCATAATTGTCACTTCATCTTCGCTTCTTCGTTGCCTTATATTTATTGCAGTACGTTTCCTTTTTCTCGGTCTATTCACCTTCACTGTTCCTGTTCTTCTTTTGGGAATATGTAAATATCAAAATAATGAATAAAAATCTTATAACTTCTTAGATGTACATCTCCATTTTTAAATTTCCTGCTCCAGATTTCTAACCCATGCCATTTCCCATCATAGAAACTGTCCATCCCCTCTATCTCGAGACAAACCACGGCCATGGCAGCCAACACCCAGCCGAAAGCAAACTACCCATCGGCCTTCCAGCATCCCATATACCCAAGCCGACCCTCATTTTACACGAATCCCACTCTACCTCATCTCCAGAGAACGACCATCATTTTTTCTCGGCCTCCCCCTGTTCATTTTTTTTCGTTGGCCGAAGCCTCGCCGACGTCGCCCGCTATCAACCTGGCCTCCATCTTCCCTTAACTTTCTGTGCAAGTTTTTTTTTGCAATTTTGAAGCCAACAGTCCTATTTATGTAAGTTGTATATTATATCGTTATGTATTTTAAAATAGCTTGTCAAGTGCATGCCGGTTTAAGTATTTTCAAGTATAACTTTATATTTTTCCATGTTGTTTATGTACTGACTTTAACTATATTATGTATATGGTATCAGTTTTGAAGGTATATAAAGTATGCATGGTCTGAAGCTTTTACCTTGCTTTGGTTCCAAAGTATTGAATATATTTGTGTGTAGGGTTATGAAGATTTAGACTAACTGCTACCTATAGGATAGGCATATTTAAGGGACAGTGTAAGAACTTTGTGTACTTGAACCTCATCAGCTACATATTAGTTATTGCTGTGTGAGTTTACGTGTGAGTTTTGTTTTTTATTTATGTTTGCTAAGGGTTTATTTTAAAAGTAGGCTGCATTGTTTAGTAACAAAATTTTGTAAATATAAAAGAGATATGCAAGTATAAGTATGGCCTACATATGTATGTATAATGTAAGGTTTGTAGACTGTTTGACTTTTAAGGATAACGTAAAAGTTGATTTGCTTGTTGATTTATATTTTATTTCAGTATATACATATAGTTTATATATATAGTTAAAGTGTATATTTGTTTACATGCTAGCATTTGCTGTTTATATATAAGTGTTATAGTTCTTATGTTATAAAGAAATGTGTTTTATTATGTATTTTATATTAGTGCTTTGACTTTAAAAGGCTTACAGATTCTTTATTGTATTATATATATATATAGGTAAGCTTCTGTATTCATATTGTGAAGTCTGCATAAATAATAACCTGCAATTTGTACATATATAGTTGTAATTTCATATTTGAAGTGTTTGCATGAATTTTATTTTTATAACAGTATGGTATTGTATGTCTTTTTATAGATATATTATGATTAAATATATTATATATGTGTTTATTTATTTTAAATATTTATCTTAAATTAAAATATCGATTTTGAGAAAATAATATTATATATATATATATCCCGTTTCTGTCTATATCAAGCTAATTGTAGTTCTCGATTTCCAATTTGTCAGCTTTGTCCGTCCAATTTCATGCCAATCTTGCTTTGACTTGGGGTCGTGCTTGTAATTCGTAACTGAACTTCTTTGTCTATCCATCTAGCCTCAAAAGGTGAGCAATCACTCATGATTAATGTTCTTTTATTTATTAAATCTGATTCCAATTAAACGACAATGGAAATATGCTACTGTTAGTTATTTATGCTATTAACTGTACCAGTTCACCTGTGACATCTGACACCATTATCTGTTAATTATACGATGATAATCCCGTTTGGTTGATAAGTGATTGATTGTTTGTTGTTTATATTGGATGTTAAGTTGTAATGTATAAAGTGATAAATAATATGCAATTGAATTTGACGAAGGATAGTAAAAAATTTGAATCGACATATGTGTTGAATTTGATTTGTTAAATTTGTATAATATGACCCCTTGAATGTTTAATTATTTGACACGTAGAAAAATAGTTAGTTACCCTTGAACCATTTGAATTTATGTTGTATTAATTGATGAAGTATGAAATTGAATAATTGATGTCAAGTGTAGAATTGCATAGAATAATT
This sequence comes from Allium fistulosum, assembly GCA_030737815.1. Lineage (NCBI taxonomy): Eukaryota > Viridiplantae > Streptophyta > Magnoliopsida > Asparagales > Amaryllidaceae > Allium > Allium fistulosum. The sequence continues at coordinate 878,594,806 of CM060906.1, forward strand.
AGTATAATAATCTTTAATCTACATGAAATGATAGTGTAGATTCTAGAAATAATTATATTAATTCGCACAAACAACAATGTGAATTAATACGGTTATTTCGGGATTATTTGAATTGATTATTGGATTGATATTGGTTGTTGTTATTGCTTGTTTATTTACTTTGACACCATCCCAGTTATCACACTGCAAGTTCCCTTTGCTATGCTTTGATTTTGAATTGAATTGGAATCGGGTTGAAATGATAAATACCTAAATTAAACTTTGACTTAGGATAGAGAATTAAATAAAACCCGATTGGCCGATAATTTGATTTAAAAATAAAATAAAGATTTTATTTGAATAAATAATAAGGTTTTAAATGAAGTTGGAATTTGAATTTTTATGAAAGGAAAATGTTAATATGTAATAATCCAAAACAAAATATTTACATAGTAGTTGATGAAAGAATGTTGTTTAAAATTTAATTATTAAGTTTGAAAATTATTTAATAATTAAGTTTTTGAAATTATTTAATAATTAAATAAGATGGAATTATTTAATAATTAAATGAAATTGAATTCTTTATTAAGTGAAATTGAACTTCTTGAATAAGTGAAATTAAGTTTCTTTATAAATTGAGTTTTGAAATTGTAACTAAGTAAATAAATAAGTGAAATTGAATTTCGTTAACAAGAAATGAAAATGTGATATTTTTGTAATTAATGTAAGACTTGAAATGTAAAGAATTTGATTTGATGAATTTAATTTAATGCAATTTGTAAGTTTGATATAATAGCGTTGAACTTAAGTAATTGATTTAATGAATTGGAAATTGTATAGAAATTGTTTTGAATGATAAATTAACTTAACGAATATTGAATGAAATCGATCAATGAATTTAAATTGATTTGAATGACAAATTAAATTAATTTAAATGATTTCGGAATGAAACTTATATACGAACTTGAATCAATGTTTGAATTGAAATTGAATTATAAGAATTTGAAATGGTGATTTGGAGTTTTGAAATGTAAAATTTTGGAAATTGATATATAAAGACAAAGGAAATATTGGTTTATAAAATTCTAATTGAAACTGAATTGATTTGGTTTTGAAATAAACAAACGACCAATCGGTGTAATAATTACGAAAGTTATTAAAGAGACCGGAATCGGTTAGGGACATACTCACTGTCTAAACCGAAAACCACTTTAATAACTATACGCGGAGTGTGATCCAGAATGAAGTGGTTGGAATGATGTACGTGATGACTGAAGAAAGAGAACGATAATGGATAGCCTTGACACTTGTGTCAAATTGGAAATGACTAAAACAGGAGCCGTGCCGGGCCAAATGGTGGTTAGCTACCTCGAGCGAACACACTTCTTCGAAAACTACTCATTACTTGTTGTCGATTGGTGCACCCTTGATTTGGGAGTGTTGTTTCGCGGTGTTGCGATCGCTGCGGCGATGCGTTCTCACCAGTCCGGATCAGGCAAACGGTAGTTTCACTACCTTGGGTATTGCCCCATGTGCCTTGTCATACTTGTATCCCTATATACGCGACCACTATGATTTGTTTTGTGTTATACCCTATGGAGTACTCCCTGATAGCCCACTAGTTTATGGTGGAGTTTACAGTGCTATATAGACTATGACGCTTATATAAAATGTGTTAAGGGGGATAATGGTAACGCCTTAACACTATTTTGATACTTTATATTACTGATAGGCATTATCCACTTATCGTACACTACTACATAGTAGATAGTTTAACGGATCCTTAAAGGATGGTTATTCCAAACATCCTTTGAGTTACTTGTATTTCAGTTGCTATTTCACTTGAGTTGGATTTATTAATATAAGAATGTTAATCCTGACTCGAGTGTTTTGTGTTTTGCTTTACGCTCGGGTCAGACTGAGTGTACCAGTATTCGAGACTCACCTTTGGAGTTGGAGCTTCGCTTGGAGATCCAGCTATCTATCCAGTTTCAGATATCTAGTAGATTATAGTAATGCATTCTGATATTGTATTTGATCATTGTATTCGAGACTTCTGTTGTACCTTATTTAACTCTGATATGTATATAGTAGCTTCATGAACTACTATCTTTTGTTTCCGCTGCATTTATTACTCTGTGTCTGTGATCTGTGTTCTATTTATTTACTGTATATGCTCAGTTTTGCAAAATTTAAATTAATAATTTAGTATTTTGAATTATTCAAGTCCGACATGTGCGGGTGCGAATAGTCTAAAATATCGGGTCGTTACAGTTGGTATCAGAGCTTTGGTAGTTCTAGGCAAAACTTAGCATATAGTGTAAAGGTATTTACAGAATCACTCTCATTCGAGTTTCAATCTCTTCCTTTTGACTCGATTCCTTTGAATTTTGGAACGTTCCCTGCGGTTCCAAAATTCATTCTTGTCCCTCACTTCGTATTCTTCTGAATTCTGGAGTATCACATAACTCCACTTCGAATGATCTTTATAATGAGTTGGCGGTCCCGCCAATCTCAAATTGATTTGTAAAAGGGAAAACTCTTTTACGATAGCATCGATTCACCGGATATTTATATATCCTCGGTTTAGATGCTGACATCTTTGGTTATGCCGAATTCTATCTCTTGAGATCGAATGTAGATTTGCCTCGAAATTCTGCATCGATCTTATTCTTGAAGTCACGGTCGACCCGGTTAAGGTTGCCCGCGATTTATATAAATTTATCCATCGCCCTATTTCGTTATTTAATTATCTTACCTTTATTTCAAACTTATTTTCAAATCAAAATTCTCTTTGATTTGAGCCCATCAAATTTGAATCTCTATCCTTGCTTTAAAATCCATTCTTATATCGTCAAGCGAGGAAGTGTATTTATAAATTAATATTAAAATATTTTGATATATATTGTGTTGTTTGAGTTGTTGATGTTGATTTGGATTTTCGATCGATTCGTCTAATCAACGCTATCGATAGGATTTCCAAAACACTTGAACAGAGCAAACTGACACAATATTATTTTTAAATTTGGTAAATGAAATAAATTTTGAATAATTATATTATATATACAAGTATGATTTTCTGAATTTTGATAGTTAATTGAATTGTTGTTAATAAATAATATTGGATTTTAAATATGTTACCTAAACCATTGGCTTTTGTCTCATATATAAATAATTGAAATAAAAACATGGTTTATAATTTATTTGAAAATTGTAATGAATTTAAATCAAGAAACTGAGAATTTAAATTTTTGGTGATTTCAAACTTTGATTTGAAAGTTTTAAAGTGTATAGTATTTAAATATTTTCAAATAGAAATCATTTCCAAAGAATTTTAAATGTTTAAATTAGAGCTCTTCTCTTTTGTCGCTGGAAAATAATTTCGGTGATGACGGCCGCATCATCGACATTCATTTTCGAGTTTCGAAGTGGAGAGACCATTCTATAGCTTTGCTACACTTTTGATTTGGAAATTAAATTGATTTAAATTTCTAAAGTATGACTTGATTTAAAAATATATATCTTAGTATTTGATTTAGATTTGACTTGGATATATTGTATGTATATAATTATCTCTAAATTGTTTGAATCTAATCGGAAATTTAATTCTTAAAATTTGGGTAAAAGACGATTTCATTTATAAATAAAACCAAAATTTTGAATTAATATTTAAACTTAGGAGAATTGAATTAGAAATTTACTTGTATAATACTCAATTACATTCAATATAACTTACCTAAATTGCTAAAAAAAAGTTAACTATGTAATTGGACAGTATACATCATAAATTGTCTTTATAAATAAAATTTGAGTGCGTATAAAATATTATACATTTAAAGTTTAATTATAAATGGCAATAAAGATAAATATAATACTAAGTTAGTTGAATAATGAATGGATTAATAAAAATAAATTGTTGTCAGAATAAATTTTGTAACAAACAATGATAGGTTGAAAATAAACCAAGTTAATGAATTCCTTGAGTTTAAAGTCAATTATCGAGTATAAATTAATTTAAATTGAAATTTATATGATTTAAATTAATTGTTTTATTTTGAAATTCAAGTCTATTTTCTTCTGGTTGTTTCTATTCTCCTACCTCCTTCCTTTTCGGGGACGAAAAGTTTTGAGTGGGGGAGAGTGTAACAACCCGTAAATTTAACCGGTTTTAATACCGTTATTAATTGAAATTTTGTGAAACTTTAAACGATTAAATTTTGAAAGAAAAATTTGATATTGGGAATGCGTCTAATTAATCATAGCAACTGGTAAATTTTCATCAGATAATTTGAAAGTTTATTTTCTAGTATAATTTTATTTCAAGTTATATCAGTTAAAAGTGATGATAATAAAATATTTCCGAACCTGAATATTTTTCTATAGAAAAATTCTAAATCGTCTTTTGAGTGAGACGTCATCTTTCGTTTTCCCAAATTCGGACTTCTATTGCTCCATTTATCTTATTTTCGACAGAATAGCAGCATTTTCGGTACCGATTATCGACTTTTGATCGGATGATCGTACCACAGATATCTATATACCGTTTTGATCGCCTCATCATGCTGATCTCAACAGTATATTTACTTCTGTGTTTTGAGGTCCGATGCACGACGAGATGATTTAACAGTTCATTGCATCAGTGCCCATTTTGAGTGTAGAATGTTTCATGCCCTTTCAATTATCAACCGTTGAAAAACTCAAATGTCATTTTCTTTTGTTATTTCATAAATTTCCGTGCTACCTTTATGGTTCCCTTTATTCAATTCATTGCTAACGTTCTAATCCATCCTTCTGTTATACTCTTTATTTTCCAACGGTTCAATTGACAGATAATAATATAACATTCTCTATAACCTATAGCCTGTGGTCAACAACTTTTATTAATTCCATAATTGTCACTTCATCTTCGCTTCTTCGTTGCCTTATATTTATTGCAGTACGTTTCCTTTTTCTCGGTCTATTCACCTTCACTGTTCCTGTTCATCTTTTGGGAATATGTAAATATCAAAATAATGAATAAAAAGCTTATAACTTCTCAGATGTACATCTCCATTTTTAAATTTCCTGCTCCAGATTTGTAACCCACGCCATTTCCCATCATAGAAACTGTCCATCCCCTCTATCCCGAGACAACCCACGGCCATGGCAGCCAACACCCAACCGAAAGCAAACTACCTATCGGCCTTCCAACATCCCATATACCCAAGCCGACCCTCATTTTACACGAATCACACTCTGCCTCATCTCCAGAGAACGGCCATCATTTTTTCTCGGCCTCCCCCTGTTCATTTTTTTTCGTTGGCCGAAGCCTCGCCGACGTCGCCCGCCATCAACCCGGCCTCCATCTTCCCTTAACTTTCTGTGCAAGTTTTTTTTTGCAACTTTGAAGCTAACAGTCCTTTTTATGTAAGTTGTATATTATATCGTTATGTATTTTAAAATAGCTTGTCAAGTGCATGCCGGTTTAAGTATTTTCAAGTATAACTTTATATTTTTCCAGGTTGTTTATGTACCGACTTTAACTATATTATGTATATGGTATCAGTTTTAAAGGTATATAAAGTATGCATGGTCTGAAGCTTTTACCTTGCTTTGGTTCCAAAGTATTGAATATATTTGTGTGTAGGGTTAGGTAGATTTTAGACTAACTGCTACCTATAGGATAGGCATATTTAAGGGACAGTGTGTAACGACCCGATATTTTGGACCATTCGCATCCATTATAAGTGTATAGGTAGACACTCATGCCGGAATTGAATTGCTCAAAATACCGCGTTGTTAATTTAAATTTGGCAAAACTAAACATATACAGTAAATAAAATAATCACAGATCAAAGACACAGAGTAATATATGCAGCGGAAATTAAAGAGATAGTAGTTCATGAAGCTACTATATAAATGTATAAGTTACATCAGAGTTAAACCAGATACAATGGAAGAGTAATACGATACATCAGATACAAATCAGAATACATCACTGGAATCATCGAATACTGAAAGCAGAACAGATGGCTGGATCTTCAAGCAAAGCTCCAACTTCAAAGGTGAGTCTCGAATACTGGTACACTCAGTCTGACCCGAGGGTAAAGCAAAAACACAAGACACTCGAGTCAGGATTAACATTCTTATATTAATAAATCCAACTCAAGTGAAATAGCAATTGAAATATAAGTAACTCAAAGGATGTTTGGAATAACCATCCTTTAAGGATCCGTTAAACTATCTACTATGTAGTAGTGTACGATAAGTAGATAATGTCTATCAGTAATATAAAGATATCAAAATAGTGTTAAGTCATGGCCCATTCCACCCTTAACACATTTTTATTCCCAAGAACATATACAAGACCGTAGTTTCCCCAAAACCGGAAGTCACCAGAGGGCAATCCATATACTAAAGGTACAAAACAAATTCGTAGTGGTCGCGAATAGGGAATACAAGTATGACAAGGCACATGAGGCAATACCCAAGGTAGTGACACTACCGTTTGCCTGATCCGGACTGGTGAGAACGCATCGCCGCAGCGACCGCAACACCGTGAAACAACACTCCCAAAATCAAGGGTGCACCAATCGACAACAAGTAATGAGTAGTTCGAAGAAGTGTGTCCACTTGAGGTAGCTAATCCTCCATTGGCCCGGCACGGCTCCTGTTTTAGTCATTTCCAATTTGACACAAGTGTCAAGGCTATCCATAATCGTTCACTTTCTTCAGTCATCACGTACATCATTCCAACCACTTCATTCTGGATCATCACTCCGCGTATAGTTATTAAAGTGGTTTTCGGTTTAGATAGAGAGTATATCCATAACCGATTCCGGCCTCTTTAATAACTTTCATGATTATTACACCGATTGGTCGTTTAATATATTTCAAAACCAAATCACTTACAATTTCAATTAGAATTTGTAAACCAACATTTCATTCCTCTTTCGAAATCAATTTCCAAAATTTACGTTTCAAAACTTCCAAATTCATAATTTCAAAATCTTATAATTCAATTTCAATCTTTATTTAAACAATTCAAATATCAATTTAAATTCGTATATAAGATTCATTTCGAAATCATTTAAATCAATTTAATTTAACATTCAAATCAGTTTAAATCCATTTATCGATTTCATTCAATATTTGTTAAGTAAATTTCATTCAAAACAATTTATATTTAATTTCCAATTCATTAAATCAATTACTTAAGTTCAACTTCATTAAATCAAAACTTACAATTTTGAATTAAATTGAATTCATCAAATCAAATTCTTTAAATTTCAAGTCTTACATTAATTTCGATAAATCACATTTTATTTCTTGTTAAAGAAATTCAATTTCACTTATTTACTTACTTAAATAATTTTCCAAAACTTAATTAATAAAGAAAACTCAATTTCAATTATTTACGAAGTAAATTCACTTATTCAAAAGTTCAATTTTACTTATTAAAGAATTCAATTCAATTTGATCATTAAACCATTCAATCTCATTTAATTATTAAATAATTCAAAACTTAATTATTAAATAATTTCAAAGTTTAATAATTTCATACTTAATTATAATTTCAAACTTAATTATCAAATCATTTCAAACTTAATTCAATCATTTCTCAAATTTAACAACGTTCTTTTATCAATTACATTGTTAATATTTTGTTTCAGATTATTAAACATTAACATTTTCCTTTCATTAAAAATTCAAATTTCAACTTCATTTCGAAACCTTATCATTTATTCAAATAAAATCTTTATTTTATTTTAAATCAAATTATTTGACCAATCGGTTTTATTTAATTTCCTATCCTAGGTCAAAGTTCAATTTGGGTATTTATCATTTCAACCCGATTCCAATTCAATTCAAAAATCATAGCATAGCAAAGGGAACTTGCAGTGTGATAACTGGGATGGTGTCAAAGTAAATAAACAAGCAATAACAACAACCAATATCAATCCAATAATCAATTTAAATAATCCCGAAATAATCGTATTAATTCGCATTGTTATTTGTAGACTTAATATAATTATTTCTAGAATCTACACTATCATTTCATGTAGATTAAAGATTATTACATTACGGTTTTCACTTGTCATCTATTTACAATTTCATACATCATCAATTTAACAACATACATTCAGTGGTTCAAGGTGTAATTAAGCAAATCATACGTGTCAATAGATTTAACGGTAAAAGGGGTCATATTATACAAATTTAACTAATCAATTTTAAACATTTAACTATTCTATATCGAGTTCAATTGCATACTATTTATCAATTTACATTAACAGTTTAACGTCCAATATAAACATCAACAATCAATCAATTATCAGCCAAACAGTATTATCATTGCATAAATAATTAACAGATAATGGTGTCAGATGTCACAGGTGAACTGATACAGGTAATAACAGTGTAAATATCTAACAGCAGCATATTTCAATTGTCGTTTCAATTGAAATCAAATTTAATAAATAAAAGAACGTTAATCGTGAGTGAGTGCTCACCTTTCGAGGCTAGAGAATAGACACTGAATTGAGTTACGGATCCAAGCACGAATTCCAAAACGAAGCACGATTGAATGCGAATTTGACGATAAAGCTGATAAAAAAAAAGTAGGCGAAATAAATCAGACTGGATTGATGAAGATAATTGATATCAGTGAACTTATATATAACTATATATAATTATATACATATTCTATATTCAAACACATATTAAATTTTTAAATATATATATTTCAAAATACATTGTTTCAAATTAAAACATATATAGAAAAATCAATATATATATTATATATTTAAATTCATTACTTATATAGACAGATAGATATATAGACGAGTATGTAATACCTATATTTTATATAATAGCAAACTGTACAGCATATTAAAACATATGATAATTATTTAATTAAGGCTATTATGTAAAAGTACACATATATATACAAACGAGAGACATAACTGACGTAAAAATATAGCTTCCCTTGAAGTTATAATATATAGTAACATACATATATTATGGATAAAAGAATCCAATAGTTTAACAGCCTATACATTTCTATATATGAATATATATCTGTAATAAAGCAAGACAGAGAAAAGCTTCAACATTTTTGATAATATAGATATAAACTTATAAAATGTGCTTACTTATAGAATTGAAAGGTTTCAAACATTTTTATTAGTTCATATATGTTTTATAAAACAAAACTTGTACAAAATCTATACTCTAACTTAATATATATAATAATATGTATGTTCAAAGTCCAAATACAACATATGCTCAACGTATAACAGATTTTAGAAAACCAGACAACGTATATATCATACGCATAAACTTAAATATTACATAAACTAATATATATACCGATAACAACAGTATATATATACATAACAAATAATAGCACATATGCAATTGGTTATAAACTAATATATACAGTATAATCATAATGTAAACTAGATTCAAACATATTGATATATTCATACATTTTAAAATAACAACTATATTATATATATACTTCAAATATATACATCGTTAAATAACAGATCTAAGTTTACATACATCCATGATATATGTACTAACCCATATAAGAAGAACACTCGGCAGATGGGGAGAAAGTGGATCAGTGTGCCGGGAAACGTCCGCGGAAAGTGAGGAGGAAGGCGAGCAGGGGGACGAACAGCTCAAGGGGAGGGGAGGAGAATTTATCGCCAGGGATCTGGGGTTGGAGGGCGACAGGTAGTGGTGCTTGGTGCTGCTGCGTCTGGAAGGGGAAGGGTGGAGACGGGCTTGGGCTCGGAGCTGCTGGTGTGGGAAATCGCGGCAGCTTGGGTTGATGGCTGCTGTGTGTCGTGGATAAGGAGGAGGAGGGGCTTCTCGGTGGTGGAGCACAACACTTGGTGGAAGCCTGGCATGGCGGGTTTGAAGAGGTGGGTGACAGAGGCTAGCAAGGTTGTCAGTCGTGATGGCCTGGGTGATAGGGACGGTTGGCGAGGTCTGGGCACGGGATTTAAGGAGGCGGGGTGGAAGGTGGAGGAACAGGCGGAAGTCGGGGAGGCAGGTGGCTGACGCGGGACGTGGGCTAGGGTGGTGATGGTTGTTCAAGGTGGAGGGTTGGTGATTGCCGAACGTGGAGGTTGAGGTGGAGGGCAGTGGGAAGGTCGGGGGCTAAAGCTTGCGGGAGTTTGGTTATCTAGGTGGAGATGCGGCGTGCATGCGCCATGGCAGAGGAGGGAAGAAAGAAAATGAGGGGGAGAAATAAGTGACAGCACATAAGATCTCTTGCTTTACAAAGTTAAATGAATACCAAACTTATAATTCCAACGTATGAAAAGCTATATGAAAACAGCCGGCTATTGAATTGAAAAAGAAAACAAACGGTCAATATGTTTTCACCCGATGCAGATGAAAGCCAACGAAAATCAAAAGTCTCCATCTACCAGCTGGCTGAAATTAATAAGCGTTTCAATTCACGTGGGTAATTGAAAAGGCAAGGGAAACCAAAAGACTATAAACCGGTATCGATACAAAATTGTTTTTCACGGATTTCGCTGCGTATCGGACTTCAAAACACACAATTGAATATACTGCAGCGATCAGCACGACGAGACAATCGAAACGGTATACAGATATCAATGGTACGATTGAATTATAAAAATTTCAAATTTTCTAATAGCGGAAAATGCAAGAAAAACGCTGAAAAATAAGATCGACGGAGCCAAAGATGTCCGAATTTGGAAAAACGAAAAACTGACATCTTGCTCAGAAGATGGTTTAGAATTTTTCTATGTAAAAATATTTAGGTTTCGGAAACATTTTATTTTCATCGCTTTTTAACTGATTGAATTTGAAGTGAATTTACGCGCGAAATAAACTTTCATATTTTCGGACGAAAATTTACCAATCGCTATGTTTAACTAGACGTATTCCAAATATTAAATTTTTATTTCAAAATTTTATCGTTTAAAATTTCACAAAATTTCAACTAATTACGTTATTAAAACAGTTGAAATTTACGGGTCGTTACACAGTGTAAGAACTTTGTGTACTTGAACCTCGTCAGCTTCATATTAGTTATTGATGTGTGAGTTTATGCGTGAGTTTTGTTTTTTGTTTATGTTTGCTAAGGGTTTATTTTAAAAGTAGGCTGCATTGTTTAGTAACAAAATTTTGTAAATATAAAAGAGATATGAAAGTATAAGTACGGCCTACATATGTATGTATAATGTAAGGTTTGTAGACTGTTTGACTTTTAAGGATAACGTAAAAGTTGATTTGCTTGTTGATTTATATTTTATTTCAGTATATACATATAGTTTATATATATAGTTAAAGTGTATATTTGTTTACATGCTAGCATTTGCTGTTTGTATGTAAGTGTTATAGTTCTTATGTTATAAAGAAATGTGTTTTATTATGTATTTTATATTGGTGCTTTGACTTTAAAAGGCTTACAGATTCTTTATTGTATTATATATATATAGGTAAGCTTCTGTATTCATATTGTGAAGTCTGCATAAATAATAACCTGCAATTTGTACATATATAGTTGTAATTTCATATTTGAAGTGTTTGCATGAATTTTATTTTTATAACAATATGGTATTGTATGTCTTGTTATAGATATATTATGATTAAATATATTATATATGTGTTTATTTATTTTAAATATTTATCTTAAATTAAAATATCGATTTTGAGAAAATAATATTATATATATATCCCGTTTCTGTCTATATCAAGCTAATTGTAGTTCTTGATTTCCAATTTGTCAGCTTTGTCCGTCCAATTTCGTGCCAATCTTGCTTTGACTTGGGGTCGTGCTTGTAATTCGTAACTGAACTTCTTTGTCTATCCATCTAGCCTCAAAAGGTGAGCAATCACTCACGATTAATGTTCTTTTATTTATTAAATCTGATTCCAATTAAACGACAATGGAAATATGCTACTGTTAGTTATTCACACTGTTATTTATGTTATTAACTGTACCAGTTCACCTGTGACATCTAACACCATTATCTGTTAATTATACGATGATAATCCCGTTTGGTTGATAAGTGATTGATTGTTTGTTGTTTATATTGGATGTTAAGTTGTAATGTATAAAGTGATAAATAATATGCAATTGAATTTGACGAAGGATAGTTAAAAATTTGAATCGACATATGTGTTGAATTTGATTTGTTAAATTTGTATAATATGACCCCTTGAATGTTTAATTATTTGACACGTAGAAAAATAGTTAGTTACCCTTGAACCATTTGAATTTATGTTGTATTAATTGATGAAGTATGAAATTGAATAATTGATGTCAAGTGTAGAATTGCATAGAATAATTAGTATAATAATCTTTAATCTACATGAAATGATAGTGTAGATTCTAGAAATAATTATATTAATTCGCACAAACAACAATGTGAATTAATACGGTAATTTCGGGATTATTTGAATTGATTATTGGATTGATATTGGTTATTGTTATTGCTTGTTTATTTACTTTGACACCATCTCAGTTATCACACTGCAAGTTCCCTTTGCTATGCTTTGATTTTGAATTGAATTGGAATCGGGTTGAAATGATAAATACCCAAATTAAACTTTGACTTATGAAAGAGAATTAAATAAAACCCGATTGGTCGATAATTTGATTTAAAAATAAAATAAAGATTTTATTTGAATAAATAATAAGGTTTTAAATGAAGTTGGAATTTGAATTTTTATGAAAGGAAAATGTTAATATGTAATAATCCGAAACAAAATATTTACATAGTAGTTGATGAAAGAATGTTGTTTAAAATTTAATTATTAAGTTTGAAAATTATTTAATAATTAAGTTTTTGAAATTATTTAATAATTAAATAAGTTGGAATTATTTAATAATTAAGTGAAACTGAATTCTTTATTAAGTGAAATTGAACTTCTTGAATAAGTGAAATTAAGTTTCTTTATAAATTGAGTTTTGAAATTGTAACTAAGTAAATAAATAAGTGAAATTGAATTTCGTTAACAAGAAATGAAAATGTGATATTTTTGTAATTAATGTAGACTTGAAATGTAAAGAATTTGATTTAATGAATTTAATTTAATGCAATTTGTAAGTTTGATATAATAGCGTTGAACTTAAGTAATTGATTTAATGAATTGGAAATTGTATAGAAATTGTTTTGAATGATAAATTAACTTAACGAATATTGAATGAAATCGATCAATGAATTTAAATTGATTTGAATGACAAATTAAATTAATTTAAATGATTTCGGAATGAAACTTATATACGAACTTGAATCAATGTTTGAATTGAAATTGAATTATAAGATTTTGAAATGGTGATTTGGAAGTTTTGAAACGTAAAATTTTGGAAATTGATATATAAAGACAAAGGAAATATTGGTTTATAAAATTCTAATTGAAACTGAATTGATTTGGTTTTGAAATAAACAAACGACCAATCGGTGTAATAATTACGAAAGTTATTAAAGAGACCGGAATCGGTTAGGGACATACTCACTGTCTAAACCGAAAACCACTTTAATAACTATACGCGGAGTGTGATCCAGAATGAAGTGGTTGGAATGATGTATGTGATGACTAAAGAAAGAGAACGATAATTGATAGCCTTGACACTTGTGTCAAATTGGAAATGACTAAAACAGGAGCCGTGCCGTGCCAAATGGGGGTTAGCTACCTCGAGCGAACACACTTCTTCGAAAACTACTCATTACTTGTTGTCGATTGGTGCACCCTTGATTTGGGAGTGTTGTTTCGCGGTGTTGCGATTGCTGCGGTGATGCGTTCTCACCAGTCCGGATAAGGCAAACGGTAGTTTCACTACCTTGAGTATTGCCTCATGTGCCTTGTCATACTTGTATCCCTATATACGCGACCACTACGATTTGTTTTGTGTTATACCTATGGAGTACTCCCTGATAGCCCACTAGTTTACGGTGGAGTTTACAGTGCTGTATAGACTATGACGCTTATATAAAATGTGTTAAGGGGGATAATGGTAACGCCTTAACACTATTTTGATACTTTATATTACTGATAGGCATTATCTACTTATCGTACACTACTACATAGTAGATAGTTTAACGGATCCTTAAAGGATGGTTATTCCAAACATCCTTTGAGTTACTTGTATTTCAGTTGCTATTTCACTTGAGTTGGATTTATTAATGTAAGAATGTTAATCCTGACTCGAGTGTTTTGTGTTTTGCTTTACGCTCGGGTCAGACTGAGTGTACCAGTATTCGAGACTCACCTTTGGAGTTGGAGCTTCGCTTGGAGATCCAGTTTCAGATATCCAGTTGATTCTAGTAATGCATTCTGATATTGTATTTGATCATTGTATTCGAGACTTCTTTTGTACCTTATTTAACTCTGATATGTATATAGTAGCTTCATGAACTACTATCTTTTGTTTCCGCTGCATTTATTACTCTGTGTCTGTGATCTGTGTTCTATATATTTACTGTATATGCTCAGTTTTGCAAAATTTAAATTAACAATTCGGTATTTTGAATTATTCAAGTCCGACATGTGCGGGTGCGAATAGTCTAAAATAGCGGGTCATTACATCCTATGCCTCCGGGATTCAGGATCTCGAAACTTTCTTATGGTGGATCATCCAACCCTGAGAATCATGTCGCTTTATACGAGATCCAGATGCAAGCCATCCGGGTTTCGGATGAGAGTAAATGCAGATTCTTACCCATTATTTTTAGTGGGCCTGCCTTGAAATAGTTCCAAAGCTATCCATCGAATTCTATTAGCTCCTGGGAACAGCTAACCATGGAGTTCTTAACACAATTCTTCACCTCAAAAGATTCCAGAAATGGACTGAGTCTGCTTGTCGACTTTAGACAAGGGAGAGGAGAATCTCTGAAGAACTATTGTAAAAGGTTTAATGACATAGCTTCCCGATGCAAAGGCATGATGGACGAGACCAAGTAGGTTGCTATCACCTTAGGGTTATGAAGGAATACCCCCATTTTGTGATGATCCACTAAGGCAGGAGTGCAAGTCCCTGAATGAGTTTTTTTTTCGAGCTCGAGGGAAATCCGAATTGAAGAATTTATGGGAGTTGTCAGAAAGAACCTAGAATGGAACGGCGACAATAAGAAGTTCACCCCAGCCAAAAAATTTAAGAAGGAATTTCAAGCGGTGGAAACCTATCCCTTGACTCATTCTTATGCTCAAGTCTGCGCCATGACTCAAGACCGAATCACATACCCTCTGAGAAGAGGGAAAGAGCCAGAAGTTAACCGAGGAGGAAAGTATTGCAGCTACCATCGGCAGAATGGTCACAACACCGAAGAGTGTTGGTTTTTGAAGTCTTTCATCAATAGGCTAGTCGGAGAAGGAAAACTAAATGAGTTCTTGAAAAATGATAATACCTAGGGAGTCGCACTCTAATAGGAAATGAAAACGCATAGCCTCAGGCGCCAGCTCCAAGGTCCTTACCATCCCCTTAGAATTTTGTTGGCATCATCTTGGGAGGACCCCACATTGTTGGGGCAAGTAATGGCAGCTAGAAGAGACACATTATTGAAGCCAAAGATGGAAACACCTTAGTGTATGAGATGAAAAGGATTGAGAAGAAGCAGAAGGTTGGATCGAAAATTACCTTTGGCGACCTTGATAAGTGGGGTGTATGTCACCCTCACAATGACCCACTTGTAATTACAACTCAAATTGGACTTTCAGAAGTTGCAAAGATAACGGTAGATACCAGAGCCGCTGTTAACATAATCTTCAAGCACGCTTTCAATAAGATGGAGTTACCTGAAAGCACGCTCAAGTCCAGCCAAGCTCCCATATATGGGTTCAACGACGATGGAGCCATTCCTCTCGGAGAATGCAATATGATGGTTAAAGTTGGAAGTGACCCTCGTTGTAAGATCTTCAAAACTACTTTTGTCATTATGGTTGTCCCCTCGGTGTACAACGCCTTCTTAGGGATGCTAGCTCTTGATGCTAGGATACATATCTGCTAAGCATTTAATTTTGAAATTTCCCACCGAGAAGGGTGAAGGACTTGTAAGGGGAGTTCAGAGGATCTCGAGACAACAGTATTATGCAATCTCGAACATGATCAATAAATGAAAAACTTTGTCTTATGAGGACAATGTCAAAGTTAACCAACTCACTCCTCAGTTAAGGAAACAATTAATACCATGAGTTTTAATCTGTGGAAGCCATAAGAAATACTTAAGAATTCTCCTAAGGCAAGAAGATTCAGCTGTTGGAGAATTAATTTTCATATCAAGCTATTGAAGATAATATAGTGAGATAGAACAGCGACAGAGTAGTAAGACTTCTGGGAGAAAGAGGAAGGTTGTTCATATTGTACAAGAATTTCTGAGGGAAGAAGAAACCGAGCTCGATCTTGATCTGGGACAAGAGACCGAGACATCGACAGCCGAGACTCTAGAAGAAGCATGCCTCGATGAAAATGACTAGTCTAAGATAATTGAGATGGGAACTTATTTCCACCCTTCTATCCGAGAAGAGCTATCCTTTCTCAAGCATAACCATGATGTATTCACTTGGACTCACGCTGACATGGTAGGAATTAACCCCTTAGTCATTTGCCATTATTTAAATATATAAATTCAAAGTTTACTCCAGTAAGGAAAAAGTGTAGGCCTTTAGACAAGGACCGATATATGGCTCTACAAGAAGAAATCGAGAGGTTACTTAAGAATAATTTCATCTGAGATGTCTACTATCCGAAGTGAACCGATAATCTGGTATTAGTAATGAAGTCAAAGGGAAATTGGATGACTTGCATTGACTTTTACGAATTTAAACATAGCTTGCTCGAAGGAATGCTTCAATTTAACAAGAATTAATCCATTATTAGATGCTACCAGGGCATCAACTACTTATTCCGGGTACAATTAGATATCAATGTTTAAACCTGTTGAGGAGCATACAAGTTTCGTCACTAACATGGGTTTGTTCTGCTACAAGGTAATGCCCTTCGATCTTAAGAATGCAGGGGTAACATATTAGAGATTAGTCAACTAAATGTTTACCAAGAAAATTGGTCGAAACATGGAGGTGTATGTCGATGACATGTTGGTCAAATCTAAATAGTCAGAAAGTCATGTTTCGAATCTAGCCAAGACGTTTGATTTGCTCTGAAAGTATCAAATGAAGCTAAACCCTCAGAAGTGTACCTTCGGTAAACAATCCAAAAAATTCCAAGATTTTATAGTATGTGCTAGAGAGATAGAGATAAACTCAGATTAGATAAAAGCTATAACCAACATGAAAGCTCCGACTAATGGGAAGGAGTTAATGAGCTTGAATGGAAAGATCGCCGCTATAAATAGGTTCAAAAGTCGATCAACTGAGAAGTGTATGCCCTTCTTCAACCTCTTAAAGAAGCATGTTACTTTCAAATGGACATACAAATGCCAGAAAGCATATGAAGATCTGCAAAAGTATCTGAGTTCTCCCCCGGTGTTGTCTAAACCGATAGATGGGGAAACCCTATTCCTTTATCTAGCTTCCTCGAATCAGGCCATAAGTTTAGCCTTAGTGAGAGATGATAATGGGATCCAAAGACCCGTATATTATGTAAGTAAAAGCTAGGTCCAACCGAGAAGCACTACCCTGTAATTGAAAAGCTCGCCTATAGCTTGATGTTCACATCAAGAATGCTTTGGCTGTATTTCCAGTCCCATCCTATTAAAGTCCTCACAGATCAAACACTTCGAAATTATTTTTGTAAACCCAAGATTGCGGGGAGGTTAATCAAGTGGGCTATAGAGCTCAGCCAGTATGAGATATCATATGAACCAAGGAAAACAATCGAAGGTCAACACTGGCTGACTTTATCACTAATTGCATTTGTTTCGAAACTGAAGCTGAAAAAGAAGATAGCAATAATAAACAACTCTCTTGGCAACTTTATGTTGATGAAGCATCAAATGAACAAGGGGTAGGTGCCGACTATATATTAGTAACCTAAACAACCATCAAATTTATTGCGCAATCAAGCTCGCCTTCTCAGTAACCAATAGCCGAGTATAAGTCCGTAATTGCTGGATTAAGAATGGTTATATTCTATCAAGGTCTCAGAGATTCAGATACACAGCGACTCCCAAATAGTCGTCAATCAAGTTCTCAATCACCATCAAACCCGAGAACTGAGGTTAGCTCTCTATGTTAAGCAGGTAAAGCAGCAACTTGGAGCTTTTGAGAGTTACCACATATAAAGCATCCCTAGAGATTGAAATGCTAGGCCCGGTGCCTTAGCAAAATATAAAAGCTCAACGGATGTAATAGAGTTTAATTTCATCCCAATCGAGATCCTAGAGAAACCTAATATATAGGTACTAGAGAAAGTGTTAGGTATAACATGAGCTCAAGCTGCATAAAGTGAATCTACAACACCAGTAATAACTAAACAAAATTGGATGTCACAATATATTCGACATCTGACTAAGGGTATTCTACCATCGGATGCTGCCGAAGCAAAATGGATTAAATATAATGCTTCAAGGTTCAACATTATAGATGGGGTACTATATAGGACGGGATTCTCAACTCCATACTCCCGGTGTGTAGCGGCCTTGGAAGGTCATCAATTATTGAAAGAAGCCCACGATGGAATTTGTGGAGGCCAAAAGTCGGCAAAGAAAATACTCAGGCAAGGCTTCTATTGACCAACACTAAATCAAGATGCATTAGACTATGCAAGTGTTTGCACAAAAAATGGGCAAACACCTCCAAGTCGTATGATTCAGTTGATTTTACGTTGTTTTTAGTGATCTAGGTGATTTATGCAAATATGTAAAAAGTAGGGACTAAACTGTAAAAGACACGCAGATTTATAGTGGTTCAGCCAGAATGTGCCTACGTCCACTTTATATATTATTTCTCCTTTCTTGTTCAGATTACAAGTACAAAGCTTTGGTACAAGTATATAAAAGTTGTTTGAAAGTTCTATCCGTGCTCGAGCTCTCAAACTTGTCCCCATTGTTGTACCCCTGCCCCTCTATTTATAGAGTGAGGCTGGGGGTAGGGGTCTTGGATGTATATAGCTGCTGGTGGGCCTGGGCTGATGCAATCCGGCCTGGTGAAGTTGGTTCGGTAGTAGGTGGAATGATGGTTGATTCGGTAGTGGGTGGACCGGTGGTTGGTCCGGTAGTAGGGGGATGATGGTTGATTCGGTAGTGGGTGGACCGGTGGTTGGTCCGGTAGTAGGTGGGATGATGGTTGATTCGGTAGGCAGTGGAAGGAGTTGGTTCGGCGGATGGAGTGGAAGGAGTTGGTTCGGTGGATGGAGTGGAAGGAGTTGGTTCGGTGGATGGAATGGAAGGAGTTGGTCCGGTGGATGGAGTGGAAGGAGTTGGTTCGGTGGATGGAATGGAAGGAGTTGGTTCGGTGGGAGTTTGGTTCGGCAGGCGAACTTGGTTCGGTGGGATCTGGTCCGGTGTATAGGGGAAGGAGTTAGCCCGGTCCAAATTTACTCAACACTTGCCCCCCCAAAGTAGGGCATGTGGGTACGCACATGGCGACTTTTCTTTAGCTTGGATATCCTCACCCAGTCCTGTGTGCCGAACCAACTGGTCCGGTCATTAGTATTTGTCTATAAGTATGGACCTCGCGTCTATGTTCACCCTTCATCGTTTGGAACAGCCAAATCAACTGAATACCGAATCAGATTTGATTGCTTGAAATAACCGGATCAGCCAATTACCGAATCAACTCATCTGCCGAACCAAGTGAGCCGAATGATTCTTTAAGACTGATCCATCGAACGAACTCAATCATTTTACCGAAGGGGCTTGAGTACCGAATGAACTGACCGAATGAACTTGGGAGTATAGGGCCGAATGAAAATTCGTGCTTTGAACTACCGAATGGCTTGTATGCCGAATGAAGCTTCGTGCCTTGAACTCCCGAACGGCTTGAGTGCCGAATGAAACTTGAACTTTGTTATACCGAATGAGATTATGTGTTTATAAGTGAAACTCTGGACAACATACACTCGTTTGTTTATATCTCTATATCCTTATTCTAACAGTGTGTTTTCTCGTGTTGTAGATAATGTCTCATAAAGTTGAAACCCGATCAGAGAAGAAAAAATCCCAGGACGGAGAAGATCCTTCCGCAGTGCCCCCAGCTCAGTCAGAACCGGGACATCATGGGCCCACCCCGAGGTCATTAGTAGATGGGTACGGCCCTCAGGAGCTTCTGAACTCACCACCTGACTGTTTCCCAAGCTCTCTCAAAGGCGAGCAGCTTGATGTTATCTCCCGCTCCTTTGGGATTGACAGAGCGCGCATGCTATTGCCGGGGAAGGGAGTGATGCCATATAATCCCCCCGAAGGGTATTTCGCCTATAGTCAGTACCATTGCATGTGTGGGGCCATTCCCCCGATCAATGCTTGGATAATCAGCTTCATCACCTACTTGAAGGTAGCTCCGTTTCAGCTTCAGCCTAACTCCTACGCCATCCCGGTGAGCCTGTTTGTCATTTTCCAGAGGAGGTACGGGCGTCGTCCCTCCAACCGAGAGATCCGGTACTTGTACAATTTGAGAGGCTATAAGAAGGGGTCTCCATACATCAGTTTGGAATCAGCCGTATCTTTCAAGCCTGTCCTGGACTTATATTCGAAGTTCAGCATGTTTAAGAAAGAATGGTTTTTTATCAAGAATGACTCTGTTTCCATCCGTCGCTTCACCTCCGGCTGTAAGTGTGAAGCTTATTTATAATTTCCGTTATAACTGCAATGCTTCTTCTTATGTGTTTTTATTTCTTGCTAGCGACAAGTGGCTTTGCGGTCGTGGAGAATGATCGCCTGGTTCAGATGGCTGTGGAAATAGAAGCCATTATGGGAAGGGACAGGTCGGCTTCTTACTTGATCAGGAATGCTACACTTCTAGGGCACAACCTGATCCTTCCACATCAGTCCGTGGTTAATAATAGAGACACGGCGGAGGAGAGAGCTGCCAAAGCTACAGGAGGGGCCACGGCGAAAAGAAGCAAAAGGAGACCCTTCTCGATGCATCCAGTTGCCGGGGGAAAGAAACTCAAGAAGTCTGATGGACCCTCTCCCAGCACACATCCAGATGTTCAGAAGGAGGAAAAAGGCGAGGATGAAGGAGGTGAGGCGGAGAGCGGAAGTGGTAGAGAAGGTGATGGTGATCGTCACGGTGATGATGGTGGCGAAGGACAGTGCGGTGATGGCACCAGAGCTTTGCCTCCCAGGCAGGCGGGCGTGATTCAAGAGTGGACAGATGACGCTCTCCGCCAAGCCTTCGAAGAGTTGGAGGAAACGGAGAAGTCCAAGAAAGCTGGTAAGGTCGGGACCGGCGCCGATTTATCTTCCGAGAGTGCTTCTACTGAGGCAACTTCTGCGACTCAAGGTGAATTTCTCTTTATTCTTTTTAATTCTTGAATGATGGCTCAATGCGTGCTAGTGACACTTGGTTTTCATTCCAGGAGCGGGCAAAACGGCCAAGTCCTCAGATCTTCGGCACAGGCTTGAACAATGCAAACTCCTCAAAGCTTCTGCCAAGCCGAAGCCTCCTACTAACCGTCCTGGAGACGTAGTCGGCTATCGTCCTCTTCTTGGAGTTATTGAAGAAGATATACAAAAGAGGAAGAGGAGTCGATCTACGTTTGAATCTCTTCCTGGTCCTCCGGCCCCATTCCAGCCTATTCACGATATTACGGAGGATGATACTGAGTTTATGCCTTCCCCACATCCGTCTGAGAATCCAACCTTCACCCCGATAGATCACCCTGGCTTGGTTCGTAACCCGTTTGTGGGCCATCCAAACCTGGACCCGGCCTCTCATGACATCTCTTTCGATGAGGTTACTGGTGAGCATCTTCTCCCTCGCAATCCTATGGTACGGGTGCTTGACGAAGCTAAGTCCCTGGACCTTGATTTGCTTACTACTCGTGTTGTAACTCTGGGGGATGAAGCTAAGGCGAATATTGACCGAGTTGCTGAGGAGACCAGGAAATTGATGGGGCATCATGCCCGACTAGTCAAGGCCGGGGAGGAAATTGGGAGTACCAACATTCAGCTACGGTTAATGGTCTCCGACCAGGCTAAGCAGCTTGCCGATCAGGCCATCCAAATTTCTCAGCACGAGGCCGCATCCAGGCAACTGAAGAAGACTATGGAAGAGGCCAGCAGGTCAGAGTTGCGAAAAATGGAGGTCGCCTGCAAGGAGCGAATTGACATGGCCATCACGACGGTGGATGAGGTTCGACAAGCGGACCTCGAGCGGGCACAGGAATTATCGAGGAGACTTGAGGCAGCGGAGTTTGTTCAGTCCAGGTTGAAGGAGGAGATGGAGGCGATGCTGCCGTCACTAAGCTGCGTGCTTCTGAGGCCCGAATGAGGGAGCTTGAGGAAAATGAGGGGATGATGGATGAGATGCTCCAGGATATGTATTTCCGCACTTGGAAGCAGGGTAATTTATCCTGGATGGATGATTACCCCCGAGTTATGGCCAGGATTTATCTCCGGGCCCTGGAGGAGGCTAGGGCTGATGCGGATAAAGAGGGTGGCGCGGTCTTCAGAATGGATGTGGTCACTGCCCAGTTTACCAAGGAGGAGAAGGTGGCGGTGAAGGAGGGTATGCGGCTGCTTGCTGCTGAGGAGGCAGGTGTGCAAGTAGAGGATGATGACCAGGATGGTCAGGAAGCAGGTGCGGGTAAGTCTTCCTTTCTAGTCTTTCCGTTAACTTGGTTGCTTATCACTAATGAATTCTTTCTTTGACCGGGCAGGTGGGCAACAGGACAAGGATGAAACTCCGATGCAGCCGGCTCCTTGATTTGACCTGGATATCTTTTTGTGGACTTGACATTGTTGTATATGTTAGTCTCAAAGCAGTAACGTAACTTTTAGGTTGTAATTATGCTACTTGTAATAAACAATATATTTCTTGACGTGTAATTTTTTAACTTAAGCTGACTCTGTCGTTTTTGAACGTTTTTGTTATTTTGTCATGTTGTATGAGAAATATAGCTATGCATATGCTTGTAATTCAATTGTGTTTGATGTCAAGTTCTTGCTTAAAACATAATTGCATGCCTTGCAATGTTAGTGTGACGTGTGAATAAATTATAGCCACATGTTTATACATGAAAGAAGAAAATACCGTCCTTCATATTTTACTTGTAGATGGCAGCTTTGAATGTCTCGCGGGACTGAGTGTGGAATGCGGTCAGTGTCCTGCTGTGAGTATCCGCTTCTATTAGCGAACGTCTCCTATTCTGTGTCCTGTACTTTAGGGATTGTTACAAAGGATAGGAGAAAAGTTTTTTAAATAAAATTGAAATATGAGAAAAAGTAAAACTTCCAATCACGGAAGGCCTTCGATGTGCTTAAGTTCATGGCAAACGGGCTTTGTAGTGACTTCCCTAGCTGTGGGTCTTGGAGACATTTGTTACCCATCTTACGCCTCCGCGGGGAGTTAATCTTTTTTACCACAGCCGTACTTAAGACACATCGGAGCCGAGATCGTGCACAGTAACTACCCGGGCCATTATGGCCCGTAATCGTGGGTATTATTCGATTTACTGTGGCCGGCTAGCGTGGGTGCCGATCGTCAACCGTGAACTGCCCCTGGCTGGCCACACCTTATGTTGGGGCTTAAAGTAGGTTCACAGTTGCCGGCGAGCCGAACGCCGTAATGAGCTGCCTTGGCTATAGTCGGCCTTCTTGGTGGCTTATAATCGGCTCATTACAGTTGGCTTTGAGGGCCATCGCGAGCAATGAGTTAACCCGCAGCAGAGGGATGCCGGAGCAAAAGTGTCTCATTGGCGAGGGCATAGATTCGTATAGTGCCTGTTAGGTCTTGTCCAGGAGAAGTCGCGCTGTGGAGCGCCTTGAATGGAAATGCTATATGCATAGGATTTTGTTCAACAGAAAAGGATAAAGTTAACAAGAAGCCAAGATATAAAGGAACAAGTTAAAAAAGAGACAAGGTTTTTAAAGTGGTTCGGCACGAAAATGCCTACGTCCACTGATTCTCTTTGTTAATTCACTTCATATGGGCAGTACAAGTAAGAAAAGTATCGACGGAGGTGTTGGATGTTCCATGCCCTCTGGAACACCTCTCCGTCCACTGTTGACAAAATATAAGCTCCATTGTGGAGATCTTTATGAATTACATATGGTCCATCCCAGATTGGATCTAGTGCTCCAGGGCGAGGGAAGATTCGCTTGAGGACAAGATCTCCTTCTTGTAAGGTACGATGCTTGGCTTTGGAGTTGTAGTGTGCTGCCACTTTTTGCTTGTGGGCTGCTGCTTTGAGGGCTGCATCATTTCTTCTCTCCTCAATTAGATCCAAAGACATGTGAAGGAGTTCTTCGTTCTCTTCTGGGTTATAGTGGATCCTACGGTGGAAAGGAACGATGGTTTCAACTGAGAGCATAGCCTCCGATCCGTATGCCAAAGAGAAAGGGGTATGCCCTGTTGATGTTCTGAAAGATGTGCGATAGGCCCACAGTGTCGTAGGGAGTTCATCCACCCAAGCGCCCTTTGACTTTTCGATCTTCTTTTTGATTAGAGTTTTCAGAATTTTGTTGATGGCTTCGACTTGTCCGTTTGCCTGGGGATAAGCTACGGATGAGAAGCTCTTGTGAATTCCGTGCTCTTGGCACCAATTGGCGAACTCCTCGCCGTCAAACTGAAGTCCATTGTCCGATATAATTTTGAATGGGACTCCGTACCTGCATAGAACATTTTTGATCAAGAAGTTAATAACTTTCGCTGATGATACCTTATTTAGGGGTTCTGCTTCCACCCCATTTGGTGAAATAGTCGACTGCCACTATAGCATATTTGGCCCCGCCTCGGCCCATTGGCAGTTCGCCGATTAAGTCAATTCCCCATACTGCAAAGGGCTAAGGGCTGGTCATTTGAGTAATCTCAGTGGTTGGTAGCCGCGGAATCTTAGCAAACTTCTGGCATCTGTCGCATTTTCTGACGAAATCTAAGGCGTCCTTGCTTAAGGTGGGCTAGAAATAACCATATCGGAGTATCTTTTTTGCCAAGGTCTGCCCTCCGGTGTGATCTCTGCAGCTTCCTTGATGAATGTTGGATAAGATTTCCTTGGCTTCCCTTCCAGCGACACACCTTAATAAGGGGTTAGAGAATCCACGCCGATAGAGGGTGTCCTCTTGTATTGTGTAGCGGGAAGATTTTCTCAAGATTTTCTTGACTTTGTTACGCCCGTTGGGTAGTGTGCCACTTTGTAAGTAGTCTCGGATGGGAGTCATCCAAGTTGCTACTTCGGTTGCAACTATCAGATTCACTTGCTCAATACTTGGGGTTAGTTGCTTTGAGATGGATACTGCTCCGGAAATAGCGCCGTCTCTCATGCTAGCTTGCTTCTCCAATTCGTCGGCCTCTTGGTTCTCTTCCCAAAGGATGTGTTTGACTAAGTAGTGGTCCAATCGACTGAGAAGTAACTTGGTCTTCTTTAAATATGCTATGAGTCGTTCTTCTCGAGCCTGGAATTCTCCTAGTATTTGATTAACAATAAGTTGAGAATCGCTATGAAGACACAAAGAATTGGCTCCGATTTCTAAGGCAAGTTCTAATCCAGCTATCACTGCTTCATACTCTGCATCGTTGTTGGTGGCAGCGAATTCCAACCTTATAGCATAGTGCAGCTTATTTCCCCTGGGAGTGATTATTACCACACCTGCCCCCGAGCCTTGTTCGTTTGATACCCCATCCACAAAGATGTTCCACTTGATGTCTTCTGCTATTTCTGATTGCTCCTTACCCTCGTTGGTAGTGAATTCGGCAATGAAATCGGCCATGGCCTGCCCCTTGATGGCGGTGCGAGGAAGGTAGGTAATATCATATTGACTTAGTTCAATGCACCATTTAAGTAGTCGCCCAGAGGTGTCGGGACGATGGAGTACCTGCCTCAGTGGTTGATCGGTCAGAACTCTGATGGAATGGGATTGAAAATAGTGTCGCAGTTTTCGCGATGCGATTAGTAGACAGTATGCTAGCTTCTCAAGTTTAGGATATCTGACTTCTGCCCCTGTAAACCTCTTACTTACAAAGTATACTGGCCGCTGCGTGCGGTTGTCTTCTCTTACCAAAGCAGCGCTTAGAGCATGAGATGATACAGCAAGGTATAGGTATAACTCTTCGCCTTCGTTTGGAGTCGAGAGTACCGGCGGTTTCTGGAGGTGTTCGATTAAGTTAAGGAAAGTTGTTAAGCATTTGTCAGTCCATTCAAACTTTCCTTTGTCTTTCTTTAGAGCTTCGAAGAAGGGGACGCACTTGTCCGTTGCTTTGGAGATGAATCGGCTTAGGGCGGCCACTTTCCCATTCAGGCTTTGCATTTCCTTTCGAGTGGAAGGTATTTTGATATCTTTTGGAGATCGGACTTGTTCAGGGTTTGCTTCAATCCCTCTGGCATGGACGATGAATCCCAAGAACTTTCCTGATGATACTCCAAAGGAGCATTTTAGAGGATTAAGTTTCATTCCATATTGGCGAAGCACTTGAAACATCTCGCCCAGGTGGCTTACGTGATCGTCGACTTTCCTTGACTTTACCAGCATGTCATCCACATACACTTCCATAGTTTGTCCTATTAGCCCTGCAAACATCTTGTTGATGAGGCGCTGGTAGGTGGCTCCTGCGTTTTTAAGTCCGAAAGGCATTACCTTGTAGCAGTACAATCCCCGGTCAGTGATGAAACTAGTGTGGTCTTGATCGGGAGCATGCATGGGAATTTGGTTGTATCCTGAGTATGCGTCCATAAAAGATAAGAGTTCGTGCCCGGCTGTGCTGTCTACAAGTTGATCGATTCGGGGAAGTGGGAAGCAATCCTTCGGGCAGGCGTCATTTAAGTTGGAGAAGTCAATGAATGTTCGCCACTTCCCATTAGCCTTCTTTACCAACACCGGGTTGACGATCCACTCTGGGTAGATGGCTTCTCGTATGAAATCATTGGCAAGTAGATTCTTTACTTCTTCATCGAGGGCTGCTGATCGTTCTGCCCCCATACTTCTCTTTCTTTGTTTTACGGGCGCCTTGGTAGGATCAATGTTTAGTACGTGGCATGCTATGTCAGGGGAGATTCCGATCATGTCAGCATGTGACTATGCAAATACATCCAAGTTGTGGCGGAGAAAGTCAATGAGTTGTTCCTTCAACTCTGCTTTTAGTTGGGACCCGATTTTCAATAGTCTACGCGAGTCATGTTTGTCTACAGATACAAATTTCATAGCCTCTGCAGGCTCGGCGGTGGCCTCCTCTTCTTTGTCCCTCAGGTCTAATTCATTGAAAGGGTCGCTGGTATATCGAAGAGGAGGGGCTTTCTTTAGTTGCTATGCTTCTAAACTTTTTATGCAGAGGGCAACCTCTACACTCTTCCCTTTATCCTTCCTGTGGTTGTTGCGAAGTTCAGTTACATAGCAGTCTCGAGCAACGTCATGGTCTCCCTCTACCCTACTCTATTGTCCGTTGGAAATTTCATCTTTAGGCACCATGGGGCCAAGACAATTTGGAAGTCAGACAAGGCTGGCCTTCCTAAGAAGGCGTTGTAGGCCGAGTGGTTTTCTATCAGCACAAATGTCTGCTTCCGCACAACGGAGCGGGGATGACTTCCAATTTCAACAAAGAGGTCCAGTTGCCCGAGGGGCATCTTCGCATCTCCAGTGAAACCGTGTAGTGGTTTATTGCAGGGAGAAACGTCCTTTATTGATAGTTTTATTTTGTCGAATGCATGCTTGAATAAGATATTTACTGAGCTTCCAGTGTCTACTAGAATTCGGAAAACTTAGGCTGGACCGAGCCGGGCAGAGATAACCATGGGATCCATGTGAGGGTACTGCCTTTCCTCTAGGTCACGCCTACTGAATGTGATGTCATCACTTCTTTCCGCTTCGGGTGGCGTTCTTCTATAACAGAATTAACACAGTCTTCATTGTTTCTAAGCGACTTTCCATATCTTTCCATCTCTGCCCAGCTTCTGTCGGCGATGTGTGGTCCTCCCGAGATGGTATGGACCACTATCTTCTCTTGACCGGAGCCGCTAGCGTTGCGATTCCCTCTGCCTATCTCTGGTGAGGGTAGCCTTGGGTTCTCATTGGCAAGAGCTGGAGTCCTGTTCTGACCTTTTACATAGAATTCCAGTCTTTTCCTTCTAATGTGTTCTTCAATCAAGTCCCAGAGATGATGGCATTTATTGGTATCATGCCCATGAGATTCGTGGAAGCGGCAGAACTTTCCAGATTTCTGTGCGTTATCTGATTCCTTCTTGTATGGTGGGCGTTTGTATCTAACTTCGTCTTGGGTGGCAAGGAAGATGTTTTCGATGGTTTCATTCAAAGGAGTGTAAGTTTCGAATCTCGATCCTGGCCGATATAGGCGCTTTTCTCCCTTCTTGCCCCCAGCATTGTCTCTAGAATCATTTCTTCGAACGTCCTTCGCTGCAGCGGGCGTGTTACCGTGAGCTGCCTTGTTTTGTTGCCCTGACTGCCCCTCAGTGGCAGCGTCTTCAAGCCTCATATATTTCCCGGCTTCATGGAAGAAATCAGGTAAAGTAGCCGGTTTTTCTTTTGTCAATCTTCTAGCAAATTTAGTATCCGGATGCACACCACTACAGAGGCCGATTAGTCACTTCAGCCACAACCCTGTCTAGATCTGCCCTAGTAATTGCTGCAGGCTATTCTGTGGCAGGAGTTGTCGGATTTGCCTGATCTTCATTTGGTACTGCTGTTGGAATGGGACGACTTACTTGATCTGTGACCGCTGGATCTGGAAGACTGCTGGTTGCGATGTTCTTTCCTTTGTTAACATCTTTCTTTTGCTTGGGAGGCATGTTTTCCAAGCAATGAACGACGCTATCAGGAAGAAGGTTAAGTGGGAGAAGCTGGAGCTTCGAGCTTCTCGATCTCAATGAAAGCACCAAAAATGTTTGCACAAAAAATGGGCAAACACCTCCAAGTCGTATGATTCAGTTGATTTTACGTTGTTTTTAGTGATCTGGGTGATTTATGCAAATATGTAAAAAGCAGGGACTAAACTGTAAAAGACACGCAGATTTATAGTGGTTCAGCCAGAATGTGCCTACGTCCACTTTATATATTATTTCTCCTTTCTTGTTCAGATTACAAGTACAAAGCTTTGGTACAAGTATATAAAAGTTGTTTGAAAGTTCTATCCGTGCTCGAGCTCTCAAACTTGTCCCCATTGTTGTACCCCTTCCCCTCTATTTATAGAGTGAGGCTGGGGTTAGGGGTCTTGGATGTATATAGCTGCTGGTGGGCCTGGGCTGATGCAATCTGGCCTAGTGAAGTTGGTTCGGTAGTAGGTGGAATGATGGTTGATTCGGTAGTGGGTGGACCGGTGGTTGGTCCGGTAGTAGGGGGATGATGGTTGATTCGGTAGTGGGTGGACCGGTGGTTGGTCCGGTAGTAGGTGGGATGATGGTTGATTCGGTAGGCAGTGGAAGGAGTTTGTTCAGTGGATGGAGTGGAAGGAGTTGGTTTGGTGGATGGAGTGGAAGGAGTTGGTTCGGTGGATGGAGTGGAAGGAGTTGGTTCGGTGGATGGAGTGGAAGGAGTTGGTTCAGTGGGAGTTTGGTTCGGCAGGCGAACTTGGTTCGGTGGGATCTGGTCCGGTGTGTAGGGGAAGGAGTTGGCCCGGTCCAAATTTACTCAACAGCAAGAAAATGTGATAAGTGCCTATTTTATGCAAAAGTGCCGAGAGCTCTCCCAGCAAGCTCAGCCCGATGATGAGTCCATAGCCCTTTGATATCTGAGGCATCAATCTTATTGGTCCCCTTCTGACTGCTAAAGGATGGGCAAGATATGCCATAGTGGAAAATGATTACTTTTCAAAATGGTTCGAGGCCGAATGTAATATCCCTGATTCTGAGGCACAAAACTATCTGCTACAGATGCTGCAGTTATCCATAGTTATTAATTCTTTATGACAATATGTGGCTACGTTAAACATATCAATAATCAGAAGCACATGTTTGTGAAAAAATTTCAAACACAATTTAGAAATAACTTTTACATTCCATTTCAAAATATGATTTCATATTCATTACATAATCCCACTCGTAATTCCACGTTCAAAGAAAATATAATTATTACAAAATACCCAAAGAAGGACATATGAAGATGCCCCATTGGTTGATCAGAGTCAAATACTTAGCAACTGTGCAACATTGCCACTACACCCAAATTGAAAAAACCAAACTACATAGCAGAAAAAGATAAAGCTCCTAATAGCTAGATTTCCTTGTGCGCATCTCCGAAAGCTTATTCGTCCTACTAGGATACCTGAAATCCCTTACCGTCAACTTGTTCAATTGAGTAACCGAGAGTTTAAGGGGAAAAACAAAAACTTCAGGTCAAACAACAGTCTGGTGTGAATAATAACATACCATCTCGAACCAAATAGATATCCAACGAGATAACGCTGCTGAGTGGAACGGGTTTTCCCCTCACTAGCATCTTAACTGAAACTTAGCAACCATATATTGTGCTCCTGCAACCACAATGGTTAGAACTTAGAAAATAGGAGTTATAATCATGTAGCATATATTGGATTACCCATCCCAATTCATTAGATTATCCATCTTAATTTCAAATGACCACCCATCACAATTTAAACCGACATCCATCTTATTTTAATTTGACTATCGACCTTATAATTATGTGGACTACCCATCTCACCTATAAGCATATTCAGAAATATTTGGACTATCCATTTCACATGTAATTATTACTTGGATTACCCATCCCCTACCACATCGATTACCCTTTACATGTGGTTTAATTATTATAAATTATGTGGACTATCCATCATGCATATTCCATTTAACTTAAAATGATGTGGACTATTCATCACACATCCCATAGTTTTCCTAGGATGACTATGAACCCTTCATTATCCTCATAGAGACTATCCATCTTCGGCATGACGTGAACTATCCATATCACATCCCATAGTTTTCCTAGGATGACTATAAACCCATCATTTAACAATTTAATTCATGTTACCCACATGTTTAACCTATGTCTATTGGTATCCCAATTAGGCTATTTCCCCTTAAAGTTATAACATTTCAAGTAAAGTACATTGGTATCCCCAATGATTGGTGTCAAACTCATTTAAAAAATTACCTTGGTATCCCCAATGATAAAGTCACATTTATAAGACAATTAGTTTGTTGAAACTAATCTACTTTGGTGTCCCCAATGATAGTGTCAATATCTACAATTAAAATAGTATTGGTATTCCCAATGTTTAAAATTGAAGTCATAAAACAATAGGCTTGCCGCCCTTAATTAGGTTAATATAGATCAATGCCAATGTCCTAATAGTGTCGACAAAGAAACTTAAGGCCCTCCACTTTAATAAGGTAACATATAAACAAACGAAAGATATCGTCCACATTTATCCAAGATCAAAGACAAAAAACTTAAATCATTTATGTTCAAGAAAAATTCATGTTGAGATTGGAGTTTTCGACCTTCATAAACTATAGACTATCCACCTATTAAAACAAAACTTAAAACCTTTATAAGTAGCGTGGCTAACTGCCGAAGACAAAGGGTCATCGACCCTTTTAAAACATAAGCTTCTTCGCCCCTCTTAAAAATAGTTCTAGTTAACTTAAAAGCAAGCCTCTTTGGAATACAAAAGGTAAAGTGTAACATCGTGGCCAAGAGGCATCGAAACTAAAACATAAGGTCGCCGACCTTTATGCACAATGACCCCAAGATCCTCAACGACGTTATATAACTTTTATACATAAGTTACTTCGGCTTGTATGCCACTTCATATATAGAGTCGAAGTCAATAAAAGCGGCATCACTGCCTTAGTCTTGTAAATAATCAAAGTGATTAGGTGCGACATCACTAAAAATAGTGGTTAACAGATGTGACATCGTCGTCGTCGACGTCGACATTATGTTTTTGAAATGCTTGGATGAATCACAAAGACACCATACCATCGATTATCTATTGCCGCTGTTGCCCACTTTGATGTCGAAGGAATCAATATTGATACTTAGGTAGCTATCATGTGCTTCCTCCTTCATCGACGTCAACATTCATTGATGCGGCCTCATCGTTAGGCTCAACGACGTATGATGGCATGACATTAACGTAATTCTTAAGAAAACTATTTTATTACTACTTTAAGGAAAAACTTTTAACCAAATCTGATTTATTGTTCAATTTCTATTGGACAATGCAATTTCTTTACAAATAATTTCAGAAATTATTGCCGCGCTAAATTTTCAAGTTCCCAAACATATTTAAAATAATTAATTAACATCTTTAATTAATTATCCTTTTAAATGCTTACCTAGCATAGTAAATTCATAAGAAATTGAAATCACTTTGGAAAACTTGTAAAAATTCATAGAAATTAGTGAATATCCTTCTCTTTACCATATGAAAATTAGGAGTCAAAAACCATATTTAATTATTTTAAATAATTAAAACCTAAAATGATACTATTTCCTCCTTAGGAAATTTATATAATAATATATATAACTTGGAAAATTATGAAATTAAAAACCCATATCCAAAATAATGTTTATACAACACATCAGAAAATCAAAACATTTAGAGATTAAAATCTTATGTTTTACCCGTAGAACCCATTTAAATAATTCCCTAAAAATTTCAATAATCATTATTCTATCCAAACAATTATTAATCAACCATATCTTGGCAAAACAAACAACTATAATTTGGGTACTATTCATAACCAAATTCGAGATAAACAAAAGAGATGGATCTTGTATTATTCACCTTAAATTTAATGTTGGAGCTGAGTTTTGTTGTTTCTTTAGTCTCTTTAAGCTTCTTCTCCCTTGAATCCCCTTGATTTCATGATTTCTTCCCTAAGTTATGGTTGGCCTCTTTTCTTCTTTCTTTTGATTGCTTTGTTTTAATAAAATCAGAATGATATGAGGGGAAGAGAGTTTAAGGGATTAAAAGATGGATTATCCTACTTTTCCATCCTCAGATTTTCTCTTATATGTTAAATTTAAACAATCTTACTTAATTAATTAAGTATGACACGACCTTATTAAGTTTTAAATCACATTCTCCTTAACCCTTTACATTATTCTGTCTAATGTATCCAGTTAAATGTCCTGAATAATGTCTAACTAAAAATAGAGGTGTTACAGGTTCGCATTCTTAACGAATTGCATCCTCGAAATTTAATAAGGACTACAAAACAAGCATGTCAAACATGCAAACAATGCTAATTTATCCTACCAGCTATAAAGTCTATATACAACAAATATAGAACATACAATCATAACATCTCAGGATAAGTATCCCTAATCATGTCCTCCATCTCCTAAGTACTACCTTTCTCGTTGTCACCCCACTGGACTTTCACTAATCTGACTGTCTTGTTTCTTAACTTCTCATCTCTTGCTACAACTCGAACTGGTTACCTCACAAAACTTAGGTCCAGCTCTACTACTAAGTCTTCCAGTGCAGTCGGAGTGGTAGTATACTCTGGATCATGCACATGCTTTCTACGATGAAAACATGAAACACATTATGGACACCTGCCAAACTACTCGGTAGCTTAACTAGGTACGTGATTTTTTTTATCCTCTCTAGAATAGGGAACGGGCCAACGTATTTCCGTGCTGTTCAAGAAATTTACTGAGCTGAAGCAAGGGGCGATGTCTGTTTCCGAGTATGTGGTAGAATTTGGTGCTTTGTCGAAGTATGAGATGTCTTTTATTGATATAGCTTTGAAGAAGAATGAGATGTTTATCACTGGATTGGACGACCACTTGAGAGAGAAGTTAGTGGACCACATTGAAGTTTTTCTTGAGAAACTTGTGGACAAAGCCCTTAGACATGAGTGTTTGTACCCGAAGAATAAGACTGCTATTATTGCTATTGCTGCGAAAGAGGAACCAAAAACGCAGCAGGGCGGTGGAGGTAAGAAGAAGTGGAATGGAAAAAGGAAGCAACAACAATAAGGGAAAGATGGTCAGAAAAAGAATAAGAGTGAAATTGTTTGCCATGGTTGCAAGGAGAAGGGCCACTATATAAAGGAATGCAAGGCTGTTAAGAAGTGCTATAACTGTGATAATCCATGGCATATTAAGAAGGATTGTGCGGAACCGACCAAAGGTAAGCAGATGGTGAAGGCATATGCTTTGGATGCATCCCAACTTCATTGATTTGCACGTAAATGTGCATATTTTTACCACCATATTTAATCTATTTAAATTAAATAAATGATCATATCGGGTATTTTAACTTGTTTAAACCAAATTCAAATTATTTTCAAATTGTCACATATTCATCTCCATATGGGGGCACAATTGTCATTTTTGTGCATATATTAATTTGAGAAAATTTAATTGGAAATTTCTATGTTATTTTGTAGGAATTTGGCTTCATATACAAGTGACTTCATGAAGATATATACATGCACAAGAGTGAATACAAAGGAATGGAGATGGAAATAATTCAAAGCCATGATCATGGAGGACCCCACCTACCCACCTTCCTTCATGTACAAATTAGAAGCTAATCCACATGCTAATGGCCGTTACACTTTCATGCACACTTAATGGGTGATTAATGAAACTATTGATAACTTGGCCACCACACTACCTCAAGAGTATTTTGGGCATTCCCCAAAAAAATGAATTAGGGTTTCTAACTTGTATAAATATCTCATATCTTCATGTAACCCTCCTCTTCCCTTAGGCTCTTCTTTAGACTCTCTTCTCTTAGTTAGTTTAGATCAAAAATAATATGAGAGCTTTCTTTCTTTTCATGGTTACTTAGTCATTTCTTCTTTTATGTAATTCTTTTTTTTTGTGCAATTTCAATACATGTTCTTCTCTTTTCTTGTTTATTTCCTTTCATGCTAGTAGTGTAGTTTCATTTATTCATGCAAGTAGATTAGTGTTTGTTTCTTTACTTAGCTTTTCTTTTCATTTTTCTCTCTTTTTCCTTTTGTTTTCATTTAATGTTGCAAGCTACATTTGTTGATTTGGTAACAAATATGAGAAGCCAAACCCCTTCAATTTAGGGGTAATGAAGCTCTCTAATTATGTAGCTTCAACATAGTTTGATATCCTTTTGTGCTTCATGGAAAAATGGTATTTGTGTAATTTTGTGTTTAGTATTGAGTTTGATAGCCTATGTTGTTCAAAACAAATAGGCTATACTTAGTCATATGAATCACAAATTGCCTCTTCATCTACATATGATTATGGCAATGAAGTGAAATTAAATCAAAATTTGATGGTCTATATTTCTAATCAATAGTTAATAGGCCATGCTTAAAATAGATTTTATTTTCAACTTCTTGTTATTTTTCATGAGAATTAAAAGTGGTTTAAGGGTTATGTTATACTTTGATGGCTTAAGTTGAGTTAATTAATAGCACAAATAGGTCATACTTATGATAAACACATCATTTAAATTCACTTATGACCAAAAATGAGAGATCATAATTTTTTTGTTTTGTTGAACTATATAATCCAGAGAGTGAAATTATCTCTAAATTGTCATTTAACTTTCATATTTTTATCTATTTTTCTTCGCTAGTTTTTGTTAGTTTTCTTACATTTCTAGTTTAATTCACTCTCAACTTTGGTATAATTTGATTGAATAGAGATTTAAAATAAACAGTTCCCTGCGGATCGACCCGTACTCACTACGTACTACGATAGTACGCCGTGCACTTGCGGTATAAATTTAATTCAAAATTTATCGGCGGTTTTCTAACTCGATAGAATTTTCATCGTTAAACAAGTTTTTGACGTCGTTGCCAGGGAGTTGCTTTGATTTTATTTTCTATTCTTCGAATTATTTTTGTTGGATTTTATTGTGTGTTTTTTTGTGTGTTAATTTTTACTTTAAAAAAAAGTTTGTGTTGTGCGTTGGTGTGATTTTCGTTTGATTTTTGTTGTGTGCTTGTTGTTTTTGTCGCATTTGCATTCCTTTTTTAAAAAAAAAATTAATTACACAATTCCATTTGAAAAAGAAAAAAAAAATTCCATTGCATTTTCACATTTTATATTTTACATTGTCATTCACATTTTTATTTGTACATACATTATCATCCTCTTTTCACCGTGCAACTTCATCTCTGTGCAACTTCACCTTACTGATTCGACCACATATCACTTCCCCTTAAGCATTCACTTCCAAGCCTTTATATAACTTATACTCACTATTACATCCCATCTACCACTGCCCACTACACTTTTCTTTCCTCCACGTCGGTCATTACTCCACTGACCATCGTCGCACTGCCACCACTGTAAACTGCTGTCAATCTCCCCTTACACATCAGCCATACAAAACTCCTCTTCACAACATCAACAACCTTCAACTTCACACATTCTAGCAACACATTCATATTGCTTCTCAAAACATCACACTGCAACCTCCCTAACCACAAGTGCTACTGACCATCCTCTTCACTTCTACATCACTGGTCATAACCCAGCCATCCTCTTCACTGTGAATGACAAACTAAACTATCAACTACAAACCACTCGCAACACCTACTGCCTTATCACAACTGCAAAACCATCATATCTGACCAAAACACTGCAGCCTACCATCAGACTTGCAACGCTTCAATTCTGACCATCACCTCTACATAAACTACACATCCATCATTCCTTCAGTTTGATCATTCCCTCATTTTTATGTGACAGCACACACTTTCGACAGTTACCTACAAGCCACCATAACCCAACAACTTCAACAGTAGTACTTCCTTCCTGTACCACTGCGTCCCCCATTGCCTTCCTCATCACATTGCCTTTCCTCCAACTACTTGCTACTACAACACTACTTCTCAAACATACCATCTACCCACAACAATTACCCACATCATATACAAACATTCATCAGACAAACTCCCATCACATTCATCTCTGCAACTCCGACAACCTCACCACAACCAGAAATCATAGCTACATCACCTTCTGCCCTATAGACTACCAGATACAAACCAT
Source organism: Allium fistulosum (assembly GCA_030737815.1). Classification (NCBI taxonomy): domain Eukaryota; kingdom Viridiplantae; phylum Streptophyta; class Magnoliopsida; order Asparagales; family Amaryllidaceae; genus Allium; species Allium fistulosum. The sequence goes on from CM060906.1 coordinate 878,631,783, forward strand.
CAACTCTCCTGCCATCGAAAAAAAGAAGCTGCTCCCCAAACTTCCCTGTCATTGCAGTGCCTCTACACTTGCCATCGACTCCCTGACTTCACCATACAACATCTTCATATACAAACAGCTACCATACAAACCCCACAATCACTTGTTCTTCCTACTACACTATCATCAATACAAAACTGCAACTGACCTACCCAACTCCTCAACCTTCCTCTGCCTTCAGCTCAACTACATCCTCCACCACAACACATACCAGCTATCTTCACAACTCCATCAGATAACCACCATCAACACCAAACCCACTGTCAACCAATTGTTGCTCCATCAAACATATACCATCACCAAGCTTCAACACTTCAAACAACAATGCCTCCAACTGTCATCATGCATCACTCCTCAAACAGCACACTCCTCAACCAATCGCGAAATTCCCCATCGCCAAACCAGAGACCACGAACAACAACCGAACTACTCAAAACACTTGCACCATAATACCTATCTCTGTCACCAAGAATACGTGCCAATCGTAGTAGAATCCTCAACCACGAACCAACTGTCAATCGCCTGAAAAACTGAAATCGCAACTCCAAGACATCAACATCGCCATCGTACTCGACATCGACATCAGACCACCACGACCTACTCACTCAATTCGAATAGTTCTATTGCCTTCAATTGCAAACCAGAACACCTCGCCGTTATCTCTCGAACCGAAACTCATCACCCGATTGTACTTCCTCTGCCTTTGATTCAGGATTTTTTTCTCTGATTTGGATTAAGTGTTTTGGGATTAATTGTTTGATTTCATTATCAGAAATCACAAACGGAAATTCGATTTCTGATTTTGAATTTGGAACATGGAATTTTGATTGAGTATTTTGGGATTTTGAAACGAGAATTGGGTGGAATTTTCTGCGGCAGTATTTCATCTTTCTTGCTTTTGTTTTGATTCAATTTCTAGGCTGGGCCCGTGCTGTGTGTATATATAAAAAAATATATTCAAACTTTGTTTTTGTTTCAGTTTTGGTTTTAGTTTTAATTTTAGTTTGAGTTTTAGTTTAAGTTAAAAAAATATTAAGAAAGAAAAAAGGGTTTCAATTTGTTTTGTTTTGATCTATTTTATTTGTTTTGGTTTGTTTTTCTTCGCGCGCGCGCGCGTGTGTGTGTATATATATATATATATATATATATATATATATATATATATATATTTATTTATTTATTTATTTAACTTGGTGTATATATTGTTTTTGTTTCAGGTTGCCCAAACAGAATAGCAGAAGTGCTTCCCAAAAATAAACCACTTGCTTGTTTTAAAAAAAATTGTTGCTTTTATCTCTAGTTTTATTTGAATTGTATTGTTGGTTGCTTGCATTCTGAAAAAAAATTCAAAATTCATAAAAAGGAAAAAAACAAATATCATTAGTAGTTGCGCTGTTAATACACGTTTAATTTCAGCGTTGCATTTTATCTTAGATTTTGATTAATAATAACGGTTAGAAATCGATAACACTTAATTGTATGTTGAGAAGTTGTCTTCTTTGAACAATTTAATTTCTCGGTGTCTAGGCTACGGAAGAGTAATAACCGTTTATAAATATTACGATGATTCATAAATATTATAGTGGTTGTTCCTCCGAAGATACTTAAACCTTCGGCTGCATTGCTACGGTGATTCGTGGTGCACCGATAAATCCTACCCATTACCTGGCTGAGAACTATCTTGTTGATTTAAAACAGAGTGTGATTATACAATTTTGGGTTAAATTAGGATAAATCATCTGTAATTGACCCTTGCATTCATTTAGTTGCATTAGTTTATGCATATTTAAAAAAAATTTGTAAATATTCCTTTGAAATTCTTAAATCCTTTTCCTTTGAATTTTTTTTAAATCAAAATCAAAATTCCAAAAAAAAAATATAAAATCTTTTCGAAAACAGAAGAAAAAAAATTTTAAAATAAAAAAATAAATAAAAATGAAATCAATTTTCCCCTTTTCGAAAGATAAATTCTTTTTGTAAATATTTTTCCTTTATAAAAAAACCAAAAATATTCTTGAAAATGTCTGAATTTCCATATTCACTTGAATTTTACAATAGTTGCGAAAATCAATATAATCCACATGATTTCACTCCAAATTCGTATGGATATTTTAACAACAACTATTCTATATACAATTCGAATTTTGAACAACAAAGTTTTCAAAACGTTAACCAACCCTCGAATCTCGAAAAGAGCATTGAAACGATTTCGTCTCTACTTGAACTTTCTACGCAACAAAATCAAATGATAAATGAGTTGTGTAATTCTTATTTGTGTGATAACTCAAGTTAAGGTTTTCAAAATATTCAAAATTTGAATTCACTTCAAAATTCAAATGACTTCGAGTATAACCCATGCCAATTCAATTTTGAACTCCAAAATGAATTTCAAAATCAAAACGAAAATGTGATCCACTTTTCAAATAATTTTTCCAATGGTAATAATCTCGACTACGATACGAGTGAAAAATTTTGTTCTCAACAAATCCAAATCGAAAATTCTCAAGTTAATAACTATAAATTGGATTTTGTTGAACATAAGGATGAAATCTACAATGATCACATGGATTTGTTGTTCGAAATATATATGAAACAATGTGAGAAACAAAACCAAATCCCAACATGTGACGAGTCAAATGATAATCCATCTTTTACCCAAATCGACGATTTTCAAACAGCTTTTGAAACTGAAAATGAGAATCTTAATGAAGTTGTTGAAAATTCGGTAATTGAGTTGGATTTCAATTCTTTTGAGGATGAGAAACTTGATTTAATGTTCGATCTTCCTTTTCCCGATTATGAAATTTTGAACACAACAACTTTGGATTTTGAACTTGATACATGTAATAAAGTTGTTGATAATCAATAAAGGAAGACGAATTCAATAAACACGATTTCTTTGGACTTTTCGAAAACGAGTTGTTAAATTCCGAAGGGGAAGAGTTAAATCACCATTTCAATTTTGAAATCAATAAATTTGAAGAATTCGTCAATGATGAGCTAGAATTTCAATGTGGTGAAAATGAACTTGAATTTCAATCAATTGTTTTATCGACCCCAAAAATCATTGAAAATAAAACAACTCGTACGATTTTTAATAAAACGGCATTCGTTTTTCCAAATCAACATTCAATTTTGAAATCTTTTACGGTTTGGTTTTTCGAGCTTAAGCTATGTCTCGCATACTTGACAAGACAAATGAATCGGTTTTTAGAAGACCGTTTCATTTACTTTTAAACGATATACTTTCTGATGTCCTGTAAATAATCATCTTTTCATTTTCATTTAAATAAGGTCATGTTATTATTTTTATCCTTCCACTTGGGTTGACTGTGGGGACATAGTCAAAATCAAGTGTGGGGGGAGACTCATCATCATTTTTGTTTTTTCATGATTTATTTTTACTTTTTCTTTCCAAAAATTTTAAAAAAAATCTCAAAACAAAAAAAACAATTTTTTTAAGCATTTTGATTTATTTTTAAAAGAAACACTATAAGATAAATATATGGTTTTGGTTAATTAAACTGAAATCTTTGAAAAATTATTTGTCTCAACAAAAATAAAAATGAAGTTTGATTATAAATAATGATGGTTTAACCGATATATTGGAAGATTCTTACGTGTTAATTATGAAATATCCTAATTGAAAATCTTTGTTTTAAAAAAGTGGTGAAGTCAACATTTTTTGTGTCTTCTAAGTTAAATGGTGCTAAGATGATTTTGCAAAACTCTCTCTTAAAAAAAAACAAAAACAAAAAGCACAAAAAAAACAATTTTTTTTATTTCTTGTATATATGTTTATATTTTTTTAATAACACCTAGAGTCATGTGTTCACACTTGTGTGTTCACTCGCCATGCTCTGTACCCTTCTCACGTAAGCCCGAAAGGCAGTGCACGATCGGTATATCTGGCCTTAGTTTATCTGAGTTAGGTGTGTGTATATAAAAAAAATCTTTTACTAATAACGCCTACAGTCAATAAGTGTTCACACTTGTGTGTTCACTCGCCATGCCATGCATTCCCCTCACGTAAGCCCGAAAGGCAGTGCATGGTTAATATATCTGGCCTCAGTTTACCTGAGTTAGGCATATGTAAATATTGAAAATATAAATAAAATTTTCAAAATAATAATAATAATAATAGAGGGAGTAAGCAATTGAAATCAAAGCACTACTTTAACTTATTTGATTTGACTTGTTATTGAAAAGAAATGAATATACCACTTTGATAAACTTTGATAATCAACTAAGGATCTATTTCATGGTTACACTTTGTTATCAACTGAAACAACGAGTTAAACTATTGTCTATTTGCTTTGATAACTTCGTTTTTGTTTGAAATTTTGACAAGTAAAAGATCTTAAATTTCTTGATAATAACCAAAACCTATATTTAACTTATTTGTGTCGATTTAAAAGTAAATCCTTCATTGTAAATATTTTAAAAAAATGCATTCATCTCTTTGTAAATAAATCTTGCATTTTGTAAATATTTTCACTTTGCATTTGGATTTTGTGGGTAGTATCCGCTGAAAACCCTCACGAGACAACACTCGTCCTACTAGGGACACCCAGAGGTTTAACGGCTTGTTGCATACGCTCAATGCATTCGTGCTCCCTACGAAAACAGATTTATCTTAGTTTTTCTTTATTCGAGGACGAATAAAAAGATAAGTGTGGGGGTATTTGATGTGCACGTAAATGTGCATATTTTTACCACCATATTTAATCTATTTAATTAAATAAATGATCATATCGGGTATTTTAACTTGTTTAAACCAAATTCAAATTATTTTCAAATTGTCACATATTCATCTCTATATGGGGGCAAAATGGTCATTTTTGTGCATATATTAATTTGAGAAAATTTAATTGGAAATTTATATATTATTTTGTAGGAATTTGGCTTCATATACAAGTGGTTTCATGAAGATATATACATGCACAAGAGTGAATACAAAGGAATGGAGATGGAAATAATTCAAAGCCATGATCATGGAGGACCCCACCTACCCACCTTCCTTCATGTACAAATTAGAAGCTAATCCACATGCTAATGGCCATTACACTTTCATGCACACTTAATGGGTGATTATTGAAGCTAATGATAACTTGGCCACCACACTACCTCAAGGGTATTTTGGGCATTCCCCAAAAAAATGAATTAGGGTTTCTAACTTGTATAAATACCCATATATTCATGTAACCCTCCTCTTCCCTTAGTGTCTTCTTTAGGCTCTCTTCTCTTAGTTAGTTTAGATCAAAAATAATATGAGAGCTCTCTTTCTTTTCATGGCTACTTAGCTATTTCTTCTTTTATGTAATTCTTTTTTTTGTGCAATTTCAATACATGTTCTTCTCTTTTCTTGTTTATTTCCTTTCATGCTAGTAGTGTAGTTTCATTTATTTATGCAAGTAGATTAGTGTTTGTTTCTTTACTTAGCTTTTCTTTTCATTTTGCTCTCCTTTTCCTTTTGTTTTCATTTAATGTTGCAAGCTACATTTGTTGATTGATAACAAATATGAGAGGCTAAACCCCTTCAATTTAGGGGTAATGAAGCTCTCTAATTATGTACCTTCAACATAGTTTGATAATTAATGCTCTCTTTTTATGCTTCATGGAAAAATGGTGTTTGTGTAATTTTGTGTTTAGTATTGAGTTGATAGCCTATGTTGTTCAAAACAAATAGGCTATGCTTAGTCATATGAATCACAAATTGCCTCTTCATCTACATATAATTATGGCAATGAAGTGAAATTAAATCAAAATTTGATGGTCTATATTTCTAATCAATAGTTAATAGGCCATGCTTAAAATAGATTTCATTTTCAACTTCTTATTATTTTTCATGAGAATTAAAAGTGGTTTAAGGGTTGTGTTATAGTTTGTTGGCTTAAGTTGAGCTAATTAATAGCACAAATAGGCCATACTTATGATAATCACATCATTTAAATTCACTTATGACCAAAAAGAAGAGATCATAATTTCATGTTTTGTTGAACTATATGATCTAGAGAGTGAAATTATCTCTAAATTGTCATTTAACTTTCATATTTTTATCTATTTTTCTTTGCTAGTTTTTGCTAGTTTTCTTACATTTCTAGTTTAATTCACTCTCGACTTCGGTATAATTTGATTGAATAGAGATTTAAAATTAACAATTCCCTGTGGATTGATCCGTACTCACTACGTACTACGCCGTGCGCTTATGGTATAAATTTAATTCAAAATTTATCGGCAGTTTTCTAACTCGATAGAATTTCCATCGTTAAAAATTCATCTTATGCTCCTACTGCTAAGGACAAGTGGAAAGGAGTCGTGGTGCAAGGTATGAGTTCCATCAGAGATGTTTCTTTTAGAGATATTTTTGATACTAGAGCTTCACATTCTTTCATTTGTGCAGACTAGATTTGGAACCCGAGATAGTAGACCGACCTTTGATTGTGACGAACCCTGTTGGAGGATCTATTAGTCTTTATATGATTTGTCATAGCTTAATGTTATCGGGTCATGGATGTTCTTTTGCTTGTGATTGCTTTAATTTTGCTGCGTTTAGATTTATTTTGGGAATGGACTGGCTTAAGAGGTATGCCGCTGTTGTGGATTGCGAGAAGTTAAAGGTGACAATTGAGAATATGGAGGGCGAACGATAGTGATACGCTGCTTACAAGAGGATGGGGTATTGGTCAGTTTTCTATATTTGCTTGAGATTCCACAAGAAGGATTATCATCCGTGTCTATCGCTAAAGAGTACCCTGATGTCTTCGAGGAAGTGATAGGATTACTACCGCATAGAGAGATCGAGTTTCGGATCGACTTAGTGGATGGAGCCAGACCCATAGTGATGCCTTTGAGGCGTATGGCACCAAGAGAGCAGAAAGAGTTAGAGGTGCAAGTGGATGATCTGCTGAAGAAAGGCTTCATTCGGAGAAGCATATCTGAAAAGGGCACACCTATTGTATTCGTGACTAAGGCAGATGGTTTTTTGAGGTTATGTGTGGATTATCGTGAGCTGAACACGGTTATGAAGAAGAATAAGTATCTGCTTCCACGAATTGATGACTTATATGATCAGCTGCACGGTGCAAAGGTGTTTTCTCAGATGGATTGGCAACGGGATTTCACCAGTTGAGAGTGGATAAAGAAAGCGTACCTATTACTGCATTTTAGACACTGTCGGGTTTCTACGAGTGGTTGGTGATGCCTTTTTGGTTGACCAACGCTCTGACATACTTTGTGGATCTTATGAATAAAGTCTTTAGAGACAAGTTTAACAAGTTGCGCTTATGTTCGTGGATAACATTCTGATTTACTCCAGAACCAAGGAAGAGCACAAGATGCACTTGAGGATTGTGCTTGAGATTTTAAGAAAGCACAAGTTGAGACCTAAGTTCTCTAAGTGTCACTTTTGGAAGGAATAAATGAGATTCTTAGGTCGTGTCATGTCGGGATAGGGAATAGTACTGTATCCCGCAAAGGTGGCAGCAATCCAAGATTGGAACCATCCCAAGAATGCTATGGATGTGAGAAGTTTCCTAGGATTGGCAGGATATTATAAGCATTTTATAAAGGACTTCTCAAAGATTGCAGCACCGTTAACCAACTTAACCAAGAAGAATCAGACTTTTACTTGGGATGCTAGATGTGAGCATGCATTTATGGTTCTGAAGGAGAGATTGATGAGTGCACCTATATTGGTTATTCCAGGTGGGAATGAAGAGATGACAGTATACACAAATGCCTGTGCAACTGGTCTTAGAGCTATATTGATGTAGAAAGGGAGAGTTTTTGCTTATGCTAGTTGACGGTTGAAACCACATGAAAGGAATTATCCAACCCATGACTTGGAATTGGCGGCGATTGTGTTTGCTGTGAAGATGTGGAGGCACTATTTGTTAGGAGAAAGATTTGATCTATTCACGGACCATAAATCCTTAAAGTATCTTTTCTCTCAGAAGGATCTTAATGTTCGACCGCAACGGTGGTTAGAGTCTTTGGCCTTTTATGACTTTGATATTCCCACACTCTAAGGAAAGGTAATGTAGTGGCAGATGAACTAAGCAAAAGATATGTTGGATTAGGAACTATGTTTTTTGAATGGAAGCATATGGAGTGTATAGTTGGATTTGATTTCAGGCCATATTGTGAGCTCGAGCCTGAGATGTTGGCAAGTCTATCGAGCAAATCTACTCTCATAGAAAGGATTGGTACTAGTCAGAAGCAAGATGCTAAGCTAGTATAGATCATGGCATAGATTGAGATGGAAGTGGAATCTGAAGATTTGAGGTAGTACGAGATTGACGGAGATGGTTGGCTTCATAAGGATAAGACTGGTTGTTCTAGATGTTGTTGGATTACGAGATGAAGTACTAATGGAATGCCATCATTCCAGATTGACCATTCATTCTGGTGGTAACAAGATGTATTGAGACATGAAGACGACTTATTATTGGGAAGGTATGAAGAAGGATATTGGAAAATTCATCTCGAAGTGTATGAATTGCCAGTTAGTGAAGGCTGAGCAGAAGAAGCCTAGTGGATTGCTACAACCACTAAATATTCCTGAATTGAAATGGGAACGGATATCTATGGATTTTGTAGGTGGATTGCCACGGACTAGAGCAGGATATGATAATATTTCGGTAGTGGTAGATCGACTGACCAGGAGTGCATGATTCATACCTTTTAAGTTTACCAGAACGACATCCAAGTTGGCAGAATTGTATGTTAAGTGGATTGTTCGATTCCATGGTGTGCCGAAGAGTATTTTAAGCGATAGAGACCCATTGTTTACCAGTCGATTCTGGAAGCTTACAAGAAATTATGGGAACCGAGTTGCACTTGAGCACAACTTATCACCCACAGACGAATGGAAAGACTGAGAAAGTGAATTGAATTTTGGAAGATCTTCTTCGAGCTTGTATTATAGATTTTAGAGGATCTTGGGAAATCATGTAACGCCCCACCTTTTCGGACGATTTAAATCGCCAATAAACCACACATGTCTAATTCAAACTGTTCAAAAGGGAGGATTGTTAATGGGATAAATAAGAAAATAATAGAAAAGAAGGAAAAACAAAACACAGAATCTCGCAGCAGAATGACAAAATATAATAATCAAATAAACAGTTCATGAAGCTGGTTTACAAATGACATTTGATTATACTTTACAATTCAAATCAGAGTTATACATACATGTTCGTCGACAGAAATTATATCGGTTTAGAAAACCGTCGAATGAATTTAAATTAAAATTTACCGCAAGCGCACGGCGTACTATCATAGTACGTGGCGAATACGGGTCGATCTGTAGGGAATTGTTAGAGTTTAAAAACCTATTCAATTAAATTAGACCAAATGGAGGAGGAATTGTTAACTAAAAATGAAGCTAAAACTAGAATTAAAATGTGATTTAAAAACAATTAGACTAGAAAACAATTTAGAGGCAAATCCACTCTCATATTTTTATAAATCAACAAACAAATAATTCATGATCTCTAGCTTTGATATTAAGTGAAATAATCGTTGCATTGATCATAAGTATGGTTTGTTTATGTTATTAATTAACATAACTCAAACCATCAAACTATTATACAACAATTATACCACTTATAACTTTCATGAAAATGAAGCCAAAGCAATATAAGTATGATCTATTTACTATTGTAACTAGTAATATAGATCATCAAATTTCATTTTTACTTTCATTTCAAAATCAAAAATGGATTAGCAAATGATGATGCAACTTGTGTTTATGTTGAATAAGAATAGCTCATTTGCAAAAGCAACATAAGCTATCAAACCCACTTGTATAAACTTGCATCAAAATTTACTTTCATGAAGCATAGACAAAGTGATCATAAATCATAGAAATGTTGAAATCACATAATATTTGAGAGCTTCATTACCCCTAAATTAAAGGGGTTTAGCTACTCCTTTGTGTTATCATTTCAACACATAGAGATTTCAACATTGAAAATGAAGTAAAGTAGAGAACAAACAAGAAAAAGAAGATTAACTACTAGAAGGAAATGTATTAAACTAGTGAATAAATGTAAATCTAAACTATGAACATGAAAAGAAAGAGAACATAATAATAAACATCAACATAAAAGCAAGGAAAGCATGTAGAAAAGAGAGAAAAAAGAGGCTTGGAAGCCATTTTTATTTCATGTAACATTGAGCTTACAATTTGATCTCTTAATTTCCTAAGTAAAATGAAAGAGTAGATGATAGTTTCATGTACATAAGAGGGCTATATATACATGCATAAAACCCCAATTCTATTTTTAGGGGGCTTCCTAAAATGCCCTTTAGGAAGTGTGGCCACCAAGTAACCATTAGCCACTAATTAATCCATCATTTGTTGTGCATGAAGCTTTAACCTCCACTTAGTTTGTCCATTAGCTCATAATTGTACATAGGTAAGTGGGTGGGGTCCTCCATGATCTTGAACTTGAATTATTTCCTCTTCATTCTTTTGTATTTCATTTGTGCATGCATGTATCTTCATATAAGCCTCTTCCATATGCATCCAAATTCCTATAAAAATTATCAAAAAATGTCCAAGTAAAAATTCTTAAATTGACACAAGCACAAAAATGACCATTTTGCCCCTGAATGAAGGTGAAAATATGATGGTTTGAAAATAATTGAATTTTGTTTTTACACATGTTAAAATGCCCAAATATGATGTTTATTTAAATAAAAAGAGATAAAATACGGATGCAAATATATGCACATTTACGTGCACATCAAATACCCCCACACTTATCTTTTTATTCGTCCTCGAATAAAGGAAAACTAAGATAAATCCGTTTTCGTAGGGAGCACGATTGCATTGAGCGTATGCAACAAGCCGTTAAACCTTTGGGCGTCCCCAGTAGGACAAGTGTTGTCTCGTGAGGGTTTTCAGCGGATACTACCCACAAAATCCAGATGCAAAGTGAAAATATTTACAAAATGCAAGATTTATTTACAATGGGATGAATGCAAGTTCTTGAAAATATTTACAAATGACGGATTTACTCTTAAATCGACACAAAGAAGTTAAGTATAAGTCTTGGTCATTATCTTGAAAATTTAAGTCATTTACTCGTCAAAATTTCCAACAAAAATCAAGTTATCATAGGCAATAGTTTAACTCGTTGTTTCGACTGATAACAAAGTGTAACTATGAAATAAATCCTTAGTCGATTATCAAAGTTTATTAAAGTGGTATTTTCATTTCTTTTCAATTACAAATCAAATCAAATAAGTAAAAACAGTGCTAGGATTTCAATTGCATGTTCTCTCATTATTTGTAAGAAAAAATTACACACCTAGTTCAGGTAAACTGAGGCCAGATATACCACCCATGCACAGCCTTTCGGGCTTATGTGAGGGGAGTACAGAGCATGGCGAGTGTACACACTTTCATGCATACACCTATCGACCGTAGGTGGTTTTTATTAAGTTTGTTCTTTGTTTTTTTACATGTGTTCCATACATGCATAACCGTGAGGACTTTTAAATGAGCATGAAAGCACATAATTAAAGATTCCAAGTAATACACCCATGCATAACCGTGAGGACTTTTAAATGAGAGTGAATACTTTGGATGTTAATTTTTTTTAATATATATATTTTTAAGAGAGAGAGAGAGAGTTTTGCAAAATCATCTTAGCACCATTTAACATAGAAGACAAAAAATTTATATCCTTTACTTTAAATTTACCACTCTTTAAACAAAGAATTTCAATTAGAACATACTTCATAATTAACATAGATGAACCTTCCTATATACTAGTTAAACCATTGTTATTTGTAATTAAACTTCATTTTTATTTTTGTTAAGACAAACAAATTTTCAAAAATTTCAATATATTAACCAAAACTTATACTTATCCCATATTGTTTCTTCAAAAATAAATCAAAATGGTAAAAAGAAAATGTTTTGAGATATAGGAGTTTTGAGATTTTTTTTTAAAGTAAGAAAATGAAAATTCAAAAGTGCCATGAAAAACCATGAAAAACTAAAAAAAATGAAAATGAGACTCCCCCCACACTTAATTTTGACCGTGTCCCCATGTCAATGCATGATATAATGAGTGTAACGGGAAAAATATGTACATATTTACAAAAGAGGGTTAACATTCTGACTAGACGTAGCTTGGCTCATGAAGGATCATGAGCTCCTCCTCTTGGTTATTTGGCAATTCCAAGAAAGGTTTCAAACGATGACCGTTGACTTTGAAAATTGATCCTTCCCTGGGGTTTTCTATTTCTACGGCACCATGTGGAAAAACAGTTCGTACCATAAATGGTCCGGTCCATCTTGATTTAAGTTTCCCCGGAAATAAATGAAGTCTCGAGTCATATAAAAGAACTTTCTAGTTAGGCGAAAACATTTTTCTTAGGATTGACTTGTCATGAAAAACTTCTGTTCTTTCTTTGTAAATTTTCTCGTTTTCATACGCGTCATTCCTAAGTTCTTCTAGTTCATTGAGTTGCAATTTTCGGTTTTCGCCAGCTTTTTCAAGGTCAAAGTTTAAGTTTTTTATTGCCCACAACGCTTTGTGTTCGATTTCAACGGGTAAATGGCAAGCTTTACCATAAACTAAACGAAATGGGGACATCCCAAGGTTAGTTTTAAAAGCAGTACGGTAAGCCCAAAGCGCGTCGGTCAATTTCTGAGACCTATCTTTTCGATTTTTGTTGACAGTTTTCTCCAAGATTTGTTTTATTTGACGATTCGAAACTTCAACTTTCCCACAAGTCTAAGGATGATACGGAGTGGATAACTTGTGGGTTATCGAGTATTTCTTCATTAAAGTTTCAAAAGAACGGTTGCAAAAATGGGTTCCATTATCATCGATTATTGTGCGAGGTGTGCCGAACCTTGAAAATATGTTTTCTTTGAGAAATTTCACAACAATTCTATGGTCATTGGTCTTGCACGGAACGGCTTCGACCCATTTTGAGACATAATCAACAGCGAGAAGGATATACAAGTTTCCAAAAGAATTGGGAAAAGGTCCTATAAAGTCGATACCCCAAACATCGAAGATTTCGATGGTAAGAATGGGGTTTAGAGGCATCATATCTCGTCGAGAAATTCGTCCAAGCATTTGACATCGATCGCAAGTTTTAAAAAATTCGAATGAGTCTTTGAAGAGAGAAGGCCAATAGAAACCACACTGAAGCACCTTTTCTGTAGTTTTTTGAGGTTCAAAGTGTCCACCGCACGCTTGATCGTGGCAAAACGAAAGAACACTCCTTATCTCATTATCCGGAATGCAACGTCGGATGATTTGGTCGGGACAATATTTGAACAGGTATGGATGGTCCCAATAGAAATATTTCACTTGGGACATGAATTTGTATTTGTCCTGTTTGGACCATGATGAGGGAGTTTCTTTAGTGACTAAGTAGTTCACTATATCAGCGTACCACGGGTCGATAGAAATTGAAAGGAGTTGTTCATCGGGAAAGTTTTCATTGATTGGCAAAGAAGATGGTGCGTTCGGAAGACGAGACAAGTGATCGGCTATGACGTTATCGGATCCTTTTTTGCCTTTAATTGTAAGATCAAATTCTTGAAGTAAAAGGATCCAACGAATCAAGCGGGATTTGGCATCCTTTTTAGCGAAGAGATATCGAAGTGCAGAGTGGTCCGTGTACACAGTAATGTGTGACCCTATCAAGTATTGTCGGAATTTTTCGAGAGCAAAAACGACGGCTAGAAGCTCTTTTTCAGTTGTTGTGTAGTTGAGTTGAGCGTCATTCAAAGTCATACTCGCGTAGTAAATGACGTGAAGGATCTTGTTGATGTGTTGTCCTAAGACAGTACCAACAGCAAAGTTTGAAGCATCACACATTATCTCGAAAGGAAGATCCCAATTGGGCGCACAAATGATTGGAGTAGAAATGATTTCGTTCTTAAGACGTTCAAAGGAAGAGATACAATCAGAGTTAAAATCGAAAGGAACGTCTTTCCCAAGAAGAGTCGTCAAAGGACGAGCAATTTTGCTAAAATCTTTCACAAAGCGTCGGTAAAAGCCAGCGTGTCCTAGAAATGATCGAATGTCCTTAACAGTTTTGGGAATGGGTAGGTTTGCAATGACATCGATTTTTGATTTGTCTACCTCAATGCCTTTAATTGAGATGATATGTCCAAGGACTATGCCTTGTTTGACCATAAAGTGGCATTTTTCCCAATTCAAAGTCAAATGTTTTTCTTTACATCGATTTAGAACCAATTCGAGATAATGTAAACATTGGGAAAAAGAATCGCCAAAGATTGAGAAATCGTCTATAAAAACTTCTAGAAAGCATTCAATCATGTCGGAAAAGATTCCAACCATGCATCGCTGGAAGATCGCAGGAGCGTTACAAAGTCCGAATGGCATACATCGATAAGCAAAGGTACCGAATGGACACGTGAAAGTTGTTTTCTCTTGATCTTCGGGGGCGATTGGAATTTGGTTATATCCGGAATAACCATCGAGGAAGCAGTAGAATTTGTGGCCGACTAATCGCTCGAGCATTTGGTCAATGAAAGGAAGGGGAAGTGATCTTTTCATGTTGCGGTATTTAGTTTTCGATAGTCAATGCAAACACGCCAACCCGTTTGAGTACGAGTTGGAATAAGTTCAATTGAATCGTTCTTAACAACGGTTAGTCCAGACTTTTTCGGTACAACGTGAATTGGGCTAACCCATTAACTATCGGAGATTGGGTAAATGATTCCGTTGTCGAGAAGTTTAAGAATTTCATCACGCACCGCACCTTTCATTTTTGGGTTAAGCCTTCGTTGCGCGTCACGAACAGGCTTGGCATCGTCGATTAAATGAATGCGATGTTGGACAAGAGCGGGACTAATTCCCTTTATATCGGAGATCGATCATCCAATCGCTTCCTTGTTTTTTGAAAGAATAGAGAGAAGAGAAGCTTCTTGATCAAGAGAGAGAGTTGCGGAAATTATGACGGGCAACGTTCCGTTATCACCTAAGTATGCGTACTTAAGGTGATCAGGAAGTGGTTTGAGGTCCAACTTTGGGAGTTTTTCGATCAAAGAGTTTGATTGAGATTCGGGCTCAACTTGAAGCGATTCAAAGGGAAGAGTGTACTCAATCTCGTTGGGAATTTCATGAAACAATTTTTAGTACTCGGCCTCGTGTTCATCATTAAAATCAAGTGTTTCGTTTTCAAAGTTTTCGTGAATGGCACTAACTTCCAACGTTTTGTCACGAGGTTCGTTCGATTGGCTTTCAAGATTGAAAATGTTGAGATCCAAAGTCATGTTTCCAAAAGAGATTTTCATCGATCCGTTACGACAATTGATTAAGGCATTTGAGGTGGCTAAAAATGGTCGGCCTAGAATTAATGGAATTTGACTTGCGGGATTTGTCACGGGTTGTCTTTCGAGAACAATAAAATCAACGGGGAATATGAATTGCCCTACTTGAATGAGCACATCTTCGATTTCTCCCACGGGCTTCTTAATGGAATGATCGGAAAATTGAAGCGTGACCTTTGTGGGTTTGAGCTCACCTAAGCCTAATTGTTCGTACACGGAATAATCAAGTTGACACTCGCGCTTAAGTCTATCAAACATTTGTTAATCGTCTTGTCACCAATTGTACACGAAATCGTAGGGCAGCCAGGATCTTTGTATTTTATGGGCATCGATTGGGACAAGACTTCACTCAGACTGGTGGCTAAGAAGACTTTTTTGGGCACTTGAGTGTGTCGCTTTTGGGTACACAAGTCCTTAAGGAATTTCGCGTAAGTTGGGACTTGCTGAACGATGTCAAGAAGCGGAATGTTAACTTTGACTTGTTTAAAAATTTCCAACATCTTTTCCATTTGATCCGAGTGTTTCTTTGGTCGAAGATGATGTGGAAATGGGACACGATACTCGGTAGGCGGGTTTACTCGAGTAGAGAAAGAAGAATTTTGGTTAGCGTTTGATTCAACGTTTAGCTCCACATTCTGTTCTGAGTCGTTCGTTGTTTTAGAAGTGTCAAGAGAAGTTTCCGGTAAATCGTTTGGATTAACGACTTGATTATCAATTTGTTTACCGGAACGTAAAGTTGTGATAGCATTCAATTGGGTGACGTTGTTATCTTGAACAACATGGGCTTGATTTGAATTCGCGTTTTGATTTCTGGGATTTGAAATGGGTTGGCTTGGGAATGTTCCTCGTTCCCGTTCGCTCATAGACGTGGCTAATTGACTCATTTTCATTTCGAGTTTTGCTATTGATTGGTTCCTGTTTTGCATATATGAAGCCAATACATTTTGCAAATTGCTGTTTGACTGAAGGCTTTGAGTAGTTGCTCTAGCCAACGTTTCAAGAGTTTTCTCAAGAGAAGTTAAACGTTTATTGTCTTGGGGAGGATGAGCAGAATTTGGTTGAAAATTTGATTGCTACGGTTGAAAGGGAGGATTCGAAGCATTATTCGGGAATGCTTGAAAATTGGGACGAATCATATTTGTGTTGGGATTGTTTTGGTTCCAAGCAAAATTCGGATGATTTCTCCAACCAGGGTTGTACGTTGGAGAAAATGGGTCGTTTTTGGCTTTATTGAAAGCATTGATTTGTTCGACAGAATTGGGACACTGATCGGCTATATGATTAGGATCGTTGCATTTATAACACATCGATTGGGAAGCTTGGTTCGTTTGATTCGATGAGAAAACGTTATCGAATTTTTTAATCATTGCGTCGATCTTAGCTTCCAAAGCAACAGAAGATCCTATCGAGTGTGCACTCGATCGTGAGTAGATTGATTTTTCGTTCGAACGTTCCCATTGGGATGATTTTTCAGCGAGGTTTTCAAGAAATTGCCAAGCATCGTCGTGATGTTGGGCAAGAAAGTTGCCTTGACAAATTGATTCAAGCATGGTTCGTGAGCTGTTTTCGAGTCCATCGTATAAAATTTGGCAAATCGTCCATTTTTCGAAGTTATGGTGTGGACATTTTATCAAAAGTTCTTTGAATCTTTCAAAATATTTTCCGAATAGTTCTCCCTTGAATTGATGAAAGTTTACAATTTCGTTTCGGATTCTACTCGTTTTTTCCAAAGGGTAGAACTTTTTTAAGAAAGCTTTTACGCATTCATCCCACGTTTTAATTGAGTTTGATGGTAAGTTGTACAACCATTTTTCAGCGTAATCCGTAAGAGCGAATGAGATTAATCGAAGTTTGATTCCGTCATCAGAAAGTTGTTGGAGTTTAATGGTTGTACAAACTTGTTCGAATTTGGTCAAGAAGATGTATGGATCATCGTGTTCGAAATTGCCAAATTTTGGAAGAGTGGCAATATGGTTTGAGTGAATTTCGAAATGGTTACCCGTAGGGGCGGGTAACGTGATGCAAGATGGAATAGAAACTCTATCGGGAAAGATTCTATCCATAAGAGTTCGAGGGGCGTTTTCGTTTGCCATTTCGGGAGGATCGTTTGTTCGAGTTAAACGGTTTGTAGAAGGGTCGTGAGTCCAACGATTTGTTGTTGTGTCATGAGTCCAAGTACTCATGCACAAGTGAAAGTCGAGAAGAGAAAGAAGGCAGAATCGAGTTTAGTGAATGAAAGAGGATTTGAAAATCGAAGTGAAATTTATTTTTTTTAGAGGAAGAAAAATATTTACCAAGTGAAATTTATTTTCAAAAGAGAAGTTTGATTTTTGTTTTGTTTTTGGTTTTTCAAATTTTTATATTTTTTTTAAAATTGTTTTTTTGTTTTTTTTAATAAAAAAAAGGTTTTAACTTTTTTTTATGGAATTAAAAACTAAGTTAAGAAAAATTTACAAATTTTTTTTTGGATTTTGGATTTTTTATTATATATGCATGAACTAATGCAACTAAATGAATGCAAAGGACTTAATTACAATTTTCTTGTCCTTAGTAGCTCCTAACCCAAAATTGTATAATCACACTTTGTCTTAAATCAACAAAAATATTTCTCAGCCAGGTAACGGGCAGGGGTTATCGGTGCACCACGAATCACCGTAACAATGCAGCCGAAGGTTTAAGTACCTTCAGAGGAACAACCAGTATAATATTTACGTATCACCGTAATTTTTATAACTGGTTATTACTCTGCCGTAGCCTAGACACCAAGAAATAAAATTGTTCAAAGAAAACAATTGTGAAGATACAATTAAGCCCTAGATGAGCTCGCGACACCCTTAAGTCGAATGTCTAACCTTTATTTTTAGTCAAATTCTACGATGAAATGCGTTTGTGGGCTAAGGAAAGGGTGATGAAATCCCTCACCTTATGTGAATTGGGGTATTGCCCTTAGAAAAGAAAATAAGATGAGATGGATGCAAAACAAAAATTAAATGTGAATTTACAATGCAACTAAAATGAAGTTTGTTTTTGTTTTTGGATTTTGAAATTTTTTTTGTATATATAAATGCAAATGCAAGCAACCAACAATGCACTAGAGATGAAAGCACAATACCAGAGCGTGCAGATTATTAGCAATTTTTTTTAAGCGGTAATTTTTTTTAAGCAAGCAGCAATTATTTGGGCAAGCACTTCTTCCTTTTGAATTTCTGCTTTGGCAACCTGAGATGAAACACAAGATATATTCAGCAATTTTTTATTTATTATTATTTAGTATGTTTATCAAAGATGAAAAACAAAATAAGCGAAAAACAAAACAATTGAAAATAAAATAAATGAAAACAAAAACAAGTGAAAACAAATGGAAAATGAAAATTAAACAAAGTTACACTCTTTTTTTTTCGGATATTTTTTTTTCAAATTTTTTTGGAAAGGAAACTTAAAAGTAAGGTTTTACTTAAAAAAAAAATTCTAAAAAAATAAAATAAAACAAGACAACACTAATAGAAAACACACTTCTTTTTTTTTTAAGAAAACTATACTAAAAACAAATTAAACCAAAAGCAAATTCTTTTATTATTTTGTAAAAAAAAACTAAAAGCTAAACAATTTAAAACAAGGAAGACAAAAAAAAATGCAGCCCGACCCACTTAACAATTACAAAAAAACAACTCACACTTCAGTAACAACTTATACACCCCTTTTATTTAACTTGTAAACTTCTCAATTCAGCCCTTTAAATTAATTCCACAAATCGATTTTTAAAATCAAAATCTTTTCCCAAATTCGTAAATCCCCAAGTTCTGCTTTTTTTACTTGTATTTGTGGTTCGATTATTGCGAGGACATGGGTTGGTCACGAGTGAAGATGGAGGCGAGGCGTTCGAAGTCGGCGTGAGTTGCTGTTGTTCGATTGGTCCGCTTGGGTTGATGGCAGGAGGCAATTGCAGAGGTAGGAGATTGTGTTGTTGCTCGCGGTTGTGGGGCGGATGCGAATAGTGGTTCGCAAGTTGGTGCAAGTGGTGGGTGAAGTTTGCGATGAAGTGGAGGAGTCGATATGTGTTGTAGTGGATCGATGAGTTGTTAATGAACTGAAAATGGTGGCAGGCGAGCAGTTTGTTTGGGGGTGCTTGCTGATGTTTGGTCTTGGTGATAATGTGCACTACCGAAACAGTGAAGTATGGATTGCAAAACTGTGGTTAGGTGGTGTTTGGTATGTATGGTTGGCAATTGCAGTTGAATGTTGGAGGCTGGAAGGGTTCTGTGACAGTCAAGTTGCCGTTCGAAGTTGATTTGGATAGTGGTGATGAACTGCAGTTGGCTTGAGTAGCAGCAGACAGATGGATGGAACGGTGTAGTGACCGTTTGAACTCAAGGTGAGGAGGCGGTTGCGAGCACACTGTAGTGAGGAGGTGAATGAGTAATTGCAGCTTTTTTTTTTGTTTTGTTTTGTTTCTTTTGGAGTGATGCTTTCTGTGGTTAATATGGCAGTGAGGCAGAGGAGGAAATGATGTTGACAGTGGAGTTTTGTTGAAGAGTGAAGTGTGGGATGATCGAGGCAGTTAGTGATGTTTGAAAAGCAGTGGAAGTGTAGGCAGTGGTCAATACTGGTGATATGTGGGTGTATAGGTTGAAGTTGCAATAAGCTTTGAAGGCAATAGCAGAGGGAAGTGTGATGACAGAAGGATGGTTGTTCGTAGTCGAGGCACTGCGGGATGTGCAGGCCAGTTGTTTGTGCACAGATGCACAGAGGGGAGAATGAACAGTGAAATGTTTTGAGTAGGGTGTATAGTGAAATCTGCACAGAGAAGCGGGGAAGAACTGCGGGGAGAGGGATATGTGTATGAATGGTAGTGGTGAATTGTTTGTGTATGACAGAGATCAGAGATGGGAAATTGTGATGAGTTTATTGTCATAGTGAATTGAATTGCAGGTGATAAGGGACTTGATGATGATGGTTTTGATGTTCAGGGGTTGCTGTTTCGGTTGGAAGAAAGGGTGGCAGTTGAACGTTGATGTGGCTGTGTGTTTGCTGTCAGTAATGTATGGTGAAAGGTGGAAGCAGGTTGTTGAGGAACAGAATGGTGAATGTATGGTGAGTGTTTACGGTGGTTGCTAAGGCAAATTTTTGTGGGTTGAAGAGGGTTCTATAGAAAAATGTTGAAAAAAATAATGAAAATTGTATCCTGAAAATGAAAATGCAAACTGTTCTTCCGTATATTTTTTTTAATGCAAAAGAACTAAATGGACAGAAATGTGTAAAACAGAACAAAATGAGCTAATAGAAATAAACACAAAAATGATGAACAGTAGTGAAAGGTAATGCACAGTAAACACAAATGGACAATGAAAATGAAAATTTTAATGCACACTATCAATACAAAGATGCAAACTTTTTTTTTTGTTTAGAAACAAGGAAATGCAAAATAGAAAATGAACAAATACTAAATGAAAACAAGCTACAAGATGAAATTTATGAATACTCAAACTGAAAAACAATGCTCAATAGAGAACTAATTCTGTTGTGTTCAACAGAGTATGCTTAGATTGGAATTATGAGAACCAGAAATGTAGAGAAACAATGCTGCAAGATGAAATGGAAAGAGCAGTGAATATTATTTTTTAGTTTAAAAAAAATGCAAGACAAACACACTAAAATAAAACGAAAAATAATTCGAAGAATAGAAAATTAAAATCAAAGACAACTCCCCAGCAACGGCGCCAAAAACTTGTTCGTCGACGGAAATTCTATCGGTTTAGAAAACCGTCGAACGAATTTAAATTAAAATTTACCGCAAGCGCACGGCGTATTATCATAGTACGTGGCAAATATGGGTCGATCCGCGGGGAATTGTTAGAGTTTAAAAATCTATTCAATCAAATTAGACCAAATGGAGGAGGAATTGTTAACTAAAAATGAAGCTAAAACTAGAATTAAAATGTGATTTAAAAACAATTAGACTAGAAAACAATTTAGAGGCAAATCCACTCTCATATTTTTATAAATCAACAAACAAATAATTCATGATCTCTAGCTTTGATATTAAGTGAAATAATCGTTGCATTGATCATAAGTATGGTTTGTTTATGTTATTAATTAACATAACTCAAACCATCAAACTATTATACAACAATTATACCACTTATAACTTTCATGAAAATGAAGCCAAAGCAATATAAGTATGATCTATTTACTATTGTAACTAGTAATATAGATCATCAAATTTCATTTTTACTTTCATTTCAAAATCAAAAATGGATTAGCAAATAATGATGCAACTTGTGTTTATGTTGAATAAGAATAGCTCATTTGCAAAAGCAACATAAGCTATCAAACCCACTTGTATAAACTTGCATCAAAATTTACTTTCATGAAGCATAGACAAAGAGATCATAAATCATAGAAATGTTGAAATCACATAATATTTGAGAGCTTCATTACCCCTAAATTGAAGGGGTTTAGCTACTCCTTTGTGTTATCATTTCAACACATAGAGATTTCAACATTGAAAATGAAGTAAAGTAGAGAACAAACAAGAAAAAGAAGATTAACTACTAGAAGGAAATGTATTAAACTAGTGCATAAATGTAAATCTAAACTATGAACATGAAAAGAAAGAGAACATAAAAATAACATCAACATAAAAGCAAGGAAAGCATGTAGAAAAGAGAGAAGAAAGAGGCTTGGAAGCCATTTTTATTTCATGTAACATTGAGCTTACAATTTGATCTCTTAATTTCCTAAGTAAAATGAAAGAGTAGATGATAGTTTCATGTACATAAGAGGGCTATATATACATGCATAAAACCCTAATTCTATTTTTAGGGGGCTTCCTAAAATGCCCTTTAGGAAGTGTGGCCACCAAGTAACCATTAGCCACTAATTAATCCATCATTTGTTGTGCATGAAGCTTTAACCTCCACTTAGTTTGTCCATTAGCTCATAATTGTACATTTAGGTAAGTGGGTGGGGTCCTCCATGATCTTGAACTTGAATTATTTCCTCTTCATTCCTTTGTATTTCATTTGTGCATGCATGTATCTTCATATAAGCCTCTTCCATATGCATCCAAATTCCTATAAAAATTATCAAAAAATGTCCAAGTAAAAATTCTTAAATTGACACAAGCACAAAAATGACCATTTTGCCCCTAAATGAAGGTGAAAATATGATGGTTTGAAAATAATTGAATTTTGGTTTTACACATGTTAAAATGCCCAAATATGATGTTTATTAAAATAAAAAGAGATAAAATATGGGTGTAAATATATGCACATTTACGTGCACATCAATATATCAGAAAAAAAAATGTAGTGGAATACAATAAGCAGTGGAATAATAATAATAAATAGCAATAATATACTAAATCTTCGTCTTCGTCCTCCAAAACATAAAATGGCCTTCAATACATTGAAAAAGCTCAAACTGCCCCGAGCATAATGAAAAACAATACACTCGAGTCAGAACTAAAAATTCCTATGTAAGTCAAATTCAATCTCAAATAAAAATATGAATACAGAGATGTTATGGGATTTTTCATCTCCGATTAAGTGTACAACGTGAGTGCAGTAATATACAAGATTTCAAATAATTCGAAATACCAATTTTAACCAATTTATTTAAAATAAATCCGAAGTTTAAATTAAAAACTTAAACTTTTTAAATAATTCAGTTTCAATAAATAATCCAAATTCAAGAAATTGTATGGGTATATATCATTTCAACCCATAATTTAAATGTCTTAATTATCCAATTCTAAAATGATTCAGAGGACCACTTAAATGATGTCAATAATATACAAGGTGATAACAGGGACATATTAAAATAAATAAACAACCATACATCCAACATATCAATCAATAAGCATCCATTTCAAACAACGTCCAAATCAACCAATATATTTAAACATATAATAGTTATCAATATCGGGGTTTAACTATCAATTAAATTCCAATATAAAATTAAATGTCAATTTAGATTCAATATCAATTCAAATGTCAACTTAAATCAACAAACAGGAATAAAAAAATTATATATCACATCATATATTTTATTTAACTTGCAATGGAAGTTTTAGTATTGCATGAGTGGGTTGAATCACTCACCTTTTTGCTTTCCCTTTTCTAGCCAGATTTGGATCTGCAACTACTTTCTCATTTTTTTGTTTCCTTGCTATTTTTATCTTTTTTTATAGAAAGTTTTGGAGAGAAGATTATGTAGATCTGGATTTGAAGAAAAAGACATGGAAAGAAGAGAAGGTTTGAAAAAGAAAAAAAATTCAAGAAGAAGAAGAATTGAAAAAAAAGGAAGCTTTGAAAAAGAAGAAGAAGATTTGAAGAATAAGAAGAAGAAAAGAGAAAAAAAACACTTTGGAAAAAAAGGAGAGAAAGGAGAATTGAAGAAGAAACATGAAGAAAAAAAAAGGAAGGAGGAAGGTGAAGAGAGACAAAAATGAAGCTACAGAAGATGAGATTTAAAAAAATGAAATGAAACTACAAGAATGAAGATTGAAACTGGTGAAAAGCTAATAAAGCTAAATATAAACAAAGTAGGAATTGAAATAAAGTAAAAACATGAACAACCCTAAGAAAATGGTAGCTATTAAAAGAGGTGAGGGAAAGAATTAAAAATATGAAAAGTAGGTAACGTTCATGAAATGAAAAGGCTTTAGACAATGTAAATGGAAATGAGTAATGGAATAAATGAGGAAACAATGGAAAAAAAGTGTGACAATTATTAATTAGAAAGAGAATGAATGGACTAACTCTACTCTATAAACAAACTTTTGGAATTCAAATTTCAAAACATTTGTTCACTCAATTAATTTTGTTAACCCCAAACATACAAAATTTGACATTCATTAAAGATTTAATTACCACAACATAACTAAATTTGAACACACCATATTACATAACGGGGACCGCCGCTACATAAAATAAAATATGAACCATGATTTAAAAATTCAAATTTAAAAACAACATTTTTCTCGACACGTAATTATGAACTCAAATATTTAATTTATTTTAAATTTCAATGTTAGCAATAAAATCACTTCCGTGCAACCTATGCCTGCTATTTAACTACCGTAAAATGTTGTTTTTAAAAAAATTCAGTTTTCTGTTTTTACAACGTTATATTTATATTCAGAATGGAAACGTTCACTTTATTTTCCTCAAACATTCTTTTATTTTCCTTAAAATGCTTATTCGTTACTTGCAATTCATAAATGTAAACATTCTTATATTTTAAAATGATCAACTTATTAAATCCGTTCTTATATTTCCTAATATTGTACATTCCAAATGAAAACATTCTTACATTAAATTTATTAATTTCACTTTGTTTCTTTTTCCTTTTTCAATTGAAAGATTTCAATAAAAAAATTTCCAATTAATTTTAATCTTCCACTTCAAAACAGACCCTAATTGATGGAATCAATTAAATAAATATGTTAACATTGTAATCCTTATTTATAGTCATGCAAACACATTTATAAAATTACAGTATCCAACAAGCATTAAATCACATACTAAATAAAAGTTTTTCTCTATCAATCAATATTCATTTAACTCATCATTAAAACTGACATTTATTATTCAAATTCCTGTTATTAAATTATATTCTAATACGCATTAGAACCTTCCACTTCATTGCTTCATTGTTGTTTGTTGTTTTAGAATTTTATTTATGGTCCAAACTTATGATCTAATAACATATTTAACATTTGTTTTACATTTCATTACGTTAATATACTCCAATTTCCATCCTTCATTTGTATTAATTACTATATGTCCATTTTATTGAATTTTGGTCAATTTCACACATTAATTATAATTAAAGTCTCAATTAATTTATTTACCTTGGTTTCATTCTCTTATTAAATCAATTATTACCTTACATATATAGTCAACATTATTATATCTTCCATTACATCAATATTTTACCATTTCATCTTACCTTTCATTTATGTAACCTTTTATTTCATTGATTGTAATAAATTTACTTATTAAAATTTCCAATTCCAATAAATTTGAGTAAACTGATTCCCATCCTTTTATTCAAATCAAAGGTCATACTATGATAAAAATTTACATTGCTTACATTGTATAGAATCAACCTTTTTACCATTATCAATTAAACCTGCATTAACCGCACTAATTAAGTGTAATGACCCGCCACTCATTCCACAGAATGACGCATCATTAATAAGAAAGAAAGGGGTAGAAAATAGAAAAGAAGAGAAGAAAGAAAGAAACAACAACAACGATCTCACAGCGGAACGAATAAATTATATTAATAACATAAACTATTACATAGTATACAACACTTATCAGAGTTTACACAACTATACAACACATACTAGACAGTTATAAACATCTATCTAGATATTACAACTCAAATACAATACAAGACTCTAACACAGATATCAACACAGCGGAATACTATATCTACGAACGCCGAAGCCTCCTGCTCCATTGCTCCTCCACCATTCGTCAAAGCTAAACCTGAATCCCTTGGCTACTCGTAAAAATTTGAGTACCCAAGAGTTTATAAAACAGAAATAAACAACTTGGGTCAGACATGGGTCTGGTGTGAGTAACAGGTTAAACTTGCTTAACTTCAAAACCTTTAGAAAGAAAAGGTATCGCGTAAGACTCCCCACAAATAAACATGGGTAAGTTTTTACCTTACGCTAACCAAAACATTTGATAGGAAATCCAGTTATATTATAATAGGGTCTAGGGTTTTCAAATAAATATGAAATAGCTGAAATTGTTACATTATTAAATTCCAGCATACTAGCCACAAAGTGGGTTATACAATCAAAACCGTAAGGGCACGTAGGAAGAATGAGTTTCCATACAATGGCAGGGCTACTGGGGTACCGCCCGTCACAGTACGTGGCCTAGATCACCGTACCGAGGAGTACGCCCGCTCCCCTGCAACACAAAGCCGGAACCATCCCTTACTGGATAATTCCGAACAAGATAACCCCGTAGTTGGCGCGACCAACCACACACTAAGCCGAATAAAAAGAAAAGGGACCTCTAGACAGGGATCTATCTTGCTCTCAGTGGGTGCTACCCACGAAGCCTTGCTGCACCTCCCCTGTTTTAGCCATTCCCGGTTGATGAGGCTTGAGGTTACGATTACCTTTAATCAGAACATATCACTTAGAATGCTCATCGTCCACCTGACGATGTTCTGAAAGCATTCAATCCATACAAGTTCGTTCCGGGTTCGAACGAAACCGAAGGCATTATCTCGTTACACTCGTTTTGGAATCACCCTCAGAGTTAACGACAATAACCCTTGCACTCTGAATCTTCATCTTCACTTGAGATTCACGACCTATCGTAAATTTGGATCGATGTGGTATTCGGGTCTCCAGACCTGGAATTCCGGTATACGGAAACCCGATCCCGGTCTCATCGAAATCCAAAACGTATCTTTTAAGGGCCAAGTTGTTTTAAGGTTAAAACAATTCAATTCTTATCTATATACACAAAGATAGATAATTCAATAGATAATCTACATTATCATCCCAAACAGATAATTCACATTATCATTATAATTCAACCAAACATTCATATCATATATCAATCATATCTCATCAGAAATATCAAATAATGAAATACATTCAATCTCATTCATCCATCCTTAAGCAATGATTTATATCATCTAATTAATTTAAAGTGAATTAAACTAATTACTTCATTCTATAAATCCTGCTTACTTAATTATTAATTAAACCAATTAATTAATCATTACTCTAAATATCCATCTTAATTAATCATTCCTGATTAATTATACTTTAATTACTTTAAGTAATTAATCCCTAATTAATTTCACAAATTAATTATCTTAAACCATTTCAGTAATTAATCTTAAATTACTTCATTAATTAATTAACCATACTTAATTACATTAATCCTTAATTAATTACAATTAATTAATTACTTTAATCACTTATTATTTATTAATTAATCTTAATTAATCAATTCTTAATTACATCATTAATTATATTAATTATTGATCCTTAATTATTCTTAATTAATTATCTTATTTAAATTAATAATTAATTAGTCACATTTATTAATCACCTTTGATTAATAACATTTAGTAATTAACTACCCTTAATTACTCTTCCATAAATTAATTTCTCCAAAATTAATTATCCTTTAATTAATCCCTTGATTAATTATACAAAAGTAATTAAACTAAAATTACTTTTATTATTAAATCATCTTTAGTTAATTACATCCAGTAATTACCTTTAATTACTTTCCTAAGTAATTACACTTCACTAATTACATTTAAGTAATTATACTTATTCAAATCACCAAATGATTATCTTAAATTAATTAAATTAATTAATTTAACTCATCAAATTTATTTAATTAATTACCTTAAGTAATTAATTCCTTTAATTACTTTCATTAAGTAATTATACTTAACCAATTCATAAAAGATTTATCATTTATTAAAAATCTATACTTATCTAAATAAATGA
Organism: Allium fistulosum; assembly: GCA_030737815.1. Classification (NCBI taxonomy): domain Eukaryota; kingdom Viridiplantae; phylum Streptophyta; class Magnoliopsida; order Asparagales; family Amaryllidaceae; genus Allium; species Allium fistulosum. Next base: position 878,659,673 of record CM060906.1, read on the forward strand.
TTAATCCCAAATTAATTAACCTTAATTTATTAACTTATAATCCTAATTATTTAATTAATTAACACTAAATCATTAATTAATTAAATTACCAAATTATTCTTTAATTACCTTATTAATTTAATGACTCCTTTATCATTAAACCTTAATCACTTTCTAAATTAAAGTATTAACCTTTAACTACTTTAATTATTACTAACAAAGACTTTAAAAGATTTAACTTTAAAATCTTTCTTTTAATTTATTTTAAATTAAAGATTTAAAATAGATTACAATTTAATTTTGACCAATATTTAAATCAAATATACAAAATCTTTTTAAATCAAATGTTAAGAACACTTAACATTTATAAAAGAAATTTACAAGATTTTTAAACCAATTTATTTAATTTAAAAATTCTTTTAAACTATACTTTGAACATTTAAAGATGTTTATATATTAAAATAAAAACTTATTTATTTTTACAACTGGGATTCAAGTTTAATTTGAATCCATACTTTAAAATTTTAATTTAAACCTTGTTTAAATTTCTGTTTTCAAATTTTTAAAAATAGTTTTAAAAATTTAAAACAACAGATTTAAAAAAAAACTGTACCAGGTCAATGACCCGAGCCCAACATCCAAAATACCCGAGAAAAACATCAAAATACCTGAGTACTTCTTCGAGTTTTTCCTTCCATTTTATTTTCTAAAAACTGTTAAACCCCACGCGAGTCTCCCCTAACATCTTCGAGTCAAACTCACAAATCCTCGAGCCATTCACGCAATTCCTTCGAGTACCCCTCTCTCCTTCAAACCCAACTTACCAGTATCCACATCATCACCGTGCACGTGCACGGTGACGCCGCTCCACTTCGATCACCGGAGATGATCTCCCCAAGTCATCGATCATCCTCACACCTAAATACGATCATCAGATCAACCTACCAGACTCGAAATCAAATTCGAGCTTCACATCCCAACCCTGGAACAAAAAGTCTCGAACATCCATAAAGCCTGGAAACGCCTCGAATCCAACTTTCTGACCACCAGAGCGCCTGATCTTCTAGCCTTACCTTCGTCAACGTTCCTGCTTCCAATCTCCAGAGTATGGTGGAACTCGGTCCACCAGAGACAATTTGACGACAATTATTTCGACCACAACAAAAACTAGGTCTACAGAAAATCTCGATCAATTCCTATTGCCACAGTCATTTATAATTCCTACTGTTATTTTTCCGATCAACACTGATAGCTCCTCTTCCCCTAGAATGAACTACGATCCTCCAAACCAATGCGATCAACAAAAATTACCCAAAAAGTAAAAACTGTTCATCCTCGAACTGCTCAATAATCCCATTACTAAAAATTATGATTTTAGATTTAAAAATCATGTTTATGGATGATGTTTTAGATCCTAAGCCTGAATCATTGAATTATGACGTTTGAATTTTCACTATTTCAAAATTTGATCAGTTGTTTGTAATTTCCAGAGATAAACAAAGTTATTTTAACTTAGATAAAATTTTAAAATCTACTCTATGATCAAACAACAAGTTTTGTTTTAAGACTTAAATCCTAACACAGATTAGATAATGAGATAATGGTTTTTATTTGAATTCTTAGCTCTGAAACTAAGAATCATTAAGTCACTGATAAAACAGTCAAGTACACATCCATACATTCACATATATACACAAAAATGCACTAACATAGATACATACAAACATACCAATTCCAGATATGAACATGCAACAGTTTTTATATATATTTAAATTTAAAAAATGATGTTACTCACTTGATAAATAACAGGGGATAGGTTTTTATATGTAAACAGACAGGCTCACACACATATTCCTACCAATTCATATAAATTCAAATTAGAAACTTCAATTCCAGCCAATATCATCACATGCAAACATATATCATATCCTTAAGTTTTGGAAAATGTAAGTTACTCACCATTTGAGGACAGAGAAACTTTCCAGGTTCTAATTTGAAAAGCTTTAAAATCTTTTAACTTGAATTGCCTTTTTGCTCCTTCGATTTAAAACTTGAGTTGCCCTTTTGAAAACTTGAATTCTAGCTTTAGTTTGAAATTTTCTCAGTTGCATGCAGACTATACTCTTGATTTCCCGATTATAGAAAATATGCAGGCTTTCAGATTTGAAGAGAAAACAGGCTTTGCCTTTTGATTTTTTTGGAATAATGGATTACAGGTTTACACTTGCAGGCTTTGTTTTGAGATTGAAGAAATGCATTACAGGTCTTGGTTTGAGAACAGGCTGATTTACTGATTTGTTTGGAGAATTTTGTTTTGGAAATAAATTACAGAGTTGAAGAAATGTTGATTATTGTTTGAGGAGTTGATTACAGATTCTCTTTGGAGAGGTTACAGGTTTTGTTATGATTTTGGGAAGTTGATTATCAGATTTGTTTTGAGAGATTTGTTTTAAATTTTCAGGCTGAAAGTTTATCTCTTTGAATTCAAGAAGATAGAAAAATAAAATGAAGGGAGAGGTATGCATATATAAGTTAATTTGTAGTTTCTTAAAAATAAAAGAAAACAAAATTTTAAAAACTTAACATTTGTCACTTAGAGTGGTTAATTAGTTTACATTTGTTTAAACAAGCTTTTATAGATTTACACATGTCATTTAAGTAACACTTATTTATTTAAATGTAAATAAAAGCTTTTCTTTATTTATTAAATACAATTACTTATCTATTTATATATATTACTTATAAAGAAACAAAACTAATTATTATAAATAAAAGTTTACATATACTTTGAGATCCAAACTATTTAAATATTACCTCTTTTTGAATTCAAAATTAAATCTAAATTATATTTTTAAAATCCAATTTAAAGTCAATTTAAAAGAACACATTCAAATTCTTTAAAATCTTATTTTACATAAAAATCTATTTTATAAAAACAATATACTATTAATATTGTTTGGAAATAACTCATTTATCAATTTTAAATAATTTATAAAGAGATTATAAATTACTACTATTATTAAATGAATTAACATATCATATGTAAATTGTATTTTAAACTTATATATATATATATTCACTTTTAAATCATATTTAATAAGAAAATAAAATAATCCTTATTATAAATCTTATTTAAAACTATATAGATATTTTGTTTAAATAGCTTTGAAAAGCAAATATTAAATAAATCAAAATCTCAAAATTATCAATATATATATTAGAAATTTAAAACAAGATTTCATTTATTTATTAACTTTTAAATCAAAGCCAATTTATTTACAATATATACATATATATATACATTATAAATAGAAATCATTTTATTAATATCTAAAAGATAAAATTCACTAATTAAATATTCATTTAATTAGATTATTAAACCAATTCAAACATTTTTTTATCAAAGATCATCAAATCAATTTAATTATTTAAACAGATTATTAAATTGATATTGCCCCAAATTTCCGGGATATTACATTCCTCCCCCCTTAAAATAATTTCGTCCCCGAAATTTTAAACAAAGGTAATTTAATAATCTATTTAAATCACAGCCATAAATTATCATCCATATGCTAACAACCATAGCAAACAATTCACTTAATCAAACAATTCAAACTATCCAGAAAAATTCTAGATAGAATTTCCTCGAGTTTCCACAAGTATATATATATATACCGGGATACTCGCTCTACAAACGATCCAAACAACCAATACTACTAAGCTATAAAGCTTTAACTCATCTGGATCTACAAAACTAAACAAGATGTCAGACTACAGACGAGTCTGACTCAACAACCAGATCTTCCAGAACTGCCGGTTCCAAAACCAGAGATAAATCAAACACGTACTCCCACAATGAATTCCAGTTATCCAAACTGACAATTCAATCCAGTAGATCAAAGCACTTATCCAAATTAGATCACAAAAAAGATCCAAAATAACTCGGAGCTAACCTTTAACCAGAGAAAAACTTCACAACCATGAAGTCTCCAACTTCGAATTTCAAATTCCATCGTCTCTTATCCACAAAATCTTCAGACGATCTCGGCTTCCTACAAATCCTTCCTGATCAGCTCAACCTTCGCTGATGCTCTTCGAAACAAACAAGACCAAAAATAACTCAACAAAATGATTCCCTTCAAGATCAACTCATAATCCAAAGCACAACTCTACTTCACAAACATCAGTAGATTCCAAACTTACTTCTCCTAGAGATGCACTCCCAAACTGTTTCTGCTGCACCACTCTGATCTGGAGTAGAATGCTGATGAAGAATACAAGCACAAACTGGACAACACATCCCAGAAAATCTCAGATAACTCAAGAGATTACTCAGCAATCGCAAGTCACTTTTGCGATTAACCCAGCCAAGATCCAAATAAAACTGTTCTCTCTTTACTAATCAGAACAGCTCACACTTGACTATCCAATCCATCGAAGAAATGGATCCTCTCTGCTGCTTCTGAACTTCACCTTTAGAAAACTGTTCAGCCAGAAAAACTTCTGCCATAGATGCCAAAGATTTCCTAACCAAAGCTCTTCGAGAAACTCGGACCCAAACCACAAACACCATGCTGGACTCAGCCACAACACCGAAACAGACACTCTTCATTAACTTGTTCCAAAGAAAACATCTTCGGGAACATCCATAGTTACTGCATCTCATCACACAGTTACAATTTCCTGAGATACCATCACTCGCTTCTGCCTAACCGACAGATCCAACTCTACTCATCCAACTTCAAAGATAAACTCCGAACCATAACAGTTTCCTTCGGAGATCGATGAAATCCTTCACCACAGCAAAGTTTACTCGAGACGGTATTCGGTCTACAGTCTCGACAGATACTTCCAACCTCAATACTTAGACTCCTAATCCTAGATGATAAATTATTATCATCTCAACCAATCATTACAAATACCATATACATTTAAAATGATACTTTTTATATATAGAAAATATATCTGGGTAAAATTATTTCACCTTCCCTTTTAAAACAATATTGTGTCCATTGGCCTGGTCCAAGTGTTTAGAGATCCCTATCAATAACGTTAGCTACTCGTATTGACCAGAATCCATATACCACCCAACCGATCAATTAACACAATATAAAACCATTTTATATAACTAACAAATACGCGCTCTCGTATATATATATATATACACTCAAACTCAAACAGGTTGCTACAGATCCTATCTCTAATGAACAATCCTTCCGAACCTAGGTATTCACTCAACCTAGTGTTCTGATATTCACTTAACCAAAAGCTTAGGCATTCGCTCAACCTATGCTCTGATACCAACTGTAATGGGACGAGCCAGTGGCGACTGGTAGGCTTTGCAACCATCCCAGACCCACCGTGGCATACAGTGATACCTCGAATTTGCTTTTACGGCCAGCCTCTCGACTCGCAACCAACCCTCACAAGGCCTTTACCTCTCAGGGACATGTAGGGGTAAGAGTCTCCCGTTCGCCACCAAACCGCGAAGCGAGAACCCCCTATCATGCTGTAATGTAGCAAATCCGATCCCGGTCTCATCGAAATCCAAAACGTATCTTTTAAGGGCCAAGTTGTTTTAAGGTTAAAACAATTCAATTCTTATCTATATACACAAAGATAGATAATTCAATAGATAATCTACATTATCATCCCAAACAGATAATTCACATTATCATTATAATTCAACCAAACATTCATATCATATATCAATCATATCTCATCAGAAATATCAAACAATGAAATACATTCAATCTCATTCATCCATCCTTAAGCAATGATTTATATCATCTAATTAATTTAAAGTGAATTAAACTAATTACTTCATTCTATAAATCCTGCTTACTTAATTATTAATTAAACCAATTAATTAATCATTACTCTAAATATCCATCTTAATTAATCATTCCTGATTAATTATACTTTAATTACTTTAAGTAATTAATCCCTAATTAATTTCACAAATTAATTATCTTAAACCATTTCAGTAATTAATCTTAAATTACTTCATTAATTAATTAACCATACTTAATTACATTAATCCTTAATTAATTACAATTAATTAATTACTTTAATCACTTATTATTTATTAATTAATCTTAATTAATCAATTCTTAATTACATCATTAATTATATTAATTATTGATCCTTAATTATTCTTAATTAATTATCTTATTTAAATTAATAATTAATTAGTCACATTTATTAATCACCTTTGATTAATAACATTTAGTAATTAACTACCCTTAATTACTCTTCCATAAATTAATTTCTCCAAAATTAATTATCCTTTAATTAATCCCTTGATTAATTATACAAAAGTAATTAAACTAAAATTACTTTTATTATTAAATCATCTTTAGTTAATTACATCCAGTAATTACCTTTAATTACTTTCCTAAGTAATTACACTTCACTAATTACATTTAAGTAATTATACTTATTCAAATCACCAAATGATTATCTTAAATTAATTAAATTAATTAATTTAACTCATCAAATTTATTTAATTAATTACCTTAAGTAATTAATTCCTTTAATTACTTTCATTAAGTAATTATACTTAACCAATTCATAAAAGATTTATCATTTATTAAAAATCTATACTTATCTAAATAAATGATTAATCCCAAATTAATTAACCTTAATTTATTAACTTATAATCCTAATTATTTAATTAATTAACACTAAATCATTAATTAATTAAATTACCAAATTATTCTTTAATTACCTTATTAATTTAATGACTCCTTTATCATTAAACCTTAATCACTTTCTAAATTAAAGTATTAACCTTTAACTACTTTAATTATTACTAACAAAGACTTTAAAAGATTTAACTTTAAAATCTTTCTTTTAATTTATTTTAAATTAAAGATTTAAAATAGATTACAATTTAATTTTGACCAATATTTAAATCAAATATACAAAATCTTTTTAAATCAAATGTTAAGAACACTTAACATTTATAAAAGAAATTTACAAGATTTTTAAACCAATTTATTTAATTTAAAAATTCTTTTAAACTATACTTTGAACATTTAAAGATGTTTATATATTAAAATAAAAACTTATTTATTTTTACAACTGGGATTCAAGTTTAATTTGAATCCATACTTTAAAATTTTAATTTAAACCTTGTTTAAATTTCTGTTTTCAAATTTTTAAAAATAGTTTTAAAAATTTAAAACAACAGATTTAAAAAAAAACTGTACCAGGTCAATGACCCGAGCCCAACATCCAAAATACCCGAGAAAAACATCAAAATACCTGAGTACTTCTTCGAGTTTTTCCTTCCATTTTATTTTCTAAAAACTGTTAAACCCCACGCGAGTCTCCCCTAACATCTTCGAGTCAAACTCACAAATCCTCGAGCCATTCACGCAATTCCTTCGAGTACCCCTCTCTCCTTCAAACCCAACTTACCAGTATCCACATCATCACCGTGCACGTGCACGGTGACGCCGCTCCACTTCGATCACCGGAGATGATCTCCCCAAGTCATCGATCATCCTCACACCTAAATACGATCATCAGATCAACCTACCAGACTCGAAATCAAATTCGAGCTTCACATCCCAACCCTGGAACAAAAAGTCTCGAACATCCATAAAGCCTGGAAACGCCTCGAATCCAACTTTCTAACCACCAGAGCGCCTGATCTTCTAGCCTTACCTTCGTCAACGTTCCTGCTTCCAATCTCCAGAGTATGGTGGAACTCGGTCCACCAGAGACAATTTGACGACAATTATTTCGACCACAACAAAAACTAGGTCTACAGAAAATCTCGATCAATTCCTATTGCCACAGTCATTTATAATTCCTACTGTTATTTTTCCGATCAACACTGATAGCTCCTCTTCCCCTAGAATGAACTACGATCCTCCAAACCAATGCGATCAACAAAAATTACCCAAAAAGTAAAAACTGTTCATCCTCGAACTGCTCAATAATCCCATTACTAAAAATTATGATTTTAGATTTAAAAATCATGTTTATGGATGATGTTTTAGATCCTAAGCCTGAATCATTGAATTATGACGTTTGAATTTTCACTATTTCAAAATTTGATCAGTTGTTTGTAATTTCCAGAGATAAACAAAGTTATTTTAACTTAGATAAAATTTTAAAATCTACTCTATGATCAAACAACAAGTTTTGTTTTAAGACTTAAATCCTAACACAGATTAGATAATGAGATAATGGTTTTTATTTGAATTCTTAGCTCTGAAACTAAGAATCATTAAGTCATTGATAAAACAGTCAAGTACACATCCATACATTCACATATATACACAAAAATGCACTAACATAGATACATACAAACATACCAATTCCAGATATGAACATGCAACAGTTTTTATATATATTTAAATTTAAAAAATGATGTTACTCACTTGATAAATAACAAGGGATAGGTTTTTATATGTAAACAGACAGGCTCACACACATATTCCTACCAATTCATATAAATTCAAATTAGAAACTTCAATTCCAGCCAATATCATCACATGCAAACATATATCATATCCTTAAGTTTTGGAAAATGTAAGTTACTCACCATTTGAGGACAGAGAAACTTTCCAGGTTCTAATTTGAAAAGCTTTAAAATCTTTTAACTTGAATTGCCTTTTTGCTCCTTCGATTTAAAACTTGAGTTGCCCTTTTGAAAACTTGAATTCTAGCTTTAGTTTGAAATTTTCTCAGTTGCATGCAGACTATACTCTTGATTTCCCGATTATAGAAAATATGCAGGCTTTCAGATTTGAAGAGAAAACAGGCTTTGCCTTTTGATTTTTTTGGAATAATGGATTACAGGTTTACACTTGCAGGCTTTGTTTTGAGATTGAAGAAATGCATTACAGGTCTTGGTTTGAGAACAGGCTGATTTACTGATTTGTTTGGAGAATTTTGTTTTGGAAATAAATTACAGAGTTGAAGAAATGTTGATTATTGTTTGAGGAGTTGATTACAGATTCTCTTTGGAGAGGTTACAGGTTTTGTTATGATTTTGGGAAGTTGATTATCAGATTTGTTTTGAGAGATTTGTTTTAAATTTTCAGGCTGAAAGTTTATCTCTTTGAATTCAAGAAGATAGAAAAATAAAATGAAGGGAGAGGTATGCATATATAAGTTAATTTGTAGTTTCTTAAAAATAAAAGAAAACAAAATTTTAAAAACTTGACATTTGTCACTTAGAGTGGTTAATTAGTTTACATTTGTTTAAACAAGCTTTTATAGATTTACACATGTCATTTAAGTAACACTTATTTATTTAAATGTAAATAAAAGCTTTTCTTTATTTATTAAATATAATTACTTATCTATTTATATATATTACTTATAAAGAAACAAAACTAATTATTATAAATAAAAGTTTACATATACTTTGAGATCCAAACTATTTAAATATTACCTCTTTTTGAATTCAAAATTAAATCTAAATTATATTTTTAAAATCCAATTTAAAGTCAATTTAAAAGAACACATTCAAATTCTTTAAAATCTTATTTTACATAAAAATCTATTTTATAAAAACAATATACTATTAATATTGTTTGGAAATAACTCATTTATCAATTTTAAATAATTTATAAAGAGATTATAAATTACTACTATTATTAAATGAATTAACATATCATATGTAAATTGTATTTTAAACTTATATATATATATTCACTTTTAAATCATATTTAATAAGAAAATAAAATAATCCTTATTATAAATCTTATTTAAAACTATATAGATATTTTGTTTAAATAGCTTTGAAAAGCAAATATTAAATAAATCAAAATCTCAAAATTATCAATATATATATTAGAAATTTAAAACAAGATTTCATTTATTTATTAACTTTCAAATCAAAGCCAATTTATTTACAATATATACATATATATATATACATTATAAATAGAAATCATTTTATTAATATCTAAAAGATAAAATTCACTAATTAAATATTCATTTAATTAGATTATTAAACCAATTCAAACATTTTTTTATCAAAGATCATCAAATCAATTTAATTATTTAAACAGATTATTAAATTGATATTGCCCCAAATTTCCGGGATATTACATTAAGGGAATTAATTTCCAATTAAATTTAATAGACCAAATAAATAGGTAATATATATAATAATTGTCACCATTATCCTTTAATTACATTTATAAGTTTATTACTTACAAACAAATGTTACCATTTCTTTCATAACACTAATTTTATTTAATTTCCATTAACAATATATTATTTCATTAATGAATTCAATATTTACATTCTTTTTCCTATGTTCACTTTATAGCCAAGTATAACCTTACACTATTTTAATTAATTGGAATTCCATTCAAATTGTTAATAATTAGTTTTAATTAACATTGCTGCATTTCATTTTAGTATTATTCCAATTATAAATCTTAAATTTTAATTTCTTCCAACATTTAATTACAAAAATCTTATTAAATTTACTATTTTTAATTGTCGAAAATTACGGGTTGTTACACTCTCCCCCACTCAAAGCTTTTCATCCCCGAAAAGAAAAAAGAAGGGAAAAGAAGGAATTAAGTAATCAATATATCTTATTTAAAATATTAAATTTGTAAACAATTTATTTACATAATAAATAATTTAAATAAAATATATTAATTTATAAACAATTAAATCCTTTTATATTCAAATTAATATATCCCAACAGCGGGAGAAACAATATAATATCGCTTGAAAACCGTAATCCGAGAACGTACCTATTTGTCGGGCAAATAACGTTTATTTTATGAAACCAAAAGCAGTAGCAATTGCTTCCATGACCTGTATTCCACTTATATAATCCAAAGAGGTTAATAATTATATAGAAGTGAAATGATTATATTGTTTTAAATTAATAACAAACAAACATAACATAACAACAATTACTTTCAACCAAAAGCATACCATCATCACATAAAATCAAAATAAATCAATACAACATAACAATAATCTTTGCAAACAAGCTACAATTTTCACAAGGGATTAAAGTAATCAACCATTTCTAAAGTTACAATCATTAAATTTAATATAGTATTCATTTAATTATTTACTTTAATTATCAATAGCTTCAAACATTAACTTAAGTTCATAATTCTTTGCTTACAATATTCACTTTCTATTTCATTTTATTAAGTAGCACTACAATTATAACTCAGGTTTATAACTGTTTCATATCAAATTTCTTTTTTATAAAAGTAAATTTCATTGAGCACTTTCATTATTTAAGTTTTTCTTGTATAATATTCCCTTATATATCCTTATTTAACATTACAACTATTAATATTCTGGTAAGTTATATATATATATATGTTTCTAAGAATGTAATTGAAAGTTACACAAGTTTATCTTATTTCATTTTAGTAAATAAACGTTCAATAGTTATCATTTCTTATTTTCATATCCTTTTTGTATACAAGTTACAAATTTCAAATTCCTTGTATATTTCATTTATAACTTAGCATTTAATTTCTTACTTTCAACATTAGAAGTTCCAATTATTAAATAGTTAAAATTTTATTCCATTACAATAATTGAAATTCTAATTTAAATTTACTTTAGTTTATTTTACTGGGTTTTTTTTCTCATTATTTACTTTTCCATTCATTTATTTATATAGAGGTCAATCTCTTACATAATTTGTTTTCCATTAAGGATTTAAGTCATTAATGAATCATTTCAAAAAATATATAACTTAAGCTTCTACTGCCTTACTTAAGTTTATAACTTAATTCGGTTATTGAATAAAAATCTAAGTTTTTGGTATTCACCCTTGAAGATAAAGGAAATATTTCAATATCTCTAAAAATTCAATTAAAACATTTAACCTTATTCACTTAGTAAAAATATAAGATATATTTCAAACATCCTCATAGCATTATGTAAAGGTTTTTCAAAAGTCTAAAACAATGTTAGAAATTTATATCAAAACATTATAATAAGCTTTTAAAATAAAGTTCCTTAAATCTGAAGATTTATTAGACTCATTATTTTTAAAATAAGTATAAACTCAAGATTATTAAACTGAAACTAATAGTATACTCAAATCTTACATTAAATTTCTAAATCAATATACAAAATTTCATATCTTCATAATTAATTTTACACACTTGTTTTAAAAATGAATATTCAAATCATGGAAAAACATTTATTATGGTTTAATACAAAAATTCAAACAGTAAATAAATCGATAAATTTACTATTAGTACTTTGAAATCAAGTAAATATTCCAAATTATACTTCCAAAATAGAGATTCACATTTATTTGTCAAGTATATTACTATAAATAAACTTCGCAAATCAATTTTTTTTTCATTTATATAATATCTTTAAATTATACATTCAAAGAAACTTTTATAAATTTTACTTGAAATATTCATTTGAAAGCTTCATTTGCAAATCAACCATCTTTAATACTTTAATACTTTTCAAAATAATTCATTTGTAAAATTCCTTGCTTCATGTATAAATACCATTTAAATATTTAAATAACATCTTTATAAATATATGTAAACTATTTGAAAATAATTATTTACATCATTACTTATATTTACAAAGAAGCTATTGAAAACCTTAAATCCATTATTTATAAATTTATTAGTTTTATCTAAAGATACTTTTCAAACATTATTAATAAATCAATAGTCATTTACTTTAAATATGTTTTATTTAATAAATAACTTCTCAAATATTTACAACACTAATAATTTACTATTAAACCATGTTGTACATGCATAAACAATATTTTAAACATTTTAAAGTATTTAGAATTGACAAAAATGATCAAAATATCCTTTATATAATACTTTATCAAAATACTTTTATAACTCGATGTCTTAACAGGTTTATCCTCATTCTTGCAGACTCTGGCCATGCGTTGATCAGGCGCAAAGCTAGAATTCTCCAAGTACTTAGTAGACCAGTTTCAACACCCAGTGAAAAATACTCGAAAACCTTCAAAATTGATATGGAAAGTATAATCCAAACAAATCAACCGAATCGAATCATGGATCACAGATACACAATGGTTACGCCTGGGTTCCCCAGGAAACATATGTACCTTTTAAGCAATCACTGCCTTGCGAATTTTGCCATGATAAACAAAAACCTGTAGACCGCGGATACACAATGGTTACGCCTGGATCCCCCAGGAAACATCTGTACCCTTTAAGCAATCTCTTCCTTGCGGATTACGCTACCAAAACGACCATAGATCGCAGATACACAATGGTTACGCCTGGATCCCCCAGGAAACATCCGTACCTTTTAAGCAATCACTGCCTTGCGAATTACGCTATGTAGTCGAGTTCGTAAGACCATGGGTAACACCATGGAATTCGAAGGACACTCGAGTATCATATCTGGAAAACCCAAATCAGAGAGAATAATATCGATAGAATGAATCCAAAATGTGGCCATAAAGAGGATATCAAGCAGAAGGCACTTTCCATATTTTTATTTCGAAAATATGTATCATATAGTACCCTTTCAAATCAATTTCAAATATCATACTTATATAAAGTCAATTATATATAAGATTTCATTTTCAAATCGAATACTTTCCAAAATCAATAGTATATCAAATCACACTTGTACTTATATAAAGTCCATCTTATACAAGAATCAAAATTTTCCAAAATCAATTTCGCTGTATGGAAAGCCATATGAGATTCAATATCTTTGCTTTATAAAAGATTTTGAATATAGAATAGTTTCGTATATAAATTGTTTTGTGAAAAGTTTTGTATATAAAATAGTTTTATAAAATAATTTGTAAATAAAATAGTTTGAAAAATAGTTTTGTAAATAAAATAGTTTGTAAAATAGTTTTGTAAATAAAATAGAATAAATAGTTTGTATAAGAAAAATAAAAGAAAGTAGTTTGTATAAGAAAAATAAAAGAAAATAGTTTTTGTAAAATGGGTTTAAATTAATAGTAGTTTTGCATACAAGAAAAATTCCAATTTAAATTACAAAGATATCCAACCAAACAACTTTCAATTTCAGCGCCAAAGCATATCAATAATATTAGAACATAAGATGTACATATGTCATCATTTCGCAAAATCACATTCGATCGCTCGCTCAATCACACAAGTTCGCTTTCGAACTAATATTGTCCATTCAACTTCCCTAATGCGGATTTCGATATGGTTTCTTGACTAGAAACCATCATTCTCCTTGCATAGCCATATACTATGATAGAGAATTCTAGAATCAAACCAAAATCCATATCAAATATTCGCCATCAAGAATCGAATGAAAAATCCTAACGCGAAATGGTGTAATTCACCTCGAACTTATGTACTCAAATCCGGATCAAATTAATTATGCGAATAAAATAATATACGCACAACTTACGTATTTATTCCAATTTGATTCGTTCGAATTACATTTCAATTAAATTCATTTTTTAGTCTCATTGATTAACATAAATATTACTTCATACTTTAATATTTGTTTCACAGAATTTCTCCATTTAATGTAAAATATTAATATATGCATTCTCATAGTATTGCTTATATTCCTCTTCAATTTAAATTACATTCATTTATCATGTAATATTTCTCATTTAATACTACATTTATTTGCAAATCATTTCATAAGGAATTTTCTTAAGTTCATAACCAATTTATAAAATCTTATATTCTTTTATAAACATTATTCAAGCTTAAAGTTATCACAACTTTAATTATAACTATTTATTGCAACTTCCATTTATTTCATAAACAATTTTACAAGGCATGACTTTATTTATATTCATTTCATTTTTAGTTCACCTTTACCTTTCAATTTATTTATGATACATTTCATAAATGTTAACTAAGTTCACAAATTCCAATTTTTAAATATTATTACATTACATGCCAATAATGTATGCAATAATTCTACTCAACTATAACAAATTAACCTTGTTTCACTTGCTTTCAAATTAAGGTTATCAAATTCAACTGCATAATTCAGCACAATTATTAAGTTTCAACTCATATATTAATTCAGAAGTTTTGACTATCCAAATATCCAAACATTCCATTTTATTTCAATAGTTGAAACTATCAATCAACAAACAATAAGTTTCACAACAAAACATTTCAATTTCATAAAAAAATATCCAAATTATTCATTTTATTCTCTTTAATACACCATTATTAGTCTAGTGTTTAGTCTATTAATTCAATCAACAATAATTAGCCAATGCTTATAAACTGACAAAAACTCAACTAATCAACAATAAATGATAATAACTAAATATTACCATCTCATAAATCAAACACATTACAAATAACTATATTAGTTATAAAAACTATTCCTTTATATATATCATATAATATTAGGAAAAGTACTTTCATTTCAAAACTTATATAAAACATTTTTTTATAACACTAACAAATACGCACTCTCGTATATACACTCAGACAACTCATTCTAGAGTATTACTACACTATCTCTAATGAGTTAACCCCAACAGACCAAGGTATGCCTAAATCTGGCTCCGATACCAACTGTAACGACCCACCTTTTTGGATGATTTAAATCGACAATAAACCACACATGTCTAATTCAAACCGTTCAAAAGGGAGGATTGTTAATGGGATAAATAAGAAAATAATAGAAAAGAAGGAAAAACAAAACACAGGATCTCGCAGCGGAATGACAAAATATAATAATCAAATAAACAGTTCATGAAGTTGTTTTACAAATGATATTTGATTATACTTTTACAATTCAAATCAGAGTTATACATACATCAAAAAATTAAAAAAATAATGTAGTGGTATACAATAAGCAGTGGAATAATAATAATAAATAGCAATAATATACTAAATCTTCGTCTTCGTCCTCCAGAACATAAAATGGCCTTCAATACACTGAAAAAGCTCAGACTGACCCGAGCATAATGAAAAACAATACACTCGAGTCAGAACTAAAAATTTCTATGTAAGTCAAATTCAATCTCAAATAAAAATATGAGTGCAATGGCTTCAGAGATGTTATGCGATTTTTCATCTCCTATTAAGTGTACAACGTGAATGCAGTAATATACAAGATTTCAAATAATTCGAAATACCAATTTTAACCACTTTATTTAAAATAAATCCGACGTTTAAATTAAAAACTTAAACTTTTTAAATAATTTAGTTTCAATAAATAATCCAAATTCAAGAAATTGTATGGGCATATATCATTTCAACCCATAATTTAAATGTCTTAATTATCCAATTCTAAAATGATTCAGAGGACCACTTAAATGATGTCAATAATATACAAGGTGATAACAGGGACATATTAAAATAAATAAACAACCATACATCCAACATATCAATCAATAAGCATCCATTTCAAACAACGTCCAAATCAACCAATATATTTCAACATATAATAGTTATCAATATCGGGGTTTAACTATCAATTAAATTCCAATATAAAATTAAATGCCAATTCAGATTCAATATCAATTCAAATGTCAACTTAAATCAACAAACAACAATAAAAAAAAATTATATATCACATCATATATTTTATTTAACTTGCAATGGAATTTTCAGTATTGCGTGAGTGGGTTGAATCACTCACCTTTTTGCTTTCCCTTTTCTAGCCAGATTTGGATCTGCAACAACTTTCTCATTTTTTTTGTTTCCTTGCTATCTTAATTTTTTTATAGAAAGTTTTGGAGAGAAGATTATATAGATCTGGATTTGAAGAAAAAGACATGAAAAGAAGAGAAGGTTTGAAAAAGAAGAAAAAAAATTCAAGAAGAAGAAGAATTAAAAAAAAGGAAGCTTTGAAAAAAAAGAGGAAGATTTGAAGAATAAGAAGAAAAAAAGAGAGAAAAAACACTTTGGAAAAAAGGAGAGAAAGGAGATTTGAAGAAGAAACATAAAGAAAAAAAAGGAAGGAGGAAGGTGAAGAGAGACAAAAATGAAGCTATAGAAGATGAGATTTAAAAAAATGAAATGAAGCTACAAGAATGAAGGTTGAAACTGGTGAAAAGCTAATAAAGCTAAATATAAACAAAGTAGGAATTGAAATAAAGTAAAAACATGAACAACCCTTAAAAAATGGTAGGTATTAAAAGAGATGAAGGAAAGAATTAAAAATATGAAAATTAGGTAACGTTCATGAAATGAAAAGGCTTTAGACGATGTAAATGGAAATGAGTAATGGAACAAATGAGGAAACAATGAAAAAAAAGTGTGACAATTATTAATTAGAAAGGGAATGAATGGACCAACTCTACTCTATAAACAAACTTTTGGAATTCAAATTTCAAAACATTTTTCACTCAATTAATTTTGTTAACCCCAAACATACAAAATTTGACATTCATTAAAGATTTTATTACCACAACATAACTAAATTTGAACACACCAATTTACATAACGGGGACCACCGCTACATAAAATAAAATATGAACCATGATTTAAAAATTCAAATTTAAAAACAACATTTTTCTCGACACGTAATTATGAACTCAAATATTTAATTTATTTTAAATTTCAATGTTAGCAATAAAATCACTTACGTGCAACCTATGCCTGCTATTTAACTACCATAAAATGTTGTTTTTTAAAAAATTCAATTTTCTCTTTTTACAACGTTACATTTATATTCAGAATGGAAACGTTGACTTTATTTTCCTCAAACATTCTTTTATTTTCCTTAAAATGCTTATTCGTTACTTGCAATTCATAAATGTAAACATTCTTATATTCTAAAATGATCAACTTATACAATATTAAATCCATTCTTATATTTCCTAATAATGTACATTCCAAATGAAAACATTCTTACATTAAATTTATTAATTGCACTTTGTTTCTTTTTCCTTTTTCAATTGAAAGATTTCAATAAAAAAATTCCAATTAATTTTAATCTTCCACTTCAAAACAGACCCTAATTGATGAAATCAATTAAATAAATACGTTAACATTGTAATCCTTACTTATAGTCATGCAAACACATTTATAAAATTACAGTATCCAACAAGCATTAAATCACATGCTAAATAAATGTTTTTCTCTATCAATCAATATTCGTTTAACTCATCATTAAAACTGACATTTATTATTCCAGTTCCTTTATTAAATTATATTCTAATACGCGTTAGAACCTTCCACTTCATTGCTTCATTGTAGTTTGTTGTTTTAGAATTTTATTTATGGTCCAAACTTATGATCTAATAACATATTTAACATTTGTTTTACATTTCATTACGTTAATATACTCCAATTTCCATCCTTCATTTGTATTAATTACTATATTACCATTTTATGGAATTTTGGTCAATTTCACACATTAATTATAATTAAAGTCTCAATTAATTTATTTACCTTGGTTTCATTCTCTTATTAAATCAATTATTACCTTACATGCATAGTCAACATTGTTATATCTTCCATTACATCAGTATTTTACCATTTCATCTTACCTTTCATTTACCTAACCTTTTATTTCATTGATTGTAATAAATTTACTTATTAAAATTTCCAATTCCAATAAATTTGAGTAAACTGATTACCATCCTTTTATTCAAATCAAAGATCATACTATGATAAAAATTTACATTGGTTACATTGTATAGAATCAACCTTTTTACCATTATCAATTAAACCTACATTAACTGCAATAATTAAGGGAATTAATTGCCATTTATTTCCAATTAAATTTAATAGACTAAATAAATAGGTAATATATATAATAATTGTCACGATTAGCCTTTAATTACATTTATAAGTTTATTACTTACAAACAAATGTTACCATTTCTTTCATAACACTAATTTTATTCAAATTCCATTAACAATATATTATTTCATTATTCAATATTTACATTCTTTTTCCTATGTTCTCTTTATAACCAAGTATAACCTTACACTATTTCAATTAATTGGAATTCCATTCAAATTGTTAATAATTAGTTTTAATTAACATTGTTGGATTTCATTTTAGTATTATTCCAATTATAAATCTTAAAATTTTAATTTCTTCCAACATTTAATTACAAAAACCTTATTAAATTTACTATTTTTAATTGTTGGAAATTTAGGGTCATTACAGATCATTTGCATTTGGTAGAGTTTGCATATAACAACAGTTATCAGTCAAGTATTGACATGGAACCATATGAAGCATTGTATGGACGACCTTGTAATTAGCCTTCATGTTGGTGGGAAGCAGGTGAGAAACCGATACTTGGACCCGAAATGATTAGAGAGATGTCAGAGAAGATAGAGATCACTCGGCAACGAATGAGGACTGCTCAAGACCGTCAAAAGGGTTATGCAGATAAGAGAAGAAGAGATTTGGAATTCTCAGTTGGAGACATGGTACTTGTTAAGATTTCTCATTTGAAGAATGTTGTTCGGTTTAGTAGGAAGGGAAAGTTAGCACCCAGTTTTGTTGGACCGTTACTATTGAGAGAAATGGGAAGTTGCCTTACAGAATGGACCTACCACCGAAGATAGCGGGTGTGCACAATGTTTTTCATACCTCCTATCTACGGAAATTTTTGCATGACTCGGTTATCGTGGTAGCATGGGATCAGTTGGATGAAATAGAGGTTGAGCCAGAAGTTTCCGGACCTCGTAAGCCACTTCGAACCATTGGGAATTAGACAAAACAGCTTAGGAGAAAGGAAGTTAAGCTAGTTAAGGTGCAATGGAGTGAGGATGATAGAGATTGTACATGGGATACTTAAGAGGGTATGAGGATGGCCTATCTAGAACTCTTCGAGTGGTAAGACCTATATGTCGTATCTACTTGCACCATTGTATCTTATGCTATTAGAATTTCGCATGCTAGGATAAGTTTTGTTTACTATTGTTGATTTAACTGTTTAGTTGGATAGTTAAGTGTTTGCTAATGACTAGTAGGCATGCGAGTTGCTTATGTTTGTTTAGGTATCTCAGGGGCGAAATTCCTGGGTTGGGGTTTGGGGGAGGGGGTGGGAGAATGTAACGACCCGTATTTTACATGTCGGAGGATCATAAAATAATTTTATTTAATTCATTTATTACTCTAATATTTTGGAATGGTTTTTAGGGATGTATTACACATCTATAATTTTTTTCGAATTTCTATGTAACCATTTTGCCCTTGAAGATCTTATTTCGGCTATCACTTTTGATAGAAGCCTAATTAGATGCTCTAACCTATTTCATTGCTTCGGGATGGTGGTTTCCCATTCCGTAGAGTGGTTATAGGAAAGTAGGATATGTGGTAAGGAAGTTATAGAAGTTTTAAGTTTTAAAATCTGCTGGCCAGAACTAGAAGGGGATTAATGGGCCGAATTAGCGAGCCCATTAGTATATTCAGGTTTGGCTATAAATATGAGTTGAGAGAGACCATTTGAAAGTTTATCTCTCATTTCAAATCAGCCCCAAACCCTAACTTCTCTCTAATTCTCCATTCATCTCATTGGATTTCTTCTCAAATCATCTCTAATTGCAAATTAGAGACTAGATCTTCAACTAGGAGCTTGATCTCATCACTTTGGTTGCATCTTCATCCGATTTCTCGCTGTCCGAATCGAATCTTCATCATATTTCATTTGTTTGGTAGATTTAGTGAGTGGTTATGACCTTCCACTAGTGTATGATGGATTATATGTTATAGTTAGGTGCTTATAGGTTAGAATTATCAAATTAAATTGATTAGACTTAGGTAATTTCAGATTTAGAAACCCTAAATTAACGTAATTAATCATGTAATTGGGATTAGATTATTGGCTAGTGTCATTTTTGTATATGGCTATGAAATTCTATATGTTAGATGTGATCTATGCTACAATTATGATGGTAGATTGAATTGGATGATTTGTATGTTCATATTGCATGTAATTGGATGATTTGCTATGTTTGATTCGCTGTTATGTTTGAATTCCTTGCTATGCTTGATTCGTTTGCTAGTGTTCTGCATGTTTTAGGACTTAGATTGGTGATCGGAGCATATCGGGAGCAAAGTTCGTCAGAATCACACGAAACTTGGAGGATAGGCTCTAGAGCATGGTAGGAAAACATCTTGAAAATTTCACAAAAATTGGAGCTAAATATTTGGATCGGCACCGATCCAATTGGATTGGATCGGTATCGATCCAAAAATCAGCGTGCCAATTGAAGTGAGATCCACAAGGGAAAATGAGCATGGATTTTAGAGTTGCACTATGAAGTTGGATCGGAGGATAGGCCAAGTATTAAAGATTGGATGGATCATCTTTAATGGATTGAGCAATGATGCATGGAAGAGAAGACCCGATGGATAGGAGAAATGGATCGAGGTCTAAAGAATCAAGGGAAAGTGCACTAGAGGTTGCAAGAGAAATGGAGCTGGAAATGGCGACGGTTTTAAATACACACCGATCCAAATTGTTGGCTCCAATGGTGATGCGATTCGCGGTGGAGACTATGGGGTTGTAGTGGATCATGCTCGAAGTTGTGGCTTGCTGATTGCTTCTATGGCTTAGAAGTTATAACATGGTAAAGTTTCGGTTCTTGGATCGGGGGCTCGGATAAGGAGTAGGATCGAAGGAGTTGATAGACAGCTCGGGATGGAACGAGGCTATGGTATAATAGACTGGGTTGAGTGGCAGGTCTTGTGCCTGGAAATGGATTGGAGTTGTGAAAGCTCTGAAGATTTTGGAGTGCCAAAGAATCATTGATAACTCGGAGTGTTCTGGTTGTGTTCAAGAAGGGGTACTATATGCGGGGGCACCCGAGGGCTGGTAGCACCAGTCGTGTATCCTGGACCGCTCTAAGAGAATACAGTGTCAGAGGTACAGAGGTATTGTAAAAGACAACCATGTGGGGTTTCGGACCTGAAGGTACGGTGGAACACAATCGAGAACTAGGATTTCCATTAGTTTCTGGCAAGCGAGGACGGGATCATATGAGTTATCATATATTCAAGGATTTAGAAGATGATAACTAGATTTTGGTTGATGGTTGCTATGGTTGTTATGTTTGCTATTTCTCTTGGGTAAGCTATCATCTATAGGAATGCTAGAGAAGTGATTGGGAATAGGGTCAATGGAGGAGGCTGCTTAGATTCTTCTATCCTGTTCTGTTAGTATCCTATTGTCGCTTATTTGAGTAGCATATTATATCTTATTATTATATGCTAACTCTTTGGTTGCAGGGACATGTCAGATATGGTTTTTTGTACCTGTTTAGTACCATATTTAATAGTATAGCTTTTGATAGTCATTTACTACTCACACTAGACTGTTGCCTGACCTAAGGTTTTATGTTTCCTCCTATCATCTTGGGTACTCTTAAATGAGTACACTAGATGACAGGTCTGGAGTCGTAGTTGCTGTATGAAGACGAGCTTGGAGAAGCTATGGCATATTACTCTATATTTGTAGATATTTCTGTTGTCTATTCTATGTACTCTGAGAGGATTGTAGTGAGGAATGTTGTATTCAGTTTGTATGACATTTGATATTACTTTCATTTATTATGGCTCACTATACTCTGTTGTATATTTTCTGTATTATATTTTATCCATGCGATGTGAGATATGCAACAGGTTTTTCTGCTTTAAATTTCAACCCCTCATGATCATCCCATATCAGCCTGACACGTTTACAGTGCTCTTTTAAGCCATTGATGTGGGGGTGGTATGGGGCGGTCATCACAACAACGTCGCTGAGCAGGATGGGTTTTCCCTACACTATTATCTTAACTAAAATATAGCAACCACATACTGTGCTCTTGCAACCACAATGGTTAGAACATAGAAAATATCATTTATAATCATGCAACATATATTGGATTACCCATCCCAATTCACTAAATTATCCATCTTAATTTCAAATGGCTACCCATCACAATTTAAACTGACTATCCGTCTTATTTTAATCTGACTACCCACCTTAAAACTATGTAGAATACCCATCTCTCATATAAGCATATTCGGAATTATGTATACTATCCATCTCACATGTAATTATTACTTGGATTACTCATCCCCTACCACATTGACTACCCATCACATGTGGTTTAATTATTTAAAATTATGCGGACTATCTATCACACATATCCCATTTAACTTAAAATGATGTGGACTATTCATCACACATCCCATAGTTTTCCTAGGATGACTATGAACCCTTCATTATCCTCATAGAGTCTATCCATCTCCGGCATGGAATGGATGACATCTCACATTCCACAGTTTTCCTAGGATGACTATGAACCCATCATTTAACAATATAATTCATGGTACCCATATGTTTAACTTATGTCTATTGATATCCCCAATTAGGTTTTTTCCCTTTAAAGTTCTAACATTTCAAAGTAAAGTAACCGATATCCCCAATGATTGGTTTCGAATTCATTTAAAAAACTACATTGGTATACCCGATGATAAAATCACATTTATAAAACATTTAGTTTGCCGAAACTAATCTACTTTGGTGTCCCCAATGATGGTGTTGACATCTACCATCAAAGTAGCATTGGTATCCCCAATGTTTAAAATTGAACTCATAAAACAATCGCTGCACTTAATTAGGTTAATATAGATCAATGCTGACGTCCTAATAGTGTCGACAAAGAAACTTAAGGCTCTCCACCTTAAATAAGGTAATATATAAATAAAAGATGTTAAGACATCGTCGACCTCTATCCAAGGTCGAAGGCCAAAAATTTAAATCTTTTAATTTCAAGAAAAATTCAGTCACGATTGGTGTTGTCGACCTTCATAAACTATAGGCTATCCACCTATTAAAACAAAACTTAAAACCTTTATAAGTAGTATGGCTAACTACCAAAGACATAGGGTCATCAACCCTTTTAAAATATAAGCCTCTTCGCCCCTCTTAAAAATAGTTTTAGTTAACTTAAAAGCAAGCCTTTTCTGCATACAAAAGGTAAAGTGTAACGTTGTGACCAAGAGGCATCGACACTAAAACATAAGGTCGCCGACCTTTATGCACATTGACCCTAAGACCCTCGACAACGTTAAGTTACTTCAGCTATTATGCCGCTTCACATATAGCATCAAAGTCAATAAAAGCAACATCACCGCCTTAATCTTGAAAACAATCAAAGTGATTATGTGCGACATCATTGAAAACAGTGGCGAAGACATGCAATGTCATCGACGTGAACATTAAGCTTTTAAAATGTTTAGATGAATCATGAAGACACCGTGCCACCAATCATCAATTGCTGTTGTTGTCCACTTCGATGCCGAAAGAATCACTCCATAGATACTTAGATAACTATCATGTGCTTCCTCCTTCATTGATATGGCCTCATCGTTAGGCTCGACGACGTATGGTGGCATGACATCAACGTAATTCTTAAGAGAACTGTTTTGTTACTGCTTTAAGCAAAAACTTTTCACCAAATCTTATTTCTTGTCCAATTTCTATTGGATAAAGCAATTTCTTTACAAATCCTTTTAAGAAATTACTGCCACACTAAATTTTCAAGTTCCCAAACATATTTAAAATAATTAATATCTTTAATTAATTATCCTTTTAAATGCTTACCTAGCATAGTAAATTCATAAAAATTGAAGGGGTTTTTAGGCTCAAGGAAAAAGTTGAAGAAAAATTTAGTTTTAGGGACAAGAAGTTTGCTTTTTAGGCTGATGGACACTTATTAGTGTAAATCACAGAATGATAGTTGTAACTATCATTTTCAGTTTACACTAAAAAGTGTCCTTGAGCCTAAAAACCAAACTTGTTTTCCCTGGAACTAAATTTTTTTGCAACTTCTTCCTTGTGCCTATTTTCCTGAAAATTGAAATCACCTGGGAAAAATCCAAAAAATTCACAGAAATTAGAGAATATCATTCTCTTTACCATTTAAAATTTTGGAGTCGAAAACCATATTTAATTATTTTAAATAATTAGAACCTGAAATGATATTATTTACTCCTTAGAAAATTCATAAAATAATCTATATAACTTGAAAATTTATGAAATTAAAACCTCATCTTGAAAATAATGTTATATACAATATATTAGAAATTAAAGCATATGGAGATTAAAATTGTAGGTTTTGCCCTTAAATCCTATTTAAATAATCCGCTAAAAATTTCAATAATCATTATTATATCCAAACAATGGCTGAACAACCATATCTTAGCAAAATAAACAACAATATTCTAGGTACTATCCATAACTAAATTCGAGATAAACAAATGAGATGGATCTTGTATTATTTAACTTAAATTTAATGTTGGAGTTGAGATTTTTTATTGCTTTAGTCTCCCTAAGCTTCTTCTCCCTTGAATCTCCTTGATTTCGTGATTTCTTGCCTAGGCTATGGCCGGCCTCTTTTCTCCTTTCCTTCGATTGTTTTGTTTTAGTAATATGAGAATGATACGAGGAGGAGAGGGTTTAAAGGATTAAAAGATGGATCTTTCTATTTTTCCATCCTCATATTTTCTCTTATATGTTAATTTTAAACAATCTTACTTAATTGATTAAGTATAGCACGACCTTATTAAGTTTCAAATCTCATTCTCCTTAACCCTTCACATTATTCTATTTAATCTATCCAATTAAATATCCTGAATAATGTTTAACAAAAAATAGGGGTGTACACCGAATCTTTAGCTACCATAACCTCCAATCATGTGATAAAGTTCATGATGGAGAACATTGTATCTAGATTCGGTCTTTTACATTAGATCATTATGGATAATGGCACTCAGTTCGAGAGCCGAGGGTTTGTAGAGTATTACCAAGATCACGGTACCATCAAGATTTTTTTGGTAGCCCATCCGCTAGAAAATGGGCTGTAGAAACAACCAACAAAACTATCAAGGCTTGTTTGAAAAAAAGATTGAACAAGGAAAAAAGCAACTGGGCAGATGAATTGCCTTTCGTTTTGTGAAGTTATAGAACAAGCTCCAAGACCTTGACAACACATACTCCTTTCTCTCTATCTTATGACTTTGAAGCCATGCTTTCGGTTGAGTTAGATATTGCCTCTCACCAAAGGTATTATTATAATACACAGCAAAATGTAGAGCTCCAAGAGGAGCTAATGGATTTGTTGCCCAAGCTATAGAACCAAGCCGCTTTGAGCATAGTAGAGTAGATTCGAAAGATGACCAATACTACAACCAGAGAATTTGGACTAGAAAGTTTAAGAAAGGAAACCTTCTTCTTCGAAAGATAATGATTAACACAAAAGATCGAGCAGATGGACCTTTCGGCCCGAATTGGTAAGGACCCCTAATAATTCATGACGTCATCCCTTCGGGAACATATAGGTTAAAGAAGCCAGATGGCAATGTAATACCTCGGACCTGGAATGTCGAGCATCTAAAATATTATCACAGTACGAGACTGCTACTTGAATAAAAGCTTTATCAGAAGTTCGAGACAATAATTAATATCTTAGCCGTGACTCGGGTATGTCGCGCGAGACTACAGTCTTTTAAAGTTTTAAGCATTTTAAAAATCTCATCAAATGTTTCAGTCATGATTATTGCCATGATCAAGTAATATCATGTAACTTTTAAAAAGTGCATCAAAACGTTTTAGCCATGATACTTCTCTGATCAAGTAGTATCATGAGATCTTTAAAGCCATGCTTTTGTCTCCGGGCAGGTAAATGATTTTGCCTCTCAGCAATTACTTAATTTCGCCTCCGGGCCGTTAAAATGATTCCGCCTCCAAGCAAATTACCGGAGGTAAGAATTTATAACTTTTAGTCATGACCCTGTAGTGTCACACAAGAAATAAACCCTCACTAATGTTTTTATTTCAAGCTAAGAAACCTAGTTGTTATCCATGGTCAAGTAGTACCATGCATTGGGTAGATTCCAATAAGATTAGAAAGTTGGGTAGATTCCCAATAATAGTGAGCCATAGTCAAGTAGTACCATGCATTCAGTAGATTCCCAATAAGATTAGAAAGTTGGGTAAATTCCAAATAATAGCGAGTTATGGTCAAGTAGTACCATGCTTTCGGTAGATTCCCAATAAGATTAGAAAGTTGGGTAGATTCCAAATAATAGTGAGTTATGGTCAAGTAGTACCATGCATTCGGTAGATTCCTAATAAGATAGTGAGCCATAGTCAAGTAGTACCATGCATCGAGTATATCGCCAATAATGGTGAGCCACGGTTGATAGTGTTATGCAAAGAGTGAGTCACGGAAAAGACGACCGTGCCAAACGCACCTAGCAAGTCACCTCTAAAAGTGTTGTGCAAAGATTGAGCCATGGCCAAATCGTGTCATTCAAAGAGTGAGTCATGGTCGAATAGTACCATGCACGATGCTGTATAGTGAGCCACGGCCGATAGTGTCATGCAACGAGTGAGTCATGGAAAAGACGACCGTACTGAACGCACCTAATTAGCCACATCCAGAGTGTTGTTCAAAAGAGTGAGCCATGGCCAAATCGTGTCATGCAAAGAGTGAGCCATGGTCGAATAGCACCATGCCTGATGCTGTATAGTGTGTCATGTTCTTATAATAACGTGCAAAATATAGGCATTATACTGCCACTAATAGTTTTCAAAACTGATACCAATGTAAGACAAGATCTAGATGACTGGAGCATAGTATCGAGGTATTTTCTCCTCTAGGCACTAAATTCAATTTTCAAAACCCTCTAAACAAGGATTGGCTTCATGATGGGAATGTCACAAACAAGCCAAGTATTCAAGCATGATATGACACTATTTTTTCCAAAGTCCACCTCATATAAACTATATGAGGTGAACTTTGGTGGGTATGTGTTACACCATAATTTATACAAAGTACAAATTATGAACATTCGAGAGGAAAGTTCCTTAACTTGTAATTCCAAGATCCATTGTTTGGTTTCCAACGAGAGCTTAAGCACTGGACTTAGTATCCGAAAGCGCAAGTATCAATAATCAACGGCTTAGGTAGCCCAAGCCGAGACCAATGGTCAGGATAGATGGAAGATATCCAAGAAGCTATATATAAAAGCATCACGTCAGCAATACGTGTCAAAACACACTTAACCAAATGATGACAAGTATTCAAATCTAAGCCCCATATAGCAAGCCAAGTCATCAATCCAAGAGAAAACACCTGCACCAATGGAAGAACCTTAAATGTGCTATTAATAGAGGACCACCTGCTACAATAAAGGGATTGAAAAACAGAACCTTTGACATCTCATTATCATTCAATACTTCTTACCCCATTTAGAAAGCTTTAGCTCACAAAGTCCATTAATGATGGAATTTATCACGAATGTACTTGTAAACAAAAATAAGTAATAAAGTCTGGAGTAGAACTTCCAGAGTAGATGTAGGGATCTTGTTCCCGAAACACTATAAATCTTGTTTCACTTTATCCTTTTGGCATTTATATTTATCTAGTTTCAAAAAAAAAATAGTCATCTGCTTTCTTTCAAAATTAGCTTTCGAAAGCTTTGGAGTGTTAGCCAGACGAAAAATCTATCTAATAATCACCATATATTAATGATGTAACTCATTCACCATATTTTTGTCCGATCCAATCCTTTTCTTTCTTTCCCCACCATAGGAGGACAAGGCGATAGGTGATAGGCCTAATAATTAGTACGTCGGGAGGCGAGCTTGACAATGGAGTTGCTTATTATTTTCTATTGCTCCTCATGTAACTATTTATCGTACTTAATATTTATCAGACTTTACGCTATGTTTCTGTAAACTCTAGATATGTCAACATATGTTTTTGGGACAATGTTTTTTGGTTATTTTCTAAGATAACTATTTTATGTATTTATATTCTCTACTTTCCATTGTGTGATCTAAACATGGAGAATGTCTTAGATTTTATCATTATATCTTTAGTCTTTGTAATATTTTAAAAAACCGATAACTCGTATCTCTTGGCATCAACACGAGTTCAAAAGTCACGATAGGCTCTGGATCGGTGTGTCGGGAGGTGCGGGTTATCACATTTGGTATCAAAGTCTAGTTTTAGAAATTTCTTGGGGATTAGGTGCGTATTGAGAGAACGTACTTGAAAACTTTTTAAAAAATGGGTTTTCCAAAAAGGTTTTCAATTTTTTTTTTCAAAATGGATTTCTAGAAGTATATATATGTATAGATAAAAAGTTTCCAAAGGATATATTTATAATACGAAAACGCTTTCCCTTACTCTTGCTAGTACTATTTGTGGAAAAGTTACTGATAAATTCTTAAATCAAAGATAGAATGGATTAGCGATCCTGCTGGTTGTGGATCAGGTGATGAAATTGAGATTCCAAACATGAAGGTCCTTATTTGGTTTCGCTAGTATGTGCAAGCAAGAGGACAAGGCAAGCTTATTCCAAATAGGGGTCCCACAGAGTAGGTGCCAGATATAGTTCCAGCCCATCCACCTACTGCTAATTTTACCAAGCTATGTAAGGACTTTGCTAGCCCTTGAGGAAAGCTGTATGTGGGGACCGAGTTGTATGTGGACCCAAAGGCATGAATCCACACTTATGAGAGGATTTTTGAATTGATGGGTCTTAGAGATGACATTAGTGGAAAACTTCACACTTGGATTTATATGGAGAGGCTTTGAATTGGTGGGATCTAGTAGTGGTAGAGGCCGATGAGGGAGAATTATTTGGGGAGAGTTTACAAGGGATTTTGATATGAAGTTTCTTTCAACGGCCAAGGAGGGAGTATAGTAGGAGAAGTTCATACATTTGCGGCAAAGAGAGATGTTGGTGAAGAAATATGTAGATTAGTTCAATGAGTTAGCTAGGTTCGGTTTGGTGTTGATAATTACCCCTCATACGAAAGCTCTGAAGTTTGCAAAAGAGCTGAATCAATCTCTTTAACATTTGGTCCTTAACCATATTCCCATGGCTGCGATTTTCGAGGGTTTAGTAGAGATAGCCTTGCTGAATACCGTCTCCAAGGAGGAAGCGAAGAGTGAGCCTAAGAAGACAGAAGGAAAGAAAACACAACAGAATCAGTGCAAGGGCGGAATGGGGGACAAAGGGAAAACTAAGAAGCAGGAGATGCAGTGTAGGAGATGTGGTAAGAAGGCGCATTTTGTGTGGGAGTGCAAGACGAATATCTCAAAGTTCACATGTTACAACTAAAATCAATTCGAGCACATGAGGCAGGAGTGTCCAGCTCTCGGAAGACCTCTATTCAAGTAGTTTTAGCTTACTAGTTGGATGTTGTTGCCAACTCGAGTGCGCCTCCAGTAGCAGATAAGGGGAAGACGGTCGTAATTGAAGGGTATGCTAACTTTATCCAGTTTATCTCTATGTACCTTATTTGACACTGAGGCATTACACTCTTTTATCTCGAGTAGACTTGTAGATGGGTTGCACTTAGACACTAGCATAATTACAGACCCTGTAGTTGTATCAAACCTTGTTGGAGGATTGGCTCATTTATCTATAATATATAAGGGTTTGAAATTGTTTATTTTGAGGGTTTAGTTCGATTGCGATGCTTTTGTCTTATGATTTTCTGAGTTTGGATTGATTTTGGGTATGGAATGGATGACCATGTATGAGGCGATCTTAGATTATGATAGGAAGGTTGTTAGGTTGGGTACTTGTAGTTGATGCAGTCTAGAGGTTTATTGTGATCCCAGAGGTTCAGTTATGTTGAGTTACCTATTGTAACGACCGCCCTACACCTCCGATGCTCATATAACCAAATAGTGTACTACTGGAGCATCTGACCGATGTAGGATGATGGTCAATAGGGAGAGAAGAAGTAAAGAAGGGAAATAAAAGAAAATAGAATGAAAACATTAAAACAATCACATAATAACCCGTCGTATATCTCGCATCAGATAAAATATAATTGTCATCACAGATATAAAACAGTCGAGATAGTACTAATTACATGAACCACAAAATCAGAGCACACAAGCTCATATAATTATACAAAATAGTAATAGAGTTTAAACAACTGATAAATAAACTCAACTGACAAACTCTCCCTAATAATAGTAAGTGAAACACTGTCAAGACTCCATGGTGTCACACAGCGGAATAAACAATAATAAGCCCAAAATATAAGTATGAGAAAACATCGCCTCTTACTAGTCCATCTACAAAACTCCATATATCATTTACATTTGCTTTCTAGTCAACTCATCTAAGAGTACCCCAGGAAATAAGAAGCAAAGCATAAAACCGAGTTAGCCAACAGTCCGGTGTGAGTGATAAACAATCTCAAAATACTATAAAAGTTTATATAGTATATAGAACAGAGGGTATATGAACCATACCTGACCTATCCCTGCAACCAAAGAGTTAGCACATAACATTGATAATATGCTACTCTACAAACATCATAAAGGCGTACTCCATACTAAGTACAATACCAGGGTGCCTAGGTATCCTTATTCACAACACCTACATCATTTGACTTCCCTAGAGTGACGGACTACATAAAACAATCATGGAAAACATGGCATCCATCAAACACACCTCACTATCACTCAATGTGCTTTGGATATATGATAACTCGTATGACCACTCCTATGCTAGGGATTAATGGAAAAATCCTGGTTTTCACTGTACTCGCATATCTCGTAGCCCGAAGCTAGATATGTGTCTCGTGGCCCAAAGCTAGACACTAGGCCCAAATCACCGTTCCAGGGTATATGTATCCAATCAACTGATCCGGGTAACCGAACAAAGTACCCATAGACATACCTACAATACCCCTAATTTAGTACAACAGTACACACTCCAAGTATCAACGATCCCTTAGCACGTGTATTCAAGCCTTTCATTGCTACATCAATTTCCATTCATCAATTTCCACGATAGAACCATTTAACATTCTATCCACGGCTCACCCTCAAAGAACCCGCCTATGAGGATCATCACAACTCCTATCCATCGAGCCATCACCATCGAGCCATCATCATCAAAGTCCCGAAGCCATTACGTCGAAGCGTCACGTCATCGCTTTGCCATCAAAATCACTCATCGTCGAGCAATAACATCAAGATCCATAGTTGGCCACATGAACAAACCATTACATCATGCTCCTCGAAGCCTGCTCACCATCCATGCCAAATATCGGCAAAATCGACCATCATTAATAGTGATGGGGAACCAACCATTCTACAGTGGTTAATACCAACCACTTTGGTTGTGTACTTAGCCAAAAATGGATAGGTACAAACCATATAAAAATGTCTGACGGCCATCCTAAAGTCTGAAGCCCATCCAAATCAATCGTCTTCCATATTCAGATCGATCGGCACACATCCCGATACTCTTCTATAATTTATCCCATCCGTTTTGTATTCCTATCATTTGTACATCCCATCGACATGCACGAAACTCTCGTCGGATGACTTTCCATCATGTGTGCATTCGACCAATATGCACGAAACTACAGCGTACGAGATATTTCCTAACGTTGGATCGTCGATTGATCGGTGTTTTCAACCAAAATAAG
This sequence comes from Allium fistulosum, assembly GCA_030737815.1. Lineage (NCBI taxonomy): Eukaryota > Viridiplantae > Streptophyta > Magnoliopsida > Asparagales > Amaryllidaceae > Allium > Allium fistulosum. Next base: position 878,692,040 of record CM060906.1, read on the forward strand.
CATATATGCGACCAACGAACATACATACATCCAATATAGTATATGTACAACATGAATAATGCATCTATATCGACCAATGAGGGATTCATATCAAAAACGGCCTAAAAATAGCAATTTCCTAAAATAGCACATCAATGGGTAAAATGAAATGTTTGATTTAAAACCATTTTAAAATAATTTAATTTCTTTTATAAAAATCAAGCATGTTTATATATATATATATCACATTTTCAAGTTAGAAATCATTTCAAAACATCGTTTTTATACTATATTAAAAATCATAGTACGGTGAAAGAAAATATCACTCACCTCAACAAGAGTTGACCAATCCAACGTCAAGTCTTAGGGCTCTCCACCACAAGTGCAACGCAAGAAACCGCAACAAAAACGGACCTTTCATGCAAAAGATATGGATTTTATAAGATTTTAGATTAATTAAATAATTGATTTACTTAATCAAATTCCTAATTACCTCATTATGCTAATCCATCTTCCTCCTCAATTCTTTCCCGCACACACACACTCACTTCTTCAACACCTTCTCTCCTCCCTATCTCCTTCATTACCCAAAGGATCGACGAACCACTTTCGTTGACACACCATACTGCGCACGCTCTCTGCTATGAACACCGCTAAGTCGAACTCGGCTCTCTCTCTCTCTCTCTCTTAGGTTGTGATGCACTGCTCTTGTATGCTATAGTGCATGGACGCATTTCGCCATAGTTGATTAGAGTTGATGAAATCTTGTAGAAAGGTACTTCTTCGTATGAGAACGATGACGGTGTAGTCGCTTTCGCCTAACTCTACCTCCTTTGCCAACGAACCCAAACCCCAGTTGCCTGTAACACCCTTAATTTTAGTTTAACATTATTCAAGAGATTTAATTGGATAGATTAAATAGAATAATGTAGTGGGATAATGAGGATGAGATTTGATAATTAAATTAGGTCATGCCTTAATGAATCAATTAATAAGATTGTTTTAAAGTTAGAAAAGAAAAGAATTAATGAAAAGGGAAAATTAAGAATAAAGCTTTATTTCTTCCCTTAAGCCCTCATCCTCACCCTCTCGTTCATTTTCATTTTGCATTCACAAATAATCAAAAGTAAACACTTAGAGGGTGACCATTTCTAAAGGGTAGGAGAGAAGGAAATCAAAGAGGATTCAATGGAAAAATCTTTATGGAAATCGTTCTTCATCCAATCTCTATCTTCTATCTAATCTAATGTGAATAATAGCTAACCATCTCTATTATTTGTGTTTTAATTCGGTTATGGTTAATTTTTGAATTGATCTTGATTTATTGAAATATTATAGATGTTTGATCATTGTTTCGATAGAATACTGATTCATGGAAATTTTATGGAACTATTATAATAGGTTTAAAGGTAAAACACAAGTTTTTGACTTTCAATTGATTTGATTTTCTGATATGTTGTGTAATACATTACATTAGAGATGGGTTTTTAATTTCATAACGTTTCAAGGTCATATTAATATTTTACAAATTTCTGAAGGAGGAATGACATTTATTTCGGCTTTTAATTATTAAAATGATTAAATAATTAGTTTGGGTCCGAAATTTTTATATATCAAAGAATATGTGAATTCTGATTTTTAGTGATTTTTGAGGGTTTTTCCCAAAAGTTTATGATTTTTTATGAATTTAATAAGCTAATTACAATTAATATTAAGTACTAATATTAATTAATGGGTTGCAAAATAGATTTGGAAAAATAAAAGTGACTTGCGGTAGTCTTTCTGAAAAGAAATTGATAAAGTTTGTTTTTAACCACTAAAAGATTGAAAAGCAATTAGAGTTGGTGAAAAGAAATTTCTTTATATAGAAATAAAACCGTTTTCATATTATTATGATACTGCTATGTCGTATGTCAGAATGTCGGATGCCTGATGATGGCTGATGTCCATGTCGCCACTATAAAATTCGAGATCAACATGAATATATGCATAAGATATCAACTTATGTTGGTATGGAATGGATATATTTAGGTTGAAGTTATATATATATATATATAAGGGTTTCGACATACCATCATTTCGACATTAGTAATTTCGTATTTTGCTAGAACCTTTTCGACATCTCTTATCATTTTATTTTTGAAACCCATATCATATAGCATTGATACCGTAAGTCTTTTACTTTGAAACCTTTGCCTTGAAGGCTTTGATGTCGCAAGTCATCATTTTCAATATCAACTATTTTGCGGCATAATGACCGAAGTACTATATTTTCGATATCATAGTTTTCGAAGTGTTGATGCTGTAAGTAATTGATTTCATAATCTATATTGTAGAGTAATTGATGTTGCGGTTCTTTAATTTCGAAATTAATATTTGTAGGCTGAAAAACCTTGTTTTATGCAAACTAAAAGTTATGTTTTAAAGGTGAAATAGCCTATGTTTTAAGAAGATTAGTAACCTTATGATTTCAACAGCTTAGCCTTATAATTTATAAAATCATAATTTTATTTTTGAATCTCAGATAGAGGTTCGATATCGTTTTTAACAGCATGGATGTCGTAAGCTTTCCATTTCAAATTGTTATATAAATGGCTTGACAAGTCATACATTTTATGAGTTCAACAACTTCATTGGGATACCAATATATATTATTTTTGATATGCCATAGGTTTAAGGGTTCGACAACCTAATTGGGAATACCAATAGACATAGGTTAGGAACTTGGGTGGATAATGTTATATTCTAATTATAAAGATATTTGATGGGTTCGTAGTCATCCTTGGAAAACTATGACATGTGATATGAATAGTCCACATAATACCTGAGATGGATAGTCTCTATATGATTCATGACGGGTTCATAGTCATCCTAGGATAACTATGAAATGTGTGATGGATAGTCCACATAATTTTAAAATAGATAAGCCATGTGTGATGGGTAGTCCATATGGCCTAGGATAGATAATCCATGTAATGTTTATATGTAAGATGGGTAGTCAACATATATATAAGACAGATAGTCAGATTAAATTTTGATGGATGGTCATTTAAATTAGGATGGGTAATCCATTGTATGATTTTGGGTTGGGTAAGGAGCAATTAACACTATGAAGGAAGATTAGTCAGACTTAACATATTGCATGCATGTATATGATTATTTTATTATGTTCTAACCATTGTGGTTACAGGTGTATAAATTTTGATTATCATATTTGGTTAAGATACCAGTGAGGGGAAAACTTGTTTCCTTCAGCGGCACGGTCTCACTAAATATCTATTTTGGCCCAAGATGGTAGGTTATTACTCGCATCAGACTTTTATCTTACCCGAAGTTTTTAGTTTTCCCCCAAAACTCTCGAGTACTCATTTGGGTACGTCGAGAGTAGGGTTTTCCATGTTAAATGAATAAGCTTTCGGAGACATGCATAAGGCAAATTAGCTATTAGTAGAAGCTTTTATTTTCCGTTGTTGTTTTGTGTCTAAATGGATGTACTGACAGAAGTTATAGCTGTCAAGTATTAGACTTTGGTCAACCAAAAGGGCATCTTCATATGTCGCTCTTGGAGTATTTTGTAAAAATATATTTCTCCGAACGTGGGATTGAATGGGATTATGTAATGAATATAAAACTCATTCATGAAATAAAATGTGAAAGTTTATTATTGAAAAATATTTGTTAATTTTCATATTCATGTGCTTCTGATCTTATTGATATGATTAACATAGCAGCATTTTGTCATCAAAATTAATACTATGGATGACTGCAGCATTCGTAGCAATTAGTTTCAAGCCTCAAAATGGGGAATGTTACAGTTTGGTATCAGAGCATAGGTTTTTGTTATAAAAAATAAAAGATTAAAAGTTTTTGGAAACACAATCCGAATGAATCAGAGAATAATATTGGGGTATAGGATAACGCTATAGTAACATACTTTTATTTGCTATATATAAGTATGTATTTTCCTCTCTCTCTTAGACCATTCTTCAATAACTTACTAAGGCCGATATGCATATTAATCGAAAGCAAGATATTGAAGAAGGAAACTAAAGAGTGAATCTAGGTGGCGAAATTTAACGACCCGATATTTTCAACCATTCGCATCCGCACATGTCGGACTTGAATTGCTCAAAATATCAGATTGTAAATATATATTTAGCAAAACTCAGCATATACAGTAAATAAATAATCACAGATCACAGACATAGAGTAATATAACAATAATGCAGCGGAAACAAAGAATAGTAGTTCATGAAGCTACTATATATATAACAGAGTTAAACAAGATGAAACAGAAGTCTCGAATACAAAGTATCTCAATACAATAGTCAAATACAAGATCTGAATACATCACTGGAATCAACTGAATAACAGATAGTAGAATCGATAGATAGCTGGATCTCCAAGCGAAGCTCCAACTCCAAAGGTGAGTCTCGAATACTGGTACACTCAGTCTGACCCGAGCGTAAAGAAAACACAAAACACTCGAGTCAGGATTAACATTCTTATATCAATAAATCCAACTCAAGTGAAATATCAACTGAAATACAAGTAACTCAAAGGATGTTTGGGATAACCATCCTCTAAGGATCCGTTAAACTATCTACTATGCAGTAGTGTACGCTAAGTAGATAATGTCTAATCAGTAAAGTACGATATCAAAATAGCGTTAAGTCATGGCCCATTCCACCCTTAACACATTTTTATTCCCAAGAGCATATACAAGACCATAGTTTCCCCAAAACCGGAAGTCACCAGAGGGCAATCCATATACTAAAGGTACAAACCAAAACGTAGTGGTTGCGAATAGGATAATCAGTATGACAAGGTACATGAGGCGATACCAACTAGGATACTAGTAGTTGCGTGATCCAGACTGATGTTGGGCATAGCAGCTACTACCCCAACACCGCGAAACAACACTCCCATAATCGAGGGGTGCACCCAAATCGAATCACAAAAGTAATAGATATGGTATCGAAGAAGTGTGTCCGCTAGAGGTGGCGAACCTCAATGGCCCGGCGCGGCTCCTGTTTTAGTCATGTCAGGGGTCATCCAAAATCGTTCTCTTTCTTCAGTCAACGCGTTCATCAAACCATCCACTTCGTTCTGGATCAACACTCCGCATATATTAGTTATTAAAGTGGTTTCGGTATCGACAGAGAGTATGTCCATATCTGATCCCGGTCTCTTTAATAACTACGTATTATTACACCGATGGTCATTTAATAAACTTTCAAAATATTTATATTTCCAAACCGACATATCATTGCCATTTCAAAACCATATCAATACGATATCACTTTCACTTTAAATAAATCCATTTCCAAAATCATATCACTTTCCAAAGTTATAACGCTTTCGAAATCATAGTCTTTTTTTAAAAAAAATCAAAACATTTTGGAAATCACAGCTTTGAAATCATAGCATTTTGGAAATCATAACACTTTGAAATTATAGCATTTTGGAAATCATAACACTTTTCTTTTAAACAGTTTAGATATTAAAATTAGTATATATAATAGAATAGTTTATAAATAAAATAATTTATTATTAAAATGATTTATATTAAAATATTTTATATTAAAATAATTTATAAAGTAAAATATCAATAGTTTAAATATAATTTAAAATTACTTTATAAAATAAAATAGTTTCCTCAAATTTCACAAATCGATTCAAATTAACTCGAATTCCAAAATTTTAATTTAATCAAATCTCAAATCATCAATTTCAATTCGATTCAGTTTCTAAATAACCATTTCAATCTATCGATTTCAAATTCATATTTAAACCATAAAATAAGCCATTTCAATTTCAATATATTTCAAAGCTTTAAATATTCAACATTTCAATAACATCTAATACAACTTCAATTCACAAATTTTAAATAAACAAAATATCCCATTTAAATTTATATAAATTTGAAATATTCATTAAAGTCACTTTTAATCAAATTCAAGTTAAAAACATATCTTTAGAATTTCAAATTTAATAAATTTCAAATCAAACTTATTTAAGTATAATTCTTAAATAAATATAATTTCAAATCAATTTCAAATCATTATAAACTCTATATTTGAAAATATAGATATTAAATAAATACTTAAACATATTATTTATCAACTTTATTAAATCAACTTTAATGAATCTTTAAAATCAATATTTATCAAAACCATATATTTCTTTTCAAAACCATAGAAATCATGTTCAAAATATTTATATATAGACTAACGGTGTCTGTATATAATTTTCTACCCTATGGTCAAGTGGTATGGATATTTATCATTTCAATCCGCAATTTAAATATATACGGGTATATATCTTTTCAACCCGCAATCCCAAATTCAAATAAATTGAAAATCGCTTGGGTTTATCATTTCAACCCATAACGATTTTATCCTATTCTACAGATCGTTCGGGTATGTATCATTTCAACCCATAGTGAATTCTATACTAACAGGGAACTTGCAGAGTGATAATAGATATGATAATAATATAATAACGGTACATGCATATATTATCAGTATAAATAACAGATAAGGTGTCAGATGTCACAGGTGAACAAATACAGATGATGGACTATATATATATCAATATATATAACAGATAATGGTGTCAGGTGTCACAAGTGAACAGATACAGATGATGGCATAGATATAGCAATATAAATAACTAACAGCAGCATATTTCAATTGTCGTTTTAATTGAAATCAAATTTAATAAATATAAGAACGTTAATCGTGAGTGATTGCTCACCTTTCGAGGCTAGAGAGATTTGACACCGAAATGAGTTACGAATCCAAACACGAATTTCAAAGCACATCAGAATTGGCACGAATTCGACGGACGACTGACAAATATGAATCGATGAGAAAATTAATCGGTTTGATATAGATTGAACAAAATAAATACATTATTATTATTATTAATTTCCTTAAAACAAATTTCCAGATTTAAATACATATTTAAAAATGACATATTAGATTTAAATTTAAGTCAAAGCATATGCTTTCTCAACCCAAAATTAGTTTACATATATTATATAGACAGAAGTCGGCTTCTCCAAAAAGCAAAGAAGATGAAAAACAGTAGAAGGCAGATGCAAGATCATATATAAAATCTATATTATACTGTAATACATATTATATAAATCAGATGTAAACAACTACATAAACAACACCCAGTTACAATTATATATAAATCTTATATACTTATGAACTAATATATAAACTACAGCATAACCTTACATATAATATGCGTACTTTTTTCAAACCCATATATTAATTATATAAACTTTCCCTTCAGCCGAGACAAGACAACTACTATATATATACTTTAAGCATAGATAATACTGCGTCTATGATATAATACGCTATAACTCATAGGTAATATATACCTATAATATGGTAAACGAGAAGAAAGTTGACAGCATAGTACATATAAACGTATATTTTCTTTGATATGAACTTGAATTTTATATAACATACTTCCCAAACACACAGAGCAAGCAATTTGTTTTGTAACTGTTTATATATATATATAAACTTAAAAGACTTGTATACCTTTAAAACAAAACAGACTAGTATATAAAATCAACTCGTATAACAGACCTTAATATAATCATCACTAACCAAAACTATATATATATAACCTTTATATATCAACTAATATTTAAACTGTTGAAAATTCATGTATACAATCCTTATTACATTGTCACATATATACATATCCTCAAAACCGAGCTCTGCCAATCTACATAGCCTATAAGTAACGGTTAATATAAAATCATTATATATAATATATATAGAACTTATACATATGAGATAATATTATATAACCCAACAGACTTTATATATACTTATATATATAAATCCTACAAACAGAACAAGTGAAAACTAATGTATATATAAATCTTATTATATATATATAACACTTAACATACCCAAAATTTTACCTTAACCTGATATATATTAAAACATCCATATACCGATCGACTTTCATCTATGCAACAGAGAAGAGGAGGGGATGGGCTCGGCCGAGACTAGTGGTGAGGGGATCTGGGTATTTAGCAAGCTCGAAGGTGGATCGCGGAGGAGGCTCGGAGGTGCAGTGATGGGAAGGCTTCGGGTTGGAGGTTTCAAGAGTGTTGGAGGCGGAGGTGAGTTTTCCGTGCTCGGCCAGGTGGAATTGTGGGCTGAGGAGGTGGGGTTTCGGTCTTGGTCAGATGCAGGTGATGACTCGGTTCGAGAAGGAAGGTGGCTGGGCTTGTTCGCTGGAGTTGCTGGATTTGGTGTCTCGGGTGGATGCGGTTGGCTAAAGGTGGTGGAAGAGTCGGAGAGCAAGGTGGAAGATGCGGCATAGGCTGAAGGCAAAAGGGAAGGAATATCGAAAAGAAGAGGAAGCAAGCATGACAGGGGAACGTGCATTTTACTGGTGAGAGTGGTGGGGAGGAAAACAAAAATAAAGGAGAGTGGGTGATTCGAAAGAGGAGGGATGGTTGCAGGCGAAATGCAAATATATAATTTGTATCTTCTTTTGTGTTGGGCGAAGATGAAGTCACAAAACTTTAATATGTAGAATAGAATAAATAAAAGTGGGCAGCTGTTGATTTGAAATTAAATATGGCAAAGTTCACTCGGCTGGAAATATGAGAAGACACCAAAACAAAAGGCACACGCAAAATATATACGGAAATCTTATGAAAAGAAGGGTCTAGCATTGCTTTTCAAATAAATGTAGCAATCACTGAGAAGTTTCACTCGTTTGAAATTTGAAAGGACAAGGAAAAAGGAAGAAACGAAATATGTTACCGCTCCGATAACTGTTACGTCGATTTTCACTACGCAACAGACGTCGAATATAGAAATAAATAGACTGCGGATATCAGCACAACGAGGCGGATATAACGGCATACAAATATCCACGATCCGATCAAATTTTAAAATTTTGAATTTTCCGCTATTGGAAATGCTGCTAAAATGTCAAAAATAAGATAAACGGAGCAATAGCAGTCCAAATTTGACGAAACGAAAAATGACGTCTCACTCAAAAAATAGTTTACAAATTTATTATATAAAAATATTCAGCTTTGGAAAACATTTTATTATCATCAAATATTAACTGATTCAAATTGAAATAGAATTACACCAGAAGATAAACTTCCATATTATCAGATGAAAATTTACCATTTGCTATGTTTAGATAGACGTATTCCAAATATCAAATTTTTATTTCCAAAATCAATTATTTAAAATTTCACAAAAATTCAGTTAATTACGATATTAAAACCATTAAAATTTACGGGTCGTTACACGAAAGCACCACAACGAATGGAAATGTTTGGCCCAATACCAATAGGAATCTGGGTCGACAAGCAAATGCTAATCCAAATGCAAATACTAACGTGAGTATTGGAACCCCACTAGTAGATATGGGGACTGTGTATTAGTTCTTTATCAATATGATGCAAGCTGGAGCTGCTGCTGTTATGGTTGGAGGTAATGCTGCTAATGTGGGAGGAGCTAATCACATGGTGCCAGTTGGCAATGACTATGCCAAGCAGAACCGTGATTATACTAGTCTTGGTGGAAGTCGTTTCTAGGAACGGAAGAAGCTATCGAAGTTGAAAATTGGTTTCTGCACGATGAGAGGTTTTTTGCTGATTTAAGCTTGATGATGAGCAGAAGAAGAGGTTAGCATCTAGGCAGTTGCAAGGAGCAGCTTGGTATTGGTGGAACGACATAACCTTAAGAGTTCCAAAGGAGGAATTGACTTGGGTTGAGTTTAGAAGGAGGTTTGAGGAAAGGTTCTTATATGAGAAAGCCAAGTCAACTCTGCTCAGGAAGTTCGCCGATTTGGTGCAAGGAGAAATGTCCATACCGGAGTATGCTACTAAGTTTGATGAGCTGTCCAGGTATGGATATGCCACCGTTGATACTGTGATCAATATGAATGAGAAGTTTTTCTAAGGTTTGATGTAATGACCCGTAATTTTAACTATTTTAAATTATTGAATTTAGTATGATTATTGAATAAAATGGTTAAAAATAAAAATTTAATGATGTATTAATGTAGTTTATTGAATATGAACTTGAATTTTTTTTGAAATAACCAATTTCGAGGATTTAGGCAATAACAAGTATTTAAGTGAAATTCTATGTATTGAATGTGTTTATAATCAATAACTGGAATTGAATAATAAATGTTGAATTACTGTAAAATGGAAGTGGTTGTTTTATTATTTGAATTCATTTAAAAGTTAAATTTTATAAGTTAGATAACTTATATTTCAAGTATAATGTAATTTATTGGATAATTAAAATTGTTTAAATTTAATATTGGAAATTATTCAAATAATTAAATTCTAAATTTAATGTGAATGAAAATAATTTCAAAAGGTTGATTTAAATTTTATTTTAATGAGAATGAAGATTGTTAAATTTTAAAATTGAATTTAAAGCGATTAAATTAATTTTTGGAAATTTCTTGTTTTAATTAACGAGTAAAAATAGTCATTTTAGCCATTGTCTCGGATTTCGACGAAACCAGTTTCGTCGGATCCGTAATAGTGAATTATTATAAGATTTTAGGTTTTGTAGCGCTCGACTTATCGTTCGGCCATGCGAGCTTGAAACGCGTAGAAATTACTTAAATGAATTTAATTAAAATAATTTGATTCGAAAAGCTATCTTCTGCACACGATCGAACTAGGCCTCGAGACTAGTTCCACTGTGTTTGGAATAGGGGTATAACATATAGAACGCCAGGCGGAATGCTTCGTTTGGAGTTCAGAAATTTCGTGGGTCAATCATGTCGAAACTTATATAATAGGCAGTGTTTATTCTCGTTCGTTAACCCTAGATAAAAAACGACAGCCGCTTTCTCTAAATCAAATTAATGGATGAAAACCACTCTCGTTCTTCTTTCGTATTTTTCAAATCCATTCATCGAAATCAAACGACTTCAACTAGGAAAGGAAGATCTCATCGAGCTCTTCGATTTGGACGGTTGGATCGAGCTGTTTCGTGATGAGGTGGTGGTGTTTTGTCTCGAACAACGCATTAGCTTTAGGGTTTTCAAGGCTGAGATTCGTGCGCGCGAGGTCTTGGAAGCGGCGGCGCGGCTACAGGGGCGTCGACGGGCATGTTGGCGTTCGATCAACGATGTTATTAGAAAAAATTATTGAAATCGCGATCGACTAGAGAAGAAGTGTGCTTGCGTGATGCCTGGGAAGGAAATGCGGGTGTTGTAGCAAGAGGGAAGGTTAGGGTTGATATGTTAATTAAATTTTAATTAAGTTAATTTTATTTTTAATTATCGTTAATGCTAATTAAATCGGAACTTTTGCATACGAGGTCCGATTCAAGCGAAACAAGTTGCATTGGAATCGTATTGATGAAGGCTACGACATGGAGTAGAAGTGGAATTTATTTAAAGCTGAAATATTTTCAGTTTCAAATAAAGGTGAGTGTTTATAACGCTCATGAAGTACTAAATAATTTTTATGTTAGTTAAATTGAATTTATGAAGTGATGTATTTTATTGACTGTTGATTGGTAATTTAACTGACATTTAAATTGACATCTGAATTGAACTGGTAGGAATTTAAATTGACAGTTCAATTTGAAATTGAAATTGAATTGCTAATTAAACACCGATATTGATAATTATTTAATTGTTGTGATACATTGACTATTTTGGATATTAGATGCGATTCGATGTTATTGGTTGATATACTGGATGTTTGGATGTTTATTTATTTTTATATATTCATGTTATCACCCTGTATATTATTTGATAGTATATAAACTGTTAATTGAATTATTTCGAATAAATTAAGAAATAAGTTGAAATGATATATACCTATGACACCTTGATTTGGGTTGAAATGATATGTGAAATTAAAATTGAAATAAATGATCACTTAGCCATAGGATAGAAAATTATATACAGACACCGGATTGGTTAAATTAAAAGGTTTTAAATTCTTGGTTTTGTATTTATTCAAATGATTTCGTTTTATAAAAATAAAATTGAAATATGGAAATTGAATTAATTTCGAATTTGAGTTTTGAAATGTGAAATTAAAATTTGTTAAAAGAAATTGTTTAAAAATGAAATTTGAGATTTTGAAGTTATAATTGAAATATGATTTGAATTTCAAAAATTGATTTGTTTTAAAAGATTTGGACTTTTATTTGAACTTTGAAATATTGCTAAGTAAAAGTAATTTAAATGGATATATCAAATTTGGGCTCGTAGTTGAATTATTTTGAAGATTTGAACCTTAAATTGAATATTGAAGTTTAAATTTGATTTAAGCGATTTAAATCAATGAATTGAAATTGAACTTGAAATTGATATAAATAGAAATTGCTTAAAACAAGAATTGAATTGAAATTTAAACCATTGAATCGAATCGTGGAATTGAATTTGAAATTAAAATGAACGTTTCGAAATTTAAATTAATTCGTATTGAAATCGATATTGAGTTGATTTGAATTTAAATCGAAAATGAGTTGATTTGAATTGATTTGAGATTAAAGATGATTTTAAATTGAAGATTTGAAGTTGAATCGGATTGATTGAAAATTTGGACGTGAGTCTAGATTTGTTGAAATGGGAAGAAACAGTTTTGAATTTGAAATTATTTTCACTATAAACTATTTTTCCTATAACTGTTATAATATTCATCTTTTTAAAATTTCAAATTATTTAAATTTTCAAATCGTTTAATATATAACCTATTTTATTATTTTAACTATTTTAACTTTTTAAACTATTCAAACTATTTTCTAAAAATTCAAACTGGTCAAGGTTGGAATGTTATATTAAATCGCTGATTTGAATACAGATTGGGTTAAAATGAAGTTATACCTAAGTTGAAATTCAAAACAATTTTGAAAATGAAATTAAGAGATTGGAGTAAATATGATTTTCAAGTGAAATTGATATATTTTAGGTAAATATGATGATTTTGAAATGAATGATATTTTGAAGCGAATATGATATTTTGATATCGAGTATGAATCGTTTTCGAAATGTAATTGTACCAAATGGTGTGTAAAACGAAGTTTGGTTGTTAAAGAGACTGAGGCCTCTTATTGGTATACTCTTTGTCAATATTGGAACCATTTTAACAACTGTGTACGCAGAGGAGACTCCGGAATGAAGTGGTTGGATTTGGCAACTTTTGCTGGATTTGAAGAAAGAGAATGATGATGGATAGACCCTGTCACTTGTGCCAATTTGAAATGACTTAAACAGGACAGCTTGACAGGGCCAAGCGTGCTAGCTACCCCTAGCGTACATCCATTCTTCGATTTTCTTTTGGACTTGGTCCATACTATATTCCTTTGATGTTGGTTTCGATTGGTGCACCTTGATTTGTGATGACCTCCCTTTGACTCGATATAGGATGGATTGACGCGATTGGCGGTTGTGGCTACAATGCGTTACCACCAGCCCTACGACCCGAACTAGTAGTATCCTACCTTGGGCATTACCTTACATGCTTTGTCATACTTTTATCCTTATACGAAATCACTACGGTTTTGGTTTAGTATTGTCGTATCACGGCGCATCCCTATCCCCCGACGTACTACTGGGGTGTTATATGCAAACTTTACGACAATGCTTAAAAACGTGTTAAGAGGCATTAATGTAAAGCCTTAACGCTAAGAAAATATTTATTTTACTGATTAGACATTACATATATAGCGTATTCTACTATATATAAATATTTTCACGGATCCTTAAGAGATGGAAAATCCCATAACATCTCATGATTTATTGCATGCACAATATACACTTGATAGGAGATGTGAAAACCCATAAACATCTTCGACGCTATTACACTCCTATTATATATGATATTGAGTTGACTCACATAAGGATATTTTAGTCCTGACTCGAGTGTTTTGTCTTTTCATTACACTTTGGCCAGCCCTGAGTTTTCAGCATATTGAAGATCATATTTTTCGGGACGAAGACGAAGATTGGTATATTATTATTACTAATATTATTTCATTACATTGCTGTTTTGTTGCACTGTTGTATTCTTTTATTCTGTTGTATGTATAACTCTGATAGATGTTGTATAAATTATAATCAAATGTATAGTATAAACAGCTTCATGAACTGTTTATTTGATTATTATATTTTGTCATACTGCTGTGAGATTCTGTGTTTGTTTTCTTCTTCTTTCTTATTTTTCTTAATTAACCCCATTGACTATCTATGTTTCGGATTGTTTGAGTTGGACATGTGTGGATTATTGTCAATTTAAACCTTTCGAAATGTGGGCCGTCACATTTGAAGCCGGAGATAGCTAGCACGACGATGCCACATCTCAGAGATCCGAGTAATGTAGTGGTGGAGATGGATATAATGAACAAGGATGTGTTTTCAACTTTTGGGAAGGATCAACAGGTGGAAACCCATAGTTCTTAGAGTAAGAAGAGAAAGTTCTTCAAGGGGAACCGATCTCAGAAAGCTGGAGCTGCCAAGAAAAGGAAAACTGTATCGTTTATTACAAGTATGATAAGAAGGGGCACTATGCTAATAAGGTCGATCTGGTGATGGTAAGATGGTTATGGGGAAGAAGAATGTGAAGTGCTATAACTGCAACCAGGTGGGGAATGATAAGAATAAATGTCCAGAAGCGGCCAAGGCGGAAAAGGGAAAGGTCTTTTCTTAGGAGCCATCATCTTTTAGGCCAATTGCAGAGGAAAAGGGAAAGGCAATAATGGAGGTACACTTTTAATTCGTGGCTTACCTATTAGAGTATTATTTGATACTGGCGCATCACATTCTTTTATCTCTTAGTTTTTGGTATATAAGTTAGATTTAGAACCATCATACCTTGTTACTTCCTTAAGGGATAATCCAATAGGAGGGTGTGCAACTCTTGGGATGAGATGTGACCATCTATTATTTGTTGTTAGGTCATACCTTTACCCGTAATTTGTTTGTGTTTGATTTTGTGGACTTTTGGATTATTTGGGTATGGGTTGGTTGAGAAAATATGATGCTAGGATATTTTGCCAAGATAAGAAAATATCATTAAGACATCCAAATAGTAGTGATTGAATTATATACTCTTTTGTAGATGTTTGTGCTTTATTAGGTGCAACAGAGGTGGAAGATGAGTTGAGTCGGGTTTTAGTTGTAAAAAAATTTGCAGATGTTTTTGAACTAGTTACAGGATTACCACTGAGGAGAGCTATTGAGTTCAGAATTGATCTTGTACTTAAAGCTGAACCCATTAGTAGATCGCTTAGCAGAAAAACACCTACTGAGATGAAATAGTTAAATGTGCAGCTAGTGGACTTAGAAGAAAGATTTTTATTAGAACAAAAAGTTCGCCTTAGGGAGCGGCTGTAGTGTTCGTGAAGAAACCGGACGGCCGTTGAGGTTGTGTATTGATTATCGTTAGTTGAATGAGAAGACGATAAAGAATATATATCCTTTGCTGAGAATCGATGATTTATTTGATCAACTGAGTGGATCCAAAGTGTTTTTAGTTGGATTTGACTACATGGTTCCATTAACTGAGGGTGGTGGAGGATAGTATTCCATTGACGCTGTATCGAATGAGGTATGGTTCGTAAGAGTGGTAAGTCATGCCATTCGAGTTGACTAATGCACCTTCTTTCTTTGTGGACTTGATGAACCAAATTTTCCGAGAGCACTTGGATAGGTTCATGTTGGTGTTCATTGATGACATTACAAAATATTCCAAGGATGAATGAGATCATGAGATTTATCTTAGAATAGTGCTTGAGACGTTGATGCAACATCAGTTAAAAGAAAAGTTTTCGAAGTGTCCTTTTTAGAAGAGAAAAGTGAAGTTTCTTGGTCATGTAGTTTCAGAGGAAGAGTTGTCTATAGATCCATCTAAGGTTGAAGCTGTAATAATTGGAAGAGATCTGAGATGGTGACCGAGATAAAGAGTTTTCTTGGATTAGTTGGCTATTACCGGAGATTCATTAAAGATTTCTCTCAGATAGCAGCACCTCTGACTAAACTAACCAAAAAGGACATAAAGTTCATTTGGTCTAGCAAATGTGAGGAAGCATTCCAAAAGCTAAAATATTTATTGACCAATATGCCCATGTTAGTTGTGTCATATGGTAATCAGGATTTGGTGGTTATATAGATGCATGTGTAGCAGGATTAGTAGCTATGTTGATGTAAAGAGGTAAAGTGATTGCCTATGCTTCTTGACAGCTCAGATCACATGAAGTTAGATATCCGACTCATGATCTGGGGTTGGCAGCAGTGATCTTTGCTTTAAAGGTATGGAGGCACTACCTCTTAGGAGAAAGATTTGAGTTGTTTACGATCATAAGTCTTTGAGGTATTTATTCACTCAGAAAGAGTTGAATATGAGACAGCAGAGATGGCTCAAGTTTTTAGCAGCTAATGATTTTGGTATTGAGTATACGCTAGGAAAAGGAAATAAAGTTCCCGATACACTTAGCAGGAAACATTAAAATGTGGTGCTAACTATAATAGCAGAAAGAAAGGATTTAGAAGCATTGACTACTTGTGGTGTGCAGTTAAGATCAACGACTAGTTCTAGTCGGGAAATTGCCATGTTGTCAAGTTTGGAAGTTTGACCAGTAATGATCGAAAGAGTTACTTCTAAGCAATGAGATAACCCATTGGTAGCCGAAAGGATTAGAAGGCTTGAAGGTGGAATTGAGATTGATGATTTAAATGATTTTAGTCTTGAATGGAATGAATGGTTAAGAAAGAAGGGATGATTGTGTGTTCCAGATGTTGACCTGAGGAAGGTAGCTAGTTCTTAGGGAATGTCATCGACCGAAGTTTACAATTTATCCCAGAGGAACTAAGATGTATCAGGATATGAAGTGGAGTTTCTTCTGGGAAGGTATAAATAGGGATGTAGGCTTATGGGTAAAGCAATGTTTGAATTGCCAACAAGTGAAAGCCGAGCATCGGAAGCCAAGCGGATTGCTTCAGCCTTTAGATATACTGGTTTGGAAATGGTATTCTATATCCATGGATTTTATTGCGGACTGCCAAGATCGATAAGGATAATGAGAGCATCTGGTTTATAGTGGATAAACTGACAAAGAGTACACATTTCCTTCCCATTAAATCAACCAGGACGACATTTGTATTAGCTAAGTTGTTTATGAAAAATATTGTTAGACTGCATGGGATTCCTATTAGTATAGTCAGTGACAAAGATACTTTGTTTACTAGTGAATTTAGGAAGAGTGTAGGAAATGTTAGGTACCAAGCTGAAGATGAGTACCGCTTACCACCCATAGGCGGGTAGGCAGACAGAGAGAGTCATTAAGGTACTTGAAAATATATTTAGAGCTTATGTACTTGATTTTGGTAGGTCATGGAAATACCATTTGCGCTTAGTTGAGTTTTCCTATAATAATAGTTATCAGATTAGTATAAGAATGGCTCCTTTCGAAGCTTTGTAAGGAAGGCCGTGCAAATCACCAGCATGTTGGTTAGTGCTTGGAGACAGATTGGTTCTTGGTCTAGATATGGTGAGAGAAGCCACGGAAAAGATTGAGTTGATTCGAGCACAGATGATGGATGCTCAGTCTAGGTAGAAAGGTTATGCAGATAAGAGGGATAAGGATCTAAAATTCTCAGTGGGAGATCATGTTTTTGTTAAGGTATCACTAATGAAGGGTGTAGTATGATTTCAAAAGTGAAGGAAACTGGCACCTAGATATGTTTGATTGATCCCTATTATACAGAGGATCGAGAAACTCGCGTACCAGGTAGAGTTACCGAGTAGTTTGGCAGGAGTCCGTAATGTTTTTCATGTTTCTCATCTAAGGAAGTATGTGCATGATCCAGAGACTACTATTGCTCCGACTACATTGAAATACTTAGTATTAGAACCGGATCTGACTTTTATTAAGCAACCAGTTCGTGTAGTAGCGAGAAATGAGAAGAAGCTAACGAACAAGACATTCAGATTATTGAAAATACAGTGGAGTGACAACGAGAAAGACTGTACTTAAGAAACAGAGGATATGATTATGGATACTTATCTTGAGTTGTTATGATGGTACATTCTATATTTGTTATATAGAATTTCTAGCCGATAGGACATACTGGCTTTGTTTGTTATAGTTTTTTGCATGTTTGATATGCTTATTGTGTGGTCTATACTAAATTTCAAGGACTAAAATCTTTAAGGAGGGGAGCATGTAACAACCCTAATTTTAATTTAACATTATTCAAGAGATTTAATTGATAGATTAAATAGAATAATGTAGTGGGATAAGGAGGATGAGATTTGATAATTAAATTATGTCATGCCTTAATGAATCAATTAATAAGATCATTTTAAACTTAAAAAAGAAAAGAATTAATAAAAAGGGAAAATTAGGAATAGAGCTTTAGTTCTTCCCTTAAGTCCTCCTCCACTCATTCATTCTCATTTTACATTCATAAACAATCAAAAGAAACCACCTAAAGGCCAGCCATTTCTAAAGGGTAGGAGATAAGGAAATCAAAGGGGATTCAAGGGAAAAATTTAGGTAAATCAATCTTCATCAAATCTCAATCTTCTATCCAATCTAAGGTGAATAATAGTTAACCAT
The DNA here is from genome assembly GCA_030737815.1 of Allium fistulosum. NCBI lineage: Eukaryota > Viridiplantae > Streptophyta > Magnoliopsida > Asparagales > Amaryllidaceae > Allium > Allium fistulosum. The sequence goes on from CM060906.1 coordinate 878,710,630, forward strand.
CACTATTATTTGTGTTTGAATTGGGTTACGGTTAATTTCCGAATTAATCTTGATTGTATTGCCATGTTATGGATGTTTGATCATTTTTTGGTTAGAACAATGATTTATGGAAATTTTATCGAATTATTATGATAGGTTTAAGGCAAAACTTAAGTTTTTGACCTTCAATTTATTTGATTTCTGATATGTTATGTAAAATATTATTATGCGGATGGGTTTTTAATTTTATAATTTTTCAAGATCATATGAATATTTTACAAATTTCCTCAAGAGGAAATGACATTTATTTTTGATTTTAATTATTAAAAATAATTAAATAAATAATTTGGCCTCGAAATTTTTATACGTTAAAGAATATTTGAATTATGATTTTTAGTATTTTTGGGGATTTTTCCCAAAAAGTTATGATTTTCTATGAATTTAATAAGTTAGAAAAGCTTACAATTAATTTCAAGTAATAATATTAAATAATGGGTTGCGAAATGGACTTCGAAAATAAAACAGACTTGCGGCAGTCCTTCTGAAAAGAAATTGATGAAGTTTGGAAAAATAAAATCGCACACAACAACGTCGTCATGGATCTGAAGCTCTCCTCACTACGATCTCAACGATTCTGGTTTTGTAATTTTTCATATTGCGGATCTCTGCATTCTAATATTTGAATAGATTTAAGAGGAGGTGACTCTGTTTTGTTATAGGCAATGTAACAGTAGAGTAAAATGACTGGGAGAGGAGGGTTTAGGTGACTATTTATATTAACGTAATAATGGTTTCTCAAATGAACGGTCATACGTTTCCGACTTGTACGATTACACGACGCGTCCGATTGCAACGAAACTCATCGGTGTATATCACCTCATTTTTTTGGTCCTAATGGTATAAATTTGGTCACAATCCGAGACAGCGCTGGGATGATAATTTACGCATTTTGAGATCGTTTTGAAACATCGGATCATCCGATCTTTAAATATAGCGATGCTTATACTCATTTTAATTCGCAACATTGATTCGAACTCAATAGAAGTGGTATCGAGTCCTGATTCAATCATATGCAAAAATTATATTTTTGTGCCTTTAAATAAATTAACGATTCAATATTTAAATATCTTATCGTTAAAAAATTGAGTCATTATATTCTCCCCTCCTTAAAGGATTTCGTCCTCGAAATTCCTAAAGCAAGGAGAACGTTTCCTAACCCATAGGCTTTCAAAGCCCCTCATGTTTCGGAAAAACTCAGCATCACATCCTTTGCGTGGCCAGGTCTAGGAAAAATCCTAATACAACATAGATATATACATCTCATATCCGAGGGTTTTCGAGGACAACCAAGTAGATATACCCAAATCTACACTACAGATGTTACGTTTCTCTTTTATAGCTAGAGCAAACCATTTAGATATGAATAAAAGTGAGTAAGCATCGAAATAGCCAACACTTGCATCCATGTACCTAAATAAGTACTCAACAAAGAGGATTAAACACAATAGCAACATCATCATGTAAACAATCATACTAAATCGTATACATATAACAATCATCTCAAATAAGTATGCTATGTCAAAACATAACTATCTTGCATGCCTAACAACCATATATGCATAAGTAATTGTATCATGCCAACAATCAAACATCAAACAGGCAAAATTAAGATCAAACATCGAAAAGTAACATCTATGCCTATCCTAGCATTCAGGAAACTAAACTATTGAATATAACACATCAAATATGATATCCAATACAAAAGCTGATGAAAAATGAAATCTCACTAAGTGAAGAGCTCTGAATAAGCGATCATCATACTCTCATCGGTCTCTCATGTGCAATCACCTTCATTTTCACATTGAACCTTTACCACTCCACTGCCTTCCTCCTAACCTATTTCATATCATGTCTCATGTTACGAATGGGCCTATGAGGTCTCGAAGTTCCTGGTTCAGTCTCGATATCATCTAGTCAATTTGGTACCAAATTTCCAAATGGCTTATGTAAGTTCTCCCAAAACCCACTAGTGAATAACATGTTTTGGCCACTACAATGCTCTTGGCACACAATGGAATTACATTATCCATTCCATATATACCCCGAGTAATTTGGATGCTGTCAACTGGACCTAACAATATAAATATAGCACTCTTTGTCAATCTATTTACTTTGATCAAAATTCTATCATATCCACTTTTGGTCCTTGGCAATCCAATGATGAAGCCTATAGATATCTGCTACCACTACTCTAGGACAAATAATCTCTCATTCCTACGAAGCCAATAGTCTTGGTTAGAACTGCACTACATCACCTCTATAGACACTACTCGTCCTCTAATTAGCCACGATCTCCGCTGGTCTAGCCTCACGCCTTTGACTGGTACTGATCCACTAAATCAAAGTAGCTTCGATGGTTAGACTAGCCATCATCTTTGGCCATAGCTCACATCGAGTTCTGAAGTCATAACTAGCAATAAACTCAAGTAATGTCCACTCTAGGAATATCGCTCCTAAACTTGTTTTCCTCCTACTAAAGCATTAATGAATGCATTTTCCTCATGGGCATTTAGGAAATGTCAAAGTCATAGGAGGCTAAGTATTCCAACCATTGCTACTGGTGAAGGTTGAAATCCTTCTTGGAGAAGAGATATTTCAATGATATCGGATTAATAAACAACTTGAACCCCTCTCCTAATAGATAGAGCCTCCAAATATCCAAAACAAATACAAGCTGCCAACTTCAAATCATGAGTCGGATAGTTCCTTTTGTGTAGTTTTAGTTATCGGCTAGCATATGCGACAACCTTACCTATTTGCATCAATATCACACATAGTCAAGTACCATAAGTATGTGTGTACTATCGACTCCTCATTCCCACTTGGAATGACCAACACCGATGCACTTGTCAACCTCTCTGTCCGACTCACAAACACACGTCTACACCTCGCGTCCTAAATAAAAGTATGATTCTTCTTGTCAAATTGATTAACGTTGCCACTACCTTAAAGAAGTCCTTGGTAATACATTTATAATATCCTGGTAATCTAAGAAAACTCCTCATATCTATAACACTCTTGGGTCCATTCCAGTCTTATACTTCAGTAACCATCATGGGATCTATAACAATGTACTACTCCAAAACAATGTGACCCAAGCATCTCATTTCCCTCCTCTAGAAGTGATACTTCGAAAATCTCACCTTCAATCGGTAGATTTTCTCAACGCCTCTGTAACAACCCGGGATTTGCATTACCAATTATAAATAAAGGTTAGGATTTTTATTTATTTTAATGAAGCATGAAAGGATTTGGAATAACAAAAATTTATTTGAAAAATGCTATTTTAATTAAATGGGAAATATAGGATTTTAAAATGAGGATAAAATTTTATTTTGGAAAGTTAAATATTTTAGGAGAGATTTTAAAACGGGTTTGGATAAGAAAAATGAGTTTTATAAACATATATGAACACTTAGACTAATTTTTGGAAACATGTAAATAACTCTCTTCTTATTGGGTTACTAAACCTAACCCAATAACCCACCCTAAACCTCCTCTATAAATTATCTCAAACTCTCATAACCTCATTCATTCATCCCTAATCAAAACCCTAATCATTTCCTAAAGCTTCTTAACAAAAATGGCCTCTATCTTCATCTCCTTCTAGTTTTAGCTTATGCAAGTCATTCTATGCAAAGGTAATGCAAATACCCACCTCAAATCCGTTTTTATATCTTTCTCATTTCTGAAATTTATTTGGTAACACATGTTTTATGTGTTTTTTGATCTTATAGCATCCTAATCATCTTTTGCTAACTTGGGTTGATGCTATAGTAGTCTTTGTTGCTTTCTAGAGAGGTATATTGCTAAAAACCTCTTCTAATATGTGTTTAATCATCTTTTGATTTCAGTAATCATTTAGTAACACATGTTTTATTATGTAACATGTGAATCATAGCTCTTTGATCCTCTTTGCTTTCATTTTGGATGTGCACACAAGTTGCTTGCTATATTGGTTGAGGTAAAATTGCTAGCTAAATCCTTTTTTACTTGATGCTTCTATAATTTTCGTTTTGGAATTGTAGCTGAAACGAAATCAGGCATAACTTCTTCATTTTTCATCCGTTTTTGATCAGGTTTTTTTTGCTGCAAACTAGATTCAATAAGGAACACTTTTAGTTTAGTGAGTTTTCAGTAATTTTGCCATTTAGATGACCTGAAATGCATTCAAAGACAGAAGACCAATTTTGTCTTTAACAAGTTATCTTGAGTTTCAATCTGATATTGTTTTGCATGTATCTCTCTCGTTTTCGATCCGAATTAGATAATTTTGGATGTTCCGGAAAGTTTAATAAATATGCTACAATTTTTGTTCAGTGAGTTTTCTGTAATTTTGCAACTTAGATGACCTGAAATGCATTCAAAGACAGAAGACCAATTCTGTCTTTAACAAGTTATCTTGAGTTTCAATCTGATATTGTTTTGCGTGTATCTCTCTCGTTTTTGATCCGAATTAGATAATTTTGGATGTTCCGGAAAGCTTAAAACATATGCTACAATTTTTATTCAGTGAGTTTTCTGTAATTTTTCCATTTAGATGACCTGAAATGCGTTCAAATACAGAAGATCAATTCTGTTTTTAACAAGTTATCTTGAGTTTCAATCTGATATTGTTTTGCATGTATCTCTCTCGTTTTTTATCCGAATTAGATAATTTTGGATGTTCCGGAAAGCTTAAAACCTATGCTACAATTTTTGTTCATTGAGTTTTCTGTAATTTTGAGTCTAACTAGGTCAAAAATTGATTTTTCTACTATCTTCCCGAGAGCGATACACATATTAGCTCTATGGATGAAACTGAAACTATTTTGGTCCTAACTTTTGAGCCGCTAGTCAGAATTTGACGATTTTGGTCTCGTTGTAAAGATGGAGTTATGAACTCCATATCTGGAAAGTTTGGTCATCATATGAGTTCATTAGACCCTTCGAATTTCTTGTCAGAGTTGAACCTAGATCGCTGTGCAAAACAGTGCATTTCATGTTTCTGTGTCCGACTTTGGAACGTCGCTACGCCTTCGTTTCAAGTCGGAATCAAGTAATTCTTTTTGCGTTATGAAGTAGGAATGTCGGACTATGTTCCTACCAATTTTCATGCCATTCGGATTCAGTCTGCTAGTCTAAAAAAATTTCCGAACTTGGGTTCGCGTCAGTTTTGGACTATTTTCCAACACTTAAAATATTTTCAGTGATTTTCTGGTTTTATCGATTTCTTTGAGATTTGTCTCTAGATTTTGTACACGGGCCTTATAAAAAGGTTTTAAAAGGATTTTTTGCTCCGTAATGGCTTTCGAAATTATTATATAATATTATTTTTAATTAGTAAACTATTTACTCCATAATAGGAGAGTTTTCAAAAGCCGTTTTAAAGTGTTCTCAAAATCAATTATAAATCCGTTTCGAACCATTATTTTCTATAATAAAAATCTCACACTCACTTTTTAGCACGTCGAGCGAAGTGGAAAGGTGCTTAAACGGTTAGGAAATCTCCGGCCTATGGAACCGTGTGTATTTTCTTTCCGGTTAATCCCCGACCTATTCGATTGATCGTTTTGACCTTTGGGTCTAGTTTACCGATGATACGAGGTGGACTTTTTATTGTTTGGAGTGTGAGCTTGCTATTGGTTAGTAAACCATTTAGTGTGAACGTGGGGTATGCGACTCATTGTTAACACTTTACGGGTTCCTCTCCAAGAAGTTTGTGACACATTAGCCTCTGGGCAGCCAGTACTGGACCTCTGGGTCACCACGCCTCTGGGAAACTGTCTCTGGACACCTGTTCTATGGAGCAGTTTCTTTTTTCGGCATGTGCCTCTGGGCCTTTATCCTTCTGGGAAGGATCTTGCCGTCTTGCGCGTTCCGCATCTGTGCGAGTGATCGATCACAACTCTACAGTACTTGGCAATAACGACTCCGGTCGGTGCACGTGCTATACTTGTATTATCTGATGATTTTTATATCCATTCGAGTACCGCCATTCGGTGTTGGTTCTATGGAACCATACGATGTAAGTGCAATTACCTTGTGGATCCACAGTGTCTCTGGACACTACTTTTCAGTGTTTGATTTCATTGACTTTTCAGTATATCCCCATTGCTCTCTGGAGCATCGATCTTTGCTTGGGCATTGATTACTGACTCTGGTCACTCTTGGGATTATTGTCTATGGGAAACTTTATATAGCTTTGGCTACGCCAATGATATGAGGCGATTTTATTTATTCAACACTTTGGTGCTGATATTCTCTTTGGAGATTTTTACTGTTGATTGATGATTAGGGACCGTCATTATATTCATGTGGTCCAAAATACTCTTCTCTTAGGAAAAGTATTGCTTTATTTAAGTACCACATTATTATATATCTCAGTTATTACTGATTGTTTAGCTAGCCTGACCCGAGTGTTTTCACTCGGGTCAGACCGAGTTGTTTCAGGTTAGGTCTCTGGACTTAGCTTCTGTGCTTCCGCTTGGACATTATCTGCTATGCTGATAGATAGCGCTTTTATTTGTCCACTATTCCGCTACTCTGTTATTATTCAGACTTTGATATGTACATATTTTTGACTCACATGTGTGAGCAGTGGCTTTGTACCCACTTATGATATTTGGATCTGTATTGACGATGTATTGTCCTGGGATTTTATATCTGTTATGTGATTCTGTTCTGTGATGTTTTATCATTTTATTACTATGCTTATTCTGATAGATCTTTAGCCATTGTAATTTCGTTATAAATATTTATTGGATATGTCGAACCACTTAAAAAAAAATAGATACCCCCCTTTCGACGTATTCAGTAGATAGTTATAGCTTGATTACAAATGGTCGCTTCCACTATACTCTATTCTCCGCTTTAACAGACGGTATTACCCCCGTAATACTCTTTGTTACAGTGGGTCTCAGAGTGGGGCGTTACAGTTTGGTATCAGAGCTAAGGTTCAGAATTAAGCATAACAAACACAGAACAGAAACGTAGTACAAAACGTTATAATACGATCCAAATGGAACATATCCACCTTTAGATAAATAAGTTAGGAATATGTGTAGGAATCTATTATATTCCGTAATATTCCTTAATGAATTATCTATCTTTGAATCGTGCTTAACTAAATCTACCGATCATATGTTTAAAGAGTGTCCCAAGCCTCTTTTCTACCGCTATTGTAAGAAGGAGGGTCATCATTATTCCACTTGTCCTACTGCACCTCCTAGATCTGGCAAGCTTAATGCTGCCAAGGCTCCTACCACTTCTGCTTAGCCTAAAGGTACACATCCTTCCATTCTTGAAGGCTCTATTTTATTTCATGGTAGATCTATTAGAGTTCTTTTTGATACGGGTGCCTCTCACTCATTCGTATCAAAGGAACTAGTTGATACTTTATCTTTGGATGTTACTTGTTTGGTTTCTTCACTAAGGATTGTGAATCCCATCGGTGGATCCACGACCCTTAGCTTGCTTTGTGAGGATATAGATATCAATCTTTATGGATTTTCTTTCCATGCGAATCTGCGCGTTATGGAGTATTTGGGCTTTGATATGATTCTTGGCATGGATTGGCTCGTTCAGCACGATGCCAAAATTATTTGTTCGGAGCGGATATTATTCATTCATCACCCTGACTTGTCCTCTCCGTTAGCTATTGTTCTTCAAGATGTTGGGCTTTCTGATGTTACTTTATTTTCTCTCGATTCACGAGATGAGGATTTGAACTTATCTCGTATTCCTGTTGTTCGGGATTTCCCCGACGTATTCGAGCCAGTATCCGGACTGCTGCCCAAGCGAGCTATTGAGTTCCGCATCGATCTCATTCCAGGCTCTCATCCAATTGGGCGTCCTCGTACGAGAATGTCTACTAAGGAGAATGAGGAACTCAGGAAGCAGTTAGTTGAGCTTGAAGTGAAGCAGTTCATCCGATCTAGTTCTTCGCCATGGGGTGCTGCTGTGGTCTTCGTTAAGAAGGCTAATGGCTCTCTTAGGCTTTGCATTGACTATCGCAAGCTCAATGAGCTGACCATCAGAAATCGCTACCCACTTCCTCGGATAGACGACATGTTTGACCAATTGAGCGGTGCGAAGGTCTTCTCTCAGCTTGACCTTGCCACCGGATTCCATCAGCTACAAGTTGCGGAAGACAGCATTCCTCTTATAGCATTTCGCACTCGTTATGGTTCTTTTGAGTGGTTGGTCATGCCGTTCGGTTTGACGAACGCTCCGGCTTTCTTCGCCGATCTCATGAATCGAGTATTCCGGGAATACATCGATAGATTCGTTCTGGTTTTCATCGACGATATTCTTATTTATTCTAGATCCGAGGCAGAGCATGCTCATCATTTGCGGATCATCTTGGATACTCTTCGTCAGCATCAGCTTAAGGCCAAGCTCTCCAAGTGCCATTTTTGGGAGAGCAAGGTCAAGTTCTTGGGCCATATTGTATCATCTGAGGGTATTTCTGTCGATCCTGCAAAGATCGAAGCTATTCAGAATTGGAAGCAGCCTGAGAACGTTCATGATATTCGCAGCTTCCTTGGTTTGGCGGGTTATTACCGTCGATTTATCAAGGATTTCTCTCGTGTTGCACTTCCCCTCACGACTCTGACTCGTAAGGGGGTTCGCTTTATTTGGTCTGATAAGTGTGAAGTTTCTTTCCACCGATTGAAGGAACTTCTCACTCATGCTCCCATCCTTGTGGTTCCTGAGAGTAACCAGGATCTTGTTGTTTACACCGACGCTTGTGGTAGCGGCCTCGGTGCTGTGCTTATGCAGAAGGATCGGGTAGTTGCTTATGCTTCTAGGCAGCTACGTCCGAATGAGGTTCGCTATCCGACTCATGATCTTGAGTTGGCAGCTATCGTCTTTGCTTTGAAGACGTGGCGTCACTTTCTATTAGGCGAACGCTTCACTCTTTACACCGATCACAAGTCTCTGAAGTATTTATTCAGTCAGAAGGATCTCAATATGAGGCAGCAGCGATGGCTTGAGTTTCTCGCCTCATATGACTTAGACATTCAGTATACCCCTGGCAAGGGTAATCGTGTGGCTGATGCACTCAGTCGCAAACACTCGGCAGTAGTTTCTATGATGATAGCCGAGTGGGATATTCTTGAGACTCTTTCTATGTGTGATATTCGAAATCGAGCTCCGTCTTCTGATCCTTAGATCTTGTTATTCAGCTTGGAAGCTCGACCTATTCTATTGGATCGCATTGCCCATGCTCAGCGGCAGGATCCAGACTTGTTGCGATATATTCATCTCCTTGAGTCGGGATCCAGTGATGAGACATTGTCGGATTATTCTATTGATTCTCATCGGTGTCTTCGCAGGAAGAACCGTATTTTGGTACCATCTGATTCATCACTTAGGCGCGACATTCTAGACGAGTGTCATCGCACTAAGTACACTATACATCCTGGGTCGAGTAAGATGTATGCCGACATGTGTCGCTTATTTTATTGGGAGGGCATGAAGAGTGATGTTGCAAGTTATGTAAGCCGTTGCATGACTTTTCAACAGATCAAAGCTGAGCATCAGCGTCCATCTGGTCTTCTTCAGCCTCTAGAGGTTCCATTGTGGAAATGGGATCAAATATCCATGGATTTTATTGACGGTCTGCCTCGATCGAGGTCAGGCCATACTTCTATTTGGGTCATCATCGATCGCTTGACCAAATCAGCTCATTTCATTCTTATGAAGTCCACTCGGACAGCTCCTCAGCTTGCCAAGCTAAATGTGAAGGAAGTCGTTCGACTTCATGGCATTCCTAGCTCTATCGTTTGTGATCGAGATACTATCTTTACTAGTTACTTCTGGAAGTGCCTACAGTCAGCTTTGGGCTCAAAGCTAAATTTCTCGACTGCTTATCATCCTCAGACTGACGGTCAGACGGAGAGGGTGAATCGTGTTTTAGAGGATCTTTTGCGCTGTTGTATTCTGGATTTCGGAGGTAGTTGGGAGGATCACTTACCGCTTGTAGAGTTCTACTACAACAACAGCTTTCAGTCTAGTATCGGCATGGCACCTTTCGAGGCTCTCTACGGAAGGCCATGTCGCTCTCCTGCTTGTTGGTTAGAATCTGGTGAGAAGCTCATTCTTGGTCTAGATTCAGTTCGGGAATCTTCTGAGAAGATTATTCCTATTCGTCAGAGAATGAAAGAGGCACAGAACCGTCAGAAATCCTATGCGGACAACCGTAGGAAGCCTCTTGAGTTCTCCATTGGTGATCATGTCTTTATTCGGATATCTCCTATGAAAGGGGTTGTGCGTTTCAGCTCTACATGGAAGTTGGCTCCTCGCTATGTTGGACCATTTCCTATTACGGAACGCATTGGCCCCGTGGCTTATCGAGTGGCTCTACCTGCTCAATTCTCTGGAATACACGACGTGTTCCATGTTTCCCAGCTTCGCATGTGTGTCCGCGATCCTGATTCTATCATTGAGCCGCATGTTGTGCCTGATTTAGAGATCTTACCTGATTTATCTTTGGAGCAGCAACCTCTTCGTGTGCTTGATTCGGAGGTTAGACGCCTTCGCAACAAAGAGGTCCCACTCGTGAAGATTCAATGGTCACCGAATCCTAAGGACTGCACTTGGGAGACCACAGAATCTATCGAACGCTCTTATCCTGGCTTTCTCCCATCTTCTTCTGCGGGTGAGAATTCTCTATTTTATCTCTATCACTTCTTTTGGGAATTTGACGTTATAGACGACATCTATCTTAAGGAATTGCGGGGACGCAATTTTCTTAAGGGGGGAGTCTGTAACAACCCGGGATTTGCATTACCAATTAATAAATAAAGGTTAGGATTTTTATTTATTTTAATGAAGCATGAAAGGATTTGGAATAACAAAAATTTATTTGAAAAAGGCTATTTTAATTAAATGGGAAATATGGGATTTTAAAATGAGGATAAAATGTTATTTTGGAAAGTTAAATATTTTAGGAGAGATTTTAAAACGGGTTTGGATAAGAAAAATGAGTTTTATAAACATATATGAACACTTAGACTAATTTTTGGAAACATGTAAATAACTCTCTTCTTATTGGGTTACTAAACCTAACCCAATAACCCACCCTAAACCTCCTCTATAAATTATCTCAAACTCTCATAACCTCATTCATTCATCCCTAATCAAAACCCTAATCATTTCCTAAAGCTTCTTAACAAAAATGGCCTCTATCTTCATCTCCTTCTAGTTTTAGCTTATGCAAGTCATTCTATGCAAAGGTAATGCAAATACCCACCTCAAATCCGTTTTTATATCTTTCTCATTTCTGAAATTTATTTGGTAACACATGTTTTATGTGTTTTTTTGATCTTATAGCCTCCTAATCATCTTTTGCTAACTTGGGTTGATGCTATAGTAGTCTTTGTTGCTTTCTAGAGAGGTATATTGCTAAAAACCTCTTCTAATATGTGTTTAATCATCTTTTGATTTCAGTAATCATTTAGTAACACATGTTTTATTATGTAACATGTGAATCATAGCTCTTTGATCCTCTTTGCTTTCATTTTGGGTGTGCACACAAGTTGCTTGCTATATTGGTTGAGGTAAAATTGCTAGCTAAATCCTTTTTTACTTGATGCTTCTATAATTTTCGTTTTGGAATTATAGCTGAACCGAAATCAGGCATAACTTCTTCATTTCTAATCCGTTTTTGGTCTGGTTTTTTTTGCTGCAAACTAGATTCAATAAGGAACACTTTTTGTTCAGTGAGTTTTCTGTAATTTTGCCATTTAGATGACCTAAAATGCATTCAAAGACAGAAGACCAATTCTGTCTTTAACAAGTTATCTTGAGTTTCAATCTGATATTGTTTTGCATGTATCTATCTCGTTTTTGATCCGAATTAGATAATTTTGGATGTTCCGGAAAGGTTAAAACATATGCTACAATTTTTGTTCAGTAAGTTTTCTGTAGTTTTGCCATTTAGATGACCTGAAATGCATTCAAAGATAGAAGACCAATTCTGAATATAACAAGTTATCTTGAGTTTCAATCTGATATTGTTTTACGTGTATCTCTCTCGTTTTTGATCCGAATTGGATAATTTTGGATGTTCCGGAAAGCTTACAACATATGCTACAATTTTTGTTCAGTGAGTTTTCTGTAATTTTGCCATTTAGATGACCTGAAATGCGTTCAAAGACAGAAGACCAATTCTGTCTTTAACAAGTTATCTTGAGTTTCAATCTGATATTGTTTTGCATGTATCTCTCTCGTTTTTGATTCGAATTAGATAATTTTGGATGTTTCGGAAAGCTTAAAACCTATGCTACAATTTTTGTTCAGTGAGTTTTCTTTAATTTTAAGTCTAACTAGGTCAAAAATTGATTTTTCTACTATCTTCCCGAGAGCGATACACATATTAGCTCTGTGGATGAAACCGAAACTATTTTGGTCATAACTTTTGAGCCGCTAGTCGGAATTTGACGATTTTGGTCTCGTTGGAAAGATGGAGTTATGAAATCCATATCTGGAAAGTTTGGTCATCATCTGAGTTCATTAGACCCTTCGAATTTCCTGTCAGAGTTGAACCTAGATCGTTGTGCAAAACAGTGCATTTCATGTTTCTGTGTCCGACTTTGGAACGTCGCTACGCCTTCGTTTCATGTCGGAATCAAGTAATTCTTTTTGCGTTCTGAAGTAGGAATGTCGAAATACGTTCCTACCAATTTTCATGCCATTCGAATTCAGTCTACTGGTCCGAATAATTTTTCGAACTTGGGTTCGCGTCAGTTTTGGACTATTTTCCAACACTTAGAATATTTTCAGTGATTTTCTGGTTTTATCGATTTCTTTGAGATTTGTCTCTGGATTTTGTACACGGGCCTTATAAAAGGGTTTTAAAAGGATTTTTTGCTCCGAAATGGCTTTCAAAATTATTATATAATATTATTTTTAATTAGTAAACTATTTACTCCATAATAGGAGAGTTTTCAAAAGCCGTTTTAAAATGTTCTCAAAATCAATTATAAATCCGTTTCGAACCATTATTTTCTATAATAAAAATCTCACACTCAATTTTTAGCATGTCGAGCGAAGTGGAAAGGTGCTTAAACGGTTAGGAAATCTCCGGTCTATGGAACCGTGTGTATTTTCTTTCCGGTTAATCCCCGACCTATTCGATTGATCGTTTTGACCTTTGGGTCTAGTTTACTGATGATACGAGGTGGACTTTTTATTGTTTGGAGTGTGAGCTTGCTATTGGTTAGTAAACCGTTTAGTGCGAATGTGGGGTATGAGACTCATTGTTAACACTTTACGGGTTCCTCTCCAAGAAGTTTGTGACACATTAGCCTTTGGGCAGCCAGTACTGGACCTCTGGGTCACCACGCCTCTGGGCAACCGTCTCTGGACACCTGTTCTATGGAGTAGTTTCTTTTTTCGGCATGTGCCTCTGGGCCTTTATCCTTCCGGGAAGGATCTTGCCATCTCGCGTGTTCCGCATCTGTGCGAGTGATCGATCACAACTCTACAGTACTTGGCAATAACGACTCCGGTCGGTGCACGTGCTATACTTGTATTATCTGATGATTTTTATATCCATTCGAGTACTGCCATTCGGTGTTGGTTCTATGGAACCATACGATGTAAGTGCGATTACCTTGTGGATCCACAATGTCTCTGGACACTGCTTTTCAGTGTTTGATTTCATTGACTTTTCAGTATATCCCCATTGCTCTCTGGAGCATCGATCTTTGCTTGGGCATTGATTACAGACTCTGGTCACTCTTGGGATTATTGCCTATGGGCAACTTTATATAGCTTTGGCTACGCCGATGATATGAGGCGATTTTATTTATTCAACACTTTGGTGCTGATATTCTCTTTGGAGATTTTTACTGTTGATTGATGATTAGGGACCGTCATTATATTCATGTGGTCCAAAATACTCTTCTTTTAGGAAAAGTACTGCTTTATTTAAGTACCGCGTTATTATATATCTCAGTTATTACTGATTGTTTAGCTAGCCTGATCCGAGTGTTTTCGCTCGGGTCAGACCGAGTTGTTTCAGGTTAGGTCTCTGGACTTAGCTTCTGTGCTTCCGCTTGGACATTATCTGCTATGCTGATAGATAGCGCTTTTATTTGTCTACTATTCCGCTACTCTGTTATTTTTCAGACTTTGATATGTACATATTTTTGACTCACATGTGTGAGCAGTGGCTTTGTACCCACTTATGATATTTGGATCTGTATTGACGATGTATTGTCCTGGGATTTTATATCTGTTATGTGATTCTGTTCTGTGATGTTTTATCGTTTTATTACTATGCTTATTCTGATTGATCTTTAGCTATTGTAATTTCGTTATAAATATTTATTGAATATGTCGAACCACTTAAAAAAAAATAGATACCCCCCTTTCGACGTATTCAGTAGATAGTTATAGCTTGATTACAAATGGTCGCTTCCACTATACTCTATTCTCCGCTTTAACAGACGGTATTACCCCCGTAATACTCTTTGTTACAGTGGGTCTCAGAGTGGGGCGTTACAACCTCCAACACCATCATCAAACATGTCTTGTGCTCCCCTTTTGTCCATGAGTAAACGAAAATATCATTAATGAGCATAAGTACAACTTACTCAAGTGATCCCTCAAAACATGATTCATGATATCAACAAAGCATGCCAACTCGTTGGTTAGCCCGAATGGCATAACAACCAATTAACAAAAATCAAAGTATTGTAGAAAACATTGTGATCGGCACACCCTCTCTAGCTACTCTCATTTGATGAAACCCTACCGCAAGGTCCAACTGAAAGAACACCTTCATGCCATAGAGCTGATCGAACAAGCCATCAATAAGAAGGAGTGGATACTTGTTCATAATCTCATTCAGCTCACGACAATCAACAAACAACCTCAAAAAGCCATTTGCCTTAGTAGCGAACACTATAGGTGCAACCCACTCGGGTATGCTAATACAAATGAACCATCGCCTCAACAGGTCGTCCACTTGCACCTTTAGTTTTCTCTGCTCTTGGGCCTCATATGCCTCAAAGATATAACTACTTGTCTAACACCTCTAACCAGATCGATACGGAAGTCAATCCCTGTTTGGTGTTAATCCGGTCACCTCATCAAATGTGTTTGGACACTCTCTAACTACAGACACAAATGACAACTTGTCATATGGGATATCGAGCGAATATAGAAAGTTAACCATCTCCTCATCATCATATGGTAGCTGAACACTACCTTCCGCTCCTCATCAGTCCCTATCATCACCAACAGCTTATCAAAAGCCACAACTATTCCATACCTCTTCAGCCACTGCATTTTCAAACTATAACACTGAACCAATTAACCCAAAATAAATCAATAACAAACAAGAAAACAAAATCCATGACACGATAAGGCTAAGTCTAGACAAACCATTTAAAGGATGGCTGAGCCCCCGACAAGTTTCATCATAATTAAAGGTCGGTTCACTATCTCTAGTCTCAATCCCACTCTACCTATCGAATCACTAGATATGAAGGAATGTATAAACTCGACGTCATATAAAACACATATGGAAACACCATAAGTGGAAAGCATAACTCATGGTAATGTCATTTCCCTTCTCATTCACCGATGGAGCACTCGACAAAATTAGAATGATGTTTAATGCATATGCCTTCACTGTTTGTCCGTGCTTAGCTGGTTTGGGACAATCCTTCTACACTGGGTATAGGTTCTTACATCATAAAGCCTTCTCGATCAACTTCTCGAAGCTCTCGTCAATATGACCAATTAATCGCTTCCTAAGATGATCGCTCAACCTAGTGATAAACATTTCAGTCTTTCTTAGTGAATTATCAATGAAAGATAGACCGTACTTCGACAACACTTCGAATTCTTCCATACACTCGAACGTTGATATACTGCCTTACATCAAACCGACAAACTTCCTAAACAACACCTACTTTTGAAAAGTCAAGATAAATTTCTCTTCGATGCGAATTATGAACTAATCCTAAGTAAAAGGATCCTCAGGAATCGAAACTACAAGGGCACTCCACCTGTACATTGTTCGTCCCTGGAGTCATGTAGAGGTCAACTTAAGCCTTATAGCATCATGTAATTCCAAGTCATCGAAAATCCTTTTGCAAGTATCTATCCCGCCTTACACCTCAACATCCGACTCCATTCCAAGGAACGGTCTACTTCCTAGACTCATATAGTCTTTATACATCTCGACAAAGTTGATTAAATCTATAACTAAATTTTATGGTAGAGAACTCAGTGTTAACCAAAATGGCTTGTTATCATTTCATAAATCCCGTAAACAGAGTGAATTAGATGAACAGAGTCAATTTGAAGATAACATTAAGACCTTTAGACTAGAAGACCCATAGTGTGTTTGTAAGCTAATAGAGTGTTCGTAAGCAATCAAATAGCAGGGCCAATGTAAGAATAGGGCTTAAAGTGTTAATTAGTTTAATAGCTCCCACATTTGATACTTTAGATATTCAATGCTCCTTGTAGAGCCTGGTTTCTTATGGAGGTCTCTTTTTCTTATTATGTTTGGACCTATAATTACATCCTTATTCTTCCTTAGGTAGCCTTTGGTGACCTAGATCGGATTCTCCTTTAGCGGAAGCCATTGGTGGGTCTGAAGCTTCTTGGTTGCTGTCTGATTTGGTGATTAAAGTATAAGTATTTTTTATTTTTATAAATGAAATTAGTATTTTTATAAATTTTATTATATGACTAGTTACTTTGATAACTTATGCGTAGTTATTAGTCTCTTGTCAGCTTAGCCCCATCGAATCGATGCTTGTTGCCAAGGAAAACATCGGGAGAATCTTCGTCTTACAATAGATGAATTTATCTCTCACATCAAAGACTCGAGCTGCAACAAACATGACTTTGTTTTAAGAGGGCATCAGAAGGAAAGGAAACATATGACGCTATGCTCAAGCTCAGTGGCAAGCAATTACTTCAAGGTGGAGAAGAAATCATTTATCAAATTTGAGTGGTCAATAAAATCGGAGCAATAAGGTCTCCGGTTTTTGTGACAGTCTCTCCTTTGAAGAATTTTTTCTCTCTAAAAGTTCTCCGGTTTTTGTTATAGTCTTGAGAGAGACTATAACAAAAACCAGAGCAATAATGTCTCTGGTTTTCATTATAGTAGAGAGACTATAACAAAAACCAGAGCAATAATGTCTCTGGTTTTTGTTGTAGTCTCTCTAGAGAGACTATAACAAAAACGAGAGACCTTTTAGAGAGAAAAACTTCTTCAAAGGAGAGACTATCATAAAAACCAGAGACCTTATTGCTCCGGTTTTATTGACCACTCAAATTTGATAAATGCTTTCTTCTCCACCTTGAAGTAATTACTCGCCATTGAGCTTGAGCATAGATTCATTTGTTTCCTTTCCTTCTGATGCCCTCTTCAAACAAATTCATGTTTGTTGCAGCTTGAATCTTTGATGTGAGAGATGAATTCATCTATTTTAAGATGAAGATTCTCGCTGATGTTTCCCTAGGCAACAAGAATTGGTTCGATGGGGCTAAGCTAACAAGAGACCAATAACTACGCATAAGTTATAAAAGTAACTAGTCATATGATAAAATTTATAAAAAAAAGTAATTTCATTTATAAAAATAAAAAATACTTACACTTAAAGTTATAAAAGATACTTATACTTATGGACAGGTATGGGAAGATAGGAAGATTTTCCATAAGTATGGGATGATAGATAGATTTTTTACCATAAGTATGGGAAGAAAGGCGCATTTATGGATAGGAAGATTTTCCATAAGTATGGGATGATAGGCATATTTTTTACCATCTGTATGGGAAGAAAGGTGAATTTATCCATAAGTATAAGTATCTTTTATAATTTTAAGTATAAATATTTTTTATTTTTATAAACTTTATTATATGACTAGTTACTTTTATAACTTATGCATAGTTATTGGTCTCTTGTCAGCTTAGCCCCATCGAATCGATGCTTGTTTCCTAGGCAAACATTAGGGAGAATCTTCATCTTACAATAGATGAATTCGTCTCTCGCATCAAAGACTTGAGCTGCAACAAACATGACTTTGTTTGAAGAGGGCATCAGAAGGAAAGGAAACAGATAAAGCTATGCTCAAGCTTAATGGAAAGCAATTACTTAAAGGTGGAGAAGAAAGCAATTATCAAATTTGAGTGGTCAATAAAACTGGAGCAATAAGGTCTCCAGTTTTCTGATAGTCTCTCCTTTGAAGAAGTTTTTCTCACTATAAGGTCTTCGGTTTTGTTAATAGTCTCTAAAAGGAGAGACTATAACAAAAACCAGATATATTATTGCTCTGATTTTTTTTATAGTATCTCCTAGGTGTTTTCACTTGAACACCATAACTATTTGGAACAACTTGGGCATTCCAGATAATGATTCATATCATCCCAACGAACATATTTTGTCAATCAAGGTTGGTGGCCCCTGATCCTGCCCACTCCTCTACTCTGGAGATGGAGTCATTAATAGCATTTCTCGTTTTCTAGATCATTCCTAATCTACAATAAGGATGATCAGTCTCTCATAAAGAAAAATGCATCAATAGTGCTTGTGTGTATTACAACTTGTATACTATAAACACTATTATATAGTTTTGAAAACCAAAATATATAACAAATAAGCACTCTCTCGTATATAGGTATGCTCTTGATCCAGCCTATGGTCACAACTCCAACCCTATCTCTACTGGGTTATGGTATCAACTCAGGTTAATCACTTAACCTAAGCTCTAATACTAAATGTAACAACCGCCCTACACCTTCGATGCTCATATAACCAAATAGTGCGCTATTGGAACATCCGACCGATGTAGGATGACGGTTAATGAAAAGAAAAGAAGTAAAGATGGGAAATATAAGAGAAGAGAAAGAAAACATCAAAACAATCATAAAATAACCTATCATATATCTCACAGCACATCAAATAAATTATAATAGTCATCACAAATATACAACAGTCGAGAAAGTACTAACTACATGAACCATAGAATCAGAGTACATGGCCTCATACAGTTATAAAACTCAATTGATTAAACGACTCTAATAATAGTAAGTCAAACACCGTCAAGGCTCCACGGTGTCACACAGTAGAATAAAAAATAACAAACCCTAAATATAACTATGAGAAAACGCCGCCTCATGCTAGTTCATCTTTAGAACTCCATGTACCGTTTACATCTGCTTTCTAGTCTACTCATTTAAGAGTAGCTAAGGTAATAAGAAGAAAGCATTAAACCTCGTGTTAGAAAATAGTTTGGTGTAAGCGATAAGCAATATCAAAATACTATAAAAGTCGATATAGTATATGGAACAGAGGGTATACAACCATACCTAACTTGTTCCTGCAACCAAAGAGTTAGCACATAACATTGATAATATGCTACTCTACAAACATCATAAGGGGGTACTCCATACAAAGTACAATGTTGGGGTACCTACATCATGTGACATTGACGGACTACATAAAACAATCATGACATCTATCAAACACACCACATTGTTACTCGATGTGCTTTGGATATATGATAACTCATACGACCATTCCTCTGCCAGAGATTAATTGAAAAAATCATGGTTTTTAGTGTACTTGCGTATCTCATTGCCAAAAGCTATATATGTGACCCAAATCAACCGATCCAGGGTATACGGTCCCAATAACCCGATTCAGGATAACCGAACAAAGTACCCATAGGCGTCCCCATAATACCCCTTCTCCAAGTACAATAGAAAACACTCCGAGTATCAATTATCTCTTAGCATGCGATCCAAGCCTTTCATTGCTTCATTAATTTCCATTCATCAACTTCCATGATAGAACAATTCAACATTCTATCCACGGGTTACCCTTAAAGAACCCGTCCATGTGGATCATCATGGCTCCTATCCATCGAGCTGTCACCATCGAAACACAACTCCAATCACCGTCGAGTCGTCATCATCAAAGTTCTGAAGCTATCACGTTGAAGTGTCACGTCATCGCTTTGCTATCAAAATCTCTCGTCGTAGAATAATAACATCAAGACCCAGAGTCAGCTGCACGAAAAAAACATCACATCATGCTCCTCGGAGCCTCCTGACCATCCATGCCACAGATCGGCCAAACTGACCATCATCAATAGTGAAGGGGCATGACCACTTTACAATGGTCAATACTAACCACTTTGGTTATGTACTAAGCCAAAACTGCATAAGTACAAACCAAATGAAAACATCCATCCTGAAGTCTGAAGCCCATCCAAGTCCATCGTCGATCAGTCGACACGCATCCCAATACTCTTCTACAATTTATCCCATCCATTCAAGTTTCCATCATTTGTACATCCCATCGATATGCACAAAAATCTCATCATACAAGTTTCCATCATGTGTGCATTCAACCAATATGCATGAAACTTCGACGTACATGATATTTCCTAAGCTGGATCATCGATTAATCAACGTTTTCAACCAAAACAAGCAAATAAGCATACATGCAACCAACAAACATACATTCACCTAATATAGTATACATACAACATGAATAATGCATCTGTGTCAACCAATGGGAGATTCACATAAAAACGATCTAAAACTAGCAATTTTCTAAAATAGCATGTCAATGGAAAAATGTGATGTTCGATTTAAAACCATTATAAAATACTTTTAATTTCTTTTATAAAAATCAAGTATGTATTTATAAATAAAAATCACATTTTAAATTTAGAAATCAATTCAAAACACCATTTTTATACCGTACAAACAATCATAGTACGGTGAGAGAAAATATCACTCACCTCAACAAGAGTTGACCAATCTAATGTCAAGTTGTATGGCTCTCCATCACGAGAGCAACGCATGAAACCACATCCAAAATGGACCTCGCATGCAAAAGATATGGATTTTATAAAATTTTAGATTAATCAAATAATTAATTAGCTTAATCAAATTCCTAATTACCTCATTATGCTAATACATCTTTCTCCTCGATTCTTTGCCATATAAGCGCAAAACATGCACACACACAAACCCACTACTTCAACACCTTCTCTTCTCCCTATCTCCTTCGTCACCCAACAAATCAACGAACCACTTTCACCAACGCGCCACACTACGCACGCTCTCCTCAAGAACACCACGAAGTCGAGCTTGGCTCTCTCTCTTAGATCGCAACCTACTGCCCTTGCATGCTACAGTGCATGGACATGTTTTTCCTTGGTTGATCGAAGTTGATGAAATCTTGTGGAAAGGTTCTTCTTCGTACGAGAAGGATGATGGTGCAGTCACTTTTGCTTAATTCCTCCTCCTTTGCCGACGAACCCAAACCCTGGTTGCCATGACAAGTACGACCATCACCTAGAACATTATCGCACATAACAACGTCATTATGGATCTAAAGCTCTCTACGCCACAATCTCAACGAATCTGGTTTCGTAATTTTTCGTAGGGCGGATCTCTGGATTTTGATTTTTGAATAGGTTTGAGAGGAGGCGGCCATGTTTTTGTTATAGACAATGTAACAGTAGAGTGAAATGAGTGAGAGAGGAGGGTTTAGGTGATTATTTATATTAGTATAATATTATTATTTATTTGATTTCTCAAATAAACTATCGTACGTTTCGAGCTCGAATGATTACACGACGAGTCCGATCAAAACGAAATTCGTCGGTGTACACCACCTCATTTTTCTGATCATAATGGTAGAAATTTCATCACTATCCGAGATAGCACTCTGAGATGATAATTTCATGCATTTCGAGATCATTTTGGCTATTGGATCGTCCGATCTCCAAATATAGGAATGCTTGTACTCATTTTAATTTGCAATGTCTATTTAGACTCAATTGAAGTGGTCTCAAGTCCTGATTCAATTGTATGCGGAAAACCTTATTTTTAAGCCTTTAAATAAATTAACGATTTGATATTTAAATATTTTATTGTTAAAAATACGGGTCATTAAACCTACATTCTTTAGACCTATCACATGATGATTTGGATTCAGTGCTAGTAGTTAGAGACTATCCAAATGCCTTATCCAAGGTCCTCGGTTTTCCACCCCAGAGAGAGATCGAGTTTTGAATTTATCTTGTGGAGAACGCCAGCCCTGTTGCATTGCACTTAAGGCACATGGCTCCCAAGGAGAGACGCAAGCTAAATAAGTGTTAACCCACCTTTTTCCAAGGCAGTATATAGATGGATTTAACCAAACAGACTTCGCGATTATCAGGACCGATGAGTCTAGAGTAATGATTGTAGGATTCAAGAATCAAGTACAGGTAATAACATGAAGTCAAGAATGAATGGAATTGATATATATGCAAGGCAGAATATTCGAAGTATGGAATATGGATCAACACATAGAAGCGAGTGCATTTCGATAGAAAACAATTAATAACTCAACAACTACAAAAGGGATCAAAGTGAAACTCTAAGAATAGGAAGAGGGGACACTAAGGAGTTCTCCCTAGGGATCGCACCCTAAAACATGCAACTGGAAGGGATTGATACCGATCTCTCCATAAGGGTCGGCACTCTTCCCTTGTAGGGATCCACTATATTCAAATTTTGGAAGTGATTAGTCAATATCTCAATATCTACTTATCAAATTGACATAAACTTAGAGCACATGCTAATTACAACATGTGGAATACCCCATATGGATTGCATATCATTTGGAGTAAGTTGGAGGGATCAGTACCTATCCCTCCATAAGGATTGGCTATAATCTGCCTACATAACTTATTGCAACAAAGATTGGTCGATAACTCAAGTTCTACTAATCCAATTGAAGGCTAAGCATAATACAACATGGTGAAGCTCCCTTAGCGATCGCATGGCATTTGGATGAAACTGGAGGAATTGGCACCTATCCTTCTAGAGGTATCGGTAGAAATCAGAATTCAAGCAACAACACTTCACGGAAAACGCAATATCTCACAAACCGTAAGTCGAAATGGCACAAAATTTGGAAGACAAGTAGCTAACATTATGGGGCACCCCTCAAAGGGAACACATCCCATTTGGACGCACTAATATGGATCGGTATCGATCCCTATTGTGGGCCCCCAATGG
This sequence comes from Allium fistulosum, assembly GCA_030737815.1. Lineage (NCBI taxonomy): Eukaryota > Viridiplantae > Streptophyta > Magnoliopsida > Asparagales > Amaryllidaceae > Allium > Allium fistulosum. Next base: position 878,733,713 of record CM060906.1, read on the forward strand.
GCGTGTAAATTTTTGGATGGCCTCGTTTTGGTCTCCCGAACCTTGTGTCAAAATTTTAGCCCGATCTATGCATGTCTTCTCCTATAAATACAACAGGCATGTCATCAAAAAAGGGATCTTCATTTCGTTTCTCTTTATCTTCAACTTAGGCTACACTCCGCTAATTTTATTCTTTATTTCGGATTGTAACTGTAAATAATCTTCAGTATAATAAATAGAATTATTTGGGAGTGGACATAAGCCGGAGTTAGTCGAACCACTATAAATCTTGTCTCTTTTTACTTGCTTTCTGATTGTTTTAATTTTGTTCTTCATTTATTTTTATTTATATTTCTATGGTTGGATTGGATATTGGTACTTTTACATAACTGGGTGTTGGTGGCCAATTTTGATGCCAACAATAAGAAAGTGAATCAGTTGTTGGAGAAGGGCTTCATTAGGAGAAGTATCTCTGAGTGGGAAGCATCAGTTGTCTTTGGTACCAAGGCGGATGTTTCTTTAAGTATTTGCATCGATTTTCGTGAGATGAATAAGCTAAAAAAGAAGAATCGTCACCCATTACCCCATATAGATGATTTCTTTGATCAGTTGATTGGAGCAAAAGTATTCTCTCAACTTGACTTGGCTACCAGATTCCATCGGTTGTGTGTAGCCGAGGATAGTATTCAGAAGAACGCTTTTTATACACCCGACAGACTTTTTGAGTGGTTAGCCATGCCCTTCGGACTGACCAATGCACCTTCCTACTTTATTGATCCGATGAGTCGAGTTTTTATAAGGTTGCTTAATAAGTTTGTGGTGGTATTTATTGATGACATATTAGTCTATACAAAAAGCAAGGAGGAGCATTGGTTGCATCTAGAGGAAGTGCTCAATACACTCTATGGACATAAGTTGAAGGCGAAGTTTTTCAAACGTCACTTTTTGCATAAGGAGTTATGCCTTTTTGGATATGTTGTCTTTAAGAGTGGGCTGGCTGTCGATCCTAATGAACTTGCTCAAGTATAGGATTGGCATGTGCCAAAGAATTCCACGGAAGTGAGGAGTTTCCTTTGTTTTGCAGGCTGCCATTGGAAGTTCATTAAGGACTTTGCTAAAATCTCTGCCCCTCTAACATGCCTTTCCAGGAAGAATTTGGTTTTCTCGTGAGAATCAAAGTATGAGGCGCTTTTATCAACCTGAAGGAGGCATTGACTAGTGCACTTGTTCTAGTATTACCCGATGGTATGAAGGCATTCACACTTTATACCAATGCTTGCGATACGGCTTAGGCGCGCTCTTGATGTAGGAAGGGAGATTGGTGAGCTATGCTAGTAGATAGTTGAAAGTCTACGATAGAAACTATCCTATCCATGATCTTGAGTTGGCAGCCATCGTCTTTGCACTCAAATCATGGAGACGTTACCTATCAGGAGAGCTCTTTGAGCTTTATACAGATCACAAGTCTCTGAAGTATTTATTCTACAAGAAGGATTTGAATTTAAGGCAACAAAGGTGGATGGAGCTTTTAGTATCGTATGATTTAGATATCTCCTATAGTCCGAGCAAAGGAAATGTTATAGTTGATGCACTGAGTAGGAAGCATGCAGTGTTGAGTCATATGTTCTTAGAGTGGAAGCACTTGGAGTTCATTTCTATATTCAATATTCGACCATCATCAAACATCTCTCCGAGATTGTTAGCAGCGTTGGATGTGTATTCTATACTTATGGATCGCATTAGGTCAAGTTAGAAGCACGGTAAGGAGTTGGTGGAAATTTTTGAGAAGCTTAGTAGAGGAGAGCAGTCGACTCATTTGAGGCATTATACCATTGGCTCGAAGGGGTTGTTATAGAGGGATGGTAGATTATGTGTTTCTCTCATTATGAATTTGATCAACATGATACTAGTTGAGTCTAATCATTCTAGGATGACCATTCATCTCGGTAGATATAAAACTATATTGTGACATAAAGAGAGTCTTTTATTATCCTGGTATGAAGAAGCATGTGGCAGAATATACGGCTTAATGTATGACTTGCCAGAGGGTAAAGGCAAAGCAGAAGAAGCCGAGAGGATTGCTAAAGCCAGTAGATATTCTGTAGTGGAAGTGGGAGAGTGGTTTTATCGATTTCATGGATGGACTACCTAGGAGTAGGAGGGGTAATGAGAGTATTTGGGTCATAGTCGACCGAGTGACCAAATATGCTCATTTTGTTTCAGTTAGGAGTATGAGGACTGTTGCATCCTTGGCGACGCTATACTTGAGAGAGATTGTTAGGGTACATGGAGTTCCTTCTAGCATCGTTAGCAACCAAGATCCACTTTTCACCAACGAGTTTTGGAGGATTCTTTAGGAATCTAGTTAAGTTTGAGCACCATTTATCATCTACGGACCGATGGACAGATGGAGAGGGTGAACCTGGTGTTGGAGGACTTACTACGGATGTGTATCTTGGATTTCTTAGGCTCTTAGGAGGATCGCTTACCATTATTGGAGTTTATCAATAATAATAAATATCAGGCGAGTATTGGGATGGCACCGTTTAAGGCGTTATAGGGAGGCCTTATAGATCACTGTCTTGTAGATGTGACACTACATATATGATTATTCTTGGAAAAGATATGGTGAGGGAGACATTAGAGAAGGTAGAATTGATCTGTAGAAGAATGAAAACCACGTAGAATGGGTAGAAGTCTTACGCTGATAGGAGATGCATAGAGGTTGAGTTTGCAGAGGGTGACATGGTTTTTGTGAAAGTCTCCCCCCGCTTAAACATGTCATGAAATTTCGTAGTTTGGGAAAGTTAGCATCGAGGTTTGTAGGGCCTTTTCTGATTACTGGTAGAGTTGGAAATTAGCATATAGAGTGAATCTCCCTGAGAAGTTAGCGGGAGTACACAAAAGTCTTCCATGTGTCACACTTGCGAAAGTGTCTACATGATACAACGATTATAGTCGAGCCTAGTCAGCTAAAGGAAGTGGAGGTGAATATGGAGTCACTTGTTCATCATGCACTCACTCGTATTCTTGAGCATGGTAAAGCAACTCCAAAATAAAGCTATAAAGCTAGTTAAGGTCCAGTGCTAAGACAATCCAACAGAGAGTACATGGGAGCCTGAGGAGAAGATCCGAGCTACCCATCCAGAAATCTTTTCTGGTACGTTTCCATTTTAGTTCAATAAATATAAACTACTTATGTGTTAAAGTTCTAGTTTAGTATATCTCATAGGTAAGGACAATTGGATGATTGGAATGGTTTCGAACATGTCATTAATACATGTTTTGGATGATGGTTGCTAATGAACATATTTATTTGGTTAACTTTGCACACTTAGGAAAGTATATCCTCGAGCTAGCATACACGCACACCATCACTTGTTTTATTTTACTAAGTAACATGCATATGTTTGCTGCATATGGATTAAATGGTTGCGCATACATGAAGAATAACCAGTACATTTACATAGGATGTTGCATACATTTGGATACATGATATAAGCACTTGCATTTTAGGAGGTCGACTAGACCAGGAGACCATATAATTTTTGCATTAGTGTAGGTTTATATGCCTTCCATGCCTACATGTATATATTGCATTAGAAATTGAACTAAGAATAATGATTACTAGTGGTTGATGGATAAGTAGATGGTTGTAAGCATTAACTTCCATATGTACGAGTTGAGTTTTTCTCATCTTTGGAGATTTCGAGGATGAAATCCTTTTAAGGAGGAGAATATAAAACCCCCAAAAAAATGACCAAAAACATAGTAAAAGAACTAATTTAAATATAACAAGGTTAAAAATGGATTTTTTTACAAATGTTCAAATCTGGCTACGAAACTTACATCATTACGTTCGTAGCGGTTTTCTATACAATTTCTATATATAATGTTTTGGAACCAGAGCTAGTATGAAAAAGGTATTATCGTTTGAAAATGTAAAATCAAAAGTAATTAAACAATTATTTAAGGAAGAAATAATTAAATAAAGAAAACTCCACCGTTCGACACCATTGGTCGAACCGGTGGACCCCTAGCAGTCGACCGCTCCAAACTCAGCGGTTGATTGGTCGTAACTTTTGGGCTAGGGTTTTGATTGACCGAACAGCCCAGACTTTATAATAATGGATCCAACTGCTGAGATTAGTTTTTTCCCCTGTAAGTAGAACCTAGAATCATTGTCAGAACTCGAATTATGATGAGCATAACAAAAATTTGTCTCTTCGAAATCTGAACCCTCTTTCTCCTTAAATCAAAATTTCTTCAAAACCAAATTAAAATTAAATTCAAGAGATTGGAGAAGAAGAGATTAAATCAAATCAAGGGGACATCTACATCAAGCTGAGGCAATTCTAAGCGTATTAGGGAAGGGACCGCTTTTAAGAGGTGAGTGGGTTTATAATTAATATGGAGATTTATATGTAATTTAGTTTATTTATATCATATTTGATTTCAAATTGGGTTAGGTTAAATCAAAATATGGTTTATCAAGTCATCATCATAGATTGGAAATTGAATAAGAATACAACCTATTTGAATAATATTATTATCTAATCTATATCTATATAAATTAAATCTATGGGATAAAAATTGGTTTAGGTAGAATACACTTTTTGTTGAATTGAATATAGACTGAAATCTATTAATTCTAAACCTGATTTAAATCGTTTTGATAACAAACATGCTTATGAAGTTGTTAGAAACTGTAATTGAAAACATAGGAGATTTATATAAATAGGGTTCCCTGTAATTAACAATTTATTTAATTAAAAGTTTTCAATTAACCAAGAAGAAAGAACAAATTAAACACGAAAAAAACCAACCACGACTGGTCGGCAGGCTTACTGGAGCCGGTCGACATCAAACCGCTAACCGCTCCAATGATAAACCGTCGACCAGTTAACGAATTCTGGGCGCAGTATGAACCTTGGCTTAAGGTCCAGGTTATTAATTTAATTGTATATTGTGTGTGTGTGTATGGATATTAGTATAAGTACGGAAATTAGCTTGTGTGTATGGATATTAGTATAAGTAGGGAAATTAGCTCTTAGGTTTGCGACTCTTGGACGTAACGGGACTAAATAGATGTGTGCATGGGTAACAAGGCCTAGGCACTATTATTCGCAGGGTCGATTTTTGACTGAAGCTATTTTATCGCAAATTGCACTCACAGGAGGTTCTACAGTGTATGCACAAACTGACGATGATGCTTGGAGAAGAGTATAGGCTGGCACTAATGAGAGTTCCTTGGTATGCACAACAGCATGTACATGATACTGCGCTGTTGACGGATCCCTGCGCGATGCGATAGAAGCTTTACATTATCATTGACAGGTGGACACGGATGTAGCAACCTCGAGATTGCATTGTCGGCTCCCATAAGGCGTAAATAAGATACATGTAGTCCAAATTTGGGAACATAGTCCCAAGGCTAATATTGTAAGTGATCCATATTGGAATAGTTCCAGTAGCTATTAGCCAATCTATGGTTCATTGAGGATCAATTAGTTGTTCGACCCTAGTGTAAGCCTTTACAAGATGTTAGTGTAGGTATGTTTAAAACTAAACATCTTAGATAAAGGAAACTAGTGATTCACAGACACAAGTAGGACACCCTAAGTCACATTGCTTATAAATGAAGTTAATTTCTTGTAATCACCATACATTAACAACATAACTCATTCATCAGACTTTTGTTCGGCCTACTCCTTTCCTTTCATTTTCCCTACATAAGAGTATATGATAACAGGTGATAGGCCCAATGATTAGTACGTAGAGAGGCGAGCTTGGCACTAGAGTTGCTTATTATTTTCTGTTACTCTCCATGTAACTATTTATCGTACATAGAATTTATTAAGTTTATATTGTATTTCTATTAACTCTGCATATGTCTATATATGTTTTTTATACTGTAATTTTTTCTAGATATTTTATGAGATGACTATTTTCTGCATTTATACATTTCTTTCTTTCGTTGTAAGATCTAAAACTGTAGAATGTATTAGATTTTATCCTTATATTTTTAGTCTTCGTAATGTTTTAAAAACACGATAGCTTGTATCCCTTGGAACTGACATGAGTCCGAAAATCACCATAGCCTTTGGATCAGTGTGTTAGAAGGTGCGAGTTATCACATGATTTCAGTGGAATGATGATTGTGTAGTACATATTATGATGGTATAATTTTTGTTTGGTAGTTTCAGTTTGTTTGCTTGCTTAATTTAGGATATGGTTTATCGATGCACATTTTGGAGTATTGATCGATTTTAGAGAGTTTGGAGTTAAACTACTGCAAAATGAATCGTAGAGGAGTCGAAGCATTTAGATCAAAGTTGGATCCAGAAGAAAAACACAGAAAATCAACCAAGTTTATCGATTAGCATCAAACGATCTTTATCGATCGGCACCAATCGATCAAAAGTGCTCAAAACATGGTGCGATCGAGATGGGTTCACCCAAGCCTGAGGACTTTACAAAATCGATAGCAAATGTATAGGATTTTGGTGTTAGTGGTATGACAAAGGACCAAATGGTTTGGAGTTTTTGGAGTTTCAGTTAAAGGTAGGTAGCATTGTGGTTTGAGTAGAATACTTCAGGCTTGTAAGTGAGAGACTCCGGGACCAAGTGATGGAAACACGACTTAGTGTGAAAGAGTTAGACTTAGCTAAGATTTTGGTAAGTCCCAAACTCAAAATGGTTCGTTGACATTTCGAGACTTTGATAGGGAAGCTTCAATGTACGTAAGGCGACACTTTGGGGAAGTGTAGTGAAGTTTTGGAGTGGGCCAAGGTGCTAGAGACTTTGCTAAGTGATGAGAAGAATCATTACCAACCAAACCATATAATTTAGATAAAAATTAAAAATATTTCCTAGTAATGAACTTCGGATATGCAATCCTTATGCTCTCCTCAATGCCTATGTGTTATCGCCTTCGCTTTTCTTCTACCGAACCTTTACCTACTGCACTGTCTTCCTCCTAAGCTGCTTCGTATGTCGCTCGACTATATGAATCGACTTCCAAGGCATTGATGCTTTGGGTTAAACTTTTATATCATCTAGTTTATTCGGTGTCACAATCATGCCTAAGTTTGACAAACTTTCTAAAATGAGAAACATGGAACACAATGTGCACACTTGCCATCTTCTGAGGTATGTTGACTCTATAAGCTATGTTCCTAATCATCTCAAGTACTGGAACCTATAAATCTCAATGCCAACTTCCCTTTAGTAACAAACCAAATTGTATCCTTCAATGGAGAGATCTTGAATAACATCATATCTTCGATGGAGAACTCAAGATCACATCTTCTCTTATCAACGTAGCTCTTTTGTCAATCTTGAGCATCTTTCATTTATTGTCGAATGGTCTCAATCTTCTTTGAAGTCTTTCTGATCATATCCGGCCTTAGTATTAATTTCTCGACTGCTTTCTACTGACATAATGGAGCAATGCATGGTCGGTCAAATAATGCCTCGAATGGTACCATACTAATGCTCGACCAATAACTATTATTGCATGCGAACTCAATAAGATGTAAATGATCATCCTATGAGCCTCCAAGTTAATTATGCAAGCTTGTAAGAGATCCTCTAAGATACGATTCATCCTCTCGGTCTGCCTATCGGTCTATAGGTGATTAACTATACTTAAATGTAGCTCCATCCCCAACGCCTCTTTTAAGCTATTTTAGAGTTCACTAATGAATAATGATTCTTGATTGTTTACAATGCTCTGTGGCATAACATGGAATTATACTATCTATTTTACATACAATTCAGCCAACTTTGGTATTTTTCTGTTGGACTTTATGGATATGAATCGACACACTTCATCAATCTATCAATTATGACCCAAGTGCTATCATATCCTCTTCTAGTCTTAGGCAATCCATCGATGAAGTCCATTGATATATGTTCTCACTTTCATTAGGGAACTTCAAGTAATTGCATCAAACCATTTGGCTTCTTCTGTTTAGCCTTCACTAGTTAACATTCATACATTTTGTAATGAATGACCCGACGTCTTTCTTCATTCCTTCCCAATAAAATGTTTTCTTCACATCTCCATATATATTATTTATTTTGAGATGTATAGTCAATCTCGAACGATGGCACTCGTGTAGCACCTCATCCCTCAACTCATTGACAACAAGTACAAAAAATCTTCCATACATACGGAGCCAACAATATTAGTCAAATCTTCATTGCTTCATCTCCTTAGACTCGACTCCTGTCTCTATCTTAATAGTGATCTTTGCTAGTTCATCACGCCTCTAACTAGTACTGATCTGCTCAATCAAGGTAAGGATAGAGTTAGGGGTATGTCATGGGGGCAATTATGTAATTTGTTACGTAAATCTAACTTGATAACCAATCTTGTTCTGTTGGGCGTGTTCTCGCCCAGAAGACCTCGAGACCAAGGAGCTTAACTCATCCGGCATTCTCGTTCTCCAGAGCCCATTCGGCAGGAACTCGTCCGGCATCCATGTCTCACAGAGCCCATTCGGCAGCCTCATGCAACTCCGAACCAACCTACCTCCATCTCCACACCGAACCAACCTACTTCCATCTCCACACCGGACCAACCTCACCATCCCACCACCAGTCCAAGCAACTACCGGTCCACTCTACACTCCAACCACCTCCAAATCAAGCGATGTCGAACCAAGACGTACCGGGCCAGATCACATCAGCCCAGGCCCATCAGCGACTATACACATCCTGGACCCCTACCCCTAGCCTCACTCTATAAATAGAGGGGCAGGGGTACAGCAATGGGGACAGGTTGGAGAGCTCAAGCACGGAAGGAACTTTCAAACAACTTTCTTTTACTTGTACCAAAGCTTTGTACTTGTAATCACAACAAAAGAAGAGAAATAACATATAAAGTGGACGTAGGCACATTCTGGCTGAACCACTATAAATCTGCGTGTCTTTTTACAGTTTAGCCCTTGTTTTTTGTATATTTGCATAAATCTCCAAAACCACTAAGAATAACATAAGATCTATTAAATCATACAACTTTGAGGTGTTTGTCCATTTTTTGTGCAAACATTTTTGGTGCTTTCATTGAGAGATAGAAGCTCGAAGCTTCAGCTTCATCCGCTTAACAAGTTTTCCTAACAGCATCGTCCGCCACTTGGAAAACATGCCTCCCAAACAAAGGAAAAAACATCGCATCCAGCAGTCTTCCAGATCCAGCAGTCACGAATCAAGTAAATCGTCCTCCTCCAGCAACAGTAACAAATGAAGAACAGGCTAACCCAACCACTCCTGCCACAGAACAGCCTGCAGCAATTACTAGAGCAGATCTGGACAGAGTTGTGGTTGAAGTAACTAACCGCTTCACATCCCAGCAGGAAGCCTTGGTGGACCATCTCATGTCACGCTTAAGGGACGCTGAAGAATCCAACCGCAACACTGAATCATGGGGCGAGTCCCAGTCTGGAGGATCTCAGAGACAACAAAGATCTTCCTTCTTCGAAGGAGCAAACGGCAGAAGTAGCCGTGGTAGGAGCCGAGACCGAGCACAGCCCGAAGTTAGGCCTGAGGAAACGTTTGGTACCGAACCCAACGGGGAAGGTACCGGGCGAAGGTCAACTGTAGCTGAGCCTGTCATGCTGCCTAACCACAGAAACGCCAGTGAACGGGGCCGAGCTAGAGTCCAGCCCGAAGTTGGACCCGAGGAAGTGCTTAGATCAGAACCCAACAGGGGGAGAGCAAGGCAAGGGCCAACTGTAGCTGATCCAAGCATGCTCCCAGAAGATCAAGGGCAGCCACTGGAAAATACGAGGAATGATAGACGATACCATCCCTATAGGTCATCTGGACGGAATCAATCCCACAGAACAGAACCAAACTCATTTCTATCTGCTCCAAGTTCTGATGAAAGGATGGCACGCTTATTCAGAGAGTGTGTCCAACGGGAGCAAAGAGATTGAGGGATAGGCGCTAGGGTAACCAGCCCTTTCGCCCGCAATATCGAAATTGCTATCACCCCCCGAGAATGGAAGATGCCAACAATGGAACCCTACAAAGGAACCTCTGATCCCGTTGTACACTTACAGAGGTACACGCAGCATATGCTCATGAGTGGAGCGACAGAGGGAGTACTGTGCAAATGCTTTCCGCTCTTCTTAGCAGATCTTGCTACCTCCTGGTTCTGTCATCTACCCCAAGGATCCATTAGCTCGTGGGAAATGTTGAAAGAAAAATTTATCAGTCAGTTCCGCATTCATGTGGAGCAACCTAAGGACGCTTATTCCTTATTCAGCGTCAAACAGAAACCTGGAGAAAAGCTGCAGCAATACCTAACCAGATTCAACGCCGCAGCAGCCGCAGTCCAAGATGCCGATGAGAAGCTTATCCTAATGGCCCTCTGCAGTGGTGTGCATCCGGACACTAAATTTGCTAGAAGGTTGACAAAAGAAAAACCAGCTACTTTACCCGATTTCTTCCATGAAGCCGGGAAATACATGAGGCTTGAGGATGCTGCCGTTGAGGGGCAGTCAGGACAGCAAAATAAGACAACCCATGGCAACGCCCCTGCTGTGGCAAGGGACGTTCGAAGAAATGATTCCAGAGACAATACTGGGGGCAAGAAGGGAGAAAAGCGCCTATATCGGCCAGGACCAAGATTCGACACTTACACCCCTTTGAACGAGACCGTCGAAAATATCTTCCTTGCCACCCAAGGCGAAGTTAGATACAAACGCCCACCATAAAAGAAGGAATCAGATAACGCACAGAAGTCTGGAAAGTTCTGCCGCTTCCACGAATCTCACGGACATGATACCAACGAATGCCATCATCTCCGAGATCTGATTGAGGAACACATCAGAAGAAAGAAACTGGAACGTTATGTAAAAGGTCAGAACAGGACCCCAGCTCCTGCCAATGAAAACCCAAGGCTACCATCACCGGGGCCGACAAAGGAAACCGCAACGCTAGCAGCTCTAGTCAAGAAAAGATAGTGGTCCATACCATCTCAGGAGGGCCACACATCGCAGACAGAAGCTGGAAAGAGATGGAAAGGTACGGAAAGTCGCTTAGAGACAATAAAGACTATGTCAATTCGGTTATAGAAGAACGCCACTTGAAGCGGAAAGAAAGTGATGACATCACATTCGGTAAGCGTGACCTAGAAGGAAGGCAGTACCCTCACATAGATCCCATGGTCATCTCCGCCCGACTCGGTCCCGCCGAAGTTTACCGAATCCTGGTAGATACTGGAAGCTCAGTAAACATCCTGTTCAAACAAGCATTCGACAAAATGAAGCTATCAATGAAGGATGTATCTCCCTGCGATAAACCACTACACGGTTTCACTGGAGATGCGAAGATGCCTCTCGGACAACTGGACCTCTTTGTTGAGATTGGAAGCCATCCCCGCTCCGTTGTACGGAAACAGACATTTGTGCTAATAGAAAACCGTTCGGCCTACAACGCCTTCTTAGGAAGGCAAGCTTTGTCTGATTTCCAAATTGTCCTAGCCCCATGGTGCCTAAAGATGAAATTTCCAATGGACAATGGAATAGGGGAAGTAGAAGGAGACCAGGACGTTGCTCGAGACTGCTATGTGACTGAACTTCGCAACAACCTCAGGAAGGATAAAGGGAAGGGTGTAGAGATTGCCCTCTGCACAAAAAGTCTGGAAGCATAGCAACTAAAGAAAGCCCTTCCTCTTCGATATACCAGCGACCCTTTCAATGAATTAGACCCTAGGGACAAAGAGGAGGAGGCCACCGCCGAGCCTGCAGAGGCTATGGAGTTTATATCTGTAGACAAGCACGACTCAAGTAGACTATTTGAAAATTAGGTCCCAACTAAAAGCCGCATTGAAGGAACAACTCATCGATTTTCTCCGCCACAACTTGGATGTATTCGCTTGGTCACACGCTGACATGACCGGAATCTCCCCCGACATAGCATGCCATGTATTAAACATTGATCCTACCAAGGCGCCTGTAAAACAAAAAAAGAGAAGTATGGGGGCAGAGCGATCAGCAGCCCTCGATGAAGAAGTAAAGAATCTACTCGCCAATGACTTCATACGAGAAGCTATTTACCCGGAATGGATCGCCAACCTGGTACTAGTAAAGAAGGCTAATGGGAAGTGGCGGACCTGCATCGACTTCTCCAACCTAAACGACGCCTGCCCAAAGGATTGCTTCCCGCTTCCCAGAATCGACCAACTTGTAGACAGCACAGCTGGGCACGAGCTCCTATCTTTTATGGACGCATACTCAGAGTATAACCAAATTCCTATGCATGCTCCCGACCAAGACCACACCAGTTTCATCACTGACCGGGGTTTGTACTGCTATAAGGTAATCCCTTTCGGACTTAAAAATGCAGGGGCCACCTACCAGCGCCTCGTCAACAAGATGTTTGCGGGGCTAATAGGACAAACTATGGAAGTATATGTGGATGACATGCTGGTGAAATCACGGAAAGCCAAAGATCACGTAAGCCACCTAGGCGAAATGTTCCAGGTACTTCGACAGTATGGAATGAAGTTGAATCCACTAAAGTGCTCCTTCGGAGTATCATCGGGAAAATTCTTAGGGTTCATCGTCCATGCCCGAGGGATTGAAGCAAACCCTGAACAAGTCCGAGCGCTAAGGGATATCAAGATACCTTCCACCCGAAAGGAAATGCAAAGCCTAAATGGAAAAGTGACCGCCCTAAGCCGATTCATCTCCAAGGCAACGGACAAGTGCATCCCCTTTTTCGAAGCTCTAAAGAAAGATAAAGGAAAGTTCGAATGGACGGACGAATGCTTAACCGCTTTCCTTAACCTAATCGATCACCTCCAGAAACCACCGGTACTCTCGACTCCAAGCGAAGGCGAAGAATTATATCTATACCTTGCTGTGTCATCTCACGCTCTAAGCGCTGCCTTGGTAAGGGAAGACAACCGCACGCAACGACCAGTTTACTTCGTCAGCAAAAGGTTTACTGGGGCAGAAGTCAGATATCCTAAACTTGAGAAGTTAGCATATTGTTTACTAATCACATCACGGAAATTGCGTCACTACTTCCAGTCCCATTCCATCAAAGTTCTGACCGATCAACCGCTGAGGCAGGTACTCCATCGTCCCGACACTTCTGGGCGATTACTTAAATGGTGCATTGAACTGAGTCAGTATGATATCACCTATCACCCTCGCATCGCCATCAAGGGACAGGCCGTGGCTGATTTCATTGTAGAGTTCACTACCAACGAAGATCAGGAGCAATTGGAAATAACAGAAGATATCAAGTGGAATCTCTTTGTGGATGGTGCATCAAACGAACAAGGCTCGGGGCAGGTGTGGTAATAATCACTCCCAGGGGAAACAAACTGCACTATGCTATAAGGTTGGAGTTCGCTGCCACCAACAACGATGCAGAATATGAAGCAGTGATTGCTGGACTAGAAATTGCCATAGAAATCGGGGCCAATTCTTTGTGTCTTCACAGCGATTCTCAACTTATTGTTAATCAAATACTAGGAGAATTCCAAGCTCGAGAAGAACGACTCATAGCATATCTAAAGAAGACCAAGTTACTTCTCAGCCGATTGGACCACTACTTAGTCAAACATATCCCTCGGGAGGAGAACCGAGAGGCCGACGAATTAGCAAAGCAAGCAAGTGTGAGAGACATCACCATCTTCGGGGCAGTAACCATCTCAAAGCAACTGGCCCCAAGTTTTGAGCAAGTAAATCTGATAGCTGCAACCGAAGAAGCAACATGGATGACTCCCATCCGAGACTACCTACAAAGTGGCACTCTACCCAACGGGCGTAACGAAGTCAAGAAAATCTTGAGGAAAGCATCCCGCTACACAATACAAGAAGACATCCTCTATCGGCGCGGATTCTCTAACCCGTTATTAAGGTGTGTCGCCGGGAGAGAAGCCAAGGAAATCTTATCCAACATCCATCAAGGGAGCTGCGGAGATCACACCGGAGGGAAAACATTAGCAAAAAAGATACTCCAATACGGATATTTCTGGCCCACTTTAAGCAAGGACGCCTTAGATTTCGTCAAAATGTGTGACAGATGCCAGAAATTTGCTAAGATTCCATGGCTACCAACAACTGAGATTACTCAAATGACCAGCCCTTGGCCCTTCGCAATATGGGGAATTGACTTAATCGGCGAGCTACCGATGGGCCGAGGCGGGGCCAAATATGCTATAGTGGCAGTTGATTACTTCACCAAATGGGTGGAAGCGGAACCTCTGAATAAAGTATCTTCAGCAAAAGTTATTAACTTCTTAATCAAAAATGTTCTATGCAGGTACGGAGTCCCACTCAAAATCATATCAGACAATGAACTTCAGTTTGACAGCGAGGAATTCGCCAACTGGTGCCGAGAGCACGGAATTCATAAAAGCTTCTCATCCGTAGCATATCCCCAGGCAAACGGACAAGTCGAAGCAGTCAACAAAATTCTGAAAACTCTGATCAAAAAGAAGCTCGAAAAGTCAAAGGGCGCTTGGGTGGATGAACTCCCTACGGCACTATGGGCCTACCGCACATCTTTCAGAACATCAACGGGGCACACTCCTTTCTCTTTGGCATACGGATCGGAGGATATGCTCCCAGTTGAAACCGTTGTGCCTTCCCACCGTAGGATTCACTATAACCCGGAAGAGAATGAAGAGCTCCTCCACATGTCTTTGGATCTGATCGAGGAGAGAAGAAACGATGCAGTCCTCAAAACAACAGCCCACAAGCAAAAAGTGGCAGCACAGTACAACTCCAAAGTCAAGCATCGTACCTTACGAGAAGAGGATCTTGTCCTCAAGCGAATCTTCCCTTGCCCCGGAGCACTAGACCCAATCTGGGATGGACCATATGTAATTCATAAAGATCTCCACAACGGAGCCTATATTTTGTCAACAGTGGACGGAGAGATGTTCCAGAGGGCATGGAACATCCAACACCTCCGTCAATACTTTTCTTAACTTGTATTGCCCATATGAAGTGAATTAACAAAGAGAATCAGTGGACGTAGGCCTTTTCGTGCCGAACCACTTTAAAAAACTTTGTCTCTTTTTTAACTTGTTCCTTTATATCTTGGCTACTTGTTAACTTTATCCTTTTCTGTTGAACAAAATCCTACGCGTATAGCATCTCCACTCAAAGCACCCCACGGCGCAACTTCACCCGGGCAAAACCCAACAGGTACTATGCGAATCTATGCCCTCGCCAATGAGACACTTTTGCTCCAGCATCCCTCTGCTACGGGTTAACTCATTGCTCGCGACGGCCCTTAAAGCCAACTGTAATGAGCCGATTATAAGCCACCGAGAAGGCCGACTATAGCCGAGGCAGCTCATTACGGCGTTAGGCTCGCCGGCAACTGTGAACCGACTATAAGCCCCAACATAAGGTGTGGCCAGCCAAGGGCAGTTAACAGTTGACGATCGGCACCCATGCTAGCCGGCCACAGTAAATCGAATAATATCCATGATTACGGGCCATAATGGCCCGGGTAGTTACTGTGCGCGATCTCGGCTCCGATGTGTCTTAAGTGCGGCTGTGGTAAAAAAGAATTAACTCCTCGCGGAGGCGTAAGATGGGTGACAAATGTCTCCAAGACCCATAGCTAGGGAAAGTGACTACAAAACCCGTTTGCCACGAACTTAAGCACATCGAAGGCCTTCCGTGATTGGAAGTTTTACTATTTCACATATTTCGATTTTACTTAAAAAGCTTTCCTCCTATCCTCTATAACAATCCATAAAGTACAGGATACAGAGTAGGAGATACTCGCCAATGGATGCAGAGATTCACAATCGGATGGCAGGGCATTCAACTGCTTTCCATGCTCGGTCATACAAGATATTCGAAACTGCCATCTACAAACAGAACATGAAAGGCGGTATTTTCTTCCTTTATGTGCAGATGCATGACTATAATTTGTTCACACCACACACTAACATTGCAAGTCATGGAATTATGTCTTAAACCAGAACCCGACATCAAACACAATTTAATTACAAGAATATACATAGCTATATTTCTCATACGACATGCCAAAATAACAGCAAACATTCAAAAGACGACAAAATCAGCTTAAGTTAAAGAATTACACGTCAAAAATAAGACTATTTATTACAAGTGGCAAAATATTACAACCTAAAGGCTACTTTACTATTTTTTGACTAACATATACAACACTGTCAAATCCACAAAAAGAGTTTTTCCAGGTATAATCAAGGGGCCGGCTGCAGTGGAGCTTTATCCTTGTCCTGTTGACCCCCTGTCCAGTCAGAAAAAGGATTCATTAGCAATAAGCAACCAAGTTGATGGAGAAACTAAAAAGGGAGACTTACCAGCGCCTGCTTCCTGACTATCCTGATCGTCATCCTCTACCTGCACGCCTACCTCCTCAGCGGCAAGCAACAGCATACCTTCCTTCACCGCCACCTTCTCCTCCTTGGCAAACTGAGCAGTGACCGCATCCATGCTGAAGACCACGCCATCATCTTTATCCGCATCGGCCTTAGCCTCCTCCAAAGCCCGAAGATAGATCTTAGCCATGACCCTAGGATAATCATCCATCCAAGATAGGTTGCTCTGCTTCCAAGTTCGGAAGTACATGTCCTGAAGCATTTCATCCATCATCCCCTCATTCTCCTCAAACTCCCTCATCCGGGCCTCGGAAGCCGACAACCTTCCCACAGCAGCTTCTCTCTCCAAACGGTATCTCGAGCAGTCAGCCTGAAGGGATTTCCGCATCGCCTCCATCTCCTCCTTCAGCCTAAACTGAGCGAGCTCTGCGGCTTCAAGCTTCCCCGACAGCTCCTCTACCCGCTCAAGATCCGCCCTCCGAACCTCATCCACTGTCGAGATGGCCATATTTATCTGTTCCTTGCAGGCGGCCTCCATCTTCCGCAGTTCCGCCTTACTAGCCTCCTCCATAGCCTTCCTCAATCGCCCGGAGGCAGCCTCATGCTGAGAAATCTGAATGGCCTGGTCAGCGAGCTGTTTGGCCTGGTCCGAAACCATCAATCTTAGTCGGATGTTGGCACTCCCAATCTCCTCTCCAGCCTTAACCAGCCGGGCATGATGCCCCATCAGCTTTCTAGTCTCCTCCACCACCCGATCAATACTAGCCTTGGCCTCGTCTCCCATGGTAACTATCCGAGTGGTAAGTAGATCAAGATCTAAGGACTTAGCCTCATCAAGCACCTGTACCATGGGATTGCGGGGAAGAAGGTGCTCACCAGTAACCTCGTCAAAGGTAATGTTGTGGGAACTTGGATCCAGATCAGGATGACCCGCAAATGGGTTACGAGCCAAGTCAGGACGGTCGATATGAGTAACAGAAGGGTTTTCGGACGGGTGCGGAGAAGGTGCGAACTCGCTGTCCTCCTCCGTGATATCATGAAGAGGCTGAGCCGGGAGCTGAGGACCGGGCGAAGGTTCGGATAAAGGACGCCTCCTCTTTCTCTGCTGAATACCCTCTTCGATAACCCCGAGAAGAGGACGGTAGCCGACTACATCCCCGGAGCGGTGGGTCGAAGGCTTCGGCTTGACGGAAGTTTTGGAAAGCTTGTACTGTTCAAGCCTGTGCCGAAGATCTGAGGCCTTGGCCGTTTTACCTGCTCCTGATATGAAGAAAAAGTGTCACAAGCATATATTGATCTATAATTCGAGAAAACACAGCAAATTAAAAGGTAATAAGAAAGGAAACACATCTGTGGTTGTACAAACCCTGTGGAGGAGTAGGATACTGCAATAAGTCCTGGATTTCATTCCAGGACGGGAGCGGGTCATAAAATATTCCTAAGTCCCTATCATAAATGGAGCCCGCAGGAATCAAAAGTTCACCTTGAGTCGTCGGAGCCACCTTGGCTGGGATGGTCTGAGAAGACTCACTTGCGCCGGTCCCGGCCTTGTCCGTTTTCCCAGTTTTCTCTACCAAAGCCGGATCTTCGTCCAGCCACTCGAAAGCCTGGTGGAACGCATCGTCCGTCCACTCCTGAATCTCGCCCGCTTGCCCAGGGAGCAAAGCCCCGATGCCATCGCCACCTTTATCACCTTCCCGATCATCTCCACACTCACCTCTTTCCTCCTCTATGTCTTCCTCCTCCTGGGTAAGTGGACAATTGCTGGGGGAGGGACCATCCGACTTCTTGAGTTTCTTACCTCCGACGGCTGGAGGTTTTGCGAAAGGTTTCCTCTTGCTACTCTCTACCGTAACACCTCCCTTAGTCTGAGCAGCCACCCTCTCCTCCGCCGTTTCCCTCAGCTTGACTACTGACTGCTGTGGAAGGATTAAGTTATACTCCAGGAGGGTCGCATTTCTGATCAGGAAGGCAGATGATCTATACTTCCCGAGAATAGCTTCTATCTCAGCCGCCGTCTGAACTAGGCGGTCAGTCTCCACAATCGCAAAGCCACCTGTCGCTAGCAAAAAATGAGAAAGTATGAGAAGAAGCATCGCAACCGGAATGGAAATTATAAGTAAAAGCATCAACTTACATCCAGAAGTAAAGCGCCGAATTGAAACGGAGTCGTCCCTAACAAAGAACCACTCCTTCTTGAACATGCTGAATTTAGAATACAAATCCAAGACCGGCTTGAAGGTCACAACTGACTCCAAGCTAATGTATGGGGACCCCTTCTTGTAGCCCCTCAGATTATATAGATACCGGATCTCCCGGTTGGAAGGAGCACGACCATACTTCCTCTGGAAAATGACGAAGAGGCTCACCAATATAGCATAGGAGTTGGGTTGAAGCTGGAATGGGGCCACCTTAATATATGTGAGGAAGCTGGCTATCCAAGCGTTAAGAGGAGGAATGGCACCACACATGCAGTGGTATCTGCTGTAGGCGAAGTACCCTTCAGGAGGATCATACGGCATAACGTCTCTCCCAGGCAATAGCAAGTGCGCCCTATCGATTCCAAAGGATCGGGAAATGGCGTCAAGCTGCTCCTCCTTGAGGGAGCTAGGAAAGCAATCGGGCGGGGAGTTCAGAAGTTCTTGAGGGCCGTACCCGTCCACTAGCGATCTCGGGATTGGTCCGTGACGTTCTTGATTCGGCTGAGCTGGGGGCACGGCAAAGGAACCTCCTTCGCCCCCAGATTTCTTCTTGTCTGACCGAGTTTCCGCTTTACGAGACATTATCTGCAAACACAGAAAGTACATCATTAAAACGCATGGATTATGTAACCTAGAACTTCACTGATAATTCAAGTATAAAAGATCGTTCGGTAAAGCAAGGCGGGAGTTCGTTCGGCACTACACTCCCCGAGTTCATCCGGTAATAAGTGCCATTCGGTACTTAAAACCCCCCCCCCGGTTTCGTCCGGTAGTTCAAGTGCTTTAGCACATTCGGTATTCGAACTCCCTATCCCGTTCGGTGGCCTAGCCACAAGGTTCATTCGACAATTTTCAGAAAGCTCGTTCGGCAATACAAGCACAAGTACATTCGGCTCCTCACCTGATTCGGCAGGGATTTTGATTCGGCAAAGGCTAGGAAATGGTTCGGCTGATAAAAATGATGAGGGTGTATGGCCCCTATTTATAAACGAATGTTGGACACCGGACCAATTGGATCGGCACCTAGGGGCCGAACGAAGCTATCCATAATACCCAACTTAAAACAAAGCACGCCATATACAGATATATGCCCTACTTTGGGGGGCAAATGTTGGGCATGTTCTCGCCCAGAAGACCTCGAGACCAAGGAGCTTAACTCATCCGGCATTCTCGTTCTCCAGAGCCCATTCGGCAGGAACTCGTCCGGCATCCATGTCTCACAGAGCCCATTCGGCAGCCTCATGCAACTCCGAACCAACCTACTGCCACCGAACCAACCTACCTCCATCTCCACACCGAACCAACCTACTTCCATCTCCACACCGGACCAACCTCACCATCCCACCACCGGTCCAAGCAACTACCGGTCCACTCTACACTCCAACCACCTCCGAACCAAGCGATGCCGAACCAAGACGTACCAGGCCAGATCACATCAGCCCAGGCCCATCAGCGACTATACACATCCTGGACCCCTACCCCTAGCCTCACTCTATAAATAGAGGGGCAGGGGTACAGCAATGGGGACAGGTTGGAGAGCTCAAGCACGGAAGGAACTTTCAAACAACTTTCTTTTACTTGTACCAAAGCTTTGTACTTGTAATCACATCAAAAGAAGAGAAATAACATATAAAGTGGACGTAGGCACATTCTGGCTGAACCACTATAAATCTGTGTGTCTTTTTACAGTTTAGCCCCTGTTTTTCGTATATTTGCATAAATCTCCAAAACCACTAAGAATAACATAAGATCTATTAAATCATACAACTTCGAGGTGTTTGTCCATTTTTTGTGCAAACATGTTCAAAATAAAAGGTGTTTCCTTTCTACTATATATTTCTTATAAAATGTTATAAATAATTAATTAGTAATTTAAGTATATATGTCAGAAAGTCCATAAATGATGTGTTTGTTTTAGCAGCTACAGATTGTTGTAACCATGAGAATTATATCACAATATGATAAGCACATCATTTTAAATATTTCTAGTAGAGATGTATCAAGATTGGACGTCGATGCATCCATTGCGACTAGATTATGTAACGCTCTCCCATTGTTGGGTAGCATATTACTCATGGCTGCTTGGGGCACCAAGGGGTTATGTACTGATATTTATTGGATAACTATGGAATGATTCACTCAATGATTTTCTATTGATTAATATAACTATGGTCAAATAGAAAATAATGAAGTGACTAATTTACATAGTTTTCTTAACTTGAGAATATTGTTGATCTTCAATATGAAAGCTCCACTTTGATTATTGTTAAATCGTGGTATGACATCCATTGAACGACTATAGTTGAGTCAAGTGGAAGTACTGAAAGTGAAACACTGTTCAATAGAGGATTTTTCTCCTCAGTTATACGGGGTTAGTATCACGGTCAACTGAAGTCAACTAAAGTCAAAATCTCTGGCCAGAATAGTTCGGTTAATAATAATTATTACTATTGAACCAAAGACTTTGTGTTTGGACTATAAAGTTGAATATGGATGATATTGGAATTTTGACCATTGACAAATTCCATAAGTTGAAAGTGATACAGTTTTGATGAAGAAATTGGTGTAAATAATCATTACTATTAGGTACTACTTATAACAAGTAAAATTTGATTTTACCAAAAGACGTGTAAGTATAAATTCAGCCAAAATGTCACAACACTAGCTAAAGTGACGTGTAAACGTTAATGTTCGATATTAACCGCTGATTGAGTTTGCACCTTTAAGTCGCACAACCGTAATGTTTAATTCTTCAAAAAACCACATAATTTAGTTAATTTTAAAATGTTGTAATTTAATTCATATTTCAGACATATTAATTACTATTTAATTTAGTTTATGTTTGGGAGTTGTTTGTAATTGTTTTCGGGGGGCAGTGCGAGACTACACATCCAAATTGATAACTACTAATAAAATGAGGATTTTGACCTAGGGAAGAGGTAAAAAAGATAAATATAAACAAGGGATAGTTCATAAAAAAGTTAAGATACAAGATACTGCATAACCTACGAGCTAGGGGTTCTCAACCAGAGAGAAATTCCCTGCCATGTGAATAGATATAAAAGATACAAGAACAAATTGTTTGTAATTATTTGAACCCATTTATTAAAATTTATATTCGCCCATTGATATACAATATCGATGTAATTTTAAATGGATTTAAATAAAAGATAATTGCAATAAGTGATTTATTGAAATTTTATGTCATTTGATGACATGTAATTTCAGGCATACCATGTGAATAGAAAGGAGTAGAGAGACAAAGATAATCAAGGGAATTAATTAGGGAAGTTTTAATTAAAGAATGCGAAAGGTTCCATTCTTTCAATTAAAATATATATCCACTAATTCATTTTCCACGAACAATTCATTGTTTCTCATTCCTTTTTTCCTCTTCTCTCCTCCTAACTTTCCATGATAGAAAAAAGGTTTACAAAATCTTTCAACTCCAAGTAAATAAATAATATCAAATAAAATAAAACATAAGTGGTTCGTTCATCCCTTGCAAGGACTGGGTGTGGATATTGGAGTTCTAAGGAAATTTCTTTAACCAAGGTGTATTCTCTTGGCCGCATTTCAAGGTAATAATTCTAGTTTCATTTATTCATTATTCACCTTGTTCATATGATTTGGATCCATCACATAGTTCATATCATCTGAATATTTGTTTAGTTACATAGATTAGATCCCTTTTGCTGCATCTTAATTAATTATGTAAGTTCACCATGTTATTTTGATTTGGATCCATTTTAAGATATAGTTTGATTGCTTACCTATTCATCTTGTCATCATTAGATCTACATCATATGTTTTCACATTTAGTTAATTGTTCATATTGTCTGAGTAGTCTGGATATGAAATCTTTGGAACATACACACACACACACATATATACACATACACACACATATATACATATATGTATACACCTATATATATACATATATGTATACATATATATAGACACACACATAAACATATACACACATACACACACACATATATATATCTATATATATGTGTATGTATGTGTGTGCGCGCGCGCGAGTGCGCCTGATTTATTCTATCTATTTTTGTTATTGTTTTAATCTTTTTGTTTAAATAAAAAAGTTTTGATTGAAATTTAATTTTTAATTAATAATATAATTCTATTACCACTTTAAATAGAAAGAATATGTAGTTTATTAATGTTTATATATATGTTTTGTGTTTGTTATTTTGAATATAATTTTTGGTTATTACATACTTCTGATTGAATGTTCAAAAAGAAAAAACTTATAAACATAACTGGAATTTTGTGCAAAATACCATAAACCCTTGGATTTCCTTTTAAATTAAAGGTAGATTTCAAATTTTTACATTATATTAATGTATACGTTAAATTATAAATTTTATCATACAGATGTTGTTTTAAGTTTAAAAAATTATTTACAATGATTTGTATATGTGTGTGTATATTAATTTAACTTAAAATTTATAAAATGGACTTTTATGTAAAATCATAATTTTAATCTTAAACCCTTCCTAACCTTGAAACTAGATTTTGAAAACCAGAACTCCAATGGGCTCGAATTTTCGCTAAATCGAATACTCAAGTCCACTAAAGTGCGGATCGTTGGTTTGGTATCTTGCAAATAAATAAATGCATATCAGAGCACTATTGACATAAACTCACAGCGGAATATTAAAGTACAATAAAACATATAATTACTACATAAGGTTGATTGACACTTCTGAAATTAAGTATTCTTGTCAGTACAGAGCATGCATAAGGAAATCTGTCTTTCCAGTTTTCATATCTTGTACCAATACCTGTCCCTCTAAAGCTATCATGTGAGTTGTAATGAGGAGGAGGTTGGAATAACGCTCTGATGACTGGTAAATTTTACATTTTACACATAACACTAATTTATGTCGATTGTCTTCCATCGCGTGTTATGTCTTTTATTTTACTTAGCCGTCTCGACTCCACGTACGCGTATGATACGCTACATCTACCCGAAATAGAATATTACTACATACGTATGTGTATACACACACACACACACACAAGTACTACAGTCCCTCTTTGGACCATGATCCTATCCCTGCTAGTATTTATAACCTTCCACCTCGGCAGGATCCATCATCAATGCAGCATCACGTCTATATGGAACTACATCTCATAATACGACTACCCGTACTCCAACTAGGGTTGAGGAAGGGAACCTGAAATGTCGACTCTTCGGTGTATCTCATCGTCATCATGCATGTCCACCTCTCAATTGTAGTTTATGCCTCGTCGTGCAACCCGTAGTGCCTAACAACGGTGTCATAATAGCTTAGCCGTATTCAATTTCGCCTTGGGAATTTACTACTTGTCTGCGTCCTATTGTGGACTTAGCTCCACAGCCTCTAGAGGACTCAGATTCTCGAACTACCCTATTCGTTTTGAAAGTTCTCTTTTATGAGTTAACTAGCCTTGCCTCTAACAAAACAAACTAGCAAACAACTCTGGCAGTGCATGACCAACGTGATCTATTCTAGTAGGAGGTGTAGCACGTTAGGTATAACATTGTCTTTCCAATTAAGCGCGCAGGGCTGATGACGTACTCAACCTATGTACAGCTCCTAATCCTGATTTGGTACAAACACATACTGACATAGCGTTGAGCAACTCATCATCCTATTTAGATTGCCCAACGCAATCAATGCAACACCCCTTAATTTATTGAAGCTGACTCTACTGAGAGTATTCCTTCACCTATATGCAAGCATATATAACTCCATGGGTCCTACAGTTAGATATGTCCCACATCAATATAATGTCTACAAAACTGCTGGTGGCCACTTCTAGTGGGCATAATTCTATTGTGTAACACTGCTGACCTTGGGTTCCAACCTTTAATAATGACTTTTAATAATTCATGCCTATCATAAATGCATACTTGAGGCCGTGTGTGTAGATGTGTGTGTGTGTCTTCATTTATTCTTGTTTGATTATTGTGCCTCTACTATTTACTGTTAACCATATTTCTCTACTTCTTTATGTGTTTACATGTTATTTATTTTAAGGTCATTTACTGTGTTCTTTTTAAAAGATTTAAATACCATTTCTCTTCTACTTTCACTTTCCCCCCATGATTTTATTTCTCTTTCTATTCAATTTTAACCTTTAATTCCTTACCTTGTTTTAGAGAACTATCTATACCCTTTTTATTTTAAATTATGACTTTCCTATCTTTTCATTTCTTTTATTTCACTTCCGTTTTACTTATAGTTCGCATATTCTTTTCTTAGATGGTCTTTATCACATTATAATTCTTTAATTTATCCTTAGAGATTCTGTATTTTAATGCATTGGAATTACTTCTCTCCCAAATGGAAAGGTTGACATTGTAAATTTATATATCTTACCCAAAAGAGGATTTTGTGTTATTTTTGGAATTACAAGGGATTATTTTTTCATAGTTATTGAAATAGACAGTATAAAATACGGTAAATATCCCTATTTTATACATCTATTTCTTTTTAGGTATATTCCTTGTTATTTCAACCATTAGACTTTTATTTATAAATCTGAAACTTGATAAGCTGTAGAAATACACATTGCAACACACAATAAATTAAAATAGTATTTAAATCTCGACAATTTGCCATGATAATTCAATTTACATTTTTACTTGCATAAGTTAAATATACAAATATGGAATTATTACATATATTATAAGTTTCGGGAACCACTACTACTACTACATACTAAATTCAGGGACTATTAATAACCAATATCTTCAATATTTACATTTATGTAATATATAATTCAAGTTATCAAAAACAAAATATGTCGGCAGGATTTATAATTTTAATTCACATATACAATTTTAGCAAACAACTCCAATTTACACTTAAGGCATATAGGAATAGATTTACAATGATATAAATTTAATATTATTAAAAAATATAATTTCCCACTCGCCATTTTAGCTTTTCAAATCTCTAGATCTAATCCCTGTTATTCCAATTTGACTCCCTTTTCTCCATATTTGGATATATACACAACAAGCATATACTGATTTATCACAAATCAAGATTAGAAAAGAGATTTGAATTTGATTTGTTTACAATTTACCTTTGTTTTGGCGGTTTGATTTGACCGTATTCTTATTCTCATTCATCTTCTATAATTCTCCAATTGTATATATGTATAAACTATAACAATTCTTAAGAATTTAGAATTTTGTAGAGAAGAGAAAATGGCAGAGCTCTAGCATCGCACCAAAAATATGAGTTTAGAACTGAGGGTTTAGATCTGTATTTATAGAGGTTGAAATCAATGTCTGTCGTCGGATTGAAGTATATTAAATCCGGGTCATTCAACCACATGTTACTACCAATTTCACAATCGCATCGGTTGACCGCTGCCGGTTGACCAGCAAGAACCTAGGGTCGACTAGTCATGTGTTATTGACTATGATTAATTGATGTTTGTTTTGTTTTATTTTATTCCTTGTTTAAGCGACCGATATAATTTCCATCCCATTATGAACTTTCTTAACGTTTAAGAAATATTAACTGTCCATTAAGTTTAACTCACAGTAATTAGCATTAGTTAATTATTTTTATTACCTTAGTTACATATATAATTATTTTCGATCAAAAAACTTCAAACGTCAATAACTTTTCCGTTTGAACTCTGATCGGAATACTTTATATATGAAAATTGATCAGATTATCACCACGAACATAACAATTTAAGTTTCGTAGATAAATTCTGAAGTTTATAAAAATTCTATTTTTGACATTACTAATTGTTAACTAATTTCTTTTAATTAATTATTATTAAATTATGGGGTGTTACATTCTTTCCTTTTAAAAGAATTTCGTCCTCGAAATTCCTTAAGGATAATACAATGTAACATAACATACAACCATTCTAAACTAACCAATCAATTAGTGTATGACCAATTTTACAACCAATCGTGTACAAGTGCATGGTATGTCACAATAAATATGCCATTTATTCTGAATAATTCTATTCAGCGCTTTCTATATGAATGCATTCTTTTAAAACAGTTTTGAAAATATGTTGCAAGTAACCTAAATATACTGGCAATTCTATATGTATGTAAATTTTGAAAATCAAAATCTTTGTTTTGCATCCAAATTTTCACACTTCTATGAATAGAAGTATAGTTCAACTAATTTTTCATCCAATCATAACATCCAAAATCCCAGCACGCTGTTGCGAACATCCAAATTTAGAAAAATCCAGTTTTCCAAACCTATATTCTTATGCCGGTAAAGCGTTTAGATGGAATATTCTATATTTCCATCCTTCTCTTATGTATATTTTACTTCAAATCGTCAAATATTTTAAACAGAATAAATTTAAAATCAGTTTACTTCACCTACGGACAAGGTATAAAGTAAGTTATTCCATAGCTAAAACATCTTTCTCCCTTGTCTCTAACCGTATTTTATTTTACTGTCATTCCTGCTGCACAATAAAATCCATACTAACTAACCCATTAACTATTCCTCCATGTCAAGTATGTGGCATTTCCAAAATTTTGAAATTTCATCTTTTTCTTCTCGAAAATCTTTTGTATACAACTTTTTTGAAATATCGGTAAAAATTTGAAACTTTAAAAATTTTAATCACAAAAGTTTTCCCCACCAAAAATATTTAATTTTCAAAAAACAAAAATTTTGAACAAAGATTTCCAAAAGTATACATATATTATTTTTAGAACAAATTTTGCCACACCTCATGAAACCAGGGTTTAGTCAACAATCTAATGTCCATGGTGGACTTCACCTAATTACGCGATAAATTTAAAATTTCAATTTTTTTACATATAATAACAACCAGCAAAAAATTTTATTTGTAAATTTCAGCTTTGAAGTTACATGGACATTGACTTCTGGCTCCACAACAAACTTTTCACCGTCCTTCGCTCGCCAAAATTTATCTTCCTAAAACTTTGAGGCTTTTGGGACTTAATTTAACTTTTCTTTTAGTAGCTAATTTAGGAAATTCCCTAATTTTTTATAAGCTTCAATCCTTTTGTTTATTTATTTTGCACTATGTAAGTGTCTACATGAGATTTCCTTACTTACACTATTTTCCAATTAATATTGCGGTCCACCCAGAAACAAATTTTCAAAAGTAACAATTCTCATGATATCGTACACATTGGAAACAACTAATGCTTATAACCCGAATTTCAAAGAAACTATTACTAGATGCCGCACTTCAACATCTACTGACTAATGATGTTGTGGCCCCATCACTTCTTGCTTGTAATTAAATGGACCTTTCTAACGTGCCATCATTCTCCAACCCACATATCTTAACTTTCCTTTATAGCTTCGAATGAATAAGGTACATCCATTACTTCCAATACCACACTCAATTATGGAACAACTATGCATCCCCACACCGTAGTGGGTAAGAAATACAAACTATGAACATTTAGAAAACTCATTGACAAATTGGCTTGGCAGAATAATTTTTCCGCCCTCTATCTATACTTCTTTAACTTTGAGTTTACCAATGTCCTCTATGTATGTTTTCTATCTCATTACCCTCTGTTACCATCTTCTTTTAATCCAAATCTTGGTATTTACTTTCTTCATACTTGATCCTCCATACGAGCATATCCTAGAACTCGTATAAGTGTATTTTAATCCCGTTTATCATTCCTTTGCGGCTCTTCTTATGGCTTGCATGGTCTAACAAAACATTCCTACGTTCTCACTGGTATTCTTTACACTCTATGACGATTCGTTATTGCTACTCAATGAGTACATCAGTATCTTCTTTATAGCCTTACTTTTAGCCTATCTTACGTAGGCAGTTATTCCTTTCTACTTCATATTTAAATTTGGGTTTGGTCTTCACCAATTTTTCCCCTAAATTAAAACATAAATTTTTTAAAGTATTTAATCCCAAAGTTTTATCTTTAAAACTACAACTTAGAAACTTTCCAGCAAATTCAATAATAACTATGTGTCTTAACTTTTAAAACTACAATTAAATTTTTTAATTTTTTTCCTTTTAAAGACCTTTTCAACTTTTACTTCTTAAAAATGGATTTTTAACTCAAACCATTTATTAAGTTTTTCTTTTTAAAAACTCAATTGTTATACCAAACCATTTTAAAACATATATATTTTACATTATTTCTAAACATCCTTTATAATTTTTAAATAATAAAAACTAGAGTAGATTAGAACAACTCTCTCTATCATTTTCTTACCACTCATACTATCTCCACTTCTAATCCTTGGCGGAGTCTCTAATGTCATGTGAGGGAGACTTTTAAAAGATACTTGTAATAAATGCGCACAATAATGGAAAATTCCCATTTTCCTTTGTTTTTCCTTTTATTTCCTATTTTGCTTCTAATTAGATTAGTAGCATTATATCTTTTATATATAATCTATTAACGTTATCTCTAATTACTAACATTATTTTATAAACTCATAATACTGTTTTTATTTATATTTTACAATGCTATTACTATTAAACCTTCCTCTACCTAAACTGGCCTTATTCCAATTGCTTTTCTCTTAATTTACCGTCTTCTTTGTTGTACCATTGCAGTGTGTTCGCCTATTCCTTTATTTTCAGTTCTAATCTTCTTTCCCGTTCTTTTTACTCTATTTCAAACTTGTACCACTTCCTATTGTCCATCCATAAAAGGAATTTTCAAACTTAAAATTTTTTCATTTTAGAAAAATCAGCGAGCTAATACGCTTTACTATCTTTTTTCAAAGAGTTCACCTTTTTATTAAAACCCATTTACTGTTATTTTTTATCCAAAAAATTTTAAATTATCTACTAAAACTTTTTATTTAATATAACATGGTTATTTATAAAAAATTTTGAAAATTTAATATTTACTTATTTTTCAAAAATAGGGTTTTTTCTACCTTCAAACAATTCCTTTGAAAATTATTTCAAATATATTATATATATATATATATATATTCTTAAACTTTTATGTTAAAATCGTTTCAACCTTTATATTAATTTCTTTTATATGGGGTCGCACTCAGAGTGGATTTTTATTTGTCTATTCTTTTGTACTTTTCTTCTTTCAACTTACTTATTGACTTATCTTCTTCCAAAAATAAAAAATTTTGGTTATCATCTTGGAGTGACTGCTACACACCCTCGTTCGGGAACTCAATTGCTTCCAGATATCTACAACATATGGACTCTTACTTTCCCCATATCTATACCTACTGTACATCATCAATCGGCAATTATGCGGGGATCTACAACCATTGGACTAATGGGGGCCCAACTAGGGAGTCGTGTACTATCCAGCTTTAGGGACCTTACATACGTTGCACTCATACTCTTTTAAAGTTAACACATTTCCATACAACCTACCTCCCATGGGATAGTCAGGGCAGGTGTACCTCTTCAACTTCTTCCATCGTTCCGAAACATAGTCGGCTTTTCCACCTTTAAGTGTATAGATGCAACTACTCTGTAACATCCCCCTACTTGGAGGCCCAAAACTAACGGCTACGGATGCTGCAGTCTTCCATAGTTATTAATCCTCGGCGATTAAATACAGCGATGTTAGATACATCGATACGCAGAAACACATGAATATGGAAAATTTTCAAAACATCAAATAAGACCATATTCCATTTAAAAACATTTCCAATTCATTACATAATCCCACAATCGTTAACCATGTTCAGAAAACTATATTTATTACAACATA
Source organism: Allium fistulosum (assembly GCA_030737815.1). NCBI lineage: Eukaryota > Viridiplantae > Streptophyta > Magnoliopsida > Asparagales > Amaryllidaceae > Allium > Allium fistulosum. The sequence goes on from CM060906.1 coordinate 878,763,972, forward strand.
TGCAAGGGGCAACATATGAAGATGCCCCCTTGGGTGATCGAAGTATATACAGGCAATATAACAACTTTGCCATTACAAACAACACATCAAAATCAAATAAAAGAGAATTCTAAATATCTATCATGCCTCATGCACCTCTCCGAAAGCTTTATTTGTCTAATGAGTACTTGAAAACCTCAACTCTCAAACTACTCAAAATCAGTTGAGTACCTGAGAGTTTAAGGGGAAAACATAAACTTTGAGTCAAACATAATGCCTGGTATGAATAATAATCTACCATCTCAAATCATTTAGATAGAGACCATGCTGCTTAGTGGAACGGGTTTTCCCCTCACTAGTATCCTAAAACATTTTTAAAACTATATAATGTGCTCCTGCATCCAAAATGGTTAAATAATTCAAAACAATATGATATGATGATATGCAAAACAAATGAACCAATTCTGGATTACCCATCCTCGTTCATTCTGACTATCTGTCTCAATTATAGTTTCTAGGTTTACTATTACCTATTAGTTTTCATGGTCTAACTAGTAACCGGTAAAATGATTAAGGACTCCCTGTCCAATTACATAGTTTTCATAGGATCACTATGAACTAATTGGTGACTCCAATATCTTTACACTTATCCTAGTTTTCATGGGTTGACTAGAAACCTATTGGTAACTCCAGTATCTTTTCTTCTTATCCTAGTTTTCATGGGCTGACTAGGAACCTATTAACATCTAACAATATCTTAATGCGGATGTAGTTTTCATGGGTTCACTATAAACCTATTGGCCCCTGCTAATATAAAATCATAGTTTTCATGGGCTAACTATGAACCTGCCTTTCTGACATCTTCATTTACACATAGTTTTCATGGGCTTACTATGAAACTATTGGCCACTGCAAATATCTTTTCCTATACACTGTTTTCATGGGCTTACTGAGAACCTATTGGCCCCTACCAATATCTTCCTTTAATATTTATGCATCCTATATTCTGGTCTTCTTGACCTCCTGGATGATTTTCTACTTATTCAGGTGTTAACCTAATTTATATTCACTATTGGGTCAACCTAGCTAGTTATTCTCCCCGTCCCCAAAATACAGTTATGGGTTCTGTTACCCGGTGCCTTGGCCCGGCTACATAAAGGTAATTAAAGAGATCAGAATTGACTATTGATGGAAGAATGGCCATGAGACGACGTCTACATGACGAGAGTGTGATTTCCAAGCAGCTACGTCTAGCCCAGGGTCAATAAAGTCGACGAATGGATGAAACAGGATGTCAGGATTAGGTTGATTAGTAGGGGTCGGCATTCATGGTTGATGAGTTGAGGAATGTGTGGCATTCGTATGGTCGGCATAGCAAGTGGGATGTGATCAAGTCGGCATGGAGCGTATTGTAGAGCTCAAGTCGGCATTTCGTATTGTAGAGCTCCGGTCAACATTCCATGTGGTAGAGCTCGGGTTGGCGTTCCATGTGGTAGACTGGGTCAACACAACACATAGCAGCGTTCGGATCGACATAAGGCTTGAAGGCCATTGGATTGGCATGGAGCATATTGTAGGGCCCAGATCGGCAAAGGATGTAACATAGTCCACCTCGGGTAGGCATTGCATGTAATGGAGCTCGGGTCAGCATGAAGTATATAGAGGAGCCCAGGTCGGCATAAGGTGTAAAGGCCATCGGGTCGGCATGCTTGGAGGGTTCGACAAAAACATGTGGCGAGGTGTTAAATTGAGAACGGTCGGCATTATGGTATCGACACTCTCAGGTCGGTATAATTGGCAAAACAGGATTGGGCTAAGCTTTCCTTCTGATGGGCCCAAGTGACTAAGGGGGAGTCCAAGCTTTGAGATGTCAGGCTACTTCCATCTATAAATACAAGGCAGGGGGTCATCCTAGGGGATTCTTTGGGGTAACCAAGGGAATGCTCTACCATTTTTTGTACTCAGTTCCTCTTTGTTCTAACTTGTATTCAAGTGATTCCTCATGAATTGTAATAGTAATCAGGTGATTGAATAAGCAATAAAGAGAGCATCTAGAGCGGCCGTAGGCAATCAACGCTGAACCACTATAAATCCTGTTGTCATTACTTTTTGCTATTCTTTCTTGCAATATATAGCGTTGCTCTTCATTTTCATTTAATTTCTTCATTTTTTTCACTACTCAAATCTATTTTTGAGGGGTTCATGGCCAATTTGGTTGAAAACATTTTGGTGCTTTCACTTAGAAGCTCAATTCTAAGGCTATTAGAATCACCTTTGTTGCTACTGGATTGAAGAAATCCCCCAAAGGAGATCCGGGTTCATTCTCAAAAGTTTGCAGTTACTATTCAAATTTTTTGAGATCTAAGCAAAAGACTCTAAGATGGTAAGGCGCACCAGATCTACCTCCCACAACGTCGATAACAACGAAACTGCTAGTGTACAATAAGGAGGGCCAAGCAACCAGCTAGCTAATGCAAATGTGGAACCCGTTGCAGCCCAAAATCCTGCTGATTCCGTTACCAGGGCCGAATTCAATGACCTAATGATGGAACTAATGGAAAGCCGGAGATAGCTAAACGAGCAAATCTAGGAAAATGCCAATATGATGAACCAGATTGCTCAACAGCAGCGTCAAAATGCCGGAGGAAGTCTCGCTTCATACTCGGCATCTGACAGCTCAACTTCATCAGACGGGGACCACATGCGTACGTGTCATAGAATTGAAACGATATAAGCCGGAGCAACTTGCGGTAGACCCCCGCAGGCAGTCAATCGAGGTTGGAACTGATCCCTTAACCTAGAGGATGGCTCCTCAACTACACCTGGTAAGTCATGCTCGACCCAGAACAGGGAACTTGGGCACTGGAGCACTCTTGGATGCTGATCAATTACCTCACCAGGATAATAATAAGGTGGATCCTCAGGATACACATCTAGGGGATAACAGGCCAAGAAGGCGTGAGATGCCTATGGGACGCCGCCAGAACATTCATGCAGAATGGAACCTGACCTGGCACCCCCTATCCATATTTCGGACTTATCCGCAATGGTCAAGCAGCTAATTAGGGAAAACCATGGCTTGACTAACGATGATTAGGGAGTCTCTAGGAGTCATACTCCATTTACCGATAACATTTTACATGCTGAATACCCTCAGAGGTTTAGCTTGCCTACGATGCCCGCTTACGAAGGGAAGACTGACCCCATACAGCACGTTATGAGGTATGAACGGTTGATGGACTCGGCTAGAGCGAATGACACAACCAAATGCAGATGCTTCCCTATAACTCTATCTGGGATTGCTACAATGTGGTTCACAAGGTTGCCCCCGCGGTCAATCTCGAGATTTGATGAGCTAGCTATAAGATCCGTGGAGGAGTTCCGGATTCACGCTACTCACCCCAAAGATGTGATGTCGCTATCCAGAGTAATCCAGGCTCCGGGTGAATCACTGAAAGATTATTTACAGAGGTTTTACGTTACTGCTACTGAGGTTAGTAATCCAAATGACCACGCCATACTTATGGCTGTGACAAGGGGGGTTGACCTCAAATCCGAATTCGGTAATTGGCTAGTGGAAATCCGTCGGCCATGCTAGAGCGTTTCTACACAAAGGCACACCAGTTCATGAGAAAGGAGGAGGCCAGATTGTCGAGAAGGAGCACTGCTACAGGACCAAGCGGGGAAGTGGTACAAAGAAACATTACAGTAAAGCAATCTGGTGAGAGCTTTGGAAAGGTTTAGGTCAACGTCCAAAACAAGCCGGGTCTGCAGAAAAGGGGTGGAGAAGGAAATTCTGATTGGAAGAGGGAGTTCGGAAAGTGGGAGCCACAAAACCCTACTTATAACAACTACACGCCCTTTAATGCTTATTTCGATAACATCTACCTGTCCAGCTGTAACACTTTCTAGTATAGGAAACCGCGTCCGAAGGAATCGACCAAAGAACAGAAGCAAACCGAGAAGTACTGTCGGTTTCATGAGTCCTACAAGCACAACACTAATGAGTGTAGGCACCTTCATGACGCCATTGAGAAATTAATTCGCCAGAAAGAGTTGTAGCAGTTTGTCATGGATCCGCAGGATGGCGGACAAGGAACGTCTGATCCCAGTCGAGGACAAGCTCCGTGCCGGCCCGAGGAGCCTGCTCAGACCGGTAGAAGGTTGGTAATAAACACAATAGTTAATGGACCGCATCCTGTAGACAGAAGTTGGCAGGAAATGGAGCGTTATGCTAGTTCGATGAGACATATGGGCTTTAACTGTTGTTCGAACATGGAAGATGGAACGCCGACAAAGCAGCAGTGTATAATGATGGACGATATAGTGTTCAAAAGTAAAGATGCCGATAGAGTGGAGGCCCCTACTATTGATCAGATGGTTATCTCTGCCATGATCAGACCTGTGCTGGTGAGAAGGATATTGATTGATTGTGGAAGCTCCATGAACATCATCTTTAAGAAAGCTTATGATCAAATGAGAATAAAGGCTAAGGATTTGAAACAATCCAAAGCTCGAATACACGGCTTTAATGGTGTGGCTACTGAAGTGGTAGGTTATGTTGAGTTACCAGTTGAATTGGGTAAAGGTGAATGTAGGGGGTGCGAATCCTACCGTTCATGGTTTTGGATGTTGATTTGCCATATAATGTTTTTCTGGGTCATCCGGCCCTGGCTGAGTTTAGGGCAACTCTTGCCTCATGGTGCTTGACATTGAAATTTCCTATAGATAATAGAATCGGTGTTGTGCATGGTGATCAGGCGACTGGCCGTGCTTGTTATGTGGCTGAGCTGAGAGAAGCCCAGTAGAAGGAAAAGTTAAAGGGTGTGGAAAAATCTATCTACATCCAAGTTACTGAAGATTGACAAATAGCGCCTAAGCCTTGGCTTGGGCACCACAATCAGTTCTATAGAGATATGGATCAGAGAGATGATGAGGAGGAACCCAAGGAGGCTAAGGCAGCACCAGCTGAACTGATGATCGATATCACAGTCAGCCATGATGATCCGTCATGAGTGTTGAAAATCGGATCACAACTCAGCCCTTCTACGATGAGGTAACTTACTGATATTCTCCAAGCAAATCTTGATGTATTCACTTGGACTCATTCCGACATGTGTGGGATCTCACCTGCCATCACGAGCCACACGCTGAATATCGATTCGAAGTATGTCCCAGTAAAACAAAAAAGACAAGGCATGGACCCGGAGAGGTCTGCTGCTCTCAAGGAAGAGGTGGAAAAACTTAAAGCCAATGGGTTTATCCGCGACGCCCTCTACCCCGAATGGATATCTAACCATGTACTGGTAAAGAAGGCAAATGGGAAGTGGAGAACATGTGTTGACTATTCGGACCTGAATAAGGCATGCCCTAAGGATAGTTTTCCCTTGCCTAGAATCCATCAGCTGGTTGACTCGACCGTAGGACATGAATTGTTGTCATTTATGGATGTATACTCAGGGTACAATCAAATACCGATGCATATCCCGGATCAGGAGCACACCAGTTTTGTCACAGATGTTGGATTATACTGTTATGTAGTGATGTCGTTTGTATTAAAGAATACGGGAGCAACCTATCAACGTTTGGTTAACCAAATGTTTAAAGATCGATAGGACAATGGAAGTCTATGTGGATGACATGCTCGTGAAGTTAGGGCAATCAAATGACCACATTCGAGACTTAGCGGAGATGTTCGATATCCTTTGATTTTATAGCATGAAAGTCAACCCATTGAAATGCTCATTTGGGGTTGCATCGGGAAAGTTTCTGGGCTTCATTGTCAATGCACGAGGAATCGAAGTGAATCCAGAAAAGATTCAAGCCATTCGGGTATACAAGCACCCAGAACTATTAAGCAAGTACTAAGCCTGAACGGGAAGGTCGCTGCTTTGAGTCAGTTTATCTCCAGGTCAATCGATAGGTGCATTCCTTTCGTCGATTTGATAAGGAAAGGGAAGAGGAATTTCGAATGGATGCAAGACTATGAAGGCGCATTCCGAGCTTTGGTGAATCATCTTGAGAGACCCCATGTTTTGTCGAAGCCTGTAGACTATGAGGAACTATATATTTACATTACTGTGTCGCCACACGCCATAAGTGCCGCTTTGATTTGTGAAGAGGACTGGATCCAGAGACCAGTGTATTATGTCAGTAAATGATTAATGGGGGCGGAAAGAAATTACCCAAAGATAGAAAAGTTGGCGTACTGCTTGATGATCGCGTTGCGCAAGCTTTGTCCTTACTTCCAAGCACATCCAATCAACATCTACACCGACCAACCTTTGCGAAAGGTCCTGCAGTGGCCCGAGACATCTGGAAGGTTGCTTAAATGGAACAACGAGCTCAGCCAGTTCGACATCACCTACCTGCCTCGAAGAGCTATCCAGGGACAAGCATTAGCAGATTTTATAGTAGAATTCACTGTGCAGGATGAGCCAAGTGGAAGCGATGTGGTTTCTACTGTACGATGGAAACTATATACCATTGGAGCGTCCAATGACCATTGTTCTGGAGTTGGCATCCTTCTTGTAACCCCCGAGAACTGATCGATCTGCTATGCTTTAAAGCTTGATTTCCCCGCTACGAACAATGAAGCCGAATATGAGGCATTGAATGTTGGACTGGAGCTTGCTAAAGTGCTCAGGGTGAAATCAGTCGAAATCTTTTGTGACTCGCAGCTAGTAGTGTACCAAGTTAGAGTGGACTACCAGGCAAAGGGACAACGGCTTGTCTCATACCTTTCCCGAGTTTAGGAGTTATTGGCAGACCTCGAATACTATGACATTTCGCATATCCCACGCGAGTAGAACGGGGAAGCCGACTCATTGGCAAAGTTCGCAAGTACTGGAAATGCACAACGGATGGGCTTGATTTCAGTCGAGACCCTACATACCCCGAGTATAAATGCGATGGAAGTTGACCATGTACCGGAAACAAAAACCCGAAGGGAATCATGGATGTCCTCATTTAAAGAATACTTGTTACGTGGAACCATACCGGAGAAAAGGAGCGAAAAGCGGCAAGTCCTTCGCAAGGTATATTATGCAAGATGGGATTATGTATCGAAAGGGATTCTCTATTCCTTTACTTAGGTGGATCGCCCATTACGAGATAAAGCGGGTCTTGAAAGAAGTCCATGAAGGAGAATGTGGCGACCGCATTGGAGGGCAGATGCTAGCTAAAAAGATACTCCGTTATGGGTACTACTGGCCAACCGTGAATCGGGACGCCGCAAATTATGTGAGACGATGTGAAAAAGCCAGATATATGCGAAAGTCCCAAGAGCACCGCCGACAGAAATCACGCAAATGGTTAGTCCATGGCCGTTTGCGATATGGGGAATTGATATTGTTGGCTCGTTGCCAATTTCCAAAGGTGGTGCGAGATATGCAACTGTCGCGGTTGACTACTTCAGCAAATGCGCCAAAGAAGAGCCATTAGCTACGATCACAACCAAAAAAGTCATTAACTTTGATGTGCTAAACATTGTATGCCATTTCGGTTTCCCAGAACTATTGTAACTGATAACGGAACTCTATTTGATAGTGTTGAGTTCAAGGAGTTTTGTCGGAGGTATCGTATTGAGAAAATGTTCACGGCAGTCGCTCACCCTCAGGCGAATAGTCAAGTTGAAGCTGTAAACAAGAATATAAAGTCCATCTTGAAAAAGTGTTTGGAAAAGGCTAAAGGCAAGTGGGTGGACGAACTTCCTACGGCACTTTGAGCCTACAGGACTACTCATAAGTCTGCGACTGGCCATACCCCATTCCCTTAGCTTACGGAGCCGAAGCAGTTATCCCCGTGGAACTTGAAGTCCCTTCCCATCGGGTAACCTACTACGATCCCAGAACAAATCAAAATCTCTTATTGGAGTCGTTGGACTTTATGACGAAAAGCGTGAGGAGGCTGATTTGAGACGGCTGCACATCGGCACCGAGTCGCTTGATACTATAATATGAAAGTCCGACCAAGAACCTTTGATGTTGGCGACCTTGTCCTAAAGCCAATCTTTTCGGTCCCATCGCATATAAACCTACATGGGAAGGACCATACGTCATCGGACGGAGACTTGGAGAAGGAACTTTCAAGCTAGCGACTGTTGATGGTGTAATGCTTCCTAGAGCATGGAATAGCGAACATTTGCATCACTATTTTACCTAGATTGTTTCGTTTTGCATTTCAGTAATAGTCGCTTTCAGTATTTGCTTTGTGTCGATTTTGTCTTTGATATGTATTAAGACAGATTATTCTGCCCCTATATTTTTTGATAAATAAAGGCTTGAAGCTACTTTTCTATGAAACTACTGTTATTTCATATTATGATGATTTTGTGATGGAATTAATTGATACTAACATCTATGTTGTACGAATGCACGCATAGAACTAAAACCGATTAGTTACGTTGAAAAAATCTCCAAGTCCCCGGACACGGATTAGAGTACTCCGAGTCCCCGGAGAGCGGACTAGAGTATAAACAACTTAAAAAAATCTCTAAGTCCCCAAAGTGCGGATTATAGTACTCTGAGTCTCCGAAGCACGGACTAGAGTATAAACGACTTGAAAAAACCTCTACATCCCCGTAGTGTGGAATAGAGTACTCTGAGTCCCCGAAGCACGTACTAGAGTATAAATGACTTGAAAAAATCTCTGTCCCCGGAGTGCGGATTAGAGTACTTTGAGTCCCCGGAGCACAGGCTAGAGTATAAGCGGCTTGAAAAAATCTCTAAGTCCCTAGAGTGGGGATTAGAGTACTCTGAGTCCCCGGAGCGCGGACTAGAGTATAAACAACTTGAAAAAAAATCTCTAAGTCCTCGGAGTGCGGATTAGAGTACTCTGAGTCCTCGAAGCGCGGACTAGAGTATAAACGACTTGAAAAAATCTCTAAGTCCCCAAAGTGCGGATTAGAGTACTCTGAGTCCCCAAAGCGCGGGCTAGAGTATAAACGGCTTGAAAAATCTCTAAGTCCCCAGAGTGCGGATTAGAGTGCTCCGAATCCCCGGAGCATGAACTAGAGTAAACGACTTGAAAAAATCTCTAAGTCCCTAGAGTGCGGATTAGAGCACTCTGAGTCCCCAGAGCGCAGACTAGAGTATAAACGACTTGAAAAAAAGCTCTAAGTCCCCGATTGCGGTCTAAATGATAAACGATGTGAGAAAAGTTTCCAAGTCCACGAGGCAGACAAAAAAATGCCAAGTGTCCAAACTGGCGGATAGACAAGAGAACTTTTGACCGTTCACTACCTCACGGACTCTGGCCGAAGATCGACGGAAGATGCTCAAACTGTTAGCAACGAAATATGACCATTGGTTACGATTCCGGCCTGGAGTTGATTGCGACTTCCGATGAAGTCTGTAGAGGAGCTCTGAGATTAAGAAAATAAATTATCAGCAAAACCTAGAAAAATCATCACTGACACTTGGAGCGGAAAAAGTTACTCTACTATTGGAATAGTAATTTATTCGATGATCGGCTATGGAACAAAAATTTTATTTACACTTCCAAAAATTCCTTACAACCCATCCAAAGGTTTGGGGGCAATGCCCATACATGTGCTACTAAAAAGAAAAAGAAAGAGGGAAAAATAACTAAACAAGTCTAACTTATTTGGACTAAGAAAAATATTACAAGACCCCAACTATTTCTTCGTCTTCTTTTCCTTCTTCGGCTTTTCGGGGGTCGTTTCGGTTAAACGTCTCTTTCCAGACACCTTTCTGCCTTAGAAGGAGGTACTCGAGGAAGGAGGAGGAACCGCAGTGGGAATAGACCCGCCAGGAGGGATGAATTGTAAAGGTCTATTAAGGAGATCATCAACCTCCACCACATCAGGCTCACCCTTAACTTCGAGCTTTGACTTCTCCTCTTTTTCAATCCGCTCCTTCAGGCGGAACCTAGCGGTGTGCTTAAAAGCCCCCATAACTATAACATCATCGTGCTCCTCTATGAGTGATGGGTCTTCAGGTTTATCCTCATCTAGCGTCCCAATCACTTGAGCATCGGGCCCAGGAATATCTCCGACAACTGGTGCCTCAGCCTCTTTTCCCTCCTGCTCCATGGCGATGTTGCTCCTTGGAGTTGACTCAGGACCAAGATGACCTATAAGGTTTCATGAAAAGCAAATGTTAGATTATGGCCGTTGTTTGCCGACAACAACTTTTTAGATTAGAAAGGGCTCAAGGTTTTCGGTGGTCAACCGGTTGGCTTTCGATGGTCATAGGAGTACTCCCTTCAATGATTGGAGATAACGGGTGTATGCCGAGTCTAGGCTTCTCCGGGTCATAACCGACATGTTGCTCGAGAGGTTGAGAAGATGTAGCCCTAGCCAGTTGAACGGGAGAAGGACCCTAGGGTTTAATGCCAGATGATCCAACGATATCTTCTTTTTCCTTAGGCGATATGGGAGCTCTGCCGGAATTGAAGCTTTGCGGCAGCCAAATCAGATGGCTCATTTCCTCGGAGTACTTCCTGCGCAAGTGCCCCTTCGTCAAGCTCTACCACCCCAGCTCCGCTTTCTTGATCTTGATGAGAGTATCCCAAGCTTCAGCAAGCGAGTCAAGATAGCCTTCGCCCAAGAAAGTTAAGTCGAGGTGGAGGATAACCCTTGCATTATATTCAGCAATGAGTGGATCAAATAAGCACTTGATTTCCTCCCTACCGGACTCAGTCACAGCCTCGATTCGAGAGTCGGCTTCCCCGAAAACTGCTTTCTTGACCTCTACGCAAGCAGCTTCTTTCAACGCTTCAATCTGGGAGAGTTGTTCGTCGAGCTTCACTTTCAAGTTTCTCATTTCGATGATCTCCTCACAATATTTCTGTGACTCCTCTTGCGCCTCAACTTTCTCCTCCCTCTCCCGAGATAGTAGTTTTTCCAACTCCTCCACACGACATGCTAAAATATCTTTCTCCTTTTGTACGGCGTGCTACATTGGAGTGCACCGTCCAGTTCCTTTTCATGCGAAGCCTCCAAGCGACTGACTACCTCAGCCGACTCCTTCGCATTCTTCTTTGCCTCATCGAATTGGGCTTTAAATGCAAGCATCTCAGTATCCTGGAACTTAATAATGTCTTTGTCATGGATGGCCTCCAGCTTGAGGTGATCAATCTCTTGTTGGGGTTCGATAGAAACCTCAGAGAATTTTTCGACTAAATGAACGAATGCTTCGTGCTGTACATACACGTCGTTCACACAAGCTAATAAGTTCTCTTTTGCAGTTCCAGAGATAGGGTGTATGGCCGGGGGGGATTTTATCCCATCGAAGCAAATCTTTTGAAAGGTAGCTTTAAGCTCGGCTAGTTTCTCCGCCGTAGTCGAGTCATAAGTAGGAACTGGGGGGTTTTTCCGATGAAATCATCGTTTGTTTACGGTGCTCACAGGACTGCCTTGTGCTTGAGGAGCCAGAATTATGATCACGGGGAGCGTCAGATTGAGAGCCTCGACGTATGGGTTTGTCTCCACCGTGCGCAGGAGGATTAGTAGGATCGCTTTGACGCGAAGTGTGTCCTTGAGATTTCCTTTTGGAGGATGAGGATGATTCTCAAGAATGATAATCTCTCTCCCGTCGTTCATCTCTCTCTCGGTGTCTTTCGGACTCGGAATCCCGAGTTGAACGATGGAAGATAGAAGTGCCATGAAGGCGATCGAAACCATATGAGTAAGACATTGCACCTATAAAAGAATCAAACGAGAACATATTATTAGTTGCTATGTCAAAAGTAAAGTGCAAGTGAATGGTAGGGTGTAAATGCTTATGTGTGTCCTAATGCATCCCTCCAACGGACCAGTGACGTTTGCTTTACTCATAGGAGTTATTTCTCCTTGATTGGGAGGCTGCCTACCTTGTCCGCTTCTTGCAAGAGAGTTAAGCCCTTCGACGTCGAGGGTAGTGAAGTCATAATTCAACAAATCACCCGGAATAGAGATGTCAAAAAGTCCCTTCAACGAGGTCTCCATTTGTTGAGAAGATGAACCCTTTTCGACGGGAGTTATAATGATCGGGGTCTCTCTAGTTTTCTTCTTCTTAATTCTATACACCAAACTTTTTCTCTTTCTCAAGGAAGGTTGTGATTGGCTTGTATGTGGCGCATGGGCTATCGGCGCCTGTCCAAGGCCTACATCTTCGTTTTTTAACCCTGGATCTTCTGTTTCCTTTGTCTCCCCTTCCTCGTTGCCTTCTTGGATTTCCTCAGTAGGAGGCACCACGGGGTCGACTTGTTCTCTCCTCCTACGATGATCACCTTCGGGATCGCTCTACTTCCTGGAAGGCCGATTCTGCGGCCGTCTTCCAATAGCCCGAATAGTGAGAACAGTTCGTCAGTGACAAGGAGTTTGATATCTCTATCATCCACCGGAGTATCACGGATAGGCGCAACTGCCCTGGAATATCTAACGCCTTCGGGCCAAGAGCGAATACCTAAAAGAGTTAAAAGAATTCGTATAATTAAGAAAGAAGATGTGATTTGAGTTTTTGAATTAAAGGCAGAGGCGAGGATAATACTTATGTCCTTCCAACCACCTTCTCGCAAAGCCGGGAGGACATCGCACGTAGAACCATTCTTGCTTGAACAGGGAAAGCATATTCCATGCACCCATTAAGACTTGACACTTGGGCAGTGGCTCAAGAAAGACGTACGAAGGACTATAGGCTCATCTTTTGAAGATATAAATATACCAGATGTCCTCGGGAGTTGGCGGATGAAATAGGATACTCATGAAAAGAAGGAAAGTGTCATGGATAAAGGCATATCTATTGGGGTGCAATTGAGTGGGAGCGATTCCCATGTCCTTCAACACTTCACGAATAAAGGAGTTGAAAGGTGGCACACACCGGCCAAGCACATGAACTTATTACATGCGGTATACCCGGCTGGGGGCAGATGAGGCCTGTCTTGCCTTGACGGGACCAGGACATCTTCGAAAGGAATCACGTGGATGAAGCACAATCGACGAAGGGCAGCTTCGCCGATTTTCGAAGCCTGTGAATCAGCCGGATTATTCAAGACGATGGCGTCATCCACAGCATCGGGAGCTGGATCTATAGCATCTGGAGGAAGAGTTGGGATATCAAAAAAAAGGTCTACCTGCAGATCAGATGTCTCTACTACATCTCTTTGCTGGCTCGGTTCGGGTTTGTCGGACAAAGTAGAAGAGCTTGATTTCTTATCCGATCTAGAAGACAACGCGGGAGAAAGCTTTTGCATAACTTGATATCTATGTTGGCTATACTAAATGGACAATCAATATAAGAAATAATAATATGTCGCCCTGTGCCGTGTGTGAACTAGTGCAATGGAATGTGAAATGAATGCAAACAGTATAAGACCAAAAAAACGAAAGTAAAATGTATAAGCTCAGAGGTTTTGTCCGAAGAGACCGTCATCGCTGACCATCTCGGACAATGTGAAAGGTGGTCGATGATGAAAGCTTTAGGATTGGATGTTGACGTTTTGAATTATGGAATCCGTTGCCCGAGTTTGTTGGGCTAGATTTATACCTAAGTCATGTTGAGAGGATTGAGAATTTGTTAGTTAAAGTTAAGTACATTGATTTGTATATGCTAAGTCGTGTTATTGTTCGTCACTTTATGCTTGGGCAAGGAAATATGCAGTCATATGTTTGGATAACTCGACATATTCTAGTCGTCTATGCCGACCCCTGCACCTTATCCCATAGCCCATCCTTTCCTCTAGCCTCTATACCGATCCCTTTCTCCAACTTACATGCCGATCCCATCTTCCCAAGAAAAATACCGACCCCTTTCTCTAAAAAACCCAATGCCAATCCATCCCAGTGTACACTGAGCCCTCCTAACATTCCAAGCATACACCGAACCCTCTCCAGCTAGCTCCAACTCATTCGAACCCATCCTCCCTCCTTCAACTCCTTTCTTTTTTCCTGATCCTTCTTCCTTTCCGCCTCTCAACTACCTCTCATTGAAACCCATCGACCTACGCACTTAAACGACATAGAAATCTTCAACGGTTGCAACCCGATAACGCGAATTAAAAGGAGATCCATTCCTATGTGAATTCGAGTTGGATGGCAGTTGTTAGGATTCTTAAAGGATAGCAATGAGTGATTATGAAGGATTGCTCGAATTCGTGCTTGATTTGGAGGTTAAAAACTGAAGGATTTGGGTTTGGAAGGAGGAGGGTTTGTGTGATGTCGAAGGGTTCGGCCGAGGGAAACTTGAAGGAAAGGAAGGCTTAGAAAACTGGAAGTAAAGGAGGAAGGAGGAGGGGATGTTGAGTTTTATACGTGAGAGTTATCGGTAATATGAGCCGGTCTCTTCCAAGAGACCTGGTCATAATGGTTGAAGGGGTTGGCCATTGTGTATGCCGATCCCAGCCTATGTGAATCCATCGAGGGATCGGTATACCAAATGCCGACCCCTCTTTAAAAAAATAAAAATAAAAATATAATAAAAAATAAAATATATATGTATAATAATAATAAAATAAAATGTAGAATGATAATGTATGTTGTAAATGATGGAAGGGAAAGGAGAATACGCTTGAACAGTGGATGTTCATGAGATGGAGAAGGATTTGTGAACTCGACCTTTAGAGAAGTTAAGCCAGGAGAACCTGAAGGTTTCATACGACTAGACTTACACATTCAAATAGGATGAGACTTCATCAAAGGTTGGTGGAGAACAACGATCAGCCAATGACTTGAATGAGCTTGCCTCTAGAAACATGGATTTTTCACTAATTCAAAGCGCGTCGTGTTATTCACAAGACACACTTTGAAGGGAAAATTTTACCCGGTGCCTTGGCCCGGCTACATAAAGGTAATTACAGAGACCATAATTGACTATTGATGGAAGAATGGCCACAAGATGACGTCTACATAACGAGAGTGTGATTTCCAAGCTGCTATGTCTAGCCTAGGATCAATAAAGTCGATGAATGAATGAAACAGGATGTCAGGATTACGATGATTGGTATGGGTCGGCATTCATAGTTGATGAGTTGAGGAATGTGTTGCATTCGTGGGGTTGGCATAGCAAGTGGGATGTGATCAGGTCGGCATGGAGCGTATTGTAGAGCTCAGGTCGACATTTCGTATTGTAGAGCTTAAGTCGGCATTCTATATGGTAGAGCTCGGGTCGGCATTCCATGTGGTAGACTGGGCCGGCACAACACATAGCAGCGTTCGGATCGACATAAGGTGTGAAGGCCATTGGGTCGGCATAAGGCGTGAAGGTCATCAGGTTGGCATAAGGCGTAAAGGCCATCGGGTCGGCATGGAGCATATTGTAGGGCTCAGATCGGTAAAGGATGTAACATAGTCCACCTCAGTTCGGCATTGCATGTGATGGAGCTCGGGTCGGCATGGAGTATATATAGGAGCCCGGGTCGGCATACGGTGTAAAGGCCATTGGGTCGGCATGCTTGGAGGGTTCAGCAAAAAACATGTGGTGAGGTGTTAAATTGAGAACAGTCGGCATTATGTGGTCGGCACTCTCAGGTCGGCATAATTGGCATAGCAGAATTGGGCAAAGCTTTCCTTGGGATGGGCCCAAGTGACCAAGTGGGGGTCCAAGCTTTGAGATGTCAGACTACTTCCATCGATAAATACAAGGGCAGGGGGTCATCCTGGGGGAGATCTTTAGGGCAACCAAAGGAATACTCTGCCATTTTTTGTACTCGGTTCCTCTTTGTTCTAACTTGTATTCATGTGATTCCTCATGAATTGTAATTGTAATCAAGGGATTGATAAAGCAATAAAGAGAGCATTCAGAGTGGACGTAGGCAATCAAAGCCGAACCACTATAAATCCCGTTGTCTTTACTTTTTGCTATTCTTTCTTACAATATATAGTGTCGCTCCTCATTTTCCATTTAATTTCTTCATTTTTTCACTACTCAAATCTATTCTCGGGTGTTCGTGACCAATTTGGTTGCAAACAGGTTCATTACAATGTGAATATATGAATATATGAAGAAGCAAACACAATAACTTGGTTAATCCCTTAAACCTCTAATCAAAGAAAACTTCTTCAAAAACTCCTTTTCAAAACACTTTATTTAATTATGCGATGGTATTCCTTTAAAAATGAGATTGGGTTATTTGTTTTGAAAACAAAGGCCGTCGAAACCTTCAAAACCTTGCTTTCGACCTCACTAGAAAACCTCCTTCGAAAGCATATGAATCTCTTTTTCAAAACATTAGGCCATTTCCTTTCGAAACACTTTAAAACTTCTCTTTCGAAACCTTTCGAATGTAATAAATTATTACACATTATCTTTTAGAAGCATAGCTTCGAAACCATTGAAAGTACTCCTTTCGAAACCTTTGGAAGTATCCCTTCTGAAACCATTGAAAGTCCCTCTTTCGAAACCATTAGGTTTATACATAAAATATTGTTTGGGTCAAAGTGAATATAAATGAAAGTATCTCTTTCAAAACCATCCTTTATCATATAAAAATATTAAGGAAAACTTGAAGACGTCAGCACCATCCTTTTCGAAAGCTTCAAATCATTTAAACAAAACAGTGAAGGATAGCATCGAAACCCCCATTCGAAGCCATTGCATTCGAAACCCTTTGGCCCTTTCGAAGGCATATAGGAAGTGGCTTAAAGCATCTTTAAAACAAGTACTACCCTTCGAAAGCATTGATGACTTCAATACACTTGAAAGGCTAAAGAACGACAGCAGAGCTTCGACTAGGTCGGAACCCCTTCTTTCGAAAGCATTATTTTATAAGTAAAGAAACCTATTTGAAAGCTTGCTCTTTAAAACATAATTTGATGGCAACCCCTTCGAAAGCATTTAGAAAACCTCTTTTGAAAACATATGCTTCGACTCCTTCGAGGGCTTTAATTTAAACAAAGGCAGGTGCTACACTTTTGAAACAAACAAAAAGGTATCGACCCCATCGGAAGCTATGCTTTCGACACCATGCCTTCCGCCTTTCTCCAATCTACTACGTACCATCTAAGTGATACCTTGTGTATTGGTTTCGGCTTAGTAGGGTTTCGACTTGATTGAAGGCGGAAGCTCTGAATCGAAAGGTACTTCTAAAGAGGGTGGAACCAACTTTTCTGGGTAAACCGGATTTAATACTACTTAAAGCAAACACTTTCTATCTAACCTGCCATGTGTAAACTTATGATTGGTTGCCTTAACTTTTCAAGTTCTTTACTAAAATAGCTGCTGCTAATTTCAGATCTAAACCATGGTTAAGTTAGCAAATAAGCCCTTCCATTAAGCAAAGCCAATATTGCAAAGAAGTTCTTCTTTTAATATAATTTAATTTGCATAGCAAATCACTTAGGAAAAATCCCTAAAAATTCTAGAAATTCACTTTAATCATGTTATCTAACATATCAAAATTTCAGACCCAATAATTTTTGAAATAAATTTATAAACCCAATTAACCTTGAAAATTCATAGTAATCTGTCCATAACTTGAAAAATTATCAAAATTAAAATCCAACTCCAAAATCATGTTTTATACAACTTAAAAATTTTCCACGGCATTGAAAAATATAAACTGGTTTTGCCCTAAAACCACCCATAATCTTATTTAAACATTTTTATTTAAATCAAACAAATTGTAATTCAAGCATATCATCATCCAATCATCATAAAAATGAATTTACCCTTAAATCCGAAAACATATGATTATAAAACAAAATAGAGATGGAATGATTTATTATTCACCTTGCTTAAGATAAGGAGATTGGATTGAGATTTATTCCTATAGCTTTAATCCTTATCTTTCTTTGATTTCTCTTCTCTTTTCCTTGTTTATGGCCAGCTCCCCTTAATGTTTCCGTTTTGTTTTTCATCGTGAATGGGAAAATTAAAACGTGAATGGGGAACGAGAAAATATATTAGGGTAAGGGTTATGTGCGTCAAATTCCTAATATACCCTTATGTAAATTAATTAACTTATAACCCATTCTTAAGCCCATTTAATTATTTAATTAAGCACGACCTTAATTATATTTATTCAAATCTCAACCCCCCTTATCACTTAACATTTACATTATTCTATTTAATTTATCTAATTAAATCTCCTGAATAATGTTATCAAAACTTAGGGGTGTTACAGGCTCCCCTCCTTAAAGCATTTCGTCCTCGAAATTCAGTAAGGACTAAATATTAAACATAGCAATCGCCTATAACGACTCCTAACAACCATACTAGTCTACCTGACTAGCTAATATCTATATAAATCTAATATAGACATACCCTCAAAGCAGGTCAAGATAAGTATCTCGAACCCTGTCCTATGTCTCCCAAGTACAGTCCTTCTCGTTGTTGCTCCACTGAACTTTCACCAACTTGACTGTCTTGTTCCTCAATCTTTTCTCATCTCTCGCTACAACCCGAACTGGTTGTCTAGCAAAAGTCAAATTAGGCTCTATTACTAGATCTTCCAACTCTGTCGGTGGAATAGTAGCCTCTGGATCATGCACATACTTGCGAAGATGAGAGACATGAAATACATTATGGACACCTGCCATACTGCTCGGCAACTCTACTCTATATGCGAGCTTTCCAATCCTCTCTATAATCTGAAGGACCAACATATCTCGGTGTCAGATTCCCTAATTTTCCGAATCGTACCACACCCTTCATCGGTGATACCTTAATGAAAACTCTGTCTCCAATTGAGAACTCTAGGTCTTTACGCCTTTTATCTACGTAACTCTTTTGTCTTGATTGAGCTTCTTTCATCCTTTTTCGGATCAACTCAATCTTCTCTGAAGCCTCCCTAACCAAATCTAGACCTAAGACCAATCTATCTCCAGTCCCCAACCAACATGCTGGTTATTTGCATGGTCTCCCTACAAAGCTTCAAAAGGCGCCATTCCTATACTAGTCTGGTAACTATTATTATATGAAAACTCAACCAAATGTAGGTGATCCTCCCAAGATCCACCAAAGTCCAACACACAAGCTCTCAACAAATCCTCGAGTACTTTATTGACGCTCTCTATTTGCCCATTCGTCTGAGGGTGATATGCCGTACTCATCTTGAACTTAGTGCCTAACAGATCCTGTAGACTCATCCATAATTAGCTAGTGAATAAAGCATCTCTGTCATTGACTATGCTACTAGGAACTCCATGTAGTCTAACTACGTTCTTCATAAACAACTTAGCGAATACCGGTGCCATCCTGGTTGACTTTACTGGAATGAAATGGGCACTCTTTGTCAACTTGTCCACTATAACCTATATACTTTCATTTCCTCTATTTGACCTTGGCAAACCGTCTATAAAATCCATGGATATCGAATCCCATTTTCAAACTGGAATCTCTAGAGGTTGAAGTAATCCACTCGGCTTCTGATGTTCGGCTTTCACTTGTTGACAGTTTGCACACTGCCTAACCCACAAGCCAACATCCCTCTTCATACCTTCCCAATAGAAGCTCCTCTTCATATCTTGATACATCTTGGTCCCTCCAGGATGAATCGTAAACTTGGATCGATGACATTCCCCATGAACTTCTTTCCTCAAGTTCTCAATATCTGAAATACATAATCGTCCCTTCTTTCTCAACCATCCTCTTTGGTCAAGAAAAAAATCTTTCGGATCATCGATCTCAGTTCCAACCTCAAGCCTTCTGATCTTCTCGGCTAATAATGGATTCTCCCTTAGCTTAGAAGCAATTCTCTCAATCAACACTGGTCGAACTTCTAAACAGGACAATATGGCAGTACTCTGACTAGAACTAGCAGTCGATCTTAACTGCACACTACATGTAGTCAAAGCTTCTAAATCCTTCCATTCTGCCAACATAGCTAACACCACATTATGATGTCTTCTGCTAAGGGCATCCGCTACTTTATTACCTTTCCCTGGCATATACTTTATACCAAAATCATAAGCAGCTAAAAACTCTAGCCACCTCTATTGTCTCATATTCAACTCTTTCTGAGAGAATAAGTATCTTAAAGACTTATAATCTGTGTATAGCTAAAATCTCTCCCCTAAGAGATAATGTCTGCAAATCTTTAATGTGAAAATCACCGCAGCTAACTCCAAATCATGAGTAGGATATCACACTTCATGCGGTCTAAGCTATCGTGAAGCGTAGGCAATAACTTTACCCTTATGCATCAACACAGCTCCCAATCCAGTTCCACATGCATCAGTATACACCACCAACCCTTGGTTTCCGTCTGGAACTACTAACACTGGTGCATTGGTCAACAAATGCTTTAAATTAAGGAATGCTTCCTTACATTTGTCGGACCAAACAAACTTCACCTCCTTCCTGGTTAGCTTAGTCAAAGGCACTGCTATCCACGAGAAATCTTTAATGAATCTCCAGTAATAGCCAGTAAGTCCAAGAACACTTCTAATCTCAGTCACCTTCTCTGGCCTCTTCTATTTATTCACAGCTTCGATCTTATCTGGATCGACCGACAAGCCTTTCTCTTAACCACGTGACCAAGAAACTTAACCTCTTTCTTCTAAAAATGACAATTGGAAAACTTCGCCTTTAGTTGATTCTGCCTCAGCATCTCAAGCACAACTCTAAGATGATCTTCATGCTCTCTTTCATCTTTAAAGTACACCAAATTGTCATCTATAAACACTAACACGAATCTTTCCAAATACTCTTGGAAGACTCGGCTCATCAAATCTACGAAGAAAGCAGGTGCATTCGTTAACCCGAATGGCATTACTAACCACTCCTACAAACCATATCTATTTCGAAATGTTGTCAAAGGAATGTTGTCCTCTTAGCACTCTTAACTGATGGAAACCTGTCGCCAAATCCAACAGGGAAAACACTCTGGCTCCACTCAACTGCTCAAATAGATCATCAATTCTCGGAAATGGATACTTATTCTTTATCGCCCTCTCATTCAGCTTATGATAGTTGATACACATCCTTAACGACCTATCCAGTTTCTTTACGAACACCGCGGCTGCTCCCCAAGGCAACTGCTTGGTCCAATAAAATTTCTTCCTTCTATAACCACTAGCTGCACCTTCAATTCCTTCATCTCAGTCGGTGTCATCCTGCTTGGTGGTATACTCATTGGTTCAGCTCCTAGCACAAGATCTATCCGAAACTCAATAGCACATTTCAGTGGTAGTCCTGTGACTAGCTCAAAGACATCTGCAAACTCTCTTGCAACTCGAACCTAACTTAATTCTTTTCCCACTTCCATTGCACTTAACAAAGCACAACTACTCTGGTCAGAATTCTCTACTGAGAATATAATTCGGTTATGACTATCAGGATGTCTTAGTGATATCTCCCTATCTTGGCAAAATATCCTGGCCTCATACCTCCTCAACAAATCCATACCTAAAATGATTCTGAAATCAATGAAATCGAAAACATATAGACTGCATGCAAACTTATGACCTAACAAATCAAGTTCTAGCTGGTCACATCTCATCGCCGGAGCTGCATACCCTCCTATTAGATTTGCAACCCTTAAGGAAGCAACAAGGTATGTGGGTTCTAAGCATAACCTATCAACCAAACACTGGGATATAAATGAATGTGATGCACCGGTATCAAATAGTATCCTAACTGGTATATTCTGAATCAAAATTATACCTTCCATCACAGTCTTCCCTTTATTAGCTGCAGTTGGCTTAGCTGATGATCCAACATCGAAGACCTTTCCTTTGTCTGCCCTGACTGGCTCTGGACACTGGTTCTTATTATACCCAACTTGGTCATAGTTGAAGCACTTCACATTCTTCTTATCTGCAACCTTCTTCCCCTGCCTGAAGAGCACTCGTTTGCGTAGTGACCCTTATTGTTACACTTGTAGCAAACTAAATCAGCCTTTGCTTTCTTGGCAGCTTCTCCCTTCTCGGCTCCCTTCTTCTTAAAGAACTTTCTCTTCTTTCCCTGATAACCCTGAGTTTCAACTGGCTTCTCTCTAGCATGAACAATTGCTATCTCCACAACTACATTACCAGGATCCTGTGCAGTTAAAGCGCTCGGTGGATTCAATGCGGTAGAGGTGCAAAAAGTCATAGCGGGGATGTAGCGAAGATATAGCGGGATATATCAGATTACTATAAAATAGCATATAAATCCCATACTTCTTGTTTTTACAAATATATAGATAGTAATTAAGTGAAAAATTAACATTCAATTGAATTATAATTAATACAAAAATAATTTTAAATAAAAATATGTGCAAATGTATTGTAAATGAACATAAAACTGTTATATAACTTAATTTAGTTTAGTAGAATATTAGAGTATTATCATTTCTAAATATATATAAAAAATTCAATGAAATTAATTAATTTCATAATTTTTATAGCGTATAAATATCATTTTTCAATCCAATTTTTTATAGAAGATATAGCGGAATATAGCGGAAATAACGGGATATAGCAGAAATAGTGGGGATTAAAGCGGAAAGGATATATGTGGGGATATATGGAAAAATCGTAGAGGTAGGAATCCGCTATAAGATATATCGGAGTTATAGCGGGGATATAGCGGGGAATTAACTGCACAGCCAGGATCACAGATATGTGTCATGGCGTCCCTATAAAGGTCTCAAACCCCGAATAAACCTCTCACTTCTCCCGATGTCAGTGTCTATAATAGCATACCCATATCAAGATAGCTTGTCAAACTTAGTAGCTTACTCGATAACAGATATCTCTCCCTAAACTAGATCCATAAACTTTCTCATTAATGCTGACTTTTAAACCTTAAATATAAATCTCTGTTCAAATCTCCTTCTGAATTCATCCCATGTCAATTCTTACTCCGGAACTCTGGCCATAACACTATTCCACCAATGAAGTACTGACCCCTACAACTATCTAAAGGCCAACCTTTTCTTCTACTCATCATCTAAACCCAGATCAGCAAAGATATGCTCACAATGTAACAGCCAATTCCCTGCTTCTATGGCTTCCTCCATTCTCATAAACAGTTTCCCACCAAGACTGGTGTAATCTCTGCTTATCTTAGCATAGTTATTCCCAACTAGAGCCATAGGATTAGCTACTCCAACATTCCCATCAACTCCTGCTTGCATCACATTAACGAAAAAATGATACATCGCCCTCATATCTACTGGTGGATTTCCAGCACCTTACATTGGCTTCAGCATTTTGGTTAGCGTTAGCCTGTCGACCTTGGTTCCTCATGGTATTAGGTCGAGCATTTCCATTGGTTGTGGTGCTTCCTCCACAAAGATTGCCTCTTCCGTTTCTGCTTCCATATCTTCTTTCTCGTAAATCTGCATACGAGCCTTAGTAAGATACAGAAGAACGGTCTAAGAGAGAGGAGAATACATACTTATATATCTATATATATCAAATACAAGTACGTTACTATAGCGTTATCCCAAACCCCGATCATAATTCTGATTCATTGGATTATGTTTGAAAAGGCTTTTAGGTTTAACTTTCTTTTAAAGTTTCATAAACCTATGCTCTGATACCAACTTGTAACATCCCCCTAATTGGAGGCCCAAAACTAAGGGCTATGGATGTTGCAGTCATCCATAGTTATTAATCCTCGACGACCAAATACGGCATTGTTAGATACATTGATACACAAAAACACATGAATGTGGAAAATTTTCAAAACATCAAACAAGACCATATTCCATTTCAAAACATTTCCAATTCATTACATGATCCCACAATCGTTAAGCACATTCAGAAAACTATATTTATTACAACATAGTCCAAGAGCGACATATGAAGATGTCCCCTTAGCTGATCAGAGTATATACAGGCAAAATAAAAACTTTTTCATTACAAACAACACAGCAGAATCAAATAAAATAGAACTCTAAATAGCTATCATGCCTCCTACATGTCTCCGAAAGCTTTACTCGTCTAATTGGGTACCTGAAAACCTTAACTCTCAAACTACTCAAAATCATTTGAGCACACGAGAGTTTAAGAGGAAAACATAAACTTCGAGTTAGACATAAAGCCTGGTATGAATAATAACCATCTCAAATCATTTAGATATCTAGTGAGACCACATCGCTTAGCGAAACAGGTTTTCCCCTCACTAGTATCCTAAAACCATTTTAAAACCATATACTATGCTCCTGCATCCATAATGGTTAAAAAATTCAAACAATATGATATGATGATATGCATAACAAATGAACTAATTCTTGATTACCCATCCTCGTTCATTCTGACTATCTGTCTCAATTATAGTTTCTAGGTTTACTATTAACCTATTAGTTTTCATGGGCTAACTAATAACCATTAAAATGATTAAGGACTCCCTGCTCAATTACATAGTTTTCATGGGATCACTATGAACCTATTGGTGACTCCAATATCTTTACATCCTAGTTTTCATGGGGTGACTAGGAACCTATTGGTAACTCCAACATCTTTTCTTCTTATCCTAGTTTTCATGGGTTGACTAGGAACCTATTAACATCTGTCAATATCTTAATCCGGATATAGTTTTCCTGTGTTCACTATAAACCTATTGGCCTCTGCCAATATAAAATCATAGTTTTCGTAGGCTAACAACGAACCTGTCTTTCTGACATCTTCATTTATACATAGTTTTCATGGGCTTACTATGAACCTATTGGCCCCTGCCAATATCTTTTCCTATACACAGTTTTCATGGGCTTACTAAGAACCTATTGGCCCATGCCAATATTTTCCTTTAATATTTATGCATCCTATATTCTGGTCTTTTTGACCTCCTGGATGCAATTCTACTCATTCAGGAGGAAACTTAATTTATATTCACTACTGGGTCAACCTAGCATGTTATTCTGCCCTTCCCCAAATACAGTTATGGGTTCATTACAATGTGAATATATACATATATGAAGAAACAAACAAAATAACTTGGTTAATCCCTTTAACCTTTTAATCAAAGAAAACTTCTTCAAAGACTCCTTTTCAAAACATTATATTTAATTATGCAATGGTATTCCTTTAAAAATGAGATTGGGTTATTTGTTTTGAAAACTAAGGTTGTCTAAACCTTCAAAACCTTTCTTTCAACCTCACTGGATAACCTCCTTCGAAAGCATATGAATCTCTTTTTCAAAACATAGGCCCTTGCCTTTCAAAACACTTTAAAAATTCTCTTTCGAAACCTTTCAAATGTAATAAAGTATTACTTATTATCTTTTAGAAGCATAACTTCGAAACCATTGAAAGTACCCCTTTCGAAACCTTTGGAAGTATCCCTTCCGAAATCATTGAAAGTCCCTCTTTCGAAACCATTAGGTATATACTAAAAATATTATTTGGGTCAACGTGAATATAAACGAAAGTATCTCTTTCAAAATCATCCTTTATCATATAAAAATATTTGGGAAAACTTGATGGCGTCGGCACCATCCCTTTCGAAAGCTTTAAATCATTTAAACAAAACACTGAAGGATAGCATCGAAAACCCCCTTTCGAAAGCTTTAAATCATTTAGGAAGTGGCTTAAAACATCTTTAAAAAAAGTACCACCCTTCGAAAGCATTGATGACTTCAATACACTCGAAAGGCTAAAGAACGGCAATAGGGCTTCGACTAGATCGTAATCCCTTCTTTCTAAAGCATTATTTTATAAGTAAAGAAACCCATTCGAAAGCTTACTCTTTAAAACATAAGTTAATGGCAACCCCTTCGAAAGAATTTAGAAAACCTCTTTCGAAAACATATGCTTCGACTCCTCGAAGGCTTTAAATAAAACAAAGGCAGACGCTTCACTTTTAAAACAAACAAAAAGGTATCGACCCCATCAGAATCTATGCTTTTGACAATATGCCTTCCGCCTTTCTCCAATCCACTACGTACCATCTAAGTGATACCTTGTGTATTGGTTTCGGCTTAGTGGGGTTTTGACTTGATTGAAGGCAGAAGCTTTGAGTCGAAAGGTACTTCTAATGAAGGCGGAACCAACTTTTCTGGGTAAACCTGATTTAGTACTACTTAAAGCAAACACTTTCTAACTAACCTGCCATGTGTAAACTTATGATTGGTTGTCTTAACTTCTCAAATTCTTTACTAAAATAATTGCTGCTAATTTCAGTTCTAAACCATGGTTAAGTTAGCAAATAAGCCCTTCCATTAAGCAAAACCAATACTACAAAGAAGTCCTTCTTATAAAATAATTTAATTTGCATAGCAAATCACTTAGAAAAAATCCCCAAAATTCCAAAAATTCACTTTAATCACGTTTTCTAACATATCAAATTTTCAGACCCAAATTCTCAATATAATTTCCGAAATAAATTTATAAACCTAATTAACCATATTTTCCTTTGAAAATTCATAGTAATCTTTCCATAACTTGGAAAATTATCAAAATTGAAATCCAACTCCAAAATCATGTTTTATACAACATAAAAATTTTCCATGGCATTTAAACATCAATATAAATCGGTTTTTCCCTAAAACCGCTCAAAATCCTATTTAAACATTCTTGTTTAAATCAAACAAATTGTAATTCAAGCGTATCATCATCCAAATCATCATAAAAATGAATTTACCCTTAAATCCAAAAACATATGATTATAAAACAAAATAGAGATGGAATGAATTATTATCCACCTTGCTTAAGATAAGGAGATTGGATTGAGATTTATTCCCCTAGCTTTAATCCTTAGCTTTCTTTGATTTCTCTTCTCTTTTCCTTGTTAATGGCTGGCTCCCCTCAATGTTTGCATTTTGTTTTTAATCATGAATGGGAAAAATGAAACGTGAATGGGGAATGAGAATATATATAAGGGTTATGTGCAGCAAATTCCTAATATACCCTTATGTAAATTAATTAACTTATAACCCATTCTTAAGCCCATTTAATTATTTAATTGAGCACGGCCTTAATTATATTTATTCAAATCTCAACCCCCTCTATCACTTAACTTTACATTATTTTATTTAATTTATCTAATTAAATCTCCTAAATAGTGTTATCAAAAATTAAGCGTGTTACATACTCAATGGTCGAAATTTTTAGGATTTGTCGTATAATATATTTATAGTTATAGGCAAAATACAAATATGTTCACTAAATGTTTCCTTTTTTTCAAGATCGACTAACCTAAGCTCCAATACCAATTTTTACAACCCACATTATATTGGGCTCGAGTTATTGCTAACTTGAAAACTGAAGTTCACAAAGGTGTGGATCGTTGGTTTGGTATCCTGTAAATAAATAAATTCATATCAAAGCTCTATCCATTGACGCCAAAAATGGATCAACACCCTAGAATGAACTGTAGGGAACCTGTAGGACCTAGATTTAGCAGATAATATTGAAAATAAAAGAAAATAGAATAGGAAGACACAAGATTTTTATAGTGGTTTTGCAATCTCTGGCCTACATCCACTTATAGCTTTTATTGATTGTTGTTTACAGAATTTGAGAGTACAAGTCACTAGTACTAGGGTTTGATAGGTTTATAGCCTAGAACTGCCAATAGTAGCTACCTAAGTGACTAATGTGAGGAAGGTAGGAGATGAAGAAACGGCAGAGTGTATGCCAGCAGATTATGAGATCGCTCTTTAGTTGCAGTTGGGTTTGTATTTATAGAGAAATAGAGTTACAGGGTTAGAAGCCTGCTTGCGCTGAAGTCTAGAAGGTAGCCCGATGTTGTACAATTGAGCACGAAAGCCTACAACCCAAGGAAACAACTTGATACCAACCTAAATGACTCGGTACCGACCTATTTCTCTTAGTGTAAGTTGAACTACTTCATTTGCATGGCTCTCTCATCTTCTACTTGATGCTTTCCAAACTCTTTTCCATGACTTTTGGTTGATTCTAGTGATCTTCCCGTTAACACTTGAATTCTCTTGCTTTCTTTGCCTTCTTTTCATCAATCCTTGGAATTTCTCATCCAAAAAATCTGCGAAAGCTACTTGATCATGAGTAGTTGGAGTTGTATAATAGAATATAATATAGAGTTTAGGAGGCAAAATGAAGAGAGGAAACAACTCATCATCGACCTAAATGGGTCGGTATCGAGTTATTTCCTTAGTCCCATTTCTATTGAAATTTTCTCCATTTGTTTCTCTAGCTCCTCTAAGTGTACTTCTAAGTTTTTGAGTCCTTTCATCTACATCTTGACATTCTAACTTTTATTGATTTCTTTTCAGTTACAAACCCGGTTAACACTTGCCCCCCAGAGTATGCTTTTATTGAAAATAAAGTGTACTATGCATCAAGACAAATCCTGGAATGTTATCCTTTGAATTTTGGTTGATCCTTCAACTATCGTCTCAGATCGTGCTTTCACTTGATAGATTTTCCTTTGACTATTTTGCTTAGTTATAATTAGAATTCCATTCCTCTACGCTAAGGAAGTGGTCTACACTCCAGAGATCACTTCATGCTTTAAATGGGCGAAACTTCTCCCTGCCATGCTTTCTGGATTTTATAAGGGAGGAAAAGCAACCTGGTATCGAATTGTATGACTCGGTACCAAGTTATTTTATTTCCCACCGAGTCCATTTATATCTTGGACTAACAAAATTTTCAACTCACTTTCATTCTTGCCTTTATTTTCACCCGAGTGTACCAACCACCGACCCAAATTTCTCTTGCCGCCGAGTCTTCCAGCGCCGCTGCCGACCTACTTCCATCGCCGTTGCATTCTGACACTACCTTGGACCAATCGATGCCATTTGAAACGTCACCAGGAGAACTTGGCCCCAAGATTCCAAAACCCTAGCACTGATCCAACTGATTTGAGGTAGGTAATTGCTAATGTCACGGCGATGGCGATGGCAATGGGAGCTTGGTCGATTGTAGTTGATAGGAGATGGTTGAAATTTGAGTTGCGCTTGACTGATGGTGTACATGAGTTTTGCCTTGGTCATGTGCACATCATTCCATAGACAATCTGATTCTTTGGATTCAGCTATCTCTTGTCAAAATTCGGCTAAGTCTTGAGTATCACTTGAGTTCTAGTATGACGATTTGTTCTGAAAACATTCATTCCAGATGATTCCCTTACATCGCTCTTCCTTGTTTCCGCACCTCCAGTGTTCCTGAAGTGAAAAGCTTTTTACACCGCTCCGGACAGCGGTCCCCTATCGACTATTCATCGATAATGGGTAAGTCACCAAATATAATCTCAAAGTACGACGCGACTCGTTTTCCAAGCATGAGCGAGCTATCTACACAGGATGGTCTGTTCGAGGTGTGAGGGACACAAACTTACACTACATAGATTAACACACTTTACTTGCCCCAGTCAACACTTAAAATTCAATTTGGTCAACGCCCGTCGACATCCTTTGGATTTGGGCGTTGGTCTCACGGGTTTATTGTTCAAAATAAGACATATCTGACCATATTGAACGCTAAGTTTTATTGTCTAGAATGACTCATCGATCGCCTCGATTTAAGTCCGGTGAAGGCACCTCTACTCCTTCTAAATCTGGGTCTTTCATAACTCAGGCTTCACATACGATCCCTGTTGGACCAAGCCAACCCATTATATTTGAATCACAAGGTTCGTTGGTGCCAATTGTTCTAGTGGTGGATCAGCCACCTCCGTTGAATATGCTCGTAGGTCAGAGAATATTAAATAATCTACAAGATCAAGTGCCAACGATTATAATGGCTAGAATGCTTCATAATATCCATCTCCAGCATGGGATTTCATAAGGGTACATTCTTTTTCTTAGGAGGGGTGAGTTGCGCGCAACCCTAGAAAGGCTATACCATGTGCAATCGGTTCATGTGCTTAGGCAGTGTCGTCCCGCCATTCAATACTTTCCTTATGATGATGTTACAAGAACTCGGATTGGCTCCATTCCAATTCCATCTGAATGGGTATTCTCTTCTGAGTTTTCTTTACACCCTCTTCATGAATTGGTTCAACCGACCCCAAGATTCAATGACTTACACATCTACTTCAATTCAAGAAAAGGTAGGATTCCCTATTCTACATGCTAATCAAAGCCTGAAAGGGATGCAAAGTTATTGAGAAGCTCCACACTAAGCGTTTTTACTTTAAGAACAGATATTTCTTTGTGCGATGCTTGCACGGTTTCAATCGGCCCTAGCTATTTGGATGTATGCCTCTTTTCCCTTGCTTCTCCCATGATGGAATTTCTTAGTTCTAACTTGATAAATGTTTCCACATTGGCATCTCAGCTCGAGACGAGAGCAATGAACACAAAACAACGCTTAATGCCTTGAAAGCAGTTGGATTATGTTAGTGCACCTTCACATTCTTTCTTATGAATGAAAATCTAAGACGGTGCAGCCTGCTTTGCCCAAATATATTTACTATCACTAAGTCTCCAACGCAGACCAGCTCTTGAGCTCATACCCATTCTTTTGCTCTGACTCGCAGCTCCGATGAGAATCTTCAAAGGAAAGTTGCTGGCCCATATGGCGAGGTGCACATAGAGGAGACCTATGGGAGAGAAACTGAAGATCCCATAGGAGGCGATGTCCTAAGAGGCGGAGACGAAGCAGCCATAATGTACTCGATTCCAAAGGGAGACGAACTAGTCGAAAAGAGAAAGGGAAAAGTGCCGATGGTCGAAGAGGAGGGAGAATGTACCGGTGATGACGATAGCGACTATCATGCTAGTGAAGGATGGGACAAACCATTAGGTGAATCACCTAGGATGAGTCCTGATCTCCCTAGCTTACCCAGTCAGGAACACAATGTTGTTGAAACTTCTAAAATAGCCATAGATCAGTCGGTATTACCATCGATAGAGTTTTCGCTCGGTCCTGCCTTTTTAATGACATTTTCCTCGACTTAAGTGGCATCGACGAGATCAATTTCACCATTCGTGACATTTTGGATGAAACCTGCTAAGGCTTTACTTTCTCAGCAGGAAGTTTTATAAGTGGAGGTGGAGAAACTCCATCTTTACGCCCATGCAAACACAGTCTATAGAGTACTTAGGGGTCATCGACACCATACACTTCAATAGGATCACTGACACTTATTCTTGCATTGAATATTGCTCTGCAATTCCGGCACTTATTCCATTTTATTTCTTGTTTCAAGTTCCATGGGCCATGGATACTAGGAGAAGCTCTCCCTCCATGCCAGTTCTTATCAAGCTCGGACTCAAGACCCTGCCCCGCCTCATTGTTACGAAACTGAGGAAGAGAGAAAGAGATGGAAAGACCGCAAGCTGAAGAAGCTCATAAGGCCAATAAGGAGAAGGATAGGGGAAAGAGAATGAGAAAAAGAAAAGGTAAGTTGAGACCGAGCTGCCTCGAGACACTCGCAAACGTCATAGAGGTTCCTCAGAGCATTGGTGGCCTCCTTCTGTTGATGTTTCACTGCACACCCAAGCTCAAACAACCTCTGCCCAGCAAGTTTTTATTTCCCAAGCTATGGTTACACCTGTCCCGCTTGCTTCAAGCGAGTCTCTACTCCTCTGTTCACTCTCCTCATTGGTCCTTCGTTTTTATCAGCTATATTTCCTAATCTTTTCCTACATGGCATTAAGTTTGATAAAGTCATTAAGGAAGTCTCAAAGGAGGTCACCCTAAAAAACATCCATACCGTTCAAAAATATGTAGAGGTTGTGTACGAATGGAAACGTTTATGCAAGGCCCTCTGCGATATGAATCGAATTAACTACATCAACATCTAGTCCTTCGAGTATGAGAGAGCTGACCTTGAGCAAATGATTAAGAAATGGGATTATGATTTGGTTAAGGTCACCAGAGAGAGACTTCGCATAGAAGAAGAAAGCCAACACTGATAGCCTGATGGTTGAGTTAAAGTGTGTACATGATAAAATTGAAATGGTGGCGTGCAACAACTTGAAAATTATGCACGAAAAGGGGGCTGAGTTGAAGAATCAAATCGCCGATATAGAAAAGACTATCCAGGCCCGGGACTTGGCCATTGCTGAAAAGCCACCGAACATGATAAGCTTTAGGAGGAGAATCGAAAGCTTAATAAGGAGAAAAGGAAATTGCCGATGAGTTGGAAAGCAGTCCACTTAAAAAGATGTCAATAATCTTGAACTTGAAGTTTCTACACAAAAGCTCAAAGGGCTTCAGAAAGAGAAGGAGAAGACAAGCAAGGAGCTTGATGCCAACATGCTATTCTTCTATACCAACATGGTAATGCATAAGAACCTGAGATGGCTAAAAATGACTCTCCCAAAACGCTCAATGGTGCTTAGGAGGAAGAGTTGCGTAAGTCTACATAAGTCAGAGACTATCGCCCAGAGGAGGAGCTAATGGCTATATACCTCGATGCCGAGGACATCGAATCTCTCTCTATTGGAAAGGCTATACTAGATAAAAATGCCACTGACGCTGCTATTGCTGATGCTGCAAGCTCTCACTGGTTCAAGCTCATTGGGTCAACACAAAGTATCTACTTCAGAATCTAGAGAGCTGACATCAATCATTCCTGCATCCACGAGGGTTAGCTATGAACCCGCTCATGAAATCCTGACTTTAATAGCGACTACATTTCATGAGCTTTATATTCCTCACGTTGTGGTCCATTCGAGGGAGTTTGAGACTAAAGAAGGCAAATTCATCATATCTCACTGGGTTCTACTACATGTATCTCTCTCGTTTCTCCAGTCTTTGAGAAGATTCAGTTCTGGCGAGCATATGTCATTAAAATTTACCAATCTTTATGTCGGCTTGTAGGTCAACTATCTCTTCCGCCTCTACCTCTAGCTATGCAAGGTTCCATACCTATAGCCATCCTTACTTCATCCACCTCCATTTCCGTGGGATTGACTGTCACAGCTTTTGTCTTTAGTTTCGGCCCAGGTCCTATCTTGGAGAAGATTGTCACTTTGGAGAGCTTGGAGGATAATTTTGTATCCCAAGAGGAGGATGTGTTCATTACAGGCGCTTCTGACTCGACTAAGCATGAAACCATGGCTGAGAGGTTGATGAAGGATATGGAAAAGATCAGTGTGAAGAAGGAATCTGAAGTTGACTAGTCTACCTCTACAAAACTGATAAGCATCTAGTAAAAGGTTCTCGCGATAAAGATCCGGCCACCTAAAACAAAGCCTATTGAGTCTTTAACAGGTAAGACCATAGACCCAAATACTACGTTCGACGAGGAATCTACTCACTCGAAAGGTGAGACTCCTCCCAGCAAGGAAAGCAAAGGGAGAAAGAAGCTCAAGGCCTATCTAGGTAACACTGGTTAAGACAGTGGGACTGGTAGGAAGGGGAAGACTCAGTAGTGTGTGCTAGCTTAACGTTTGGTTTTTGTGCTGTTGTGGTGGTTGAGTCTGTATTTTTTGTTTCTTTCTTTAAATATGCCAAGATTGTGCGGGTATGGTCCTCGCTGTTTGATTGTACATAAAAGATTATTAGTAATGAAAGATTAGCTTTTCCTTTGTAATCTCTCTTCCGTATACCTTTTTGCATTTTATGTTATGTGCCTATTCATACATGACTGCTTGTGTTTATAATATGATTCTTTGTACTGTAATTGCCTGTCCTATACATTTCCATGCTATATGCTTATTTACCGTAACTCTATGCATGTAAATATTATTCCTGCAATTGCTTTAGTATATTCTGTTATTTAGCTCTGTCTATATCTGCTAAAATACTTCATTTGGAAAAATAGAACTATTGCTTAGCCAACTCTAAGGATATTCCTATTCGGGCTCAATCAAGTTCTTTTCGACTAAGTGTTGGCATATGTGACCTTTTCTACGGGACCGAATGTTAGGATTCAGGTATCTACGAGAGATTGGACACCTTAAGCAATTCGTCTGATTATCCTTAGTCTGGTGCACATGACAGTTACTACATCTTGGAACTACTGACTTTAGTGCTTGATTCCAAGCCCTTTATTTTCAATGCCGCAAATTCCTTTGGTGCAATCTAATTCTTTCAAGTAGACATCATCAGCCAATGTCATTTTGGATGTATGTATTACAAAGATGCGTCATTGTCATCTTTCATCATAATCAATTCTTCCATGTTTAGTATTGAGATCCCAGTTGTGTACCATATTCTATTACCAGAAACTAATACATGAGTAGCTCAATTCTATGGATTTCTCCTTGTCGTTGCCCAACTATGGCCTCTGGTTTACATTTGCAAGTTAAAGTTGATCAATCTTATCAAATTGATGCCAATTTCTCCTTTCAGTCGTTACCTATGTTTGGACAACGGCACAATCCTTTTGTCATCACCTATCTCTAGGTGACATCAAGTGATTCAAGCCAAAGAATATAGGCTAGAGTTGCTTTCCCGAGTGAAAAGGGTATAGTGGAATCCGAACACCCAAGCTAAGCAGTGGTAATTATAAAGATCCCCCGGGGAAAAATAGAGATGTCTCCTACGTTACCCGTAATATGTGGAAGTATCGACGTAATTCAGAGCGTAAGCTAGTGATGCTTTCGGCTACTGGACTCTCGCCATCTAGGGTGCAGCACTCCACTGCTAGGCTTTTTTACTCTCCTCCTGGTGTCACTGCCTGTAGCTTCTGAAAGGTTTGATTTGATTCTCCAATTAACTCGGGGGGCTGGACCTTCTTGATGTTGCTGGGGCAACGTCTATACATAAGAGGTATGGGTTGATTTGACCGTCGATGTAGTGGTTTGGATCTTCCCGACGTTGCTAGAGCAACGCAGGTTCTCAGAAATCAGGAGTCGATATTTTCCATTGACCTGGTGGTTTGGACTTTCCCGATGTTGCCGAAGCAATGCTGGTCCTTAGAAGGCAGGGATCAATTTTTCTCGTCGATCTGACGGTTTTAGGCCTTTTGACGTTCCTGAAGGAACGTCGATTCTCAAAAGGCAGGGGTCGATTTACACCGTCGACCCAACGGTTTTAAGCTTTACCGACATTGCCGGAGTAACGTCGGTTTTTAGAAGATAGGGGTCAATTTTCCCCATCGATTCGGCGGTTTTGGGCCTTCCCAACATTGCCGGGGCAACGCCGGTTTTCGGAAAGCAGAGGTCGATTTTTATTGTTGACCCAGCGGTTTTGGGCCTTCTCGACATTGCCGGGGCAACGTCAATTTTCGAAAGGTAGGGATCGATTTTACCCATCGATCCGATGGTTTTAGGCCTTCCCAACACTACCAGAGCAACGCCGATTCTCAGAAGGCAGGGGTCGATTTGACCATCGACATGGCGGTTTTTCTTACCAAAACATGGTTCCATTGTTTCAAGAAGCTAGTTTTATTGATAAATAGAAGAAATGGAAAGTCCTACCTATTTACAATGCCCCCAGTGTCCCTCTGTGGGTTATTTGCAGAAGTAAGAAATAACGAGACCAAGTGTAGTAGTGCCGTAGCAAGTCGCTGTTCCAAGCACATGGAAGCGAAATTCCACCAACGGTTGCCAGCTTGAATGTTCCGTCTCCAAGCTTCTGATTGATCACATAGGGTCCTTCCCAGTTCGAGCTAAGAGATCCTATGCCCGGGATAACTTGTTTTAGAACAAGTTCTCTTATTTTGAATGTGCGGTTATAGACTTTTGTATTGAATTGCCATGCCACTCTCTTCTAGTGAGCACCAACCTTTAGGACAGCTTCTTCCCGCTTCTCATCAATTTCGTCGAAGGACTCAAGAAGTAGCTGCTTGTTTTCTCCCTGATCGAAGTGTATTCTACCCTGAGAGGTGACTTCCAGTTCAGCTGGGATTATAGCTTCTGAACCAAATGCCAAGACAAATGGCCAGTGCCCGGTCGTAGGTTTATGCATTGTCTTGTAGGCCCATAGTGCGAGGGGAAGCTCATCAACCCAATCCCCTGTAGCTTTAGTCAGTCATTTCTTTATGGTGGTATTGATGATTTTGTTCACTACTTCTACTTGCCTATTTGCTTGCGGATGCATTACCGCGAAGAAGCTCTTCTCGATTTGGTACCGCCTACAGAAATCTTTGAACTCAACACTCTCAATTTGAGTCCCGTTCTCTGTGAAAATCTTCTAAAGCACCCCAAACCTACAACTAATGCTTTTCATAAAAAATTAATTACTTTTTTAGAAGTGATCTTGGCAAGCAGTTCCGCTTCAGCCCATTTCATAAAGTAATCAACTGCAATGACAAGTATTTGGCTCCTCCTTTCGCCATTGGTAGCACGCCAATGATGTCAATTCCCCAGATCGTGAATGTCTAGGGGCTGACCATTTGTGTAAGTTCTGTTGACGGGGTTCTCAAAATCTTAGAGAATTTCTGGCACCTCTCACATCGCTCCGTATAATCAACTACATCCCTGTTCAGAGTCGGCCAAAAGTATCCATAATGGAGCACTTTCCTTGTTAACGTCTGCCCCCAATGTGATCCATGAGAACCTTCCTGGCTTCATCTTTGGTTACACACCTAAGCAAGGGGGAAGAGAATCCTCACTTGTATAGCACTTGGTCCTGCATTATGAACCGTACTGCCCTTCGATGGAGCTTCTTTGTCTTGTTCCTGTCTCTGGAGAGTATTCCCCTGAGTAAGTAGTCCATGGTTGGCGTTATCCATGACTCTTCCTCTTCTAAAGTCTCTAGAACTCAATCAACATCCATTTGATCTATGCTAGGAGCAGTCAACACTTCTACTGGAACCAATCCCATCAGCTGCTCTTCTCTGGAACTAGCTGGCTTATCCAAAGAATCGACCTTCGCATTCTCCTATATGGGAATGTGAGATATCATGCAGTGTTCAATTTCATTGAGAAACTCCCAAGCTTTTCCCAACTAAGGGGCAAGTTTGGCGCCCTTAGCTTGATTTTCCCTTCTAACCTGGGGGACGACTAGTTGAGAGTCGCTGTAGATATGTAGAGTTTTTATTCCCAGTTCCTTTATAATATTTAATCTTGCTATCAAAGCCTCGTATTCCTCCTCATTGTTAGTGGTAGGAAATTCCAACTTCAGAGCATAGCAAATTTACTATCTTTTGGGAGTTTCAACCACTACTCCTGCTCCTGAGGAAAACTCGTTTGATGCAACATCAACGAACAATTTCCACTAGGATACTATGACCGTTGTGTCCTCCTTCTCACCATCCCAGATAGTGAACTCAGCGATGAAGTCAGCCGGCGCTTGTCTGTTATTTGCTATTCGGGGATGGTAAGTCGCATGTACTGGTTCAAGTCAATGTTCCACTTTAGAAGTCGTCTTAAAGTCTCGGGTTGATACAACACCTGTTTCAAGGGTTGATCCGTCAACACCTTGATCGAATGAGGTTGGAATATGATCGCAACTTCCTAAATGCTATTAGCAAGAAGTATGTTAGCTTTTCCAACTTGGGTAGTTCCGTTTAGCTCCAGTGAATCGCTTGCTAATGTAGTAGACGGGCCATTGAACCCTAACTTCCTTACGCACGAGCGCTGCACTTAATGCATGGGCAGACACTACCAGGTAATTGAATAAATCCTACCCATTCACCAGTTTAGAATGAACTGGTGGTATCTCCATTTGTCACAGTAATTCTTTGAAAGCATTATGGCAGTCCTGATTCCACTCAAAGTTCTTCTTACTCTTATTTAATGCATCAAAGAACGGTATGCACTTATCTGTCGCTTTGGAGATAAACTGGCTCAATGTTGCATTCTTTTCATTTAAGCTTTGCAACTCCTTCTTCGTTGTTGGGGCACTGACGTTCCATAAGGCATCAGTCTGCTCCAAATTGGCCTCAATGCCCCTTGTGTTCACAATAAAACCAAGAATTTTTTTAAAAGCAAATCCAAATGGACATTTAAGCGGGTTCAATTTTATTCCGTCCTTGCGGAGGACCTCTAACATCTCTGAGAGATCATTCAGATGGTTTCCAAACATTCGTGACTTTACCAACATGTCATCCACATACACTTTCATCGTTCGTTTGATCTGGTCCTCGAACACTGTATTTACAAGTCCATGATAAGTAGCTCTAGCATTCTTTAGACCGAATAGCGTTATGAAATAGCAATATAGTCCCAAGTCTGTGATGAAGCTGGTTTTCTCCTGATCTGGTTCATGCATCATAATCTGAGGCATCCATAAATGAGAGAAGTTCATGCCCCGTAGTTCCATTGACAAGCTGGTCGATCCTGTGTAACGGAAAGCTATCCTTCGGGCAAGCTTTGTTCAATTCTGAGTAGTTAATGCAAGTTCGTCATTTCTCATTCAATTTTCGGACCAACACGAGGTTTGACGCCCACTCAGGATAAGTTGCATCATGGATAAAGCCATTGTCCAACAACTTATCCAATTCTTCATTTAATGTAGCGGATTGCTCCAGACTCAGGTTGCGCCTCTTCTGCCTCATTGGCGTAAACCTGGAATTGATATTAAGTGCGTGACACACTATCTTCGGTGATATCCCGCACATATCACGTCCACGCGAATATATCCAGATTTCTCGTAGAAAGTTAATCAATTCCTTTCACGATTTGATTTCTAAATGAGAACCAATCTCTAAGATCCGAGTTGGGTCGTCTATGTCAACAGGGATGACCACCATAATCTCCATCGGTGCTTCCCGTATCTCCCCTGACTTCCTAGGGTCCATAGCCTTGTCGAAGTGACTATGGCCCCCAAGCTAGAGGCTGTTCTATAAATTCTACGCTTGTGGTTCCTGAATGCGAAGAGTCTTCCCTACATTATTTACCCTTTCACGGCGTTTAGCTTCATGTAATTCGGCAACGTAGCACTCCCTTGCAGCACTTTGGTCTCCTCTTACTAGTCCTATCCCATTCTCTATCGGGGATTTCATCATCAGACACCATGGAGCAAAAGCGATTCTAAAGTCGCCAGGGCTGGTCAGTCTAAGAAAGCATTATAAGAAAAATACCCATTGACAATCATGAAGGTTTGAATATGAACCACCCATCGTTCTCCTTCCCCCGGTTTATAGGGAGGTCGATCGTTCCAATCAACCGTTTAGCCTCACCTGTAAATCTCTGAAGCTTCATTTTGCAGGCGGTCACATCCTTCATTCTAATCTTCATTTGGTCAAATGTATTTCGGAATAGGATGTTGACCGAACTTCCATTGTCAACTGATACTCGATGCATAACTACTGGTCCGATCTCGAATGTCATCACCATTGGGTCGAGAGTCGGCTCTTCTACGCCTTTAGTGTCCCAATTACTGAACACGATGTCATTCGTAATCATCCTTTGTTGCTTAGCCGGAGCTCTGTCTTCAACAGCGTAGCAACCCTCCTGCAGTACGTGCTCCAGAGAACTAACATATCGCTCCATCTCACCCCAACTCTTCTGTGCTAGGTGATGTCCTCCTGTAATAGTGTTTATAACCAGTCTCCCATCTATTTACCCGGGCCTTTCTCCGCTAAGTCCAAGCAGTTTTCCTTGAGCTTCTAGACCTTGGGGTACGACAGGTTGATCAGCATTTTTCGTTACTTCACATACTGCTGGAGCCTGTTGTTTCTTATCAATTCCTCAATCAAATCCTTCAAATGCCGACATTCATTTGTGTTAAGCCTATGATTTTCGTGGAAGCGGCAATACTTCCCCGACCTTTTCTATTGCTCGGTCGCTTTTCTATTGGGTAGTTTGTTACACCGCTCAGTTCCCTGAGTGGCAAGATAGATGTTCTCCAAACTATCATTCAACTACGTATAGTCCTGAGGTCTCAGATTCATTAGATGCTTCCTATCCCCATTATGCCTACCAGCATTTTGATTCCTCTTTTTCTGGTTTGCAGCATTCTCAAAACTTCCTACAACAATTCCAGAACTATTTCCGTCTTGGTTGACCGCACATTACTCTGAATCACCTCTTTCAATTGCTCAGCGTTGGGCTTGCCTTCAACCATGCTTGCTTCTTCCAACCTTAGTAACTTATTTTCCTTCCAATGGAATTCCTCCATGGTAGGGGGTTGCTTCATCTCTGTCCACGTATCGGAATCCATGTCCACGTGAATGCCCTAGACAACTGTCATGAATACAAGATCTTCCTTTGGATTGCTAACTTCTATAACGGTGATGTTAAACCAGTTTAAGAAAGATTTTGATGACTCCTTTGGTCCTTGTGACAAGCCATACTATGATATAACGTCCTTCAGTCATGTAGTATGGAGCCTCAATCGCTGTAGAAACTTTTAGCCAATTCATCAAACATCAATATGGATTTAGGCACGAGCCTTCTTCCAAGAAGATAGGGAAACACTTAAAACGAACATCATCCGTAGCTCTAGATCCGTTCAAATGCCATTCATATTTGAGTAAGTGCTAACTGGGATCAGTAGTTCCGTTGTAGGAGGGCATTGTCGGCATAGTGAATTCTATGGATATTCTTCTCACAATATATTCTCAGTAAATAGAGTTCAGCTTAGTGTGGAACCCCAATCTTCATCCTTTATACCCTTGCTTTCCTCCGCCAACCGTTTGACCATGTCAGCAATGTATTCCTTGCTGGCACATAATCTGAAGGTTGACTATCAAGGGCTACCTGAGTATTTGACTCCATAAACGGTCTCAGTTTGTCGGCTGACGACTAGGTGCTTCTGCCTCCAAGAGTACCACTCCTTTGATATTTGGTGGACGTATAGTTGGTCGAGTTGCGGTTATCTAAACTCCACCTTCATCAACATCCAACTCCATATCATTACCATTAAGTTGCAAGTCCTCATCCTCGTTAAGGACAACTACGAATTGCCTTCTTGGGCAGCATTTTCATGAGCACTCCTCTTGGTACTGAGAGAAATTATCTTGGTACCGGTTGGTCTTCTTGATGGGGGAGCACTTCTACTTCCTCCTACAAGTCCTCCTACAACTCCACCAACTACTTCCTTCTGCTTTTGCTTTCCATCTCTCCTGTTTAGGCCAAAAATAGAGGAATTTTCTTGTTCTATAAGAGGTGAAGCTTCCCTTCTAGTTTTCTTAGTAGTTCGGGGTTGCAGATTGAGCAAAGCGTCCATCTTGTTCATTAGAGCTTTTTGGCTATCCGCCATCTTTCGGTTAAGTTCATGGATCATCCTATCAAACTCTCCTCTGATCACTACTTCTTGTTTTGCAAAGGAATTTGTTATTGCTTTCCATTATTAACTTCTGTTTGGTGAGTGTTTGCTTTATCACCACCAGCTACCGCTCATACCAATCTTCTAGATATAGACTTTTCCTTTCCTAGGTGCCATAAGCTTCCAATAACAAACCCACAAGTTCCCTAAGCAAGTTTTCTAGATCTAACTTCTGGAACTTTCTAACATAAATTAAAGAGCTAGTCTAAGCCTCTATTCAGATTCTCAGTGAAAGCACCAAAATGTTGATACTAAAATGGATCAACACCTAAGAATGAGTTGTAGGGAACCCGTAGGACCTAGATCCAGTAGATTGTATTGAAAATAAAAGAAAATAGAACAGGAAGACATCAGATTTTATAGTGGTTCGGCAATCTCTAGCCTACGTCCACTTTATAGTTTTTATTGATTGTTGTTTACAAGAATTTGAATGTACAAGTCGCTGGTACTAGCATTTGATAGGTTCTATAGCCTAGAACTGCCAAGAGAAGCTGCCTAAGTGACTATTGTTGGGGAGACAAGAGATAAAGAAATGGTAGATACAATGCCAACAGAGGATCAAATCCCTCTTTAGTTGCAGTAGGGTTAGCATTTATAGAGAAACAGAGGTATATGGCCAGATGCCTGCTAGCACTGAAGTCCAGAAGATAGTTCCATGTTGTACAAGTAAGCATAGAAGCCCACGACCCAAGGAAATAACTCGATACCGACCTAAATAACTTGGTACCGACTTATTTCTCTTGGTATAAGTTGAACTACTTCATTTTCATAGCTCTTCCATCTTCTGCTTGATGCGTTCCAAGCTCTTTTCCATGCTTTTGGTTGATTCTAGTGATCTTCCCGTTAACACTTGAATTCTCCGGCTCTAGGAATTGCTCGTCCAAACTCTAGGAAAACTGCTTAATCACGAGTAGTTGAAATTGTATAAGATAATATGGAGTTTGGAAGGCAAAATGAAGAGAGGAAACAACTCTTCACCGACCTAAATGGATCAATACTGAGTTATTTCCTTTGTCCCATTTCCATTGAAAATTTTCCCATTTGTTTCTCTAGCTCCTCTTAGTGTACTTCCAAGTTTTCGAGTCCTTTCATCGTCGTCTTAACATTCTAACTTCCATTGACTTCTACTCAAGTAAAAAGCCGGTTAACACTATCAATATAAACTCACAGCGAAATAGTAAAGTATAATAAAAAAATATAATTACTGACCAAGATTGACACTGCTGAGATTAAGTGTTCTTGTCAGTACGAGCATGCATAGGGAAACCTGTCCTTCCATTGTTCTCGTCTTGTATTAGTACTTATCCCTCTAAAGCTATCCTATGGGTTGTAATGAGGAGGGGGTTAGACAATGTTCTGGTGACTATTAAGTTATATGTTTTACATATAACACTAGTTTATGATGATTGCCTTCCATCACATGTTATGTGATTTTACTTTACTTGGTCGTCTCGACTCTACGTACGCATATGATACGCTCCATCTACTCGAAGTAGACTATAACTACATACGTATATATATATATATATAATATAAGTACCACAGTCCCCTTTGGACCAAGATATTATCCCTGCTAGTATCCATAACCTGACACCTCGTCAAGATCCATCATCAATGCGGTATCACATCTGTATGGAACTACATCTCATAATACACCAATTAAGCATTGAGGAAGGGAACCCAGAATGTTGACTAGCTGGTCTGTCTCATCATCTTTATCCATATCCACCTCTTAATGGTAGTTTATGCCTCATCGTGCATCCCGTAAGGCCTAACAATGGCGTCACAGTAGCTTAGCTGTATTCTATCTCGCCTTGGGAATTTACTACTTGTCTGTTTCCTATTATAGACTCAGTTCCACGGACTATAGAGGACTCAACTCCTCGGACTACCGCTTTTAGTTTGAAAGATCTCTTTCATAGGTTA
The DNA here is from genome assembly GCA_030737815.1 of Allium fistulosum. Taxonomy (NCBI): domain Eukaryota; kingdom Viridiplantae; phylum Streptophyta; class Magnoliopsida; order Asparagales; family Amaryllidaceae; genus Allium; species Allium fistulosum. The sequence goes on from CM060906.1 coordinate 878,806,723, forward strand.
ACTAGCTTTACCTCTAACAAACAAACTAGCAAACAACTATGGCAATGCATGACCTAACGTGATTCACCATAGTATGAGGTGCCCATTAGGTGTAACCATGTCTTCCCATTGATCGCTCAGGACCGATGACGTACTCAACCTATGTACAACTCTTATTCCTGATTTGGTACCAACACATACTGACATAGCATCGAGCCGCTCATCGTCCTATTTAGATCGCCTAACGCAATCAAGGCAATACCCCCTAATTTATTGAAGCAGACTGTACTGAGAGTATTTCTCCGCCTATACACAAGCATATATAATTCCACGTTTCCTATAGTATGATATCACCAACATCAGTAATGTATACACAATTGCCAGTAGCCCCTTGCAGTGGATAGACTTCTATTATGTAACATTAGCGACCTCACATTACAACCCATACTAATGACCATGTCATTCTTATTTAAGTTATTTACTCACTTTCAATAATTCACGCCTGTCATAAACGCATACTTGAGACTGTGTGTATATGTGTGTGTATGTGTTTACATACATACATACATATACATATATATATATATATATATATGTGTGTGTGTGTGTGTAATATATATATATATATATATATATATATATATATATATTCATTCTTGTTTGATTATTATGCCTCTACTATTTACTATTAACAATATTTCTCTACTTCTTTATGTGTTTACACCTTATTTAGTTTAAGATCATTTACTGCTTTCATCTTGAAAGATTAAAATAACTTTTCTCCTTTACTTTCACTTTTTCCCCACTATTTTATTTTCTATTTCTATTCCATTCTAACCTTTAATTCCCTACCTTGTTTTAGAGCACTAACTATACCCTTTTTATTTCAAATTATGACTTGGCTATCTTTTCATTTCTTTTATTTCACTTCTGCTTTACAATGTGCATATTCTTTTCTTAGACCATTTTTATCACATATATTTATTTAATTTATCCTTAGGGATTTCTGTATTTTAATGCATTGGAATTACATTTCTTCCAAATGGAAAGTTTGATACTATAAATTTCTATATCTTATCCAAAGGGGAATTTGTGTTACATTTGGAATTACAATGATTTTTTTTCCATAGTTATTGAAATCGAGGGAATAAAATACGATAAATATCCATATTTTAAACATCACTTTCTTTTAGGTGTATTCCTTGTTATTTCAACCGTTAGACTTTTATTTATAAATTTGAAACTTGATAATCTATAGAAATTCACATTGCAACACTTTATATAATTAAGTAAATTAAAATACTACTTAAATATCTACAATTTACTGTGCTAACTTAATTTATATTTTACTTGCATAAGTCATTTTAAATTTACAAATCTTGAATTATTACATATATTATAAGTTTCGGGAACCACGGTCCACTACTATTATGTACTAAATTAAGGGACTACTAATACCTGGTATTTTCCATATTTACATTCGTGCAATATACAGTTCAAGTTATTAATAATAGAATATGTAGGTAGAGTTTTTAATTTTAATTCACGTATACTATTTTAGCCTACAACTCCAATATAAATTTCAAGCATACAGGAATAGATTTACAATGATATAAATCTACTATTATATAATAATATATAATTTCCCACTCGCCTTTTTAGCTTTCCTAATATCCAAATCTTATCTATGTTATTCCAGTTTGACTCTCTTTTTGCCCTATTTGGATATATGCAATGCAAGTGTACATAAATTTATCAGAGATCTAGTTTAGAAAAGAGATTTGAATTTGATTTACAATTTAGATCCAGAATTACAATTTACCTTGGCTTTGGCGATTTGATTCGACCTTATTTTTCTTTTCATTCATCTTCTACAATTATCCAATTGCATATATGTATAAACTATAACTATTCTTAAGAACTTATAATTTTATGGAGAAGAGAGATGGTAGAGCTCCAGTGTCACTTCGAAAATATGAGTTTAGAAGTGACGTTTTAGGTCTATATTTATAAGGGGTTCAAATCAATGTCAACCATCAGATTGAATGTATATTGAATTTGGGCCATTCGACCATATGTTACTACCAATTTCACAACCTCATTGATCGACCGCTTAATGCCTACGATTGTCCGCTACCAGTCTACGAGAAGGAACCTAGGGTCGAGCGGTCGTGAGTTATTACTATGATTAATTACCTTGTTTGTTTTGTTTTATTTCATTCCTCATTTAAGTGATTGTTTTACAACAAATTTTCTATCTATTAGAAAAATGCCGATAAATTTCTAAATAAAATAACCGCAAGCGTACGACGTACAAAAGTTAGTACGTGGCGTGTACGGGACGATCCGCAAGGAACTTTTAAGATTTTAAAATTTTCAATTCAATCAAATTAGACCAAAGCGAGATGAAATTGTTAACTACAAAAAAGAAGCTAAAGTTAGAATTAAAATGTGATTTAAAAACTATTGGACTAGAGAACAATTTAGGGATAAATCCACTCTCATATTTTTGTAAATCAACAAACAATAATTTATGATCTCTAGTTTTGATATTAAATGAGATAATTGTTGCATTTATCATAAGTATGGTTTATTTATGTTATTAATTAACATAACTTAAACCATCAAACTATAATGCAACAAATAAACCACTAACAAAATCTCATGAAAATGAAGCCAAAGCAAAAGCTATTTTAAGTATGATCTATTTAATATTGTAATTAGTAAGATAGATCATCAAATTTCATTTTTACTTTCATTTCAAAATCAAAAATTAGTTAGTAAATGATGATGTAAATTGTGCTTATGTTGAATAAGAATAGCTCATTTGCATAAGCAATCTAAGCTATCAAACCCACTTGTATAAACTTACATCAAAATTTACTTTCATGAAGCACAAACAAAGAGATCATAAATCATAAAAATGTTGAAATTACATAAAGTCAGGGAGCTTCATTAACCCTAAATTGAAGGGGTTTAGCTACTCATTTGTGTTATCAAATCAATAGTTGTAAATTTCAACATTAAAAAGCAAAGAAATGAAAACTAAGCAAAGGAAGAAAGAGAGATTAACTACTAACTATTTGCATAAAAATTAAAACTGCACTACTTGCATAAATGTAAATATAAGCTATGAACATTAAAAGAAAGAGAGCATAGAAATAAACATTAACATAAAAGCAAAGAAAAGCATGTAGAAAAGAAAAGAAAAGAAGAAGAGGATTGGAAACCATTTTTATTTCATGAAACATTGCCATTACAACTTGATCTTTTAATTTCCTAACTAATGTGAAAGAGTGGAAGATAAATTCATGTACATAAGAGGGTTATTTATACATGCATAAAACCATAATTCCATTTTTAGGGAGCTTCCCAAAATACCCTTTAGGAAGTGTGGCCACCAAGTAACCATTAGCCACTAATTAATCCATCATTTGATGTGCATGAAGCTTTAACCTCCACTTTGTTGTCCATTAGCTCCTAATTGTACATTTAGGTAAGTGGGTGGGGTCCTCCATGATCTTGAACTTGAATTATTTCCTCTTCATTCCTTTGTATTTCCTTGTGCATGCATATATCATCATGAATCCCACTTCCATATGCATCAAAATATCCTATAAAAATCATAAAAATTGTCCAAGTAAAAATTCTTAAAGTAACACATGCACAAAAATGACCATTTTGCCCCTGAATGAAGATGAAAATATGATGGTTTTAACATGTACAAATGCCCAAATATGATGTTTATTTAAATAAAAAGAGATAAAATATGGATGTAAATCTATGCACATTTACATGCACATCAAATACCCCCACACTTATCTTTTTATTCGTCCTCGAATAAAGGAAAACTAAGATAAATCTATTTTCGTAGGGAGCACAATTGCATTGAGCGTATGAAACAAGCCGTTAAACCTTTGGGTGTCCCCAGTAGGATGAGTGTTGTCTCGTGAGGGTTTTCAGCGGATACTACCCACAAAATCCAAATGCAAAGTGAAAATATTTACAAAGTGCAAGATTTATTTACAATGGGATGTATGCAAGTTTTTGAAAATATTTACAAATGAAGGATTCACTATCAATTCGACACTCATAAGTTAAATATAGGTTTTGGTCATTGTCTTGAAAATTTAAGTCATTTACTCGTCAAAACTTCCAACAAAAATCAAGTTATCATAGCAAATAGACAATAGTTTAACTCGTTGTTTCAGTTGATAACAAAGTGTAACTATGAAATGGATCCTTAGTTGATTATCAAAGTTTATCAAAGTGGTATTTTCATTTCTTTTCAATAACAAGTTAAATCAAATAAGTAAAAATAGTGCTCGGATTTCAATTGCTCACTCTCTCTTATTTGAAAATTTTATTGATATTAACCATATTTACATATGCCTAACTCAGGTAAACTGAGGCCAGATATATTACCCGTGCACTGGCTTGCGGACTGATGTGAGGGGAATATAGAGCATGGCGAGTGAACACACAAGTGTGAACACTTATCGACTGTAGGCGTTATTAAAATAAAGTTTTATATACATACACCTAACTCGGATAAAATGAGGCCAGATATACCGATTATGCACTGCCTTTCGGGCTTACGTTAGAAGGGTACAAAGCATGGCGAGTGAACACCCGAGTGTGGACACATGACTCTAGGTGTTAAAAATATATATATATACATATATACAAATGTTTAATTTTTTTCAATATTTTTTTTATAAAGAGAGAGTTTTGCAAAATCATCTTATATCATAATTTAACTTAGAAGATAAAAATGTTATATCCTTTACTTTAAATTTACCACTTTTTTAAACAAAGATTTTCAATTAGAACATACTTCATAATTAACACATATGAACCTTCCTATATACTAGTTAAACCATTGTTATTTGTAATCAAACTTCATTTTTATTTTTGTTAAGATAAATAAATTTTCAAAAATTTCAATTTATTAATCAAAACTTATCCCATAGTGTTTCTTCAAAAATAAATCAAAATGCTAAAAAGAAAATGTTTTTGAGATTTTAAAATTTTGAGATTTTTTTAAGTTAAAAGAAAAATGAAAATTCAAAAATGCCATGAAACTAAAAAAATGAAAATGAGACTCCCCCACACTTAATTTTGATAGTGTCCTTACAGTCAATGTATGATATAATGAGTGTAGCGGGGAAAAATATGTACATATTTACAAAAGAGGGTTAACATTCTTGCTAGACGTAGCTTGGCTCATGAAGGATCATGAGCTCCTCCTCTTGGTTACTTGGCAATTCCAAGAAAGGTTTCAAACGATGACCGTTGACTTTGAAAATCGATCCATCCCTGGTGTTTTCTATTTTTACGGCACCATATAGAAAAACAGTTCGTACCACAAATGGTCCGGTCCATCTCGATTTAAGTTTCCCAGAGAATAAATGAAGTCTTGAGTCATATAAAAGAACTTTTTGGTTAGGCGAAAACGTTTTCCTTAGGATTGACTTGTCATGAAAATTTTGGTTCTTTCTTTGTAAATTTTCTCGTTTTCATACGCGTCGTTCCTAAGTTCTTCTAGTTCGTTGAGTTGTAGTTTTCGGTTTTCGTCAGCTTTCTCAAGATCAAAGTTTAGGTTCTTAATTGCCCACAATTCTTTGTGTTCGATTTCAACAGGTAAATGGCGAGCTTTACCGTAAACTAAACGAAATGGGAACATCCCAAGGTTAGTTTTAAAAGTAGTACGGTAAGCCCAAAGCGCGTCGGTCAATTTTTGAGACCAATCTTTTCGATTTTTGTTAACAGTTTTCTCCAAGATTTGTTTTATTCGTCGATTTGAAACTTCAACTTGGTCACAAGTCTGAATATGATACGGTGTCGATAGCTTGTGGGTTATCGAGTATTTTTTCATTAAAGTTTCAAAAGAACAGTTGCAAAAATGGGTTCCGTTATCACTGATTATTGTGCGAGGTGTGCCGAACCTCGAAAAGATGTTTTCTTTGAGAAATTTTACAACAATTCTATGGTCGTTGGTTTTGCAAGGAACGGCTTCGACCCATTTTGAAACTTAATTGACAGCGAGAAGGATATACAAGTTTCCAAAAGAATTGGGAAAAGGTCCCATAAAGTCGATACCCCATGCATCAAAGATTTCGATCGTAAGAATGGGGTTTAGAGGCATCATATCTCGTCGAGAAATTTGTCCAAGCATTTGACATCGATTGCAAGTTTTACAAAATTCAAACGAGTCTTTGAAAAGAGAAGGCCAATAGAAACCACACTGAAGCAATTTTTCCGTAGTTTTTCGAGGACCGAAATGTCCACCGCACGCTTGATCGTCACAAAACAAAAGAACACTCCTGATCTCATTATCCAGAATGCAACGTCAGATGATTTGGTCGGGACAATATTTGAACAAGTATGGATCGTCCCAATAGAAATATTTCACTTGGGACATGAATTTGTATTTGTCTTGTTTGGACCAAGATGAGGGAGTTTCTTTAGTGACTAAGTAGTTTACTATATTAGTGTACCATGGATCGATAGAAATTGAAAGAAGTTTTTCATCGGGGAAGTTTTCATTGATTGGCAAAGAAGATGGTGCATTCGGAAGATGAGACAAGTGATCGGCTATGACGTTATCGGATCCTTTTTTGTCTTTAATTGTAAGGTCAAATTCTTGAAGTAAAAGGATCCAACGAATCAAACGGGATTTAGCATCCTTTTTAGCGAAGAGATATCGAAGCGCATAGTGGTCCGTGTACATAGTAATATGTGAACCTATCAAGTAAGGTCAAAACTTTTCGAGCGCAAAAACGACAGTTAGAAGATCTTTTTCGGTTGTTGTGTAGTTGAGTTGAGCGTCGTTCAAAGTCATACTTGCATAGTAAATGACGTGAAGGATCTTGTTGATACGTTGTCCTAAGACAACACCAACGGCAAAGTTCGAAGCATCACACATTATTTCGAAAGGAAGATCCTAATTGGGTGCGCAAATGATTGGAGCAGAAATGAGTTCGCTCTTAAGACGTTCAAAAGAAGAGATACAATCAGAGTTAAAATCGAAAGGAACGTCTTTTCTTAGAAGAGTCGTCAAAGGATGAGCGATTTTGCTAAAGTCTTTCACAAAGCGTCGGTAAAAGCCAGCGTGTCCAAGAAATGATCGAATGTCCTTAACGGATTTGGGAATGGGTAGGTTTGCAATTACGTCAATTTTCTCTTTATCTACCTCAATGCCTTTATTTGAGAAGATATGTCCAAGGACTATGCCTTGTTTGACCATAAAGTGGCATTTTTCCTAATTCAAAGTCAAATGTTTTTCTTTACATCGATTTAGAATGTGACGACCGCCCATGACCCCCGCACTGAACATAGGAATAGTGCGCTGTAAAGTGTGCCAAGCAGCCATGGACGGTTGCCAAGGTTAAATTAAAACAGCAGAATCTATCGTATTACTCACAGCGCATGGATAAAATACAATAGAGAATATATATAGTGAAGCATCTCAAAATAGAATCTCATCAATTAAGCTTCATAATAGTTGAATACAAACATCTGAATAGTCAATACATCAAGCCTCACTACATATCACTCAGAGAATTATACAAAGCAGCGGAACATCCAATACATATAGTAAGAAAATAATATGCAAGCCTCCAGCTCGTCTTCGTCATCAGCATCGTCGGAAACGAAGAACAACACCTGTCACCTGCTACCTAGTCTGCCCATCCCAAAGCGGATGAACAGCCCAAGGCAATAAGAGTTAAACATAAAGCCTCGAGTCAGACAACAGTCTTAGTGAGTGGTAAATTAACTAACAACATACCAAAAGAGCATAAAGGTAAAAGGAATAGGAATCCAACCCTCCCACTCCACCTCTTTCTACAGTGATAGCCCCCAGACAAACTAAGCAGAAATAAACATAGCAAAGCAGACATTTAAAGTAAAGCAATTATCACTCGAGTCAAGGTCAACATTTTCCAAGTACAAACCCCCAAGGCCTAAACCAAGATCAGATAAGCACCCAGAAAACATTTTTCTTGAGACTGAATGACGATACAACCAAACATCAATGACTCTGGCTATCACTGTTATCTTTGCTTCGATACCACCGTTAATTGAATGACCGACACATTCTTTCAGCCGTCCGTCAAGGGTTAATGGCAACCCCGGTTCTAGACAGAACTCCGCACGTCGTCGCAGCCCATGCCTAGGACTATCGAATCTGCCCAGAGTACTCGACTACAATCATAGTCTTTAGGGACTATCGAATCTGCCCAACGTACTCTTGCTTTGAGCCTGCTAGAACCTTCAACAACGATGAAATCTCAGCCTTCTAGTCATCCTCCTCGACGACTATTCTCATACTAGCTCAAGCGCCTCTCGAGCAAACCATTATCCTCAAACCTGAACCATTTCACCGAGTTATCAACATGCTTGGAATGATCCCGTCTGGATTAAACCAAGGCTCTCTCACATCATGCCTCGCTTCATCTCATCATAGCAAAGCCTCATCTCAACACCATCATCAAATCTATCCATATGAGCTTTATCATCCGCGTCATATGCCACGAGCAGCTTTTCTCATTCAAGAGCCTTTCCCTTAGCTTTTGAATCATCTTCGACCAACTTGTCTAAATCCAACAACTAATCAACTGGTTTATAACAATCAATCAAATCAATCATTAATCCAAGTAATCAATCATTCAAACATGATCTAATAAACAATTATAATAATAATGGCAATCTTGTAAATAAAGAGTCCAAATCTAACAAGCATGAATTATGAGCAATATCTCTACAACTTGATGAATGAACTTACATAGGTTAACATGTAGTAAAAATGGATGTCAAATCATCATGAACAATAGATCTATACTTAAGTTTATGAAAATGCATGGAAATCACTATTTTAACACATAATCAAGCCAACAATCCGATATACTCCTTTGGATCCGTGTGAGAGATAACCACCACTCACCAAATCACCTAAACACCTTAAAAGCAACACACTTCAGATCTGGACAGCAAAGGATCTAACTCGATCTACCAAAATTCCGCTTCAAACGATGAAATCTCTCTTCGAAGAGTGTAGATCTTCAATCTAAGCTCTTGAATCTTCGATTTAGATAGAAGGAATCACAAGATTAGAGTGGAGAAAAGAAGTGAAGAAGTGTAGAACTCGAGCTCTCAAAATGGCAGCACTTCGTCGCTTCAAAATCCGGATCCCAAAAAGTGAGGAAATGGACGTGTATTTATAGGCTGAAATCCCTAAGTCGTTTGCTCGCTTTTAAGTCGTTCACGACTTAAGAAAACCCACGACCTACTACCTACCAGATCCCATGACTTACGACTTAAGCCATAACACACGCGTGCGCGAACCAGGACTCAACGAGTCAACAAATCCTACGACTTAATATTGCGCGACTTAACACATATGTGCGACTTAGCGACCTTGCGACTTAACGCTATACGACTTAACTCTAACGCAAGTGCGCGACTCAACGACTTAACAAAAATGTGGCCTAACGACTTAACTGGGTTTCGACTTAATGACCTTAACGACTCAATACCTTTGCGACTTAGCTGGGTTACGACTTAACACCTCACGACCTAACTACACCCAGCATACTATCATAGGTCGTCTACGACCTAACTAAACATACCATAGCGACTCAACGACTTATCTTAACTCGTCCACGACTTAACTACACACACTGGGTCTTACGACCTAAAATTCAACGACTTATCCCATATTCCTTAAGTCGTTAACCCGCTTAACCCCCTAGGTCATTAACTCCCCTAAGCCGCTAACTCTTAAGTCGCTGCTTCCCTTAAGTCGCCAATTCCTTAAGTCGCCAACTACTACCACCAACTTCCTTAGGTCGCCAACCCCCTTAAGTCGCTAACTTCCTATAGGTCGCTCCAAACTCTTAAGTCGCCTTCCCCTTAAGTCGTCTACCCCTTAAGTCGCTCCACGACCTAACCTCCTTCACGACCTAAGCTACCATACGACTTAAACTACAACACGGCTTATCTCCGAACGACCTAATGACAGCTGTTTTACAATCTTTCGATCCGTAAAAATACGGGTCGTTACATTCTCTCCCCCTTAGGAATTTCGCCCCCCGAAATTCCAAACAAACAAGAGCAATCAAAACTATTCTGCATGCCTACCATCCATAGCAATCAACAAACCATGCATCCAATTCTAGCCTAGCATGCAGAATTCTAAAACTAGAACATTACAATATCGTGAGATGACACGACACCTTATGGCCATACCTTGAAGAGTTCAGGATGAGCTGCCTTCATCCTCTCTTCCACCTCCCATGTACAGTCGTTAACATCATCACTCCATTGTACCTTGAGCAACCTAACTACCTTCCTCCTAAGTTGTCTCGTGTCAGTTTCTATAACATGAAGCGGCTTACGAGGTCTCTTATCAACTGGGTAAATCTCAAAATCTTCACAGCTATCTGCAGAAACCACTGTATTCGAGTCGTGCACATACTTTCGTAGATACGATACATGAAAAACATTGTGCACACTCGACATCTTTTCTGGTAACTCCAATTTGTAGGCGAGCTTTTCAATTCGCTCGATGATCGGGAATGGTCCAACAAATCTCGGAGTCAATTTTCCTTTCTTCCCGAATCGAATAACATTCTTCAGTGGAGAAATCTTCACAAAAACCATATCACCTACGTCGAATTCCAAATCCTTACGACGCTTATCGGCATAACTTTTCTGTCGGTCTTGGGCTGCCTTCATTCGTTGCTGAATGATCTCTATGCAATCTGAAGTCTGTCGAATCATTTCTGGCCCAAGTATCAACTTTTCTCCTGTTTCTAACCAACATGTCGAAGAGTTACACGGTCTTCCATACAATGCCTCAAACGGTGCCATACCAATGCTTGACTGGTAATTGTTATTATACGAAAATTCCACCAAATGAAGGTGATCTTCCCATGATCCTCCGAAATCCAAAACACAAGCTCTAAGGAGATCTTCCAAAACTCGATTGACTCTCTCGGTCTGACCATCTATTTGGGGGTGATAAGCTGTACTCAAACACAACTCGGTTCCCAAAACTTCCTGGAAGCTCTTCCAAAATCCACTAGTGAACAATGGGTCTCGATCGCTCACTATACTCTTCGGAATACCATGGAATCGGACTATCCACTTAACATACAGCTCAGCCAACTTTGATGCAGTCCTAGTTGATCGAACAGGAATGAATCTTGCACTCTTAGTCAAACGATCTACAATGACCCAAATCCCTTCATTTCCCGCTCTTGTTCTAGGTAGCCCATCAATAAAATCCATCGATATTTGCTCCCACTTCCATGTAGGAACTTCTAATGGCTGAAGCAATCCACTTGGCTTCTTCTGTTCGGCTTTTACCAACTGGCAGTTCATGCACTTGGAAATAAAATTTCCAACATCCTTCTTCATACCTTCCCAGTAATAGGTTCTCTTCATATCCCGATACATCTTATTTCCACCTGGATGAATTGTCAACTTCGAGTGATGACTTTCCCTCAAAACTTCATTTCTCAATTCATCTATATCGGGAACAACTAGTCGTCCTTGCTTCCGAAGCCAACCCTCTCGATCGACCTCGAATCCTTTATCCTTTTCTGGATCCAATCCAGATTCCAAATCACGGATAATCTTGACAAGCTTATCGTCTCGCTTTTGGCTCTCGCCAATTCTTTCCACAAGAGTCGGTCTTATCGATAAGTTTGCCAACATCTCAGGTTTCAATTCACATTTGGGCCTGAAGTAAAATCCAGCTAAATACTCGAGATTCTTCCATTCTGAAAACATGGCTCCCAATCCTGCATGTCTTCGACTTAACGCATCTGCCACTGCGTTACCCTTTCCCGGAGTATAGGCTATACCAAAATCATATGATGCCAAAAACTCTAGCCATCGTTGCTGCCGAAGATTCAAATCCTTTTGGGAGAAAATATACTTCAACGACTTATGATCTGTAAACAACTCGAATCGAACTCCCAATAGATAATGTCTCCACATCTTCAGAGCAAAAACAATCGCCGCTAACTCCAAATCATGAGTCGGATAATTCCTTTCATGCGGCTTTAGTTGTCGACTTGCATACGCAACAACTTTACCCTTCTGCATCAGCACTGCTCCAATTCCAGTACCACATGCGTCGGTGTAAACCATCATCTCTTCATTTCCACTTGGAATAGTCAAAACAAGAGCACTTGTCAGTCGCTCTTTCAGGATTCCGAAAGCTTGCTCACACTTAGCATCCCATCTGAATACTTGATTCTTTCTCATCAATCCTGTCAATGGTGCAGCCACCTTGGAAAAGTCTTTGATAAATCGGCGATAATATCCTGCTAATCCAAGAAAACTTCTCACATCAGATGCATTCTTAGGTCTAACCCAATCCTGGATTGCTGCCACCTTAGCGGGATCAACCGCTATTCCATTTCCAGAGATAATATGGCCTAAGAACCTCACTTCGCTCTTCCAGAAGTGACACTTCGAAAACTTAGCCTTCAGCTGATGTTTCCGCAAAATTTCCAAAACAATACGCAAGTGCGTCTTGTGCTCTTCTTCAGTTCTGGAATAAATCAAAATATCATCCACAAACACAAGTACGAACTTGTTCAACTGATCCCTGAACACTCTATTCATAAGATCCACAAAATATGCTGGTGCATTGGTCAATCCAAACGACATTACCAGCCACTCAAAGAAACCGGATGGTGTCCTGAAAGTAGTCTTCGGCACACTATCCTTAGCCACTCTTAACTGGTGAAATCCCGTTGCCAAATCCATCTGAGAAAACACCTTAGCTTCGTGAAGCTGATCAAACAAGTCATCTATTCTCGGCAATGGATACTTGTTCTTCTTAGTTACTTTATTCAGCTCACGATAATCCACACACAACCTCAGCGATCCATCTGCTTTGGTTATGAACACAACTGGTGCACCCCATTCGGACACACTACGCCGAATGAATCCTTTCTGCAAGAGATCATCAACCTGCACCCTCAACTCTTGCTGTTCTCTAGGCGCCATCTGCCTAAGAGGCATCACAACAGGTCTGGCTCCTTCAACTAGATCTATATGAAACTCGATCTCTCTATGCGGCGGTAACCCTTTGACAACATCAAAGACATCCTCAAATCCATTAGCGATCGGCACTGATGACAGTCCATCCCGTGGAACAACCAGCGAATACATGAAGCTCATGAAGACGCCTTCCTCATGCTTACATCGTATCACAACCTTTCGCCCTTCCACATTATCGACTGTCACCTCCAACCTTTCACAATCAACCTTTGCCGCATACTTCCTAAGCCAGTCCATACCCAAAATAATTCCGAACCCCGCAAAGTTCAGAACAAAACAATCACAAACAAAAGAGCAATCATGACTCGATACAATCAGACCATGGCATAGCATACACAGACAAGACGAACCCCCAACTGGATTAGTCACAACCAATGGTCTATCAACAATATCCAGTTCTAAACCCAACCGGTCTACAAGTTCATTACAAACAATAGAATGTGACGCCCCAGTATCGAATAACACTCTAACTGGAACACCACATATGGAAAGAGTACCTTGAACCACCCCACTCTTTCCTTTCTCTTCAACGGTAGGAGCTTTTGAAGATGATGGAACAGCCCCCAAAGCATAAGCTTGCACAATCTGCTTGTCCTTCCGCGGTTCTGGACAATTCCTCTTAATATGCCCCGGCTTGTCACAGTTTTGACACTTCACTGGCACCTTTGGATTCTTGCAATCCTTAGAGAAATAGCCCTTCTGCTGACAATTGTAGCAGGTCACTTCGCCCTTCGGCTTCTTCTATCCATACTTACCCTTTTGCTGCTGCTGCTTCCTCTTCTTGTTTCCACCCTGCTGTGGTTTATACTCTTCCTTGGTTACAGCAACAACAGATCCTTCTTTAGGAAACAGATTCTCGTGCCTGAGAGCCTTCTCTACAAGCTTCTCAAATGGATCGTCCAGATGATCCACCAACTGCCTCCCAAGATAACTATCCAAGCCTGTCACAAACTTCTCGTTCTTCTGATAAGGAGATTCAATATACGACCGAGCATACTTAGACAAGGCTTCAAACTCAGAAACATACTCAAGAACTGGTCTTCCATCTTCGACTCATTCTTAATATCTATAAAAAGGAATGATTAACACACCTTGAGAACAACCGCATAAAGGACTCACATACTTCTAAGCTACTATATTATATATAGTAATCATCCATCAAAATACAATTACGTCTCTCATACGTAGTTACGTCAGTGAGCGTTGGGTAAAATCGATTAACCAAAGCTCTGATACCAAATGTGACGACCGCCCATGACCCCCGCACTGAACATAGGAATAGTGCGCTGTAAAGTGTGCCAAGCAGCCATGGATGGTTGCCAAGGTTAAATTAAAACAGCAGAATCTATCGTATTACTCACAGCGCATGGATAAAATACAATAGAGAATATATATAGTGAAGCATCTCAAAATAGAATCTCATCAATTAAGCTTCATAATAGTTGAATACAAACATCTGAATAGTCAATACATAAAGCCTCACTACATATCACTCAGAGAATTATACAAAGCAGCAGAACATCCAGTACATATAGTAAGAAAATAATATGCAAGCCTCCAGCTCGTCTTCGTCATCAGCATCGTCGGAAACGATGAACAGCACCTGTCGCCTGCTACCTAGTCTGCCCATCCCAAAGCGGATGAACAGCCCAAGGCAATAAGAGTTAAACATAAAGCCTTGAGTCAGACAACACTCTTAGTGAGCGGTAAATTAACTAACAGCATACAAAAAGAGCATAAAGGTAAAAGGAATAGGAATCCAACCCTCCCACTCCACCTCTTTCTACAGTGATAGCCCCCAGACACACTAAGCAGAAATAAACATAGCAAAGCAGACATTTAAAGTAAAGCAATTATCACTCGAGTCAAGGTCAACATTTTCCAAGTACAAACCCCCATGGCCTAAACCAAGATCAGATAAGCACCCAGAAAACATTGCTCTTGAGACCGAATGACGATACAACCAAACATCCATGACTCTGCTATCACTGTTATCTTTGCTTCGATACCACCGTTAATTGAATGACCGGCACATTCTTTCAGCCGTCCGTCAAGGGTTAATGGCAACCCCGGTTCTAGACAGAACTCCGCACGTCGTCGCAGCCCATGCCTAGGACTATCGAATCTGCCCAGAGTACTCGACTACAATCATAGTCTTTAGGGACTATCAAATCTGCCCAACGTACTCTTGCTTTGAGCCTGCTAGAACCTTCAACAACGATGAAATCTCAGCCTTCTAGTCATCCTCCTCGACGACTATTCTCATACTAGCTCAAGCGCCTCTCGAGCAAACCATTATCCTCAAACCCGAACCATTTCACCGAGTTATCAACATGCTTAGAATGATCCCGTCTGGATTAAACCAAGGCTATCTCACATCATGCCTCGCTTCATCTCATCATAGCAAAGCCTCATCTCAACACCATCATCAAATCTATCCATATGAGCTTTATCATCCGCGTCATATGCCACGAGCAGCTTTTCTCATTCAAGAGCCTTTCCCTTAGCTTTTGAATCATCTTCGACCAACTTGCCTAAATCCAACAACTAATCAACTGGTTTATAACAATCAATCAAATCAATCATTAATCCAAGTAATCAATCATTCAAACATGATCTAATAAACAATTATAACAATAATGGCAATCTTGTAAATAAAGAGTTCAAATCTAACAAGCATGAATTATGTGCAATATCTCTACAACTTGATGAATGAACTTACATAGGTTAACATGTAGTAAAAATGGATGTCAAATCATCATGAACAATAGATCTATACTTAAGTTTACGAAAATGCATGGAAATCACTATTTTAACACATAATCAAGCCAACAATCCGATATACTCCTTTGGATCCGTGTGAGAGATAACCACCACTTACCAAATCACCTAAACACCTTAAAAGCAACACACTTCAGATCTGGACAACAAAGGATCTAACTCGATCTACCAAAATTCCGCTTCAAACGATGAAATCTCTCTTCGAAGAGTGTAGATCTTCAATCTAAGCTCTTGAATCTTTGATTTGATCTTCGATTTGGATGGAAGGAATCACAAGATTAGATTGGAGAAAAGAAGTGAAGAAGTGTAGAACTCGAGCTCTCAAAATGGCAGCACTTCGTCGCTTCAAAATCCGGATCCCAAAAAGTAAGGAAATGGACGTGTATTTATAGGCTGAAATCCCTAAGTCGTTTGCTCGCTTTTAAGTCGTTCACGACTTAAGAAAACCCACGACCTACTACCTACCAGATCCCACGACTTACGACTTAAGCCATAACACACGCGCGCGCGAACCAGGACTCAACGACTCAACAAATCCTACGACTGAACCTTGCGCGACTTAACACATATGTGCGACTTAGCGACCTTGCGACTTAATGCTATACGACTTAACTCTAACGCAAGTGCGCGACTCAACGACTTAACAAAAATGTGGCCTAACGACTTAACTGGGTTTCGACTTAACGACCTTAACGGCTCAATACCTTCGCGACTTAGCTGGGTTACGACTTAACACCTCACGACCTAACTACACCCATCATACTATCATAGGTCGTCTACAACCTGACTAAACATACCATAGCGACTCAACGACTTATCTTAACTCGTCCACGACTTAACTACACACACAGGGTCTTACGACCTAAACTTCAACGACTTATCCCATATTCCTTAAGTCATTAACCCGCTTAACCCCCTAGGTCGTTAACTCCCCTAAGCCGCTAACTCTTAAGTCGCTGCTTCCCTTAAGTCGCCAATTCCTTAAGTCGCCAACTACTACCACCAACTTCCTTAGGTCGCCAACCCCCTTAAGTCGCTAACTTCCTATAGGTCGCTCCAAACTCTTAAGTCGCCTTCCCCTTAAGTCGTCTACCCCTTAAGTCGCTCCATGACCTAACCTCCTTCACGACCTAAGCTACCATACGACTTAAGCTACAACACGGCTTATCTTTGAACGACCTAATGACAACTATTTTACAATCTTTTGATCCGTAAAAATACGGGTCGTTACATAGAACCAACTCGAGATGATGTAAATAATGGGAAAAAGAGTCGCCAAAGATTGAGAAATCGTCAATAAAAACTTCTAGAAAGCATTCAATCATGTCGGAAAAGATTCCATCCATGCATTGTTGGAAAGTAGCAGGAGCGTTACAAAGTCCGAATGGTTAAACTCGATAAGAAAATGTACCGAATGGACACGTGAAAGTCATTTTCTCTTGATCTTCGGGAGCGATTAGAATTTGGTTATAGCCGGAATAACCATCGAGGAAGCAGTAGAATTCGTGACCAGCTAAACGTTCGAGCATTTGGTCAATGAAAGGAAGAGGGAAGTGATCTTTTCGTGTTACGACATTTAGTTTCCGATAGTCAATGCAAACACGCCAACCCGTTTGAGTACGAGTTGGAATAAGTTCGTTTGAATCATTCTTGACAACGGTTAGCCCAGACTTTTTCGGTACAACGTGAATTGGGCTAACCCATGAACTATCAAAGATTGGATAAATGATTCCATTGTCGAGAAGTTTAAGAATTTCATCACGCACCGCATCTTTCATTTTTGGATTAATCCTTCGTTGCGCGTCACGAACAGGCTTGGCATCGTCAATTAAATGGATGCGATGTTGAACAATAGCAGGGCTAATTCCTTTAATATCGGAAATCGACCATCCCATCGCTTCCTTGTTTTTCGAAAGAATAGAGAGAAGAGAAGTTTCTTGGTCAAGAGAGAGAGTTGCAGAAATTATGGCGGGCAATGTTTCGTTTTCACTTATGTAGGCGTACTTAAGGTGATCGGGAAGTGGTTTGAGGTCCAACTTTTAGAGTTTTTCGATTAAAGAGTTGGGTTGAGATTCGGACTCAACTTAAAGTGATTCAAAGGGAAGAGTGTATTCAATCTCGTTGGGAAATTCGTGAAACAATTTTTCGTACTCGGCTTCGCGTTCGTCGTTAAGGTCAAGTGTCTCGTTTTTGAAGTTTTCGTGAATGGCACTAACTTCCAACGTTTGGTCACGAGGTTCATTCGATTGGTTTTCAAGATTGAAAATGTTGAGATCCAAAGTCATGTTTCCAAAAGAAATTTTCATCGATCCGTTATGATAATTGATTAAGGCATTTGAGGTGGCTAAGAATGGTCAGCCTAAAATCAATGGAATTTGACTCGAGGGATTCGTCACGGGTTGTGTTTCGAGAACGATAAAATCAACGGGGAATAAGAATTGCCCTACTCGAATGAGCACGTCCTCGATCTCTCCCACGGGCTTCTTAATGGAGCGATTGGCGAATTGAAGCGTGACTTTTGTGGGTTTGAGCTCACCTAAGCGTAATTATTCATACACGGAGTATGGAATCAAGTTGACACTCGCACCTATGTCTATCAAGCAGTTGTCAATCGTCTTATCTCCAATTGTGCACGAAATCGTAGGGCAGCCAGGATCTTTGTATTTAACGGGCATGGATTGGGACAAGACTTCACTCAAACTGGCGGCTAAGAAAACTTTTTTGGGCACTTGAGTGTGTTGCTTTTGGGTACACAAGTCCTTAAGAAATTTCGCGTAAGTGGGGACTTGCTGAACGATGTCAAGAAGCAGAATGTTTACTTTGACTTGTTTAAAAATTTCCAACATCTTTTCCATTTCGTCCGAGTGTTTCTTTGGTCGAAGATGATGTGGAAATGGAACACGATACTCGGTAGGGGGGTCTACTCGTGTAGAAGAAGAAGAGTTTTGATTGGCATTCGATTCAACGTTTGGCTCCATGTTCTGTTCAGAGTCGTTCATTGTTTTAGAAGTATCAAGAGAGGTTTCCGGTAAATCGTTTGGTTTAACGACTTCATTATCGTTTGTTTACCGGAACGTAAAGTTGTGATAGCATTCAATTGGGTGACGTTACTATCTTGAACAACATGGGCTTGATTTGAATTTGTGTTTTGATTTCTGGGATTTGGAAGGGGCTGTGGGAATGTTCCTCGTTCGCGTTCACTTATAGACATGGCTAATTGACTCATTTGCATTTCGAGTTTTGCAATTGATTGGTTTGTGTTTTGCATATATGAAGTCAATAAATTTTGCAAATTGCTGTTTGATTGAAGGCTTTGAGTAGTTGCTTTAGCCAACGTTTCTAGAGTTTTCTCAAGTGAAGTTAAACATTTATCGTCTTGGGGAGGGTGAGCAGCATTTGGTTGAAAATTTGATTGCTGCGGTTGATTATGGGACACACGTACAAAGTTTGGTAGAAAATTGTTGGGCTAAAAGGGAGGATTCGAAGCATTATTTGAGAATGCTTAAAAATTGGGACGAATCGTATTCGTGTTGGGATTGTTTTGGTTCCACGCAAAATTCGAATGATTTCTCCAACCAGGGTTATACGTTCGAGAAAACAGGTCATTTTTGGCTTTATTGAAAGCATTGATTTGTTCGACAGAATTTGGACACTAATCAGCTATATGATTAGGATCGTTGCATTTATAACACATCGATTGGGAAGCTTGGTTCATTTGATTCGATGTGAAAACGTTATCGAATTTTTTAATCATTGCGTCGATCTTAGCTTCCAAAGCAAAAGAAGATCCTATCGAGTGTGCACTCGATCGTGAGTAAATTGATTTTTCGTTCGAACGTTCCCATTGGGACGACTTTTCAGCGAGGTTTTCATGAAATTGCCAAGCATCGTCGTGATGTTGGGCAAGAAAGTTGCCTTGGCACATTGATTTGAGCATGGTTCGTGAGCTGTTTTCGAGTCCATCGTATAAGATTTGGCAAATCGTCCATTTTTCAAAGTTATGGTATGGACATTTTATCAAAAGCTCTTTGAATCTTTCAAAATATTTTCCGAATGGTTCTCCCTTGAATTGATGAAAATTTACAATTTTGTTTCAGATTCTACTCGTTTTTTCCAAGGGGTGGAACTTTTTTAAGAAAGCTTTTACGAACTCTTCCCAAGTTTTAATCGAGTTCGATGGTAAGCTGTACAACCATTTTTCGGCGTAATCCGTAAGAGCGAATGGGATTAATCAAAGTTTGATTCCGTCATCGAAAAGTTGTTGGAGTTTTATGGTTGCACAAACTTGTTCGAATTCAGTCAAAAAGATGTATGGATCATCGTGTTCGAAATTGCCAAATTTCGGAAGCGTGGCAATATGGTTCGAATGAATTTCGAAATGGCTACCCGTAAGGGCGGGTAACGTGATGCAAGATGGAATAGAAACTCTATCGGGAAAGATTCTATCCATAAGAGTTCGAGGGGCATTCTCGTTCGCCATTTCGAGAGAATCGTCTGTTCGAGTTAAACGGTTAATTGTCGAGTCGCGAGTCCAACGATTTGTTGTTGTGTCACGAGTCCAAGTACTCATGCACAAGTGAAATTCGAGAAGAGAAAGAAGTTAGAAACGAGTTTAGAGAATGAAAGAAGATTTGAAAAACGAAGAGAAAAAATGTTTTTTTTAAGGAAGAAAAATATTTACCAAGTGAAATTTATTTTGAAAAGAGAAGTTTGATTTTTGTTTTGTTTTTGGCTTTTCAAATTTTTTTTTGTTTTTGTTTTTGTAATTTTTTTTGTTTTTGAATTTTCAAATACTTACCAAAAGGATTTTTCAATTTTTTTTTCTTTTTAGAAAATGAAATTTGGTTTTTGTTTTTGTTTTTGAAAGGATTTTATATTTTTTTTTGGATTTTTGTTTTTGATTGAAAATTTTCAAAGGGAAGGAGAATTTATTTTTTTGGATTAAAATTTAAGTCAAGTAAAATTTACAATTTTTTTGGATTTTTGATTTTTTTTTTTAAATATGCATGAACTAATGCAACTACATGAATGCAAAGAACTTAATTACAGTTTTCTGTCCTTAGTAGCTCCTAACCCAAAATTATATAATCACACTTTGTTTTAAATCAACAAAAATATTTCTCAGCTAGGTAACAGGCAGGGGTTATCGGTGCACCATGAATCACCGTTGCAATGCAGCCGAAGGTTTAAGTACCTTTAGAGGAACAACCACTATAATATTTATGAATCATCGTAATATTTATAAATAGTTATTACTCTGCCATAGCCTAGACACTAAGAAATAAAATTGTTCAAAGAAAACAATTGTGAAGATACAATTAATCCCTAGATGAGCTCGCGACACCCTTAAGTCGAATGTCTAACCTTCATTATTAGTCAAATTCTATGATGAAACGCGTTTGTGGGCTAAGAAAAGGGTGATGAAATCCCTCACCTTATATGAATTAGGGTATTGCCCTTAGAAAAGAAAATATGATGAGATGAATGCAAAACAAAAATTAAACGTGAATTTACAATGCAACTAAAATGAATTTTGTTTTTGTTTTTGGATTTTGAATTTTTTTATATATAAATGCAAATTCAAGCAACCAACAATGCAATTCAAATAAAAACAAGGGATGAAAGCACGATACCAGAGTGTGCAGAATTTATTAGCAATTTACTTTAAGCGGTAGATTTTTTCTTTATAAGCAAGCTAAGCAGCGGAGCAAGCAATTCCTTTATTTCCTGCAACCTGAAAATTAACACAAGATATATATATATACAATATTTTTTTATATATCAAAGAAGAAATTAAAACAAAAGAAACAAGTGAAAACAAAACAAACAGCACAAACTGAAAATCAAACAATTGAATTTTTTTTTTAAATAGGATGGAACTAAATCAAAACAAAATAAATTCAAATAATTTTTTTATAGGTTTGAAAGAAACTAAAAAAAAGATTTATCACAAATTTTGTAAAGATTTAGGGCCCGTCCCACAAACTAATTATTAAAACAATTATGCACAAATACTGCTTCACAACCAAATCGAATTCAAAATTCACAGTTCGAAACAAAACAATTGAAAACAATACAAATTCGAACTTGGTTCTTTTTTTACTTAAACTAGATAATAAAAATGGAAAAAAAAATAAAAATAAAGAAAAAAAATTTGAACACCGACTTCACTTTCAATTCGGCCCAACAAAACAAACAAGCCCAAATACCTGTCTGTTAAAAAAAATCGAAGGGAATTTTCTTCAGCAAAATTTTCTTCTAATACCAATATAGTGTTTCTCAATTCTTAAAAAAAATTTGCAATCAAATTCCCAGATAAATAAAAAGAACTCAATCGTGCCTCTCTCGAATTCTGAGTCAAACTCGAATTGCGGCGATTTGGAAGGTAGGTGGCGGATTTCGTTCATCGAAGTGTGGGGAAATGGGCGACTTGAGAATGGCTTCGGTGGTTTGCGATTGTGGCAGGGGAGCGAGGTTGTTGTTAGTAGTGGTAGGTTGGAGATGGAGGGAAGTAGGCGAGTGATTGGGATGCTTCGAATTGGTCGTGCGTAGTTCGAGGCTGTGGGTTGAATTGCTGGCCAATTGAGTAGGAGGTATTCAATGTTCGAATTGGGTAGTTCGATGTCGAGGAAGTGGGCGAACTAGTGAGTTGTTGCAGGCAGCGAAATCGCGATTGCTGGTTAAGGCGATGTGTTGTCACTTTGGTGAAGGATGGTCGGAAGGTGATTCGATTAGGCAGCTCAGCGGAGTTGTTGGCGATTGGTGGTAGAAGCAGCAAGAAATTGGCGCGGCTGGTTTGAACAGTGGTGAATTGAGGCAGAGGAGTTTGATGTATGGTGGCGAAAGGTGATTCTTTTAGGTCGCGATGTTTCGATTGTGGATTCAGGCGACTTGGAGGGGTCGAGGTGAGTCGATTGAAGTCATGATTTAGGAGAGTGCGGTGGTTACAGTCGATGCAGATGAATTTAGTTGCAGAGGGAGGTGATGAAATTAGGTTAGAGAAGTCAAATTTCCCTTTTTTCTTTTTGGTCTATGGTATGCAGAACTGTGGAGATGTGACCGGCAAATGCTTTAAGGTTGGAAGAGGCAGTTGCACTGTTCAGTGGTAATAGTGGTAGCACTGTGCACTGGTGAAGTGGAAGATTGTGATGGAGTTGCTTGCTGTGGGGTGATTGTTGGGGCAGTTAACTGCTGTACTAAGTGTATGCAGTAGTGTTTGCAATTGGTTGTATGTGTATGAAGTAGTTGTATAGGAGATATGGTATGTGCAGTTTTGAAGTCAGGAAGTGGGAACTAATGTTGAACAGAGTTGAATGGTTGTGAACAGAAGTAGTAGTGATGTGTGAAATTTGACCGCGGTAGATGGAATGAAAGTCAAAGGTTGGGAGATTTGATTTGAGTGGCAGCGGTTGCAGGTTATTGGATTGCGGTGATGGTTGAATGTTGGAGGCGTTTCAGGTACGGTCAGTTTAGAGCAGTGGTATGTGATGTTGATGGTGGGTGGGAAGGTTGTATGGTAGTTAGGTAGGTGATTGCGGTGAGGATACAGTTATGGGGTATGGGTTGAGGAAGGAGGAGCAGCGGGGAGATATGCAGTATTATGACAGCAGTGATACTTGACGCAAAGTGGCGGAATGTGAAGTGGTCTGGAACTTCAGTGATGAGGTTGATGACAGTATTTTGGAAGACGGTTGTGGCAAATTTGGGTTGAACAGAGGACAATTATATTGAAGTGCAGTTGTTGTTTGTTTGTGAAGTGAGAAGAATTGCAAAGGAGGAGAAGGAGCAGAGGATCAGAGATGTTTGATGGTTATTGTTTGCTGGATCTGACCAGAGGTGGAATGTAGGAATGAGTGTTGAGGAGGATGTATGTGGCAATGGGTTGTAGTTGAAGGTCTAGTTGTAAGAAGTGTAGTTGTAGTTGTTATCTGTGCTTGTTTCTGTGGCTGGTCAGAGGTGATTGGAGTGGTTGTCAAGGTAGTTGATGGGTTGTTTGGATGGTGGGTTGTTTTGTGGATATGCAGAGGGAAGGGTAAGGAACATGGCCAGTTTGTATGTATCAGTTGGATGAGGATGTTGTAGTAGTTGATGTGGTGGTAGGAGTGTATTGAATTGCTTTGAACTGGTGTTTGTAGTTGAATGGGAGGATGGAAATGCAATGGTGATATGATATGAAGATTAGATTGCAGTATGTAATAGACGTGCAAAAGTGTGCAAGTGCACTTGCAAATGAACTGCAAAATCAAAAGTTTTCTGTTTGCGAAACTATGAAAGTTGGAAAAACCGAAAAAATACTTGAAAACTGTGAACAGTAAATGCAATGAAAACTGTTTGTTTTTTTAATGCAACTGAGATATTAACACAGCCGTGAACAGGATGACAAAACAGAGACTACAATGCAAAATAGTAGGCTTTTTTATTAGAGATGAAGAGAAACTGAAATGGAATGTAACAGCAAAATGAATGAGAATGCAAACTAGAATGAAACTAACAGAATGTTAACAAAAGGCAACGAATTTTTTTTTCAAATGCAAATTAACACACACAACAAGCACAATAAAAATCAAACGAAAATAATTCGAAGAATAGAAAATTAAAATCAAAGCAATTCCCCGACAATGGCGCCACAAACTTGTTTAACGGAAAATTTTCTATCGATTAGAAAAATGCCGATAAATTTCAAAATAAAATAACCCCAAGCGCACGGCATACACAAGTTAGTACATGGCGAGTACGGGTCGATCCGCAGGGAATTTTTAAGATTTTAAAATTTTCAATTCAATCAATTTAGACCAAAGTGAGATGAAATTGTTAACTACAAAAAAGAAGCTAAAGCTAGAATTAAAATGTGATTTAAAAACTATTGGACTAGAGAACAATTTAGGGATAAATCCACTCTCATATTTTTGTAAATCAACAAACAATAATTTATGATCTCTAGTTTTGATATTAAATGAGATAATTGTTGCATTTATCATAAGTATGGTTTATTTATGTTATTAATTAACATAACTTAAACCATCAAACTATAATGCAACAAATAAACCACTTACAAAATCTCATGAAAATGAAGCCAAAGCAAAAGCTATTTTAAGTATGATCTATTTACTATTGTAATTAGTAAGATAGATCATCAAATTTCATTTTTACTTTCATTTCAAAATCAAAAATTAGTTAGCAAATGATGATGTAAATTGTGTTTATGTTGAATAATAATAGCTCATTTGCATAAGCAATCTAAGCTATCAAACCCACTTGTACAAACTTACATCAAAATTTACTTTCATGAAGCAAAAACAAAGAGATCATAAATCATAAAAATGTTGAAATTACATAAAGTTAGGGACCTTCATTACTCCTAAATTGAAGGGGTTTAGCTACTCATTTGTGTTATCAAATCAACACTTGTAAATTTCAACATTAAAAAGCAAAGAAATGAAAACTAAGCAAAGGAAGAAAGAGAGATTAACTACTAACTATTTTCATAAAAATTAAAACTGCACTACTTGCATAAATGTAAATCTAAGCTATGAACATTAAAAGAAAGAGAGCATAACAATAACATAAAAGCAAAGAAAAGCATGTAGAAAAGAAAAGAAGAAGAGGCTTGGAAGACATTTTTATTTTATGAAACATTGCCATTACAACTTGCTCTTTTAATTTCCTAACTAATGTGAAAGAGTAGAAGATAGATTCATGTACATAAGAGGGTTATTTATACATGCATAAAACCCTAATTCCATTTTTAGGGAGCTTCCCAAAATACCCTTTATGAAGTGTGGCCACCAAGTAACCATTAGCCACTAATTAATCCATCATTTGATGTGCATGAAGCTTTAACCTCCACTTTGTTGTCCATTAGCTCCTAATTGTACATTTAGGTAAGTGGGTGGGGTCCTCCATGATCTTGAACTTGAATTATTTCCTCTTCATTTCTTTGTATTTCCTTGTGCATGCATATATCATCATGAATCCTACTTCCATATGCATCAAAATATCCTATAAAAATCATAAAAATTGTCTAAGTAAAAATTCATAAAGTGACACATGCACAAAAATGACCATTTTGCCCCTGAATGAAGATGAAAATATGATGGTTTGAAAATAATTGAATTTTGGTTTTAACATGTAAAAATGCCCAAATATGATGTTTATTTAAATAAAAAGAGATAAAATATGGATGTAAATATATACACACTTACGTGCACATCAGTGATCGATATAATTTCCTTCCCATTATTGACTTTCTTAACGTGTAAGCAATGTTAACTATCCATAAATTTAACTAGCAGTGATTATACCTTAATTACATATATAATTATTTCTGATTCTAAAACTTCAAACGTCAATAACTTTTCTGTTTGAACTCCGATAGGAAAACTTTATATATTAAATTTGATCAAAAAATTCCCACGAACCCAACGGTGTAAGTCTTGTAGCCAAATTCTGACATTTGAAAAAATTCTATTTTTTAGCATTACTAATTATTTATTAATTATCGTTAAATTACGGGGCGTTACAAGATTCAAAATTGTTGTTTTTGATTTCAAACTTATAAAATAGTGAAACTTATTTTTAACCCAATTATATGTATGTATGTATATGTATATATATAAGCTCTATTATATATATGTATGTATTTTAAATAATATTATGGACAACAAAGGCATATATAAAGGAAACATCATTTATGCACACTTCTCATATATTGCACTTATATAATATACTTAAAATATATTTGGATATAAACACATTTCATGCCATGTTTAAACTAACCATCAATGACATTTAACAAATCATCAATCTAATCAGAGAGAGAGAAAAATGAAAAGTTTCTCTTTCCAATTAATGTTATTTATTCCCTTAATTGATTGCACAAGTATCGTTTCCTTCTAAAATTAATTTTTATTTCCTTCTTAAATTAATTTTAATAAGTAATCACTACACACATTGGTGTATTTGATACACATATTCATTTAAATTTATATCAAATTCAAAATCGTTCAAACTAATTAAATCAACAAAGGATTTTATTTAAAACACCTTTTAGATTGGATCTAAAACTCTTTATACTTAATAGACCCAATAGACCCAAAGATGAATTCTTTTAAAATTTACAATTTAAGTTCGTTGTGGGCTGACCCAGTTTTAACAATTTTATCAAAGCCCAATAGCATATGCGGTCTAAATTAGTCATGTTAGGGCTAATTAACTAAGCTTACACACTTAGTACTGTATCTAAAAATATAATGCCTAGGAATGGAATTGGGTAATCGAGTACCCAGTCCTACCTGATTACCGATCTGGTCTAAAAGGTAAAATAAGCTCAAAGGTTGCCTCTAATAGAAAAGGCCCAATTCGAATTAGGCCTTAGGCTAATTTAAAAAATTGTTTTGAAAATTATAAAAGATTTTAAATTTAAAAGTTAAGTTTAAAATAAAAACATGTTTATTATAAAAGTTATAATACAACATAAGTATTCAATATGTTTGAAAAGATAATGTTGTTTTCCAAATGTGTGAAAATATTTAAATATTAATTTTGAAATTTAAAATTTAATAATAAGATTAATAAAAAAATTAATTAAATAAGTTAATTAATTAATAAATATTTAAATGTATTATATATATTGATATATGTCATGTTATTTTAAAATGTTTAAGATAACATAAGTGTACATGTATGTATATAAAATAATAAATTTTTGAACTTAATATAATTTAATTAATATTGTTTAACTAAATAAATAAATTAAAAGTAAATTAACTAAACTAATTAATTAAAGGTTAATTAATTAAATAATTAAATTAAAGGTTATTTAATTAAATAAAAATACACACATATATAAGATATATGTGTGTTACTATAAATGTTATAGTATATATATTCAATATAATATGTTATAATTGAATAATATAATAATCAGTAAAATAGGCATAAGGACAAACTTAGTAAAAAAATTAGACTGAAGGACAACAAGTTTGTTTTTTAGGCTAAAGGATAATGCTAGTTATAACTAGCATTTTTTATACTGTAAAACCGAATATAATGTTAAACGTAACTAGCATTTTGTATAGTGTAAAAGTTGAATATAATGCTAATTCTCACTTCTGCCGCCACAGATCACTCAATTGTCATCGCAAGTTCAGCCACTCGGAATCTACTAATCCCTCCTTCCATTACAACCTTCCATCGCATAAACCTAAACCGCCACCACTTTACGTTCTCCTTTATCAACTCTAAAATCTTCAAAATTCGCACCTTTCAATTAACTAGAAAAAAAATCCCCTTTCTCTATTGACGATCTTCCTACATTTTGATTTCCTCACCAACAACTCTCCTACGCCGATGTCGTCAAACTTCCTCCCGTCCAATGCCAATTCTTCTCCCTGTCAATGCCCTCCACATCTCCAACCCTAACTCTTACCGCAACTCCGCCATTCATGGATCTTGCATGATCGTAGAAACCCTAATTTCCTTTGCTACTAATGTAATGATAAGGGACGCCGAGCCTCAAAATGTCGAGACCCATCCGATGCTTTCAGTGTAGGAAATTTGGACACAAACCAAATATTTGTGCTCTTAGGGAGCGCCAGTCCTCTAGCGCCAATCGTATTGACCAAAATCTCCCCCAAGATGAAAGTAGCAAGCCTTGTTCGGGTTCACCTGATGTCTTCATCTTATCCTTCGATGTCAACATAAGCTTATTGGAATTGAAAAGTCAGATACATTGAACTACCTCTGGTGCTGCCTGTGTGGTTCTTCTTTGTTAATCCAACAAATTACTTATTGTAGTTGATTCTTTGATTGCATATATAAAGTTGTAGGAAACTTATAAAATCGCTGCTGAAAACTCAGACTTGAGCCAGTGTAGCGTAGAAGATAAGGCAATGGTGTATGCCGACAGTTCATATGATTGCATTACCTCTACCCTAGACTATGAGAGAAAGATGGATCCTTTGCTAGTTGACCCGGATGTCCAACGATGCTTTTGATCTGATGTTAATGCACAAGCCTAGGCGTAGTTTGCTTATTTACTTGCTGTTGTACTAGAGCATGAAGATCCCTATTGTGCGATTGCATTCCCATTTACAGAACTTGAAGTCTATAGCCTTGAGTAACATGAAGCTTTAGCATCGCCTGCTCCAATAGTGGGTAGTCCTTAATCTCTAGGAGAATCAACCATTTCATTAAGGTCTTCTAGATCTAAGCGGCTTCATAGAGGTAGTAGCAGATCTAATGAGTTCATGTGCAGGAGTGTAACACACCTTCATCCAGATTCAACTCTAGACTCTTCATCATCGGGTGATCATGTTCTTTTAGGTAGCACTTTTATTCCCATAATATTAAACTCGCTTACCCTTAGTCAGGCTTCTCGTATTGCTAAGAACACCGGATTTATTTATAACCAAATTGACATTGATTTTGATTACATCAAAAACTTAGAAATTGAGAGAGCTAGCAACATCCTTAGTTGAAAGTTTTGAGTTGGAACGTGAGAGGCCTAGAATCACCTGGGAAAAGATCTAGAATTAAAAGATTTTAATAGACAATAAGGTTGACATAGCTCTAATTCAAGAATCTAAAACTAAAAAACCTAGCTTAGCTTTTTAAAGTCAATTGCAGGAAACTCCCTTAATAAATGGGAATTCATCCCAACTCAGGTAACTCGCGGGGTTTCATATCGATGTGGCGTGGGGATAAATTTAACCTTCTTCAAGCAATAACTAATTGTCACTCTCTTACATAATTATGCAAGACTTCCAAAGAAATTAAATTATTAATATCTCCAATATATACGCTCCCAATAGTGGAGCCCTCATATAGCTCCTTTGGGTTGAAAGTACAAACTTCTGCAGCCTATCCTACAGTCCTTGGCTGGTGGAGGAGACTTTTATATGACCAGATATATAGGAGAGTGATCACCTAGGGAGGGATGTTCATTATATATGGAAGAGTTTAACAATTTCATTAATCAGAATAGCCTTATTGAACTATCTCTTATTGGTAGAAAATTCACTTGGTTCAATGCTAGGGAGACCCCTTCCTTGACCTTACTAGATAGGTTTTTTACAGTGAGGACTGGGAAGGCTCCTTCCCTCTATCCAAGGCATTTAGTTTTATTAGCATCCTCTCTGACCACTGTCCCATCATCCTCCACACTTATGATCAACTTCCTTCGTAAAGACCATTTAAATTTGAAAAAATGCAGCTAAAAGAAGATAACTTTTTAAACCTTATATCGTGGAAATGTAATTCCTTAAATAATATATTTTCAAACAATGCTGCTAAAAATCTTATTTACTACATGAGAGAGCTTAGATCTCATTTAAATAACTGGAACATAAATATTTTTGGAAATATAAACATTAAAAAGAAAAATACACTTAATGAAATCCTAGAATGGCTGAAATTCAAAATTACATATAACTTTAAATTGGAGCTAAATAGATTAATGGACCATGAAGAAACTATGTGGAAACAAAAATATCGCTTCCAATGGACAAATGAGGGGGACATAAACACCAAATTCTTCCACGGCATCACTATTGGCAGAAGACGCCAGAACATTGTAAAATATATCAAGGTTAACGAAATTGAGCTTAAAGAGCAAAGTGACTTAAACAATATATTTGCTAACTATTTTAAGGAGATATTTGGGAATAAATGTGAGCAGACTAGCCTGCCCTCTATCCGAACATGGAAAGGTCCCTAATTAGGCTAGACTCTTCATTTTTGAAGGACAAGGTTTGGTCGGCTACAAAGGGTCTAGCGAGCGATAAAGCTCGAGAACCCGACGGCTTTCCTATGTTCTTCTATCAAAAATTCTGGAACATTATTGGAAAAAGATAATATGAATCTTTTTGAAGAACCACACAATTGTTCTCTTTAATTAGGTAGATTTAACCATGATGACGTTATCTTAGTCTATAAAAAGGAGAACCTTAAAGACCCTTCGGACTTCAGACCCCTTTTTATGATTAAATGTTTCGTTAAAATAATCACTAAGGTATTAGCTAATAGACTGAGGCACAAAATGGATAAATTAATTGACAAAACTCAAGCAACATTCATTTAAAGTAGATACATTATGGACAAGGTTGCCATGGCCTAAGATTTCATCAATTGTCGTCATCATGAAAAAATTACATGTGCTATTATAAAATTAGACTTCGCCAAGGCCTTTGACTCTATTGACCAGAGTTTCTTACTCGAAATTCTCAAAGCCAAAGGTTATTTAAACAAATGGATTTCCTAGGTTAGACTTATCTTAAAGTCCATAGCGTCCACTATCTTAGTGAATGGTATCAAAGGAAAGAAAATTCAGCCGAAAAGAGGTCTTAAGCAAGGTGACCCCTTGTTACCCCTCCTATTTAACTATGCATTTGATGTTTTCTCTAGAATTTTTTCCCTTGCTACTAGAAACCATGTAACGACCTACCTTTTTGACTCTTAGAAATCGACAATAACACATCCACGGTATTCACGTGCCGAATATCCAAGTGTCAGAAAGACAGATTGTTAGGTTAAAAGAAATAGAAGGTAGAACAGAATCTCGTATTGTGACGAGAAGATATATAATATAAACAAGATATTTAAAAAAAGTAGTCGTCATTATTATACACAACATCAGAGTATACTAACATATCATTAGCCCTAGACAGTTATAACAGTCTGTCCTTACAATTACTGATAAATATAGACTGAATCAAGAACAACAAGATAGTGGAAGAATATAAGATACGTGAATACATCTTGAAAAATCCAGTTCGTTTCCTGAAAGCTCCAAAGTATCTAGCTAAATCTGGAAAATATGCTCAGGCTGACCCGAGCATTATAGAAAAACAAAGCCCGAGTCAGTCTGGTAAAACTAGCGTGAGAAACCAAATCAAATGGATTTTTAATGTTTTATAAACCCTTTCAAAATAAATGTATCTAGTAAGACCACGCCGCACATAAACACGGATGGGTTTTTACCTTATGATAACCAAACCATTTATATCAGAAAATCCAATGATATTATAATAATGTCTAAGAGTGAAAATAATAATAATCAAGTAGGTTTGATGCTTGTGAGTGTACATCGTGATAATAATAGGTATATAATTAAAAACCGCTAAAGTGCGTTCGCTAATTATGTAGGATTCCACGGAGGGGGCCTTAGTACTTCGAGAACAGTCCTCCTACAAAAGAATCAGAGTTATCCTTTCAAAGAAACAATACATCCCTAGTGATGTACAATAGGAAATACATAGTTGGCCATGCAAGGCCGAATGCATCGCTCCATGCATGCATAACAATTGTAGGTAACTCTAGGATGGAGACAACTGCACTCTCATGTGTTAGCTATACCCCTGGCTATGCATCATATCTCTAGTTTTATTCATTACCACTGGTAAGGCTATGTCCGACGTTCTAGCTCACACACAGCCACCTGAACAGATCACGAAATGCCACATGGATTCTCATACCCCAACGGGTCTCGGAACCACACATCAATTCCCACATCTCAATAAAGATCTTGGAATCACACATGGATTCCCACACCCCAACGAGTCTCGGCATCACACATGGATTCCAACGTCCAAAATAGATCTCGAATCTCCTCCGAGCATAGAACCCATATATGGCTCTGGAGTGGTACGGTTTCAAGTCATCTCTTACAAGTACACTCCCCTGCTTACCAGATGTTCCAAAACCAATAGATCGATTTTCAAAATGCTCAATACCGGTTCTTTTGCAAATAATCAAACAATACATAAGAGCGAGGATTATCCCCTAACTGTTTATGTGGAAGGATCTCCTCATCATTTGTTATAGAAGAATAAAACGAGTTTATATATATACAGTATAGCACCACCGATGGTAACTCTACCATATAATCCCGTGTTTCCCCTAGATATTTCTAGAGTTAAAATCCTTCGATGTTAAGTAGGGAACATTTTCGTACCACCAAAATTAAGAATAATTACATATTTAGGCTAAGATTTGATAGTCGATTCTTTACTATCAAATAAACAAACATTCAAATAGAGAATACATTTCCCATGGAAACCACTAAGCCTCGTAAAATTTAATCTTTCGTTAATTTAAAATCGCCTTTTAAATATTTACGAAAATGTCCATATACTTATCTCACTGGTATAAATATATTCATAAACCATTTCACTTTCAAAACATGAAAACTTTTCATATAAGTATACAATAGTATAAGTATATTCAAAAAACATTTAAGAAAGATTTCTTATTTCAAAATCATATTAAATGGATCAAAACAAATCTAATTGAAAATAGAGATAACGGTTACCCAAAGCACTATTCCTTATATGTTAAGTATAGAAAAGTATATTCCATACCACCATAATTAAAAAGGTCATTTAGGAAAATCGAATCTTATTTCTTCTTAATAAAATTTACTTTTATAAATTCCTCTTTTATAAACCTCCTTATTTTATAAATATCACTTTATAAATTCTCAAACCTATTTATAAAGACTTCTCTTTATAAATTTCCAAGTTTATTTATAAACTCCTTTATAAATCTCTAAAATCAATAATAAAACTCCATTTATAAATATCTAAAACTATTAAGACCAACTTCTTTCCAATTTCCAAAATCCCTTTCCAAATTTATAAGTTCCTTTAATAAATTCTTTTATCGAATAAAAATCTTTATATAAACCCTTCCATTTAAAATAATTCTTAAACAGTTTATTATTTTAAATAACTTTTTATAAAACAATTTATTATTTTAAAACCTTTTAACCAAACAATTACTTATCTTTAAACAACATTAGTAAAATAGTACTTTAAACAATCATTAATAAAATTAAAAAATTTAAAGAAAATTATAATAAAATAATAGTAATCTTAAAAAAAATTAATATATATAATAATAATAGAATGTAATTTAATAACTTAAAAACATTATTGATAAATAAATAAATAACTTTAAATATCATAAATAAAATAATTAATAATCTTAAATCATCATTAATAAAATACTAATTTAACTTCAAACAATATTAATATAAAAATAAATTATCTTTAAAATGGCATTAATATAATAATAAATCATCTTTAAGAAACTATTAAAAATAAATTAACTTTTAAAATCAATATTATTATAGAAATAATAAACTCAAAAAAATACTATAGAAATAATAAATAGCTTTTAAAATATTAATAATATGACAAGTAACTTTGAAATAAAATAATCAACTATAAAAATATAAAATTATTAACTTTGAATAATTAGCTTTAAATAATTAACTTTAAATAATTAATTTTAAATAATATACTTTAAATAACAATTTAACTTTAACATAATAATTAATTTTAAAATAATAATTAACTTTAAAAGAAATTATTATAAATAAATTTAAATAATATTAAAGTATAAAATAACTTTAAACCGTATTTAGAATATAATTTAACAATTTTAAATAATATTTAGAATATAAATAAGTTAAATTTAAAACATTATTGATAAAATAATTATTATATAAAACACTTTACTAAAATAATAATTATATAAAACATTTTTAATTATTTAAAATTGAAGTTGATTTAAATCCATACCTTTTTAAATTCGATAAGAGACTTAGCGACCCCAATAGTACTTAAACAAGCTACCACAACATTCAATTTAACTTTCTAAGTTAATAGCTGGTATTTACATAATCAACATCTATGTAAATAAATTCAATAATTTATCATCATTGGTTAACACTTCACTTATTCAAATTGGCATATCAATTAACGACGTATAATTAGATGAACAAATCTATAAAATAGAAGAACATGGATTTATTCTGCTAATTAAATGACCAATTAATTAAATTAGCAACTTTATTCGGCTAAATAGGTGTCCAAATTTCTTTATTTAATTTACCTTAACAGAACGATGTTTATTTGATCAAATAGATAACACTCATTAAGTATAATTAATTAAACTACGTAATTATCCAAATTTATGTAATCAAAATCAGTCAGTATTAATCTATCATTAATACTACCCCAAAACCAACAATTATTTATATCAAAACGTTGAGCTCGTCAATACGAACATAATGCAAAACTCCGTGGTTAAATCAGATTTCAAATGAGTGAGATTTTCCATTTCAATTAAACATACTTATTTAATATTTAAAAAAATAATATAATTAGATTTCTCACCCCTTAACATGAATGGGCCAAGCCCAATGCCAAGCAAACTCGCACTCAACATGAATAGTGCTACCCTTCTTTCCCTATCCCTCTTTCTCAATTTCGAATCTCCTGAACCTATCTCCAAATTGCACGGTGCACGTGCACAAGTCCTCCCCTCATCCAAATGATGATCCCCCACCACCTACAAGTCCGCCTTTATATCCTCGCCAAGTTGGTACCACCGCTACCCTCATCCACATCCTGTAGCCAAATCCGACTCTTCACCCTAAAATCGAATCGAAACCCAATCCACTTAAGTTTCCACCGCCGCCACTATGACATGCTATAGTCGCCGCCTTGCCCTATCTTCGGCTAAGCTAACGCCACCTTCGTGCCATGTGCGGCCAAGCTCGATCACTCCATATCAATGCAAATCACATGAACCCGAGCGCTATTTCAAACATGCCACAAAACTCTAATCGACGTCGTGCTCCCAACTCTAGCCACCGGAGGCCACGCTTCCACTACCATAGCTCCGCCTTGTCATGAGCTTGCTTCTCGTCACCTCTGTCGACCCCCTCGACCTCCACCTTGCCGAAATTTCATTTTTAACCGAAAATCGATCATCTCTTCCTCCACGACAAATCACACCACTAAAAATCCCACGACACACTCTAAAAATCATATCTTAACGATATGAACTCGACCACATCCTCCGTTCGTCAATTCGTGATCGTCAAAAACTGACTTCTCCTTGATCATTTACTTTTTTTTGGTGATATTCTACACAACATTCAATGAGAAAACTTGAAACTGTTTATAAAATAAACTAGAGAGGTAAACAAACACTTTTGTGTTGGAACCATTTGCAAATATTGATTGTGTCGAGAAATAGGGACTTTTTGAAAGGGAAGGAGAAGCTTATTTTCTTGATTTCCAAATATAAGGGGAAAGAAGTTTGCAACATAAAGCGAAGAAGGAGAAAATGTCTGGTCGTATAGGTCGTATAATGTGTGTTTACACACACACACACACAGAGCCAATCCCCTAAGCAACCTTGGATAAAATCTCACATTCATGTCCAACATCAAGGGGGCAAGGGAGACAATGGAGACAAAATTGTGGCTGAGATGAAGAAAGGTGTTGTGTATCAATGTGTGGGAGAACAGTGAGATGTGTATTGGTATTGTTTTTGAGTGTTTAAGGCGTCCATTACACAGCACTCCATTCACGCACAAGGTGCAAATGATAGAAAATAGAACGTGATCGCGTACAACAATGTAACATGTTAACAAAACAACAATAAAATACACCAGTTATTAATTTCTATTAATTTCAAAAATACCAACGTTTGACGTAAAATACGTCAAATGACAATTTAAATATCTTCCTGATTAAAAATTATGGAAAAATTCTATAAATTTATTATTTTACCTAAATGATTTTCTTTTTATTTTAAAACCAAAAATCAAATATTTAAAGTTAATTAAATATTCCAAAAATCAAAGTGATAAAATTGTAACGACCCGTATTTTTGATAATTAAAACTATTAAATTTAATAAGATTTTGGAATTTAATATTAGGAGAAATTAAAATTTATGATTTATTAGTGAGAAAAATAAATAGAATATGATTTAATAATGTTGTTTGAATGTTATTAACAACTATTTTAATGTAATTTCAATCAATTGAAATAATTGTAAAGTTAATTTGGGTATAATTGTAAATAAGGAATAAATTAAATGTTGAATTCGATGTTGAAAATATCTGTAATTAATTGAAATAGGTTTATTATAGAATATGAAATAAATTAATTGGTACATAAATTTATTAGCTTTTGTTTGTAAACAATAGACTTAGAAATGTGTTTGAATTACTAATGTGTAATAATTGTTTTAATTATTATTTTATTATTTAATCCATTTGAAATTAATTTGGAAATCAATGAAATTTAATGTAATTGAATATTGTAGTTAATATGAGTTAACATTATAACTGTAGAATATGAATGTAATAAAATGTAAACTAATGTTAATTATATTCATAAGGTTTTGGTTGACTTAATAATAAGAATGTAAATCAAAATAAAAGAATTGCTGAAATCTAAATTATAATAAAATAGGTTTTATTTCCATTGTAATAGAACACTGAATTTAGTGTAATATTTATATAGTGAATTTAACATGGAAAATTTATTTTTATAGATTATTAATTTCTATGTAATCAGGAATGATAAAAATTTGTAAACTTTTAATTTAGAATTTAAGAGTTATTAAATCAATTTAGTAATAATTTATTTAATTAACGCGAAAATTAGCCATTTTGGACATTGTCTCAGATTTCGACGAAACTAGTTTCATCGGATCCGTAACAGTGAATTATTAAGGGATTTCAAGTTTCGTAGCGATCAGACTTATCGTTTTATCGTGCGGGCTCGAAACGCGTAGAAATCAATTAAATGAATTTAATTAAAATAATTTGATTTTTAAAAGCTAACTTCTATATACAATGGAATTGTTTGAAACTAGTTCTATTGAGTTTAAAATATCAAAAACATATATTTTGATATATGGGATGACCTACTTTTGTTTCGGGAATGAAACGGGTTTTTCAGTTCGTTGTTATCTTTCTGACCCAATTCGATTTGTCCATTCGTTCGTATCCATCTCTGTCTATATAAATAGATATGTTCTGAAACCCTAGCAGCTTCTATTTCCGATTTTTGTACGTACTGCTTATTTCTATCTCCTCTTCCTTCCCAATGGTAGAAAACCCTAATTTCAATTTCAATCAAAACCCTAAATCCCCAATTTCAAATCAAATTGAAAATTCAAACTCCTCAAAACCTATCGAACAATATACCGTTGCGAAGCTCTCAACAAGCATAATGTACATTTGCAGTTCATTTTTACAATTGAGTTTCAGTTTGGCTTGAATTTGATGATCTTTCTCAGCCGTCTGTTGCTAGGATTTTGGATTTAACGGTGGATCGTCAACCAATCGATGATCGGGGAGTTGCGTCTGGAAGAGGAGGACGAGCAGGTCTCAGATCTGGTCTTTGTTCATCATATGGTGGCATGAGATGGCTAGAAATTGAGGCTTAAGGAGGCAGCGGAGGATCGTGTTTGGGGGCGCTTGAAGGCGGCGCGTGGGGTCCAAAGTGTCGGCCATGGGAGGGCTTCTCGGTGGTGACCTCTGATTGTTGAAAGGCGACGTGGACGAGCGGCAATAGGCGGTGGCGTGCAATTGTGAGTGGCGACTAAGGGTTAGCGTGCGCGTGTTTCTCTAGGGTTACGAAGACGAGGTAATTACAAAACTGCCCCTGTTTATTTTAAATTTAATTTTAATTTTTCAAACGTTCTAACTATCATAACTTTTTCATACGAGCACGGATTTGGATTCGGTTTCTTCCATTGGGTTCATATCGAAATTCCGGACAACATGGAACTAGTTTGGTTGAATTTGGAGACTGTTGGAATTTGGGCATTCTTTTGATTTTAAATCGATGATAAATCAAAGGTGAGTGATTTAACCCACTCACAAATACTAAACCTTCTTATATTAGTTGAATTTAATTGATGAATTGATAAGAAATTTATTGATTGCTGCTTGGTAATTTAAATTGTCGTTTAAATTTAATTTGAATTTATATTGAATTAAATTGCAATTTAAATTAATACTGAAATTAAATTGTTAGTTAAATACCTGATAATGATAACCAGTTATTTGTTATGATTTATTGGCTGATTTGGATGTTGATTGTGATGGATGTTTATTTGTTGACATTTTGGATGATTTGATGTTTATATCCCTATTATCACTATGGGTTGAAATGATACATACCCGAATGATCTTATAGATTAGGGAAAATTGTTATAGGTTTAGATGGTACATAACCGAGCAATTTTATTGATTTGGAAATTATTGATTCGGAATACGGTTTGAAATGATATATACCCGGGAAATTTATCTATTTTGGATTGAAATGATACATACCCAATCACTTGACCATAGGGTAGAAAATTATATACGGACGCTGTTGGTCGGTTTTAAATTATTTTCTAAATGGTAAAGTATGTTTGTTTTATAAATTTGATTTTAAAATTTAATATAATGATTTTATTTAAAAATTTATATTTTGAAAATAATTTATTTTATGTGTTTAAAACTTCAAATTTTAGGTTAATATATGGTTTTAAATGTAAATTTAATATTTTAACTTTTAATTTTATTTAGTTTTAAATATATATTTTAAATAGTTTAGAATTTGAATTTAATAAAATATTTAATATAGTTTTAATATATATATTTTAAATTTAATTTAATATAATAAATATAAAATTTAATTTAAGATAATAATTATAGACTTTATAATAACTTTAATAGATAAAATATTTTTGGAAAATATTTTTGAATTTTGTAAAAGGTTTTGTAGGGAATTTATAAAAGTTTTGTAAGAGATTTTATAATGGATTTTTATAAAAGATTTTTTATAAAGGATTTTATAATGGTTTTATAAGGAGTTATAAAGGTTTTAAAGGATTTTAAACATGGTTGGGAACATCAAACCTCTGTGTTGGGGCTGGCTTAAATCCCTCCTAGGGTTGGCGGACTCACTAGGTAGGGGCTCTTCTCTTCGGGGTTGAGTTTTTTATAAAAAAAAAGGTTTTAAAGGATTTTTATAAAGGGTTTTATAAAAGAACTTGTATAAAGGGATTTGGAAGCGTTTTAAAGGAATTTGCGTAGAGGTTTACGAAAAGGGGAAGAGTTGTAAACTATTTTGGAATTTATAAATGGTTTTATAAATGGTTTTAAAGCATATAAATTGTTTATAAATTATTTAAGAGAGATTTTAAATTATTTTCGAAATTGACTGATAGAAGGAATAAGTATATGGATATCTTGATATGAAGGTATAAACTGTTTTTTGGATTTATTATTAAAAATGACCATGGTGTGAAATAAGCGTTTGGTTGTTAAACAGACTGGGGTCGGATATTGTCATATACTCTGCCAATTCCGAAACAACTTTAACAACTATGCACGTGGTGGAGAATCCAGAGTGAAATAGGATGGTTTGGCGAACGCTACTAGTATGAGGTAAAAACGTAACCCTGACCTTCGGGTCAGCTTGATATGACTAAAACAAGAGCTATATCGGGTCCAGTGAGGTCGCTCCTCCTCTCGGACATGCTTCTTCGATACCATATATGTTACTTTGTGATTGATTGGTGGCCACCTTCGATTTGATTATGGGGTGTGTTCCGAGGTGGGCGATAGTAGCTGCTATGCGTTACCACCAGTCCGGCAGTGCAAAATGGTAGAATCCTACCTTGGGCATTGCCTCGCGTGCCTTGTCATATGCCTTATCGAGCCCACTATGATTTTGGTTTGTGTCTTACCTATGGAGTGCTCCCTGATAGCCCACCAGTTTATGGTGGAGTTTACAGTACTGTATAGACTATGATGCCTATAAAAATGTGTTAAGGGGGATATGGGTAACGCC
This sequence comes from Allium fistulosum, assembly GCA_030737815.1. Taxonomy (NCBI): domain Eukaryota; kingdom Viridiplantae; phylum Streptophyta; class Magnoliopsida; order Asparagales; family Amaryllidaceae; genus Allium; species Allium fistulosum. The sequence continues at coordinate 878,847,224 of CM060906.1, forward strand.
TTAACGCTATTTTAATACTTTACTTTACCGATAAACATTACATATATAGCGTATATTACTACATATAGATAGTTTAACGTATCCTTAGGAGATGGAAAATCCCAAAATATCTCTTAAGTTATTTCTCACATGTTATACACTGGATAGGAGATGTAAAATCCCGTAAACATCTCTGAAGCCATTACACTCATATTTACTTGTTGTTGATTTAACTTACATATGATCTTTTAGTTCTGACTCGAGTGTTTCGTCTTTTCATTACGCTCGGGTCAGCCTGAGCATTTCAGTGTTGAAGACTTTATTTCTGGAGGACGAAGACGGAGTTTAGTATTATATTATTAGTATTATTCCACTGCATCATGTTGTTCCGCTGCATTATCCTATTTTACCTGTTGTATGTATAACTCTGATTGTGTTGTAAAATTTGTGTAATCTAATGTATATTATAAAACAGCTTCATGAACTGTTTATTTGAGTATTATATTTTTGTCATTCCGCTGTGAGATTCTGTGTTTTGTTTTTCCTTCTTTTCTCTTATTTTCTTATTTACCCCATTGACAATCCTCCCTTTTGAATGGTTTGAGTTGACATGTGTGGTTTATTATTGATTTAAACCGTCCAAAAAGGTGGGTCGTTACAGTTGGTATCAGAGTTTTGGTTTATAGATACCTTAGCATGTTCGGGGTTAGCTCATTAGAGATAGGGTTATTAATACCCTAAAATAGGTCTAAGTGTGTATATATGAGAGAGCGTATTTGTTAGTGCTATAAAATTATTTTGTATTGTTTTAATTTGTTATGTTGAGTATTTATGAATTCTGGTCAGTACATAGGACGCTATGGCATCGATAGGGATTTCCAAACACTTAATAGGGCAGACCGACACAATATTATTTTTGAAATATGGGTAATTGAAATAATTTTACCTAGTATTATATTCTGTATATAAAATAATAAATTTTATAAATGGTTATAGTTGTATGTGATATGTTTGTTTGTTAGGAAGTGAAATTTTATAGATATTGGTTGTAAAATAGGATTTATAAATAAAATAAATTTTTAGAAATTTGAGAACTTAAGTTCCGGAGTTTTGAAATTGGTTTTCAAAGATTTAGGAATATAATATTAGTATTATTTGGAAGTATTTTCGAATATAAATATTTTCAATGGGATTGAAAGAAATGTTTTTAAGAATTTTAAAAGGAAATAAGTTCTGTACTTCCCTCTTCTATCGCTGGAAAATAATTTCGGTGATGATCGCGATATCATTGACGTTCATTTTCGAGTTCCAAAGTGGGAAGACCACTATAGTAGATTTGCTACACATTTGTTTTGATAAACAAATTTTAATTTTATTATCTTAAGTATGATTTGATATATATATATATATATAAAGATACGAGTATATATATTATTTCAAAATGATTTGAAATGAACCCGGTATTTAGTTCTTAAGTTCCTATTAAATTAATGATTTTCAGTTATAGAAAATAAAGTGAAATTTTAATAGTTGGAAACTTCTAAAATGAAGAATAAGAAATTAGGAGTTAAGTGATTAATGAAATTGTAAAGAAATTGGAGATTTTTCACTTGTAAATTAAAGGATAATGAAATTTAGAAGATGTAAATTATTGAATATTTTTTCTATCTAAAATGAATAAGATAAATTTGTATAACACTCAATTGCATTCTAAAAGCATATATAAAACATACCAGAAATCTTTAAAAGTTGAAATGTTAGTATGAGTATGTAATAAAATTTTATACAAGTAAAACTTAAGTAATGGAGTTATGTCTACAAATAAGAATTATGGTGTACAAGAAATATTTTAAACATAAGTTAATATTTTGAAAGGCTAGTAACTAAATTAAATTAATAAAAAGTGAATACTTTTTAAGTAAATGAATATAAACTCAAGAAAATGACTGAAATGATTCATTGATGAATATTAATATTAAAAATGGAAATCAAGGTTATAAGTAAATAATAAATGTGAAATAAAATGCAATGAAATGTACGCAATACTTTAATAATGGATTAATTGATGATTTCAAATATTGAATGGGAAATAAATTATGTAAGTAACGAAGGAAAATTAATAAAAGATAATTATTATATGAATGAATAAAAACAAATGAAAAGTAAATAATGATGTGAAAAGAAACCAATAGAATAAAATATGTAAATTGTGCGTAAATCATTTTATTCGCATAACAGTTCAGATTCAGATTTTAATACAAGATTTGAAGTAATTTACACCAATTCAAATTAGGATTTTTTGCTTGATTCTTGACAGAGAACAATTGATACGAATTTTGATATGAATTTGAAGTTTTCTATCATCGTTTATGGCTATGCAATGAAAACGGAAATTTCGAATCAAGAAATCGGATCAGAGTCCGCACTAGAGTGGTCGGGTTTGCAATACTAGTTCGAAAGTGGAATGTATGTATTCAAGCAAGCGATTAGAATTGATATTGTGTATAAAAGATTTATGTACATCGTGCAAATTTAAATAATACTTAAATTCTTTATTGTGTTGGCTGAAGGGAAGTTTGGGAAATGATACTTCAAATTGTTTAAGGATGCATGAATAATATATTAAGTAATTATCTAAGGTTGTTGAGCGTAAGGTACACTTGGAAGTTTATTTATCACCCTTGTATGATGAAAAGTTTCTAAACCTTGACAAACCATTAGTCTTGGTTGCTATAAGTGGTTGATGGATTCTTTTGTTGCATATAATGGTTGTACTGCTTTTGTTCGCATATGATTATTATAAACTATATGTTGCTTGTGCTATTGATTTGAAACAACTAAATTATTATTCTTTCACATAATTTTAACTCCTTTTGGATTATGTAAGTGAGATTCAAGTTCATGGAAGCAATAGTTACTGCTTTTGGTTTCATAAATAAAGTTGTTTGCCCGACAAATAGGTACGTTTTCGTATTACGGTTTTTGGAACGATATTTTATTGTTTTTCCTTTGGTTGGGATGTTATATTATTGAAATATGATATATATATTGAAGTTATTAATATTATTATTTTTCCGGGCCTAATTGCGCAAAGGATACTCTGCCGAAATTTTTCGTAAAGTTAGGACTTCGAATTTTTTTATGAAAGTGAAAATATTTTCAAACTTTTATTAAACTTGAATATGAAAGATTTAATTAATTATAAATTGATATATTTTATTTAAAATACTTAATTATGTAAGTTTAAAGTGTTTATAAATTGAATATTTTGAATAAAATTATCAGTTTCTTAATTCCTTATTGTTCCTTTTCGAGGACGAAAAGTTTTGACTGAGGGAGAGTGTAATGACCCGTATTTTTAATAATTAAAACTATTAAATTTAATAAGATTTTAGAATTTAATATTGTGAGAAATTAAAATTTATGATTTATTAATGAGAAAAATAATTAGAATATGATTTAATTATGTTGTTTGAATGTTATTGACAACTATTTTAATGAAATTTCAATCAATTAAAATAATTGTAAAGTTAATTTGGGTATAATTGTAAATAAGGAATAAATTAAATGTTAAATTCGATGTTGAAATTATTTGTTATTAATTGAAATAGGTTTATTATAGAATATGAAATAAATTTATTAGTACATAAATTTATTAGGTTTTGTTTGTAAACAATAGACTTAGAAATGAGTTTGAATTACCAATGTGTAATAATTGTTTTAATTATTATTTTATTATTTAATCCGTTTGAAATTAATTTCAAAATCAATGAAATTTAATGTAATTAAATGTTGCAGTTAATATGAGTTAAGATGATAACTGTAGAATATAAATGTAATAAAATGTAAACTAATGTTAATTATATTCATAATGTTTTGGTTGATTTAATAATAAGAATGTAAATCAAAATAAAGGAATTGTTGAAATCTAAATTATAATATTTCCATTGTGATTGAACGTTGAATTCAGTGTAATATTTAAATAGTGGATTTAACATGGAAAATTTATTTTTATAGATGATTAATTTCTATGTAATCAGGAATGATGGAAATTTGTAAACTTTTAATTTAGAATTTAAGAATGATTAAATCAATTTAATAATAATTTATTTAATTAACGTGAAAATTAGCCATTTTGGTCACTATCTTGGATTTCGATAAAACCAGTTTCATCTGATGCGTAACAGTGAATTATTATGGGATTTCAGGTTTCATAGTGATCGGACTTATCGTTTGATCATGCGGGCTCGAAACGCGTAGAAATCAATTAAATGAATTTAATTAAAATAATTTGATTTTTAGAAGCTAACTTCTACATACAATGGAATTGGGGTATGAAACTAGTTCCATTGAGTTTAAAATATCAAAAACATATATTTTGATATATGAGATGACCTAGTTTCATTTCGGGAACGAAACGGGCTTTTCAGGTCATTGTTATCGTTTCGACTCAATTCGATATGTCCATTCGTTCTTATCCATCTCTATCTATATAAATAAATACGTTCTGAAACCCTAGCAGCTTCTATTTTTGATTTATGTCCATACTACTTATTTCTATCTTCTCTTCCTTCCCAATGGCAGAAAACCCTAATTTCAATTTCAATCAAAACCCTAAATCCCCAATTTCAAATCAAATCGAAAATTCAAACTCCTCAAAACCTATCGAATAATATATCGTTGTGAAGCTCTCGACGAGCATAATCTATTGGAACCTGCCTTCTTCGATTTTAATGTGACAACTATATATTTCAAACTATATACTATAATGACAAATATTCTTGCAGGAATCTACAAAGAAAAGCTATTATCATATCGTCAACAAACAAAGCTTAAAGCTCTCAAGTATATTGATTATTATTTCCGGTTAGATGTTTTTGTACAATCTCTAATATGATGATAACACACACACACACAAATAGTTTTTGGAAAACATGTTCTATAAATATAAAATATCTTTTTATAGACATAAAAGTATTTTCAAAAATTTCTCAAGTTCAGAATCACTAAAATAAAGAAGAGGAACAAATCAGTACAAATTCAGACATCTGAATTTTTATTTAGCCATCTGTCATTAATGACAGACGTCTGATAATTTAATACAGACGTCTGTGATAAATACAGACGTCTAAATTAAATAAACAGACGTCTAAATTCACTGAAATTTGTTTCTTCTGCCTATTTGACTTTTTAAACTTACTTAGCCATCTGAATATTTTTCTCAGACATCTGAACTTGACGAACTAAAGCATCTCTTCATGAAAATTCAAATTTTGAAGAGTTGTCTTCTTCACCAACAGTTGCACTCCTTCTAATGGTTGCAACTATTGAATTAAAACTATTCAATACTATAAATAGAGATGAAAATCCACTATTTCAAAAACTAATTCTTTCTATCTATTCTGATCTTATATTGTTATAATATCAAGTGATTTTCAATTCTCTACTTCCTATCTTTGCACATTCAAATCATCATATCAAGAAGATTATAGGAAGGGTGTACTACATTGACTATATTCGTGTTATTCAAAAAACACCCAAGTCAAGAAACATTTTACCAAATTGTATTTGAAGTCCTATTCGGTTGCTTAGGCGGAAAAGTCCTGTTCAGTTGCTCAGGCGGTGTAATACCTGTTCCTCCGGGTTAAGTGAGGGTTATTCGAGAAATTCCAGAAGGAGTCTGGGACTGGACGTAGAACGGGAAGTTCGAACCAGTATAAAAATCTCTGGTGTCATTTTTATTACTGCTATTTACTATTAGTTATAATTCCGCACTTGCTAGAATAGTTTAACTATATTATCGATCCATATACACTTTCATAATCTACATCTACAGTTCGTTTTTGCGATTGAGTCCCGGTTTGGCCAGAATTTGGTGATCTTTCTCAGCCATCTGTTGCTAGGGTTTTGGATTTAACGGCGGATCGTCGACCAATCGACGATCGTGGAGTTGCATCTGGAAGAGGAGGACGAGCAGGTCCCAGATCTGGTCTTTGTTCATTGTATGGAGGCATGAGTTCGCTAGAAATCAAGGCTTAAGGAGGCGGTGGTGGACCGTGTTCGGGGGCGCTTAAAGGCCACGCGTGGGGCCCAGAGGATCGACCAGGGGAGGGCTTCTCGGTGGTGACCTCCGATTATCGAATGGTGATGTGGACGAGCGGCAATAGGTGGTGGCGTGCGATGGTGATCGGTGACTGAGGGTTAACGTGCGTGTGTTTCTCTAGGGTTACGAAGACGAGGTAATTACGAAACTACCCCTGTTTATTTTAAATTTAATTTTTATTTTTCAAACATTCTAACTATCATAACTTTTTCATACGAGCTCGGATTTGGACGTGGTTTCTTCTATTGGGTTTGTACCGAAATTCTAGACAATATGGAGCTAGTTTGGTTGAATTTGGAGACAGTTGGAATTTGGGCGTTCTTTTGGATTTTAAATCGACGATAAATCAAAGGTAAGTGATTTAACCCACTCACAAATACTATTTTTTGTAGAGGTTTATGAAAAGGGGTAGAGTTGTAAACTATTTTTGAATTTATAAATAGCTTTATAAATGGTTTTAAAGCATATAAATAGTTTATAAATGGTTTAAGAGAGATTTATAAATTATTTTCGAAATTGATTGAAAGAAACCTTTCTCGATATTTATGAATATATTTATATTTTTGAAATAAGTATATGGATATCTTGATATGATGGTATAAACTATTTTCTGGATTTATTATTAAAAATGTTTTATAAAATGACCATGGTGTGAAATAAGCATTTGGTTGTTAAAGAGACCGGGGTCGGATATTGTCATACTCTCTGCCAATTCCGAAACCACTTTAACAACTGTGCATGTGGTTGATAATCCAGAACGAAGTAGGATGGTTTGGCAAACGCTACTGGTATGAGGTAAGAACGCATCCCTAACCTTCGGGTCTGCTTGATATGACTAAAACAGGAGCTATATCGGGCCAAGTGAGGTCGCTCCTCCCCTCGGACATGCTTCTTCGATATCATATCTGTTACTTTGTGATTGATTGGTGGCCACCTTCGATTTGATTATTGGGTGTGTTTCGAGGTGGGCGGTAGTAGCTACTATGCGTTACCACTAGTCCGGTAGTGCAAAACGGTAGAATCCTGTAACGACCCGTATTTTTACGAATCGAAACATCGTAAAACAGTCGTCATTAAGTCGCATTGTTGATAAGTCATCCTGAGTCTAAGTCTTAGGTCGTGTAGTAGTTAGGTCGTAGTTGGCGACCTAAGAAAGATGCGAGCTAAGGAGTAAACGACCTAGTGGAATGAGCGACTTAAGGGTTAGGTCGTATGATAGCTTAGGTCGTGAAGGAAGTTATGTCGTAGGCGACCTAAGGATTGGGATAGAATTAGGTCGTATCGTGGGATAGAATTAGGTCGTGTGTTAGTTGGAGCGACCTATAGGATGTTAGCGACCTAAGGTTGAAACGGCTTAAGGGGGTTAGCGACCTAAGAGTTAGCGAGTTAACAACCCAGTATTTAGCGACCTAGTGGTTAGCGAGTTAGAGTAGTTAGGTCGTAGACGACTTAAGGAGTTAAGTCGTAAGTTTCTGAGTTGAGTTAGGTCGAGGACGACCTAAGTTAGTTAGGTCGCGTGTGTGTTAGGTCGCAGGTGCGTTAAGTCGTAAGTCGTGGAGTTTCGTTAGGTCGCGAATGCGCGTAGGGGTTGGTCTGTTAGGTCGCGCGCATATTCTATGTGTTAAGTCGCGAGCGACTTAGGAGTTAAGCTGCTAAGTCGTAAGTCGTAGACAGGTGGGTCTGGTAGGTCGTGAGTGTGTCTGGGCTTAGGTCGTTAGGTCGTAGGATGAGGAGTTTCGATAGGTCGTAGGTCGCAGGGCTCTATAGGTCGTGGACGACCTAAAAGTGGACGACCTAAGGGTTTTTCAGCCTATAAATAGGAAGGTTTTTCTCACTTTTTGGGATCCGGATTTCGAAGCGACGAAGTGCTGCCATTTTGAGAGCTCGACTTCTACACTTCTTCACTTCTTTTCTCCACTTTGATTTAGTACTTCCTTCCATCCAAATCGAAGATCTAATTGAAGATCGAAGAGCTTAGATTGAAGATCTACAATCTTCGAAGAGTGATTTCATCGTTGAAGCGGATTTGTGATAGATCGAGTTAGATCCTTCGCTGTCCAGATCTGAAGTGTGTTTCTTTTGAGGTGTTTAGATGATTTGGTGAGTGGTGATTATCTCTCACATGGATCCAAAGGAGTATATCGGATCGTTGGCTTGATTTGATGTTAAAATAGTAATTTCCATGCATTTTCCTAATCCTAAGTATAGATCCATATAGATTCATTGTTCATAATGATTTGGCATCCATTTTACTACATGTTAACCTATGCAAGTTCATTCATCAAGATTATAGAGATATTGCTCATGTTTTCATGCTTGTTAGACTTTTGACTCTTTAATTATGAAATTGCCATTATTGTTATAATTGTCTATTTAGATCATATTTGAATGCTTGTTTATTTGGATTAATGTTTGACTTGATTGACTGCTATGAATTAGATGATTGATGATTTGATTTAGACCGAAGATGATTCAAAAGCTAAGGGAAGGGCTCTTGAATTGGGAAAGCTACTTGTGGCATATGAGGCGGATGAGGAAGCTCATATGGATAGATTTGATGATGATGTTGAGATGAAGCTTTGCTATGATGATGATGAGGCGAAGCATGATATGAGATAGTCTTGGTCTAATCCAGACGGGATCATTCCAAGCAGATTGATAACTCGGTGAAATGGTTCGAGTTTGAGGATAATGGTTTGCTCGAGAGGCGCTTGAGCTAGTATGGAAATAGTCGTCGAGGAGGATGACTAGAAGGCTGAGATCTCATCGTTGTTGAAGGTTCTAGCATGCTCAAAGCAAGAGTACGTTGGGCAGATTCGATAGTCCCTGAAGGCTACTGATTGGTAGTCAAGTACTCTGGGCAGATTCGATAGTCCTAGGCATGGGTCACGACGACGTGCGGGAGTAATGTCTAGAACCGGGGTTTCCATTATCCCTTGACGGACGGATGAAAGAATGAGCCGGTCATTCAATTAACGATGATATCGAAGCAATGATAACAGTGATAGCCAGAGTCATGGATGTTTGGTTGTATCGTCATTCGGTCTCAAGAGCGGTATTTTCTGGGTGCTTATCTGATCTTGGTTTAGGCCTTGGGGGTTTGTACTTGGAAAACATCGCCCTTGACTCGAGTGATAATTGCTTTACTTTAAATTGTATGCTCTGCTATGTTTGCTTATGCTTAGTGTGTGTCTGGGGGCTATCACTGTAGAAAGAGGTGGAGTGGGAGGGTTGTATTCCTATTCCTTTTTCCTTTATGCTCTTTTGGTATGTTGTTATTTAATTTACCGCTCACTAAGACTGTTCTGACTCAAGGCTTTATGTTTTTAACTCTTATTGCCTTGGGATGTTCGTCCATTTTGGGACGGGCAGACTAGGTAGCAGGTGACAGGTGCTGTTCTTGCTTTTCACGATGCTGATGACGAAGACGAGCTGGAGGATTGCATATTATTTCTTACTATATGTACTGGATGTTCCGCTGTTTGTTTATTCTCTGAGTGATATGTAGTGAGTCTTGTTGTATTGACTATTCAGATGTTTGTATTCAACTATTATGAAGTTTTATTGATGAGATTCTATCCTGTGAAGCATCACTATGTATATATTCTATTGTATTTTGTCCATGCGCTGTGAGTAATACGATAGATTCTGCTGTTTTAATTTACCCTGACAATCGTCCATGGTCGCCTGGCACACATTACAGCGCACTATCTCTAGGTTCGGTGCAGGGGTCATGGGCGGTCGTCACATTTGGTATCAGAGCTTTGGTTAATCGATTTTACCCAACGCTCGCTGACGTAACTACGTATGAGAGACGTAATTGTATTTTGATGGATGATTACTATATATAATATAGTAGCTTAGTAGAGTTTGAGTCCTTTATGCAGTTGTTTCTCTAGGTGTGCTAATCATTCCTTTTTATTGATATTAAGGATGAGTCGAAGAGGGAGACCAGCTGCTAGGGAAGGCCGTGCTACTGAGGGGGCTGCTGATTATGCTGCTATGTTCGAAGCTATGATGACTTCGATCATGAGAAGGATGCCAGCTCCGGGGCCATCGGTGGATGTTGGAGTTCAAGTTCAAACTCCAAAACCGGTGGATTTTGCTAGGTTGTGCAAGGATTATACTGCTCTTGGAGGAAAGGTTTTCTTGGGAACGGAACCAACCATTGAAGTCCAGAGATGGATAGATGCTTGTAGAAGGATCTTTGGTGATTTAGGAATTGAGGATGCAACTAAGAGTAAGTTAGCATCAAGACAGCTTCAAGGAAGAGCTTCTGATTGGTGGAACTCTATCACCATTGATACTCCGGAGGAAGAGATTACTTGGGTGCAATTCCAAGCCAGATTTGAAGCTAAGTTCATTTCTACAGCTTAGAAGTCTGTTCTGTTCAAGAAGTTTGTGGAGCTCAAGCAAGGAGGAAGACCAGTTCTTGAGTATGTTTCTGAGTTTGAAGCTTTGTCCAAGTATGCCCGGTCGTATATTGAATCTTCATACCAGAAGAATGAGAAGTTTGTGACAGGCTTGGACAGTTATCTTGGAAGACAGTTGGTGGATCATTTGGACGATTCATTTGAGAAGCTTGTAGAGAAAGCTCTCAGGCATGAGATTCTGTTTCCTAAGAAAGGGTCTGTTGTTGCTGTGACCAGGGAAGAGTCTAAACCACAGCAGGGTGGAAACAAGAAGAGGAAGCAACAGCAACAAAAGGGCAAGGATGGCCAGAAGAAACCGAAGGGCAAAGTGACCTACTTCAATTGTCAACAGAAGGGACATTTCTCCAGGGATTGCAAGAATCCGAAGGTGCCGGTGAAGTGCCACAACTGTGACAAGCCGGGGCATATCAAGAGGGATTGTCCAGAACCGAGGAAGGACAAGCAGATTGTGCAAGCTTATGCTTTGGGAGCTGTTCCATCGTCTTCGAAAGCTCCTACCGCTGAAGAGAAAGGAAAGAGTGTGGTGGTTCAGGGTACTCTTTTCCTATGTGGTGTTCCAGTTAGAGTGCTATTTGATACTGGGGCGTCGCATTCGTTTGTTTGTAATGAACTTGTAGGCCGGTTAGGTTTAGAACCGGATATTGTTGATAGGCCATTGGTTGTGACTAATCCAGTTGGGGGTTCGTCTTGTTTGTGTATGCTATGCCGTGGTCTGATTGTATCGAGTCATGATTGCTCTTTTGTTTGTGATTGTTTTGTTCTGAACTTTGCGGGGTTCGCAATTATTTTGGGTATGGACTGGCTTAGGAGATATGCCGCAAAGGTTGATTGTGAAAGGTTGGAGGTGACAGTCGAGAATGTGGAGGGGCGAAAGATTGTGATACGATGTAAGCATGAAGAAGGCGTCTTCATGAGCTTCATGTATTCGCTGGTTGTTCCACGGGATGGACTGTCATCAGTGCCGATCGCTAATGGATTTGAGGATGTCTTTGATGATGTCAAAGGGTTACCGCCGCATAGAGAGATCGAGTTTCGTATAGATCTAGTTGAAGGAGCCAGACCTGTTGTGATGCCTCTTAGGTGGATGGCGCCTAGAGAACAGCAAGAGTTGAGGGTGCAGGTTGATGATCTCTTGCAGAAAGGATTCATTTGGCGTAGTGTGTCCGAATGGGGTGCACCAGCTGTGTTCGTAACCAAAGCAGATGGATCGCTGAGGTTGTGTGTGGATTATCGTGAGCTGAATAAGGTGACTAAGGAGAACAAGTATCCATTGCCGAGAATTGATGACTTGTTTGATCAGCTTCACGAAGCTAAGGTGTTTTCTCATATGGATTTGGCAACGGGATTTCACCAGTTGAGAGTGGCTAAGGATAGTGTGCCGAAGACTGCTTTCAGGACACCATCCGGTTTCTTTGAATGGCTGGTAATGCCATTTGGATTGACTAATGCGCTAGCATATTTTGTGGATCTTATGAATAGAGTGATCAGAGATCAGTTGAGCAAGTTCGTGCTAGTATTCATGGATGATATTCTGATTTATTCCAGAACTGAGGAAGAGCGCGAGACGCACTTGCGTATTGTTTTGGAAATCTTGCGGAAACATCAGCTGAAGGCTAAGTTTTCGAAGTGTCACTTCTGGAAGAGTGAAGTGAGGTTCTTAGGCCATGTGATTTCTGGAAATGGAATAGCGGTTGATCCCGCTAAGGTCGTAGCAATCCAGGATTGGGTTAGACCTAAGAATGCATCTGATGTGAGAAGTTTTCTTGGATTAGCAGGATATTATCGACGGTTTATCAAAGACTTCTCCAAGGTAGCTGCACCGTTAACAGGATTGACGAAAAAGAATCTAGTATTCAGATGGGATGCTAAGTGTGAGCAAGCTTTCGGAATCCTGAAAGAGCGATTGACAAGTGCTCCTCTTTTGACTATTCCAAGTGGAAATGATGAGATGGTGGTTTACACCGATGCATGTGGTACTGGACTTGGAGCAGTGCTGATGCAGAAGGATAAAGTTGTTGCGTATGCAAGTCGACAACTGAAGCCGCATGAAAGGAATTACCCAACTCATGATTTGGAGTTAGCGGCGATTGTATTTGCTCTGAAGATGTGGAGACACTATCTATTGGGAGTCCGATTCGAGTTGTTTACAGATCATAAGTCGTTGAAGTATCTTTTCTCCCAAAAGGATTTGAATCTTCGGCAGCAACGTTGGCTAGAGTTTTTGGCATCATATGATTTTGGTATAGCCTATACTCCGGGAAAAGGTAACGCAGTAGCAGATGCGTTAAGTCGAAGACATGCAGGATTAGGAGCCATGTTTTCAGAATGGAAGAATCTCGAGTATTTAGCTGGATTTGACTTCAGGCCCAGATGTGAATTGGAACCTGAGATGTTGGCAAACTTATCGATAAGACCCACTCTTGTGGAAAGGATTGGCGAGAGCCAAAAGCGAGACGGTAAGCTTGTCAAGATTATCCGTGATTTGGAATTTGGATTGGAACCAGAAAAGGATAAAGGATTCGAAGTCGATCGAGAGGGTTGGCTTCGGAAGCAAGGACGACTAGTTATTCCCGATATAGATGAATTGAGAAGTGAAGTTCTGAAGGAAAGTCATCACTCGAAGCTGACAATTCATCCAGGTGGAAATAAGATGTATCGGGATATGAAGAGAACCTATTACTGGGAAGGTATGAAGAAGGATGTTGGAAATTTTATTTCCAAGTGCATGAACTGCCAGTTGGTAAAAGCCGAACAAAAGAAGCCAAGTGGATTGCTTCAGCCATTAGAAGTTCCTACATGGAAGTGGGAACAAATATCGATGGATTTTATTGATGGTCTACCTAGAACAAGGACAGGAAATGAAGGGATTTGGGTCATCGTAGATCGTTTGACTAAGAGTGCAAGATTCATTCCTGTTCGATCGACTAGGACTGCATCAAAGTTGGCAGAATTGTATGTTAAGTGGATAGTTCGATTCCATGGTATTCCGAAGAGTATAGTGAGTGATCGAGACCCACTGTTCACTAGTGGATTTTGGAAGAGCTTCCAGAAAGTTTTAGGAACCGAGTTGTGTTTGAGTACAGCTTATCACCCTCAAACAGATGGTCAGACCGAGAGAGCCAACCGAGTTTTGGAAGATCTCCTCAGAGCTTGTGTTTTGGATTTCGAAGGATCATGGGAAGATCACCTTCATTTGGTGGAGTTTTCGTATAACAACAGTTACCAGTCAAGTATTGGTATGGCACCGTATGAGGCATTGTATGGAAGACCGTGTAACTCTCGAACATGTTGGTTAGAGACAGGAGAAAAGCTGTTACTTGGGCCAGAGATGATTCGACAGACTTCGGATTGCATAGAGATCATTCAGCAACGAATGAAGGCAGCCCAAGATCGTCAGAAAAGTTATGCCGATAAGCGTCGTAAGGATTTGGAATTCGACGTTGGTGATATGGTTTTTATGAAGATATCTCCACTGAAGAATGTTATTCGATTCGGGAAGAAAGGGAAGTTGACTCCGAGATTTGTTGGACCATTCCCGATCATCGAGCGAATTGGAAAGCTCGCCTACAGATTGGAATTACCAGAGAAGATATCGAGTGTGCACAATGTTTTTCACGTATCGTATCTACGGAAGTATGTGCACGACTCGAATACAGTGGTTTCTGCTGATAGCTGTGAAGATTTCGAAGTTGATCCAGTCAATAGAAGACCTCGTAAGCCGCTTCGTGTTGTGGAAACCGACACGAAACAGCTTAGTAGGAAGATAGTTAAGTTGCTCAAGATACAATGGAGTGACGATGATAACGACTGTACATGGGAGGTGGAAGAGAGGATGAAAGCAGCTCATCCCGAACTCTTCAAGGTATGGCCCTAAGGTGTCGTGTCATCTAACGACATTGTAACTTGTTCTAAGTTTTAGAATTCTGCATGCTAAGCTAGAATTGGATGCACGGTTTGCTGATTGCTATGGATGGTAGGCATGCAGAATAGTCTTTGATTGCTCTGTTTGTTTGGAATTTCGGGGGCGAAATTCCTAAGGGGCAGAGAATGTAACGACCCGTATTTTTACGGATCGAAACATCGTAAAACAGTCGTCATTAAGTCGCATTGTTGATAAGTCATCCTGAGTCTAAGTCTTAGGTCGTGTAGTAGTTAGGTCGTAGTTGGCGACCTAAGAAAGATGCGAGCTAAGGAGTAATCGACCTAGTGGAATGAGCGACTTAAGGGTTAGGTTGTATGATAGCTTAGGTCGTGAAGGAAGTTATGTCGTAGGCGACCTAAGGATTGGGATAAGTCGTATCGTGGGATAGAATTAGGTCGTGTGTTAGTTGGAGCGACCTATAGGATGTTAGCGACCTAAGGTTGAAACGGCTTAAGGGGGTTAGCGACCTAAGAGTTAGCGAGTTAACAACCCAGTATTTAGCGACCTAGTGGTTAGCGAGTTAGAGTAGTTAGGTCGTAGACGACTTAAGGAGTTAAGTCGTAAGAGTTAAGTCGTAAGTTTCTGAGTTGAGTTAGGTCGAGGACGACCTAAGTTAGTTAGGTCGCGTGTGTGTTAGGTCGCAGGTGCGTTAAGTCGTAAGTCGTGGAGTTTCGTTAGGTCGCGAATGCGCGTAGGGGTTGGTCTGTTAGGTCGCGCGCATATGCTATGTGTTAAGTCGTAAGCGACTTAGGAGTTAAGCTGCTAAGTCGTAAGTCGTAGACAGGTGGATCTGGTAGGTCGTGAGTGCGCCTGGGCTTAGGTCGTTAGGTCATAGGATGAGGAGTTTCGATAGGTCGTAGGTCGCAGGGCTCTATAGGTCGTGGACGACCTAAAGGTGGACGACCTAAGGGTTTTTCAGCCTATAAATAGGAAGGTTTTTCTCACTTTTTGGGATCCGGATTTCGAAGCGACGAAGTGCTGCCATTTTGAGAGCTCGACTTCTACACTTCTTCACTTCTTTTCTCCACTTTGATTTAGTACTTCCTTCCATCCAAATCGAAGATCTAATTGAAGATCGAAGAGCTTAGATTGAAGATCTACATTCTTCGAAGAGTGATTTCATCGTTGAAGCGGATTTGTGATAGATCGAGTTAGATCCTTCGCTGTCCAGATCTGAAGTGTGTTTCTTTTGAGGTGTTTAGGTGATTTGGTGAGTGGTGATTATTTCTCACACGGATCCAAAAGAGTATATCGGATCGTTGGCTTGATTTGATGTTAAAATAGTGATTTCCATGCATTTTCCTAATCCTAAGTATAGATCCATATAGATTCATTGTTCATAATGATTTGGCATCCATTTTACTACATGTTAACCTATGCAAGTTCATTCATCAAGATTATAGAGATATTGCTCATGTTTTCATGCTTGTTAGACTTTTGACTCTTTAATTACGAAATTGCCATTATTGTTATAATTGTCTATTTAGATCATATTTGAATGCTTGTTTATTTGGATTAATGTTTGACTTGATTGACTGCTATGAATTAGATGATTGATGATTTGATTTAGACCGAAGATGATTCAAAAGCTAAGGGAAGGGCTCTTGAATTGGGAAAGCTGCTTGTGGCATATGAGGCGGATGAGGAAGCTCATATGGATAGATTTGATGATGATGTTGAGATGAAGCTTTGCTATGATGATGATGAGGCGAAGCATGATATGAGATAGTCTTGGTCTAATCCAGACGGGATCATTCCAAGCAGATTGATAACTCGGTGAAATGGTTCGAGTTTGAGGATAATGGTTTGCTCGAGAGGCACTTGAGCTAGTATGGAAATAGTCGTCGAGGAGGATGACTAGAAGGCTGAGATCTCATCGTTGTTGAAGGTTCTAGCATGCTCAAAGCAAGAGTACGTTGGGCAGATTCGATAGTCCCTGAAGGCTACTGATTGGTAGTCAAGTACTCTGGGCAGATTCGATTGTCCTAGGCACGGGTCACGACGACGTGCGGGAGTAATGTTTAGAACCGGGGTTTCCATTAGCCCTTGACGGACGGATGAAAGAATGAGCCGGTCATTCAATTAACGATGATATCGAAGCAATGATAACAGTGATAGCCAGAGTCATGGATGTTTGGTTGTATCGTCATTCGGTCTCAAGAGCGGTATTTTCTGGGTGCTTATCTGATCTTGGTTTAGGCCTTGGGGGTTTGTACTTGGAAAACATCGCCCTTGACTCGAGTGATAATTGCTTTACTTTAAATTGTATGCTCTGCTATGTTTGCTTATGCTTAGTGTGTGTCTGGGGGCTATCACTGTAGAAAGAGGTGGAGTGGGAGGGTTGTATTCCTATTCCTTTTTCCTTTATGCTCTTTTGGTATGTTGTTAGTTAATTTACCGCTCACTAAGACTGTTGTCTGACTCAAGGCTTTATGTTTTTAACTCTTATTGCCTTGGGCTGTTCGTCCATTTTGGGACGGGTAGACTAGGTAGCAGGTGACAGGTGCTGTTCTTGCTTTCCACGATGCTGATGACGAAGACGAGCTGGAGGATTGCATATTATTTCTTACTATAAGTACTGGATGTTCCGCTGTTTGTTTATTCTCTGAGTGATATGTAGTGAGGCTTGTTGTATTGACTATTCAGATGTTTGTATGAAGTTTTATTGATGAGATTCTATCCTGTGAAGCTTCACTATGTATATATTCTATTGCATTTTGTCCATGCGCTGTGAGTAATACGATAGATTCTGCTGTTTTAATTTACCCTGACAATCGTCCATGGTTGCCTGGCACACATTACAACGCACTATCTCTAGGTTTGGTGCAGAGGTCATGGGCGGTCGTCACAAATCCTACCCTGGGCATTGTCGCGCGTGCCTTGTCATATGCCTTATCGAGCCCACTATGAAATTGGTTTGTGTCGTACCTATGGAGTGCTTCCTGATAGCCCACCAGTTTATGGTGTAGTTTACAGTACTGTATAGACTACGGTGCCTATAAAAATATGTTAAGGGGATATGGGTAATTCCTTAACGCTATTTTAATACTTTACTTTACCGATAGACATTACATATATAGCGTATATTACTACATATAGATAGTTTAGCGTATCCTTGGGAAATGGAAAATCCCGAAGCATCTCTTAAGTTATTGCACGCATGTTATACACTAGATACGAGATGTAAAATCCCGTAAACATCTTTGAAGCCATTACACTCATATTTACTTGTTGTTGATTTAACTTACATAAGATCTTTTAGTTCTGACTCGAGTGTTTTGTCTTTTCATTACGCTCGGGTCAGCCTGAGCATTTCAGTGTTGAAGACTTTACTTCTGGAGGACGAAGATGGAGTTTAGTATTATATTATTAGTATTATTCCACTACATCATGTTGTTCTGCTGCATTATCCTACTTTACCTACTGTATGTATAACTCAGATTGTGTTGTAAAATTTGTGTAATCAAATGTATATTATAAAACAGCTTCATGAACTATTTATTTGAGTATTATATTTTTGTCATTCCGTTGTGAGATTTTATGTTTTGTTTTTCCTTCTTTTCTCTTATTTTCTTATTTACCCCATTGGCAATCTTCCCTTTTGAATGGTTTGAGTTGACATGTGTGGTTTATTGTCGATTTAAACCGTCCAAAAAGGTGGTTTGTTACATAAATTCTGGGTCGTTATAAATAAAATCCATTCTTGTTTAGGGAACAAAATCAGTGTAGAAGGAGTAACCTTCCAACAGTATGCGGTTGACACCCTTCTATCCTGCTCTCACCTCCCCTATCATATTACCTCGCTTAATCTTACTTTATATAATTTTAAACTCCTATCTGATCTTAAAATCAACTTCCATAAAAGTTCGGTCCTTGTCCTTAATGACACATCAAATAGAACGACTACAGTGGCCAATACGCTAAATTGCAAATTTCTGAGCTTTCCGTTTAATTATTTAGGTATATCTATTAGATACATGAAGCTAAAAAAAAGAAGATTAGCACACTATCATTGGTAAAATTAATAGTAAACTTCCTTCTTGGAAAGCTAACTGCCTATCCGGAGTTGGCAGGGTGGTACTAATCAACTCGGTATGGTCTGTTATACCGCTATACCGATCTACTGGATAGAAAACTATAAATTCCCTAGTTGGGTAATTAATAAAATAGATTTCATTAGAAGAAATTTCTTACAGAAATGAGATGCGGATATATCTAATCTGAGTTGTCTCATCAATTGGAGTCTTATGTGCAAACCAAAAACTCAATGAGGATTGGGTATCATTAACTTAAAAGCCTTGAACTCCTCCTTGCTTTGTAAATGGATTTGGAAGTTTATGAGAGATGAGATTTATTCCTAGAAGAAATTGTGAGTAATTATAATTACAAAGGCTCAAAAAACCTAAATGCACTCAATAACTAAAAATTCTCATTCTTTTGGAAAAACATATCCAATTTATATCACATATTTAAAATTGGAGCTAAATTCATTGCTAACTCTGGAGACAAGACCACCTTCGGGAACGAGCCTTGGATTTCTTCCATACCATTGAAACACGAGCTTCCTGATCTATTTCTGGTCTCTAACAATAAAAGAGATCTTATTAAAGAAGTTTATGGTGTTCGCTTGCCTTTTGGATGGAACGTCTCTTTTAATCAAAATTTGATAGGGAATCTTCTTACACAATTCCTAAAATTAATTAACATGATCAAAAATTATAATACCAAAGACAACCCTGATTGTCTGGTATAGTGTTGGGATAAAAAAGGAATTTATACTCCTAAATCGATGTATAAATTCCTAACCTTCTCTGAGACAAATGATTATTGGTACTTTAAACCCATTTGGAGAATCAGGGCTCCTTCCAAAGTTAAACTACACATGTGGATTATTTTACACGATAAATTAAACACAATAACTTAGCTCAATCCGATTATTAACTCCAATATTAACACGCACCCATTTTACCTGTGTAATCTGATGCCTTAGACTATTCCCCATATGTTTTTTTATTGTCACTTCTTTAAATATATTATCGACAAGAGTTTAGACGCTTTTAACATAAATATCTCTTCTGTAGTTCTCCCCTAATGTTTACTAGAATAAATTTAGATTAAACTATTAGCCACCAACCAGGAGAACTTTAGACTTAATATATTCGATCATTTACTGGAGCTTATGGACTAAATGAAACCATTATATTTTTAACAATATTCTTTAACGATCATTCTTCTGTAATTTATTCCACTACTTAATATATTTCTTTCTGGACTGATCCAGACCGAAGACACACAAACTGGCGTTTGCGCATTTATAGGATTGATTATCCTGCTAATGTTATGTCTCGGTATCTAATAGCCCTTACCTCCGATTGATATAATAAGATTCACTTCTTGTATCCATAAAGGGTCATGATACTATTTTCTTTGTATTAAATATAACCCTCTTTCTCGTTTCTAGAAATAATTTTAAAAATAAACATATATAAAAATAAATAAATAAATAAATAAAATTAAATCGTAATCGTAATCTTCATTAGTCAATTTTGTTTAAACTAGTAGGCAATATTGGCTACATGTATCCACCCTCATATATATAAATATATAATTAATATTTAAAATTTATATACAATGTTCACATGTATATTTTTATTAATTAAATCATGTTCAATTAATTCTACATCTTATTAAGTATATCACATTTAATTAATTTTAATTTTATCAATTAAATCATATTTAATTAATATAATTTATTTAAAATTCCTAAAAACTTATATTATTCTTCATAAATCATTTAATACAAACAAATAACTATAACATTGATAGTTTGTTTATATATAGATATCAATATAGGTATACATTTTAGTTCAGTTGGCGATATTGGCTACATGTATCCACCCTCATATATATATATATATATGAAGTATGTATGTATATGTATATGTATATATGAAGTTTTATTTACATATATATATATATATACACACACACACATATATACATATTAATATCATTATATATATGCATGTGTGAGTACACGCATCTTGTCTTTCCAGTACAAAGCTTTATCTAATAATTAGGTTAAACTCTTTCTGCATTTATATACAAAGCTTGTTCTAATACATACATACACATACACATGTATAATACACACATATATACATATACCTACATCTACACAGGACCGGCCCGAACAAGAATGTTGCCCTAGCCGATTTAAAAAAAATGGTATTTAAAAGTAGTTAATGCAGTAGGAATTGAACTCCGATCACTTGTCACATTAAGCAATGTGCAAACCACTTGAGACATGACACAATTATTGTCTAAGTTATACATAGATATTATTTAATTTTAACTAGTTTTAGATAATCATATTCGTCACCACCTTCGCCGTTTCCCCCTACCCGTCTGTTGCCCTAGGCGGCTGCCTACCCGCCTACCCCTAGGGCCAGGTCTACATCTACATGTGTATATATATCTAGATAGATATCAGATTTTCACATATTTCCATACGAATTTCCTTTTCTCTGTTAATCCAATTCACCTATAACCATATCATTCTTAAAGGTGTGACATAAAGCCACATATATGTATATATCTGTTCAAACATAAATATGTATGCACAATAAGCTGTTTTTTTAACGCAAGAATGTAAGCAAGCATATTAGAACACCAGACGTCATAAACTGATCTTCCGGCTCCATCTAAGAAGGCAATCGAGGCCAAGGGTGCAACAATAAATAAACACTCACCCACTTCTAATCACTCAACCTTCCTAAGGGCAGCAACATATAAGGACTACCCACATCTGGTCTCTCAACCTACCTATCCCCTATCATAAGGCTCTCAAGCTCAACATCTTACATCGCTGAATAACTCCACCATGCATACTTCAGTATTTCATTTCAGCTCACACACTTCAGCTCAAATCGAATTTGCATCGGCCTGACACTTCAACAACCTGTCATTATAGCATCAATTATAACTTTAGCATGCACACCTCATTTCATCATTTGTAGGCCAGCAACTTACAGTTTAATCGCCTACTTTAAGATCAATCTATACAGCATGTTGCAGCTCCAACCTGTTTCAGCTCAATAAGGGATGCTTACAGGCATGTTATTGCATCTGCCATGATAGAACATATACATTGAGCACATCATCGCAATTGAAGGCTCTTTTCAAGGCATGCAGCATCAGCATCTTCGCCCTTGCAACAACTCGAATGACCACTCGCTATAGCATCTTCACATCTTGTGTCAAGCAGCAACAACAACTAATAAGGCTCTCTTATCGCCTCAATCCCATGGTCACATCCTAATCCTTTTTTTGCCTAAGCTAGTGCAGCACCATCATCGTTAATTCATTTAA
Organism: Allium fistulosum; assembly: GCA_030737815.1. NCBI lineage: Eukaryota > Viridiplantae > Streptophyta > Magnoliopsida > Asparagales > Amaryllidaceae > Allium > Allium fistulosum. The sequence goes on from CM060906.1 coordinate 878,869,032, forward strand.
TTGTAAACTTATTATCTTGTTTTACTACTACCTATCTCATTCTATTAATCATCATAGTGATGATCCTAAATATTTGTAATAGTAAATTCCCAGTTGGCTTTTGTATTGATTTTGATTTTTGCTTAATAAATTTTGAGTGCTCTCCTTATATGAGGACCACTCTTTCATATAAAAAAATATTGTAAGAACATCTACTATATAAAGTTATAATAATCTACATTAATAAATTTATGCAATTAATATAATTGATATAATGTTTATCAATTAAAATATACAAATGAACTAAATTAATATTGAAAAATAGAAAGTGGAAATTATGTTGAAGGGCTTCTATTTTCACGGTAATAAGTTTTAAGGACGACACTTCTAAATAATTAGTTTTAAGGACAATTTACAGGATAATGATAAATTCATTTATCTTTTTAAGTTATACAGGAAAATGATAAATCTTTTTATCATTATTTCTGTATAACTGAAAATGATAAATTCTTTTATCTTTTTCCTGTAAAATGTCCTTAAAACTAATTTTTTAGAAATAGTGTCCTTAAAACTTATTACCTACACAAATAAGCCCTTGAAGTGAAAATCCCCAAATAGAAATATAAAATATACCTACCAATCAATCATTGCATGTTGACTTTGGAAAGTGCCTAATTATACAACCACTAAATACGTTTGTAACTTTGTCACTTACGAGTTTACTTGCCTAAGACTATGTGATATCTTAATGAGCTAAATACAATAACCTATAAATTTTATATGGTAAACAGTCACAATTCATAATGCATGAAACCTCGATGAAATTAATTCATTGAAATAAGCAAATAAAATGTAGTGTGGGATTGTGTATTCAATATGACTGATTACAATAATGATCATGTTGTGTTAAATGTAACATTGAACCAAAGGCTACAAGATAGATTTATGAATTCGATCACTGAAATGTCAGTTTGACTAGTTTACATAAAGTGCAGTTTATTTAATATCCTTAAAAGTTAAGGATGATCAAATATACCTTTGTAAAGAGTTTGTTATGATATTGTTATAAGGATTTCTTTTGAAAGGTTCGACCGTTTAGAAAATAAATCAAATGTATAAGAGTAGATGTTACTTAAAGCATAGTTGAGATGAATAGAGTGAATGACAGAAATAGTGGAAGCATGTCATATAGCAGTTATTAGATGCATCAAATTAAGAAAATTATTTTTGTAAAATGCACCAAACATTATTTATGAAATAATAATTATTTTCAGTGTTGATTGAAAAAAGACATAGTTTTATTCCAATATGAATACTATGAATGTTTGTTATAAAATAATACTATAATAGTTGTATTTGTGATGCACTGGAAATTACAGAATATTTTAATTTGGAATTATGGACTATGCCAAAGTTTGGAGAAATGATTCTTCGATTATATGATTATGAATCATATGATACTAGTGAATTATATCTCAAATGATAAAAGGCAATGCACCCATTTCATTGGAGCGAGCATAAGAGTTAATAAACTCTGAAGATTAATACATATAGATGTATGCAATCATAAGTCTATTAATACCAGTACGGTTCCACGTACTTCGTTATATTCACGACGAGTTATCACCGACATTGATATATGTATTTGATACACATATAGTATGTCTATGATAAGCTCATATAAAATGGAAGTAAATAAAATAACATGCAACAAAATAATTTGATTTGACTGAATGGGTAGGTATATTAAATGAGTTCCAAACGTACCTAAATGAATATAGATTCAGTCCCATAAGTCGCTTCTCCCTGTAATACATAATAATGTATTGATAATGAGTAATCGAGCTTTGTTGGAAAAAGCACGATTAATATTGAGTGAAGTTAAGTTAAATTCTTTCTATATGGTGTGTACTTAAGAGTAGCACACAAGGTTAAAATTAATATCATCTAGAGAATAGTTTACAAAATCACATAAGAAAAGGTTTTATAAGAAACCCAACCATGTCCTAGGCCAAGGAGTTGGCGGGTTGTGGAGTCAAAAGATAGCATGTAATAATTATACTAAGGACCTTGTATGAACCACAAAAGAACTTTAGGAGCGATAGTCATTGGATGACTAATTTATGTTGTGAACATAAATATTGTGAACTAATACCAAATCAGTTTTAGAGAAGGCAATTCATAAAATGTTTATGAATGTCTGTTTCATTGCACCAAGAAACAATGGTTGCTTCAAGAAATACCAACTTCGTAGCAAAATAATTTCTTTAAGAAATTATTGGTAGTAAAATGGATACACATACGATCTAAGGTTAAGAATGATTGCAAGGGATGAAATAAAATTAACCAAACCTAAATAAACACAACACGTTAGAATGGCTAATGAATATTCTTGCACGTCAAAGAGAAACTATGAGTTTTTTGTCAATGTCAAGAATAAGTTATCCTCGGTTGTTTAATTAAACCATTAAGAGTATTACCCTATGATATTATATGATGCACAAATTCAAAATAGATTCTAAGTACATTATCAGAGTATGATTTCGATAGCTGTACTCGAAGAGATATGATCCATTGGTCACAAATGTGTCTTTAAGAGAAAGACAAATGTAGTTGTAATATAGTGAGCCACATTGATAAGAATAACATCATGAATTTCGGTTATTGAAATTAGCGTAATAGATTCACCATTTCAATGTGCTCAAGTCCCCTAGTATGACTTTGTGTTTTGGTATATATGTATTGAAATAGAAAATTCTCAATAAATATTTAGACTAGACCGTTTGCACATAACAACCAAAGTGTCTTGAAGTTAGTTGGAGCGATACTGAGTTTGTAACACCCCGAAAATTGAATGATAATTAACTAAAAAGAAATTAATTAATAATACCAAAAATAGAAGTTTCAAAAATGTAGGAATTTGGCCATGGAACTTGCACCTTTGCGTTCCTGGTGATTTTTGATCAATTTTCATGTATAAATTTTATGATCAGAGTTCAAACGAAAAAATTAGTGACATGTGAAGGTTTTGAATCAAAAATAATTATATATGTAATTAAGGAAATAAACATAATTAATTAACGTTAATTAATGTTAACAGTTACTTAACGATGAAGAATAATTAACGTTAATCAAATTTGTGTAAAATGGTATCCAATAAATTAAAAAGGAAACAAACCAATGTAAACCAAATAAACACGACCGGTAGACTGCTAGTAGTCAATCAGTAGATATAGAGCAGTCGACCGGTAATGGTATGGCAGTTGTGAGTTGAACCTAGGTCGAATGGCCCAGATTTAATAGAAAATAATGTAACGGTTGGCAGTGATTTGAACCCCTATAAATATGGGCCTAACCACTCAATTTTCTTATCATATTTTCTAAAGCACGACGAAGCTCTGCCATTTTCTTTTCTCCACAAATTCTTAAATCTAAATAAAATTATAATTTATATATGTATATACAAGTGGAGAATAGCGGAGAATAATAGAGAAGAAGAATAGGATCGAATCGAATTGCCAAAGCCTAGGTAAATTATAAATCCAAATCTAAATTAAATTCAAATCCTTTCTAAGATCTAAATTTCTAATATGTATATGTAATCTTACGGTACATATTTCGTTAGGGAGAAAAAGAGAGTCAAATAGAAATAACAAGGTTTAGATTCGGAGATTTGGAAAGCTTAAAGGTAAGTGGAAAATTATATATTTTTATATAATATTGAATTTATTTCGTTGTAAATCTATTTCTTGTATGCCTTGATATAATTATTTTTGAGTTGTAGGCTTAATTTTATGCGTAATGAAATTGAAAACCATACCTACATATTCTGTGAACTGTTAACTTGAATTAAAAGTTGCATATACTTGAATCTGGGAAGTTAGGGTGTAAGTAGTAGTCCTTTAATTAACAAGATTGTATAGAACTTCCAGATTTCTGGGTCAACTTGCATATGTTGGTAAATATGAATTAGAAGTTCTTATACAATTTATTGAGATTTAAGTAGTATTTTAATTCATTGGAAGATTTGTGTTGTAATGTAAATGTCTATAAATTATCCAGTTTTATAATTGTAAATAAAAGCATATTCCATAAAGTAACAAGGAATATGCCTAAAAGAAAGATGTATAAAATAAGGAAAGATGTATAAAATAAGGATGTTTACCGTGTTTTGTACTGTCTATTTCAATAAAAACAAAAGGATAATTTCTTATTATTCCAAACGTAATACAAATCCACTTTTAGATAAGTTACAGAAATTTCCAGTGTTAACATTTCCTTTAAGGGAAGGTGTAATTCCAAAGCATTAAAATATAGAAATCCCTAAGTATAAGCTAAAGAACTGTAAGTAGTAATTAGAACAACGGTCTAATTATAAAATGAATAAATGTAGTAAAGATAAGTTAGAAATTAAATAATAAGCGACGAAATGTAGGTAAAGTACTGAAATGAGTAAGTAAGAAAGTAGCAACCAAAGGAAGATGGTAAGAATTGAAAAAAAGGAATAGTAACATAGATCTAATAAAATAAAGGCGGAAGTAAGCAGTAAATGACATTAAATTGACATTAATAAAACATGGAGCCAGTTATGTAAAAATAACTAAGTACTAACAGTTAAACATTGGAGGCATAGTAAATAAATTATTATGAATATATAAATAGCCTCAAAGATGTGTTTATGATGGGTGTGAAGTATTGAATTTATCTAATAGTTTAGATTAAATAAGAATGACATGGTCATTAAATTAGGTTGGACTGCGAGCTTGGTAGTGTCACACAACATAAGTCTGCCCATCGCAAGAGGCTACCAGCAGTTGCATGTAAATCATATTGGTGTGGTACATATCCAACTATAGGACTCATGGAATCCTACGTTCGCGTATAGGTGAACGAAATATACCAAAATAGGAGTGTTCACCCTGGTCAAACTATCAAAGGACGGGTAGAGTCTACTTCAACCTTTTAGGGGGTACGTTTTAAGTAACCAAATGGGCATTTCCTTGATTATATTAGGCAATCTTAATGAGACGGTGAGCTAGGGTCGGTGTTATGTAGGGCTATCAATTTCCTACACGACCCGAAACACGACTCGAAACCCGCATGGAAATTAGCAGGTTAACCCGACCCGTTAATTTAGCGGGTCATTTTCGGGTCAACCCGAATTTGACTCGTTTATAAACGGGTGGGTTTCGGGTTGACCCGCTAACCCGAAATTGACCCGTTAACAACCCGTTTATACTTATATAGGTTGACCCGACCCGTTTATGACCCAACCCGACCCGTTTATGACCCGTTTGTACCTTAGACGGGTTATACGGGTTGACCCGACCCGTTTACGACCCAATTATAACTTATACCGGTTGACCCGACCCGTTTACGACCTTATACGGGTTGACCCGACCTATTTAAGACCCGACCCGACCTGTTTATAATCGGGTTACACGGGTCGGGTCAACCCGTTTATAAACGGGTCGAGTTCGGGTTGAGCTTTTTCTGACCCGTTTAATAAACGGGTTGACCCGACCTATTTAAAATCAACCCGAACCCGACTTGACCCGACCCAAACCCGAACCGACCCATTGACAGCCCTAGTGTTATGTCAGTGAGATTGGTACCATACATATGAGGAGTAGGAGCTATTTACATAGGTTGGGATTGTCATCGGTCCTGAACGGTCAGCGGAAAGATAGGGGTTATGCCTAAATGGACTACACCTCTAACTAGTGTAGATCACGTTTATGACATAAACCATCTCATAGTTGATTATTAGTTAGTTTGTTGTTCGGAGGCAACGCTGGATAACCTTTAATGGGGTCTTTTAAAAATAGGATAGAATATGACTAATAGTTGTAATGCCGTTTTACGCACTATAGGAGTTCCTTAGTATGCATGATGGCGAAGACGTGATACTGCATTGATGACAGATCTTAATGAGGTATTGGGTTATTGATAATAGTGGGAAAAATATCTTGGTCTAAAGGGGGGATGTTGTACTTATATATGTATATATATAGTTATTGTCTACCTCGTAGATGAGGCGTATTGTATGCCTACGTGAAGTAAAGACGACTAAGTAAAAACAATAGATATAATATGTAATAGAATGCAATTGGCATAAACTAGTGTTATGTATAAAGTGTATAATTTACCAGTCACCAGAACATTGATCTGAATTCCACCTCATTACAACCTACATGATAGCATTAGAGGGACTGGTACTGGTACAATGTGGGAATGGTTGAAAAATAGATTTCTTTATGCATGCTCGACACTGACAAGGATAATAAAGATTAGAGGTGCCCGTCTTGGCCAATAATCATATATTTCATTATACTTTACTATTCCACTGTGAGGTTATATTGATAGTGCTCTGACATGCTTCTGTTAATTGCAGGATACCAAATACCAATGATCCGTGCTTTGGTGGATTTGGTTTTTTGGTATAGCGAATATTTGGGCCCACTAAGGTGGATGTCATTGCTACTTATGGGATTTGGACATGATCCAAGAACCGATATGAAAGTATCATTTAAAAAGCATCAAATTAAATAAGTATTTTGATAGAAATATCAAGTAGTTTGATTTCAGTCAAAATGCAGAGGAAGCGTGTGTCCATAAGAAAGAATGTTGAAGGTCTATTGATATTTCTGAACATAAGAAAACAACATACGGCTGATTGTTAATGATGTACTTATGTTAGCATTAGCTTTTTCCTGATTAATACTTGATGTTGGATTTGCAAATGATGTCTTTTATAGTGAGTATAAAGGACGTTGGGAATGTCCCAAACATCATGCAGAAACACCTTATTAAAAAAATTAATAAAAAACATGTAAGATGGATTCCTTGTGCATTGGTAATTGAAATTATCATACATGTTATGTTGTCTACAATATTGTGATTTTTTTATGTATTTGATACATGAAGCAAATATCAAATCCAAACTAAGGTTGCTTAATGGTAGTTTAGAGTTTTATCGTGTATTTATGAAATACACGAGAACTGTTTATAGAAACAACGAACTTGTGAAGGGGTATCCGGACTCAGACTTCACATATGATATTGAGTATGGTATGTGAATATAAAATTCATATTCAAAACTTGGTTAAGAAGGTTTAAGTTGGAAATGTTCCAAATAAGAGATCATCGATGACTCAATAAAAGGCCAAGTACATTGCCTCAAATAGCACCTAGTAAAAGCAATGTATTTGAATAATAAATGCAAAAATTTATAACAGAGCTAAAGGTTGGTTCTGAATGATGAGAATCCCATAACATTATTATATAATAACAGTGTCGTGATACAGTTTTCAATAGAACATAGAGCTCTTTAAAGGTCAAGAGACATACTCTGAACTGTTCAATTGGATACAGATAGTCTATCGGCATCGGAAAGAGTTGATTGACATAATAGATAATTGAAACGTAATAACATACCCATTAACTGAGGGACTGACCCGATTGGTTTTGAAGAAACCAATTAGAGAAGTTGGAATAAGATTCCATAATTGACCCCAAGTGCAAGTGGGAGATTCATAGAGTTAGGGGTATGCCCTAGGGACAATTATGTAATTTGTTACATACTAAGTCGATAGCCAATCTTGTTCAAAATAAATGGTGTTTCCTTTCTGTTATATACTTGTTATAAAATATTATAAATAATTAATTAGTTAATTCAAGTATATATGTCAAAAAGTCCATAAATGATGTTTTTGTGATAGAAGTTACAAATAGCTGTAACCATGAGTATTATATCAAAATATGATGATAACATTATTTTAAATATTCCTAGTCAAGATGTATCATGACTGGACATCGATGCATCCGTTGAGACAAGAGTATATAATGCTCTCCAAAGTTTAGGTAGTGTATTACTCATGGGTGCTAGGGGCACCAAGGGGTTACGTGCCGATAATTATTGGATACTATGGAATGACTCACTCGATATTTTTCTATTGGTTAATATAACTAAGGTCAAACAGAAAATATCAAAGCGACTAATTTACATAGTTTCGTTGACTTGAGAATACTATTGATCTTCATTATGAAAGCTCTGCCTTGATTATAGTTAAAATCGTGGTATAACGTCTACAGAACGACTATAGTTGGGTCGAGTGGAAGTATTGAAAATGAAACACTATTCAAGAGAGGATTTGTCTCCTTAGTTTCATGGGGTTAGTATCAGAACAACTAAAGTTAACTCAAAGTCAAAATCTCTATCCATAGTAGTTCGTTAAAATAATTGTTATTATTGAACCAAGGAATTTGTGTTCGGACTATAAAGTTGAATATGGATGATATTGAAATTTTAACTATTATCAAATTACATAAATCCAAACTGATATAGTTTTGACGAAGATAATTGGTATAAATAATCGCCACTGATATAGTTTTGACGAAGATAATTGGTGTAAATAATCGCTATTATCAGGTACCACTTATAATAAGTAAAGTTGGATTTTACAAAAAAATGTATTAGCGACAAATTCAGCAAAAATGTCACACTACTGGCTAAGGTGACGTTTGAGCGTTAATATTCAAATTGTTCGACATTAACCACTAACTGAATTTACACATTTAAGTCGTGCAACCTTAATAATGAATTCTCCGAAAAGCCATATGGTTTAATTAATTTATAAAATGTTGTAAATTAATTAAATTAATTAATATTTAAGAAATATTAATTATTATTTAATTTAATTGATGTTTAGGAGTTGTTTATGATTATTTGAATGCATTTATTAAAAGTTATATTTGCACGCATTGATATATGATATCGATGTAATTTTACATGCATTTAAATAAAAGATAATTGCATGAAGTGATTATGCGAATTTTATGCTATTTGATGGCATGTAATTTCAGCCATACTATGTGAAGAGAAAGGAGTAGAGAGAGAGATAATCAAGGGAATTAGTTAGGGAAGTTCTAATTATAGAACATGAAAGTTTTCATTCTTTTAGTTAAAACATACCCACTAATTCATTTTCAACAACAATTCATTCTTTTTCATTCGTTTTTTTCTCTTCTTTCCTCCTAACCTTCCATGGAAGAAAACAAAAAAAGGTTTCCAATATATTTCAACTCCAAATAAAAAATCATTAAATTAAATATAACACAAGTGGTTCATCCATCTCTTGCAAGGATTGGGTGTGGATATTGGAGTTACAAGGAGATTTTTTCATTCAGGGTGCTTTCTCTTGGTAACATCTCAATGTAACAATTCTAATTTCATTTATTCATCATTCACCTTGTTTATACGATTTGGATCCATCGCATATTTCATCCCATCTGAATATTTATTTATTTGGTTACATAGATTAGATCCTTTTACTACATCTTAATTAATTATATATGTTCACCATGTTATATTGATTTAGATCCATTTTAAGACATACTTTGATTGCTTATATATTCATCTTGTCATTATTAGATCTACATCATGTAATCACATTTAATTAATTGTTCATAATGTCTATGTAGTCTAGATCTGAAACCTTTGCAAAACACACACACACACACACACACACACACACATATATATATATATATATATATATATATATATATATATATATATATCTGTGTGTGTGCGCGCGCACACCTGATTTGTCATATCTATTTTGGTTATTGTTTTAAATTTGTTGTTTAAATAAAAAATCTTTTGATTGAAATCTAAGTTTCAACTAATAACATAATTCTATTACCGACTCAAATAGAAAACATATGTAGTTTATTTTTTTTTGGCAAAGCCAGCGGGGTTAACTGGACCCCTACCAGTTTTATTGCAACACCAATAAAAAAGATTCAAAACAAGCTTTGAATCAAACAAGAGACAGAGATAACAAAGAAGAAAGAAAGAAAAAAACAAATAGTCAATGAGCCTAACCACTAGTCATGATATCAGGGAAATGGCAAGCTCTCCATTTCAATTGCATGAAAATTCTTTCCCTAACCTCATTCCACAGAGAAGCAATACTCTTTCTCTGGTTATCAAAAATAATAGCATTTCTTTCTCTCCAAATCACATCCATATAAATTTTAATGCAAATAACTAGTTCTCTTGATTTGAGGGTCCTCCACCTGGTAGCTTTATAAATGATGTTCCAGTCAATTTTTGAATTTGCAGGAGAATCAAAACAACCTAAATTGCATCCAATTTTATCCACCAGACCACAAAGAAATGGACAATTAAAAAAGAGATGCTCAATAGTTTCCTCATGTTGTTCACAAAACACACACTCTGGGCTACAGCAAATGCCAAAGTTATTTAAAACACTTCTGGTCAGCAGGGCACTACTAACAACCTTCCACATCATAAGATTTTCTCTCGGAGCTGAATCAGAAGTCCAAATTTCATTAAATCATTTAGCTGCAGGCAATACATTGGTACTAGAGAAGTGATGGTAAACCAACTTTATAGAATGAGGCTTCTTGTTCCAAGACACAGAGACAGGGTGATCATAACTAAAGTAGTAGGTCTGAATATAATACCATAGCTGCCTGATCACCTGATTACTGTTGTAAGGAAGTTGTATTCTGCCATCAGAGATGAAGTCATTTGCTCTAGCACCACGGTGGACTACAGACTGAACAATCATGGAATGATTAAACAACCGGGAAAGAATCATACCTTTACTCACCCAAGGGTCATCCCAAAAACTAATATCAGAGTTAGGGTGGACATGATACTGAATCAAGGGAAGAAAAACATCCCTGTGCTTCAGAATATTCCTCCAAGTTCAGCTACTATGTTGTGCTATGTCCATAAACCAAAACTTCCCATTCTTAATATTATAATGCCAAGTCCATTTGACCCAAAGACTGTCCTTCTTATTTAATAAATCATCAAAGTGTTTACTAAAAGCAGCTATGTTCCATTTCTTAGCATTTATAATTCCAAGCCCACCCAATTTTAAGGTAGACTCAAATTTGGTAAACGAGCAAGGCAACAGTTTCCTATTGTGAATACTACCTGTCCAGAAATATCTATTCATTGCAGACCGAACAAGGTGCAGAAGCCTACCAGGAAGGATAATAGTTCGAGCCCAGTAGACTAAGGAAGGAAACACAACAGATTTTATAAGAACAAGCCTACCACTTTGAGACAAGTTCCTATTATCCCAAGCATTCATGACAGAAGTAATCTTATTAAATAGGGGAAGGCAATCAGCTATGGTAATTCTTTTTGAGATTAAGGGGAGACCCAAATACCTCATATCATTGTGCATACAAGAGAACCCAATTAGCTGATACAGAACAGAAGCATGTTCATCACTGACTCCTGCAACAAGCAAGGTAGATTTGGAGTGGTTAATTGTGAGGCCTGTCATCATGTAGAAGGACTGCAGAGCATTTAGGATACCACTCAAAGAGGTAGCTTCTAGTTTAGTAAATATCATAACATCATCAGCAAATATAATGGACAAAATTTTATGGTGAGTGCACTTTGGGTGATACTTTATGAGATTTTGTGAGAAATTATTCTTGAGAATAATAGTGAAGACTTCCATGACCAACAGAAATAAGTAAGAGGAGATAGGATCCCCTTGCCTAATTCCTTTTTTACTTCTAAAATAACCAACAGGTCTACCATTAACTAGCACAGAGAAGGAAGGAGTGGAAATGCAAGTGTAAACCCAGGAAATAAAGATTTTTGGGAAGCCCATCATAGCCATAATCCTCACAATGGAAACCCAATGAATAGAGTCATAGGCTTTGGATATGTCAATTTTAAGAGTAGCAGCTGGAGTTACATTACCTCTGCCATATCCTTTTAATAATTCTTGGGCAAGAAGTACATTATCAAGAATATTCCTAGAAGGAATGAAAGCTGCCTGATTGAGAGACACCATAGAAGGCAGAACACAAACTAATTGAGATGCAAGAATTTTGGAGATGCATTTGTAGACTACATTACAACATGAAATTGGCCTGAAGGAAGAGACTCTGGAAGGAGGAGAAACTTTCAGAATTAAGGCAATGTTAGTGGAATTAACTTCCCCCAGCAATTTACATTTATTGAAGAAATTAGGGATTGCCTGACAGAACTCATGACCAATCACACTCCAAGTTGAAATGAAGAATGTTACATTAAGACCATCAGGGCCTCCAGAAGAATTTTGGTCCATGGAAAAAAGGACTGTCTTAATTTCTTCATCAGAAACTGGTTTAATTAAAGCATCAACTTCAAGTAAGGAAAGTCTAGGCAGGGGAAGGGATGATATTTGGTTTAAGTAGGAGAGAACCCAAAAGAGTTACCAAGAACATTAGTGAAGTAGTCGATGAAAGCTTTGTCAATAGATTCAGGAGTGGAAAATAAATTACCTTGATCATCCATAATGCTAAAAATATTATCTTTGGCATGTTTAACTTTTAATGAATCATGGAAGAATTTAGTATTCTTATCTCCTTCTTCAAGCCATTTGTTGTGAAGTTGTTGCCTTTTCGTACTAGCTTCCAAGTGAAGAGCTTTATTCACCTCTATGAATAATCTTCCTTCTTCAGCAGCTGCATTCTCATCCTCTGGATTAGCCATCATGAATTCTTGTTTGACCTTGAGTTGCTCCAAAAGGGAGAAAGAGAGCAGACTGCCATGCCCAAAGGTGGAAGAAGCCCACAATTTAAGTGATTGCTTAATGCTTTTTAATTTCCTGTAAAACTTAAACATAGGGTTACCAAAACAATTAAAGGTAGAATTAACTTGAGAAACTAACACAAGGAAGTAATCATGTTTAGCCCAAGCATTAAAAAATTTAAAACTTCTCTTTTCTCTTCTTAAATGGTGATCGAGGGACATAATCAATGGAGAATGGTCAGACAGAACAGGGAGAGGAAGAAACACTGACAAAGAGGGCCAAGCATTGAGGGAAGAGATGTTACAGAAAGCATGATCAATTGTTGTGAAGGTTTGTACACGACTACGGCTACGATTGTTCCATGAATATTTAGCTCCTGATTTGTTAACCAAAATAAGATCAGAGTCAGAAATAGCAATATTAAGAGGAGCAAGATCACCAGGAAGGAGAGGAGATCCACCATGTTTATCATCAACGTCAAAACAAGAATTAAAATCTCCAAGAACAACCCAAGGATGAGTGTGCTGCCGAAGTGGAGGAAGGGATTCAAATAGCAGATTTCGAGAGAGAGAGAAGAGTTATTAGCATAAACAAAGGTAATGTAGAAGGAAGTTTGAGTTTGAGAAACAAGGACATGGAAATGAATGAATTGACTAGAAGAAAGGATGTGGGATAATGTCAAGACAGCAGGATCATAAATAACAAGAATTCTCCCATATGAAGCAGTATCAAGATTGTGATAGTAAGCCCAGGCAGGATTAATATAAGAAGCTTCTTTTATGGATAAAGGAAGGTTGAGTTTTGTTTCTAGTATGCCAAAGAGACAAATGTCATACATGTTAATTAGGCTTTTCACCTGATCAAGTTTCAAGTTGGAGTGAGCACCTCTAACATTCCATGAAGCAATTTTTTTAATCATGGGATAATTAAAGAGATAAGTGAGATTTATTTCCTCTCTTTGCTGAAAGAGCTCTTGTTTCAATTTGACGAGTTTGCAGAGAAATGGGGGAGGACATATCAGTGGAAGGGGGATTTGAGGAGGGGGAGTCAGGAGGTGAGATAGAAACAGGGGATGGTAGGATAGATGGCCATCCTAGCAAGTCAATGTTGAAATTATACGATGGGGGAACTACTGTGAGATTTTCCACCACAGATTGTTGCATGGAGACTATAACCTGCTTAATCTGTTTTTCAAATGACATACACCAAGTTGTGTCAAAATCTGATATAGGAGAGTGTACATGCTCAATCACTATAGGTGAAACATCGGCCACCTCTAGATTACAGAGAGTATTGGCACTTGATGGAATTTGCTGTTCCAACCCATCAGTTTTTTGATTGATTACTCTAAAACTGTCAGAATGTTTCTCAGAAGTATTACCATTACTCAATGAATTATTATATGCATTATCATATCTGGTCCCATCATAAGTAACTTCACCTTCCTCCACATCTTGCTCTATCAAATTACCATGATCATGATCATCAGATTGTAGTAAAATAAATTTGTTATTTTTAGTAACATGATCAGAAGTCACACGGCCAACACTATGGGTTTCGATCTCTACTTCAGTAGTAGTATTAATTTCCTCACTAACGTTCAGAAATGTTTTATCCTTGCCAGTAGACTTATTCATGGTTACAGTTTGCACTTCTTCACTCGATATTTTCTTTTTCCCCTTATTATAATTCACTTTATGCCATACTTGTTTCACTTTGTTATCTTTATCCACCCTTATACCTTTTTTTCACCTTACTTTGGTCAACCTCACTATGTTTGAGATGAACATTATTGTCACAAACATTTTTACTACTTTCACCAGTTACTTCAACTTTCTTACAACTTGTTACCATATGCCCAAACTCAAAACAAGTAATGCATATTTCAGGTCTCCATAGATAGTCAACTTTTACTATTTTATCTGAACCATCAAGTAACTTAACTGCAAAATTATCAGGAAGTTCATGCTGAGGGGAAACTTCAACCAAACATTTAGCAAAGGAAATCCTCTCAAATTTTTCTGTAGATGCATCCATACATAAGAGCTTACTAACCCTGGAAGCCAACCAGTTAATACCCACAGAAGACTAGGCATACAGTGGGATATTAGAGAGCTTAATCCATATAGGAACTGCTTTAATGCTTCCACAGGTGTTACCTACATTTTCATCCCAAGGCTTCACAATAAACAGCTTATTCTTCATAACAATAGGATCTGCTACAACAATCCTTCTCTTATCTTCCTCGTTAGAGAACTTGAATAAAAACAAGAACCCATCCGATTTTACACTAATAGATCCCTGTAATTTCCATGCCTTTTTGAGGAAATAAAGGACAGAGGAGTAAGGAAGAGGATTATCAAGAAAGAAACCAACTAGGTAATCCTTCCACATCGAGTTTCCTGCCTGAACAACTTCAGTTGGGGGCACAATGGCATTACCGTTATAGACTAACTGTATTTCACGAGGAACATATTTACCTGCATTGATTGGTTTGGCCTTAAACAAGGAATTCCAAGGAATAGGAGGTGAAGGATGGGATTGCATAGGCGGAGACGAGAGAATCGGGATAGAAGGTATGGTTCGAACAGAGGTCGGTACTGAAGAAGGTAGGGTTGGCATGGAAGAAACAGATGCAGGAGGTACAAGGAGAGGGGATGAAGGACAGGGTTGATTGGATGTTGAAGGACAAGTTGGGTCGGCGGGAAAAGAAATTGAAGGAGGAGGGGTCCCCGTTAAAGAAAAGAAAAAACTGTTTTGAGTTTTCAACGTATGTAGTTTATTAATGTTTGTATATATATGTTTTGTGTTTGTTATCTTGAATACAATCTTTTGGTTATTGCATACTTCTATTTGACAGTTCAAAAAAAATATTTATAAACATAACTGGACTTTTGTGCAAAATATCACAAACCCTTGGATTTCCTTTTAAATTAAAGTTAGAATTCAATTTGTTGCTTTATTTTAAACTACATACTAGATTATAAATTTTATCATACAGATGTTGTTTTACGTTTGGAACATTATATACAATGATTTGTATATGTGAGTCTGTGCTTGTGTCTATATATATGAATTTAACTTAAGACTTATAAAATGGACTTTTATGTAAAATCATATTTTTAACCTTATATCCTTCTTAACTTTCAAACTAAATTCAAAATTTTTGTTTTTAATTTTAAACTTATAAAACAAGGAATTTTAGCACATTTATATGTATGTATATAAGCTCTATTATATATATATGTGTATGTATGTATATATACATATATGTATGTATATATATATATATCTATGTATGTATGTATATTTATGTATGTATGTATTGTAATAACACTATGGTCAACAAAGGTATAAATAAAGGAAACATCAATTATGCACACTTCTCATATGTTGCACTTATACAATATACATTGGAATATATTTGGATATACTCACATTTCATGCCATGTTTAAATTGATCGTCAATGACATTTAACAAATTATCAATCTAATCAGAGAGAGAGGAAGAAATGAAAGGTTTCTATCTCCAATTAATGCTATTTTATTTAAACCACCTTTTAGATTGGATCTAAAATCACTTTAGACTTCATAGGCCTAATAAACCCAAAGAGGAATTTTTTTTGAAACTTACCCTATAACTCCATTGCGGGCTGGCCCAATTCCAATAAGTAGGTCTAATGGTCAAGCTCACCAACACATTTGTCTCTAGCTCGAATCTCAGTTGGAAATCATACCCAACTATATACTCTAACTAATTCCACTCTATGAACATAGCGCACAAGTTGGCGTATCTCATACTCAAAGCATTAGCGACTGCATTTTCCTTTCCAAACGTATAGAAAATGTAAAAGTCATAGGAGGCTTGCTGATGAAGGTTAAGGTCTTATGAAAAGAGGACTTCAACGATTTATGGTTGGTGAATAACTTAAAAGTCTCTCCATAAGTACTGTTTCCGTATCTTCAATGCAAACGTTATCGCTACCAACATTAATTCCTAGGCCGGGTATTTTCTATCATGCGGTATCAGTTGCCAACTAACATATGCAACAACATTTCCCCTTTACACCACTACAGCGCCCAATCCAGTACTACAAGCATTTGTATGTATTTTCAACTCCTCATTCCCACCTAGAACGACTAGCACTGGTGTACTCGTCAACTTCTTCTTCAGATCAACAAACACATACTCACATTGCACGTCCCAAGTAAAGGTTTGACTCTTTTTTGTCAGTAGGTTAACGGTGCTGCTAACTTGGAGAAGATTTTTATGAATTGTTTGCAATATCCAAGTAATCCAAGGAAACTCCTCACATCTGTAGAATTCTTGGGTCTTTCCCAATCTTTAACTGTTACTAGCTTGAAGAATTAATTGCGTGCCCTACTCGAAAACAACATGACCCAATAATTGCACTTCTCCTCCAAAAGAGATTTAGAAAATTTCACCTTTACCTGGTGCTTCCTCAACACTTCAACCATAATCCTCAAGTGTGCCTTATGTTCCTCCTCCCATTAAAAGACAAGAATTTAATTAACGAACACAAATACAAACTTATTTAGTTGTTCTTTGAAAACATGATTTATAAGAACAACAAAGTATGTCGGCATATTGGTTAGCTAGAAGGGAATAAACAACCGCTAAAAATTATTGATGGTGTATGGAAGTAATCGACACACTCACCATCGCCACTCACTGTTGGTGGAACTCTATCACCAAGTCCAACTGATAAAACACTTTCACGGTGTGGAGCTGGTCAAACAAGTCATCAATACATGAGAGTAGATACTTGTTCTTCCTCGCCACTTCATATAGCTTATGTAATCAACAAAAAGTGTCAAGGATTCAGCCACCTTCATAGCAAATACTACGAGTGCCCCCACTCAGAAATACTCCGTCGAAGTAAACCTTTCCTCAATAGGTCATTCACTTGCACCTCGAGCTCGTGTTGCTCTCTGAATGCCATATGCCTCAATGGTATAACCATTGGCCTTGAAACCATTACTAAATCGATATGAAACCAAATCTCCCATTGCAGGGATAATTAAGTACCTCCATGGATAATATTCCCTCACGATGGGTATTAATGACCTTTCCTCATGTAGGACCTCTAGCGCATATAAGAAGCTAACCATCTCAGCATCCTTGGGCATGAAGCTCAACTCTAGCTACGCTTATCACCTATCCTAAACATCACCAACAATCTTTCATGGTCTATTATGACTTCGTATTTCTTTAACTAGTGCATCCCCGGTATGATACCAAACCTACAAAACCTAGTGCAAAACAATCACAAGAGAAAGCACATCCATGACACGACAACACTAAGTCGCGACAAACCATACATAAATTGGTTGAACCACCCACAGGGTTCGTTACTACTAGTTGTATGTCCATAAAGTTAGGTCTCAATCCAAGTTTATCTACTGGATCATCATATATAAAGGAATGTGATGCAGTAGTATTGAATAAAGCACTAATGGGTATATCACAAATAGAAAACATACCTTGAATAGTAATGTCATTCCCTTTTTCCTTAGTTGATCGAGCACTTAACGAAGTTGGAATAACATTAAGACCATAAGCAGACACGATTTACTTGTTCTTCAATGGCTCAAGACAGTCCTTCTTTAGATATCCAACCTTACCACAATTGATGCATTTTCTTTTGCCACCCTTCCGACCCTTGCAGTTATTGCTAAGATGGCCTCTCTCTTTGTAGTTAAAGCAGACAACCTCCCACTTTCCTTTCTTCCACTGGAACTATTTCTTTCCCTTATTGTTGTTCCACTTCCTTTCGCAACCCCAATACACTTACTGCTTAGGCTCTTCCTTGGCAACAACAACAGCCTTGGACTTCGAATACAGATTCTCATGTCTTAGATCCTTCTCATTAAGCTTCTCAAAGGGTTCATCCATATAGCCCACTAGCCTCTTCTCGAGATATTCATGCAGTCCTATAATAAATTTCTCATTTTTCTTCACTAGAGTGTTGATAAAAGAAAAATCATATTGACACCATGTCGAAATCAGTCACATACTTTGAAACTATCTTCTCCCTTGCTTTAGATCTGCAAACTTTATACACCACACTGAATTCTAAGCCGAAGGTATGAACTTTTACTCAAATCGGACTCTGAATTGATCCTAAGAGAACTGATCCTCAGCAGTAGCAATCTTATCATTCTTCCACCATCCTAAAGACCATCCTTGAATTTTCCTAGACACCAGCTTACTCTTCATCGCATCTTCTAAATCTAAGTCTTCAAAGATGCATTCGTAGGTGTTAAACAAATCCTACACCTCCACAACTGATTCCATTCCAAGAAACATTTTGCCCTTAAGGCCAGAATAATCCTTATTCAATTTAGCAGAGTTAGCTCTAGATGCTTGCACCAGAGCACCACCACTAATATCATCTAGATCACCTCCTTTGTAATGAACGAACTGTAAATTTTACGCTTTTAATATTAAACTAATTAAAAATGAATTTCCAAAAGAAATTAGAATCGTGTGTTGTATTTATAACAATTACGAAGGTCTTTATGAGTTGATCAATTTGATATATAATCTTGATATATTTGGAGTTATAGTTTGCAAAATAGAAGCATTACAGTATTTAAATAGCTTATGTAGCTATTTCGGGCCAAAATAGATACACAGCTCATAACACGGCCTAATGACTATATACGTGAACCTACAAAACACTAGCCACCACCTCTATCTTCGGTTTCCTTTCTTAATCCCAAAATCCCTCTTAATCACACCTTAATGGCAGATGATTTTCACTAATACAAATGGATTCAAAAATCAAACTGCCCAAACCCCTACATATTATATATGGATTTGAAACTCTTGATGAGGAAAAGTGGCGTCTGAGATCCGCTATTCAATCTGACGCTCTAGTTGATAGGAAATTGATGAATAATTCTCAGTCGTTGAATATAGGGCTTTTAATTTAATGGTGGAATGGTGATCAATGGATGATCGGGAGGCACCATTGGTAAATGATGATGAACTGAGTGCATCCATAGTGGCTGATCGTTTCAAAACGACCTAAAATTTCCACATTAGCCAATAATCGGTCGAATTAACATGTGTGTTGTAGGTCCCAAGTGGCGACGGATCAGCTGGCACAAGCAGCGAAGGCAGAGGGCGATGGCGCAGTGACAATGGTAGAGTCCGAACATTAAATAATGGAGTATGGAGGTGGCGGCAAATGGTCTATGTTCACAATCAAAGGGAGATATGGGTTTTATGTGTGTTGGCTTACGATAATGGATGAGTGAAGGAGGAGGGTGACGCAAGATAATTTTTGATTATTTTATTAATTTATTTTATGGCCAAATTCAATTTTTCAAACTACGCTCTAATATAATCGTCATAACTATTTCATACAAACTCCAATGCATGCGCGTTCCATTGGACTCGTGGGGAAATTTTAAATGATTTAGCGCTAGTTTTACCTAGTATGAAGACTATTGGATAAAGCACGTTAATGTGAATTGTTTTATTTAATTAATTTAAATTTAAATTATAAATCAATAATTATTGGTGGAAAATCATATCTGTTGATGTACATTATGTTCTATGGATGATTATTTAATTATTATAATATTTTGAATGGCTTAGATAATTATTGTTCATTGTAGTATTTTTAGGTGTTTAATTATAAATAATTGTTGATTTGAATTGGAAAGTATAATTGAAATGAAATGAATAATAATGAGAAATTTAAATAAATAAATGATAGATAGGATTATTTACTGATTTTAGATGGTTTCTATAAATAACAATGATTCTGCATATTTTACTAAAACTAAAGTATGTAATTAAATAAAGTTATTATTTATAAATTTCTGGAGAAATTCACAGATAATAACATAAATTATATTTAATTGATATTTGAAAATCTTATTATTTAGAATGAGGTTTTAAATAATAATGTAGTTTTAAAATGCTATATGGTGAAGATTATTGTTTTTTTATTTAAAATACGACGTTTTGAGGTATTTGAAAATTTGAGTACAACAAAAGAAAACAAAAGTATATTATTTCTTTTAAAGAAATATTATTGTTTTGAGATGTAACAAATAAATGAAACCCTTGTAATAAAAAATAATGAAATCATTTTATTCTTAAAAAGATAATTAATGCAAATATAGTATTTGGACGGTTGTTGAATGAGTGATTGATTTTCCATTATTAGTTTTCACAAATACTTGACTGTTAATGATGTATCATGTTAGAATGTGGATGCGATATTTTATAGTTATTTCTACTAGATGATGGGTAGTTAATTATGATTATCTGATGATTGATGTTGTGTCACTAATGTTGATTGGACTAGTACACATTTAATGAATTATATTTACATTGATGATGATGTGTGTAAGTATATTTGAGCATTGTGATTTTATTATTTGATGGATTGGAGTAGTTATTGGATATTGTTAGTGTTTGATGACTGTGTTGTTACTATTGTGGTTGCTCCATATGATAATTTTTTGAGATGGATGCATAGTAATACTTGAAAGGATGTATGGATCGTATGTTTATATCTAATACGCAAGTGTAGTAAAATGCTAGCTTATAGTTAACAGAGTAAAATAAATAATAGTAAGGAAACAATCACACCAGAGTTTTTATACTGGTTTGGACCTCCCGTCCTACATCCAATCCCGAAGCTCCTCTTCGGCTTAAACTAATAAACAACCCACGCTTTGCTCGGAGGAATAGGCTTAATACAAAAAGTTCTTCCCGAGACAAGTATGTGTTTCGGAAAACACTGATTTTGACTACACAGTACAAATCTTCCTATAATCTCCTTTGAATAGTACGTGTACGTGAAGATTTTGATTTTTGGAAGTGATAGAGAATGATATGGTTTGCTTTTTAGAAATTAGAGTATGCAAAAGAATGCAGAAATAGGATTCAGAAAATTCAAGTCGTTTTATTCTTAAAATCTTAACATATATATAGATGGTGAAGAGTTTTTGTGAAGAGTAATATCCATTAGAGTTTTCTGTTTCAGTCTAAAGGTTGTAATCGTTGAGAAGGAAGAGATGCGGTGAAGAGTTGTGAAAGCAGCCGTTAGAATGAAGTAGATGACCTTTCATTGTAAGTGGTTGTTGCTCAGCTCAGACGTCTGACCGTTTATATATTTTTTAAATAATGCCCGGAGTCAGACGTCTGAGTGTTCTTGACAAACGTCTGATGTATGTGCTTGATTTAAAAACAGAGGCTATGTTTAGACGTCTGATATATAACGTCAGATGTCTGACATATGTTATTTTACAGTCCAGTTTTTATGTTGTACGAAGATTGAAAACTTTGGTCGTGCAATGTTTGAAATCTACTAAATGAGATTTTACAAGCTATATATCTATGACACTTAACACACTATCTTATACAGATGATTGTTCTCCTTTGTTAGTCGTCTTCAAGTTGACTTCTGTAAGCTTTTTCCTACAAGTAGATTGAATATATATTGTATGTGTATGATTTTATAGTTGTTGTCATCGAAATCATAGAATAATGGTTTTAACATTCTCTCCCTTTTTGATGATGACAACTATACAATCGCTTTATAAACATATAACTCCCCCTGAATGTGGTTCCTCCCCCTATATACATGTAATATGACATTTCTCCCCCTTTGGCATAATCAAAAAGAATATAGATGAACAACTGAAAAAATATAAGTCCACGGTCAAGGAAAGAAAAGTTTAACCAGTTATACAAGCATTCAACATTGGAATAAAATAACAGAGATACATGAATAAATATGACCGAACGTACTAAAAATCTTACCGATGGTTATAATATCCCAGAAGCTTGACGAGTCTTCATCATATGTACCTTGTTGCCATTGAGACTGGTCAGCATATTCCTTATCTTCGTGAATAGAGGGACCCAGGAATGATGGGTAATAACTGTAGTCCCTGGGGTCGTGTGAAGCATGAGGATCTTCTAAAGGAAATGATAAACCTTCACTCTCTTCACTGTCAAAACAAATAGGCGCTTTTCCAGGACGAGTGTGTTGTGGAGGTTCCTATGAAGGCCCTGTGCCAGAAGATGGACCTGAGTTAAAACCGGTGGTGGTGGTTGTGTAGGGGATGGAAAAGAGGACGAGCGGGAGAAAGAACGACCGTGGACCTTTCAGAGAACCTTTCCTAAGTTTGAAACAACATTATCTAATGTTTTTTCTACTTTGGTCATACGAGTAGAAAAAGATCGTTCCAAACGTGACATCTTTTTGTCTAGCACCTGCGTTGATTTTGTAGTGCAATATCTCGATAGTTCTCTCTTGGACCTGTTGCTATTCTAGCTTCCTGTATTTCAGAGTCAGAGTAATACTCTATAGATGCTGAAGCTCTGGGTGGTTGGGGAGGCCGAGTTATAGGTGCCTGTTGATGTTGTTGAGGAGCTTGATATTGGGAAAATGGAATAATGTTCGGCGGTGTCTCTGGGAGATGCATTAAGGAGAGAAATCTAATGCCACTATCCATTATAGATATTTATTCATATTGGAAGAGATATGAAGGAATTCCTAATGACCGTATAATTCTTATGATGTAGGGAGCATAAACAATGCTACGACGGGTTGGAGTCCAAAAACTTTTTATTTGCTCAAAAATGTATTATGGCCAATTTACTTTAATTTGACCAAAAATAGCATATAAAGTTTTATGGTCATCATCGTAGACTTGTTCGTGACTTCCTAATCTAGGGATGACAGTTTTTATTAACATTCGGTTAAGAAGTCGTACTTATGGACGAAAATTAGATGGTTTTAATTTTCGGAAGTCGTCATCCCAGATTAGGTGAGTAATAGCATCTCTGGGGGCATAGCGCTTATCAGGAACTTCTTGTAATCGAATTCCCTCATAAGAACTGTAACGACCCGTATTTTTTAATATTAAAACTATTAAATTAAATAAGATTTTGAAACTTAATATTGTGAGAAATTAAAATTTATGAATTATTAATGAGAGAAAAATAATTAGAATATGATTTAATAATGATGTTTGAATGTTATGGACAACTATTTTAATGTAATTCAATCAATTGAAACAATTTTAAAGTTAATTTGGTTATAATTATAAATAAGGAATAAATAAAATGCTGGATTTAATGTTGAAATTATCTGTTATTAATTGAAATAGGTTTTTTTTGCAAAATATGAAATCAATTAATTGGTACGTAAACTTATTAGCTTTGATTGTAAACAATAAATTCAGAAATGTGTTGAATTATTAATGTGCAATAATTGTTTTAATTATTATTTTATTATTTAATCTGTTGAAATAATTTGGAAATCAATGTGAATTTAATATAATTAAATATTGCAGTTAATAGGAGTTAAGATCAGAACTGTAGAATATGAATGTAATAAAATGTAAACTAATGTTAATTATATTCATAAGGTAATAGTTGATTCAATAATAAGAGAGTAAATCGAAATAAAATAATTTGATTGAATTTAAATTATAATTAACTGGGATTTTATTACAGTTGTAATTGAACGCTGAAATTAGTGCAATATTTAAATATTGGATTTAACATGGAAATTTATTTTAAAAGATTATAAATTTCTATGTAATCAAGAATGGTAAAATTGTTAACTTTTAAATTTGAATTTAAAGGTGATTAAATCAATTTAATAATAATTTATTTAATTAACGTGAAAATTAGCCATTTTGGCCATTGTCTCGGATTTCGACAAAACTAGTTTCATCGGATCCGTAACAGTGAATTATTGTAGGATTTCAAGTTTCGTAGCGATCGGACTTATCGTTTGATCGTGCGAGCTCGAAACGCGTAGAAATCGATTAATGAAATTTAAATGAATATAAATTGATTTTTAAAGCTACCTTCTAAATACAATGGAATTAGGGTTTGAAACTAGTTCCATTGAGTTTAAAAATATTGAAAACCTATATTTTGATATATTGGATGACCTATTTTCGTTTCGGGGACGAAATGCGCTTTTCGGGTCTGGGTATCGCTTCAACCCAATTCAATCTGGTCCATCCATTTCTATTTCAGCTCTGCCTATATATAGGCTGTTATAAACCCTAGCAGTTTCTCAATTCCATATTTATGTATGTACTTCTCATTCTCATCAGTTCCTCCTTCTCAATTCCATAAATATCAAAACCCTAATTCCCAAATTCAAAATCAAATCGAAAATTCAAACTCATCAAACCCTATCAAATTATATACTGTCGGAAAGCTCTCGACGAATGCAATCTACGTTTGCAGTTTGTTTTTGCAATTGAGTTTCGGTTTGTCTAGAATTTGGCGACCTTTCTTAGCCGTCCGTTGCTAGGGTTTCATGATCAACGGTGGATCATCGATTATACGACGATCGGAGGGTACCGCGATGTAGAGGGAGTCGAGAGGAGTTAATCTATGGTCTTCTTTCGTCTCAAGGAGGCCAAGATTCGCCAGAATTTGGTGATCTTCGTGGACAGTGGCGGAGTTCGTGGGCATGGCCAGAGGGTTGCGCGTGGTGTCAGGGAGGAGCGGCGAGGCTAGGGGTGGTGCTCGATCTAGGCGAAGCGGCCTGTGGTAGCGGCGGCAGATGATCAAAAGGTGGCGATTATACGTGAGATAGTGGGTTCATCCTGCATGACTAGGGTTTGAGGAGGTAAGAATATTTACGTAATTGCCCTCGTTTAAATTTAAATTTAAATTTAAATTTTTAACCTTCTAAATTCAATAACTTTTGCATACGAACTCGAATTTGGACGTGGTTTCTTGCGTTGGGTTCGTATCAAAATTCTAGACGATATGGAACTAGTTTGGCTGCATTTAGAGACTGTTCAAATTTTGGACTTCATTTGGATTTTAAATCGACTAGAAATCATAGGTGAATGATTTAACCCACTCACAAATACTAAACTTTCTTATGTTAGTTGAATTAAATGTATGATGTGGTAAGAAATTTATTGATTGCTATTTGGTAATTTAAATTGTCATTTAAATTTAATTTGAATTTATATTGAATTAAATTGCCATTTAAATTAATATTGAATTTAAATTGTTAGTTAAATACCTGAAAATGATAACCAGTTAATTGTTGTGATTTATTGGCTGACTTGGATGTTGATTATGATGAATGTTTATTTGTTGACATTTTGGATGATTGGATGTTATGTTTATTATATATATTGTTATCACACTGCAAGTTCCCTTAGTTTGTTGTTAGGAAAATCACTATAGGTTGAAATGATGCATACCCGAATGATCTTATAGATTAGGGAAAATCGTTATGGGTTGAAATGATACATACCCGAGTGATTTTATTGATTTGGAAATTATTGATTCGGGATACGGGTTGAAATGATATATACCCAGAAAATTTAACTATTTTAGGGTTGAAATGATATATACCCAGAAAATTTAACTATTTTAGGGTTGAAATGATACATACCCTATCACTTGACCATAGGGTAGAAAATTATATACGGACACCGTTGTTCGGTTTTAAATTATTTTCTAAATGGTAAAGTATGTTTGATTTATAAATTTTATTTAATGATTTTATTTTAAAATTTTATATTTGGAAAATTATTTATTTTATATGTTTTAAGATTTCAAATTATAAGTTAATATTTGGTTTAAAAAGTAAATTTAAGATTTTTTACTTATGATTTTATTTAGTTTTAAATATATATTTTAAATAGTTAAATTAATTTAATAAAATATTTAATATAGTTTTAATATATATTTTAAATTTAATTTAATATAATAAATATAGTTTTGATTTAAGATAATAAATGTAGGCTTTTATAATAACTTTAATAGATAAAAGATTTTTGTAAAAGATTTTAGAATTTTGTAAAAGGTTTTGTAAGAGATTTTAAAATGAATTTTATAAAAGGATTTTATAAAGGAATTTATAATGGTTTTATAAAGGAGTTTAAAGGTTTTAAAGGATTTTATAAAGGGTTTTATAAAGAGCTTGTATAAAGGGATTTGGAAGCGTTTTAAAGGAAATTGCATAGAAGTTTATAAAAAGTGGAAGAGTTGTAAGCTGTTTCAGAATTTATAAATAGCTTTGCAAATGGTTTTAAAGCATATAAATAGTATATAAATGGTTTAAGAGAGATTTATAAATTATTTTCGAAATTGATTCAAAGAAATCTTCCTCGGTATTTATGAATATATTTATACTTTTGGAATAAGTATATGGATATCTTGATATGAAAGCATAAACTGTTTTCTGGATTTATTATTAAAAATGTTTTATAAAATGACCACGGTGTGAAATAAGCGTTTGGTTGTTAAAGTGACCGGGGTCGGATATTGTCATACTCTCTGCTAATTCCGAAACCACTTTAACAACTGCGCACGTGGTGGAGAATCCAAAACGAAGTAGGATGGTTTGGTGAACGCTGTTGGTATGAGGTAAGAACGTAGCCCTGACCCTTAGGTCAGCTTGATATGACTAAAATAGGCGCTATACCGGGCCAAGTGAGGTCGCTCCTCTGATCGGACACACTTCTTCGTTACCATATCTGTTACTTTGTGATTGATTGGTGGCCACCCTCGATTTGATTTTGGGAGTGTGTTTTTAGGTGGGCGGTAGTAGCTGCTATTCGTTACCACCAGTCTGGGAGTGCAAAATGGTAGAATCCTACCCTAGGCATTGCCTCGCGTGCCTTGTCGTATGCCTTATAGAGCCCACTATGATTTTGGTTGGTGTCGTACCTATGGAGTGCTCACTGATAGCCCACCAGTTTATGGTGGAGTTTACAGTACTATATAGACTACGACATTTATAAAAATGTGTTAAGGGGGATATGAGTAACGCCTCTGAAGCTATTACACTCATATTTATTGTTGTTGATTTAACTTACGTAAGATCTTTTAGTTCTGACTCGAGTGTTTGTCTTTTCATTACGCTCGGGTCAGCCTGAGCATTTCAGTGTTGAAGACATTATTTCTGGAGGACAAAGACAGAGTTTAGTATTATTATATTATTATTATTTCACTGTATCATGTTGTTCTGCTGCATTATCCTATTATACCTACTATACGTATAACTCCGATTGGATTGTAAAAGTGTAATCAAATGTATATTATAAAACAGCTTCACGAACGGTTTATTTGATTATTATATTTTGCCATTCCGCTGCAAGATTCTGTGTTTTGTTTTTCCTTCTTTTCTCTTATTTTCTATTTACCCCATTGACAATCCTCCTTTTTGAATGGTTTGAGTTAGACATGTGTGGTTTATTGTCGATTTAAACTGTCCAAAAAGGTGGGTTGTCACAGTTGGTATCAGAGCTTTGGTTTAGCGATAACCTTGGCTTTGTGGGGTTTGATTCATTAAATATAGGGTAGTGATATAAAAATATTTTCATATTGTGTTAATTTGTTATGTTTAGTATTTGTAAATTTCAGTCGGTACATAGGACGCTATGGCATCGATAGGGATTTCTAAACACTTAATATGGCAGACCGACACAATATTATTTTTCAAATATAGGTAAATGAAATAATTTTACCTAGTATTATATTTTATATATAAAAGAATAATTTTTATAAATGGATATAGTTGTATATGATATGTTTGTTTGTTAGGATGTGAAATTCTATAAATATTGGTTGCAAAATAGAATTTGCAAATAAAATGAATTGGAAAATTGAGAACTTTAGTTCCGGAGTTTTGAAATTGGTTTTCAAAGTTTTTGGAATATGATATTAGTATTAATTGAAAGTATTTTCGGATATAAATATTTTCAATGTGATTTGAAAGAAATATTTTAAAAGAATTTTAAAAGGAAACAAATTCTGTACTCCCCTCTTCTGTCGCTGAAAATAATTTCGGTGATGATCGCGACATCATCGATATTCATTTTCGAGTTTTAGAGTGGGAAGACCATGGTGGTAGCTTTGCTGCACATTTGTCTTGAAAACAATTTTTAATTTTACTTCCTTAAGCATGATTTGATATATATAAAAGATATGAATATATATTATTTCAAAATGATTTGATATGAACCCGGTATTTATTCCTTAAGTTCCTGTTAAATTAATGATTTTCAGTTGTAGAAATAAAGTGAAATTTTAATAGTTGAAAACTTATAAAATGAAAAATAAGAAATTAGAAGCTAAGTGATTAATGAAACTGTAAAAAAATTAGAGATTTGTCACTTGTAAATCAAAGGGTAATAAAATTTAGAAGATGTAAATTATTGAATATTTTGCTAATTAAAATGAATAAGATAATTTGTATAACACTCGGTTACATTCTAAAAACATATATAAAACTTACCAGAAATGTTTAAACGTTGAAATGTTAATATGAACATGTAATAGAATTTTATACAAGTAAAACTGATGTAATGGAGTTATGTCCACAAATAAGAATTATGATGTACAAGAAATTATTTTAAACATAAGTTAATATTTTGAATGCTAGTAATTAAATTAAATAGAAAAATGAATGAATACTGTTTAAGTAAATGATTATAAACTCAAGAAAATGACTAAAATGATTCATTGATAAATATTAATATTAAAATGGATATCAAGATTATAAGTAAATAATAAATGTGAAATAAACTACAATGAAATGAATGTAATACTTTAATAATGGATTCATTGATGATTTCAAAAATGAATAAGAAATAAATTGTGTAAGTGATGAAAGAAATTAATAAAAGATAATTATTGTATGAATGAATTAAAACAAATGAAAACTAAATAATGATGTGAAAAGAAACCAATAGAATAAAATATATAAATTATGCGTAAATCATTTTATTCGCATAACAATTCTGATTCACATTTGAATACAAGATTTGTAGTAATTCACACTAGTTCGAATTAGGATTTTTCGCTCGATACTTGATGGCGAACAATTGATACGAATTTTTTATATGAATTTGAAGTTTTCTATCATGGTTTATGGCTATGCAAGGAAAACGGAAATTTCGAATCAAGAAATCGGATCAAAGTCTGCACTAGAGTGGTCGGGTTAACAATACTAGTTCAAAAATGGAATGTGTGTATTCAAACAAGCGATTAGAATTGATATTATGTATAAAAGATTTATGTACATCGAGCAAATTGAAATAATACTTAAATTCTTTGTTGTTTTAGCTGATGGGAAGTTTGGGAAATGATACTTCGAATTGTTTAAGGGTGTATGAATAATCTATTAAGTAATTATCTAAGGCTGTTGAGCGTAAAGTACACTTGGTAGTTTATTTATCGCCCTTGTACGATGAAAAGTTTCTGAACCTGGACGAACCATTAGTTTTGATTGCCATAAGTGGTTGATGGATTCTTTTGTGGCATATAATGGTTGTACTGCTTTTGTTCGCATATGATTATTATATATTGTATGGTGCTTGTGCTATTGATTTGAAACAACTAAAATATTACTCTTTACATAATTTTAACTCTTTGGATTATATAAGTGAAATACAGGTTTATGGAAGCAATAGCTACTTCTTTTGTTTTCATAAAATAAAGTTGTTTGCCCGACAAATAAGTACGTTTTCGGATTACAATTAAGGAACGATATTTTATTGTTTTTCCCATGGTTTGAGATAATTTATTATTGAAATATGATATATATTGAAATTATTGATATTATATTTTTTTCCGTACTTAACAGCACAAAGGAGACTCTACCGAAGTTTTTCGTGAATTTAGGACTTAGAATATTTGGTGAAAGTTGAGTTATTTTCAAATTCTTATTAAACTAAATTATGTAAATTAATTGTTTATAAAATTGATTATTTTGAATAAAATTATATCAAACTTCTTAATTCATTCTTATTCCTTTACGGGGACGAAAAGTTTTGAGTGGGGGAGAGTGTAACGACTCGTATTTTTGATAATTAAAACTATTAAATTAAATAAGATTTTGAAATTTAATATTGTGAGAAATTAAAATTTATTATTTATTAATGAGAGAAAAATAATTAGAATATGATTTAATAATGTTGTTTAAATGTTATGGGAAACTATTTTAATGTAATTTCAATCAATTGAAATAATTAAAAAGTTAATTTGGTTATTATTATAAATAAGAAATAAATTAAATGTTGGATTTAATGTTGAAATTATCTGTTATAAATTGAAATAGGTTTTTTTATAGAATATGAAATTAATTAATTGGTATGTAAACTTATTAGCTTTGATTGTAAAAAATAAATTCAGAAATGTATTGAATTACTAATGTGTAATAATTGTTTTAATTATTATTTTATTGTTTAATCTGTTGAAATAATTTGGAAATCAATGTGAATTTAATCTAATTAAATATTGCAGTAAATAGGAGTTAAGATGATAACTATATAATATTAATGTAATAAAATGTAAACTAATGTTAATTATATTCATGAGGTAATAGTTGATTCAATAATAAGAGTGTAACTCGAAATAAAAGAATTTGATTGAATTTAAATTATAATTAACAGGGATTTTATTACAGTTGTAATTGAACGTTGAAAGTAGTGCAATATCTAAATATTGGATTTAACATGGAAATTTATTTTAAAAGATTATAAATTTCTATGTAATCAAGAATGATAAAATTGTTGACTTTTAAATTTGAATTTAAAAGTGATTAAATCAATTTAATAATAATTTATTTAATTAACGTGAAAATTAGTCATTTTGGCCACTGTATCAGATTTCGAATAAACCAGTTTCATCGGATCCGTAATAGTGAATTATTGTAGGATTTCAAGTTTCATAGCGATCGGACTTATCGGCTGATCGTGCGAGCTCGAAACACGTAGAAATCGATTAATGAAATTTAAGTGAATACAAATTGATTTTTAAAGCTAATTTCTAAATACAATAGAATTAGGGTTTGAAACTAGTTCCATTAAGTTTAAAAATATTGAAAACCTATATTTCGATATATTGGATGATCTATTTTCGTTTCGGGGACGAAATGGGCTTTTTGGGTCTGAGTATCGCTTCGACCCAATTCAGTATGGTCCATCCATTTCTATTTCAGCTCTGCCTATATATAGGCTATTATAAACTCTAGCAGTTTCTCAATTCCATATTTCTGTACGTACTTCTCATTCTCATCTGCTCCTCCTTCTTAATGCCAGAAATATCAAAACCCTAATTCCCAAATTCAAAATCAAATCGAAAATTCAAACTCATCAAACCCTATCAAATTATATACTGCTGGAAAGCTCTCGACGAACGCAATCAACATATGCAGTTCATTTTTGCAATTGAGTGTCGGTTTGGCCAAAATTTGGCATTCTTTCTCAGCCATCTGTTGCTTGGGTTTCACGATCAACGGTGAGTCGTCGATTATACGATGATCGGAGGGTACCGCGGTGTAAAGGGAGGCGAGAGGAGTTGATCTATGGTCTTCATTTGTCTCAAGGAGGCCAAGATTCGCCAGATTTTGGTGATGTTCGTCGACGGGCGGTGGAGTTCGGGCATGGCCAGAGGGTTGCGTGTGGGGCTAGGGAGGAGCGGCGAGGCCAGAGGTGGTACTCGATCTAGGCGAAGCGGCCTGTGGTAGCGGCGGCAGATGATCAAAGGGTGGAGGCTGTACGTGTGATAGTGGGTTCATCATGCACGACTAGGTTTTGAGGAGGTAATAATATTTACATAATTGCCCTCGTTTAAATTTAAATTTAATTTTAAATTTTCAACCTCTAACTTCAATAACTTTTACATATGAACTTGGATTTGGACACAGTTTCTTGCGTTGGGTGCGTATCGAAATTCACGATATGGAACTTGATTGGCTGCATTTAGAGACTATTAAAATTTTGGGCTTTATTTGTGTTTTAAATCGACTAGAAATCAAAGGTGAGTGATTTAACCCACTTACAAATACTAAACTTTCTTATGTTAGTTGAATTAAATGTATAATGTGATAAGAAATTTAATGATTGTTGTTTGGTAATTTAAATTGTCGTTTAAATTTAATGTGAATTTATATTGAATTAAATTGTCATTTAAATTAATATTGAATTTAAATTGTTAGTTAAATACCTGATAATGATAACTAGTTAGTTGTTGTGATTTATTGGCTAACTTAGAAGTTGATTATGATGGATGTTTATTTGTTGACATTTTGGATGATTGGATATTATGTTTATTATATATATTTTATCACACCATATGTTTCCTTAGTTTGTTGTTAGGAAAATCACTATGGGTTGAAATGTTACATACCCGAATGATCTTATAGATTATGAAAAATCGTTATGGGTTGAAATGATACATACCCGAACGATTTTATTGATTTGGAAATTATTGATTTGGGATACGGGTTGAAATGATATATACCTAGAGAATTTAACTATTTTGGGGTTGAAATGATACATAACCTATCACTTGACCATAGGGTAGAAAATTATATATGGACATCGTGGTGCGGTTTTAAATTATTTTCTAAGTGGTAAAGTATGTTTGATTTTTAAATTTGATTTTTAAATTTAATTTAATGATTTTATTTTAAAAATTTATATTTGGAAAATAATTTATTTTATATGTTTTAAGGTTTCAAATTATAAGTTAATATATGGTTTAAAAGGTAAATTTAAGATTTTTTACTTATGACTTTATTTAGTTTTAAATATATATTTTAAACAGTTAAATTTTAATTTAATAAAATATTTAATATAGTTTTAATATATATATATATATATATTTAAATTTTAATTTAATATAAAAAATATAGTTTTGATTTAAGATAATAAATATAGACTTTTATAATAACTTTAATAGATAAAAGAATTTTGTAAAAGATTTTAGAAATTTGTAAAAGGTTTTGTAAGAGATTTTATAATGGATTTTATAAAAGGATTTTATAAAATATTTTTATAAAGGATTTTATAATGGTTTTATAAAGAAGTTTAAAGGTTTTAAAGGATTTTATAAATGGGTTTTATAAAGAACTAAAGGGATTTGGAAGCATTTTAAAGGAATTTGCATAGAAGTTTATGAAAAGTGGAAGAGTTGTAAACTATTTCAGAATTTATAAATAGCTTTATAAATGGTTTAAGAGAGATTTATAAATTATTTTCGAAATTGATTGAAAGAAATCTTCCTCGGTATTTATGAATATATTTATACTTTTGTAATAAGTATATGGATATCTTGGTATGAAGGCATAAAATATTTTCTGGATCTATTATTAATTTTTTTTTATAAAATGACCACGGTGTGAAATAAGCGTTTGTTTGTTAAAGAGACTGGAGTCGGATATTTTCATACTCTCTTCTAATTCCGAAACCACTTTAACGACTGTGCATATTGTGGAGAATCCAGAACGAAGTAGGATGGTTTGGCGAACGCTACTGGTATGACGTAAGAACATAGCCCTGACCCTCGGCTCAACTTGATATGACTAAATCAAGAGCTATAGTAGGCCAAGTGAGGTCGCTCCTCCGATGGGACACACTTCTTCGATACCATATATGTTACTTTGTGATTGATTAGTGGCCACCCTCGATTTAATTTTGAGAGTGTGTTTCGAGGTGGGCGGTAGTTGCTGCTATGCGTTACCACCAGTCCAGGAGTGCAAAACGGTAGAATCCTACCCTAGGCATTGCCTCGCGTGCCTTGTCATATGCCTTATCGAGCCCACTACGATTTTGGTTTGTGTCGTACCTATGGAGTGCTCCCTGATAGCCCACCAGTTTATGGTGGAGTTTACAGTACTGTATAGACTACGACGTTTATAAAAATGTGTTAAGGGGGATAAGGGTAATGCCTTAACGCTATTTTAATACTTTACTTTACTGATAGACATTACATATATAGCGTATATTACTATATATAAATAGTTTAACGGATCCTTAAGTGATGGAAAATCCCGAAACATCTCTTAAGTTATTGCACGCACGTTATACACTGGATAGGAGATGTGAAATCCCGTAAACATCTCTGAAGCTATTACACTCATATTTATTTGATGTTGGTTTAACTTACATAAGAACTTTTAGTTCTGACTCGAGTGTTTTGTCTTTTCTTACATTCGAGTCAGCCTGAGCATTTCAGTGTTGAAGACATTATTTCTGGAGGGTGAAGTCGAAGTTTAGTATTATTATATCATTATTATTCCACTATATCATGTTGTTCCGCTGCATTATCCTATTATACCTACTGTACGTATAACTCTGATTGGATTGTAAAAGTGTAATCAAATGTATATTATAAAACAGCTTCATGAACTGTTTATTTGATTATTATATTTTGTCATTCCGCTGCGAGATTCTGTGTTTTGTTTTTCCTTCTTTTCTCTTATTTTCTATTTACCCCATTGGAAATCCTCCCTTTTGAATGGTTTGAGTTAAACATATGTGATTTATTGTCGATTTAAACCGTCCAAAAAGGTGGGTCGTCACAAGAACAGTTAAGCATTTGCCCAATCATGTCAACATTAAATTTTATCAATTGACCATAAACACTAGTCCAAATCAAATTATCTTCATTCGAAGGATTCCAAAGAGATAATGAACAAAGATTAATTAAGAAAAGAAATGCCGCTGGTTGGTCAATTTTTATGGCATTTTTGTCATAGTTGACCAAGTGGTAGTTCCCAGCATCTTGAAGCAGTTCTTCGACATTATAGTGGATGAATCAGCGAAGAGGATAGAAAGGTCCGGTATGGAAGGGCTTTTTCTCCAATTCTTGAAGCTGTCCTTTTCCATTTTTCTTCTCCACGATCCATTCCTCAATGTGGTGATTGGTTACAAATTGGATGGAGGTTGGGAGCTTTGTCCTAAGGAAGGTTTGCGACGTTTTGGTACTGCATTCTTTTGTTTTTGGGCCATTGATTTCATATATTTAGGACAAAAAATAGAATTGGGGTTTTAGGGTTTGCTTGAGGGTTTTAAAAATGAACGATGAAAAAGAAGGAAGATGAAAAAGATAATTTATAGGAGAGTGAAACGGTGAGGTAGAATCTACTTTCAGACGTTTGGTGTTATGGGAATAGACGTCTGAGCGTGGTAATGTTCGTAGGCAATGAAGTTTTTCAGACGTCTGGGCAGTAGTAAAGACGTCTGTCTTTGGAAGTGGAATTTTTCCAGTGCATTTAGACAGACGTCTGATGATGACCACAAACGTCTGTGCTGAAACGAGGTTGAATCTTATGTAACAGAGTGATTGAACAAACGTCTGACGTTACGTTTCAGACATCTGTGCTGAAACTATCGTTGTTTTTTGTTATTCCAGAGAGTTGAAACAGACATTTGGTGATTTAGGTAGACGTCTGTGCTGAAAGAAGAAAAAATATGTTACCTATTTCCTATTTTTTCTTAGACGTCTGACTTCAGGGTTAATAGATTTTTGTGCATACGTTCAGAAGTCTGTCATTTCTTTTCAGACGTCCATCTGGAGAAAACAATTATTTTTTCCTAATTTATACATATAAATATTTATTAAAAAATGAAGAAAATACAAATAATTGTAAGCATATTTAATATTATATATATGTATATATTAACCGTCGATAAAATTCCTCTTCAGTTGTTAGCTGGGGAGTCAGAAGAAAAATTGTTTTGTTTCTCCCAAGAATTTGATTCATCCTTGGTATACTCATTTAACGGCCGAAGTGGTGACCAGTAAGGAGGCACAGGACTACGTTCTGCTTGCGATGTCCCTTCACCCCATAATTGTCGTGGAGTGATCTTGTGAGCTCTGGGAGGAGTTTCCCTTAAACGCAGAAACCTTACGTGTACGCAGGCTTTTGTTGGTGAATGGCCACATATGGTGAGGATGCATTTTCCAAGGAAGTTCAAGTGTGTAGTACATCTCTCTTTGTACTCCTATCATTTCCTGTTGGTAATGATGGATATTGTCAACTTTCTCGGAGAGTGAGGCTGATTGAAGGTCAATTCCATGTTTGGCTTTCTTTCCTTTTGGAGAATAGTCGGTATGGTAAGTTGGTGACGGAATGATGTTAAGGGATGGAGATAAGATTTAGACGTGACTTTAGACAGAGAAGTATAAGTGCTTCTGGAAGAGGGTGAGGCGAAGTCGATTGCAGAATATGTAGAATCATGATCCGAAGACATTTTTGATGTACAAGTTTTGAAAGCTGTTTGTTTGATTATGTAAAATAAATTGGATAAAACTCTGATAAAGTTCTCATATATATATATATATATATATATGAATTTTTATGTACTATTTTAAGAGTAAGTTCCATTTATTCGTTGGTAAACAATGTCAGCCATAAGACATTGGTTGGTTAAAAAATAAGTGATCTAGAAAATAGTTGAAATTTCAGCCAGTGAAAGGAAAAAAAATAAATAAAAACTATATCTTATTATAGATCGTGTATTGATACGATACCTAGTTCACGTCTTAACTTAATAAAATTTTGTTCGCTTAGAGGTTTTGTAAAAATATCAACTTTTTGATTTTTGGTGTTTACAAATTCTAGAGTTATTGTTTCTTTTTCGACATTATCTCTTAAAAAGTGATGACGAATATCTATGTGTTTTATTTGAGAATGATTTATTGGGTTTCTAGACAGGTTTATTGCACTAGTGTTGTCACAAAAAATTGGAGATTTGTTTATAATTTTTCCGAAGCCTTTAAGGGTTTGTTGCATATATATTACTTGTGCGCAAGCTAAAGTGGCAGCAATATATTCTGCTTCATAAGTTGAAAGTGATACACAATTTTGTTTTTTTACTAAACCATGAGACTAGAGACTGACCGATAAAGTGACATGTAGCACTTGTACTTTTCCCATCGGTTTTGCATGCGCCAAAATCCGCATCGCTATAGGATACAAGTTCGAAGGAGCAATCTTTAGGATAGAAAAGACTGTAATTCGTAGTGCCGGTTAAGTAACGCAAAATACGTTTAACTTCCCGATAGTGTGAATCTTTAGGTTGTGCTTAAAATCTTGCACACAGAC
This sequence comes from Allium fistulosum, assembly GCA_030737815.1. Lineage (NCBI taxonomy): Eukaryota > Viridiplantae > Streptophyta > Magnoliopsida > Asparagales > Amaryllidaceae > Allium > Allium fistulosum. The sequence continues at coordinate 878,906,479 of CM060906.1, forward strand.
ACACACTCATCATGATATCAGGTCGACTAGTCGTTAAGTATAATAGTGATCCCATTATACTTCGTTATAATGATTGATCAAAATCCTTTCCATTTTCATCTTTATCTAAATGGGTAGTTGGGCTCATGGAGGTTGGTTTACTTGATGTTTTCTCCATTCCAAAATGTTTTAACAAATTTTGATAATATTTTTCTTGATTTATAAAAATACCATTTTGTAGTTGTTAATCTGTAAACCTAAGAAAAAATTTAATTCTTCCATATGTGACATTTCAAATTCATTTTTCATAATAACTGCAAATTCATTACATAAATCTTCATTAGTTGATCCAAAAATTATGTCATCTACATATATTTGAACAACTAAAATATCATTATAATATCTTTTTATAAATAAGGTTGTATCTATTTTACCAACATGAAAACCAGAATTTATTAAATGAGTATTTAGTCTATCATACCAAGCATGAGGTGCTTGTTTTAAACCATATAATGCCTTTTTCAGTTTATACACATGTTCAGGGTATTTTTCATGTATGAACAAAGGAGGTTGCTCAACATAAACTTGTTCTTTAATAAAGCCATTTAAAAAGGCACTTTTTATATCCATTTGAAAAAGTTTAAAGTTATGATGACATGCGAAAGCAAGTAATGTTTGGATGGCTTCTAAACATGTGACTGGAGCAAACGTTTCTTCATAGTTAATGCCTTCCTCTTGATTATACCCTTGTGCTACTAACCTTGCTTTATTATGAACAATGTTTCCATTTTCATCGGTTTTATTTTTATATATCCATTTTGTTTCGATTACAGATTGTTTCGTAAGTCTCGGTACAAGTTCTCATACTTCATTTCTTTCGAATTGATTGAGTTCTTCTTGCATCGCGATAATCCATGATTCGTCGTTTGAAGCTTCTTTATAATTCTTGGGTTCAAAATTTAAAATGAATGCAACGTGACTCATTTGATTTAATTGATGTCTAGTAGAAACTTTTATATTTAAATCACCAATTATATTGTTAACTGGATGGTTTTTCAAAATATGAGGTGGTGATCTTAATGTATTATCATTGTCAATGATAGTCTCATTATTGTTCTGAATAATTGTGTTATTCTTAGAAGATTTTATTAAAATTTCATCATCACCACTGTTTTTATTAATGGAAAATTTTTCATCAAAGGAAACATGTACGTTTTCTTCTATTGTACTAGTATGTTTATTAAATATTCTAAAAGCTTTCCTACGATCTGAGTATCCAATAAAGATTCCTTCGTCGGCTTTTGAATCAAATTTTCCAAGATTACCATTAGTATTTAGTATAAAACATTTTGACCCAAATATTTGAAAATATGATACTTTGGGTTTTTTACCAAGAGACATTTCATAACATGTATTTTTTAGTTAAAGGACGTAATGCAACACGATTCATACATAACATGCAGTAGCTACAGCTTCTGCCCAAAAAGTTTTTGGTAGATTACTACTGTTAAGCATAGTTCGTGCACATTCTTGGAGTGTACGATTTTTTCTTCCACAACGCCATTTTGTTGGGGTGTTTGTGGAAATGAGGAATTATGGGTAATTCCATTTTTGTTACACAAATTTTCAAAAATTTCGTTCTCAAAATCACCTCCATGATCACTTCTTATACTTTTTATTTTAAGATTCATTAATTTTAATTCTTTTAGAAAACATTTCAAAAGTATCACTTTTATGTTTTAGGAATAGTGTCCATGTATATCGTGAAAAATCATCTACAATAACAAATACATATTTGTTATGATTTATTGATCGTATTTGAGTAGGTCCAAATAAATCAAGATGTAAAAGTTCTAAGGGTTGTTTGGTAGAAATTTCCTTTTTAGGTTTAAATGAGCTCGGTTTCAATTTTCCATATTGACATGCATCACATAAAATTTTCACTTTATAATTTATTTTAGGGAGACCTCTAACCAAATTGTGTTTAGCTAGTTTGTTTAAAGATTTAAAGTTTATGTGACATAATCGTTTGTGCCATATCCACGAGTCATTAAAATCTACGGCTAGACATAAATCACTTGAGTTATTAAATTTCATGTTTAAAACATAGATGTTTATATTTTTTACTCCTTCGAAATCAGATTTTATTTTGATAAAAAATGTTGCGTTTATTCTTTTCAAAATCTATTTTCATACGTCTGACAAGTGTAAAAATAATGTATATTATTTATAAACTTTTCGGGCGTATGAGAAAGAGAATTAAACGGTTTAGTAAACTCATGTGTCCCAATCCTTTGTCACATAGTTGACTATTGCTTAAAAGATTATCTTTTAAATTTTTAGCTAAAAGAACATTTTAATAACAGGTGAAGTAGACATACCAACATTGATGACATCTCCAATTCCAGTGACAAATCCTTTTGAATAATATCCCAAAGCTACAGTACCACCATCTTTGTATGTTATATTTGATAACATTTGTACATTTCGTTTGGAGCATCCGCTATCGAGTATCCATTTCTCCTTGTTATTTGATTTTCTTTTGGGTACCTACAAGTTAAAAATAGTTTAATTGCTACCCACTTCTTTTGTTAGGGTCCTAAGTGTTAAAAAGAGACGATTGCCATACAAAAGAGGGTTTGGGACCTTGTAAAAAATAATTTTTTATTATGAACAATATTTTTCAAATAGTTATCTATGTGCTTTTGTCTAATTAGTTTGTTATTGGATTTCGAAATCCATATTTTAATTATTTTGGTGTTAGACTTCTTTTCTATAGTATTTGACTTCTTGAACCTATTATATGGTGAGATATAGTTTTTATGTTTTGAAGGTTTCTTAAATCCTAATCCATTGCAATTTCTAGATGGTTTTGAAATTTTGATCAAGTTATCCAAGTTCTGCTTTCCTTTATTAAATTTCGAAACATTGTTAGAAATCTTGTCTAACTTATCATTAAGATGAGAAATTTTGAATCTTAATGCTTCTAAAGCATTCTTTAATATACCGTTTTCTTTTCTAATTTCATCATTTTCTAGTTTAACTTTTCCTATTTCACATAATAATGAGTCATTTTGAATAGATAGATTCTTATATTTCTCTTGTGAAGTTTCTAATTCTTCTTCTAAAATGGTTTTTTCATCTTTTAATAATCCTATTTCAAGTCCATTCGATTAATTTTAGCAAAATATTCTTTATTTAATTTTTTAGTTTCTCTATATTTATCATCTAATTCCATGCTAAGTTCTAAAATTTCATTATAAGTAAGATCAGGACATACCTCTTTAGTATTTGCCATGAAGCATACATTAGCCTGCTCAGAATCACTATTGCTGTCACTGTCTGATGATTAAGACGATTCTAAGTCATCCCAAGTTACTTGAAAAGCCCATTTTCTTTTCTTGAATTTCTTGAACTTGCCTCTCGTTTTGTCATTATTGGGTTCTGGGCATTGTTTCTTCATGTGTCCGAATTTGTCACATCCAAAACATTTGATTAAAGTTTGGTTGGATGAATTTGAATTTCCTCCATTTTGGGATCCGTCATCCTTTTGAATTTCTTGAATTTGTTGTAATTTTTGGCAATCAATACGATTTCATCTTCATCTAAGTCATAAAATATTATCACTAGCTTGAAAGGCTATATTTTTCTTTTCATTGATTTGTTCTTTTCTTGCCTGCAAATTTGCTTCATACGATGTCAAATTTCCTATCAATTCTTCAACTTTTAGTTGAGATAAGTCATTTGCCTCTTCGATGGCCAATACTTTTCGTTCCCATTCATTTGTTAAGAAATTTAAAATACGTGTAACTAAATCAAAATCTATGAATTAGACTCCAAGTCCCATGAGATCATGTTGTATAGTTTGAAATCTAGCATACATATCACCAATAGATTCATTTGTTTTCATTTTAAATGAAGAAAATTGATTTTGTAAAATGGAAATCTTTGTTTGTTTAACTTTGCTAGTGCCTTCATGAGTGATTTGTAGTGTATGCCATATATCATATGCGGTAGTGCACAACATGACACATGAGAATTCATTTTTTTCAAATGAACAGAATAAAACATTCATAGCTTTAGCATTGTTTGTGACGCAGCGGCGGATAACAAAAATGGATGAATCGGTGAAAATAGCAATCGGGGAATTGAAGATACCAAATGGCCCAAATCCGTTGATCCAAAGATACCGGATTCTAGCTATCCCAAACACGTTGATCGCGCACGATACCGTTTTTAAAGATCTGCGATTCTTCGGCGTTGATCAAGTGCACTTGATTCCGCGAATTGGCTTCAACAATCGTTGATTCGAGCGCACTCGAATACCGAAGGTGGAGATATGAGATCACACTCAACTACCGATTTGAGAAGTGGCACAAAGCACACAAACAAGTGTTTATTCAAAATCAATCTAACTATTACAAATGACACCACCATCCCTATTTATAGGGTTACAAACATACACGGCTCAAAACTTAACAACACTTAGGTCGTGAACGACCTAACATAGACAAATGACCTACGACCTAAAACAATGCGACCTAAAAACAAACAAGTTTACAACACACGCTTACATCACAAAACATCCGACCTAAAACAGGTCTGCGACCTACGACCTAATGTAGGTCGTTAACAACCTAAAACATTACAACACAACAAAGTACAACATCACACAAGGTCGAGCGACCTAAAAGATACACGGCAGCGATCCATCTTGAGCGACCTAAAGAAGCGGCTTTAGGAAATCTTCAAGCGACCTAAAGTTGAGCGACCTAAGTTCTTCAGCAACTGAATCTTCTTCACGCGACCTATCTTCACGCGACCTATCTTCCAGCGACCTAACACCCCGCGACCTAACTTAGGTCGTAGCTCGTCTTTCTTCCCGCAACATAAGGTCGAGCGACCTAATAAAATGCACGCTGGTTTGTTCATCTCCTTAGGTCGTTTGCATGCCCCAGTAACTCGCGAGCAACCTTCACAAGGTCATGAGCGACCTTCACTAGGTCGTGAGCGACCTTCACTAGATCGTGAGCGACCTAGAATCTTTGAATGACTCAAATCTGAAAAGTTAGCAGATCGCGCTGCATCATCCTCCCCCTGTTGACAAGAATTCGTCCTCGAATTTGCACCTTCCTTTTCCACAACGAACTCATCCCCATGATACGGAATCAAATATTTGACATTGAAAACATCAGAAGTATGAACATTATCTGGCAATCTCAACTGATATGCATTCTCATTGATTTTCTTCAAAATTTTCACTGGACCGATTATTCGAGCTTTCAACTTATTGTACGTTCCCACTGGAAAACCATCTTTTGTCAACACTGCGTAAACCAAATCACCTTCTCTAAAATTCACACTCCTTCGCTTTTTATCTGCCAGTTGTTTATACTTCTCATTTGATACAAGCAATCGTTCATAAATAGTTCTGTGGCACTCCTGCAGCTCAGTCACAAAATCATCAGCTCGCTTAACAACTCCCTTCTAATATGGCACTGTCGTCAAATCCAACGGTCCTTTTGGAATTGCTGAATATACAACTTGAAACGGACTGAACCCAGTACTTCGATTAACAGCATGATTATGTGAAAACTCTGCCTGACATAATTTCATATCCCAACTCTTCAAATTATCCTGTACAAGACATCGCAACAAGTTTCCCAATGATCTGTTGACCACTTCCGTCTGCCCATCTGTTTGCAGATGATAGGCACTACTAAAATTCAGTTTCGTTCCAACCATCTTCCACAAACTCAACCAGAAATGGCTTAGAAATCTAGTATCCCGATCAGAAACAATAGATTCAGGTAGTCCATGCAATCGATACACATCTTTAAAGAATAACTGAGCAACACGGATGGCATCAGCTGTCTTCTTACAAGCGATAAAATGTGCCATTTTCGAAAATCTATCCACCACCACATATATGGAATCATTCCCCCTCTGAGTTCTTGGCAAACCCAAAACAAAATCCATGCTGATATCAACCCATGGTCTTACAGGCACGGGTAACAGCATATACAATCTCGCATTCGTTGTTGTCCCTTTGGAAATTTGACAAATATGACATCTCTCCACAAATTTCTCTACTTCTTTTCTTATTGTCGGCCAAAAATATGATTCTGAAATCAACTGCAAAGTGCGATCTCTACCCACATGACCTTCCTCATGTAACTCCTTCACAATCTTCATTCGTAAGCTGCACTCTGGTATACATAATCGATTCCCTTTAAAAAGAAAACCATCCACCAATACAAACCATCCACCATCTACAAACTTCGCAAAGTAAGAATCATCAACAAATAATTCTGGCAATACATCAAACCCCATCACTTCAACCTTCATTGTAGTCAACAAATGATTCCTTCGACTCAAGGCATCTGCCACACGGTTTGTAATTCCCGACTTATGCTTCACCACAAATGTAAATTGTTGTAGGTATGCGATCCACGAAGCATGCCTAGCTGCAATTTTGTCCTGTCCCTGCATATGCTTCAACGCCTCATGATCAGTATATAAAACAAATTCTTTATGAAACAAATAGTTTCTCCAATGTTTGATAGCTTGAACAATAGCATAGAATTCCACATCATAAGTATTATATCTCATCTTGGCTCCCGATAGCTTCTCACTGAAATATGCAATAGGACGACCTTTCTGACTTAACACCCCTCCAATTCCAACCTTCGATGCATCAGTATGTAATTCAAACAACAACTGAAAATCCGGCAACACTAGAATCGGTGCTGTCGTCAAAAGTTCCTTGATTCTCTCAAAAGCAAATCCTGCTTCCTCCGTCCATGAAAATTGCTTCCTTTTCATACAATCATTAACTGGTGCCATCACGCTACTGAAGTGTGGAATAAATCTTCGGTAGAATGATGCTAAACCATGAAAGCTTCTAACTTCTGTTATTGTCCTGGGTTGTGACCAATTTCTGACTGCTTCAACTTTATTCTGATCCACTTGTATACCTCCTTCTGAAATAACATATCCCAAAAATAAAACACTATGCGTAATGAACACGCATTTCTTTGTTGCAGCATAAAATTGTTCCTGTCGCAGTATCATCAACACTTCTCTCAGATGATGCAAGTGCTCTTCTGTGCTTTTACTATATATCAGTATATCATCAAAATACATCACCACGAACTTCCCAATGAATGGTCTAAAAATCTGATTCATCACCCGCATAAATGTACTCGGTGCATTCGAAAGACCAAACGTCATAACCAGCCATTCATATAATCCTTCTCTTGTCTTGAATGCTGTCTTCCATTCGCCCCCAGGTCTAATTCGAATTTGATGATAACCACTCTTCAAATCCATTTTCGAAAAGATAGTAGCCCCGCTAAGTTGATCCAACAAGTCATCCAATCTAGGCATAGGAAATCTATATCTCACTGTAATCTTGTTTAGTGCTCGACTATCAGTGCACATCCTCCATGTTCCATCCTTCTTCGGTACTAACAAAGCTGGCACCGCACAAGGACTTAAACTTTCCTGTACACACCCCTATTCAAGCAACTCTTCCACTTGCCTTCTCAACTCCTCGTGTTCCTTTGGACTCATTCTATAATGTGGTCTATGAGGTAACACAGCTCCTGGAACAAGATCAATTTGATGTTGAATGTCTCTCAACGGCGGTAACTCCGTTGGTAGCTCCTCAGGAAATACATTGTCAAATTCTTCCAGCACTGGTTTCACTTCTTCAGGAATCTCAACCACTTCATTACTCTCACGTCCAATCAACAAAAATACTTCAGGCTCCTCTTCGACTTCCTTAACAAACTCCTTCAAAGATAGCAAAGTTTTAAGTTCTTCAATCTCCTCCAATTTGCTTTCTTCTTGTTGTCGCTTCTTAGGAATTAAGGTGATTTTAGTACCATCAAACATGAAACTATAACTGTTAGTACGACCATCATGTTGCACCGCTCTGTCATACTGCCATGGTCTCCACAACAACAGATGGCATACATCCATGTCCACAACATCACACCAAATTTCATCTTTGTATTTCTTCCCAATCGAAAAACTAACACAAGCTCTTCGTCCAACTTTCACCTCCCCACCTTTCCTCAACCAAGCTAACTTGTAAGGTTTCGGATGCTTCTCAGTCTTCAATGCCAACTTCTTCACAGCCTCTGTAGAGATAATGTTATCGCAACTTCCCGCATCGATGACAAACTTGCAAACCCTTCCCAAGATAGTGCATGTTGACTGAAAGATGTTACTCCTCAACCAGCTAGTTTCCTCTTCCTGCTTTGGTGTTAAGCAATTTCTCCTCATCATCAATGAATACCCTTCATTTCCCGACACATTTTCTTCCTCCTCATCATGTAGTGAATTATAACCTTCAGCTTCTGCATCCTCATCTTCCACTTCAGCAATCATAGTTCTCTTCTTCGGTTTCGGACATTCGTTGCTCTTGTGGCCAAACTCTTGACAATTAAAACATTTGAAATTAGTGTTGATTTTTGGTTTAGCTACTTCTTGAACAACCGGCTTACTCGATACTTTAGGAACATTAGAACTACTACCCGCTCCTTTGTTCTGCCCCGTAAAACTTGGAAACACACCTCCCCCACGTCTACCTTGTTTCTCCCAAGTCAACGCCTTTTGATGTGCTTCTGCCACAGATCTAGGGTCGAACATGTTCACCATATCCTGGATCTGTGTTCTAAGTCCACCAACAAACCTACCGTCAGTTGTTCTTCTATCTCCATAATGTCATTTCGAGCAATCAACTGGTAGAACTCATCCGCATAATCAGTAACAGTCTTCGTCCCTTGCCTCAGGTTTTGTAATCTCTGATACATTAGTGATTGGTAATTATAGGGTAGGAAAGTAGCCTTCATCAACTTCTTCATCTTCTCCCAAGCAATAATCTTCGACTTTCCCATCCACTCTCTAGTAAGTTTGGTTTGCTGCCACCATGCCATAGCTCTCCCCCTCAATCTAGTAGCAACCAACTTCACTTTACGATCTTCCGGAACCTCCTTGAAGTCAAAAATTTCCTCAACATAAGCTAACCAATCAAGAAATTCCTCGGCTTGCATACCTCCCTTGAATTTCGGTATTTCAGTTTTCATCCCGGACTCCCATTTGTGATCATACTCCGACCGATTTCTTCCTTGTCCTCGTCCATGAACACTACCACCATCAAACTCCTCTTCAAAATTTGATGTATATCGATGTCGATCCTGACCACCAACATCTCTACTACCATCATTTCTTCCACCAACATCCCTTCGATCTGCATTCCTCCGATCACGATCATTCACATTTCTATCACGACTTCGTTCATCAACATTTCTATAACAATCTCGACCCATACTTCTATGATCACTATCAACACTTCTCTCTCGATTGGAATGTGGTGAAACTCTACTTCCCCCATGGTTAGACTCAGGTGAAACCCTTCTCTGATTTTGATTCATTTCCAACATTATCTTCTCTAATCGACCAATCCCTTCATTAAGCTTCTCATTAAAGTTTTCGTTAATCCTTTGCTCCATCTCATCGGCTTCTTCTCTTCTATACAACGCTTCAACATTTTGATGGCGATTAGCTCTTCTTGGCGGCATGATTTGAAACTTCACAAACACTTCAATTCTCGGCTTTGACTTTCAAAATGATACCAAATGATGCACGGCCTTCAACTTCAAACTCTCGGCCTTGAATAACAAAGTGATGCACGGCTTGAACTCTTGAATAAGAATTGGCTCCAAGACTCGGCTTAGCTATGATTGGCTAAGTCTAGCTCCGATACCAAATGACGCAGCGGCGGATAACAAAAATGGATGAATCAGTGAAAATAGCAATCGGGGAATTGAAGATACCAAATGGCCCAAATCCGTTGATCCAAAGATACCGGATTCTAGCTATCCCAAACACGTTGATCACGCACGATACCGTGTTTAAAAATCTGCGATTCTTCGACGTTGATCAAGCGCACTTGATTCCGCGAATCGGCTTCAACAATCGTTGATTCGAGCGCACTCGAATACCGAAGGTAGAGATAGGAGATCACACTCAACTACCGATTTGAGAAGTGGCACAAAGCACACAAACAAGTGTTTATTCAAAATCAATCTAACTATTACAAATGACACCACCATCCCTATTTATAGGGTTACAAACATACACGGCTCAAAACTTGACAACACTTAGGTCGTGAACGACCTAACATAGACAAACGACCTACGACCTAAAACAATGCGACCTAAAAACAAATAAGTTTACAACACACGCTTACATCACAAAACATCCGACCTAAAACAGGCCTGCGACCTACGACCTAACATAGGTCGTTAACGACCTAAAACATTACAACACAACAAAGTACAACATCACACAAGGTCGAGCGACCTAAAAGATACACGGCAGCGATCCATCTTGAGCGACCTAAAGAAGCGGCTTCAGGAAATCTTCGAGCGACCTAAAGTTGAGCGACCTAAGTTCTTCAGCAACTGAATCTTCTTCACGCGACCTATCTTCACGTGACCTATCTTCTAGCGACCTAACACCCCGCGACCTAACTTAAGTCGTAGCTCGTCTTTCTTCCTGCAACATAAGGTCGAGCGACGTAATAAAATACGCACTGGTTTGTTCATCTCCTTAGGTCGTTTGCATTCCCCAGTAACTCGCGAGCAATCTTCACTAGGTCGTGAGCGACCTTCACTAGGTCGTGAGCGACCTAGAATCTTTGAATGACTCAAATCTGAAAAGTTAGCAGATCGCGCTGCATCAGTTTGTTGATGTGTTCTTTTGAGCATCTATCCAAGTGCTTATATTTGTTTCTGGTGCTACATATTTAACTTGTGTTGCTTGCCAAATTTCTAAGCCATTTGCTTCCATAAAAATACGCATTCATGTAGACCAGTAAGCATAGGTTGATCCAGTGAATATTTGTGGACATGCAGTTGATTGTCGTTCTTGAAATGTACTTGTCATACTAAATATGCTTCAATCACGTGTTACTGTGAATTGAGATAACCATGCCCTGATACCAAAAGAAAGGATCTATGGATCGTATGTTTATATCTAATATGCAAGTGTAGTAAAATGCTAGCTTACAGTTAACAGAGTAAAGTAAATAATTTTAAGGAAACAATCACATTAGAGTTTTTATACAGGTTCAGACCTCCCGTCGTACGTCCAGTCTCGAAGCTCCTCTTCGGCTTTAACTAGGAAACAACTCTCGCTTTGCCTGGAGGGATAGGCTTAATACAAAAGTCTTTCTAAGACAAGCGAGTGTTCTAGAAAACACTAATTTTGACTGCACTGTACAAATCTTCCTATAATCTCCTTTGAGTAGTATGTGTACGTGAAGATTTTGATTTCAGCAAGTGATAAAGACTGATATCGTTTGCTTTTTAGAAATTAGAGTATGAAAAAGAATGAAGAAATATGATTCATAAAATTCAAGTCATTTTATTCTTAAAATCTTCACATATATATAGATGGTGAAGAGTTTTTGTGAAGAGTAATATCCGTTAGAGTTTTCTGTTTCAGTCTAAAGGTTGCAATCGTTGAGAAGGAAGAGATACGGTGAAGAGTTGTGAAATCAGCTATTAGAATGAAGTAGATGACCTTTCATTGTAAGTGGCCATTGCTCAGCTCAAACGTCTGTCCATATGTTCAGACGTCTAAACGTCTGTCCATATGTTCAGACGTCTGACTGTTTATATATTTTTAAACAGTGCCCGAAGTTAGACATCTGAACCTTCTTGACAAACATCTAATGTATATGCTTGATTTAAAAACAGAGGCTATGTTCAGACATCTGATATATAACGTCAGACGTCTGACATATGTTATTTTGCATTTCATTTTTTGTGTTGTACGAAGATTGAAAACTTTGGTCGGGCAATGTTTGAAATCTACAAAAGGAGATTTTACAAGCTATATATCTATGACACTTAAGACACTATCTTATACAGATGATTATTCTCCTTTGTTAGCCTTCTTTAAGTTGACTTCTGAAAGCTTTTTCCTGAAAGCAGATTGAATATATATTGTATGTTTATGATTGAGTTGTTGTCATCGAAATCATAGAATAGTAGTTTTGACAATACTATCTTCTACTTCTACTAGTTGCAATGGTTGCATTGATTGTATTTGTCATGACGGTTGCAATGGTTGCACTGATGCTATGGTTGGAATGTACCAACGGGTATTTGGATGTAGAGGAAGAGAAGAAAATAGAACTACGTAAGCTTAATCCCCCAAATAGGGTACATACGCAGTATTTTCATATGCAATAGTGTAACGACCCAAAATTTTAATCGTTTTATTTAGATAATTAATTGAAATTTTGTGAAATTTTAAACAATAAAATTTGGAAATAAAAATTTATTATTTGGAATACGTCTATTTTAATATAGCAACTGGAAAATTTTCATTTGATAATATTGAAGTTTGTTTTCCTGTGAAATTTCATTTCAAATCAAACCGGTTAATAAAAGTGAATTTAAAAGTTTTTCGAAACCAAAATATGTCAACAAGAGAAAATTTATTCAGATCATTCTGAATCAGACTGCGAAATTCGTTTTTCCAAATTTGGACTTCTACTGCTCCGTTTATCTTATTTCTGGTAAAGTAGCAGCATTTTTCGGTACCGATTATTGACTTTTGATCGGACGATCGTACCATTGATATCTGCGTACCGTTTTGATCGTCTCATCGTGTTGATCTTAACGGTATATTCATTTCTGTGTTTAAGGTCCGGTACACGACGGAAACAATCAAACTATATATTGTATCGGTACCGAATCCGTGACCTTTTATTTCACTTTGCCCTTTTTAAAATGTAACCGTGGTATCCAAGCAACCATCAATTGCTTTAATCTTCCAGCTTAATTCCAGGGTGACCATTTCCGTTCCATACTATTTTTGAAAATCTAAACGTATGAATTGGTATAAGTTGTATTCATTTGAACGGTTCACTTTTTAATGCATTTATTTTATTAGCCTTTATTAACCTCAGCCGTTTCATTTTCTTATTGCCAGAACTATTCTTTTCTTCTTCATACTCATCTCTTCCCTTCAACTAACCCATATTCCACCGTCCCATTATTTCTAACATCGATCCACCTCGACCCGAGCACGTGAGCCATCCTCTGCCTCCATTTTTCGAACCACTTCACTAATCAGTCGAGACCGAGCCTCCAACCTTCCTCCGATGACAGCCTACCCACGTCCTTCACCCTCCATCCACAGCAGCCTCATCCAAACCAGGAAACCCACCGCCCATCCCCTCCACGTTCGGCAGCCCTACCCAGCTCCTCCTCCCATCTCCACTCACGTTCACCTCAAAACCCCTTCCTCAGCTCCTCTCCCACGCCGACCACAACCACCACCACACGCAACCGGGCTCCCCTCCCCATTCGCCGGAGCCCGACAAGCAGCAGCCACATCCACCCACGGCCTGACACCCTGCCTTTGGCTTTGCCTGCGCCTTACCCTCTGACAGCCTATCCTTCCTTCTTGCGACTTCTTGCCTACCACTCCGCTTCACCATCTCCTCGCTTTCCAGCCTCCCCTTGCTTCACCGCGTCTATCACCTGAAGCCAAGCTAAAGCATGCTCCGCCTATCCCTCTCATATCTATTATATTAGTTATACGTAAAGGTTAGTGTGTATATTTATATATATTTATACATATATAACCTTGCCTGCTGTTTTTATATAGGTCTCAAGTCTTCTACAGTTCTACTATATATAGTATAAGTATTCTTGGTAGATTTATATACTTGCTTTCATATTATAACCTTGTATGTTATAAAGTCTGTTTGGTTCTATGCTTATGATAGGTTTGGTAAATATTTTGGAAGGATTTTATGATTTATATTTTTAGCATGTGTAGATGGGTTTCGGTTTGGATATAAAGTATATAAACCTTTAAATGTTGTATGATGTCTGTTAGTTTATAGTTAAGTATATATATAGATACAGTATATATTTGTACGCGTCTTTGTATATAAAGGGTGATGTTAGCAATATATTTATATAAGATGCAGTTGTATACATTAGTTTTATTATAAAATATATGTATTAGTCTATACTATAGTTAGCTGTGAATTTATATATTTATTTACAAACTGAATATTATAATTTGTGATATGTTTGTTTATACTAAAACTATGATATAGTATATAACCTGTAGTGTATATATGTTATGGTATCATTGTTTTAAAAGTATGTTATACAATATCGATTTTTAAATTATAACATACATGTGTATTTAGTTTTCAATTGTATATCGTACATATTGGGATTCAATACTAATTTGAAATAAATGTATATGTTTTAAATATATGTTTGGTTTAATAAAGTGATCTTGGGATATATAAAGATTTTATATTGTTATATGTATGTTTAAATTATAATGTTGATTTCTATATATGTGTTTGATTAAACATTGATTGTGAAAGGAAATAATAAGATAATAATATAATATACTATTCGTTTGAATTTATCATCATCAACCAAATTCTGATTTGATTTCATCGATTTGTCGTTATCAGCTTTGATCGTCGGATTCGTGCTGATCTTTCTTCGCTTTGATTCGTAACTCAACTCAGCTTCGTTGTCTATCTCTCTAGCCTCGAAAGGTGAGCAATCACTCACGATTAACGTTCTTTTATTTATTAAATCTGTTTTCAATTGAAACGACAGTTGAAATATGCTGCTGTTAGTAAATTACATTGTTATATATGCTATTATCTATAACTGTTCACCTGTGACATCTAACACCAGTATCTAGAATTTATATGTCTGTTATTACTATTATTTGTATATGTTCACCTGTGACATCTGACACCAGTATCTGTTATTTATATTGATGATATATGCCTGTTGTTATATTTTATATTATCTGTTATCACTCTGCAAGTTCCCTGTTAGTATAGAATTCACTATGGGTTGAAATGATACATACCCGAACGGACTTTAGAATAGGAGAATTTCGTTATGGGTTGAAATGATAAACCCAAGCGATTTTCATTTGAATTGAAATTGGGATTACGGGTCGAAATGATATCTACCCGTATCACTTAACCATATGATAAATATATATACAAACACCGTTGGTTCATATATATAAATATTTTGAAATTAAATTCTATGGTTTTGGAAAGAAATATATGGTTTTATTAAATGTTGAGCCTTAAATTAGTATATACAAAATGGAAATGATTTATATAGATTTAATAATGATATTTAATTTAATTAAGATTGATTAAATACATATAATATGGTTGAGTATTTAAATTTATGTTCCAAATAGATTTTTGGTAAAAATTTGAAAAAGTTAAGGTTGGGAAGATAATTTGAATTTAGTAAAGAATTTTATTTAAATTAAACCAATATAAAACTTATTGAAATTGGGACTTAAGATATGATTTATAACTTGAGTTTGATTTAAATAATTTAATGAATATTTCTTGTTTAAATAAATTTAAGGAAATATTTAGAAAATAAAACGAAATTTAAGGCTAGTTAAATGATATTGAAGTGAATATACCCTGATTAAATAATAATAAAGTTAAATCAAGTGCTATATGAAACAGTTAAACTTAACTTTGAAAATGTTGAATATTAAAGCTTTGAAATATATTGAAAATTTAAATGGTATATTTAGAACTGAATTGAATTGATGAATTGAGCTTTGAATAAATTTGAATTTGGAATTTGAGTTAATTTAAATCGATTTGTGAGACTTGAGGAAATTATAAATACTTTACTTTTTAAATCATTTAATATATATACTATTTTGGAAAATAGATATATTTGAAATGAAAATGTGAAATTTGGGTTTGAAGTAAATTTAATTGAAATGACCACGGTGTTATAATGTATATTTCCACCTTGTAGATAGTTCTGAAGATCCTTAGAGGATGGTTATCCCAAACATCCTTTAAGTTACTTGTATTTCAGTTGATATTTCACTTGAGTTGGATTTATTTATATAAGAATGTTAATCCTGACTCGAGTGTTTTGTGTTTTGCTTTACGCTCGGGTCAGACCGAGTGATACAGCATTTGAGACTCACCTTTGGAGTTTGGAGCTTCCTTTGGAGATCCAACTATCGCCTCAGCTTTCAGCTCTTCTAGTTGATTTGTTCAAAGAAGTCATCTGTTGTATTGAAGACTTCACTGCATTTGAGATATTCTGTTGTATTTTGTTTCTAACTCTGATGTTTATATAGTAGCTTCATGAACTACTATTTTATCTATTCCACTGCGTATTATTGTATTACTCTGTGTCTGTGATTCTGTGATTGATTTATTTACTGCATATGCTGAGTTTTGCCAAATTTAAATAACAATCTGATATTTTGAATTATTCAAGTCCGACATGTGTGGATTTATTGTCGATTTGAATGGTCCAAAATAGCGGGTCGTTACAGTTAGTATCAGAGCTTTGGCACTAGGCAAAACCTAGCATATATAGTAAATTTATTTACAGAATCACTTTCGTTCGAGTTTGAATTTCTTCCTTTTGACTCGATTTCCTTTGAACTTTGGAACGTTCCTTGCGGTTCCAAAATTCATTCTTGTCTCTCCCTATTTGTATTCTTTTGATTCTGGAGTATCCCATAACTCCACTTCGAATGATCTCTATAAGAATAGGCGATCCCGCCAATCTTTGGATGATTTGTAAAGGGGTGGAACTCCTTTACAATTGGCATTGAATCACCGGAGATTTATATATCTTTGGTTTAGATGCCGCTATCTCTTGCGATCGAATGTTGATTTTTCTTGGAATTCTGCATCGATCTTGTTCCTGAAGTACGGTTGATCCTAGGGTCATCCGCGATTTATATAAGTATATTCATCTTCTGTTTTGAAATTTAATTATCTCATCTTCGTTCGAGCTTATCTTCGAATCATAATTCTATTTGATTAAGAGTTCCTCTAATTTGAATCTCTATCTTGTTTGAAATCCATTCTTAAATCATCCTTCGAAAATCGGGTTTGTTTGTATTCTAGAAATTGTTTTCTAAACCGAAATTATTATTTTGATAAGTATGATTATATTCTATATATAAAAGTGAAATGTTTTCGATAAAGATTATAAACCCTTTTAAAATAAGAATTTGAGGTTTCGAAAGGATTTGTAATTTTGAAAAAAAACTATATAAGAAATTTGATTTATCTAAAAAAGATTTATAACTGAAGGATTTTAAATTTGAAATTCGAGAATTGAACTCCGGTATTTTGAAACTGGTTTTAAGATTTTGAAATATATTATAATAGTATGATTTAAAAATATTTTCCGAATAAGAAATGTTTCAATGATTTTAATGAGTTTCGAAGAAATTTCAAAAGAAGTTTGAGAAAAATAGAAGTCCAGAACTCACTTATGTCGCTGGAAAATAATTTCGGTGATGAGTGCACGCATCATCGACATTGATTTTCGAGTTTCAGAGTGGGGGATAGGCCACTTTAGTAGCATTGCTATGCGAGTGATTTTGCGAAACAAATTTTGATTTCAAATTCCGAAGTAAGATTTGATATTCAAAGTATATATGTATATATATTTGAAATGATTTGAAGTAAGCCGGTGTTCAGTCCTTGAGTTTTGGATTTGATATAACCCTATCTATTAAAATTGATTTACTGATTTCCAACACTTGAATTTGAAAATGATTTCTTTAACTATTTCGAAGTTCGAGTACTTCCAAATCAAGGTTAACTTTTCAAAGCTAAGAAATTTTGAAAAGTATTTTGATAAAGTATATAAATTTGTTTTGAATGTTTAAGTATGAAGTAATATGATTTAAATAAGTTGAAACTATTTTGTTAAGTAAATGAATAAGGCAAACTTTAAATTTTTCTAATATGAAATTTAGATTTGAAATGTTTGAAAGGAATTTGGTCTTCAAAATATTTTGAATAAAGTTTAATTAAATGTTTTAACTTAGTAACATCTTTATGAAACTATATATTTAACAAGTTGGAATGAATATATAAGTTGTATGTCTGCTGTTTTATTCGCATAATTAATTTGATCCAGGTTTGAGTACGCAAGTTCGAGGTGGATTACACCATTTCGTGTTATGATTTTTCATTCGATTCTTGGTGGCGAATATTTGATATGGATTTTGGGCTTGATCCTAGAACTCTCTATCGTAGTATATGGCTATGCAAGGAGACTGATGGCTTCTAGTCGAGAAACCATATCGAAGTCCGCATTAGGGAAGTCGAATGAACGATACTAGTTCGAAAGCGAACTTGTGTGATCGAGCGAGCAATCAAATGTGATTCTGCAAAATGATGACGTATGTACATCTTATATTCTAATATCATTGATATTTTGACGCTGAAATTGAAAGCTGTCGAGTTAGAATATCTTTGCTTACTAAAAAAAGAAATTCCAATTTAAATTACAAAGATATATAACCCATAAAAGCAAAGATATTCAAATCCCATATGGCTCTTCATACAGCGAAATTTATTTTTGAAAAAAATTGATCCTTATATAAGATAGACCTTACGTAAGTATAAGATGATTTTGAAAACATTTGATTTTGGAAATGAATTGGTTGACTTAAATTATTGATTTGGAAATTTGGATTTATTTTCTAAATCTATTATTCTGGAAATGATGAAACTAAAGATAATTAATTTGAGAAGAAATAATTTGGTGAAATTGGATATGGCTTTGAAATTGAACTGATATTGAAACAAATTGAAATTGAGAACCTTATGTTACTAAACACTTGATTTGGGAGTTGTCGAACTTATATAAAATTGATTTGTATGAGTATGAAATTGATCCGAAAACTATAGATTGAAAAGGTACTCAATTTGAAAGTGAAATCTTATATAATTGAAGTCTATATAAGTATGATTTGATATACTATTGATTTTGGAAAGTATTTGATTTGAAAATTAAATCTTATATATAATGGATTTTATATAAGTACGATATTTGAAAGTGATTTGAAAAGGTACTATATGATACATATTTTCGAAGTAAAGATATGGAAAGTGCCTTCTGCTTGATATCCGATTTGTGGCCACATCTTGGATTCATTCTATCGATATTATTCTCTCTGATTTTTGGTTTTCCGGATATGATACTCGAGTGTCCTTCGAATTCCATGGCGTTACCCATGGTCTTATTGTTCTCTCGTGACTGCATAGCGCAACTGCCTGGCTGAGTCTTGCCTAGGGGTACGGATTGTTTCCTGGGGGATCCAGGCGTAACCATTGTGTATCCTGCAATCTGTGTAGGTCGCGAATAGTAGCCCAAATGCTTGGCTGAGTCTTGCCTGGGGGTACGGATTGTTTCCTGGGGGATCCAGGCGTAACCATTGTGTATCCTGCATTCTACTAGTCATCATGGCGTAACTCGCAGGGCTGAGAAAGCTTACGGATATGGATTGTTTCCTGGGGGACCCAGGCGTAACCATTGTGTATCTGCGAACCATGGTTAGACAAAGGTTTTGTTTGTGTTTTTGATTGGATTGTACTTTCCATATCTGTTTTTAAAAGTTTTTCCAGTATTTTCACTGGGTGTTGAAACAAGTCTACTAAGTACCTGGAGAATTCTAGTTTTGCGCCTGATCAACGCACTACCAGAGTCTACAGGAACAAGGATAAACTTGTTGAAACATCGAGTTATAAAAGTATTTTCGAAATAAAATTTGTTTCGTTATAAAGGAAATTTATTATAAAAGTATTTCCAACAAAGAAATTTTGTATCAATATTTGAAATTCTAATGGTTTGAATTAATCATTCATGCCCGATACTATTGTTTTGAA
This sequence comes from Allium fistulosum, assembly GCA_030737815.1. NCBI lineage: Eukaryota > Viridiplantae > Streptophyta > Magnoliopsida > Asparagales > Amaryllidaceae > Allium > Allium fistulosum. The sequence goes on from CM060906.1 coordinate 878,926,238, forward strand.
TCTATCTTATCTGCTCAGCTTATTTATTCACTTATTTGTCTCCAAATCCACCTCCTTTCCTTGTTGACTATATTTTTTTTAAATAATTATTGATTTCTTAATAATATTTGAAAAGTATCTTGAGATAAATTAATAAATTTATAAATTATGAATTTAATGTTTTCAAATAGCTTCTTTGAAAAAAAATAAGTAATAATGTAAATAATTGTTTTCAAGTAGTTTTCATACCTTTATAAAGGTGTTATTTAAACATTAATGGTATTTAAAAAGGAAGCAAGAAATTTTACAAATGGGTTTGAAAAAAATATTAAGGTATTAAAAATAATTGAAATGTAAATGAAGTCTTCAAATGAATATTTCAAGTAAAATTTTATAAAGTTCCAAATTAATTGTTTAATCTTGACTTCCAATCTACTTTTATCTCTCGTTGTTCTATTCTCCTACCTCCTTCCTTTTCGGGGACGAAAAGTTTTGAGTGGGGGAGAGTGTAACGACCCAAAATTTTAATCGTTTTATTTAGATAATTAATTGAAATTTTGTGAAATTTTAAACAATAAAATTTGGAAATAAAAATTTATTATTTGGAATACGTCTATTTTAATATAGCAGCTGGAAAATTTTCATTTGATAATATTGAAGTTTGTTTTCCTGTGAAATTTCATTTCAAATCAAACCGGTTAATAAAAGTGAATTTAAAAGTTTTCCGAAACCAAAATATGTCAACAGGAGAAAATTTATTCAGATCATTCTGAATCAGACTGCGAAATTCGTTTTTCCAAATTTGGACTTCTACTGCTCCGTTTATCTTATTTCTGGTAAAGTAGCAGCATTTTTCGGTACCGATTATTGACTTTTGATCGGACGATCGTACCATTGATATCTGTGTACCGTTTTGATCGTCTCATCATGTTGATCTTAACGGTATATTCATTTCTGTGTTTGAGGTCCGGTACACGACGGAAACAATCAAACTATATATTGTATCGGTACCGAATCCGTGACCTTTTATTTCTCTTTGCCCTTTTTAAAATGTAACCGTGGTATCCAAGCAACCATCAATTGCTTTAATCTTCCAGCTTAATTCCAGGGTGACCATTTCCGTTCCATACTATTTTTGAAAATCTAAACGTATGAATTGGTATAAGTTGTATTCATTTGAACGGTTCACTTTTTAATGCATTTATTTTATTAGCCTTTATTAACCTCAGCCGTTTCATTTTCTTATTGCCAGAACTATTCTTTTCTTCTTCATACTCATCTCTTCCCTTCAACTAACCCATATTCCACCGTCCCATTATTTCTAACATCGATCCACCTCGACCCGAGCACGTGAGCCATCCTCTGCCTCCATTTTTCGAACCACTTCACTAATCAACCGAGACCGAGCCTCCAACCTTCCTCCGATGACAGCCTACCCACGTCCTTCACCCTCCATCCACAGCAGCCTCATCCAAACCAGGAAACCCACCGCCCATCCCCTCCACGTTCGGCAGCCCTACCCAGCTCCTCCTCCCATCTCCACTCACGTTCACCTCAAAACCCCTTCCTCAGCTCCTCTCCCATGCCGACCACAACCACCACCACACGCAACCGGGTTCCCCTCCCCATTCGCCGGAGCCCGACAAGCAGCAGCCACATCCACCCACGGCCTGACACCCTGCCTTTGGCTTTGCCTGCGCCTTACCCTCTGACAGCCTATCCTTCCTTCTTGCGACTTCTTGCCTACCACTCCGCTTCACCATCTCCTCGCTTTCCAGCCTCCCCTTGCTTCACCGCGTCTATCACCTGAAGCCAAGCTAAAGCATGCTCCGCCTATCCCTCTCATATCTATTATATTAGTTATACGTAAAGGTTAGTGTGTATATTTATATATATTTATACACATATAACCTTGCCTGCTATTTTTATATAGGTCTCAAGTCTTCTACAGTTCTACTATATATAGTATAAGTATTCTTGGTAGATTTATATACTCGCTTTCATATTATAACCTTGTATGTTATAAAGTCTGTTTGGTTCTATACTTATGATAGGTTTGGTAAATATTTTGGAAGGATTTTATGATTTATATTTTTAGCATGTGTAGATGGGTTTCGGTTTGGATATAAAGTATATAAACCTTTAAATGTTGTATGATGTCTGTTAGTTTATAGTTAAGTATATATATAGATACAGTATATATTTGTACGCGTCTTTATATATAAAGGGTGATGTTAGCAATATATTTATATAAGATGCAGTTGTATACATTAGTTTTATTATAAAATATATGTATTAGTCTATACTATAGTTAGCTGTGAATTTATATATTTATTTACAAACTGAATATTATAATTTGTGATATGTTTGTTTATACTAAAACTATGATATAGTATATAACCTGTAGTGTATATATGTTATGGTATCATTGTTTTAAAAGTATGTTATACAATATCGATTTTTAAATTATAACATACATGTGTATTTAGTTTTCAATTGTATATCGTACATATTGGGATTCAATACTGATTTGAAATAAATGTATATGTTTTAAATATATGTTTGGTTTAATAAAGTGATCTTGGGATATATAAAGATTTTATATTGTTATATGTATGTTTAAATTATAATGTTGATTTCTATATATGTGTTTGATTAAACATTGATTGTGAAAGGAAATAATAAAATAATAATATAATATACTATTCGTTTGAATTTATCATCATCAACCAAATTCTGATTTGATTTCATCGATTTGTCGTTATCAGCTTTGATCGTCGGATTCGTGCTGATCTTTCTTCGCTTTGATTCGTAACTCAACTCAGCTTCGTTGTCTATCTCTCTAGCCTCGAAAGGTGAGCAATCACTCACGATTAACGTTCTTTTATTTATTAAATCTGATTTCAATTGAAACGACAGTTGAAATATGCTGCTGTTAGTAAATTACATTGTTATATATGCTATTATCTATAACTGTTCACCTGTGACATCTGACACCAGTATCTAGAATTTATATGCCTGTTATTACTATTATCTGTATATGTTCACCTGTGACATCTGACACCAGTATCTGTTATTTATATTGATGATATATGCCTGTTGTTATATTTTATATTATCTGTTATCACTCTACAAGTTCCCTGTTAGTATAGAATTCACTATGGGTTGAAATGATACATACCCGAACGGACTTTAGAATAGGAGAATTTCGTTATGGGTTGAAATGATAAACCCAAGCGATTTTCATTTGAATTGAAATTGGGATTACGGGTCGAAATGATATCTACCCGTATCACTTAACCATATGATAAATATATATACAAACACCGTTGGTTCATATATATAAATATTTTGAAATTAAATTATATGGTTTTGGAAAGAAATATATGGTTTTATTAAATGTTGAGCCTTAAATTAGTATATACAAAATGGAAATGATTTATATAGATTTAATAATGATATTTAATTTAATTAAGATTGATTAAATACATATAATATGGTTGAGTATTTAAATTTATGTTCCAAATAGATTTTTGGTAAAAATTTGAAAAAGTTAAGGTTGGGAAGATAATTTGAATTTAGTAAAGAATTTTATTTAAATTAAACCAATATAAAACTTATTGAAATTGGGACTTAAGATATGATTTATAACTTGAGTTTGATTTAAATAATTTAATGAATATTTCTTGTTTAAATAAATTTAAGGAAATATTTAGAAAATAAAACGAAATTTAAGGCTAGTTAAATGATATTGAAGTGAATATTCCCTGATTAAATAATAATAAAGTTAAATCAAGTGCTATATGAAACGGTTAAACTTAACTTTGAAAATGTTGAATATTAAAGCTTTGAAATATATTGAAAATTTAAATGGTATATTTAGAACTGAATTGAATTGATGAATTGAGCTTTGAATAAATTTGAATTTGGAATTTGAGTTAATTTAAATCGATTTGTGAGACTTGAGGAAATTATAAATACTTTACTTTTTAAATCATTTAATATATATACTATTTTGGAAAATAGATATATTTGAAATGAAAATGTGAAATTTGGGTTTGAAGTAAATTTAATTGAAATGACCACGGTGTTATAATGTATATTTCCACCTTGTAGATAGTTCTGAAGATCCTTAGAGGATGGTTATCCCAAACATCCTTTAAGTTACTTGTATTTCAGTTGATATTTCACTTGAGTTGGATTTATTTATATAAGAATGTTAATCCTGACTCGAGTGTTTTGTGTTTTGCTTTACGCTCGGGTCAGACCGAGTGATACAGCATTTGAGACTCACCTTTGGAGTTTGGAGCTTCCTTTGGAGATCCAACTATCGCCTCAGCTTTCAGCTCTTCTAGTTGATTTGTTCAAAGAAGTCATCTGTTGTATTGAAGACTTCACTGCATTTGAGATATTCTGTTGTATTTTGTTTCTAACTCTGATGTTTATATAGTAGCTTCATGAACTACTATTTTATCTATTCCGCTGCGTATTATTGTATTACTCTGTGTCTGTGATTCTGTGATTGATTTATTTACTGCATATGCTGAGTTTTGCCAAATTTAAATAACAATCTGATATTTTGAATTATTCAAGTCCGACATGTGTGGATTTATTGTCGATTTGAATGGTCCAAAATAGCGGGTCGTTACAAATAGCTATTAAACCTATGACCGTAGCATATAGGGTTAGGCATAGTGCAAACATAGTCAAAACCCTTTTCCTCTATCATGTGTATAATTGTGCATTTGTAAGTTTGCAGGTGAAGTAAAGGAAGGAAAAAAGCATTTAGAAGGAGTCGTATCCATATGATGGATCGGTATATCTCTTGCATCAAAATTTTACAATTATTGTTTTAATAATTGATGGATTGAAAACAAAAGCGTAATATTTGATGTACATGATTTGTGTAATAACTAATTATTAACATGAAATTGTATATATATGTTGATGTTTAAATTCCGTTGTGAAGTTTTCCCTTTTTATTCATTGTTTTAGAATTTTTAATTCTTATCCACCCTCGGTCCATTTTTTTAATATTTAAAATTATTTTTAAGCGTATTTTAACATTGTTAATAATTAACTTTATATATTTAAAATAAGGGGTCTCACATTGGGTATCACGGTCGGGTTTAGCGATTCCCTGAGTCTTGGGTAGGTTTGGCCATTAGGTTATAATTATTTACACCTTAGGTTGGATTAAAATATAAAATGAGAGAGCATTTTGATTGGCAATTCTATGCTTTGTGTTTTTGGGTTGTTTGTTAACCGTCGTTATCTCATCCTGAAATGATGTTTAATTATGATGATGGAAGATATATAAAGTAGGAGTGGAGTGGGATGAACACTTATAAGAGGAGTTAAGTGTTCGTTATAACCCAAGTGACACACATCCGATGTGAAATTATAACTGAAACCTGACCTATGGAATCATTCTTTATTTTTAAAGTGAATAACATTTGTTTGGAAAATTTATAAATATACACTTCTAATTTAAATATATTTTATTAAAAAGGGGAAAATTGTTAATTTCGGACATCGAAATGATTTGTTGAAATTTTGATGAGAATAAAGTATATAATTGGAAATAAAGATATTTTCGAAAAAGAAATGTGAACATAGTAAAATATCTTATTTGAAAGTACTTTTAGTAAAAAAGGAGTTTTATCTAGATATGGGAAGTTAATTTCAGTCTTTAAAATAACATTTTTGTGAGAAACTTTAGTTGTTTTAAAACTTCCTTTAATGTGCATTTCTATAACAGTATTATGATTGAGAAATGTTTTGTTAGATGTGGGAAATTTTTTATAAAAGAGAAATTTTGTTAATAAATATTTTATTTGAAAATATTTTTATAAAAGGATATTCAATTTAAAATATTTACTTTGGCAAGAATATTTTAATGGGAATATTTTAGTTAAAATTATCCTTAATTTTGGAACATCCTTTGAAAAAGGTAATTTTTCAACCTTATTATAACATACAATTCTTTGCAAAAATATTTTGTTGAGAGGTATTTTGGAAAAAAATATTTTTGTTGAAAGGATATTTTAAAGCATTTTCTATTAGGTTTAGGGAGTATTTATTTAATAAGATGTTTTGAAGAGGAGAAAACTATTGTGATAATAATAGAATTTGAATTATATTTTTTTAAAAGTACCTTTTTAGAGAATATTTAGTGAAAACACTTATTTTAAAAGAAAAGAATATTTTATTGAAACATTCTTTATCATAAATATTATATGAGTTGGAGAAGGTTTATTACAAGGAGATTAATTCCAGAAACTATATTATATTTTGAAGGAATTATTTTCTCAAAAGAAGAAATTTGAAAATGATATAGTGGAAATATTTTTATTTGAGAAATTATATTTTTGGTTGAAATATTAAAAAATAATTTATGAAAGTATTTTATTTGAGGAATATCTTTTTGAGTAAAGAATGTACGAAATATTTATTTGAGGCGAAACTTTTACCAAAGAAGTATATTTGATTTTAGAAAACTTTTTTTTTGGAAATTGATTTTGGTTGCATGGATTTTCACTTAATAGGTACTCCTTGACAAATGATGTTTGAAAAGGAAAGCAATTTTGAGTAAAGAATTTTGGTTGAAAAGACCTGATTTGAAGATCATTTTATTGAGAACATGTTTGGAAATATATTATCAAAGAATATATACATATACATATATATCATATAATATCTAGTTTTACAATATCTTAAGAAAATATTTTTATCAAGATGGGATGATTTGAATTGAAATATAAATGGTCAAGAAAAAAGTTGAAATTTTTAATTAAATAAGAAACTTTGGAGGTGTTTGTTTGAATGTATTTTGTTAAAAATATGTTTTATTTGGAAATTTTAATTGAGAACTATAAAAAACTAGACTTTATAACATAGGGTGTAAGATGACATGGTAGGATGAATTTTGGGTTGCCCAACACCCACTATGATGATGTTACATTTATGACTATTGTGTGTAACTTTCCCTAAAAAAACTATAGGGATGTCTAATTATTCCCTTTTACGGAGAATGATGGAATGTGATGTAGAGACTACCCATTTTGATACGTGGGATAATGACCTTATACTTGTGTTAGCCTGCTGTGGTTGAATTGTTGTTATTGCATTGTTGTTTGTTAAATTATTCCTAATTAAGAAAATTTAGCTGCTTATTTACCCATGCCTTCTTATTAATTTGTGTTGTGCTTGTTTAAATTATTTCCTTATGCAAGTATTAAGTTGTTGATTGCTTGTTTAACTATGATTGATTTTAATTATTGTTTGTTTACTTGTTTGTTTGATGTTCACCTATTAATCAATGGCATGCTTATTTCAATTAATCCCTTTGCTTGTATTGGTTACTATTGATTGTCTGTTTGCTATAATTAGTTTGTTTATTGCTTGTTGTTTGTTTGTCTGCTATGTATTATAAAATAATGATGATGTAGTTATCCAATGTTGACTTTTAGTAGGGTTTACATTAGAGAAACTAGTAAGATTTTAAGTGGTATATAAGATTTAGTCATAATGGGATAGCATAGTTTCCTAAGCTGAGGAAGACAAAATATTTGGATTGACTAAGAGATTTGAAGATGATAATAGTAATTAGAGAATTCTGGTGACTAAAGTCTTAATGAGTACCACCGAGGAATCAAGATGATGATTGGGGAAGTTCAATGTATATTTATCAAAATATGTGTATTGAAATCTACATTTTTAGAAATAATTACCAGCTTCTATAAATATTTTAGACAAAGGGATTCCACTTAATTTTTTTTATAAAACGATGATTTCTCAAAAGTTATTTAGAAATCGATTAAAATGGTGAAACAATTTTGGGAAATTGTTTTATAAAATAATGATGGTATTTTAGGAAGGAAAAGGATTTTGGTTTTAAATGTAGGTGGAAGCTTTGACTTGAAAATAAAAAATGTTTGTTTTAAAGATATGTTGGAACCATCCTCAGTAGTGGATCCCACTTTAGTATTTTAGGTGGATTGTCATTGTCATCAAATGGAGAAATAACTATAAAAGGATTTTGGAATCAATTTTTTTGACTTGATCTGAAGATTGGAAGAGAAGAAATCTGATTTTGATGTTCCATACTTGATACTCGATGATAGAAGTTGTGATGATGATCCATAAGGACAAGTTCTATGATGAGAACTTACGAAGTATGGCTAAGACATGCTCTACTATGGATATAAAGTGTGTTGAGGGATCTTTGATAATCGAAGGTTTCGACGTGTGCTCGTAAAGCAAGGGTATGTGAGGTTGCTCACATGGGTCGGGCGGGCCTCAAATCTTCAAACGGGAGATTCAGCTTACCCTGGACCGCCAGAAGGGTAGTCTAGTTCATGACCCTCTAAGTAGTATGGAAGAGAGCAAGGAAACTGAACGTCGATGAGTACTCAAATATCCTAAAGTACAATACTCTAATGATGATGAGTACTCATTGACCTTATGATGGTGGTCATTTGAAAGAGACCTTATATTGTAGGTCTGAGGATAGAGGATTGATACAGCTGCAGTATGAGTAGATGACCATAAAATTTTGAGGATTCGCCCATGACTATACATAGTATTTTGAGGATATAGTTATGACTGGACACATGATATTTTAAGGACATAATTATATGTTGGTACATAGGATATTCGAGATGATATGAAAATGGAATGTTACAACGATTATTATAAGGACGGAACTATAAGGAATTTCGTCGACGGTTTTGAGGATAAACATATTATAATGGATATGTAGTCAGCATAGGAATTAACATGCACGAGTTATTGGATGATAGGTTAATATTATGATTATACCATATTATTTTGAGTTTGTGTGTTTATTTCAATGGGATATGCTTGTTATTGACTTATGTGTATTAATTGTTTTATACATGCGTGTTTTCATCAGCTTGTGTTTTTTGTGGACTTTTATTATGGTTGAATTATGGAGATGCATGATATAGGCTAATCTATGATTGAGGTTGTTTCACCGTTTGTTGATGGAGTGTTATTTTTACATACTGTAGTTTGGATTGTATGATTGAGGAAGTGCATGTGGTATTATAGTATGCAGAAAATTTAATTCATTGTTGTGAATAATTGTATTATGTCATGATTAATGGTGTTATGTGGTCGTTCTACGCTTTTTTTTATATTAACTTGTTATTAAAAAGTTTCTCCTTATTTCTTGATTAGGTCCATGATGAAACTTAATTAATTTGGTAGAAAGTTATATTTGGGGATTTGCGAGGGCACAATTCTCTTAAGGGAGAAGAATACTACGACCCGCAAATTTTATGTTTTTAATATTAAAATAATTAAAAATAAATTTCTAGTAGAAATGAGAACTGGGTGTCTTATTTATAACCATTGAGAAGGTCTTTCCGAGCTGCTTAGTTTGATATATAATTTTGGTATATTTGGAGTTACGGTTTGCAAAATAGAAACGTTAAAGTGTTTAGACAGCGTAAGTAGTTGTTTCGGGCCAAATGGATACGCAGCTCATAATCCAGTCTAACGACTATATATTTGAGACCACGAAACCCTAGCCGCCACCTCTATCTTCAGTTTTCTTTTCTTAGTCACGAAATCCCAATTAATCACACTTTAATGGTGGATGATTTCCACTAATTACAAATCGATTCAAAAAACAAAGTGCCGAAATCTCTACAAATTATATACGGATTCGAAGCTCTTGATGAGCGAAGAGGTGTCAGAGATTCATTTTTCAATCCGACACTCTAGTTAACCAGAAATCAATGAATAATTCTCGACCATCGAATCTAGGGGTTTCAATTCAACAGTAAAACGACGACCAATCGACGATCGATGGCACCGTTGGATAGATGACGATAATTGGAGTGCATCCATGGTAGTGATTGTTTTTGATTGACCTAAATTCACCAGAACCTACCAAAAACGGATCAAAATCGCATGCATGGTATAGGTCTTAGGAGGCAGCAGATCAGCTGGCACTGGCGGTGAAGGTAGAGGGCAACAGCGCAATGATAATGGGGGAGTCCGATCGTCAAATGGTGGAGTATGGAGGTGGCATAGATGGTCAAAGTTGGTAATCAAAGGGGGATTTGGATTTTATGCATGGTGGCTTGCGACAGTGGATGCGTGAAAGAGAGGGGTCACGTAAGATTATTTTTTATTATTTTCTTAATTTATTTGTGGCCGAATTCAATTTTTCAAAATGCACTCTAATCATTATAACTTTTGCATACGAACTCTATTTACATGCTATTTTTTCTGTTAGACTTGTGGTGGAATTTCAGACGATTTGGCTTTAGTTTTGCTGGGTTTGAATACTGTTGGAAAATGCATGTTAGCATGAATTATTTAATTTAATTAATTAAAATTTAACTATAAACTCCGTAATTATAGATGAAAAATCATGTCCATTGATGTATGTAATGTTTTATAGATAACTGTTTAATTATTACAATATTTTGAATGTATAGTGCCTTGGTTGTGTAATTGTTGTTGATTTTAGAATTTTTAGGTGTTTAATTATAATTAATTGTTGATTTGAAAGTAATTAATTGAAATGAAATGAATAATAATGAGAAAATTAAATAAATAAATGATAGATAGTGTTGTTTATAGATTTTACATGGTTTTTGTAAATATTGATGATTTAACAAATTTTACTAAAACTAAAATATGGAATTATATAATGTTATTGTTTATAAATTTCTTGGCAAATTCATAAATAATAACAGAAATTATTTTTAATTAATTTGGGAAGTCTATTATTTAGAATGAGGTTTAAAATAATAATATAGTTTTGAAAAACTATTTGGTGAAATTTATTGTTTTTGATTTAAAAAATGATGTTTTGGTGTATTTGAAAAATCGAATACAATAAAAGAAAACAAAAGTATATTATCGTTTTAAAGAAGTATTATTGTTTTGGGATGCAATAAATAAATGAAACCCTTATAATATAAAATAATGGAATGATTTTATACTTTAAAGGATAAGGAATGCAAATATATTATTTGGATGGTTGTTGAATGTGCGATTAATTGTCTATTATTAATTTTCACAAATTCTTGGTTGTTTGACCATGGTATCACATTAGGATGTGGATGTGATATTTTACCATTATTGCTTCTAGATGATAGGTAGTTAATTATGATTATTTGATTATTGATGTAATTTCACTAATGTTGATTCGACTAGTACATATTTGATGGATAATATTTACAGTGATGATGATGTATGTAAGTATATTTGTGCATTGTGGTTTTCTTTTTTGATGGATTAGGGTTGTATTAGTATTTGATGACTATGTTTTTTTATTGGTTGGTTGCCCCATATAATAATTTGTTGAGATAAATGAGTAGTAATACTATCTTCTATTTCTGCTGGTTGCACTGGTTGCGATGGTTGCAATGGTTGCATTAGTTGCATTGATTGCATTAGTCATGATGGTTGAAGTGGCTGCATGGATGCTATATTTGCAATGTACTAAATAGTATTTAAATGCAGGAGAAGAGCAAGAAATAAAAGAACATAGGTATGATCCCGCAAATGTGGTACATAGGCAGTCTTTTTCTATACAATAGCTATCGAGCCACTGGTCGCAGTACATACGGCTAAGGGTGGTCCAAACATAGTTGAAACCTTTTCTCTCCTTTATCATATGTATACATGTGCATTTGTAAGTTTGCAGATGAAGTAAAGGAAGGAGAAAAGTATATGACAGGAGTCGTATTCGCATGATGGATCGGTATGTCTCTTGCGTCAAAATTTTATAATTATTATAGAATAATTGATGGATTGAAAAAAAGATACAATATTTGGTATACTGGATTGTGTAATAACTAATTATTAAAATGAGATTGTATATATATGTTGATGTTTAAATTTCGCTGTAAGGTTTTCCCCTTTTATTCGTTGTTTTAGAATATTTATACTAATCCACCCATGGTCTACTATTTTTAATACCTGAAATTAGTTGTAGGCGTATTTTAACATCGTTTATAATTCATTTTAGATGTTTAAAATAGTGGGTCATCACATCCTTCGGCATTTTTCAACATGTACCTCATCATCGTATTGAATATGGTTTGTAAGTCAGGGTTATTAGCTACTCCTGGGTCCGCTTCTTCCATTTATCCAGACATACAGGTCCTTGCATCATTTCTAGTTTGCTGGCTCACTCATAATAAGAATGATTAGTATCTCAAAAAAAGCATGTTGCATAATTGGTACTCATGTGTTCAATTCTTAATCACATATCACCACTATGGTACTGCAATCACAAAGGTGAGCCAGACAGCCAGTAAAGTCCAGGGTGCACAGGTGAACAATATCACAACCCCAAGGCTCCATGAGCACACATTACGTCTCCAAGTTACTAAAGTCCCTTCAGCACATGACTCGATAGTAGAAGATATTACATTCCGCTCCACCGCTTCACATCGCTGAACGTGCCTCCGGGGACCACAACTAAATGCTATGAACACTTCTTAATTTATGTACCTGATCCATATGACTCACGTAGTCAGGTCATCAAAGCATGGAACCCCTCACTTGGCTCCTAAGATTTCCCTACGTGTGACTCGAAGGAAGTCATCTCTTTCCCAATATGTGGCACGAAGTCAACCTAGGGAATTCCCATGTACTTTCTAGAGCACTATATCGATCGTCCAAGAATAATAACTCCACACCCAATGATCTAATCACCTAGTGATCGATCAGTAAAGCTCTCCTTGATACCCCTCCCTCCACCATTGACCATAGCCCTATGTAATCACCATCGATCGTTAGTTAATGAATGATGGCCCAAAGCACTTAACCAACATTTTGACTTCTTCAAATTCTCCTCAAAGTACTTCCCACCTTGCCTTGAAGTCACCTAAAAAATCTACTAAAAGTAGCATTGGTCGGTACTGAACCATGTGAGTTAGAACTTAAACAAATAGTGGCTAAGTCCAACTTCCACATTCAAAGCTACATTTCCTCTACCAAGCCCAAAGTAACTACTTCATTGCCCTAGATTTACATGCCTTTGCCTTGTGTATTCATATCGATGAGCCAAAACCACTCATAGATATTCCATTACACTTATCTTAGAAAAAACACATCCATACCCTTTGTAATCGATCATGTCACCTTGTCACCTCTAGTAGACCCAGCCATACTGATCGTCGGCACTAAAAACAAGATTTGAACGACCGATGGTGATCGATCATCCTAGAAACTTGTGTCTTTTCTACATTTCCTAATTTGATTCCTCCTTTATTCCAAATTCCTTAACTTTCTATGCAATTCATTTGCGTTGATTTGGCTCCATACTCTATAAAGAATATTATATGTAATATTGTTGAGTAATATGGAGAATAAGGCAAGATAGGAGCGACCATCCATGTCTATTCCCTTGGGCTAACATTATCATGTCTTCTTTTACCTCATAACATGGTATAAAGACGTGAATAGTCTCGCCACAAAGCGATAAACATGTTGGCTAATGTAGAACAGAAAAATATATCACATAGTATCATAGATCACAACGGAAATTATAATACAGACCAAATATTTTACATAGTGTGAGTCTACAAAAGAGGATACTAAACTCACATATATACATACAATTTCAATAGCTAGTCAAGTACAAATATACACCACAAGTCACAAACCCTCATACCAGATTCATACAAAACATATATATAAGGATTAGAACAAAATGATACATATAATATATCTATCTTCAAAGCTAGCCCAATATCCAAGGCCATTGAATCCCTTTACCTGACAAGTCACATCTAACATGAGTATCATGAAAATAAAAATGGATTAGACTATCTCTAAATATAACTGGGTGAGATCATAAAATAAACAAGTATAATAGTCAGGATATAGTAATACTTATATAATATGCCACATCCAATAAAAAGGCATCAATACCAAATCACCATGTCACAAAGTCTTCTCATGCCTATCAATGGCAATCATCTAAAATATTGTGATAAGTTCATAAACTTAGAAATCACAAGAATAGAAGAGACTGCATGAAAGCAAGTCAAACTTTAGAAAAAATAAGACTGCATGAAAGCAAGTCAAAATAAGAGACTAGCATGGCAGCGAGTCAAAATTAAAAGACTAGCATGAAAGCAACTCATCGACGAGCACATTGCAAGTCAACAACTAAAGGCGAGCACATCGCAAGTCGATATAAAAGAAAAGCACGTTGTAGGTCACTACAACAGACGAGCACGTCGCACACCGACTATAATTGATCAATACTGATCAAAAGTGTTATATACTCCGTAATAGTAATCACTCGAGTAACGCCTATTTGTCCCATACCACTCAGTGTTGCTTTAATATTTACTACAAATTAGTAAATACCACTCACTTTAATATTCTACAAAATAAGTAATATAATTAAGCGATGAGGTGATCAAGGGAGTCTTATACCACTTGGGACTACCAAATCGTTTAATCATAATTCTCATTCCATAGAAGGAAGAATTTGCAAGAAAGTAATATTTCAAAAGTTATAAAAGAAATCTGAAAAGGCATAAGTAGCAAATGACCAAGCATAATAAAATGCTAAGAAGAAGTTATGGTTTATAGAGCAAATATTTTTATTTTACAACATATAGAGTAGTTATCGAATAAAATTGTATATTTTTAATCCTTTAAAATCTGTAAACATGTATATTGCTCGACTATATATATATATTGATATTATAATAAATCATAAATATGAATTGATATTCAAGTGTATATAACTATATATATGTGTATATAACTATATATATATATATATATTCAAATCTATGAAATCGATAGCTTTATAAAATATGCCACTAAGTTTATATACATATATTATATTTAAGAAATTATAAATGGAAATTCCATAGGAGTATGATATAAATAAATCTTCACAGATCATAGGAAACAACAAAAGAGAAGGGCTCCAAGAAAATAGGCAATAGATGGTGCCTTGCCTGGAGCCGATTAGCTCCAGGTTTTAGCCATCGGTCCATTGGTGGTGTCCCTTCAGTCGATCGGTGTCGACTATTCCTGGAGCTATTCAGCTCTTGGAAATCACTCTGGTTGATGCTTCGTCGATCTTCGACGATGGTACTTCATTCTAAGAACATGAAAACGTATTCACAAGTATGCATGCACCCATAGCAACACAACAATGCATCATAATATCCAAAATAAGCATCTAGTTTTCTAATTCTACAAAGACATGATTTTAGCAGACAATACTTATTAACCAAAGCAATTCAATTCAATTTAATTCACTACTAAATCATTATTTTTATCTAACTATACAAGCACGCAGTAAATTTAGAGAGGGTGGTGAGGATTACTCACCTTGATTCCTGAAGGAAGCTTGATAAAACACTTAATTTGACCTTGCTTTTACAATTTCAAAAAATCCTAACAAATGCCTCAATCAAAAAGATGAAGAACAACAATCAAAACACTATAAATGATAAAATAAGTTTGTCTAAAAAATGTATTAGGTTTTGAGATACTTACCTTGATTTTATTGGAAATTCTGGTAATATATTTGAATTAAAATGATGGATTTTGCTTTAGGTTTAGAAGAGGAGAACTTGATTTTTTTTTCTTTCCTGTTGTTTGAATGTATAGGAAAAGAAAAGAGGAGGAACTCCTTCTCTTATTTCTTTTAGTTTGGGCCTTGCATTTTTATAAAACCCAATAAGAAAAGAATCCTTATTTCTTTTGTATTATATTTTTCATTTCTCTTTTTAATTCATACTTCTCAAACAAAATACAAAATATTTCCTCTACGTAATTCAACCAATGAATTTACAAATCCATTTATTATGTCCTTTTAATTACTACATTAAATTTTCATACACTATTTTAAAATAAATCCTAAATACTAATTTTAAAAAGATTACTTAATATTTAACTGCTTGAGAAATTCAAATTTCCATTTAAAATCCCAATTTAAATTATTATTTATTTTATTAAAATAAGTCTAAAATCAGGTTTGTTACAGACTCCCCTCTTAAAGAAATTGCGCCCCCGCAATTCTACTTCAAGGAAAAGTCTATATATATATATATATATATATTGCTATTAGTAATACATTCATTTTAAAATACACACCATCAACACAACGATCAATTATTAAAAAAAATCTCATATTAATTTATTCTCAAACATAACTCAAAAAACTTCCACATTGCCTTCTAGGTTTAGCCCGTATCGGGATTTGCATTAACCTGTCAAGTAATATAGAGTAATCCAACAATTATTAAACCCTTTATTGATGGTTTCTTGAGCTTATAACTATCTTCTTTGCTCATATACTATTATCATGAACTTTGAGTTTAACACAAACTCATTTAGAATATATTAATACTTGCATAGACAATTAAAATATTTTCCAAATGTCAAAATTTTGGAGTAATCTCTATGGTACGAAGTATATTCCGAAAATCCACAACATTCAGAACATAATAAAATCTATGATTACAATTATAATTATAAAAATACTATAACAATAATATCTACAAAACTTTATAATTAGAAAAATCCTTTAATTACTTCCAAAACATTAAAACATAACTTATATCACTAGAATAATATCAGGATTGGTAAATCCTTTTCTTCTTCTTTTTTTCCAAATACTTTCCAAGATTTTAATTTCCATCAATCAACTTCTTACCTTGAAAATCTTAATATTGAGTAAAATTAATTCACTCCAAACATAATTTAAATTTCAAATCCACTTCTTGAAAACTCAAAATTTATAAGATTCATCCTTTTTGGTGGAAAACCGATTATGAAAGCTAATTGAGTTCCTTTATCCTTAATTTTAATCTCAAAATCTTCCTTTATCAAAAGCAATTTCATTCAAAAAAAATTTCAAAAAAATATACTTTTCTTAAATTCAAGAACTTCCTTCATCTTAGCTAAACCTTCTTCCAATTGATTTCTCAAAAATTTGCACTTTACAAATAATGTAAATATTTTCCACTTAAGAAATTTCAAAAAAAAATTCATCTTTTACTTTTTCATACTTCCCAAAAATTTCTTTTCCAAAAATTCATTCTTCAAATTCCGCTCCATTCTTCACTTTATAAATAAACTTCATTAACGTATAACATTCTTTCAAACTTTATACATCAATCTACAAAAATATTTTCCTTTAAATATTTTCTTATTTCAATCTGGGAAATTAGTTTACACAATATTATACATCCTTTTTTAATACAAACACCATTTAAAATTTAAAATACAAACACTTTGAGGTGTTTAAGACATTCAACTTATTTAATACCTCTTTATAAATTACAATGTGAAATAATTTAAAGATTTCCTTTATATAAATATTATGAATTTCACAGTTTAAATTATTTTATCACCAAAATTTCTTTTAAGATAAATTTCCATACTTCAAAATTTAAGAATTGGGAATGCCAACTTCTATTGAGAAGTTGTATATATAAAACAGAAGGATTTTCTTTTCTTTTTACTTCAAATATTTCACCTTACCAAGCTTCATCTTATATACATTTTCAAAAGGGGCATTTCACCAGAAGGACAAACTTTGCAGTCCAATTAATTTCTAGGACACACATCTGAAATAATTATTTTCAAGGCCAAAGTCAGGAGAATAATTACTTTCAAGGATAAAGTCAGTTGTCCAATTACTTTCAAGGACATAATTTCATAGGTTTTTAGGCCCTAGAAACTAATTATTTTGCATCTTGTCCTTAAAAGTAATTATTTTAGTTGTGTGTCCTAGAAATTAATTTCACTTGCTAAAGAGACCCTTGTGGCTAATTCCCACTTTTCAAAACTTTCCTTTCATACTCAAAACTTAAAATATATTCCATTACATAATATCTTTACTAGATATTTTCTTAATACATTTATTTTATAAAATCTCTTTCATTATTTTTATAGAAGGACCTCTATACTCCATCGTTATTATTCAAAGCTATAATTTGGGAAAATAAATACTTTTTATTCACAAAACACAAGTATTCAACACTCAATAATCCATTCCAATCACATAAGAATTATACTTTCATTTCAACTTCTCTTAAATTGGAAAGTCATATATGTAAGTTTTATATCACTCTACACTTCATTATAATTATAAAGTTTAACATTTATTTAAACCACAATATGCTATGCTCAATAATCCAAAAAAATTACACATAAATTTACTTTAGCAAGCAACTTATATATTTCAATTTTTCAAAATAACTCATTTCTATACCAAAATAGTATACATATGAATTCTCGTCTCAAATATTTACCAAAATATCTTTTTAAGAAATATATGTAATCTCATACTAACTACTTTATATTATCAAAATACCATATAATACCTCATTTAAAAATATATGGCGCACCCACTTCTTTAAATTAATTATAGTCTTTACTTCAAGACATTTTCCTTTAGATCATTACATATGTATATATGTATATTTCCAAAACATTCATTTCATTTTAAATAATATTAAACTTACCTCAAAACTTTTATTTCCGTTTCAAAATATTATTTACACTCTTTCATAACCATTTACAATACTTTCAAAATATGATAATACTTCAAAAATATTATAACTTAAGGCACTATTTTATTACTCAAAATATTATGTTCAAATGTCTTGTCCCTGGGTTTCGGAATCTCTATCGATAACGTTGGTCAGACGTCTCAACCAGAATTCTTAAAGCATTCAATAGACAATTTAACACAAAATATATTTCTAAAAATTTCTGTAAACATGATATACATATATCCTTAGATAATCTTGCTTTTAACAAAATATTTGCTTGCTTATAATAATCCTAATTAAATCACCATTTTAAATCTCGTTCATCTCACCCGAGGTCTCGCTTGAGATCTCATTTTTGAACTTGAGCAAGACAAGATTTAGCGAAACGAGACATAAAATTTTATTTATCTATTATTTGACACTCATCTAGTCCAAGATATTAAGATCTCGAGCGTAATTTCCATAAATCTCAATAGAAGATCTCATATGAAGATGTTTTTTCAATTACATATTTCTTTAACTTCTTATGTTGGCCCAAAAGAACTTGCACCCCATTGTTTTTTTGCTAGCCCTCTAACTTTATCTTTGATTTTTAATGAGTGAAAAAATAGATGACTTTTTGTTTTTTATTTATTTTTAATATTCAAATGAGTAGAATTCATTTAATCAACACCAAATTAATCATGTAACCACTCTCCTCTAAAAACAAAATTTAATATTATTGAATTTTTTAAAACTATAGATGTTGATGAGTTTTATTTAGATAAAAATCATCGTAAAAATCTTTAAAATTTCAATTTTAAACGCCTGAGTTACTTCGAGATTGTCCCGAGTTAGACTTTAAAATCTGATATGTACACCCCAGTTACGGTCATTACCCCCGAGATCTCATCCGATACGAGATATTATGTAGAGAATTCTCGAGATGAGATGCGACCAAAATTCGAGACTTAAAACCTTGAATTTAATATCCCATAATGCATATCCTTTATCAAAAAGAATTTTATTTAAATGGATGCTTGCTTTTATTAAATCACTTTCAATTAATCTTTTTACTTACATACAATAATAGTTTATTGACAATAATCCAATAATGCATTTACTCATTTATGCACACATCAAGCAAAACATCAAATTTTAAATTCATCTTACATTTAATTAATCATACATATGGATTAATATTCCGTTGTATACAAAATAAAATTTTCAATATTCCTTGCGGTAACTATACTACTATAGGCACCATAAGGTCTTATTATCAATATTGAGCAGGTCCCTACTTTCAAGTAATGATTCCTACTCAATGTAGATTTTAAACAATTAGTTACAATTTCAAACAACCAAGCATCAATTAACAACCAAACAAATATAAGACAAACTATTTAATGTGCTCAGCGGAAAGTAGTCTATCAGCTTCCGCTATGCAACTGTGATCACTAGCAGATCAGGGTACAACGATTCAATTTCATGCCATTTGAGGCTTATTCTACACTAATCCTTAACAATAATTTTTATAGTAATATAAAATCTTACAAATACATCCCGATGATTATTCTCTAATAATCATTTGTATTTCTATCCTGAACAGGAATTAGATTCTAAATCCTACCCTACACACCCAACGGATGGGACTCTAAGTCTGTCTAGGCCAAGATTCATGTCTCTTACATTCTATATTATTCTGAAACTCGGCTCTGACACCAAGTTGTAATGCCATATCTTTATACTCATATTATCCAAGAATATTACATGTAATGTTGTCGAGTAATACGAAGAATAAGGATGGATATGAGTGACCATTTGTGTCTGTTCCCTTAGGCTAACACTATCTCGTCAACTTTTACCTCATAACATAATATAAAACAACGAATAGTCTTGGCACAAAGCAATAAACATATTGGCTAATATAGAACGGAATAATATATCACATAATATACAAAACATAATCACATATCATAGTGGAAATCATAATACAGGCCAAATATTTTATATAGAGCGAGTCTACAAAAGAGGATACTAAACTCACACACACACACAAACACATATATACACACATACACACAATCTCAATAGCTAGTTAAGTACAAATATACATCACAAGTCATTAACTCTCATGCAAGTGTCATACAAAACAAATATACGAGGACTAGAACCATACAGTACATATAATATATCTATCTCCAAAGTTAGCCCAACATCCAAGATCACTGAATCTCCATACCTGAAAAGTCTCGGTCTGACCCGAGTATTATGAAATAATAAATAGATCAGATTATTTATAAATATAAATAGGTGAGATCATAACATAAACATGTATAATACTCAAGATATAGTAGTAACTATATAATATGCCACATCCAATAAAAAGGGATCAATACCAAATCACCATGTCATAAAGTCATCTCATGCCTATCAACAACAATAATCCCAAATATGGTGATGAGGTCATAAACTCATAAATCACAAGAATATAAGAGACTGCATGAAAGTGAGCCAAACTCTAGAAAAATATAAGACTTCATGAAAGCGAGTTGAAACAAGAGAGTAGCATGAAAGCGAGTCAAAATCAAAAGACTAACATGAAAACGAGTCATAAACGAGCACATTTCAAGTCAACAACTAAAGATGAGCACATTGCAAGTCATAAAAAAGACGAGCACATCGCAAGTCACTACAAAATACGAGCACATCACAAGTCATTGCAACGGACGAGCACATCATACGCCGAACCATAACTGATCAATACCGATCAAAAGTATTATATACTTCCCAATAGTAATCACTTGAGTAACGCTCGTGTGTCCCATACCACTCGGTGTTGCTTAAATATTTACGACAAGTTAGTAAATACCACTCACTATAATATTATACAAAATAAGTCATATAATTAATCGATGAGGTGACCTTGGGTGTCCCAAACCACTCGGGACTACCAAATCTTTTAATCATAATTTTCATTCCATAGAAGAAAGAATTTTACAAGAAAGCAATATTTCAAAAGTCAGAAAAAAATTTGAAAAGGCATAAGTAGCCAAAGACCAAGAACAATAAAATGCTAAGAAGTAGTTATGGTTTATAGAGCAAATATTTTTATTTTACAACATATGAAGTAGTTATCAAAATATATTATATATTTTTAAACTTCTTCCTTTAAAATCCATAAACCCATGTATGCTCGACTATATGTGTGTTTGTATGTGTGTGTGTATTAATACGATAATAAGTCATAAATATGAATTGATATTCAAGTGTATACAGTTGTATATATAGTTATTCAAATCTATGAAAAATCGACAGGTTTATAAAATATGCCATTTAGCTTACATACATATATTACATTTGAGAAATTATAAATGGAAATTCCATAAGAGTATGATGCAAATAAATCTTCAGATACCATAGCAAACAACAAAAGAGAAGGGAACCAAGAAAATAGGCAACATATGGTACCTTGCTTGGAGCCGATTAGGTTTAGGTTTTAGCCACCGATCCATCGAGGAGGTCCCACCGGTCGAACCGTGTTGACTATTCCTAGAACTATTTGGCTTTAGGAAACAACCCTGGTTGACACTTCATTGATCTTCGACAATGGTACTTCGTTCTAAGAAGATGAAAACGTATTCACAAGCATGCACGCCCCCATAAGAACACAATAATGCTTCATAATATCCAATTTAAGCATCTAGTTTTCTAATTCTATAAAGATACAATTTCAGCGGACAATACTTCTTAACCAAAGCAATTCAATTCAATTTACTACTGGAATCATTATTTTAATCTAACCGTACAAGCGTGCAGTCAATTTAGTGAGAGCGATAAGGATTACTCACCTTGATTCTTAAAGGAAGCTTGCTAAAATCCCTAATTTGACCTTGCTTTTACAATTTTAGAAAACCCTAACAAATGCCTCAACTATAAAGAAGAAAAAAAGAATCAAAACACTATAAAATTTGAAATTAGTCTATCTAAAAAGTGTATTAAAGTTTGAGAAGCTTACCCTGGCTTTATTGGAAATTCCGAAAATATATTTGGATTAAAATGATGGATTTTGCTTCAGGGTTAGAAGACGAGAACTTGGTTTCTTTTTCTGTTTTCTATCTTGATGTTTGAAAGTGTAGAAAAGAAAAGAGGAGGAATTCTGTGACGCCCCACCTCTATACTCACGCTAGCCAAGAACACTACTAAGTAATGCCGTCGATTAGCACGAAGAATAAGGCTGTTGAGGGGCGACCATCTGTGTAATTGCTTTGTGCGAGTACCGATATGTCAGATAATATAACTTACATTTTCTTTTCAAGAGGAAATCCGACATATCAAATACAAACTCAAAGCTACTACACAGTGGCTAAATGGCCTTCGGAAACAAATATAGAAATAAACATAACACAAATCAGTCACAGACATTCATATCACAAAGGCGGAATCAGATATGAATATAGGTCATAAAAGTGTACATCAGAATAGTGGTCATATAAGATCCACTATATTACAAAAGAATAGATACAAGTTCCAGACAAAAGAATATGTATACATCATGGAGTCTCTATCTCAAATGTATAACAACAAAACTACCAATCTAATGTAGTTAGACAAAAGTCAGAAGATGATCCCAGATAAGGAGTCAAGCAGAAGCACCTGTAACATCTCGGTCTGACTCGAGTGTTATTTAATAAGAAAATAATAAACGGATGAGTCTAGCTATAAATATCACATATAAAATGAGATATGAGTGGAGATATAACAAAAACGTATGATAACAATAATGTCAAACTGTGACAAGTATACTTTTAAACAACAACAAAATCATACAATATCTCAAGAATCTCAAAGCACCAAAAAGAATGTCATATTCTTTATTTTATTCACCAAACCCTAAATAGTGACAAACATATCATTGCCAATCACAAAAAGAGGTGAAACACAAATTCTAGAAATCATTAACTAGAAATCCAGAAATCACAAAGGGGGAAGGCCTATCACAAACGGGAGCATGAAAACTCACCAACACGTGTATCACAAACGGAACGCTATTCCATGGTCGCTAACCATAAATTTTGAGCTGAAGTTCCACAAACGGCCCGAAGACCACGGGTCGCTACCTCGCCAAATTTGAGCCGAAGCTCCACAAACGGGGTTTTTAGTCCCCACACAAACAAATAGACATCGCATATCGCTAGTCTAAATCCCAAAATGATCATCATCGATCAATAAAAAGTGTGAATTACACTAAGCTAGTAAATATAAGAGTTTAGCTTCATGTCCCATAACCACTAGCTTAACATAAATATTTACGAACGAATTGTAGATTTATACTCGAAAATTGTCACAAGATTTTCAATCGAACAAGTCCAAAAATTAACCGACGAAGTAAACGCAAGTGTTTCATACCACTTATTTTGCTAAGCCGTTTAATTAGATTTTCTCATACGAATGAGGTAAAGGTTTGTATATACTAATAGATTAGAAAACTGTTTTATAACGAGCTTTGTATTAAAAATAGAGTTGAAATCATCTTTGTAATAGAGTTTGAATATTTACTACTAGTATAGAAACCTTTGTAATTTAAAGTGACAAGTCACGGGAATAATTGTAGAAACAATCAATCATCAAAAATTCACATACGAAGACGTGAATCAAATCCAAAGAAATCGATACTGAATCCATCAAAATGGATATCCTCAAAAATCCCGAAAAAGAAGTCATCAGAGTAGATAATAAATGATAACAACAAATCGGATAATCACGAATCGATAAAAATTAGAACCTCAAGCAAAATAGGCAAAATAGACTGAAATAAGCAGGTCAATCGACTGAACCAAGGGGTCGGTCGACTGGCCCAGTACCTGGAAACTTTATGTTTCCATGTTAGTCGACTGACCCAGGGTGTCAGTCAACTGACACAGGGGTACGCAATTTTCTGCCCCAGGGTCAGTTGACTAGCCCAGAAGGTCAGTCGACTGATACAGACCCAGGCAAATTCCTGGGTTCTGGTTCAGTTGATTGACCTACTGGTTCAGTCGACTGAACCTGCTACCAGAGCAGAATCAGCCTAGCCCCCTTTGGGGCAAATTCGATAACACAGAACTGGAGCGACGTGCGAGCAACAACGGCCAAGGATTCACGCCAAGCGACAACCCACCCTTGTTTGGCCCTCCGAAACACCCCACTAACGTGTTCAAACATCAAAGATTGGATTTTTAAAGTTTTGAACTCAAAACACCAAAAATTGGAATATTCACCAATTCAATTCAAATCAAAATCAAATGAACATAAATAAGTGTTAGGAATTCATACCTAACAACAACGATATCTATAGAAATAGATGTGAGTTCAAAAACTCACCTTTAAACCCAAAAACGAAGAAGGAGAAGCTTGAAAGCAAAGGAAGATCAACTACTCTTCCACTTCAACACTAGAAACTCCAATCTAAGTTTAGAAGCAATAATTTCCCAAATTAGGTTATAGGAAATTTCTGAAATTGGAGAGAGATTGAGATGGAGATGAAGAAGGAGATGCTTACCAAAGCTTCATTTGAATTTTGGAGCTAGAACTTGAATTTGCAAAGAAGATTAGGGCTTAGGAGTTCTAATTCTTTTTCTCTTCCTCCATTTTTCTAAAGCTTGAAGTGTTAGGAAATATTAGAATGAATGAAGAGGAGAGGGGGTGGAGTTAGGATATAAGGTGAGTTGGGTTAGTGGGCTGAAACCCAAACCCAAGCCCAAAGCCCTAAGTGAAAATGTCCAAATTCTACTCAACTCCAAACATATCGATGTTTATACTCAAAAAAGTTGTAAACTCCATTTTGGACTCAATGGAGGTGGTCTCGAGTCCCAACTTGACTGTTTGCAAAAAGTAGCTTTTCGGACTTTAATCCGATTAACGATTCTATATTTAAATAAAATATTTATATATTCAATCATAAAATATGCAGGTTGTTACAGACTTCCCTCCTTAAAGAA
This sequence comes from Allium fistulosum, assembly GCA_030737815.1. NCBI lineage: Eukaryota > Viridiplantae > Streptophyta > Magnoliopsida > Asparagales > Amaryllidaceae > Allium > Allium fistulosum. Next base: position 878,951,709 of record CM060906.1, read on the forward strand.
ATTGCCTCCTCGCAATCTTTAAGAAATAAATAAGAAGTAACAACAATAAAAGCATATCAACACAAAACGAAAAAATTTGAAATAAGAAGTTCACCTTAAGGAGCACGAGAGAGCAAGTCCGAATGTGTTCGCTCGATGAATTCTCTGGATTCCCAAGAGCAGTCCTTAGGATTTGAGGACCATTGAACTTTCACAAGAGAAACATCTTTATTTCGAAGGCGTTTAACCTCCAAAGCAATGATTCGAATATGATGTTGCCCATAGGTCAAATTAGGCGAAACTTCAATTTCTTCAATAACACCGGGCTCAAGAATAGAATCGGAATCTCGAAGGCATTTCCGTAGTTGAGAGACGTGGAATAGTCATGAATAGCAGAAAACTGAGCCGGTAATAAAAGGCGATAAGCCACGGAACCAATGCGTTCGGTGATGAGAAATGGGCCAATATATCGAGGTGATAATTTTCCCGATCGACTGAAACGCACAACACCCTTCATAGGTGAAACACGAATAAACACAAAATCTCCCATAGAAAATTCTAATTTCCTTCTTCGATTATCGGCATAGGATTTTTGTCTACTTTGAGCTTCTTTCATCCTATGACGAATAAGGTCAATCTTTTCTGTGGCATCCCGAATAAAATATGGACCTAAAACCAGTTTCTCACCGGCTTCAAGCCAACACGAAGGAGATCGGCATGGCCTTCTGTATAGTGCCTCGAAAGGTGCCATACCAATACTAGATTGGAAGCTATTATTATAGGAAAATTCAACAAGAGAAATATGATCTTCCCAACTTCCACCAAAATCAAGAACACATGCACGAAGAAGATCTTCAAGAGTTTGATTCGCACGCTTGGTTTGTCCATCGGACTAAGGATGATAAGCGGTGCTAAAATTAAGCTTTGTTCCCAAAGCTTTTTGAAGACCTTTCCAAAATCCACTAGTAAACAATGGATCATGATCGCTAACAATAGAAGTAGGAACTCCATGCAATCTAACAATTTCTTTGACAAAGAGTTTAGCCAAAATAGGTACGGTCCGATTGGACCGAACGGGAATAAAATGGGTGGATTTTGTAAGTCTATCTACTATCACCCATAGGCTATCATGACCCGAACGAGAACGGGGAAGACCGTCAATAAAGTCCATGGAAATTTGATCCCACTTCCATATTGGAATTTCCAATGGTTGCAATAACATCACCAGGCCTTTGATGCTCGGCCTTAACGAGTTGGCAAGTCATGCAACGCTTAACAAAGTTAGCAATATCATATTTCATTCCATCCCAATAATAAAGTCGCTTCATATCCGCGTACATTTTACTACTACCGGGATGAATGGTAAATTTAGAACGTTGAGAATCTTCTAAAATGTCTTTACGAAGATCAATGATATTTGGTACAATAAGTCCACCAAATTTTCGAATACCGCCACGAGCATCAATATCAAAGTCTTTCAAACCTTCAATATCGATTTTATCCCTACAACTTTGGCCAAGAAGAACCAATTCGGGATCATGCTTTTGAGCTTCAAGAATGCAGTCTAAAAGAGAAGGACGAGCCTCCAGGCTACACAAAACAAGGGATGAACATGAATTGGATTCACGATCTCGAATCTCACAAGTAGACAAAGTCTCGAGATCATTCCACTCAGATATCATCATAGAAACAACCGCTTGTTGCTTACAACTAAGGGCATCGGCAATAAAATTTCCTTTTCCGGGAGTATAAAGAATATCAAGATCATAAGATGCAAGGAACTCAAGCCAACGTTGTTGACGCAAATTAAGTTCCTTTTGAGAAAATAAATACTTCAAAGATTTGTGATCGGTGTAGAGAACAAATTTCTCTCCCAAAAGATAATGACGCCAAATTCTAAGGGCGAAAACAATAGCTGCGAGCTCTAAATCATGAGTGGCATATCTAGTCTCGGCAGGCTTTAATTGCCTAGAAGCATAAGCAATAACACATTCCCGCTGCATGAGAACGACACCCAAACCAACACGACTCGCATCGGTATAAACAATAAAATCTTAGTTCCCATCGGGAATCACAAGAATACGAGCATCGGAGTGGAGTTCTTTTAATTTTTGAAATGAAGCTTCACATTTGTCTGACCAAATGTATTTAACTCCCTTCTTTGTCAAATTAGTAAGAGGTACGGAAATCTTAGAAAAGTCTTTTATGAACCGACGGTAATAGCCCGCCAATCCGAGAAAGCTACGAATTTCCGTCACACTCTCCGGTCTCTTCCAATTTTGAATTGCTTCAATCTTTGAAGGATCCATGAAAATTCCGGATTCAGAAATAATATGCCCCAAAAATTTCACACGAGATTGCCAAAAGTGGCATTTAGAAAAATTTCTTTCAATTGGTTGCTTCTAAGAGTTTCCAACACCATCCGAAGATGTTTTTCATGCTCTTCCTCGGTTTTAGAATAAACAAGAATATCATAGATAAAGATGAGAACAAATCGATCGAGAATGTCTTTGAAAACTCGATTCATAAGGTCGACGAAATAAGTTGGAGAATTCGTCAAACCAAATGGCATAACAAGCCATTCATAAGATCCATAACGAGTACGGAACGATGTCAAAGGAATGCTATCCTCTGCAATATGGAGCTGATGAAAACCGGTTGCTAAGTCTAACTGTGAAAAGACTTTAGCACCACTAATTTGATCGAATAAATCATCAATCCGAGGTAAGGGATATTTATTCTTGATGGTGAGATCATTAAGCTTGCGGTAGTCAACGCAAAGCCTAAGTGTACCATCAGATTTCTTCACAAAAATGGCTGAAGCTCCCCATGGAGAGGAACTAGATTGAATAAATTGCTTTGCTTCCAATTCGGATAATAGTTTACGCATCTCCTCATTTTCCTTATTGGACATACGATAAGGAGGACGAGTAATAGGTTGAGCTCCAGGGATTAGATTAATTCTAAACTCAATTGCTCGCTTAGGTGGTAACCCTAAAACGGGCTCAAATATGTCGGGAAATTCACGAACAATGTGATTGAGAGAAATAACAACTTCCTCATCATCATTATCGTCATCTTGAGGATTTAGAGAGTACAAGGATGCTTTCGAATTGGAATCTGAATCTTTCAGAACAAGAGAAATCTGCTTAACAGATTGAGGATGCCAAAGATATATAGTTCGCTCAAGACATAGGATATGGGCTTCATATCGGTTAAGCCAATCCATTCCCAAAATCATTCCAAAACCAAGGTAACGCATAATGTGCAAATCGGCACGGAAAGAGTAATCACATAAAATAATTTCGACATCTTTACAAAGTAAACTGAGTGTTTTGGATCCACCAACTAGATTCGCAATCCTTAATGAAGTCATCAAGCCAATAACATTCAAAGACAAAGCATCAACAAGTTCTTTTGATATAAAAGAGTGAGATGCACTCGTATCAAAAAGAACTCGAATAGGAAGATCACGAAATATAATAATGCCATCAAGGATAGAATGAGAAATACCTTGACCACGAGAAGAGTTTGCAGGGGCTTGTACAACATTTAGCTTGCCCTCCTTCTTGCCTTGAAATTTGGGACATGAAGATATAGTATGACCCGAACTCTTGCAATAGTGGCAAGAAAGAGACTTCGGGCACTTGTTTGCATAGTGGTCCTTAGAACCACAATTGTAACATTCTCCACGACAAGAGGTAGGAGTATTTGCTACCGGTGTTGCTTGCTTTTCCTTTTTTGTTGGGATTAGGCTTGAATTTAAAAGGTCTCTTCTTGTTGATGTTTTGTTTGACATCAGCATCACTATCTTTATCAGCCTCTTCGATTCGAAGAGCAATATCAACAAGCTGATCAAAAGAAACTACTAATTTCAGAAGTAATGGCTTTTTGAGGCTCTTGTTCAAGCCATACACAAATCTCTGATTTTTCTTCAATGGGGTATTAATATATTCGACCCCATATTTAGAGAGAGATTCAAAAGATGCGACGTAGTCGGTCATAGAAGATTCACCTTGAACAAGGTCGGTAAAGCGCCGAGCTAAAGTTACTTTTTCAGCCTTCGGCACAAACTTCAATTCGAACCTTTCCCGGAATTGCTCCCAAGTAAGATCCGCTTCACTAATTTAAGAAATCAAAAGCTCGTACCAGTCTAATGCTCTTTCTTGGAGCATGCTAGAAGCCACTTGGACTCGATGGAGACCAATAAGATTCATGTGAGAAAAGATGCGGTCGAATGTTCAAAGCCAAAGCCTGGACTTCTATAACGCTCTCGGAAACTTTGAATGGCTTTCCACCCAAACTGGTGTAATCACTGCACAAGCATGCAAACCCAGATTTAGGATGGGTGGGCTCTGGAGTGGGTCCGATAGCTTGAGCATTCCTTACAAGATCTAGAAGTTGTTGAGCAGACATAAATACTCCATCCTGGGGAGTAGCACTAGATTGACCGGCGCTGGGACGGCCTAGTCTAACCATTTCTCTTCTTTAAGAAAGAAAGAAAAGAGAAAAAAAGTTAATCTTAGAATGAATATCAAACAAACTTGATTGATAAAACAAGGCATCATAAAAAGAAATAGGATAGAACGGGTTCAATGACTCGAATTAATCCTAAGGCACGACTCCTAAGAAAGACTTAGGACAATGATCCTTGCTAGATTATTCTACATTATTCCGAAGTTTGGCTCTGATACCAAGCTGTGACGCCCCACCTCTATACTCATGCTAGCCAAGAACACTACTAAGTAATGCCGTCGACTAGCACGACGAATAAGGCTGTTGAGGGGCGACCATCTGTGTAATTGCTTTGTGCGAGTACCGATATGTCAGATAATATAACTTACATTTTCTTTTCAAGAGGAAATCTGACATATCACATACAAACTCAAAGCTACTACACATTGGCTAAGTGGCCTTCGGAAACAAATATAGAAATAAACATAACACAAATCTGTCACAGACATTCATATCACAAAGGCGGAATCAGATATGAATATAGGTCATAAAAGTGTACATCAGAATAGTGGTCATATAATATCCACTATATTACAAAAGAATACATACAAGTGCCAGACAAAAGAATATGTATACATCATGGAGTCTCTATCTCAAATGTATAACAACAAAACTACCAATATAATGTAGTTAGACAAAAGTCAGAAGATGATCCCAGATAAGGAGTCAAGCAGAAGCACCTGTAACATCTCGGTCTGACTCGAGTATTATTTAATAAGAAAATAATAAACGGATCAGTCTAGCTATAAATATCACATATAAAATGAGATATGAGTGGAGATATAACAAAAACGTATGATAACAATAATGTCAAACTGTGACAAGTATACTTTTAAACAACAAAAAAATCATACAATATCTCAAGAATCTCAAAGCACCAAAAAGAATGTCATATTCTTTATTTTATTCACCAAACCCCAAATAGTGACAAACATATCATTGCCAATCACAAAAAGAGGTGAAACGCAAATTCTAGAAATCATTAACTAGAAATCCAGAAATCACAAAGTGGGGAGGCCTATCACAAACGGGAGCATGAAAACTCACCAACACGTGTATCACAAACGGAACGCTATTCCATGGTCGCTAACCATAAATTTTGAGCCGAAGCTCCACAAACGGCCCGAAGACCACGGGTCGCTACCCCGCCAAATTTGAGCCGAAGCTCCACAAATGGGGTTTTTAGTCCCCACACAAACAAATAGACATCGCATATCGCTAGTCTAAATCCCAAAATGATCATCATCGATCAATAAAAAGTGTGAATTACACTAAGCCAGTAAATATAAGAGTTTAGCTTCATGTCCCATAACCACTAGCTTAACTTAAATATTTACGAACGAATTGTAGATTTCCACTCGAAAATTGTCACAAGATTTTCAATCGAACAAGTCCAAAAATTAACCGACGAAGTAAACGCAAGTGTTTCATACCACTTGTTTTGCTAAGCTGTTTAATTAGATTTTCTCATACGAATGAGGTAAAGGTTTGTATATACTAATAGATTAGAAAACTGTTTTATAACGAGCTTTGTATTAAAAATAGAGTTGAAATCATCTTTGTAAAAGAGTTTGAATATTTACTACTAGTATAGAAACCTTTGTAATTTAAAGTGACAAGTCACGGGAATGATTGTAGAAACAATCAATCATCAAAAATTCACATACGAAGTCGTGAATCAAATCCAAAGAAATCGATACCGAATCCATCAAAATGGATTTCCTCAAAAATCCCGAAAAAGAAGTCATCAGAGTAGATAATAAATGATAACAACAAATCGGATAATCACGAATCGATAAAAATTGGAACCTCAAGCAAAATAGGCAAAATAGACTGAAACATGCAGGTCAGTCGACTGAACCAGGGGGTCAGTCGACTGGCCCAGTGCCTGGAAACTTTATGTTTCCAGGTCAGTCGACTGACCCAGGGTGTCAGTCGACTGACACCCTCGGTCGGTCATTTTCTGCCCCAAGGTCAGTCGACTGGCCTAGAAGGTCAGTCGACTGATACAGACCCAGGCAAATTCCTGGGTTCTGGTTCAGTCGACTGACCTACTGGTTCAGTCGACTGAACCTGCTACCAGAGCAGAATCAGCCTAGCCCCCTTGGGGCAAATTCGATAACACGGAACGGGAGCGACGAGCGAGCAACAACGGCCAAGGATTCATGCACTACAAGAAAAATTGCTTTTAACAGCAATGGAGAACAGCGTTTAAATGTTGATTGCTGTTGTCCAACCTTTTATAAGTAGGAAAATCTAAAGACGACACTGGAAAACGCTAAGATTTTTATTCAGTAAATTGTGAAATGTTGTTCCCTCTGAAAATTTCATTGCCGCGTAAAATTAATTTCCCTCCACTACCCAGCAACCCTAAATCACCTACGCCTCCAAATCTTAATTGCTTCCTCTCTGCAAATCTTTTAAAATGACTCCTCTCCAAATCTTAATTGCCTCCGCTCAGCAAATTATTTAAAACTAATTCTCTCTATCATGACCGTTGCTCACAAAGCCATGGCTGCTTGGCTATGCTTTCGTCAGAGAGATACCATTTATTGAGTTGGCCAATCGCATCACTTGGAGCTTAGTCGTGTCGCACTCGCCACCCTATACTCTTCATCGCTGCCATCGGTAAGAAAAGAACTGCAAATTCGAGCTCGAAATTAAATTCGTTCAAATTCGATTAAATTTTGAATTTGAACTTTGATTTTCTTTATTGAACAGTTAAATTTAATAGTTTATTGCACTTGCTATTGAACAGAATAGCTGATATTTGGGAAAAACTGAAATTGCTATGTTGGCGTGTTTTTCATTTAACTTCCTACTGCTAAAGTGTATGATTCATGTTGTCTTGTACTGACTATCATTACATAGACATTTTAAGAATTAAAATGCTTCATTTGATTACTAAATAAATCTTTTAAATCGGATGTTTGTGTTGCATTAACACCTGATCAAAGTCTAGATTTTAATTTTGGTCGATTAGCAAAGGCAATGCAAGTAGTTCTTTATATTTTATTCTTCTGGATAAGTTACTTTAAAAACACATGAGATGGGGATATCGTCTAATTTTGTTAATTTCAATACAGGAACAACAAATGGTGATGCCAGGGCATCGTGAATCGAACCTACAGAAGGAACTAAACCGGTACATTCCAACTACAGCTGCATTTGGTGGAATGTGCATTGGGGCATTGACCGTACTTGCAGATTTTATGGGAGCTATAGGCTCTGGTACTGGAATTCTACTTGCTGTCACCATTTGGTGGAATGTGTATAATTTAAATCGGATGTTTGTGTAGTTTGTGAGATACTTCTTAAAATATATAGTTTGTTTTCTTGTTCACGCTTTTTTAGCATGGAATGCAAGGCTACATTTAGGATAGAAATCTTTCAGGGATGGAGGCCTGACTAAGATTACAACTTGAAAAATATAGCCAAATATTTTCCTGATATGCAGTTGTACACTTTCTTGTAGTTTTATTCTTCTACTATGCAACCAAATGTATGCGGCCTTCTACAATATAGTTATAGCTAAATGTTTAAATGAATTGTGGATGATTCTTATATATCTTTTTAATTTACAGAGATGTCAAACAAGACAACATCTTACTTGATCTATATGGCCACCTAAAGCTTACTGACTTTGGGCTATGCAAGCTTCTAGATAGCAAAAGTTGTTCTGCTGATAATGGTGTTTCATTACCTAAAAGCACTAGTGATCTTGTTCCAACTGAAACTTTACAATATTGGAAAAAGAATAGACGTCCATTGGTAAGTTGATTGCATTCACAGTTAATGGTAAATGTTTCTTTTTTACATGAAGTTGAAATTTGCTCCAAGTTTTAAAGTTACTCCAACTTTGTTCATTCTACCGAACTTAAATAAACAGTGATCGTTTTTTATACTTCATATATTAAGTATTTCAAAGGGATCAACCAAAGAAATATTGATGAAAATTTCAGTCTATTATGCTTTTAAACGTGCGTGAAATGTTTTCAATTGGCTTTACAATAATGGAATTGACTTACGTGGCCTCTTGCACTTATTATTATATCAACGGATGTCTAGTCTCTACAGTGATTTTTTTCCCAACTTCCACTTAATAACAAAGACTCTGGTGCACATTTGGGTTTCAACGTTTTATATAGCACATCAAAATTCATAGAACATTGGTCTATATGCGCGCGCACGCACACTATATATATATATATATATATATATATATATAAATATATGGAAAAGAATGGTGATGATGTTGGACAACTGAAATCAAATGCACTGGTCACTACTAGTAGAGATGAATAGAGAGCAAAAACTAATGTAGTGGTTATCAATAGCAGAGATGAGGAGAGCAGAATGATGAATCATATCACAGCAAATGCATCCGTATATGGTCAAAATATAGAGCCTTTGATCATCTATAATAATGACACTGATATGAATGTTATTTACTACACCGTATCTTGTAACCATATAATTTTCTCGTATATTGTCTGAGTAGTTTTATACTACAGACTAATAAAACTATTGGAACTCCTGATTATATTGCTCTCGAAGTATTATCGAAGAAGGGCTATGGTGTGGAATGTGATTGGTGAGTCCAGTTATGAAGTAATCATTTTGCATGACGCATGGTAAAAGATCAAGTAATTGTTAAAAATATAAATTTGCTTAATATGCATCAATTTTGATAATATTTTGTTCTAAAGTCTGATATTAATATTAATGATTAAAAAATTGAATTTTGATTTCTGTAGGTGGTCACTTGGGGCTATCATGAATGCAGACCCTTTAATAAATTACACTGTAGGAAAAACCTGAGGTAGCGTTGATCATAGTGATGTGAAACCTCTTTAAATCATTCAGCCTCAAGGTCACTTTGTTGAATGGCAAAAGGTACTCTTTTGATCTAATAATATCTGTATGTTATCTTATATTAATTTGGTCATTTTCACAAACATGATGTGATACGATAGTAATAGCATGATAGGTGGTGTGCAATTTGCATGCTCAACTCTACTAATATTTTTCTTTGACTTTACATTGTCAAGTAAATTTATCAATTGTGTAATTTTACTCTAATACACTTTTTAGTACACTCGATCATTACAAATATTTTAACACCTTGTTAACAAGGAATCAAGCTTTTAAAGTAAAACAAACATGATTTTGTTATGTTTAATGTTTGAAGACTACTGCAGGGTATTGAAACTAATGGAGTAAAGCATGTTATGCAATTAATATCGTGAGTTAAAATCAGTCTATAAATGTTTTATGTACTACAAATTTAAATATCAGTTTCAATTATAACTACTCAATCCTATTTCTATTGTATTTTTCTATTTATATATGATATTATCAAATGATGATGATGATGATGATATGATGACACTACAAGAAAAACTAGTAGTAACAGCAATGACAGTCAGCGTTTTTACGTCGAGTGCTATGATACTTATTTTTTTCCCAAATATAAATATAATAGACGTTGTGTAATATAACAGTAGTTGCCTAAGCGGGAAAAATAATTAAGGCGCAAAATTTATTTCCTCTCCCTCCAAAATTGTATTGATCCTTTTCGATTTTTTCTCTCCCAAAATACGATAACTTTTCTTTGCCTAATCCAGAACCCTAAATCATTTACATTTTCTCCTTCAGAAACCCTAATTCGACGAGCTTAATTCCTTTGGAAACCTTAAATATCATCGACTTCTCATAATTATGGTTTGCTAGTTTTCATGGATTTGAGGTTCATCAAGGTTAGGCTCATCGGTTTTCTCAAATTCCTCTGATCGCATCACCAGTATTCGTAAGTGCTACTAATCCCCTTCCCTAAAAATCAAAGGAACTATGAAGTCTTAATTTAAGATGGCTCATCATGTTTTTCAAATTTTATCATGTAATTTGATTTCATAAAGAAATCCCAAACCCCTCTTTTATTTTAAATCGTCTTATTAGATATTTTGAACTGATTTTGGAGAAAGTGGATGTGATTTGTCTAAACTGTAAATACATTTTAGGCTAAGAAGGTGCTTTCTATTACTATATTGAAATTTGTAAATAAATAAATATTTGAGCATTTGGACAATTAGTGGCGCCATCTTATAATTATTATATTAAATAGGATTACGTATGGTTTTAAGAAGCTAATGTATTAGCTTTAATAATTATTTTAATTTTGGATCAAAACAAAGTAAATTTACATGCTTTTGGTCCAATCTTATTACAAGGAACATAAGGTTTATTTATATATATATATATAAGGATAAAGGAAACAAAAAGTAATATTCTACTAAAAATATATCCACTAGCAGCCTTGCCTTTGACAATTTCCAATAATCACTCTATGAGTCATGGTGAGAAACCACTTCCTTTTTGTACGTTTTTACTACTTGAATGCCACAAACTAACATAAAAGAAATAATCAATTACGATACCACAATTGTTTGGTTAAAATTCAATTTTTTTCTTCTTGAAATCAACAAAATTCCACCAATAGAACTTTATTTCATACTACTCAACCAACCATCTTCATGATATAGACTGATACTATCTCATTGTTAGTTTTAAAATGAGACATTTATTGTTATTTAGGCAAACAAACTATAAGAAAGAATTATCCATGAATATTTCATGTTGTTTAAATGCATTAGATTCTAGCATATATTTTATTATTTTGCGTTCCCTACGCACTACTAATTTTTCATTGTCTGCTTTAAAAACCATTTTGGATATACGTGATGATTTTTTTAGACCATGTTTTTTAATTTTTATATAACACAATTTATAATATTTTAGTAGCACCCCTTTCTTTGATATGAACTTCAAAGTTTAAGCTCACAATCTTAATTATACCATTGTACCGTTTTTCATGAATATAAATTTACCCGCACCTTCTTTTACGTCCAAATGTAGATCATTTGCTAATTATTTTAAGTCTTTGGAAACAGAATATGACGAAAATGTTCATCGTCGGTTGGGAATAAGGTGCTGAAGGCAATGGCTGCAAGTTTAGTGCAGATCAACTACTAACTGAGAGGCCATATTGTCTGCATTGGTGACGGAGAGGTCGATCAAGAGGGCTGTGGATTTCAATATTGTCCTGGATGATGTGGCCATTACCCATTTGAGCTATGGTGTTGAATTTAGCATTGCAGTTGAGAAGAAACAAGTTTCAGAACAAGGGAAGAGGTAATCCTTTTGTGTTAATAATATTGGGAATTTTAGAAGCAGGTTGATAAGGTTTTTATATTTGTTTATGTTGTGTAAAATTGTAGATAGAGGATAGATCAATTGTAAGAACATTCGTTAAAAAACTTCTATTTCTCTTCTTTGGCTATTGGTAAATTTAGTTGTTAGTTTATTTACGCTTTTGATTCAAATTTAATCTTCACCTAAATTGGTTGACATGAAGTTTGACCAACAAAGAAACTGATCCGCTAGTTCTCTAGAAGCCGTGCCATCAATTCCTTAGCACCAATTGTAAAAGGATAAAATGCCGATCTTTTATAGAATATTGGTTGGTAATGATATCATAAAGCTTATCTACTATGTACGATAAATTACATAAAATTGCCATTAGGATAAAATGCGAGAAATTCAACTGCCTAAATTACATAAAAAATAATCATTATTATATGAAGTTGAGATCTCAAGATTCATATGAATATTATATTTCATATAGCTACTAATTTCTTATGTGTATATGATGACTGAAATAAACAAAGTTACATTGTGCCGCCTAGCAAATTATTTATTGGATGTTGCTTTCCCTTCTTTCTTTCAAGCTGATATATTGCAATTAGAAAATAGAATATTGCTCATTAAGTTATAGCATAGCAATTAAAGCCACTATGTACACTAATATTAATATAGCTTGTGTGAAGATGAGAAGTGATCAAAGTTTGTGTCCTATGAAGCCATTAGGAGTACTATGGCAGCTTAAGATATGTTTTTTTTATTAGGAAAAAAAATGTAGTGAACTTAGATATGTAAATTTCAAAATATATGAATTCTATAAAGAATATCAGTTGTGAAAAGGTAATTTTAAATGGGATTTCAAATGATATAAATAAGCTGAAGACGGAAGAGCTTGTCTTGAAGGATAATTCAACTGATTTAGTTAGTGGTGATAAGGGTTTTAATACTAATATTTATCATAAAACTAAGGGAACTAAGTTTACTGTTTTCGATATTGAATGTAATAATCAGTTCAAAGTTCTTGCATTGGATACTGATAATAAGTCCTGTGTTAGAGAAATGGATAATGTAGGTATTTGTTCACAAATGGACAATGTAGGTATTTTTTCACAATGGAGAGTGCAATCTGTAGTTCAAAATAAGAGATGTACTAATGATATTGTATACTTTAATGGATCAAATGCTCATGATACTCTAAAAGGTTAAAACCCCTTAATTAAACAAATATTTGTTGTTATTTGTTTTAATTGAAAAGGATGTGGATAGAAGTTGATAGGCTGTAGAACTTTGGCTAGAGTTCCACGATCAGGTAAGAAAAGCATAGGCCTAACATCCTAAGCTTGCTCCGTGGTTTTTCATCATATTAACATTAATAAGTTAGTGAATATTAAGTATAAAAGTAAAATTATCCAAGTAATATTTTTTCCACCTCATCGTGTTCATCACTTGCATATCTTGTTGTCATGATTTGAATTATTTAACTGTTTGAGAAAATTCTCATCTGACATAGACTGAATTGATGTAGGTTGGATTTGTTGATGATCTGTAATGGGATAGTTCTGAAGAATGATATTATAAAGGATATTAAAAGACTCCTTTTGTGAAATCACTCTTGACTGTAATTGCTGATTTGCAACCATTGCCTTGCTGTTATCCAATTCACTCTCTGTAAATTGCTCTTCATTATAAGGATGGAGTGAACAAGTCTGAGAAATAACTGTGAGTAATAAGCATTTTTTATTTTTTATTTTAATCAAGCATTTTATAACAAAAACTTGAGACCATGGTTCATGGTTAAGGATCATAGATGAAACACAAGATTTTGTCTTCCTATACAGGGTCTGAGTTTGTATCTCAGTAACACAATTGATATTTCAAAAATACCATGAGTATAATAACCTTTACAGACTTTTACTATATTTAATAACTTTTGTCCAATTTATCCAACCCAAGCAAATTATAAAATGAGTCAAACATCAAAATGGTCTATGAATTGAGTTAACTAATAACATTTTTTCCACTAAGTCACTAATCATATTAGCATAGGCTTATGAAGATGAATTCACTAATCAAATAGTACAAGCTTGATCTTCATATAGTCATATGACCTATCGGCCACATATTAAATTGAGTATTATTACTTGGAGTTCCCAGTCTCATTGAGATATATTTAAGATACAAAATAATGAAATTTCTTAAACACATAGCCTTAATAATCACTGAATCTTACATAAGCAGCCTTTGAAGTATGTACATTATTATTCAAACATTTGAGATTCTACTATTTAAAAGCTTGTCAAATTTTAACCTATGACCGTGAGATAATTTTTTCATTTATATTATGTGCTAGTATTAAGAAATAATTAACTGTTCCACTCGTTATCTCTTCCTAGTACATGTGTCCATTGATTAGTTTTATGTAAGAAATTTAAATTAGTAATATAAAATGGTTTTTAAACATATATTTTTCATACAACATAAGATATACCTTAACGTTACAAGCCACTTTCTGTCTTTCACTTTCATCAATTTATTATGGGGCAATGGTTCTTATGCATATGCAAACAGGCATATGCAAACCATTTGTGTATAAATAATAAACAGAAAGAAAAATAAACTTGCACAGAAAGTAACCTAAAAACAAAATTTATTTGTCTTCAATCGAAAAGCCAGTCAATCGACCAGGTTAGAAAGTATTTATTTCACAAATAAGTTTCTTGAAAAATCAAATTAGTTCATCCTTATGTGCTAATGTATGATGTCAGGCCTTTTATCCTCATCCTTGAAATAACATCAAAATTTGCAGTTTAAGGTTCGACGCAGAGGTTTTTGGGAGAACTCTGGATTTGAGAAAGATGATAAACTCAATAAAAATGGAAGTGATCGTGAAAGGAATGGAGGAAATGCAGTTAATTTCAAGAAGGAGAAAAAGCAATTCTGCTTTCATAGACTTCACAGAGATTCTATAGGTAGTGTTACAGGTGCTTTAACATCCTCTATTATATACATGAAGTTTATATGGATTTCTATATCAGCTCTACTTTGCTTTTCGACATGATATCTATACGTAAACGAACATATTTAGTCACTTCATTTGATACAAAATCATTTTTAACTTACTCAGAGGTTTCAGATCAGAACTTCGTGGATGATAATGTAGCAGATGAAGGGTTAAGTAAAGGAAGAGGAAAGAAACGACCATGAAGTACTGTTTCCTCAATCACCGATCAAGTATAACTTTTATTCTCAACAACTGTTGTTCTTAATCATACAGATTGGTTAATCATACATATTGAAGTTCTTATGCTCTTAGCATGGAACTGCAATAATTTGCTTTACATTTTCTAGTGAAAATCTTAACTTGAAAAACATTTCTACCTGTTCAGGTTGTTCCCTTTGTGTCTCCAATGCCCACAGAGAAAATGGAGGAGTTTTATGAAAAAGAAGTTTAAACGAGTCGCATTGTAGGTAGGTGTTCGCAGCTAGTCTGGTGATGTAGCTATGAAGGAGTTGATTGTTTAGCAAGAGATGGAGGGTGGCTGTACATTCAAGGGTTGAGTGTTGTGAACTTTGTAGGTGGTCTGGTTGATTTGCTGATGAACTTTGTGAAATTTGAGTGTTGAGGGTGGCTTTCCCATGTAATTGGTCTAGTGTTTTATTTTTGTTTATGGATATTATTGAAACTTGATTTATATATGTTTTTTGTATATTAATATTGTTTTATCTAGTTTATTTAACAGATTATTATTCATTAGAACATGTTATATATATTGGTTGTTTGATTATACTCAAAATGTAGTTCTGGAATATGCAAATATAGTGGAATGTTAATGCTGTAAAAATCATATAAATAGAAGACAGCATCTATTTTAATGCTGTCAATGAAGAAACAACAGCGTTTAATTCGTGTTGTAATTATCATTAAATAGTGAGTAACAGCGTTTATTAAACGTTGTTGTAAACTGTAGTAAAACATCATCCAAACTGTAAAAACATAACACAGCACGCATTAAACGCTGTTCTAAGTTCTCTTTATACGATAGCTTGTCATTATACAGCGTTTGTTCTAACGCTATTGTGTCATATAACAGCGTTTAATAAACGCTGTGGTATCAAATTTTTTACAGCGTTTTCTATTTTGCTGTTAAAACTTTTGCATCTACGACAGCATGTCGTTATACAGCGTTTATAATAACGCTGTCATATCATATAACAGCGTTTTCGAAACGCTGTCAAAAGCTGTTTCTGGTGTAGTGATGCCAAGTGACAACCCAGCCTTGTATGGCCCTCCGAAATACCCCACTAACGTGTTCAAACATCAAAGATTAGATTTTTAAAGTTTTGAACTCAAAACACCAAAAATTGGAATATTCACCAATTTAATTCAAACCAAAAGCAAATGAACATAAATAATGTTAGGAATTCATACCTAACAACAACGATATCTATAGAAATAGATGTGAGTTCAAAAACTCACCTTTAAACCCAAAAACGAAGAAGGAGAAGCTTGAAAGCAAAGGAAGATCAACTACTCTTCCACTTCAACACTAGAAACTCCAATCTAAGTCTAGAAGCAATAATTTCCCAAATTAGGTTATAGGAAATTTCTAAAATTGGAGAGAGATTGAGATGGAGAAGAAGAAGGAGATGCTTACCAAAGCTTCATTTGAATTTGGAGCTAGAACTTGAATTTGCAAAGAAGATTAGGGCTTAGGAGTTCTAATTCCTTTTCTCTTCCCCCATTTTTCTAAAGCTTGAAGTGTTAGGAAATATTAGAATGAATGAAGAGGAGAGGGGGTGGAGTTAGGATATAAGGTGAGTTGGGTTAGTGGGCTAAAACCCAAACCCAAGCCCAAAGCCCTAAGTGAAAATGTCCAAATTCTACTCAACTCCAAACATATCGATGTTTATACTCAAAAAAGTTGTAAACGCCATTTTGGACTCAATGGAGGTGGTCTCGAGTCCCAACTCGACTGTTTGCAAAAAGTAGCTTTTCGGACTTTAATCCGATTAATGATTCTATATTTAAATATTCAATCGTAAAATATGCGGGTTGTTACAAATTCCTTCTCTTATTTCTTTTAGTTTGGGCCTTGGATTGTTATAAAATATGCGGATTGTTAGTCTACGGTGACCGTTCATTTATATATATATATATATATATATATATATATATATATTCACTTCTCTTTTTAATTCATACTTCTCAAACAAATTATAAAATATTTTTTCTACATAATTCAACTAATGAATTTACAAATCCATTTATTTTATCCATTTAATTACGACATCAAATTTTCATACACTATTTTGAAATAATTCCCAAATACTAACTTTAAAAAGATTACTTGATAAATTCAAACTTCCATTTAAAATCCCAGTTTAAATTATTATTTATTTATTAAAGATAATTCTAAAATCATGGTTGTTACACACCACATCCTAACTTGATAAACAAACACATCGAAAACTACCAAATAAGCATCATATCATTATAAAATAATCAATACAATCATTATACCATCGAAATCAAGTCAAAATACAAAATAACACACCCATAAGAATACATATGCAATATTTCGATCTAAATCCATTTTTAACCCTTTTAACTCATATTCAAGGCATGGTAAGTTTATATTTAGTAAAAATTACGTTTTTACCTTTGCAAACATCTTAAGAACATTCTTTAATACTATACTAGTGATCATAGTATAGTGAGAGAGTCATGGGTAAGTTTATATTTAGTAACAATCATGTAAAACAATATTTAATACTACATTAGCAATCATAGTATCATGACGTATATAAATCACTCATCAAGGTATCAAAATACACAAAAATTGAGGTACATTCGAGATGAATAATAAATGACCCAAATTCCAAAGCATCCAAACAGTAATTAGTTAATCCCTTACTGACCCCCTTGTTAATCTCTCTTAACTAGTAGATTTGACTCTAGATAGTAAGGATTAAGATGCTACGGTTAAGGGGATGATTAACGGAAGTTTAGAATAGTTTTTAGGAAGTAGGAAAGTGATTAGAGGTTATCCCATTATGTTTAGTTAGCTTAAATCACGAAATGGGTTAGTGGAAAAATTATGGCTTAGTCCAATGACCTGTTAATATGTCCAAAAACTGTCTAACTTCAAATGAACATATCTTCTAAACCATAAGACCAAACATCTATTATAATCACTCCACGGAAAGAGAAAACTACGTATCTTTCATCTAAAGTGGTTTTAGATCCTAATTTCATTGCTATCAAAAGTTATTCCTTATAGCTTTTTAAGGTCAAAACCATCTAATAAATTTCAAAGGATTAAAAATGTCAATACTCGACATTCGCCAAATTATATCCAAATTTGGCCCAATTTGGTAATGAAAATGGCATCTTTGTGACCCACTAATATGTAAAAATATGGTCGTTACATAATGAATCTCTCTGCTAGCTACCAACCCATAGCTCGCATCACTATCAGCAGATCCTGGGGATAAATCATACAACAGTATGTGTTGTTTTTTGGATCATCAGAAATAGCCTCATGGTCATATAATTGCCTCCAACATCTCTGGCCCAAATAACAATAACTACCAAACTTAAGTGGTTACGAAACTAATAAAAGTTGATGCACGTTAAGAATCCTAGCTACTTGTACAAGTCAAGGTTTATAAACTCATATCATAACACATATACAATTTCATCTGCCCTCTACGCATCCTCAAATCAATCTGGTTATGGGAAATTGAATATTAATTGTCCCTCCTCCTTCTATTATTAGAAGACCAAAATAGTATACATGGAAGAAAAACAAAAGCATTTGAAGCCACGATGTTAAAGTGTAATAGTAATACCCAAAATACAACTACTTCAACAACTCCCAAAAACCAAACAATTAAACCTGTAAGTCAAAATCCAAGCTAATGAAGATCTTAAGGTAAACGACTTGCATATTATTATTATTATTAAAGAACAAGTTACATACAAGATATAATACAAACAATAAAGCAAGATTCAAATCAGGCTTTGGTGCATGAGTGTATTATCAATGGAATTTGTAATTGCACTTAATCTAATGGCAATGGTTTTGGTAAATTACTCTTGTCATGTGTCAAAATGGGGAAAGAATCATACACAAGATCAAATCAAGCCACCTATCATCATATGGAAGAGATGGAAAACAATATACTCCTACACTAACAATGTCTAGCATGGCAATGTCAAAAGCTGTAAATCAAATATCTCTACATGGAAAGTAAAAGCCATGAGAGGTTTTATGCCATTGAAGAACAATAATAACAACTAACTAAACATCTGCATTTGTAACTCTATGGTTACCTAAATATTAAATTATATAACAACTTAGTTCCTATTATAACGAATGATTCAAATATTTTAAGAAAAATTTCCAATAGGTAAAATACCTAAATAGTGGTCGAATCCAAGTACGCATAGGAAGCTAATGACCCTATGAATGTTTGTCAAGAGCTTGTGATAATATGTCAATGTAATAAACAACCACAAGAACATATATTTCACGACCGTTTAAAATTTAGAACACCGTAAATATGTAATGGCATGTAATTTCCATAAGCTAAATTTGAATTAAAACAACTAAAAAAACTTGTAGGTATGTTGGTAATTGTACTAACATGCACTACGTCATAGTCCAGAAGTAAGAAAAAGTTAGAAAGAACCTATTATGCATTCATATTAAGGTCTTAAAATCCGCTTAATTTGGTAATTCTACTACTAGCTTAAGCCAACCCTTGACGACTCATGCCAGCCCTATCACGTCAAGCACCTCTACGGCCCCTTCGCCCTCCACAACTACATATGCTTCCTTCACCCTCATCTCCTTTGTTCCATTCATCACATTTATCCCTTTTGGCCACCATTGCATCAAATAACTTCCAATATATAGTCATACCCTAAAGGCACAATCAAATCATCTCCCTTCATACCTCTACCCCCTATGGTGCCACCGTCAATTTAGTCATCGTTGCTTTCTCCATGCATGAAATTTTGATAAAAAAAATTATGCGGTCTCACCATTTCCATGTACGTAGATTACAAATGTTTGTGTTTCTTGAATTTGAGTTGAAATTGGTGTGGGGAGTAGAAAATGGTCGACTAAAGTGTGGCAGACTTGCAATGAAAGGGGGGAGAGGGGTTGAGAGGCCAATCGATTGAGAAAGTCGAGGGGAAATAAAATAGAAAACACTTTGCATTCTTACAAATAAAAAGACAAAGTTTTTTCTGTCAATGACATTAGCTCATATGGTAAGATCTCTAGATTGTAGTTCTAAAAGACTTGGGTTCAATCCCTCCGAGATACCAAAATGAGAGCTCTGCTTAAATTAAGTATCACTCTTGTTATAAAAAATGATAGTGTTTCCATCATTATTTTTAAGTGGTTCAGTCGCTAATTTTGTGGTTCCTAATTGAATAAAAGATTCGTTCAGTCACTTCACTAATAATTAAAAAAACCCATGACTTGTTCCTCATGGGCCAACCATTAAAAAAAATTGTGTCGTTTTAATGCTTATGCATTGAAACGACATACAATATGTCGTATTATTACTAATATACATTAAAACAGCATAGTTTCATAATCATTAAAACTAGGATTATTATGGTAATGATAAATTAAATATTACCATAACAATACCAATTTTATCGGTATGTTAATGGTAAATTTATCATTGTTAACGTTAAATATAACGGTAAAAATAAAATCAAAATCAACGGTAACAATTAATTTTCTAGTTATGTTTTTTTTTACTATTTAAATTAATTCCAACCTTGGACATATTTGAAGGTATATCGTTTTTTAAGAAGATGTTTGTAGTATAATTAATGATGATTTTTCTTTTTCAGTTTTACTAGTTCAAAGTTTAAGACTAGAAAATGTACCATTTTGTACTGCTGTAAATAGTATGCGAGGAATTTAGAAAATATTCTATGTCAACTAAAATAAGTTAAAATATTGATATAAATATTAATGGAGCTAGAATCAAGAACATATCTGGCGTTTTTTACAATTATCAAAATTTTAATACAATAAAATTTTAACGTTTTATGTACTGGTAAATTTGCCATTACTAGTCAACAGTTTACCAATATATTGGTATATCGACGATTATTTTATCAATTAGCAACGGCTATCAATTACCATAACAGCCTTAATTAAAACGGTACATATTATGCGTTTAAAGGTCTTTTGTCCACGAACACAAATCATTGGATTATTTCTTTATTCGAACTAGTGTGAACCCGTGCTTCGCACACGGTGTATTTGACAATATGTATGGATGTGTGTGCCGATAGATAAGTCAATATATTAACATGTATTATGAATTTAATAATAAACTTAGTAGAGCGTGATCGTATTTTGCACACATTTTATATCTACAGCAGTAAAAGAATTATTATATTTAAAATGTATGATTTGATACTCAAAATTAATATGAAAGGCTTAAAGTAATGGTTGATTAAAAAAGTTTGCATGACAGTTATGCAAAATTGTGCGTATGAGTGTTAACACCTAAGAAAATTCACATAAATTGATAAATTCAAATTCATTCAATGTAAAAAAGCCATAAAAAAGCATGGTAAAAATATGAAAGTAGAAATGAATGAATCAAAGAAAATTCCTTAAACGGGGATATTATTATTTACCATAAAATTTGGACAGTAAAAGTGACGAGATCCTATCTCGTTTTGCATGAGAAAAATAAGAGGATCCGGTAATAGTGTGGAGATAATTTTCAATTTAAATTCAGTAATAAAATTTCATTATGTATTATAAAAAATTCAAAAAAAAAACTACACCAAAAATTAGATACATATAAAAAGAGAAAATGCAAAGTGAAACTAAGGCCAGGTATGTTGATATTATTATTGAAGCAATTGTTTCACTATGAATGATGTTGATGCATGAAACCAAACAAAGAAGAGAGACAACCTAGAAAAATATAATAGTTTACTTTCAAGATATAATAATAGATATGTGAAGCAACAATCTTTTCTAGTTGGAAATACTTTCATTAATTCCATGAAAACCCAGTGTATTTTTCTTTTATGAATTCATGCAAGCTGGCACATTACCTTCGTTATTCTGAATATAAAAACCCATAATTTTGAAAAGTAGAAATTTAGGAACTTCATTTGTCTTTGAATTGCAGTTGCGTAGCTGTTTCTCAACTATACTTCTTATGAAATCTTATAGCAAGTCAAGTTTCTATCTCTCACTCTATCAGCTTCTATCTCTTTTACAGTCTCAATGGCCATGTCTTCCGGAGTACATGCATCAACAACATCAAGGCCCACCTTTGCCACCATAAAACTTTGAATCAGACCGCATCAGCCTTTACTACTTCATTCCTAGAAAACAAAGGTTTTTAAATTTTGTCAATATGAATACAACACCATACCTAACATATAAAAAATGCACAAATTGTTGTCAAGTGTTTTTAAATTTTGGTCATCAATGAAATAAAATAATTGTAGAGAGAGATTCAACATTAATAGACTATGATAAAAATATAAAATGGTATACCAAAACCAGCAGATCAAATCCAAGCTAACATATATTTAATTAGAAAGAAATTTATATGCTACTACGTTTTTGGATTCAGATGGGAATTGGTTATGCATTTATAATAAAACAATGATACTAATGAAGGAAGCATTTTTAATACTGTGACTTTTACATAAGTATTTTATAAATATACAGATTTAGGAACTCAATACCTTAGTCAACCCAATTTTGAATAGGTCTATAAAATTCCTTCCATGAACTATATAGACATAGTCTGTAACTTTAATTATAAGATGAGTTTTAAGGAGTTAAAAAATGTGTAACAAATCTACATGTACTTTGGCTATACCCATTAATCAAAATTTATATATTAATAATCTTAAGCTTGAATGTCCTAAGCTCATTCTTATGCCTATATAATTCGGTCTGATGAAAAAAAAGTACTGCTATATCATCAGATTCAGGTGAAAAATCAATCCTTTTTTTTACTAAAGAATGGTGCTAATAAAAATATGCAATGAGGTTAGCAATCCATTTACTTATCGGCTTGATATGGTCAAAAATTTCTTACAGAACTAAATTTTGAAGGTCATGAGGCCTATAGTTGAAATTTGATTGAAAAAAAAACTAAATACAATTGGACTGGGAAAAATCACCAACGTACTATATAAATTTATTCTACAATTATCACAAACAAATTCAAAAAAACTAAATAGGGAATGGACCACTTATCAGTGGCGGCCCAACAAATTTAATGCCCCAGCCCAAAATACAAATCCATGATGAAAAATTGAAAATCAAATATTGTTGCCCCTCTCTAGGAATTGAACCTAGCACATTTCAATGGCAAGCGTACAGCCTACCACTATACCAAAGCTTATTATATCATAAAACTGCAACTAATTTTATATATTTAAACAATTTCTAACTCAAATACTAACTAATTTTGCCTCGACCCAGTGGGTTGCCCCAGCCCACGGGCTTGGTGGGCTGCCCTCTGGGCCGGCCCTGCCACTTATCAAAGTCCAACTATTTAGTATTAGAACACTTGAAATTAAATTAAAAAACAATACCCATTAGTTCCTTATTTTCTAGAACATTATCCAAATTAATCCGACCAACAATTACTGGAGGCAAAAATATTCAATCAAGACTAATTTCAAATATTGCCAACAACTTTCAAAGGAAAAACAATTCAACAATTAATAAATCCAAATTTAGGGTGAAACATGCTGAGAAGTATCAAATTAAAATGGAGAAACATTAATTGCAGATTGTAGGCTGCCAAATAAAATGATAAAATTTCAAACATAAAGTTAACGATAGTAAATATTTTAGTTGGAATATTCAAAGAAATAAACTACATTAGCATATATTTCAGGTAACATACTTATAAAATTATTCTATAATAATCATAAACATATCCAAAAAAAAGTAAAAAAGGGATGAACCACTTATCAAAGTCCATTCGATATTAGAGGATTTGAAATTAATATAAAAAATGATACCAATTACTTCCTTATTTTTCGGAACATTATCCAAATCAATCTAACGGAGGCAAAAATAGTCAATCAAACTAATTTCATATGTTGCAAACAACTTTCAAAGGGAAATTTTCAACAATTAATAAATCCAAATTTGGGGACAAACATGGTGGGAAGTATCAAATTTAAAAAAGAAGAAACATTAATTGCAGACTATAGGCTGCAAAATAAAACATGCGATTACTATTCAGATTTATTTTTTGGAAAATACTGATTTTTTTTACAGAAATTGAAAATAAGGGTGTAATTTAAAACAAATTTTTGGAAAGGGTTTTCACATATTAAATCTGAAAATAAAGGGTAGAATAAAATCTCTACTTAATAAAATATAATAGTCCTTGGCAAAGATGGAAAAATTCATGATGAGAGCAAAGTGGCATTCGTATTCAGAGAAAACAAATCCCCAGCAGTTGGAGTTTTCGTGATTCTACCGAAATTCGTAATTTTATTGAAATTTGTTATGACAAAGCAACGGATGTTTTAGTATTGCAACTATAGTTGTAAAATATGAGTATGCATGTAGTGATAGTGTAAAACATTTTCATGTTTTCTCTAAGTATAAAGATAATTGAGGTGTTGTGGGAAAATAGTAATACCATATTATAAGATTTTGTCCACAAACTAATCCCCACAACCAAGCTCGCAACTGAGCCAATAAATCAAGCTTATAGTCGCTTTCATAAACGTTCACATGTTTCTCGGTACAAATTGGAAGAAAAGCACATAGTAAGTATGATTCATTTACAAAATACTATAATATATATATATATATATATATATATATATATATATATATCTGTGTGTGTATCCTATACCGAAATAATCAAGCAAGTGGTAGAAATTGACCGTCCCAAAACCTATAAAAATAAGAAAAAGGTTTATAACTCATAAAAAGAAAACATGGACCTTTTTTTATAGGAAATGTAAAAATAGGAAGTGACAACATTAAAATAATATTTTATTGTTAATTCATCCTCTCTAGCATATTTAACTTTTAGTCCATAGCAAATCCTCCATGCCACAACCCAAAATAACTTGCTTGACCTACCATACAAACATGCACAATCACAACTATTAAAATGACTTTAAAACATACGATCTTTTTCTCTAAAAATATATATCTTTTAATAAATGGTAGAAATATATCTAGTTGTGAGTGTGTACATGTACATTAAAAGTTGAAGGGCATTGAAAGAAGGTGTAGGCAACTTACAAAAGTTCCTTCTGAGCTTCAAATCTTGAACTGGATATTGATAGAACTTGAGTAACAAACGCTGTGGGTTATAGAGTTTTTTGTTATATAAAGCTTCAGTCGTCAATATCACTAGTTTCCTTCATTTGAATTGTTGTACATATATCTTGATGTCTACCACCTTTCTCAATGAATGATCATGGATAAATTTCTGGTTCACCACTATCATCACCATTAAGAATTAGATTTCCAAATGTAATTGTGAAGAATAAAGGTTCCAAAGCAATCTAATTCACATGGCTGAAATTTTCAGAGTTGGTAAAAATTATTGAGGTACACATTAGTTCTTTAAAACATGAAAAATATGAAAGACGATACTATAAGTGGTTGATGATGATGAACTAAAATGAAAAAACATAAAAGATTTTATAATCACTACTATAGGTGTTAGACCTTCTAGATTTATCTTATGTAATAATAGGATAATAATCTAAATTAGAACAGTTTTAATTTGTTGTTATAGGAGAAAATAGGTGTTGTGATTGTAGATGATAAGATACCAGTATAATAAAGAAAGGAGGCAGAATCAAATAGTTAAGGACATTATAAATATAAGCCAAAAAATAAAAATAGATCATGTTGACCACAATGTTCAAAATATAGGTATGCTTATAGGAAAGTAAAATATTATTATACCTATATTACTACATTTAATTCTTAAACTACATAATATGGTTGAACTGCTAAATTAACAAATCTA
Source organism: Allium fistulosum (assembly GCA_030737815.1). Lineage (NCBI taxonomy): Eukaryota > Viridiplantae > Streptophyta > Magnoliopsida > Asparagales > Amaryllidaceae > Allium > Allium fistulosum. The sequence continues at coordinate 878,977,440 of CM060906.1, forward strand.
AAGAACATGGGTAACATATATTTGTGGCATTTGACAGACTTCTGTAAATATAATGGATTATATATGCACAAAGTATACATATGAATCCACATTGAAAGTTCAATGATGTTCATGATTTCTAGCTATAGAACTTGACATTAATCAAATTTACATGTATGCATAACATGTTTGTGGATCTTATGCACGTAATTGTTTTTGGAAGTAACCGATACCATTAAATACATTTTAACTCACAATTCTAACCTATAACTCTTATTCATTTATTGTTTTAAAATAAGACTAAGATTTTATTAGGCTGAGGTATAAAAGCACGATAAGTATGATTATATAGCCTCTTCAATCCATAATTTGAAAAAATACAAAGGTATTAACAGTAAAATGGACAATATAGCAAACCTAACATTACTTTGCTTTCTCATAATAATGCCCACAGCAACAATATCTTCAAGCATAGAAGGTCCTTACTTGTAACTATGACTACAAAGTCCTATTACTTTGCAATCTCTTGTGCAACATGATAATATATGAATGGTTTCCAAGCGTTGTGCCATTTAAAAACAATTCATTTGCGTTACCTGATATCAAATTTTGCGCAACTAAGAATAAATCCAAAGCAACACAAATCCATATTCAAGCGAGCAGATAGGAGTTCAGCTCCATTTACATGGTGATCAGGGATCGGAAAAACTTATTCTCTAACTGAAATTTTCTCGAATTTAAAGACAATCGGAAACCTGCATACTAAAAAAAATTTATTTATAACACTTCCCAAAATATAACACCCATGCTATAGCTATGAAATTTTATTATTGTCATGATAGTTATTATTTATAATGTTTGCTACGTAACCTAAAGAAATTATAGACAATTGGACAGAAAGAAATATACACCAACCATATGTGAAACAGATTATGGATTTTAAGGGGAAACGTAGGCATTGTTCCGCCTATTACATAGTGAAAGAGAAAAGCTCATGTTGAAAAAGATCATAAAAAAATCAATCCAATGGAATGCGATCATCAAATAGGATTTTACCATACACAAACACTAATTTTAACTTAAACAAATATTTCATTCTAAATAGCAAGGCAGTAGTGAACCTTCTTAACATAATAATTTCAATAATCCATGATTCGGGAATAATAGCCAGAAAAGGAAACTAAACAGAGCGAGTAAAAAAATGACACTGAGATTACCTACATGCGACGACCTATCAACACCGTAGGGACAAATCGGTGGATGTTCGGGAAATAGTGATAGCTGATATTGATAGGATGAGGAAGAACAATAGTACAACAATTGGGGGAGGATGTGTTGGACAAAATGAAATCGCCTTCAATTTAGGGTTAGGGTGTAGATGGTAAAATATTTGGTAGAGAAAAAAGGTGCGACGATTGAATTCAAAAATGAGAGGAAACTACTTAGTTTAGGAGTGGAGTGGAGATGAGAGAAAGAGACGCCATCAGCGGCAAAAAGCGATTTGGGTTTTATTTTTCTCTTGAACTTGCATAGATAGAGGAAGAGGCACGATAGAAAAGAACAAAAGAAACAAAGAATGATTCAGGGTTAACTCGGAGACGGTTCAGTTGCCAAATTTTAAGGGGGCCTGTGTGAGCTTGAAATCTAACTCACTAATAATAATGTAGTATAGATTATGGTATGTTTGGTTTTTTTTGGTATGTGGTGTGTTGTGCCAATTTTAAAAGGGTAGGAAAACGAGAGTAGATACACCAAATGTTGGGAATTCTTGAATATAACTTGCATATTAAAGCATTACATAACTCGTTCCAACTGTAAATCATAATTCTTACAAATATACATAGTTAATTTCATAACCAATTATTATATAACGATACACACATACTATCATTGTTGTTGCTATTCAGGTTTTCCATTTGTTTATATATATATATATATATATATATATATATATATATATATAGTTATCATCTCTTCGTTGCTATACAAATTAAGGAAATTCGTTGCTATACAAATTAAGGAAATACATGGTTTGTGTTTACTTTCTCTTTCTATGTAGCCCTTGATGTAGTATTGTATAGTTCGTTGGGAATTAATTAACTTTTAAATGCCCATAAAATGAAATGGCATACTAAGTTATGCACTTGGTGATGCACTCCAACTCTAGGTTGGATTGGTGTTGAACACCTCAACAATTTTCAGTGATTCACCCAAGTGCCCCAATAGACACAATTTCAATATTCCCAATAGCCAAATTATCTGGTATTTATGACTCCGAATAAAATTGAGTTGAATCACATCTATAGAGTTCGCTATCTGCATGTTCAGCACCTGTAAAATCACAACCATCAGTTTATCTGTTATTATTAATATCTGATAACTTGGTGTGCAACATTAATATTCTCAGATAAACAGGTACAGATAATTTATTTATCATTGCGTCCGACATTATTAATATTGGCTAACTCAATATCTCATACGATCGTCAAAACAGACGATCATGTAAGTCAATTTTGAATTCACTGACTCCCTGTTGGGATCAATCACGCAATGATCGACCCTCTGTGTAGAGTGCTTTTACCTACATCTTCAACGTCAGAAAATTTTATTCATAGACATTTATAATGCTAGATAAATACATGTGGTCACTGTTGCACTTCCTATGGCGAAACAATTAATTATGTTCATACGTACTTATCCGATATTACAAATGATGTGTAAGTAATCAATACTCGGTGTTACACAAATGACACTTTAGAAGGCAGCCAAGCATCATACAACGTCCTCAGTTCATAACTAGGGCACACTAACCGTCATACTCTACAAGTGCCAAAAGTTCCCTCGACATGTTGCGCGCAGCAGTTTCACGTGCTTGCACTCAAATTTATAACATCGTTCCAATTCAGCCCATCAGTTCTTCATAGTTATATTATATATTTCGCTATCTTTCTTAGCTAACGGTCTAAAATGCCCTAACTGCATCTCATCCCTTATTTATTTATGTTTATAAGAAATCTAATTCGACACCTTTAACTAAAAAATAAATAAATAAAAATATTTATATTCACCGCCGCAGAGGTGCTATCTTTGACTAAACACAAGACTTTCAATTTTTATTATTTCCATTGTCTATCTTAACACATTTAACCTTATATTTACAAAATATATGTTGACACGCATTTTTTTTTCCACAATACAAATTAAAATAATTTGAACTTTGATTGTTTAACTAAACGTAAGTAATTAATATATAGACATATTGATATAAGTAACACTATATTCCCAAAAAAGACAAATTGTACCACATAATTTGTAGAAAAAGAAAATCAAACAATTTTTCATGTATATTAGCAAAAAAATAACAAAACTGCATAAACATATAATTCACATAAGAAAATATTCAGTTTATCGTAGTAAGAACGCAAATGGGCCAGAAAACTGCAGGAATTGATGCGGTTTCATCCGATTTTTTATTCGTGTGTTAGAAAGTGTTGTATTGCTAAAATAAAGACTCATTTTGGTGACGTTTGAAACCCTGAGTAAAAATAATAGCGTTGCGAAAATGAAACCGCCTTGAACCCTCTAGCGGTGAACCAAAATCAAAATAAAGCATCTGATTTGATTAGCAATTCATTAATTATAAATCGCAGCCACAAAGTTGGCCCGCTACAGATCAAAATAGGCAAAAATGAACACAACACTTGTACAGAAACGAGCGCAACCGGCCGACTTAACCCGCACTCAAACCAAACGAAGGTCGCCACCTCCCTATTCCAATTGTCAGAACATTCACATTACGTGTCGCCACCTCCCTACTCCAATTGTCGCCCTATCAAAACTAAAACATATATGACGATTCTAAACACAAACAAACGAACCCTTCCACTCTTTTCTTAAAAAGAAGCAGCAATTAAAATGGATAGGAACATGCAAGAAAGATTCAGATCATGCTTCGATGACTGGCTCGACCAGCAAGAATCCGACCTGGATGAACTTCTGAAGACCATGCCGTCCTCCTGCGGCGGTGAGAACAGCGACCAGACGCCCGATGAGTCCAAACTCAAAGAACTGGTGGAAAAAGGGTTGAAGCATTTCGAGGAATACGCGGAGAAAAGGCTGAACATGGCTAAGGAATACGCACCCACTTTCTTCTGCCCGATTTGGTGCTCTTCGTTTGAGAATTCGTTCCTGTGGATGGGTGGGTGCAGACCGACCATGGCGATCAGGTTGGTGTACGCGCTAGCGGGTTCGGGTCTTGAAGACCGGATCGAAGAGATTGTGAGAGATGGGGGCAGGAATTGCAGCGGGCTTTTGTTGCTGTCTGGGAGGCAGTTGAACCAGATAAATGAGTTGCATTGCAGGACTCTGAAAGAGGAGGCGAGGCTTAGTGATAAAATGGCTACTTTGCAGGTACTTCTTTATGCTAGAGTTTAGTAGTTGAATTTAATTTTAACGTTGAGTTGGCTTACAGGAAGATATAGCGGACGAGCCATTGCTGCCATTTGTGAAGCGCATGCAACTGGGGAGAAAAAGCCAGAAAGTGGACGAGTCGTACTCGAAGTGTGAAGGAGCGAGTGGAAGTAGCAGTAGTAGAAACGAGAGTGAGGGTGAGAATTTGGCGGGTCAAGTGGAAGCGGTTATGGATGGCTATGCAGAAAAACAAGGAAGGATACTGCAGGAAGCGGATATGTTAAGGATAAAGACGATGAGGAAAATTGTGATGGAGATCTTGACACCACTTCAAGCTGCGGAGTTGCTAGCGGTGGGGAAGCAGTTGCACCTCTCCGTTCATGAATGGAGTAGGAAGAGGGAACAGCAAAGGGGCGGCAGTTAGATGCTCTGTGATTTGACTGTTTGAACTAATACAAGGAATACATTTGAGAAGGGAAATAAGAGACTTAAATTTCAACATTGTACCTCGTTTTGTTAATAGTGCAACTCGTGTAATTTCTTAAAGTATATATCAAGTATGTGTTTTTTGGTTCTCTCTCTCTCGGACACACAGAATTGTTGCAAAATAATATGGACTTCAATACCATCCCTTGTCAAAACCTTATAAATTCCTAACCCAAATGAGTGTCTTTTAAACAAAAGAATACATATTATCTATATATTCGTTTGCTATACATATTATCTTTATATATTCGCTTATATTGTATAAATACATTACAAAATGAATCAACATTTGATTAGACACTACAAATAAAAGAGGTCCACCACAAAACACTCCACGTAATCCCTATTCTCTTTTCACTTCTCATACTATTTCCTTCCAAAACCCCAAATAAAGTCATGACCGTGCCTTCGTTAACCATTATCGATAAGCTAAATCATCCATCGCTGCAGAATCTCCCTATTGTCATTTTTGTTTTTCATCTTTCCTCTGCTTCCTGCTATCAGATAAGTTACATCTTTTTCAATAATCTTCGCCCTTTGAAATTTGTCGAAACTTGTTTGGTTGTTTGTTACTGAATATCCGCTCATTTATTCCTTCCAAAGATTAGGGTGGTCGATCAGACCAAGCGGAGGTATGTCTGTGTCCTATCCTATAAGAGATTCAGATGAACACGGATAAGACAATGTTTATGTTTGAACACTGTTCGTACGAGCTGGACAAAGCACGGACAATATTCGAACAATAAAACATTTTCAGATGGACATATTTTCATATAATTTTCTTGTCTTAATTCGTGTTCTAAATCTGAATCGTACGAACATGGACGAATGTCTTATAGCCTCGGACTGGACCAGACTTCGGACAACCGTACAAAATTTACACTTGTACCAGAGATGATAGGTAGTGATTATAAGAGTTGTGCATGTTATGTCTTGAATTTGATTACTCTTTAAATTTCTGTGTAAATTTTCTACCTCGTCAATCAAATTGAAGCCGACACTATAAGAAACATTGTCAATAGGGGCAACAAATAGCCTTCGCTAGCCGACGAGTAAAACCGTCGTTTCTACAAGTGTCGGTCAACAGTTTAGTAACTGCTTTAGCGACGGCATCGTCGATGACGTTAGCGATGGTTTGTGTCGATAACCCGTCACTAGTCGTTGCTAACTGATGGACAAGTGTCGACTCGTACGACTGTAACACTTATACTATTAGGGTGTCGCTAGCCGTCGTTAACCTATAACCTGTAAGTCGTCGCTAGCCATCACCCGCCATCGATAACCTGAAACATTGATTTTGATTTCCAACTTATTTATCGACCATCCAACCAGACATCCACATTCATATCTCTATCCATATTAACATATCTCTATCCAAATTATATACAACACATGCAAACTCAATTCCAAGCAACATAATATCATATATATCACATAATAATATACAATACATACACACACAGATATATATATATATATATATATATATATATATACATACATACATACATACAAACATATATATACATACATACATATATACATATATATATATATCACACATGACCAAATTTATATCAAAAAATCAACATACACATCAATATTCCAACAAACAAAACAACCATACCTTCAAATCCATTTGCCCATCAACCAAAACAAATATCAAACATCTACATATCCATCAATCATCCACAAACAACACAAGTATCAAATACATCAAATATATACAAATAAAATATGTCAAATATCCATCAAAACAATCAAAAAAGTCAAATACCTACTCATCATCCCCATCATCACCTCCCGACCCAGGAAAATGCCCGTGCTTAGACATGAAAGTTGCCATCTGCTCATCTAGCATAGCTCTTAGTCCAGTCGTCCGCCAATCCTACAACTCTGCTACTTGAGCTCTCAACTGTGCAATCTCCTCCTTCTTATGTGATTTCCTGTAGCTAGCATGGGAACTCCTCGCTTGTAAATCAGTTAATAGTTAATTATAAACAATTTATCCGTAATATTAAATAAAATTTATAAATTGGTTATTGAAGTAGTTAAACTCAATAAATAATATTACCTCCTGATTTCTGAAACCGTAGCATTTGTTCTGCATCGGCTTGTCGGTCACGCCATCTCCTATCCTCCTCCTCCGGAGTCAACTCCTCCCGACCGGTCTCCTCGAGCACGCGAGCTCACTCCATGTCAAACTTCTCCTGCGATTAGAAATGGAATTTTGTTAAAATCAATATTTAGTTTATAATTTATGTAATGTCAAACAAAAGAAAAAAATTAAACTATATTTATCATGATAGCTTTGGATTTAAGGTCCGTCCAGGTGAATGACATCGAGCCATCATCATTCGTGTGCTCGATAGCGTGAGTGCGAGTAAAGACCTCCATATATGTAGGCTCGCTGTGCTTTTCCTTCGCTTGAATTGTATATGACTAAACATTGTTATAAGTTTTATAATCGTAATTTATAAACTTACCAATTCCTCCCGGTAATGTTGGAAGGACTTTGATCCGCTGCGGTGTGTGACAGGATTTTTATTCTTGTTTGCTGAGTTTCGAGCAGCAACTGGTTGTAAATTTAAATGTATGATCGACTTAATTAATGCAATTATTATACAAACTTTAGAAAATTATAGTAAAAATATAAAATTACAAAACTTACTTTCGCAGCGTCAGCCTCCTCAAAAGCCATAAAATCTGACCAAACGCTGTCACTTATCCAATCAGATTTTTATTTTTTTGTTTTGCTCCTTAGAGGGCGTCCCTGTAATTCTTCCTTAGCTTCCTATTCCCGCGAAACCTGAACAGATCCCGATCTTGTTTCTCCACAATCGCTGCAGCTTACACATTGAAACTAAAATAAATTATATACATTATATTAATTTTCAAAGATTAAATATGTTATTTTCGAATGAATTATAAATTTATACTCATCAACAACTTAGCATATATCGCATCCTTGATAGGTGATGGGATATCATCCCACGAGCAGACATCTGGCCCATATATGCCTTTTTGGAAATGGCCAGGATGTAATCGGAAGGCTGTAGCTCAAATCCCCTCTATGAGTTTTGATATAGACATTTAATAAATTTCAAATAATATACATGCACTAAATATTAATGACGTTGCAATAAATTTGATACTTATCCTGATTTCTTAGGGATCATAGTCGCCATTGGGAGTAAATCAGCTACGTCGTTAGCACCCTCGCCAGCAGCAGGAGAAGCAGAATGTCGATATTTCCTATGAGACATAATAACTGCCACTAACATATCATTTGATCATTAGAAAACATGTCTGATTTATAATCACATAGAACTTCCAAGAAAACTACAAAAATAGATAAAGATCTCCTAAATACATAGAATTTATAAAATAGAATAATACATAGCTCACAACATAGTCGTCATCATTAATAATAGCGGAAACTCAAAATATGAATTATACAATAAGCCATACAAATATCTATCATATATACATTACATCATCAGTAATTATTAATCAGTCTTCGTCGTCTTCTGATTCAGACTCAGTATCGTATTCTATATTGTTTTCCTCTGTACTCTCAAATGCTTCTATTAGAACATTTGATTCATTGTTTAAAGCCCAAAATCAGTATGCTCATCAGTTATTATTATTTCATTACTTGGCTCAAAATCTTCTTGATAAGTTACTTTGTCCGGAATATTATTTCCATCAAATGTAAATTTTGCCTTTGTTTTAAGAACAGCCTACCGATCTGCATTATCTCCTTTTAGCGATGGATATGGAGCATAATAAACTTGTAATGCTTGTTGTGCTAATATTAGAGGATCATATTTATAGTAATGTGAGTTATGCTTTATTTCAATAAGCTTATAATATTTGTGTACATTGACTCCAGAACTAGAAATATTGCCAAACCAATTGCATTTAAATAAAAAATACTTTTTCCATGAGTCGTTAAAATATAAGTGTTATAAACTTATAACTAAATGACCAGTTTCGAGGTTAAATTTTTTTCATCCATTTTTTTAGTAATCCAACCATACGGATTGGATAAACACATTACCAAGCATATGTGGTTCGAATTTAGTCTCAATCCAAGTTTGTTTGGCCTTCGAACAAAGGGCTTTTAATCCAAATGTCTATACATGTAAAACTCAAGATCGAAACAGTGAAGTTGTTTATTTTTTTCACCATCTTCTGTAAATAGATCAAATACACTTTAGATCGACATATGATTCAATAAAATTTATTTTCTAATAATTATTTTATTTTATATAATTTTTTGATGCTAAATACAGTTAAAAATTAATAATTAATTACCTAATGGTTTAAAAAATATTTAATTCGTAAAAATGTTACACAAAATCAAGTTTATCGAAGTTTCTTAACGGATCGACTAAAAGCTGCATAGACTGATAGTGCGAGTTAAATTTTCAATAACGTTAAATATTTGAATTACGCGAAGGCAGATCATCGAAAATACCAAGTTAATCGATCAGAACAGTTATTACATTGAATGGTTGTACTTAAGTATCTTATTTAGTTTTAGGAATTAAATTACCGTTTTTAAACATTTTTTAAAAGCGTAATGGGAATTAACAAATTAATTCTTTAGTTTGGGAATTAAAAAAATGACGAGCCATCGTTGGCCGTCGAAAAAATTACCGACGGCCGTTGACGGCCTTCACCCCATTCCGTCGTTATTGACAGTGTTACTTTTAGTGTGGAGTCAAGTAATAATCTTAATTTTGATTTCATCACAAAGTCCATATGTATTTACTATATTAACATTTGTAGAACAAATGGGTGTGTCTCGACTTCACTATTACAGAGAACACAAGTGGGATTTAAATTCATACCCTAGCTTATTTTTAGAACCTGCTTCATTAATACCAACAAGTGTCGATTTTGAAAATCGAACTCGTGACCTTTAGTATCATAGTCCGAACTATCAGTCAACTGAGCCAACCTTGTTGGCAAATTCACACCCCAGTTATTAAGTTTGTCTTTTGTATCAAGCCTTTGCGGACATGTTTTGTATGTACAGAACTACATCTTCCTACTATTTTCATTATACTATGATTTCTGCCCATCAGTAATTGTTCTTGATCTTATTGTATTCCAAGCAGCATGACAAGTAAACTATCTTATATTTCTCCATTTGCAATAGTCTGAATTGCCTTATATGTCTAGTTTGATTTGTTGGACTTGAAATGCAATTTCTCTAGTTGCATGATGAATAATTGGATCTATTTTTCTGTTATATAATACCAGCGTGAACCCGTGCTATGCACATAGGCGTTTCTTAAAAAATTAGGCTTATAGAAAGTTGTAGAAAAACACAGGAACCTTGTTATGTATGTAGACTTCATTTCGCTTGATTTTTAACAAAAAAATCAATTTTTTTGCATGTTTTAGTTATTTGTATATATAGAAAAATGGATTACTTTGAATTACATGTATAAATCATAATGTGTGATTAACTATCCAAATGGATTTTTTGTTATGGTACTAAGAGGGTGAATAAAATTTCTTCTACACTTTCAGTATATGCAAACACACAAACAAAAGAAGTTATTTTCTAAACTGCTGGTCATACTTGTTTTGAAAAATACCTTTAAGTCGGTAGTGATAACAAAACATTAGGTTTTTGTTAATAATTCTTATCAAAATAAGTCAACCTACATGAGAGAGCTATGGGAACAAATAAATATTGATCCTTGAAATGTTTAGCATATCATTAAGCAACATGTTTTAGTACCATCCATTATTTTGGTAAGAAATCAACTTTGTTTAAAGATGCTAAATCTAGAATAAAATAGTTTAGAACAACTTTGTTCGATAGTAGAGTGAGTATGAAGAATTTCCTTCCATATGCACTGCTCTGTGTTCATAGCAATATTATTTAAAGAGCAAAAAGAGTCAAACATCATAATAAATCACAGGTTACCTGAGTAAAGGTTAAACTTGGAGTTTAACATTGCTACATTTAAACGTGAAAAAAATCTAAGAGGGTTTTTCTACGATATATCAAAGCCGTCAATCTTGGTCCTCAAGCATAATGAACAAATGAAAATAGAGACCAAAACATCCTACGATATATATTGTTGTTCTTTCCCTTTCTAAGCTGCTAATGCTTTCATCAAAACCTAATCTGACTTGGTTATGTTTTTCTACAAAACAAAAGAAGGAATTTACATGTTAGTTTAGAAAATTTCATGTCATAATGATACAAGACAGATAAATTTAGTAGATATCGATGTAATTCGTTAGTAAGAACTAATAAGGAAGTAATTAAACAATGTTGGTGCAAACCCTTTAATTTAAGAGTCATTGGTGGTTACATCTAGCTATTAACTCTACAACTGAATCAAAAACATCAATACTAAAATGAAAAACAAGAACCCATGATATGCACCGACCTTATATTATGATTGAATCTTATAGAGAACAAAAAAGCATGATGTGGTTCTGAATTTTGACAGTGTTTTAGTACTTGCATACTTGAAATGCAGAAAGCTAATATTTCAAGCCTACAAAATAGTCTAAACCAAACTTTCATGTACACTACATTAAGTTATTTGCAATGTAAATAGATTAATAAAATGGCCTGCCACAGAGGAAGCGATATAAATTCAGATGTAAAAATGTGTAGTAAATGAGTATAAAAGTAGAAAATTAAAGTACTAAGAAAATCCTTTCTAGAACAAAAGAGAGCCTTGAAGATAAAAATTAGTAAAAAAACGAAAGATGTATTGTGGGTTGAATTAATAATCAACATATTATCTTCAATAAAAGAAATTAACAAATAGGAAAATATGTTTCTTAACCAAAAAGCATAGAAAACCAAATAGTAACAAAAAAAATTATATTACTCAATAACAGTACTAATGCTATTTTGATTTTTCAAATCAAACTTCCTTTAAGTGTAAGAAATTCTATTAGAAATTATCCGACCGATAGATTTGTAATGCCAGAAAAGGGAAAAAAAAGTTTAATGAGAAGTTGAATGTAGCATATCAAAAATTGGAAGTTCAAATAATGCTGGAGCAAATAAAATTTAATTTCTCTCCGTCATCCATTTAAATACAATATATTTGAAATGCAATGTATATTTATGGTTACCCTGTTTTACATAAATTGATTAAATATCGAATATAAGTCATGTACACTTCATGCTTTGTATATGGAAACACCTATTCATTATCATTGGTTCAAAGGCTAGTAATGTCATATAAATGTTACATTCTGAAACTAATATTGCTAAATTTGAAACAGTTGATTAAATGAGTAGTTTTTGAACACGTGCAACTGTAAAAAATTTCTCTATCTGCCAGTTTTCGCCGATGTGGAGCTATTAATCCCAACTCCTATCTAGTTTAATGTATTGGAAAAAAATATATGCATGTTAGAAAAGTTATAGCGGCTATATTACTAACTTGTTTATTGATGTCGAAACCACTTCATTGAAATGCTCATAGTTGATGCATTCTATTTTCTTTGATAAAAGCATTTTCTCATATTCTAAATCCCGTATTTGCAAGTTGTTCTCGTTAGATCTTTGATCGTCAAAAGTTAATTTAATAAGACATAAGAAATTCTAGATTTAATTTTATTTACATCTTCAATTCAAACACCTAGTTTGTGTTAGGGTTGTCTCACATGCGGAAAATAGGAATGACGGTTTAGAATTGGAATAGTCCTACATTGCTAAATAATTTGGAGAAGTAGTGTAAAAATATGGGTTAGTAGACACGTAACCTTGGTGATTTCTTTTGTTACTCTAAAGTTTATGCCAACTCATATGTGTATGCCAAGTGTTGAAGGTTGGGAGCCTGGTCCAACCATCATTACACAACAAATGGTATTAGAGCCGAAGGTTGAAACTAGGCTAGTCGAACAAAATGATGCTCTCAAAGTACTCAAAAGGGGACACGAGTCAAGGAGGAGATTGTTATGGGTTGTCTCGCATGTAGAATAGGAATGACGATTTGGAATAGGAATAGTCCTATATCACTAAATTTGGAGAAGTAGGGAATAAATATGAGTGGGTAGATACGTGACATTGGGGACTCATTCTATTACAATAAAGTATGTACTAACTCATATACATACGCCATGTGCTAGAGATGGAAAGCCTGGTCCAACCGCCATTACATAACAAGTGGTATCAGAGCCAATTGTTGCAAACTAGGCAATGCAGACAAATAATGCTCCCAAAAGTACTCTAAGGGGATCCGAGTCAAGGTGGAGATTGTTTGGTTTGTCTTACATGCGGAAAATAGGAACGGTGGTTTGGAATTGAAATAGTCCTATATTTCTAAATAACTTGGATAAGTAGTATATAAATATTGGTTAATAAGAATGTAACATTGAGGATTCATTTTGTTGCAATAAATATGTACCGACTCATATGCATATGACACATGTTGGAATGGGGTGCTTGGTCTAGCAGCATTTACACAATAAGTGGTATTAGAGCCGAAAGCTACAAACTAGGCCATACAAACAAAACAATGCTCTCAAAGTACTCCAAAGGGGATGCGATTCAAGGGGATGATTGTTAGGAGTTGTCTCGCATGTAGAAATAGAAACAACAGTTTGAAAGTGGAATAGTCCTATATCGCTAAATAACTTGAAGAAGTGGTGTATAAATATGAGTTGGTATGCATGCAGCATTGATGATTCCTTTTATTATAATAATGTGTGTGTCAACTCATATGTGTACATCACATGTAGAAGATGGGAAGCTTGGTCCAACCGTCATTACACAACACTTTGAATGTAATAGTTACCAAATGTTGTAATCGCTTTAAGAAAACTAAAGTTTCTTGCTGGATCAAGGAATTCGACTACATAGTTACGTAGAATGTTATTTCACGCGTAGTGTAACAAGTTGTAAAATCAACCATAAAGAAATTGGATAAATTAAATTAAATAAGGAAGGGGTAATAATGGAAATTTTTCGAAAGTTGGAATTTGGCCGCGAAAGTTATGCCATTCCGTTCGTGACAAAATTGTGATCAATTTCTATATATAACATGTTGAAAACGGAGCTCAAACGGAAAAGTTATGAACGTTTAAAGTATTCGAATTTAAAATAATTTAAATAGAAATTAAGTTCAAATGAAAATTAATTTTAAAATTTAAAATTCAAAATTAACAGTAAATAGACTTGGGGATTAATTAAGTAAACGTTAAAATCAACGTTGACGTTAAATACTAATTAGGGAATAAAATAATAAAAATCAACAGCTAGCAATTCTTCCTAATATACAATGAACCGATCGATGGCTCCCCTTAGGCCGGTCAACCGCTAGTGGTCAACCGTTGGAAAGTGGCGGTCGATGGTCATGAACAGCGGCTAGGGTTTTTTGTGTACAATGAATGTTTGGATTTTTATATTATTAAACTGACATAAAACTGGCGGTTCTAGTGCATTTCGACCACCATAAATAAGACTTTAGGCCCCTCATTTTTATTCACATAATGTTTTGGGAACGTTAGCGAAGCTCTGTCAGTTCGTCTCTTCAAGATTCAAAAAAACTCCATTAGGGTTTCAGGTAAGAAATCTTATAGATCTATCTTTGTTTATTATTTATTTTATCAACTTCTTCTCCTCTAAACCTTTAATTTTCCGAATCTAACATATATACAAATCCCTTGCTGTATATATATCAAAAAGAAGAGATCTAATAGAGGTTGTCAAAGGCGTGTCGAATCCAAGGAGGCAAAACCTAAGAATATACTATGTACGAAAATCTTAGCTTTTCTATTTTAGTAATTGGTTAGTGTAATTTGGATTTGAATATGCTTTGGGGAGTTTTGGTTTGCGAAAACATCATATTATAGACCCCCAAAACTCCTTCAATGCGAAACGTCAATTTTATGTTGGAGTCTTAAATTTGTTTAGGTCAAAATAATGGGAATTGTGTAGATTTGCAGTTTTGATAATTTTACCTTCTATTCCACTCATTATTCTTTTTCTTTGAATTTGGTTAAAGCGTTTTGATAAAGGAATAGTGTGTAAGGTATGAATTTATTCATAGTTTACACTACTTACTCCTATGAGTTAAATAGAAATTCCTTCGTTTATTTTATGTGGAAAAAGGAGTTGAATGGAGTGTAAAAACTGAAATTGTAAGTTTCTATTATTAATATATTCTATTACTTTGATGTAGTAAGTTGAGTTTAAATTTTTATTGTATACAAGTCTAGTAATTGGAATCTTTGGATATAAATGTTGGAATTTTGTTATTGTTGATAATATGCAATGGGATTTTATAAATGTTGAAAGAGTTAACATTTAAATGCTAGTTTAGGATGTAAATTCCGCACGTTTAGAAATTACTCGGTATATATATATTGGTGTAATCAACACATAATTATAACATATAATTGCGTGGTTAAATAGGTTATTAATGCTACTAGATCCCCTTAGGAAGGTAATTAATGTTAAAGGCGAAATAAGATAGATTTCTTATAAGGCATTGATTTTGGAAATGGTGAGGTATGTGAACATATATATAGAGTGTGATATAGATTATGACTAAGTTATATGGATGTAAGGTCAGTCAAAAGCACATGGAAGTCTGCCCAGCTAATCTAGCTACCAATAGTTTGATTTTAGGGCCGATGTGCGATATTACCTATAATAAGTAACTACAATGACGCGAGGTTAGTCCCAAATTCTGTAGGGTAAATTTACTCAGCCAATCTGGCTATCAGCGCCTACGAATAGTCTAGCTAATGTAGGACATCACCATGGGGTATGGGTCATAACACAAAGGACCTATTTCATAGATTGAAGGTATTAGGTGGTTATGCGAGGTCCGCCTCTTCTCTATGTAGGAAGTAGTAAATGGTCGGGGTTATGGGTAAGACATGGTAGGGAATATATCGAGAAAGGACCCGCTTCAATAGAAAGTATTAAGTAGCTAAAGAGATTCCATGTAATGTTAGCTAGATAGTTACTAGTGAGGAGTCTGCCTTAGGATTATGGGTAGTAAATGACATGAACCTGCCTTAAATCAGGTATTAAATGGTTGGGTCTGCCTAATTCCCATTAAAAGTATTAAGTGACTTTAGTATTATCACCTACAATGATATGACATTATGGACGATAGATATGGGTTATTGGGTTGATAGCAAGTTAGTCATAGGCTTATATTTGGAAAGACTTTTATTTAAGTTTGAGAAAAGCCTTTGGGCTTACATTTGAAAAGACTTGTGTTGTAGGTAGAAACATAAGGCAAATTCCAATGTAAATTTTACTACCCAAGTACTAATGTAGTAAGACTCAAGAGCAGACAAATGTTGTTCTGACTCCCTCCTCATTACAACACAGGTTAGGAAGGGCGATGTTGAGACCTATTGCAGTAGTTTATTTATTCACTTGTCATTTTCTACAATTTTGATGTACCCATGAAATAAAAACAATTTGTAATTTTGGAATATTGCAGATATATACGGTTATTGTTGGGATTTGGTATTATGGATATTTTGTTATGGTTTTAAATGATAATTTGAAATTTGAAGAAAATCGGTACTGTTATTATTATTATATTTTATCCTTCCAATGTGAGATTCTGATTATGTAGATAAATAGTTTTGTATCATTCATTTTACCAACAATAGCCAGCTTTGAGATGGTTCTAAGTTTAGATGGGCCTTTTTTGGGTCGGAATTTGGCCCATTTGAGGTCGGGTTATTACATCTGGTATCCGAGCCTATGTTACCCGATCAATGTGGAAAAGTACATGTATGTGAGTCATACTTGTTATTTTTGAAAAGGGTTTTCCAAAAACCCCAATTATATATATATACACTTTATTATGAACATATGCATACACACTAGGCAAATCTTTCTTTCAGCGTGTAATATTATCTTAGGAAATTATAACTAAAAGTTTAACTTACAAATAGTAGACTATGGCTAAAAATCCTTCTTCTTCAGAGACTGGAAACCCCACTAGAGAAATGCCCACCAATCTAGGGATGCCTGAATGGTTTAAATAATACCTCAGGCACATACTATTCCCCAACAAACAGCACCGGCGGCACCCATTGTTCCGCCCGCCGAAGCAGCACCTTGTCTTATCGATTTTCCAAAAATGTGTAAGGATTTTATGAGTATGGGAGGAAGAGTATATTCTAAAAAGGAAAGTTTCATGGAGACTAAGGCTGGATAAATGACTGCGATAGGATATTTCAAGAGAATGTTTAGGAGGATCAAGTGAAGCAGAGAATGGAAGCTTGCACCTTAAAGGAGAAGCTTTACATTGGTGGAATATGGTGGTTGGGGAGGACGTTGATTGGGTTGTCACTTGGGATGAGTTCAAGAACCGATTTGAGACTAGGTTTATGTCAAGAGCAGAAGTGAGCCTGCAATTAGAGAAAATTATATAGCTTAAGCAGGGAGACTCCACTCTAAAGGAGTACATTAGTAAGTTTACAGAATTAGCCAAGTTCGGAAAGAGTTTGATTGATACACCTATGACAGTCACAAAGTTTGTCAAAGGACTGAACTCCTCGCTTGGGAATGGTTTGAATCAGATACCCATTGGAGCTTCCTATAAGATGCTTGTTGAGATGGCTTTACTGTAGACTATGAATGCTTAGGAGAAAGAAATGGAGAAGGAGAAGATGGTACGACCCGCAAAGAATCAAGGAGGGACCAAGAAAGGAAATTTTTGGACAAATAAGAAGTCAAAAGGGAAATTTTAGAAAGAAGGTAAAGTGTGTAATAGATGCCAAATGAAAGGACATCTCATGAAGGATTGTAGAGTAAATCTAATGAAGGAAGCTTCTAAGGGAAAGTGCTACCATTGCCACGAGGAATGACATTTCAAAAATCAGTGTCCGAAGATAGTGAAGGAAGGGGAAAGTGGGCACGCCTATGCCATTGAGCCTGCCCTATTTCGAGTAGATGAACCCTTAGAGACCAAGGGAAGATAGCTTTAGAAGGTATAACTCTTATTTTAGGATATAAAATTTGTATTCTATTTGACTCTAGAGCATCACATTCATTCATAGCTAGGAATATGATTAACTCCTTAAATCTTCTAACCCAAACTATTACCCACCCAATAGTAGTTTCAAATCTTATTGGAGGGACGACACAACTTTTCTCAATTTGCAAAAACTAAGTGTTAAACATATGTGGCGTTGATTTCATATGCAATATGTACGTTCTAAATTTCAAAGGGTATAGACTTATTTTGTATATGGACTAGACTTATTTTGTATATGGACTGGTTATCCCACTACGGGGCAATCTTAAACTACAATATGAGGGTAGTATGGCTTAAGAGTTGTAAAGGGTGAGACCTAGACATTCGCTGCACACCCCAAAATTCAGTCGAGTTAAGTTATCTATACCTAGTGAATTTATCGCAAAATGAACTTTCATCCGTACTCGTAGTTCGAGAAATATTTGATGTCATTGAGGAAGTTTCAGGGCTTCCACCCTAAAGAGATTAAGTTAGGATTGATCTAGAGAAGGATGCTAGACCAGTCGCTCTGCCGTTAAGATAGATTGCCCCCAAGGAAAGGCGAGAATTTAATAAGTAGATCTCAAAGCTACTGCAAAAAGGATTCATTCAACGAAGTACCTCGGAATGGGGAGCCCTTGTTGTCTTTCCCACTATAGCAGACAGCTCATTGAGGCTTTGTGTTATTATAGGAAACTCAACAAGTTGACAAAGAAGAATTAATATCTCTTACCTTAGGTAGATGGTTTTTTTGATCAACTTGTGGGAGCCAAAGTCTTCTCCCAATTGGACTTGGCAACTGGATTTCATCAGCTAAGGATGCAGAGGATAGCCAACCGAAGACTGCATTTCACACACTAGACGGACTCTATGAGTGGGAAGTAATGCCTTTTGGATTGACAAATGCACATGCACACTTTGTAGATTTGATGAGTAGAGTATTTAGGGGACAATTAAACAAATTTGTGGTAGTTTTTGTAGATGACATCTTGGTATTTTCCAAAAGTGAAAAGGAGCATAAGAGTCACTTAAGGGAGATATTAGGAACCTTGAGAAGGTACCAACTTAAAGCCAAATTCTTAAAATGCCACTTTTGGAAGACGGAAGTGAGATTTCTTGGGCATATTGTTTCGAAACATGGATTAGCGATGGACCTCGCAAAAGTAGAAGCTATTCAGAATTGGAAGACTCCGAAGAATGGCATGGAGTTAGAAGTTTTCTAGGGTTAGTAGGCTATTATATA
Organism: Allium fistulosum; assembly: GCA_030737815.1. NCBI lineage: Eukaryota > Viridiplantae > Streptophyta > Magnoliopsida > Asparagales > Amaryllidaceae > Allium > Allium fistulosum. The sequence continues at coordinate 878,996,550 of CM060906.1, forward strand.
AAATTCATAAAGGATTCTACAAAGATAGTAGTTCCTATAACCCGTTTGACCAAAAAGAATTTAGTCTTCGCTTAGGATGAGAAATGCATGGAAGTGTTTGGGAAGCTAAAGGAACTATTGACAAGTGCACCAATATTCGTCATTCCCGACGGAACAAAGCCTTTTACGATTTATACAGATGCATGTGGCATATGATTGAGAGCATTTCTATGTAAGAAGGAAGAGTGATACCTTATGCTAGTAGGAAACAGAAGGACCATGAGAAGAGATACCCAATGCATGACTTAGAGCTGGCAGCCATTGTTTTCACCTTGAAGATGTGGAGGCACTATCTTTTAGGGGAAAAGTTTGAGTTCTTTACTGACCATAAATGACTCAAATATCTATTTTTTAAAAAAGACTTAAATCTTAAGCAGCAAATATGTATGGAGTTTACATCATCCTATGACTTTGGGATACGGTCTACCCTTGGAAAAGGGAATGTCATCGCCGACGCCTTTAGCCGGAGGCATGCTACCTTGGGTGCTATATATGAGTGGAGGCAGTTGAAGTTCCTCGGGAATTTTAACTTTCAACCGCCAATAGAACCCACTCAAAAATATTTGGAAGCAATGGAGGTTAGGCCAGTGTTGATTGGCCATATTGGACTTGAGTAGAATAAAGATGAAGAGATAGTCAATATCTTGGACAAGCTAAGGAGAGGAGAACTATTTCCCCATGTTAGTAGATATGCCGTTGACGAAAAGGAATGTTCAAGGAGAGATGGACGCCTCCACGTCCCAATGATTGATAGTATATTATAGGAAGTACTTACTAAATGCCACCATTCAAGAATGGTTATTCACCTTGGAGGAGATAAGATGTATAGGGATATGAATTGGATTTTTTATTGGCCAGAGTTGAAGAAGAAAGCAACTAAATTTTTTCTAGGTGTTTGATGCGTCAAAGGATTAAAGCTGAGCAAGGGAAGCCCAAAGGATTGTTATTTCCATTAGAAATCCCGACTTGGAAATGGGAACACATGTCAATGGACTTCATAGATGGGTTGCTTAGGAGTCAAAGAGGCAATGAATCAATTTGGGTCATAGTGGATAGACACACAAAAAGCACCCATTATATTCCTTTTAGGAATAATAGGATCGTAGCATCTTTTGTACAGATTTATATTACGGAAGTGGTTCAACTTTATGGAGTTCCAGTCTGCATTGTTAAAGATAGAGACCCTTATTTACTTGCGAGTTTTGTAGGAGTTTGTAGATAGCTTTGGGAACATCATTGAATCTTAGTACCCTCTATCACCTGTAGACAGATGGACAAAAGAAAAGAGTAAATAAGATCTTGGAGGACTTGTTTGAGAGCATGCATCATGGACTTTGGTGGACATTGGGAGCAGCACTTACCTTTAGTGAAATTCGCTTATAATAATAGTTATCAATGGAGGACATGTATCACACCCTTTGAAGCACTTTACGGGAGGCCATGTAAATTGCCTAATTGTTGGTGGGAAACTACCGACAAATTTTTACTCAGACTAAATTTGATTCGCAAAACTTTGATGAAGGTAGAGTTGATTAGGCATTAAATGAAGGCAGCGCAAGATCGCCTGAAATCCTATGCGAATAAGAGAAGGAAAGAATTAGAGTTCAAGGTTGGAAACATGGAGTTTATCAAAGTCTCCCCTCTTAGGAAAGTCGTGAGACTCGGAAAATTAGGGAAGTTGGCACCAAGATTTGTTTGGCCGTTTTCAGTTGTGGAGAGAATATAAAGATCGGCTTACTACGTGGACCTACCCAACAGATTATCGGAGTCCATGAGGTTTTTCAAATTTTGCACTTGAGGAAATGCCTTCATGACATAACTATTGTGGTAGGGCCTGATCAATTGAGGAATATTGAGATGGAGCTAATAGTGTTCCATGCCACTACATGCATTATGGAGCATGGAACTAGGAAGCTCCACGACAAAGAAATTAGGTTGGTCAAAGTGCAATGGGGAGATAACCCGGAGTAAAGCACATGGAAGATTGAAGAAAAGGTGAGGATCTCTCACCTCGAGCTTTTCACTGGTAACTTTTTCCCTCCAAAGTTAGATTTTTGGTTGCACCCCGAGCTTGGATTGATCTCATTTATAGTATGTTTGCAATACATAATCACATTGCACTTTTGGATGAGTTAATGAATTTGTAGATAACTTGATGGTATAACATGGATGTTTAGCGCGCGTTATGTTGTTCACCCCCTATAAAAGATTTCGAGGATGAAATCCTTTTAAGGGTTGAAGATTGTAGCACCCCATCCAATCAACCATAAATAAATTGGATAAATTAAATTAAATAAGGTAGAGGTAAAATGGAAATTTTGCAAAAGTTTGAATTTGGCCATGAAAGTTATGTCGTTGCATTCATGGTGAAATTCTGATCAATTTTCATATATAACATGTTGAAAATGGAGCTCAAACGGAAAAGTTATGGACGTTTGAACTTTTCGGGTTTACAATAATTTAAATAGAATTCAATTTCGAATGAATAATTAATTTAAAATTTGAAACTCAAAGTTAATAGTAGATAGACTTGGAGATTAAGTAAACATTAAAATCAATGTTAATGTAAAATACTAATTAGGGAGTAAAATTATTAAAAATCAACGGCAAACAATTCTTCCCAAAATATAACGAACCGTTGGGAAGCGACGGTCGACCAGTCGTGAACGGCGGCTAAGGTTTTTTCTAATAATGAACGTCCGGATTTTTATATTATTAAACAACTTATATCTAATGGTTCTGCTGCATTTCAACCACTATAAATAAGACCCTAGACCCCTCACTTTTATTCACATGATATTTTGGGAACTTTAGGGAAAATCTGTCAGTTCGTCTCTTCAAGATTCAGAAAAACTATATTAGAGTTTCAAGTAAGAAATCCTATAGATCTATCTTTTTTATTATTTATTTTCTCAACTTCTCCTCCTCCAAACCTTTAATATTTTAAATCTAACGTGTATGTGAATCCCTTGCTGTATATATATCAAAACGAAGATTTGATAGAGGTTGTCAAAGGTGTGTCAAATCCAAGGAGTCAAAAGCTAAGGATATACTATGAGTGGAAATCTTAACTTTTTTATTTTAGTAATTGATTAGTGTAATTTGGGTTTGAATATGCCTTGGGGAGTGTTGGTTTGCGAAAACATCATATTATAAACCCCCAAAACTCCTTTTGTGCGAAATTTCAATTCTATGTTGGAATCTCAAATTTGTTTATGGTAAAATAATGGGAAATGTGTAGGTTTATAGTTTTGGTAATTTTACCTTCTATTCCCCTCCTTATTCTTTTTCATTGAATTTGGGTAAAAAAATTTGATGAAGGAATAGAGTGTAAGGTACGAATTTATTCGTAGTTTGCATTGCTTATTCATATGAATTAAATAAAAATTCATTTGTTATTTTTATATGGAAAAAGGAGTTGAATAGAGTGTAAAAATTGGAATTGTAAGTTTCTATTTTCAGTATATTCCATTATATTAATGTAATAAGTTGAGTTCAAATTTTTATTGTATACAAGTCTATTGATTGGAATCTTTAGATTTGAATATTATAATTTGGTATTGTTGATAATATGGAATGATACTTTTATAATTATTGAAATATTTGACATTTAAACGCTAGTTTAGGACGGAAACTTTGCATGCTTAGAAATTACTATGCATATGTGTGTGTGTATATCTGTGTGTGCACGTGTGTATTAAATAATTAACATATAATTATAATGTATAATTGCGTAGTTAAATAGGTTATTAATTCTATAAAATCCCCCTTAGGAAGGTAATTAATGTTAAAGGCTAAATAAGAAAGATTTCTTATAAGGCCTTGATTTTGGAAATGGTGAGGTGTTTGATAATATATGTAGAGTATGATATAGATTATGACTAAGTTATATGGATGCGAGGTTAGTCAAAAGCACATGGAAGTCTACCCTGCTAATCTGGCTACAAGTAGCGTGACTTTAGGGATGATGTGAGACATCACCTATAATAAGTAACTACGATGACTCGAGGTTAGTCCCAAATTCTGTTAGGTAAATTTTCCCAGCTAATCTGCCTACCAGTACTTATGAATAGTCGGGCTAGTGTGAAATGTCACCATGGGGTACGGGTCATAACATGGAGGACGCGCTTTGGAGATTGAAGATATTATGTGGTTGTGTGAGGGCCCTCCGCTTCGCTACGTAGGAAGTAGTAATGGTCGGGGTTATGGGCTAGGCACAGTAGAGGATATCTTGGGAAAGGGCCCACTTGAACATGAAGTATTAAGTGGCTGAAGAGATTCCGTGTAATGTCAGCTAGATAGTTACTAGTGAGGAGCCAACCTTAGGATTATTAGTAGTAAATGACGTGGACCTACTTTAAATAAGGTATTAAATGGTCGGAGTCTACTTAATTCCTATTAAAAGGTATTAATTGACTTGAGTACTATCTCTTACATTGATAGGACATTATAGACAATAGATATGGGTTATTGGGTTGATAGTAGGTTAGCTAAGGGCTTATATTTGGAAAGCCTTTTATTTAAGTTTGAGAAAAAGCCATTGGGCTTACATTTGAAAAGGCTTATGTTGTAGATAGAAACATAAGGTATACTTCTATGTAAATTATACTGCCTAAGTACTAATGTAGTAAGGATCGAGATTTTTATTCACCAGACATATGTTATTCCGACTCCCTGCTCATTGAAACACAGGTTAGGAAGGGAAATGCTAAAGGCGGAGATGCTGTTGAGATTTTTGGCAGCAGTCTATTTATTTACTTGTTATTTTCTACAGTTTCGATGTACCCATGAAATAAAAACAATGTTTAATTTTCGAATATTGCGGATATGTATAGTTATTGTTGGGATTTAATATTATGGATATTTTGTTGTGGTTTTAAATGAAAATTTGAAATTTAAAGCATATGGGTACTATTGTTATTATTATATCTTATCCTTTTGATGTGAGATTCTAAATGTGTACATAAATAGCTTTGTATCTTTCTTTTTAGCAACCAATAGCCAGCTTTGAGGTAGTCCTAAGTTTCGATGGGCCTTTTCCAGGTCGAAATTTTGGCCCATTTCAAGGCGAGTTGCTACATATGGTAACAGAGCCTAGGTTACCCGATCAACAGGGAAAAGTATATGTATGAGAGACATACTTATTATTTTTTAAAAGATTTTTCCATAAACTTATACACACACACTTTAGTGTAATACTATCTTAGGAAGTTATAAATAAAAGTTTAACTTAAAAATAGTAGATTTTGGCAGAAAATCCTTCTTCTTCTGAGACTGGGAAACCCACCAAAGGAATGACCACCATTCGAGGGAGCCTGAATGGTTAAAACAATACCTCTGGCACGTAGGACAAGTCCATGTTCCCTTGCAAACTACATCGGTAACACCCGTTGCCCCCCCACCCAAGTAGCACCTTAACCTATTGATTTTCCAAAAATGTGTATGTATTTTATAAGTATGGGAGGAAGAGTATAGTTTGGAAAGGAAAGCTTCATGGAGACTAAGGCATGGATAAATGATAATGAGTGAATATTTTAGGAGATTGGTTGGGAGGATCAAATGAAGTAGAGAATGGAAACTTGGCACCTTAAAGGAGAAGCCTTAGATTAGTGGAATATGGTGCCGAGGAGGACATTGATAGGGTTGTCACTTGGGATGGGTTCAAGAACTGATTTGAGACTAAGTTTACGTCAAGAGCAGAAGTGAGCCTACAATTAGAGAAATTTATAGAGCTTAGGCAAGGAGACTCCACTCTAAAGAAGCACATTAGTAAATTTATACAGCTTAGACATGGAGAATTCAAAGAATGGTGAAGGATCATACTGCGCCATATATATTTACAAGGTCGACCTTTTAGTGAAGATGGACAAGCAACTACTTTAGGCCACACAAATTGTAGAGCATCATATATCAAACATTGCATAATAGCCAAAAGAAAAAAATTCATGATCAAATACAAATCACGACTCAAAAATTGCAAACTAGGAAACCTCAAATTGACAAAACAAACGACTCTAATTCTAGGGCTGGTGGCGACTCCAGACTCCGAAGTTCGATTGACTCTCCAATATGGCATAGGCGGCTCAATTATTCACTAATTCTTGAAAAGGTACTAAAATTTGTTTTTGGTTTTGATTTGGCAATCGATGTTGTCAAATATATTTAGAACAGATGAGTTGATTATTGGATTAAAAGGATCTTATATGTTTTTTGTTAAGTATTTGGCAAACAGATGATGATGGTCTAAGAGAAAATAGATAACATATAAAATAGTTTTCTATAGACTATTTCCATGATACATATCTCAAAGGATTTAATGCTCTAGAAATAAACTTAATAAAGTAATATAGTTGGCGTTGTTGACTTCTTGAATAGTTGAACTCAATTGTTGCAAAAATCGAATCACTGTTTAAATTTTAAGTTTGGTTTGTAATCGAATTATTGTTCAATTTTGAAATTTTTTGTGTTTTAATTTGAAGTTAACTTTGCCTTGCATGCTCAATATGTACTTATCATGCTAGACTAAGTTGTAAAATTTCGTGTTCAATGATAACTAACAATGTAAATTTAAATTTAGTTTATAGTAATCTTATGGCATTGTTTATATTGTTGATTTCAATTTAACTAAGTTTGTTCATAGTTTAATATTAAGCCATGATTAAGGATTGATTTGTATAATATGCATTAAATGAAAATAGGCATATTTAATTAATATTTAGAATAGTTGTATAATAAGGATTGATTTGGACATTTGGTGTAACACCCCGAAAATTTAACGAAAATTTAATAAGAAAATTAAATTTAAATAAAACAAGGACTAAAATGAAAATTTTACAGATGTCTGAATTTGGCTACAAACTTACACTGTTGCTTTCATAGCGATTTTTTGGACAATTTTCATACATAACACTTCAAAACCGGAGTAAGTATGAAGAAATTATGGACGTTCGTAAATATAAAATAAAATAAACTTTAAAATAAAAATTCACCAAAAATTATACAACGACCGGTTGACCGTAGGGTCTCAATGGTCAACCGGTAGCGGTCGAACCCGGGGTGAGGCGGTCAACTGTGTATGTTGTAAATTCGAAGATTCTGGAGCTAGATGAACGGATGTGATTGACATAATTATTTTATTTGGCTGGTGCGTTTGTGATGAGCTAACGAGATGATAGTAAATATTCTCTAGACCAGATCTAACGCTCCAAACTTGTCCCTAACCTCTATAAATTGAAACCTTTATAACCCTAAAATCAGTAGAAAACATACAGGCCACCAAAACTCTGCCGAAATTCTTCCTCTCCACTTCCATATTTCATTCAAAAATTAAATAAAACCAAAGCAAACACACGATAGTAGATCGGATCTGGAAGGAGCAAGTTTATGCAGGGAAATTCTCAGAAGGAGCGTGTTAGTAAAGCTTGGATCTAAGGTGAGTGGGAATGGGTTTGATAAGATGATTTATTATAGTTAATTTTAACCTATTCTACCTGATCTAGGGTTTTGGTAATTTAAAATATATATTGTAAACCCTAATTATTAAACCTGAAATCTGGATTAGAAAGTGAAGTTACTGTAACTTGATAAACCTATAAACCCCTTTTAATTGAAACTCTAAAAGCTATTAGTATATAACTTGTTAAAAGCATGAATATCAGACCAATGAAAATAGGGTACAATCTCAAGAGAAATTGGTCATTGTAATTGCTTAGGGTTCGTTCATGTATAAGCTAGATAAATAAAATTTACCGTAATCAAAATCGAATAAAAAATCTAAATAAACCCTAATTTTGATACCATGGCCAGTCGACCCTCACCCTGAGCGGTCGACCGCAAGCGGTTGATTGGTAGGGTGTAGCGATCGATCGGTTATTGCCTAAAATGTGTAGCCTGAACCTCGGCCTAAGGCCCAAGTTAGTAATAAAAATAAATATAAATGTTAATTGTTATGTGAGCCTATTTAGGGGTATTTGTATGTATGTTAGAAGCTGTAGGGAAGCTAGTTCCCTATGAGATGACGCTAGGACATTGCAGTGTTGAGTAAATGTTCTTTACCCAATGGGGGGCGATTATTCGACTAGGGTCAATTTTTATCACAATTGGCACTCACAAGAGGTTCTACGGTGGATGCACAACACTGACTGATGCTTTATGGAGTGTGTGGGACAAGCACAATAGGAGCCCTGGTACGCATGGATAACAATGCGACATGGTACAGGTTAGATGTTAGATCCTGACGCATACAACAAAGGGCGTAGACTATGCTGTAGAGGTGGATAGAGGAAGTTTGGAAAGTATGATTTGGGTAAACATATGTCTGAATATGGAAAGAGCTAGCTAAGATGCTTTATTAAAGAAAGCTACATTGTTATCCTGCCTTTTGGCAAGGTCAAGATATCATCAACTTGGCTATAACGGATGGTTACCAACCTTGAGAATAAGTTGTATATGATACCATGAACGATGGTCGAGCAGATCCGGACCGGGACCTAATCGAGGTGCAATCAGTATGGAGTGGCAGGCATAGCCCCATGAAGCTATATTCCAAGTTTCAAGTCGATCGGAGTTCATATGCTCGAGTTATGGACAAAACAATGATTTACATGGATTGATCGAGAACGGTCCATAAAACAACTCAAATCAGCGAAGATCGATATCTCAAAATCCACAAGGCCAATTCAATTGAAACTTTCAAAACATCAGTATATTGAAGAGTGGAGCCCACAAAAATGATCGCAGGTCAAAACTTTAAGGTTCAAGAAATGACGATCCTTCATAACGATTAGTGTAGCTCAGTGAATGATCCAAATGCAACAATGATTGATCCATATATCCCAATTTACAACTCAAAATGACTTCATATTTTAGGAGCAAGGCATAAAGGCATGTGGGACCCCCCACAAATGATCGCACGATAATCAAAGACAAATAGAACGATCATTATAATTTATACCGATCGTTCTAAAACAATAAGTAATGTTCACCGATCGTTACGGTGGGCCCTATGGACCTGGAGAGCCTTCTGCCAAAATCTTAGTGAAATATCTCGTTATCTCACCCTATAAATATAGACCTATGGGTTCATTTTCAGGATCTTTATGCCACTTATTACCCTATACTCCATTTTAACCAAGTATTAGCTTTGTTCTATTGTTGTAATCAGGTTCACAAGAGAGTAATAAAGGATAATCTTCAAAGTAGACGTAGGCATGCAACGCCGAACCACTATAAACCTTTATGTCTTTGATTACTGCTTATTCTCTATTGCTTACTTGTTCGTTTACTTAGTTTAATTTTACTTTGCTTCATTTACTTCTCTACAAAAACTATTCTTGGGTGTTTGTAACCATTTTTGGTGCAAACATTTTGGTGCTTTCACTGAGAAACTTGATTCTCGTTCTATTAGGATCCCTTTGTTGCTACTGGATTACATAAATCCCCTAAAGGGGATCCATAGTTATCTTTAAGAAGTTTGCTCGTTTTACTCAGATTTGCAAAAATCTAATCAAAACATCAATAATGGTGAGGAATACTAGATCTACTTCTCAGAACATGTAAGGAAATGAAAACGCTACTATCCAGCAAGGAGGCACGAGCAGTCAACCAATAGATGCGATTGATGAACCAGTTGAAGTCCAGAATCCAACTGATTCTATTATGAGAGCTGAATTACAGAATCTCATGAGGAAGCTAATGAATAGCCATCGAGAATTAAATCAGCAGATCCAGGCTAATATCAACCTAATGAACCAACTCACTCAGCAACAGTGAGGAAAAGCTAGGAGGGACCCTACTCCTTACTCGGCATTGAGAGTTCCAGTTCAACGGATGAGTATCACATGCAAAGGTGTCGTAGAATAGGTGGATATCATACAGAAACTTCGGGACATCAACAGGCAGACCATCGTTGTCTGCCAGAAACTTCAGGACATCCCTCCACCAGAGATGGGAACTTACTTATGCACGTTGAGATTCAAACTAGAACTACTGCGGCTGATTTGGATGATGGAGTTCAATTAAATGTTGACCAAATGCTTCCCTGTAATAATGATGAAGTGAATTTATGAGATACACATTGAGAAGATGTTGAACCAAGAAGGCGTGGAACGGCTCGTAGACATCGACTAGGCCATTCACGTCAGGGGAACATGACCACCGCTTGGCACCAACTATTCAAATGCCGGACTTGTCGGCTATGGTAAGACAGCTAGTGAGAGAAATCCAAGGCTCGACCAATGATGACTGGGTAATCTCAAGAAGCCATGCCCCGTTCACTGATATGTCCTGCACGCAAAATATCCAAGGAGGTTTAACATACTGTCGATGCTTTCCTATGAGGGAAAAATCGACCCTAGGCGGCACATCATGAGATATGAATATCTGTTGGATTTTGCACGAGTAGATGATGCAACCAAGTGTATATGTTTTCCCATAAATCTCTCTAGGATAGCAACGATGTGGTTTACAAGGTTACCCCCATGGTCGATATCTAAATTTGATGATCTAGCAACAAAGTTTGTGGGGCAGTTCCGAATGCATGCAACTCAACCCAAGGATGTAATGTCCCTATCCGACGTGATCCAGGCTCCAGGAGAATCGTTGAAAGATTATTTGGAGAGATTTCATACAGCTGTTATAGAAATTAGTAATCCGAATGACCATGCAATATTGATGGCCGTGACAAGACGAATTGATCCAGAATCTGATTTTGGCGATAGGTTAGCAAGTAAACCACCTGCAATGCTGGATTGCTTTTAAGCAAAGGCAGCTCAATGTTTAAGAAAGGAGGAAGCCAGATCCTCCAGGAAGAAGAATGTTGTAGGATCAAGTGGAGAGGGAGTATGGAGTAATATTGTAGTAAAGCAGTCTGATGAAAGCTTTGGAAAATTTCAAATGAATGTCCAGAACAAACTGAATTAGCAAAAGAAAGGCGGAGATAGGAGCCGTGAACGAAAGAGGGATTCTGGAAGAACTAGTATTCTAATGTACAACATTTACACGCCGTTTAATACGTCACTGGAGAATGTCTATTTGTCTACCTGCAATACTATGCAGTACAGGAAGCCGCCTCCAAAAGAATCAACAGAGAAGCAGAAAAAACCGAGAAATATTGTTGGTTTCACGAATGTTATAGGCATAACACCAATGAATGCAGGCATCTCTAAGATATTATTGAAAAGTTGATTTGAGAAGGGAAGTTATAGGAGTTCGTAAAAAACCCACAGGATGGTGGGCAGGGGACATACGACCCTAACCGAGGACAAGCACCGCATAGGGTTGAGAAACCTGCGCAGACTGGTGGAAGATTAGTGATCAATATAATAGTGGGAGGACCGCATTCGGTTGATAAAAGTTGGCATGAGATGGAGCGCTATGCTAGCATGATTAAGTATGTGTATTTTGAATGCTATTCAAACACGGAGGATGGAGCTCCGACAAAATAGCAACGTACAATGGCAGCTTATATTGTGTTTAGAAATAGAGATGTAGATAAGGTGAAGGCTCCAACGATCGACCCATTGGTCATTTTGGCCATGATTGGCCCCGTTTTTGTGAGAAGGATATTGGTTGACTATGGAAGTTCCGGAAACATAAATTTCAAGAAAGCTTATGATCAGATGAGGATGGAAGCAAAGGATTTGAAACCGTCTAAAGCGTGCATTTATGGCTTTAACGGTGCTGCAACTGAAGCTATTGGTTATGTTGAATTACCTATAGAGTTAGGAGAGGGTGACCATAGGAATTTGCCTTTTATTTTTTTGGATGTTAACTCTCCATACAATGCTTTTTTAGGCCGACCAGCCCTAGCTAAGTTCCGAGCAGCTCTTGCCTCATGTTGTTTGACTTTGAAGTTCCTAACAGATAATAGAGTTGGAGTTGTTCATGGTGATCAGGCGGTTGGACATGCCTGTTATGTTGCTGAGTTGGGGGATGCTCAACGGAGGGAGAAAGGTAAAGGTGTGGACAAGTCAGTCCACATCCAAGCCACTGAGGATTGACAACTAGCGCCTGAGCTTGGATCAGGCGCCACATTCGGTTCTATAGAGATATAGATCCGAGAGATGATGAAAAGGAGCCCAAAGAGACCAAGGCTGCAGCGGTTGAGCTGACGATTGGCATTACAGTTAGCCACGACGACCGTTACGAGTCCTAAAGATCGGTCACAGCTCAGCCTCCCGGTGATGAAAGAACTTGCTAGATTTCTCCAAGCGAATCTTGACATGTTCGCTTGGAATCACTCAGACATGTATGGGATCTTGCCTGCCATTGCGAGCCATGCATTGAATATCGACCCGGATATGTCCCGGTGAAACAAAAAAGACGTGGTATGGATCCGGAGAGATCTGCCGCACTTAAAGAGGAGGTGGATAGACTCAAAGACAATGGATTTATTCGCGACGCCCTTTACCCTAAATGGGTATCTAATCCTGTACTTATGAGAAAGGTAAACGAGAAATGGAGAACGTGCGTTGATTACTCAGACTTGAACAAGGCATGCCCAAAAGACATTTTCCTCTTTCGAGGATCGACCAGCTAGTAGACTCGACCGCGGGACACGAATTTCTATCTTTCATGGATACGCACTTAGGCTATAGCCAAATCCTGATGCATATTCCCAATCAAGAGCACATCAAATTAATTACCGATGTTGGTTTATATTGCTATGTGGTGATGCCATTTGGGCTAAAAAATGCAGGAGCGACCTACCAACGTCTAGTTAACAAAATGTTTAAAGATCAGATCGGAAAAACAACGGAGGTGTATGTGGATGATATGCTCGTGAAATCACAACGGTTTAGCGACCACATTAAAGACTTAGTAGAAATGTTCGAAATTCTCCGACATTATAAAATGAAGATTAATCCTCTGAAATGTTCCTTTGGCGTTGCATTAGGAAAGTTCTTGAGTTTCATTGTTAATGCTCGTGGAATCGAAGTTAATCCTGAGAAGATTCAAGTTATTCAGAATATTCAAGCGCAAATGTAACGACCCACCATTTAAACAAGGATATTTGCTTAAATGATAGATATTTATTTAGGGTAATAATAGAATCAATCATAGAACACAAACACAGAAATAAATACAACTCAGAATCTCGTAGCGGAAAATAAAATAAGTCATGAATCTCCAAATAAGTTTACATTTATTCTCACACTAAACAAATGGGAAGGAAATAACTGGAAATGAAATAAGACTAACTGACATGGCTTAACAAACTAAACTGATGAAAAAGCAGAAACATAATAGAGTCTCCAGCAATGCCTTCGTCTCCACAACAAGCTCTCCAAACTGGAAATACTCAGGCTGACCCGAGCATAATGGAAAACACAATACTCGAGTCAGAACTAATATCCTCATGTAAATCAATAGATCAATGCAAAGTAACTTAGGATATGTTACGGTTTTTTTTCATCTTCTAAGGATCCGTCAAACTATCTATATGTAATAGTGTACGCTATAATAGGTAATTTCCATCGGTAAAATAAATATCAAAATAGTGTTAAGGCTTTACATTATCCCCCTTAACATATTTTTATAGCATGTAGTCTATGCAGGTCTTGTAACACAACCAGTAACGTCAGTAGCCAGTGAGTCCCTTATAGGTACAGTACTAAACCAAAGTCGGAATGGGCTTGTATAAGGATAAATATGACATGGCACGTGAGGCAATGCCCAAGGTAGGATTCTACCAGTTTACCCTTTCTGGCTGGTCGTAACCCATCCGTGGCCAAGCGCAACAATCAACCCAAACGAAAAGGTGCACCCATCGAATATGAAATCATAATAGTAATACGAGGGATCAACGTCGCTAGAGGTAGCTAACCTCAGTGGCCAGACAAAGGCTTCTATTTTAGTTATTTTAATTATGACACGAGTGTTAAGGCTATCCTTCATCGTTCTCTTACTTCATTCCAGTAAACATTTGCCAATTCAACCACTACATTCTGGATATCATCCACCGTGTACACGGTTGTCAAAGTGGTTCCAATATTGATAGAGAGTATGCCAATAAGAGACCCCGGTCTCTTTCACAACCAAACGTCGTTTAACACACTGGTTGGTACTTTTATATTTCGAAAACAATTTGTACTTGATATCAAAATATCATATTAGCTTCAAAAGCATATCCATTTCGTAATCATCATATTTACTCAAAAATCATATTCAGTTCAATACGTCATTTTTCGCTTGAAAATATCATTTCACTCCAATATATTGATTTCGCTTCCAAAATTGTTTTGAACTTCAATTTAGGTTATAACTTCATTTTAACCCATTTCGTATTTAAATCCAAGATTTAAATATAAACATTCTACCTTTTGATCAGTTTGAACTTTTAGAAAATAGTTGAAATAGTTTTAAAATAATTATATAGCTAAAATAGTTTAATAGAAAATAGTTTGAGTATTAAAAATGGTTTATATAGTAAAATTGTTTGGAAAATCAAAATAATTTGAATATTTAAAGAAGATAGATTTTAAACAGTTTATACTAGAATAATTCATTTGAAAATAGTTGCAAAGTCAAATCGGTTCACTTTTCAAAATTTCCAATTCAAATCACTTTAAATTTCCATTTCGATTTAATCGATTTAATTCTGATTTCAAGTCGAATTTTACTTCGATTCCAAATTATTTCACTTCCAATTGCAAATTAATTTCATTTCCAATTCCAAACTAATTTCAATTCCAATTCCAAATTAATTTCAATTCCAATTCCAAATTAATTTCAATTCATCGAATTAATTTCAACTCAATTCTCAAATTTAAAACATTTTGATTTATATCAATTCCGATTTCAATTTTCAAAATATTGATTCAAAATAATTAAATCAAATTTATCTTCAATATCCAATTTAAAAATCCAAATCTTCAAATATAATTCAATTCCGAGCTCAATTTTGAAATATCGATTTATATAACTTTTTCTTAGCAATATTCGAAGTTCGAATAAAAGTCCAATCTTTTAAAACACTTCAACTTATGAAATTCACATCATATTTCGATTATAACTTCAAAATCTCAACTTCAATTATTTAAAACATTCCTGTTGTCAAACTTAAATTTCAACACTTCGAGCTCAAGTTCGAAAATAGTTCGATTTCCATAAATTCGATTTTCATTTGAAACCTTAGAATTTTATAGTCCTTTTAAATCTAATAAATTGAATCACTTACATCAAACTTAATTCCAAGTTAAATTTTGAATTCCATTACAATTTAACCACCATTCTTTTACAATAAATTCCAAAATTTAATTCAAACAATTTAAATCACCCTTTTGATAAAGTTTATCTCCAAATAGATTTAACCTTACACAAATCTCGTTACAAGAAAACAAGTTATTAATTTAAGTTCAAATATAAATCAAAATTTAATTTTATCCTTAAGTTTATATCTTCATATTCAAAAATATACAAATTATAAATTGAATCAAATTTTATGGAATTAAATCCAAAACAAAGTTTCTTTAAATTAACCATTTCAAATTTATCCATAAATTATCGTATATTTGAAAAATTGCTTATTTCACAATAAATTGATTTAATTAATGAAATAAAATTTTTAAAACCTATTTTAAAAATTCAAATCATTTATATATAAATTTCCAAAACGATCTCAGTTTATAAAAAATATTTTATTTAACCAACGGTGTTTTAAATTTAATTTTTCTGTCTAGACCAAGTGGAATATTTAAATTTAAATGCGGATATATATATATATATATATCATTTCAGCCCTTTCCAATATCACAATTGCAATATACAGTCATGTCCAAATATAGGCGGGGAAAATTTCAACAAATCATAACATATTGGATATCAAAACATGATGAACCGTAACAGGTCAATATTAATTCTTCTACACTTGTGTACATACATATGACTTGTTTATCGTGTCAACATGTGCACACATAAATCTCATAATCCATCCATTCAACAAATATATATATATATATATATCGATCTAAATCAACAAAGAATATATATAGGTGACCATTTTCTTTTATTAACTTGCATAACGATATTAGTTAGATGTGAATGTATAAACACTCACCTCAATGACGATGACTCGAGATAGATCCACGATATGGCTTACACTTGCGACACGATCAGACTCAACGACGCAACTTCAACTTGTACACTCACTATACTTCAATCTGTACAACAACTTCTAACTTCACTTAAATATAATATGATTATCTTTTTTTAACAATATAACTATATATAAGCATGGCCAGCACTTGGAAGCAAAGGATGGGTAGTCGAGCTCGGGACATCACAACTTGGTTCGGTTGGCGGCAGTAGATGTCGCAGGCAGTGGTTAGGTGGTCGGCAGGGGGAAGGCGACAGCATAGTTTCAGTTGTTTCTTTATATATATATATATAATGGTGGCGGCGTTGGCTCACTACACCACAGATAGGATTTTGGCACAACCGTAGGCGGGGCATTTGATACGGCTATAAGCCGTATCAAATTTTAATACGGCTTATAGTCGTATCTATATTATTTAATACGGCTGTAAGCCGTATTAACATTTGATACGGCTTATAGCCGTATCAAAATCTTTCCACTTTTCGTGGGAAAATTTTCCCCAAAACGCACACCCTCTCCCTCCTTTTTTTTATTTCCATATTTCCTTTTTTCCCCGTGCTTACTTAGGGTTAAATTGCCAGAGCTTCCACCTCGATCGCTAGAACTTTGACGTCGTCCATCAGAGCCTTCCACGTCTTCCACCCCTTCCACGTCCAGGTAATTTTGTTAGGAAATTGCGTGCTTAATTCCGTTGTTTTTGTTATGAAATTGCGTGGTTAATTTTGACATGGGAGTTCAAACTACGGACTATATTGTTGTTTATTCGACTTGCACCTTTGGTGCTTGCTATATTTACCTCCTATTTTGCAGTCTCGGTATTGGAAATTATAGTAAATAATAATAATAATATATTGTAATAACGTATAAGTTTTAGTTCACGAAGTACAACATATTTATGGGATACAGGAGTTCGCTATGGCATCTAGGTTGAACCAATGACTTTTGGTTTGTGAGTTCAGTTTGTTTCAACAAATTTTTGATGTTGAATGATATGTTTGGTGAATTAATTGAAGCGGACGGTTTAGTTGATGGAATCTACTCAAGTAGTTAATATATATAATTTTGCTTCAAGTTACTCAAATCAGTTGATGGGCAATTTAAGTAAAAGTGTTGCTTGATTTCCCATCACGACAGTTTGCTGTAAGTCAATAATTAATTCTGTTTGTAGGCATATTATGCTATTTTGTAATATTTTGATCTCCTTGCATAATTTACAGCTTGGTGCTAATGTTGTATATGGTTCTGACATTGTATATGGTTTTGACATTGTTGTATAAGTGGATAAAATAATTGTTAGTGGCGCAAGCCAAGTATCAGGAGAGGGGTAATGCATAGACATTACTCCGGTGCTACAAAATAGCGTCGTTGTAATGAAAACTTTTTTTGGAAACAGTTTGGTGCTAATGTTGTATATTGTTCTGACATTGTTGTATAAGTGGATAAAATTGTTGTTAATGGCGCAAGCCAAGTATCAGGAGAGGGGTAATGCATAGACATTACTCCGGTGCTACAAAATGGCGCCGTTGTAATGGCAAATTTTTTGGTAACAGTTTGGTGCTAATGTTTAAAATAAACCCTATATTTTGAGTTCAATTTATTGAAATTTAAACAGTCCATATATTTTAACTATTTAAAATTAATTAAATGTCTATGCATTACCCCTCAATGAATGTCCACGTGTTTTGCTGATGATGCCGAACAACTCACCAACATACATTATATTTATATATATTATGCCAAACAACTCATTGTCGTACATTATATTTGGTAGTACTTGCACCATATTAGAACTAATAGGAAGCATCAAATTTATTGAAACAAACATATGGATTATGATAATTATACTTATTTTTAAGCATCATCATCATCTGAACTTTCCAATGGAAAGTTAGTAAAAACATAAGTTGACGGTCTGGCTTAGTATAAACTAATAGTTTGAAAACCGAACAATTGCACTTAGTTTAAAAATGGAGCAAATGCTCGGTATTAAAAACTAAGCAAATGCTCAGTTTTGTACGATGAGCAAATGCTCAGTTTTTAACCAACTGGGTTAAACTCAGTTGAAAACTGAGTTTTAATAGATGGAAGAAGAACTCTTAGTGTTTCAAGTATACATTCGGAAAGGCAACATAAACATTTTCTTATGTTATGCTCTTACTTTTATTCACTACGAATTTTGAATATGAATTATAAAACAATTTTTATATGGCACCAACGCACACTCTTTTTGTATGGGCAAAGAGTTTGAGGTTAATGCTCTTTCTGCTCCATGTTAATAGTGTGAGTTGCAACTCTGAACTAAAGCAATAGAACTTCACTAATATCAATTATTCCAATCAAAACAGCTTAAAAATATCATATTTTTAAATGGATATCTTACATGAATTGCAGTAATAAATCTTACAGGAACCGCAATAATACAAATATAAAATAAGTATGATGGTCTTGCCATTAAACTCCGACATCATGATGTTATACTCTGATCATCAGATTATTAAAATACATCAGACATGAATCATATTATTACATATATAAACTAAAAATGGTGATCATGCTTTCAGCACAATTTTCGCCTACCCGATCTACTGATATGTTGTGCTTGCTTCCCTTTGTTAGCTTATTTGTGTTCCACTGTTACTGCTAATCATTACATGTTTATCCTGCTGCTAGGCATGCTTCTGTTATGGATTCTTTAGAAAAAACAAATATCCCTTCTTATAAAATGATAAACTTATTGTAGTTTACAAGGGTAATAAGTTCTAAATTTCCAAAATTTGGGTTTTTGAAACTAAGAACTACATAAAAGTTTGAAATAAATATCGCGGTGCTTAACCCTTTAGCTAAGCTAAAAAACCAAGATAAAAAATAGTAGTCAACTATTATTTTAATCCTTTTAGAAAAGAGCGAAATATTTTTACATTTTTAAGTCATAATAAATGGTTTTATATTTTAAACAAAAATATGAAGAGGTTTATGGTTCAAATTTCAACAGGATAGTAAATCTTTAAAAAATTGCCATTTTAATAAAATGCTAAATGGCTTTCTCTTTTTAACAAATAGCTAAACTATTCAACGATAATGGAAAATCCGTAGAAAAACTAACATTTTTATTTTTAACACCAAACTAAATGTTGTCTTTTAAACAAAGTGCTAATGATTTCATCCATTAATAAAAATGGCTAGCGTGTGTAAAAGAAAGTTGAAATATTGTATTGTATTCACATTTTTATCATTGTACAGACTTGTGATGTATTTATACAAACAAGTCTCATGTTCTGTTAAATATGATATAGGAGGGCAGTATGTCTTTAAGCATAGACAAACAATGGATAAATGAATCAGATCTAAGATCTACATACTATATAGATGGGGTGCAGAAGTTCATTAGTTTTGTTGAAGAAAACGGTGGTAAGAAAGGATTGTATTTATGCTCTTGCACCCGGTGCAAAAATATGAAGACGATCAAATTAGATGACATTCATTTTCATTTGCTTAGATGGGGTATTATCCAATCGTATACAGCGTGTTATTTTCATGGGGAAAAAAGGGCGGAGATGGAAAAACAGCAACCAGTTAGTCATGGAAGAACTACTGCTGAGTCTGAAAGTATTAGGATGGAAGATCTGGTCAATGATGTAGATAGATTTCATCATTTTCAACCTACAAATTCGTTGCCTGATCATGCTAATGTTGGAGAGCAGTCTACTGATTATCCAGATTGGCAGGCCAATGAAAGTAAGAAGTATAAATCGCTTTTTGGTAGCGTAAAAGAGCCACTGTATCCTTCATGTTCAAAAGGGATTACGAAGCTGTATGCCATTGTGAAACTGAATAGCTTGAAGACCCAATACAGCTTTCAAATAATGGTATGACTGCACTTCTCGAACTAATAAATGAGTTACTCCCCGAAGGTAACACGCTGCCGACAAAGTACTCCGACGTGAAGAAGATCATTAAGCAAGTTGGGATGAATTACAAAACTTATGATGCATGCATCAATGATTGCATATTGTACTGGAAAGATGATGCGAACAAAGTTTCTTGTACGAATTGTAATGAACCAAGATATATGACATCATTAAACGAAGAGAGAAAATGCACCAAAGTACCTCGAAAGACATTAAGACATTTTCCTTTAATTTCTAGATTGAAGAGACTGTATACTGTACCATGGATGGCAGATGCGATGACCTGGCATGGTCGTGCCAAGTCTGATCCAACCGTAATGCGTCATCCATGTGACACTTCTCAATGGAAAGTCGCAGATTCATTTGATCAAACTTTTGCTGTCGAGCCACGAAATGTCACACTTGGAATAGCAACAGATGGTTTCTATCCACATGCTTCTCTCTCTAACCCTTACAGTTGTTGGCCAGTAATTGTAGTACCATATAATCTTCCTCCGTCTATGTGCATGAAAAGGGAGTTCTCAATGTTAACATTGTTGATTTCTAGGCCAAAACAACCAGGAAAGGATATTGATGTTTATTTATAGCCGTTGATAGACGAGCTAAATCAGTTATGGGAAGGAGTAGTTACATTTGACTCGTTAAATAAATCTGAGTTCACAATGACAGCTAGGGTGCTGTGGGCAATCCATGATCACCCTGCTTTTGGGACTTTATCGGGATGTACAACTCACGGTTATTTTGCATGTCCTGTGTGGGGAAAACACTTGTTCTTATTATCTTCCTGAAAGTAAGAAGATGTGTTACATGGGACATCGAATGTTTCTTCCTAACGAACATAAGTTTCGATACGATAAGACAAATTTCAACAACGAACAAGAACTTCGTCATCCTAAATGGCCATTGACTGGTTTTCAAGTTGAAAAGAAAGTAGCGAATATCAAAATGAAAGTTGGTAAACAAAAAGAAGAAATTGGTCGAAAATGAAAAAAGTCAACCAATGAAGATGTTGACAATATTTTCGGATGGTATAGGAGGTCTATCTTTTTTGATTTATCATATTGGAAAGCAAATTTGGTCCGACATAATATTGATGTTATGCATACGGAGAAGAATGTCACGGAGCATCTCATCAGCACCATTATGGACATAAAGATAAGTCAAAAGATAGCATCAATGCACGCAAGGATTTGAAAATCACGGGTATAAAACAAAAGTTGCGGGTGATGGAAGATCCTGAAACAAATAAAACAACCATACCAAAGACAACTTTCGCTTTGAGCAAAGAAGAAAAGATACGGTTTTGCACCATTTTGAAAAATCTGAAAGTGCCTAACAAATTTTCTTCTAACTTTCACAACAATGTGAGCATCAATCCTCCTGAACTAAGAAATATGAAGTCACATGATTACCATGTCATAATGCAACATTTGCTTCCGGTATTGCTTCAACATTCTTATCCACAACATAAGGATCTACGAAATGCTGTTCATCGTATTAGTTTATTCTTTAACATTTTTTGTTCAAAGGTGATCAATAGGGAACATCTTTTAAAAGCAAAGGCTAGCTTAGTAGAAGCAATGTGTGTTTTTGAAAAACATTTTCCACCTGCATTTTTTGATATCAGTGTCCACCTTATGGTTCATTTAGCCGATGAAGCGTTGATTTGTGGCCCTGTCAGATATAGATGGATGTATCCATTTGAACGGTAAATTTCTAATTTCAGTTATGCACATCATTATTTCATATAAATAGCTACAGTCTACAGTATATAATTGATCACATTTATAGGTTGATGAAAACATATAAAGGATATGTGCGCAACAAAAGATACATTGAAGGTTGTATTGCAGAAGGATATATCGTACAAGAAGCTAGTCTTTACTGCATGGATTATATGCCAAACGGAGGTGATGGCAATCATAAACATACCCGCGAAGCGTTTTTAAACGAGGACGATGAGTTTGCTGGTGAGATACCTCTGGATAATGGTAAAGACATAACGTTAACCCAAGTGCAGTTTGAACATGTGCGTAGATGGGTCCTTAATAAGTACGATGGATTGGATGAATGGAAGAAGTAAGTTCACGAACTTGTTTGGAATTTTAATTTTTTTAATTCAATTTATATATACATTTTGATATGTATTTTTTGTAGGAGGTATAACTCCTATGTGAAAAGTACTAGATTTCAACCTAGAGACAGGGCTACCACCGTAGAAGTAGTTCAAAGTTTTAATCTATGGTTACATAATGAGGTTTAACTTCGTCTTAAGTATTTCATGTGTTTATAAGTGTGCAATACACCTTTGTGACCATGCTTTTTTACTTATTAAAATTTATGTAGCTGTTAAAGACCATCGATGTTGATCCTACTCTGTGGCAGTTAGTGCATGGGCCGAAGTTCATCACGCGTAGTTATATGAAGTACCAAGTGAATGGATTTTCATTTTCCACAAAAAAGTACGAAGACCGTATGGTAACACAAAATAGCGGTGTATGCATGAGAGCAATTACAAAATTTAGAGCGAGTTGCAAGGATAAAAATTATAAGGAAGCAGAAACAACGTATTACGGAGTCATTCAACAGATACTTGATTTGGATTACACTGACTTCAAACAAACAGTTTTTTATTGTGATTGGGTAAAAGTCGAGGATAAGGTCAATGGTTGCAAAATAGATCCCATTTCAAACCTCATCATGGTAAATTTAGGGAAATTGAAGAACAAAAATAACGTGAATGACGAGCCATTTATTCTTGCATCAGAAGCGAGTCAAGTTTTCTACTCAAAAGATTTAAAAAATAATGGATGGTTTGTGGTCTTGCATACACCAAAACGGTTGACTACAAATGTGGATGACATTGAGTTCCCTACTGTCAATCAATCAGCTTTTGAAGACAATGAAAAATTAGAAGACCTTACCAAATCCATATGTTAACTTATTAGTATTCGTACATCACATGATTGTGTGTCTGTATATTTTTAATTGCTCGATTGTGTGTATATATGGTTTTGAATATTTTATACATTCCAATGCAATTCCAGGTGTTGTCACTTAATAATTTTGTATGTGCAAGTGTGTTATATTATGGAGTGTTGACATTGATACATGTATAATTATTATCGTGACTTATTAAAATAATTAGTAATATTATATTTTGCAGGAAACTATGTCAGAAAATCCACCATCTTCACATTTGTCATGTTCAGAGGTGAAGAAAGTTGATCAAAACTTACTTGGTATTCCGGTCTCAGATAACGTTGGAAAAATCGCTACTATGCTCAGTAAACTGGTAAGAGCTCATGTGCTGATATCATATATAAGTTGGAATAAAGTACCTGGAATATACAAGGACAACGTTTGGAACGAATTGGTGGTAAGTATCCTTATCTGTTTGACAACGACTATTTCATTCAATAGCCTTATGGTTTCAACTCTTTGCACAACACATAATTTAATATATTTTTTGCAGAAAATTTATGAGCTCGATCCACTTTCAAAGGAAATGTATTTAAAGAGAATGGCCGAGGCTTTTAGGAGAAACAAGAAAAACTTAAGAGTAGTTTATTATGACCCTTTCAACAATGACGAAGAACGGTTGAAAATTTTCCCACCTACAGTTGCTCAAGAAGATTGGGCAGAGTTCGTAAAAAATGAAGCAACGCCTGAAGCGAGCGGAAGAAGGAAGGTAGGCAAAAAGAACAGAGCATTGCTCAGTTATGCTCATCATGCAGGACGTAAAAGTCACGCTAAAATAGAACAAGAAATGGTAATTTATATTCATTTTCATTCAAATGATTTACACATTGTGATTGGATATTCATGCCGAGGCATCAACTTGTATTGCAGATCGTTGATAGTCCATCAACAAATATCAGTCGTCGTCAAGTATGGGAGAAGACACATAGGAAAAAAGATGGTAGCATATCAGATGCCACTTCTTCATACTTTGTAAGTTAAATAAATATTAACTTGCATATTCTTTAAAATTCCTTATTCATGTAAGTATTATCATATTACAGGATCAAATTGCGAAAGCGAAGGAAAAGATCACTGATAGTGATGAAGAAAAATTGACAGTGGATGAAGACATCTTATCACAAGTGCTTGGTAAGGATGCAAGGGGTAGGAGCCGTGGTGTTGGGACCGTTATACCAAAGACTAAAGTTAAGGCTTGTGCCATTGCACAGAAATGACTTCGACATGTTCATGGCGAGCAGGATGAGTTGAAAATGAGGGTGGGAAGTTTGGAGGGTACAGTGGGAAATTTGTCTGGGTAAATGGAGGTTTTGATCAACATGGTGGGAAATATTGAACAGGGAATTCGTGCACCGGTCAATTCTTCTGATGGAGGACACGCCACACAATTCAATGCTCCTGAATTCATTGCTTCATAGTTCTAGGATTCGACCAATGTTACAAGCAATCAAAAATGTGAAATCCTCAACTCTGATTTAGAAGTAATAGGAACATGTACTATATGCCGAGATTCTACATTGTCCAACATCCATGGGAAATCTGTACCATCCACACATGAAAAAGTGGTGTTGGACAGTATACTGCTACCAGATGAGAGAACCAGCAAAATGAATCATCAATTTGCAGAGACCTTTGCTGATGTTGGAGTGGGTGGATATGTGTGCCATCCGAAGTGTCTTATTCGATATCTCTAGATGATGGAGCAGGTATATTTTCTCTTCGCCGTACGTTTTAAAGTACACGTTGAAAACGAAAACCACAAAACTCGTTTTCAAGCCAAACGCTATCTTGAATCCCCAAAATTTTGTATCTTGAATTAATTTCTTCCTAAAATTCTTCTATTCATTAATTTGATTGGCATATTCTCTTGGAGGCATTTCTTTCTTTATCTATGATTGATCTATATTATATCTATATTAAAGATATCGATTCCACATAAATCCCAACATCTAGTCTCTTGCACAATTAATGGAATTCAAGATATTTCATGTACTAGAAAAGATACCTAAAATGATTAATTCTATATCTAATTGTGCAACAATCAAAATCCTAGGCATTTCCATCCTAAATCATCTCTTAGCCCAATCAATCTCTTTTTTACCTTACTTTTTTATGTTGTTGATTGGCTTAGATAAATATTAATTCTACAATAATATCATGTCGTTATCAAGAGCGAAGCCAAACCACTGGTACTAAGTAGCAGCGCACAAATTGTCGTCTTCATGTTCACATTGGACAAATTGACTGCATCACCTCCAAGCCTACAGTTTAGTCTTAATCGCCTTTAGTTTAAAATGAATTGATAAGTACAGGAACCACCAAACTGTGTGACCATCACCCTTAGTTATGCAGTCTGTATATCCTTGTATGTAATGCTAACTATTCACGTATCTGAACGGCATTCCTTTCTTTGATTGCTTTTCCCGACTGAGACGGATGAGTATGGGTGTGTGATCACTTGCCAATGAACAGAGGGCAACTGTCGAAAATTGTGGAAATATAGATAAGAAGTCATAATTGACTGAAACCTTATCTATATTTGATGCAATACCCCTTGCCTACATATTCAATTTGACACCATATAACCACATACCATCACATACCACTCAAAACTACTGCACTAATCACTTTTCACACCACCATCACAACCTACCTGTCACAGTTCAACCATTGACATACCAAACAACAAAGTCTACCTGTCATAAACCATCTGCCTGTTACATTCATCCACTGTCGGAAACTACTGTTGTTACCCCATCAACATTTACAACCCTTTAACCCTTCAACCATCTGCTATTACCTAATTTTAGACCATAGTGCCAACATCTTCATACCACATAAGTGCCAACATCTTCACTGCACACATAATTGCACTGCTTTCCTTGCTCCTTGCTTCTCTACTTCATACAACAAAACAGCTACCTAAGTACACCTCTCTTTACAAACTGTCATACTCACTTACTTCATCAGACCCCAACCACATTTCATCGGACTAAACCTCCTCTACATCATCCTCTAACCCCACTAGAAATCAACTAATGCACAACCCACAATCAAAACATCACTATGCACAACTGCTGTAAACACATATTCCACGGCATATTCATACAACTACTCATATCCAACACCAAATAACAGAGTTCCTGTCCAACCTTCTCCTCCTTACTGACAGCCAACCTTCTCCTTACTACCACCTGAATTTGCAAAATGCTGTTGCCACATTTCAACCTTCTCCTATCATTCTGTAAAAGAATTACTAGCGTACACGAACGTAGCATAACACTGTAGTCCTCCCTTATTATGAAGCAAAATAGTGATACACTAGGATGTAAGGGTAAGAACATTGCAAGTCCATACTGATTAATCTATTAGCACCAAAATTCTGCTACTGCCCACTTCATTGTTGTGCAACAGAGTCCTCAGATTGGATGTATGCAGTCTATATGTACTCTGTGTACTCAATTTATTTTCCACCAAGCTCGGTACAGTAAGCTTGTATGTACATAGAAGCATGAATGCTTGATTAATTTTCTCATCAACATTCATACCTCTAATATTTCATGATATAATTCATTTACCCTTCATCTGAGGATGATACAACGTCTTCTACAATCAGAGTGTCATATAAACTTGCATGTGTACTTGCATTATGATTAGTTTTAGTCATAACATCCAAAGAAATTTCATCTGTGTGTGAATATTAATGCAAAAGGACATAATTTTTACACCCTCTTAATCTTAAATTACAAACCATAATTGTAACTAATTTATTTTCTTCATATTTTGAATGTCTTCAGCAGATTATGTGCAATTCTGGTCTTCTACTTGCAGTCTGATATGTATCGTTTGGCAAGATATAGTGCTGGGATCACTGGTGGTGATGGTGAAGAAATTGGCAAGATATAGGCATTGATGGTACTATCTGAACTTTGTAATTTCTAAACTTGCCGAAATTTGCGTTGTATTACTAATGTTATTCATGTTGTTGAACTACCTTGTTGAACTTTTGTTGTATGTATTGTCGTAGAACTTTGTACCGTATGTAATGTTGTTGAATTGCATGAAGTATTGTAATTGTAATGTACTTAGTGTTGACTATTTTTTGAGCTGCAAGATGTACGAACTGTGAACTATTTATGCAAATATAATTTCAAAATTTATTGTTAACTATTTCTTCTTTATGTTGAATCGTAAAAAAAGAATTAGATACGGCTTTTTGCCGTATCTAATTGGTTCGTAGAAGCTACATATTTGTCAATTAGATACGGCTTCTGGCCGTATCTACTGTGTCAATTAGATACGGCTAATGGCCGTATCTAAAGAAGCAGTTAGATACGGCCAAAGGCCGTATCAAATTGCTTCATTAGATATGGCTAAAATCCGTATCAAAATATTAAGCTCGGCATATTTTGATATGGCTTTTAGCCGTATCTAGTAAGATTAGATACGGCTTTTAGCCGTACCAAAATATCGTTTATGGTGTAGTGGCTGGTAGTGGAGAGGGGAGGAGATGATGCTGGCGCGATGGCGGAAGTAAGGGGAAGAGGTATGGTGGCGGTGCAATGGGTGGTGGAAGATGGGGGAAGGGCTTGGATGTACTAGTTTCGGCTATACAAAATTATTATTTTCTTCTTTCTGGAATGGAGGCGGCTGGCGGTTGGAGGGGAGGGAAGGGGTTGGCGTGGCGGTGGTAAGGGAGGGGCGGCTGGATGGTGCGGCGGTGATAGGGTAAGGAGTGCGATGGAGCTCTGACGTTGGGAGAGGGTTTGAAGTTATAAATCTCTGGTGCGTTGTTTTCTTTTGTTCGCATATGAAATATATAAAGTAGAAGATAATAAAAGGGAGGGGAGGACGTGTGGCCATGTGTAGATATTTTCTTTGTTTTGAGCATTTCTTCCAGCATTGTTTAATATTATACTAGTTCAAATTTTACCAACGTGTATTATCTTCAAACGTTATACCGTGTGTAATATATATGCTTATCATTTTCAATAGCCGTTCCTTATAAACTTATATTATAATCCCATAGCAAACGAACCCTGTATATATATATATACATATATAGCAACCAACGTTAACTTGGACTAAAAACACTACATCGAACAAACCAATAGTCCAAACACGCGAACGAAACACCGTTGTTCTCAGTGTGTCGATACAGACACATTAGTACAAAGAAAACTGGTTGTTTAATGCTCAGATGAAAATTCGTTATTTATGAAATATCGGTTGTCGCTACCGTAAATCGATCGTGTAAATCGATTTAAACTGAGCTAGCGAAATCATAATTCGACGAAATGAACGTCGACGTTTTTATTAAAAAGTTTTCTAAAATATTTTCATGTAAAATATTTTAATTTCTGAAACAAAAAATTTCACTGTTTTATTAACGACTGATTTCTACGTTAAATTTCAAATCGTTAGAATTTCCGTTTTATATTTTAATTCACATTTTATTCATTTCAACTAATCGTACACAACATTAATCCAAATTCAAAATTTAGATTCTCAACTTAAATTAAGGTCAAATCTAATCGAATTTCTTTTCAAAAGAATGGTAAATTTCGGAATCGTTACATTCGCCCCCACTCAAAACTTTTCGTCCTCGAAAAGGCGTTAAGTAAAGACTATATTTTATCCAAAATAATCAACTTATTAACATAACCATCTTATTTGCAAAACTATTACTACGCTTCTACTACGCCACTCTGATATTGGTTTTATGGAAAATATAACTTATATATAAAAACAAGTTATAAATTTTTTCTAACTCCCGAATTTACCGAAAATTTCGGCAGAGTCTCCTTTGCGCGGCTCAATCAGAATTTTTTTACAATATGTAACACAAATATACCCAATATATATCAAATATACATCTCATAACAATGATGAGGCATCCCGAAGGAAAAAATATAAAATCCCGGTATGTAATCCGAGACACGTACCTTATTATTAATAATACGATCGAGTTCGCTCGTATTAAGCAACCAAAAGCATATAAATTTGCGTATAAATCCAAACGGTCTTCATATGTACCTTTCTCGACTTAATTTAGAATATTAATTACTTATCATAAGATATAAAACATGTATGAGTCAAATAGAACCATATAGCATGATTTTGAATCCAAATCATAAGCACAAACACAAACACACAGCAATCTTATGCAATCAAAAATAGTTAAAACAATGATTGGCAATAAAAGAAACCATTCAACCATCGATATTCATCAAATTAATCCAAACTATCACCATTTACATTTCAATGTTAATATTTAATTTATACACTACCATTTCTCCTAACATCCCATTTTTATTAACATTTAATTGACTCATTTCAATTTATTTACTTCCAATTGATTGACATGCACTTATCAACATTAATGAATTCACATTCTATTAATTTACATTCATTTTTCACTTACATTGTTTCATTTTAGTAATTCACATAATTAATTATATTTAAGAAATTTGATTCCATACCACATTCTATTTTTTTCTTTTTCGTATCATTCATATTTATCAAATCTATAAGTTATAAACTTTAGCTTTTATGTTTCGCAAAACATTTAAATTATAATGCTCATATTTCTTTTTCATATCAACATCATTTATGAACCATTTTATAAAATCATTCCATTTAACCTTGTTAAGTTAAATTTATTGCATTATCACTTAGTATTTTAATACTAATATTATTTCTAAACCATTTAAGTTTATTATAAACATTTTACAAAATTGCAACCCAATTTTATTATTATTCCATAACCTAAATTCATATTAATCCATTGATTCACTTCATTAGTTTATTTCATAAATTTAAACTCATATTAATAAATTTTACTTAAGTAAATTTTATTTTATAATTCCAATTTATATTAATAAATTTTCTTTTCCCACAATCAATTTCATTCAACATATTATCTTATAGTTTATTCCCTTAACTTATTTCATATTCAGTTAGTTACCATTCAATTTTATTGAAATTCATTCTATTTGCATTCAATTTATCTACATCCAATTTAAATTAAAGTCAATTGCTCCAATAAATTTTTACTTACACTCATTTATTTTTATTCAATTTCTTTCACAATTCAAATTACGTTTCAAATTATAATTCAAGTTGCATTCATTCCATTAATTCATCTTATAGCTTAAGTGGAATTAATTGACACTACAAATTTATCTAGTTATATTCAAATCCAATTTAATTCATTTAATCTTTATTAAATTAAACTTTATTTCATTTTATCCAATTTTCGGTTTATTCAACTTTATTTAAGCTAAAAGTTTTATTTCCGCTATCATTCATATTCAACTACTTAGTTTGATATTTATCAAATCTATAAGTTATACAACTTATTCACTTAAAATTTCATTTTATTATTTTATTTAATTCATTTCAAATACAATTCTCCTTAATCTAAGCTTCTTGGGTTCAACTTCATTTTATTTTATTTTATTTCTCAAATTCAAAGTTTCTTTTGTGTGCTTAACCAAAAATTTAACCATTTTAAATTTGGTTTTATTTTCCTATTTACATTTATAAGTTACAAACTTATTTCTTTTCTGTCCTATTATAAATTTATAAGTTCAAAAAATGTTTCCATATATTTATCAAATCACACTTTGAATATTTTCTTTCCACAATCAAAACTTTTTTAATCGAATTTTTTTAGCAATTTTCACTCAGAAACTCGGAAATGAAAACTGGCGATGCTGCAGTCATCCTTGGAACTATTACCCAGCGACCAAAGCGAGTTTAATGCTTTTATTTTCTTCAAAAATCTTTCCAAATATTATTCTAGTCAAAACTCTTTCAAATAAACTTAATATTATTTTTGAAGGCTTCGAAAACGATTTTGAAAAAAAAAGGATTTTAAATTCTAAAATTCTCAAAAACTTTTTTTAAATACGCTCTCTCAAGAAAGATTCTACTCATTCTAGGGTAATTAATTACCCTATCTATAATGAGTTTACCCTACAGGCTTAGGTGTTCGCTCAACCATAAGCTCTGATAACAACTGTAACAACCCACCATTTAAACAAGGATATTTGCTTAAATGATAGAGAGTTATCTAGGGTAATAATAGAATCAATCATAGAACACAAACACAGAAATAAATACAACTCAGAATCTCGCAGCAGAAAATAAAATAAGTCATGAATCTCCAAATAAATTTACATTTATTCTCACACTAAACAAATGGGAAGAAAATAACCAAAAATGAAGTAAGTCTAACTGACATGGCTTAACAAACTAAACTGATGAAAAATCAGAAATAGAACGGAGCCTCCAACAATGCCTTCGTCTCCACAATAAGCTCTCCAAACTGGAAATACTCATGCCGACCCGAGCATAATGGTAAACACAGTAATCGAGTCAGAACTAATATCCTCATGTAAATCAATAGATCGATGCAAAGTAACTTCGGAGATGTTACAGTTTTTTTAACACCTAAGGACCCGTCAAACTATCTATATGTAATAGTGTACGTTATAATAGATAATGTCTATCAGTAAAATAAATATCAAAATAGCGTTAAGGCTTTACATTATCTCCCTTAACACATTTTTATAGCATGTAGTCTATGCATTTCCTGTAACACAACCAGTAACATTGGTAGCCAGTGAGTTCCCTATAGGCACAGTACTAAACCAAAGTCGTAATGGGCTCATATAAGGATAAATATGACAAGGCATGTGGGGCAATGCCCAAGGTAGGATTCTACCAGTTTACCCTTTCTGGCTGGTCGAACCCATCCATGGCCGACCGCGACAATCAATCCAAACGAAAAGTTGCACTCATCAAATACGAAATCATAATAGTAATACGAGGGATCAACATCGCTTGAGGTAGCCAACCTCAGTAGCCAGACATAAGCTCATGTTTTAGCCATTTTACTTGTGATACGAGTGTCAAGGCTATCCATCATAATTCTCTTACTTCATTCCAGTAAATGTTCTCCAATTCAACCACTACATTCTGGATATCATCCACCGCATACACGGTTGTCAAAGTGGTTCTAATATTGACAGAAAGTATGCCAATAAGAGGCCCCGGTCTCTTTAACAACCAAACGTCATTTTACACACCGGTTGGTAATTTTATATTTCGAAAACAATTCGTACTTGATATCAAAATATCATATTCGCTTCAAAATCATATCCATTTCGAAATCATCATCATATTCAATTCAATACATCATTTTCGCTTGAAAATATCATTTCACTCCAATATCTCAATTTCGCTTCGAAAATTGTTTCGAACTTCAATTTAGGTTATAACTTCATTTTAACCTATTTTGTATTTAAATCCAAGATTTAAATATAAACATTCTACCTTTTGATCAGTTTGAACTTTTAGAAAATAGTTGAAACAGTTTTAAAATAATTATATATATATATAATAGTTTAATAGAAAATAGTTTGAGTACTAAAAATGGTTTATATAGTAAAATAGTTTGGAAAATCAAAATAATTTGAATATTTAAAGAAGACAGATTTTAAACAGTTTATACTAGAATAATTCATTTGAAAATAGTTTCAAAGTCAAACCGGTTCACTTTCTGAAATTTCCAATTCAAACCACTTTAAATTTCCATTTCGATTTAATCGATTCAATTCCGATTCCAAGTCGAGTTTAACTTCGTTTCCAAATTATTTCACTTCCCATTGCAAATTAATTTCATTTCCAATTCCAAATTAATTTCAATTCCAATTCCAAATTAATTTCAATTCCAATTCCGAATTGATTTCATCTCAATTCTCAAATTTAAACCATTTTAGTTTATATCAATTCCGAGTTCGATTTTCAAAATATTGATTCAAAACACTTGAATCAAATTTACCTTCAATATCCAATTTAAAAATCTAAATCTTCAAATATAATTCAATTCCGAGCTCAATTTTGAAAAATCGTTTTATATCACTTTTTCTTAGCAATATTCGAAGTTCGAATAAAAGTCCAATCTTTTAAAACACTTCAATTTCTGAAATTCACATCATATTTCGATTATAACTCCAAAATCTCAACGTCAATTATTTAAAACATTCATGTTATCAAACTTAAATTTCAACGTTTCAAGCTCAAGTTCGAAAATAGTTCGATTTCCATAAATTCAATTTTCATTTGAAACCTTCGATTTTTATAGTCCTTTTAAATCTAATAAATTGAATCACTTACATCAAAATTAATTCCAAGTTAAATTTTGAATTCCGTTACCATTTAACCACCAATTCTTTTACAATAAATTCCAAAATTTAATTCAAACAATTTAAATCACCCTTTTGATTTATTTACAAGTTTATCTCCAAATAGATTTAACACAAATCTCGTTATAAGAAAACAAGTTATTAATTTAAGTTCAAATATAAATAAAAATTTAATTTAATCCTTAACTTAATATCTTTATATTCAAAAATATACAAATTATAAATTGAATCAAATTTTATGGAATTGAATCAAAAACCAAGTTTCTTTAAATAAACCATTTCAAATTTATCCATAAATTATCGTATATTTGAAAAATCACTTATTTCACAATAAATTGATTTAATTAATGAAATACAAAATTTATAACCTATTTTAAAAATTCAAATCATTTTTATATAAATTTCCACCCTTTCTAATATCACAATTGCAATATACAGTCATGTCCAAATATAGGCGGGAAAAATTTCAACAAATCATAACATATTGGATTTCAATAACATGATGAAACGTAACAGGTCAATATTAATTCTTCTACACTTGTGTATATATATATATGACGTGTATATCATGTCAACATGTGCACACACAAATCTGATAATCCATCCATTCAATAAATATATATATATATATATATCGATCTAAATCAACAACAAATATATATAGGCGACCATTTTCTTTTATTAACTTCCATAACGATATTAGTTAGATGTG
Source organism: Allium fistulosum (assembly GCA_030737815.1). Classification (NCBI taxonomy): domain Eukaryota; kingdom Viridiplantae; phylum Streptophyta; class Magnoliopsida; order Asparagales; family Amaryllidaceae; genus Allium; species Allium fistulosum. Next base: position 879,030,501 of record CM060906.1, read on the forward strand.
AACGTATAAACACTCACCTCAACGACGACGACTCGAGATATATCCACGATACGTCTTACACGCGCGACGCATTCGGACTCAACGACGCGACTTCAAATCCTACACTCACTATACTTCAATCTGGACAACAACTTCTAACTTCACTTAAATATAATATGATTCTCTTTTTTTAACAATATAACTATATATAAGCATGACCAGCACTTGGAAGCAAGGGATGGACAGTCGAGCTCGGGACAGGACAACTTGGTTCGGTTGGCGGCAGTAGATGTCGCAGGCGGTGGTCAGGTGGTCGGCAGAGGGAAGGCGGCAACACAGTTTCGGTTGTAGCAGTTTCTTTTTATATGTGTGTATATATATATATGTGTGTATATATATATATATAAAGGCGGTGGCATTGGCTGGAAGTGCAGAGGGGAGGAGATGATGCTGGCGCGGTGGCGGAAGTAAGGGGAAGGGGTACAACGGTGGTGTAATAGGTGGTGGAAGATGAGGGAAAGGCTCGGCTGTACTAGTTTCGGCTATACAAATTTTTTTCTTCTTTTTGGAATGGAGGCGGCTAGCAACTGGAAGGGATGGAAGGGGTTAGCGCGGCGGCGCTAAGGGAGGGGCAGCTGGGTGGTGCGGCGGTGATAGGGGAGAGTGCGGTGGAGCTTTGATGTGGTGAGAGGGTTCGAAGTTATAAATCTCTGGTGCTTTGTTTTTTTCGCATATGAAATATATAAAGTAGAAGATAATAAAAGGGAGGGGAGGATGTGCGGCCATGTGCAGATATTTTCTTTGTTTTGAGCATTTCTTCCGGCATTGTTTACCATTTCAATATTATACCAATTCAAATTTTACCAACGTGTATTATCTTCAAACGTTATATCGTGTGTAATATATATGCTTATCATTTTCAACAGCCGTTCCATATAAACTTATATTATAATCCCATAGCACACGAACCCTGTATATATATATATATATTTATATATATATATATATATATATAGAAACCAACATTAACTCGGACTAAAAACACTGCACCGAAAAAACCGAAAGTCCAAACACGCGAAATGAAACACCGTTGTGCTCAGTGTGTCGATACGGACACGTTAGCATACAGAAAATTGGTTATTTAATGCTCGGATGAAAATTCCTCATTTACGCAATATCGGTTGTCGCTACCGTAAATCGATCGTGCAAATCGATTTAAACTGAGCTAGCGAAATCAGAATTCAACGAAACGAACATCGATGTTTTTTATTAAAAAGTTTTCTAAAATATTTTCATGTAAAATATTTAAATTTATGAAACCAAAAATTTCACTATTTTATTAACGACTGGTTTATACATTAAATTTCAAATCATTTAAAATTTCTGTTTTATATTTTAATTCACATTTTATTCGTTTCAACTAATCGTACGCAACATTAATCCAAATTCAAAATTTAGATACTCAAATTAAATTGAGGTCAAATCTAATCGAATTTCTTTTCAAAAGAACACTAAATTTCGGAATCGTTATAGCAAAAGACTATCAAACAAGTACAGAGCCAGAATTGGAAGGTTGCTGCCTTAAGCCGATTAATTTCCAGAGCTACCGACAAATGCATTCCTTTCTTTGACTTGATTAGGAGAGAAAAAAACAATTTTGAATGGACACAAGATTGTAAAGACGCGTTTCAAGCTTGGGTGAACCACTTGGAGAGACCTCCCATCTTATCATGAATATTTATATGTCTACTTAGCCGTGTCGATACACGCAATAAGTGTCATATTGCTTCAAGAAGAGAATCGAATTCAGAGACTGGTCTATTATGTTAGCAACCGATTAACAGGGGCTGGAAGGAACTATCCGAAGTTGAAGAAACTGGCATACTGCTTGTTGATTGCATCATAAAAGCTTCACCCCTACTTTCAGGCACACCCTATTAATGTTTACACCGACCAGCCATTACAACAGGTCTTGCAGCAACCTGGGACATTTGGAAGGTTTCTCAAGTGGAATATCAAACTTAGCCAATTCGATATCACTTATCTTCTTCGGAGAACTATTCAAGATCATACACTAGCAGATTTTATAGCAGAATTTACCGCAAATGATGATTTCTCGGAGAGCAGTGAAATCCCTACCATACGATGGAAGTTGTATATAGATGGAGCATCCAACGATCGTTATTTTGGAGCTGGGATTATGCTTGTAACTCCCGAAATCGGTCAATTTGCTATGCTTTAAAGCTTGATTTCCTGGCAACAAACAACGAAGCCGAGTACGGGGCTCTGATTGCTAGACTTAAGCTTGCCAGAGAACCGGGAATAAAGTTTAGTGAAATCTTTAGCAACTCACAATTGGTAGTATACCAAATCAGGGGAGATTACCAAGCTAAAGGACGACAGCTTGCTCCATACCTTACCAAAGTCCAAGAGTTGTTGATCGACTTTGAGTATTATGACATTACGCACATTCCTAGGGACCAAAACAAAGAGGCCGATTCATTAGCAAAGTTTGCTAGCACCGGGGATGCACAATAGACGGGCTTGGTTCCGGTCGAGGTATTAAATGACCATAGTATAAACCTGATAAAAATTGACCAAGTACTAGAGACAGAGCTTGAGAAGGAATCGTGGATGACTCCGTTTAAATATTATTTCCTATAGGGATTTCCTTCCAAACGAAGGAATGAAAAGCGACAAATCCTTCGCAAAGCTTCATGGTATATTATACAGGAAGGAGTTATGTACAGAAAGGGTTTCTCCGTTCCCCTTCTCTGATGTATTGCTCATAATGAAATAAAACGAGTTCTAAATGAAGTTCATTAAGGGGAATGCGATGATCACACTAGGGGGCAAACCCTAGCAAAGAAAATATACCATTATGGGTATTATTGGCCGACCGTTAATCGAGAGACCGCCGATTATGTAAGATGATGCGAGATATGTGCAAAAGTTCTAAGAGCTCCACCGACAGAAATTACACAAATGGTCAGCCCACGGCCGTTTTCCATGTGGGGTATAGATATTATTAGTTTCTTATCGATCTCTAAAGGTGGTGTAAAGTATGCTATTGTCGTGGTTGATTACTTCACCAAATAGGCTGAAGCGAAACCCTTGGCCACGATCACAACTAAGAAAGTAATCAACTTCATTATCCGGAACATCGTCTGTCATTTTGTCTTCCATGAGGTATTGTAACAGACAATGGGACTCAATTCGAAAGTGCCGAATTTAAAGATTTCTGATGTGGTATAATATTGAAAAGAGGTTTGCGGCAGTCGCTCACCCTCGAGTGAATGGACAAGTTGAGGCTGTGAACAAATTATAAAAGGGATAGTTTAGCTCACATTCCTGTTAAGTTTCAAAACAGAGAAAACATCCTCCCCAAAATAAACTTACATTTCTAGTCCCTATTTTCAAATCCGCCTGTGCCAGAAGATCCAACACCCTTTACGTTTTTAGCATTTCAAACGCGCATAACTTTCTGTAGAGATTAACATACCGTTTTCACCAAAAAAGCATATTTGTAGTAAGGCTGCAATTATTCCATATATTTGCAGAGAATTCTGCAATTTTTGAAAAACATCAAATTTTCTTCAAATGTCAGCAATTATTCCATATACTTGCAGACTTTTATGCAAGTATATTGAATAATTGCAGAGTTTTATGCAATTATATGGAATAATTGTAGACTTCTCTGCTATTATTCCATATAATTGTTAACTTTTGTGCAATTATTATGTATACTTGCCATTTTCTACAATTATATGTAATAATCATCAATTTTTCTTCAAATGTCAACAATTATTCCATATAGTGGCAGACTTTTATGAAATTATATGGAATAATTGCAGACTTTTCTGCTATTATTCCATATAATTGCTGACTTTTCTGCAACTATTCCGTATACTTGCCATTTTCTGCAATTATATGAAATAATCATCAATTTTTCATTAAATGTTAGCAATTATTCCATATAATTATAGACTTTTATGCAATTATATGGAATAATTGCAGAATTTTATGCAATTCAGTGGAATAATTACATACTTTTATTAAATTATATCGAATAATTGTAGAAAAGTCTGCAATTATTCCAAGTAATCATAGAAAAGTGCAACTATACCATATAATTGCAGACTTTTATGCAATTATTGCATATAATTGCTGAATTGTCTACAATCATACCATGGAATTGCAGAAAATTTGAAAATTGTGCTTGTGGAAATTATCGAGTGATCGGAACGGAAATTGAGGACCCTCAATTTTGTTTGTGAAGAATGCGGCAAGCTCATTCTGATCTTAGACGCAGTACATTGGAATCTTGAAGCACCACCACGAACGCTACCGCACGTGCGCCTATGGTGCGGTAAGGCACCACCCTGTTGTGTCAGCAGCCAACTTCTACGTGTCAGCTTAGTTATCCTCATACTAAGAACAGAACATAATGACTAATTCACTAATCGATTGCAAGTCGAATTAAAGGTCTCAACATCAATTTATAAATTATTTTGGGGCTCCATCCCAAACCCCTCCTGCCGTTGTTTTAACATATACATAATGCCATTCATTAGAAAGATAATAAAATTTATGATTTAATGGTGAAAATGGTTTGTTAATCCGTCGTTTTTACAATAAGTTATTGCATTTTAAAGGTTGATAATTAATGGGGTGCAAATTATAATTATGAAGGTGAGAATAACATCCACATATGAAGAACAAACGTTTAGCTATGGAGCAGAGGGGTATTTTAGGGAAGAAAATTGCAGTATTTGAAAATAGGGATGTAATTTATATCTTTTTTAGGGAGGATGTTTAGTGTATTAAGTTTGATTTTAGGGATGTGTCCCTTATTTTCACATTATAAAATCCATTCTGAAAAAGCATTTGGAAAGAGCTAGTGAACTCCCGACACCACTATGGGCATACAGAGCCACCCACAAGTCCGCGAGCAGCCATACTCCATTCGCCCCCACTTATGGCTCCGAGGCCGTTATTCTTGTTGTGCTCGAAGTTCCTTCTCATCGAGTAACTTATTACGATCCCAGAACAAACAAAAATCTCCTTTTGGAATCTCTAGACTTTATAGATGAGAAGCGTGAGGAAGCTGATTTAAGGGCTGCATACCGACACCGAATCACCAGATACTATAATACTAAATTCTGACTTAGAACATTTGAAGTCGACGATCTTGTTTTAAAATGGGTTTTTCATATCCTGTTACATATGAATCCAACTTGGGAAGGACCGTATGTCATTGAGTAGAGGCTTAGTGTGGGAACTTTCAAGCTAGCAACTGTTGATGGCGTTACAATTCCAAGGGCATGGAATAACGAGCATTTACGATGCTATTTCACTTAGTTTTCCTTTTAATTCAGTTGTATTTAATTTTAGGATTTGCTTTAGCATTTGATTTTTCAAATATGTAATAAGACAAATTATGTCATTCTTTTCTGTTCAGTAATAGAACTTTGAATTTTCCATCATACATGTGACCTGCCATTGCTGTACATGTTAATTGCGATTTTCAATCAACTAAATCCCACTGTTCGATGGGAATTGCATAATTCGAGAGTGATTGAGATTCGACTGGTCACTCAAGGAGTCAAACCTCATATTTGAGGGCAGAACAACTGATCAAAGAGAACTGAACTCAACAGTTTTCTGAATAACTCATGTCCCCAGAGTGCGGATATGAGTATAAATGCTAAGTGGGTGTGATTGATCACCTAAGAAATAACTCATGTCCCTAGAGTGCAGATATGAGTATAAATGCTAAAAGGATGTGATTCGACCGCCCATTAACTAACTCTTATCCCAAGAGTATGGATATGAGTATAAACAATTAGATGAGTGCGGTTCGACTATTCTATTCCATAAACTCCGGCCTGAAACTGACAGAAGGAGTATAAATTCACTAAGGATGGAATTCGGTCGTCCACCATCTAACTCCACTAACCTAAAACTGGGGGTAGGAGTAACTACTAAAACAGGTGAATTTGTCGGCGTAACACTAAGGCTCGAGCCTAGTGTTTGATACGACTCGAGGCCACGACCTCAAGGAGGCCTAGGGATGGATAAGTCGGATCAATATCCGACCTAATGAGCAACGGATCACAAATACATTAAATGGAAAATGTGATAACTCCATCATTTAAACAAGCATATACGAGAATTCTACACAAAATTAAAAGAATCCTTATTCATAGTAGTCTTGTTGTTCACAATACAAGTTTATCCAAACTGAAAAGTAAAAGTGGGGGTCGTACCCAAACAAACACGACCAACAAAAGAAAAGGTAGCCATCCAAGCTATTTACACATCACACCAACCCAATGATTATTTCTTAGATTTCCTATTTTTCTTTTGTTCCTTAGGAGTGGTGCCATCCGAACTTCTACTCGATCCTCTCTTCGACCCTTTTCCACCTCGGCTTCTCTTTGAAGAAACATCTTTAGTTATGTGGATCGAGGCGGCATCATCTTTAGAAGCAGTAGGGATCGAGGCACTTTCAATACCAAAAGTAGAGGGACCTCATCTCGGGGACTTGTCCCCCCAGGATGGATCGTCTGAAGCGGGATAGGAATTGGCTCATTGAAATCCATATCAACAGGCTCAGTTTTTGTCTTCTTTTTCAACAATTCTTCCTTCTCAATGCGCTCTTTCATTCTAAGCTCATCAGTAGGGTTGGAAGAGCTCGTGATTACAACATCCTCATCAAAGGTAATATCATGGTGTGGGTCGCCTCATTCCTTGAAAAAAGCCTCTATGAATTGATCATCAATAACGAAGGTTTCTTCTTGAGCACCCTGAGCAACGATCGAAGTTGTAACTTTAATGGATTCTATCATGACCACTTGTAATCCTAATTGAGGCTCTTGCAATGGAGGAGGAATGACACCTGACATATTTAAAGTTGAGAAAATATAGGCGAAAATATTAGAAATATCAACTGATAACACCCCAATGTTTTGAAAGACGGAAGATGTCGATGAAATACATTCCTCATTGTGGCTCCTAAGTTGAGCCTAAATATCCTTAGAGCTGTGTTCAGGAATGGGAGAAAGCTGAGACTTGTCCGGATTATACCCGTGGATGGTTGAAGAATCTGCCATGGAGTTAGGGATACCCTGGGATGCTGGCGACAATTCAGTTGTAACATCGGGTTGTGCCAACTTGGATCCTTCACCCACTTCATGTGAAGAGGTAGCAGCTGATCCTTTTTGAAATGTAAGCTGGATATCATGCAATGTTTTGGGTTCATCGCCTAATAGCATTTCACCTTCAAGTCTGGACGGGTCGATTTCCTCAATATTAAGGAGTCTTTTTTCCACTGCAATAAGAAATTCCCACGCATGCCAGAGCTGGTAGGGATAATCATCACCAAGCCATGTTAAATTTTTATGCTTGAGAATGTTGGCATTGTAAAGAATAAGAAGTGAATCGAGCTCATTCATTATCTCCTCCCTAACCTTATCCTTGGTAGCTTCTACGTCGCGTTGAATAAGTGCATCAACATCTTTGTCCCTATCAGCGGCCGTATCTCTCTCAAGTCTAACATTCACTAGCTCGTCACAAGCATCTTAAGCGATTTTCTAAGCATCATCTTTCTCCTTGTTTGCGTACTCGAGATTAGCCTTAAGTTTCGCTATCTCCTTCAATGATGCAGATTCATTACATCGAGCTATATCTCTCTCGAATGATATTTCTTGATTTCGATGATGTAACACCTAGACCATATCAAGATGACTGGATTTCATCTCCTCCATGGATTTGACGACAGCATTAGCTTTTCCCTTGCCCTATGCTAAGGAAGTCCTAGAAGCCTCTAACTCGTTTGTCAAAGTATCGATAATTCTTTTATTTTGAGTTTCCTGGCCATTTAAATTTTCAATTTCTGCTGCACACTTGGAAGATACTTTCGATATCTTCTACGCCGCCTTCATCCATTCAGGGTATTGCTTGTGGATATTAGTGACGCAGTCAATAGTCATTTTATGAACATGGTCTGGGACCCTCTTCAGATTATGAGGTAAAAATAACTCTTCAAAGCATAGATTTGGAAACTCTTTTCAAAGTTGTACCATGTGAGCAGCTGGATCAATCATAGGATCTTCGGTAGCGATTTCGACTTCAATACTTTCCTTGCCAGGCCTATGAGCAGCAACATGTTCGCTATGGCAACGATGATCACTGGACTACTGAGAGTGAGAAGGAACTAAAGGTTGTGGTGGAATTGAAACGGGAGGGGAACCACGAGAGGGATCGATAAGTGGATCCCAACGCTCAGTTGGCTTATCGGAACCCTTTGGAGGAGGGGATCTAGAACTTTATCGATGCCTATCGTGAGGTAGCTTATCTCTATCACCCCTATCTTGATTACCATGGTCCGGACCAGAGCGATAACTGGAATCATAATACTCTCGACTACAACCTTGAAGGTAAGAGCTAGAGCATGAACCAGAGGATTAGTGGTATGTATCCCGGAGGAAATCAAACATGTTCCTTTTCTTTACTATCGTTTCTGCAAAGGAAAACAGAAGTTAATCAACTTTAAGCATTAAAAGGCACAAGTTGAGCATAATGCAATGTTGAGTGGTGCAAGTGTGTGCAAGTGTTCTTGTGTTACCCCCCGACAAACCAGGTGCAGGAGCTTTGCTCATTGGAGTAATTTCTCCTTTGAAAGTTGGAATATCAGTGCCATTTCTAATGGGATATTCCAACCCATCGATACTCATGTCAGTGAAGTGGAAAGCGTCATGGTTATACGATATTGACAAACCAGACAAAGAGTCAAGCGGCAGACTTGAACGCTCTAACGTTGACAAGAGGATTCATCTCGAACAATCTTAGGAGCCATTGATGACTTGAGTTGATCAGAAAGACAACTTTTGGGAAATTTATAAACAAATGTTTTCTTTTTATTCTATTGGGAATCGAAGGTTGTGAGGTCTGCAAGGATCTAACCTCGACTTTAAGACCATATTCTTCATCATTGTGACAGGGCACATCGCCTTTATCCCCTTTGACATCAATACCGGTGAATTCCTAAGCCCCAATGGTTGGGGGCACGACGGGATCGATTCGATTGCCCCTTTGACTGATTGTAGCCCATGGTCTTATCGCTGCACTTTGAGCAACTTTTGTTAGCCCTACGTTGAGGCCCTCCTCCATCAAACCAAAAGTAACAAGGTGTTCGTCCATAAGATGATATTCGATGTTCCTATCTTTAGGTAGTGCATTTTTGAGAGTTGTGACCACCTCCTCATAAATATCACTGCTGGACAAAGTAACGGTGCTTATAAAAGGAATTGCTCAGTCAGGAATATGACCTGAATATCGGTTTTACACTCTAATGTAAAGATGGTGAATAACACTTATGTCTTTCCAGCAATTGTCGAGCGAAACAGGGCGGACATCGAACAAAGAACTACTCGCTTTTAAAGGCGCTTAATTTATTCCATGCGCCAGTTAGAATCTGACACTTCTACACCAACTCAAGAAATGTAAACGAAAGACTCCCTATCCGTCGCTTGAAAGAGAATATGAAACGAATATCATCGATGGTTTGAGGACGATGTAAGAACTCCATAAATACCATATAAGTACAATTGAGAAGAGCGTAGCCATTTGAATGAAGCTGCGCTGGAGCTATCCTCAAATAATGGAGAATTTTCCGGATGTGTGAGTTAAATGGCGGGCTGCATCCGACCCAACACATAAACTTGTTGCACAATGTATATCCTTCTGGGGGTTTATGAGCCTTATCACCCCATGACAGAACCAATACTTCGTCAAAGGGAATTCCATTCCTTACACAGATTCGGCGAAGAGCATCTTTCTTAATTTTAGAGGCTAAAGAATTAGTAGGGTTCTCCAGAATAACTGCATCCTCTAGAGTGTCGGGAGGAGGATCTACAACTTTTGGTGGAACAATGGGAACTGCATCAGAAATATCAAACTGTGGGCTTGGACTTTTCGGTTGTTCTGAATAATGAATAGAAGATGGACTATCAGACTCGGTTGTAGAACTTGATTCCACGTCAGGATCATCCCGCCGAGAAGATGGTCTAGCTAGCATAGCTACATGCAAGACATTCAGAACGTCTAGAACCCATTGCTATTAAACATAGTAAAAATCACGATTAGATAAAGTAACATGTACCCCCCAATGCATAGTGAGTGCTAGTGTGGTGCATGCAGTGTTATACAATACAGTAATAAGTTGTACGAAATTAAAATCGAAAAAGACGATAAGACTTCGAGGTTTGACCGGAGGGACCGTCATTCCTGAACGTCTCAACCGTTTCTTTGTGTCATTAGGGAAAGATGCAGTCTGAGTTTCACGATCGATTGTCAACAAGTGAAGATCCAATTTTTATATTCAAGTCACTGAAGAGCTCCGAGAGAATAGTCAAAGTTCAAATTTACGGAATATGCAGTTCAAGTCCTATACAAGCCATATGAGTTCACTTGAATGTGCAAGGATGAAGCTCATTATTGGGTTCAAAATTATTTGATTAGGCTTCACTTTTAAGGTTCATGTGCGAACAATCGATCATTCATTTTGGCATCACCGATCATTCCCCATGCCTCACCATTGATTGTTCGAGATTTGCCCCAACCAATCTTTCCTAGGCCTAGTCCTACCGATCGTGTCTGATCGATTCATTCCCACCGATCATTCTCCTTGGCCCTTTAAACTGACCGTTATCTCCACTCTATCCTTACGATCGTTCTGCCAGTTGATCCCTTCGTTTCAAAAGTCATCTAAGTCCAAAGCTCTACCGATGCGTCGATATGTATCATTTCCTATACTCAGCAACTACATTTTCCCTTATTCCCATCCTCTCCAACTTGATTTAGATTGAACGACTCTACCAAGTAACTAACTAACACGATATTCAAGGCATTCGGAGTCTCGTCTGTTAGAACCTCCAACTTAATATTTCAATGATAACAACTATACAATCATATACATATATAGACTTTATCAAAATTGTAGGTATATACTACAAGCAGACACCATGGTTGAAGATATTATCGAAGATATTAAGACTCAAAGAGAGATGAAGATTCATTGACCATACTAAGGTTATTCTATTATAAAAGAGTCGTAGATAAAATATTGTTAAGGTCTTCTTGAGTATATATGCATACACAATTTATATACATAAAAAACAAGTAGAAAACTGCATTTTCACCTCACAAACATCTGAGGTGTACTCACAGACGTCTATGACAAGTTTCAGGTTAAAAATTAAAACTAGTCACAGACGTCTATCATTATACCACAAATGTCTATCATGGAAAAACTGTCATATTTGAAAAGACACTTCTTTTTAAAACTAAAGGTTATCATCTTTCATGGAGAGTTGCTGCCATTAAAACAAAATGATTTCTTCGAAGAATAACAACTCTTCATATGCACCTCTATAACTCTATAAATAGAATCTTGATTGAGAAGTAAATCATCTAACTTAACTTGATTTGATTTATTCTTTACTGATTTCAAAATCACTCTCTTACATATACATTGATTACATATTATCAATCCACTATAAGCTTTTGGTTAAATCACTTTCTACAACTCGAAGCAATCATATTCATATACTAAAAGGAGATTATAGGAAGATTTGTACGATAAGTCAAAAACTGTGTTATTGGAACATAAGATTGTCAAAGACACTTTTGTATTAAGCATATTCCTTCGAGAAAAGCGAGGGTAGTTTGTTTAAAGAAAATACCAAAGGGGAGCTTCGGGACTGGACGTAGAACGGGAGGTCCGAACCAGTATAAAAACCCAGGTTTGCACACTTTTATATTTTACTATTTATTGTCTACTATTGCATTAATTTACATACTTGCTTCTTATATACAAATTAGATAGTATACAATCCACTAGACTTTTAATTGGTATTGGAGCACGGTTATTTCAAGTTATAGTAACACGTAATTGAAACATATTTAATATGGTAAGTACATTTCAAGAAGGTCAATCCACATGTCCTCCACTATTCATTGGATCTAATTATGCTTACTGGTCTACACGTATGCGTATTTTTATGGAAGCCAATGGTCAAGAAATTGGTTAGCAACTCAAAATAAATATGAAGCACCTAACACTGAAATAGGCACATGGACTGATGCACAAAATGCAAAGGCATCTAACAATGCCAAAGCTATGAATGTTTTATTTTGTTCACTCGATAAAAATGAATTTTCACGAGTCATGGTGTGCACTACTGCTTATGATATATGGCGTACATTACAAATTACTCATGAAGGCACAAATAAAGTCAATCAAACAAAAATTTCTATTCTACAAATCAATTTCATCTTTTAAAATGAAATCAAATGAGTTAATTATTGACATGTATGCTAGATTTCAAACAATACAACATGATCTTATGGCACTAGGAGTTAAATTCATTGATTTTGATTTAGTCACATGAATTTTGAACTCTTTGACAAACGAATGGGAAAGAAAAGTTTTAGCCATCGAAGAAGCTAACAATCTTTCCCAACTCAAAGTCGAAGAGTTAATAGGAAATCTGATGTCATATGAAGCAAAGTCACATGCAAGAAAAGAACAAAATCAAGAATGAAACATCACATTTCAGGCAAACAACGACAACTCCGGCTTGGAAGAAGATGAGATTGTGTTCATCGCCAAAAATTACAACAAGTTCTAGAAGTTCAAAAGGATGACGAAATTCCAAAACAATAGCAACACTAATTCCTCAAATCAAACATCAACAAAATGCTTCGGGTGTGATAAATTTAGCCATATGAAAAAAGACTATCCACTACTAAACAATGATAAAAAGAAAAGCAAATTAAAAAATTTCAAGAAAAAGAGAAGAGCATTTCAAGTAACTTGGGATGGCTCTGACCCTTCCTCTTCATTCGATAGTGACAGTGACAGTGAACAAGCAAATGATTGCTTCATGGCTAGCACAGATGAGGTACATCCTGAATTAACATATGATGAACTTCTTGAATTAGTATAGAATTAGATGAAAAGTATGGAGAATTAAAAAAATTAAATAAAGAAAACTTAGGAAAATTAAACAGAGCTGATTTAGAATTGGAATGTTAAAATACGAGAATATTTTAGAAGAAAAATTAGAGTTAGCACAAAAAGATTGCAAAAAACTATCATCTCAAAATACTACTCTAACTCATGATATAGAGAATCAATAGAGAATCGAAAACTTTGAAAAGAAAAGTATGAATTGGAACAAAGTTTAGAATTAGCTAATATAGAAATTTCCGGTCTCAGAAATAAACTAGATAAAATTACTAACAATGTTTCAAAGTTTAATTAAGGAAAGCAAAATCTAGATAATTTGATAAAGATTTCAAAACCAATAGGAAATAGGAATGGTTTAGGATTTAACAAAAATAATCATAAGCATTCTAAAAATAATCCGGCCTCTAATAATAATTAAAGTCTTAAGAAGTATAGTACATTATATACAAATTTTAGAAAAACAAAATCTGAATATGAAAATAAGAGAACAAAAATTATTAAGGTATGGATTACTAAAACAAATAACAAATTGATTAGACAAAAACACATAGATGTATATATAAAAGAGATGGTTCATAATGAAAATTACTTTTTTAAAGGTTACAAACCCTCATGGGTATGGCTACCTTCTTCTACTAACCCATAGGATCCTAACAAAGGATGTGGATACCAATTAAATCTCTTTATTATTTTGTAGGTACCCAAAAACAAAAATAAGGAAAAAAGGATACTCGATAGTGGATGCTCCAAACATATGATGGGAAATGCACACATGTTATCAAACATCACTTACATGGACGGTGGCACGGTCACTTTTGGAGATAATTCCAAAGGATATGTCATCAGAATTGGAAATGTCATCAGTATCTGTACATCTACTTCTCCTATTATTTCAAATGTTTTATTAGTTAAAAACTTAAAACATAATTTACTTAGTATAAGTCAATTATGCGATAAGGGTTTTAGAATTGATTTTGAAAAAGATAAATGCAATAACTTTGATCAAGATAAAATTTTAATTTTTGAAGGAACAGGAAATCGAAGTATTTATATTCTAAACATGAATATTAATCATAATAATGATTTATGTTTAACCATAAATCATGATGATCAATGGATATGGCATAAAAGATTTTGTCATACAAATTACAAATATATAAACAAATTAGCTAAAAAAAATTTGGTAAAAGGATTACCCAAAATAAATTTCAAATTTAAAAATCTTCGCGATGCATGTCAACTTGGAAAATTAAAGAAAAGCTCATTTAAATATAAAACGAAAATCTCTACTAAACAACCTCTTGAATTACTTCACTTGGACTTATTTGGTCCAACTCAAGTACGTTTGATAAATCATAATAAATATGTTTTTGTAATTGCAGACGATTTTTCAAGATATACTTGGACGCTTTTTAAAACATAAAAGTGATACATTCGAAATGTTTAAATTTTTGCTAAACGAATTAAAACTCTAATGGATTTAAAAATAAAAAACATAAGAAGTGATCACGGTGGAGAATTTGAAAATGAATAATTTACAAACTTTTGTAATAAGAAGGTAATTACTCAAAGTTTTTCATTTCCACGAACACCACAATAAAACGGAGTAGTCGAAAGAAAAAATCGTACCTTGTAAGAACGTGCTTGTTACCCGGTACCCGGGACCGGCTATATTGGGCAGGTCATGCAAGACAGACCCGACTGTTTTCAAAAAGGATGACTGTGAAGCAACGGTTATAAGACCCATATATAGAGTCCGGCCAGTTATACGAAGCCTAGATTGAATGGAGTTGGTAGACAGATGGCATAGGATGTCAGGAAGGTGGAAATTAACAAGGATGAAATAGGGATCGACATAGTCATTTGTTAACAAGGATTAACCACTGGAGGGATCGGCATGGTTACTTGGCTAGATAGTCAACTTAGATGAAGATGTAAAGGGGTCTATATAGGTTAGAGTACTCAGTTCAACATGGTTAGATGATGCTAGGTGGATCGGCATAATAGTCAGGATACGGAGGGTTCGACATATGTCTCTGGAGCTAAAGGGATTGGCATGTTGTGCTGTAAGCTAAGAATTATGTACGAACGGGTGTGGATCGGCATAACATTCTAAGAAAGATGGATCGGTATATACCTATAAAGCTAGAGGTTTTGGCATGTCACTCTATGAAGGGATCGGCATTCTTCAGAGTAATATGGAACTAAACCAAGGATTGAGCAAAAGCAAGAGCTCCACACATCCAAACACCCTGATATTTGAGACACCATCATATTAGAGCATGAGGAAGCTACCATTGGGGTCCCTACCCCAAACTCAACATATGGAGGGATCGGTACCGATTCTTCTCCATTGAGAGTTGGGGATAGTGCTCCCTATGGTGGGCCAATATGGATGAGAAGTTTTTGTTGCTGAATTTCCAGTCAGATTGGTGCCCACCTTCACCTATAAATACATGCCAATGGAGTTATTCTGAGGATCTTTACGATGCTGGTTAGACAACACTATTATTGTAATCAACTCCCTCCATTATTCTCTTGTCTCTTGCTATTTCTTATTGTTTCTAATTGTAATCAAGTTAATTGAAAAGCAATAAAAAGAATATTCGAAGTGGACGTAGGCAATCAACGCCGAACCACTATAAATTTTATTGTTCCTGCTATCTGTTGTGTTTTTCCTGTTATTTTGATATATTCCTCTGTTTTCATTTAGTTTCTTCATTTTTTCACTACTTAAATATGTTCTTAGGTGTTTGTGGCCAATTTGGTTGCAAACATTTTGGTGCTTTCACTGAGAACTTGATTCTCAACCCATTAGGATCCCCTTTGCTGCTACTAGATTGAGGAAATCCCTCGAAGGAGACCCAGATTCATTATTAGAAGCTTGAAGATACTACTTAGATTTGCCAGAATCTAAGCAATGAAATTTGGAATGGTGAGGCATACCAGATATACTTCTTAGAATGTTGATGCAATGAAACTGCTAGCATCCAACAAGAATCTCTACCAGCCTGCTAATGTCACTGTGGAGCCTGCTGAAGTCTAGAACCCCGCAGATTCCAAAACTAGAGCTAAATTCAACAATTTGATGAGGGAGTTGATGGGAAGCCATAAGCAGCTGAATGAGCAAATCCAGACTAATGCTTATCTAATGAACCAGATTGCTCAACAGCAACGTCAGAGTGCCAGAAGGGATCTTGCTTCTTACTCGGCATTAGAGAATTCAGCCTCATCAGAAGATGTGCATCATAGGCGTAGATGTCACAGGGTTGAAGGAGAGCAAGCCGGAACATCGAAGCATTGCTTGGTAGACCAACATGGTCTTCCAAGATGGATCAGTGCCGATCCCTCACTAGGGATCGGTGCCGATCCCTCTACCAAAGGGGGTGTTCCCCAAATGCATTTGGGGAGTCGTGCTGAAGCTGGTACCGAGAGTTTGAATGCTGGAGTATGTTTGAACACTGACCAACTACCTCGCCGGAATGACGATGAGATGAATACTCATGGAGCATGTCAGGAGGATGACAGGCCAAGAAGGCATGAAATGGCCCACAGACATCGACCGAAACACTCGCGCGAGGTAGAGAGCGACCTCCACTTGGCACCATCTATCCAGACACTGGAATTAACGGGATGGTCAGACAGTTGGTGAGGGAGAACCAAGGCTTGACTAATGATTATTGGGGAATTTCGAGGAGTCATACCTAATTTACTGACAGTGTTTTACATACGGAGTATCCGAGAAGGTTCAACATGCCTACGATGCTTGCCTATGAGGGAAAAACCAACCCCATGCGGCACATCATGAGGTATGAATGGTTGATGGACTCAGCAAGAGCAAATGATGCAACCAAATGTAGGTGCTTCTCTATAACTCTCTCTGGGATCAAAAAATGTGGTTCACATGATTACCCCCACGATCTATCTCAACGTTTGATGAATTGGCAACAAAGTTCATGGAGCAGTTCCGGATCCATGCTACCCAACCTAAAGACATGATGTCACTGTCCACTATGATCCAAGATCCGGGGGAATCACTAAAGGACTACTTGCAAAGATTTCATGTCGCTGCAACTGAAGTTCGTAACCCAAATGATCATGCTATACTTATGGCCGTGACGAGAGGGGTTGACCCGAAATCCAAATTCGGTGATTGGCTAGCTGGAAAATCGACATCCACGTTGGAACGCTTCTATTCAAAGGAAGCTCAATTTATGAGAAAGGAGGAAGCCAGGTTCTCCAGAAAAAGCAATGCTGCGGGACCGGGAGGAGAACCGGTACAAATAAACATTGCAATAAAGCAATCAGATGAGAATTCTAGGAAGGTTCAGGTCAATGTTCAAAACAATCCGAATCAACAGAAGAGAAGTGGTGGAGGGAATCGAGAGCGAAAGAGGGAGCCTGGAAGACCAAAGCCTTGGATTCCTATGTATGACAATTACAAAGCTCTAAACGCATCCCTGGAGGATATATACTTATCTACCTGTAATACTTTTCAATACAAGAAGCCGCGTCCAAAAGAGTCGACCGAGGCCGAGAAGAAAACTAGAAAATATTACCGGTTTCATGAGTGTTACGGGCACAATATGAATGAGTGCAGGCATCTCCAGGATGATATTGAGAAGTTGATTCGGGAAAAGAAGCTACATCAGTTTGTGAATGATCAGCAGGATGGCAGACATGGGAAGTCTGACCCCAACCGAGCATAAGTTCCGCATAGGACTAAGGTGCCCTCGCGGACCGGAGGAAGATTAGTGATAAACACGATAGTTGGAGGACCACATCCTATAGATAGAAGTTGGGAGGAAATGGAGTGCTACGTCAGCGCGATGAGGCATGTGGAATTTGAGCATTGTTCAAATACGGAGGACGAAACTCGACCAAGCAACAACGTAGGATGACTGATGATATAGTGTTCAAGAGCAGGGATGCAGATAGAGTAGAGGCTCCTACAATTGACCCGATGGTCATTTCTGCCATGATTGGCCCTGGTCCACTGAGAAGCATTTTGAGTGAATGTGGAAGCTCGGTAAACAATATTTTAAAGAAGGCTTACGATCAAATGAGAATGGAGGCTAAAGATTTTAAACCATCTAAGGCTCGCATACATGGTTTCAATGATGTGGCGTCTAAGGCAGTTGGTTATGTGGAGTTGCCAGTGGAATTGGAGGAAAGTGAACGTAGGAGAGTGCAGATCCTACCATTCATTATGTTGGATGTTGACTTACCGTCCAACGTTTTTCTAGGCCGATCGACCCTGGCTGAATTTCGGGCAGCTCTTGCCTCATAGTGTTTGACTTTGAAATTTCCGACCGACAATGGAGTAGGAGTGGTGCATAGTGATCGGGCGACTGGACGGCCTGGTATGTGGCTGAATTAGGAGAAGATCAACGCAAGGAGAAAGGAAAAGGTGTGGAAATATCTGTCTGCATCCAAGTTACTAAAGATTGACAAGTAGCGCCTAAGCCTTGGCTTGGGCGCCACAGTTGGTTCTATAGAGATATAGATCCGATGGATGATGAAGAGGAGCCCAAGGAGACTAAGGCGACGCCGGCTGAACTGACGATTGATATAACAGTCAGCCATGACGACCCATCACGGGTCTTGAACATTGGATCTCAGCCCCTCGATGATGAGAGAACTTGCTGATTTTCTCCGAGCGAATCTGCATGTATTTATTTGGACTCATTCTGACATGTGTGGGATCTTACTTGCCACCGCGAATCACACATTGAATGTTGACCCGAAGTATGTATCGGTAAAACAAAAAAAGCGAGGCATGGATTCGGAGAGATTCGTCGTCCTTAAGGAGGAGGTGGATAAACTGAAAGTCAATGGGTTTATCAACGATGCCCTCTATCCTGAATGGATATCTAATCTTGTGCTGGTAAAGAAGGTGAATGGGAAGCGTAGAACGTGCATTGATTATTCAGACCTGAATAAGGCGTGTCCTAAAGATAGTTTTCCCTTTCCAAGGATTGATCAACTAGTTGATTCAACTGCAGGCCATGAATTGTTGTCCTTTATGGATGCATACTCGGGGTATAACCAAATACCGATGCATGTCCTCCGATCAGGAACACACCAGCTTTGTGACGGATGTTGGATTATACTGTTACATGGTGCTGCCGTTTGAATTGAAGAACGTCGGAGCAACCTATCAATGCTTAGTTAACCATATGTTTAAATATCAGATTGGAAGGACGATGGAAGTCTATGTGGATGATATGCTCATGAAGTCACGATGATCAAACGACCACATTCGAGACTTGGCAAATATGTTCGACATCCTCCGATTTTATAACATGAAGATCAACCATTTGAAGTGCTCATTTGGAGTTGCGTCAGGGAAGTTCTTAGGCTTTATTGTCAATGCTCGAGGGATTGATGTTAATCCAGAAAAGATTCAGGCTATTCGAGATATTCAGGCGCTAAGAACCATTAAGCAAGTGCAAAGTTTGAATGGGAAAGTTGCTGCTTTGAGTCAATTCATCTCCAAGGCAACTGATAAATGCATTCCTTTCTTTGATTTGATAAGAAAGGGAAAAAGGAACTTTGAATGGACGTAGGATTGTGAAGATGCATTCTGAGCTTTGGTGAGTCATATGGAGAGACCTCCTGTCTTATCAAAGCCGGTTGATCACAAGGAGTTGTATGTTTACTTGGCTTTATCATCACATGCTATAGGTGCCGCCTTGATCCGAGAGGAGAATCGGATTTAGAGACCAGTGTATTACACCAGTAAGTGATTAAAAGGCGTAGAAAGAAACTATTCGAAGATAGAGAAATTGGCATACTGCTTGCCAATCGCGACATAGAAACTTCACCCGTAATTCCAGGCACATTCGATCAATATTTACACCGACTAGCCGTTACGACAGGTGCTACAGCGACCTGAGATGTCTCGGAGGTTTCTTAAATTGAACATCGAGCTCAGCCAGTTTGACATCACATATCTGCTGCGAAAAACTATCCAGGGTCAAGCGTTGGCGGACTTCATAGGAGAATTTACCATGCAAGACGAGCTTCCAGAAAGTAGCGTAATCCCTACCGTGCGGTGAAAGTTGTACACTGATGGAGCATCTAATGATCACTGTTCCGGAGCTGGGATTGTACTTGTAACCCTTGAGAACCGGTCAATCTGCTATGCTTTGAAGCTTGAATTTACCGCAACAGACAATGAGGCCGAGTATGAAGTGTTGATCGCTGGACTTAAACTTTCTAGAGAGCTCAGAGTGAAGTCCGTTGAAATTTTTTGTGACTCACAATTGGTGGTGTATCAAGTTAGAGGAGACTATCAGGCTAAGGGACAACGGCTTTCCCCATACCTTACCCGAGTTCAGGAATTTTTGGTTGTAATGGCCCGCTATTTTGAACCATTCAAATCAACAATAAACCACACATGCCAGAATTAAATTGCTCAAAATAACATATTATTATTTATATTTGGTAAAACTTAGCATATACAGTAAAGAAATCAATCATAGAATCACAGACACAGAGTAATACAACAATACACAGAGGAATAGATAAATAGTAGTCATGAAGCTAATACAGAAACAATAGAGTTCAAGACAAAAGACAACATAAGTCCAAATACACAGAAGTCTCTAATACATAAGCAAATAACAAGTCTGAACAGAAATAACTAAATGACTGAATAACAGAATAACTGGAAAGCTAAATAGACAAGATAGATATCCAAGCCAAGCTCCTAGCTCCAAAAGGTGAGTCTCAAATGCTGTAATACTTAGGCTGACCCGAGCATAAAGCAAAACACAAACCACTCGAGTCAGGATTAACAATCTTATGCAAGTAAATCAACTCAAGTGAAATGTCCAAATGAAATGCAATAACTTAAAGAATGTTTGGGATTTCCATCCTTTAAGGATCTGTGGAACCCATATCCCCCTTAACACATTTTATATAAATGTCGTAGTCTATACAATACCGTAATTCCTCCGTAAACTGGAGGGCTAATAGAGGGCACTCCATAGTGTACGACACAAACCAAACTCGTAGTGGGCGCGATCAGGATAAATATGATAAGGCACATGAGGCAATGCCCAGGGTAGGATACTACCATTTTACGGATCCGGACTGGTGGTAACGCATAGCACCTACTACCGTCCACCTCGAGACACACTCCCAAATCAAATCAAAGGGTGGCCACCAAATCAATCACAAAGTAATAATATGGTATCGAAGAAATGTGCCCGATAGGGGGAGCGACCCCACTTGGCCCGGCGTGGTTCCTGTTTTAGTCATTTTAGTTATGACCCGAAGGTCAAGGCTATCCATCATTGTTCTCTTACTTCATTCTAGTAGCATACGCCAAACCATCCTACTTCATTCTGGATTCTCCACCACGTGAACAGTTGTTAAAGTGGTTTTCGGTATTAGTAGAGAGTATGACAATTCTGATCCCGGCCTCTTTAACAACCAAACACTTATTTCACACCAGTTGGTTCTTTTACATTTCCAAAACCGATTCATAAATTATATCAAAATATCATATTCACTTCAAAACCATATCACTTTCGAAATCATATTCACTTCCGAAATCATATTCAATTTAAAAATCATAACCACAAAATGGGTTAAACCATCATATCAAAATATTCGCATTTTAAATCAATTAAATCTAAATCATAACAGTTCCAACTTTAAATATTTTGAATATTGAAAGTGGTTTATATATTGGAATAGTTATACATTAAAAATAGTTTATATTTTAAAAATAGGTTATAGATTGAAACAGTTTATATATTAGAAATAGTTTATATATTAAAATAGGTTATAGATTGAAATAATATATATATTAGAAATAGTTTATATATTAAAATAGGTTATATATTAAAATAAATATATTAATTTAAATATTTTAAACATAATATATTTTATTTTTATTAGTTTTATTAAATTAAATCTTATATTATGAAAAAAAGTAAATAAAGTTATAAGTAAAACCTTAAAATTTACATTTTAAAAAACTTAACTTATAAATTAAGAATTCTTAAAACATATAATTTTAAAATCTAAATTTTACATATATGTTTTAAAATAAAATCTTTATATTAAATTAAAAAAATCATTTTCGCTTTTTTCCAAACACATCTTTCCAAAATTTTAGAAATCACTTTAAAAAAACAGACCAACGGTGTCCGTATATAGATTTCTATCCTAGGGTCAAGTGATACAGATATTTATCATTTCAATCCACAATAATTTAAAATTTACGGGTATATATCATTTCAACCCGCAATCCCAAATTTCCAAAATCAATAAAAATCATTTGGGTTTATCATTTCAACCCATAATGATTTTTCCCTATTCTAAAAGATCATTCGGGTATGTATCATTTCAACCTACAGGGAATACCTAAAACTAAGTGAACTTGCAGCATGATTTACATAAAATAAATAACATAACAATTTACATAAGATGGCACATAACTTACATAATGAATTACATAACATAACATATTACTTACATAACCAATTACATACATTAACACATAATTACATACAAACTACATAATATAGCATATATGCATATTTAACATGGAAGGTGACATAAGATTCCTACCGTAACATAACCCAATATGCAACCATTTTTAACATAGAAATTTAGGTGATTTCCAACATAACACATATATCCATATAAATTTTATTCCTTTTTCTTTTTTATTTTCTTTTCTTTTTCTTTTTTTTTCTTTTTTTTTTCATTTCACACATAAATTTCACATAACATACTAATGAAAATTTCGATCACAAAAGTGTTAACCTTTAAATCAATATAACATTTTCCTTTTTTTTTCTTTTCAACATAGCAATTTCATATTAACATCATGAAGCATATTAATAACCATATCACCACATCTATTTTTTTTAAATAAACAACATAATATCAATAACAATAATCATGTCAAAATAATAAGGGAACATATGTCATATCAAATCATAACCAAACTACGCAAAATTTCTAAACTATTGCAACATTTCAATAACATATCAATTGATATTCATTCACTTAGCATAAGATTAATAATCGTGAGTGAATAGCTCACCTTTCGAGGTTTGGAAATATTTGACAAACAAAGCTATGAATTTGAATCTTAATTCCAAAGCAAAGCAAGCTATAATCAACGGATCTCCAAAGTAAAATATGTAACTTTGTTTTTTTATGAAATAGAAGAGAAAAGAGACAAAGAGGGCTTGTCCTAGGGTAGGAAAAGAGGGGTAGGGTTTTGGCTTTGGGTGGTGATTGGTGGCCGAAATAAGGAGGAGGAGATGAGGGCTTGGATGGTGGAAGAGAGGGCGGCAAAAGGAGGTGGAAGGAAGGATTGAAGGAGAGGAGGAAAGAGTTTTTATATGTGAAGTTTTGGAGATTTGAGATCTAGAACTCTTTGTAAATTTGGAGAGGAAGAAGGAAGTGTGTTGAGAAAGTTTTCAGAAGAGAAAATTATATACGTACAAGTTAGTCAGAAAAAAAACAAATGGTCGTAGGCATAAGAATAGACACAAGTCTCTTGGTATGGTTAGAGTCCCTTGGTTAACCAAGGCCCATTAGGACTAAACCAAACCCATTAGGACTTAGCCAAATTTCACAACTAAACACCACAAATTTAGGTCAGTTTTTCATAGAAATTCAAATATTTAGAGCAATAGAAATTTGATTTTGATGAAATGAAAAGTGGAGAAAAGATCAGAATTCAGTCTAGTATCATATAAAAAGAATAAAATTTTAAAATTCAAATTTAAATTTTTCAACCAAAAGTCAAACTTTGATTAAGTTTGACCAAAATTTGAAATTTCCAAAAATTTTCTATTTTATTGAATTCGGAAAAATATATTACTCAATATTCCAAAATTTGTTCTTTAATTTTAACCTTTAAATTTTATTTAAATTCAAATAATAATATATTTTAAAATTGACTGAATTGAACCTTCATTTTATTAACATCGGTTTGTCTTCATTAAATGTTCATTTTATTCAATTCAACATATGTTGCTTATTCTTGACTTAATCAATTACCATCTATTACTCTTTACCTTAATTAAAAGATATAATTTCAATTAATTAAATATTAAATTTCCAATTGAATGTTGGTTACACACTAATCGTTTTATTTTCATTAAATAATTCAAACAAAGTTTTATCCTTTTATTTTGATTTACATGTTCTTTATATTACATCAAATTTCTCTTTCAATTAAACATATGTTTCCTTTTTATTTCCTCAACTTCCTCTTTTATTTTAATTCAAACATACATTTCTATTATTACGTCCATTAATTACAATTAATGTTCTCTTTCCTTTTATTTGAAAGATTTCAATTACATTTAATTCCATTGATCACAAATAAATTCCAAAGCGGATTAATCAATGGGATGAGGAATAAATCAATTGTTACAACTTAGTAATTCATATCTATTAATTTATTGTTTACACAAGGAGTATAAATCTACTTACCAAATAATTGATTTCCTATTGTATGCTAACATATTTAGAATATTGTTTATCCCATTCTTTAGTAACATTTATTGTTACAGTTGATTGAAATTACAACAATATAGTTGTCAATTACATTCAACCAATATTGTTAAATTATATTCTAATATGCGTTACCACCTTCCATTTCATTAAAGATTAGTTGTTTTAGAATTTTATCTAAGATGATGTTTTATATTCTAACAAATTTATTATTATTATTATTATTTTTATTTTTATTATTTACAGTAATAATTGAAAATTCTTTATTTCTAACAATATTCTATTCAACAATTATAATTAATATTTTTAAAATTTGTTCGAATTTACGAGTCGTTACACTCTCCCCCACTCAATACTTTTCGTCTCCGAAAAGGAACGAGATGGTAGAATATAATCAAACAGAAAGTGTAACAACCTGCATATTTATCGATTTTATATTTAAAGCTTTTATTTAAATATTTTATCATTAGTCGGATGTTAGTCCGAAAAGCTACTTTTGCATACAGTCAAATTAGGACTCGAGACCACCTCCATTGAGTTCAAAATGACGTTTGCGATCTTTTTAAGTGTAAACTTCGATATGTTTGGAGATAGTGAAATTTTCGTCACTTTTCCCGCTTGTGACTTTTCCTGCTTCCTCACTTGATCAAACACTTCAAGCTTTGTCAAAAATGGTGGTGGGAAAGAGAAATTAAAACTCCATACTCAAATTCTATTTCAAATCCGAGATTCAACTCCAAATTCAAGTTGAAGATGGTAGATTCAAGCTTGTGGTTGTTTCTTGCATTGATTTCAAGCTCCATCTTCATCAAATTCGTGAAAAGGTGAGATTTTTATCTCACACTCTCGTCTATATCTATCTTGGACTGTTGGGAATGGTTCCCTATCATTTTAGCATGCACATTTGCATTTGGTTTGGATTGGATTGGCGAAAAACCCAAAATTTTAGTGTTTTTGGTGAAAAACTGCACTTAGGTCGTTCTGCCTTCGCTAAGTCGTTCGCGAGTTAAGCCTAAGTCGTAGGTCGTTCGCGTTGAAAAGTCACACAGAGCATAAGTCGTTCCAGGCCTTAAGTCGTTCTAGGAGTGCTAAGTCGTTCGCGAGTTAAGCCTAAGTCGTAGGTCGTTCGCGTTGAAAAGTCACACGGAGCATAAGTCGTTCCAGGCCTTAAGTCGTTCTGGGAGTGCTAAGTCGTTCGCGAGTTAAGTGCTAAATCGTGCGCGAGTTAAGAGTTAAGTCGTTGCCTTCTGCTACCTCGTCCTGGCTTAGGTCGTACTGGGATAAGTCGTTAGGTCGTACTGGGATAAGTCGTTAGGTCGTATAGACCTTAGCTCGTATTTGAGCTTAAGTCGTTAAGTCGTATCGACTTTAAGTCGTTGGGTCGTGAACCCTCTTAAGTCATTAAGTCGTATCGACTTTAGGTCGTTGGGTCGTATACCCTTTTAAGTCGTAAGTCGTTCACGAGATAAGCAAGTGCTAAGTCATTCGCGAGTTAAGCCTTAAGTCGTAAGTCGTTCGCGAGTTAAGTCTTAAGTCATAAGTCGTTCGCGAGTTAACCCTTAGGTCGTTAGACCTTGTACCCCTCTTCGTAGGGGATCTTATCTGAAAAACATTCAACAGAAATTCCTACTTTGATGGTTTTGCGATTGATTTCTTTGGACTTTACTCACGTCTTCGAACGTGAATTTATGTGATTCGATTTGTTTCAACAATCGTTTTGTGACTTGTCACTCTAAAGATATGAAGGTTTCAATATTAGTAGTAAATATCAAAGCTCTTTCATCAAAACGATTTCAACTCTATTTTTATTACAAAGCTCTTTTTCCTAAACCGTTTTCCAATCTACTAGTATATACAAGCCTTTACTTCACTCGGATGAGAAATCGACTTAAACGACTTAGTAAAACGAGTGGTATGAAACGCTTGCGTTCACTTCGTCGGTTAGCTCTTGGACTTGTTCGATTGAACCCTTTTGTGACAATTTCCTAGTGAAGATTTACAACTTATTCGTAAATATTTAAGTTAAGCAAGTGGTTATGGTACATGAAGCTAAACTCATATATTTACTAGCTTGGTGTGATTGACACTTCCTGTTGATCATGACGATCATTCTTATGATTTAGACTAGCAATTGTGCGATGTCTCTTTGTTTGCCAGGTTAGACTAGTCCTCATTGGTGTGATTCCGACTCACACATATCTATTTGCCTGCGAGGTTAGTCTAGACACCACTTGTGTGATTCCACTAACACATACCTTTTTGTTTGCGAGGTTAGACTAGACACCACTTGTGTGATTCCACTCACACATACCTTTTTGCTTTTTGGTTAGTCTAGACCTCAATCTGTGTGATTCCGACTCACACATATAGGGTAGCTCCCCATGGTCTTCGGACCATCATGTGATAGGCCTCTTTCTCTATTTATGATTTTTGGATTTCTTGCTTTGATTTATGGATTTTTTATGTCATTGACTTGTTATGAGTACAAGTTTAGGGTATGATGCCCTCTTTGGATCTTTGAGAAGATTCTTGTGATATTGATCATTTCTCATCGGTTGATCTCCTGTTGATCATCATTTGCATACTTATAGTAGTATGTCAGTATGGATATTTTATGTTTATGCCATATCTTTTATTTTATATCATGTCATCTGATATTTATAGCTAGACTGATCCGTTTATTATTTTCTTAAATAATACTCGGGTCAGACCGAGATGTTACAGGTGCTTCTGCTTGACTTCCTCCCGGGATTTGCTACTTTGACTTTTGGCTAACTATTTAGTTTAGCAGTTTTTGTTGTATACACTTGAGATATGGACTCATAGTTGTATTCTTTTGGTATAGCACGTGTTGCTATTCTTTTGTATTATTGTGGATCTTTTTGACCACTACTATGATGTACACTTTCATGTGTTAGTTATATATTCATATCTTCTTCCGCCTTTGTGATATGGATGTCTGTGTCTGATTTGTGTTATGTTTATTTCTATGTTTGTTTCCGAAGATTATTTTATAGCCACCGTGTGATAAGCAATTACATGGATGGTCACTCCTCAACAGCCTTATTCTCCGTGCTAGTTGACAGCACTACATCGTAGTGTTCTTGGCTAGCGTGGGTATTGAGGTGGGGCGTTACAGAAAGATAAGATAGATTCGAAATGCATAGTACCAAATACAAACAACTAATTCAAAACCATATAAATTTCATTTCGAATGCTAACTTTATACATTTTTATTACTAATTAACATCTATTTATTATTATCATTCTAATTAACACACTTTCAATTAATTTACATTCATATCAAATTTATTTGCATTCACCTTATTTACTTCTTAATTAATTAACATTCGCTTATTATTACTCATCTCGTTAACCATTTAATGGATTTATATTCAATTTATTTGATTTTAATTGATTTATATTCAATTAGTTTGGTTTCAATCCATTTTTATTCAATCAATCAATATTTGTTGCATTTACATTTGATTGGTTCCAATTTAATGTATTTACATTCAATTGATTTTTCAATTATTTACATTTGTTTCATCCACATTTAATTGGTTTACATTCACTTGATTTACTTTCAATTTATTAACATTTGTTACAAATTTTTTTTGCATGCTTACTTATTCATATTCAATGAATTCTCATTCCATTAATTTCCGTTCTATTATGTCCAATTAACTTACATTCAATTATTAACGTTCATTATGTTCACCCTATTTATTTACATTTGTTTACAATCATATTTGTTATTCTCTTTCACATTCAAATTTATTTATGATCATTTATTTTATTTCATTCACATAGTATATTTCCTTTAATGTCAATATCACTTAATTAACCATTCTATAAATTACTTAAGTTTAATATCAACATTCCATATTTTGTTTTACCCGTAAATTTTAACTGTTTTAATAACGTAATTAGTTGAAATTTTGTGAAATTTTAAACGATAAAATTTTGAAATAAAATTTGATATTTGGAATGCATCTAATTAATCATAGCAACTAGTAAATTTCATCAGATAATTTGGAAGTTTATTTTTTAGTGTAATTTTATTCCAATTTATATCAGTTAAAATTGATGATAATAAAATATTTTCCAAACCTGAATATTTTTACATAGAAAAAATCTAATTCATCTTCTGACTAAGACGTCATTTTTCGTTTTCCAAATTCGGACTTCTTTAGCTCCGTCGATCTTATTTTTCTGCGTTTTTGCTGCATTTTCCGCTAGTAGAAAATTCAAATTTTTATAATTTTGATCGTACCACTAATATCTTTATATCGTTTTGATCGTCTCGTCGTGCCGATCTCCATAGTATATTCATATGTGTGCTTCGGTGTTTGATTCGCGGTGAAACCGTTAAACGGCTAACTGTACCAGTATCCGTTTCAAGTTTTAATTCTTGTGTCAATTCAAATGTCTAACTATTGGAAAACACAAACCGCAGTTTGCATTAATTATTCCCAGAATTCAGCCTTTTAACTTTAACTATTCCCTATACGTGTTATAATTATCTTGCATATCTGTTTATTTCCTTCATTGGTTCATTTGTTCTCTGCTTTCCCTTTAAAATATAAATAATATAGATCTATACTGCTCGTCTTCTCCTCCCCTCTTTTGTTTTCCTCTTCGACTCTGGTGTATATAAAGAGGAAAAAATTTATATACAATACGTGTAACTGCTTCACCACGACCACCATTCCTCTCCCTGCCTTTCGCCTAAGCTTCCACGGCCAATTTCCAAGTTCACTACGTCAACCACCCTGCACGGCTCTCAGCAACCATTAGCTCGGCCAAGCTAGTAACCCACCACCGCAACCCGCCTCGAGGCAACTCCTCCGCCCTCGAGCAGCTCCACTTTGCTTTGAGTTCACCTCTCTCCCCTTGCTTGCCGCACTCTATTTTATACATTAGGTAAGAATATACATATATATTACTTATGTTATAGTTTATTTCATATTAGTTATATAGTTTTATTTCATAAGTTTGCTGTTATGAGCAAACATGATTTCGTGCATTGTATAACATAATACATATGTCCCTGGCAAAGCAGTAAACATGGTTTTGTGTATCTATATACTATGTAAATCTTATTATATAAATACAATTGTTGTATAGTTATATATGTTAGTATGTATGGGTATATGCTAGTTGATATGTTGTATATATTTTGTTGAAAATATATTGGTTTATAGCTTAAAGTTTTGTGTTTGATGTTATTTTATTTACACTGTTTTGGAGATATATATTCTATAATATGGTATATATATTAGTTTGAGTGCTGTCATACATATTGCAGTTGTGCGTATAAATTTTGTCTAGTTATAAATATCTTCAAGCAGGTAAGCTATATAACCTATTACTATATAATAATATAGATTCAAGTAACAGGTAAAGTGTGTTAGTTGTATCATACGTTAGTTATGTATTTTATGTAAGTTTGTATACCTTTTTATTTTAAGTGTTTTAATATATTACATAGGTATATTGTTGTCTATATGTTAGCTTTTAGATATATATACACATCTGACTTGTATATTAACTTGTAGATTTTAATGGTAGCATGCAAAGCGTATAAAAATATACAGAGTTATATATTTTCTCTGGGTTTCGAAAATAGGCTACTGTCTCTGTATATATATCAATTGCGCTGGGATTTTGTAACTTTGTGTTACATTTTGGATGCTTTATATATATATATATATAGTTCATTACCTGGGTTTAACTGAAGTGTTATCATATAATATATACAGTTAGATAAGATATGCTATGCGAAGGTTATATAGTTGTATATAGGTGGGCTTCTACAAGTTTAAAACTATCTGGTTTATATTGAGTTTCCTTTGGAAGTCACACGTGTAAAAAGCGGTATTAGTATACAACTATACATATAAGATATTAGTTTAAAGAATGATTTCATATATGGTACACATAATATATGTACATATATTTTAGTATATATGAGAAATTTTATGATGATCTTGAGATACATATAGATTTTGGTTTTGATATATATATATATGTATGTATATGTATATGTATAAATTAAATATTGATTTAAAATGTTTATGTGTTTTAATTTAAGTATTGATTTGTTTATTTTTTTTACTATATGATAATGTTTATTTAATATGTGTTTTAAATTTAATATCAGTTTCAAACTATATGTTTTATTTAAATATCTGTCATAAATTTAAATATTGATTGTAAAGAAATTTAAATAACGAATATATATATCTTCTGTCCATATATCTAGCTGATTCTGATTCAGTTCATCATTTTTCCATCTATCAGCCTTGTCCGTTGTGCCCTTTGCTTCATCGAATTATATCCATCTGGCTTTGCTTTGGAAGCGGTGCTTGCATTTCGTAACTCAATTACTTTGACTATACTCTCTAGCCTTGGACGGTGAGCAATCACTCACGATTAATGTTCTTTTGTTTATTAAATTTGATTTCAATTGAAACGACAATTGAAATATGCTGATGTTAGTTATTTACACTGTTATATATATGCTATTACCTGTCTCAGTTGACCTGTGACATCTGACACCATTATCTGCCAATTGAAATACGCTGATGTTAGTTATTTACACTGTTATATATATATATATGCTATTACCTGTATCAGTTCACCTGTGACATCTGACACCATTATCTGTTATTTATATTGATGATATATGCCTGTTATTTTATTATCATATCTGTTATCACTCTGCAAGTTCCCTTTTAGTATAGAATCACTATGGGTTGAAATGATACATACCCGAACAGACTTTAGAATAGGAGAAAATCGTTATGGGTTGAAATTATAAACCCAAGCGATTTTCAATTGAATTGAATTTGGTATTACGGGTTGAAATGATATATATATATATATACACCAGTATATATTTAATTTGTGGATTGAAATGATAAATATCTGTATCACTTGACCATAGGGTAGAAAATTATATACAGACACCGTTGGTTTATATATAAATATTTTGAAAATGATTTCTATGGTTTTGAAAAGAAATATATGGTTTTAATAAATATTGATTTTAAAGATTTATTAAAGTTGATTTAATAAAGTTGATATATAATATGTTTAAGTATTTATTTAAAAATATATATATTTTTAAATATAGAGTTTAAAATGATTCAGGTTGGAAAGATAAATTTACAAATTGATTTGAAATGTTATTTATTTAAGAATTTTACTTAAATAAGTTTGATTTGAAATTTATTAAATTTGAGATTTTAAAGATATATTTTATAACTTGAATTTGATTAAAAGTGACTTAAATAAATTTCAAAGTTATATAGATTTAAATGGGATATTATGTTTTTGTAAATTGAAGTTGTATTTAGATGTTATTGAAACGATTAAGTAAATATTTCAAAACTAAATAATAGTAAAGTGAATTTGATATATATATATATATATGAAATTATCGAATTTAGTTTTGAAATGTGGAATATTTTAAGCTTTGAAATATATTGAAATTTAATGGTTTATTTTGTGTTTCAAATCTGTATTTGAAATCATTATAATTCGAAATGACTTATTGAGAAATTGAATTGAGTTGAAATTTATGAATTGAGATTGAATTAAGTTGAATTTGGAAGTTGAGTTAGTTTGAATCGATTTGTGAATTTGTGGAAGCTATTTTATTTTATAAAGTATTTATAAACTATATCTACAACTATTTATATTTTTCTTTATAAATTATTTTAATATAAACTACTTTATATAAATCATTTTCAATATATATTATTTTATTATAAACTAGTTTAACTTATAACTATTTTAGATAAACTATTTTTATTTTATAAACTATTTTATTATATACACTAATTTTAATATCTAAACTGTTCAAGAGGAAATTGTTATGAATTCCAAATGTTATGATTTCAAACTATAGTTTCAAAGTGTTATGAATTTCAAGGTTTTGATTTCCAAAGTGTTTTGATTTTTAAAAGACTTAGATTTCGAAAGCGATATAACTTTGGAAAGTGATATGATTTTGGAAATAGATTTATTTAAAGTGAAATTGATATCGTATGGATATGGTTTTGAAATGGCAATGATATTTCGGTTTTGAAATATAAACTATTTTGAAATTTTATTAAATGACCAATCGGTGTAATAATTACGTAGTTATTGAAGAGTCCGGGATCGGTTAGGGACTACTCTCTGTCCAAACCGAAAACCACTTTAATAACTATTATACACGGAGTGTGATCCAGAATGAAGTGGTTGGAATGATGACGTTGTTGGATTTGAAGAAAGAGAACGATAATGGATAGCCTTGACACTTGTGTCAAATTGGAAATGACTTAAACAGGAGCCGTGCCGGGCCAGTGAGGTTAGCTACCTCTAGCGGACACACTTCTTCGTAAACTACTCATTACTTGTTTTTGATTGGTGTGCACCCTTGATTTGGGAGTGTTGTTTCGTGGTGTTGCGATCGCTGCGGCGATGCGTTCTCACCAGTCCGGATCAGGCAAACGGTAGTTTCACTACCTTGGGTATTGCCTCATGTGCCTTGTCATACTTGTATCCCTATACGCGACCACTACGAATTTGTTTTGTATTATACCTATGGAGTACTCCCTGATAGCCCACTAGTTTACGGTGGAGTTTACAGTGCTGTATAGACTATGACGCTTATATAAAATGTGTTAAGGGGGATAATGGTAACGCCTTAATGCTATTTTGATACTTTATATTACTGATAGACATTATCTACTTAGCGTACACTACTACATAGTAGATAGTTTAACGGATCCTTAGAGGAGATGGTTATCCCAAACATCCTTTGAGTTACTTGTATTTCAGTCGTTATTTCACTTGAGATGGATTTATTGATATAAGAATGTTAATCTTGACTCGAGTGTTTTGTGTTTTCTTTACGCTCGGATCAGACTGAGTGTACCAGTATTCGAGACTCACCTTTGGAGTTGGAGCTTCGCTTGGAGATCCAGCTATCTATCCAGTTTTCAGTTATTCAGTTGATTCCAGTGATGTATTCAGATCTTGTATTTGACTATTGTATTGAGACATCTATTGTATTCGAGACTTCTGTTGTGTCTTGTTTAACTCTGTTATGTATATATAGTAGCTTCATGAACTACTATTCTTTTGTTTCCGCTGCATTGTTGTTATATTACTCTGTGTCTGTGATCTGTGATTATTTTATTTACTGTATATGCTGAGTTTTGCCAATTTAAATTAATATTTTATTGTTTTGAATTATTCAAGTCTGACATGTATGGATTTATTGTCGGTTTGAATGGTCCAAAATAGTGGGTCGTTACAGTTGGTATCAGAGCTTTGGCTTTAGGCAAACTTAGCATATTGAGTAAATTCAATTACAGAATCACGTTCGTTCGAGCTTGAATTCCTTCTTCTTTGACTCGGTTTCTTTGAATTTTGGAACGTTCCCTTCGGTTCCAAAGTCCATTCATGTCTCCCCTATTCGTGTCTTTTTAATTCTGGAATATCCCATAACTCCACTTCGAATGATCTCTATAATAAATCGACGGTCTCGCCAATATCTGAATAATTTGTAAAAGAGTGAAACTCCTGTACAACCAGCATTGATTCACCGAAGATTTCTGTATCCTCGGTTTACGATGCTGTTATCTTTTGCTATACCCGAATTCTATCTCTGGCGATCGAATGTCGATTTGTCGTAGAATTCTACATCGAATTTATTCTTGGAATCACGGTTACCCGGTTAAGGTTACCCGCGATTTATATAAGTTTGTCCATCTTCTGTTTGAAAACTCAATTATCTTATCTCCATATCGGGTCTACCTTTTAGTTAAATTCTTTTAGTTAGAGTTTCTCTAATCTGAATCTCTATCTTTGTTTTGAAATCCATTCGAGGATATCCGAGTGAAGGAGTGTATTTGTAATTAATATTAAAATGTTTTATATATTGTGTTGTTTGAGTTGTTGATGTTGATTTGGGTTTTCGATCGATTCGTCTGATCAACGCTATCGATAGGATTTCCAAAACACTTGAATAGAGAAAACTGACACAATATTATTTTCAAATTTGGTAAATTGAATAGATTCCTATGATTATATTATATATATATATATAAGTATAGAATTTTCTGGAATTAAATAGTTAATTAAATTGGTTGTTTGAAATGATGATATTTGATTATCATTTATTGTTCTAAATGAATTTATAAACATGTTTATAAATTGATTTGGAATTGAAATGAATTTAAATCAGAAATTTGAGAATTTAATTTTCGACGATTTCAAACTTTGGTTTTAAAGTTTTAAATGTGTATAATTTAAAGTAGTTTCGAATATAAATGATTTTCAAAGAATTTTAAAATGTTTAAATCAGTACTCTTCTCTTTTGTCGCTAGAAAATAATTTCGGTGATGACGGCCGCATCATCGACATTCATTTTCGAGTTTCGAAGTGAAGAGACCATTCAGTAGCTTTGCTACACTTTTGTTTTGGAAATTGAATTTGATTTGAATTTCTGTGGTATGACCTGATTTATTATATATATATAAATTAATTTTGATCTGATACATACTATATATATTTATCTCAAAATTGTTTGAAGTAAATCGGAATTTAAATTCTTAAGTTTATGATTTAAAGATGATTTCAATTATATACTGAAGTCAAAAATTTTGGATAAATATTTAAACTTGAAATAGTTGAATTTGAAAATTTTATTTGTATAGTACTAAATTGCATTTCAATATAACTTACCTAAATTATTCAGAAGTTAAAATGTAATTGGATAATATACAATATAAAATGATTTTATAAATAAAATTTGAGTGTTTATAATAAATATTATACACTTAGATTTTAATTATAAAAAAAATGCTAATAAAGATGATAGAATAATAAGTTAATTGAATGAGATGAATATAATAAATTTTGTTCTAAAAGAATTAACAAATTGAAATTAGATCAACTTATGGAAATACCTTAAATTTAAACCAATTATTGAATATAAATTAATTTAAATTGAAATTTATATGGTTTAAATATATGTAATAAGATATATTAAGTGGAATAAACTTAATAATAATTTGGAATAAAAGAATTAAATTTGTTGAATAAAATATGAGTACAATATATGATTATACAAATTGATGATCTAGAAATTGTTAATTTAGGATGACTAAGATAATGAATTTAGAAATAGATAGATTGATTTAACTTAAGTGAACTCAAAGGGATTTAACCAAATTGTTAAATATTAATTAATTTAAATTGAAATTTATATGGTTTAAATTAATTGTTTTACTTGTATTCCAATCTATTTTCTTTCTGGTTGTTTCTATTCTCCTACCTCCTTCCTTTTCAGGGACAAAAAGTTTTGAGTGGGGGAGAGTGTAACGACCTGTAAATTTTAACAGTTTTAATAACGTAATTAGTTAAAATTTTCTGAAATTTTAAACGATAAAATTTCAAAATAAAATTTGATATTTGGAACGTCTAATTAATCATAGCAACTGGTAAATTTTCATCAGATAATTTGGAAGTTTATTTTTTAGTGTAATTTTATTCCAATTTATATCAGTTGAAATTGATGATAATAAAATATTTTCCAAACCTGAATATTTTTACATAGAAAAATTCTAATTCATCTTCTGACTAAGATGTCATTTTTCATTTTCCAAATTCGGACTTCTTTAGCTCCATCGATCTTATTTTTCTGCGTTTTTGCTGCATTTTCCACTAGTAGAAAATTCGAATTTTTATAATTTGATCGTACCACTAATATCTTTATATCGTTTTGATCGTCTCGTCGTGCCGATCTCCATAGTATATTCATATGTGTGCTTCGGTGTCCGGTTCGCGGTGAAACCGTTAAACGGCTAACTGTATCGGTATCCGTTTCAAATTTTAATTCTTGTGTCAATTCAAATGTCTAACTGTTGGAAAACACAAACCGCAGTTTGCATTAATTATTCCCAAAGTTCAGCCTTTTAACTTTAAATATTCCCTATACGTGTTATAATTATCTTGCATATTTGTTTATTTCCTTCACTGGTTCATTTGTTCTCTGCTTTCCCTTTTGAAATATAAATAATATAGATCTATACTACTCGTCTTCTCCTCCCCTCTTTTGTTTTCCTCTCCGACTCTGGTGTATATAAAGAGGAAAAAATTTATATACAATACGTGTAACTGCTTCACCACGACCACCATTCCTCTCCCTGCCTTTCGCCTAAGCCTCCACGACCAATTTCCAAGTCCACCACGTCAACCACCCCGCACGGCTATCAGCAACCATTAGCTCGGCCAAGCTAGCAAACCACCACCGCAACCCGCCTCGAGGCAACTCCTTCGCCCTCGAGCAGCTCCACTTTGCTTCGAGTTCACCTCTCTCCCCTTGCTTGCCGCACTCTATTTTATACATTAGGTAAGAATATACATATATATTACTTATGTTATAGTTTATTTCATATTAGTTATATAGTTTTATTTCATAAGTTTGCTGTTATGAGCAAACATGATTTCGTGCATTGTATTACATAATACATATGTCCCTGGCAAAGCAGTAAACATGGTTTTGTGTATCTATATACTATGTAAATCTTATGATATAAATACAATTGCTGTATAGTTATATATGTTAGTATGTATGGGTATATGCTAGCTGGTATGTTGTATATATTTTGTTGAAAATATATTGGTTTATAGCTTGAAGTTTTGGGTTTGATGTTATTTTATTTACACTGTTTTGGAGATATATTCTATAATATGGTATATATATTAGTTTGAGTGCTGTCATACATATTGCAGTTGTGCGTATAAATTTTGTCTAGTTATAAATATCTTCAAGCAGGTAAGCTATATAACCTATTACTATATAATAATATAGATTCAAGTAACAGGTAAAGTGTGTTAGTTGTATCATACGTTAGTTATGTATTTTATGTAAGTTTGTATACCTTTTTATTTTAAGTGTTTTAATATATTACATAGGTATATTGTTGTCTATATGTTAGCTTTTAGATAGTGGAAATTAGCCACAAGGGTCTCTTTAGCAAGGGGAATTAGTTTCTAGGACACACAATTGAAATAATTACTTTCAAGGACAAAACGTAAAATAATTAGTTTCTAGGGCCTAAAAACCTATGAAATTATATCATTGAAAGTAATTGGACTGCTGATTTTGTCCTTGAAAGTAATTATTCTGCTGACTTTGGCCTTGAAAGTAATTTCTTCGAATGTGTATCCTAGAAACTAATTGGACTGCAAAGTTTGTCCTTCTGATGAAATGCCCCTTTTAGATATATATACACATCTGACTTGTATATTAACTTGTAGATTTTAAGGGTAGCATGCAAAGCGTATATAAATATACAAAGTTATATATTTGCTCTGGGTTTCGAAAATAGGCTACTCTCTTTGTATATATCAATTGCGCTGGGATTTTGTAACTTTGTGTTACAGTTTGGATGCTTTATATATATATATAGTTATTACCTGGGTTTAACTGAAGTGTTATCATATAATATATACAATTAGATAAGATATGCTATGCGAAGGTTATATAGTTGTATATAGGTGGGCTTCTACAAGTTTAAAACTATCTGGTTTATATTGAGTTTCCTTTGGAAGTTACACGTGTACAAAGCAGTATTAGTATACAGCTATACATATAAGATATTAGTTTAAAGAATGATTTCATATATGGTACACATAATATATGTACATATATTTTAGTATATATGAGAAATTTTATGATGATCTTGAGATACATATAGATTTTGGTTTTGATATATATATATATATGTATATATATATGTATATATATATGTGTATATATATATGTATATGTATAAATTTAATATTGATTTAAAATGTTTATGTGTCTTAATTTAAGTATTGATTTGTTTAATTTTTTTACTATATGATGATGTTTATTTAATATGTGTTTTAAATTTAATATCAGTTTCAAACTATATGTTTTATTTAAATATCTGTCATAAATTTAAATATTGATTGTAAAGAAATTTAAATAACGAATATATATATCTTTTGTCCATATATCTAGCTGATTCTGATTCAGTTCATCATTTTTCCATCTATCAGCCTTGTCCGTTGTGCCCTTTGCTTCATCGAATTATATCCATCTGGCTTTGCTTTGGAAACGGTGCTTGCATTTCGTAACTCAATTACTTTGACTATACTCTCTAGCCTTGGACGGTGAGCAATCACTCACGATTAATGTTCTTTTGTTTATTAAATTTGATTTCAATTGAAACGACAATTGAAATATGCTGATGTTAGTTATTTACACTATTATATATATGCTATTACCTGTATCAGTTCACCTGTGACATCTGACACCATTATCTGCCAATTGAAATATGATGATGTTAGTTATTTACACTGTTATATATATATATATATGCTATTACCTGTATCAGTTCACTTGTGACTGACACCATTATCTGTTATTTATATTGATGATATATGCCTATTATATTATTATCATATCTGTTATCACTCTGCAAGTTCCCTGTTAGTATAGAATCACTATGGGTTGAAACGATACATATCCGAACGGACTTTAGAATAGGAGAAAATCATTATGGGTTGAAATGATAAACCCAACCGATTTTCAATTGAATTGAGTTTGGGATTACGGGTTGAAATGATATATATATATATATACCCGTATATATTTAATTTGCGGATTGAAATGATAAATATCTGTATCATTTGACCATAGGGTAGAAAATTATATACGGACACCGTTGGTCTATATATAAATATTTTGAAAATGATTTCTATGGTTTTGAAAAGAAATATATGGTTTTAATAAATATTGATTTTAAAGATTTATTAAAGTTGATTTAATAAAGTTGATATATAATATGTTTAAGTATTTATTTAAAAATACATATTTTTAAATATAGAGTTTAAAATGTGTAACAACCCCAGATTTTGTATAATATTTAAATTGGACTTTCTTTTATTTTTAAATTATTTTTAATTTGTTTTATTTCAAACATTTCATTTTTAATATAAATGATGATTATTAAGTGATTTATAGTTCAAATTAGTATAATTTGAATATTTTACTATAAAGTGAATTTCTGGTCAAACCGGTCAAACTTTGACTTTTAAACTTCAAATTTAATTATTTAAAATCTTAAATTTGATCTTTTATTATGAAAATAGATGTAATAACTTGAACACTGCTTTTCATTTCGTTGAAAACGGAGTTAAACAGTAAAAGTTATGTATATTTCAATATTGAGTGCAATTTGTTTATTCTACAATTTTGTTATTTTAAATTTTATAAATTATATTTTATTTATCATATTTTATTTTCATATGTATTAATATGTTATTTTATGTAAATTTTTGTCTTTTAATATTTTTAAAGTGAGGTAGGAATTTTTCTAGAGCTAGTAGTATTTTTCTTGTAATTTCCATGCCCTATTTTCAATTTTTAAACATTTTCTTTAGTTCTTTTTCTATTTTTCTCCAATTTGCTGATTTATTGTTGTTTTTATTTGATCTTTAAAGAATGGAAACGTGAAGAGTTTAAGGCGTTTCATTGTCCAAAAACGTTTCAAATGTCATAACCATCTCATTTATTCATTTTGGCTGCCCATTTTCAGTTTTCTAGCCGTGACTTTCATCCTATTTCTCACTCAAGAAACCATTCTTTCATTTTATTCATGGCTTCAAACATTTTGGGTAGTGTCTTCCTCTTATTTTCTTCCTTTTCTTCCTATTTTCTTATGTATTTTTTTTGCCTTGTTCTCTCCACTCTTTTGCTCGGCCTCCACTCCATAGCCATGGCCACCACCTCCTACACCTCTTCCCTGTCATCATCACCACCTACTCCTCAGATCTGAACCATGGTCGAACCCACCATGATACTAAAATCCAAAAAAATACAACCCATGCCTTGAAAACATGCTAGTTTGAGCCTTGTTGCTTCACCACCTCTTTTTCCACCACCACCACCTCTAGCCGCCACCACCACCTTGACACACCCATAACCATCACCTTCATCCTATGTCCAGATCTGAAACATGTCATAGCTGAGCCCAATGACCTTGTAGACTGAGCCAAAGTTGAACCAAAACCACTATTTTGCATAAGTCTCTTCATATTCATGCGTAGTAACTCCTCCACCACTTCAATACCTTGTCGCCATGCCTTATAGGACCCAAACCTGAAACAAAGTATGTCCAAACCTGAGCCAAAACATTCCCTAGGCCGTGCAATCAAATGTAGGAAGCAAGGCAAAAGACTGTGTATTCGTATCTCTTTTTACTTCAAAGTTGTTTCAGTTTAATGTTGTATTGAATTGTGATTTTATTTTGTTTTGTTTTGGGTTGTAACATAAGTTCTAAGCTTGGATCTCTTCCCACTTGAGCCTATTTTTGTGTCATCGGTCCTTCTGGAATCCGTTGTGTCATTTGAGTTGATATCTCCAGCACAAAAAGGTGAGTAATTCTCACCAGACGATGTGTACTTATATAACTAGTAAACTGACACCATTTGAATCTGTAAATTATATCATCCTATTATAACTGTTATATTATGATCATATGATGCTCACCCTTGTTATTACACTTGTTATATCATATGTTACTGTTATATAATGCTATTCTGTTATTTTATCAGTTTGTCACACTGCAAGTTCCCTGTTAGTATAGAAGTCACTATGGGTTGAAATGATACATACCCGAACGGACTTTAGAATAAGAAAAAATCATTATGGGCTGAAATGATAGGCCTGAACGGTTTTTATTTATTTATTTATATTACTTGGGATTGCGGGTTTGAAATGATAAAACCCGGTTTTTCTTTGTAAACTGCGGATTGAAATGATACATATCCGTATCACTTGACCTAGGCTAGAAAATTATATACAGACCCGTGGTTTATATATTTTATGAAAATTTTAAAATATTTTAAAAATGTAAATATTATGATATTTTGATTTAAATTTTATTTAAAATGATTTCTATAAAATATTAGTGATTTTCTACAAATTAAATAAGTGAATTAAGTAAATGGTGAAGTATAATTTGAAATATAAGTTAATTTTGGAATTTATGATTTTGTTTTTAAATGGAATTTATGTAAGTAAGAATATATGACAAATTTGATTTAAAAGATGAATTTAATGATTTTTATTAAGTAATAATAATTTTTAAAAGTGTTAATGATTTTGTATAAATTAAAATATGGAATAAATGAATGTTTAAGTTGGAATTTTTGAAATATAACTTAAATTGGGAAATTGTGAATCTTGTTAAAAGTGAAATTTTAATTAAGTAAAATAAATGGAAATAAGTTATATTTTGGAAATTTAAACTTAGTTGTTAAGTTAAGAATTTAATTAAAGAAATGGAAATTTAATTGTTATTTAATTTGATTCTTGTATGGAAATTTGACTTTATAAAATCATAGAAATAAAGGTATTTAAATGATTGTTTTTAAATGTGAAAATATATGATTTTATAAGTTAAAATGGTTTATATTAAAAGTTAATTATGTGTGAAATTGTAAATAAAACTATGAATTTGATTTGACAGCATCTTTGAAATGTAACGTAAAGATATTACAGCATTGGAAAATGCTGTAGTTGTTTTAAGTGAACCAAATAAGAAATTTGACTAAGGGTTATTATAGCACTTTGTTAGTGCTATAGTTGTTAAAGTTAACTAAAATTTTAATTGAAACTAAATTAAGATATTATAGCATTTTAAATGCCGTCTTTGGTTAATGAACTGTTTTTAAACATAACATTTCGTAGCATTTTCTAAGTGCTGCAAAAGTTGAATTTTCTTTGTTTAATAAATTCAAATGAATAAATGATTTTTGAAAAAGATTAAATTTTGGAAATTAAATATTTAATAATTAAATATAATGAATTGACTTTAAATGATTTAAATGAAATAGTTGATTTGGAAATATAGCTATTTTGAAATGTGATTAAATGGTATTTAAATTTAAATTAAATAGATGATATTTTGAAATGATATTAAATCTTGGAATAAATAATTGAAGTTTATATTAGTATGGAAAACATTTGGTTTACTTGTAATTTGAATCCATGTAAAAGATATTAGACTTGTGAAATATAGATAATAAAGCTTGGAATTATTTTATAAATTGGAATAGTTATTTTGTGGATTAAATCTATATTTGAAATTTATAAGATTTGAAATGGTCTATGGAAATTTAATTGAAATAAATGATTGAATTGAATTGAAACTTTGGAAATTTTAATACTCGATTTGAAAGTATAATAATTACACTTTTAAATGGTTTAAATGAATTAATTTGTTGGAATATAAACTATTTAAAAGGTGAATTGAAATCATAGTAAATATGATATCTTTAAATTTAAAAGTATTTAAAGTTTAATATTTAGATTTGAACTCAAATGATATTTTGATATATTAAAATGATTTGAAATGAAGTTTGAAAGGATA
This sequence comes from Allium fistulosum, assembly GCA_030737815.1. Lineage (NCBI taxonomy): Eukaryota > Viridiplantae > Streptophyta > Magnoliopsida > Asparagales > Amaryllidaceae > Allium > Allium fistulosum. The sequence goes on from CM060906.1 coordinate 879,073,485, forward strand.
TGATATTTTGATATATTAAAATGATTTGAAATGAAGTTTGAAAGGATATGATATTTTGATATATTAAAATGATTTGAAATGAACTTTTGGAAAGATATGATATTTTGATATATTGAAATGATTTGAAATGAAGTTTTGAAATGATATGATATTTTAAATATATTGAAATGTTTCGGAATTGATTTAATCTTTATTTTGATAAAGATTTGGATTTGAAATGATATTCTATTTTGAAGTATAAACTGTTTTAAAATTATAACCACGGGTTATAATAACGATTGGTTGTTAAAGAGACCGAGATCGGATATGGACATACTCTCTGTCGATACCGAAAACCACTTTGACAACTGTGTACGCGGTGGAGTTTCCAGAATGAAGTAGGATGGTGACGACGAACCTAAGGTATATACGTGGACCCAACTCCCGTGAGTTGGCATAAGGTGGCTAAAACAGGAGCGATCGACGAGCCAAGGAGGTAGCACCTCTGAACGGACACACTTCTTCGATACCATTCTATTACTTGTGATTGATTTGGTGCGCACCCTTGATTTGGGAGTGTTGTTCGAGGTGGGCGGTAGTGGCTGCTATGCGTCACCACCAGTCCGGATGCGTAATTGGTATATCTACCCTGGCATTGCCTTGTGTGCCGTGTCACCTACCATATCGAGCCCACTACGATTTTGATTTAAAGATCCGACCGCGTTAAGGTTCACCATCCCCTTAACGCTATTTTCTATATAATTATACTTTATTGATTAGACACTACTGTATATAGCGTATATTACTATATAGTAAACAGTTTAACTGATCCTTAGAGGATGGGCGGTCCCAAGCATCTTCTAAGTTACTTGTACCTTTATTACAGTTCACTTGAGTTGGTTTATATTGTATAAGTATGTATGTCCTAACTCGAGTGTTTGTATTTTTATTTACGCTCGGGTCAGCCTGAGTATTCACAGATTTGGATTCCACTTTCTGGAGATTGGAATCGCTGGAGATTATCTGCTTATCTAGTTTTATCTATCTCAGTTCTGTTGTTCTATTCAGCTTGTACTTGGTTATCATATTGAGACTTCTGTTGTATTTCATTTCTTCTGTTATATCTTATGTAACTCTGATATATTTATATAGTAGCTTCATGAACTACTATTTCTTTTACTTCCGCTGCATTATTTTACTCTGTGTCTGTGATCTGTGATTATATTTATTTACTGTATATTCTGAGATTTGCCAAATTTTATTTACAACGCGATATTTTAAGCAATTCAAGTCCGACATGTGCGGATGCGAATGGTTGAAAATATCGGGTCGTTACAGTTGGTATCAGAGCTTTGGCTTTGAGGCAAAACTCAGCATATGTAGTAGATTTATTTACAGAATCACTTTCATTCAAGCTTGAATCTCTTCCTTTTGATTCGAATTTACTTTGAATTTTGGAACATTCCCCGCGGTTCCAAAATCCATTCTTGTCCCTCACTATTCATCTTCTTTTGATTCTGGAGTATTCCATAACTCCACTTCGAATGATCTTTATAGTGAATTGGCGGTCTCGCCAATATTCTAATTTTCTTGTAAAGGGGGAAACTCCTTTACAAATTAGCATCGATTCACCAGAGATTTATATCTATCCTTGGTTTAGATGCTAATACCTTTTATTACTCCAAACTCTATCTCTTGAGATCGAATGTAGACTTACCCTAGAAAAATCCACATTTGATCTTATTCATTAAGTCACGGTTGACCCGGTTAAGGTTGCCCGCGATTTATCTATGCTTATCCATATTCATATTTTATTAATTAATCATCTTGTTTTTGTTTCCAAAATATCTCCAAACATTTTGAATTGTACTTGTAAATCTATGTTTTGTTTTATATATTGTGTTGTTTGAGTTGTTGATGTTGATTTGGGCTTCCGATCGATTCGTCTGATCAACGCTATCGATAGGACTTCTAAAACACTTTGACAGAACAAACTGACACAATATTATTTTAAAATTTGGTTAATAAAATAAATTTTGGTATAAGTAAATATTATGGAACTTAATAAATTGATTTAAATTGATTATTTGAAATGATAATACTTGATTTATCATTCTATAAATCAATTTATAAATAGTTCTTTCTAAATTTGATTTGGGAACTGAAATGAATTTAAATCAAGAATTTGAGAATTTAATTTCCGATGGTTTCAAACCTTGTGTTTAAAGTTTTAAAAGGATATATTATTTAAAGTATTTTTGAATAGAAATTTGTTTCCAAAGAATTTTAAAGTTTTAAAATTTTAGTGCTATTCTCTTTGTCGCTGGAAAATAATTTCGGTGATGACCGCGGCATCATCGACGTTCATTTTCGAGTTTCGAAGTGAAGAAACCATTCTGTAGTCTTGCTACAGCTTTGTTTTGGGAAACTTGATTGATATGAATTTCTAAAATATGATTTGATTTATAATATATATATATATATATATGATTTAAATTTTATTTGACAAATTAAGTACATACACTTATTTCTAAATGGTTTGAAAGAAATCGGAAATTTTATTCTTAAAATTTTATCTTAAAGATAATTTCAGCTATAAAAAGAAAATCAAAATTTTTGAATAGATGATTCAAGCTTGAAATGATTGAATTAGGATGTTTATAGTGTATATTAATTTTCGAAAGTTTTATTTGTATAATTCTCAATTGCATTCCAATATAACTTACCTTAATTTTTAGAAGTTAACAATGTAATTAGATAATATACAATATAAAAAGTTTTTATAAATAAAATTTGAGTTGTTATAATAAATGTTATACACTTAAATTTTAGTTATAAAAGATTAACAGAGGTAAATAGACTAAAAGGTTAATTGAATAACTTACAATACAAAATGATGATTAAGGAACTAAAAATAAATTAAAACAGTTATAATAAGTGTAAGTATATTTAACATAAGTGATAAATATATTGAGAGGAATAAATTTAATTTTAATTAGGAATAAAGAAGAATAAAATTTATTAAGTACATTGTGAGTGTAATAAATGATTTTTTTTCAAACCCATGGTTTTAAAAATTGTTAATTTAAGATGATTGGATAATAAGATAATGAAATTTGAGATAGTTAAGATTTATTTAACTTATGTAAAGATTTATTCTCTATTTAAGTTGAAATTTCCATGCTTTCAAATTTATTTCCTTATTTTGTTTTTCAAACTATCTTTTAGTTGTCCTTATCATCCTTATCTTGCTATAGACTGGTATAGGCATCTTTCTATAGTCTTTCTGTTTAGAAATCTTTCTAAAATCTTTGATAATATTTGGCACTCATTTTGAATCTATTTTTGCGTGCTTGTGTTCTTAATTTTGGAGAATCTTTGAAAGATCATCTCCACCTTGTTAAACATACCTGTAACAATAGTTATCGGGTATAATTTAAATCTCCTTGTCATCTTACTTTAATTTATTTCACTCTATCTTTTTCTGTGCTTTCCCGTACCTCATTCCTTTTCGGGGACGAAAAGTTTTGAGTGGGGGAGAGTGTAACAACCCTAGATTTTGTATAATATTTAAATTGGACTTTCTTTTATTTTTAATTTTTTTTATTTCAAACATTTCATTTTTTAATATAAATGATGATTATTAAGTGATTTATAGTTCAAATTAGGAGAATTTGAATATTTTACTATAAAGTGAATTTCTAGTCAAACCGGTCAAACTTTGACTTTTAAACTTCAAATTTAATTATTTAAAATCTTAAATTTTATCTTTTATTATGAAAATAGATGTAATAACTTGAACACTGCTTTTTGTTTCGTTGAAAACGGAGTTAAACAGTAAAAGTTATGTATATTTCAATATTGAGTGCAATTTGTTTATTCTACAATTTTGTTATTTTAAATTTTATAAATTATATTTTCTTTATCATATTTTATTTTTATATGTATTAATATGTTATTTTATGTATATTTTTGTCTTTTAATATTTTTAAAGTGAGGTAGGAATTTTTCTAGAGCTAGTAGTATTATTCTTGTAATTTCCATACCCTGTTTTCAATTTTTAAAAATTTTCTTTAGTTCTTTTTCTATTTTTCTCCAATTTATTTATTTATTTTATTTTGAAAATTATTACTAAATTATTTTATTTCAAATTTTCACTTCATAATATTTTTAAAATGAAGTGGATATTTTCCCAAGACTAGTAGTGATTTGTTTGTAATTTCTGGACACTGTTTTGTATTTTTAAGCAATTTCTTTCATCCATTTTATATTTTCTTTAAAACTAATTATTTATTTTCATATTATTTCACTTGGTTTCGGTTTTTAAAGGTATTTTCTGATTTATTGTTGTTTTTATTTGATCTTTAAAGAATGGAAACGTGAAGAGTTTAAGGCGTTTCATTTCTAGACGTTTCATTGTCCAAAAACGTTTCAAATGTCATAACCATCTCATTTATTCATTTTGGCTGCCCATTTTCAGTTTTCTAGCCATGACTTTCATCCTATTTCTCACTCAAGAAACCATTATTTCATTTTATTCATGGCTTCAAACATTTTGGGTAGTGTCCTCCTCTTATTTTATTCCTTTTCTTCCTATTTTCTTATGTATTTTTTTTGCCTTGTTCTCTCCACTCTTTTGCTCGGCCTCCACTCCATAGCCATGGCCACCACCTCCTACACCTCTTCCCTGTCATCATCACCACCTACTCCTCAGATCTGAACCATGGTCGAACCCACCATGATACTAAAATCCAAAAAAATACAACCTATGCCTTGAAAACATGCTAGTTTGAGCCTTGTTGCTTCACCACCTCTTTTTCCACCACCACCACCACCTCTAGCCGCCACCACCACCTTGACACACCCATAACCATCACCTTCATCCTCTGTCCAGATCTGAAACATGTCATAGCCGAGCCCAATGACCTTGTAGATCTAGCCAAAGTTGAACCAAAACCACTATTTTGCATAAGCCTCTTCATATTCATGCGTAGTAACTCCTCCACCACTTCAATACATTGTAGCCATGCCTTATAGGACCCAAACCTGAACCAAAGTATGTCCAAACCTGAGCCAAAACATTCCCTAGGCCGTGCAATCAAATGTAGGAAGCAAGACAAAAGACTGTGTATTCGTATCTCTTTTTACTTCAAAGTTGTTTCAGTTTAATGTTATATTGAATTGTGATTTTATTTTGTTTTGTTTTGGGTTGTAACATAAGTTCTAAGCTTGGATCTCTTCCCACTTGAGCCTATTTTTGTGTCATCGGTCCTTCTGGAATCCGTTGTGTCATTTGAGTTGATATCTCCAGCACAAAAAGGTGAGTAATTCTCACTAGACGATGTGTACATATATAACTAGTAAACTGACAACATTTGAATCTGTAAATTATATCATCCTGTTATAACTGTTATATTATGATCATATGATGCTCACCCTTGTTATTACACTTGTTATATCATATGTTACTGTTATATAATGCTATTATGTTATTTTATCAGTTTGTCACACTGCAAGTTCCCTGTTAGTATAGAAATCACTATGGGTTGAAATGATACATACCCGAACGGACTTTAGAATAAGGAAGAATCGTTATGGGCTGAAATGATAGGCCTGAACGGTTTTTATTTATTTATTTATATTACTTGGGATTGCGGGTTTGAAATGATAAAACTCGGTTTTTCTTTGTAAACTGCGGATTGAAATGATACATATCCGTATCACTTGACCTAGGCTAGAAAATTATATACAGACCCGTGGTTTATATATTTTATGAAAATTTTAAAATATTTTAAAATGTAAATATTATGATATTTTGATTTAAATTTTATTTAAAATGATTTCTATAAAATATTAGTGATTTTCTACAAATTAAATAAGTGAATTAAGTAAATGGTGAAGTATAATTTGAAATATAAGTTAATTTTGGAATTTATGATTTTGTTTTTAAATGGAATTTATGTAAGTAAGAATATATGACAAATTTGATTTAAAAGATGAATTTAATGATTTTTATTAAGTAATAATAATTTTTAAAAGTGTTAATGATTTTGTATAAATTAAAATATGGAATAAATGAATGTTTAAGTTGGAATTTTTGAAATATAACTTAAATTGGGAAATTGTGAATCTTGTTAAAAGTGAAATTTTAATTAAGTAAAATAAATGGAAATAAGTTATATTTTGGAAATTTAAACTTAGTTGTTAAGTTAAGAATTTAATTAAAGAAATGGAAATTTAATTGTTATTTAATTTGATTTTTGTATGAAAATTTGACTTTATAAAATCATAGAAATAAAAGGTATATAAATGATTGTTTTTAAATGTGAAAATATATGATTTTATAAGTTAAAATGGTTTATATTAAAAGTTAATTATGTGTGAAATTGTAAATAAAACTATGAATTTGATTTGACAGCATCTTTGAAATGTAACGTAAAGATATTACAGCATTGGAAAATGCTGTAGTTGTTTTAAGTGAACCAAATAGAAAATTTGACTAAGGGTTTTTATAGCACTTTGTTAGTGCTATAGTTGTTAAATTTAACTAAAATTTTAATTGAAACTAAATTAAGATATTACAGCATTTTAAATGCCGTCTTTGGTTAATGAACTGTTTTTAAACATAACATTTCGTAGCATTTTCTAAGTGCTGCAAAAGTTGAATTTTCTTTGTTTAATAAATTCAAATGAATAAATGATTTTTGAAAAAGATTAAATTTTGGAAATTAAATATTTAATTATTAAATATAATGAATTGACTTTAAATGATTTAAATGAAATAGTTGATTTGGAAATACAGCTATTTTGAAATATGATTAAATGGTATTTAAATTAAATAGATGATATTTTGAAATGATATTAAATCTTGGAATAATAATTGAAGTTTATATTAGTATGAAAAACATTTGGTTTACTTGTAATTTGAATCCATGTAAAAGATATTAGACTTGTGAAATATAGATAATAAAGCTTGGAATTATTTTATAAATTGGAATAGTTATTTTGTGGATTAAATCTATATTTGAAATTTATAAGATTTGAAATGGTCTATGGAAATTTAATTAAAATAAATGATTGAATTAAATTGAAACTTTGGAAATTTTAATACTTGATTTGAAAGTATAATAATTACACTTTTAAATGGTTTAAATGAATTAATTTGTTGGAATATAAACTATTTAAAAGGTGACTTGAAATCATAGTAAATGAATGATATCTTTAAATTTAAAAGTATTTAAAGTTTAATATTTAAATTTGAACTCAAATGATATTTTGATATATTAAAATGATTTGAAATGAAGTTTGAAAGGATATGATATTTTGATATATTAAAATGATTTGAAATGAAGTTTGAAAGGATATGATATTTTGATATATTAAAATGATTTGAAATGAAGTTTTGGAAAGATATGATATTTTGATATATTGAAATGATTTGAAATGAAGTTTTTAAATGATATGATATTTTAAATATATTGAAATGGTTTGGAATTGATTTAATCTTTATTTTGATAAAGATTTGGATTTGAAATGATATTCTATTTTGAAGTATAAACTGTTTTAAAATTATAACCACGGTTTATAATAACGATTGGTTGTTAAAGAGACCGGGATCGGATATGGACATACTCTCTGTCGATACCGAAAACCACTTTGACAACTGTGTACGCGGTGGAGTTTCTAGAATGAAGTAGGATGGTGACGACGATCCTAAGGTATATACGTGGACCCAACTCCCATGTGTTGGCATAAGGTGGCTAAAACAGGAGCGATCGACGGGCCAAGGAGGTAGCACCTCTGATCGGACACACTTCTTCGATACCATTCTATTACTTGTGATTGATTTGGTGTGCATCCTTGATTTGGGAGTGTTGTTCGAGGTAGGTGGTAGTGGCTTCTATGCGTCACCACCAGTCCGGATGCGTAATTAGTATATCTACCCTGGCATTGCCTTGTGTGCCATGTCACCTACCATATCGAGCCCACTACGATTTTGTTTAAAGATCCGACCGCGTTAAGGTTCACCATCCCCTTAACGCTATTTTCTATATGATTATACTTTACTGATTAGACACTACTGTATATAGCGTATATTACTATATAGTAAGTTTAACAGATCCTTAGAGGATGGGCGGCCCCAAGCATCTTCTAAGTTACTTGTACCTTTATTACAGTTCACTTGAGTTGGTTTATATTGTATAAGTATGTATGTCCTGACTCGAGTTTTTGTATTTTTATTTACGCTCGGGTCAGCCTGAGTATTCACAGATTTGGATTCCACTTTCTGGAGATTGCAATCGCTGGAGATTATCTGCTTATCTAGTTTTATCTATCTCAGTTCTGTTGTTCTATTCAGCTTGTACTTGGTTATCATATTGAGACTTCTGTTGTATTTCATTTCTTCTGTTATATCTTATGTAACTCTGATATATTTATATAGTAGCTTCGTGAACTACTATTTCTTTTACTTCCGCTGCATTATTTTACTCTGTGTCTGTGATTATATTTATTTACTGTATATTCTGAGATTTGCCAAATTTTATTTACAACGCGATATTTTGAGCAATTCAAGTCCGACATGTGCGGATGCGAATGGTTGAAAATATCGGGTCGTTACAAAATGATTCGGGTTGGAAAGATAAATTTATAAATTGATTTGAAATGTTATTTATTTAAGAATTTTACTTAAATAAGTTTGATTTGAAATTTATTAAATTTGAGATTTTAAAGATATATTTTATAACTTGAATTTGATCAAAAGTGACTTAAATAAATATTTCAAAGTTATATAGATTTAAATGGGATATTATGTTTTTGTAAATTGAAGTTGTATTTAGATGTTATTGAAATGATTAAGTAAATATTTCAAAACTAAATAATAGTAAAGTGAATTTGATATATATATATATATATGAAATTATCGAATTTAGTTTTGAAATGTGGAATATTTTAAGCTTTGAAATATATTGAAATTTAATGGTTTATTTTGTGTTTCAAATCTGTATTTGAAATCGTTATAATTCGAAATGACTTATTGAGAAATTGAATTGAGTTGAAATTTATGAATTGAGATTGAATTAAGTTGAATTTGGAAGTTGAGTTAATTTGAATCGTTTTGCGAATTTGTGGAAGCTATTTTATTTTATAAAGTATTTTTAAACTATACCTACAACTATATATATTTTTCTTTATAAATTATTTTAATATAAACTACTTTATATAAATCATTTTCAATATATATTATTTATTATAAACTAGTTTAACTTATAACTATTTTAGATAAACTATTTTTATTTTATAAACTATTTTATTATATACACTAATTTTAATATCTAAACTGTTTAAGAGGAAAGTGTTATGAATTCCAAATGTTATGATTTCAAACTATAGTTTCAAAGTGTTATGAATTTCAAGGTTTTGATTTCCAAAGTGTCTTGATTTTTAAAAGACTTACAATTTCGAAAGCGATATAACTTTGGAAAGTGATATGATTTTGGAAATGGATTTAATTGAAGTGAAATTGATATCGTATGGATACGGTTTTGAAATGGCAATGATATTTCGGTTTTGAAATATAAACTATTTTGAAAGTTTATTAAATGACCAATTGGTGTAATAATTACTTAGTTATTGAAGAGTCCGGGTTCGGTTAGGGACATACTCTCTGTCCAAACCGAAAACCACTTTAATAACTATTATACGCGGAGTGTGATCCAGAATGAAGTGGTTGGAATGATGATGTTGCTGGATTTGAAGAAAGAGAACAATAATGGATAGCCTTGACACTTGTGTCAAATTGGAAATGACTTAAACAGGAGCTGTACCGGGCCAGTGAGGTTAGCTACCTCTAGCGGACACACTTCTTCATAAACTACTCATTACTTGTTTTTGATTGGTGCGCACCCTTGATTTGGGAGTGTTGTTTCGCGGTGTTGCAATCGCTGCGGCGATGCGTTCTCACCAGTCCGGATCAGGCAAACGGTAGTTTCACTACCTTGGGTATTGCCTCATGTGCCTTGTCATACTTGTATCCCTATACGCGACCACTACGAATTTGTTTTGTATTATACCTATGGAGTACTCCCTGATAGCCCAATAGTTTACGGTGGAGTTACAGTGTTGTATAGACTATGACGCTTATATAAAATGTGTTAAGGGGGATAATGGTAACGCCTTAACGCTATTTTGATACTTTATATTACTAATAGACATTATCTACTTAGCGTACACTACTACATAGTAGATAGTTTAACGGATCCTTAGAGGAGATGGTTATCCCAAACATCCTTTGAGTTACTTGTATTTCAGTCGTTATTTCACATGAGATGGATTTATTGATATAAGAATGTTAATCCTGACTCGAGTGTTTTGTGTTTTCTTTACGCTCAGGTCAGACTGAGTGTACCAGTATTCGAGACTCACCATTGGAGTTGGAGCTTCGCTTGGAGATCCAACTATCTATCCAGTTTTCAGTTATTCAGTTGATTCCATGATGTATTCAGATCTTGTATTTGACTATTGTATTGAGACATCTATTGTATTCGAGACTTCTGTTGTTTCTTGTTTAACTCTATTATGTATATATAGTAGCTTCATGAACTACTATTCTTTTGTTTCCGCTGCATTGTTGTTATATTACTTTGTGTCTGTGATATGTGATTATTTTATTTACTGTATGTTAGCACCAAAATTGGTCACTAACCTCGTTGAAAAAGATTGTGTAGAGATGTAAGTGATGAAGTTAAATTAAACAAGGAAGAATATGCTAATTTAAATGCAGAAAGTAAGAACACCGGATTTATAGTGGTTCAGCGTAACTGCCTACATCCACTTTGAGTTTTGATCTTTATTTCTTTCATAAGTAGTTGAATACAGATACAATCCATGTATTAATGACTTGAATACAAGTTTTTAACTAAAAAGAGGAGAGTATAAAAAATGGCAGAGTCTCCCCATTGTTCTCCCAAAAAAGGTCCCTTTTCACTGTGACCCTGCCCCTCTATTTATAGACAAATATGGGCTGGACTTCCCAGGTGGGCTTGGTGGCCAAACACTCTAGCCCAAGTGTAGTGGTCGTTGTATGCCGAACCAAGTAGACCGAACACGTTGACGCCGAACCACCTTCTCAATGCCGAACGGTACGTTTGATGGGTGGGAAGTGCAGAACAGTTGTCAGTCGAAGCCGAACGATCCTTTGGCCGAACGATGCTTCTTAGCCGAACGATCCTTTGGCCGAACGATGCTTCTTAGCCGAACGATGCTTCTTAGCCGAACGATCCTTTGGCCGAACGATGCTGCCATGTAGAGTGGTCATATACGCCGAACGTCTTCTAACGCCGAGTACCACTAGATGCCGAGTACTACGCCGAGTACTCCTTGATGACGGGTACCACTGGATGCCGAGTACTACGCCGAGTACTATGAGATGCCGATCACTAGTTGACACCGAGTCGTCCTGTACGCCGAGTACTCAGTTGCCTGGTCAAATCTCCAGGAAACACTTGCCCCCCAAAGTGTGTCGTGTGAAGCAACACAACACGCTTTGAATCAGCGAGTATTCCTTGTCTTCAGAAAGAAATCCACCATGTTTCTTGAATAATCATTATCCTCCCAAGGTGTTGTATCCTTCTAAGGTCATCGTGATGCTTGGTCGATTCCCAATATTATAAATCCAGGGTTGTGGTTCATTAGTGGCCATACATGACTGATTCTGCAGAGCTAATAAGCTTCGGCTGTCTGATCTAGTCTTTTCTTAATAACCCTTAGTGTGAATTCAATTTCTGTTGATTTCAAGAAGTCGAACTTTTAAGGATGTACACATGCACGTTCGGGTACATGTTCTTGCCATTGGCTCTCGGATGCGTTTTATATGCTCATAAGTCGTCACCAACTCCATCTAGTTTAATTGCAATTCAATCGCGATTCCTTGTTTGTATTTTCTGTGAAATAAGGGTTGCAATCAGCCACTTGAGGAGTTTTCCAAACCTCTCTTTAGTACTGACTCTATGATTTGGTTGACAGCTTCAACCTGTCCATTTGCAGTTATAATGGATCATGGAAGGTCATAAGGACAAATGACGTTATGGATAAAGAAGTTGATTATTTTCTTCATCTTGGTCATGGTTAGAGTTCTTCATCTGCCCATTTGGTGACGTAATCAACTGCTATGGTGGTGTATTTCGCACCATCTTGAGGATCGACAAGAAGATGATTTCAGTGCCCCCAAGTGGCAAACGGCTATGAACTAGCCATTTGACTAATTTCCGTCGGCGGGGTTCCTGAATTTTTTGCAAACATCTTGCACTCGTCACATTGTCTAGCATGATCAACCGCTTCTGGGTTGATAGTTGGCCAGTAATACCTGTAGCAGAGTATCTTCTTTATCATGGTTTTTCCCCTGATGTTATTACCGCGTTCATCTTCATAGACTTTGCTCAAGATATCATCATGGGCGATATGCCGAAGCGTGGGGATGGATAAACTCCTTTTGACACACGACTTATTCTTAGATGATTTGGCGTGAAGCTTTGAGGAGGATCTGTCGTTTTCCATTCCTCCATTCAATAAGAATTCTTTATTGTAGATAGTCTTTGATAGGAGTCAACCATGACACCTTTTCATTTTGTTCACTGAGTTCGTGTGTAATGATGTAATACGTGAAGTCGGTTAGTAGCTCTTGGACTTGGCCGAGATAAGGAGCAAGACAATGCCCCCTAGCAAGATCAACTTCCTTAAATTTGTATACTACCAATCAAGAACCACGAAAGATATGTAAAGTTTTCACTTCAAATCCTCTAGCAGATTTGAGGCTGGCAGTCAAGGCTTCATACTAAGCATCGTTGTTTGTTACAGGTAAATCAAGTATTAGGACGTAGTAGATTGATCGTTCCTCAGGAGTCATTATCATGATTCCTATTCCATAACACTGATCATTGGGTGCTCCATCCGCGTACATTTTCCATCTTATGGTTGGTTCTCTGCTACTCTTTGAATAGTCATCTGAGGTAGTGAATTTGGGTGTGAGGTCTGCTAATTTCCGTCCTTGGATAGCCCTTCGTGGAAAATAAGTGATATCGAATTAGCTTAGTTCGATATTCTATTTAAATAGTCTTTCAGACGTCTCAGGCCATCGTATGCCCTGTCGCAATGGCTGGTGGGCATAGGCGTTGATGGGGTGAGCCTAAAAGTAAGAGTGGAGCTTTCATGAAGAAATCAATAGGGATTGTGCTAGCTTTTGTAGCTTCGGGTTGATATCCAATGCATGGCTCGCGATAGTTAATGAAATCACATATGCATGTCAGAATGGGTCCAAGGGAAGATATCATCATTTATTCAGAAAAATTCAACTAATTCTCTTATCATCACTGCACTGAGCTGTGATCCGATATTCAGCGCCCGGAAAGGGTCGCCATGGCTGGTTGTAATGTCGACCGTCAGATTCGCAGGTGCCATCCCAGATTCTTTGAGTAAAGATGTAACTATCATAACATTCAATGTGAAATATGGTTGGGACGGCCAAAGTTGATGGTTACTCTAGTCGAATCCTAGAGTCTTGTCATGAGTTATTGAGCCTAATAGCGAAGGGTTCTGAATGCTTTAATAGATTATCAGCAAATGGCCAAAGATCAGGCTTAAAAGCGCGTTGAAGGAAACGTCGAGTAGGGGCCAGCCTCGAGTTGTGTGCAACTGCATAGCTGGATCTTGCCATGAGTTTGAATTTGCCTGTATATTCGAGTAACGCATTTTCTATTCGATGCATTCATGATCCTTCACTCGTCCTTCGGGTTGGAGTGATAGTCAGTTACCCACAAGCTTTGGCATTGATTTAATGATTCTATCTCTGGGCATCCTTTCGGTCGTTGCCTTGAGTAGCTGTAAGCACTATACACAAGTTTTAATACTGAGCTATCGTAGCCAATCTTTGGATGACCATGCGTCTTCTCCCAGTCTCGGGTTGATAAATGTACTACATGGACGGTTGAGTCTCGTCCTAGCTATGTATATGTTTTCACCTAAACTCCAAAGACATAGAGGTGATTGGTGAAAAGTCGGTTCACATTCATCTTGCTTCTTGCTCGTGCCCCCAGGTCTGGGGCATATACTGATAAGTAGGAAAGCTAACCACGCCCACTTTAGCTTTACTCTCTTTCCCATTGAATCGTGGGATCATGTCAGTCGATGGGAGACTAGGTCTCGCCTATCTTGGATTTTATCGTGGTTTTTCATTCCAAGAGGAATACTTCGATGCCACGTAAGTTTCAGGGCGTAATTTGGACAGTGGATGGTCATCCACGTCCACTTTGGTTCATGCTCTGTAATCAGATCTCGGGGTAAAGTTGGCTACAAATGCAGTCGGGTTATGCTCATCCAGTTTCATACTCATCCTGACGAATCGAACGAGGGTGCTGGAGAATTTTTGACCAAGTATTCGTGGTTTACCCTCCTTTCCATACTCTGGGGGTCATAGTTTTTCAAAAAACAAACATCCGAGTCACATTCGTATGTGCTTGGCGCGGATCGGCGTTGACCCTTGTTCTGAGGTATGATATAGTAGGTTGCTCGTAGCTTTGGATTCCGTTTTGATTGGTTCTGTATTGAGGCCTCCCTGCAGTCGCTGCCTCAAGTTATAAAGAACGCCATGCTAGAGCTATAGTAAGCTGTCGTATTCGGCTTTTTAGTGTTTTGTACCCCTGCCCCCAGCATTGATTTGGCCAGGTCACTAGTTGGATGGTCGAACTCCATCCTCAGCGTGTTAATAATCCTCCTGTCGATTCCAGGCCGAAGTTTACGGAATAGAAAATGGTCGGAATCCACTCGTCTATTTATCGATGATCATACACCACTCTGCACTCTGGTGACTTAGTGTTATTCTCCCCCCGGTTGACTCGCGCCCAATTTGTGTTCATGCTTCGGTCCACGCTCCGGGGACTTAGAGATTTGCCGAACGGTTTATGCTTTAGTCCACAGTTCGAGACGCAGAGATTTTCGTCAACTCGTTTATACTCTAGTTCGCACTCTGGGAACTTAGAGTAATCTGGTCCGCTTCTGGGATTTAGGGATTTTTCTAAAGTTGTCTATAATCTAGTCCATGCTCTGGGGACTGAGAGTACTGTAGTCCGCACTCTGGGGACGTAGAGGTTTTTGAGTCATTTATACTCTAGTCCGCGCTCAGGGACTTAGAGTACTTTAGTCCGCATTCTGTCTCCCATTCCAAAGGGTGAGACCCCCTGGATGGCTGAGAGTCTGCCTAGACCTGGTAGATAATCCTTCTCTTTAAGATTCTCTTTAAGATTTCGAAAGTCGTTATTCTTTACGTAGGACTATTGCATTCTAATGCTTGTTTTCCATGATTTTGTGCAGGCCGTTCTGGCCTCGAGCCCACTCCGAGGAGCGATGTCGCCAAGGAAGTGGGGGAGAGAACAAGTGAAGCCACTCACGCAGGGGAGGCTCCTGGTCCAGACGCTCAGGTGATCGGAGCGCTTGATGAAGACAAGTCTGAGACCTTCTCTCCTACCGACGGGGGTTATAAAGTAGAAATTACAGGCGCCTCTGGGCACACATCTGAATTGAGCATGGAGGAGCGGCTCGAGATAGAGAAGGGGGAGACGGTCAAGGTCATAGTAGAGCCCCGAGTTGTGGACTTGGACGATCCTTTGAACAAGCCGTTGAAGGTCATCCTTCCTGGCGGATCCAAGCCCATGGAAGGCCCCCGTACTCCTTCAGTTGCTACCCCTCTATCAAAGAAGAGTACCAAGGGTAAATGCTCTGGAGAGGAGCCATCTGGAAAGAAGTTGAAGAAGCACAAGAAGTGATTACTATCCTCGCTCAACGAGAGTTAGTTTAAGTCATGTAATTATTTTCATCTATTTCCTAGTCCTTGTAAATAGAATGTCGACTCCGAACTTTGGAGGGGTTGTAATAGAAACTCATTTCTGAATAAGGTTTAGTTCTTTTTCTGTCTTACAAAAGACTCTTATTGTTCAGTTTTCTTTGTGATTGTGACTTTAATCCAAGCAGTTGTGAGTAACATAGACTTCTCAGTCCATCTTCATATAACTCGGAAACTCTTCGGGAGTCGTTGAACTTCCATTCTGTGCTTCGAGCACTTAGAAAACTTTCTAGCCCGTATGTTAGGGATTTGACAAATTCAAGTCATCTGTGTCATAGTTCATATTCAGGGAACTTGGAGATCCAATTCGCTTATATTCGAGTCCGCACTCTGGGGAGTTAGAGTACTCCAGTCCGCACTCTGGGGACTTGGAGGTTTAAGTCATTTATACTCTAGTCCGTGCTCTGGGGACTTAGAGTACTCCAGTCCGCACTCTGGGGACTTGGAGGTTTAAGTTGTTTATACTCTAGTCCACGCTCTGGGGACTTAGAGTACTCCAGTCCGCACTCTGGGGACTTGGAGGTTTATGTCATTTATACTCTTGTCCGCGCTCTGGGGACTTAGAGTACTCCAGTCCGCACTCTGGGGACTTGGAGGTTTTAGTCGTTTATACTCTAGTCCGCGCTCTGGGGACTTAGAGTACTCCAGTCTGCACTCTGGGGACTTGGAGGTTTAAGTCGTTTATACTCTAGTCCACGCTCTGGGGACTTAGAGTACTCCAGTCCGCACTCTGGGGACTTGGAGGTTTATGTCATTTATACTCTAGTCCGCGCTCTGGGGACTTAGAGTACTCCAGTCCGCACTCTGGGGACTTGGAGGTTTAAATCATTTATACTCTAGTCCGCGCTCTGGGGACTTAGAGTACTCCAGTCCGCACTTTGGGGACTTGGAGGTTTAAATCATTTATACTCTAGTCCACGCTCTGGAGACTTAGAGTACTCCAGTCCGCACTCTGGGGACTTGGAGGTTTAAATCGTTTATACTCTAGTCCGCGCTCTGGAGACTTAGAGTACTCCAGTCCGCATTCTGGGGACTTGGAGGTTTAAATCGTTTATACTCTAGTCCGCGCTCTGGGGACTTAGAGTACTCCAGTCCGCCCTCTGGGGACTTGGAGGTTTTAAATTGTTTATACTCTAGTCCGCGCTCTGGGGACTTAGAGTACTCCAGTCCGCACTCTGGGGACTTGGAGGTTTTAGTTGAGAGCAGTCGTATTTCCATTTTTTAATTTGTATTCATCTACTGTATCGAGGCTAATGTCGTCGAATGAACAATCGAAACACGTTTGCTCACGGAATGGGATTCTGCCCCCTAGGATGAGGGACGAAATTAGAAAAATGGACGATCGATTCTCGTCCGCTTGTTGATTATAGCTCTTCCAATCAAGTCAAGGAAGGAGGTATATGACAGATGGTTGAATCACATCCATGTTGGGTTAGATAGCCAAATCTCTTACAATTTGCTCTGTATCTCCTTCTAGAAAATAAGGATAATAGATTGTTGAGTAGACAAAGTAAGTTGCATATGTTCCAAGGTGCAGTCGTGTCCGTATTTTGACAGCGACGGTTAGTGAGTACGCAGTCTACCATAGCTACTTCAAGTTGGGCTTTCGAACAACCTTTCGTGTTCAGGGTAGGATTTGATGTGTAGATGATCAAATCACGTCCACTTTAGACGGATCCCGGCGTCACTGAGCTTCATGGGGTGTATCTGTATTCTGTCGAACTTTGTTCTATGACTCGATTGGAGTGGATGATCGGGCCATGTTCATTCCAAGCAGTTTAGGTCTCCAAGTCAAATGTGGAGGTTGATGGATGGATGGTCGGTTGTTCGAATCGATCATAAGTTGAGCATACGAACTCGGATCGTCTTGAGACTTGGAACATTGGCTTCCCTAGCTTTGATTGTTATGTCTTGTTAATCGTGGCTTGATCCAGACTCGGACAAAATCCATCGATATCCATAGCGAGCCTTTGTGTAACCGATCTCCAAGACGAACTGTCACTGGTTTCTAATCAAGTTCTTGGTGTCACGGCCTTGCCAAAAGGCGGGATAACATTTGCCCCCCAAAGGACGTCTTGTGTAAACATGACGTGCTTTGAAAAAACCGCAGTCTTTCATGCTGAATATTTCCGTTCAGTTGATTGCTTGACAGTCGTCTCTTAATCGTTTCGTTGCAATCTTCTTTTAGACAAATGTTCAACTAGCATGCTTTGCTTTGGTTCTGCCCCCAGTTTTGGGGATGAGTATGGAGTTGATGTATGTTTATACTCCGTCTCGCACTCTAGAAATACGGAGTTGATTAATGTTTATACTCCGTCTCGCACTCTGGGAGTACGGAGTTAAGCGAATGTTTAAACTCCGTCTCACACTCTAGGAGTACGGAGTTGACTAATGTTTATACTCCGTCTCGCACTCTGGGAGTACGGAGTTGATTAATGTTTATACTCCGTCTCACACTCTGGGAGTACGGAGTTAAGTAGATGTTTATACTCCGTCTCGTACTCTGGGAGTACGGAGTTGATTAATGTTTATACTCCGTCTCACACTCTGGGAGTACGGAGTTAAGTAGATGTTTAAACTCCGTCTCACACTCTGGGAGTACGGAGTTGACTAATGTTTATACTCCGTCTCGCACTCTGGGAGTACGGAGTTAAGTAGATGTTTAAACTCCGTCTCACACTCTGGGAGTACGGAGTTGACTAATGTTTATACTCCGTCTCGCACTCTGGGAGTACGGAGTTGATTAATGTTTATACTCCGTCTCACACTCTGGGAGTACGGAGTTGATTAATGTTTATACTCCGTCTCACACTCTGGGAGTACGGAGTTAAGTAGATGTTTATACTCCGTCTCGCACTCTGGGAGTACGGAGTTGTGCGAAGGATCGTCGTGTATCAACCCATTTTTAGCCTTGATGTGATGGCTTGCCCCCGAGCTCGAGTTTCACTTAGTGAGTGGTTGGTCGTATCGCAGCCGCTCTCTACTTGAATAAATTCCACTTGCAGGATGGAATTCAGCTCTCCGTTCATCGTGATGTTGTACATTGTATTTAATCCATAGCCCCAAATCAAAGGCATATGGTTGATGATGAGCAATAGAATTATTCTCGTCCAGATGTAACTCCACACGTCCGATCATGGTCTGCGTAGATTGGTTGGCAACCAAATCTGAGTACCTGGACACCTGCATTGTTTTGAAAGTAGTTTAGTTCAAGCTAGTCGTAGTTCATAGAACAATTGAAATAGAGATGGAAATGGAAATAATTCAAAGAAGATTATGGTAAATCTCATTGATATACGAAGCAGCGTCGTGTGCTCGCTAATCGACTCCGCCCCTGGCTTCTTTCAAAGGGATGTTGGCCGTCAACCGTCCAATTGATAATCATAGCCCTTTATTAATAGGCATCCGATATTCGCTGCCCGCCATTCTGCTGGACTTGTACATACTATTGAAGCTTTCCTTTCCAGGTCATCTTTTCGATCACACCTCGGAGGTGTTTGTAATCGCTCGTGTTAGGATTAGTGAGCATCTGGGAATATACAACATTCCCCTGATTTTCTTTAGACTTTGGTGTACTCTCTTGAGGTTGGTTTCCAGTACCACTTTGAGTCGTGAGTCTTCAAGTAGAGGTTGTCAATCGAATCTTTCAAAGAGCATATGAGCTGAATTTTGAAGTCTTGTTTCGGCTACTGGGATCTACATCCTTAGCCAACGGGCCTTCATTGTTATTTTTCTTAGTCTGCTCCACTCCTCCTCACTTTAGTTCTGATTCATTTCGTAGAAGAAACGATCCATAGTCGTAGGAGGCTCTTTAGCTAACTAGCTGCCAAAATATATCTGGAGGTCGACTTTCCTCAAACGCGATCAGTATGATACCCTTGTTAGTATTTGGAATAAATTGTTTTAGAGCATTGGTTTGCTTGGGGTCATTAAATTCGAGGTGCTGGGTCAGCGAAGAATGGTGCTTGGAGTCATCTTGGCGTTTGCTAGAGTCATATCATCTATGTTCTCCAACCTTTGGGAGTACCGTTTGGATAGCGGTTGCTTGTCTGTTCCCTTGATGCCGTTCATAAGCTGCCGCTAGATCCTCTATGCCCTGGTCGATCATGGGATGTCAGGGGAGTGGATAGAATGTTCCTTTACTAAGTTGAGTTTTGAACTCATTATCCGGAGGCACTGCGCTGCGGCTAGAGTTTTGAACTTCATCACTTACATCTCTACACAATCTTTTTCAACGAGGTTAGTGACCAATTTTGGTGCTAACACTGTATATGCTAAGTTTTGCCAATTTAAATTAACAATCTATTGTTTTGAATTATTCAAGTCTGACATGTGTGGATTTATTGTCAATTTGAATGGTCCAAAATAGTGGGTCGTTACATATCAACATTCAATATTTTGTTTTGCCTATCCAAAATGTTTAACCACGTTCTTATTTTGGTTTTGACTTCCTATTTTCTTAAGTTTCAAGTTATATAGCTTATATATATTCCAAATTTCTTACATCTCTATTTATTTAACTTTCATTCATAATATATTTACATTCACCTTATCTTTACAACTTAAGTTCATTTTTTTCAAAACAAATCCTATTTTATTTAGCTCATTTCATTTATTTAATCCATTTGACTTCACTTAAGTTAATTCCACTTCATAATTCTATTTCAACCATTCTTTTTAATTTACCTTTGTATTACAAAATAGTTTACAAAATATAAATTTATTTATTACTTGTCTAGTTTCTTAAGTTCATATTCATTTACTTAAATAGCATTCTCTTTTTATTGTTCAATTTATTTCACTTAACATTTCTTATAACATAGATTAAGTGTATAAACATTCATTACAACAACTCAAATTTTATTTAAAACTTTCTTTAATAAATTTCATTTTGGACATCTTATTACTTACCTTTTATAATGTATACTATTCAATTACATGTTCTCGTTAACATTCAAACTTTTTTCCTAGTAAGTTTTTATTAATGTTTTAGAATGTAATTGAGCACTATACAATTTACCTTTTATTTACAATATTTTTATTAAGCAAAATTTAGTTTGAACATTTTTATTACTACTTAAGTTTCCTCTTGTATACCCTTCAATTACATATTCATGTTAACACTTTAACTTTTTAAATATTTCGGGTAAGTTGTATGTTTTAGAATGCAATTGAGTATTATACAAATTAAGTTTATCCTAGTTCAACCGTTTCAAGTTGTTTCAATTTCATTTCTCATTTTAGACACTCCAATTACTCAGAAATTTTACTTCATTTCAATAATAGAAAACCATTACTTAACATAAACTTAAGAGTTTAATTTCCAGTTTCACTTCAAACCATTGTGAAATAAATATATGCATATATATTTTTGTATACCAAATCATACTTAAGAAATTCAAATCAAAATCCAGTTTCCAAAACAAATGTGTAGCAAAGTTACTAAGTGGCTTCCCCCACTTTGAGACTTGAAAATGAATGTCGATAATTCTGCAGTCATCATCGAAATTATTTTCCAGCGACAAAAGAGGAGAGTACTGACTTGCTCCTTTTAAAATTCTTTTGGAAATAATTTCTACTTGAAAATACCTTCCAATAATATTAATATAATTTTTATTTTATTTTTTCAAACTTTGAAACCAAATTTTGAAAAGCACCGAAAATTAAATTCTCAAATCCACAATTTTATTTTATCTCGTTTGCAAATCAGATTTATAACCATGTTTATAAAATTTCATCTCCTTATAACATACAACAATAGTTGCCGGTTTAGGAATGTTAACAAAACAATAAATGATAATCTAGTATTATCTTTCCAACTCATTTAACTATCTA
Source organism: Allium fistulosum (assembly GCA_030737815.1). NCBI lineage: Eukaryota > Viridiplantae > Streptophyta > Magnoliopsida > Asparagales > Amaryllidaceae > Allium > Allium fistulosum. The sequence continues at coordinate 879,095,191 of CM060906.1, forward strand.
ATTTCAGAAAATTATACTTTTATATATAGAATATAATCATACTTAACAAAATAATAATACAATATAAAACAATTTTATAACACTTACAAATACACCTCTCATAAGATGATTCAAGAATGGATTTTAGAACAAAGATAGAGGTTCAAATTTAGAGGAACCCTAATCATAGAGAATCCTAACTAAGAAGATAGGCTCGAAAGGACGGATGATTCCGTTATTGATTCTACTCATTCTAGCGTATTGCTATCCTATTTCTAATGAGTTCTTACTCCATAAGCTAAGTTTTTCCTAAACCAGAGCTCTGATACCAACTGTAACGGCTTGCTATTTTGAACCATTCAAATTGACAATAAACCACACATGTTAAACTTTACTTTATCAAAATAACTGATTGTTATTTATATTTGGCAAAACTTAGCATATACAATAAATCAATCAATCACAGAATCACAGACACAGAGTAATATAACAATATGCAGCGGAATAGTTAAATAGTAGTTCATGAAGCTACTATAGAAACAATAGAGTCCAAGACAACAGACAACAGAAGTCCAAATACACAGAAGTCTCAAATACATAAGCAAATAACAAGTCTGAACATAAATAACTAAATGACTGAAATAACAGAATAACCGGAAAGTTGAATAGACAAGATAGATCTCCAAGCCAAGCTCCTAGCTCTGAAAGGTGAGTCTCAAATTCTGTAATACTCAGGCTGACTCGAGCATAAAGCAAAATACAAAACACTCGAGTCAGGATTAACAATCTTATGCAAGTAAATCAACTCAAGTGAAATGTCCAAATGAAATGCAATAACTTAAAGAATGTTTGGGATATCCATCCTTTAAGGATCCGTGGAACTATCTACATGCATAATACAATACACTACATAAATAATGTCTACAGTAATGTAAAAGATTAAAATAGCGTTAAGGCGTTACCCTGTAACAACTCGTGATTGCGGTTACCAAATAATAAATTAAAATTGGGATTTTAATTTAATTGGAGCTATTAATGATTTTTTTATGTGACTAATTTGTTCAAAAGTTAGTTATTTTGAATAAATTAATATTTTGGGCCTAAGTGTAAAATGGAGAATTTAATGGAAATTAATTAGGGTAAATGGAAATTTATAATATTGCAAAATTTTATATGTGTAAAAAATAGTGCAATATTTGAATTGGGAATTTAATTTACAATTAAATTGCAAAACGGTGATTTTGGGCAATTTTGATTAAAATGTGTTTTGGAATAAATAGGGGTTAAATTGTAAGTTGGAAAATATTGTGATGTAAAATTTTATAACTATAGTTAAATTATTTTGGTAACATATTTTAAAATTTTATGGGTAAATAATGTGTAGTTTGTACTTAGAGAAATTAGCTAACTTGAGATATGGAACATATTCCAAGTCCTAATGGGTATTAGGCCCACTAACCCACTTCCATTAGCCTATAAACCATCTTTTACCCATTTGTTTCAGCCAACATCTCATTCCATAACCCGTTAAACCCTAGAGCAAAACACTAAATAATGGCCTCCAAACCTAGAGCAAAGCTTCATTAATCTTCATCAAAGTCAAAGGGGTTTTAATCTAATCATTTGAAGGTAATAGGAAGGTAATAGCAATCACAAAACCCACCTCTAATCCATTGTTTAATTTCTGAAATTATTTTGTAATCCTCTTTTTTTTGTGCATTTAGATTGTAAAACTCTTTGATCTTTTTTTCATTGCTTGGGAAAGAGGTAATATATGCTAGCTGAAATTATAATTAGTTTTTTTCTGTTAGTAAATTAGTTATATCTCATTCATCTTAAATCGAAATTAAGATTTTCTTGATGTTATGGAAAGCTTATTCTGTAGGCTATAACCTTTATGTTTTGAGAATTGCCTAATTTTGTAGTTTGAATGGTCGAAATCACGTTTGTTTGTCGCTGACCTGACAACAAACAACAGCGTTGATAAAATAAAACCCTGAAATTGATTTGGCCATAATTTACTCGTTTCTTATCCAAATCTAATAATATTGGATGTTCTGGAAAGCTTAGATTTAGGGCTAAAACTTTCATGTTTTGAGTTTCATGAAATTTCGAAGTTAATTGGGTCAAAACTGTGCATTCTTACTACTGTCCCGAGAGCACATTGACAGTGATATAGAATTTAAATCTGAGAATTATTTTAGTCATAAAATTTTCATCCCCGATCGGAATTTGACGATCTTGGTCATTCCGAAAAGCTTAGAAACTAAGATACAACTTTTATTTTTTCATCTTGTCAGAATGGGAAGTTTACTATGCCAAAATTGTGATTTTTCATCTTTGGTCTGTTAGTGCATAGCTACAGGCCTTAGTCTCTTTGCTCACGTTGTTTTCAGCACTGAACCCCGACTTTGCGATGCCATCCCGGGCTTGTCCTTTGTCGTATTTCATCGTTTTTGGTCTCGTTAAAAAGATGAAGTCGAGATCTTCAACCTTGCAAAGTTTGGCTTAGATCTGGGTGCATTAGATACTTCGTTTCTATTGTCGAAGTAGCACCCAGAAACTGTTTTACAATAGTGATCATTTTCAGTTATCGTCGGACCAACTTTGAAACATTGTCATTTCTTCGTTTTAAGTCGGAACTGAACGATTCATGTTGCATATCAAACTAGGAGTACTTTACTACGCTCCTGTAAATTTTCATCAAGATCTGAGTTCATGTGACCCTTCGACCATGTCGTCGAAGTGGGACCTTTGCACTGTTTTGACACAGTAGAGTTTTGTGATTTTTATACGACTTTGAGACGACACCGTTTCTTCATTTCAAGTCAAAATTGCCCGATTATTTTTGCAGTTTGGAGCAGGGATGTTGGACTATATGCCTATCAATTTTCATGCCATTCGGATTCAGTTTGTTGGTCCGAATAATTTTCCGAACTTGGGTTCGCGTCAGTTTTGGACTATTTTCCAACACTTAGAATATTTTAAGTGATTTTCTAGTTTTATCGATTTCTTTGAGATTTGTCTCGATTTCGTACACTGGCCTTATAAAAAGGTTTTAAAAGGATTTTTCACTCCGAAATGGCTTTCAAAATTATTATATAATATTATTTTAATTATTAAATTAATTACTCCATAATAGGAGAGTTTTCAAAGGCCGTTTTAAAGTGATTTCAAACCAATTATAAATCTGTTTTCCGTAATTATTTTCTATAATTAAATCCCACACTCACACTTTAGCACTTCCAGCGAAGTGGAAAGGTGCTTAAACGGTTGGGAAAAACTCTGGCCTATGAAATCGTGTGTATTTCCTTTCCGGTTAATCCCAGACCTATTCGATTGATCGTTTTGGCCTTTCGGCCTAGTTTACCGATGACATGAGGTGAACTTTTTACTGCTTTGAGTGTGGAAGCTTACTATTGGTTAGTAAACCGTTTAGTGCGAACGTGGGGTATGGGACTCATGTTAACACTTTACGGGTTCCTTGCTAAAAGTTCGTGACACATTCCTTTTATTACCTTTGGGATAGTGTCTTCGGAATGTCTCCCTTAGAGGTATCGTTTTGGCATCTCTACTTAGATGGTCGTTATACATCTCTACTTAGATGTATCGTTTTTGGCATCTCTACATAGATGGCCGTTATACATCTCTACATAGATGTATCGTGTTTGGCATCTCTACTTAGATGGCCTGTTATACATCTCTACTTAGATGTATCGTTTTTGACATCTCTACTTAGATGTTTATGTTTTGGCATTTGTGCTTACGTTATGCCGATGATATGAGGCTTATTATACATCTCTACTTAGATGTTTTGTTTTGACATTTGTGACTATGTTATGCCGATGATATGAGGCTTATTATACATCTCTACTTAGATGTTTTGTTTTGACATTTGTGACTATGTTATGCCGATGATATGAGGCTTATTATACATCTCTACTTAGATGTTTTGTTTTGACATTTGTGACTATGTTATGCCAATGATACAAGGCTTGCTATACATCTCTACTTAGATGTTTATTTCTTCTCTATGTGAGAGTTTTTGGTCTATAGTTCTATGTTATATATCGCCTCATTATCTATCATGTTTATCTCAGTTTATTTACTGATTGTTTGGCTAGCCTGACCCGAGTGTTTTTCGCTCGGGTCAGACCGAGTTGTTTCAGGTTAGGTCTCTGGACTTAGCTTTCTGTGCTTCCGCTTGGACATTATTTGCTATGCTGATAGATAGCTCTTTATATTTGTCCACTATTTTGATACTCTAATTATTCAGTCTCTTATGTACATATCTTTGACTCACATGTGTGAGCGGTGGCTTTGTACCCACCTTTTTGATATTTGGTTCTGTATTGATTATATATTGTACCTATGTTCTGTGACTGCTATGTGACTGTTCTGTGATGATGATGTTATCATTTAGTGTTATGTTTGTTATGAACCTATTTTCCTTAGCCATTGTAATTTCGTTATGAATATCTATTGGATATGTCGAACCACTTGAAAAAAAAGCGATACCACATTTCGACGTATTCAGTAGATAGTTATAGCTTGATTACATATGGTCGCTTCCATTATACTCTATTCTTCGTTCCAGCAGACGGTATTACTCCGTAATACTCTTTGTTAGAATGAGTCTCGGAGTGGGGCGTTACATCTTGGTATCAGAGCCAAGGTTCAAAATTAAGCATAACAAACACAGAACAAACACGTAGTACAATACGTTATAATACGATCCAAATTGAACATATCCACCTTTAGATAAATAAGTTAGGAATATGTGTAGGAATCTATTATATTCCATAATATTCCTTAATGAATTATCTATCTTTGAATCGTGCTTAACTAAATCTACCGATCATATGTTTAAAGAGTGTCCCAAGCCTCTTTTCTGCCGCTATTGTAAGAAGGAGGGTCATCATTATTCCACTTGTCCTACTGCACCTCCTAGATCTGGCAAGCTTAATGCTGCCAAGGCTCCTAAATCTTCAGCTCAGCCTCGAGGTACGCATCCTTCCGTTCTCGAAGGTTCTATTTTATTTCATGGTAGAATTTGTAGAGTTCTCTTTGATACGGGTGCTTCTCACTCATTCGTATCAAAGGAACTAGTTGATACTTTATCTTTGGATGTTACTTGTTTGGTTTCTTCACTAAGGATTATTGTGAATTCCATCGGCGGATCCACGACCCTTAGCTTGCTTTGTGAGGATATAGATATTGATCTTTGTGGATTTTCTTTCCGTGCGAATCTGCACGTTATGGAGTATTTGGGCTTTGACATGATTCTTGGCATGGATTGGCTCGCTCAGTACGACGCCAAAATCATTTGTTCGGAGCGGATATTATTTCTTCGTCATCCTGACTTGTCCGCTCCGTTAGCTATTGCTCTTCAGGATGTTGGGATTTTCGATATTACTTTATTTTCTCTTGATTCACGAGATGAGGATGTGGACATATCTCGTATTCATGTTGTTCGGGATTTCCCCAATATATTCGAGCCAGTATCAGGTCTGCCGCCAAAGCGGGCCATTGAGTTCCGCATCGATCTCATTCCAGGCTCCCATCCAGTTGGGCATCCTCCCACGAGGATGTCTACTAAAGAGAATGAGGAACTCAGGAAGTAGTTAGTAGAGCTTGAGGCGAAGCAGTTCATTCGGTCCAGTTCTTCGTCATGGGGTGCTGCTGTGGTCTTCATTAAGAAGCCCGATGGCTCTCTTAGGCTTTGTATTAACTATCGCAAGCTTAATGAGTTGACCATCAGAAATCATTATCCATTGCCACGGATAGACGATATGTTTGATCAGTTGAGCGGTGCGAAGGTCTTTTCCCAGCTCGACCTTGCCACCAGATTTCATCAGCTCCGAGTTGCAGAAGATAGCATTCCTCTTACCGCTTTCCGCACTCTTTATGGTTCTTTTGAGTGGTTGGTCATGCCATTTGGCTTGATGAACGCACCGGCTTTCTTCGTCGATCTTATGAATCGAGTATTCTGGGAATACATCGATAGATTCGTTCTGGTTTTCATCGACGCTATTCTTATTTATTCTAGATCCGAGGCAGAGCATGCTCATCAATTGCGGATCGTCTTGGATACTCTTCGTCAGCATCAGCTTTAGGCCAAGCTCTCCAAGTTCCATTTTTGGATGAGCAAGGTCAAGTTCTTAGGCCATATTGTATCATCTGAGGGTATTTCTGTCGATCCTGCCAAGATCGAAGCTATTCAGAATTGGAAGCAGCCCGAGAACGTTCATGATATTCGCAGCTTCCTTGGTCTGGCGGGTTATTACCGTCAGTTTATCAAGGATTTCTCTCGAGTTTCACTTCCCCTTACGACGCTGACTCGTAAGGGTGTTCGCTTTATTTGGTCTGATAAGTGTGAAGCTTCCTTTCGACGACTGAAGGAACTTCTCACTCATGCTCCTATTCTAGTGGTTCCAGAGAGTAACCATGATCTTGTTGTTTACACCGATGCTTCTGGTAGCGGGCTCGGTGCTGTGCTTATGCAGAAGGATCGGGTAGTTGCTTATGCTTCCAGGCAACTACGTCCGAATGAGGTTCGCTATCCTACTCATGATCTTGAGTTAGCAGCTATCGTCTTTGCCTTGAAGACGTGGCATCACTTTCTATTAGGAGAACGCTTCATTCTTTACACCGATCACAAGTCGCTGAAGTATCTATTCAGTCAGAGGGATCTCAATATGAGGCAGCAGCGACGGCTTGAGTTTCTCACCTCATATGATTTAGATATTCAGTATACCCCTGGCAAGGGTAATCATGTTGCAGATGCGCTCAGTCGCAAGCACTCGGCGGTAGTTTCTATGATGATTGCCGAGTGTGATATTCTTGAGACCCTATCTTTGTGTGATATTAGAGATCGAGCTCCATCTTCTGATTTTCCGGTCTTATTATTCAGCTTGGAAGCTCGTCCTATCTTATTGGATCGCATTGCCCATGCTCAGCGGCAGGATCCAGACTTATTGCATCTTATTCATCTTCTCGAGTCGGGATCCAGTGATGAGACATTGCTGGATTATTCTCTTGATTTTCATCGGTGTCTTCGTAGGAGGAACCGTATTGTTGTACCATCTGATTTATCACTTAGGCGTGACATTCTGGACGAGTGCCATTGCTCTAAGTACACTATACATCCCGGTTCGAGTAAGATGTATGCCGATATGTGCCGGCTATATTATTGGGTGGGTTTGAAGAGAGATGTTGCAAGTTATGTGAGCGGTTGCATGACTTGTCAACAGATCAAGGCCAAGCATCAGCGTCCATCTAGTCTTCTTCAGCCTCTAGAGATTCCATTATGGAAATGGGATCAGATATCCATGGATTTCATTGACGGTCTGCCTCGATCGAGGTCAGGCCATACTTCTATTTGGGTTATTGTTAATCGCTTGACCAAATCGGCTCATTTCATTCCGATTAAGTCCACTCGGACTACACCTCAGTTGGCCAAGCTCTATGTGAAGGAAGTCGTACAACTTCATTGCATTCCTAGCTCTATCGTGTGTGATCGAGACACCATTTTCACTAGTCACTTCTGGAAGTGCCTACAGTCAGCTTTGGGCACAAAGCTGAATCTCTCTACTGCTTATCACCCTCAGACTGACGATCAGACTGAGAGGGTGAATCGTATTTTGGAGGATCTTTTGCGCTGTTGTATTCTGGATTTCGGGGGTAGTTGGGAGGATCATTTACCTCTCGTAGAGTTCTCCTACAACAACAGTTATCAGTCTAGTATTGGCATGGCACCTTTCGAGGCTCTATACGGAAGGCCATGTCGCTCTCCTGCTTGTTGGTTGAAATCTGGCGAGAAGCTCATTCTTGGTCCAGATTCAGTTCGGGAATTTTCTGAAAAGATTGTTCTTATCCGTCAGAGAATGAGAGAGGCACAGGACCGCCAGAAATCCTACGTGGACAACCGTAGGAAGCCTCTTGAGTTCTCCATTGGTGATTTTGTCTTCAGTCGGATTTCTCCCATGAAGGGGGTTGTGCGTTTCAGCTCTACATGGAAATTGGCTCCTCGCTATGTTGGACCATTTCCTATCACGGAACGCATCAGCCCCGTTGCTTATCGTGTGGCTCTACCTGCTCATTTTTCCGGAATGCATGACGTGTTCCATGTTTCTCAACTTTGCAAGTGTGTTCGCGATCCTGATTCTGTTATTGATCCACTTATTATACCGGATTTAGAGATTTCTCCTGATTTATCTATTGAGCAGCAACCTCTTCGTGTGCTTGATTCGGAGGTTAGACGCCTTCGAAACAAAGAGGTCCTGCTCGTGAAGATTCAATGGTCGTCTAATCCTAAGGACTGCACTTGGGAGACCAGAGAGTTTATCGAGCGTACTTATCCCGGTTTTCTATCTTCATCTGTTGTTGGTGAGTATTTTTACTTCACCTTCGTTTGATTTATTTTGAGGATTAGATGTTATAGATAACTTCCATGATAGGGAATTGCGGGAACGCAATTTTCTTAAGGGGGGAGTCTGTAACAACCCGTGATTGCAGTTACCAAATAATAAATTAAAATTGGGATTTTAATTTAATTGGAGCTATTAATGATTTTTTTTATGTGACTAATTTGTTCAAAAGTTAGTTATTTTGAATAAATTAATATTTTGGGCCTAAGTGTAAAATGGAGAATTTAATGGAAATTAATTAGGGTAAATGTAAATTTATAATATTGCAAAATTTTATATGTGTAAAATAGTGCAATATTTGAATTGGGAATTTAATTTACAATTAAATTGCAAAACGGTGATTTTGGGCAATTTTGACTAAGATGTGTTTTGGAATAAATAGGGGTAAATTGTAAGTTGGAAAATATTGTGATGTAAATTTTATAACTATAACTAAATTATTTTGGTAACATATTTTAAAATTTTATGGGTAAATAATGTGTAGTTTGTACTTAGAGAAATTAGCTAACTTGAGATATGGAACATATTCCAAGTCCTAATGGGTATTAGGCCCACTAACCCACTTCCATTAGCCTATAAACCATCTTTTACCCATTTGTTTGAGCCAACATCTCATTCCATAACCCCTTAAACCCTAGAGCAAAACACTAAATAATGGCCTCCAAACCTAGAGCAAAGCTTCATTAATCTTCATCAAAGTCAAAGGGGTTTTAATCTAATCATTTGAAGGTAATAGCAATCACAAAACCCACCTCTAATCCATTGTTTAATTTATGAAATTATTTTGTAATACTCTTTTTTTGTGCATTTAGATTGTAAAACTCTTTGATCTTCTTTTCATTGCTTGAGAAAGAGGTAATATATGCTAGCTGAAATTATAATTAGTTTATTGCTGTTAGTGAATTAGGCATACCTCATTCATCTTAAATTGGAATTAAGATTTTCTTGATGTTCTGGAAAGCTTATTCTGTAGGCTATAACTTTTATGTTTTGAGCTTTCCCTAATTTTGTGGTTTGAATGGTCGAAATCACGTTTGTTTGTCGCTGACCTGACAATAAACTATAGCGTTGATAAAATAAAACCCTAAAATTGATTTGGCCATAAGTTACTCGTTTCTTATCCAAATCTAATAATATTGGATGTTCTGGAAAGCTTAGATTTAGGGCTAAAACTTTCATGTTTTGAGTTTCATGAAATTTCTAAGTTAATTGGGTCAAAACTGTGCATTCTTACTACTGTCCCGAGAGCACATTGACAGTGATATAGAATTTAAATCTGAGAATAGTTTTAGTCATAAAATTATCATCCCCGATCGGAATTTCACGATCTTGGTCATTCCGGAAATCTTAGAAACTAAGCTACAACTTTTATTTTATTCATCTTATCAGAATTGGAACTTTACTATGCCAAAATTGTGATTTTTCATCTCTGGTCTGTTAGTGCATAGCTACAGGCCTTAGTCTCTTTGCTCCCGTTGTTTTCAGCGTAGAACCCCGACTTTGCGACGCCATCCCGGGCTCGTCCTTTGTCGGATTTCATCGTTTTTGGTCTCGTTAAAAAGATAAAGTCGAGATCTTCAACCTTGCAAAGTTTGGCTTAGATCTGGGTGCATTAGATACTTCGTTTCTATTGCCGAAGTAGCACCCAGAAACTGTTTTACAATAGTGATCATTTTCAGTTATCGTCGGACCAACTTTGAAACATTGTCATTTCTTCGTTTTAATTCAGAACCAAACGATTCTTGTTGCATATCAAATTAGGAGTACTTTACTACGCTCCTGTAAATTTTCATCAAGATCCGAGTTCATGTGACCCTTCGACCATGTTGTCGAAGTGGGACCTTTGCACTGTTTTAACACAGTAGAGTTTTGTGATTTTTTGTACGACTTTGAGACGACACCGTTTCTTCGTTTCAAGTCGGAATTGCCCGATTATTTTTGCAGTTTGGAGTAGGGATGTTGGACTATATGTCTACCAATTTTTATGCCATTCGGATTCAGTTTTCTAGTCCGAATAATTTTCTGAACTTGGGTTCACGTCAGTTTTGGACTATTTTCCAACACAGAATATTTTTAGTGATTTTCTGGTTTTATCGATTTCTTTGAGATTTGTCTCTGGATTTCATACACGAGCCTTATAAAAAGGTTTTAAAAGGATTTTTCACTCCGAAATGGCTTTCAAAATTATTATATAATATTATTTTAATTATTAAATTAATTACTCCATAATAGGAGAGTTTTCAAAGGCCGTTTTAAAGTGATTTCAAACCAATTATAAATCCATTTTCCGTAATTATTTTCTATAATTAAATCCCACACTCACACTTTAGCACTTCCAGCGAAGTGGAAAGGTGCTTAAACGGTTGGGAAAAACTCCGGCCTATTAAACCGTGTGTATTTCTTTCTCGGTTAATCCCAGACCTATTCGGTTGATCGTTTTGGCCTTTCAGCCTAGTTTACCGATGACATGAGGTGAACTTTTTACTGATTTGAGTGTGGAAGCTTACTATTGGTTAGTAAACCGTTTAGTGCGAACGTGGGGTATGGGACTCATGTTAACACTTTACGGGTTCCTTGCTAAAAGTTCGTGACACATTCCTTTTATTACCTTTGGGATAGTGTCTTCGGACTGTCTCCCTTAGAGGTATCGTTTTGGCATCTCTACTTAGATGGTCGTTATACATCTCTACTTAGATGTATCGTTTTTGGCATCTCTACATAGATGGCCGTTATACATCTCTACAAAGATGTATCGTGTTTGGCATCTCTACTTAGATGGCCTTCTATACATCTCTACTTAGATGTATCGTTTTTGACATCTCTACTTAGATGTTTATGTTTTGGCATTTGTGCTTACGTTATGCCGATGATATGAGGCTTATTATACATCTCTACTTAGATGTTTTGTTTTGACATTTGTGACTATGTTATGCCGATGATATGAGGCTTATTATACATCTCTACTTAGATGTTTTGTTTTGACATTTGTGACTATGTTATGCCAATGATACAAGGCTTGCTATACATCTCTACTTAGATGTTTATTTCTTCTCTATGTGAGAGTTTGTGGTCTATAGTACTATGTTATATATCGCCTCATTATCTATCATGTTTATCTCAATTTATTAACTGATTGTTTGGCTAGCCTGACCCGAGTGTTTTTCGCTCGGGTCAGACCGAGTTGTTTCAGGTTAGGTCTCTGGACTTAGCTTTCTGTGCTTCCGCTTGGACATTATCTGCTATGCTGATAGATAGCTCTTTATATTTGTCCACTATTTTGATACTCTGATTATTCAGTCTCTTATGTACATATCTTTGACTCACATGTGTGAGCGGTGGCTTTGTACCCACCTTTTTGATATTTGGTTCTGTATTGACGATATATTGTACCTATGTCCTGTGACTGTTATGTGACTGTTCTGTGATGATGATGTTATCATTTAGTATTATGTTTGTTCTGAACCTATTTTCCTTAGCCATTGTAATTTCGTTATAAATATCTATTGGATATGTCGAACCACTTGAAAAAAAAAGCGATACCACATTTCGACGTATTCAGTAGATAGTTATAGCTTGATTACATATGGTCGCTTCCATTATACTATATTCTCCGTTCCAACAGACGGTATTACTCCGTAATACTCTTTGTTAGAATGGGTCTCGGAGTGGGGCGTTACATACCCATATCTCCCTTAACACATTTTTATATAAATGCCGGAGTCTGTACAGTACCGTAATTCCTCCGTAAACTGGAGGGATATCAGAGGGCACTTCATAGTGTACGACACAAACCAAACTCGTAATGGGCGTGATCAGGATAAATATGACCAGGCACGTGAGGCAATGTCCAGGGTAGGATACTACCGTTTTGCGCATCTGGACTGGTGGTAACGCATAGCAGCTACTACCGCCCACCTCGGGACACACTCCCAAAAAAAATCAAAGGGTGGCCACCAAATCAATCACAAAGTAATAATATGGTATCGAATAAATGTGCCAGATAGGGGGAGCGACCGCACTAGGCCCGGCGTGGCTCCTGTTTTAGTCATTTTAATTATGACCCGAAGATCAAGGCTATCCATCATCATTCGCCAAACCATCCTACTTCATTCTGGATTTTCTCCACCACGTGTACAGTTGTTAAAGTGGTTTTCGGTATTACCAGAGAGTGTAACAATATCCGATCCTGACCTCTTTAAAAACCAAACACTTATTTCATACCAGTTGGTTCTTTTATATTTCCAAAACCGATTCATAATTTATATCAAAATATCATATTCACTTCAAAACCATATCACTTTCGAAATCATATTCACTTCCGAAATCATATTCAATTTAAAAATCATAACCATAAAATAGGTTAAATCATCATATCAAAATATTCGCATTTTAAATCTAAATCATAACAGTTTCAACTTTAAACATGTTGAATATTGAAAGTGGTTTATATATTGGAATAGTTATACATTAAAAATAGTTTATATTTTAAAATTAGGTTCTAGATTGAAATAGTTTATATATTATAAATAGTTGATATATTAAAATAGGTTATAGATTGAAATAGTATATATATTAGAAATAGTTTATATATTAAAATAGGTTATATATTAAAATAAATATATTTATTTAAATATTTAAAACATAATATATTTTATTTTTATTTATTTTTATTAAATTAAATCTTATATTATGAAAAAAAAGTAAACAAAGTTATAAGTAAAACCTTAAAATTTACATTTTAAAAAACTTAACTTATAAATTTAGAATCCTTAAAACATATAATTTTAAAATTTAAATTTTACAGATATTTTTAAAATAAAATATTTATATTAAATTTAAAAAAATGATTTTCCTTTTCTTTTTCAAACACATCTTTCCAAAATTTCAGAAATCACTTTAAAAAAACAGACCAACGGTGTCCGTATATAGTTTTCTATCCTAGGATCAAGTGATACAGATATTTATCATTTCAATCCGCAATAAATTAAAATTTACGGATATATATCATTTCAACACGCAATCCCAAATTTTCAAAATCAATAGAAATCGCTTGGGTTTATAATTTCAATCCATAATGATTTTTCCATATTCTAAAAAATCATTCGGGCATGTATCATTTCAACCCACAGGGAACTCCTAAAACTAAGGGAATTTGTAGCATGATTTACATAAAATAAATAACATAACACAAAATCATACATAACAATTTACATAAGATGGCATATAACTTACATAATGAATCACATAACATAACATATTACTTACATAGCCAATTACATACAATAACACATAATTACATACAAACTATATAATATAACATATATGCATATTTAACATGGAAGGTGATATAAGATTCCTACCATAACATAACCCAATTTGCAACCATTTTTATCATAGTAATTTAGGTGATTTCCAACACAACACATATATGCATATAATTTTATTTTTTCATTTCACACATAAATTTCACATAACATACTAATGACAATTTCCATCACAAAAGTGTCAACCTTTAAATCAATATAATATTTTCCTTTTTTTTCTTTTCGACATAGCAATTTCATATTAACACCATGAAGCATATTAATAACCATATCATCACATATATTTTTTAAATAAACAAGATAATATCAATAACAATAATCATGTCAAAATAATAAGGGAACATAGGTGAACATATGTCATATCAAATCATAACCACACTATGCAAAATTTCTTAACTATTGCAACATTTCAATAACATATCAATTGATAATCATTCACTTAGCATAAGATTATCAATCGTGAGTGAAGAGGCTAGGAAATATTTGACAAACAAAGCTATGAATTTGAATCTTAATTCCAAAGAAAAGCAAGCTAAAATCAATGAATCTCCAAAATAAAATATGTAACTTTGTTTTGTTATGAAATAGAAGAGAAAAGAGACAAAGAGGACTCGGCCTAGGGTAGGAAAAGAGGGGTAGGGTTTTGGCTTTGGGTGGTGATTGGTGGCCGAAATAAGGAGGAGGAGAGGAGGACTTGGATGGTGGAAGAGAGGGCGGCATAAGGAGGAGGAAGGAAGGATTGAAGGAGAGGAGGAAAGAGTTTTGATTTGTGAAGTTTTGGAGATTTGAGATCTAGAACTCTCTGTAAATTTGGAGGAAGAAGGAATTGTGTTGAGAACGTTTTCTTAAGAGAAAATTATGTACGTACAAGTTAGTCAAAAGGAAACAAATGGTCGTAGGCATAGGAATAAACACAAATCTCTTGGTATAGTTAGAATCTCTTGGTTAACCAAGGCCCATTAGGGCTAAACCAAACCCATTAGGACTTAGCTAAATTTCACAACTAAACACCACAAACTTATGTCAGTTTTTCACAGAAATTCAAATATTTAGAGCAATAGGAATTTGATTTTGACTAAATGAAAATTGGAGAAAAGATCATAATTTAGTCTAGTATCATATAAAAAGAATAAAAATTTAAAATTCAAATTTAAAATTTTCAACCAAAAGTAAAACTTTGACTAAGTTTGACCAAAATTTGAAATTTTCGAAAATTTTCTATTTTATTGAATTTAGAAAATATATTACTCAATATTCAAAAAAAAATTCTTTAATTTTAACCTTTAAATTTTATTTAAATTCAAATAATAGTATATTTTAAAATTGACTGAATTGAACCTTCATTTTATTAACATTTGTTTGTCTTTATTAAATGTTCATTTTATTCAATTCAATATATGTTGCTTATTCTTGACTGAATCAATTACCATCTATTACTCTTTACCTTAATTAAAAGATTTAATTCCAATTAATTCAATATTAAATTTCCAATTGAATGTTGGTTACACACTAATCATTTTATTTTCATTGAATAATTCAAACAAAGTTTTATCCTTTTATTTCGATTTACATGTTCTTTATATTACATCAAATTTCTCTTTCAATTAAAACATATGTTTCCTTTTCATTTCCTCAACTTCCTCTTTTATTTTAATTCAAACATACATTTCTTTTATTACGTCCATTAATTACAATTAATGTTCTCTTTCCTTTTATTTGAAAGATTTTAGTTATATTTAATTCCACTGATTACAAAATAAATTCCAAAGCAGATTAATCAATGGGATGAGGAATAAATCAATTGTTACAACTTAGTAATTCATATCTATTAATTTATTGTTTAAACAAGGAGTATAAATCTTCTTACCAAATAATTGATTTCTTATTGTATGCTAACATATTTAGAATATTGTTTATCCCATTCTTTAGTAACATTTATTGTTATAGTTGATTGAAATTACATCAATACAGTTGTTAATTACATTCAATCAATATTGTTAAATTATATTCTAATACGCGTTACCACCTTCCATTTCATTAAAGGTTAGTTGTTTTAGAATTTTATCTAAGATTATGTTTTATATTCTAACAAATTTATTATTATTATTATTATTTACAGTAATAATTGAAAATTCTTTATTTCTAACCATATTCTATTCAACAATTATAATTAATATTTTTAAAATTTGTTCGAATTTACGAGTCGTTGCACTGGTGGATATCGAGTACTATGACATTTCACATATCCCACATGCGCAGAATGGAGAAGCCGATTCATTGGCAAAGTTTGTTAGTATTGGTGATGCACAATAGATGGGCTTGGTTCCAGTCGAGACATTACATACCCCAAGCATAAATATGATGGAAGTTGATTGAGTATTGGAAACAAAGCCCGAGAGGGAATCGTGGGTGACTCCATTTAAAGATTACCTATTGCATGGAATCTTTCTTGAAAGGAGAAATGAAAAGCGACAAGTCCTTCTTAAAGCTTCGCGGTATATTATGCAAGAAGGAACTATGTATAGAAAATGGGTTTCCATTCCCTTACTCTGGTGTATCACTCATGACGGGATAAAGCAAGTTCTGAAAGAAGTTCAAGAGGGGGAATGTGGTGATCACACTGGGGGCAAACTCTAGCACAGAAGGCACTCCACTATGGATATTACTGGCCAACTGTAAATCATGACGCTGCTGATTATGTAAGACGTTGCGACAAGAGCCATATATATGCAAAAGTCCCAAGAGCTCCACCAACAGAGATCACGCTAATGGTCAGTCCATGGCCATTCGCTATGTAGGGTATTGACATCATTGGCTCTTTGCCAGTCTCTAACGGTGGTGCGAAGTACGCTATTGTCGCAGTTGATTACTACACAAAATGGGCCGAAGCGGAATCGCTAGCCACGATCTCGACTAAGAAAGTTATCTACTTTGTTGTTCGAAACATCATATGTCGCTTCAGTCTCAGACGAACTATCCTAATAGATAATGGGACTCAGTTCGATAGTGTTGAATTTAAAAGAATTTGTCAAAGATATCGTATTGAAAAGAGGTTTGTGGCGATCGCTCACCCTCAGGCGAATGGACAGGTTGAAGCTGTAAACAAAATTATCAAGTCTATTCTGAAAAAGCGTTTGGAGAAGGCTAGAGGCAAGTGGGTAGATGAACTTCTTACGGCACTTTGGGACTACAGAACCACTCACAAGTCCGCGACTGGCCATACTTTGTTCGCCCTTGCTTACGGGACCGAAGAATTTATTCCAGTAGAACTCGAAGTACTTTTTCATCGAGTGACTTACTACTGTTTGTACCAAAATTGGGCACAACACTCTTCGGAAGTTTTTTGAAGAGATAATAATGAAGAGAATAAATTGAAAATGAAGATTATCTAACAAAAACTCCAATAAACAGAATTGTAAATACGCAGACAAGCAATTTAGAGTGGTTCGGCGTATCGCCTACGTCCATTATGAAGTTTTGATGATTTTATTAATTCTCTTTCAATGATTACAGCGAACAACAGCGAATTACAGTTTGGAATTCGAATTCAACAGTAAGAATAAGATGCAAATCTCAATCCGGTAGAGTCTGGGCGCTTGAGAATCCAAAGATCCCTCTTCCACAGACTCTGGGGCTCTATTTATAGGCGTAGGTGGTTGATATTTCGCCTAAATTTCGGGAGACTACTTCTGGCACGTAAGGGGGCCCATGCGCCCGACTTCAGGAAATCTGGGCCCACTTCAGGATCGATTCGAACTCCATTCGAATTGATCAAAAATTCATCCGATGAAGCTGAAATTTGGTGTGAACATTCTTCAGCATGCGCGTAAGCTTCAGTGAAAATTTCATAGCATTTGGACTTATGGATCTCGAGATATGGTCGATTCGAAATGATGATCTTCGTCAGGCTGCTTCGTTCGAATCGATTCATTCGAATCGATGGTGTCACGCGCTTTCATGATGACGTGGAGCGTAACATGTGCATCGATCCGCTTTCTTCGCCCATTTGATCGAGTCATCCCGGAGACTTTGCCGCCTTGACTCGATGGATCCGGAGGTATCAATAACATCTGGATTCGAGTGTGGTTTTGTTTGTATCGATCGTGATGTGCTTCAGTCGATCGAAATGACTGTACTTGATGGATTCGAAGGAATTCAACTTGATGGATACGAACCATGTTGGCGTGAGGCTAACTCCTTTCTGATGCGAATGTAATGGATACGAAGTCTAGCTACAGTTATGGATTCGAAGTAGGAGAAACTTGATGGATTCGACCATACCTTCTTCCGATGGATACGAAGAGGTCAATATTGATCGATACGAAATCAGGCCATTTGATGGATACGAAAACATGGCCTTTCCCTTCAACTTGCATCCATCATAACTTGAGCATAAGAACTCGGATTGATTTGAAACATGGAACGTTGGCTCTCTTTGCTTTTCTAGTCATGTCTTATCAATTATAGCTCAATCTGGTCTCGGACAAAATTCATCGATATCCAGGGTAGACCTATGTGCACTAGATGTCCATAACGAGCGACTCTAGGTTTTTGATCAATTCCTTGGTATCTCGGCCTTGCCAAAAGGCGGGATAACAACTACGACCCCAGAATAAACAAAGATCTCCTCTTGTAATCTTTGGTTTTTATCGACGAGAAGCGCGAGGAAGCTGATTTGAGAGCAGTTGCACACCGACATTGAGTCACCCGGTATTACAACATAAAAGTACGATTGAGAACCTTTGAAGTTGGCGATCTCGTCCTGAAACAGGTTTTTTTGATCCCATTGCACATGAATCCGACATGGGAAGGACCGTATGTTATTGAACAGAGGCTTAGAGAAGGAACTTTCAAGCTAGCGACTGTTGATGGCACGACACTTCCAAGAGCGTGGAATAGCGAGCATTTATGACACTATTTCACTTAGAACATTTCTTTTGTATTTCTGTACTAGTTACTTTCGACATTTGCTTTTGTATTTCTGTACTAGTTACTTTTGAAATTTTCTTTTGTATTTCACTTTTTGAATATGTAATAAGACATATTTGTCTGTTCCTTCTCATTTAATGAATAAAATCTTGAACTTCCTTTGCATAAATGACTATCATTGCATTTTATGCTAAGTAAACAATGAACTGATTGATATCGATATGTATAATGTGTGAACAGGCCCACAAAGTTTGAAATCGATCGATCATACCAATCCCCGATGGGACCGAACAAGATGAGCTCTGTAAATTTGCTCAACTAACAACTCCAGTAGATAAACCAAAGGACATGACTCACGATAAGGAACAAGGATCGCTTACAATCTGGAGACTAAAAAACCCCCTTTTCGGATTGTAGGGCTGGAACAAAATTGAGGCGACCAAGAGAAGTAAAAATATAAAAAATCCGGGGCAGATACCGACTGCCCACGAGAATACTCTAAGTCCCCAGAGTGCGGACTGGAGTATAAAAAATCTAGGCGGATACCGACTACCCATGAGAAAACGCTAAGTCCCCGAAGTGCGGACTGGAGTATAAACAATCCGGGCGGATACCGGCTGCCCACGAGAAAACTCTATGTCCCTGGAGTGCGGACTGGAGTATAAATAATCTAGGCAGATACCGACTGCCCACGAGAAAACTCTAAGTCCCCGTAGTGCGGACTGGAGTACAAATAATCCGAGCGGATACGACTGCCTATGGGAAAGCTCTAAGTCCTCGGAGTACGGACTGGAGTAAACAACCTGGGCAGATACCAACTGCCTATAAGAAAACTCTTGGTCCCCAAAGAGCAGACTGGAGTATAAACAATCTGGGCGGATACCAACTGCCCACGAGAAAATTTTAGGTCCCCGAAGTATGGGCCAGAGTGTAAATAAATCAAGCGCGAATCGACCGCTCGCATAACAACTCTAAGTCCCCAGAGCGCGGACTGACATGTAAACCCCAACCGGTAGATGAACGGACTCCGACTATTCACTAACCCACTAACTCCGACCTGAAATTGACGAAAGAAGTACAAACTACTGAAGATTAAATACGACAGCTCACTACAGCTGCGACTTAGCATATTTTACGGCTTGAGGCAACGACCACGGAGGGGCCTTGAGATGGAGATTGTGAACAGTTAACAGAATTTGCAATCAATGGATTTCTAGTACGTCAATATGGAAAGTAATTATTCAACTACCAAAGTAATGGTTCACACGACGATTAATCAAAAGCAAAAAAATTTATTCACAAGTCCCAAAATCCCCGTACAAGTTACGAAAAAAACAAAAACAAGAACGGGATTCGTATTCGAACACCCATGATCGAGGAAAGAAATAACTACTAAAACTACATACAATGATATGAAGTAATGACTACTTCTTCGACCTTCTCTCCCTCTTTGATTTTTCAGGAGTAGAGTCGGTCAAGCTTCTCTTCCAGGACCCTTTGCCGTCCTTGGTTGGAATGCTTAAAGAAGAAGAAGGGATTTCGCTTGGAATCGTCCCGCCTGGTGCAATAACCAGCAGTGGTACATGATCAAGATCTTCAGTTTCCACCTCAACGGGCTCCCCTTTCACTATACGCTTTAATTTCTCCTCCACCTTGATCTGCTCCTTCATGCTAGTTTCAATAGTGTCCCCCGAAGCACCTGTGATCACTACATCTTCCGATTCATCAGCAAGAGGCAAATCTTTGGGCTTATCTTCATCGAGCACACCGATGACATGAGCATCAAGCCCCGGGATATCAGCAATGGTCGGGTCTTTGGTCATCTTTTCCTATTGCTCCATGGCGGCACCGCTCCTGGGAGTCTGATTTGGGCCTAGAAGACCTGCAAAAATTTGTCAAATCATAAGCATTATTTAAAAGACGTTGCGCATCGAGAATAGAAACTTCTCCCGATTCAAAGAAGTTTAGTACAATACCAGCGTCCGGTTGGCTTTCTGTAGTCAATGGAGTGCTTCCATCGAGAATGGGAGATAGCATATGTGGTCCAAAGCCAAGCTTGTCTGGATCATAGCCAAAGGTTTGCTCCGTGTCATGAGAAGAGGATAGTTCGGCTACTTGGATAGGAGAGGAACTTTTAGGATCGGTTCCTACTGACTCAACGATATCCCCTCCTTCTTTAGTCGGTGCAGGAGCTTTAAAAATTGAAGTTTGGCAGTGGCTAGATCAGACGGCTCTTTACCTTGAAGCACTTGTATCATAAGTTCCTCTTCATTGAATTCTGCTTCTCCCAACTCTTCCTTCTTTTTCTTGACGATGACCTCCCAAGCTTCAGTGAGTGATTATAGATATCCCTTACCAAGAAAGCTTAAGTCACGGTGGAGAAGGACCTTCGCGTTATATTTGATAATTAGTGGATCGAATAGGTCCTTAATCTCATTCCTCCCAGACTCGATAGCAGCCTCCACCTGGGAGCTGGCTTGCTCAAGCACTTCTTTTCTGCCTCTTCCCGGGCTTCATCCTTCAAAATTTCAATCTTGGCGAATTGTTCGTCGAGCTTTGTTCTTAAGCTCATTGCCTCGAAAATTTCCTTGCAGTATCTCTATGACTCCTCTTGCGCCTCAATTTTTTCCTCCCTCTCCTTTTTTAACAATTCTTCAAGCTCTTCGATGCGGAGAGCCATTGCATCTTTCTCCTTTCGTAAGGAGTCCTTTTCCAAGGCAAGCGTGCCGCTGCATTGAAGCGCCGTGTCAAGTTCCTTTTTATGGGAAATCTCCAAGCGACTTACCGCCTCTACTGTGTCCTTTGCACTTTTTTTGGCCTCTGCAAGTTGGGACTTGTATTCAAGCAACTCAACGTCTTGATACTTGATGATATCTTTATCATGGATAGCCTCCAACTTGAGACGGTCGATTTCATGTTGATGCTCAATGGAGACTTAAGAAACCTTCTCGTCCAAATGGATAAATGATTGATGCTAGAAGAATACATCATTCATACATGCTAGTGAGCTCTCTTTGGCATGTCCGAGAATAATATGTATGGAGGGGAGGAATTTGAGACCATCAAAGTAGATCTTCGGAAAAATATCTTTACGTTCAGCTAACTTTTCTGTTGTAGTAGGGTCGGGAGTGGCAACCAGCGAAAGTGGATCAGAAGTGGCAAGTGTATGCTTATCGAAGCGGTGCTCATGTGATTGCCTTGAACTAGACGAGCCAGAATGTTGCTCGTGGGGCGCGGTGATGTGAGCGCCGCGATATGAAGATTTTTCTCCATTACGGGCATGGAGATTAAAGTGTTCATCATGGTGAGAAGCATGGGATTGAGACTTCCATTTTTATGAGGAAGAGGATTCTCTTGAAGAATAATCCTTATCCCATCCATCATCTTTCTCTCTAAATCACCCGGACTCAGAGCCTTGGCTAGAGCGGTAAAAAGTTGAAGAACCCCCGAGACGATCGAAGGCGCGAGACTGAGACATTGCACCTATAAAGAACCAAATAAGAGCATATTAAAAGTTGTCGCATGAAGGATTAATAACAGGTGTAGTGGAGTGCAAGTGTTAGTGTGTGTCCTAGTGTTCCCCCCGACGGACTAGTAACGATGGCTTTACTCATCGAAGTGCTCTCTCCTCTGTTGGAAGGTTGGACGCCTACACCACTTCTAGTCGGGGGGTTAAGTCCTTTGATATTGATATTGGGAAAGTCGTAAGTCATTATATCATCTGGAATTTTAAGATCGGAGAATCCTTTTAACGAGCTTTCTATGTGCTGAGAAGATGACTCCTTTTCAAGCGGCGTAATGAAGAACTCCGGATTTGACCCAGCCTTACTTTTACACAGCTGGTACACCAACCTTTTCTTCCTCTTCGGAGGTGTCTACGATTGACCGACCTATGGTGGTTCAACCACTGGCGCATTTCCAAGATCTATAGTATCATCTCCCGTTCTATCAGCTTGAGATCTTTGATCTCCCCCTCTTCGGTACCTTCTTGAGTTCCCTCGACATGGGGCATGGTGGGGTTGGTTGTTTCTTCTCTTCGCACAGTAAAAGCCTTTTGAATTCCTTGGCTTCCGGGGAGCCCGATTCTACGGCCGTCCTCCAACAGCCCGAATAAAGATAACTGCTCGTCAGGCACAAGGAGTTTAATATCCCGGTCCTTAATGGGAATGGCGTGGATGGCGACCATGGCTCTAGAAAAATTGGTGCCTTTGGGACGTAGGCGAACACATGGAAGATATTCGAATGTTAGTACTTTCAAGGGAGAAGTTATGACTTAAGTCATCGAATTTAAGAGGAAAGCAGAATAACACTTACGTCCTACTAACCATCTCCTTGCGAAGCCAGGAGGATATTGCACGTAAAACTACTCATGCTTGAATAAGGAAAGCTTGTTCCATGTGCTAGCCAAGACTTGGCGGTTCAGTGAAGGCTCAAGGAAGACATAAGTAGGACTCCTTGATCGTCGTTTGAAATTATACATAAATCCGATATCGTCGGGAGTAGGCAGGCGGAACGGGACGTTCATAAAAAAAAGCAAAGTCCCATGAATGAAGGTGTGGCTTTTGGGATGCAACTGAGTAGGCGCGATCCCAAGGTACCTCAGCATCTCCCAGATGAAGGAATTAAAAGGTGGCACACATCCAACCCACCACATAAACTTGTTGCAAGCAGTATACCTGGCTGGTGGCAAGTGGGATCTATCTTGTCTCTTTGGAACCAATACATCTTCGAATGGGATCCCATGAATGGAGCACAATCGACGAAGAGCGACTTCGTCGATTCTAGAAGCTTGTGAGTCAACAGGGTTATCTAGAATGATAGCACCCTCAACGACATCGGGAGCCGGGCTGATGGTTTTTGTTGGTAGAACCGAGATAACGGAGAAAAGATCGACCTGAGGATTAGATGCCTCCGGTTGTTCTGCACGGTGGATCATAGAAGGCCGTTCATATATGGTGGCAGAACTTGATCTTGCTTTGAAATCAATGTGTCTCGTCACTGATTCAGAAGACATGTTGATTGAGCGCTTCGTGCGCCTTAGATCTATGTTAGCTATACTCAGTAGACAATCAACATTAGAAATAATAATATGTTCCTCATGTGTCATGTGTGACTTAGTGTAGTGCAATGCAGTGTGAAACAAGTACAAACAGTTTGGAATCAGACAAGCAAGAGTAAAATGACAAAACTTGGAGTTTTATCCAAAGAGACCGTCATCGTTGACCGTCTCAATCGACAAGAAAGTTGATCGGCAACAGAAGCTTTAGAATCGGTTATCAACATTTTGAATTATAAAGTCCATTGCCTAAGTTTATTAATCAGTTCTTTATTTAGTCCATGTTAAGAAATCTGGAAGTATGTACATTTAAGCTTAAGTTCGACGGTCCAAATATACAAGTCATGTTGTCCGTAGTCATCATGTATTCGGGCAAAACAGTATGAAGTTAAGTGTTGGAGGACTTAAGTTAAACTAGCCTTTTGTTGTCAATACTGATCCCTATTCTTCTATGTTGATCCCTTACCCCATCCTCAGTACTGATCCTTACGCTACAGCTATCGGTACCGCTCCCTACACCTTAGCTACCATTACTGACCCCTACACTTCAGCTGTCAACACCGATCCCTTAATTCAAGACCACCTACCGACCCCTCTCCACAAACATTACCGATCCCTATGCTAGAAAAGCCACATAAATTCCTAAACCTACCCGTGCTAACCCCTCATCCAATGTAACCTCCTCACCGATCCCTCACCTAACATTCCCAAAAGCTATCCAATCTAATATCGATCCCCATTACACTATCTCCTTTCCAGTCATAAATCCTTAACTTTCCTCTGACCCATCAAGGACACCAACCGAACCCTCTTTCTTCTTCCTCCTTCTCCTGCTCCTTCATCTCCTCCTCCTCTCTCGCTTGACTTAACGGAACCCGCTAGGCTATGTATCTAGAAAACATTCAAACCCATCCAAACTCGAAATTCAAGACCCAATAACACAAGTAAGGAAAAGTTCATACCTATGTATATATATCAAGTTAAATAAGGGGGACGAGCGTTCGTGCGTTGGAACAGAAGATTGAGGAGGAGCGGCTGTGATGAAATGGCTTGAGTTCGTGTTTGAGTCTAAGACTTATAGTTGAAGGATTTATTCTTGCGAAAGGGGATCTGGCGATGTTATGGGTTCGGTAGGGAGGAAGTACGATAAGTAGGCAAAATTCAGGTAAAAGGATTTAGTAAAAGTTATGAAGTAGAAAAGTGAAGGGAAGAAGGCGAGAGAGCTATGCTTATATACGTGCGTGTATGAAGGGAAGTGGAACCGGTTACTACGGGTTGACCAAGTCTGAAGCAAATAGGGATCGGCATTAGGATTTTCCGACCCATATTAGCATGTATCTAGCAAAGGATCGGCATGTCAGATGTCGATCCCTCCACAAAGAATTAAAAAAAATTGATGAGTATGAATGAAATAAAAAATGGAAGTAGAGAAATGATGGACAACTGAAAAATGTTAGATGATCATTATCATGAGGGTTCGATTGCAAACACGAGCGTACATAATATTATGGAAGTTGGCAACGACCTACAAATGTTTGAACATGTTTGGGAGCTAACAACAAAAATATGCATGTGAATGTGCTCGAGAACGATTCAAGAATTCAACGTTTTGAAATCAACTGAAATTGCGATCAGGCCTGAAACAATCAAGTTTGAGATCGAATCAGATAGAAGAAAGCCTATGAGCCCCACATGACTGAATTTGTATATGCTAACAGAATATGACATCGGACTTATATTATTGAAAGTCAGTGAAGAAATAGACGTCAATCAGGAAGTTGGATGGATTCCGTTCTGGTAACTTAGACTTTTTTCGATGCAAAGCACATCATGTTACTCACAAGACGTACTTTGGAGGGCAAGTGTTACCTGGTACCCTGGACTGGCTATATTGGGTAGGTCATGCAAGACAGACCCCACTTTTGTCAAAAAGGATGACCGTGAAGCAACGGCTACAGGACCCAGATATAGAGTCCGGCCAGTTATACAAAGCCCGGATTGAACGGAGTTGGTAGATAGACAGAAAGGTGGAAATTAACAAGGATGAAATAGGGATCGACATAGTCATTTGTTAACAAGGATGAAACACTGGAGGGATCAGCATAGCTAGGTGAAGCACGATGGATCAACATGGTTACTCAGTTCAACATGGTTTGATGATGCTAGAGGGATCAGCATAGCATTCAGGATATGGAGGGTTCAGTATATGTCTCTAGTGCTAAAGGGATCGACATGTTATGATGTAAGCTAAGGATTATGTACGAACGGGTGTGGATTAGCATAACAGTCTAAGCAAGATGGATCGGTATATAACTATAAAGCTAGAGGGTTCGGCATGTCACTCTATGAAGGGATCGACATTCTTCAGACTAATATGGAACTAAACCAAGGATTGAGCAAAAGCAAGAGCTTCACACATCCAAACACCCTGATATTTTTGAGACACCATCATATTAGAGCATAAGGAAGCAACCATAGGGGTCACTGCCCCAAACTCAACATATAGAGGGATCGGTACTGATCCCTCTCCATTGAGAGTTGGGCCTAGCGCTCCCTATGGTGGGCCCATATAGATGAGAAGGTCCTTTTGCCGAATTTCCAGTCAGATTGGTGGTCACCTTCACTTATAAATACATGCCTAGGGGGTCATTCTGAGGATCTTTACGCTACTAGTTAGACAACACTATTATTGTAATCAACTCCCTCCATTATTCCCTTGTCTCTTGCTATTTCTTGCTGTTTCTAATTGTAATCAAGTTAATTGAAAAGCAATAAAGAGAATATTCAAAGTGGACGTAGGCAATCAACGCCGAATCACTATAAATTTTGTTGTTCCTGCTTTCTATTGTGTTTTTTCTGTTATTTTGATATATTCCTCAGTTTTCATTTAGTTTCTTCATTTATTTCACTACTTAAATATGTTCTTGGGTGTTTGTGGCCAACTTGGTTGCAAACAGTGCTCGGACTCTCCTAAATGGTAGTAACTTACCAAAGAATTTTTTGACACAAGCAGTTGCTACTGTTTGTTATGTATTAAATCGAGTAACTCTAGACCTATGACTAAAAGTACATGTTCTGAAATGTTCTTCAAAAAGAACCCTAAAGTATCATATTTTCGAATATTTGGATCAAAATGCTCTATTCTAAATACAAAAGATAACCTTAGAAAATTCGATTAAAAAGCTGATGAAGGAATTTTTGTAGGATATTCTGATCAAAGTAAAGTTTATAGAATTTTTAACAAACGAACAAATGTTATAGAAGAAAGTCTTCACGTCTCGTCTGATGAACATTTCAAAAATATAAGTAAAGATGACGAAGAAGTTTTTGACACTAATTAAATAGAATCATTGAAATAATAATAATCGAAATAATATGATTGAAAATGATAATAATAATATGATTGAAAATAATAATAATCAAAATAATATGAATGAAAATAATTACAATCAAAATAACAATGATTTGAAATCACCACCCCGCATTTTAAAAGATCAACCTATCGATAACATAATTGGAAATCTAGATAACAAAGTTTCGACTAGAAGACAAATAAATCAAATGAGTAATGTAGCATTTATATCTAATATTGAACCAAAAAATTATAAGGAAGCATCAAATGAAGATTCCTGGATTTTAGCAATGCAAGAGAACTTAATCAATTTGAACAAAATAATGTTTGGGAATTAGTACGAAGACCAAACGATCAATCAGTAATTGGAACAAAATGGGTTTTTAAAAACAAAGCAGACGAAAATAGAAATATTATACATAATAAAGCAAGGTTTGTGGCACAGGGATACAATCAATAAGAAGGCATTGATTATGTAGAGACTTTTGCACCTGTGGCTCATCTTGAAGCCATAAGAATATTAATTGCTTTTGTATGTCATCATAACTTTAAGCTATTTCAAATGGATGTTAAAAGTGCTTTATTAAACGGTTTTATAAAACAAAATGTTTACGTAGAACAACCACCACTATTTGTTTATGAAAAATATCCATATTATGTTTTTAAACTTAAAAGGCATTATATGGTTTAAAACAAGCACCTCGAGCTTGGTATGATTAATTAAAATCACATTTAATTAATTTCGGTTTTCAAACTGGTAAAATAGATACAACATTGATTATTAAAAGAGAACAGAAGGATATATTAATTGTTCAAATTTATGTTGATGACATTATATTTGGATCTACTAACGAAAATTTGTGTAATAAATTTTCTACAATAATGACAAACGAATTTGAACTGTCCCATATGGGTGAATTAAATTTCTTTTTAGGATTACAAATAAAACAATGGGGCATTTCACCAGAAGGACAAACTTTGCAGTCCAATTAGTTTCTAGGACACACATTCAAAGAAATTACTTTCAAGGCCAAAGTCAGCATAATAATTACTTTCAAGGACAAAGTCAGCAGTCCAATTACTTTCAAGGACATAATTTCATAGGTTTTTAGGCCCTAGAAACTAATTATTTTACGTTTTGTCCTTGAAAGTAATTATTTTAACTGTGTGTCCTAGAAACTAATTCCACTTGCTAAAGAGGCCCTTGTGGCTAATTTCCACTAAAACAATTAAGTGATGGAAATTTTATAAATCCAGAAAAATAGTGTAAAGAGCTACTAAAACGTTTTGGAATGGATAATACATCAAGTAAACCCACTCCAAGGAGTACTTCGACTCATCTAGACAAAGATGAACACGGAAAAGAGTTTGATCAAAAATCATATTGAAGCATGATAGGATCCTTACTATACTTAACCGCTAGTAGATCAGATATTATGATGAGTGTTTGTTTATGTGCAAGATTTCAAGCACAACCTAAAGATTCACATCATCGGGCAGTTAAACAAATTTTACGATATTTACTCAGCACTAAAGGTTATGGACTATTTTACCCAAAAGGCAGTACGTTTGAACTTGTTTCTTACAGTGATGTGGATTTTGGCGGATGTAAATCGGATAGAAAAAGTACAAGTGGCACATGTCACTTTATTGGTCAATCGTTAGTTTCATGGTTTAGTAAAAAGCAAAATTGTGTTTCTCTTCCAATATGTGAAGCCGAATATATTTCTGCTGCCTTAGCTTGCACTCAAGTAATACATATGCAACAAACACTTAAAGGCTATTGAAAAATAATAAAAAAATCTTCAATATATGGTGATAATACTAATGCTATAAATTTATCTAATAATCTAATTAATCATTCTCGAACAAAAAATATAGTTATTCATCTCCATTTTCTGAGAGATTATGTTGAAAAATAAATAATAACTCTAGAATTTTTTAATACCGAAAATCAAATAGTAGATATTTTTACAAAACCATTAAGTGAACAAATGTTTATTAAGTTAAGACGAGATCTAGGAATTTGTTCGTACACTGACTTGATTAACTGAATTTATAAAGATAATATTTAGTTCACTTAAGTCTGTAATAACTTATACGAAATTTCAACTAAAAATTAATTTTATAACTTTTAATTAATCACTACCACATAAATTGTTTTTAATAACAACCATTTAAAAATAAGCAATCGAATAACCATTTAGAATCCTATGGTTAAACTCATTTTTCTCAACCACTTTTCTAAATATAACTAAATTTTATCTTATAAATTCAGTTATATATTACTTAGAAATACATAAACACAGATAAATTTTCTAAAAGCAAATAAAACAATGTCTTTCAATCACGACTGCACCTATTCAGCTATTGACTACAAATTCCCATCGTCCAACGGCGCTTATGTATCTCCAACAAAAACCACTCCAACATCATCTCCTTCTCTAAACATTATCACTTCACCAACATACCATATTGGCTTTTCTCCGAAAGGAAAGAAAGCTAAACATTCAATTGATCTGAAATCATCATCTCTTTTCGAAAAAGTCGATGAGATACATCACTATCAACAAGAGATGATTGGCGTTCAACGTGAAATGTATTACGAGCAACGTCATCAAGGATCCCATTTAAATTTTCTCGAAAAGTGTATTCTCGCAATTTGTGGTCATTCACTAACAAAATATTACGTACATCAAAAGTCTCCTTGATTATGCGACACTCCTACAAAAGTACACAACATTACTCCGAGAAACCTATGCAAACCATGACCATCAAACCAACCTTGGATTGACACCCCAACTCGTCCAAGTTGGTCTCCACTCAAGCCTTTACTTGTTGATACAAAAGTTGAACCAAATTCATGAGATATTCAACAAAACAATAATTCCGAATTTTCGGATAAGAACTAAAACCTTTGTTATATATCATATATATTATAATTATTTATTGTTGATTGATATGCATTCTGGTTAATATATTTTAATAAAGTTTTTAATATTTCAATTTTCGTCATATATCAGAATTTGCATATCACATATGTCTATGAATAGAGCACAGACGTCTATCAGCACTTTCAAGAAAAGTTTCTCTATAGCCACAGACATTTGTAGATACATTACAGACGTATGTGAGTACTCTCTGTTTAAAAAAAAATTTAGCCACAGACGTCTGTGGATCCAACATAGACATCTGTCCAAACTTTCAGCCTTAAAATTACTGAAGCCATAGACTTATGTCCCTTCTTAATAGACGTCCATCGCCGTTCGGCCAATAGCTCTATATAACAAAATTTTCTCCTTTTTCACCTTACCACCATTCCAAAGTTCTAATTTCTAAAACCCTAGATCTCAAAACTCCCAAATTTTCAAACCAATGGCTCCCAAGAAGGTTTCCGTCTCCAAAAAGCCAAAACAAGGCCAATCATCTTCCTCCGCTCAAGCACCGGTTACACAAGCTCATATTACCCAATGGCTTCGAAATAATCCCAACGCAATTAGACATTCGAGGTTCTTACCTAAAAGAATATTCACTCCAGACCTTTTTTCGCCTTGCTAATATTATGGAATATGAAATTCTTGGAATTACAACGCATGCTGACTGCTGCTACTAAATTGCTACGATGCTAATAAGGTAACTATTGACCCCCTTGCTATTTATATCTTCTACTCCAATCTACGTAGTTCAAAGATTTGGAATCCTGAGAATGATGAGGGTTGGTTATGGTCTAACGTGTATGGAAAAGTAGTTAAAATAGATTTATATACTCTTGGTCGAATTTTAGGATATTGCTATGAGGGGATTGATTTGACTGATATACCAGATCATATTCTATCACCTAGGGATGAAATTACACATCAATTATGGGGGGATAATATGCCACAATGGAAATCAATCTATCTTCAACCTTGTGCCAGACTTTTAAATCGTATGATAATTAATACCATTATTCCTCGCCTAGGTAGTCATGAACAAATTTATCCCAATGATCATAGAGCTTTATATGCCATATTTGCTAAACTATGGGTTAATTGGGCAAAATTTATTCATGACCGAATTAAAGGATTTTGGTCGCAGCATCGTCGTTCCATTGTTTATGCTCCTTATATCATGCGCATCCTGCAAAATCTTAATGTTCCTTCTTATGTATCACAACACAAAGAAATTCCCATAAAATATAGTGGTCCGCGATATTTGTCACTAATGCATCTTCCAAAAAGCCCTCCTCGTATTATCCCCTTTAGCCAATAGGCTCAACGACAACAAGAAGAAGAACACCATGAGCCTCCTCCAACTACTGCTCCTCGACAAAGCTACTCCCATACTTCCCAATAACCACCTTCATCCAGTCATCATGGTGAATATTATTTCGACTCCGAGGTACAAGAAGCTCGTCTTGAACCAACGACGGAAAAATCTCTTTCTGATTTGGCCATCAAAAATCAAAGAATAATCATGGCCAATCAGGGAGCCATAAATGGAAAGATGACGAGATTAGAACATTCTTTCTCCACTAGGATGACAAAGATGGAGAAGACATTGAACAAAGTGGTCTCTACTTTAGGGAAAGTAATGTGTAAGGTACGTGGCCGTTCTTTCTCACGATCACCATCCTCACCTTCCCCAATACCTCCACCTTGGGAACAAACACCAGTCTATCATGTGCAACCCTCTCCCGTAGGTACATCACACAATCGAAGCGCTCGAGGGAAGATCCCTATTGACATACAACTCGAGGAGGAGGAAGAAGACAGGGATGAGATGTTTGTGTTTGACACTCCACATTTTCAACCACCATACATGGCATTTCAAGACCTTTCTATTCAGGAGGAAGAGGAGTACAACGACCAGACACAATGGTCAGGCACATATGAACATGATCCATCTTCCTACTGGGAATATTATGAGAATTATGAAGGGTTATCCTATTCACACAATCGGTATAATTAGACTTTATTTTCTATTATTTTGTAACACTTATGGTTATTTGCTTTCCTATTTTAAAAACTTTTGTGTTTCATTTTACACTAAACATTAATATTTTGATGGTAGCATGTCATGATTATTTACTATATCTATATCATATTCCCACATTTTGATAATGACAAAGGGGGGTAAATCTATGCACATACATAGGGGAGATTGTTGATATCTAATTATATGAATGTATAGTTAATTTGTGATTGTATAGTTGTCATCATCAAAAAAGGAGAGATTGTTAGAATATCCTCAATGATAAAAACTATACAATCATATACATATACAGACTTTATCAAAATTGCAGGTATATACTACAAGTAGACACCATGATCGAAGATATTATCGAAGATATTATGACTCAAAGAGAGATGAAGATTCATTGACCATACTAAGGTTATTCTATTGTAAAAGAGTCCTAGATTGTTAAGGTCTCCTTGAGTATATATGCATACACAATTTATAGACATAAAAAACAAGTAGAAAACTGCATTTTCACCTCACAGACGTCTGAGGTGTACTCACAGACCTCTGTGACAAGTTTCTGGTTAAAAATTAAAACTAGTCACAAACGTCTGTCATTATACCACAAATGTCTGTCATGGCAAAAACTGTCATATTTGAAAAGACACTTCTTTTTAAAACTAAAGGTTATCATCTTTCGTGGAGAGTTGCTACCATTAAAACAAAATGATTTCTTCGAAGAGTAACAACTCTTCATCTACACCTCTCTAACTCTATAAATAGCATCTTGATTAAGAAGTAAATCATCTAACTTAACTTGATTTGATCTATTCTTTACTGATTTCAAAATCACTCTCTTGCATATATACACTGATTACATATTATCAATCCACTATAAGTGTAACGGCCCAGAATTTATATTAATTAAAATTTGAATATTTAATTGATTTTAAATATTAATAAGTAAAATTTATAAGTCGAATAATTTAAAATTCGAATATCTGGATTTAATTGGATAATTAAATCGATAAATTAATAGTGAAATTCCAGGAATAATTGAAATCTAGATTAAATGTGAATGAAAATGATTTGTAAAGTTATATTAAATCATATTGAAGTTATAGAAATGTTACAGAACTTTTAAAATTGAATTTAAAGTTAATCTGTGAAATTGGAATATTTTAATATTTAATCGACTAGTGAAATTGGCCAATTTTCGAACAGTCTCAGAATTGGACGAGACCAGTTCCATTGGATCCGTAATAGTTTGTTATTATCGGATTTCAATTTTCGTAGCAATCGGAATTGTCGTTTGACTGTGGCAACTCGAAACGCATCGAAATCGGTTTAAATCGATTTGATTTAAATTTGACTGTTTAATTCCGTAACTCGCACAGATGACCGAATTAGCTCCCGAAACACATTCCATTGTGTTTAGAACGCAGGGTAAACCTTACGAACGCCAGGCGGCACGTGTGATTTGGAGATCGTTTGAAAAAGTCGTTTAAAATGAATTTTATATCATTTATATACGTATATATATACATATACGTTAACAATTGCCCAAACCCTAACCCATCATTTGCTCAGCCGCCACCATCATTCAATGGCCCAAATTCATCCCCTTTCTCCCTCAATTTCTGGCCAATCCGTTGATTGTTTCAAGAATCTTCCAACTAGAAGATTGTAAATCTCCCCGAGCTCGAGATATCCAACGGTCGGAATTTCTTGTAGTGGCTTAGATCGATCAGGAATTAAGTTTGTATGGGCCGGTTTCATCCTCGTTTTGTGTGCACCTGGGGGGACCGAGCTGGGCCGCGACTGGGGCGAAGGTGGAGGTGGCTGAGGCGGTTCGAGTGAAGGTGGAATGATGGGGTTTCGACGAACTATGGTGGCTCGGCCGTTAACCCTAGCTAGGCAGCATGGGTTCTCTTTGTTCGTGCGTTACCTGGTATTGGAGAAGGAGGGTGATAACGTGCAACGGCCTTGATTTTGCTGAATGAAATCCAATGGTCCAGATGAGATTTAGGTTAAAATGAATAAAGAAATTGTAATTTATTTATATAAAAATTCGAGTATAACTTTAAAATATTATATCTCTTTCATACGAGATCGAAAAAATGCAAAACCAGTTGCATTGGAACCGTATTAACGAGCACTACGCTATGGAACTAAATTGGAGCCATTTGGAGCTAGTGTGAATTTCGGGTGAAATTAAACATCCGTTTAATTTTATTCGAATCAAAAGCTGGAACAGAATTGAAATCAAGGTGAGAACTCCTCACTCAATCAAATGTTTTGTTTCGATTTAAATTTTAAATAGTTAGATTTAAAATTGATTGATTGTGTGATTGGATGATAAATTGTTATCTGTATTGTAGAAATAGACATTATACACCGTTATTAAGCGGATGTTATTTATTAAAAACATATACCGCGATAATTTCACATTGAAGTGGAATTGGTATTATATATATAGCAATATATACATATTGGCATATGTATATATTGGATTGATTGATTTCCTGCATTGTATAACGGATGAGACCCTATTGCGCCGCATAATAGCGGATAATATTTATTAAACCCATATACCACGATAATTCCGTACTGGAGCGGAATTGGTATTGTGCTAACATCTTTGGATGCAGGGAAACAGGTTGGAGGGATCCAACTGGATTCCTCACAGTAGTGATTTATTTACAGATATTGTTATATATTCTGTTATCATATTGATATATGATGTTTGGATGCTGTGATTGACTATCTGGTGCTGTTGCATCATCAGATCCATTTTTTAAGTTTAAAAATAATGAGTTTGATTTTAAATTGGGATTTTTGGAATAATTATAAACGGTTTGTATAAAAGATTTATAAAAATTGATATTTATAAATTAAAATATTGGAATTATAAAATGAGTTTTTATAAATGTTAAAAGGAAGTATAAATGGATTTCATAAGTGAATGAAATTATTAGATTTATAATGTGAAGTTATAAAATGAATAGATTTTTGTAAAATAAAAGATTTATAAGTAAGTAACTTATAAATTAGATTTTTGATATGAAATCGAGTTATGAATTAAATTTGTTAATTCAGGGATTTTTTATAAATCGAGGTTTATAAATAGGGAAAGAATTTTTAGACATTGTTTATAAATTCGAAATCAATGGAATTTGATAAATTGAATATAGAAAATTATTAAAGGAAGTATATTCGTGATTTTGGATAGCGAATTATTATTGAAATAAATTGTGTAGAAATTGTTAAAATTGGGATAGTGATTATATTCACGATTTTGGACAGTGAATATATATTATTGAATAAAATCAATATATTTTGGGAAAAGGAATATTGTTAAATGAAGTAGTTGTTTTAAAAGATGTTTTAAAACGTGTTAAGTATCGAAACATAGATTTCAACAGTTATTGTTGAAATAGACGTTTCGAGAAAATAAGGAAATGGTGGACTATAACACTGTTGTTATAGTAAATGGTTTTCGAAAGGAAATGTTTTATATAGTATTGGGATTTATATATCTATCTAAATTTCGAATCCCTATACTAGTGATTTTGGGTTGTTGTAACGATGTTTTACGCAACATTCGTTTTGACTCAAATAAAATTTATGAAAGAGAATGATTTCCTTAAAGAATGAAATTTATACTTAATTTTGATTTAAGTATATTGAGTATTTTCAAATGTTGAAAATAAATGGATTTGTGAATTACCTATTACTAAATAGGTATGGAAATGTTTTTCCAATATGAAGTGAAATGTTTTGAAATTTTATCTTCAAAGATAAATTGAAATGTGGAAATTGATTTGAAATTGTTTTCAAATAGTTGAAGTGTGGAAATTATATATCTTGTAAAGATATTTTTGGAAGATAAATAATTTGGAATCTGATGATGTTGCGCATCTCTATTGATAGTTAAATAACCGACTATCAATAATTACCTTGAATAGGTATTTGTTGGGAATTGAATGAATTTAAATGCCACACTTATTTTTGAATAAGCGCTCACTATTCAGGTTAGCCGGGAAAGGACCATGGGGTTGTATAACCCATTCCGAATATGTGATACTTCATTATGAATCGCATTTGATGACCGATGTTGAAGACCGGATATTTTTGAAAACGGAAGGATTACCGTCGAGTTACTCTACATCGACTGATCTTCGATTTAGAGGTTTTATCACCTTAGTGATGGGAAGTCCGAACGTGATTGAAAATTATCCGGATTTGCAAGGGCTTCGTAAGAAGTGCCTTCGGTTCTGTTCGATCCCGGAACAGACTTGTATGGATTGTATGTCTGACATTACAAATTGAGATATAAAGCCGATTTCTTTCAAATACATTTCTGTTGGTGGCGGAGAATTTATTCTCTTAGCTTAACACCCTTCTCTGAGACGTACGAGCTCAGAGATTATGTAGTTGAAGGTTATCAGCGATATATTCCCAATTTGGTAATGTGGCATGCTGAGTGTTGCTGTGAAATGATCAGTGTTTGATCATTTGTGATATGATCATTTGTTTGATCATTTATCTTTGTCATCATAGGTTGATCATTTGTTTGACCCAAAGTATAGCTTTTGTATAAAGCGTAGCTTTGTGGACGAGACTTCGTCAGGGCCTCAACAACCCGGAAATGGTCGAAACAGGAATGTTGCGGCAAGGTTATGAGGGTCGCGCCCTTTAGGGTATGTCATTTCCTTCTGGAAAGGGGTGGTATCATGGTATGGAGCCCAGATACTTACTCATGTGGATACACTTATTTATTATGTGTGATGATGGTTACCGAGCGCTCGGATAAAGGTCCCAAAGGACCGGGTGATGACATATTCGTGAGTTACCTGTTACAGGGGTAACCCGGCCTTGTTTGGCAGAGAGCAGTTTGTCTCTCGGGACGTCCAGCCAGAGGCGATCCCATTCGGCAGGAGGAAAGGAAGTTCCTTAGCCTGACCATTTGTTGGAAAATCCAAAGAAACAATACGAACCTTGTACGGTTTTAGTTGTAGAACCTGCCATTTACTTATGGTGGCGCCCCACTGTTTAGATGGTAGCTATAGTAGGCATAGTTCGGAATGTCTATGTTGGCTAAGATTAATATTATACTTTCGAAATGTTTTTCTGCACTATGCACTAATAATAATAATTCAATGATTTTGTGTAGTAAGCATATTTGACTATCATAAGAAGAAATCTCCTCCAATTCTGCGTTTGCATTGTGTGTGTGGCGGGAGGTCTTATGGTAGTTTCATTTTCTAAAAGCATTGCGAAATTGTTTTATTTTCTTTGTTGATTGTTTAAAGGTAAACTGTTTTAGTTCTCACACCAGTCACCATGACTGACCTGGAGTTTATTGTTTCCTTCCTAAACTCTGGGTGCCCATCATTTTCCACACGGGCAGTCTAGAGTTAGGTTATCAGATTATTCTGGATTTTGGAGTGCTGTGAAGCTTAGTGGCGAGTTGGATGGCGAGACATACCGCTTGTATATGATAGTATTATTCCGCTGTGTATTCTGTATATGGACAAGTTCATATAACTGTCCAGTTGTGTTGTATACTATTGTTGTAAACTTTGATGATGATGTAATGTATAAAATGATATAGTTCTTTGATTTAAAGATTATTCATTTATCTATCATATGTTGTTCCGCTGCGAATGTGAGATTCTGATATTGTTTTTGTTTCTGTGTTTTTTTTGTTATTTCTTCTTTCTCTTTTCTTCTGTTTTCTTCTACCTCTTCTTCTTCTCCATAACAATTCGGTTTTCCGGCATTCGATTGCTCGGCAGTTGATACAATGAATGTATTAATGTCGATTTTCGAGCGACGAAAAGTCAAAACGTTACATTTGGTATCAGAGCATATGGTTAAGCGACAACCCTGCTCTGTTGGGTATTACTCATTATAGATAGAGTCAGTAGTACTCTAGAATGAGTTTGAGTGTAATAATAGATACGAGCGCGTATTTGTTAGTGAATATAAAATTGTTTTATATTGTGATGATTGATTTGTTGAGTGGTATATGGATTCTGGTCGGTATAGTCTGTACAACTCTATCAATAGGGATCTCTAAACACTTGTTCAGAACAATTCGGCACGATATTGTTTTAAATTGGGTAAATGAAATAATTTTACCTCGATTATATTTTGTATATAAAGAAATAATTTTTCAGAATTATTAAAGTTTATACAATTGATTGATTGTTTGGTTGTTAAAAATGCAAATATATATATGTTAATTCAAAGTTGTTTGAATAAGTTAAATAAAACAACAGTTGTGAAAGAGTAAATTGTATAAGCAAATGAAGTTATAATTAAAATGATTTACAATGGTAAAATAATCTTTTATATAAATAAGTGAAATTCTATAATAAAAGATTTGTAATGTGATTTATAAATAAATGAGATTTTTGAAAGAATTTAAAGCACTGAATTCACTATGTTGCTGGGAAATAATAAGGGTGATGACTGCAGCATCATCAGTATCATTTTCGAGTTTCTGTGTGATTGATTTGCTACCCATAGTAAATTGGAAATTTAAGTTTTGTTGTGATAAACAAATTTGATTTAAAATCCAAGTTGTAAAGTGATAAATATAAGTGAAATAAGATTTATACTTATAATATGAGATAATAGATTTAACTTTGGTAAAGTTAATGAATTTGAGTAGCATAATGAAATATGATGTGAAATTTAACTAAAAGAAAGTTAAATAGATTAAATCAGATTTGGAAGTTTAAATATATAAGTTGTATAACTTATTAAAAGTGAGAAAATGTAAGTAAAACAGATTGTTAAAAAATGGTTAAACAATTTTGTTAAGCAAAATGAGATGTGAATTTGAATAAGTGATGAATTTGACTTAAGTAAAAGTTAAATAGAATTGGAATCTGAATTTGATTAGTAAGTGGAAACTTAAGTTAAATTAAACAAATGATGTTTGAAATGGAAAATAACTTAAGTAATGTTGAATGAAGTTGATTGTGATATCAAAGTAAATTAATAAAGTAAATTTATTAAATGAATGTGAACTTGAGCTATATAAATGAAATTCAACTTTATTTGAAAAAAATGAATTAGCAATTGAATAAATGGATTGAATGTTAATCAATCGAATGTGAATAAATTGATATAGAAAAAATGAATGTAAGTGTTAATTCATAAAAGCTAAATGTTATTGGAAGTTGAATAAATTGAATGGAAATCAATTTAATATAAACCAATTGGAAAATTTAATATGTTGAACCAAATTGAGTGTAAGTAAAGTAAATTGAATTTATTTGGTTGTGTAGAATGACATTGATTGTTAGATGGTAGTTGATTGATTGTAGTATAATTCATTAGTGTTAATGAAATTGAATAAATGGAATTGGAAGCTATGTAATTTGATTTAAATGGAAGGTGAAGTAAATTTAAATAGAAATTGATTTGAATTGAAAGTGAACCAATTTGAATGTAAATTAGTGAATGTAAACTAATTGAAAATGAATAATTGAATGTCATTATATATGAATTGGTTGTAAACAATTACAAGTGATGTTGAAATTTTATAAGTGCTTATAACACTTGTTTAGTATGCATTTCTTTGATATGCAAAAGTTGTAGTTATTATGTTGCTATATGATGTATATCGATATTATTTTCTATATACATGTTCTCATTCGTTTGATTGAGTGTTTAGTAGGTGCGGATGGCGTTTGCTTCGCATTTGCAGCTCGCTTTCGCGTTATAATAACCGTATACGCTAGCTAATAATATATAAGGTACATATCTCGGATTAAATATCGTACTTTTACACTTTTTCCCTACGGGATGCCTCATCACTTGATGAGATGTATATTTGTGATATATATACACTGTCATTTTTTTTTCGGATCGAGCCGCGCAAAGGAGACTCCGGCGAATTTTTCTGAAAATTTAAGGCGTTAGAATATTTTTGGGAAAATTGGAAAATTTTGAAAACTAAGTATGATTTGGAAACTTAGTAAAGTTTTTGTAAGAGGTTTAACTATGAATTTTGGAAAAGTTAAACACTTAAGAGATTGTAAATCTAATTTGAATGGTTTGTTTTGGAAAGTTAATAGATTTTGTATCTTCTTCTTACTTGGTAATTTCGAGGACGAAATTCTTTTAAGGGGGGAAGTTTGTAACGACCCAAAATTTATATTAATTAAAATTTGAATATTTAATTGATTTTAAATATTAATAAGTAAAATTTATAAGTCGAATAATTTAAAATTCGAATATCTGGATTTAATTGGATAATTAAATCGATAAATTAATAGTGAAATTCCAGGAATAATTGAAATCTGGATTAAATGTGAATGAAAATGATTTGTAAAGTTATATTAAATCATATTGAAGTTATAGAAATGTTACAGAACTTTTAAAATTGAATTTAAAGTTAATCTGTGAAAATTGAATATTTTAATATTTAATCGACTAGTGAAATTGGCCAATTTTCGAACAGTCTCAGAATTGGACGAGACCAGTTCCATTGGATCCGTAATAGTTTGTTATTATTGGATTTCAATTTTCGTAGCAATCGGAAATGTCGTTTGACTGTGGCAACTCGAAACGCATCGAAATCGGTTTAAATCGATTTGATTTAAATTTGACTGTTTAATTCCGTAACTCGCACAGATGACCGAATTAGCTCCCATAACACGTTCCATTGTGTTCAGAATGCGGGGTAAACCTTACGAACGCTAGGCGGCACGTGTGATTTGGAGATCGTTTGAAAAAGTCGTTTAAAATGAATTTTATATCATTTATATACGTATATATATACATATACATTAACAATTGCCCAATCCCTAATCCATCATTTGCTCAGCCGCCACCATCATTCAATGGCCGAAATTCATCCCCTTTCTCCCTCAATTTCTGGCAAATCCGTTGATTGTTTCAAGAATCTTCCAACTAGAAGATTGTAAATCTCCTCGAGCTCGAGATATCCAACGGTCGGAATTTCTTGTAGTGGCTTAGATCGATCAGGAATCAAGTTTGTATGGGCCGGTTTCATCCTCATTTTGTGTGCACCTGGGGGGACCGAGCTGGGCTGCGACTGGGGCGAAGGTGGAGGTGGCTGAGGCGGTTCGAGTGAAGGTGGAATGATGGGGTTTCGACGAACTATGGTGGCTCGGCCGTTAACCCTAGCTAGGCGGCATGGGTTCTCTTTGTTCGTGCGTTACCTGGTATTGGAGAAGGAGGGTGATAACGTGCAACGGCCTTGATTTTGCTGAATGAAATCCAATGGTCCAGATGAGATTTAGGTTAAAATGAATAAAGAAATTGTAATTTATTTATATAAAAATTCGAGTATAACTTTAAAATATTGTATCTCCTTCATACGAGATCGAAAAAATGCGAAACCAGTTGCGTTGGAACCGTATTGACGAGCACTACGCTATGGAACTGAATTGGAGCCATTTGGAGCTAGTGTGAATTTCGGGTGAAATTGAACATCCGTTTAATTTTATTCGAAATTAAAACTGGAACAGAATTGAAATCAAGGTGAGAACTCCTCACTCAATCGAATGTTTTGTTTCGATTTAAATTTTAAATAGTTAGATTTAAAATTGCTTGATTGGATGATAAATTTTTATCTGTATTGTTGAAATAGACATTATACGCCGTTATTAAGCGGATGTTATTTATTAAAAACATATACCGCGATAATTTCACATTGAAGTGGAATTGGTATTATATATATATAGCAATATATACATATTGGCATATGTATATATTGGATTGATTGATTTCCCGCATTATATAGCAGATGAGACCCTATTGCGCTGCATAATAGCAGATAATATTTATTAAACCCATATACCGCGATAATTCCGTACTGGAGCGGAATTGGTATTGTGCTAACATCTTTGGATGCAGGGAAACAGGTTGGAGGGATCCAACTGGATTCCTCACAGTAGTGATTTATTTACAGATATTGTTATATATTCTATTATCATATTGATATATGATGTTTGGATGCTGCGATTGACTATCTGGTGCTGTTGCATCATCAGATCCATTTTTTAAGTTTAAAAATAACGAGATTGATTTTAAATTGGGATTTTTGGAATAATTATAAACGGTTTGTATAAAAGATTTATAAAAATTGATATTTATAAATTAAAATATTGGAATTATAAAATGAGTTTTTATAAATGTTAAAAGGAAGTATAAATGGATTTCTTAAGTGAATGAAATTATTAGATTTATAATGTGAAGTTATAAAATGAATAGATTTTTGTAAAATAAAAGATTTATAAGTAATTAACTTATAAATTAGATTTTTGATATGAAATCGAGTTATGAATTAAATTTGTTGATTCAGGGATTTTTTATAAATCGAAGTTTATAAATAGGGAAAGAATTTTTAGACATTGTTTATAAATTCGAAATCAATGGAATTTGA
Source organism: Allium fistulosum (assembly GCA_030737815.1). Classification (NCBI taxonomy): domain Eukaryota; kingdom Viridiplantae; phylum Streptophyta; class Magnoliopsida; order Asparagales; family Amaryllidaceae; genus Allium; species Allium fistulosum. Next base: position 879,137,633 of record CM060906.1, read on the forward strand.
TAGATTGAATATAGAAAATTATTAAAGGAAGTATATTCGTGATTTTGGATAGCGAATTATTATTGAAATAAATTGTGTAGAAATTGTTAAAATTGGGATAGTGATTATATTCACGATTTTGGACAGTGAATATATATTATTGAATAAAATCAATATATTTTGGGAAAAGGAATATTGTTAAATGAAGTAGTTGTTTTAAAAGATGTTTTAAAACGTGTTAAGTATCGAAACATAGATTTCAACAGTTATTGTTGAAATAGACATTTCGAGAAAATAAGGAAATGGTGGACTATAACACTGTTGTTATAGTAAATGGTTTTCGAAAGGAAATGTTTTATATAGTATTGGGATTTATATATCTATCTAAATTTCGAATCCCTATACTAGTGATTTTGGGTTGTTGTAACGATGTTTTACGCAACATTCGTTTTGACTCAAATAAAATTTATGAAAGAGAATGATTTCCTTAAAGAATGAAATTTATACTTAATTTTGATTTAAGTATATTGAGTATTTTCAAATGTTGAAAATAAATGGATTTGTGAATTACCTATTACTAAATAGGTATGGAAATGTTTTTCCAATATGAAGTGAAATGTTTTGAAATTTTATCTTCAAAGATAAATTGAAATGTGGAAATTGATTTGAAATTGTTTTCAAATAGTTGAAGTGTGGAAATTATATATCTTGTAAAGATATTTTTGGAAGATAAATAATTTGGAAAATTATTTGGAATCTGATGATGTTGCGCATCTCTATTGATAGTTAAATAACCGACTATCAATAATTACCTTGAATAGGTATTTGTTGGGAATTGAATGAATTTAAATGCCACACTTATTTTTGAATAAGCGCTCACTATTCGGGTTAGCCGGGAAAGGACCATGGGGTTGTATAACCCATTCCGAATATGTGATACGTCGTTATGAATCGCATTTGATGACCGATGTTGAAGACCGGATATTTTTGAAAACGGAAGGATTACCGTCGAGTTACTCTACATCGACTGATCTTTGATTTAGAGGTTTTATCACCTTAGTGACGGGAAGTCCGGACGTGATTGAAAATTATCTGGATTTGCAAGGGCTTCGTAAGAAGTGCCTTCGATTCTGTTCGATCCCGGAACAGACTTGTATGGATTGTATGTCTGACATTACAAATTGAGATATAAAGCCGATTTATTTCAAATACATTTCTGTTGGTGGTGGAGAATTTATTCTCTTAGCTTAACAACCTTCTCTGAGATGTACGAGCTCAGAGGTTATGTAGTTGAAGGTTATCAGCGATATATTCCCAATTTGGTAATGTGGCATGCTGAGTGTTGCTGTGAAATGATCAGTGTTTGATCATTTGTGATATGATCATTTGTTTGATCATTTATCTTTGTGATCATAGGTTGATCATTTCTTTGACCCAAAGTATAGCTTTTGTATAAAGCGTAGCTTTGTGGACGAGACTTTGTCAGGGCCTCAACAACTCGAAAATGGTCGAAACAGGAATGTTGCGGCAAGGTTATGAGGGTCGCGCCCTTTAGGGTATGTCATTTCCTTCTGGAAAGGGGTGGTATCATGGCAGGAGGAAAGGAAGTTCCTTAGCCTGACCATTTGTTGGAAAATCCAAAGAAACAATACGAACCTTGTATGGTTTTAGTTGTAGAACCTGCCATTTACTTATGGTGGCGCCCCACTGTTTAGATGGTAGCTATAGTAGGCATAGTTCGGAATGTCTATGTTGGCTAAGATTAATATTATACTTTCGAAATGTTTTTCTGCACTATGCACTAATTATAATAATTCAATGATTTTGCGTAGTAAGCATATTTGACTATCATAAGAAGAAATCTCCTCCAATTCTGCGTTTGCATTGTGTGTGTGGCGGGAGGTCTTATGGTAGTTTCATTTTCTAAAAGCATTGCGAAATTGTTTTATTTTCTTTGTTGATTGTTTAAAGGTAAACTGTTTTAGTTCTCACACCAGTCACCATGACTGACCTGGAGTTTATTGTTTCCTTCCTAAACTCTGGGTGCCCATCATTTTCCATACGGGCAGTCTAGAGTTAGGTTATCAGATTATTCTGGATTTTGGAGTGCTGTGAAGCTTAGTGGCGAGTTGGATGGCGAGACGTACCACTTGTATATGATAGTATTATTTCACTGTGTATTCTGTATATGGACAAGTTCATATAACTGTCCAGTTGTGTTGTATACTGTTGTTGTAAACTTTGATGATGATGTAATGTATAAAATGATATAGTTTTTTGATTTAAAGATTATTCATTTATCTATCATATGTTGTTCTGCTGCGAATGTGAGATTCTGATATTGTTTTTGTTTCTGTGTTTTTTTTTGTTATTTCTTCTTTCTTTTTTCTTCTGTTTTCTTCTACCTCTTCTTCTTCTCCATAACAATTCGGTTTTCCGGCATTCGATTGCTCGGCAGTTGATACAGTGAATGTATTAATGTCGATTTTCGAGCGACGAAAAGTCAAAACGTTACAATAAGCTTTTGGTTAAATCACTCCCTACAACTCAAAGCAATCATTTTCATACACTCAAATGAGATCATAGGAAGATTTGTACAATAAGCCAAAAACTGTGTTATTGGAACATAAGATTTTCAAAGACTCTTTTGTATTAAGCCTATTCCTCCGGGCAAAGCGAGGGTAGTTTGTTTAAAGAAAATACCGAAGGGGAGCTTCGGGACTGGACGTAGAACGGGAGGTCCGAACCAGTATATAAACCCTGGTTTGCACACTTTTATATTTTACTATTTATTGTCTACTACTGCATTGATTTACATACTAGCTTCTTATATACAAGTTAGACAGTATACGATCCACTAGACTTTCGTCGTCCTCGAATCATAAAAACAGGTTCAAGTCGTTTTAACTAAGTATGAGATACGAGGAAAAAGGTGATAGTTTCGAATTCGATTCGAGATTAGACTACGGAGATAGTGCAATGACGGATTATAACACCCCTAATTTTGATAACATTATTCAGGAGATTTAATTAGATAAATAAAATAGAATAATGTAAATGTTAAGTGATAAGGGGATTGAGACTTGAATTAATTTAATTAAGGCCAAGCCTAATATAATAATTAATAGACTAAAGAATTGTTTTGGGTTAATCAAATTACATAAGGGTATATTAGGAAATTCATCGCCCATAACATTTACCCTTATATATTTTCATTCCTACCATTTTACTTCTTATTCACGTCATTTCGAAAACTAAACGCAAGAGAGGGGCCGACCATTAATAAGAAGAATTCAAATTAAAAGCTAGAGAATCAAGCTTAGGAGAAATCAATCTCAATCAAATCTCCTTATCTAAATCAAGGTGAATAATAATTCCATATCTATTTTGTTTTGACTTATATATTTTTGGATTTAAGGGTAAATTCTTTTTTATGATATATTGAATAATGATATGCTTGATTTATAATTTATATGGTTTAAACAAGATTGTTTAAAAGAGGTTATGCACGGTTTTATGGAAAAACTGAGATTTAATGATGTTTAAAAGCCATGGGAAGATTTCATGTTATGAGAAACATGATTTTGGAGTTGGATTTCAATTTTTATGATTTTCCAAGCTATGGAAAGATTATTATGAATTTTCAAAGGAAAATATGGTTATTTGGGTTTATAAATTTATTTTGGAAAAATTATTACGAATTTGAGTCTGGAATTTTGATATGTTAGATAGCATGAATAAAGTAAATTTTTGGAATTTTTGGGGATTTTTCCAAAGTGATTTGTTGTCCAAAATAAATTATTTTAGAAGAGGGACTTCTTTGCAAAATTGGTTCTGCTTAATTGAAGAGCTTATTTGATTAACTTAACCATGGTTTAGATCTGAAATTAGCGGCAGTTATTTTGGTAAAGAATTTGAAAAAGTTAAGGCAACCAATCTGGTGTTGACATGTGGCAGGTTAGTTAGAAAAAAATTTCCTTTAAGTAGTATTAAGCCAGGTTTACTCATAAAAGTGGGTTCCGCCTACTTTGGAAAGTACCTTTCGACACAGAAGCTTCCGCCTTCAACCTAGTCGAAACCTACAAGGCCGAAACCAATACACAAGGTATCACAATGATGGTACACAATGGATTGGAGACAGGCGAAAGGTTAAGTGTCAAAAGCATAGCTTCCGAAGGAGTCGAAACCTTGGTTTAATTTCAAAAAGAAGAGCGCATGCCTTTGTTTTGTTTTAGCCTTAGAAGGAGTCAAAGCATATGGTTTCGAAAAAAGTTTTTAAAAGGTTTCGAAAGGGCTGCCATTAACTTAAGTTTTCTTTCAACTGGGTTCCTTTACTTATGAAAGAATGTTTTGAAAGAAGGGGTTCCGACCAAGTCGAAACGCTGCTGCCGTTCTTTAGCCTTTTGATGGTATTGAAGATATCAATGCTGTCGAAAGGTACCTTGATTTATAAGTTTAAGTCACTTCCTATAGCTTTCGAAAGAGGTTAGGTGTTTCGAAGGCAATGGTTTCGAAAGGGGTTTTGATGCACAACCTTCCATTATTTTACCCAGATGATTTATGCTTTCGAAAGAGATGGTGCCGACGCCATCATGTTTTCCCAACTGTTTTTATAGAATGATAAAGGATGGTTTCGAAAGAGATGCTTTCGTCTATATTCACTTTGACCCAAATAATATTTTAAGTATAAACCCAATGGTTCGAAAGGGGGCTTTCAATGATTTCGAAAGGGTTACTTCCAATGGTTTCGAAGCTGTAAACAATTGGAAGAAACCAGAGATGGTAACCGAGACCAGAAATTTTCTTGGACTTGCTGGCTATTACCGGAGATTCATCAAGGATTTCTCACGGATAGCAGCACCTTTGACTATGTTTACTAGGAAAGATGTGAAGTTTGTTTGGTCTGACAAATGCGAGGATGGGTTCCTTAAGTTAAAGCATTTAGTGACTAATGCACCAGTGTTAGTAGTTCCAGATGGAAACCAAAGGTTGGTAGTATACACTGATGCATGTGGAACCGAATTGGGAGCAGTATTGATGCAGAGAGGTAAAGTTATTGCCTACGCATCCAGATAGCTTAGGCCGCACGAAGTTAGATATCCTACTTATGATTTGGAGTTGGCTACGGTGATTTTTTCCTTGAATATTTGGAGGCATTATCTCTTAGGGGAGAGATTTGAGGTGTTTACCGGTCGTAAGTCTTTAAGATATTTATTCTCTTAGAAGGAGTTGAATATGAGGCATTAGAGGTGGCTGGAGTTTTTGGCTGCTTTTGATATTGGTATAGAGTATACTCCTGGGAAAGGAAATAAGGTAGCAGATTCTCTTAGTAGAAAACATCAGAATGTGGTGTTAACAATGTTGGTAGAATGGAAGGATCTTGAAGCTTTGGCCAATTACAGTGTGCAGTTAAGATCTTCTGCTGGTTTTAGTCAGGGCACTGCCATGTTGTCTTGCTTAGAAGTTCGACCGGTGCTGATCGAGAGGATAGCTTCTAAGAAGAGAAAAGATCCATTATTAGCTGAGAGGATCAGAAGGCTTGAGGTTGGAAATGAGATCGATGTGTTGAAAGAATTTTGTCTTGACCAGAGAGGATGGTTGAGAAAGAAGGGACGATTATGTGTTCCAGATGTTGAGAACTTGAGGAGAGAAGTTCTTGGGGAATGTCATCGATTCATCCTGGAGGGACCAAGATGTATCAAGATATGAAGAGGAGTTTCTATTAGGAAGGCATGAAAAGGAATGTTGGCTTGTGGGTTAGGCAGTGTGTAAATTGTCAACAAGTGAAAGCCGAACATCAGAAGTCGAGTGGGTTGCATCAGCCTTTAGAGATTCCAGTATGGAAATAGGATTCGATATCCATGGATTTTATAGATGGGTTGCCAAGGTCAAGGAGAGGAAATTAGAGTATATGGGTTATTGTGGACAGGTTGACCAAGAGCGCCCATTTCATTCCAGTAAAGTCGACCAGGACGGCACCTGTTTTGGCGAGGTTGTTCATAAAGAACATAGTTAGACTTTATGGAGTTCCTAGTAGCATTGTCAGCGACAGAGATGCTTTATTCACTAGTGAATTCGGGAAGAATCTACAGGATGTGTTAGGCACTAAGCTCAAGATGAATACCGCATATCACCCTCAGACAGATGGGCAGACGGAGACAGTCAATAAGGTGCTCGAGGGTTTGTTGAGAGCTTATGTGTTGGACTTTGGTGGATCTTGGGAGGATCACCTGCATTTGGTTGAGTTTTCCTACAATAATAGTTAACAGACTAGTACAGGAATGGCGCCTTTTGAAGATTTGTATGGAAGACCATGCAAATCACCAGTATGTTGGTTAGAGACTAGAGACAGATTGGTCTTAGGTCCAGATTTGGTTAGGGAGGCGTCAGAGAAGATTGAATTGATCCGAGAACGGATGAAGGAAGCTCAATCTAGACAGAAGACTTACACAGATAAGAGGCGTGAAGACCTAGAGTTCTCTGTTAAAGACAGGGTTTTCATAAAGGTATCACCGATGAAGGGTGTGGTATGGTTTGGGAAGTTAGGAAAACTGGCATCAAGATATGTTGGTCCATTCCAAATTATAGAGGGATTTGAAAGCTCGCAAACTGAGTTGAGTTGCCGAGCAGTATGGCAGTTGTCCATAATGTATTTCATGTGTCTCATCTTCGCAAGTATGTGCATGATCCAGAGGCTACTATTCCTCCAAAAGGGTTGGAAGATCTAGTAGTAGAGCCTAATTTGAATTTTGTTAGACAACTAGTTCAGGTTGTAGCGAGAGATGAGAAAAGATTGAGGAACAAGACAGTCAAGTTGGTGAAAGTTCAGTGGAGCAACAATGAGAAGGACTGTACTTGGGAGACAGAGGACGGGATTCGAGATACTTATCTTGATCTGCTTTGTGGGTATATCTATATTAGATTCATATAGATAATTCCTAGTCAGGTAGACTAGTATGGTTGTTAGGATTCATTACAGATGATTGCTATGTTTGGTATTTAGTCCTTACTGAATTTCGAGGACGATATTCTTTAAGGAGGGGAGCCTGTAACACCCCTAATTTTTGATAACATTATTCAGGAGATTTAATTAGATAAAGTAAATAGATAATGTAAATGTTAAGTGAAAAGGGAAGTGAGACTTGAATTAATTTAATTAAGATCGAGCCTAATATTATAATTAATGAGCTAAAGAATGGTTTTGGGTTAATCAAATTACATAAGGGTATATTAGGAAATTCGCCGCCCATAACCCTTACCCATATACATATTCGTTCCTACCATTTTACTTCTTATTCACATCATTTTGAAAACTAAACGCAAGAGAGAGGCCGGCCATTAAGAAGAAAAATTCAAATTAAAAGCTAGAGAATCAAGCTTAGGGGAAATCAATCGCAATCCAATATCCTTATCTAAATCAAGGTGAATAATAATTCCATCTCTATTTTGTTTCGAATCATATAATTTCATATTTAAGGGTAAATTCGTTTTTATGATATATTGGATGATGATATGCTTGATTTATAATTTATATGTTTTAAACAAGATTGTTTAAAAGAGGTTATGCACGGTTTTATGGCAAAGCCGAGATTTAATGATGTTTAAATGCCATGGCAAAATTTTATGTTATGAGAAACATGATTTTGGAGTTGGGTTTCAATTTTTATAATTTTCCAAGTTATGGAAATATTATTATGAATTTTCAAAAGAAAATATGGTTATTTGGGTTTATAAAATTATTTTGAAAAATATATTAAGAATTTGGGTCTGGAATTTTGATACGTTAGATAGCATGATTAAGGCGAATTTCTGGAATTTTTGGGGATTTTTCCAAGGTGATTTGTTGTGCAAAATAAAATATTTTAAAAGAGGGACTTCTTTGCAAAATTGGTTTTGCTTAATGGAAGGGCTTATTTTATTAAATTAACCATGGTTCAAATCTAAAATTAGCGGTAGTTATTTTGGTAAAGAATTTTAAGGCAACCAATCGGGTATTGACCCGTGGCAGGTTAGTTAGAAAAAGATTGCTTTAAGTAGTATTAACCCAGGTTTACTCAGAAAAGTGGGCTCCGCCTGCTTTGGGAAGTACCTTTCGAAACAGAAGCTTCCGCCTTCAACCCAGTCGAAACATACAGTGCCAAAACCAATACATAAGGTAACACAATGATGGTACGCAGTGGGTTGGAGACAGGCGAAAGGTTAAGTGTAGAAAGCATAGCTTCCGAAGGAGTTGAAACCTTGGTTTGTTTTTAAAAAGAAGAGCGCCCACCTTTTTTTGTTTTAGCCTTCGAAGGAGTCGAAGCATATGGTTTCGAAAGAGTTTTTAAAAAGTTTCGAAAGGGTTGCCATTAACTTAAGTTAGCTTTTGACTGGGTTCCTTTACTTATGAAAGAATGTTTTGAAAGAAGGGGTTCCGACCTAGTCGAAACCCTACTGCCATTGTTTAGTCTTTCGATGGTATTGAAGATACTAATGTTGTCGAAAGGTATCTTGTTTTATAAGTTTAAGCCACTTCCTGTAGCTTTCAAAAGGGGTTAGAGGTTTTGAAGGCAATGGTTTCGAAAGGGGTTTCGACGCCAACCTTCCATTATTTTACCCAGATGATTTATGCTTTCGAAAGAGATGGTGCCGATGCCATCATGTTTTCCCCACTATTTTTATAAATGATAAAGGATGATTTCGAAAGAGATGCTTTTGCCTATATTCACTTTGACCAAAATAATATTTTAGGTACAAACCCAATGGTTTCGAAAGGAGGACTTTCAATGATTTCGGAATGGCTACTTCCAATGGTGTCGAAAGGGATACTTTTAACTGGTTTCGAAGCTATGCTTCTAAAGTTAAATTCCAAAACTTTAACATAATCGAAAGATTTCGAAAGGAAGATTTTAAAGTATTAAAAGGCAGGTGCCTAATGTTTTGAACATAGAATTTAATGATTTCGAAGGAGGTCATCCTATGAAGTCAAAAGCTACGTTTTCAAGGTGTCGAAAGGTTTTATAACCTAAACTCATTTTTTTAAAAAGGTAAACCCATGGCTAAATTAAAAGGAGTTTTGTAATGGTTTTGAGAAGAAGCTTTCTTTAATGAAGTTATTGAACCCACATGAGTGGTATTGTTGTGTTATTATGTTTTCTTATTCAAATATAAATATATTCACTTTATAATGGACCTATAACTGCATTTTGGGGATAAAGGGTAGAAGAACCAGCTAGGTTAACCCAGTAGTGAATATAAATTGATTAAACTCCTGAATGAGTAGAATTGCATCCAGGAGGTTAGGAAGACCAGAATATAGGATGCTAAAATATAAAATAAAGATACTGACAGGGACCGATAGGTTCTCAGTAAGCCCATGAAAACTGTGTATAGGAAAAGATATTGGCAGGGACTAATAGGTCATAGTTAGCCCATGAAAACTATGAATAAAGGAAGATGTCGAAAGACTGGTTCGTAGTAAGCCCATGAAAACTATGATTTGATACTAGCAAGGGCCAGTAAGTTAGTAGTTAGCCCATGAAAACTATATCTGGATCGAGATATTGACAGATGTCAATAGGTTCCTAGTCAGCTCAAAAAACTAGGGTAAGAAGAAAGGATATTGTGGTCACCAATAGGTTCCTAGTCAACCCATGAAAACTAGGATAAGAGTATAGATATTGGAGTTACCAATAGGTTCTTAGTGATCCCATGAAAACTAAGAAATTGGACAGGGAATCCAAAAATGTTTAACCGGTTATTAGTCAGCCTACGAAAACTAATAGGTTAACAATAATCCTAGAAACTATAATTGGGACAGATAGTCTAAAAATGAATGGGGATGGGTAATCCAGTATTGATTCATTTGTTTTGCATATCATCATATTATACTGTTTTGAACTGTTTTAACCATTGTGGATGCAGGAGCACAATATATGGTTTTATAAAAGTTTTGAGATACTAGAGACGGGAAAACCCATTCCGCTATGCGGCGTTGTCTCACTAGATATCTAAATGATTTAAGATGATAGATTATTATTCATACTAGGCTTTATTTTTGACTCGAAGTTTATGTTTTCCCCTTAAACTCTCGGGTACTCAATTGATTTTGAGTAGTTTGAGAGTTGAGGTTTTCAGGTGCCTCTTAAAACGAATAAGCTTCTGGAGACATGCAGGAGGCATGATAGCTATTTAAAGTTCTCTTTTCTTTTGATTCCACTGTGTTGTTTGTAATGAAAAAGTTGTTATATTGCATGTATATACTATGATCATCCAAGGGGGCATCTTCATATGTCGCTCTTGGCGTATGTTGTAATAAATATATTTCCTCTGAATGTGATTTGCGAATATGGGATTATGTAATGAATTGGAAATATTTTGAAATGAAATGTGATTTTAGTTGAAGTTTAAATTTTTTTCCATATTCATTTGTTTCTGTATATCAATGAATCTAATGCCGCCGTATTTGGTCGTCGAGAATTAATAACTATGGATAACTGCAGCATCTATAGCCATTAGTTTTGGGCCTCCAAGTAGGGGCCTGTTACAAGGCATAAAGGCATGTGGGACCCCTCACAAACGATCGCATGGCAATCAGAGACAAAAATAACGATCGGTATAATTTATACCGATCGTTCTAAAATAATAAGTAATGTTCACCGATCATTATGGAAGGCCCTTATGGACTTGGAGAGCCTTCTGCTGAAATCTTAGCGAAATATCTCATCATCTCATCCTATAAATACAGACCTATGGGTTCATTTTCAGGATCTTTACATTGCTTGTTACTCTAGACTCCGTTGTAATCAAGTGTTAGCTTTGTTCTACTATTGTAATCAAATTCACAAGAGAGTAATAAAGGATAATCTTCAAAGTGGACATAGACATACAATGCCGAACCACTATAAAGCTCTATGTCTTTGGTTACTGCTTAGTCTATTACTTACCTATTCATTTACTCAGTTTAATTTTGCTTTTCTTCATTTACTTCTCTATAAAAATTAAGTTTGTAACCATTTTGTGCAAACATACATGTGCAAGAAGTTTGAAGTGTAAAAGGGCCAAGTAGGGTCTATATCAATCCTTATATGGTGCATTAGGTGGCAAATGGGCATTTTCTTGATTACATTAGGTAATCTAAATTAGAAAAGTAAGTGTAGACTTAGCGCTATAGCAGCAAGGTCGGTATCATATAAGTGAGAATAGGATACCTGTAGGCTAGAGGTGGTCCAGGTATTATGTTGTTACCCTGAAGGCTACGGGTGGATTAAATGGATGTAAGTAGCAAAATATATATTTTGTATATGTTATTGGGTTATATCATTGTAGGTGTGTTTCGTGAATGACTAAATGTAGATCTTTGAATTGTAATGTTAGAAATTTGCACATATTTGAATCTAGAAAATATTGGATGTTAGTAGTCCCAGAATTTAGTATTGGGTAGTACTAATCCCTAAAACTTATAGATCATGTGAAAGTTTCAAATTTGGAGATTTGAAGATGTATGCAAGTAAAATGTAAATTAAGTTATCATAGTAAATTGTTGGGATTTAGGTAAAATTTTAATTTATTGGAATGAAGTGGATAGCAATGCAAATTTCAATAAATTATCCAGTTTTTGTACAAAAGTATATTGTTTAAAATAACAAAGAATATACCCAAAAGAAAGAGATGTAGAAATAGAGATAGTTACCATATTTTGTAATGTCTATTTCACTACCTATGAAAAAGATAATTCCTTGTAATTCAGAACGTAACATAAATTCTCCTTTTGGGATAAGACATAGATAATTACACTATCAACCTTTCCTTTGGAAGAGATATATATTATAATGCATTAAAATATAAAAATCCCTAAGCACAACAAAAGCATTGGTCATTATGTTTGTTGGATTAAAATGGTAAGGCACCTTTCCATATTGAGTTATCCTAACCATAAAATAATTGGAATAAAGTGATTAGAGATTATGTTGGTAAAAAGGTATCATTTATAGGAGGACATTAAGAGATGTTAAAGTTTTGGAAGTTCAAACCACAAAAGGTATCCTAGATAAAATTATAGTTAATATTTTGCAAGGGATGGTTAATTCAAGGATTTGGGTCTCCGTCAAGAAAAAGATATTGTTATTTGCACGCATTGAGAAGACATAGGCGATTTTCATTGAAAACTAGATTGGGAAATTTTTGGTAAGATTTCGAGGAAGGGAGAAGAGGACTCTCTCCAATCATCCCTCGAACTGGAAGAAGGCTAACTTGGAATTCATAGTTTGTGTTGCATAACAATCTCATGCAAACAAAGTACCACTTAGGTGATTATCATTAATGCTAGTATAATTCTAGGTTATAACTTCAATTAATTTAGGACTTTTATTTTCGGGGTTGAATGTGAAGATAGACCAAACTTTCACTTGTAGAACTTAGGATGGATCCCTATAGACTCGAAATGTGATACCTGGATACCATGATCGTGGAAGGATTACAGAAACCAACCATAAGCATAATGAAATTGCTTTAAGTCGAATCAAAGTAGGAAAGAAGTTATGCTATTTCAATAGTTTAAGAAGTCAATAGGTTTGGATACCCACAGGTGAAAGGGAGAAATAGCAAAAAGCTAAGTAAAAAGTACCACGGAAAAGACACCGTCCACTTTCAGGTTGTATCACCCGGTCTCTAGAAAATGAAGTAACTAGGTATACTAATCAATGGTTTATGGCAGTATGGTTATGCCTTGAGAATTTCACGAGGCTACAATTTTGTAGGAGCATAATTATGCTCAAGTTATTTAGCTAGGTGCGAATCGACATCATTAGAGTTGGTAGCAAGAATTGCAAAGAGTTACCTATGCATATACTTCAGATTAAAGATTTATGTCAGTGGTAAAAGATGAGTAGTGCAGTTGAAAAAAATGGGTGGATTTGTTTCATAGAAAGGTAACATTCGTACCTTAATGGGCCTAAATAAGCATGAGAATTATCAGAGATTGATAGAAATCTAGACTCATAGCGAAAACAATAATAGGAAAAGAATACCGATTATGACTACTATCTTGTAATTAATGGTATTCCTTAGATAGCAGATTGTCGCATCAGCATCGAGCATGAGAGAAAAGAAGACTTCTCCAACAACTAAACACATCCAACTTTAGTGTCTTGGTCCTTTAAATCTATCCTGTGGGTTGTAATGAGGAGGGGGTTAGAGCAACGTTCTAGTGACTGGAAAATCTATAAATTATCCATAACATAAATTTATATCAATTGGTTTCCATTTAATTGTTATGTCTATTAGGATTAGCAATTCTAATATGACCTTGCATTGCACACATGATTACTTATCTACCCATCCCCAAGATACAATAATAATGATAAAGCTTTATCAACCATTCAATACTTCCATACCCATTTTCCACTTAATACTTCTAAATATGAAGCGGGCTTCTACTATCACCACATAATACTTTTAAAAGAGGAACATGCAGACTCTGCCATGTAAGACCCCAATCAAAGTAGAGTACGTCATTTAACACCTATTCCCAAGGTGAACTTATAATGTCGTCATTATTGGTCTATCTGTCCTAGCTACAGAGACCTTTGACCACTATCTATGGCTTTATAATTTATAGTAGCCGTTGACGCCAAAAATAGGCATCAACACCTAATAGAATCTAGTAGAGATTAAATGAAGAATGAAATTAAAACAATGCAAACATCATAAATGAAAACGCAGATTTTTATGGTGGTTCGGCAATATTGTCTTACGTCCACTTCATATTTCTATTGATCTTACACTTGATTACGATTACAAGAATGTTTGATCAGCTAGGATCCATTAGTACAAGAATGAAGAATAAAAATGGAAGAGCCTTTTCAGTAGAAAGAAGGATCCCTTTTCTGAAGCCATGCCTGCTATATTTATAGGGGAAGACGTGAATGGATCAGACTGAAATTTTGGCAAAAGGTTCAGGAGACCAAGACAAGGCCACCCAAAAATTTCTTGGCCCATCAGGGCCCATAGTTAGGATAAGTACAAATCCCTATTAGTGTTTACAAATGGGATGTGATCCCTATGAGGGGTGTCCCATTATGTTAGCTACTTTCTCCCCAAATTTCGTGCAATTCCGATGTGCGGTTTGTGAGTTATCGCATTTTCTGTGAAGTGGTGTTGCTTGAATTCTGATTTATGCCGATCCCTCCAAAGAGAGTTATGCCGATCCATCCAACTTCGTCCAATTGGAATGAGATCTCTAGGGGGTGTTCGACTTGTTGTAATAAGCGTGTACTTCAAGTTTCATGTTGATAGCATGTGTAGATTTTGAGTTATTGACCGATCATCGCTGCAAAATTGAGTTGTGGAATCGATACGATACAATCCATAGTGTTGAATATGGATCGTACCTGATCCATCTTCGGGGAGTAGTGAGCTTTCTTGCTCCTACGTCATATTATCATCTATGCTTGGTTTTTGGACCTCACAATCATCGCTCTAGGCTACTAGCCTTGATGACATTCGAGTCTAACTTGTCCTGTCAGTTCGGATATAGCTGGGTCAAAATGCCGGATACAATTTGCCCTTCAAAGTACGTCTTGTTGCATACATGACATGCTTTAAATTGAAGCAAGTTGGAGTCACCGGAAAGAAATCCATCTAGTTTCCTGAATAGTCACCATCCTTCCATTGAATTATCTTCCCAAAGTGTTGTATCCCTCTTTGATCAGATGCTTGGTCGATTTCCAATAATATAAATTCAGGATTGTATTCCATTAGTTGCTATCTATGTCCGGTTCTATAGGGCTAGTAAGCCTTGTCTATCTAATCCAATCTTTTCTTTAATAAATCTAGGTGAAAATTCAATTCCTGTCAATTTCAATAAATCGAATTTTTTGAATGTACACATGCACGTTCAGCTACACGTTCTTGTCATTAGCTCCCGGATGCGTTTGTACGCTCACGAGTTGTCCCCAATTCCTTCTAGTTTGATTGCAATTGGATTGCAATTCCTTATTTATATATTATTTTATAATGAAATAGGGTTGTAATAAGTCAATCTACGAGAGAGGACTTTATGTTCTTCAGTGATGACGGCCTCGGAGCAGTAAGCAAGGGCGAATGGAGTATGGCCAGTCGCGGACTTGTGGGTGGTTTTGTAAGCCTATAATGTTGTTGGATGTTCATCCACCCACTTCCCTCTAGCCTTTTTCAAATGTTTCTTCAGAATGGACTTTATGATTTTGTTCATAACTTCAACCTATCCATTTGCTTGAGGATGAGCAACTATAGCAAATCTCCTTTCAATATGATGTCGACAGTAGAAGTCTTTAAATTTAGCATTGTCGAATTGGGTTCCATTATCATTTATAATGGTTCGTGGAAAGCCAAAATGACAGATGATGTTTCGGACAATGAATTTGATTATTTTCTTCATCGTGATCGTGGTTAAAAGTTCTGTTTCAGCCCATTTGGTGAAGTAATCACCTGCTATGATGGCGTATTTCACACAACCTTTAGAATCGGCAAGAAGCTGATGATGTCAATATCCCACATGGCAAACGGCTATGGACTGGCCATTGGAGTAATTTCTATCGGCTGGGCTCTCAGAATTTTTGAAAACATCTAGTACTCGTCACATTGTCTAGCGTGATTAGCTACATCTTGATTGACAGTTGGCCAGTAATACCCATAGCAGAGTATTTTCTTTGTCGGAGTTTTCCCCCTGGTGTGATCGCCACATTCTTCTTCATGGACTTCTCTCAAGACTTATTCGATTTCATCATGGGCGATACACTAAAGCAGGGGAACAAAGAAACCCTTTCTATACATGACTCCTTCTTGGATGATGCGGCAAGAAGCATTGGGGAGGATTAGTCATTTTTCATTCCTCTGTCTAGGAAGGATCCCCATTGTAGAGAGTCTTTGAAAGGAGTCATCCATGACTCCTTTTCTAGCTTTGTCTCTAAGATCTAGTTGATCTCCATCTGTTTCTACTTGGAATGTTAAGTACTTCAACCGAGACAAAGTCTATTTGTTGTGCACCCCTGGAATTGGCCAGCATGGCTAGTGATTCGGCTTTTTCATTTTGTTCTTTAAGGATGTGTGTAATGGTGTAATACTTGAAGTCGGCTAGTAGCTCTTGGACCCGGCCGAGATAAGGAGCAAGATGTTGCCCTCTAGCAAGATAATCTTCCCTGACTTGGCATACTACTAACCAAGAATCACAAAAGATATGTAAATTTTTCACTCCCAGTTCTCTAGCAAGTTTGAGCCTGGCGATCAAGGTTTCATCCTTAACTTCATTATTTGTTACAGGGAAGTCGAGTTTCAGGGCATAGCAGATCGATCGTTCCTCAGGAGTCATTAACACAACTCTGATGCCAAAACACTGATCATTGGAAGCTCCATCCATGTACATTTTCCATCGGTTGGTCGGTTCTCCACTACTCTTCGGATAGTCGTCTGATGTAGTGAATTCAGATATGAAGTCTGCCAATGTCTATCCCTGGATAGCTCTCCAAGGGAGATAAGTGATACCGAATTGGATTAGCTTGATATTCCATTTGAGCAACCTTCCAGACGTCTATGTTTGTTGTAGGACCTGTCGTAACAGCTGGTTCGTGTAGACGTTGATGTGGTGAGCCTGTAAGTAATGGCGAAGCTTTCGTAATGCAATCAACTGGCAGTACGCGAGCTTTTCCGGCTTTGGGTAGTTTCTGTCAGCACCTATCAATTGCTTGCTAACATAATATACGGGCCTCTAGATTTGATTCACTTCATATAACAGTGTGGCACTTATGGCGTGTACCAACACCGCTAAATAGATTTATAAGTCTTCACTATCCAGTGGCTTGGATAGGATGGAAGTCTCTTTAAGTGATCTACCAGAGCTTGAAATGCATCTATGCAATCCTACGTCCATTCAAAGTTCCTCTTCCCTCTTCTGATTAAGTCGAAGAAAGGAATACACTTTTCGGTGGCCCTGGAGATGAAACGGTATAGGGCGCCAACCTTCCCATTTAAGCTTTGTACATGCTTAAACATCTTCGGCACTTGGATGTTTCAAATTGCTTGAATCTTCTCGAGATCGGCTTAGGTTCCGCAAGAGTATATGATGAAACCTCGAAATTTTCCTGATGCAACACCGAAAGAGCATTTCAAGGGATTTGGTTTCATTCTATATTTTCATAGAACAGTGAACATCTCCGCTAAGTCATCAATGTGGTCGTTTGATCGTTGTGACTTCACGAGCATATCATCCACGTATACTTTCGTTGATCGCCCGATCTGGTCTTTGAACATATTATTGACCAGTCTCTAGTAAATAGCTTCAGCATTATTTAGTTCAATGACATCACAACAACAATATAGCCTTAGATCGGTAATGAAGCTGGTGTGCTTCTGGTCGGGGACGTGCATTGGGATCTGGTTGTATCCGAAGCACACATCCATAAATGAAAGCAGTTCATATCTAGCGGTTGAGTCTACCAGCTGGTCGATCCTCATAAGTGGAAAACTATCTTTCAGGCAAGCCTAGTTTAGGTCTGAGCAGTCGACGCATAACCGTTACTTTCTATTAGTTTTTCTCACAATAAATGGATTGGATACCCATTTCGGTTAGAGGGCATCATGGGTAAACCTATTGTTTTTGAGTTTATCCACCACCTCATGAAGTGCAGCAAATCCCTCTGGATCCATGCCACGTTGCTTTTGTTTCACCAGGACATGGCTCGGGTCGATATTCAACGCACGGCTCGTGATAGTCGGTGAGATCACACGCATGTCAGAATGGGTCCAAGTGAGCACATCAAGATTCATTCGGAGAAAGCCAGCTAATTCTTTCATCATCGTTGCACTGAGTTGTGATCCGATCTTCTATACTCGTGATGGGTCTCCATGGCTGACTGTAACGTCGATTGTTGGCTCAACGGGTGGAACCTTGGAGTCCTTGAGTTCAAACGTAACTATTTCGCATGACAATCAACATGAAATCTGATAGAGATGGTAAATGATGATGGTTACTCCAATCGAATCCCAAATTCTTATCATGAATTATTGAGTCTAATAGTGAAGGACTCTAAATGCTTTGAGCAATTATCTAGAAATGGTCGAAGATCGGGTTTAGAAGCACGTTGAATCGAATGTCGAGAAGGGTTCAGCCTCATGTTGCGCGCAACTGCATAGCTGGCTCTTGCTTTGAGTTTGAATTTTCTTGTATATTCGAGTAACGTGCTTTCCATTCAACGTACTTATGATCTATTACTCGTCATTTAGGTTGGAGTGATGACCAGTTGCCTATGAGCTTGAGCATTGATTCAATGATTCTATCTCTAGGCACCCTTTCGGTCATAGCCTCGAGTCGTTGTAAACACTAGTTATGAATCATAGTATTGAGCTATCGCAGTTAGTCTTTGGATGATCACACTTCCACCCCCAGTCTTAGGTTGATAAATGTACTGCATGGATTGTCGAGTCTTGTCGTAGTCGTGTTTATACTCCGACCTAATCTCCAAAGACTTAGAGTTGATCGATAAATAGTCAGTTCACACTTCTCTTGTTTCTCGCTCGTGCCCCCAAGTCTGGGGCATATGTCGACAAGTAGGAAGGCAAGTTAGGTCTAATCAGTGATTGATGCTCTCCCTACCGAACTAAGGGCAAGGATCGGTGTGCGGGCAGCGAGCCACGTCCGTTTCATTTTTCTCTTCTATTTGGATTATGGTAAGAGTCAATGAATGAATAGTCGCGTCATATTCATTCGGAGCTGGATGGTCAATCGCGTCCATTTTGATTCATATTCTCCGCTAGACCTAAGGATAGAGTTGGCTCATGTGCAGTCGGGTCATGCTCATCCAGCTTCATTCTCCTCTTGACGGATCGAAGGAGAGTGTTGGAGAATGAATGGTCAAGTCACACTCATTCTTCATTTATCCTCATATCCATGCTATGTTGATTAGATTTATTCGAAAGACATTTAGGCCACATCCGTTTTTGTTTGGTGCGGATTGATATTGACCGTCGACCCAGCGGCACGATATAGAAAGCTAGGATCACATTGCATGTCGATCTGATGGCATGATATAGTCGGTTGCCCATAACTTCGGACTTCATTTCGATTGGCTTTGTGTTGAGGCCTCCTTGCAGTCGTTTCTTTATGTCGTAAAGAACACCGAGCCGGAGCTATTGTGAGCTATCGTATCCAACTTTTAGTGGTTTGTACTCCTGTTCCCATTCTTTAGTTAGTAGAATTAGTTTGTGGTCAATCG
The DNA here is from genome assembly GCA_030737815.1 of Allium fistulosum. Taxonomy (NCBI): domain Eukaryota; kingdom Viridiplantae; phylum Streptophyta; class Magnoliopsida; order Asparagales; family Amaryllidaceae; genus Allium; species Allium fistulosum. The sequence continues at coordinate 879,156,838 of CM060906.1, forward strand.
AATTCTATCCGTAGTAAGTTTATACTCCTCTCGTCGAGTTTAGGTAAGAGTTTATGGAATATTGAGTGGTCTAACTACACTCATTTATTTTTTATACTCATATTAACACTCTAGGGACACGAGATTGTTGGCGAGTGGTCGAATCACACCCAATTTGTGTTTATACTCCAGTCCACACTCTGAGGACTTAGGGTTTTTTGGAAAAATGGTCAAACCACATTTTCCTTAGTCATTTCTTCTGCTCCCAATCAAGGGCAAAAGTCGATGAGTGGTCTGTCGTATCACGACCACTTTAATTTCAAGTTTCCCCCATTGAATCGTAGGGAGGAGTTGACTAGCGGATGGTGGAGTCACATCCATCTTGTGTTTTATACTCAGGCTGTCGTATCATATGCGAGAGTCATTGGATGAATGGTTGAACCACGTTCAATTTTTGTCACTGCTCTTATCCTTGCTCTGGGGACCAAAGTTTTCCATTAGGTAGTTTGTCGTACCCATTGGGTGTTTATACTCCAGTCCGCGCTTAGGGGAATAGAGTTGGTCGATGGATGGTCAGTCACATCGTTTGATGTTTATACTCCAGTCCACACTCTAGGACAAGAGTTAGTCGATGGATGGTCATACCGCATCCATCTCTTTGGTGCTTATACTTTGGTCCTCACTCTAGAGACAAGAGTAAGTCAATGAGTGGTCAGTCATACCAATTTTTGATTTATACTCCCGTTGTCAAGTCAAGGTAAGAGTTGTCGAATGAACGGTAGAACCACATCCATCCATGGAATGGAATTCTGCCTCCAGCATCAAGGGCAAAACTTGACAAATGGACAATCGATACACATCCACTTGGTGATTGTAGCTCCTCCAATCAAGTCGACGAAAGGAGTAAGTGATGGATGGCTAAATCACATCCATGCATGTGTTGGACGGTCAGGTCTCGCCTAATTTTCTTAGTACTCCTCTTAACAAATCGAGGGAGAGAGTTTTCAGGCGGACGATCAAGTCACATCCACCTCAAGTTGCAGTTGTCTCCACATGTTGAGGGTGGTGGTTAATGAGTAGTCAGTCAGTCACACCTACTTTAAGTTGAGTTCCAGACTGTTTCCTGTTCCCAGGGTAGAAGTTAATGTGTGGTTGGTCAAATCGTGTCCACTTTAGTTGGACCTCGGTCGTGCTGAGCTACGGGAGAGGCATAAGTATTTTGGCGAACTTCAAGTATGAGCTGGGAGTGGATAGTAGGGTTGCATCCACTCCAATTGTTTCTTTGGTCTTCAAGTCAAGCGTGGAGGTTGATGAGTGGACGGTCAGTTGTGTCCACTTTGTATTAGATTCTGACCTTGTCGGGCTCTGAGTAAGGTATAGATGTTCTGTTAGAATTGAAGCATGGAGTAGGAAGGGGATGGTCGAGTCACACCCACTTTGCATTCGAGTCCTTGCCTCTAAGTCAGGGGAATATGGTAGCTATTGACTAGTTGAATCACGCTCGTCTTTATGATACTCCAAAGGTCTGATCATGGTCCATGGAGGTTGGTTGGCACCCAATCTAATTACTTAGTCACGTGCATCGTTTGGAAGTAGTTTAGTTCAAGTTGGTCATAGTTCGCAACATAATTGAAAAGGAAATAAATCTTATTAATAAGTAAAGCAAAGTCGAATGCTCGCTATTCTACTTTTCCCCAGCCCTCCTCAGCTAGAAGTCGACTGTAGGTGGTCCACTTGATAATCAAAGGTCATTATTAGTAAGGGTCGGATGATCCATGCCCACCATCCTACGGGGCTTTCACATATTGTTGAAGCTTTCCCTTCCAGATCTGGTTTCCGTTCACATCTCGGAGGTGTCTGCAATCGCTGGTGTTATGACCTTGTGTATCTTGAAATATACAACATTTCCCAGATTTCTTCTTGGTTTCGGTGGACTCTCTCGAGCCTGGTTTCCAATACTGCTTCAAGTCACGAGTCTCCAAGTATATGTTTTTGATTTAATAGTTCAAAGGAGTATATGAGTCAGATTTTGGGATTCTAGGTCATCTCCTAGAATTCGAGTCCTCATCTAAGGCCTCAATGTTGCCCTGGCTTTAGCTTCCTTCAGCCAACAGGCCTGCATCATTCTTTCTTCTAGTCTGCTCTACCTCCTCCTTGCTTAGGTTTTGGTTCACTTTGTAACATAAATGATTCAAGGTCATATGAGGCTCTCCAAGCAACCAATCGCCAATGTGTGTCTCGGGCTCGATTCCCCATATCAACACCATCAGTATGATATTCTCGCTGGGATTGCTCACTTTAGTGACAACGTTGTTAAATCTCTACCGAGATACTTCGATCGGCTCCCCTATAGCTTAGGATAAGTTGGGGATAACAACATTGTTTAATCAGACGGTTTTCTATCAGTTTAGAAAATCACTGAAACAATTGTAATATAAAAATAACTACAAGCGTAGGGCATACAATTTTAGTACGTGGCAAGTACGGGTCGATCCGCAAGAAATTGATTGATTTAAATATTCTACTCAATCAAATTAAACCAAGATTTGAAGTTGTGATAAGCTAAAAATGTATAAAACTAGCAAAAAGAAAGTGGATAAAACTATAAGAGTAGAAGGCAATTTAGAGGGAAATCCCATCTCATGATCACATAAATCAACACAAATGAAATTATGATCTTTCTTTTTTGGTCATTAGTGAATTTAGTTGATGTGTTTATCATAAGTATGGCCTATTTGTGCTATTAATTAGCCCAACATAAACCATCAAACTTTAACACACCCACTAAACCACTTATCAACTCTCATGAAAATGTTAATTAAATTGAAAATAAAATCTATTCTAAGCATGATCTATTTACTATTGATTAGTAATATAGACTATCAAATTTTGATTCTAAAATTCACTTCATTACCATAATCATATGTAGATGAAGTGGTAATTTGTGTTTGTATTTGTTTAAACATAGCCTATTTGGTGTCAACAACATATGCTATCAAATTCAAAGCTAAATAACAAAATATTTACCACATCAAACATTGTCATTAAGCATGAAAAGAGATCATATATTAGCAAAATGTTGAATCTACATGATTAAGAGAGCTTCATTACCCCTAAATTGAAGAGGTTTAGCTTCTCATACTTGTTATCATTTCAACAAATGTAGAGTTCAACATGAAACAAAAAAATGAAAATGCAAGCTAATTAAAATAAAAAGAAAGCTAATCTACTTGCAATAATTAATCTAAGCTACTAACATAAAAGAAAAGAACATGAAATAAAATAGCATGAATTAAAATTGCATATAAGAAAATTACATAAGATAAAATGGCTAAGAAGCCATGAAATATAAGAAGTTAGTTTATATTTATAATTTGTGCCTACAACTAACTAACTAAAGAGGAGGCTAAGAGCTCATTACATGAAACATAAGGGGTATTTATACATGTTTTGAAACCTTAATCATATTTTTGGGGACTACCCCAATCGCCCTTAAGGAAGTGTGGGCACCAAGTTTTCATTAGCTTCTAATTAATTCTTCATTAAGTATGCATGTAACTTTAAGCTCCACTAACATGTTCATTAGCTCCAAATTGTAAATCAAGGTAAGTGGGTAGGTGGGATCCTCCATGTTGCATGAAATGATTTATTTCCATCTTTATTTGTTTTCTATCTCTTGTGCATGCATATTTCCATAAAAACCTCTTCCATTTGAATCCAAATTCCTACAAAATAACATAAAAATATCCAAGTAAATTTTCTCAAATTAAATCATATACAAAAAATGACCATTTTGCCACTTTATGAAGATGAATAAATGATGATTTGAAAATAATTTAATTTTGGGTTTAAACATGTTAAAATACCTTATATGCTCATTTATTTAATTAAATTTGATTAAATATGAAAGTAAAAATATGCACATTTACATGCACATTAAATACCCCCACACTTATCTTTTTATTCGTCCTTGAATAAACTAAAACAAAGATAAATCTATTTTCGTAGGAAACACGATTGCATTGAGCGTATGCAACAAGCCGTTAAACCTCTAGGTGTCCTAGTAGGACGAGTGTTGTCTCGTAAGGGTTTTCAGCGGATACCACCCACAAAATCCAAAATGCAACATGAAAAATTCCTAAATGCAAGATTTATTTACAAAGATGCAAGTATTTGAAGATATTTACAAATGAAGAATTAACTTTTAAATTGACATGAATAAGTTAAATATACATTATGGTTATTATCTTGAAAATTTAAGTCCTTTTACTTGCCAAAATTTCCACAAAAATTAAGTTATCATCACAAATAGACTCTAGTTTGGCTAGTTGCTTCGGTTGATAACATAGTGTAACTATGAAACGGATCCTTAGTTGATTATCGAAGTTTTTCAAAGTGGTATTTTCAATTCGTTTGAATAACAAGTCAAATCAAATAAGTGAAAATAGTGCTTGAATTTCAATTGCTTACACTCTCTTTATTTGAAAATTTTATTGATTTTAACAATATTTACATATGCCTAAATCAGAAAACTGAGGCCAGATATATGACCCATGCACTGCCTTTTGGGCTTACGTGAGGTGGATATAGAGTGTGGCGAGTGAACATGCAAGTGTGTACACCTATCGACTGTAGGCATTATTAATAAAAGAATTTATATATATACACACAAACACACACACACACCTAACTCAGATAAACTGAGGCCAGATATACCGATCTTGCACTGCCTTTCGGGTTTATGTGAAAAGGGTACAGAGCATGGCGAGTGTACACACTTGCGTGTGAACACATGACTCTAGGTGTTAATAAAATATATACATATATAGAAAAAAAATTATTATATGTTTTTTTATTTTTGAAGAGAGAGTTTTGCAAAATCATATTAGCACCATTTAACTTAGAAGATAAACAATGTTATATCCTTTTCTTTAAATCCACCACTTTTTAAACAAAGATTTTCAATTAGGATATACTTCATAATTATTACCATGAAACTTCCTATATACCAGTTAAACTTTATCTTTATTTTTGTTGAGATAAATAAATTTTCAAAAATTTCAATTTAATAAACAAAATCCTATACTTATCGTATAGTGTTTCATTAAAAGTAAATCAATATGCTAAATAAAATTCGTTTTTGGGATTTTTTAAATTTTTTTGAGTTTTGAAGGAAAATGCAAAAAAAAATAAACCATGAAAAGTCAAAAAGAATATGAGACTCCTCCCACACTTGATTTTGACCGTGTCCCCACAGTCAACCCAAGTGAAAGGAGAAAAATAATGACCTATATTCACATGAAAATAAAATGATTATTATTTAAACGACATCAGAAAGTATATCGTCAAAGAGTAAATGAAACGGTCTTCCAAAGACCAATTCATTTGTCTCATCAAGTATGAGAGACATAGCTTAAGCATAAAATACCAAACCATAAAAGATTTCAAAGTTGAATGTTTATTTGGAAAAACAAATGTCGTTTTATTAAAAATCGCATGAGTTGTTTTATTTTCGATAATTATTGGGGTAGATAGAACGATTAGTTAAAGTTCAAGTTTATTTTCACCAATTTGAAAGTCAAGCTTATCATTGAAAACTTCTTCAGAATTATTGATTTCAAAATCAAAATGGTGACCTTAATCTTCCCTTCGAAATTCAGCAACTCATCTTCGAAAAGTCCAAAAAATTTGCGTTCACAAAATTCGTCTTCCTTAGTTGAATTATTCACAACTTTATTGCATATATCATGTTCAAAATCCAAAGTTGTTGTATTCAATTTTTCAAAATTGGAAAAAGGAAGATCGAATTTTAAATTTGGTTCCACACTCTCAAATAAATTGAAATCCAACTCAATTACCATATTTTTAACAACTTCATTAAGATTGTCATTTTCAATTTCAAAAGTTGTTATTTAAAAACTGTTAATTTTGGTAAAAGGTGGATTATTATTCGACTCGTCAAACGTTGGAATTTGATTTTGTTTCTCATGTTGTTTCAAATATGTTTCAAAAAACAAATCCGTGTGATCTTTGTGAATTTCGTCCATTTGCTCAACAAAATCTAATTTATAATTATTAATTTGAGAATTTTCAATTTGAAATTGTTGAGGACAAAAATTTTCACCATGATTTAAATAACAGCCATTGCAGTTGTTTCCATTTTTGTTTTGATTTTGAAATTCATTTTGGAGTTCGAAATTGAATTGGCATGGGTTATAGTCAAAATCATTTGAATTTAGAAGTGAATTCATATTTTGAAAACTTTGACTTGAGTTATTGCACAAATGCGAATAACACAAATCATTTATCCTTTGATTTTCTTGTGTAGAGAGTTCAAGCAAAGACAAAATCGTTTCAATACTCTTTTCGAGATTTGAGGGTTGGTCATCATTTTGAAAATTTTGTTATTTAAAATTTGAATTGTTTGTACAATAGTTGTCATTGAAATATCCATATGAATTTGATGTAAAATTATATAGATTATATAGATTTTCATAACTATCATAAAATTCTTGAGAATAGGGAAATTCAAACATTTTCAAAAGGTTTTTTATAAAAGAAAACTATTTACCAAATGGAATTTATTTTTCAAAAGGGAGATTTGATTTTCGTTTTTCAAATTTTTTTATATGTTTTTTTTAAAAGATTATATTTTTTTGGATTTTTGTTTTTCTAAAAAAAACTAAGCTGAGGAAAATTTACAATTTTTTATTTTTGGAATTTTGTTTTTGATTGAAAAATATTTCAAAGGAAAAGATTTAAAAAAAACTAAGCTAAGGAAAATTTACAATTTTTTAGTTTTGGATTTTGAGTTCTTTTTTTTAAAATATGCATGAACTAATGCAATTAAATGAATGCAAAGGACTTAATTACAAATTTGTTGTCCTAAGTAGCTCCAAACCCAAAATTGTATAATCACACTTTGTCTTAAATCACCAAGATAGTTCTTAGCCACGTAACGGGCAGGAGTAATCGGTGCACCACGAATCATTGTAGCAATGTAACCGAAGGTTTCAGTACCTTCAGAGAAACAATCAGTATAATATTTACGAATCACTGTAATATTTATAACTAATTATTGCTCTGCCGTAGCCTAGACACCAAGAATATAAATTGTCAAAAGAGGACAACTTGTCAAGATACAATTAAGTCCTAGGTGAGCTCGTGACACCCTTAAGTTTGATATCTAACCATTATTATAATTCAAATTCTAAGATGAAATGCAATTTGTAGGCCAAGGAAGTGGTAATGAAAACCCCACCTTATGTGGATTGGGGTGTTGCCCTTAAAAAGAAAACAAGATGAGATGAATGCAAAACAGAAATTAAACTTGAATTAACCAATGCAACTGCGAATGAAATTTGATTTTTGTTGTTGAATTTTTTTTTGAAATACAAGCAACCAATAGTGCAATTAAAATAAAACTGGAGATTAGAACACGATACCAGAGCCTGCAAAATTATTAGCAATTTATCATTATTATTATTTAAAGCAGCGATTTTTAGCAAGCAAGCAAGCAAAGCAAGACGGTTTTTAGCAAGCACTTCTTTTCCTTGCGATTTTCTGCTTTGGCAACCTGAATTTTCGGACAAGATAAATACAATTGTTTTTATAATATATAAGGATGGAACTTAAAACAAATTAAAACAAAATAAAACAATTTTTTTAAGGATAAAACAAAACAAAACTTAAAGAAAACAAACTTTTTTTTAAGTGAGAAAAGGAAATTAAAAAAATTATTTACAACCAAAGCAAAACAACATACAAGAAATCTCAAAGCAATACTCAAAGCAACATACAAGAAAAGTCAAAGCAAGAATTTCTTTTTCTTTTTTCTCTTTTTATTTCTTTTAAAGAAGAGAAAGAAATAATTCACTTAAACAAAATTCCTCAGCCCACAGCCTATATCCAACTCTACCTGCCTTTATATAAAAAAATAAAACAATAATAAAGTTCACCTCTTTTTTAACATAAAACCAAATCCAAAATCAAAATCAAAACCAGAAATCAAGTCGAAATGGTTTCGCAAACAATTCTGGAAATCAAGCTCAAATGCAAACTCGAAATCGAATTGAAGTGAGCGATGTCGCGAGTCATGGTGACTGGTTACCGCTGATGTGATTTGCAAGCGATTGTGATTGCACGTAGATTGGTGGAGATGGTTTGTGATGGTTTCGGTTGCTGATGTGGGGAGCTGGTATTGAATTTGGGTGTTTTTGGTTTTGTTGAGTGGAAGCGGTCGTAGTTGCTTTAGGCATTGTCAGGAATAAGGAGCAGAAATAGGGGAGTTCGACACTGGCTATGGGGATTTGATGGTGGCAAGGCAGTGTGTAGGCAGTTGCATTATTTAGTGGAATGTAGCAGTTTGTTGTATGGTTTTGTGTGGTTGAAGTGGTGATGGCCAGTGAGTAGTGGGAAGGATGTATGGTAGAGATGTGTTATGCATAGTGACAGTTATGTGCATAGTGAAGATGATGTAGTTTGTTAGAGTGATAGTTTTGATGGTGGTGCAAAAGTTTGTGCAATTATGTGATATGCACACAATGGTTATATGGTCAGTGTGGTGGATGTGGTGATCCATGGTGGACGTGTGTTGACAGATGTAGATGGTTAATTAAAAATGCAGTTTTTGGTTTAAAGTGGATGGAAGGAGGTAAGGTGGAGATGTATGCAAGCAGTGACTTGGATGGATAAGTTGTGGTGTTATGTCTGTAGTGATGCTCGGTAGAATTGAAGAGGTTTGGTGCACTGGAGTGTTTTGGTGAGTGGTAGTATCACTGTGCAGGGAGGTATGCAAGGGATGTGCACCTGATATGCACTGTAACACCCCGCATTTTTAGATAATTAAATAATCAAATAACGATGAATAGTGAAAATAAGCATTTTTGTAATTGTTAGAATATGGCCTCGAAACTATACCATTGTGTTCGTGGCAATTTTCTGATCAATTTCCATATATAACTTGTCAAAATCCGAGTTGATATGAAGAAGTTACGAGAAGAACAAGATATTGGAAAAAATGAATAATAATAATAATAATACCCTACGAGTCGACAGGTAAAGTAGAAGGGTCATCCCAAAGGTCGACCCGCAAAGAACACAGGTCGACCTATAGATCGACCCGGGTTTCCCCTAGACGTTAAATCGTCCAAGGACGTGGCGAACTTATGTGATTCGATTTTTGTGCAATCTGAAGCGTTGTTTTCTGGATCCAACTATTCGCAGCAAACTTGTGACGTAGTTGCACCAGATTCAATCCAAAAATCTGAAAGTCTGAGATCCCCAAACTCTACCATAAATAGAACCCTAGGCCTAGCTATTTTCTCACAATCAGATTTTCTCTCAATTGGGTTCCTTGCCTGAGGTTGAACCCTAAATAGAAAATATTTCTAGGGAGAATATATTTTTAATAAAAATATTAGACACCTTAGAAAGGGATCCAGGAAGATCATGGAGAAAAGCTAAGGACGACAGGTGAGTGGATTTAAATTATATCTCTTTTATGTTTATGATATATAATATCGTTAGATTCCAGTTAAATATTTAATTCAACATTTATTTCAGTTTTTAGTTCTACTAATTAGTTATGTTGAAACTGTAAATTTTATAAGAGAAGTGTAATTATATTTAAATATTATTTATCTGGAAAAAGAAAGGAATCCAATTAAATATAAGTAATATTAGGCTTAAAAGTTGAAGAGAAAGGCATAAGCCTAAAAGTGAGAAATTTACAGTAAATTATTTTAAAACAGAAGAAATGAATTAAAAAGGAGAAAATCTAATAACTTGATTTGGAAGTTAGTGATAGATTAGTTGGTTGGTTTAGAAAAGGGAATACATTTCCATACTTAAATATTGTAAGAATAACAATAAACGTAACTGTAAGAATAAAAGCAAGAAAAATGGAATTAGTGCAAAATAGCGACATTATCGTATTTTGCATTAGCCAATAATTAAAGAAACAATAAAATAAATATCTTGTAGTTACGAGTTATTGTTTATAGCATTATTTATTATAAAAATATGGAAATGGATTTTAGCATAATTTTTGTAACCAACCAAATAGAATAGAACTACTTCCCAGAACAAAGAGAATAACGTGAAGCGTTAAAGAAATTAAAGAAGAGGAAATAATCAAGTTAAATATTTGACAAGATTAGTAATAATAAACAGAAGATGTGACTAGATCTGCATTTACTGCGCAGATAGTAGAACAACAAGTAAGGCAGTTATTATGATAAGTAATTTGTGACAATTGGACGTAGTCCCAAGCTAAGACTGACATAAAATATAAGAGAACTAAAGAGAATCTAGTATTGTAATAAAATAAGATAGACTAGAATAGAAAAGAGATACTTGCAATTACATTTATAACATGTAGGTTATAAAAGAAAGAAAAGAATATAAAAGTAACAATTGCAAGTATAATTGTAACACGAAGGTTACAATTAAAAAGAATGAAATATAAGAGGCTTATTTAATCAAACTTAGATCTTGGATTAAGTTAATAAGAAAAAATAATAGAAGTGGCCCATACCGGCAGCATTCCCTTTCAGGTCTTGGACCGATGGTCTCAGACATAGGTGGGGCTGGGCTTGCTAATTAGGGTAAAAAAGTAGCCAATAGAATAAGAAAAGTAAACTAAGCGCAAAGTAAAAGATTAGACGTAGGGTCTAATAAAATGGTAAGGTGTGTTTGGAGTAGCCCGAAAGAGAATCTGGATAAAGAGCCCAATGAAGCAGTACATCGCAGATTTTAGTACAGAAAGAGCACGTCCAACATAGTTAGTTCGGGCTAGAAGGAAGTACGAGACTTCAACGGGACGTGAGGATATTTAGGATGGCCCTTTGGGGTAGGACTAACGAAGCTGCACCCCCAGAGGTAGGTCTGTAGGTGTTCCATCAAGAGAGTATACCTTGACTACTTTTGCATTGCAGGCCTAACGAAGCAGACCTTTGTAGGCAGTCAAAAGGTTGGTGATGGAGTAGGATATTCGTATGGCACCATACTCTGGATGTAACGACCCGTAAATTTTAGCGGGTTTAACAACGTAATTAACTGATTTTTTGTGTGAAAATAAAGAATAAAATTTTGAAATGAAAATTTGATATTTGAAATACGTCTATTTAAACGTAGCAAATGTTAGATTTTCATCAGAAGATATGGATGTTAGTTCTATTGTGTAATTTTCAATTTCAATTTAAAATCAGTAAATGAATGAAAATAAAATATTTTCAAAATCTGAATATTTCTATATAATAAAAATGTAGAACATTTTCTGAATGAGACATCATAATTCATTCTGTCAAATTTGGATTGTTATAGCTCCATTTATCTTATTTTCGGAGTTTTAGCAGCATTTTTGACACCGAATATCGAGTTTTGGTAGGATGGTTATATCACTGATATCTGTGTACCATTCTGTTCGTCTCGTCATGCTGATCTCTGTAGTATATTCACTGGTGCATGTCGGAGTCCAGTACGCAGCGAAATAGGTAAAACGATTTGACGTATCGGTTTGGTATTTGAGCCTTTTTGTTTTCCTTGTGCCTTTTTTTATCCACCATATAATCCAAACAGCCACTAGCCTTTATTGTTTTCAAAATTTAACATGTGAATTTTAGTTTTCCGGGTAGATTTATATTCTGGTTGGTTGATTTATTTCTAGTCTATTCGTTTTACCCAATTTTGTTCGATCTGAGAGAATATATAATAAAATAAAAGTTACATATATAAATTTGCTTAAGCTCATTTATCTTGTTCATAATGGCCACTTCATTTCGAAACCCATTGCTGTCCTCCCTATTTCTCCTCCCACCGTGCGCCTAACCTTGCCCTCCACTACCCCACCCTCTGCATCATCAATAGTGAAAAAAAGATTTAATATATATATGGTTGTATGTATCGGCATGAGAGCATGACCGATCACCATGCCCATCAGACTAGTCAGCCTCCGCCTCATCACTTCGCTCCGCCCCTGACAACAGCCGCAGCACCCACTCCGCTTCCACTTGGCAACCAGTGCGATCCCGACCTTGCCTGACTGCCATCAATCTCACCACCAACCTTCATTGGTCCCTCCACCTTCCATCGATTCGTTTGCACGCGTCCACCATGGCAGCCCACCACTTGACAGCCAACCAAAAGCCTCTGCCCGCCATCCTGGACCCACCGTGCACCCCTGATCCCACTTCCCATCAACAAGCTTCACACATCCATCACCATCTCCATGCAATACCGATCCACCATAGCCGAGCATCTCTAGTACGATCACCAACCGCCTGTTGAGCACCCTCTAACCGCTGCCTACCCCACTGTTCCCCTGCCAATCCTTGTCACAGCTGCAGACCCCGCTTCCTGTCAGCACGTCAGCTGCTTTGGGCCTCACCACCATAGCCACCTGCCTCCAGCACCTCCATGACCTGGCCCGCAAATTCCACGTCAACCGCCACTCAACACCGCCAAAGCCTGAAGCCCGATGACAAGCTATAACACCTGATACCTTCTCTCCCCTCTCTTGCCGAACCCATCAGCCATCGAGCCACCTGAGCTTCACCTGCACCCTTCAAACCGAGACAGCCCCTCCGCTAATCATTTCTCCACCATCGAGCTACAGCCAAAAACCCCTGTTCTCCAATTAGCCGCAACGTGTGCTCCTCCGGCAGCCTCCTTTCACTTCATATCAATAGGCATAAACACACACACACACACACACATATCTGATATGTGTTTACGTATATTTGAAAGCAGCAGCAGCATCCTTTTTTGGGAAAAAGAATGTACATTAAAGTAAGTTTTATACGTATATATAGATATGTTTTACAAATTATCCTATATATGAGTTATAAAAATTTTGTTTACATTTAGTTTATATATATATATATAAGTGTATTATAAAATTTTGTTTACAGTATTTATTATATTTTAAAAGGAGTATATAGGTTTATAGTATATATATGATTTCAGTATATATTATATAAGAAAGTTATATTAAGAAGTATTATATATATATATATATATTTACAACGGTATATATGTTTACAGAGGTATATACATGTTTATAGCATGTATTATATAAGTGATTTCATATAAAAAGTATGTGTAATATGTTTTGTTTGAATTTTTGAATATATGTATATTAAGTCTGTAATATATATATATATATATATATATATATATATATATTATACTATACTGGTTTTACATATATATGGGTTTATAGTAATAATAACAATAAAGTAAGTTATATTGATTTTTCAATAGATATTGTTTTTAAAATATAATATATATGTTAGTCTATATATTAGATTATATCAGTATACATGGGTTTGGTTTTCAAAAACATATAGAGATATTTTTATGTGATCAAATTAAATTTTTGATTTGAAAATATATATTGAGAATTTATTTTAAATATATGTTTTAAATTGATTAAGAGAAAATTATATATATATATATATATAACATATATCTTGCTCAGTTTATATTAAGCTAATATTGATTTTTTTTCCATCAATTCCAAACTTCCAGCTTTGCTTCGATCGTCAAATTCGTGTTCATCGTACTTTACTTTGGAATTTGTTGCTTGGATTCGCAGCTCAGTTCGTTATCAAGTTTCTCTAGCCTCAAAAGGTGAGCAATCACCCACGATAAACATTCTTATATTTAGTAAATTTATTCACATGAAATGATGATTGAAGTATGTTGTTAAATTTAATTTGTTAGAGATTTAATCGTTAAATATGATGTGTTATTATTTGAATTGTTCATCTATGCTAATTTATAGTATTGACACCAATAACTTGTTATATATATGTTATCTTATCAATTATGATATATGCATGTTGTTGATACATTATATTTTATCATATTGTTCTTACTCTGCAAGTTCCATATTAGTTTAGAAATTCCTATGGGTTGAAATGATACATACCCAAACGATACTTTAGAATAGGGAAAAATCGTTATGGGTTAAAATGATAAACCCAAGCGATTTTTATTGCTTTTAAATTTTGGGATTGTGGGTTGAAATGATATATATCCATAAATATTAATTATTACGGGTTGAAATGATAAATATCCGTATCACTTGACCATATGATAGAAAATTATATACAAACACCGTGGTTCTATTTTGAAAGAAATGATTTCCAAAGTTTTGAAAGTAAATTTATGGATTTTAATAAATATTGATTTTTAAAATATAATATATAAATTTAATCTTTATATATATGTGAAAATTTTATATCTTAAAATTGTATGTTTTGAAATTTTGAATTTATAAGTTAGTTTTGAAAATATAATTTTTAAGATTTTACTTATAATTTTATTTTATTTTAAATATATAAATAAGATTTAAAATAGATTTTTATTTAATAATAAGATTGAATTTAATAAAATTTAATTTAACCAATATATATGATATGTTTAAACTATTTATTTAAAATTTATATTAATATTTTAAAGTTAGATTTTGTAATAACTTTAATAAATAAGGTTAGAATGATAGATTTAATTGATTTGTGATTTAAATTGTTAAGAATTGAATTTAATTAAATATTGATTTGGACTTATTGATTTTGAGAATTTAAAGATATGAAATTTATAACTTGATAACTTGATTTTGATAAAATCGATTAAATGGATACCTTCAAATTTAAATAAATTGAAATTGAATATTTAGTCCGATTTAAAAGGTGTAATTGGAGATTTTATTTAATTGTTATTAAAATGATTAAGTGAATGTATTCCAATTTGAATAAAATTAAAGTTAAATGTTGGAATATAAATGAAACTTATATTGAAAATGTCTGAATATTTAACTTTGAATCTTATTGGACTTGAAATGATAGTTCAAACCTGGATTTGAAATCGATAAAAATTGAAATGGTTTAGTGAGAATGTGAATTGAATCTTTAACCTTTTTAAATTGAAAGCGTTGAACATGGATTGATTTAAACTGAATTTTGGAATTTAAGTTGATTTGAATCGATTTGTGGAATTGGATGAAACAACTTTAATTGGGAAACTATTTCAGTATAATCTCGTTAAATAAATATAAACTATTTTTAATTTACCACTATTTTAATATATAAATTATTTTAATATATAAAATATTTTAATTTATAACTATTTTAATATATATACTATTTTCAATATCTAAACTGTTTAAATTGGAACTGTTATGATTACGGAAGTGTTATGATTTCAAAAGTGTTATGATCTCGAAAGTGTTATCATTTCAAAAGTTTTATAATTTTGAAAGCGTTACGATGCTGGATATGAATATTATTTAAAGTGAATAAAAATATCGAATTGATATGGCTTTGAAATGGATATGATATTTTGATGTGAAGTATGAACTATTTGAAATGAAATGACCATGGTGTGAAATAAGCGTTTGGTTGTTAAAGAGAACGGGATCGGACATTGTCATACTCTCTGCCAATACCGAAAACCACTTTAACAACTGTGTATGTGGTGGAGGTTCCAGAACGAAGTAGGATGGTTTGGCGATGATTCTATATGAGGTTTTAGCGCAGCCCTGACTCCCGTGAGTCAGCTTGATGTGGCTAAAATAGGAGCCATGCTGGGCCAAGTGAGGTCATTCCTCCGATCGAGCACATTTCTTCGATACCATTCTATTACTTTGTGATTTGATTGGGTGCACCTTTGATTTACGAGTGTGTTTTGAGGTGGGCGGTAGTAGCTGCTATGCGTTACTACAGTCCGGATACGCAAAACGGTAGAATCCTACCCTGGGCATTGCCTCGCGTGCCTTGTCACATGCCTTATCGCGCCTTCTACGAGTTTGATTTGTGACGTACCTATGTAGTGCTCCCTGATAGCCCACCTGCGGGTGGAGTTTACAGTATCTGTATAGACTACGGCATTATATAAAATGTGTTAAGGGGGATATAGGTAACACCTTAACGCTATTTTAATACTTTACTTTACTGATAGACATATTATAATAGCGTATATAACTACATAGTAGATAGTTACACGGACCCTTAGAGGATGGAAATCCTGAACATCCTTTAAGTTACTTGCATTTCAGTTGACATTTCACTTAAGTTAAAATTTACTGATATAAGAATGTTAATCCTGACTCAGTGTTTTGTGTTTTGCTTTATGCTCGGGTCAGACTGAGTGTCACAGCATTTGTGACTCACCTTTGGAGATTTGAGGTTTGTTTGAAGATCTATCTATCCAGCTTTCAGTGATTTTAGTTTATTCCAGTCACTTATGTTCATACTTGTCAGTTGCTTATATATTACAGATTCATTTGTATTTGAGATTATGTTGTATTTGGTTTCAGACTCTGATGTTTTGTAGTAGCTTCATGAACTACTATTTATCTATTCCGCTGCTTATTATTGTAATACTCTGTGTTTGTGATTCTGTGATTGATTTATGTACTGTATATGCTAAGTTTTGCCAAATATAAATTAACAATCTGTTGCTTTGAGCAATTCAATTATGACATGAGTGGATGATTTTCGATTTGAACGGTTCAAAATACCAGGTCGTTACAAGTGGTATCAGAGCTCTGGTTTAGGCACAACTTAGCATATGGAGTAAAAATTAATTACATAATCAGCTTCGTTCGAGTTTTAATTTCTCCTCTTTGATTCAGATTTCTTTTGAATTTTGGAACTTTCCCCTTCGTTCTGAAAATTCATTCTTGTCTTCTCCTGTTCGCATTTTTTGATACCGGAGCATCCCTGTAACATCCTGAAATTTCAACCATTCGCATCCACACATGTCGGACTTAAATTGCTCAAAATATCAGATTGTTAATTTATATTTGGCAAAACTCAGCATATATAGTAAATAAAATAATCATAGAATCACAGACATAGAGTAATATAACAATAATGCAGTGGAAACAAAAGAATAGTAGTTCATGAAGCAATTATATATATAACAGAGTTAAGTAAGATATAACAGAGGTCTCGAATACATAGATGTCTCAATACAATAGTCAAATACAAGATCAGAATACATCACGGGAATCAATGAACAACTACAAGTTGAATAGATATAGCTGGATGTAACGACCCACTATTTTGGACAATTCAAATCGACAATAATCCACACATGTCTGACTTGAATAATTCAAAATAACAGATTGTGATGAAATTTGGAGCAAATAAAATCATTCACAGAATCACATACACAGAAATATCATAATAACTTGCAGCGGAAATAAAATACCATAGTAGTTCACGAAGCTACTATATACAAACTCTCAAAATATATACAAAATTCTCATAGTAAAATAGATACAGTAGAAGTTAGGATACATAAATCAATAATATAGAGACAATACTGAATAGGAAATAATTGGAATAGAAGTCGATGAACCGATAGACAAATAAGCTCCAACAAATCTCTAGCTCCAGAAGGTAAATCCAAAGCTGTGATTCTCAGGCTGACCCGAGCATGAAGTAAAACACAAAATACTCGAGTCAGGACATACATACTTATACAATGTAAACCAGCTCAAGTGAACTGTAATAGCAATGCATAATAACTTAAAGGATACTTGGGATCGCCCATCCTTTAAGGAACCATAACCATCAATTAAACAGTAATAACAATATCACAGAAATGTCCATATCGAAGTAAACCATGCAACTAACAGTGTTAATGTGCATCAAACCATCACTAGGAAATCGAATGACATATAGAGAAGTATACCCGTGGTTATAAAATTCCAAAATAATATTTTATACTTCAAAACAAAATATCATTTCAAATTCAAATATTTATCAAATTAAAGGTTAAATCATTTCTAAACCATTTCAATATTTCAAAATATCATATCTTTTAAAACATCATTATCCAATCATCATTTGAATTCAAAGCCCATATTTAACTTTAAATACCTTTTAAATTCCAAGATATCATTCATTTATTCTTCTATCAAATCACCCTTTTAATAGTTTATATTCCAATTAAATTAATTCATTTAACCATTTAAAAGTGAAGTTATTATTCTTTCAAGTCAAGTATTAAATTTCCAAAGTTTCGAACCATTCTGAGCTCATTTACTTAGTTAAAACCATAAACATCGAAAATTTCAGCCTTTCACAACATTTAGAAAAAGCTGTTATAAGTTATACTTGAAAACATTTTTATTCAGCAAAGACAGCATTTATAACTGCAGTAAAATCTCAATTTTAGTTGAAAATTAGTTCAATTCAACAAAGACAGCATTTCCAAAAATGCTGTAATAGCTCAGGTTTCATATTAAAGGTTTTCATTAAATTCAACAAAGACATCAGGCAACTACAGCATTTACAGAACTGCTGTAATAGCCTTTTATTAAGACTTTTAGTTTACTTCAGCAACTACAGCATTTACAGAACTGCTTTAATAGCCTCTTATTTAAGTTTTAGTTCATTTCAGAAACGATAGCATTTCTGAAGTGCTATTAAAAGTATTTCCAGATTTTAGTGTATTTCCAGCAAACAATAAATCCCAATTTAAACCATTAAACATTATAAAAATCATACTTTAACATCCAAAATATTCATTTAAAATACTTTTAACTTATGATTTTTATAATAAATTTTCTTATAAATAAAACCAATTTTCAAGAATTCACTTAATAAAATTTAAGTGTAAAAATTTCTATTCTCTTTATTTTTAACAATTAAACTTAACACTTAAATTTTTATTTTTATTTATATAACTCAAATTTTCATTTAAACCCAAAAATCCAAATTTCCAGACTTAAGTTATATTTCAATAATTAAAATTTAACCATTCATTTAATTACATTTTTAACTTATAGAAGAATCAAAATTTCTTTATTTAAACATTAAAAATCCATTTCAAATCAAATTTTCATAAATTTACACTCTTAAACATATTTAAAATATTCAAAATACTTTATAAAATAACCACGGGCATGTATATAGTTTTCTAACCGAGGTCAAGTGATACGGATATATATCATTTAAATCCGCAGTTTATAAAGAAAAATCCGGGTTCTATCATTTCAAACCCGCAATCCAATTAAAATAAAATAAATAAAAATCGTTCAGGCCTATCATTTTTCAACCCATAGTGATCTAATCTACAGGTAACTTGTAGTGTGATAAGCAGATATAATGAACAGTTTAACAACATATATTAGTAACAGATGAGATGACAGGTAAATAAACAGGTTTAACATCATATAATTAATAATCACAAACAGGGATAACATAACATAATAGCACTACATATTCAATTATTGTCAATTCACATTTGCATAAGTATAAATGTCAAGTGAGATTTATTCACCTTTTTATGTTGGAGATAGCAAATCAAACTACACGAATAAATTCCAAAAGGCATGATACAGCACGACACACCACGATTTTGATTCAAGTAAGTGGAGGGAGCCAAGATAATGATCTTGTAACAACAACAAAAACAAGACAACATACATATGAATATTCAACCAAAACAATATTGAAACTGATTGAAATAAAAAGAAATAAGAACAAGATAAATTGACCTTTCTTTTAACCATCCAAATGCTCGACCAAGGGGACATTTATGCTCGGCTATGATGTGTGTTTGGCTCGGGTATGGCATCAATATAGCACGGCAACATGAAGTGAAGGGGTAAGAGTGTTACACATAAAGCATGCATAGGGTCAAGGATAAATGGTGGGGTTTGGTTCAACACAAGGCTCGGCCAAAGGCAAGAGGTGGCTCGGCCATGCTTGTACAGGTCTGGACAGAAGTGGAGTGATGGCTATAGGTGAAGTAGCTACTAGTGGTGGTGGCTAAGGGGGTGGCCGAAGTGAATAGGAAGGGTATAGGTGAAGTTAAGCTCAGCTAGGCAAGGTTTTGTGGGGTTTTGTGCAAATTTGTGAAGCTAGCAACAAATGGATGGTCATGGCTTGACTTGGTCAGAGGAGGAGAGGTGGTGCTGCTGTAGATGGTGGTGGTGAAGGTGGTGGAGATGGAGAGCTATCCCGAGCAAGGCTCAAAATCAATGAAAAGAAGAGAAAAAGAGATAAGGGAAGAAGCCATTTCCAAAAAAAATTTCTCTTGCCATTAGTTTTGAGATGTGAGAAAGATTTCTCACGTGAAATTGAAGAGGAGATACACGGCTAACATAGAAAAGTGAACGGTCAAATGAAAAATGAAAGGGCAAAAGCAAATGAAGAGACAAGTCAATTGAAAAGTCACTAGGAAATGAAAGGTCTTTGTCCTTTGGAATTTCTTATTTCTTTTAATCAAAATAAACAAATAAAACTTAAGTAAATAAAATAGAAAAAGAAAAAAAATAAAATTGAAAGGAAACTAAATAAATATTTTAAGGAAAAATAGAAAATAAATAAGAAAACAGTTATTAAATTGAAACTAGAGTTAAAAATTGTAAACAATATACAATTAACAATTGGAAAATTTAAAACTATACTTATAAAATGTTTTAAAAATAAAATATATACATAAAATGTCATGTTACATATATATACACAAATTAAAACATGATATGACAAATAAAAATATTATTTATATAATTTAAAATAAATAATTTTGTTAAATATAGCAAATTACACACAATATTTAAAAGGGCATAACTTTCACATTATAAATCAGATTTCAACGAAACAAAAAGCAGTATTCTTGAAATTTTATTTACTTTCATAAAATAAACATAGATTTCAAAAATTCAATTTTTAAATTTTTTAAATTTAAAAGTCAAAGTTTGACCATATTGACCAAAATTCACATTTTTGGAAAATATCTTATTTATTCATGTTTGAAATTCTAATTGACATAAAAATCAAAAATTCATATCTAAAATAACAAAAATTATCCATTTAAATAAATAAAATAAAGTTTTCAAATCAGGAAATTCAATTTAAAATAATTAAGATATACAATTAAAATAATCACAAAATACAACACTCTCCCCCACTCAAATCTTTTCGTCCTCGAAAAGGAATGAGGTATGGAAAACACAGAAAAGATTGAATGGAATAGGATTAAGACAAGATGACAAGAAGATTAAAATTATACCTGATAACTATTGTTATAGGTAAGTTTAACAAGGTGAAGAATAGGAATAGCTAGAAGGGAAAATAGGACAAAAGACAAGGATGAGCCATTAATTTAAAACCATAAAAATTTCAATTGGAATTCTTTAATACTTAATAATTTGGTTAAATCCATTTTATTATATCCATAAAAGTCATTTAAATTCAACTTGTTAGTTAAGAAGTAAACAATATTTAAAACACCTTAAAATCTTTTAAAAAAGAAATAACTGATCAAAATATCCTTTATATAATATTTTATCAAAATACTTTTATAACTCGATTTGTTAACAAGTTTATCCTCGTTCCTGTAGACTTTGGCAGTGCGTTGATCAAGCGCAAAGCTAGAATTCTCCAAGTACTTAGTAGACTTGTTTCAACACCCAGTGAAAATACTAGAAAAGTTAAAAAAACAGATATGGAAAGTACAATCCAAACAAAAAAACAAACAAAACCTTTATCTAACCATGGATCGCAGATACACAAAGGTTACGCTTGGATCCCCCAGGAAACATCCGTATCTGTAAGCTTTCTCAGCCCTTCGAATTGCGCCATGATGGCTAGTAGACCGCAGATACACAAAGGTTACGCCTGGATCCCCCAGGAAACATCTGTATCCGTAAGCTTTCTCAGCCCTGCGGATTTCGCTACTAATACGACCTACATAGATCACAGGATACACAATGGTTACACCTGAATCCCCAGGAAACATCTGTATCCCTGGGCCATCCAGCCAGGTGAATTACGCTATGCGGTCGCGCTCGTAAGACCATGGGTAACACCATGGAATTCGATGGAAACTCGAGTATCATATCCGAAAAACCAAAAATTAGAGAAATATCGATAGAATGAATCAACAATGTGGCCACAAAGCGGATATCAAGCAGAAGGCACTTTCCATATCTTTACTTCGAAAATATGTATCATATAGTACCTTTTCAAATCACTTTCAAATATCATACTTATATGAAGTCCATTATATATAAGATTTTATTTTCAAATCAAATACCTTTCCAAAATCAAAAGTATATCAAATCACACCTATATAGACTTCAATTATATAAGATTTCACTTTTCAAATTGAGTACCTTTTCAAATCCATAGTTTTTGAATCAACATCATACTTACACAAACCAATTTTTATATAGGTTCGATAACTCCCAAATCAAGTATTTAATCAAATACAAGGTTCTCAATTCAATTTGTTTCAATATCAGTTCAGTTTCAAAATCATATACAATTCCACCAAATTATTTCTTCTCAATTTAAATATCTTCAGTTTCAAAGTTTCCAAAATAATAGTTTTGTAGAATAATCTAAGTTTCTAAATCAATATAATTTAAGTCAAACAATTCATTTCCAAAATCAATGGTTTTCAAAATCATCTTATACTTACATAAAGTTCATCTTATATAAGGATCAAAAAATTTCAAAAATAATAACTTTCGCTGCATGAAGAGCCATATGGGATTGAACATCTTTGCTTTATAAAAGATTTTTAATTTAGAATAGTTTTGTATATAAAATAGTTTGTAAAATAGTTTGTATGTAAAATAGAATAAAATAGTTTGTTTAAGAAGAACAAAAGAAAAATAGTTTTGAAAAATGGTTTTAAATTGATAGTAGTTTTTCATAAAAGAAAAATTCCAATTAAATTACAAAGATATCCAATCCAACAACTTCCAATTTCAGCGTCAAGTGTATCAATGATATTAGAATATAAGATGTACATATGTCATCATTTCGCAAAATCACATTCGATCGCTCGCTCGATCACACAAGTTCGCTTTCGAACTAATATTGTCCATTCGACTTCCCTAATGCAGATTTCGATATGGTTTCTTGACTAGAAACCATCAGTCTCCTTGCATAGCCATATACTATGATAGAGAATTCTAGAGTCAAGCCCAAAATCCATATCAAATATTCGCCATTAAGAATCGAATGAAAAATTCTAACATGAAATAGTGTAATTCACCTCAAACTTATGTACTCAAATCTGGATCAAATTAATTATGCGAATAAAACAGCATACATACAACTTATGTATCTATTCCAACTTGTTCAATATATAGTTTCATAAAGATGTTACCCAGTTAAAACATTTAAACTAAAAATTTTTTCAAAATATTTTGAAGACCAAATTCTTTTCAAACATTTCAAATCTAAATTTCATATTAGAAAAATTCAAAATAGCCTTATTCGTTTACTTAACAAAACAGTTTCAACTTATTTAAATCATATAACTACATACTTTAAACCTACATACCAAACTTATATACTTTATACTTTTCAAATTTTCTTAGCTTTGAAAAAGTTAACCTTGATTTGGAAGTGCTCGAACCTTCAAAATAGTTGAAGAAATCATAATTTCAATCCAGGAGTTGGAAATGAACAAAAAAAATCAGTAAATCAATTTCAAAAGATAGGCTTCAAATCCGAAACTCGAGGACTGAACACTGGCTCAATTCAAATTGTTCAAATATATATACATATATCTTTCGAATATCACATCACACTTCGGAATTTGAATTCAAAAATTGGTTTCACAAATCAATCGCATAGAAAAGCTACCGAAATGGCCTCTCCCCCACTCAGAAACTCGAAAATCAATGTCGATGATGCATGCATTCATCACCGAAATTATTTTCCAGCGACATAATTGGGTTCTGGACTTCTATTTCTCAAACTTCTTTTGAAATTTCTTCGAAATCATTTGAAACTCATTAAAATCATTTGAAACATTTCTTATTCAGAAAATACTTTCAAATCGTATTAATATATATTCCGAAATCTTAAACCAATTTAAAAATGCCGGAGTTCAATCACTCAAATTACATTCAAAACCTTCAGTTACAAATCATCTTATATGAAACCATTTCTTATATAAATTTCAAAATTTCAAATCCTTTCGAAACTTCAAATTTTCATTTTTAAAAGGTATATAATCCCTATCGAAAGCATTTCACTTTTATATATAAAATATGGTCATCCTTATCGAAATAACAACTACGATGAACACAAAAATTTCAAAAGACAATCAACCACAAAGTTTCCAATGGATGATTCAAGGATGGATTTCAAAACAAAACAGAGATTCAAATTTAGAGGAACTTTAATCAAATAGAATTCTGATTCAAAGATAAGCTCAAACGAAGATGAGATAATTAAATTACCAAATAGAAGATGAACAAGCCTATATGAATCGCGGGCGACCTTAACCGGTCAACCGTGACTTCAGGAATATAATCGATGCGAAAATCTAAGGCAAATCGACCTTCGATCGCCAGAGATAGAATCTAAATATAGCAGAAGATAGAAAACATCGTAAACCGAGGATACAAAAATCTTCGGTGAATCAATGCCAATTATAAGGGAGTTTCACCCTTTTACAAATCATTCAAAGTTTGGCAGAATCGCTGGTCTTTATAGAGGTCATTCAAAGTGGAGTTATGGAATGCTCCAAAAATCAAAAGAATAAAATTATGGGAGACAGGAATGGATTTCAGAACAAGTGGGAGCATTCCAAAATTCAAAGGAATCCTAATTGAAGAAGTCCCAACTAAGACAGAAGTCCAGAATTTTAAAGAAATCCTAATCAAAGAAATTACTAACAAGGTGGATACGAAAGGGATAAAGTCCAGAAAATTTTCTTTCAAAACAAGAAAATTTTATATCAAAATAATCTTTAAAAATACTTTAAAAATCATTTGAAAATCATTTTATACTTCGAAAATGCGTTCTCTCACAAAGGAATGATTCTGAGATTGATTTCACTCATTCTAGGGTATTTCTAACTTATCTCTAATGAGTTTTTGCTCCGCAGGCTAAGGTTTGCCTAAAACCAAAGCTTTGATACCGAATATAATGACCCACTATTTTGGACCATTCAAATCGACAATAATCCACACATGTCTGACTTGAATAATTCAAAATAACAGATTGTAATGAAATTTGGAGGAAATAAAATCATTCACAGAATCACATACATAGAAATATCAGAATAACTCGCAGCGGAAATAAAATACCATAGTAGTTCATGAGGCTACTATATACAAACTCTCAAAATATATACAAAATTCTCATATTAAAATAGATACAATAGAAGTTAGGATACATAAATCAATAATACATAGACAATACTGAATAGGAAATAACTGGAATAGAAGTCGATGAACCGATAGACAAATAAGCTCCAACAAATCTCTAGCTCCAGAAGGTGAATCCAAAGCTGTGATTCTCAGGCTGACCCGAGTGTGAAGTAAAACACAAAACACTCGAGTCAGAACATACATACTTATACAATGTAAACCAACTCAAGTGAACTGTAATAGCAATGCATAATAACTTAAAGGATGCTTGGGATCGCCCATCCTTTAAGGATCCATGAACCATCAATTAAACAGTAATAACCATATCACATAAATTTCCATATCGAAGTAAACCATGCAACTAACAGTGTTAATGTGCATCAAACCATCACCAGGAAATCAAATGACATACAAAGAAGTATACCCTTGGTTATAAAATTCCAAAATAATATTTTATACTTTAAAACAAAATATCATTTCAAATTCAAATCTTTATCAAATTAAAGGTTAAATCATTTCTAAACCATTTCAATATTTCAAAATATCATATCTTTCAAAACTTCATTATCCAATCATCATTTGAATTCAAAGCCCATATTTAACTTTAAATACCTTTTAAATTCCAAGATATCATTCATTTATTCTTCTATCAAATCACCCTTTTAATAGTTTATATTCCAATTAAATTAATTCATTTAACCATTTAAAAGTGAAGTTATTATTCTTTCAAGTCAAGTATTAAATTTCTAAAGTTTCGAACCATTCTAAGCTCATTTACTTAGTTAAAACCATAAACATTGAAAATTTCAGCCTTTCACAACATTTAGAAAAAGCTGTTATAAGTTATACTTGAAAACATTTTTATTCAGCAAATACAACATTTATAACTGCTGTAAAATCTCAATTTTAGTTGAAAATTAGTTCAATTCAGCAAAGACAACATTTTCAGAAATGCTGTAATAGCTCAGGTTTCATATTAAAGGTTTTCATTAAATTCAGCAAAGACATAAGGCAACTACAGCATTTACAGAACTACTGTAATAGCCTTTTATTAAGTTTTTAGCCTTTTAGTTTACTTCAGCAACTATAGCTTTTATAGAACTGCTTTAATAGCCTCTTATTTAATTTTTAGTTCATTTCAGAAACGAAAGCATTTCTGAAGTGCTATTAAAAGTATTTCCAGATTTTAGTGTATTTCCAGCAAACAATAAATCCCAATTTAAACCATTAAACATTATAAAAATCATACTTTAACATCCAAAATATTCATTTAAAATACTTTTAAATTATGATTTTTATAATAAATTTTCTTATAAATAAAACCAATTTTCAAGAATTCACTTAATAAAATTTAAGTGTAAAAATTTCTATTCTCTTCATTTTTAACAATTAAACTTAACACTTAAATTTTTATTTCCATTTTTCCAATATAATTAATTTTCCATTTTTATTTATATAACTCAAATTTTCTTTTAAACCCAAAAATCCAAATTTCTAGACTTAAGTTATATTTCAATAATAAAATTTAACCATTCATTTAGTTACATTTTTAACTTATAGAAGAATCAAAATTTCTTTATTTAAACATTAAAAATCCAATTCAAATCAAATTTTCATAAATTTACACTCTTAAACATATTTAAAATATTCAAAATACTTTATAAAATAACCACGGGCCTGTATGTAGTTTTCTAACCTAGGTCAAGTGATACAGATATATATCATTTCAATCCGCAGTTTATAAAGAAAAATCCTGGTTCTATCATTTCAAACCCGCAATCCCAACTAAAATAAAATAAATAAAAATCGTTTAGGCCTATCATTTTTCAACCCATAGTGATCTAATCTACAGGGAACTTGCAGTGTGATAAACAGATATAATGAACAGTTTAACAACATATATTAGTAACAGATGAGATGACAGGTAAATAAACAGGTTTAACATCATATAATTAATAATCACAGATAGGGATAACATAGTATAATAGTACTACACATTCAATTGTTGTCAATTCACATTTGCATAAGTATAAATGTCAAGTAAAATTTCCTCACCTTTTTATGCTGGAGATAGCAAATCAAACTACACGAATAAATTCCAAAAGGCACAATACAGCACGACACAACATGATTTTGATTCAAGTAAGTGGAGAGAGCCAAGATAATGATCTTGTAACAACAACCAAAACAAGACAACATACATATGAATATTCAACCAAAACAATATTGAAACTGATAGAAATAAAAAGAAATAAGAACAAGATAAATTGACCTTGCTTTTAACCATCCAAATGCTCGACCAAGAGGACATTTATGCTCGGCTATGATGTGTGTTTGGCTTGGGTATGGCATCAATATAGCATGGCAACATGAAGTGAAGGGGTAGGAGTGTTACACATAAAGCATACATAGGGTCAAGGCTAAATGGTGGGGTTTGGTTCAACACAAGGCTCGGCCAAAGGCAAGAGGTGGCTCGGCCATGCTTGTACAGGTCTGGACAGAGGTGGAGTGATGTCTATAGGTGAAGTAGCTGCTGGTGGTGGTGGCTAAGGGGGTGGCCGAAGTGAATAGGAAGGGTATAGGTGAAGTTAAGCTCATCTAGGCAAGGTTTTGTGGGGTTTTGTGCAAATTTGTGAAGCTAGCAACAAATGGATGGTCATGGCTTGACTTGGTCAGATGAGGAGAGGTGGTGCTACTGTAGATGGTGGTTGTGAAGGTGGTGGAGATGGAGAGCTAGGCCGAGCAAGGCTCAAAATCAATGAAAAGAAGAGAAAAAGAGATAAGGGAAGAAGCCATTTCCAAAAAAAAATTCTCTTGCCGTTAGTTTTGAGATGTGAGAATAAAGATTTCTCACGTGAAATTAAAGAGGAGATACACGGCTAACATAGAAAAGTGAACGGTCAAATGAAAAATAAAAGGGCAAAAGCAAATGAAGAGACAAGTCAATTGAAAAGTCACTAGGAAATGAAAGGTCTTTGTCCTTTGTAATTTCTTATTTCTTTTAATCAAAATAAACAAATAAAACTTAAGTAAATAAAATAGAAAAAGAAAACAAAATAAAATAGAAAGGAAACTAAATAAATATTTTAAGGAAAAATAGAAAATAAATAAGAAAACAGTTATTAAATTGAAACTAGAGTTAAAAATTATAAACAATATACAATTAACAATTGGAAAATTTATAACTATACTTATACAATATTTTAAAAATAAAATATATACATAAAATGTCATGTTACATATATATACACAAATTAAAACATGACATGACAAATAAAAATATTATTTATATAATTTAAAATAAACAATTTTGTTAAACACAGCAAATTACACACAATATTTAAAAGGGCATAACTTTCACATTATAAATCAGATTTCAACGAACCAAAAAGCAGTATTCTTGAAATTTTATTTACTTTCATAAAATAAAGTTAGATTTTAATCAAATTTTAAATTTTTTAAATTTAAAAGTCAAAGTTTGACCATATTGACCAAAATTCACATTTCTGGAAAATATCTTATTTATTCATGTTTGAAATTCTAATTCACATGAAAATCAAAAATTCATATTTAAAATAACAAAAATTATCCATTTAAATAAATAAAATAAAATTTTCAAATCAGGAAATTCAATTTAAAATAATTAAGATATACAATTAAAATTATCACAAAATACAGGGTTGTTACACTAGATCTCCAAGCGAAGCTCCAACTCCAAAGATGAGTCTCGAACACTAAGCCACTCAGTCTGACCCGAGCGTAAAGAAAAACACAAAACACTCGAGTCAAGATTAACATTCTTATATCAATAAATCCAACTCAAGTGAAATATTAACTGAAATATAGTAACTTATAGGATGTTTGGGATAACCATCCTCTAAGAATCCGTTAAACTATCTACTATGTAGTAATATACGCTATTATAATAACGTCTATAGTAAAGTAAACTATTTAAAAATAGCGTTAAGGCTTTACATTTTCCACCTTAACACATTTTATAGTGCCAATAGTCTATACAGTACCGTAATACCCCGTAAAATGGAGCTACCAGAGGATACTCCATAGGTACGACACAAATCAAACTCGTAAAAGGCGCGCTAGGGTAGGTGACACGGCACAACTAGGCAATGCCAGGGTAGATATACCAATTACACTTCCAGGCTGGTGGTAACGCAGAGCCGCAGCAATCGCCCACCTCGAGCCACACTCCCGAATCAAGGGTGCACACCAAATCAATCACAAAGTAATAGAATGGCATACGATGGAGTGTGTCCGATCAGAGGAGCTACCTCATTGTCCCGTCGATTGCTCCTATTTAGCCACCTTATTCCAACTCACGGGAGTTGGGTCCACGTATATACCTCATATAGGATCGTCGCCACCATCCTACTTCATTTTGGAATCTCCACCGCGTACACAGTTGTTAAAGTGGTTTTCGGTATCGACAGAGAGTATGCCCATATCTGATCCCGCTATCTTTAACAACCAAACGTTATTATAACAACGCGGTCATTTCAAAATAGTTTATACTTCAAAACCAAAATATCATTTCCATTTCAAAAACCAAATCAATACGATATTATTTCCATTTCAAATATATTCACTTCCAAAATCATAGTACTTTCAAAGTTATAACACTTTCGAAACCAAAATACTTAAAATTATAACACTTTGGAAATCATAACACTTTCCTTTAAACAGTTTAGATATTAATAATAGTATATATAATAAAATAGTTCATAAAATAAAATAGTTATATAAAATAGTTATAGGTTAAAATAGTTTATAATAAAATAATTAGTATATTAAAATAGTTTATATTAAAATAGTTTATATTTTTTTTGAGAAAATATTAAAATAGTTTATATTAAAATAATTTATATTAAAAATGATTTATATAAAAAAATTATAAAGTAAAATATAAAATAGTTTTAAATATAATTTAAAAATACTTTATATAATAAATAGCTTCCTCAAATTTCACAAATCGATTCAAATCAACTCGAATTCCAAAGTCCAAATTTAATCCAATCTCAACATCAATTTCAATTCAATTCCATTTTTCAATAAACCCTGTCAAATCATATCGATTTAAAAAAAAAACAGATTTGAACTACAAAATAAACCATTTTAATTTCGATATATTTCAAAGCCTTAAATATTCCACAATTTCAAACTAAATTGGATAATTTCATATATATCTTAATTTAACTTCATTATTAATTAGTTTTGAAATATTCACTTAATAAATCCAATATCATTTAAATAAAACCTCAAATTTCAAATAACAAAATATTTCTTCAATTTATTTAAACTTGAAATATTCATTTAATCACCTTAAACCAAAATTAGGTTATAAAATCATTTCCTTTAAAATCTCAAATTTAATAATTTCAAATCAAACTTATTTAAGTATAATTCTTAAATAAATATAATTTCAAATCAATTTCAAATTTATCCTTCCAACCTGAATCAGTATAAAACTCTATATTTGAAAATATAAATTTTAAATAAATACTTAAACATATTATATATTGATTAAATCAAATTAATTAAATTAGTTATAATAAATCTTGAAATCAATATTTATTAAAACCATATATTTCTTTCCAAAACCATAGAAATCAATTTCAAAATATTTATATATAGACCAACGGTGTCTGTACAAAATTTTCTATCCTATGGTCAAGTGATACAGATATTTATCATTTCAATCCATAATTTAAATATATACGGGTATATATCTTTTCAACCCGCAATCCCAAATTCAATTCAATGAAAATCGCTTGGGTTTATCA
Source organism: Allium fistulosum (assembly GCA_030737815.1). Classification (NCBI taxonomy): domain Eukaryota; kingdom Viridiplantae; phylum Streptophyta; class Magnoliopsida; order Asparagales; family Amaryllidaceae; genus Allium; species Allium fistulosum. Next base: position 879,187,759 of record CM060906.1, read on the forward strand.
TTTCAACCCATAACGATTTTCTCCTATTCTATAGATCGTTCGGGTATGTATCATTTCAACCCATAGGGAATTCTATACAAACAGGGAACTTGCAGAGTGATAACAGATATGATAATAATATAACAGGCATATATCATCAATATAAATAACAGATAATGGTGTCAGATGTCACAGGTGAACAGATACAAATAACAACATATATAGTAATGTAAATAACTAACAACAGCATATTTCAATTGTCGTTTCAATTGAAATCAAATTTAATAAATATAAGAACGTTAATCGTGAGTGATTGCTCACCTTTCGAGGCTAGAGAGGATAGAAATAGAAAGGAGCTACGAATTCCAAAGCAAAGCTAGATTGACACGAATTCAATGATCAAATCTGATAGTAGGAATAGTCGAAATCAAATCAGAACTGGATCAATGAAGATAATTGATATAAGTGAACTTATATGTAACTATATATAAAAATCATATTCAAACACATTTAAATTTAAATATATATGCATTTCAAAATCATTGTTTAAATTAAAACACATATATAAAATCAAACATATAATCATAATGTATTTGGAAATAAATACTTTGAAATCAACAATACTTATATATATAACTAATGTACTTCAACATACATACACACTTACATACAAGTTTTATACTTTAAAACAATATATATATATATAATAAAAGTCAATATCAACTTACTTATTTAAATATAGGTATATATATAACTCAAGTCAATCATATATATAAGCTCAAACAATCATATATATATATATATAAATATATTAAACCCATACTATACTATCTATATTGTCTATATGAAAATATACCCCTTAATCATAAAATGAGATATTCCAGACGTGTTACATCATCCTATAGACCAGCATAGATACACTGGCAAAAATATTACAGTAACAAATATAATATATTACTAACAAATATTAAACTACATATTTTATTTATACAATTACAACCTTCATAAACTATATATGTATCGTAACACAATGTAAAATATATATACAGGCTATGGACACATATGTAGCCTATACTGTTTATGCAAGCCAATATATATACAGGCTATCACAATTTTATAGTTTGGACTCATATATATAAGCTACCTAAGATCATGCAACAACAAAATACATCCATGTTTAGCAAATTTTGCGTATGCTCGTATATAAATCCATAACTTCAAATATAAGAAACAAACTAATATTTCTTCAAATTTTCAAAATATATGTATAGATATACTAACAATGTATATAAAATTCCAAATACATAACCTATATACTTTTAAACAATGAAATATAGTACTTTCAATATTGTAATATATAACTCATATCTATTTATATAAACAGAAAATATATATATATAACTTATATAAATATATATATATAGGTGCAAACCAAAACAATATCACTATTATATATTGAAGAAAGAAGAAGGCAGTACCGTTAGAAAGTGGAACTGCTGTCGTTAAGGCTAGAGGAGAGATCGAGGGTCAGGCCACACTTGAGTGGCTGCCGAAGTGATAGGAAGCAGAGGGGTGGAAGCAAGTCAGGGAGTGGGATCATGGCGAGAGGGAAGGAGCAGCCGAAGTGGAGGCTCGGCTACGTCTGAGTGGAGAGGGAAGTGACGCAAGCGGAGGGATGGTTCATGCGTGTGATGGCTGTTAGGCTGAATGGGATGCGACCTTGAGGATGAGCGAGGCCGAGCATTGTGTCGTGGGGAAAAGGAGGTGGAAGGTTGGTGTTAGGTAGGCAGGCGATGGGCACGGGTTAACATGCGGGAAGGAGTGAGGAGGGTTTGAGTATGCATGATGACACAGAGAAGGCGGAAAGGAAAGGGAAGTGGGAAAAGGGAATGAAGGAATGCAAGCAGGTGTAAAAGAAAGGATGAATGGTTACATATATAAAAGCTTGTTTTATTTCCAAAGCACAGCAACCCAATGGAAAGAAATGCAAACGCAAACAACTGGTAGAATAGTAAAAGTCAGAAAATAAATTAAGGAATATAAAGAGGCTAGAGCCTATTAGAATTATTCACGTAAAATCTTAATGGACACAAGAAAATTCTAGATACTCGAAATGGATACCGATACGGAAATCGTTCTACTGATTTCACGGCATACCAGGGTTCGAAAAATAGAAGTGAATATACCACTGAGATCAGCATGACGAGACGATCAAAACGGTATACAAATATCAGTGATATGACCAAACTATCAAAAGTCAATATTCGGTACCGAAAATGCTGCTAAAACGTCGAAAATAAGATAAACGGAGCAATAACAGTCCAAATTTGAGGAAATGAAATATGACGTCTCACTCAGAAGATGATTTACAAATTTTTTATAGAAAAATATTCAGGTTTGGAAAACATTTTATTATCATCAATTATTAACTGATTTAAATTGAAAAAGAATTACACAAGAAAATAAACTTCCATATTATCAAATGAAAATTTACCATTTTCTACGTTAAAATAGACGTATTCCGAATATAAAATTTTTATTTCAAAATTCAATTATTTAAAATTTCACAAAAATTCAATTTAATTACATTATTAAACAGTTTAAAATTTACGGGTCGTTACACTCTCCCCCACTCAAAAGTTTTCATCCCCAAAAAGGAACGAGGTAGGAGAATAGAAACAACCAGAAAGAAAAGGATTGAAATTCAAAATAAAATAATCAATTTAAAACCATGTAAATTTCAATTTAAATTAAATTAATATTCAATAGTTGATTTTAAATTCAAGATATTTTCATTTAGTTGATTTAATTTCAATTTATTAATTCCCTCAAAATAGAATTTATTTTATTCATCTCATGTATTCAATTAACCTATTATTCTATTTATCTCTATTAACCTTTTTCTAATATAAAAAATTAAGTGTATAACATTTATTATAACTACTCAAATTTTATTTATAAAATCATTTTATATTGATTATTATCCAATTACATATTTAACTTCTGAATGATTTAGGTAAGTTATATTGGAATGCAATTGAGTATTATACAAGTAAAATTTTCCCAACTCAATTATTTCAAATTTAAATATTTATCCAAAATTTTAACTCAAGTTTATAATTGAAATCATCCTTTAAGAAAATTTAAGAATTAAATTTACGATTAACTTCAAACAATTTAGAAATAAATATATACATATATATATATATATTATATATCAAAATAATCAAATACCAATATGTATTATAAATCAAGCCATACTTTAGAAATTTAAATCAGTTTAATTTCCAAAAAAAAACTGTAGCAAAGCTATAGAATGGGCTCTCCACTTTGAAACTCGAAATGAATGTCGATGATGCTGCAGTCATCACCGAAATTATTTTCCAGCGACAAAAGAGAAGAGTACTGATTTAAACATTCAAAATTCTTTTGAAAATCATTTATATTCGAAAATACTTTAAATTATACACATTTAAAACTTTAAAACCAAAGCTCGGAATCACCGGAAATTTAAATTCTCAAATTCTTAATTTAAATTCATTTCAATTTCCAAATCAATTTATAAACCATGTTTATAAATTCATTTATAGAACAATAAATGATAATCAAATATTATCATTTCAAACAACCAATTTAATTAACTTATTATATTCCAAATTTTTTTACTTATATATATAATATAAAATTTATTCCATTTACCAAATTGAAAACAATATTGTGTCAGTTTGCTCTGTTCAAGTGTTTTGGAAATCCTATCGATAGCGTTGATCAGACGAATCGATCGAAAACCCAAATCGACATAAACAACTCAAACAACACAATATATAAAACAATTTTATATTAATACAAGTACACTCCCTCACTCGATGATTAAATAATGAATTTTAAATCAAAGTAGGGATAGAGATTCAAATATAGAGGGATCCTAACCAAAAGAATTCAACTAGAAGATAGGCTCGATAGGGAGATAAATAGATTTCAAAGAGAGAAAAGAATGGATAGACTTATATAAGTCACGGGCAACCTTAACCGGTCAGCCGTGACCCTAAAATAAGATCGAGGTAGAATCCAAAAGCAACTCGACATCTGATCATTAGAATTTGGACATAGCAAGAGATTGCAGCATCTAAACCAAGGATACAGTAATCTTCGGTAAATCAATGCTGTTGTAAAGTAATTTCACCCCTTTACAAATCATACAGTGGAGCTATGGGATGCTGCAGAATCAAAAACACGAATACGGGAGACAAGGATGGATTTTGGAACCGAGGGGAACGTTCCAAAATTCAAAGGAAACCAAGTCAAAGAGGAAGAGATTCAAGCTCGAACGAAAGTGATTCTGTAATTAAATTTACTACATATGCTAAGTTTTGCCTAAAACCAGAGCTCTGATACCACATGTAACATCCTGAAATTTTCAACCATTCGCATCCGCACATGTCGGACTTGAATTGCTCAAAATATGAGATTGTTAATTTATATTTGGCAAAACTCAGCATATATAGTAAATGAAATAATCACAGAATCACAGACATAGTGTAATATAACAATAATGCAGCAAAAACAAAAGAATAGTCGTTCATGAAGCTACTATATACATATATAACAGAGTTAAATAAGATACAACAGAAGTCTCGAATACATAGATGTCTCAATACAATAGTCAAATACAAGATCAGAATACATCACTGGAATCAACTGAACAACTACAAGCTGAATAGATATAGCTAGATCTCCAAGCAAAGCTCCAACTCCAAAGGTGAGTCTCGAACACTGAGCCACTCAGTCTGACCCGAGCGTAAAGCAAAACACAAAACACTCCAGTTAGGATTAACATTCTTATATCAATAAATCCAACTCAAGTGAAATATCAACTGAAATACAGTTGTTTGATGTGTGTTTTAATGTTTGATGATAACAAACTATATATATCGTATTTTAGATGTGTTTACAGATTATACATATACAGGAATAACGGAAATTTTATCAACACAAAATTTGAATTCAAACTGAAATTTTATTCAAACAATCTTTTTATTACAAATTTTGAATAGTACAAATTCTGACTCTCACTATAACTGTACAATTTCTGAATACATCACAATTTGATTTTACAGTAACAACCTCACTACATCACTTAATCACTCATCTGCATTGTCCAGCTTCAGTGTTTGTCTTGTCTTCCTGTGTACCTGTATAATTGACAATCTACAGCAGTAATCTGAACAGAAACGAATTTGATTTCCAAAAATATAAAATTTGTTTTTAAAGCTGTCTCAGATATATGAGTTATTGTCATCATCTTTGATTGTGTTATATCTATGCATATCAGTATTCATATCAGGGACAGTGAATTACGAGTGGCTGTAGTACACACGTATGCACATGTGCACTGCCTCGCCAACTCGAGTGCACAAGGTCAAATCCAAATCAGATTCAACACAAGTGTGAATAGCCTCGATCAAAATCAAAATGTACACACGACACAGTGGATATCAACATGATATAGCAGGGAACTCAAAACCATCAACTCAAGTCACAGCATGTACAGGACAACATGAACAAGTGCAAGTGCAAAGCTACAGTGATGCAACATATTCAAGTTGATACAAATGCACAGTTACAGTTCAACAAGAATGTGCAGACTCAAGTCAATTCAACATGCACAAGTAATTACAAAGAGATGGCGACATAGCAACAAAAACTATGGCAAGGGAAAATAAATATCAAGTGCAACACTGATCATTCAAGTGCACCAGTACAACACTACAGGATCAAGTAAGCATGTGCACATCAAACCAGAAAAGTGCACAAAGACTACAAGTTCAAGTGTCATTGTAACTAAAAATGCTACAATGGATCAAAGATCAAAGAAAGTAAATGGTCCAGTTTCAACATGAATACACAGTACAGAGGTGACAAGCAAACAGCATGCAAGCATAGGTGAAAGCAACATGGTCAAGTACATCAAACTACAAATGGAAAAGCATACAACATCTCAATGCATCACAATGAACAAGTATAACAGTAATGCACACAGCAGTCTCAATCAAGAGACAATGGCAACACAAGATAAGTGAATCCAGTGCCAACATGAACAAGCTCAAGTGATAACAGTGAAAATGCACAGGGAACTCAATAACAAATGCAACTACAGGTTAAAGTGATTCAACAACAGTATTGCATATATACAGCAGTGAAGATGATTAGAGAAGAAGATCATCGAAGTCACAGTAAAGTCTAAATAAAAAAAAAGAATATAACAGAACAAAGTATAGAAAATCAGAGACCATAGTTTCATAGTGAAGTCGAAACTTACTAAATCAAGTGCGTATCTTTATTGTTGAAAAAGTCAAAAATCAAAAAAGAGGAAAGTTTTGTTGCCGTGAGAATCAAGTGAAATCGAACGTTTGAAAAACAAAGCCGTGAGTTGGAAGAGATTCCCAAAAATACCGGAGCTTAAAATCGGAAAGAATCAACAACGTGAAGAACACGTTAATCAAATCAGACTCCTATATAAAGAGACCAAAATCATCATCAACAGGTGTGGTGAAAATCAGAGAAAACCCAATCATCACCGATAATAAAGCAAAAGTATTCAAGTTCAAATCGAGAGAACAACAGAAAATACATACCAAAGCCAACAGTCTAGATCGCAAGCAAATAAGCTACAGCAAAGCCGAAGCCAGAGTCACCACAAAGGAGCTACAAAGAATCGACAAAGCCAAAGCTTCAATTAGCCAGAAAATCACAACATCACTGACGCTTAAATTTGCCAGTGGATCTAAGAAGGGCAAAGTCCTGATTCATTCAAGCAGGTGTCGACGAAAAGGCTTCAATTCGCCAGAGAATCGATCGCCATCGGGCCAGAGATACAAGAAAGCAAAAATAGCAGAAGCCCTAATTTCAACTGAGAACGAGAGCCACCATTTTTCACAAGCAAAGGAACGGGCCAATATTTTGATCGAGATAAAATATAAAGCGGGCCGATAATTGTTTAAAGGGGGTCGGCCTTGTTTTAAAAAGAGAGATTCATCTTTAGTTATCTTTGGGCCGGGATTATTTTCTAAGAGCAAAATTAGTCATCAAGTTTAAGTTTCAATTTTGCTCTGGGGTTAAACTGTATTTCGTTTTTTCAGTTTGTTTTTTCAAAGTCCAGTCAGAGTGAATCACCACCTAGGGTTTAGGTGTTGTCAGATTATCTAGTTAGAATTAGTTCAATGAGCAGGGGGCTGCTAGTTTGCAAAGCTCTATAGACGGGAGCAGAGTTTGCGAGTTTACGAAGCTCTATAGGCGGAGCAGGGTGTGCGAGTCTGTAGGAGTGTTTGTGAGCGGGAGCGAGTGTCTGCGAGTCTGTCAGAGTGTTTGTAAGCGGGAGACTGTTTAATTCTAATAGAAATCTGGGAATGCAGCAGTAGGTAGGGGTTGCCGAAGCTGGGTAAATTTGTGTGTGATTTACTTTACTGCATATTTATTTATCTGCTGATTGCTTCCGCGTTTAATTTGAGAAAATTTGCGATAACCCTATTCACCCCCCCTCTAGGGTTAATCTAGATCCTACAACAGTAACTTATAGGATGTTTGGGATAACCATCCTCTAAGGATCCGTTAAACTATCTACTATGTAGTAATATACGTAATTATAATAATGTCTATAGTAAAGTAAACTATTTAAAAATAGCGTTAAGGATTTACATTTTCCACCATAACGCATTTTATAGTGCCAATAGTCTATACAGTACCGTAATACCCCGTAAACTAGAGCTACTAGAGGATACTCCATAGGTACGACACAAATCAAACTCGTAAAAGGCGCGCTTGGGTAGGTGACATGGCACAACTAGGCAATGCCAGAGTAGATATACCAATTACACTTCCGGGCTGGTGGTAACGCAAAGCCGTAGCAATCGCCCAACTCGAGCCACACTCCCGAATCAAGGGTGCGCACCAAATCAATCACAAAGTAATAGAATGGCATATGATGGAGTGTGTCCGATCAGAGGAGCTACCTCATTAGCCCGTCGATTGCTCCTGTTTTAGCGACCTTATGCCAACTCACGGGAGTTGGGTCCACGTATATACCTCATATGGGATCGTCACCACCATCCTACTTCATTCTAGAATCTCCACCGCGTACACAGTTGTTAAAGTGGTTTTCGGTACCAACAGAGAGTATGCCCATATCCGATCCCGGTCTCTTTAACAACCAAACGTTATTATAACACCGCGGTCATTTCAAAATAGTTTATACTTCAAAACCAAAATATCATTTCCATTTCAAAAACCAAATCAATACGATATTATTTCCATTTCAAATATATTCACTTCCAAAATCATAGTACTTTCAAAGTTATAACACTTTCGAAACCAAAACAATTAAAATTATAACACTTTGGAAATCATAACACTTTCCTTTAAACAGTTTAGATATCAATAATAGTATATATAATAAAATAGTTTATAAAATCAAATAGTTTATAAAATAAAATAGTTATATAAAATAGTTATAGGTTAAAATAGTTTATAATAAAATAATTAGTATACAAAATAGTTTATATTAAAATAATTTATATTAATGATTTATATAAAAAAAATTATAAAGTAAAATATAAAATAGTTTTAAATATAATTTAAAAATACTTTATATAAAAAAATAGCTTCCTCAAATTTCACAAATCGATTCAAATCAACTCGAATTCCAAAGTTCAAATTTAATCCAATCTCAAATCATCAATTTCAATTCAATTCCGTTTTTCAATAAGCCTTGTCAAATCATATCGATTTCAAAAAAAAAAGATTTGAACTACAAAATAAACCATTTTAATTTCGATATATTTCAAAGCGTTATTCCACAATTTCAAAACTAAATTGGATAATTTCATATATATCTTAATTTAACTTCATTATTAATTAGTTTTGAAATATTCACTTAATAAATCCAATATCATTTAAATAAAACCTCAAATTTCAAATAACAAAATATTTCTTCAATTTATTTAAACTTGAAATATTCATTTAACCACCTTAAACCAAAATTAGGTTATAAAATCATTTCCTTTAAAATCTCGAATTTAATAATTTCAAATCAAACTTATTTAAGTATAATTCTTAAAAAATATAATTTCAAATCAATTTTAAATTTATCCTTCCAACCTGAATCATTATAAAACTCTATATTTGACAATATAAATTTTAAATAAATACTTAAACATATTATATATTGATTAAATCAACTTTATTAAATCAGTATTAATAAATCTTGAAATCAATATTTATTAAAACCATATATTTCTTTCCAAAACCATAGAAATCAATTTCAAAATATTTATATATAGACCAACGGTGTTTGTATAAAATTTTCTATCCTATGGTCAAGTGGTACGGATATTTATCATTTCAATCCGTAATTTAAATATATACGGGTATATATCTTTTCAACCCGCAATCCCAAATTCAATTCAATGAAAATCGCTTGGGTTTATCATTTCAACACATAACGATTTTCTCCTATTCTGCACATCGTTCGGGTATGTGTCATTTCAACCCATAGAGAATTCTATACTAACAGGGAACTTGCAGAGTGATAACAGATATGATAATAATATAACATGCATATATCATCAATATAAATAACAGATAATGGTGTCAGATGTCACAGGTGAACAGATACAAATAACAATATATATATAGTAATGTAAATAACTAACAGCAGCATATATCAATTGTCGTTTCAATTGAAATCAAATTTAATAAATATAAGAACGTTAATCGTGAGTGATTGCTCACCTTTCGAGGCTAGAGAGGATAGACACAGAAAGGAGCTACGAATTCCAAAGCAAAGCTAGATTTGCACGAATTCAACGATCAAAGCTGATAACAGGAATAGTCGAAATCAAATCAGAACTGGATCGACGAAGATAATTGATATAAGTGAACTTATATATAACTATATATATATATATATAAATCATATTCAAACACATTTAAATTTAAATATATGTGCATTTCAAAATCATTGTTTAAATTAAAACACATATATAAAATCAAACATATAATCATAATGTATTTGGAAATAAATTCTTTGAAATCAACAATACTTATATATATAACTAATTTATATAAACATACATACACACTTACATACAAGTTTTATACTTTAAAACAATATATATATATATATATATAATAAAAGTCAATATCAACTTACTTATTTAAATATAGGTATATATATAACTCAAGTCAATCATATATATAAGCTCAAACAATCATATATATATTATATTATATTAAACCCATACTATACTGTCTATATTGTCTATATGCAAATATACCCCTTAATCATAAAATGAGATATTCCGGACGTGTTACATCATCCTATAGACCAGCATAGATACACTGGCAAAAATCTTACAGTAACAAATATAATATATTACTAACAAATTGTAACAGCCCAGATTTTTCATACACGAAAAATCGAACCATTTGAGTTAAGAAGAAGAGGTAGAAGAAGAAAAATAGAAAACAACATCAGAATCTAACCATCGCAGCGGAATAAAATATAACATATATTAACAGATCTTTACACAAATCAAAACTATATCTATTTTATACAATATATCATCAGAGTATATATCAGAGAACACATAACATACGACTGGACAATAATCATGTCAGGTCCTCAATACAACAGAGTACACAGCTCAACAACACAGCGGAATATATATATATAAACAAGTACGGGAGTACGTATCTCCATCCAGCTCGTCTCCTGAGCTCCACAGCATAACCTAAACCCTGTTTATCTCGGTCTGACCCGAGCATCATAATAAAAAAATACCCGAGTCAGTCTGGAAAACCAGCATGAGAAATCACACTCAAATTTATTATTAAAGTTTCAAAACCCTTTGAAAATAAAAGCATCTCGTAAGACCACGCCACAAATAAACATGTCGGGTTTTTACCTTACGATAGCTAAAACACTTTCTATAAAAATCATCTGATATTATAGTAGTGTCTATATACAAATACTTATTCAAATAGCTGAAATTGTTACATGATTAAATTCCAGCATACTAGCCACAAAGTGGGTAATACAAACAAATACCGTACAAGGCACGTAGGGAGAATGGATTTCCATCTAATGACTAGGCACTGGGGAACCACCTGTCACAGTACCTGGTCTAGATCACAGTACTGAGGAGTACTCCCACTCCCCTGCAACACAAGGCCGGAACCATCCCTTACTGGATGATTCCGAATAAAATCACCCCATGGTTGGGATCAGCAACCGCAACACTAAGCCGAAATATAAGGGACATCTAGACAAGGATGACCTTACCCTCCAGTAGGAGCTACCCACGAAGCCTTGCTGCATAACCCCTGATTTTCAGTCATTCCCGGTTGATGAGGCTCGAGGCTAAGCGATACCTTTATAGAACATATCCCTTAGAATGCCCATCGTCCGCTGACGATGTTCCGAAAGCATTCATCCATACAAGTCCGTCCCGGGTCCGAACGGAACCGAAGGCACTACTCCTACTATATCCATTTTGGAAATATTCTCAGGATTAGTAGCGACTAGCCCTTGCACTTCACTGGTCCATCTTCGACTCCGAAATCGTTTCCACGAAACGTACAAACCGGATCGAAGTGGTTTTCGGGAAAAACTCCCGATCCAGGTCTCTTCGAAACGATCAGCGCATTGGCCAATATTGATAGTCGGTGATTTAACTATCAATTCACATTCACAAGCAACCATCACACCATAAATAATTTTCCAAATTATTTATTAATCTCAAATATCTTCGCAAGATATATTTCCAAATTTTCAAAGCTTATTTGAAAACAATTTCAAAACAGTTTCCGCTTACGGAATACATTTCCCAAATATTTATTTCCTCTGAAATACCAAGTACAAAATACTTTAGATTTAAAAATAATTTAAAAGCACTTTACTATAAATATACTTTATAATATTGAAATTTAAAAACTACTTTAATACTTAATCAAAATATATACTTTAGGAATATTTAAAATGAAACCACTTTATAAATAAACTAAATTTCTCTTTTTAAAACATAATACCAAATCACTTTTATATAATTACTACAATAATAGATTTTTGAAAATACTTACTTTGGAAATTAACCTTTAGAAATAATCAATTTCCTAAAACATGCTTTTTTTAAAACCAATTAGAACTTTTAACTTATATTTAAAATTGCTTTGAAAAACGTACTTGGCAATCCAAGGAAATACACTTCTCTTCACATCCTTTTAAAACTAAATCAACATTTATCTTTAAACCAATCCATATTCTTTTATAAATTCCCACCTTGAATTTATATTTTCAAATATCCACTGATATTTTATTTTACTTTATAAACCCAGTTTATAAATTCCGAAATCTCACTTCTCTTTTAAAAATCTCGTTTTAACACTTAAATCAAATCCCAAATTGATTTCCGATTTACTTTACTTTGAAATAAATTCCTTGCTTACTTTATTTATTTCAAAATACTTTAACTTTAGATTTATTTCTTTATTGGGAGTTAAAACCCCTTTTTAACTGAAAATACCAATTTAAAACTTCCAAAATTCCTTCTTTATCCCTTAATTAATTTTAATCCTTACATTCAAAAATAAATTCTTTATTCTTTAAATTTAATATCACTTTAGTTTTAAAGTTTGTATTTTCCCTGTTAATTCACAATTTCCTTATTCCAATTCGCTTGAATTATTTACTTAAAATTTACTCTTTTTATTTCTTTCAAAAAAATCCAATTCTAGAGATTTTGATAACTCAGCATATCCAAATCGGTCCAACCAACCATAACATCCAATTATCCATATAATTTAACACAGAATATCAAAAATCATATCACAGAATATTTAAACTAAATTAAATATTTTGAGAAATCCAGTTGGATCCCTCCAACCTGTTTCCCTGCATCCACAGACGTTAGCACAATACCAATTCCACTTCAAGGTGGAATATCGCGGTATATGGGATTTATATAAAATCATCCGCTATTATGCGGCGCATAGGGTCTCATCCGCTATATAATGCGGGAATATCAACAACTCCAATATATACATATGCCAATATGTATATATTGCTATATACTACTATATATATAGTATCACATCAAACCAAATCAATCATTCAATCAATTATTTAAATTTAACCATTTAAATTTAAATAGCAACCAGATGAGTGAGATTAACTCACCTTTAATTACGTTTGCCAATCCGATCCAATCCTGACTTTTTCCCCTCGGTATTAACCCTTGTAAAAATAAATTTTACGATTTATTAACATCGAACTAATCAAACCATTTATTATCCATTTTATAAATTTAATTAACTAATGGTTTAATATTTTTTTTTTAGAATCTGCTCTTAGATTTTATTTCAAAATAACTATCTATACAATTAGAAAACAATTTTTCCCCAAATATCATAAATTTTATAACAGTTAATATATCTCTTTTATTAATCTAAAATATCAAACTTTACTTTAAATCTACATACTGCAAATTTGTATATACATATATATATATATTTAACAAGCATATACGTATATATTACTTATTAACTTTAATAAAACTAAAACTTGCTGTTTATAAAATTAACAAACAAATTTACAGAGATCAAGATAGACAATTTCAGAAGAAAAAAACTCACCGACTAACCTCCCTTGCGAGCACCAAGGTCAGATAACAACCCATCCCCCAAAACGAACTGCCCTCTTGTCTGCTCGAGCATTGCACCGTGCACGCAAAACCCAACGCGCCGCCTCGGGAAGCCCATCGAACTTGAGCGCATGCCTAACGCCTCGTCGCTGCACCGCACTCACACGCGCTTCAAACGCGGCCCCACCCTGCCTCGATTGCTTCTCCCCAATCGAACGACATCGCGGCCACACCTCCCCATCGAACTCGCGACCACCCACACTAACGATTGGAACGAGTTTCGCGAGGGAATGAACTGGAGAAACGAATCGAAAATCACGAGCTTCTTTCGCACGCTCGGTCTCGAACCCAAATCTAAAGAGAGAAGGGGGTTTGGGAATGAGCAACGAATTGAAATCGAACGACTTGGTTTCGTTTTAGTGAAGGTCGCGACTTGTAAATGGTTTCTGAAGCGAGAATTTGATTTTGGGATTTAATTTCTCAATTATGAAATTCGATTTTCGAATTAGGAGGCTCGGCCATTATTATTATTATTATTTTCATCGCATACAAAATTGAAGGGGAAGAGTCTCGAATGCTTTAAGAACGAAAAAGAAATGTATATAAGGTACGAGATATTTTGGAGGAGAGGGAATACGATTAGATGGAAACGTACCAAAATTAACAAGCTACAGTGACAATTGCGTTGAGATCAAAAGTTCTGATGTGCCCTAGCTTCAGCTGATGTTGACCAGAATATAAAAAGATATATACAATTGAATTTGAATTTATGATATAAGCTACCACACGTTTATCTACCATTCGATCACACGATAACCCCAACCACTACGAAATTTGAATTCCGATAATAATATAATATTATGGATCCAATGGAACTAGTTTCGTCCAATTCCGAGACTGTGTCTCGAAAGGTTATTTTTAATTTAATTTAAACGTTATATTTTATAAACTGAACAAAACACCTTTAAATTCAAATTTAAAAGTTCTATCACCTTCAGTATTATTAATATGAATTTATAAGCCTTCAAATTATTTTTAACAATCTTAAACATCAAGATTCAATATTTTATCCAATTCCGATAATTAAATTCAATAATTAATTATCCAATAACATTGATATTTGAAATTCAAGTTAAAAGTTTACTCTTAAGTCTTTAAAACAATTGAATATTTCAATTTCAAAAGCCCAAAATTTCCGGGTCGTCACATTCCTCCCCCCTTAAAAGAATTCTGTCCCTGAAATTACTAGTTAGGAAGAATGGTTCAATACCCGTTACTATTTTCCAATCCAAATAGTTTTAACCACATCCCAAAACCAACAGCTTTAACAATATCCAAAACAAATCTTTTTATCAAAGACACACTAACCCTCATTATAACCTTTCAACTTGTCCACAGGTTCAAACAACATTACTTACTTAACAATTCAAATTTTAAATTTGAAATAAAATTTTGAATTATCAAATTTTTCTCAAAATTTTTCTAACTCTTTAAATTTCCGAAAATTTTTGCCAGCGTCTCCTTTGCGCGGCTAGCTCGGTACTACTACAAAATGGCTCTACGGCCTTCCAATCTCAAAAAGAAAACAAAAAGCCAAGTGGTTGGATCAAAAACCCAATCAAATTTCATATAGAAATTTAAATACTTACCTTTCTGTCGGGCAATCAAAATCCCAATTTATCCATTGCTTTTATACACCTGTATATCCTACTAAGCAATAATATTCAATCACAATTCCAACGCCATTTTATACTTTTCTTTACAAATTTTCAATATTTGTTTTACTTAAGCCCGTACGATGCACATATATCATCCGTACGCAATATCAAATCCGATCGCTCACTCGATCAAACAATTTCACTTCCGAACTAGTATTGTCCACCTGACTTCCTAGTGCGGACTCAGATCTGGTTTCTTGATCAGAAACCGTCATTCTCCTAGCATAGTCACCAACTATGATAGAGAATTACCAGAATCAATCAACAATCCATATCCAGGTTCACCGTCGAAAATTGAGTGAAAAATCCTAACTCGGATCGGTATAACTACCTCGAAATTCTGTGCTTGAATCTGGATCAAATAGCTATGCGAATAAAATAATATACGTACATCCTACGTATAAATTTCAATTGATTACCAATTATATCAATTCCCTTTTTTTATTTACTTTCATTTTGATTTTTTTTTCACTTATCCACAATTATCCCATTTCACAACTTCCAATCTAACCCTTTATGCAATTATCCACTTAGAATAATTTTCTCAATACCCACTTCACTTAAGAATTTCATTTTTCAATCCTTAAGTTTAATATAAATATTTATACACTTCTTACATTAATTTTCACTTTACTATCAAAGTTTATTCTCATTACTATTCATTTTGCCCAAACAATTTCATTTGAATTCAAATTGGCTTCCATTTTGACTATTGAATTAGTTTCACTTACTAATTAATTTAAATATCAATTAAAAGTTTATTTGCAAGCTTTACTTTCCTTAGTTCTTTCGATTTCACTTACTTTACATTCACATTTAAAATAGATTTCAATACTCAGTTTCAACCTTATTTGCTTAACAAATTTTAAATCATTTGTCGTTAATGAAAATTTTCAAAAATTTCAAAAAAATTCTAACTTCCAAAATTTCCAGAAAATTTTGGCAGAGTCTCCTTTGTACGGAGGGACTTCTGCGATATCACAGGATGCACAAATATATATATACATCGGCCTCAGGACAGAAATCATAATATATATCAATATATGCAGTTCATATCTCTTATTTTGAATTTTTGGCGTAAGCGTACCTTATTTTAGCATTTTTAAGCAAGCAGCTATTTATTTTAGCAAATTTCGCAATCAAATCCAGCCAAACGGCTTCCCGGACCTGTACTAACTCAACTTAAACAGGTAAGTGACCAATATACAAAGTTTACTAACATTTCACTTAATTACAATAGCTAAACACATGTATAACATAAGCAATATCCACTAAACACTTCCATAAGCAGGTTTATAAGGTTCCGACACAATTTAAATGCTTCCATTTAAATGGTTTACACTTATTGCTTACATTCAATTCATTTTAATCCAAACGAACCGATATTTATTTCAATTGATTCAAAAATCAATTTTATTGCTTAAATTAACTTATAAATTTTTATACAATCTCATTTGCGTCCACGACGACCATTTCAATGCAAGTTCAATAGAATATCCATTCAATTTATCCCATTCAATTTATTCTACATTCCATGTTCACATTTATTCCATTTGAATCCATTTATTAATCTTGGAACATTTCATATCCCATCAACTAATTAATTACCAATTAGTTTATTCAAATTTTACTTTGTTCGACTACACTTCCAATTTTATATCTAATATTTGATTTTTATTTCAAAAATCACTCTTAACCATTTTACTTGAGTTCAATCAATTTTATAATTCAAGTTGTGGAACAAATTCGTTTAACTTATTTATTTCACTATTAAATTTTATAAGTCACAACTTCTTTATATCATACTTCCATCTATTTAAAATCAATTCTATTCACATTTTACTTTTTAACTCCGATTATACATTTTTATTTAGTTAAGTATATTTTTTTATTATTCCATAAACATTTTTATACAAGATTTCAGAGTTTAAACAATTTTCAAAATTTCAAAATCACCATTGAAATCAACTATACCCAAAACCCTTTTCAATTTCAAAACCAAACTCAGTTTTGCAAACAAACACCAGCCCAAAACATCCAGGTAGCAATTTCTCTTTTGGAAACTCGAAAACGAACATCGATGATGCTGCAGTCATCACCGAAATTATTTTCCAGCGACCGAAAGTGAATTTAATGCTTTTATCTCTTTAAAAACATTTCAAATATTTTTAAATCCCCAAACCTCACCAGATTTCAATTCCAACCCAAAATATTTCTGAAATAGTACCACTTATTATTTCTCTAAAATCTTTGAAAACCATTTCCAAATTCCAGGAATTTAAACTTTTCCCAACATTCCAAATTCAAAATCCAACCAATTTATATTCCAACATTATTCTGGAATTTTATTTCCAATGTTAAATCACATTCACAGTTTATATTCACAGATTTCATTGGTTTATGAATTTATTCCTTGTCCTTTAGTTAAAATTTCAATTCCTAAATGTTTCTCCGGAATTCTATTTCAAAAGTATAATCTCATTTGTATATGAAGTTTATTTCAATTCATAAATTACATTTATAAGCTATATTTCTCAATTTCCATTTTGTTTTATAAATTTATTCTTGAACTTTGGTTATAAGTTTTCAATTTCTTATTCAATTTCTTCCTAATGATAATAATTTATTATCATCATCTAACAACCAAACATCCAAATATAACTATAATAATTTATAAAAATTATTCCTTTCATATACAAAAATAATTTGGGTAAAATTATTTCATTTACCCCTTTAAAACAATATTGTGTCGAATTGTTCCGTTCAAGTGTTTAGAGATCCCTATCAATAAGGTTAATTACTCGTATTGACCAGAATCCATAAACTACTCAATAAACCAACCAACACAATATAAAACCATTTTATATTCACTAACAAATACACGCTCATATCTATTAATACACTCAAAATTCCCACCAGAGCCAAGGTTATCGCCAACCTAAGCTCTGATACCACTGTAATAGCCCAGATTTTTCATACACGAAAAATCGAACCATTTGAGTTAAGAAGAAGAGGTAGAAGAAGAAAAATAGAAAACAACATCAGAATCTAACCATCGCAGCAGAATAAAATATAACATATATTAACAAATCTTTACACAAATCAAAACTATATCTGTTTTATACAATATATCACCAGAGTATACATCAAAGAACACATAACATACGACTGGACAATAATCATGTCAGGTCCTCAATACAACAGAGTACACAGCTCAACAACACAGCGGAATATATATATAATCAAGTACGGGAGTATGTATCTCCATCCAGCTCGTCTCCTGAGCTCCACAGCATAACCTGAACCTGTTTATCTCGGTCTGACCCGAGCATCATAATAAAACAATACCCGAGTCAGTCTGGAAAACCAACGTGAGAAATCACACTCAAATTTATTATTAAAGTTTCAAAACCCTTTGAAAATAAAAGCATCTCGTAAGACCACGCCACAAATAAACATGTCGGGTTTTTACCTTACGATAGCTAAAACACTTTCTATAAAAATCATCTGATATTATAGTAGTGTCTATATACAAATACCTATTCAAATAGCTGAAATTGTTACATGATTAAATTCCAGCATACTAGCCACAAAGTGGGTAATACAAACAAATACCGTACAAGGCACGTAGGGAGAATGGATTTCCATCTAATGACTAGGCACTAGGGTACCACCTGTCACAATACCTGGTCTAGATCACAGTACCGAGGAGTACTCCCACTCCCCTGCAACACAAGGCCGGAACCATCCCTTACTGGATGATTCCGAATAAAATCACCCCACGGTTGGGATCAGCAACCGCAACACTAAGCCGAAATATAAGGGACATCTAGACAGGGATGACCTTACCCTCCAGTGGGAGCTACCCACGAAGCCTTGCTGCATAACCCCTGATTTTCAGTCATTCCCGGTTGATGAGGCTCGAAGCTAAGCGATACCTTTATAGAACATATCCCTTAGAATGCCCATCGTCCGCTGACGATGTTCCGAAAGCATTCATCCATACAAGTCCGTCCCGGGTCCGAACGGAACCGAAGGCACTACTCCTACTACATCCATTTTGGAAATATCCTCAGGATTAGTAGCGACTAGCCCTTGCACTTCACTGCTCCATCTTCGACTCCGAAATCGTTTCCACGAAACGTACAAACCGGATCGAAGTGGTTTTCGGGAAAAACTCCCGATCTCGGTCTCTTCGAAACGATCAGCGCATTGGCCAATATTGATAGTCGGTGATTTAACTATCAATTCACATTCACAAGCAACCATCACACCATAAATAATTTTCCAAACTATTTATTAATCTCAAATATCTTCGCAAGATATATTTCCAAATTTTCAAAGCTCATTTGAAAACAATTTCAAAACAGTTTCCGCTTACGGAATACATTTCCCAAATATTTATTTCCTCTGAAACACCAAGTACAAAATACTTTAGATTTAAAAATAATTTAAAAGCACTTTACTATAAATATACTTTATCATATTGAAATTTATAAACTACTTTAATACTTAATCAAAATATATACTTTAGGAATATTTAAAATGAAACCACTTTATAAATATAAACTAAATTTCTCTTTTTAAAACATAATACCAAATCACTTTTATATAATTACTATAATAATAGATTTTTGAAAATACTTACTTTGGAAATTAACCTTTAGAAATAATCAATTTCCTAAAACATGCTTTTTTTAAAACCAATTAGAACTTTTAACTTATATTTAAAATTGCTTTGAAAAACGTACTTGGCAATCCAAGGAAATACACTTCTCTTCACATCCTTTTAAAAATAAATCAACATTTATCTTTAAACCAATCCATATTCTTTTATAAATTACCACCTTGAATTTATATTTTCAAATATCCACTGATATTTTATTTTACTTTATAAACCCAGTTTATAAATTCCAAAATCTCACTTCTCTTTTAAAAATCCCGTTTTAACACTTAAATCAAATCCCAAATTGATTTCCGATTTACTTTACTTTGAAATAAATTCCTTGCTTACTTTATTTATTTCAAAATACTTTAACTTTAGATTTATTTCTTTATTGGGAGTTAAAACCCCTTTTTAACTGAAAATACCAATTTAAAACTTCCAAAATTCCTTCTTTATCCCTTAATTAATTTTAATCCTTACATTCAAAAATAAATTCTTTATTCTTTAAATTTAATATCACTTTAGTTTTAAAGTTTGTATTTTCCCTGTTAATTCACAATTTCCTTATTCCAATTCGCTTGAATTATTTACTTAAAAATTACTCTTTTTATTTCTTTCAAAAAAATCCAATTCTAGAGATTTTGATAACTCAGCATATCCAAATCGGTCCAACCAACCATAACATCCAATTATCCATATAATTTATCACAGGATATCAAAAATCATATCATAGAATATTTAAACAAAATTAAATATTTTGAGGAATCCAGTTGGATCCCTCCAACCTGTTTCCCTGCATCCACAGACGTTAGCACAATACCAATTCCACTTCAAGGTGGAATATCGCGGTATATGGGATTTATATAAAATCATCCGCTATTATGCGGCGCATAGGGTCTCATTCGCTATATAATGCGGGAATATCAACAACTCCAATATATACATATGCCAATATGTATATATTGCTATATACTACTATATATATATGGACAAATTTTCAAAAGATACTGATTTTGAAAACCATTTGCATGAATAGGACAGCTTGAAAACTATTTGCAAATATAGGCCAATTTTGCCACCTCAGCGATGAGGTGGATTTTTTTTTTAAAAAAATAACACGGGGCGCATTTCACAAATGCGCCCATGTTAATTTACACTAGAGCATCTGCCAAATGCGCCAGTGTAAATGTCAGGTCAAAAACCTGGACAGCAAGCTTCATATTCAAATCCAAACAAACAATCTTAAATGATAGCAAATGTTTATCTACATAAAAGCAAACAAATAAAACTACCAGTAAATAAATTCTAGCATAACATAATTTATATTCGATTACATTCAAATTAAAGTAGAAGTTATAGTTCGGTTATAAAAGCAAACTAATAGTTCGGTTACAAAAGCAAATAAAAATAGGAATACTCATGGTTGAGTTGGATCGTCTTGAGTAGGTGGTGTTATCCCGCCTTTTGGCAAGGCCAGGACACCAAGGGATTGATTGGATTTCAAATATCGCTTGTCATGGATATCGATGAATTCTGTCCGAGTCCGAATCGAGCTACAATTGATGAGACATGACTAGCAGAACAAAGGAAGCCAACGTTCCAAGTTTCAAGTCAATCCGAGTTCATATGCTCAAGTTACGATGGATACAAGTTGGAGGGAAAAGCATGTTTTCGTATCCATCAGGGAACACCATTTCGTATCGATAGAGGTGGCCATATTTCAAATCAATCGGGTTCGTATCGATGGATTTCGTGTCCATCGATAGTTAGTGCAACTCGTGTCGATTGGCCCAGTGTTTCATTCATATCCATCAGAAAGCCTTGTTTCGTATCCATCCAGTTCGTACCCATCATCCGCTTCACATCAGCAAGTCCGCATCACTTTGTAACGATTAGGTTGGCAACGTTCGAACCCATCGAGTTCGCATCGATCAGATTTGTATCCATCAACAGATGACATGTCTCGTAACCATCAGACAGTGTCCACTTCGTATCCATCGGACCAGTGCTCTTCGTATCCATCAGAGGATCTCACTTCGAATCCATGCCCAGTGACTTATTCAACGAGTCAACCAACTAGGATGACGTGTGATCCATCGAAGCAATCAAGGCGAGACCCATGGAGTCAAAGCGGTCAACAAGGAGCAAATACCGGATCGAAACGAAGTACGCGCGCCACACCATCTCAGGAGCACGTGCAGAGATCGATACGGGGGATTGGTTCGAAACCATGGAGATGAGCCAAACAGCCTTCGAGAAATCTCGCTTCGTATCGACCATATCTCGTGATCTACTGATCCAAATCCAATGAAATTTTCAGGGAAGCTTGCATACACACTGAAGAATGTCTCCACCAAATTTCAGCTTAATTGGACGTCATCTTGATCGATACGAAATGGATTCGTATCGATCACAGATCGAGGCGAAACTTTCTGGAAACGGTCGCGTGGGCCCCCTCACGTGCCAGACCAAGTCTCTCGGAGTTTGAGCGAAATCTCAGCCTCCTACGCCTATAAATAGGACCCCAGAGCATACAGAAAAGGGATCTTTTGATTCTCAAGCGTCTAGACTTTGCCAGATTGATATTTGCATCTTATTCCTACTGTTGAATTCGAATTCCAAATTGTAATTCACTGTTGTTTGCTACAATTGCTTGTAATCATCGAAAGAGAATCAATAAAATCGTCAAAACTTCACAGTGGACGTAGGCACTACGCCGAACCACTCTAAATTGCTTGTCTTTGCATTTTACATTCTTGTTTGTTGGATTTTTTGTTAGATAATCTCTGTTTCATATTTATATTCTTCATTTTATCTCTTCAAATAACTTCCGAAGAGTGTTGTGCCCATTTTTGGTACAAACACTTTGGTGCTTTCACTGAGAAAACCAGTTTTTTCTCCTGCTCTTTGGATCTGCCGTCGATACCGAATTGCATAAATCCAAGAGGAAGATCCAGATATCCAATACGGAATCCTTCCATTCTATTCAGATTTGCTCAAAGTCTAGGAAAGGACTCCACCGCCAAAGATGGTTAGCACAAGAACTGCCGCTACCACTGCTGATCAATAAGGCCGAGATAGGCAGAATCCTGCACAACAGCCTTCTTCCAATCAGGACAACACTACTCACTCAGATCCGTCAGGACCAGTCACCCGACAAGAGTTCCAAGTGTTGCTCCAGGAACTGACCCAAAGCCGGCAACGGTTGGCTGAACAGTTGCGCGCCAATGTTGAATTGACCAACCAACTAAACCGCCAGAGCCGGAGAAGGTCCAGGAGAGACGACGTTTCCCGCGCATCCACTGAAAGTTCTATCTCATCTGACTATCACCACAGGTCTACCCGTCCCCGGTTAGAAGGAAGTCATGCACAGACTACCGGATATCAACCCGCCTTGACCGTTGGGCAATTGAGGGCCGGACCGTCAACCAGCTTTCAAACAGGGCCCTCAACACGAGGAGGCGCTGCTCCACAGTATACCACGGACAACCATGCTACTACTGCCGCGATAGAGACGAGGGTTGACACCCGGAATCTGTCAGAACCAAACAATCAACAGCGCGGACACACTTCTGAACCGTATGCCCCAGAAGATGCTGAGCCGAGGAGGCGAAACACGAACCGTCGACAGCGCCCGGTCCAAACTCGCACTGTGGAACCTGACCACACCTTAGCTCAGCATGCCCAGAACATGCCAATGTCAGACATTTCGACCATGATACGCCAGATGATTCGCAAGAGTCAGGGGCTCACTAACGATGACTGGGAATTTCCCATAGTCATACCCCTTTCATAGACGAGATATTGTATGCAGAACCCCCTCGGTGATTCAAAATGCCAACTCTCCCAATGTACGAAGGGAATAGTGACCCCAATCAACATATTTTGAAATACGAATGGTCAATGAGCGCTGCAAGAGCTGATGATGCAGTGAAATGTCGAAGTTTCCCCATCTCTTTGGGGGGAATCGCAACCATGTGGTTTACAAGGCTACCACCCCGATCTATTTCTTCGTTCGATCAACTGGCCAAGAGATTTGTAGAGCAATTTCATATGCATGTAGTTAGGCCTAAAGACGTTAATACCCTGTCCAGTGTCACTCAAGCTCATGGAGAAACACTCAGGCGTTACTTAGAAAGGTTCCACGTAGCATGTGTTGAGATTAGTAATCCTAACGATAACTCAATCTTGATGGCTTTAACCAAAGGGATTGATCCCGATTCTGAGTTTGGGAACTGGCTAGCTGGAAAACCACCACCATCGTTGGACCGTTTCTACTCCAAAGCCGCTCAGTTCTTACGGCAAGAGGACGCGAAACAATCTAGGAAGCAGGACGATGTAAGGCCCAGTATTGAGGGAATATAGAGTAATATGGCAGTTAAACAGTCCAGTGAGAGTTCCGGGAAAGTTCAACTGAATATACAGAACAAGCAAACCCAGCCGAGAGGAAACAATGGCCAAGATAAGAAAAGAGATCAGAACCGAGGCACATGCCGTAGGGCTCAAATGTTTGACAATTACACACCGTTGAATACGTCATTGGAGAACGTATACTTACAGACTTGCAACACTGTACAGTATAAGAAGCCAGCTCCGAAACCCTCATCGGAGAGGCAGGTTCAAATGGGAAAGTTCTGTAGATTCCATGAAAGCTACGGCCAGAATACGAATGAGTGTCGACACTTACAGGACGTCATTGAGAAGTTGATCAGAGAGAGGAAGTTGGATCAGTTTGTGCGGGCGCCGCAGCCTGGTGGTGCGGGCCCTTCAAATCAGAATCGTTCGCAAAATCAGGAACGACAGGAAGAACCCGCCCGTGCGGGCGGGAGGTTGGTTATCAACACGATAAGTGGTGGTCCCCACCCAGCAGATAGAAGCTGGGGGGAAATGGAGTCGTATGCTAGTTCTATCAGGCATGCGGACTTCGAATGTTGTAGCAATTGTGAAGAAGGAACTCCGGCTAAACAACAGAAGATAATATCTGATGATATCGTGTTCAGGAGCCGATACGCTGATAAGGTCGAAGCCCCTACAATCGACTCGCTAGTCATATCTGCCCAGGTAGGTCCTGCTTGGATGAAGAGGATCCTGGTTGACAGTGGGAGCTCTGTGAATATCTTGCTTAAACGGGCTTACGACTTGATGAAAATGGAGGCAAAGGATTTGAAACCCTGCCTGTCCTGAATCCACGGTTTTAACGGGAGTGCTACGATACCCATTGGGATAACTGAACTACCGGTTGAATTGGGAGTTGGAGACGCCGGAGAGTCCGGATGTTACAGTTTGTTGTTTTAGATATTGATTCACCTTATAACGCGTTTTTGGGCCGACCGGCCCTTGCTGATTTCAGGGCGGCCATCGCCCCATGGTGCTTGATTCTGAAGTTCCCCACCGATCGTGGGATTGGAGTCGTTCAAGGAGATCAGGCAACAGGAAGAGCCTGCTATGTTGCTGAGCTGCGCGGGGTGCAACGAAAGGAGAAGGGAAAGGGCGTAGAGGAATCCCTCTGCGTCCGTTCTATTGATGATTGACAATTGGTGCCTGGGCCTCGGCCCGGGCACCATAACCAATTCCTGAAGGACCTTGACCCTAGGGACAATGAGGATAAAGACGAATCTAAGGAGAGTCAAGCTTCTCCGGCCGAACTGACTGTGGACGTCCCAATCAGTGAGGATGATGATTCGAAGATGCTAAAAGTTGGGTCTCAACTGAGCAAGCAAACACAACAGGAATTGGTCGAATTTCTCCGGGCAAATCTCGACGTCTTCGCCTGGACACACTCTGACATGTGCGGAATCTCGCCAAGCATTGCAAGTCACTCCCTGAATATAGATCCGCGACATGTCCCAGTAAAACAGAAAAGGCGCGGTATGGATCCAGAGAGATCTGCCGCCCTTAAGGAGGAAGTTGATAAACTACAATCGAACGGGTTTATTCGGGATGCCTTGTATCCAGAATGGGTGTCAAACCCTGTACTGGTTCGAAAACCAAATGGAAAATGGAGAACTTGCGTCGATTACTCTAACTTGAACAAGGCTTGTTCGAAAGATAGTTTCCCACTTCCTTGAATTGACCAGCTCGTGGATTCAACAGCCGGACATGAGTTACTATCTTTCATGGACGCTTATTCTGGCTACAATCAAATACCCATGCATCTGCCTGACCAAGAACATACCAGCTTCGTAACCGATCTGGGACTCTACTGTTACAAAGTCATGCCATTCGGTCTAAAGAACGCCGGAGCAACATACCAATGCTTGGTCAACCGGATGTTCGCCAATCAGATCGGGAAGATCATGGAGGTTTACGTAGACGATATGCTGGTGAAGTCTCAGTTCTCCACAGATCACGTCAGAGATTTGGATTCGATGTTCAGCATTCTTCGAGAATATGGAATGAAGCTTAATCCATTAAAGTGTCATTTTGGCGTCGCGTTTGGAAAGTTCCTCGGATTCATCGTCAACGCTCGAGGAATAGAAGCAAATCCCGAAAAGATATGGGCGATAAGGAACTTGCAAACCCCGAGAACCATAAAGCAAGTCTAGAGTCTCAATGGGAAAGTGGCAGCACTGAGCAGGTTCATCTCAAAATCCACCGACAAATGCATTCCTTTCTTTGACCTGATCCGGAATGGAAAACGAAACTTTGAATGGACCACGGAATGTGAAGGCGCGTTCCGATCGCTAATTCAGCATCTTTCCACACCCCCGATCTTGTCAAAACCAATTGACCATGAGCAACTGTACCTTTATCTGGTAGTATCTGAGCATGCGATAAGTGCCGCTTTAGTTCGAGAGGAAGACAAAGTGCAGAAACCAGTATACTATGTTAGTAAACGG
The DNA here is from genome assembly GCA_030737815.1 of Allium fistulosum. Classification (NCBI taxonomy): domain Eukaryota; kingdom Viridiplantae; phylum Streptophyta; class Magnoliopsida; order Asparagales; family Amaryllidaceae; genus Allium; species Allium fistulosum. The sequence continues at coordinate 879,214,655 of CM060906.1, forward strand.
CTTACAGGAGCTGAAAGAAACTACCCAAGATTGAAGAAACTGGCTTATTGCCTGGTCATTGCCTCAAGAAAGCTCCGTCCTTACTTCCAAGCTCATCCTCTTACTGTGTACACCGATCAGCCGTTACGACAGGTCCTCACGCGGCCTGAGACGTCTGGTAGGTTACTCAAGTGGAACATTGAGCTAAGCCAATTTGACATCGTGTACGCCCCGCGGAGAGCCATTCAAGGACAAGTCCTGGCAGATTTCATAGCCGAATTTACCGTTCCATAAGATTTTCCCGAAACCAGTGAATCCCCCGAATACATCTGGAAGCTGTATACTGATGGTGCATCAAACGACCGGTGTTCAGGCGCTGGTGTTGTACTTGAGACTCCCGAAGGCCGATCTATATGTTATGCTTTGAAGTTCGATTTTCATGCAACTAATAATGAAGCTGAATACGAAGCACTTTTAATTGGACTAAAATTTGCCAGAGATTTGAGGATTATCGCTGTGGAAATTTATTGTGATTCACAGTTGGTTGTGTGCCAAGTATGGGGAGAGTATCAAGCAAGAGATCAGAGGTTGCCTGCTTACTTGGCCCGAGTTTAGGAAGTACTGAATCAGTTTGACTATTATGCCATTTATTATGTACCTCGTGAGCGCAATCAAAAAGCTGATTCATTGGCGAAGTTGGCCAGCACGGGTGAAGCGGAGCAGATGGGACTTGTCCCAGTCGAAACTTTATCTTCCCCGAGTATTGATCAAGTAGAGACAAATTTTGTATTTGAAACCGCTCCCAGTAGAGATTCTTGGATAACTCCATATCGAAATTACATTGAAAATGGGACGTTGCCTGAGCATAGAAATGAGAAAAGACAAATTCTGCGAAAAGCTTCACGGTTCGTCATTCAGAATGGAGTCATGTATAGAAGAGGTTATTATGTTCCTCTCCTCCGATGTATCGCACACGATGAAATCAAACGAGTGTTACATGACGTACACGAAGGAGCGTGTGGCGATCACACCGGTGGTCAAGCTCTTGCTAAGAAGATTCTCCGCTATGGATACTACTGGCCGACAGTAAGTCGAGATGCAGCAAATTATGCTAGAAAGTGTGATAGGTGTCAGAAACATGCTCGAATTCCAAGAGCCCCGCCTACCGAGATAACTCAAATGGTCAGTCCCTGGCCATTTGCAATGTGGGGCATCGATATCATCGGCGCTTTACCCCTGGCTAAAGGTGGTGCGAAGTATGCCATCGTCGCCGTTGACTACTTTACAAAGTAGGCGGAGGCTGAAGCCCTCGCAACCATTACGACAAAGAAAGTGATAAATTTCGTGGTTCGCAACATCATCTATCGATTTGGACTCCTGCATACCATCATCACCGATAATGGAGCCCAATTCGAGAGTACAGAGTTCAAGAATTTCTGTCAACTTTTTCATATTCATAAAAAGTTCTCGGTAGTTGTGCATCCTCAGGCAAATGGCCAGGTCGAAGCTGTCAATAAAGTTATAAAATCCATCTTAAAAAAACGGCTGGAAAAGGCCGGAGGAAAATGGGTTGACGAACTTCCTATGGCATTATGGGCTTATCGAACGACTCACAAGACTGCAACCGGGCACACCCCATTTTCCCTATCTTATGGCTCAGAGGCCGTTATTCCAGTTGAGATGGAAGTGTTTACCCATCGCGTGACTTACTACGATCCGAAAACAAACGCTATTTTGCTTGCTAAATCTTTGGATCTACTGGATGAGAAATGGGAGGAGGCTGATTTGAGAGCAGCCGCATATCGAAGTCGAGTCGCCCGATTGTACAATACCAAAGTTCGACCTCGAACCTTTGAACTCGGCGACCTCGTTTTCAAAAGGATCTATCCAGTTCCTTCACATATGAAACCGAATTGGGAAGGACCATACGTGATTACACGAAGACTCGGAGATGGCACATTCAAACTATCGACCATTGACGGTCTTGATTTGCCAAGGGCCTGGAACAGCGAGAGTCTCCGTCGCTATTACACATAACAGGCTCTATTTATTTCATTATACCTTTTCATTTAGCAATTTGTTTCCGCATTTCGAAATTTGAATTCTGTAATAAGGCAACTGACTTTTCCGCATTTTCTTATTTCAGCAATAAAATGCCATCTCTTCGAGCCAGAACTGTGATTCATTGAATACAATGTGAGACATCACGATGCACGGAGAGCTAAGTCTCATCACGTAATGGGATTTATTCAAGTAGAGAGTGGCTGTGATACGACCAGTCACTCGCTAAGTGAAACCCGAGCTCGGGGGCAAGCCAATACACCGATATTAATAGGATTGACACACGACAATCCTACGTCCGACTCTGTATTCCCAGAGTGCGAAACGGAGTATAAACATTCGACTCCGTATTCCCAGAGTGCGAAACGGAGTATAAACATTCAACTCTGTATTCCCAGAGTGCAAAACGGAGTATAAACATCCGACTCCGTATTCCCAGTGCGCGAAACGGAGTATAAACATTCGACTCCGTATTCCCAGAGTGCGAAACGGAGTATAAACATTCAACTTCGTATTCCCAGAGTGCGAAACGGAGTATAAACATTCAACTCCGTATTCCCAGAGTGCGAAACGGAATATAAACATTCGACTCCGTATTCCCAGAGTGTGAAACGGAGTATAAACATTCAACTCCGTATTCCCAGAGTACGAAACGAAGTATAAACATTCGACTCCGTATTCCCAGAGTGCGAAATGGAGTGTAAACACTAACACCGATTTCCTGGGATACGGGTTGAAGTATTGAAGTCGATCTTAAAGTTCCCAGAGTGTGAACGACCGCTCACAGGATGACTTGTACCCCCAGAGTGTGGATGAGACGTTTCATAAGGAAACAAGTGTGGATCGCTCGCTCGATCCTTACTCCTTGTGATCACAAGCTGATCACTATAACTTCACCCAGGACTGGGGGCAGGTTCAAGTGTTAATCGCTACCCGAAACTGCATAATGTCCAAGTCCGATTCAATCTCCGATCACAACTCAAGTCCGAGATTTCCAGGCTGGACAGACAAAACAAGCTATGCTTAAACGTTAAAACGATGCAAGTACACCGGACTGAAGTTCGAACACTGCAACGCTCAAGCATAAAAGGAATTCAAGTTGAAACAAGAAGACATAATTTTATTTCAACTAATCAAAAGCAACGGTTCATACACGAGCTTTTCAAAAAAATTCCTACTAGCAGGGGCCGAACCCGCATCTACACACGGCCTACGAAAAGAAAAAATAACAAAATTACTGACTGCCAAAAAAGGAAAACACATGCCTAAAAAAGATCTATCCAATCTTTCTGCTTCCTCAACTTCTTCTTCCTCGAGGAGCCGCTGGAACTACCAGTGGTCTTTCGTTTAGAGCTTCTCTCCTTAGACGGGCTTCCCTCGGATGAAGGCATGATGTCGACATCATCCTCCGAGCTAGAACCAATGGGGATGCTTCCCGCCGGAGGAGTTGGAGGAACAGGATCTACAGCTAGGGGCGGGACTGGTGCGTTAACATCAACGAGCATGCCCCCGAGAGATACAATCATAAGGGGAGTAGGGCCCTGCGCTACTGCTCCGCCATCTAAGTTGCCACCGCGCGCCGTCGCCGCCATCTCGGCGTTAATCTCAGCCAACATCACTGCCTCTCGTTGTACTCAGGCCTCACTACGTGCCGTAGTGGTCTGAGTTGAGACATCGGAAGTAGAGGAGAATCCGCCCAGGCCGAATGGTAAGTCCGCAAAGGGATCACTCTATCGGCCAAGGAGCTCGTTTATCAGTTGTTCATCGAGTGAGAGTGTGCTCCCCTGCATCACTTCGACCGGCGCTACTGTCACAATGGAAGTCGCCTTAGGGATAATGGCCTCCGAAACTTAGCATGATTCCCGGGCTACGGGAGGCGCAGTTGGCACAACTCCAATCACTGAACAAAGAAAGGAAACATTTGTTAGTATACACTTCTATGCGCATTCTTCGGCCCAAATGCACAAGGGATTAGTTCAGAGTACCTTCCTCGGCTTGGGTCAGGGTCGTTTGAACGACTTCAGAAGAATGCTCCTTGATAGGAGACAGATGTGGTTGGTCTGGATCATAAGCCGGTATAGGTTGGGAGACAATCGCTGGAGTTAGCTCAGATTGAGATGACACGATAATCCCGGAACTCGCAATATGGTGCTCAGCACCGGTGCTTTCTCCCACTTCCTGAAACTGAGCACCAAGCCTCTCCTTCTCGTGAGAAATCATGGAGCCATGGAAAACTTTCTTTTCGTTGTCGTTGAGTATGCGGTTTTCCAGCTCGAATTCGTCGATGGCTTCATCAGGGAGCCCAGTTTTTTCCTCCTCGACTAGTAGGTTCCAAGAGTTGTAGAGATACATGGGGTAATCATCGAGCCATGTCAGATCTCGGTGCCTTAGCACATTGGCATTGTAAGTGACAAGTAGCTCTTCTACCTCAACCTCAATCCTGGCCTCCGCCTGCCGCACCTTCTCCTCAACCATAGCTTCAGCTTCGCGGACTTTTTCCATAGCCGCTTCCTTCTCCTTCCGGAGCACCACCGCCTGATCACAGGCCTCCTGCGCGGAGACATTGGCCGCGTCCTTCTCCCTCGCAATGTCGGAGAATTTGGATTTCAGCTCATTAAGCTCCTTAAGAGCGGCATCTCTCTCGGCGGTAATGGTGGTGTTCCTATGACCCATATCTTCGATTGCGGTGTAGTGCTCTTGTTTCATTCTAGTCATGGCCGAGTTTACCTCATCGACCTTTTTCAGGGCTTCCATTTCTGATTTACGGGAAGACTCGGCCTTAGTGTTGAGCACTTTCATAATCCGGTCTTTGTGGCCCAACTCCTTCTCCAACTTTTCGATAATGACACCCCGGTCGAATGCCACTTTGGATGCTTTCCTCGCAGCCCTTGCTCACTCCTTGTACTGAAAGAAAATATCCGTAACATAATCATGGATCGTGTTTTCAGCTGTTGGTGGAATTCTCTTTAGATGCGGAGGAAAGACATAAGCATCAAAACAGATATCGGGGAATTCCTTCCTCATCTATGCCAGTTTAAGCGCTCCTTCCCCAGTCGAGTCAGTCACGGCCGGCATAGTAGTTGAGGAAGTGGCAATTTCAGTCCCGCGTGGAGGATCGGGCCTTGGGGCTTGAGAAGGCGGCTTAGGTCGTGAAGTTTCAGGAGGGCGAGCAGCCACTACCGTGGGCGGTATGGAAGTCCTCGGAGGAGGAGAGCGGGATCGGGATCGGCGCACGTATCCCCTGTCCCTGTCAGACCTCTCCTGGCCAGAGTGTCCCGAGTCATAGTCTCTCCCTCCCTCTCTCCTGCGTGGCTCATAATAACGGCGCTTGATGCGCAGGCTTCCCAACACGGTACCTCGTCCTGACATCGTACCTGAAAAGTAAAATATGGGGAATCAATAGCCATTTCGGATATACAGTTTACAGTTAGAAGACTGTGTAGTGCCGTGAAGAGTGTATGGATGTGTAACTCCCCGGACCAACCAGAAGTGTCGATTGCGCTAATGGGAAGAGACTCGCTAACGTTAAGGGTATGCGGCAGATCACCCAGTTCAACGTCATGTTGTGCGGACGCAAGGTCCGGAATCGGAAGGTCAGCAAGCCCTTCGAACTGATTTTCGGCTTGCAGGGAGGATGCCTTCGAGATTTTAACTCCTGAAGGAAGGCGGTTTAAGACCACGGACTTCCGTCTCCCAGATTTAGCCTGTTTAAAGGCCACTGCTTTACCCTTTCTTTTTTCATCAGAATCCGGGGTTGCATCAACGGGCCCGACCAACGGCTCCTCGTCGGTATGAGTTCTCTTGGAGTCAGGCTCCTCGATTATGACAATTTTAGGTTTCTTCCGCCTGACTTTTTCCCTGGAGACAGTCTTCAGAGCGCCATCAAGCCTTATGCTCTGCCTTCGCCCAATCAACCTGAGAATTCTGAGATTCCGGTCCTTCAACAACAATTCGATGTTTCTTTCTTCACTTGGAACTTCTTGAAGGACCCGGACTATCTCTTTATAATAACCGCCTTCGGGTTGCTGGAAGAAAAGAAATAGAAATTATGAGTTAAATTTCATTCATGAATTGCCTTGTCAACTAGTTGGAAAAATAATGGTACTCACGTCTGAACAACCATCTTCTGGCAAACCCCGGAGGACTTCGGACGTAGAACCACTCCGACTTGAAGTAGCTCAGTCTAGTACAGGACCCTGCAACCACTTGGCAGTTTCGTACAGACTCCAAGAATATGAAAGATGGACTGTCAGTCTGGCTCTTGAAATTAAACAGGTATCTTATGTCGGCCATATGGGGAGGACGATGGAGGTACTCCATAAATGCAATGAACAGGCTGTTGAGCGAAGCGTATCCATTCGGGTGTAGTTGAGACGGGGCGATCCCAAGATAAGCCAACACTTCCCTTATATAATCATTGAACGGGGGAAGCGTTCCGACTGCACACACATGATGATTGAATGCGGTATATCCTTCCGGGGGATTATGTGGTCTGTCATCTGGCCCCGGCAACAACACATCATCCATCGACAGATGATGTCGTAAGTATATCCTCCTTAACATATCTTCGGAGATATTGGACGGGACAGAATCAAGTGGACTATTGATGAAGGACGCGCCAGGCAACTCATCCGGAGCTGGACCGATGACCTCGGCCTCAATGTCCGGAATCTCAAGTCTGGGAGGGGTTAGATTCTGAACATCTTGCTGCTGCAAACTTGACGGTTCCATAACTAGCTAACTCACGAGAAATCATCGTTAGACGATAAAAAGCCCGTGCATTCCCCAGTGTACGTGTATGAATGAGTTGTGCAGTGCAAGTGTTGTGCATGATTTGAGCAAAATTCTTCAGAATTAAAGAAAATATGCAAACGACAAAGTTTCGAGGTCTAGTAGGAATGACCGTCTTCACTGACCGTCACCACCATACCACCCAGATATTGGAGATCGATCCCAATTGAAGTTTCCTATCGTATTAGTGAGTCATAGTTCCATCGACGAGCTTCAAAGGGCAGTCAGATATGCAGTTCTACTATTAAGTCTAATTATGCAAGGCAGAGGCTCGTCGGAGTCAAATGTCCAAATGTGCTGGAGTTCTCTAAAATTCATAACAGTTCGGATTGGAATCGATCACCGCAGTTCAAATTAGTATCGAGACAGAGAAGCCTTATCTTCGTATCGATCTCGTTCGAATTGATACGTTTCGTATCGATTAAAATTCGAATCGATGCATTTTGTACCGCTCATATTCGAATCGATACATTTCGTATCGATTGATTCATAGCGGCTTCGTGTTGATCACGGCTTGGCAACCTCGTATCGAACAGGGAGGGCAATGCTTCGTATCGATCGAAGGCGATTAAGTCTGTATCGGTCGCTTACCCAGCACTTCATATCGATTATTTTCCCTACGGTTTCGTGTTAGATAATCGATACGAATTTCCTCCACCCCGGACAAATAGGAACTCCATCGTTCTTCACTTGACTCTGCTTCGATACGAACTCTACGCCCTGTGATCGATACGAAAACAAGGCATCCCCTTCTTTCCATCGATGCGAAATAAAGGCCGAGCGACCATTGATAGATTGCTCTGTATCCTAAACCCCTTCTTCTCCAATCAACACGGACATCGCCATGGCCATCCTCGACCAAGCTATGGCCCAGATCTGGCCTTGACGTTACCGAAATTAATAATCAACGAAAAATACGATGGATCTGAGATCTGAACTTCGTCGCTCGAGTTTAGTCATGATTGATTAATTACCTAGATTGAAATCGGAATTCGAAGGATTAAAGAAATGATATTTGATCGATTCGAAGACAAAGCACAATTCTCTTTTTTACCAAGCTCCTAGATCGATGCGAAAGTAGAAGACAGTAGTAGAAAGTAAAAAGTGAAAATAAGGTAAGTCCCAGGTATTTATATGAAGCCTAGAGGTAAACTGGGTCGATTCGTCTCCCAGTCAACATGACCGGTCGTAATCGGTCAAGGTATGGGTCGATGTGAACGCCCTCTTCGAACCTGTTAGACTGTACTCTCATCAAGACGAAGTAGCCACTGGACTTCATTAATTCGAAGCACACAACGATGGTTGCGATAATGACATTGAGCTCCATCGATTCGAAGTATCTATTTTTGCAACCATCAACTCACAGCGGTACAAGTCGATCGATACAAACATTTAGTTCGTGTCCATCAAATGCTCGTCGACATAAACGACCATTTCGTACCCATTGGAGATCATCGATGCGAAGCAAGGTCCACCATAACTTGTGGCCATCGATTCGAACCTTTGTATCGTATCCATCAACTTGACCCACACCGCTATGGAAAACTGCTTCTCCACCTTCTATGTCGATTCAGGAGAGGATCAACACGAAGGAGCTACTCAAAAACAGCCGTCAAGCGTTGTTTCAACTTGAATTTCAAATCGGTTCAGGAAAGAATCAACACGAAATTCGATAACAAGCTAAACTGACAACGACTCACGAACTTGCAGCTTTTCAAAGCACGTCATGTTTTCACAAGACATACTTTGGGGGGCAAATGTTATCCCGCCTTTTGGCAAGGCCAGGACACCAAGGGATTGATTGGATTTCAAATATCGCTTGTCATGGATATCGATGAATTCTGTCCGAGTCCGGATCGAGCTACAATTGATGAGACATGACTAGCAGAACAAAGGGAGCCAACGTTCTAAGTTTCAAGTCAATCCGAGTTCATATGCTCAATTTACGATGGATACAAGTTGGAGGGAAAAGCATGTTTTCGTATCCATCAATGATGTTCATTTCGTATCCATCAGGGAACACCATTTCGTATCGATAGAGGTGGCCATATTTCAAATCAATCGGGTTCGTATCGATCGATTTCGTGTCCATCGATAGTTAGTGCAACTCGTGTCGATTGGCCCAGTGTTTCATTCATATCCATCAGAAAGCCTTGTTTCGTATCCATCCAGTTCGTACCCATCATCCGCTTCACATCAGCAAGTCCTCATCACTTCGTAACGATTAGGTTGGCAACATTCGAACCCATCGAGTTCGCATCGATCAGATTCGTATCCATTAACAGATGACATGTCTCGTAACCATCAAACAGTGTCCACTTCGTACCCATCGGACCAGTGCTCTTCGTATCCATCAGAGGATCTCACTTCGAATCCATGCCCAGTGACTTATTCAACGAGTCAACCAACTAGGATGACGTGTGATCCATCGAAATAATCAAGTCGAGACCCATGGAGTCGAAGCGGTCAACAAGGAGCGAATACCGGATCGAAACGAAGTACGCGCGCCACACCATCTCAGGAGCACGTGCAGAGATCGATACGGGGGATCGATTCGAAACCATGGAGACGAGCCAAACAGCCTTCGACAAATCTCGCTTCGTATCGACCATATCTCGTGATCTACTGATCCAAATCCAATGAAATTTTCAGGGAAGCTTGCATACACACTGAAGAATGTCTCCACCAAATTTCAGCTTAATTGGACGTCGTATTGATCGATGCGAAATGGATTCGTATGGATCACAGATCGAGGCGAAACTTTCTGGAAACGATCGCGTGGGCCCCCTCACGTGCCAGACCAAGTCTCTCGGAGTTTGAGCGAAATATCAGCCTCCTACGCCTATAAATAGGACCCTAGAGCATACAGAAAAGGGATCTTTTGATTCTCAAGCGTCCAGACTCTGCCGGATTGATATTTGCATCTTATTCCTACTGTTGAATTCGAATTCCAAATTGTAATTCACTGTTGTTTGCTGCAATTGCTTGTAATCATCGAAAGAGAATCAATAAAATCATCAAAACTTCACAGTGGACGTAGGCGCTACGCCGAACCACTCTAAATTGCTTGTCTTTGCATTTTACTTTCTTGTTTGTTGGTGTTTTTGTTAGATAATCTCTGTTTCATATTTATATTCTTCATTTTATCTCTTCAAATAACTTCCGAAGAGTGTTGTGCCCATTTTTGGTACAAACAGGTGGGGGTTGAGAAGGTCCAGCGTCTTGCGATTGGTGTGTATCTTGCCTTCTTTTAGTTCTTCGCTCTCTAGTCTCTAGTCCGCATAGCTTGTTCGAAAGAGCTTGGCCGTGTTAATCGATTTCTAAAAAGTAGTGTGTCAATAAGTTTCTTGAAATCAAGACACCATGGTTGGACTTCTCGTTCGGGTACTCTACCACGTCCGATATCGTCCAATCCTCTTCCTACCGTCTCTAGTACATCCACCTACAAGTTACAGTTATTTATTCAAAATTAGAAACATAATTCAAGTGAACGAACTTAAAATATCACGGTAATGTGAAGATTTACCACGTCTCGCTCAAGCGGTGCACGAGCGGTGTATGCTCGTTCGTGAGAAGTCCGATCTGCAACAATGAATCTTCGAGTAATCGACCAGTACCAAGTCATGTATCTCGAAATAGGAATGGTAGGAAACTGTTGGTGGACGATACGGTTATGTCTATCGTTCCACTGGACGATAGCAAACTCCAAATCTGGCTTTGGTTCGCATGGATCAGGTATGTGTTGATGAAGACCAAACTGTCGCATCACTCGATCAGGATTATACATTTGTACATATCGCATGCATATGATAGGTGTCTTACAAAGCCAACTATGCATCCCACTTAGACATATCTGCGGAAGATCGACTAGCACATCCTGTGTGTACGGATTCCATATAACAGCTTCATCTGTTAACATGTCGAGCTGGTCGCGATAGAAAGTGGCCACTTGCTTTGGAGACTCAACCCAACTCCTTGAACCAAACCATGTATACCAATAGTTATACAATTAGAGTTTTATTAGTACAAAAATACACACATGTAAATGGAGTTGGAAATTAACTACCTTGCACTATAAGGCAATGTTCTGTCGATCTGCATTCGGTCGGATATAAAGGTTAAACACTTATTCCGAACACTATGTATATAGTAGTACATGCATCTAAGAAACCAATCCCAACTATCTTTTGATTCAGAGTCTACGATTGCATATGCTAATGGAAAGATACCATCATTTGCATCTACTCCAGTCGCGACTAGCAACGTACCTTGATATTTGTCGTACAGATGAGTGCCATCAATGCAAAGCAACGGTCGACAATGCGCAAAACCATCAATAGATGCACCGAATGCCCAAAATGCATGCTTAAAAAGAACTTTGTCATTGGTGATTCTCTCATCATCAACTTTGAAAACTGTTTCCGGATTATGTTTTTTAATGGTAGCTAAATATTGTGGTAACTCAGCATACGATGATTCCCAATCTCCAAAAACTCTCTCAAGTGATTTACGCAATGCTCTATATGCCTTGAAGTAGCTGATTTTGATAAAAAAAAGTTTCAGACATTAGCACTTGAATCGCAGAAGGAGTGGTGTTCAAATCCGATTTCACAAAAGGAAGTATTTTATTAGCAATAAACCTGCTTGTAGCTTGTTTATGATTTGAATTAATAATCGAATTAACACAAGTATGATTACCATCATATTTTCTAATTTCCCACCACCCCATCAATGATTTTTTAGGGATAATTGCATGTATTCTCCAATGGCAATTTTTATCAACACTACAAATCGCAGTGTATTCTGTTTTGCGGGATTTTATGGGTTTAAAAGAAATAGAATTCTTGATGGACCACTCACTTAACTGCTGAATAAGTATTTCCTTTGTTTGAAATGCATTCCCACTTGAAAACTAGAATCAACACATTCTGATGTAAAAACATCTCTAATAGGAGTTACATTTTCAATCAACGATGCTGCCATAATTTTCGCAGTACATAAATCATCCGTCAAAGGCATCTCAAATTCCATATGTTCATCGTTATCATCATCTTCTTCTTCCACCAAAGATGCTTCATTATTTTCATTTTCGTTCTTATGATTAATTTCAAACTCTAGCGCTTCATTATTAACTTCCATATTATCCATCCATGACATATCATTATCCATTGAAGCAATTTGCATACTATCTATATGCGGTGAACTACGACCTCTATCATCATTATTACCATCTCTAACTTTTGAAGGAACGGAGTGTAAAAATTGATCATTTGCCAATCTAGAGCTTGAACCACCCGGATGTACCGTAGCACTGTGAAAAAATAGTATGATATCAAAACGTTATAAATTTCAACTACTCGAATATAAAACTTTAACAAAATTACTTACTTTGTATTCACACAGGTAGGAAATACTGGACTTGGATTGCTCTGATAAGGATAACTCGGAATAGAACCAAGAATTTGAGTAGAATGTTGGTTCAAATTAGTGGTAATTGCATCTTCAAAATATCTCAACTCCTATTTTATTACAAATACTTCAATCACTTTCATATTAATGGAAAAGATAGCATCGAAATCTTCATCATCATTTACGTCGATAGCAGAAGATCCAGAATCAGTAACCCACTTGCTTACTAATTTTACATCATACTCTTGTGAATTAATTTTTGTCACCCTATACACCGTTTCTTTTAGTTCATGATAGGAGCAAAAATTTTTAACCTTTGAACCTTTTTGTTTACCACCAACATATACCGGTGTATTGTTTTCTTTTATAGTCAATTTTCCATCAAAGTAGCAAATAATTGGGATGAAATCCGACATACTACACAAGAATTTTAGAACAATCAATTACTACAAAAATACTAATGACATAATAAAGCATAAAAATGAGAGGATGGACATGTGAAAAGTAGAATATGAAAATACCCCAAATTGAGCTAGGGTTTGAGTTTAAAATATAATTTTACCTTCAAATTGATGCCAAATAGCTGATAGAAGTAATTCGACTAGTAATCCTTGTATATTTTGTGATTTTAAGTAGATGTCATAAATTTTTGAGCTGAGTGAAAGATAGGTTCGGAATTGGATGTTGGAAAAGATTGTTTTATTTTGAGTGAAAATAATGAGAAGGGTATTGCTTTTAGGTCTTTGTTTTGAAGATAATAATTTACACTGGCGCATTTGGCAGATGTGCCAGTGTAAATTAACACGGGCGCATTTGTGAAATGCGCCCCGTGTTATTTTTTTTTAAAAAAAATCCACCTCATCGCTGAGGTGGCAAAATTGGCCTATATCTGTAAATAGTTTTCAACCTAGCCTATTCGTGCAAATGGTTTTGAAAATCAGTCTCTTTTGAAAATTTGTCCTATATATATAGTATCACATCAAACCAAATCAATCATTCAATCAATTATTTAAATTTAACCATTTAAATTTAAATAGCAACCAGATGAGTGAGATTAACTCACCTTTAATTACGTTTGCCAATTCGATCCAATCCTGACTTTTTCCCCTCGGTATTAACCCTTGTAAAAATAAATTTTACGATTTATTAACATCGAACTAATCAAACCATTTATTATCCATTTTATAAATTTAATTAACTAATGGTTTAGTATATTTTTTCTAGAATCTGCTCTCAGATTTTATTTCAAAATAACTGTCTATACAATTAGAAAACAATTTTTCCCCAAATATCATAAATTTTATAACAGTTAATATATCTCTTTTATTAATCTAAAATATGAAACTTTACTTTAAATCTACATACTGCAAATTTGTGTATATATATATATATATATATTTTTAACATGCATATACGTATATATTACTTATTAACTTTAATAAAACTGAAACTTGCTGTTTATAAAATTAACAAACAAATTTACAGAGATCAAGATAGACAATTGCAGAAGAAAAAAACTCACCGACTAACCTCCCTTGCGAGCACCAAGATTAGATAACAACCCATCCCCCAAAACGAACTGCCCTCTTGTCTGCTCGAGCATGGCACCGTGCACGCAAAACCCAACGCGCTGCCTCGGGAATCCCATCGAACTCGAGCGCATGCCTAACGCTTCGTCGCTGCACCGCACTCACACGCGCTTCAAACGCGGCCCCACCCTGCCTCGATTACTTCTCCCCAATCGAACGACATCGCGGCCACACCTCCCTATCGAACTCGCGACCACCCACACTAACGATTGGAACGAGTTTCGCGAGGGAATGAACTGGAGAAACAATCGAAAATCACGAGCTTCTTTAGCACGCTCGGTCTCGAACCCAAATCTAAAGAGAGGAGGGGGTTTGGGAATGAGCAGCGAATTGAAATCGAACGACTTGATTTCATTTTAGTGATGGTCGCGACTTGTAAATGGTTTCTGAAGCGAGAATTTGATTTTGGGATTTAATTTCTCAATTATGAAATTCGATTTTCGAATTAGGAGGCTCGGCCATTATTATTATTATTTTCATCGCATACAAAATTGAAGGGGGAAGAGTCTCGAATGCTTTAAGAACGAAAAAGAAATGTATATAAGGTACGAGATATTTTGGAGGAGAGGGAATACGATTAGATGGAAACGTACCAAAATTAACAAGCTACAGTGACAATTGCGTTGAGATCAAAAGTTCTGATGTGCCCTAGCTTCAGTTGATGTTGACCAGAATATAAAGAGATATATACAATTGAATTTGAATTTACGATATAAGCTACCACACGTTTATCTACCGTTCGATCACACGATAACCCCAACCACTACGAAATTTGAAATCCGATAATAATACAATATTATGGATCCAATGGAACTAGTTTCGTCCAATTCCGAGATTGTGTCTCGAAAGGCTATTTTTAATTTAATTTAAACGTTATATTTTAAAAACTGAACAAAACACCTTTAAATTCAAATTTAAAAGTTCTATCACCTTCAGTATTATTAATATGAATTTTATAAGCCTTAAAATTATTTTTAACAATCTTAAACATCAAGATTCAATATTTTATCCAATTCCGATAATTAAATTCAATAATTAATTATCCAATAACATTGATATTTGAAATTCAAGTTAAAAGTTTACTCTTAAGTCTTTAAAACAATTGAATATTTCAATTTCAAAAGCCCAAAATTTCCGGGTCGTCACACAAATATTAAACTACATATTATATTTATACTATTACAACCTTCATAAACTATATATGTATCGTAACACAATGTAATATATATATACAGGCTATGGACACATATGTAGCATATACTGTTTATGCAAGCCAATATATATACAGGCTATCACAATTTTATAGTTTGGACTCATATATATAAGCTACCTAAGGTCATGCAACAACAAAATTCATCCATGTTTAGCAAAATTTTGCATATGCTCGTATATAAATCCAGAACTTCAAATATAAGAAACAAACTAATATTTCTTCAAATTTTCAAAATATATGTATAGATATACTAACGGTGTATATAAAATTCCAAATACATAACCTATATACTTTTAAACAATGAAATATAGTACTTTCAATATTGTAATATATAACTCATATCTATTTATGTGAACAGAATATATATATATATAACTTATATATATATATATAGGTGCAAACCAAATCAATATCACCATTATATATTGAAGAAAGAAGGAGGCAGTACCGTTAGAAAGTGGAACTGCTATCGTGAAGTCTAGAGGCGAGATCGAGGGTCAGGCCGCACGTGACCATCAATTAAACAGTAGTGACAATATCACAGAAATGTCCATATCGAAGTATACCATGCAACTAACAGTGTTAATGTGCATCAAACCATCACTAGGAAATCAAATGACATAGAGAGAAGTATACCCATGGTTATAAAATTCCAAAATAATATTCTATACTTCAAAATAAAATATCATTTCGAATTCAAATCTTTATCAAATTAAAGGTTAAATCATTTCTAAACCATTTCAATATTTCAAAATATCATATCTTTTCAAAACTTCCTTTCAATCATTATTTGAATTCAAATCCAATTTATCAAATAAAATACCTTTTAAAAATTCCAAAATATCATTCATTTATTTTTCTATCAAATCACCCTTTAAATAGTTTATATTCCAATTAAATTAATTCATTTAACCATCTAAAAGTGAAGTTATTAGACTTTCAACTCATGTATTGGTCAAGGTTTAAATCCGCAGTTTACAAAGAAAAATCCGGGTTCTATCATTTCAAACCCGCAATCCCAAGTAAAATAAAATAAATAAAAATCGTTCAGGCCTATCATTTCAGCCCATAATGATTTTTCCCTATTCTAAAGTCTGTTCGGGTATGTATCATTTCAACCCATAGTGATCTAATCTATAGGGAACTCGCAGTGTGATAAACATATATAAATGAACAGTTTAACAACATATATTAGTAACAGATGAGATGACATGTAAATAAACAGGTTTATCATATAATTAATAATCATAGACAGGGATAACATAACATAATAGTACTACACATTCAATTGTTGTCAATTCACATTTGCATAAGTATAAATATCAGGTGAGATTTACTCACCTTTTTGTGCTGGAGTTATCAATTCAAATGACACAAATGGATTCCAGAAGTCACGATGACAAGACTATAGATTCAATTCGAAGATAATCAAGCTAATGATCTTTTCACAACCCATAAACAAAACCAAAATAAAATTATAAATTCAATACGACATTGAATTGAAATAACTTGGAATAAAACACAATATGAATACACAACTTTTTGCCTTTCTTTCTATATTATTTTGCACGACCTAGGGGTTGGATTAGCTCAGGTTTTGGTCATGTTTGGCTCGGGTATTGACATAGGAATGCACGGCCTAAATGCTAGAACATGTGGAGGAAGTTACAACATAGGAAGGTGAAGAGGTTTTAGGCAATAAAGAGGAGTTTTGGTTCAACAAAGAGGCTCGGCCATGAGGTGTTTGGGGTCGGCCAGTGGAGTGTGGGTCAGGTCAGGGGCTGGAGTGATGAGAGGAGGTCTGGACAATGATGGTGGTGGCAGCCTAAGGTGGTGGTGGTGAACAAGGGAGTGATGAAGCAAGATGGCTCAAACTAGCATAGTTTTAAGGCATAGGTTGTATTTTTTTGGATTTTTGCATCATAGGAGTCACGGCCATGGTCAAGGCTGAAGGAGTAGGTGGTGATGGTGACAAGGAAGGGTGTAGGAGGTGGTGGCTATGACAATATAGAGGAGGCGAGCAAAACTAGGCAAGAAAACAAGGCAAAACTTAAAAAAAAAGAGAAGAAAGAAAGGAAAATCAAGAGGCCATTACCACTATTTCTTCTTAGCCGTGAATAAAAATGAGGAAGGTGATTTTTTTGCGTGAAAAAGAGAAGGAATACACGGCTAGACAAAAGTAGTTCACGGCCAAAAGAAGTAATGAGGAGGTTATGGCAATTGAAAGGTCTTTAGGAAGTGAAAAGACTTAAGTTTCTAAAAGCATTTTAAACCTTTCATATTTCCTTTTTCTTTAATTCAAATAAAAAAATTAGATCATTAATTGAATTTAAAAACTGAAACAAAGTAATATAAAATATAAATAAATAATTAAATTTAAAGAAAATAGAGAAAGAATTAAAGAAATTGCTTAAAAATTGGAAACAGGGTTCAAAAATTTCAAATAAATTATCACTAGCCTTAGAAAAATTTCTACTTCACTCTAATACAAATAAAAAGTCACATAAATAAGATAAATGAGGAACAAAACAAAGTGAGAATGAGAAAAATAAGATCATAAGAAAATAGAAAAATAAATAAAGAATTTCTTTAATTAATTGAACTAGGAATTAAAATTTGTAAACAAAATTACAACTGACACTGGAAAATGTCAATTACACTTAAAATGTTTTAAAACCAAAATATATACATAACATGCTATTTTACCAATATAAATATAAATTAGAACATTACATGACCAAATAAAATATTATTTTTATAATTTAAAATAAACAATTTTGTTAAATACAGCAAATTTCACACAATAGTTAAAAAGGCATAACTTTCACAATATTAATCAGATTTTAACGAAACAAAAAGCATTATTCTTAAAGTTTTATTTAATTTCATAATAAAATATAAAATTCAAAATTTTAAACTTTCAAATTTTTAAATTTAAAAGTCAAAGTTTGATCATATTGACCAAAATTCACTTTTTTGAGAAAATATTCTATTTAGTCCTGTTTGGAATTATAATTCACATCAAAATCAAAATTTATATTTAAAATAACAAAATTTATCCATTTTAATAAATAAAATAAAGTTTTCAAATCAGGAAATCAATTAAAATAATCAAAATATACAATTAAAATAATCACAATACAGGGTTGTTACACTCTCCCCCACTCAAATCTTTTCATCCTCGAAAAGGAATGAGGTACGGAAAACACAAAAAAGATAGAATGAAATAGGATTAAGACAGGATGACAAGAAGATTAAAATTATACATAATAACTGTTGTTATAGGTAAGTTTAACGAGGTGCAGAATAGGAATAGCTAGAAGGGAAAATAGGACGAATGACAAGGATGAGCCATTAATTTAAAACCATATAAATTTCAATTGGAATTCTTTAATACTTAATAATTTGGTTAAATCCATTTTATTATATCCATAAAAGTCTTTTAAATTCAACTTGTTAGTTAAGAAGTAAACAATATTTGAAACACTTTAAAATCTTTAGAAAGGAAAATAACTGATCAAAATATCCTTTATATAATACTTTTATCAAAATACTTTTATAACTCGATGTCTTGACAAGTTTATCCTCGTTCCTGCAGACTCTAGCAGTGCAATGATCAGGCGCAAAGCTAGAATTCTCCAGGTACTTAGTAGACTTGTTTCAACACCCAGTGAAAATACTGGAAAACTTAAAAAAAAATAGATATGGAAAGTACAGTCCAAGAAAAAAACAAACAAAACCTTTGTCTAACCATGGATCGCAGATACACAAAGGTTACGCCTGGATCCCCTAGGAAACATCCGTATCCATAAGCTTTCTCAGCCCTGCGAATTGCGCTATGATGACTAGTAGATCGCAGATACACAAAGGTTACGCCTGGATCCCCCAGGAAACATCCGTATCCGTAAGCTTTCTTAGCCCTATAGATTTCGCTACTAATACGACCTATATAGATCACAGGATACACAATGGTTACGCCTGAATCCCCCAGGAAACATCTGTACCCCTGGGCCATCCAACCAGGTGAATTACGCTATGCAGTCGCGCTCGTAAGACCATGGGTAACGCCATGGAATTCGATGGAAACTCGAGTATCATATCCGGAAAACCAAAAATCAGAGAAAAATATCGATAGAATGAATCCACAATGTGGCCACAAAGCGGATATCAAGCAGAAGGCACTTTCCATATCTTTACTTCGAAAATATGTATCATATACTACCTTTTCAAATCACTTTCAAATATCATACTTATATGAAGTCCATTATATATAAGATTTTATTTTCAAATCAAATACCTTTCCAGAATCAAAAGTATACCAAATCACACTTATATAGACTTCAATTATATAATATTTCACTTTCCAAATTGAGTACCTTTTCAAATCCATAGTTTTCGAATCAACATCATACTTATACAAACCAAATTTTTATATAAGTTCGATAACTCCCAAATCAAGTATTTAAAATAAGGTTCTCAATTCAATTCGTTTCAATATCAGTTCAGTTTCAAAATCATATACAATTCCACCAAATTATTTCTTCTCAATTTAAATATCTTCAGTTTCAAAGTTTCCAAAATAATAGGTTTGGAGAATAATCCAAGTTTCTAAATCAATATAATTTAAGTCAAACAATTCATTTCCAAAATCAATGGTTTTCAAAATCATCTTATACTTACATAAAGTTCATCTTATATAAGGATCAAAAATTTTCAAAAATAATAAATTTCGCTGCATGAAGAGCCATATGGGATTGAACATCTTTGCTTTGCAAAAGATTTTTAATTTAGAATAGTTTGTATATAAAATAGTTTGTAAAATAGTTTGTATGTAAAATAGAATAAAATAGTTTGTTTAAGAAGAACAAAAGAAAAATAGTTTTTAAAAATGGTTTTAAATTTATAGTAGCTTTTCATAAAAGAAAAATTCCAATTAAATTACAAAGATATCCAACCCAACAACTTCCAATTTCAGCGTCAAGTGTATCAATGATATTAGAATATAAGATGTACATATGTCATCATTTCGCAACATTACATTCGATCGCTCGCTCGATCACACAAGTTCGCTTTCAAACTAGTATTGTCCATTCGACTTCCCTAATGCGGACTTTGATATGGTTTCTCGACTAGTAGCCATCAGTCTCCTTGCATAGCCATATACTATGATAGAGAAATCTAGAATCAAGCCCAAAATCCATATCAAATATTCGGCATCAAGAATCAAATGAAAAATCCTAACATGAAATGGTGTAATTCACCTCGAACTTGTGTACTCAAACCTGAATCAAATTAATTATGAAAAATAAACAGCGTACGTACAACTTATGTATCTATTCCAACTTGTTCAATATATAGTTTTATAAAGATGTTACCCAGTTAAAACATTTAAACTAAATTTTATTCAAAATATTTGAAGACCAAATTCTTTTCAAATCTAAATTTCATATTAGAAAAATTCAAAATAGCCTTAGATTACTTAACAGAACAGTTTCAGCTTATTTAAATCATATTACTACATACTTTAAACATACATACCAAACTTACCAAACTTATATACTTTACACTTTTCAAAATTTCTTAGCTTTGAAAAGTTAACCATGATTTGGAAGTGTTCGAACTTTCAAAATAGTCGAAGAAATCATATTTCAATCCAAGAGTTGGAAATCACAATTAAATCAATAAATCAATTCCAAAAATAGGGTTATATCAAATCAAATCCAAAACTCAAGGACTGAACACCGGCTCATTTCAAATTATTTCAAATATATATACATATATCTTTCGAATATCAAATCACACTTTGGAATTTGGAATCAAAAATTGGTTTCACAAATCAATCGCATAGCAAAGCTACCGAAGTGGCCTCTTCCCCATTTAGAAACACGAAAATCAATGTCGATGATGCATGTATTCATTACCGAAATTATTTTCCAGCGACATAAGTGGGTTCTGGACTTCTATTTTCTCAAACTTCTTTTGAATTTTTTTTCGAAATCATTTGAAACTCATTAAAATTATTTGAAACATTTCATATTCGGAAAATACTTTCAAATCATATTGTTTATTATTTCAAAATCTTAAAACCAGTTTCAAAATTGTCGGAGTTTAATCACTCAAATTCAGATTCAAAACCTTCAGTTATAAATCATTTTATATGAAACCATTTCTTATATAATTTTCAAAATTCCAAATCCTTTCGAAACTTCAAATTCTCATTTTAAAAGGGTATATAATCCTTATCGAAAACATTTCACTTATATATAAAAAATATGGTCATCCTTATCAAAATAACAACTTCGATGAATACACAATTTCAAAAGACAATCAACCACACATTTTTCAAGGGATGATTCAAGGATGGATTTCAAAGCAAAACAAAGATTCAAATTTAGAGGGACTCTAATCAAATAGAATTTTGATTCAAAGATAAGCACAAACGAAGATAAGATCATTAAATTACCAAATAGAAGATGGATAAGCCTATATAAATCGCGGGCGACCTTAATAGGGTCAACCGTGACTTCAGGAATATAATCGATGCGAAAATCTAAGGCAAATCGACCTTCGATCGCCAGATAGAATCTAAATATAGTAGAAGATAGAAAACATCATAAACCGAGGATACAAAAATCTCCGGTGAATCAATGCCAAATATTAAGGGAGTTTTACCCTTTTACAAATCATTCAAAGTTTGGCGGAATCGCCGGTCTTTATAGAGGTCATTCAAATTGGAGTTATGGAATGCTCCAAAAATCAAAAGAATACAATTAGGGGAGACAGGAATGGATTTCAGAACAAGTGGGAATGTTCCAAAATTTAAAGGAATCCTAATCGAAGAAATCCCAACTAAGATAGAAGTTCAGAATTTTAAGGAAATCCTAATCAAAGAAATTTCTAACAAGGTGGATACGAAAGGGATAAAGACCAGAAAATTATCTTTCAAAACAAGAAAATTTTTATATCAAAATAATCTTTAAAAATCCTTTAAAAATCATTTGAAAATCATTTTATACTTCGAAAATACGTTCTCTCACAAAGGAATGATTATGAGATTGATTTCACACATTCTAGGGTATTTCTACCCTATCTCTAATGAGTTTTTGCTCCACAGGCTAAGGTTTGCCTCAAACCAAAGCTTTGATACCAAATGTAACAACCCACTATTTTGGACCATTCAAATCGACAATAATCCACACATGTCCGACTTGAATAATTCAAAATAACAGATTGTAATAAAATTTGGAGCAAATAAAATCATTCACAGAATCACATACATAGAAATATCAGAATAACTCGCGGCGGAAATAAAATACCATAGTAGTTCATGAAGCTACTATATAAAAACTCTCAAAACATATATAAAATATCATAGTTTAAAAATGGATACAATAGAAGTCAGGATACATAAATCACTAATGTAGAAGCAATACCGAATAGTAAATAACTGGATTAGAAGATAAGAAACAACAGATGGACAGATAAGCTCCAGTAAATCTCTAGCTCCAGAAGATAAATTCCAAAGCTGTGATTCTCAGACTGACCCGAGCGTAAAGTAAAACACAAAACACTCGAGTCAGGCCATATATACTTATACAATATAAACCAACTCATGGTAACTGTAATAGCAATGCATAATAACTTAGAGGATGCTTGGGATCGCCCATCCTTTAAGGATCCATAACACATCAATTAAACAGTAGTGACAATATCACAGAAATGTCCATATCGAAGTAAACCATGCAACTAACAGTGTTAATGTGCATCAAACCATCACCAGGAAATCAAATGACATACAGAGAAGTATACCCGTGGTTATAAAATTCCAAAATAATATTCTATACTTCAAAACAAAATATCATTTCAAATTCAAATCTTTATCAAATTAAAGGTTAAATCATTTCTAAACCATTTCAATATTTCAAAATATCATATCTTTTCAAAACTTCCTTTCAATCATTATTTGAATTCAAATCCAATTTATCAAATAAAATACCTTTTAAAAATTCCAAAATATCATTCATTTATTGTTCTATCAAATCACCCTTTAAATAGTTTATATTCCAATTAAATTAATTCATTTAACCATCTAAAAGTGAAGTTATTACACTTTCAACTCAAGTATTCAATTTCCAAAGTTTAGACCATTCTGAGTTCATTTACTTAGTTAAAAACCATAAACATTGAAAGTTTCAGCCTTTCACAACATTTAGAAAAAGCTGTTATAAGTTATACTTGAAAACATTTTTATTAAGCAAAGACAACATTTAAAACTGCTGCAAAATCTCAATTTTAGTTGAAAATTAGTTCAATTCAGCAAAGACAGCATTTCTAGAAATGCTGTAATAGCTCAGGTTTCATATTAAAGGTTTTCATTAAATTCAACAAAGACATCAGGCAAATACAACATTTACAGAACTGCTGTAATAGCCATTTATTAAGTTTTTAGCCTTTTAGATTACTTCAGCAACTACAGCATTTACAGAACTGCTTTAATAGCCTCTTATTTAAGTTTTAGTTCATTTCAGAAACGATAGCATTTCTGAAGTGCTATTAAAAGTATTTCCATATTTTAGTGTATTTCCAGCAAACAGTAAATCCCAATTTAAACCATTAAACATTATAAAACCATAATTTAACATTCAAAATGTTCATTTAAAATACTTTTAAATTATGATTTTTATAATAAATTTTCTTATAAATAAAACCAATTTTCAAGAATTCACTTAATAAAATTTAAGTGTAAAATTTCTATTCTTTTCATTTTAACAATTAAACTTAACACTTAAATTTTTATTTCCATTTTTCCAATATAATTAAATTTCCATTTTTATTTATATAACTCAAATTTTCTTTTAAACCCAAAATCCAAATTTCCAGACTTAAGTTATATTTCAATAATTAAAATTTAACCATTCGTTTAATTGCATTTTTAACTTATAGAAGAATCAAAATTTCTTTATTTAAACATTAAAATTCCAATTTAAATAAAATTTTCATAAATTTACACTCTTAAACATATTTAAAATATTCAAAAATACTTTATAAAATAACCACGGCCCTGTATATAGTTTTCCAACCTAGGTCAAGTGATACAGATATATATCATTTCAATCCGCAGTTTACAAAGAAAAATCCAGGTTCTATCATTTCAAACCCGTAATCCCAAGTAAAATAAATTAAATAAAAATTGTTCAGGCCTATTATTTCAGCCCATAATGATTTTTCCCTATTCAAAAGTCCGTTCGGGTATGTATCATTTAAACCCATAGTGATCTAATCTATAGGGAACTTGCAGTGTGATAAACATATATAAATGAACAGTTTAACAACATATATTAGTAACAAATGAGATGACAGGTAAATAAACAGGTTTAACATCATATAATTAATAATCACAGACAGGGATAACATAACATAATAGTACTACACATTCAATTGTTGTCAATTCACATTTGCATAAGTATAAATATCAGGTGAGATTTACTCACCTTTTTGTGCTGGAGTTTTCAATTCAAATGACACAAAAGGATTCAGAAGGCACGATGACAAGACTATAGATTCAAGTGGAAGAGAATCAAGCTAATGATCTTGTCACAACCCATAAACAAAACCAAAATAAAATTATAAATTCAATACGACATTTAATTGAAATGACTTTGGAATAAAACACAATATGAATACACAACCTTTTGCCTTGCTTTCTATTTTATTTTGCACTGCCTAGGGGTTGGATTAGCTCAGGTTTTGGTCATGTTTGGCTCGGGTATTGACATTGTAATGCACAGCCTAAATGCTAGAACATGTGGAGGAAGTTACAACATAGGAAGGTGAAGAGGTTTTAGGCAATAAAGAGGAGTTTTGGTTCAAAAAAGAGGCTCGGCCATGGGGTGTTTGGGGTCGGCCAGTGGAGTGTGGGTCAGGTCAGGGGATGGAATGATGAGAGGAGGTCTGGACAAGATGGTGGTGGCGGCCTAAGGTGGTAGTGGTGGTGAACAAGGGAGTGATGAAGCAAGATGGCTCAAACTAGCATAGTTTTAAGGCATAGGTTGTATTTTTGTGGATTTTTGCATCATAGGAGTCTCGGCCACGGTCAAGGCTGAAGGAGTAGGTGGTGATGGCGACAAGGAAGGGTGTAGGAGGTGGTGGATGTGACAACATAGAGGAGGTCGAGCAAAACAAGGCAAAACTTAAAAAAAAAGAGAAGAAAAATAGGAAAAACAAGAGGCCATTACCACTATTTCTTCTTAGCCGTGAATAAAAATGAGGAAGGTGATTTTTTTGCATGAAAAAGAGAAGGAATACATGGCTAGAAAAAATTAGTTCACGGCCAAAAGAAGTAATGAGGAGGTATGGCAATTGAAAGGTCTTTAGGAAGTGAAAAGACTTAAGTTTCTAAAAGCTTTTTAAACCTTTAATATTTCCTTTTTCTTTAATTCAAATAAAAAAAATTAAATCAGTAATTGAATTTAAAAACTGAAACAAAGTAAGATAAAATAAAACTAAATAATTAAATTTAAAGAAAATAGAAAAAGAATTAAAGAAATTGCTTAAAAATTGGAAACATGGTTCAAAAATTTCAAATAAATTATCACTAGCCTTAGAAAAATTTCTACTTCACTCTAAAACAAATAAAAAGTCACATAAATAAGATAAATGAGGAACAAAACAAAGTGAGAATGAGAAAAATAAGATTCCAAGAAAATAGAAAAATAAATAAAGAATTTCTTTAATTAATTGAACCAGGAATTAAAATTTGTATACAAAATTACAACTGACACTGGAAAATGTCAATTACACTTAAAATGTTTTAAAATCAAAATATATACATAACATGTTATTTTACCCATATAAATATAAATTAGAACATTACATGACCAAATAAAATATTATTTTTATAATCTAAAATAAACAATTTTGTTAAATATAGCAAATTTCACATAATAGTTAAAAAGGCATAACTTTCACAATATTAATAATATTTTAACGAAACGAAAAGCATTATTCTTAAAGTTTAATTTACTTTCATAATAAAGGGAAAAATTCAAAATTTCAAACTTTCAAATTTTTAAATTTAAAAGTCAAAGTTTGATCATATTGACCAAAATTCACTTTTTTGAGAAAATATTCTATTTAGTCCTGTTTGGAATTCTAATTCACATCAAAAACAAAAATTTTATTTAAAATAACAAAATTTATCCATTTTAATAAATAAAATAAAGTTTTCAAATCAGAAAATCAATTAAAATAATCAAAATATACAATTAAAATAATCACAAAATACAGGTTGTTACAAAATGAATTAAAATCAATTAGTTGAATATAAACCAATTTAAAAATAAATGAAATTTATATGGTTTTGGAATTAATTGTGGTATATGGTATTTTATATTTCAAATCTATCTTTCTTTTCTGTTGCTTCTACTTCCCTATCTCGTTCCTTTTCAGGGACGAAAAGTTTTAAGTGGGGGAGAGTGTAACGACCCGTAAATTTTAACGGGTATAATAACGTAATTAACTGAATTTTTGTGTGAAAATAAACAATAAAATTTTGAAATGAAAATTTGATATTTGAAATACGTCTATTTAAACGTAGCAAATGTCAAATTTTCATCAGAAGATATGGATGTTAGTTCTGTTGTGTAATTTCCAATTTCAATTTACAATCAGTAAATGGAGGAAAATTAAATATTTTTGAAATCTGAATATTTCTATAAAATAAAAATGTAAAACATTGTCTGAGTGAGACATCATAATTCGTTCCGTCAAATTTGGACCGTTTTAGCTCCATTTATCTTATTTTCAGAGTTTTAGCAGCATTTTTGACACCGAATATCGAGTTTTAGTAGGATGGTCGTATCGCTAATATCTGTGTACCATTCTATTCGTCTCGTCGTGCTGATCTCTACAGTATATTCACTGGTGCATGTCGGAGTCTGGTACGCAGCGAAATCTATAAAACGATTTGCCGTATCGGCTCAGTATTTGAGCCTTTTTGTTTTCCTTGTGCCTTTTTTTATCCACCATATAATCCAAACAGCCACTAGCCTTTATTGTTTTCAAAATTTAACATGTGACTTTTACTTTTCCGGGTTGATTTATATTCTGGTTGGTTGATTTATTTCTAGTCTGTTCCTTTTCCCCCTTTTGTTCGATCTGAGAGAATATATAATAAAATAGAAGTTACATATATAAATTTGCTGAAGCTCATTTATCTTGTTCACAATAGCCACTTCATTTCGAAACCCGTTGTTGTCCTCCCTATTTCTCCTCCCACCGTGCGCCTACCCTTCCCCTCCGCTACCCCATCCTCTGCATCATCAACAGTGAAAAACAGATTTAATGTAAATATGGTTGTATGTATCGGCGTGAGAGCATGACCGATCACCATGCCCATCATACTAGTCAGCCTCCGTTTAATCACTTCGCTCCGCCCCTGACAACAGCCGCAGCACCCACTCCGCTTCCACTCGGCAACCCATGCAATCCCGACCTTGCTTGACCGCCATCCATCTCACCACCGATCTTCATCGGTCCCTCCACCTTCCCTCGATCCGCCTGCACGCGTCCACCATGGTAGCCCACTACCTGACAGCCAACCAAAAGCCTCTGACCCGCCATACTGGACCCGTCGTGCACCCCTAATCCCATTTCCCATCACCAAGCTTCACACAGCCATCACCCTCTCCATGCAATACCGATCCACCATAGCCGAGCATCTCCAGTACGATCACCAACCCCCTATCGAGCACCCTTCGACCGCTGCCTTCCCCACTGTTCCCCTGACAATCCTTGTCACAACCGCAGACCCTGCTTCATGTCAGCACGTCAGCTACTTTAGGCCTCACCACCATAGTCACCTGCATCCGTCACCTCCACAACCTGGCCCGTAAACTCCACGTCAACCGCCACTCAACACTTCCAAAGCTTGAAGCCCGATGACAAGCTGCAACACCTTACACCTTCTCTCTCCTCTCTTGCCAAACCCATCAGCCATCGAGCCACCCGAGCTTCACCCGCACCCTTCAAACTGAGACAGCCCCTCCGCTCATCATTCCTCCACCATCGAGCTATAGCCGAAAACCCCTGTCCTCCACTCAGCTGCAACGTGTGCTCCTTCGGCGGCCTCCTTTCACTTTATATCAATAGGCATAAACACATACATATATGATATGTGTTTACATATATTTGAAAAAAAATTTAAAGTTTCGAAATATATTGGAAGTGAAATTGTTTATTTGTGGTTCAAATATGTATTTGAAATTGATAATTTGAAATGGTTTATTGAGAAGCTGAATCGAGTTGAAATTGATGATTTGAGATTGGATTAAATTTAAATTTTGGAATTCGGGTTTATGTGAATCGTTTTGTGGAAATTGAGGCGAAAATGATTTTGAAATGGATTTGATCTTTGAAGCGAATATGATATTTTTGTTAATCAATTATGAATTGATTTTGAAAATGTAAAGGAGCCACCGGTGTAATAATACGTAGTTATTAAAGAGACCGGGATCGGATATGGACATACTCTCTGTCGATACCGAAAACCACTTTAATAACTAATATACGCGGAGTGTTGATCTAGAATGAAGTGGATGGTTTTGATGAACATGTTGACTGAAGAAAGAGAACGATTTTGGATGACCCCTGACATGACTAAAACAGGAGCTGCGCCGGGCCATTGAGGATCGCCATCTCTAGCGGACACACTTCTTCGATACCTTATCTATTACTTATGTGATTCGATTTGGGTGCACCCCTCGATTATGGGAGTGTTGTTTCGCGGTGTTGGGGTGGTAGCTGCTATGCCCAACATCAGTCCGGATCAGGCAACTACTAGTATCCTAGTTGGTATCGCCTCATGTACCTTGTCATACTGATTATCCTATTCGCGACCACTACGTTTTGTTTTGTACCTTTAGTATATGGATTGCCCTCTGGTGACTTCCGGTTTTGGGGAAACTACGGTCTTGTATATGCTCTTGGGAATATAAACTGTGTTAAGGGTGGAATGGGCCATGGCTTAACGCTATTTTAATACTTTTACTTTAATGTAGACATATTATAATAGCGTACTGTACTACATAGTAGATAGTTTAACGGATCCTTGAGAGATGGAAAATCCCGTAACATCTCTTAAGTTATTGCACTCACGTTGACACTGGATAGGAGATGTCAAACCCCGTAAACATCTCTGACGCCATCACACTCATATTTCTTATTCGATTTGACTTACATGAGATATTTTAGTCCTGACTCGAGTGTTTTGTCTTTTCATTTCGCTCGGGTCAGCTTGAGCATTTCAGATAAGGTTGAAGATCTATTTTGGAGGACGAAGACGGAGTTTGGTATTACATCATTTGCATTCTACTACCATATTATTTTTCCGCTGCATTATTGTATTATCTCTGATATGTATGTAACTCTGATTTATGATGTATAATAATAATCAAATTTATTTATTTAACAGCTTCATGAACTGTTATTTTATTATTATATCTTGTTCCTTTCGCTGCGACATTCTGAGTTTGTTTCTGTTCTTTCTTTTCTTTCTTTTCTTATTTACCCCAATAACTATCCGTATTTTGGATTGTTTGAGTCGGCATGTGTGTATGTTTTGTCGACTTGAACGGTCCAAAAAGGCGGGCCGTTACAGTTGGTATTAGAGCTTTGGTTTAGATTACCTTGGCTCTAGTGGGGAATAACTCATTGAAATAGGGTTAAACCTTATGAATGAGTTCGAGTGTATATGAGAGAGCGTATTTGTAATTTTGATATAAAAATGATTTTATATTGTGTTAAATTGTTCCGTTGAGTATTTATGAATTCTGGTTGGTACTTGGGACGCCAAGGCATCGATAGGAATCTCTAAACACTCGAATAGGACAGATTGACATAATATTGTTTTGGACTATATTTTTATATAAAAGAACTATCTTGAAAATTATAAATTTTGATTGTATTGGTTGTTAGGAGATGATAATATTAGATTATCATCGTTTATTGTTGATTAGTCAATATTTCTAACTATTGACTATTGGACGATTTTAAGAAATGAAACTTGTAAATATGATTGACAATGAATATAAATGGTAAATAAAATAAAATAAAAATGAATTTAAATTAAGATGGAGAATTTAAATTCCGGTGTTTTGAAAATTTATTAACAAAAAATTTGAAATGTATAATACATGTATTATATGATAGTATATTCGATT
The DNA here is from genome assembly GCA_030737815.1 of Allium fistulosum. Classification (NCBI taxonomy): domain Eukaryota; kingdom Viridiplantae; phylum Streptophyta; class Magnoliopsida; order Asparagales; family Amaryllidaceae; genus Allium; species Allium fistulosum. The sequence goes on from CM060906.1 coordinate 879,244,915, forward strand.
AGAAATTGTTTTCAAAGGATTTTCAAATGAAGTAAGTGTTATACTCCCCTCTTGACACTAGAGAATGATTTCGGTGATGAGTGCACGCATCATCGACGTTTATTTTCGAGAGTCTAAGTGGGGGAGATCACTTAATAGCTTTTTCTAAACCCAGTTTTGATTAAAATTGAATTTTATTTTGTATTCACTATAGTATGACTTGATACACATTAATATAAGTATATATTATTTCAAACTTGATTTGAAATAAAACCGGAGATGAAATTCTTAAGTTCTTTAATATTTAATGACTTTAAACTATTGAGATAAACAAATACTTGAATCATTACGGAACTTCTAAATTGTGAAATGAGAAATGAACCTAAGAGCTAAGTGAAAATATCAATTGAAGTAGAAATCCTTAGAATTAGGAAATTATGAATTTAAAATAAAATTGAAACTGTAAAACTCGCATAGTATTAAATTTCATTCTATAGCATAAATATAACTTACCAAAATATTTAAGAAGTTCAAAAATGTTATATGAATTGTTAATTGGATAATATACAAGTTTAGGTTTGAATAATGAAATATGCATTTAATTAATGGTTTGCAAATATAAATAAAATTGTTAGTAAATAATTGGAATTTAAAGTAACATTTAAAGGTGATTCACCATTATGTTAATATAAAATGGAAATACTATATGTGAATGTAAATGTGAAATTAAATTATAGTGAAATTTAAGTAATGACTTAAGAATTAATTAATTGAAAATTCAACTTTGAATGAAAAGAGGTTGTATGTTGTTTAACTACATTCTATTTGCATAACAAAAACTTACCAAATACTTAAAAAGTTTAAAATGCTTATAAGGATAAGTAGAGGAATAATATACTAGTGTGAGAGTGAATAATAAAATGTGAAGATTTATTGATAGTTGTAAATATAAAAGAAATTTAAGCTGTAAAATGAATGATATATACAAGTGAATGAATAAAATTTAAAATTAATGAAATATAAAATTTGTAAATGGAAACTAATTAAAGTTGAATATAACTAAATGTCAATAAACTTGGAAGTGTATGAAATAAAAAAATTTGACTTGGAAATGTATAATTGATTTAGTGTAGATTCTGGATGGATGGTAATGTTTGATATGCATTGGTTGTTTGATGGATGGTAATTGATTTAGTAGAATTCATTAGTGTTAATGGAATTGAATAAACGGAATAAAATTTTAAAATAATTAAATTCAAATTTGAAGCAAAGTGAAATTAAATATAATTGAATCCAATTTAAATTGAAGCAAATTGACTTGAATTTAAAATGTGAATGAAACAAACTTGAATAGATCGGAAACAAATTGAATGTAAACGTATTTCATGGATAAATAAGAAAATAAACGACTTTGTGTTTATGATTGTTTCTTTAGAAAATTTAAAGTTTGATGGTTTGTACTTTGAAATAATAAAAGCAAAATTTTGGAAAAAAATCCAAAATTGTCCAATATATGCTGAAACGAAAACAACCATAACTTTTAAATGGCTAGACGAAATTCAACGATATTAGACTTTTCGGAAAGCTTAGAAACTGTAGCACGACTTTTATTTAGATTGTATTGAGAAATTCCTTCATTTACTTAGTTAAAAATTTGAATCTTCTCGCTGGCCTGTGTAAAAGGGAAGCAAAATCAGTAGCATATACTCTTAGTATTTTTGCCATAACTTTTTACTGGTTTATCGGATTTTGATGATCTTGCACTTTCTGGAAAGCTTAGAACTTAAGCTAAAACTGTTTTTATAAGCATTTGGTGTTTTGCTGTCATTTAGAAGGTCAAAAACGTGACCAAACGTCGCTGACCTGCGCAATTCATTGCCAGGCTGAGGCGTATCTATTTAGTAAAACGGTCGTAACTTTTGAACAGAAGGTCCGAATTCAATGATTTTGGACATTCCGGAAAGCCTGAAATGAATGCAACAACTTTTGTTTAGATTCCATTGTCAAATTTTATCGTTTACATGACCAAAAACTAAGATTCGTTTTCTGTCCTGGAAATTGAATTTCAGTTTTGAAGCTAAACATGTTATATGTGTGTTGTTTATGATAAGTATATCGATCTATCTTTATATGCATGGTTCTAACTTAGTTATTGAGCATTTTAGTAGGTAGCAAAGGGGTTGCGCTTCGCTTGTGGAGCTCGCTTCTGCGCTTAATGCAAAATGTAAGTTAAAATGCTAATAAACGCTAAATAAAAGGTATGTTCTCGGACAGTTTATGTTGTGGTATATTATTGTGTTTCCCATGTTTTGGGATGCCTCATTCTTGTAATGAGATGTATATCATGCAATTATTACTACTATGAAATTTTTCGGTCCTAGCCGCGCAAAGGAAGTGCTGCCGAAATTTTTCAAAAATCCGAGAGTTAGAAAATTTTGTGAAAAAAAAGAAATCCTATAACTAAATTTTGCAAATAAGTAGAATATTTTGAATGAATTATATCTAAATGATGGTTTCCCCTTCTCCGTTCCTTTTCGAGGACGAAAAGTTTTAAGTGGGGGAGAATGTAACGACCCGTATTTTTAACACTTTAAAAATACGAATTAAAATGAAAATTTTGGATAAAAATCCGAAGGAAATAAAATTTTGTGTTGTTAAATGTGAATTACAAGTTAAAATACAAAACTGAATTCTGAAATAACTTATTTGTAAATTAAATATGAATGTTAACTTGTAGTGAATGTAAATAATGAATTGAATTTGATTGTAAACCAAATATGTTATGATTGTAAACAAAGAATAAATAAAATGGTAGATTTAATAATGGAAGTTTATGTTATTGAAACTAATATAAATAAATGTAACTTAATATTACAGTTGATTGAAAGCAGATAATAACTGAAACTGTAATTTGATAAAGATGTTAACTTGTAATTGAACGTAAGTAAAAGATTTAAATTTGAATGTAACAAGTAATTGAATTGAATTGAATTTGATTGTAAACAACGAAATAAATAAAATGTTACATTTAATATTGAAGTTATAATATGGAAATCAACGTAAATGAATGTAATTTAATATTACTGTGAATTTAAATAAGATGATAGCTGAAGAAAATGAAAGTAAATGAATTATGAACTATTGATAATAATGTATAAGTAAATGGTTGATTCAATAATGAAAGTATAAATCGAAATAAAAGAATTCATTTGGAATTAAATAACTTGAATTTGAATTACAATATAATTGAACGTTGAATCTAATATAATCTTTTATATTGGATTTATAATGGAAAATTGCATTGTAAAAGATTGTTAATGACTATGAAATTAAAAATGGAATTTGTGAACAATTGAAATTTGATTTAAAAGTTAATAATTTAAAATTGGGAATTTTATATTGAAATTAAACAGTCGAATAATTTATTTTTCGAATATTGGATTTAATTAGACAATTAAATCGATAATTTAATAAGTTAAATTTCAGAAATAATTGAAAATCGAGTTGAATATGATTGAAAATGATTTGTAAAATTTTATTTTATCATATTGGAGTTATAGTAATGTTATAGAACTTTTAAAATTGAATTTAAAGTTAATTTGTGAAAATTGAATATTTTAATATTTAATTATCGACGGAAAAATAGCCATTTTTTTAACAGTCTCAGAATGGAACGAAACTAGTTCCATTGGATCCATAATAGTTTGTTATTGCCGGATTTCAATTTTCGTAGCAATCGGAGTTATCGTTTGACCGTGGCAGCTCGAAACGCATCGAATAGTTTTTAATATTAATTCGGCGAGAGAAAATAGTCATTTTTCAAAAAATCTCGGATTTCGACGAAACCAGTTTCATCGGATCCGTAATGTCATATTATTGTAGGGTTTCAAGTTTCGTAACGATCGGACTTGTCGTTTGATCGTACGAACGCGAAACGCCTTGAAATCAATTTAATTGAAATCAATTTTTGAAATCAATTTGAGAATTTCTTTTTCAGCATAACTTCTTCATACAATGGAATTTGGACGTGAAACTTTATCCATCGTGCTCAGAATATTTTAAAACACCTATTTCGATATATGAGTTTACTCAATTTCGTTCCGGGGTCAGAACGGGCTTTTCGGGCCATAGTTTGTTCCGCACGTTCATCTATCCAGTCTATCTACTCTATCTCTAACATACCTATATAAACACAGTTATAAACCCTAGCCTCCCTAATCTTCATTTGTCTGTATGTACAATTCATCTTCTTCTTAGCTTCTCATTCCAATGGCAGACAAAACCTAATTCCCAAATTCCAAAATCAAAAAAAAAATCGAGATTTGCGCGCTTAGGGTCGCGCTTGGGGTTTCAAGGGGAAAAACCCTGGAGCTGCTTCGAGTCGGGAAGAAAACTACTCGGTTCATCGAGTCGTTTTCGCAAAAACTCCAAGCAGGCATCGGGTATTTGAGGCGGGAACTCGAAGTCGACTCAGCACCAGAATTTTCCAATCTTCAAATTTTCATAACTTTTGCATACGGACTCGGATTTGGACGAGGTTTCTTTTGTTAGGATCGTATCAAAATTCCGGACACTTTGACGCTGGTTTGGATGGATTTGGAGACTGTCAAATTTTTGGGTTTAAATTGAATTTAAATTCAATTTAAATTCAAAAGGTGAGTGTTTTATAACGCTCACAATGTACTGAATATTTTATGGTAGTTAAATTTGACATTATGAAGTGATATGAATTTATTTGTCGTTGTTTGATAAAATTTTAATTGTCATATAGATTGTCGTGTGAATTCACCGTTGAAAATTTAAATTGACAGTAAATTGAAATTAGGATTTAATTGAAATCAAATTTTCCGAGATTGATAACTATGAAATTGCCGTGAATTTGATTGACTATTGGATGATTTATTTCGATGGATGCTATTGGTTGATATTTAAATGTTTGGATGTTTATTTGCTTATATATATCCTGTTATACATGCACATGACACTGTGATTGGTTTAAGTAATATATATTCATCCCTGACATTTAATTGAAATAACTAACCACTTGGCCATAGGTTAGAGAATTATATACGGACACCGGGTTGGTTAAATTAAATGATTTTAAAGTTGTTTAGAAATTATTTAAATGAATTGATTTTAAGAATAAAAATCCAATTTATGGAAATTGAATTATTTTGAATTGAAGCTCGAGATGTTGGAATTTAAACTTGGTAAATGAAATTGTTTAATTATTCGAAGTTTAGATTTTAAAAAAAAAAATTGAAATACGGCGTAAATTTTCGAAAGTTGATTTGTTTTAAAAGATTGGACTTTTAATCGAACTCTGAATATTTCTAAGAAAATTATATGAAATGATATTTCAAGTTTGAGTTTGGAATTGAAAATTTACTTGAAATTGAGATTTAATTAATTTGGAATTTAATTGAAATTCAAAGAAATTTGTGAATTGGACTAAATTGAAACTATTGAATTAAATTTGAAGATAAAATTGATTTGAATAGGATTTGGACTGAAATTGATTTGGAATATAATACTTAAATGAATTCTTGAAATCCGAATATTAATCTAAGTTTATTGAATTGGAATTGTTCCAGAAATTAAGTAAAGTACCTAATACAGATGTTTAATTTGAAGAATATTCTAATTTGAATACGAAATGGTTTTAAAGCGAATCTTATATTCTTATATAAATATATGAACTGTTTTGAAATGTGAAATATTTAAAGTTTCGAAATATATTGGAAGTGAAATTGTTTATTTGTGGTTCAAATATGTATTTGAAATTGATAATTTGAAATGGTTTATTGAGAAGCTGAATCGAGTTGAAATTGATGATTTGAGATTGGATTAAATTTAAATTTTGGAATTCGAGTTTATGTGAATCGTTTTGTGGAAATTGAGGCGAAAATGATTTTGAAATGGATTTGATCTTTGAAGCGAATATGATATTTTTGTTAATCAATTATGAATTGATTTTGAAAATGTAAAGGAGCCACCGGTGTAATAATACGTAGTTATTAAAGAGACCGGGATCGGATATGGACATACTCTCTGTCGATACCGAAAACCACTTTAATAACTAATATACGTGGAGTGTTGATCCAGAATGAAGTGGATGGTTTTGATGAACGCGTTGACTGAAGAAAGAGAACGATTTTGGATGACCCCTGACATGACTAAAACAGGAGCTGCGCCGGGCCATTGAGGATCACCATCTCTAGCGGACACACTTCTTCGATACCTTATCTATTACTTATGTGATTCGATTTGGGTGCACCCCTCGATTATGGGAGTGTTGTTTCGCGGTGTTGGGGTGGTAGCTGCTATGCCCAACATCAGTCCGGATCAGGCAACTACTAGTATCCTAGTTGGTATCGCCTCATGTACCTTGTCATACTGATTATCCTATTCGCGACCACTACGTTTTGTTTTGTACCTTTAGTATATGGATTGCCCTCTGGTGACTTCCGGTTTTGGGGAAACTACGGTCTTGTATATGCTCTTGGGAATATAAACTGTGTTAAGGGTGGAATGGGCCATGGCTTAACGCTATTTTAATACTTTTACTTTAATGTAGACATATTATAATAGCGTATTGTACTACATAGTAGATAGTTTAACGGATCCTTGAGAGATGGAAAATCCCGTAACATCTCTTAAGTTATTGCACTCACGTTGACACTGGATAGGAGATGTCAAACCCCGTAAACATCTCTGACGCCATCACACTCATATTTCTTATTCGATTTGACTTACATAAGATATTTTAGTCCTGACTCGAGTGTTTTGTCTTTTCATTTCGCTCGGGTCAGCTTGAGCATTTCAGATAAGGTTGAAGATCTATTTTGGAGGACGAAGACGGAGTTTGGTATTACATCATTTGTATTCTACTACCATATTATTTTTCCGCTGCATTATTGTATTATCTCTGATATGTATGTAACTCTGATTTATGATGTATAATAATAATCAAATTTATTTATTTAACAGCTTCATGAACTGTTATTTTATTATTATATCTTGTTCCTTCCGCTGCGACATTCTGAGTTTGTTTCTGTTCTTTCTTTTCTTATTTACCCCAATAACTATCCGTATTTCGGATTGTTTGAGTCGGCATGTGTGTATGTTTTGTCGACTTGAACGGTCCAAAAAGGCGGGCCGTTACAATACGGGAATAGTGAAATCCCGTGAAAAGACCATTTCTAACCAGGCTCAATGATTGCTTCACTTCAGGAAAGAGTCGCACAGCTTAACGTTGAAAAGACCCAAGTTGAAGTTGAGAAGGCCGCTGTGATGGTGGACTAATTGGAGTTGCAGGATACCTTTGAAAGGAAGGTGGAGAATATGGATGACAACATCTTGAATTTCTACATCAACTCCTTGCTGCATCAGGGCAGCCTCAGCCATCTAGACCTCAAATTCCTGCATACTCTTGCTGTGGTTTGGGAAGAAGTTCTGGCCTATTTTTGAGAAAACGAGGATGTATACACCAAGCAAGAGCTGGAGGACACCTATCTTAACAAAGAGTCAAAGAAGGCTTTGGTAGAGGGCCGAGAGATTATTCGGATTGAGAGGGAGCAAGAGGCTGTCGACGCTACTGCAACTGCTAAAGCGCTATCAAAGCCTTTCAGTTCTAGGCCCTACGAATCATTAAAGCAGCCTCGTGATCACTTAGGAACTATTCCGGGTTCGGCTGGTACTACTTTGTTGTCCGCCCCTTCAGCAGCTGTTTCGAAAGCCTTAGGTGGTCCTGGAACTTCACCAAAGATCGTGCAGCCATCCAAAGGTGGAGACGGTGGGGAGTACGAGATTGAAATTCTCGGTCACACTTCTGATGTAGGTAATCTTTTTGTTTCTCCCGAGTTTGAGAATTTTAAGCTCACACCGCAAGAACAAGACGAATTGAGCACTTTCATTTTTGATCTTATAGGTCCGTCTTCTTTGCCCATCGAACTGCCAATTTCTTCTATCCAAGGGTCTGCTATTATTTCGACTGCTTCAATGCTTGTTTCTATAGCTGCATCGATCACCACGCCCATGTCTGGCTCCCAACCAAGGCCTAAATCCAAGAAGATTGGTGCATTGCTTGGCCTGGACGACCCTTCCGTATCTCTGGAGGGCGATTTAATAGCAGTTGACACTACGAGCATACAGACCAAGCTAGCCAGCTAAGTAAAACTGAATAGCATATGGTAGCAGTTAAAAGGGAAAAGATTGACGAGAGAAAGTCTTCGAGGAGCTCCTGTAAGTCCCGGAAGCGCAAGACCAAGAGGGGGGCGGTCTTCCGAGGGGGTCGAAGAACAAGGAGGAGACATGGGCACGGAGGCGATAATTGATATCTCCGACAGAGACAACTCCTGGTGGGGATGCTGAGAAGAAGAAGAAACTTCAAACCAATGGTGGGAAGGGAAGTGGTGGAAAGAAACACTGGCAGGCTCGAGTAACAGCAGAGCCGGATGCTAGAACATTCTGATTTGTTTGACATGTATTTTGTACAAGTGTAGAGTCTGCACTTATCACTTTTGTTCTTGTAGCATCTATACTTTTCTTTTTATTGGTCGGTATTGTGTAGGTACGGCCCCTACATTTTGACTATGTACAAAAAATGTTATAAGGAATGAAAAGATTGATGTTTCTACTATCATCTCTTCTATGTTCTTCCTTATTTATCATGTATTCAACTTATTTTTATCCTTGTACGTGCACATGGCATGATTACTTATTCTGCAATTTTTGTACTTCACATTGCTGTGCCGTGTTTCATGGTATACAATGCCTTTATTTCCATGATTTCACACATTATGTATGCGTTTTTTAATTATATAACTAGACCCACTGTGATTGCCAAAATTCCTTGTTTGGAGAAATGGGACTGTAGAGTATACTTTCAACTAAATGTTGGTATGTGTGTGCCCCCATACTTTACAAGGTTGTTTTCTCCGAACACCCGACAAATGACCGGTTGATCCAAGCGATTCCTCGGACGTCTGTAACCGAATCTACTTTGCGGTTCCAACCTTCGGGATCCTGTGACTCAAGCGTCTCGATTCCAGAGATTTTGTCGGTCAATGATCGTAATTCTTTATGGATTTCTAGTTGTGCGACATTGATGGATTTATGTCAATTATTTTTGATAGTGGGAATGGATTCTTGTTAGCCCTACAATAGACGAATTACTTGGTGTTTTCAGGATAGTACCGGTACTTACAAGATCTTCATGGTTTGCTGATGGTACCGGAGCAACATCAAGCAGTGCTTGCGCGGAATGCACGACTTTTAAAGAGCGTGCGACTTATGAAATGTGCGACTTTTAGGGGTGAGCGGCTTATGAAATGCACGGCTTACGAAATGCGTGACTTTTAAGAATGCACAGAGCTTACGAAATGCACAGCTTTTAGAGTGCGTGGCTTACGAAATGCACGACTTAAGTAATTATATTTTCTTGGGCATGATTCCACAACCCAAGAAGCGGTGCATGGCTTACAAAATGCGAGGCTTTGATTTGGGCCTTCCGAGTGTTGCTGGAGCAACCTCGGTTCTTAGAAGGTAGGGGTCGTGTTTCATTGATCCAATGGTTTTGAGTCGATTTTCTTTCGCCGACTTGGCGAGTAGATGGGGCGTACATGAGCATGGTTCCACTATCTCAAGCAGCGATTGGATGGTTTTGAGTTGATTTGATCCCGTTGACTCAGTAGGTTACTTTTGTGAACACAGTTTTATTGGTTCAGAATGCAAAGCAATTTTATTAATAAAAGTTAGGAAAGTTCTGCTTATTTACAATGCCCGCGGTATTTCTGGATGGCTTATTTGCAGGACATAGAAAATACATAAGATAGACTTAGATAAATTAATGATGCTGCGGTTTGTTGTTCCAAGCTTGGGGAATTTGGGTTCCATCAACGGTTGTTAGCTTGAATGTGCCATCTCCTAGCTTCTAACCGATCACATTGGGCCCTTCCCAATTTTGTCTGAATGTTCCTGGTATAGGGTAGACCCATTTGAGGACAAGGTCTCCCACTTTGAAAGTACAGTTATAGACTTTGGACTTGAAATATCGTGTGACCCTTTTCTGGTGAGCTACAGCTCTTAATTCGGCTTCTTCCCTCTTCTCATCGACCATATCGAGCGACTCAAGTAGGAGCTGTTCGTTTTTCCTTTGATTGAAGTTTTGCCTTCGATAAGAGAGGACTTCTAGCTCGATTGGGATCATTGCTTCTGAACCATATGCCAAGGCAAACAGGGAGTGCTCGATTGTAGATTTGTGCGTTGTTTTGTAAGCCCATAGCGCGAGAGAACGTACATCAACCCAATTTCCTTTGGCTTTAGTTAGCCACTTTTTGATGGTGGAATTGATGATCTTGTTCATTGCTTCCACTTGCCCATCTGCCTGCGGATGTGCAACAGCGGAAAAGCTTTTTCCGCTTCAGAAGCGTTTGCAAAAGTCTTTGAACTCAACACTTTTGAATTGAGTTCCGTTATCCGTGATGATTTTTTGTGGCACTCCAAACCTGCAAATAATGTTTTTAGTGACAAAATTAATAACTTTCTTTGTGGTAGTAGTGGCTAGCAGTTCCGCTTCGGCCCATTTTGTGAAATAGTTAACAACAACTATAACATATTTGGCTCCTCCTTTAGCCACTGGTAATACACCAATCAGATCAATTCCCTAGATCGTGAATGAGCACGGGCTAACCATCTATGTCAGCTCTATCGAAGGAGTTCTTTTGATCTTGCCTATTTTTTGGCATTGGTCACATTGTCTGACATAATCTGCTGCATCGCGGTTTGCTGTTGGCCAAAAGTACGGCCAAAAGTACCTATATCGAAGAACTTTCTTTACGAGGGTTTGCCCCCCAGTATGATCTACCCAGTCACCTTCATAAACTTCACTAATGATTCTTCAGGCTTCGTTGTTAGTTATACACCTGAGCAAGGGGGTAGAGAATCCCCTTCGTTTAGAGCATTCCGTCTTATACTACAAACCATGTTGCCTTCCGAAGGAGCTTTTTCCATTGATTCTTGTCTATAGGGAGTGCTCCTATGAGCAGGTAGTCCTTGATAGGTGTCATCCATGTTTTTGGTTCTTTAATTTTTTCAAAAATCCAGTCGATATCCATCTCGCTTATGTTTGGAGCGGTCAGAGTTTCGACTGGGACCAGTCCCAATGATCGAGCTTCTCCGAACTGGCCAGTTTGGCTAGATAGTCTGCCTTTGTGTTTTGTTACTCGGGATTGTGAGTTATAGTGTAATGTTCAACATCATTCAGCAGTTCCTGCACTTTAGATATATACGGGGAAAGGTTCTCTCCCCGAGCTTGGTATTTGCCTTTCACCTGGCAGACAACTAGTTGAGAGTCGCTATAGATGTGTACGGACTTTATCCCGAGTTCCTTCACAACTTTCAGCTCGGCTATCAATGCTTCGTATTCCGCTTCGTTATTTATTTAAGGGAATTCCAAGTTTAAGGCATAGCAAACGGATCGTCCTTCGGGAGTTTCGAGCACCACTCCTACCCCCGAGTAGAAGTTGTTAGTGCACCATCGACGAACAACTTCCAACGTGTCTATACTTCCAAAGTAATTTCTTCTTTGTTATCTTATATTGTAAACTCGGCAATGAAGTCTGCCAGTGCTAGCCCGTTGATCGCTCTTCGAGGGTGGTAAATGATTTCATATTGACTCAATTCGATGTTTTATTTGATAATCCGTCCTGAGGTCTCGGGGCGGTACAACACTTACTTCAAGGGTTGATCTATTTGTACTTTGATCGGGTATGCCTAGAGGTATGGCTACAACTTTCTAAATGCAATCAAGAGGCAATATGCTAGTTTTTCCAATTTCGGTAGATCTTCTCAGCTCTAGTAAATCGTTTACTGATATAATATATGGGTCGTTGGACCTTAGATTCTTCTTGTATGAGCGTAGCACATATGCATGGGGCGAGACTGCTAAGTAGATGTACAAGTCTTCTCCATCTACTGGCTTGGATAGGATTGGCGGGCTTTCCATATGTCGCAGCTGCTCTTCAAAGGTTCCTTGACAAGGCTGATTCCATTCGAAGTTCTTCTTTCCCTTCTTAAGCGTGTTAAAGAACGATATACATTTGTTGGTTGCCTTTGAGATGAACCGGTTTAGTGCTGCAACTTTCAATCCAAGCTTTATAACTCCTTATTCCTTGGGGCCTCGACTTCCCGTAAAGCGGTAATTTGTTTCGAATTTGCTTCGATCCCTCTAGCACTTACAATGAATCCCAAGAACTTTTCAGAGGCTACCCCAAAGCAAGTGGATTGTTTCATTGCATATTTGCGGAGTATTTTAAACATTTCAGCGAGGTTGTCCAAGTGATTTGCAGCTATGCACGATTTAACCAACATATCATCTACATAAACTTCCATAGTCTTCTCGATCTGATGTTTGAACATGGCGTTCACTAGTCGTTGGTAGGTTTCCCCGACATTTTTTAAGCCGAATGGCATCGCTTTGTAGCACTATAATCCCAGATCAGTAATGAAACTGGTATTTTCCTGGTCAGGTTCATGCATCATGATCTAGTTGTAACCCGAGTAAGCATCCATAAATAATAGTAGTTTCTGTCTAGCTGTCCTTCCCATAAGTTGGTCGATTCTAGGCAAAGGAAAGATGTCTTTCGGGCAAGCTTTGTTTAGGTCCGAGTAGTCGATACAAGTTCGCCATTTTCCATTGGACTTCTTGACTGAAACCGGGTTAGATACCTATTCGGGGTAGGTTGCATCACAGATAAAACCATTCGCCATTAGCTTATCCACTTCTTCTCTTAGCGCTTTGTACCGTTCGGGTCCTAGGCTGCGCCTCTTATGCTTCACTAGTGTATACTTGGGATCAATGTTAAGTGCGTGGCATGCAATCTCCGGCGAAACCCTGCACATATCGGAATATATCTAAGCAAATACATCCAGGTTGGCATGAAGAAATTTGATGAGTTCCAGTCGCATCTTGTTTCCAAGATGTGATCCAATTTTCAGGACCCAAGTTGGGTCACCCATATCGACTGTGACAGACACCGTCAATTCTGCCGGTGATGCCCGTTCCTTCCTTGAACTCTTATTTCTAGGGTCCAAAGCCTTTTCGAATTGGCTTTGATCCCTAAGCCAGGGTGATTCTGTAGTTTTCATTCAGTAGGTTCATGAATGTGGAGAGTTCTACTCACATTCTTCCCCTTTTCTTTTCTTATAGACTCGTGTAGTTCTGCGATGTAGCATTCTCTAGCGGCACTTTGGTCTCCTTTAACCACCCCAACTTTATTCTCTGTCGAAAATTTAATGGTTGGAGACCACTAAGCTAAAGCAATCATAAAATCTGCTAAAGCAGGCTGACCCAAGAAAGTATTGTAGGTGGATATTTCATCTACAATCACAAAGGTTTGGATACAAATGACTCTTCGGTCACCGTCACTGAGTTCTACGGGTAAATTGATTGTTCCGACAGGTTGCTTAGGTTCACCGGTGAATCCCTGGATCTTTGTCCGGCAAGCGGATACGTCTTTCATACCAGAACTTCATCTGATCAAACGTGTGTTTGAAAAGGATATTCAAAGAACTGCCACTGTTCACCAATACACGTCGGACCATGGCTGGTCCGATTCCTACCATCACGACCATGGGGTCAAGGGTCGGAGCTTCTATTCCTTCAGTGTCTCGATTTCGGAACACTATGTCATCATTCTGGGTCCTCTGCTGCTTGGCAGGAGTTCCGTCTTCGATCGCGAAGCAGAATCTTTTGGACCGTGTCTTAGTGAGCTTGCGTATCGCTCCATTTCTCCCTAACTCGTCTACACGGAATGAGGTCCTCCGGATATTGTTCCGATAATGAGTCTCTGGTCGGTCCGTCTGGATCCCTCTTCACTGGTTCCAGCTTGGTTTCCCCGGTCTCTAGGAGCTTGGAGTGCTGCAGGCTGGTTAGGATTTTGCGGCTTCCTCATATACTGCTGAATCTTGTTTTCTCGAATCAACTCTTCAAACAGGTTCTTCAAGTGACGACACTCATTCATGTTGTAACCATGTGTTTCATGGAAGCGGAAATATTTCCTGGAATGCTTTTGCTATTCAGTTGCTTCCTTTTTAGGTGGATTCTTGTACTCATCCATCCCTTGTGTCGCAAGGTAGATGTTCTCTGGAGTATCGTTGAGTGGGGTGTAGTCTTCGGGCCTCAAGCCTTTAGGTTGCTTGTTATTTCCATTTCACTTGTTGTAATTTTGGTTCTTCCTTTTCTGATTTCCATCCTTCCCCGCATTTCCTACAATGGCCCCAGAGGTATTTGCATCTTGGTTTGCCGCCATACCATTCTGCCCAATGTTGGTTGGTTGTAGGTCAGCAAGTTTTCCTTCTAGCTCCTTTGCCTTTTCCAATCTCAAGTACTGGCTCGCCTTTCGATTAAAGTCCTTCCTGGTGGTAGGTTGTTTCATATTGATCCATTTTCTAAACTTAGTGTTGGGATGGATGGCGCAGACCAGGGCCATGAAGACCATATCTTCGTTTGGGTTACTTACTTTGGTGACCACGGTGTTAAACCAACTCATGAAGGATTTCAAAGATTCATTTCATCCTGGAATAGGCCCGATAAGGACATCATGTCTTTTGTTTGTGCTGTGTGAAGCCTAAACTGTTCAAGGAACCTTGTTGCTAATTCTCTGAAAGTGGTGTTGGATTTAGGTGGGAGTCTGGTGAACCACATGGAAGCAATTCCCTCTAGAAAGATTGAAAAAATCTATATAGAATAGCATTTGAAGCATTCGCTCCGTTCATGTACCAACTGTACTATACAAGTGAGCTTTCAGGTATCTAGTTCCATCGTAGGATGGAATAGTCGGCATAGTGAACTTTTTAGGATATCGTTCATTCAAAATGTCATTAGTGAAGGTAGTCCGGCTTGGAGCGGATCCCCATTCATCATCTCTCCTATTCTTATTTTTTCCATTAGGCGCTTGATCATGTCCGCGATATATGCCTCTAATGTCCGGTAGTCCACGGGTCGGTCCTCAGTGACTACACCAAGTGTTTGATCTTGCAAACGATCTTGGTAAGTGGGCTTAAGCCTAGGCTCTCCTGTCTTCGGGACAGCCACTCCCTTGGAGTTCCATTGGCTTACGGCTGGTCGAGTAAGGGCAGTTTGGACCTCTCTGCTGGTATTGAGTGCATTAGTGTTTTCTTTCAACTCATCACCGTCAAGTTGTTCACCATCTTCAGAGTCGGAGATGTCCACTGCTATATCTTCCTATAAGGTTTTCGTCCCCAAATTCAAGTTCATGGTGGGCCGCTTTGCAATTGGTGGAGTGCTTGCATTTCCTACTATGGTGATTCCTGCAGCTCCACCTACTACTCCTTTTTGCTGCTGCTTTCCGTTTCTCCTATTTAGGCCAGAAACGGAAGAGTTTCCTGCTCCATGGCAGCCGCGGGCTCTAGCATGGTTCTCGGAGCAGCAAGTGATTGCAAGGTCAGGATGGCATTTAATTTTTCCATAAGAGCTTTTTGGTTGTTCTCTATCTTTTGATTGATTTCATTAACCATCTTGTTTAACTCGCCTGTAGTGACAACTTCATGTTGGATAGAAGATCCTGACACCTGATCTCCTGTGTTGGTGCCAAAATGCTCTGACTAATAAGTTGTTGGCGCCTTTAACTTTAACTTGTCGAGGATTGGTTTGCTCTTTAGTTACTACAGCTCCTATGGACCTTTCGGAAGTAGTTCTCTTTCTTCCTGGTGCCATTGATTCTCAACAGCAAATCTTCTAAGCAAAGATTAAGGATCTAACTTCTGGACCCGTCTGATCCAAAGTAGATAGCTAGATTTGAGCCCAAGTTCAATTCTCAATGAAAACATCCTGGATTGAGTGTGAAGCACCAGCCCTGTTTATTAAGGGAAATAAAATAGAAAAAACAATTGTAGATCGTAGAAAAAGTAAAGAAACAAGAAGATTTTTATAGTGGTTCGGTTGTTAATAAAGCCTACATCCACTTCATAACTTTATACTAACCGACTGTTGTTACAAGTTGAATTGGATTACAATATGTTAAATCTTCTAAGTTAGATCAAGTCACAAGTGCAAGAGTTCACTGGAGAATCATAGTGAACCCTTAGATGACTATTGTGTGGGAGGAGAAGAGTGAAGAATAACTTCTGCAGAGTTCCAGCAGTTGGTCCAGAAGATCCTCTTTAGCAGATAGGTGAGTATTTATAGGGATTGGAAAGCTATTGGGCTAGACCGCTTTGCCAGAAGCCTATACTTGATGATACGAAGACGCTCCAAAAAAATTTCACAACGAACTGACCTATCTTGATGGATCGCTAGCTCATTGTAGTTTAAATATTTTTGGATCATTTCACTTAGATTGCGCTCTTTGCCTTATGTTGATGCTCTCCATGTAATTTCATAACTAGTTGCCATGTTTTGATGGTGATTCATGTACATGTTGCATTGAACTATGACTGGAATCAAATGAATGCTCACTTCTCGAACTAGCTTGCTTGGAATATGATGAAACTTGGCAGACATCCCTAGAAAAGGTATTGGTTCATGATGCAAGAAGTTTGGAGGATCCATGAGCAATTCTTATGGATCACTAGCGATACATAGGTGATGGATCACTAGCGATACATAGGTAAGCAATTCTTATGAAGCCATGAGCAAGAAGTTTGGTTGATTCTTGAGTTGTTTTGACTTGTCATGGATGTTCTAGCTCACGTTCAATTCCGTTGAGTTAAAAACCCATTGGGCAACTACGATAGCATCCTCCTTCTCCTCAAAAATAGCGGACCTACCTTCTGCACACCTCACGTCGATGGCGACCACCCAGCAGCACCCCACGACTCCGGAGAGCAGCAGCTCTTCACTCTATTCGCCCCTATATCCAGATGTAGAAGTCGCCAACAAACCAAATCATGGCCCCTTCATGCAACAGTCTCTCTTCTCATCACCCAAGTCTGACCCTAAAAGAGATCGTGTTGCTCTAGATATTCTTTTAAAGCAAGGTTAACCAAGTCAATGTATTTTTTCCTATTCTCCAACCCCACTCTCTCTTTTCTTGTGAGAATACACAGCCTCCCTTCTTCCCTTTTTCTAATCTAACGAGCAATTTTTCTTCTTCTCTACTTCGTCAAAAAAAACACTCTTAAAAAAAATTTCTTTCTACCAAAAATCGCCACTACCTAAACAATTTTGCCATGAGATCAGAAATGTCGCCTCAATGGAAGAGTATGCCCCTACCTGAAGGAGACGCTGTTGATGGTTGAGGAATTTCATCATCGAGTTTCTAGATCTGGAGATAGTGTGTTGCTGCTATGCTCTCCAAAACTTGATGGTGCTTTAAAGTACTTTACTACATCAACTAGAGAAGCTCGTGTTTTTGGCCGTCTTTGGAGTTTGTCACTAAAGGTAGCATTGTTTACTGACGACGTATATGATTTGGATGAACTTCTTACTATAATGGAGATGTTTATGCTGGATAAAAATGCTCGTCAATTACTGCTTGAGACCAGAGACTTGTGAGACTATTGTGTGTATTGATCTAATTAAGTTGTGATGCTCCTTTGAAGTCTCCTAATGTCGCACGATTCTTTTGGTATGACTCGAATCTATGCTCAGTGATGACAACCCTGTTGAAATTTATGCTTTGTTATTGAAGTTAAAATATGCTTTGATGGCTGATGAAACAAGGTTGTTATCTCACTATTTTTAATGGAAGTTGTTCAAGTAGATGACGAGGTGCACTGCTAAGAGTTTTTAATTTGGAGTTTGTGCATTGTGGAGCGTTGGATCTAATGTCTTAAATGTTGGAACTGTAGTTTGGAGTGATGATAATTCCTTAATCGGATGTTTAAGTTTGATGTGTTTATGTTGATGGTCGTGAATTACTAAAGCTCTTGTGATTATATTATTGATATTTGAGATAATCAGACGATGGACTTCTGTTAGTTGATGATGAATAACTAATCTAGGTTGAGAGTTTGCTCGTAGAATGCTTGATTGTAGTGTGGAGTTGTTGGTTCTTTTGGCTTTATTCGATTCTCTTTTTGATGTAAATTTATTGTCACGAGTGATTCTAGATTTGTTCCAATGATCGGAAGTTGAAGATGAAGTTTTGAAGTATTATTTATTTTCTTTGTATCTGATAGTGAAAAGGTATGGATGATGCTAGTTTATACATATTCAAATTGAGAAATATCAAGAGAGGAGAAATATTAGGGGGTTTTGAAAAAGTCTTATGAAATTTAAATTTAAACTTGTTGAAATATCTTTTGTAGCTCTAGAAATATAGGTGTATATTTGTAGTTATTGCACATATTTCAATTTTTTAATCCAACTATCATTGTAGCTTGAAAATATCTACTCTTCCCTTTGTTGGTTAACTCATATCCATTCTAACCATTTGAAATTGAATTTGTAATTGGACAATTCTTCTTTAATACTAGTACAACCGTACAATGGTGGAGAACCGACCGTTTAACCATGTGACCTTGAAACAAATTATAAAAAAAATTCATTAGTTTCAACTGAATCATAATAATAATATGTTTGACAAATGATTATTTACATTCTAAAAAATAAAAATAAAAATAGAAGTATGTAATATATATATATATAACAAAAAGCATTGGTTAGTTATAAAAAACAAAGAGCGGTGGAGATGTAAAGTTGTAGAAGACATCGAATGGTTGAAATATTTACACCTATTTCTCATCCGTTTCATTTATTTCTACTAGCGTGGTTTTAGATATCCACTTACACCATTCCCTCCCACTACTTCATGCTACATGTCCCACTACTCCATTACCATCTGTTCATGAGAAAATTTAGTTTAAACCATTGTCCACTGCTGTCTATGTGTACTTCTGCATCGTTCTTCTTCTTCCATGCAAAGTCAATAATCAGACCTCAAAGGTTGTCCTTCTCTCTTCTCTTTCAATTTACCATTTTTACTATATTTTTTTCCTTTCAATTTTCTCTTTGCTTTGCTTTAAGATATTCTTATACCACCTCCGTACATGTAAAATAGTGTTCTTTACATCACATGCATCATCTGCCAGTTCGCACATCAATTGTATGTAACAATGTCCATATTGCTTCCAAAAGTGGTATGATTTTAGTTCTTATGTTTTTTATTCACTTTTTACTGTTTAATTTTTAACGGTTCTACTAATTTAATGTGTCATAGTTTAGTTATAGTTAAGCTTGAATATGATTTGTCTACTAATTTTTTCCAAAGGTTTGGGTTGAAGCTATAATGTGGGTACCATTGCCGAGCATCACTACCTTGGTACACAATGGCTTGCGCATCATTCTAGGATTGATGGAAGGCGAGTGTGGATGATGAGAGATTCCCCATGGTTACAAGGACTAAGAGGTTCGAGTATATGTGCATACAATCATGATTGTATTCGGTGCAATGACGTTATAGCCAAATCCTCTTACCATATTAGTACTGAATGAAACATTATAATTACAAATTTACAATTATTTGGCAAAAATCAGCAAAACCACTGCAATAATTAGTAGTGAGCTGAAGTTCTCATGGGAGGGGTAGCTGTTGATAGTCCAAGCGTGCTTAATATGGGGTGGACTGAATATACGGGGTTAGTAGAGTTGAAGGCGGAATATTTTGTATTCTTATTGAAGTGAGTAGAGTGTATACTGAAGAGTATGGGGAATGCGTTGATGCTGCATGGTAGGCAAGGATGCGTGGAATGGAGGTAGATTGCCTGACTGACTGATGTGGTCTGGCCAGAGGCTTTGCAGCAGTTGATGGGAGATGGTGTACCGAATATAATCAGCTGTAATGAGAGCGCATTTGCTCAAGTCCATTGCTGTCGAGCACATAATGAAGTTGCTAATGGGTCATGGTCTGAGGTCAAGTCCATGCAATATGAATTTGAATGTGGAGAAGTCACGGCAAAAGCGGGCATGCTAGATGAAATTGCAAAATGAGAACTGCTGCATTTCCTTGAACAACACTGTATAACTGTTGAATGTGAACAAGCTAGGAGGCACTGTGTAACGGCACTGTGAAATTGCAAATTGAGAAGTTGTTGTATCTAACTTCTAGGTGGGAAGCTATTGCAAGGAGCATCTGAAACTAAAAGTTGAGTTGTCATAGCTAGAGATTGGTACAAATAGACATGATCATGCTGGGTGGTGTCCTTATGAGCAGAGAGGAATAAGTACTGATGATCAGTTTGGCTAAAATGTTGTCTTTGTTCGGATTTAATGCTTACCACCTAGGTTTTTTTTATGTTACTGTCATGTTTGTTTCTGTTCTTTTCCCCATGTTAAGTTATCTTATGGGTTTGTTTTTCCTGTTTTTTACTCAGATGTTTGTAATGCATGAATTCTCCTGTCTATTGCTTAATTGTGTCATCCATGTGTTCTTCTATTGTTGCATGTTTGTATTGATATGTTTATTATGCATTTAGTTTCCTTTTTACATAGTTACGATGTCTCTCTACTTATTTGTTCATCCATTGATGCATATTTGTATTCATATGTTTGTTATGCGTTAATCCTGCCTCTTTACTTCACTGTTTTTCTTTGTACTTATCTGTTCTATCTATTGATCGATATTTATATTCAGATGTATGTTGTGCATGACTATTCATGTTTCTTTACTTAATTCTATTGTCTCTTTACTAATTTGTTCTTAAACTTTGATTTTGACCATATACTATAACATTGACTATATATCTGGAAAAAAAGATTGACTTCTTTAATTGTATGATAATGCTAAGATTAATTCATATCTAAGAGACGATAACTAATATCGATGAGTTGTACTAAAATTCATAGCTATGAGAAGATGGCTAAAACTCATGGCTATGAGATGATAGCTATGATCATGGATGAGCTGTACGAATGCAGGTTTTTCCATATGGTTATATACCCATGTATACAACTAATATTTAGAAGTACTGCAAACACATAAAGTTAGTTGTTCATGTAATTTTATCAATAGAGGTCAATTTTCATCCAAGATACAAATATGTTTCCTCTGCAATGTATTTAGATGTTTGTTTCTGTATGTACAATCAATTAATTCAAAAAAACCAATACTGAATTTAGTACTACATGTGCTTCCATTGTTATAGTACACTAAATTTATATTTTCCATGCATACATCAAATCAACTTTACAAAAGTAAAAAACTTATCTCCACTACCAAATTAACTTCCCACTTTCTTAGTTGCATTACAAATCCTCCTATTCACGTTCTTCCCCATGTCTTGCTTTCTTCTTACAGTTAAATATATCTCCACCACTTATTCACACATTTGATCAAAGTGATAAATTTCGGTGGAAATTAACTATTTTACAAAACTATGGCTGTGCAACCAGAAGATGATGTGCAACATCCAGTAGTAAAAATATTTAATAACCTTATTATTAGAGGTAACCTCTGGGAGGAAGGGGATGAAGATGTGGAAAAAGTTGTCGATATTCTAAACGATTATGGGGTTAATGTTATTGTTATCAGTAACAAGGTATTTCTTTCATAACTTAATACTAACATGCTCAGTTAAAGCATAAAGATTGAAAAATTTATTTCGATTGTCAAGGGTCGATAAATCTACCCAAAAGAACCAGAAATCAAAATAGAAAATGACGTGATTGCACAACCTACAACTTTGGGTGATATAGTAAGTTTTACCACCATTGTTGTATGTACATTAATCTCATTATATTCATTATTACTGTTTTTCATAGAAAATACTCCAAGGTTTGGGATCTTGCAATAGAAGAGCTCCACGAAGATAGGCAGATGAATGTATCAAGCACACGATGGCCATTGAATAAATTATTGGTATAACGACTATAGTTTTAACTTATATTAATCACTAACTAAGTATTTACTTGCTCACTTTTTCACTTCCAGTTGGGTGTACGAGCAGGTCACTGGCGTAAGGAAGTTGTAATCAACAATTACACACTGCTATGTGTGGTCAAAAAAATGTTCTACAACTCTTCATTCTAACCACTTTTATATATTACTGGGAATCTATGATGTAGTAGATGGTTGTTTGGACATGATATTTGCACTGTGAAGAATAAATGATGTTGTATTGTTCTATTATTTGGACCCAGTATTTGTTATCTCAAAATCAATGCTAATGTATTGTTGTTCTGTTGATGTCGTATTGCATAGTGTACTAACTTCTGTTCCACTTCCTTAATTTTGTTTGAGTTAGTGAACAAGATTGAGTGCTTGATTGGTTAAACTAAACTATATAGTACATGTACTGCTAAACTAACAGCAAAGAAACATATGAGGGATTTGCATGACTGCATTTGTGCAATTGTTTTTTTTTGTAACATATGCATGTAATGAAGAGGAAAAAGTAGTAGCAGTAAATTATAGTAAATGGTACATAATTAGGTAGAATTATACTTTATTAACCAATTCATAAGTAAACGAAAAAAGCTAATTATATTTTTTTTGGTGAAACATACTTATACAGTATAATTATAATATAGTTTCCAAGCTCTTTTAACAACATGAAGCTTAACTATTTCATGACAGCTACAAAACAGAACTAAACTCTATTTTACTCCATACATAACTGTGCAAATATACAATCATCATTACCCTCATAGTGACGATATACACAAATAGTAGGTCAGCATATTTCGTGCCACAAGTAATTAAGAATATTCTACTGTCAATAGCTTTTTATGTTTGCACGGGGGCATGTAATTATATGACCACTTCTTAATTTAATGGCAACCACTACATGAAAAATAATAATCGCCACCATCTCTTCTATCATTCTCAGTACACTTCATTTTCTCAACCATTATTGTTCAATACTAAGGACATAATTTCTTATTAAAGTAGACTTGCGTCAAATTGGACAAGGTAATATAATCTATTTCTATTTCTGCCAATATTATACAGATCCCATTGCCAATATATACTCCAACCGGCTTTATGGATCATCTTCACTTTTGAATGTCACATCCCTTGCATCATTTTTCACAGCCACATTCCTACATCTTTATATCATCAATACAACGTCTGTTCGTTGACTTCTAACCACATGTCAGCTCTTTATACCATTCATTTCTTTATTCTGATCTTGATGTTAAACAAACAAAATGGTAATGGAAATTCATAACTATTTTCAGGGTACTGAAAACCATATTTTTCTGCTTATTGCACAGTTTTGAACCGCAAATAATCTATTAACATAACTACTATGAACACTCTTGAAATGAAATGTAGAATGGAAGATAACAACATCATGATTCATATTGCATATTATATATTATCTACCATGGATAATGAATAACAAACAAAGGTTTTCAATTAACTTATTTTGTTCTGTACTTGGTATAACTTGAATTGATTCCATCACACCATTTATACAGCTCAACTATTTAATCAACTAGCTAGCTATAGAAATGGTAGAAACTACCCAAATAGTGCTAGTTATGCTACATTTACCTTGGATGCACTGCCTACATGTTCATTTACACAACAAGTCATGCTATCAAAAATAACTTCTCAATCCATGCCTACTGTTTAGTGTTATCTTTTATTTTTCAAAACATACAACTAACTTCTACACATATTTCTCATACTCAACAGCAAAGCCAGTACAATGTCGGATAAAGGACAAATTGATTCGAATATAGGATTAAATCTTCAACAAAGAGAGAGGTCATTGGACATAGGGACATCCTCAAACTCTCATGCATTGAACGTTACATATGCTGCAAGCCAAATGCATATCTTCGATCATCAATGTACAAATCACCCGCAATGAGGGATTGTCGAAGAAATAAATAGTATGGCGACACCCAGTGCCAATAAACAATTTACTACTACATGGGGTAACAATGTTGTACAGAATATGTCTACTCCAAACTTAACTGACGGCTATAATAATATGTAAGTTAACGAACCCCTTCCCATCTGCAAACATCACTGAAAGTTATTATATTATGGATGTCAAAAATATAATAAAATTGATTATCAAGGTGAAATTATTATTCACCATTGTTCTAACCTTTTTCCAATTTGATCGGTATTCCAATGGGCAACAAACTTTCAAATCATTCAGTTGCACAGTCGTTACATCGACAAAGGGAAAGGATGTTAAAGATGCAAACAAGTTTTAACATCAACAATAACTCTGTGTTAAACAATGCATCTTCCACTTTTAGCACTACAATGGCCAATAAAACCGATGACCTACAAACAGCTACAACAAATATTCATAATGTACAATACACAATGGACGTAGAGTCAACCACCAGACCGTTCGGTACTAGGTAAGCATATCTCACTGCTTCTCCAACTATTCGTTCTGATTCATATTATATTCTATTTTTCGAAATAACTATCTAACATGTTACTATGAATATTCTTAGGCTCAGTTCACATACCATGGGCAACACAATATCAAAACGATCAATTGCTCAGTTAATGCGACGACAAAGGGAAAAACGAGTAGAAAATTTACCTACTCAAGGTGAAAATCAACGGAGGGATAGCCAACCATTTTATGGACCAGGATGTTCATTTACTACACATAATCGTGCATCTTCAAGTTCCTCAGGCAATGTGGAGAACTTATCCCAACTCTGTACAACTAACGGTAAAAGAACTGATGATGAAATTATCTTCAGAAAAGTCGTTAATACCACAAATAATGCATCCCATTCTACTTTGTAAGTACACTTTGTTTATTCCTTTAATACACAAGTTATTAAATTACATCTTTGACATAAGATAATATGAATTAAATTTTCTACTTACCATCACCGATAGAGTTATGAATGATGGTACCGATCATGAAGTACTACCTATATGTGCTTCACAATATTCCACTGAAGTACTACCTCAACCTACAGAATGCCATTTTTTGGGACTGATGAATATGTTATGTCCATTCTGCAAAGCAATTCATTGGATCGATGAATGTTTGAAAGATAGTTCCATAACTAACCCTATTTTTGGAACATGCTGCAAATCCGGAAAGGTTAAGCTACCCACACTAAAACCACCTCCAATTGAACTTCGTCAGATATACGAAGGTAATGATTCACTTTCCACTTCCTTCCTCAACTATATTCGTGAACATAATGCTACAAATGCATTCACAAGTCTTGGATGTCAACTAGATAATATAACTATGGGTACACGTGGGATCAAATCATTTACAATTCATGGAGAATTGCGACATAGGTCAGGCATACTCCTACCAGATAATGGGACTATACCTATCTACTCACAATTGTACATCTATGATCCAAATACTGCTTTGAATTTTCGTTATGAAAGAAACAAACATTTAAACAAAAGGGTATTGCAAATTATTCAAATGGTTCTACTACGAGACAACCATTTTACTGAATTATACTGCCAAGCATACGATATTTTGCAATCGTCATCTAACCAAGGTTACGAATGGCCACTTTGCCTTTAATATAATAAAAGGAATGACAAACGGGTGTACAATATGCCTACAGTTGATGAAATTGCAATTGTAATACTACGAGATGGAACTCAAATAAGTGGAAGTAGAGATATTTTAATGCATCTACATAAAGGAACATATCTGGAAAGGATTAGTGAATGTCATCCCGCTTTTCTACCACTTCACTATGTTCTCCTCTTTCCAAATGGTGATCTAGGTTGGGATATTAATCATACTAAATGGAATCCAACTTTAAATTGTCCTTCACCCAAAAGACTGACTCAACAGCCATACTATAGTTATCGACTGTTCAAAAGAGAAGATGAATATTCAACTATTCTGCTTGTACGAAAGTTATTGCAAGAATTTATTATAGACGGATGGGCATGTACCGAGCAAAACATATTGCAGTGGGCAAGAAACCATCAAACTGACCTTAGACGGGATCTTTACTCTGGCATTACAGATATTGAAACAGATGTGTTACAGGCAGATCAAATTGGTAAAAGATACGTCTTACCATCAAGTTTCATTGGAACCCCAAGGCATATGTTTGAAATATACCAAGATTCATTAGCTATTACACGTTACAATAAGCATCCCGATACCTTCTTAATAATGACAACAAATCCAAGTTGGCCAGAAATACTACACAGCATCAAGCCAAACCAAAAGCCACACGATCGTCCAGATATTATAGCTCGAGTTTTTGGACTTAAAAGAAGAAGTTCGATGGAAGAAATAGTAAAAAAATGGTATTTTGGGATCGGTAGTTGCGCATGTTTACACTATCGAATTCCAAAAGCATGGTTTACCACACATGCATGCCTTATTTTTTCTAAAACTTTCTGACAAAATAAGGATAATCGATCAAGTTAACAGGCTAATTTGTACAGAATTTCCAAGTGAAACAGAGCGACTACTACTTTTTGAAACAGTTAAGAAATGTATGGTACATGGACCATGTAAGGGAAACAACCATGCTCCATGCATCGAAAATGGAAAATGTTCAAAACGCTACCCCCGTGATTGGGCTGAAATGATGACTATGGATCAAGATGGATATCCCGTCTACCGTCGACAAAACGATGAACGATCTTATGTAGTTAAAGGTATGAATGCCGATAATAGAGATGTTGTACCATATAACCCTAAACTTTCAGAAATGTACAAATGCCACATAAACGTAGAAGGATGTGCAAGCATGCGTGCTGTCAAATATATACATAAATACATATACAAGGGTCACAATCAAACAACAATGGTAGTGGGTGAACATGATGAAATAAAACAATATCTTGATTCACGATATATAGGGCCACCAAAGGCTGCATGGCACATTTTTAGTTACCATATGCATGAGGAGAAACCACCCGTTATCCGCTTACAACTTCATCTACCCGGAATGCATCAAGTTACTTTCGATCCAAATGAATCAGCTGATGCTATCAAAATAAAGGCACAAAACCAAACATATACTCTTATAGAGTTTTTTAATTTATGTGAGCATGCCCTAAAGCACGACAATTTAAATATCAGCAATTTCCAGAGCATTTCACATGGAATAAAGGTACACACATGTGGTCCCCCCGAAGTACGAATTCCATTGCCATTGATAGAATGTATTTTGCAAGTCCAAACTCGGGAGAACACTTTTATCTACGATTGCTATTAACTATTACTAAAGGTCCAACATCAATTGATTATTTGAGAACAGTAAACGGCCAGCTTCACCAAACATTCAAAGATGCCTGCATTGCTCGAGACATGCTAGAGGACAATGATGAATGGGTTACATGTTTGGAGGAGGCTTCAGTTATGAATACTGGGTATCAGTTAAGAATTCTTTTTTGTATTATTCTCACTCAGTGTTCCTCTTTGCAGCCTCACGTTCTATGGAGCAGATTTTCTATGAACATATGCGATGATTTGAGTCACACTATTAAGGAAAAATTCCTAATTCTTAACCCTTCAGACTATCAAATTAAGGACTATAGTTTGCATCTTATAAACAAACAACTAGAAGAATCTAGAAAAAGCTTATTGGATTTTCCGCCAATGATGTTAACAACTAAAAATTGGAATGTTGTCTTTGAGAATAGACTCATATAGCAGCACAAACAATTGCGATATGTAGGACAAGTAGGCAGAAAAGACTATCCTCTCTTTCAATGAAGTCCAACGGGTTGCTTATTCAAAGATATATAACTCCGTACATAATGAACATGGGACTACATTTTTCCTAAATGGAGGGGTTGGCACTGGAAAAACATACTTATATAACACAATTGCTGACAAATTTCATAATTTGGGTCACTTTTTCATAACTTTTGCTTCATCGGGTATTGCTTCTTTACTACTGCTTGGGGGTAGAACTGCACATTTAACATTCTCCCTTCCTTTAAATATTTTAGAAGAATCACTATGTGGGTTTACAAAACAATCCATGTTAGCAGAATTTCTACGAAAAACAAGTCTAATTATTTGGGATGAAGTGCGTATGCAACATAGATTTTGTGTTGAAACAGTTGATCATTTGTTAAGAGATATTCGAGATAGTATAAAGCCGTTTGGAGGGATTACATTGGTTTTGGGAGGAGATTTTAGACAAATTCTACCTGTTTTCCCAAATTGTGTACGTGAAGATATTATCTCATCAACATTAAGAAGGTCACTATTGTGGAAATACGTCAAAGTTTTAACATTGGACAAAAACATGTGTTTCGATTCCAAAGAGGTTGAGAGTGCTAATTTTGTAGCTTATTTTGATCAGGTACTAAAATTATAATTGCATATACTCATTTACGCTTCATATTACATATGTTAGTAGTCACTGTAACTTTTTTATATCTTTATTTCTTCAGGTTGGATCAAATCCTGAACCAATAGTCGATTTGGCTATGATGCATAAACACCATACCCTCATTGATTTAATAACAACCATTTACCCAGAGCTGAACATATCCATGAAACCCCAGTCATTTTATAATGAACTTACAATTTATCAGCATGCAATGAAGATGTTAATGCCATAAACTCTACATGCCTGCAGTTGTGATCAACCACCGAATACTTTTTCCTGGCCGTCGATAAGTTGGTCGAGGATGAGGAAAATGATCGATACCCAAGCAAATTCCTAAACTCTTTGGAATGTAATGGTATACCACCTTTTAAACTTGAACTAAAGGTTGGATGTCCTATAATCCTACTTTGAAACTTGGCTCCGAAGGATGGCCTTTGCAATGGAACTAGACTGATAGTAGTTTGATGTGCAACAAGAATAATAGAAGCTTGGATACTAACAGGTGATAAGGCTGGAAATTTAGTTTTTATCCCAAGAATATCTCTTCAACCATCAGCTTCAGAGTTAACCATAAACATGTCTAGAAGGGAATTTCCAATAAAGCTAGCTTATGCAATGACTATAAACAAAGCGCAAGGACAGTTCGTGAAGTATGTTAGCATTGATTTACGAACCCCTGTGTTCGCTCATGGTCAATTATATGTCACTCTGTCTGGATGCACTACATTCAACATAGTTTCAGTTCTTTTATTGACAAAAGAGGAGACACGTACTACAAAAGTCGTATATCATGAGGTTCTTTTCTAATCCTATGGAAAGGGACAAAATTAAAGGTACCTTTCCATTTCATAAACATGAAGGTATCACTTTTTATACTGCATACTTCGGATAACAATCAAAAACACATGTAATGCATGTCATTACACTCTTTTGTTTCACATTCCTAAACTGTTAATCATCAAAATTTGAATAGCTAATTATAAACATTTTAAATACACTGTATATGGACATTAACATAATTACTAACATGTTTTCCAAAAATGTAACGGTATACTATTAAAATATGGATTTACATTCACTCTCTCTTACTTTGGTTAAATCATCGTTGCAGGAGTACATCTATGCTGAATGAGTATCCAACATACTGGATTTTGTGACGTCACCGTTCGGCGGTTTGAACTATGCTGACATTGAAACTACTATGTAGTTTTATTCTCATCTTTATCTTAGGGGCACTATTAGTTTTCAAATTACTATTCATTTCCTTATAACAAAATCAAATTGGTATGTAAATAATGTTCATTTCCTTATAATAGAACCAATTTCGTAGGTAACAACTTTTGGTCATATGTATGTATTTTTACTATTCATACTTATATATTCTAAACACACAAGTTTAAACATTACAAATTAAATCGGACATGCTTGCCTAATTCAAATGATTATATATCATTTAATAAATACATATTTTCCTCAACTCAAAAAATATACATATAAGCTACCACTAGCTATATATACAACATTCAATGCTTCATGCAAACTTTTATTTCTACAATGGAATCATAACAAATACAGATATGACTTATATCATAAATATTACTTTTATATGCTATACTCCAACAACTTATTCGTACATGTAAACTACAATACTCAGTAGTCTATGCTCCCATGCATCGCACAGGTTTCCACTTGTGTGTGTGTGTAAAGCGCACGCCCATCTTCTGAACTGGGATAATGATCGTTGTTCATTGGGACAGGGCAGGGCAAAAAGACCACATGTGCCAATCCTATTTTCGAACATAATATGTGAACATAACATCCCCACTATATTCAAAAATATATAATTCAAATAAATTTTATATGTCTAAAATATATCCATCCACACATACACACAGCTGCATCAGCAAGGCGGTTTGGTAAATGTTCAAAGAAATCAAAAGTGATAAAAGTGTTTCACTAGCACTGTACTCTTCCATTTATGACTATTCCATTTATACAATCTTTTCCATGATCAGAACAGTTGATAGCAGCTACTCATTTTGCTTGTTTTGCTGCAAGGATGCTCCACGTCAGCCCAATTTCGCTATCACCAGCAATAGAACTGTCAACCACCACCAAACAATTTTATAAGTTCTGAACTGACATGAAAGATATTATATGAATACTGTTAATAATTAATTTTTTTAACAGTCTGTAGAAGGGTTCAAGGAAAATGGATACACTTTTTTGCATAGCAGCGATGGTTCACAAAAGCAACTCTGACAACAGAACAATGATATGTACTTTGCAAGTCTATACACTTGGATGTAGGGAATTTTTTTAAGGTAAAGATAATAACTTCAATATTAAAAGAATTTTAATTAGATGAAGTTCGACAACTACTCCGTGTTAAAAATGAAGGTGGCATAATGTGTAATTTTAGGTCTTAGTATGTTCAACAACATTCATACTTACAACAACATGCATGTAGGCCACTCCATAAAATTTTTACAAGCCATGAAGAAAATGATTATTAAATCTACATGATATAAAGCTCTAACAATGTGTAATTTTGGCATTAGTATAAGACCAAATTAACCGTCACACAATGGATGCTCCAAAATACCACAAATTTTTACGCGGATAAGTAGTCAATTCTTACAGCTACTACTACTAAGACCCAAGCATTGCACTATTGCGTTCTTTCTTAACCACCAACTTATTACAGAACCTATTCATCGACTAAAAGAATATTATATGATTAATATTAATTAAAAATGGAAACAACTAGCTAGTAACAGTGTTCAGGGTAAAAAAGAAAACAATTTTATGCATGGCTCCGCTGATTCGTATAACAAACTCCATTAAAATAAAATAGTGTACATTGCAAGTAAATACGTTTTGCTGTATGAATTTTTTATATTAAAAGAATTTAACTTACATGAAGGTTAGAAACTCTACAGTGTTAAAAATGTAAGAGGAAGAATAAATAAATTGCGGTGTACAATTTATTTAGCCGGTTACGCAATCTTATATATAGCTTACTTATATTCAAAGTTAAACATTATTCTTGGAGATAATACTAAGACCAAGTAATAAACATTTACTATGGACATAACATTTATTAAAACAACAATTTGTCAAATGAACGACACAGAATATGCAACTCAACTATTGAAGGTGAAAGAAAAAGACCAAAAACTATTGTCCAATGAACAATGTGGAATATGCAACTCAACTGTTTACATAAAACTTAATGCACTTGACATTTTCTTTTCGGTTTATGGTCCTAGTTATCACATATCATGTTAATATAAATAATATAAATTAATTGTTGTAACCCAAGTGAAATGACCACAACCTGTTGTTGAGCAGCAACAAGTTTCCAGCAACTCAACTGCCTCAGAGAAATTCAAGAACCATTGACCAAGTGGATGGTCTTTAGCATCACTTATTTTTCTTTCGTTGACATGGTCAGGAGGATCTACACACAAATTAAAACTAAAACACATAGTCCTTTTGTAGCAAAAATGCAAAATACCTAAATGATCATAAGCTAAATAGTTTAATATCAGGAGGTGACAGATTAAGACTAGCAAGCAACCAAAGAATGATTGCAGCTGGATAGTTTTGAACTCTAAGAAAAAATGCTTCTGATGGTTCAAGGAAAGCTATCTCATCTTGAGTTCCATGACAACGGACTTCTGATTCTAGAGCACCAACTTTTCTACGACCTAAATAAATGTTCTACATATTAAAAAGTTGTATATTTATATACTTATATATTATATGAAGATGATCCAAACTATGAACAGATCTAACATAGAGGCAGGCAACACATCGGGAATATTTTGACATAACGTATCAGCAACACTAAATAATTGAAATATCAAATAGGTTATTAATGGAACATTCATACATATCTTGTCAGACATCTCATTCCCAGATGTAGCAGATCGATAAATTACAATGAAAACAATAAAGATGGAATAGGAAATATCTTAAGGAAAGGGAAAAATCAAGAAATAAGATCAAACAAGAAAATGGTGGGACTAGTAAACATTATTACATTGATTTTTAGGAGCAGCCGCAGGGTGAGAGCTGTTGAAACCATAGATGGAAATAAAGGGAGGAGAAGATGGAGAAGGTTATGGGAAAGGTTATATTGATACCATCGTTTCCCTTTTTTTTTTTTTTTTTTTTTACCCATCAGAAAAATCTCTACAAATTCAAGTGACCATAGCATTTGGTGCTGTTGATACAACAGGTCAAGTAACATGATAGGATATACACCAGAATAACAGCAATTTCATTTCACCTTCATAATTTTCAAGTTTCATTTGAACCTTAAAAACCAAAAAACCGTCACTAGTCTAAAATTAAAAAATCCCAAAAAAGAAAAAGAAAAGGTCAAATGCCCGTAAATCCTATACCGCTATACCTAAATAAACCCCCCATATTTCTTCTATTTCACCAAAACAGCCACAACAAACGAGAACTATATGCACCTCCAATTAGTTAACAGCAAGCACTTTCCTGCCACCACCATTCTGAAATGGGCGCTGTTGCTGGTAGTGAACATCTCTATAGTAACCTTGTGGGCCACCACGGCCTCTGCCACGACTTGTGAAATAGAATACTGTCAATTTATGGAAACTGATATGGCAGTACTTATACAATAAGATTAAGTTATTAACTGAACTCACGAGTTTCTAATATGCATAAGCTTTCGTTTTTGTATTATCCACAGAGTCTGACCCAGGATCAATTGATCATATAATATGCTGGGTATGTAACTTGATAGTAAAATTTATAACAAGTAACAATGAAATAAGACATATGTACACCAACAAAGTAATATTAGAAGAGAATAAGATCATTTCTAAATATTGCAATTTTTCTTTCCACGTGATTTTTTTACAAGGACATATTTGAAATATGCCTTACAAAGTAAATTTTCTCCTTTAACATCTTATATCCATTTTTGAACTCAAAGAAACTCGTACATTAATAGTTTTTTATTGCATCAGTTTTCATTTACTCTCAAACTATCAATGATGTTTTGTCATACTTAACTACATTTAAATGGATATACAAATTCTTAAATAGCAACAAGTATTTAAGACAACCATGTCACTGTATAGCCCACATAATGATGAAGAAGGAACAATCACTATTCCATTTACTTAGTTAAGAAATGGGTGGTAACGAAAGGGATAAAAGTTCTAAACCTATGGTGGCACTCCTCCAAAACCTTTCATCTTGTGCACTCGTATAGTCGTATTTTTATAAAATTAACCGCACAAACAAATGTAACCACTCAAAAAATTTACACATTCTAAAATCGGTAGATTAATATCTTTATGAAGCATAGCAAACATATTAGTCATTTGTTAGTTTATTATGTTTTCATTTCTGACTCACATAACACACATAACAATCTGTGTACAATTTAGTATAATCCATGTAATATTAAGAGTGAGAGTGGATTGTGGGTGATCTTGTCATATTTTACATGTAAAATCTCTAATCTCAAATGTAGAATCTATGTAAGACTGTGAAATATCTTGTAAGTTAGACATAACAAAAATATTGAGATACTATTGCATAGACCTATGAGTAAAAGCAAGGGTATAAAAGTTGTATTATGAATCCAAATCATATAGAAAGTTAATAAAAAGATAATCTTGCTAATTTATAAGTTTTTTTTTTTGAAAAAAGGTACTTTATAAAACAAAATAGTACAGCCAAATTTAAGCAGCATAACTCAGTTGCATCTGACACTCAAATGGTATAAACAATGCATTTGAATACCCTACATTTGGATAATGATATAGCTGCACCTAATTACTTTTAGCATAAATCGGTTGCACCTAATTACAATACCAATTAAGCATTATTTTGGATAAGCATAACTGACAAGAACCAAATTACGATTGGTATAACTCAACTGCACCTATTTATTTACTCCTCTTGTCGACCCTAGACTTGGACTAGCCTGACATAGACATATAATCATATATTTCACTCAACTTCCATAAACAAATACAAAAAGCATGGAAAAATTATTATGACTTATAGAAGTGGTGCGCATTTAAATTCACTTTGTTATAATGCAGTTGACATTTTCTCTTAATTCTAGGATGTGGAGATTAAATTTGGAAAATGAGTGAGTATGAAATTTATTTATTTTTGACCTGCTTTAATAACTTTAATTCATTAGATCTAAAATTTGTGATTTTCAATTCATTGCAGAAAATAGAACATTTGACAATGAAAATTATGTATTAGGTTAATTTAAAAAATTAAATTAAAATTAGTTTTAGCTATAATCGTAGTACCAGAGGTAAAAAAGAGGATGAAGATCTTATGAGAAACTCTAGATAAGAGAGTGACAGTCTAAGAGTCGATGATCGAAGGAGGAGCGATGGGAGAAACTATCCAAGCAGAAGCCGGTTTCGTTGTGAAATTCCTACTAATTTGTTGAAATCCCTAATTTTGATTTTGTTTTGAATACGGGGTTTGATTGAGTTGAGCTATATCTGCGGAGACAAGAGTAAGAGAATGCAAAAACTAAGAGTACATCCGAGAAAAGAACGGTAGCAATTTTCCATGTTTTTTAGGTTTCAGAGTATTTTGTTTTGGACAACTGACAGTAAGCAAACCTTCTTAACGGTCGGTTTGATAACCATTGAATTAAAAAATAACAACTTGAAAAAAGGTATTTACTCTCAAAAATAATTTATACTTGAAATTCTTATTTTTAACACGCTTAATAATTAATATCAATAAAAAATATCAAATATATATATATATATATATATATATATATATATATATATATTTATCAAACAAAATCATTGATAAGAAAATCTTTTTGATATATCGTGTACAATATTTGCATCATATTCAATTAATGATATGAAAATATACTTGTGCTAAAATCAAACTAAAATTGAATTCAATATTTCACAATCTCTCTCTTTTAATAATAACAAACATACGCCAACATCTACAATAATAGTGTGTTTAATATGTGATGCATTGGTTGAAAAAAGAAGATACAGTTAATTGAAGACAAAATTGTGCTTTCTAATGATTTTCAACTATAACACACTAAAAGTAAAATAAAATATATTTATTATCATCAAACAAGACGTATACTCCACAAATGACCATTTTACCCCTCCTTATTTAATATTTATTTTATTAACACATTTAATTTAATTATTGCCATATTATTATATTATTAATATTTAATTAAAATATTTACTAATTTTTCGGGGTATTAACAAATAACTCACCTTCTTCTGTCGATCTCCTCTACCATTACCACATCAGCCACTTCAGTTCCCCGCATTGTCGCTGTCTACACCACCCCCAACCATTGTCCATCTTGCCTCAACCATCTAGCCGTCCCCTCCACTAACTGGAAACCTTGGTTTTCTCAACATTGACTAACGTCGTACCATATGAAACCTTGGTTTATACTTGATGCATGTCGTCACCTCCCAAGCTGCCAACATCTTCTAGCACATCACACCAACATTGCTCATCTCATTTTGCGCACTAATTATCAATTACTGCAGAAATATCAACAGGTAAAAAATTGATATTGTATAGTAACATGATATGAGAAAATAATGATATATCACATATAATTGCTAATGAATCGTATCGTTTAAATATAACATGCTACCATAAGGTAAGATCAACTATTATACGATAAAACTGAAATATAAATGCTTTGTTTTTTTAATTCGGTAAATACAAAATTGATGCAATATAGTAGCATTATAAAATAATATATGAAAAAATAGCACGATAAATACTCAAAAAATTAAAAAAAAAATGATACCACATTTACAAACAACGTAATAGCATTATTAATTAATTTAAGAAAAATGTATCACAGACTTTCAAAAAACAAAATAAAAATGATATATACAAGAAATCATAAAATGATGCTAAAAGGTTGAATTTAAAAATCTTAATTCAAAAATGATACTACAATTCGTAAAACCTACAACAAACCCAAAAATGCTAATAAAGTGATACCACAATTCTTAAATGCTACTATAATACAATGTTGTGAGACACACAACATGCTTCATCTAAAAAGATGCTACAATTATCTATAAACTGTCACTATAGTTTAAAATACGATACTACAATTCAGAAACTGCTACAACTTATAAAATGCTACTATAAAATAGAAGTAACATATTTTATTTAATTAGAAAAACAAAAAATAATACTATATAGTAGCATTACTTCACACATCTAAAAAGGCACTATAATTTTTTGTAAACATCTACTACAACTCAGAAATTACTACTAGAATTCATAAAATTCTACTGTAAAATAATAGTATGAACATAAATATACATAATTAATTTATTTAAATAGAAACAAAAAATGATGCTACGCCGCACTATCACTACATTTAAAATAATATAAGATGCTACTAGAATGTGGAATCTTAAAAAAATTCATTTATAAATGCTACCAGATATAAGTTTATAAGCTAATATATAAATCAATTCATTTAAAAATATTATTACAACTCATAAAATGCTACTACAAAATAACATTTTAATCTAAGATTACATACTTCACACACAAACTGATTTTACAATTCATAAAATACTATTACAAAACAAAAAATGCTTAGATTGTTCAAAAACTGCTACTGCAATTCATAAAATGCTATTGTAAAATGGGTAAAATGACATTGTGAGCTCAAATACACAATTCATCTATAAATGCTACATTTTTTCAGAAACGACTATTACAATTCAGAAACAACTACTATAATTTATAAATTTCTATCATGAAATAACATTATGAGCTAAAATATACATTTTTTACCTACAAATGCTTCTACAAAATAATATTTTGAGTAGAAATATAAATAATTATTCTATTTACAGAAATATAAAAGATCACTCTTCCATCGCCACTGCAACATGTTGAACCTCTAACAATCTTCATGTTAATCTCCATCACTATCTCCTCTTTCCCTCGTCGTTAAACTTGGTATGCCACTCTCCATCATCGTCACTGCCAAGCTTGACTCCGCCACAATTGTCGACAGTTGCCGCGTCGCCGACGAGACACACTCCTTCATCATTCAGGTTAATAGCGTGAAATGGTGGAAGCCCTAATTTAACATGGTGTTGAAACAAATTTTCTGGATAACCGCTATATTTTAAACAAATGTCTTTCCTTTTGGCTCAAAAATAAAGAATGTGTCCTAGGTGCAAAAAGAAAGGAAGTTTGCCCTCCAAACTATTTTCTTGTTATTATAATATCACATATGTTCTTAAAGTTATTAAATTGGTTTATTATAGTTATCCAATAAGGCTTCATAAAATTCTACAATAAAAACCCTAAAGAGATATAAGAATCTTATAAATTCCTTTATTGAGTATTATGATCCATTTATCATGTTACTACAACCTCAAGGGTGCTCAACAAATTGTTGTCCTCATAAATGGTAATTAACTCTTTACTAGTTATATCTCATGTATAACTTCAATCATTCTTTCAAATATGCTTCTAATCATCTTTAAGACCTTGAGGGATGATGCAGCGCGATCTACTGGAGCATCTGATTTGAATTGTTCAAGGCTTTTAGGTCGCTTACGACCTAGTGAAATTTTAGGTCGCTCACGACCTAATGAATCTATAGGTCGCTCACGACCTAGGGAAGGTCGATCACGAGCCAACGGAATCAGTGTTAAGGCATGCGAACGAGCTAACGAGTTAAAGGAAAAGGTGCACGAACGACCTAACGAAGTTCTCATTCCTTTAGGTCGCTCCGATATTTCGAGTGAAGACTGTCTCGAGCTACGACCTACGTTAGGTCACGTGAACGAGTTATGACCTAAGTTAGGTCGCGGGGAGAATTGGGTCGTGTGAAGAATTCCAGAAGCTAACTTCTTAGGTCGCTGCCTTGTTTTTAGGTCGCTGAAGCTTAAGCCGCATCCATTTTAGGTCGTGCGACCTTATGTGCTGAGAAGTTAGGTCGCTACCTTGTTTTTAGGTTGCTCAAGTGTTAAGTCGTGATGTTGTGACTGTTGTGAATACTGTAAATCGTTTACTTGTTGTAATCTACTTGTTTTAGGTCGCAAAGGCTTTGTGATGTATGTTGTTTTGTTGTAATGTTGATGTGCTAGGTCGTTAACGACCTA
This sequence comes from Allium fistulosum, assembly GCA_030737815.1. Taxonomy (NCBI): domain Eukaryota; kingdom Viridiplantae; phylum Streptophyta; class Magnoliopsida; order Asparagales; family Amaryllidaceae; genus Allium; species Allium fistulosum. Next base: position 879,283,312 of record CM060906.1, read on the forward strand.
TACTAGGTCGTAAGTCGTAAGTCGTGTTGTGTTTGGTCGTGCCCGACCTAAGTGTTGACCAGTTTTGAGCCGTGTATGTTGTAACCTTATAAATAGGGATGGTGGTGCCATTTGTAATAGTTTAGTTGATTTTGAATAAAACTTTTGTTTGAGTGCTTTGTGCCTCTTTCTCAAATTGGTAGTTGAGTGTGATCTCCTTTCTCCACTTTCGGTTAATCGAGTGCGCTCGATTCAACGAATGCTGAAGCCGATTCACGGAATCTAGTGCGCTAGATCAACGTCGAAGAATCGTAGATCTTTAAACACGGTATCGTGCGCGATCAACGTGTTTGGAATAGCTAGAATTCAGTATCTTCGGATCAACGAATTTGGGCCATTCGGTATCTTTTATTCCATCGATTGCTACTTTCATCGTCACATACGTTTTGATTATTCCGCTGCTGCATCATTTGGTATCAGAGCTAGACTTAGCCAATCATAGCTAAGCCGAGTCTTGGAGCCAATTCTATTTGAAGAGTTTGAGGAGTTAGTTGAAGCCGTGCATCAATTGGTATCATATTTGAAGATCAAGCCGAGAATTGAAGTTTGTTTCATTCAACAATGCTGCCGAGAAGAGCTAATCGACATCAAAATATTGAAGATTTGTACAAGAGGGAAGATGCCGAGCAAATGGAACAACGCATAAGTAACAAATTCAATGAGAAATTGGATGAAGGTATTGGAAGGTTAGAGAAATTGATGAATGATATGAATCAAGGTCAAAGAAGGAGGTCGCCAATCTCGAACCATGGAGGAAACAGAGTTTCACCATCGGTTATGGAAGCGAGAAGGGTATCGCCACAATCTGATCGAGGAAGAAGAGAATCATCAGTTTCGATGAGAAGAGATCACCATGAGTATAGAGACAAAGAAAGAAGAACTCAACGTGAGTTTGAGTATGAGCCATATCATGATGATGAAAGACACAGTAGAAGAGACATGCGTGATCATAGAGATGTTGAGGGTCGAGATCGATATCGAAATACACGTGATTATGATGAAGAGAGTGATAGAAGCAATATTCATTATCGAGATCGAGACCAAGGACGAAATGCATATCGGGATGTTGAGGATGATCGTCGATGGGAATCGGGGATGAAAACTGAAATTCCAGAATTCAAGGGTGGTATGAAACCTGAAGAATTTCTTGATTGGTTGTCTAATGTTGAAGAAATTTTTGACTTTAAGGAAGTTCCCGAGCATCGGAGAGTGAAGTTAGTTGCTACACGTTTGAGAGGGAGAGCTATGGCATGGTGGAAGCAAACTAAACTTACACGGGAGAGGATGGGAAAGTCAAAGATTGAATCTTGGGAGAAGATGAAGAAGTTGATGAAAGCTACATTTTTACCATATAATTATCAGTCTCTTATGTATCAACGTTTGCAGAACTTGAGGTAGGGAACGAAGACTGTTAATGATTATGCAGATGAATTTTATCAGCTTATTGCCAGGAATGATATTATGGAAACAAAGGAGCAACTAACAGCTAGATTTGTTGGAGGGTTGAGATTCTTGAGAATGCAGATTCAAGATATGGTGAATATGTTTGATCCCAGATCTGTTGCTGAAGCTCATCAGAAAGCGTTAGCTTGGGAGAAGCAAGGCAGAAGAGGAGGTGGTGTGTTTACAAATTCCAACAATCAAGTGAAAGGGGCTAGTAGCAATGTGAATGTTTCAAAGGCTGTTGCAAAACCAGTTGTTAATGAAGTTGCAAAGACCAGGGTCAACAGTGGTATCAAATGTTTCAATTGTCAGGAGTTTGGTCACAAGAGCAATGAATGTCCAAAGCCAAAGAAGCGAGCAATGATAGCTGAGGTTGAGGATGAGGATGAGGAGGCCGAATGTTCTAATTCATTACCGGTTGAGGAGGAAGAATTTTTATCGGGAGATGATGGATATACATTAATGATAAGGAGGAATTGCTTGACACCGAAGCAGGAGGAAGAGACTAGCTGGTTGAGGAGTAACATCTTTCAATCAACGTGCACTATCTTGGGAAGGGTTTGTAAGTTTGTCATTGATGTGGGAAGCTATGATAATATTATCCCGATAGAAGCTGTAAAGAAGTTGTCATTGAAGACTAAGAAGCATCCTAAACCTTACAAGTTAGCTTGGTTGAGGAAAGGTGGGGAGGTGAAAGTTAGTCGAAGAGCTTGTGTTAATTTTTCAATTGGGAAGAAACACAAAGATGAAATTTGGTGTGATGTGGTTGACATGGATGTATGCCATTTGTTGTTGGGGAGACCGTGGCAGTATGACAGAGCTGTACAACATGATGGACGTACGAACAGCTATAGTTTCATGTTTGAAGGCACGAAAATCACTCTAGTTCCCAAGAAGCGACAACAAGAGGAAAGCAAGTTGGAGGAGATTGAAGAGCTTAAAACTTTACTATCTTTGAAGGAGTTTGTGAAGGAAGTAGAAGAGGAGCCTGAAGTGTTTTTGTTGATTGGACGAGAGAGTCATGAAGTGGTTGAAATTCCTGAAGAAGTAAAGCCAGTGCTGGAAGAATTTGACGATGTATTTCCTGAAGAGTTGCCAACGGAATTACCGCCGTTAAGGGACATTCAACATCAAATTGATCTTGTTCCAGGAGCTGTGTTACCTCATAGACCACACTACAGAATGAGTCCGAAGGAGCACGAAGAGTTGCGAAGGCAGGTGGAAGAATTGCTTGAATAGGGGCGTGTCCAGGAAAGTTTAAGTCCATGTGTTGTACCAGCGTTGTTAGTACCGAAGAAGGATGGGACGTGGAGGATGTGCACTGATAGTCGAGCATTGAATAAGATTACAGTGAGATACAGATTTCCTATGCCTAGATTGGATGATTTGTTGGATCAACTTAGTGGAGCTACTATATTTTCAAAGATTGATTTGAAGAGTGGTTATCATCAAATTCGAATCAGACCAGGAGATGAATGGAAAACAGCGTTCAAGACACGAGAAGGGTTGTACGAATGGCTGGTGATGTTGTTTGGTCTTTCGAATGCGCCTAGTACATTCATGCGGGTGATGAATCAGATTTTTAGACCATTTATTGGGAAGTTTGTGGTGGTGTATTTTGATGATATACTGATATATAGTGGAAGTTCAGAAGAACACTTGCAACATCTGAGAGAAGTGTTAATGGTACTGCGACAGGAACAGTTTTATGCTTCAACGAAGAAATGCGTGTTCATGACACATAGTGTTTTATTTTTGGGATATGTTATATCGGGAGGAGGTATACAGGTGGATCAGAATAAAGTTGAAGCAATCAGAAATTGGCCACAACCCAGGACGATAACAGAAGTTAGAAGTTTTCATGGTTTGGCGTCATTCTACCGAAGGTTCATTCCACACTTCAGTAGCGTGATGGCACCAGTTACTGATTGTATGAAGGGGAAACAATTTTCATGGTCGGAGGAAGCAGGGGTTGCTTTTAAGCGGATCAAGAAGCTTTTGACGTCAGCACCAATTTTAGTATTACCAGATTTTCAGTTGTTGTTTGAGTTACATACTGATGCATCTAAAGTTGGGATTGGGGGAGTGTTGAGTCAGAAAGGACGACCCATTGCATATTTCAGTGAGAAGTTATCGGGAGCAAAGATGAGATATAATACATATGATGTCGAATTTTATGCTATCGTGCAAGCTGTGAAACATTGGAGACATTATTTGTTTCATAGAGAATTTGTTTTTTATACTGATCATGAAGCGTTGAAGCATATGCAGGGACATGACAAGATTGCAGCTAGACATGCTTCGTGGATTGCATACTTACAACAATTTACGTTTGTGGTGAAGCATAAGTCGGGAATTACGAATCGAGTGGCAGATGCATAGAGCAGAAGGAATCATGTGTTGACTACAATGAAGGTTGAGGTGATAGGGTTTGATGTGTTGCCAGATTTTTTTGTTGATGATCCTTACTTTGCTAAGATCATGGATGAAGTCGAAGAGGGAAAGACAGATGAGTATGTGTTAGTGGATGGCTTTCTTTTCAAGGGAAACAAATTGTGTATACCAGAGTGCAGCTTACGAATGAAGATTGTGAAAGAGTTGCATGAGGAAGGTCATGTGGGGAGAGACCGTACATTACAGTTGATTTCACAATCATATTTTTGGCCTACTATAAGAAGAGAAGTAGAGAGATTTGTGGAAAGATGTCATATATGTCAAGTTTCTAAAGGAACAATGACGGATGCGGGATTATATATGCCATTACCTGTGCCTATTAGACCGTGGGTTGATATCAGCATGGATTTTGTGTTGGGTTTGCCTAGAACTCAGCGAGGAAATGATTCTATATTTGTTGTGGTGGATAGATTTTCCAAAATGGCACATTTTATCGCTTGCAAGAAGACAGCTGATGTCGTCCGGGTTGCTTAGTTATTCTTTAAAGAGGTGTATCGATTACATAGGCTACCTGAATCTATTGTTTCCGATTGGGATACTAGATTTCTAAGCCATTTTTGGTTAAGTCTGTGGAAGATGGTTGGAACGAAGCTGAATTTTAGTAGCGCCTATCATCTGCAAACAGATGGGCAAACGGAAGTGGTTAATAGATCATTGGGAAATTTGTTGAGATGTCTTGTGAAAGACAATTTGAAGAGCTGGGATATGAAATTATGTCAGGCCGAGTTTTCACATAATCACGCTGTTAACCGAAGTACTAGTTTTAGTCCATTTCAAGTTGTATACTCAGCAAGTCCGAAGGGTCCATTGGATTTGACGGCAGTGCCATATCAGAAGGGAGTTGTTAAGCGGGCTAGTGATTTTGTGACTGAGTTGCAGGAATGCCACAAAACTGTTCATGAACGATTGCTTGCATCAAATGAGAGGTATAAACAACTAGCAGATAAAAAGCGAAGATGTGTGAATTTCAGAGAAGGTGATTTGGTTTACGCCATGTTGACAAAAGATCGTTTTTCAGTGGGAACGTATAATAAGTTGAAAGCTCAAAAAATCGGTCCAGTGGAAATTTTGAAGAAAATCTATGAGAATGCATATCAGTTGAAATGGCCTGATAATGTTCATACTTCTGATGTTTTCAATGTCAAATTTTTGATTCCGTATCACGGGGATGAGCTTGTTGTGGAAGAGGACGGTGCAAATTCGAGGACGAATTCTTGTCAATAGGGGGAGGACAGCGCAATCTACTGGAGCATTTGATTTGAATTGTTCAAGGCTTTTAGGTCGCTCACGACCTAGTAAAATTTTAGGTTGCTCACGACCTAATGAATCTATAGGTCTCTCACGACCTAGGGAAGGTCGATCACGAGCCAATGGAATCAGTGTTAAGGCATGCGAACGAGCTAACGAGTTATAGGAAAAGGCGCACGAACGACCTAACGAAGTTCTCATTCCTTTAGGTCGCTCCGATATTTCGAGTGAAGACTGTCTCGAGCTACGACCTACGTTAGGTCGCGTGAACGAGTTACGACCTAAGTTAGATCGCGGGGAGAATTAGGTCGTGTGAAGAATTCCAGAAGCTAACTTCTTAGGTCGCTGCCTTGTTTTTAGGTCGCTGAAGCTTAAGCCGCATCCATTTTAGGTCGTGCGACCTTATGTGCTGAGAAGTTAGGTCGCTACCTTGTTTTTAGGTCGCTCAAGTGTTAAGTCGTGATGTTGTGACTGTTGTGAATACTGTAAATCGTTTACTTGTTGTAATCTACTTGTTTTAGGTCGCAAAGGCTTTGTGATGTATGTTGTTTTGTTGTAATGTTGATGTGCTAGGTCGTAAGTCGTAAGTCGTGTTGTGTTTGGTCGTGCCCAACCTAAGTGTTGACCAGTTTTGAGCCGTGTATGTTGTAACCCTATAAATAGGGATGGTGGTGCCATTTGTAATAGTTTAGTTGATTTTGAATAAAACTTTTGTTTGAGTGCTTTGTGCCTCTTTCTCAAATTGGTAGTTGAGTGTGATCTCCTATCTCCACTTTCGGTTAATCGAGTGCGCTCGATTCAACGACTGCTGAAGTCGATTCACGGAATCTAGTGCGCTAGATCAATGTCGAAGAATCGTAGATCTTTAAACACGGTATCGTGCGCGATCAACGTGTTTGGGATAGCTAGAATTCGATATCTTCGGATCAACTAATTTGGGCCATTCGGTATCTTTTATTCCATCGATTGCTACTTTCATCGTTACATATGTTTTGATTATTCTGTTGCTGCATCAAGGGTGCTTAATAACATGAAGTACATTAAGTACTCAAAACCCATCATTTCATAATACCCTAAGGGGAGTTATGTAACCCTTTGGGGTGTCAATAATGGTACATAACATCCTTACTTATCTAGGGATAATATAAACATCATCCTAGGTATTCTATGGCTTGAGGGTGCTCAACAACCATAGGTATGTAAGGTACCATATTTATACTATAAATAATAAACAACATTATTATTTTAAATTTATTATTCAAAATAATCTTTATAGACTATCGACCATTTAAGAGAGATGGGTAAAACTGATGATATCATATATCTTTATAAAAATCCAATATATGCACCATTAAGTGTCATGGAATTTAATTTATTTAAGCACTCGTTTGCTTCATACATAATACATACACACACACATTAATTGTTATAACATTTATAATTCATAAAATTATATACATATATATGTATGTATAAATATTCATATGTATCCTTTTATTAATTAAATGATTTAATGAATAATAAATATATCATTTCTGTTTTTATTAAAATTTAAAAACAATTTTAAACTTAGTTATTCATAAGCTTTATAAACACAATTTAATTTCTTTTCAAATTATATTCATAACTCTTATAAATTTTAATTTTAATTTAATACAATTTTAAATCAATATTTTATTACTTTTTATATACTTATTTTTTACTTTATTTAGATATGAATTAATTTTAACTTTAATTATAAAATACAAATTATTTGGCAAAGATCGACATTTTTGGCCGCACCAAGGGTTTCACTTCGTCAGAGATTCGAGCGATAGTAGGCAAAACGGAGAGCACCGTTCTTCTTCTCATAGCAAACTGCATCTTTCCACCAATTTTCATCGAACCCAATGCACAAAGAGCAAAATGTATCGCTAGCCTTGGATGGGGTCGGCTTCTAATTTGCGCATGTCAAGGGGGATCAAGCTCGTCTCTTGGAATTGAGGCATGGAGATTTCAGAGTGGAGCGCGTAGGCGAAATCCGTTCTCCTTTTCGTGGTCTGTAGCTCGAGATATGGAGGAGAGAAGGTGCTTGATGAAGTGGGTTTCCTTATGCCCATGCATGTGCATGTACGTGTGAGTTTGGGGAAGAAGGAATTATGAAAAGGGATTAGATTATGAAGGTAATTAACAAATTAATTAGTGAATTAACTATTTAAAATAATCTGAAAACATATATACGTCATATTTTTTACATATGAGGTCTGTTTTGTATGTCGTTACTTGCATTGCACTTGTGATGGAGAGCTATAGGACATGGCATTAGTTTGGATAGATTTGGATAAGGTGAGTGATATTGTCTCTCACCATACTATGATTGTTAGTATAGTATTAAAACGACGTTTTAAAATGTTTGCCGACTTTAAAATGAGATTTCCAAAATAATACCTATTTGATAAAAAGAATTAAAAGTGTTTTAAAATGATTTTAAATTAAATATCATGATTTTCTCATTGATGCACTATTTTGACGATATTGCTAGATTAGGCTATTTTGATATTAATCCCACATTATCCCCCATTGGTTGCTTGAATGTATTATATTGTATTAATATTAATGTATGTAGGCTATTATAGACATTTCTATGCTTCTTGGTTGCATGTTTTTTGTTTGCTTAGATTGGTTGAAAACCCAGTTCTAAGGCGATATAGTATTAGAATATATCCTATAGGATAGGTATTCGTGCATACAGTATCGTGCATGCCGATTTATTTAAAGACGAAGGATGGACTTGGGATGTGCTTTGGATTTCGAGATAGATGCCGGACGTTTTCATTCGGCTTGTATTTAACCACTTTTGGTGAAGTTCACAACTAAAGTGGTCGTTATCGACTACTCTGGAGTGGTTGATATCTATCGCTATTGATGATAGCCGATTTGGCCAATTTTGACATGGATTTTGGAGAGGCTTTGAGGAGCATGACTTGATGGTTCATTCGTTCAACATTAGGTTTTGATGATATGGCTCTTCGACGAGTGGTTTTAGCGGTGAAGCGAAGATGTGACACTGCGACACAATGACTCATGATTTGATGATGATGATTACATGATGGGAGGTGATGGCTTGGACGATGGATAGCTGTACATAGAGATGCAGAGCAAGTGACGACGAGTCGGATTGATGGAACTATCAAAGGAAGGTTATGGGGCGCACGATGATACTTTATGACTTATGATGGTTGTCTAGAGTAATTCCCCACCGCGACGACTTCCGATGGGAGTTGTAAGGATGGTTTTGGGATGAGCTCTGCTATGGATGACGTGTGCAAAGGGATTGTTTATATTCATAAGTTTCGGAGTGTACTCGTATAGCAGGGGTAAGTGAGGATACTCATTTGGGTTATAGGGAGCGCCCCGGATTGCATGATGTTTTGTTTCGTGCCTTGGACTGGTTTAGGGAGCGTAGTCTAGTTCCTGGCTTACCGAGTGGCATGGAATCGAGTAGCAAGAAACAGTGAAAGTGAGGATGGATGCTATATTTGTTTGTTTTTTTCTATCACTTTAGGGATATTACACGATGTAGATATTACAGTGCCAATATCTAGACACCCTTTATACTTTTATGCATAGTACACCCATGATGATTATCATAGAGTAGCATATATCCTATGTTATATGCTAACTTTTTGGATGTAGGGACATGTCGGGTATGATTCTCCATACCAACTGTTCTATATACTATATCGTCTTTTATATTGTTTTAGGATGATTTATTGCTCACACCAGACTATTGTCTAATTCGAGGTTGTATGCTTTGCTTCTTATTATCTCGGGTACTCTTAAATTAGTAGACTTGATAATAACTGTAAACAACACTTGGAGCTGTGTAGATGGACTAGCAGAAGGTGACACTTTCTCATACTTATATTTTGAGTTTACTATTGTTTATTCCACCGTGTGATACTATGGAGCCTTGACGGTGTTGACTTACTATTATTAAAGACAGTTTATCAGTTGAGTTTATTTATCAGTTGTATAAACTCTGTTACTGTTTTGTATAACTATATGAGTCTGTGTCCTCTGATTATGTGATTTATATAGTTATTGTTGTCTCGCCTATTATATACATATGATGACTATTATATTTTATCAGATATGCCATAAGATATACGATAGGTTATGTGATTGTGTGACATTTTATTTCTTTCTCTTTTCTTTTATTCTCTTCTCTTCTTTTATATTCCTCATCTTTATTTCTCTTTCTTTTCCTTGACAATCGTCCTACATCGACCGAATGCTCCAACAGCACACTATTTAGTTATATGAGCATCGGTGGAGTAGGGTGGTCATTACATTTGGTGTCAAAGCTTAGCTTATGTGATTAACTTGAGTTGATATCGTGATCCGGTAGAGATAGGATAGGAGTTATCCTTAGACTAGATCGAGAGTATACATATATACGAGAGAGTGTGTATTTATTATATATTTTGGTTTTCAAAACTATATAGTAGTACATATAGTATATAATTTATATTGAACACATGAGTATTATTGATGCAGTTTTCTCAATGAGAAGCTAGTCATTCTTATTATGTATTAAGAGTGATTTGGCATACAAGAAATGCTGCTATTGACTCCACCTTCAGAGTTGAGAGTGGGTAGGATCGAGGACCATTAGCTTCGATTTACATAATATGTTCACAAAGATAATGCGAATCATTATCTGGAATGGCCAAGTTGCTCTAAATGATTATGGTGGTCAAGTGCAAATATGTAGAGTCGACCTTACCGAGTTTTATAAAGACTACGTGAGTCTAAGAGGCAGACCATTCCTTGAAATGGAGTCGGCTATTGAGGTGCAAGAAGGGATGATATTTGCAAAAGGATCTTCGATGACTTGAAGTTAGATGATGCAATGAGGTAGAAGTTGACCTCTAGATAACTCCAGGGATGAACAATGAACCGATAAAGTACCCTTATAGCTGGGATTCTCGAGGATCATTTGTACTTGGGACATGTTCATATTTCACGTCAAAAAGAAATTTATCTGGACTTTTCAAAAGTCGATGTTGTTTAGGAAGTTCATCAACTTGAAGTAAGGCGATATGTCTGTGTTGGAGTATGTGACCGAATTCGATGTGCTGTTGAAGTACGGTCTATCTTTCATTGATATTCCACTCAGAAATAATAAAGAATTTATCATTGGGTTGAGCGATCATCTTGGGTAGTGATTGATTGGTCATATTGACGAGAGCTTCGAGAAGTTGATCGAAAGGGCTTTATGATGTGGGAGCATGTACCCAGGTCCCAGTATAGAAGGATTGTCCCAAAACAATTAAGCAGGGACAAATCGTGGAAATATATGCACTGATTGCCATTTCTATTTCGTTGAGTACTCCATCGACGAAAGAAAAGGGAACGAGAATCACCACTTGAGGTATGCTTTCCACTTATGGCGATTCCATATATGTTTTATTTGACATCGAGTTTCATATTCCTTTATATCTAGTGCTTTGTAGATAGATAGGGATTGAGATCCAAAATTGTTGATTGACCTTTAAATTATGAAAAAACTTATGGGGGCTCATGCAACATTCCCTATCTTGAGGCCCGAAGCTAAGCGCTACAGATGCTGCAGTCATTTATAGTATTAACTTCCGGTGACAAAATACGGTAATGTTAATGACATTCATAATATCAGAAGCACATGAATATGAAACACAATCATAAATTTCAAAAACAAATTTTCATATTACATTTCAAATCCATGTTTCATATTCCATTACACAATCCCAAACGATTCCCAGGTTTCGATCAGATATAATTATTACAATTTACGCCAAGAGCGACATATGAAGATGCCCTCTTGGATGATCAGTGTACTCAATAAAGACATTAGTCTTAATATATCACAGCGGAAATAAAACTAGTTACTCCTAAATAGCTGACTTTTCCCTTCTGCTCATCTCCGGAAGCTTATTCGTCAACCAACTAAACCTGTAAAACCTTAACTCTTAATCTACTCAAATTAATTTTGAGCACCCGAGAGTTTAAAAGGGAAAACCTATACTTTGAGTCAGACATAAAGCCTGGTGTGAATAATACTATTACATCTCGGTTTACTGATATTAAGTGAGACCACGCCGCTTAGCGGAACGGGTTTCCCCTCACTAATATCCCTTTGAAAACATATCTTTTTGCAAATCAGAATCCTTTAATCAAACAGATTAAAGCAATAATAGCGATATCATATATGCACATAAATTAGGTAATCAATGGACCATTTGTCCGAACAATATAGTTTTGTTTGGCTAACTACTAACCATTGGCTGACTCGGGCCTCTAAACAAAATAAAACCTCCAAACAAAATAAATAATCTAACTTCTGTTAGACACACTTCTGGATGGTCTATCCTTAACTTACTTCTCCCAGGGTCAACTAATCCTAATGGTTTTGGGGCCTCACCAATAACCTATCTTTCTCTGTATATTCCTTTCTGTGTGTAACATCATATTAGTCTTACCCGTGACAAAGCCCTACACACTGGAATTTACTTAGGGTTAACTACCCCATCAAAATTTCCTTGAAAACATTTCTTTCAAATTGATTTAACCCTTTAAATCATACTTAAACAAGAAACATATACTTTTTGCTTTACTTAAATATCTTTGCCATGATATATGCTTTACACAAAACAATGTTGATGAAAACCTAAATCAATAGGGTTATATATCCCTTTTAAAACAAGTTAAAGACCTTCTTTAACTTAGAAAACATTAGGTTTTAAATCCTAGGTATCACCTTCTAAACCCTTGTTTAAAAACTTTAAACGATCCCTTTCGAATCCATTGAAAGTACCCCTTTACCTACTTTACCTTGAAACGCTAGGCCAAAAGGCCAAAGCATACCTTTCAAAACCTTTAAAAAGAGACCTTTCGAAATCATTGAAAGTGTCCCTTCGAAAGCTTTATAAAACCTTAGACATCCTCTTTTGAAAACACTTCAAACTGATTTTTGGGTATTTCCCATCGACAACAGTTACTCTGGTATGATGAAATCAATTCTCAGATAACGAGACCTAGCTGCAAAAATTATGACTCGAGTATCAATGGGGAACATACTGATTTATGTTTTGGCCCCTGGATAAATCATAAATCCTTGGTAGAATTAATAGGATGGAATAGGGTTCACCTTAGTAACTCTGCTAACAACAAAGTAAGTCATATTATAAGAGATCGAAAACTTCATCCCCAATTGTTACTAGAGACTAGGGAAATGTCAGCTCATATCATGCAGGTGAATTTATTTTCCGATCAGGCTGCCGACTACTGGAGAATTGTCCAACAGGAAATTTTGTTTTTTCTACAATTTGGAATGAAATCTGACAGCATAAAGAACTCGATGATAATTTTAAACTGATATGGCATAACAAGACAGCTAGGAAATTTTCATCCTCGACATACATGGCTTATCTAAAACACCTAGCTATAGCAGATAGATTGACAAATTGAGGATTAAACATTGACTCACAGTGCATGCTTTGCAATAAATATAATGAAATCATCAACTTCTATTCTCAGATTATGAATTAAGTTCTTATCTTTGGGATTCTTTACTATTCAAACTGGATAGCACACTTTGGTAACGGATCTCCAATTTGAGGTGTAGTTTCGGAAAGCAATCAGCTAAACGAGATCTAGAATTTGTTGCGGCTTCAAATCTAATCCATCATATTTGGTTAGAAAGAGTCCGACGATGATTTGAGTGGATGTTTTTCTCGGTGGAACAAAGATCGAAACTGGTGGAAATTTTGTTCGACTACAGCTTGTTCGATGATTTCACCAAGGTATATTTTCATCGGCAGAGAGAGAAACTCTTGAGATGGGGTATTGAATTGGATGACCTTGGATAATGTGCTGCTTTTTATTTTAATTACGGCATGTGGGCTGGCATGTTTTTGTATTAGGCTAGAACAGGTAGTATACTTTGAGAAAGTGGCGGTGTGTTATTCGCCCAATATTTGGGCCGCTTTTATTTGTTTGTATAGAGTTCGTATATTTTTGTATAGAGTTTGTAGAATAAAGGACGTCATTCTCTTTTTCCTTACCACAATGTAAGGTTTTTTAAGGAGGTAAATCTCTCTATTTTTGGTTCTCATACGTCATTGATAAAGAACCTTTCTTTTCCAAAAAAAATCTTTCGAAAGCATTGGAAACCTTCAATGAAAATACTAAAAGTAAACCTTTCGAAAACATTGGGGAATCTCCCCTTCGAAAACTTCATTATAGATCTTTCGAAAGCATATATATCTTTCGAAAGCATTAAAGTCCTTTACTTAAAACAAACCTTTCGAAAGCACTGGTTTTAAGTAAAATTTTGCGGAACATAGCTTCGAAACTATTTTAAACCACTCCTTTCGAAACCTTTGGGTTTATCTTTTAATAGAAAAAAGGGTCTTAAAAGAAATAGGGCGAAAGCATTGCTTTCGAAAGCATTATTCCTAAGTAAAGGAAAGTGGATGGTTTCGAAACCAACCCTTTCCGAAAGCATAGAAATGCGGCTTCAAAGTTTAAAGGCAAAAGTACCCTTTTGAAAGCATTGGTTTGAAGGGTTGAATGCAGCAGCATGGGTTTCGACCCTTTCGAAAGCTTGTTTCAAAAACAAAGGCGACAACCCATTCGAAATCCCTTTCTTTATATAAACAGAAGCAAGTTGGTTAAGTCGAAAGCTCCAACCCCTTCGAAAGCCTTATTCATAACCAAAATAGTTCGAAGTTTACAAGAGCTACTTCTACCCCTTCGAAAGCATGTTTCGACTCTATACCTTCCTCCTTTCTCCAATCCACTACGTACCAAGGCATTGATACCATGTGTATTGGTTTCGACTTGGTTGGGGGCATATGTATGGTGTCGAAAGGTTGCTGCTATAAGTGGTGAAGCAGTATCCTTTACAAAACTGATTTTTAACTTTTTAAAGTAATATCATTTTAATTTAATTGCCTTATTTGTCAATATATAATTGGTTGCCAATTCTTTTACAAAACCTGTTTCTAAAAGTGTTGTCGAATTCAGTAATCAACAATTTTAAAACATTTAATAAATTTCCCTTTCTTATTTTCTAAACATATAAAACATTTAATAAATTTCCCTTTCTTCTTTTCTAAACATATAAAACATTTAAATCTCATACCTTAAATAATTTTATATCTTTAATAAAAATACTTAGGAAAATTCTCCAAAAATTCCCATAAGTCACTTTTAATATGTTTTGCTAACATATTTAAATTTCTGACCCATAGCTAACATATAATGTCCGAAAATAATTTAAACCCAATTTAATCATTTTCTTTACTAGAAAATTCATAATAAATCCACAACAATTTAGAAAATTATGAAACATGAAACCCATCTCTAAAGTAATGTTTGTGACCTTATATCAAAAACGCAAGCCATCTGATGTCATTTAATAGGTTTCTCAATTCAATCTTAGCGTAAAATCTATATGAAACAACATAAATCATCAACAAGCAAATATATCCATTGAAACAATCAAAACATGACATTTTTCTTGCAAAATAAATTCGGATCTCATCTAGAAGCCGAAAGCAATAAAAATGAGATGTAATCTATTATTCACCTTAGCTTGTTGGAGTTTGAGATTTTCCCTTAAATTGATTTGATTAAGCTTCCTTCTTTAATTCTTGATTATCTTCCCCTTGTTTTCCTCTATTGGTGGCTGGCCAAGCTCTAGGTTTAGTTTTTGTTTGTGAATATTGTAAATGAAATTGGAATAAGGGTTTAGGGTATAAGAACTTAGTTTATTCCTATTTTTCCTTCATCTTATTACCCCTTCTTTATTCATTTTAATTCTCTTTGGTTTATTAATTAGTTAAGGCATGACTACCCTATAATCATACAAATCTCAATTCTTAACCATTTATATTATTTCATTTAATTTATCTCATTAAATGTCCTAAATAATGTTAGTCAAAATTAGGGTCGTTACAGTTCAGTTAGATTATACATGTGTAACATCCTATATTTTGTCATCAGAAATTAGTACTATGAATGTCTGTAGCATCCGTAGTGCTTAGTTTTGGGCCTCAAAATGGGGAATGTTACCACATGGTTTGTCTATACTTAGCTTATACATGGTTTGTCAAAACTTTGTCTTATCGAGTCATGGATGGTTGTCTATTTGTTTGTTATTGATTGCTTTAGGTTTAATTGGGTTTAGTTTTAGAGTCTAGGAATTGACTAACTGAAGGGGTATGGAATAGTAGTGGATTGCGAGAGGCCGTTATTGACAATAGTGACTTACGATGAGTTGAAGGTAGTGTTCGGCTACCCACCTAATGATGAGGTGATGGTTAGTTTTCTATATTCACTGGATATCCCACACGATGAGTTTTCATCTGTGCCTGTGGCTAGAGAGTGTCCGGGCACATTCGATGAGGTGATCGGATTACCACCATATAGGATAGAGTTCCGTATCGATCTGGTTAGGCGTGCTAGACCAGTAGTTATGTCTTTAAGGCATAGGATGCACAAAGAGCAAAGGAGACTAAAGGTGCGAGCGGATGACCAATTGATGTGATGGTTCATTTATAGTAGCATTTAAGTAGGATGCACCTAGTGTTCACCACTAGGTTGGATAGCTCTTTGAGGTTGTTTGTTGATTACCGTGAGTTGAGTGAGATGACGAACTAGTATCCACTCCCGCTTATTGATGGCTTGTTCGATCAGCTCTATAGCACAAAAGTGTTCTCTCAATTGGACTTTGTGATGAGGTTTCATCCACCGAGAGTAACTAGAAAGAGTGTGCTAATCACCACATTTCGTATGCTACTTTGATTATCGATTAGTTGATTATGTCGTTTGGGCTAACCAATGCATCGGTATGCTTTGTTGATTTATTGAATTGTGTTTCAAGAGATCACTTGAGTAGATTCATGCTTGTTCTTGTTTATGATACTTTCTTCTACCAATGGATGAAAGAGGAGCACAAGACACGATTGATGATTGTATAGTAGGTGTTGGGAAAACACCGACCGATGAGAAGTTTTCCTTGGATTGGCGAGATATTATATACATTTTACTAAGGACTTCTCAAAGGTAGCAACACCGTTAACCGACTTGACGAGTGAGTATCAGACTTTTATTTGAGACGCGAGGTGTTGAAACGGGTTAGTGAGTTTGACTGAGAGGTTGACGAGTGCACCAATGTTACTCATTTCAACTAGGAATGAGGAGGCGATAGTACACACATGCTTGTGGTACATTACCAGGTGTCGTAATGATGTTGAAAGATAAATTTGTCTCATATGCTAGTCGACAACCGAAACCGCACAAGAGGAAGTATCGACTCTTGATTTGGAGTTTGCGACGATCGTGTTCGCTTTAGGATTTGGAGGCACTATCTTTTAGGAAGGGAGTTCGAATTCTGCAATGATCCCACATCATTGAAGTATCTCTTCTTTGAGAAGGATATCAACCTTTGTCAGTAGCGATGGTTGGAGTTCTTGGCCTCCTACAACTTTGACATTTCCTAGACGTTCGTAAGAGAAATGTGGTCTTTGATGTTTTGAGTTAGAGACGTACCAGTTTAGGAGCGATATTGCTAAAGTAGGCATTGCTCCAGTTTACCACTGGCTATGACTCTAGAACTCAATGTGAACTTGCCAAAGATGTTGGCTAGTCCGACTTTCAGACCTACTTAGATTTAGCGGATCGATACTAGTCAAAGACGTGAAGCTAGACTAGTGGAGATCATGACTAAATTAGAGGAATGAGCAGTGTCTGTAGAGGTGATGCACTATCGACTCGACCGAGATGGTTGGCTCCACAAGGATGAAATGGATTTCATCGATGGAATGCCAAGGACTAGAAGTGAATATGATAACATTTGAGTCACACTCGATAGATTGATGAAATTGCTTGATTTATATTCGCTAAGTCTAGTAGAATGGCGTTTGAATTTTTCAAGTTATATATGGAATGGATAATGTGATATTATTGTGTGCCAAGAGCATTGTAAGTGGCTAAAACCCGTTGTTCACTAGTGGTAGGTTTTGGGAGAACTTACAATAGGAGTTTGGAAATTTGGCACCAAATTGAGTAGATGACATCGAGACTGAACTAGAAACTTCGTGACCTTATGGACCTATTCGTATCACTAGATGCGATACAAGACACGTTAGGAGGAAGACGACGGAGTAGTAAAGGTTCAGCGGAGTGAAAGCGAAGGCGATTGCACATGAAAGACCAGTGGGAGCATGAGGACCGGTTGTCCGGAGCTCTTCACTTGGTGAGATTTCTATTTTCGCTAGCTTTCATATTGGATATCATATTTGATGTTTAGGTTAGAGAGTTCAGTATCCTGCATGCTAGGATAGGCATGGATTTTGATGTTTGATCTTATATGCACCTATTGATGTCTGGTAATTGGCAATTAATATGATTACTTATGCTTATATGGTTGTTAGTCATGCGAGATAGTTATGATTTGATATAGCACATTTATTTGAGACGATTGCCATATATATGGTCTAGTATGCTTATTTACATTATAATGTTGCTATTGTGCTTAATCCTCTTTGTTGAGTACTTGATCAAGTACATGGAAGCAAGTGTTGGCTATTTGGATGCTTATCCGCTTATATTCACATCTAAGTGGTATGCTCTTGCTGTAAAAGAGGTATGTAAAACTTATAGTGTAGATTAGGCTATATATGTTTGGTTGTCCTCGGAAATGAGATGCCTTAGATATCAGATGCCTTCGATATGAGATGTATATATGTTTATGTTGTATCGGGATTTTTCCCAGACCTAGTCGTGCAAAGGAGGTGCTGTCGAAATTTTCTCTGACACAAGACAAAATTGAGAGAAAAGTCTATGTATAGGATATTTGACGTTGCCGATAGTTGAGAGAGTCGGTAATATATGATATTTGGGTGACTTGCCTTTCGATTAGTGAGTTTATACTTTTGTTTTCCATTATTCGTTTCTTTAGAAATAAGTGTGCAACTTAGAAGTTTGGTTTAGCCACGTTGATTTCGAATTTGATGGTGATTGTACTTATGGATGAGGATAATGGCTCTAGTTGATTCTAAGTCTATTCCCTTTGTTGCGATCGCTTTCAGTGATTGTTGTCGAGAGTTGATAAGTGATGACTTCTCTTGTGTCGTTGCTTATGTGATGGTGTTGGGTTGAGTTGCTTCGTCCTTGGGATTTCGAGGACGAAATCCTTTTAAGGAGGGGAGAATGTAAAGACCCATATTTTTGGCGATTGGATATTGAGATAATTAATTTAAATATTGAATTGTTAATTAATTGATGGTCCCAAAATATGATTTTTCACATACGATCGAATTAGGACTTTAGACCACATCAGTTGAGTTCATATTGACATTGTAAATTGAAATGAGTGTAAGGATCGTTATATTTGAAGGTAAGATGATCCGATGGCCGAAAAGGTCTCGAAAAGCATGAAATTATCATCTCGAAGCGTTGTCTTGGATAGCGATGAAACTTATACCATCAGGACCGGAAAAATATGGTGATGTATGAACACGAGTTTCGTTGCAATCAGACACACCGTTTGATCGTGTGAGCTCGCAACGTACTATCGTTTATTTGAGAATTTAAATAAACATAGAATATTATTTAATCGCTAAACCCTTTCCACTCCCACTCACAACTCACGTTTACTATTCCATTACTTAGCTTCAGAAACCAAGGCCGCCTCCCTTTCCTTTGATTCAAAAATTAATTTCCACCAATCTGCTCCATGAAAAAATACGAAACCAATTTCATTAAATCTGTATTGAAGAGATCTTCACGGCGACCATGGCAGAGTTTTGATTGGTTGTGTTTGGCGGAGATCGACGTTTTTGGCCATGCCTAGGGTTCCACTTCATTGGAGATTCGGGCGGCGGTAAGTGAAACGGAGAGCCCCACTCTTCTTCTCATCGCAAACTGCACCTTTCCACCAATTTTCATCGAACCCAGTGCACCGGAGAAAAGCGCATCGCTAGCCTTGGAAGGGTTTGGCTTCTAAGTCGCACACGTTAAAGGGGGGTCGAGCTCTGCCTCTTAGGGTCCGAGGCGTGGAGATTTCAAAGTGGAGCGTGTAGGCGAAATCCATTTGCCGTTTCGTGGTCTGTAGCTCGAGATATGGAGGAGAGAAGATGATTGATGAAGTGGGTTTTCTTATGCATGTACATGTGCATGTACACTGTGTTTGGGGAAGAATTATAAAAGGGGATTAGATTATGAAGGTAATTAACAAATTAATTAGTGAATTAACTATTTAAAATAATCTGGAAACTTATATACTTCATATCTTTTGCGTACGAGGTCCATTTTGGATATCGTTTCTTTTGTTGCACTTGTGATGGAGAGCTCTAGGACTTGGCTTTAGTTTGAATAGATTTGGATAAGGTAAGTGATATTGTCTCTCACTGTACTATGATTATTAGTATAGTATTAAAAAAATGTTTTGAAATGTTTTCTTAACTTTAAAATAAGATTTCAAAAATAATACCTTATTTTATAAAAAGAATTAAAAGTGTTTTAAAATGATTTAGATTAAATATCACATCTTTTCCATTGACGCAATATTTTGACGATATTGCTAGATTAGGCTATTTGGATATTAATCTCACATTATCCCCTATTGGTTGCTTGGATGTATTCTATTGTATTATTATAGATGTAGGTAGGCTATTATAGACATTTCTATGCTTGTTGGTTGCATGTTTTCTTATTTGTTTAGTTTGGTTTAAAACGCCGTTCGAAGACGATATAGTATTAGAATATATCCCATAGGATAGGGTTTCGTGCATAGAGTATCATGCACGCTGATTTATCTGAAGACAAAGGATAGACTTGGGATGTGCTTTGGATTTTGAGATAGATGTTGGACATATTCATTTGGTTTTCATTTAACCACTTTTGGTTAAGTTTACAACCAAAGTGGTCGTTATCGACTACTCATGAGTGGTCGATATCTACCATTGTTAATGATAGCTGGTTTGGCCAATTTTGACATGGTTTTTGGAGAGGCTTCGAGAAGCATGACGTAATGGTTCGTTCGTTCGACGTTCGATTTTGATGATATGGCTCTTTGATGAGTTGTTTTGGTGGTGAAGCGACGATTTATCACTTCGACGCGATGACTTCATGATTTGAGGATGATGATTCCATGATGGGAAGTGACGGTTTTGACAATGGATAGATGTACTTTAGGATGCAGAGTAGGCGAAGGCGAGTCGGATTAATAGAACTATTAGAGGAAGGTTATGGGGCACACGATGGCACTCTATAACTTATAACGGTTGTCTGTAGTTCCTCACCATGATGACTTAAGACGGGAGTTGTAAGGATAGCTTCAGGATAAGCTATGCTATGGATGACCTGTGCAAAGGGATCATTGATATTTGTAGGTTTTGAAATATACTCGTATAGCAGGGTTAAGTGAGAATACTCACTTGGGTTATTATATGAAGCACCCCAGATCGTATGATGTTTTGATCCGTACCTTGGACTGTTATAGGGAGCACAGTCTAGTTCTTGGCATAACATGGAATCGAGTACTAAGAAACCGAGACGTTGAGTAGTCCTTGGCTCTATGCAGGTGGTCAAACCAATATCATATATCTAATGCACTGAGTGAGTGAAAGTGAGGATGGATGATGGATGCTATGTTTGTTTGGTTGTTTCTATCACTTTAGGGATGTCACACGATGTAGATATTATGATGTCGATATCTAGACACCCTTTGTACTTTGATGTATAGTAGACCTATGATGATTATCATAGAGTAGCATATATCTTATGTTATGTGCTAACTCTTTGGATGCAGGGACATGTCAGGTATGATTCTCCATAACTACTGTTCCTTATACTATATCGACTTTTATAATGTTTTGAGATTATTTATCGCTCACACCAGACTATTGTTTGACTTGAGGTTTTATGCTTTGCTTCTTATTATCTCGGGTACTCCTAAATGAGTAGACTAGATAACATGTGTAAACAGCTCTTGGATCTATGTAGATGGACTAGCAGAAGGTAATGCTTTCTCATACTTATATTTTGAGTTTACTATTGTTTATTCCGCTATGTGACACCGTGGAGCTTTGACAGTGTTGACATACTATTATTAGAGACAGTTAATAAGTGGAGTTTATTTATCTGTTGTATAAAATCTATTTACTGTTTTGTATAACTGTATGAGCCTGTGTACTCTGATTATGCAGTTTATATAGTTATTGTTGTCTCGCTTGTTTTATACCTATGATGACAATTATATTTTATCTGATTCACTGTGAGATATACAACAGGTTATGTGATTATGTGATGTTTTATTTCTTTCTCTTTTCTTCCATTCTCTTCTTTTCTATTTCTCATCTTTATTTCTCTTTCTTTCCCTTGACAATCGTCCTACATCGACTGGATGCTCCAGCAACACATTATTCGGTTATATAAGCTTCAGTGATGTAGGACGGTCGTTACAGATTAAGTGCTTGACAATTGGTAAAACTATCGAATTTCAAAAAAAAGTTCCTTTTATTAGTTTCCACAAGATCGTATATAATATTTATATAAATAATAAATTTATACTAAATCATATTTATTCTTATTAGTAATGGATTTTGGGTATTATTTTTAATTTATTTAATTTTATTTAAAATATTTATCTATTTATTATTTAATACTAATATTTAAATTTAAATTTAGTTTATTAGTTTAATTTAAATTTAGTCTTATTGCTTAATATTTTTAATATGTTTGTGTTCACAATACAAAAAATATATCAATATTGAAAGTCTTGATCTTACCTAAGGGTAATATGGGAATAAGTCTATAATTACCATTATTTCTTATCATTAATAAATATGTAAGTGATGGTCATATGTCAATAATGATGTCATAGGGATATACATATACATCAAAGAATTAAATTTATAATTACACTTACATAACCTATTTTTTTGTCATTTATATTTAATACACACACATGCACTCGTATATATTATAATGTTATTTAGATATAAATATATACAAACACACACACACACACATATATATATTTGTCGATTATATTTGGACTACACATACATATAATTCTAAAATTCAAATTTAAATAGATTTGACTTTTTCAAAATATAATTTTAGTAATTTTTTTATTCAAGCGCAATCAATAAATAGGAAATTTTTTATTCTAAATCTAATTAGATTATTCTATTTTAAAATTTTCATAATTTTAATTTTTCAAACTAGTTGGATTTTAGACAAAAATAAAAATAATAAATTTTTTTTTACTAGAGCTTGAAAGCTTCAAAGGAAAATATTTTTATCTTTTATTTATAAATTTTGTACGAAATATATATATATATATATATAAAATAAAAGTCCAATAGCAACGAAAGAAAAATATAAAACTTTCTTGTTATTTGATTGGTTTGTTAATAATTATATAGGTTTACACATACAATCACAATCTCAGATTCGAATATAAAATTATGTAAAAAACTTAAAATCAAAACTTAATTTTATACATATATACATAATACAGTTAAATTGTTTTGCTTATTTGTTAATTATTGAAAAATTAATTTCAAAATTAGAATCATGTTATATCAAATGTAGCCAAAATATATACATGGAATTGCATGCATGCATTTGAGTACAATTTGTATATGAATATACATTTAATAAAGATGTTACGACCTCCTTATCATCCATCCAATTGTTGAATACTTCACTTGTTGGTTATTTCCTCCATCTTCTTGGCTACGAGTTGCAACGCTATCACCTTGGCTTCACAAATGTCAGCTAGAGGATGGGGTCAGGCTATTAGAGTCTTCATATAGTGAAAAAGTGTTACCTATTTATAGCTATGAAGATATCAAATGTCTAACCCTTTTTCTCTTAAACTCTAGGAGACCAAGTTCCCCTTTGCCTTCACCCTATGTGTGTAGTTTGGGCTTCCGAACTATAGGAAAATAATTTAACAAATTAAGTCATTTATTTAATTCATTCATATAACAACCCGCAAATTTGACGTTGTTAATATTAAATCAATGAGAATGGATTTCAAATTGAAGGGTGATATGGGAATTGCATTTATAATTGTTGCATAGGCTTTTCCGAGCTATTCAGTTTTAACTTTAAATTTGCTATATTCTGGGTTATGGTTTAGAAGATATTGATCTTATAAGTCTAAAAGATTTACTCCTCTGACAAATGATTTTCAATGTTCTAAATTTTGAATATGAAAACAAGTTTAGTCGGTTGAGAGAGTAGACTTCATAATCCTTCCTAACAACACATTTCTTTATAAGGAAAATTTTGTATGTATGCGGCCTTATATTTTTATGTGCGGCTAATATGATGTAAAAAATAAATAAATTTGTAATTATACGAAAATTTATAGTGTATGAATTATGGATATATAAAATATATATATACACATACGCACATACATACATACATACATATATTCAATGCAGCGAATTTATTCCATGTATCCCAATTATTGAATATATATACATATAAATAATTGGTTGTTTATTGATTTCATATATTGTGGGAAATTAATTATGTATATTAGCAAATAATTGCGCACTTATCGACATATAGGTACATTAATCTTTTAATTTATGGAGTTGATTCCCTATAGATTGAAAATTAATCTTCTAAATTTAAAAGGTAAAATTTTAATAAATATATTCATACATTACTCTCTGTGCACACATTAGGGGGCTCGCCCTACTTTCTTGACTGTTAGGAGTTCACGTAGTTATGTGGAGCGGGTCCAACGAGCAGTATCAATTGTACATTGGATGACATACCTAGGTTCATACTTCATGGTGGGTGTAACGTGAAACTCGACAAGGCGTAGCAACGCAATTAGAAGCGCTTATTATTACTGAGGCATGCTTGGCTATATGTTAACATGCAGGAACCGGGAAAGGGAGACAGAGGTATGGACAATAGTAGGGCTTCATGGCTAAGCAGTGGCTGAACCTATAGAGAAATCGCTACAGTGTTTTTTTTAGCTTCATGTTGAATAATAAAGATTATAAGACACGTTACCACTTACATGGTAACACAAATGCTTAGGTATGCTATAAATCATTGAGGTAGTATACTCGGTGTGAGCCCAGGCATTGCGATGTTCACTTAGTATGTAAGCGTGATATATATAGTTATTAGGAATATTAACCTAACGTTGGTTAGGAAGTTAATTATTAGGATCATATGCTAGAAACTGACCTAAAGTTATTAGTTGTGAGTTGTTCAACTCTCGATTGGAAACCGTTGTAAGTGGTTTATGGGTGTAGGTATGATTAGAATTATACCCTTGATTTGTAAAGTAACCATACCATTATAAGTAATACATGAACACAAGTAGACAGCTTAGGTTGTTTGTATTATAGATGAAGTTAATTTCTTATGAACACCATATACTAGTAATACAATTCATCCATCAAACTTTATCTGATCAACTCCCTTTCTTCCTCTTTTATACCCACTGAAGAGGATAGGCAGTAGGTGTTTTGGCCTAGACATAGCACATAGAGTAGGAGACTAGGTGCCTGGAGTTATATTATTTAAAGTTACCCTCCATGTACTACTTATTATATTATATTATTTGTCAAACATCATGTTGTTATTTGAGAATTTTATTATGCCAATTATTATATATGCTACGTTAAGTGGAGACTATCATCTGATTTGCTTATTTTTAGTATTCATATTTTATTTTCATCCCCTGTGAGATCTGAAAGTGTAGAATGCTTTAATTTTTATATTAGAGTCTATATCATGTAATGTTTTAAAATGCCCATGACTCTTACTTCTTGGCATACACGAGTTCAAAAGTCGTTTAGGCTTTGAATCGGTATGTTTGGAGTTGCAGGTTATCATAAATGCTATCAGAGCTTAGGTTCAAGATTCTTTGGAGATCAGGCACATATTGAGGGAGTGTACTTGTATATTTTTTTATTATATATATATATAGTATAATGCACTCATATTCCAGTAATGCTTAACACTATATGAGGAAAGTTATTATTAATTCCTATATATTGATTGGTGAGAATGAGCAATCAGACTGAAAATAGTTCTAGTGAGGCAGTCGAAGTTCTGGGCCTGAATGTTTCTATATGGTTCCGCCGATACATACAAGGCGCCAAATGAACTCAACCCCAATGGAGGATACACAGTGCAAGCACAAGTTGTAGCCTTAGCCCCTTCGCTTGCTTTGGACTTCCCCAAGCTGCGTTGGGATTTCCAGAGTCTAGTTGGAAAAAATTATAAGGAGGTTGAATCATTTGTAGAGATGCGGGCATGGCTAAGGAATTGTGAAAGGATTTTTGCACTAACGGGTATGGAGGATGCAGTGAAATGACAGTTAGCTTTGTGGCATTTGCAAGGAGAAGCCTTAACGTGGTGGGAGATTGTTACTATTGAGACGGATGAGACTAAGATTGTTTGAACCAATTTTAAGAGGCGCTTTGAGATAAAGTTCATTTTTGAGGATGAATGAGGAGTAGAGCTAGAGAAGTTCTTTCATTTAGCGCAAGGTGACCGCAGTTTTAAGGCCTATGTGAATAAATTTAATCAACTAGCGATTTATGGCTTAAATCTTACTAATACACTAGCAAAATAGGTGATGAAATTTGCTATAAGGTTGAATTTGTCTTTAAGAGGTATTTCTTTAAGCCATGTACCTACTGGAGCTACTTTTAAGAGCTTAGTTGAGATTGCATTACTGATGTCAATTAGGAAGGAGGAACCTAATAAGGTAGAAATAAAGACAGTTTAGCATGACAACCATAGAAGTGGAATGGGTGCTCACGGAAGGAAAACGACGCTAAGGTTTAAGTGTAAGAATGCAAAGGAAAAGGGCATTTGGAAAAGGATTGCAAGATGGGCATTACGAAGATCAAATGCTACAACTACAACCAATTTGGACACATGAAGAGAGAGTGTCTGAATGCACCTAAGACTTCTACCCAGGTGGTTCTAGCATATCACTTGATGTTATTCCTAGCTCGATTGATGTTTTAGCTTTGGATAAGGGAGAAAAGGTCATCATAGAAGGTGTCTTAACTCTTTCTATTTTTTATATTCGTACTTTATTTGACATCGGAGCATTATACTCATTTATTTCGAGTAGGCTATTAGATGAATTACACTCAGAAACTAATATAGTTACAAACACTAAGTAGTATCAAACCCTGTTGGAGTATCGACATATTTATCCATGATTTTAAGGGTTTAAAGTTGTATATCTTGGGTGTCGAATTCGATAACGATGTTTTTTTTGGGATTTTCTGGGTTTGGTATAATTTTGAGAATGGTCTGGATGACTATGTATGGAGCAATACTAGATTGTGACAGGAAGATGGTTAGGTTAGGTAGTGTAGTAGGCGCAGCCTTGAGGTTTACTGCGATCCCAAGAGTTCGGTTATGTTGAGCTACCTATATTATTTAGACATGTCAAATAATAAGTTTGCTTCAGTACCAGTAGTTTGTGACTACCAAAATGTCTTTTTCGAAGTTTTTGGTCCTCCTCCTTATAAGGAGATCAATTTTTGAATTTATCTTGAAAAGAATGCTAGGCATGTTGCCTTACCTCATATGCATATGAATCCCAGAGAACGACGTAAGTTAAATAAGCAAGTAAATGAATTATTGGAGAAGGGCTTCATTCGAAGAAGTATTTCAAAGTGGGGAGCACTAGTTGTTCTTGCTACTAAAGTAGATGGTTCTTTAAGGCTTTGCATTGATTATTGCAAATTAAAGAAGCTAATAGAGAAGAATCATTATCCATTGCTTCAAATAGACGATCTCTTTGATCAATTAGTTAGAGAAATGCGTTCTCTTAGCTTGAATTGGCTACTCGATTCCATCAGTTACGTGTATGTATTGAGGATAATCTTCAAAAATCTACTTTTCGTACACTTGATGGACTTTATGAGCGGTTAGTCATGCCATTTGGAATGACCAATGCACCAGCATATTTCGTCGACCTCATGGGTCGAGTCTTTAGAGGGTTGCTAAATAAGTTCATGGTGGTATTCATTGATGACATACTTGTCTATCGAAGAATAAGGAAAAGCAAGTGTTGCATTTAGGAGAAGTGCTCAATGCTCTCCGTAGGCATAAGCGAAAGGTGAAATTTTCCAAATGCCACTTTTGGTGCAATGAGGTACCAAAGAATGCAATGGAGGAGAAAGCATTCCTTGGTTTGGCCAGCTATTATAGGAAGTTCATTAAGGATTTCGCTAAATTTTCCGCACCATTGAACTGACTTACCAAGGAAAATTTTAATTTCTCATGGATCTAAGATTGCGAAGAGCTTTTATTAAGCCGTAGATATTGTTGACTACTGCACTTGTTTTAGTGCTCCTTGATGGTACTAAGGCGTTCCCTGTGTATACTGATGCTTATGGCACAAAACTGGACGCAATATTGATGCAGGAGGGTAGAGTTGTTTTTATGCAAGTCGACAATTGAAGATTCATGAGAGAAACTACCCGACCTATGATCTTGTGTTGGCAGCTATTGTCTTCACCCTCAAATCATAGAGGCATATCTTTATGGGGAGTGGTTTGAGCTATTCACGGATCATAAGTCTCTAAAGTATTTATTCTCCCAAAGGATTTGGAATTTGAGGCAGCAGAGATGGATCTAATTATTGGCGTCATATGATTTTAGTAACTCATATACTCTGGGGAAGGGAAATGTTTTAGCCGATGCCTTAAGTAGAAAGCATGCGATGTTGAGTCCTATGTTTTTGGAATTGAAGCACTTGGCGTTCATTTCAACATTTTATTTTTGACCTTCATCGGACATTACGCTTGGATTGTTGGCAGCTTAGATGTTCAGCCTTCACTTGTGAACCGTATTGGTTCAAGTCAGAGGCAAGACAAGGAGTTGTTGGATGTTTTTGAGAAGCTGAACAAAGTAGATAATTAGAGTCATTTAGGTCGTTATTACATTGATTCGAATGGGTGGTTGCGAAGAGATGGTAGATTGTGTGTCCATCTTGTTAAGGAGTTGGTAGACATGGAACTACAAGACTCCCATCATTTTAGGAAGACTATTCGTCCCGGTGGAGACAAAATGTATCGTGATATAAAGATAGTATTTTATTAGCCTAGTATGAAGAGGCATGCATCAGAGTATGTCTCCAAGTCAGTGACTTGTCAGAGGGTAAAGGTGGAGTAGAAGAAACCTAATGGATTATTACAGCTGTTGGATATTCCGTAGGGAAATGAGAAAGTATCTCTATGGACTTTCTTGATGGGCTACCTAGGATTAGAAAGGAAATGAGAGTATTTGGGTCATAGTCGATCGACTGCCCAAACACACTCATTTTATTCCATTCAGGAACATAAGGATAGCTGCACCTCCGGCATTATATGTGAGAGATATAGTTCGGTTGCATGGATTCCTTCTAGCTTTGTCAATGACCAAGATCCACTTTTCATTGGTGAGTTTTGGAGGAGCATTCAGTAGGCCTTGGGCATTGAATTATATTTGAGTACCATGTATCATCGACAAATAGACGAGCAGATTGACAGTGTGAATAGGGTATTGGAGGAATTTCTTTGGTGCGTATTCTAGATTTTGGAAGTTTTTGGGAGGATCACTTTCCATTAGCATAGTTTTTATATTATAATAGCTATCAGGAAAGTATTGGGATGACACCGTTTGAGGCATTGTACGAGAGGCAGTGTAGATCACTGTCTTATTGGTGAGACACTACAGATAGAGTCGTTCTTAGACCAGATATGGTAAGGAAGACTTCGAAGAAAGTATACTTGATCCTTAAAAGGATGAAGAAAGACTGCCCAAGGTAGGATGACATCTTATGCTAACAGGAGATTCACGGCTTTGGAATTCATAGTGGATGACGTGGTCTTTGTGAAGGTTTCACCACTTAGACATATTATGAGGTTTGGTAGTTCAGAAAAGTTAGCCCTAAGGTTTATAGGGCCTTTTCCAATCATGAAGAGAGTAGGGAAGTTAACTTATAGAGTGGAGCTTTCTTAAAAGTTAGCGGGGGTTCACAGTATCTTCCATATGTCACACTTGTAGAAGTTTCTACATGATTCAGCTATTATGGTTGAGCAGTTGGAAGAAGTTGAAGTGGAGAGAGAGTCACTTGTCCATTATGCATCTACCCGTATTTTTGAGCATGGGACAAGACTACTTTGCAACAAAGTAATTAAACTGTTTAGAGTCTAGTGGAGGGAAGATCCAGTTGAGACTACGTGGAAGCCCAAGGAGATAATTTGAGCAACCTATTCGGAGCTCTTTTCCGGTATGTTTTAATTTAAATTAGTATAATTGCTAGTACTAATAGTATTTAGCTTTGTATATCTTATAGGTACGAGTGTTTGGATTCTAGGCAACATTTCACCAGGGCATGTTTCAGAAGACGGTTGCTAATAGATGAGTTTTACTAGTTAGCATTGCACATATTGGTTGAGATGTTCACAATTTAACTATGAAACACATCACGTTATCCATTTTATTTTATCAGTTATATGCATAATGGCTGTTGCATTTTTCATATGTATTGAATAATTGCTCATCCATACAGAATTGCAAGTATAAGACGTTGCATATATTTTGGATACATAGCATAAACACTTGCATTTCAGGAGGTCTACTAGTTCAGGAGACTGCCTAATTTTATCTTCCTATATGATCATATGAATTCCACACTAATATGTACATGCTGCATTAGAAATTTTGAATTAATGGAAAATCTTTGCAAATGGTTGATGGTTGAGTAAATGGTTGTATATATTGGTTGTATGAGCGAATTATATTTTTCCATTCATAGAGATTTCGATGAAATCCTTTTGATAGGGGAGTATGTACACCCTGGAAATTTCACTAATAAATTAAAACAGTAATAAGGACAATAATGTAATTTTACATAAAAGGGAAATATAGTAAATTTTCATAAACATTGGAATTTAGCCTCGGGACTTATTCAATTGTGCCCGAAACGTCGTTTATAGATAAAAACATATATAACTTGTTAAATTTGATAAAACAAGTCAAAATTAGCGAAAACTATAACCAATGGCATTTTCATAATTATTAATTTCAGGTTTAGACCAGATAACCCTAGTTTTCAACTATAAATTAGACCCTACCCCTCACTTCTTTTCACTCGAAACCATAGCCGCCACTACTCTATTATATACGTATAATTATGGTTCTTTCTATACAAAAACATATTAAAACAAAATTCCTATTCTCTTCGTAAATTTCTACGCCAAAAATAATAATTAAAAAGAGTGAATCTAGATTAGAAAGAAAAGTGAAAGGAAAGACTTAACGATCTAGTTAGTGGTCCAAAAGAGGAGATCCAAATCAAGGCTAGAAGAAGGAAACTTTGAAAGGTGAGTTAATAGGTTATAACGTTATGATGATTCATAAGTAATTAAACTCCTTGATAATTCTACCTAATTTAAAAATATAACCATTTAATTCAGAATAGTAGTTTCAACCTAGATTTTATATGCATTATAATTTCCACTATAAATAAAAAAGAATAGTAATGATGGAAAACCCTAGGTATTAATTGAATGGAAATAATTATAGAAAGGGAAAACGATAGACAAGAGTAATTCACTTTAAATTCTATAGATTTAAACTTTTATGCGACAAAGTTGTTGTGGTTTAAATAAATGAAAGGGAATCAAATACCATTTAATTTCACCTTGAATTGATTATATAATTTGAAATATAAATAGATTTTGATGCAACTACATAAGTGGTTTATTGAAGAATTTTATATGAAGTTGCATGTAAACAAAAGTGTTAGAACATCTCTAACTACCAGATTTTAATGACAACAACTATACAATTGTATTGTAAAATCTCTAAACTAATATACATGTACATGATGATCAAGTCTTGAGCACAATGGAGGTCACAAAGGCTTCAAGGACTCGATAAGAAGAAATGTAATATCAACAAAGAGCTCAGTATGAAAACAAATTATAGTAAGGGTCATATATTTTGTGTTAGTGTCCTAGATAAACATTAACAATCTCACTTAAGTGATATCAACTAATATATTTACTTCGAAAAGTTTTTATTCACTCAAACATGTTTTTAATGATTTTTAAAACTCTCAATAACTCAGATGTTTGGGAGCATAAAACAGACATCTGAGATCATGCTATTGTAAACCAAAACTTCTCCTGTCTATTTTCCTTAAAAGTCTGATGTTTGAGACCAGAAATAAGAAGTATGGAAACATGTTCTTTTAAACTGTTTATTTTTAAGAGAAAGTTTTTAAAATCCAGACATCTGACTAATTTGTTCATATATCTAAATGTATTGTAACAATTATTATTGAAAAGACACTTCTCTTCTCTCTCAACAGTTGCAACACTACTTTCGATGGTTTTCTTTGATAAGTTGCAACTTTTGATGAAGACTTTTTGACAACTATACATATATGGATATAGCTAGAGTTTCATCATCTAATTCTTGTTTTATACTTCTCTCTTTCTCTAAACTCTAGAGCTTTCAAAATTGCAAACTTGCTTTCAATATCACCAATAAATATTCAATAATCTTGGCGATCTACTCCCTTAAACTCATATACGTTCGCTCATTCAACTCAAAGAGGAGACTATAGGAAACTTTATGCTATAAGTCAAAATCCTTGTTGAATGAACATAAGATTGTCAGGTCAGTAAACTTTTGTACTGCCTATTCCTCTGGGCTAAGTGTGGATGTTTTTGGTTAGTGGAATTTCCGAATGGGAGCTTTAGGACTGGACGTAGGACGGGCGATATAAAACTCCTGGCGTGATTACTTCTTACTTTACTTTATTAATTCTATTGTTATATGGTTTGATATTGCATATACACTTATATACATAAGTTAGCCATATTACTATAGATCCTTGTGCACTATCATTTAGCATCAGAGCATGGTCTTTTCATTAACCGTAACAAAGTTTTTGAAAAGTTAAAACTATGGCAAGCACTTTTCTAAAAGGGCAATTAACTACATGTCCTCCACTATTCATCGAATCTAACAATGCATACTGGTCTACACGTATGAGAATTTTTATGCAAACTAATGGTCTTGAGATTTGGAAAGCTACTCAAACTAAGTATGAAGCACTATCTACTAAAATGAGTACTTTGACAGATGCTCAAAAAACCGCGATGACCAATAATGCAAAAGCAATGAATGTTTTATTTTTTTCACTTGATAAAAATGAATTTTCTAGAGTCATGCTATGCAAAACCACATATGATATTTGGCACATACTTCAAATCATACATGAAGGGACCACCAAAGTTACACAAACTAAAATCTTTATTCTTCAAAATCAATTTTAGTCGCTCAAAATGAAAACAAATGAATCAATTGCATATATGTATAAAAGATTTCAAACCGTGATAATGATCGTATGGATTTAAGAGTTACATTCACTGGTTTTGATCTCGTTACATGTGTTTTAAATTCTTTAACTATTGAATGGGCAAGAAAGGTTCTAACAATAGAAGAAGTAAATGATCTTTCCCAACTCAAAGTTGATGAATTAATTGGGAATCCGATGTCATATGAAGCAAACTTGTAGGCAAGAAAAGAACAAAATCAAGAAAAGAATAGCATAGCTTCAAGCCAACAATGAAGACTCGGATTTAGATGAAGTTGTTGTGTTCATTGCTAAAAAATACAACAAATTCAAGAAGTTCACGAAGTCACAAAACGATGGAAATTCAACTTCAATCAAATGCTACAAATGCAACAAATTCGAGCATATAAAGAAGGATTGTCCATAGCTAAACAAGGAAAAGAAGACAAATAAATTCAAGAAGTTCAAAAAGAAAAGAAAAGTTTTCCAAATTACATGAGATGACTCGGATTCGTCTTCTTCAAAGAGTGAAAGTGATAGTGACACAGAACAAGCAAATTTTTATTTTATGGTCACTAACAAGATAAATTCTATGCTTTCTTATAACAATATACTTGAAATTAGTACTGAACTTGATGAAAAACAAAGAAATTTGAAGAAATTATATAAAGAAAGTATAGGGAAATTAAATAGAGTTGAATTAGAAATTGGTATTTTAAAAGATGAAAATTGTATTTTAGAAGAAGAGTTAGAAAATTCACATAAATCTTGTGAAAGTTTAAATTTTCAGAATACTTCTATAATTGACGAAATTAAGGAAATTAAAATTGAGAACGATAAACTTAGCAATTAAGTTTGTGAATTAGAATCCAACTTAGATTTTTCAAAAAAAGAAGTTTTAGAATTAAAAAAAAATTGGAGCAAATTACAAATAATGCTTCGAAGTTTAATCAAGGAAAACAAAGCTTAGAAAAATTAATTAGAATTTCAAAACCATCTAGTAACAAAAATGGACTTGGCTATATGAAAGCAAAACAAGTAAAAATAGTTATATGAAATATAGCACTTTGTACACAAAATTTAGGAAATATAAATATAGAGGAAAGACAAATATGTCAAATTCTACAAAATATAAAAATTTGGATTTCCAAAACAACAAATTAGTTAGACAAAAATATATCGATAATTTTCTAAAAAATATAGCTTACAATAATAATTATATTTCTAAAGGTTCCAAACCCTTATGGGTATGGCTATCTTCTACTAACACATAGGACCCTAACGTCAGAAGTGGATACTAAAAAAATTACTTATTCTTTTGTAGGTACCCAGAAACAAAAATGAGAAATGGATACTTGATAATGGATACTCCAAGCATATGACGGGCAAGCGAATGTGTTAACTAACATAACATACATCGATGGATGAACCGTAACGTTCAAAGACAACTCGAAAGGATTCATAGTTGGAACTAGTGACATCATCAATGTCGGTATATCTAACTCTCCTTTGATTACAAATGTGTTATTAAGCGAAAATATAAAACATAACCTCTTAAGCATAAGTCAGTTATGTGATAAAGGTTTTTAAATCGATTTTGTAAAAGATAAATGCAATATATCTGACCAAAATAAAATATTAATTTTTGACGGTATAAGAAAACATATTATTTATGTTTTAAATATGAATATTAAGCATAATAAGGATATGTGCTTAGTTGCTAATCATTACGATCTATGGCATTGGCATAAACGTTTTTGTCATATTAATTTGAAGTATCTTGTTAAACTTGCTAAATTGAATTAGTAAGTGGTTTACCAAAAAATAAATTTTAATGTTAATAATTTTTGTGATGCCGGATATATAAATAAAATCTTAAAAGGAAATATCAACCACTAAAATTACTACATTTACGTTTATTTGGTCCTACTCAAGTAAGATCGATAAATCATAATAAATACATTTTTGTGATTGCTAATGATTATTTTAGATTTACCCGAACTTTATTTTGAAACACAAAAGCGATACTTTTGAAACGTTTAAATTATTTTCTAAAAGAATTCAAAATTTAAGAGATTTAAAATTAAATTATTAGAAGTGATCACGGAGGAGAATTTGAAAATGATTTATCAGAAAATTTTCGTAATAAAAAGGTTATTAGTCACAAATTTTCTTTTCCACGAACACAACAATAAAGCGATGTAGCTGAAAGGAAGAATCATACCTTATAAGAATATGTACGAGCATTGCTAAGTAATAGTAACCTACCAAAGAATTTTTGGCCGAAGCTATTGCTACCACCTGCTATGTACTTAATCGTGTTTCTTTAAGGCCATTGACTAAAAACACTTCTTATGAACTGTTCTATAGAAAGAAACAAAAACTTTCATTTTTTTTAATTTTTGGGTCAAAATGTTTTATTTTAAATACTAAAGATCAATTAGGAAAATTTGATCTGAAAGCCGACGAAGGCATTTGTATTGGTTATTCGGAGCAAAGCAAAGCCTATTGATTATTTAACAAACAAACAAATACAATTGAAGAAAGTTTGCACGGTCTTTTGATGAAGATTTTAAAAGTAAAAGTGAAATAGAGGGTGAAGGAATTTTAGAAATAAACCAAACTCTTGTTACAGAAAATAATATCAATAATGGAAATAAAAATGAAAATATAGACAATGATAATAACAATAATATCTTAAGATCCCCCTTAGAATTTTAAAAGACCATACTATAGATAATATAATTGGAGATGTAAACACTAGTCACTACTAGAAGCTAGTTAAATAATATGGTCATATAGCCTTTATCTCGAATATAGAACCTAAAAACTATAAGGAAACCGCTAAAGATGATTTTTGGATATTATCAATCCAAGAAAAACTTAATCAATTTAAAGGAAATAATGTTTGGGAACTTGTACCAAGACCGTATGATCAATCCGTTATTTGAACAAAATAGATATTTAAAAATAAAGCCAACAAAAATGGTAATATAATTCGTAATAAAGCAAGATTACTTTCTCAGTAGTATATCTAAAAGAAGGAATTGACTATGAAGAAACATTTTCTCCTGTAGCTCGGTTATAAGCAATACGAATATTACTTGCATTTTCTTGTCTTCACAATTTTCAATTATATCAAATGGATGTTAAAAGTGCTTTCTTAAATGGTTTTATAAAAGAAAATGTTTATGTTGAACAACCACCTCTATTTGTTTATGAAAATTTCCAAATCACATTTTCAAACATAAAAAGGCGCTTTATGGTCTTAAACAAGCATGCCATGCTTGGTATGATAGACTTAAAAACTTTGGTTTTCAAATTGGTAAAATTGAAACTACGTTATTTGTCAAAAAGGAAAAATGATGATATTTTAATCGTTCAGATTTAAATTGATGATATAATATTTGGATCTACGAATAAAAACATGTGTAATGATTTTGCAAATATTATGAAAAATGAATTTGAAATGTTTTATATGGAAGAATTAAATTTCTTTTAAGGTTTACAAATTAATCAATTAGAAAATAGAATTTTTATTTATCAAGAAAAATATTGTAGAGAATTATTAAAATGTTTTGGAATAGATAACCCCTCAAGTAAACCGACTCCAATGAGTACCAGCTTGCATTTAGACAAAGATGAGAATGGTAAGGATTTTGATCAAAAACTATATAGAAGTATGATAGGCTTTTTTACTTTATCGAATCGCTAATCGATCGAATATTATGATGAGTGTTTGTTTGTATGCTTGATTTCTAGCACAATCCAAGGAATCGCATCATCGAGTCGTGAAACAGATTTCGCGATTTTTATCCAACACTAAAGATAACAGACTCTTTTATCCGAGAGACAGCTCTTTTGTATTAGTTTCATATAGTGATGCTAATTTTGGAGTTTGAAAGACAGATCGATGCAGTACGAGTAGCACTTATCACTTTATCGTTCAATCTTTGGTCTCGTGGTTTATTATGAGACAATATTGTAATTCATTATCGACATGTGAGGCCGAGTATATCTCAACCACTTTGGCTTGTGCTAAAGTTATATATATATATATATGCAACAAACACATCGAGATTTTGGGAAAAATATTACAAAATCTCCTATATATTGTGATAATACAAGTGCGATCAATCTCTCCAAAAATCTTATCAATCCTTCTAAAACAAATCATATTGATATACTTCATCATTTTCTAAAAGATAACATAGAAAAAGAAGTTATTTACCTAGAATTTGTTAATACAGAAAACCAAATAGCAGATTTTTTTACCAAACCTCTATGTGAAACAACCATTTTAAAGTTGCATCGAGAACTAGGAATTTGTTCTTTAAACAAGTTGGTTGAATAAATAATTTATTATAAGAATATATAGATTGATTAACTGTGAAAATTATCTTTTAATTTTTAGGATATCTCTATATAATCATTCCATCTAAAAAATATTTATTGGATTTTTTTAACTTAGTTATTATGGCTAAATAAACCATTTATCTAAAACTAGTTATTGGTTAAATTTTAAACAAATTCTTTTAACCCTCATATCTACCGGATAAACAAATTTTTACCTATGAATAGTTATTAGTTAAAATTATCTAAGGTAAGAAATACTTTTGTCTAAAATATGTTTCCATTTTTAGAAATTTTCATTTATATTTAACCAATACATATTCGTTCGTCAAAAATAAATACTTCAACAATGTCAACTTCAGAAGATAATTCATCGTCTTATATTAAGATTACTTCTTCTCTTTCTGAGAAAACTGATTTTTCTCCTAAAGGGAGAAAATTAAACAGTTAATTAAATTCGAAGGTCACGTAATTACCACTCAAGATGACCGTATTGATAGTATAGCTCATTATTAAGGAGAAACAATGAAATTGCAAAAAGAAATATATTTAAGGCAACGTCGACAAAGTGAACATCTGAATTTTATTGAAAGAACTTCAATGGGCTTTTGTGGGAATTTTCCAACTAAAACAACATTCGTTTTAACTGAAGTCCTCGAAATAACTTTCAACTTCTATCAAAATATATGAACCAAAGCAAGACAATCCTTGGGAAGCCGTCTGAGGAGGAAACAAAGCCATTGGAAAACTAAATGATAATGTGTTATTGTTTACTCATAAATATTGTTGTATATTGTTTGAATATTATAAATAAATAAAACTATTTTATAAAAACAACCAACTATTAACTCTAACATATGGGTATCAATAGCTAGACGTCCGACCAAAAGTTATTTTTATTCATACTACATATTCGGACGTTTGACTCCCCCTAAACCAGACATTTGAAAATACCTCTTTTTACACTACTTAGGCTGTGGACCTTATTTTGTCATTTTCAAACGTCTGACTCTCTGGCCCAGATGTTTGATTATCTGGCATTTTGTTATTTAAAACAACCTTACAGTCTTGTCTTTTGAATAATTTTCAAGTTTCCTTCCTTTCTTTTGCCTCTAGAATTCGCAAACTCATAACTCAACAAAACCCTAGCCTCCCAAATCTTCAAAAATGGCCCCAAAACCTTTTCCTAAAAAGAGAAAAATGAGGACAATTCTCTACCTTTGCCCTAATCTCTCAAGCTACTGATGAAATTATTAAGATTTGGTCAAGAGAAAGTACTATTGGTTAACAAAGTTAGAAGAATTTAAGAAGAAGATCCACGATGATCTATTCTATTACTTGCGAAACTTTGATGAGTATAGACTTAAGGAATTAACAGAGGAAGCTCGAATCACCACTTTGATCGAGTATGATGACAATAAGGTAGTTATAGATCCTCTTGCTATCTACCTTTTTTATGCAAATTTATGTAATGATGTATGGAAACCACATGATGAGGATGGTAGGTTATGGAGTAATGTTTATGGAAAACTTATTAAGATTCATGTAAATCATATTGCTACCACACTTGGTTGCGGGTAAGGAGGAATTGACATGGATGAGTTGCTTGATTATCGACATAAACAAAGAAATGCAATAATCCATGATATTTAGGAAGAATCCATGCTTGAATGGAAAACTAGCTTCTTTTGACCTCTTTTGACCTTGGGCTAGACTCCTTAATCGAATGTCGATCAACACCATTATTACTCGACTAGGGAGTCATGAACAAATTTACGAAAATGATCATATGGCTCACTATGCTATCCTTAGATGAGTATAGGTTAATTGGGCTAAATTCATTCATGATGAAATCAAGAACTTTTGGCTTCGAAGATGGCCAACTATTTTATATGCATCATATATTATGAGACTTCTTAATTTCTTTTAGATTAATATCACACCATCTAACTTTGAACTAATACTAGTCAAGTATAGTGGTAGACGGTTCTTCAATCTCATGCATTTACCTTCTACTATGCCTCATCATATTAGCTATGACGAATGGACATTGCAACAAGCTTAACGTAGTCAAAGCTCAAACTAATCACCAATACAAACCCCACCTCCTCAACAAGCCACAATTCCTCCTCATCCTATGCAACAAGAAATTGAATATGACATTAATATTGATCTTCATGATGCTCAACTTTAACCAAATCTAAATGAGTCATTGACGGACTTAACTCTCCAAAATCATAGGATTATCATGAGTATTCAAAAGTCCTTAGAGAATAGAGTTAAAGGTCTTGAGAGATCCTTTTCTATTGGGAAGGGTAAGATGGAACGATCGATGGAAAAATCGTTTCATCACTCTAAAAAATGATGAGAAAGTTTAGAGGATGATCAAGCTCGACATCCTCTCCTTCACATAGTCCACCTCCTTCTCATGTCCATGCCTCACCTTCTCGTGCATCCATGCAAAGTGCTGAATCACTCATTAAGACAAAGGGAAAATAATCGAAAAAGAACATAATGAAAAGGAAGGAGACAAATCCGAGTCGTGGCATTGGTCCAATCAAAAAATGGATGAATCACAATTTGTTCCCTTTCAAGGCCAATCTATAGTAGAAGGTGTCAAAGAAGCAAGTGCCGAAAATCAATGGTTCAGAGAAGGGCAATACAATCCTTCAAATTATTATGAGTACAACGAGAACTACGAGAGCTTTTCTTATGGTGGCTATTGAGTGTCCATGGGTATTCTATCTCTAGTTCCTTTAAAAAAATTCAAAAACTAGTGATATGTGTGTCTGTATTTTGTTTCCATGACTTCTTTTTTTGTTTGGATGTTGGTTTGTGATATGTTATGATTGAATATTAGTTTGTTATGCTCTTTTGACATATTATACTTATGTTATGTATAAATATCCATACCATTTTTTGATCTCTCTTTGTTTCCTTTTGATAATGCCAAGGGGAAAGAAATATATCTACATCTACATACTAATAGGGGGAGATATTATATTTAGAGGGACCTATTTATATTATTTTATGTAAAATAATTGTGTACACAATTGTATAGTTGTCATTATCAAAAGGGGGAGAATGTTAGAACCTCTATTATTAGATTTTAATCACAACAACTATACAATCATATCGTAGAGTCTCTAACCTAATGTACTGGTACATGATGGTCAAGTCTTGAGCATAATCGATGTCACAAATACATCAAAGACTCGATAAGATGAAATGGAATATCAACAAAGAGCTCAGCATGAGGACAAACTAATGTAAGGGTCATATATCTTGTGTTAGCGTCTTAGATAAGCATATACAATCTCCCTTGAATGATACGAGCTAATATATTTATTTTGAAAAGTTTTTATTCACTCGATAAAGTTTTCAATGAGTTTTAAAATTCTCAGCAACTCAGACGTCTTAAAGCATAAAACAGACGTCCGAGGTCATGCTATTTTAAAGTAAACTTCTCTGGTCTGTTTC
Source organism: Allium fistulosum (assembly GCA_030737815.1). NCBI lineage: Eukaryota > Viridiplantae > Streptophyta > Magnoliopsida > Asparagales > Amaryllidaceae > Allium > Allium fistulosum. Next base: position 879,323,738 of record CM060906.1, read on the forward strand.
CTTTAAAAGTCAAATGTCCTAGGACAGAAATCAGACCTCTGGAAACATGCTATTTTGAAATGTTTACTTTTTAAAGAAATTTTTTTAAAATCCAAACATCTGACTAATTTGTCTAGATGTCTGAATGTGTTGTAAGAGCTATTTTTGAAAAGACAGTTCTCTTCCCTCTACATTTACAACTTTTCTTTTAATGGTTTTCTTTAATAAGTTGCAACTTTTGAAGAAGACTTTTGGACAACTATAAATGCATGGCTATGGCTAGAGTTTCTTCATCTAATTCTTGTTTTATACTTCTCTCTTTCCTTATAGTCTAGTGCTTTCAAAATTGCAAACTTGCTTTCAATATCCGCAATAACTATTTAATAATCTTGGTGATCTACTACCTTAAACTCACATACATTCGCTCATTCAACTCAAAGAGCATATTATAGGTAGCTTTGAACTACAAGACAAAATCTATGTTGATTAAATACAAGATTTTCAAGTCAGCAAACTTCTATATCGCCTATTCCTCCGAGCTAAGTGAGGGTATTTTTAGTTAGTGTAAAATCCGAAGGGGCGTTTCGGGATTGGACGTAGGATGGAATGTCCGAACCAATATAAAAATCCTTATGTGATTTCTTTTTAGTTTAATTTATTTTTTTCTGTTGTTATATAGCTTGATATTGCATATACACTTATATAGATAAGTTAGCCATATCATTATAGATCCTTATGCACTTTCAAAAAGAAGAAATCTTTACCAAAACACTGCTAAGATAGTCCCTTCATTCCACAATCAAAACGACGAAAAAAGCAAACAAATAAGCAAAATTAAAAAACGATGAAATCTGGAAAACCCTAACGAAACGTTTGATATATTAGTTAAACATTTGAATTAGCGTTTAGATGTCTTGGTTTCTAAAAATCTTAACCTGAGAGCAACTAGTCCAAATTCTACTTGATTCAGACGTTTAAATCCTTTTTCAGACATTATAAATCGAAGTCAAATGTCTAATAAAGGAGGTCAGACTTTTGAATATATGATCAGACGTCTAAATTATATTTCCAAATATCTAAATTATTTTAACAAGCCTAGGTTGTATTTAGACCTACTGCAGGACAAGTAGGATGAATAGGTGGACTTGTCCCCACTTTCTTGACTATTAGGAGTTCATATAGCTTTATATGGAGGGTGTAATGGTAGTATCAGTACACTAGATGACGTACCTAGGAATAGAGGAAGGGAGATGGAGGCATCCGCAATAGTAGGGCAACATGGTTGGGCAGCGACTGGACCTATGCGGAAGTCGCTATAGTGATTACTTCGGCTTCATGTTGAATAATAAAGATCGCAGGACACGATTACCATTAAGAAGGTCAAACGAATGGTTAGTTAGGCTATAATCAACAAGGTAGTACACTCAACGCGAGCCCAGGTATTGGGATGTTCACTCAATGTGCAAATGTGATATACGTAATTCATCATTTGGAATTTTAACCTAATGTTGGTTAGGAAGTTAATAATTAGTTCATGTACTAGGAATTGACCTAGATTTATTAGTTGTAGGTTGTTCAACTCTCGATTGGAAAACTTATTAAGTGGATTATAGATGTAGGTGTAATTAGAATTATACCCTTGATTTGAAAAGTAACCAGCTCTTTATAACTTATAAGTAATACACGAACATAAGTTAATTGCTTGTGAACACCATACACTGGTAATACAATTCATTCGCTAGACCTTATCTGATCCACTCCTTTTCTTTGCCTTTTAAACCCACTGCATGTGGACAGACTAGCAAGTGATTTGCCTAGACATAGTGCATAGAGGAGATGATTAAGCGCCCGGAGTTATATTATTTACAGTTACTCTCATGTACTATTTATTATATATATTATCTATCAGACATCTTGTTGTTATTTGGGAACTTTATTATGTTGGTTATTATATGTGCTATATTATGTGGAGATAATTATCTGATTATCCTATTTTCAACATTTATATTTTATTTCCTTCCGCTGTGAGACCTAAAGTGTAGAATGTGTTAAGTTTTATATTAATCTCTGTATCATGTAATGTTCTTAAACCCCAATGACTCGTATTTCTTGGCATGAGACACGAGTTTAATGTTATTTAGGCTTTGAATCGGTGTGTCCAGAAGTGCAGGTTGTCACGTGGTGTCTTGATTTGGTTGTTTATTATTAATTGCTATATCATTGAGTGATGAATTGTAATTATTATTGATTTAAATTAGAGTTAATTAATTAATTAGAAATGAGTAAATCCACAATTTTCGAAAGGTAAGATTATTCATAAATTTTGAGGGATTCTTGTAGATAACTGTGATTTGGCAAATTTTACTTAAATTAATTAATGTGAGAAATTTAATAAGGTTATTATTTATGAAATTCTGGTAAAATTCATATATAGTAACAGAAAATCTAGTTTAATTTAAATTTAGGAGTTTATCACTATCCAAAAATAGAGTAAGATTTCATAAATAATAATACAATTTTTGTACAAGTTGTATTGTTTTGAGTAAATGGTAATATAATTGGTTTTTCCATGTTTATAGAAGAAAATATTATTATTGTTGTTATTTGGATGATAAAACAAAAGAGATTTTTGGAATAATAATAATAATAATAATAATAAAGATATGTTTCCAAATTAGTTTTTGGGTAATTTATTACTATTTTGAGATAAATTTCAATCAAAGAAGTTTTAATACAGAATATTGTTGTTTTTGCGATAAATTGTTTTTGAAAAATATTAAAGTGGGTTTAGTATATATTGTTATCATGATGTAAAATATTAATCTTATTTTTTGAATGTAATTTGATGTAAAATATTACGATTAAAATAAAGTGTTTTAAGATATTGAGAAAGAAGTAGAATAAAAGGATTTATAAAGTATGACATCGCTTTTGAAGAATTGTTATTGTTTTGAGATGGGATTAATAAAGGGGGTTTTATAATAAAAAATAATAAAATGATTTTATTGATAAGAGAAAATAATGGTTGTAAATATATTGTTTTGGATGGATGTATTAGGTGATTAATTATTGATTCAGATTATCGCATACTTTGTTTTATGACGATGAAATTGCATTCGGATGTGCACACAATATTTTGTATTATTACAACATTGTGTGTAATTAATTATGGTTTTTTGTGTTGATGTTTGTGTAACTAATATAGTTGATTAGCACACAATCGATAATCTGATGTTTGTGCTACTAATATTGTGGGTTAGCGTACATTTGGTGATTTGGTGTTCGTGTTACTAACATAGTGGGTTAGTATACATTTGTTTGATTTGGTATTCGTGCTACTAATGTTTGTTTGATGTTTGGGGTTAACATTAAGTGTTGTTAAACATATGTCTACAGGTTGTGTATTGTCATTATTGTTGTTGCCCCATATTTATGATGATTGATTTAATGACTTAATGGTTGTAGTATTTTCTGCTTGCATTGGTTACATTGGTTGCGTCGGTCACATGTGTGATATATTTGTTATGTGTTAACAAGTATTTGGATGTAGTAGAAAAGCAGGAAAAATAACAACGAGGGATTGATCCTCAAAAGGGCAAATAGGCGGTCATTTTCTATGCAATAGCTCTCGAGCCTATGGCCGGAGTGTATAAGGTTTGGTGCCGTCCAAACAGAGCCGAATTTTTTTCATACATTTGTAACGTTTGTAGGTGAAAGAAAAGGAGGGAAAATAGTTCTAAATGTAGAAAACATATACATGTTGATTACTTTGTACATTTCCTATATATATGATTGTATTTGTTTATAAGTTATGTTAATTGATGTATTGAAAAGTGTAAATGTTATTTGATGAATTAGATCTTATAAGATGTTTATATAGCTGAGATATGTTTATTTTATTTTTTAAATTCCGCTCTAAGTTTTTTCCCGTATCGATTTTAGTTTTTAAAATATAAAACTAGCGATCCGCTTTTTTTTAACGTTCGAGATTAGTGCGAAAGCGTAATTTGACGGTCTTTGTCACTAATTTTAAATGTTAAAAATAGTGGGTCATCACAATTGTTTTTACATCTTATATTTAGCGGTCCCTTGAGCCTTGGATAGGTTTAACCATTTAGGGTAGGTTAATTTACACTTTAGCTTAGGTTAAAAATATGGAATGAGAGAGCGTTCTTGTTTATTATTGTATACTTTATGTGTATGGGTTGTTTATTTAACCATCATTACCTACCCTAAAATGATGTCCATTTATGATGAACTTTGTATAGAAGATAAATAAAGCAGGAGTGTCATAGGATGAACACTTATAGGAGGGATTAAGTGTTGGTTATAACCCGAGTGGCACAGATGATGTTAAGTTATAATTGAAACCTTACCTCAAAAGAAAGAATTACATTTTATTATTGAATTTTTAAGTGAATAATATTTGTAAGAAAAAGCTATATTAAATATACATTTTTTATGGGTAAGAATGTGATGAAAATTGGCTTCTCTTATAGGATACCACTTGAGACAGAAAGTATTTATACTCCTCTGATTTGGTTGATTATGTGTCTAACTTGGCTGCTTTTTTTGGCTTTTACTCATTATTGGGCCCGATTCTAAGGATGATGGCAATGGATCCTCCTCGTTGGAGAGGGACTAGCCTCTTTTTGTTTATTAGTAGCTTTGGTGCATCTGCCTAACTCTTGTACTTTATTTTTCTTTAGCTGTTCTAGCGCATGTGCCAAACACCTGTTAACTTTGTGCTTTAATAATAGTGGTATGGCCCACTTTAAAGCCGACTAGCCTTGCTAAAAAATATACATTTTTATTTTAAAGGTATTTTATTAAAAAAGGAAATGTATATTTTCAAGCGTAAGGTGAATTTTTGAAAATTTTTACATAGTGAAAATAAAGTATTTAATTTGGGAAACGAAGTATTTTTATGAAGATATTTTCATAAGGAAAAGTGATTATTGTGAAAGTGTGTTTTATTTAAAATATTTAAAATAAGAGAGAAAGGACTATTGTCGATAGAAAATATTTTGGTTAGAAATTAGATTCAATGTTTGGAGAAACATTTTTTAATGTAAGCAATCAGATTGTTTTTATTTAACAACCTTTGAAATATATTTCTATAACAATGGTACGATATAGGAATGCTCTGTTAAAGTATTTTATCGATAAGCATTTATAGGAAATTCTTATTGAGGATAGAGATATGTTTTTGTTAAAAAATATTTTAAAATAAATAGTATATGATTTTTAAGATTTTTTGAGGGGAAACTATTTTGATAAAAGTATTAAGATTTAAAATGTTTTTTAAGAGTACCTTGTTAAGGAAGATTTATTTCGATATTGTTTTACAGAAAAGCTCTTTTGACAAAAGGATATCAATATTGGGAGAGTTTTTCAAGAGATTATTTTATGGAAGGAGAATACTCGAAAATATATTGTTCAAAATATTTTCACTTGAGAAATACCTTTTTTCGAGTAACAATTGTGGTAAACACTTCCATTTGAGAAACTTTTGTTCAAAGAATATCTAAGAGTAAATTTTTTTTTTGTTTGATAGTTGATTTGGTTATAAGACTTCTATTCAAAGAGTACTCTTTGATAAACGATGTTTTTAAAGGAAAAACATTTTTGTGTAAAAGACTTTGGTTAGAAAATACCTAATTTGAAAAAATTGTTTTATTAAAATGTATTTGAAAATACTTTATTGAGAAAAAATGTACTATAAAATTTCTAGTTTTAAACAACTTATTTTACAAAGATGGGAATAATTTGATTTGGAAGTAAATTATTGGAAACTATAATATTTGATTTAAATAAAAAACTTTTGAGGTGTTTATTGAAAAGTATTTTATTGAAAAGGTATTTTATTCTGAAAACCCTGTTTGAGGATCGTAGGACTAGAGTATGTAACATAGAGTGTGAGATGACGAGGTGAGAAAAGTTTAAGTTGCATAACATCCCTTATAACGATGCTACCATTACGACTATTATGTGCGAACTACCATAAGGAGTTATAGGGATGTCTAATTATTCCTTTCGAAAAGGGGAGCTAAGATATGATATAGGAACTACCTATTTTGATTGTATGGGAAAGTGACATTTTGTTTTGATTTGCATACTTTGGTTTAATTGATTTTATTGTTCCATTGTTAAGTTATTAGTCATATTAATTTGATTGTGTTTGCTATATGGTCTATGACATGATTAGCTAAATTAAATTATTCTATTTGCATTGTCTTGTTATTGTTTACCTATTTGATAATAGTTGTTCATTAATTTATGTTATGCATGTTTGAACTAATCCTTTTCTTTTTCTAGCATTGTATTTTTGTTAATTGTTGTTTTGCTGCAATTGGTTTTAATTATTTGCATGTTTGTTTGTTTGGTTGCTTGTTGTTTGCCTTGTAGTGATTGTGTATATTTTATGCTAGGATATATTGACTATTATTGTTGATAACTTTATGATGAGGTAGTTTTCCAGTATTGACATTAGTGGGATGTACATTAGAGAAACTAGGAAGTTGATAAGGGACATATTTGATTTAATCATAGTGGGGTGAAAATTTCCTAAGCCGGGGAAGGCTAGATATTTGGAATGACTAAAAGATTTTATGACATTCCTTGAAGATGAGAAATGGTAGCTGAAGTGTTTTGGTTATAAGAAGGCTTGATGGATACCACTGGGGAATCAAAGCAATAGCGGGAGTTTTATTACAACATTATTGAAATTTGGAGTTTTTACCAAACACATGTTTTGAAATCTATTTTTATACAAGCAATTATCGGTGTCCATAACTATTTTAATCTCAACATGGACTCCTACTTCAACTTTTGGTAGTGTTTATATTGTTTGAAAATATTCAATAAAGTGGAATTTTCTTAAAATTACTTTAAGTTTATTTTGAAGAATGATGATAATATTTTGAAAAAATATATTTTATAATACGATAATTCTATTTTAAGGAAGGATATTGGTACGAAAAGAACATGGAAGCTTAGATATGGAAATGTAAATATTTTGGTAAATGTTTTGATTTGAAGATGCATTAAAACTCTCATCATTAGAAATGGATAGTAGATCACTCTTTGGCATTTTGGGTGGGTGATACATGTCATCGAATGGAGGAGTTACTAAAAAAATGATTATAGAATCAAATGTTTGATGAGATCCGAAGAATGGAACATAGTGGGTTTTGATGTTGATGCATACTGTAACACCTTAAAAAATTTGATAAAAAATTAACAAATAAGAAATAATTAATCAATTATAAGGATAAATGAAAGTTTCGTAGATGTCGAAATTTGGCCATGAAAGTTCTATTGTTGCATCTTTGGAGATTTTCTAATCAATTTCCATACATGAAGTTTTGAAAATGGATTTCAAAAGAAAAAGCTATTAATGTTTGAAGTTTTCGAATTCAAATTATTTTAAATGGAGTTTAGATAACAATTAATGCTAAAGTTTGAAATTCAAAAATTTATGGTAGTTAGACTTGGTGATTAAGTAAATAGTAAAACAAAGTTAACATTAAATATTAATTAAGGAATTAAATAATATATTAACGGCAAATAAAATACGTTCCCAAATCAACTCTCCCAGTCGACCACCTAGGTAGGAGCGGTCGACCGGTGCTGTTGTGGCGGCTTGGGTTAAGGAATACCACGAATGGTCCAGACTATATTATTTCAAACCGACTAAAATCCAATGGTTATAATACTTTCTAACCTCTATAAATAAGAGCCTAGCCTCCTCACTTTTATTCACAAATTATTTAGGAATGTAGTAGAGCTCTATTGGTTTTTTCTTCCTCAAGTTTTAAAAGTTCTCTAGGTTTTAATTAAGGAATTTTAGGTTTTTAATATTCACTTTCTTATTCTATTCTCCTCTAATCCTTGAAATTCTAAGTCTAATCTATATACAATCCACTTGTTGAAATACCACTTGTTGTATATTTCTAAAGGAGGAGATATGGAAAGAGATTTAAAGCGGGCATAAAAAATCCAAGAGAAAGAGCTAAGGATTTTTATGAGTGGAAATCTTAGTTTTTCTTATTTTAGTAATTGTTTAGTATAATTTTGATTTGAAATACGCCTTAGGGAAATTTTATCATGAAAACATCAAACTAAAAACCCCAAAATTTCCCTTAGCGAAATGTCAATTCTTATGTTAGGATCTCAGTTACTGTGTAAAATAGCAAAACTGTATTATTATTGCAATTTTAATGTTTTACATTTTATTCCACTTCTCATCTTTCTCTTTGGATTTGGTTAAGGATTTGTAAAAAGAAATAGGTTAGGAAATGGTGTGCAAGGTACAGATTTTCTTTATTTGTAGTCTGCACTGCCTGTTTCCATAATCTAAATGTAAATTTCCATTTTCATTTGTATATGTTGTAGCTGAAAAGAGTGTAAAAGGATTTGAATTGTAATTATATTAATGTTGATTCTACTATTTTAGTTTAAAAAAAGTTTGTATGGATTCTATTTTTATACAAGTCAGTTGTTGAATTAAGAATGTTGGATATATGGTATGTTTTTTGATATGGAATTGGACTCGTATAAATTTAAAAGTTTTGACATTTAAACAAATACCATACGACATAATCTTCGCACGATTAGAAATATTTTAGGCACGCGTGTGTGTTTATATATTAACATATAAATAACATATGATTAACAACATATCAATTGGGTAGTAAATAGGTTATTAATTAATATTAAGGGATAGTTTGGCTCACATCCCTAACAAGTTTTAAAAAAGATAAAACATCCTTCACAACCAACATTTACGTTTCCGCTCCCTATTTTCAAATTCACGCACGCAAAAATACACAAATACCCTTTATGTTTTAAACTTTTCAAACGTGTATAACTTTATTTACAAAAACCCGATCAACATACCGTTTTCACCAAAAAATCACAAATTTTATGATCTTTAAAATGAGATCCATTGTTGATACCAAAAATTTATATTTGTATTAAAGGTGCAATTATTTCAAATATTTGCAGACAATTCAGCAAATATTTAACAGTTCGATTTTTTTTCAAATTTATAAAAATTGCACAAATTTGCAGATATTTCTGCAACTATATGGTATAGTTGCAGAAATGTCTGCAACTATTGGGTATAGTTGCAGAAATTTATGCAACTATATTGTATAGTTGCAGAAATATCTGCAACTATTGCATATAGTTGCAGACATTTCTGCAACTATTGCAAATAGTTGCAGAAATGCAACTATTACAAATAGTTGCAGAAATGTCTGCAACTATTGCGTATAGTTGCAGAAATGTCTGCAACTATTGCTTATAGTTGCAGAAATAAATGCAACTATTGCGTATAGTTGCAGAAATTTCTGCAACTATTGCTTATAGTTGCAGAAATAACTGCAACTATTGCGTATAGTTGCAGACATTTCTGCAACTATTGCAAATAGTTGCAGAAATGCAACTATTGCAAATAATTGCAGAATTATCTGCAACTATTTGCAATAGTTGCAGAAATTTCTGCAACTATTGCGTATAGTTGCAGACATTTCTACAACTATTGCATATAGTTGCACAAATGCAACTATTGCGTATAGTTGCAGAAATGTCTGCAACTATTGCGTATAGTTGCAGAAATGTCTGCAACTATTGCGTATAGTTGCAGAAATTTCTGCAACTATCGTATATATTTGCAGAAATTTGTTGCGATTATTTATAACTGCAAATATTAAGAATATCATATTTCATAAAAAAAACTTGATTCGTCTTCAATTTAATTGCAGTTTTTCATTTAAATCGAAAAATAAGAAGAAGAATTAGAGCTCGCAGTGAAACGCAGGGGTAATTTGGGGAATAAATTAGCGGAAAACAGAAACAAAGACGTAGAATATATATTCTTTATGACAGGGACCCGCTTTGAAATTAAGTTCCGTTTTAAGGATGCGTGACTAATTTTCACTAATATTAAATACCTCTTAGGGAAGAAGTGAGATAATTATGGATAGTAATATTATGGAATGTGGTGAGGTATATGGTAGTGTGATAGGCGAGTGAAAATTATGACTAAGTTATAGGGATAAGAGGTCGGTCAAAAAGCACATGAAAGTCTACCCAGCTAATCTGGCAACTAGTAGTGTGACTTTGTGGCTGATGTGAGACATCACATATAATAAATACCATAGAGGATGCGAGGTAAGTCCCATATTCTGTAAGATAAACCTGCATAGCTAATCTGGCTACCGATACCAACAAATGATTGGACTAGTATAAGACGTCATAGTTTAGGTTATGGGTCGTGATACGTAGGACCTGCTTTGGGGTCGAAGGTAGTAAGTGGCTAATTGAGGGCCCACCTCCTCCCTATTAAAAAGTATTAAATTGTCAGGGTTAGCGGTTAGGAACGGTAGTGGATATCTCGAGAAGAATCCACTTCGAGTTTGAGGTATCAAGTAGCTATTATAGGGTCATCCTTTCATATAAAGAAGTATTAAGTGGCCCGATGAGATTCCCAGTGATGTCAGCTAAATAGTGTCGGAGATGAGTCCGCCTTGGGATAGGCAGTAAATGATGGGGACCAACCTAAAATGAGGTATTAAATGGTCCGAGTCTGCCTAATTCCCATTGAAAGGGTATTAAGTGACTTGGGTACTATCTCTTACATTGTTAGGACAATATTGATGGTAGATGCATGGGTCTGGGAAAGGCTTTGGCCTGTAGTTGAAGATGGGTTAGTGAGTTGGATTGGAAAGGGTATAGGTTATAGAGTTGGACTTGTAGTTAGAGAAATTTACATAGAATATAGCTAGGATGCGTAAGACATATTCTTATTTAAATTATAATACCCAAGTACTATTATAGAAAGGCTCGAGATTTTTATTCATCAGACATTATTGTTCTGACTCCCTCCTCGTTACAACACAGGTTAGAGAAGATAATGCAACTTTCAGAGATGGTGGCGAAGACGGAAACTTGTCACGGTTATTTATCTATCTACTTTGGTTGTTATTGTATTTCTGATGTACCCATTTAGACATGATGATGTATTTTGTGATATTGCACCACGAATATTTGGTGTTATTATATGGTATCGTGTGGTATGTTTCTAACATTTGAGTTTTTAGTAAAATGGGTACTGTTTTCGATATTATATTTTATCCTTCCACTATGAGATTCTGAATGTGTAAATAGATAGCTTCTTGTATTGTTCTTGTATCATATTTACCAACCAATAGCCAACTTTGGAATAGGTTTAAGGTTCGATGGGCCTTTTCTAGGTCGAAAGTTATCCTTATTTTCTCCACTTTTCATTGTTTAAAATTATAGAAGGTGCTTTTGAAGAAAAAATGTTTTGGTATGATAATTTAGTTTCAAATGTTCTTAGTTAAAAATACTACTTTTAAAAGAAGTAAATCTCCATTATTGAAAGTCCTTAAAAAGATAAAGTTGGTTAGAAAAGGGAAAAAATTTCATGACTCCTTTTAGGAGATCAAGCAATTTTTGAATTTGATAAAAAGGTTTCTATGTTTATACTTTTAAAGATAAAAGTTTGGATTAGGTACTTCTTGATGTGGAGTTTTAGTTTTATAAAGAATGATGAAACCCAAATCAAATTTTGATATGGAGTAAATAGGGATGACTGACTAAGTAAGAAGAGGTGAGATTTTAGGCTATGAAAAAAATAACTATGGATGTTCATAAGGTAGCAACAAGGATTTCCCACTGAATATGAGGAATATTGGTATGAACCTAGAAAGGTTGATTGGAGATGTGTGGAAGCCATAAGAAGAATCCCCAAAGGAATAGGGAATGGTATCGGAGTGCAATTTTGTGAGTCCTAGAGTATACTTGCGTGTGGGATCAAAGATATAAGGAAGTAAAAACCAAAGTTTAAGGATATTATTAAGAGAGTGTGAATTAGAGAAGATAGTAGTATGATTGGGAAAGTGATTAATAAGATGGAAAACAAATATAAAGGATTTTGGTTGACTCAAGGTTGAAAAAGCAAGATTGATGGTAGGAAAGTTATTTCACCAAACCAATTTTCTAATGAGTTATTATCAATGTACATAGTTTATACTACTTACCTCTGTAGTATAGGAATGCACAATTTATTCTATAGTCAAGTGTAATAATTGAAGTAATGGATGGACCTCATTTACTAGGAACCAAGGAGATAAATTAAGACATGTGGATTATAGTCGAATGAAATACGATAATTAAAAATCTTAATTTGGTAAGGAGTGTTAGGGCCACAACATCATTAGCACCATTTGATGATGAATGGAAGCTTTCAGGAAAATTTTCTTTTAGGGTTTTTGGGTTGTAATCACTGGTAGTCTCCCTTAGGTTATTGAAAAGGAGTATGATAAGATATAAGGTATGTTCCAGTTTTATCACTATGTTAATGGCTCGGATGAGCTTTGACCGCTATATAAATATATTGGAAAAATAGTGTAAGGAATCTCATTAGGACACTTAATTAGCGATAATAGGTCCCTCTCCAATTTCAATTTCCAACCACCAATCGAACCCACTCTAGGATATTTAGCAGTAATGGAGGTTAGGACAGCATTAGTGTACCTCATTTGACTAGAGCAAAAGAAAGAAGAGGCGATGGTGAATGTTTTGGACAATTTGAGGAGAGGGAAGCACTTTCCCCATGGCGGTAGATATATGATTGATGAATGAGGATGTTTGAAGAGAGATGGTTTCCTTTGAGCCCCTATGGTTGAGGATGTTTTAGAAGAAGTGTTAGAAGAATGTCACCGTTCTAGGATGACAATTCATCCTGGATGAGATAAGATGTATATGGACATGAAGAAAACTTTCTATTGGCCAGGAATGAAGAAGAGGGTAGCTGAATTTGTCTCTAGGCGCTTGACGGGTCAAATGATAAAGGTTGAGCAAGGAAATCCCGAAGGATTGCTATCACCATTAGAGATTCCAACTTGGAAATATGAGTATATATAGATGGACTTTACAATGAAGCTATTTGGTTTATTATAGGTAGGCTCACTAAAAGCACCCATTTTATTCCAGTTAGAAGTAATAGGACCACTACGTCTCTAGCACAAATTTATGTCACGGAGGTGGTTCTACTTCATGGAAATTCTGGTTAGCATTATTAGTGAAAAGGATACCTTATTTACTAGCGAATTTCGGAAGAGTTTGTAGACAGCTTTAGGAATCTCATTGAGTCTTAGCACTACTTAACACCTACAGACCAATGGTCAAATCGAAAGAGTGAATAGTATCTTGGAAGTTTTGTTGAGAGCTTGCATCATGGACTTTGGGGGACAATAGGAGCCGCACTTACCTTTAGTCGAATTCGTGTATAATAATAGTCTCCAAGCGACGATTAGCATGGCACCCTTTGAAGCGCTATATGGGAGGCCATGCAACTCGCCCAATTGTTGGTGGGAAACCATCGACAAAATTTTAGTCGAAGAAAATTTAATTTGCAAGTTTTCAGAAAAGATAGAGTTGATTAGGTAGCCAATGTAGGTCGCACATGATCGTCAAAAGTTACATATGGATAAGCAAAGGAAGAGATTGGGGGTTTGAGACAGGAGACATGGTGTTCGTTACGGTGTCTCCTCTGAGGAAGGTTGTGAGATTTGAAAGGCCGGGAAAGTTGGTATCGAGATTTGTTGGGCCTTTCCCAATTTTGGAAAGGATAGAAAAACTTTCTTATCGTGTGGGGCTACCGGATAAGTTAGCAGGAATACATGACATATTTCACGTTTCGCACTTAAGGAAATGCCTTCATAATACAACCACCGTGCTAGAGCATGATAAGTTAGTAGACATTTAGACGGAGCTGATAGCACCCCATGCCACCATATGCATAGTGGAGTACAGAGCTAGGATGCTCTGCAATGAAGAAATTAGGATGGCTCGAGTACAATGGGGAGATAATCCGAAGGAATGTTAATAAGAAACTGAACAGAAGATGAGAACTTCTCATCCTGAGCTTTTCTTCGATAAACTTTCTCTCTCCAAAATTAGGTTTTGGTTGCATCATGGTTGTTAAATTGGATGGTAGGGGATGGTTGCCGCACATTTTCCAGTCATTTTTACATTTATGTAGAGCGTTTTGCATGTTTAGGATGTTTGCATACATGCCTATACGTCATGACATTTGCACTCACACTAGGTTTTAACCCACCTATAATATATCTACATACATAATGACACTGCATTTCTTGGTTGCGTAGATGGTTGTGTAGATAACATGGTGGTATAACATGGATGTTTAGTGCGTGTTACATTGTCTGCCCCTTAGGGATTTCGGGGGCGAAATCCTTTTTAAGGGGTGAGAATGTAACACCTTGTAAAAACTAATAAGAAATTAAGTAAGAAGAAATAATTAATTAATAATAGAGCTAAAAATGAAAATATTGTAGATGCTGGAATTTAGGCATGAAAGTTGGGCCGTTGCATTCGTGGTGAATTTTCTTATATAAATTTTTAAAAACGGACCTCAAACGAAAAAGTTATTGATGTTTGAAGTTTTTAGATTCAAATTAATTTAAATGGAATTCAAATTTAAATAAATAATTAATGCTAAAGTTTAGAATTCAAAAATTAATGGTAGTTAGACTCGGGAGTTAAGTAAATGTTAAAACAAAGTTAACGTTAAATATTAATTAAGTAATTAAATGAAATATTAACGGAAAATAAAATACGTTCCCAAATTAACACTATCGGTCAATCCCTACCTTGGGTCGGTCGGCCACTAGCGGTCAACAGCCTAGGAAGGAGCAGTCGACTGGTGCTATTGTGGTGGCTAGGGTTGAGGAAGACCATGAACGATTCGGATTATATTATTTTAAACCAACTTAAATCCAACGGTTCTATGCTTTCCAACCTTTATAAATAAGAGCCTAGCCTCATCACTTTTATTCACAAATTATTTGGGAATGTAGCGAAGCTATGTCAGTTTCTTTTTTCTTCAAGATTCGGAAATTCTCTAGGGTTTCCGGTAAGGAATTTTAGGTTTTTAATATTCAATTTCTAATTCTATTCTCCTCCAATCCCTGAAATTCAGAATCTAATCTATATACAACCCACTTTTTGTATATTTCTATAGGAAGAGATCTGGAAAGTGATTTAAAGTGGGGGGTAAACAAATCCAAGAGGAAGAGCTAAGGACTTCTATGAGTGGAAATCTTAGATTTTCTTATTTTAGTTATTGTACAGTTGCTATTATAAGGTCTGGCTCTCCCATGAAGAAGTATTAAGTAGCCTGATGAGATTCCATGCGATGTTAGTTGGAAAGTCAAAGAGAAGTCCGCCTTGGTATAGGTAGTAAAAGACGGGGACTACCTAAAATGAGGTATTAAATGGTCAGGGTCTGCCTAGTTACCATTGAAAATGTATCGGGTGACTTGGGTATTATCCTTTACATTGTTAGGACATTATTAATGATAGATGCGTGGGATTGGGAATGACCTCTAGCCTACAATTGAAGATGGGTTAGTGAGTTGGATTGGAAAGGGTATAGGTTATCAAGTTGGACTTGTGGTTGGAGAAATTTACATAGAATATAGCTTGGATGCATAAGATATATTATTATTTAAATTATACTACCCAAGTACTATATAGAAAGGCTCAAGATTTTTATTTACTAGAAATTATTGTTCTGACTCCCTCACCACTACAACACAGGTTAGAGAAGATGATGCAGATTTACAAGATGGTGGTGGAGATGAAAACTTATGGAAGTAATTATATATTTTGTTTGGTTGTTATTGTAATTCTGATGTACCCATTTAGACATGATGATTTGTATTTTGTGATATTGCACTACGAATATTTGGCGTTATTATGCGGTAACTTGTGGTATTTTTTTAATATTTGAGTTTTTAATAAAATGGGTACTATTTCTGATATTATATTTTATCCTTCCGCTATGATATTCTGAATGTAGATAGTTAGCTCTGTGTATTTTTCTTTGTATCAATTTTACTAACCAACAACCAGCTTTGGAATGGGTCTAAGGTTAGATGAGCCTTTTCTGGGTCGAAAATTAGGCCAGTTTCGTGGTGGGTTGCTACACGTACTAAGGGGTCGTGGGTAAATAAGAGGTTTTGATGTTTTCTCATGAAATAGGGATAGGATAGTTTGTTTTTATCCATGGTAGTCTATGCGTATCCATATTTTTGGACATCTATTTGTGTCCAGTCCTAAGACATTCGTGTGGGCATGAGTTTGAGCATCATGTAGCCATGATGTTGAGTAGTCATTGACCATATATGTAGGTCATTCGAGTTATCATATATCTAAGACTGCTTGGTACGAGACCTTTTGTACATGTCTATTTTTCTTGATAGTCCGTGTGGGATCTATAAAATCTTGACCATCTGTGTGGGGTCTATACTTCTTGACTGTCTATGTGTGGTCTATATTTCTCGACTATCTTTGTAAGTCTAGGAATCGAGGATTGATGTAGTTATGACATTATTTTGGGGATATAGCTATGAGCAATCACATATATTATTTTAGAGGGTGTATATGGATTATACACCAATTATGTTAAGGATGAGTGTACGAGGAAGTTCATTTACAGTTTTGAAGGCACATATATTATGATGGATGTGTAGTCAACACAGAGATTAACACACATATGTTATTTGTTGGTAGGATAGCGTGGGGATGATATCATGATATTTGAGTATGTGTGTCTATTTTGATGAGGTACGTTGATTATTATTACATATTTTTTTGTGCATGCATATTTGTACTTACCTAAAATTTTGGTGTGTAATTTTGTTATGCACAATTATGGTACGATTGTTGTGATGCATGATATGACCTGCAGGCAAAGTTGATCTATGGTTAAGGAAAAATATGTGTTACTATAGTTTGTGTATTGAATTCATTGTTGTGAATGGATTTTGTTATGTCATGATTGGTTGTTTTGTGTGGTTGTTGTACACTAATTTATAAATTGTTAATATATGATTGATATACTTCCCTATATTTTGTAATTAAACCCTTGATGATTCTGGGTTGATTTGGTTATGGGTTGTGTTTGGGAATTTGCGAAAGCACAATTTTTTATAGAGGATGAATGTAACGACCCACAAATTTGACATTGTTAATATTAAATAATTAAAATGGATTTCAAATTATAGGGTGACTTGGGTAAGTCTTTTTGAGTACATAAGTTTTGACTACAAATTTGCTATATTATGTGTTACAGTTTAGAAGATATTGACTTTATAAATTTAAAAGAGTTGCACCTCCAAAAATGATTTTCAATGTTCTAATTTTTGGAAACAAAAACATGTTTAGTGCTATTGGTTTAGAGGATAGACTTCTTAGAGAGGTCATAGGTTCAATCCTTGCTAACAATTTTTTTTTAAATTCTTTATAAATCTAACAAAAAGGTACATATCCGTGGAGAGAAATGCATGTGTATATGGGAGAGATAGGAAAAAAGGCATAGTAAAAATGTATAGTCAAAATATATACATATATACACATACGTATATTTATATTGACGGAGCCGAGCTAGGCAAAAGCGGGTTAAATGATCAAATTTCAAAAAAGTTATATTTTGGATCTTCGTTGGGCTTAAGAAGTCTAATTAATTTTAGTTCCAATCTAAAAAAAGTTTCTAAATAAAATAAAATTTTATTTAATTCTTTAGACGGTAGCTTTAGTTTAATTTGAAATTAAAATATTATAATGAACGTATCAAATACACTCACAAGTGTATCGTGCAAGTGCGACATATGAATAGTGTACATTGTCAATGTGTACGTTTACAAATGTTGGGATTTACATCATAACAGACAAGTTCGCCCATTATTTATGCATTTATCATATAAACTAATACACACACACACACACAGATTGTTTATATACACACAACCAATTGACTATAGTTTACTTATATTTATAATATGAAAACTTAAACAGTTTATGTAGGCATTCAAGAAGAGGAAAATGTGAAGGTCTTTTGTCCTTCCTTGGCTCTCCTTTTCAAATCTCATTTGAACACTAAAACCCTTATACTTATTAAAATTAGTTATGACTAATTATACGTTTTTTAAATTTAAAGTTATCATTTTGAAATCCAACTTTGACTTAGGAAGAATTCAAAAATGGATCTGTGTCTTAAACGAAATCTATTTTAGAACCTGAATTAGAATGCTAGTTTAAAGAAATTGTTTAAACTTTATTTAACTTGTTAAAATTTAACTTTTAATATTTAACTTTTGTAACCATTGTCTTAAATGAATACCATTAAAACCAATTCAATAGGCATAATAATGATGTTTTCATAGTTGTATTTTAAAATTTATATCAGAACAGCGGTTTAAGAAAACTGTTTAAACTTTATGTTGTTAAAATTTAAGCTTTTACCTGTAACCTTCATAGCTATTATTTTAAATGAATGCCATTAAAATAGTTTCAATTGGTATTACAATGATTTTCCATAGATCTATTTTAGAATTTGAATTGTAACATTTGTTTAAAGAAAATGTTTGAACTTTATATAACTTGTGAATATATTAAACCTTTAACCTTTAATTTTTATAACCATAGTTTTAAATGAATACCTTTTAAAAAAAATAATTGGTATTGAAAAACAAATTTCATGTTCCATACCTTTAAAACAAATTCAACTAGTATTATAAAAAAAGATATTGGTTACATGTTTCCTTATTTTATTTTTTTCCTTTTTAATTTGAAATTTAAATATACAAATTGAATCAGACAACATACGCATATATAATTTGTTATAACATCCATAACATCTTGTCTACGCAATTATATAAAGTATATCTAAATGATAATGAAATTAAATGATTACCTAAAGAGGTAGCCTATGATTTGCGCCTTGAATGAAGAATAACTCCAAGATTTAACAGAATTAACCTCCAGATTGTGCTACGATCTGGGGATGAACGCCACCTTATATTGGCTTGATTTTTTAATGATTTTGTATAGGAATTTTAGTGGCATTAGAGCCTTGTATTTTTGTCTTAAAATGAAGAATATAAGGAAGGCAACAGACGACAACAAATTTTGTTTAAATAGGCATTTAAGAAGAGAAAATAGTGGATGACTTTTCTCCTTCTTTACTTATTCATTCAATGTCTTTCAAATCAAATTTGAACATTTAAACACCCTTCCCCTTGGCTTTATGACAATCCATATTTAAGGCTTTATAGGCCTTCAACATTTCCTAAACCTACATAGTCAGTAACTGATTTAAAACAAATTTAAATATGGGGATTTTCACTTCAAGGGCTTATTTGTGTAGGGTAAAGAGTTTTAAGGACACTATTTCTGAAAAATTAGTTTTAAGGATATTTTATAGGAACAAGATAAAAGAATTTATCATTTTCAGTTATATAGATATAATGATAAAAGGATTTATCATTTTCCTGTATAACTTAAAAAGATAAATGAATTTATCATTATGCTGTAAATTGTCCTTAAAACTAATTATTCAGAATTGCTGTCCTTAAAACTTATTACCCTGCAAATAGAAGCCCTTCAACCTAATTTCCACTTTAAATATTTATCGATATTGTATCTCGATACATACACGTGTGCGCGCACACACGCACACACACACACACATATATATATATATATATAACTTTTATAAGCACACTTTATTAAACAAAAATGGAATTCAAACAAATAAAATAAAATTTTATAATTTATATTTCATACATATTAATTAATTTACAATAATTTATAAATTAATTAAATCATGTAGTATTTCGGAGTATTCATCATTATGGTTGTGTGACCTAAAAGTGTAAATTCAGTTAGCGATTAATATTGAACAATTCGAATATTAAAGTTTACATGTCACCTCAACTAGTGGTCTATCATTTTGGCTGAATTTATTGCTTACGCATCTTTACGGTAAAATCCAATTTTACAATTCTAAGCAATACCCGCCGGCAACGATTATGTACACCAATTCTCTTCATCAAAACTATATCACTTTAGGACCTATGATTTTTGTTTTGGTTAAAATTCCAATTTCATCCACATTCGACTTGTTTAGTCGAAAAACAAAGTTCTTAGTTCGGTTATAACAATTATTATTAACCGTACTGCTATAGTTAGAGACTTAGACATTTAGTTGACTACAGCCGACAATTTACTAACCTCATATAATTGAGGAGATGAATTCTCTATTGAATACTGTTTCACTTCCAATACTTCAACTCACACCCAACTATAATCCCTCGATGGATCGCCGTGTCATTATTTAACTATAATCAAAGTGGACTATCCACATTGAAGTTCATTAGTATTCTCAACTCGAGGGAACTATGTAACATCGCCACTTCGAGATTTTCTGTTTGACCGGAGTTATTATTAACCAACTAGAAATTGTCGAGTGAGTCATTCCATAGTTATCTAATAACTATCAGTACATAATCCCTAGTGCCTCCAATAGCCATGAAAAATACATTTCCCAACATTTGGTTAGCGTTACATGCTCTAGTCTCAATGGATGTACCAATATCCTGTCTAGAAACATCTTGATTAGGAATATTTAATATGGTATTCTAATGTCATAAATTTCTCATGATCGCAAAACATTGTAATTACTATCGCATAATATATTATTTAAGGATTTCCTATTTAATATTCCTAAATTGAACAATTAATTAGTAGAACGCAACATGACAAGTGTATAACAGAAAGACAAACTCCTTTTATTTCAAACGAGATTTTATTATTGAGTTAATAATTTACAACAAGCACTAAGCCATACCCGTAACTCTATCAATCTCCCCTCTTGCACTTAAGGAAAATTATGGAATCTCAATCCCATTCCTTCGATTAGTTTCCTGAGAACTAGCTAGGCTAGTCCATTCGTGAATGGATTTGTTCTGTTATCCTTGGTATCTACTCGATCCATCTCAACTTCCTTATTAGTGATGAACTCTCTAAAAGGGAGGAACTTACGAAGAATCTGCGTTGACTTCTTGTGAGCTTTTGGTTCCTTTGCGATCTACATTGCAGGATTGTTGTCACACAACAATGTCACTGGATTCTTCGTAATCACTCCTAGCTTGACCATAAATTTGAGCATCCATACACTTCTTTAGCTACTTCGTTGAGGGCGTGTAACGACCCGTATTATTACGGATCGAAGCATTCGTAAAACAGTGACATTTTAGGTCGTGACATTTTAGGTTGTGACATTTTAGGTCGTGACATTTTAGGTCGTGACATTTTTAGATCGTGACATTTTAGGTCGTGACATTTTAGGTCGTGACATTTTAGGTCGTGACATTTTAGGTCGTGACATTTTAGGTCGTGACATTTTAGGTTTCCAGCCTATAAATACACGTCCATTTCCTCACTTTTTGGGATCCGAATTTTGAAGCGACGAAGTCCTGCCATTTTGAGAGCTCGAGTGCTGCACTTCTTCACTTCTTTTCTCCACTCTAATCTTGTGATTCCTTCCATCCAAATCGAAGATCAAGATCGAAGATCCAAGATTTAAAGTTGAAGATCTACATTCTTCGAAGAGAGATTTCATCGTTTGAAGCGGGATTTTGGTAGATCGAGTTAGATCCTTCGCTGTCCAGATCTGAAGTGTGTTGCTTTTAAGGTGTTTAGGAGATTTGGTGAGTGGTGATTATCTCTCACACGGATCCAAAGGAGTATATCAGATTGATGACTTGATTTTGTGTTAAAATAGTGATTTCATGCATTTTCGTAAACTTAAGTATATATCCATTGTTCATGATGATTTGATATCCATTCTTCTACATGTTAATCTATCCAAGTTCATTCATCAAGTTGTAGAGATATTACTCATGTTTCATGCTTGTTAGATTTGGACCCTTTATTTACAGATTTTCCATTGTTGTTATAATTGTTTATTAGATCATGTTTGAATGCTTGATTATTTGGATTTATGATTGACTTGATTGATTGTTGTAAATTAGTTGATTGATGATTTGATTTAGACAAGATGGTAGAAGATGATTCAAAAGCTAAGGGAAAGGCTCTTGGATTGGAAAAGCTGCTCGTGGCATATGTGGCGGATGATGAAGCCCATATGGATAGATTTGATGATGATGTGAGATAGCCTTGGTTTAATCCAGACGGGATCATTCCAAGCATGTTGATAACTCGGTGAAATGGTTCGAGTGTGAGAATAATGGTGGCTCGAGAGGCGCTTGAGCTAGTATGAGAATAGTCGTCGATGAGGATGACTAGGAGGCTGAGATTTCATCGTTGTTGAAGGTTCTAGTAGGCTCAAAG
This sequence comes from Allium fistulosum, assembly GCA_030737815.1. Taxonomy (NCBI): domain Eukaryota; kingdom Viridiplantae; phylum Streptophyta; class Magnoliopsida; order Asparagales; family Amaryllidaceae; genus Allium; species Allium fistulosum. The sequence continues at coordinate 879,345,971 of CM060906.1, forward strand.
CAAGAGTACGTTGGGCAGATTCGATAGTCCCTAAAGACTATGATTGATAGTCGAGTACTCTGGGCAGATTCGATAGTCCTAGGCATGGGCTGCGACGACGTGCGGAGTTCTGTCTAGAACCGGGGTTTCCATTAGCCCTTGACGGACGGCTGAAAGAATGTGCCGGTCATTCAATTAACGGTGGTATCGAAGTAATGATAACAGTGATAGCCAGAGTAATGAAATCTGTTTTATTCAAGAAGTTTGTGGAGCTTAAGCAAGGTGGAAGACCAGTTCTTGAGTATGTTTCTGAGTTTGAAGCATTGTCCAAGTATGCTCGGTCATATATTGAATCTCCTTATCAGAAGAACAAGAAGTTTGTAACAGGCTTGGACAGTTATCTTGGGAGGCAGTTGGTGGATCATGTGGACGATCCATTTGAGAAACTTGTAGAGAAGGCTCTCAGGCACGAGAATCTATTTCCTAAAGAAGGATCTGTTGTTACTGTGACCAAGGAAGAGTCTAAACTACAGCAGGGTGGAAACAAGAAGAGGAAGCAACAACAGCATAAGGGTAAGGATGGCCAAAAGAAGCCGAAGGGCGAAGTGACCTGCTACAATTGTCAGCAGAAGGGCCATTTCTCCAGAGATTGCAAGAATCCAAAGGTGCCGGTGAAGTGCCACAACTGCGATAAGCCGGGGCATGTTAAGAAGTATTATCCAGAACCACGGAGGGACAAGCAGATTGTGCAAGCTTATGCTTTGGGGGTTGTTCCATCATCTACAAAAGCTCCTACTACTGAAGAGAAAGGAAAGAGTGTGGTGGTTCAAGGTACTCTTTCCATATGTGGTGTTCCAGTTAGAGTGTTATTCGATACTGGGGCGTCACATTCTTTTGTTTGTAATGAACTGGTAGGCCGGTTGGGTTTAGAACCGGATTTTGTTGATAGGCCATTGGTTGTGACTAATCCAGTTGGGGGTTCATCTTGTCTTTGTATGTTATGCCGTGGACTGATTGTATCGAGTCATGGTTGCTCTTTTGTTTGTGATTGTTTTGTTCTGAACTTTGCGGGGTTCGGAATTATTTTGGGTATGGATTGGCTTAGGAAGTATGCGGCAAAGGTTGATTGTGAAAGGTTGGAGGTGACAGTCGAGAATGTGGAGGGGCGAAAGGTTGTGATACGATGTAAGCATGAGGAAGGCATCTTCATGAGCTTCATGTATTCGCTAGTTGTTCCACGGGATGGACTGTCATCGGTGCCAATCACTAATGGATTTGAGGATGTCTTTGATGAGGTCAAAGGGTTACCGCCGCATAGAGAGATTGAGTTTCGTATTGATTTAGTTGAAGGAGCCAGACCTGTTGTGATACCTCTTAGGCGGATGGCGCCTAAGGAACAGCAGGAGTTGAAGGTGCAGATTGATGACCTTTTACAGAAAGGATTCATTCGGCGTAGTGTGTCCGAATGGGGTGCACCAGTTGTGTTTGTAACCAAAGAAGATGGATCGTTGAGGTTATGTGTGGATTATCGTGAGCTGAATAAAGTGACTAAGAAGAACAAGTATACGTTGACGAGGATAGATGACTTGTTTGATCAGCTTCACGAAGCTAAGGTGTTTTCTCAGATGGATTTGGAAACGGGATTTCACCAGTTAAGAGTGGCTAAGGATAGTGTACCGAAGACTGCTTTTAGGACACCATCCGGTTTCTTTGAGTGGCTGGTAATGCCGTTTGGATTGACTAATGCACCAGCATATTTTGTGGATCTTATGAATAGAGTGTTCAGAGATCAGTTGAACAAGTTCGTTCTAGTGTTCGTGGATGATATCTTGATTTATTCCAGAACCGAAGAAGAGCACAAGACGCACTTGCATATTGTTTTGGAAATCTTACGGAAACATCAGCTGAAGGCTAAGTTTTCGAAGTGTCACTTCTGGAAGAGTGAAGTGAGGTTCTTAGGCCATATTATCTCTGGAAGCGGAATAGCGGTTGATCCCGCCAAGATAGCAGCAATCCAGGATTGGGGTAGACCTAAGAATGCATCTGATGTGAGAAGTTTTCTTGGATTAGCAGGATATTATCGCCGATTTATCAAAGACTTTTCCAAGGTGGCTGCACCATTAACAAGATTGACGAAAAAGAACCAAGTGTTCAGATGGGATGCTAAGTGTGAGCAAGCTTTCAGAATCTTGAAAGAGCGACTGACAAGTGCTCCTGTTTTGACTATTCCAAGTGGAAATGACGAGATGGTGGTTTACACTGATGCATGTGGTACTGGACTTGGAGCAGTGTTGATGCAGAAGAATAAAGTTGTTGCTTATGCAAGTCGACAACTGAAGCCGCATGAAAGGAATTATCCGACTCATGATTTGGAGTTAGCGGCGATTGTATTTGCTCTAAAGATGTGGAGACATTACCTATTGGGAGTTCGATTCGAGTTGTTTACAGATCATAAGTCGTTGAAGTATCTTTTCTCCCAAAAGGATTTGAATCTTCGGCAGCAACGATGGCTAGAGTTTTTGGCATCATATGATTTTGGTATAGCCTATACTCCGGGAAAGGGTAACGCAGTGGCAGATGCGTTAAGTCGAAAACATGCAGGATTGGGAGCCATGTTTTCAGAATGGAAGAGTCTCGAGTATTTAGCTGGATTTGACTTCAGGACCAGATGTGAATTGGAACCTGAGATGTTGGCAAACTTATCGATAAGACCGACTCTTGTGGAAAGAATTGGTGAGAGCCAAAAGCGAGACGATAAGCTTGTCAAGATTATCCGTGATTTGGAATCTGGATTGGACCCAGAAAAGGATAAAGGATTCGAGGTCGATCGAGAGGGTTGGCTTCGGAAGCAAGGACGACTAGTTGTTCCCGATATAGATGAATTGAGAAAGGAGGTTCTGAAGGAAAGTCATCACTCGAAGCTGACAATTCATCCAGGAGGAAATAAGATGTATCGGGATATGAAGAGAACCTATTACTGGGAAGGTATGAAGAAGGATGTTGGAAATTTTATTTCCAAGTGCATGAACTGCCAGTTGGTAAAAGCCGAACAGAAGAAGCCCAGTGCATTGCTTCAGCCATTAGAAGTTCCTACATGGAAGTGGGAGCAAATATCGATGGATTTTATTGATGGGCTACCTAGAACAAGAATGGGAAACGAAGGGATTCGGGTCATCATAGATCGTCTAACTAAGAGTGCAAGATTCATTCCTGTTCGATCGACTAGGACTGCATCAAAGTTGGCTGAGCTGTATGTTAAGTGGATAGTTCAATTCCATGGTATTCCGAAGAGTATAGTGAGCGATCGAGACCCGTTGTTCACTAGTGGATTTTGGAAGAGCTTTTAGGAAGTTTTGGGAACCGAGTTGTGTTTGAGTACAGCTTATCATCCCCAAACAGATGGTCAGACCGAGAGAGTTAATCGAGTTTTGGAAGATCTCCTTAGAGCTTGTGTTTTAGATTTCGGAGGATCATGGGAAGATCACCTTCATTTGGTGGAATTTTCGTATAATAACAGTTACCAGTCAAGCATTGGTATGGAACCGTATGAAGCATTGTATGGAAGACCGTGTAACTCTCCGACATGTTGGTTAGAAACAGGAGAAAAGTTGATACTTGGTCCAGAATGATTCGACAGACTTCAGATTACATAGAAATCATTCGGCAACGAATGAAGGCAGCCCAAGACCGATAGAAAAGTTATGCCGATAAGCGTCGTAAGGATTTGGAATTCGACATAGGTGATATGGTTTTTGTGAAGATTTCTCCACTGAAGAATGTTATTCGATTCGGGAAGAAAGGAAAATTGACTCCGAGATTTGTCGGACCATTCCCGATCATCGAGCGAATTGGAAAGCTTGCCTACAAACTGGAGTTACCAAAAAAGATGTCGGGTGTGCACAATGTTTTTCATGTATCGTATCTACGGAAGTATGTGCACGACTCGAATACAGTGGTTTCTGTTGATAGCTGTGAAGATTTTGAGGTTGATCCAGTAGATAAGAGACCTCATAAGCCGCTTTGTGTTATGGAAACTGACACGAAACAGCTTAGGAGGAAGGTAGTTAAGTTGCTCAAGATACAATGGAGTGATGATGTTAACGACTGTACATGGGAGGTGGAAGAGAGGATGAAGGCAGTTCATCCCTAACTCTTCAAGGTATGGCCATAAGGTGTCGTGTCATCTCACAACATTGTAACTTGTTCTAGTTTTAGAATTCTGCATGGTAGGCTAGAATTGGATGCATGGTTTGTTGATTGCTATGGACGGTAGCCATGCAGAATAGTTTCTGATTGCTCATGTTTGTTTGGAATTTCGGGGGCGAAATTCCTAAGGGGGAGAGAATGTAACGACCCGTATTATTACGGATCGAAGCATTCGTAAAACAGTGACATTTTAGGTCGTGACATTTTAGGTCGTGACATTTTAGGTCGTGACATTTTTAGGTCGTGACATTTTAGGTCGTGACATTTTAGGTCGTGACATTTTAGGTCGTGACATTTTTAGGTCGTGACATTTTAGGTCGTGACATTTTAGGTCGTGACATTTTAGGTCGTGACATTTTTAGGTCGTGACATTTTAGGTCGTGACAATTTAGGTCGTGACATTTTTGGTCGTGACATTTTAGGTCGTGACATTTTAGGTCGTGACATTTTAGGTCGTGACATTTTAGGTTTCCAGCCTATAAATACACGTCCATTTCCTCACTTTTTGGGATCCGAATTTTGAAGCGACGAAGTCCTGCCATTTTGAGAGCTCGAGTGCTGCACTTCTTCACTTCTTTTCTCCACTCTAATCTTGTGATTCCTTCCATCCAAATCGAAGATCAAGATCGAAGATCCAAGATTTAAAGTTGAAGATCTACATTCTTCGAAGAGAGATTTCATCGTTTGAAGCGAGTTTTTGGTAGATCGAGTTAGATCCTTCGCTGTCCAGATCTGAAGTGTATTGCTTTTAAGGTGTTTAGGAGATTTGGTGAGTGGTGATTATCTCTCACACGGATCCAAAGGAGTATATCGGATTGATGACTTGATTTTGTGTTAAAATAGTGATTTCATGCATTTTCGTAAACTTAAGTATAGATCCATTGTTCATGATGATTTGATATCCATTCTTCTACATGTTAATCTAACCAAGTTCATTCATCAAGTTGTAGAGATATTACTCATGTTTCATGCTTGTTATATTTGGACCCTTTATTTACAGATTTGCCATTGTTGTTATAATTGTTTATTAGATCATGTTTGAATGCTTGATTATTTGGATTTATGATTGACTTGATTGATTGTTGTAAATTAGTTGATTGATGATTTGATTTAGACGAGATGGTCGAAGATGATTCAAAAGCTAAGGAAAAGGCTCTTGGATTGGAAAAGCTGCTCGTGGCATATGTGGCGGATGATGAAGCCCATATGGATAGATTTGATGATGATGTGAGATAGCCTTGGTTTAATCCAGACGGGATCATTCCAAGCATGTTGATAACTCGGTGAAATGGTTCGAGTGTGAGAATAATGGTGGCTCGAGAGGCGCTTGAGCTAGTATGAGAATAGTCGTCGAGGAGGATGACTAGGAGGCTGAGATTTCATCGTTGTTGAAGGTTCTAGTAGGCTCAAAGCAAGAGTACGTTGGGCAGATTCGATAGTCCCTAAAGACTATGATTGATAGTCGAGTACTCTGGGCAGATTCGATAGTCCTAGGCACGGGCTGCGACGACGTGCGGAGTTCTGTCTAGAACCGGGGTTTCCATTAGCCCTTGACGGACGGCTGAAAGAATGTGCCGGTCATTCAATTAACGGTGGTATCGAAGTAATGATAACAGTGATAGCCAGAGTCATGGATGTTTGGTTGTATCATCATTCGGTCTTAAGAGCGATATTTTCTGGGTGCTTATCTGATCTTGGTTTAGGCCTTGGGGGTTTGCGCTTGGAAAACATCGACCTTGACTCGAGTGATAATTGCTTTACTTTAAATGTCTGCTTTGCTATGTTTATTTCTGCTTAGTGTGTCTGGGGGCTATCACTGTAGAAAGAGGTGGAGTGGGAGGGTTGGATTCCTATTCCTTTTACCTTTATGCTCTTTTGGTATGTTGTTAGTTTATTTACCGCTCACTAAGACTGTTGTCTGACTCAAGGTTTTATGTTCAACTCTTATTACCTTGGGCTGTTCATCCACTTTGGGATGGGCAGACTAGGTAGCAGGTGACAGGTGCTGTCCTTAGTTTCCAACGAGGCTGATGACGAAGACGAGCTGGAGGCTTGCATATTACTTTCTTACTATATGTACTGGATGTTCCGCTGCTTGTATATTCTCTGAGTGTTATGTAGTGAGGCTTGATGTATTGACTATTCAGATTTTTTTGTATCAGACTACTATGAAGCTTATATGATGAGATTCTATTCTGTGTAGCTTCACTATGTATATCTTTCTCTATTGTATTTTTGTCCATGCGCTGTGAGTAATACGATAGATTCTGTTTTTTAACTTACCTTGGCAATCGTCCATGGCTGCCTGGCACACTTTACAGCGCACCATTCCTATGTTTAGTGCAGGGGTCATGGGCGGTCGTCACAGGGCGACACATTTGGCCTCCATCGTTGAATCATACATTGTTTCCAAGTTGGAACTTTTCCAACTAACAGCCCCATCGTTTAGTGTGAAAACATTACCAGATATAGATTTACAATCATCGATATCACTCTAATAGCTAGAATCTACATAAACCTTCATATAGAGGTCTTATTTCTCGTATATAAGGAATATGTCCTTAGTATTTCTAAAATACTTTAGTATACATTTTCCATTGGTCCAATACTTCTCACTTGGGTTAGACTAGTATCGGCTTAAGCATGTTAATGCATAAACCTCATTCAGTCTGGTACATAGCATAACGCATATTGTGGAACCGATTGTAGATGCATGTGATATCCTCTTCATATTCTCCTTCTCCTCATCGGTATGAGGAGCTTCCATCTTAGAAAGCACGGTTCCAAATTATGTCGGAGCATTTTTGCGTTTGGAATTCTCCATACTAAACCCTTTTAGTACAGTATCTATGTACAAGGATTGGAGCAATTCCAACAACCTAATCTTTATAGATCTTAATAAAAAGTACATAGTTCGGTTAGCCCAAATCCTACATATAAAAGTTCTTGGATAGGCACGCTTCCATTAATTGTAGTAATGTAATGTCATTGCCAATCATGAGTAAATCATCGACATATAACATTAAGAATACTTTAGCCCTTTATTTTTCTTTCTCATATACAAACGCTTTCTTTATACTCTGATAAAAACAAAACTATTTGATTACCTTATCAAATCATTTATTCTAACTCCTTGAAGCTTATTTAAGAGAATAAATTAATTTTAACTATTTGCATGCTTTTCTCTTGCTCCCATTAACTTAGAAACCCTCGGGCTGTGACATGTAAATGGTCTTTTCTAAATCACCATTTAGAAATGCTATTTTCACCTCCATTTTCCATTTTTATAGTCATAGAAAGCGGTGATAATAAGCATTATTCGAATGGATTTAAGCATGGATATGAGCAAAGTTGTTGAAACTGTTTCTCAACTAACCTTTCCTTGTAGGTTTTTACTTATCCATTTGAAACATATGGATTTTGTCCCATTTGGAATGTCAACCAAAGTCCATACTTTGTTCTCATACATGGAATCCCTCTTGGATTTTATAACTTCAAGCCAAAGTATAGAGTCTTTACTTTGTAATGCTTATTGGAATGGGAGAGGAGTGTCATCTTCTAAGACGCGGTCTCTTTCTCACTATCCACAAGAAAGATGTAGTATATCTTTCATGCACGAGATTCCCTATTAGACCTTCTAATAGGTTGAATTTTTTCGTACAATGGTGAATTTGATTCTCCTACTAGTTTGGCTTCGATGTTAATTTTTCTACCACTTTACCGTTACCTTTTTTGATAAAATTACCATTTCCAAAATGATGACGTGTTTAGAAATAATAACCTTTTTTTCTTCCATGTTATAGAAAATATATGGCACATAATTTCTAAGATATCCTATAAATTTACATAGTGCCATCTTGCCTCATGTTCATTGCAGCCAACATTATTAATGTTTGTGTAACCCCACACCTTCAAATAATTAAGGTGGGGATTCTTCCCAAGCCACATCTCATATGCATCTTAGGCGTAGATTTAGTGGGAAACATATTTAACATATGTATTGCGGTTTCTAGTGCATATCCTCAATAGGAAAGAGGTAACTAAGTCTTACTCATCATGGAACAAATTATATCTAATAAATTTTGATTCCTTCTTTTCAAAACACCATTGTGTTACGGAGTATAGGGTGAAGTAACCCAAGAGGCAATCCCACTATCTTTTAAGTTCTTGTCGAACATACTCACCTCCTTGATCTGATCAATTGTATTTTAATTTTATGGCTCGTTTGATTTTCTACCTCATTCTTATATTCCTTAAAATTTCTCATAGACATCAAATTAACTCTTCATAAGATATATATATATATATATGTTGTCGATGCCAAAAATGGATCAACATCCACAGACAGGGAACCCGAGAGACCTAGACCTAGTAGATAACGGAGAAAATAAAAGAAAATAGAACATGGAGATGTAAGATTTTTATAGTGGTTTGGCAATCTCTAGCCTACATCAACTTTATATTTTTATTGATCGATGGTTATAGAGAGTTTGAGAATACAAGTCACTAGTATAAGGGTTTGACAGGCTCTATAGCTAGAACTGCCAACAGTAGTTGCCTACATGACTATTGTGAGGGAGATAGGAGATGAAGAAGAGAAGCATAGTCCATATCCTTCTTTAGTTGCAGTAGGGCTAACATTTATAGAGAAATAGGTGCACAGAGTTAGAAATCCACTTGAGTTGAAGCCCAAGAGAGAGCCTATAGAAGCAGAGTGGGTCTACGTGCAATAAAAACCACTTGGTACCAAGAGGTTCCTCTCGGCACCGATTACTTCCTTAAATGGAAACTTATTGTTTCCACCTACACCACTTATATATCGAGATTAATGTGCTCTAGGTTCTTTTCCACATATATTGAATTGATTCAGATGATTCTTTTGAAAGCACTTGAATTATTGTGTTTTCTTGGCTTTCTTCTCATCAAACCTGAGAATTACTCATCCATACTCTGAGAAAAGCACTTTACCATGAGAGGCTGAGGTAGAACATGAATCATATGGGGTTGTGAAGCTAATATGGGAAGGAAAATCGTATCGGTACCAAGAGGAATCCTCTCGGTACCAATTGCTCTACTTAGCTCCAAATTGGATGTATTTTCTTGAGTACCATTCCTTCATTCTTCTGATCGTACTTCCAAGTTCTTTAGTTGTTTCATCTTCATGTTGACCTTCTACTTCTAGTTGAATTCTTCTTGGTTAAAAACCTAGTTAACAGTTGCCCCATAGATTTTGCTTTCATTGAAAACAAAGTATGGTCTAGTTCGATATGAGTTCTAAATTCCTATTTCTAGAATCCCAGGTGATTGGTCAAGTATCACATCAGAAAGTTTCCTTCGGTTGATATATAGTCCTTCACTAGTCTTGCACAGTTAGAATTCTATTCTTTATGCTAAAGACCAGATCCACACTTGGAGAGCAAATTTATGCTCTAGATGGGTATGCCTTCTACTTGTCGTGTATTTTGTAAAATTTTGAGGAAGGAAAACTTCTCGGTACCAAGAGCTTTGTCCCAGCACCAAGACGGTTGGTATTCCTTGAGCTGTTTACTTAAGCACTTTTTGGACATGAAACTTTTAAGCACTTTCATTTCTTGCCTTTGCTTCTGCCTTACACCAAGACAGCCCATCAGACTTTGTCACCCTTCTCCTCATCAACGTCGATCATCTAACCGCCGCCACCGACTCCTTGAACTTTGCCACTAAGCTTTCAATTCCACCATGCTCCGAATTGCTACCAAAAGGATTCGATTTCGTACCCTAGCACCGAACTGTTTCAAAAATCGATTAAGGTAGGAGGTTGATTCTTGAGATGGAGATAGCGAAGGTGGCAAGGGTGGTGGTGCGGCCAAGTGCTATTGAGGGGAGATGGCCAAAGTTTGATCGACGCTCGATCTAGGGTGAGCTCGAGCTTTGCCTTGATTATGCATACACCATTCTATAGATGAGTCTTGCTCTTTAGATTTGGCTAACTCTTGTCAATGCACGACTTCCTCTTTATCATCGCTCGAATACCAAAAAGATGGTTCTTGTTTGAGAACGGTTGTGTTTGATGATTCCATTGCATTGCTTTTCCTTTTGCCGCATTTCCAGCGTTCCTTGAAAGAAAGCTCCGCGTCACTCCGAACAGTGGTTGTATAATTGGTTATTCATCGATAATGGATAAGTTATGACATATAATTTTAATGTACGATGCGGATCGCTTTTCTAGCATGAGCGAGCCATCTACACAGGATGGTCCATTCGTGATGTACATGACATTGGAATCACACTATATAGATTAACACTTATCATTTGCGTCGGTCAATGATCGAAATCTGATTAGTCAACACATGTCGACATTCTTTGGATTCTGGTCGTTGGCTACACTGGCTTGAAATTAAAGCAAAAACATACCTAACTCGTCGATCTCTTCGACTCAAGTCTGCTAAGGGAAGATCAACTCCTCCTGGAGCTGGATCTTCTACAGCTAAGTTGTGCCAATTATTCCCATTAGACTGGGTCATCCTATTACATCTGAATCACAAGGCTCAATGATTCTAGTGGGGCCGATAGTGAATCAGTTGCTTGCTCTGAATGAGCTTAAAGGTTTAAGAATATTGAATGATCCACCGGAACAAGTGCCAAATATTTTGATGGCTAAAATGCTTCAATATATCTATCATCAGCATAGAATTCTCAAGGATGATGTTGTTCTTCCTACGAGGGCTGAATTTACACACAACCCCCCAAAAGAATATATGGCGTGCAACCGATACATGCGCTTAAGTGGTGCAATCTCGCCTTTCAATCCTTTTCTTCTAATGGTTCTCTAAGAACTTAGATTGGATCCATCCCAAATACACCCAAATGGGTACGCTCTTCTAAGTTCCCACTACATTCTCTTCGTGAACTAGTTCAACCGACCTCTAGATTTTCACGAGTTAACTTATGTACTTCACTTTAAGAAGAGGAGAGAATCTCCGTCGTTTATGATAATCAAATATTGGTGTCGAGGCAAGGTCATTAAAAAGCTTCATAACAAATACTCGTACATCAAAAACGAGTATTTTTACATACAATGTCTATATGGCTTCAACTGACTCTGGCTTTCTAGAAGCGAGTTTCCTTTCCTCTATCCCTTCTATAATTGAATCCCTATAACTTAAGTAATCAACCTAATATATATTTCTTTATATGCATTCCTGTTCGAGATGACCACGAGGAGCACAAGACTATGCTTAAGGGGCTCCAAGAAGTTACGTTCCGACAATGCTCCGTGGCATTCGTTCCAACGAATGAAAATGTATGGTAGTGTAGCTTCCTAAGCCTTGGTAGATATGCTGTTGTGGAGTCACATGTTCCCAGTTGCTCCTGAGCTCGTACACACTCCTCTGTCCCGGTCCGACGAGAGTCTTCTTGGGGATGTTGTTGGTCCGTCAGGTGCGGTGCTCTCAAATAAGCCTACTAGAGGAGAGTCTAAAGAGCATATTGATGCTGATGTCCCGAGTAACCAGGGTGATGATGTTAGGATGACTCTGATTCCTAAAGAAGATGAGGGGGCCAAAAGGAGAGGAGGAAAACTGCCTATGGTTGAAGAGGAAGCAGAGGGCGTCGGTGATAGCGATAGAGACTATCATGCTAGTGAAGAAGAAGTGGGAAAATCATTCAGAGAAATGCTCCATTTGAGTCCCGTCTGGAGCATCATGCCGTAAAAACCTCAGAATGGCTAGATATTAATCGGTATTGCCCTCTGTAGAGGTTTTGCCTCGATCCCTCCCCTTTGGCGACATCTTTGTGGGTTTAAGTGATATTGGTGAGATCGACTTTACCGTTCATGACATTCTAGATGAAGCCGACTCAGGATTTACCTTCTTGCCAGGAGGTTTTATAAGCAAAGGTGGAGAAACTCCATTTTGATGCCCATGCGAACACGGTCCGTAGAGTAGTTAGGGGGTTATCGGTGTTATACACTTCACTAAAAACACAAGCACGCATCCCTGCATACACTTGTGCTTTCTAAAGTTACGATTCTTACACTACCTTTTCTTTTTTTCAGGTTCCATGGGTCATGGTTACTACGAGAAGCTTTCCTGCCAAGCCAGAACATTTAGAGGCTAGACTCCAGATCCTCACCCACCTTGTCACTGTGAAATGGATGAGGAGAGATTAAGGAGGAAAGACCATGAGGCTGATGAGGCTTACAAGGTTGATAGAGAAAACGAAAGGGAGAGAGAGATGTAAGAAAGAAAAGCGAGGCTAAGGTCGAGCTGCCTTGTGATGCGGTCAAATGTCAAAGAGATTCCTTTGAGCATTAGGGGACTCCTTTTGCCGATGTTCCACCACATACTCGAGCTTAAACTTCCTTGGTTCAACAAGTTCTGACCTCCTAAGCTTTGGTCGTTACTACCTTGCTTGCTTCCAAGGGAGTCTCCACTTCCTCATTCACTCATCCGCCTGGTCCTCCACTCTTATAGGCTATATTTCCACACCTCTTCTTACACGGTGTCAAATTTGATCATGACATCTCAGAGACGTAGAAAGTGGTGGGGATAAGAAACTTAAAGAGCGTCGTGCGGCATGTCAACGAGGGATTTAAGTGGAAGAAATTATGTGCATCTCTCTTTGAAGTAAACAAGACTAACTACACCAACATCCGATCCTTCAAGTCCGAGAGAGCCAACCTTGAATGAATGATTAAGGAACAAGATGAAGATTTGGTTAAGGTCGCCAGAGGGAGAGAGACATTGCACAAAAGTGAAATGTAAGCACTGAAAGCTTGATAAAAGAGTTAAAGAACACTAAAGCCACCGCCGAAGTCATGATAAGGAATCAGTTGAAAGCTGCTCTAGCCAAGGGTGTCGAGTTCAAGAAGCTAGCTAGCAAGAGGGCCTAGTTACTTACCCAGAAAGATGAGATTATTCAGGCCCAGGACCAAACTATCTCAAAAAAAACTACATAACTCGCGAGGTTCCAGGAGGAGAATCGATGCTCGGCGAAGATAAGAAGAAACCCGCTTAGAAGATGGAGTAGTTGTCCATAGAAAAAGACACCAACGACCTTGAACTTTCAATTTCTCAGCAACAGCTCAAAGAGGTTCAGGAAGAAAGGGCCAAAACTAGCAAAGAAATCAATGCCAACATGCCGTACTTCTATACCAATGTAGTGCCGAGTAAAAATCTGAAATGGCTGGGGGATGACTACCTCGAGACCCTCGCTGGCGTTTGAGAGGAATTGCTATGCAGGACTATACAAGCCAAAGACAATCGCTCTGAGGAAGAGCAAATGCCAATGTACCTCAATGCCGAGGATATAGAATTTCTTTCTATTGGAAAGGCACTCCATGCTAAAAAGGCTGCTAATGCTACTACTACCAGCGCTTTCGTTGGTTCCAGTTCTTCTGGCCAACACAAAGTGTTGGCTTCAGAATCCAAAGAGCTGACGGTGACTATACCTACATTCACAAGAGTTAGCTCCGAAACTACACATGGTAATCCCTAGTTCAATAGCAGTCACATCTATTAAGCCTTACATTCCTCCTACTGCTGCCGCTCTAAGGATCATACAATAGAGGAAAGGGAATTTGAAGTCGACATTTGGGAAAGGAGCCTCAACTCAGGTATTTTTTCTTATTTCGCCAATTTTCAAAAAACTCCAGTTCACTCCCGAGTCTTTCACAAAATTGTGCTACTCTGTTTGCCAACTTGTAAGTCAACCATATCCGACTCCTCCACCTCTGACTACGTATTGTCAAGAACCGCCACTATCTTTACTGCGTCAACTGCCATCCCTATGGGGTTTGGTGCAACTGCTCCTATGTCTAGTTCTATCCAAGTCCCGATTCCAAGAAGATTGCTACCCTAGAGAACTTTGAGGATACTTCTATTTTTTAGGAAGAGGACTTGACAATTCTGGGTGCTTCCAACCCAACTAAGCATGAGACTATGGCAGAGAGGCTGAGGAAGGACTCAGAGAAAATCAAAGTGTAAAAAGAGCCCAGGGTCACTGAGCCCGCTGCTTCTAAACCAATAAGTCCAAGACTCAAGATTCCCACCCTGAAGATCCGACCACCTAGGACAAAGCCTATTGGGACCTCAACCAGCCAACCCGAAGAGCAAAATACTATGACCAGTAAAGAGTCCACTCATTCTAAAGGTGAGACTCCTCCTGGCAGGGTACTCAAAGATGAAAAGAAAATGTTCAAGGGTCATCCTTCCATTGATAAAGATGGTAAGAGGGGAAAAAGTAAAGAGTGCTTTGAAACTGCTAGCTTGGTAGCTTGATTTCATTTTTGAAATTATGTCGTTATTGAGTCTATAGCTTTTATTTTTTGTTTTAAACAGGTGATATTTGCAGTTATGGCCTTAGCTATTTGATTGTACATAAAAACTATTAACAATGAAAGATTTTCTTTTTTCTATAATCTCTCGTTAGTTTAATTGTCTTCATTTTATGTACTATGCCCTTTTACATGTAACTGCCTGTGTATATAATATAACTGCTTGTACTGCAATTTTTCCTATATTATATACTTGTGTTTCTATGCAATATGTTTATTTACTGCAACTCTGTGCATGTAAATAATACTCCTGTTATTGCATTGGTTTGTTACTCGGCTCTATTTGTAGATGCCAAACTATTCTATCTTACAGAATAGAACTGTTATTTAACCAACTCAGTGGTTATTCCTGTTTGAACTTGGTCGGGATCCTTTTGACTTGTTGTTTGCACAAGTATCTCTATTCATGGGAATTTTTACTCCAATTGTCAGACTCTGAGCATTTACGAGGGATTACATATTGCGGGCAACTTGTTTGATTGCCCTTAGTCTGGTTCTCAACCATACCCGAGGACCGATTAAGTTTGATAGTTCCTGCTTTTGATTCTTTATGACTATTCCTACATATCCTCGATCGAGCGTGTCCCGCTTGGCCACTAGTGTTATCCTAGAAATTCCGTTTTCACAATAGTTTCTATCTTTCGAAACTAGTGACTTTCCCACTTGATTCCAAGCGTTGTGTGTTCAACGCTACCAATTTTCGGTCTGAAATTGAATTTTTCTAAGTTGACGTCCTCGGCCAATGTCATATTAGATTTATGTATCATAAATATATGTCATCGTCATCTTCCGTCATAACAAATTCTTCCATGTTCGGTGTTGGAAATATGGTTATGCACTAGTTTCGGTATCCGAAAACTAGAATACCAATTGTTACACTCTAGGGATTTCTCCTAGAAGTTGCCTATCTTTGGGCAAGGGTTGACATCTACAAGTTAGAGTCAAACAATCCATTCAACTTGAAAATAATTTCACCTTTCTGTTGTCGCCTCTCTCTAGGCAATGGTAGGATGCTGAGGGTTATAGAGTTCAATCAAGCGCCGGCTTTCGCCTTTGGAGGCAAGCACTCTAATAGGTTGAATCCAAAGATTCTTTCTCGGCATTGCCAATCTTTGGGCTAAGGAAAATATCAGTTGGTTAGGTCGATTTTCACTGTCGACTTGGTGGTTGTGACCTTCATTATGTCGTCTATCTCCAAGCGACTCTGGTTCTCAGAAGATTAGGATTGATTTTCCCGTCGGTCCGGTGGTTTGAGACAATTTTACCCATCGACCCGACGGTTTGGGACCTTCCCAGTGTTGCTAGGGCAATGCCAGTTCTTAATAGGTTGGGGTTGATTTGATCGTCGACTTGGCGGTTTTGGACCTTTCCGAAGTTGTTGGAGCAACGTCGTTCTCGAAAGGTTGGGATCGATTTTCCCGATCGATCCGACGGTTTTAGACCTTCCCGACGTTACCAAGGGCACGCCAGTTCTCAGAAGGTTGGGGTCAATTTTCCTGGTCGATCCAGTGGTTCGAGTCGATTTTCCCCATTGACTCGGTGGTCTAGGACCTTCCCAGCTGCACGTCGGTTCATAGAAATTAAGGGTCAATTTGACTGTCAAACTGGTGGTCTTGGACCTTACCGACTTCGTCGAGGCAACGCTGGTTCTCAAAAGGTTGTTATTGGTTTGCCCTATTGATCCTGCAGTTTTGGACCTTCCCAATGTTACCGAGGTAATGCCGGTTCTTAAAAGGTTGGAATCAATTTTCCCCATCGATCGACGGTTTGCTTATGAGAACGCAGTTCCATTACTTGAAGAAGCTAATTTTATTAATGAATAGAAGAAATAGCAAGCCCTGCCTATTTGTAGTGCCTATAGAATCTTTGGATATCTTATTTGCGAGAAAAAAAATAAGGAAAGCTAGATGTAGTAGTGCCAGAGCAGGTCACTGTTCCATGCATGTGGGATTGGGATTCCGTCAATGGTTGCTAGCTTGAATGAACCGTTTCTAAGCTTTTGGTAAATTGCATAAGGTCCTTCCCTGTTCGGCCCAAGTTCCCCCTCACTCGGGGTAATTGGTTTTAGAATGAGATCTCCTACCTAAAAGTATGGTAGCGGACCTTGGCGTTAAAGTTCCATGCTACTCGCTTTTGGCGAGCAACAACCCTTAATTTAACTTCTTCCCATTTTTCATCGATGAGATCGAGGGACTCGAGCAGTAGTTCCTCATTTTCTCTCTTGTTAAAGTGTCTCATGTATTGAGAAGGGACTTCCCATTCCACTAGGATCATAACTTCCCAACCGTAAGCCAAGGCGAACGACGAGTGTCCAGTCATCGATTTGTGTGTTATACTGTAAGCCTACCGTGCTAGCGGATGCTCATCGACCAAATTTCATTTGTCTCTAGTCAGCAGCTTCTTTGAAGTGGATTTGATGATTTTGTTCACTACTTCTACTTGTCCATCCACTTGAGGATGCGCCACTGCAGAGAAGCCCTTTTCGATTCGGTTTCATTTGCAAAAGTCTTCGAACTCAACACTTTCGAACCGAGTCCCATTATCCATGATGATCTTCTGAGGTACTCCGAACCTGCAAATAATATTCTTCGTTACAAAATTAATTACCTTTTTTGTTGTAATTTTGGTAAGCGGTTCTGCTTCAGCCCATTTCATGAAGTAATCCACTGCAACGATAGCACAGTTGGCTCCTCTTTTTCATATTGGTAGCACACTGATGAGGTCAAGTCCCCAGGCTGCAAACGGCCATGGACTGACCATTTTCATAAGCTCTGAAGATGTGGCTCTTGGAATTTTTGCAAATCTCTGATATCGCTCACACCGTCTGATGTAGTTGGCGGCATCTCGATTTACTGTCAACCAGAAATATCCATATTATAGCACTTTCTTTGCTAGAGTTTGCCCTCCAGTGTGATCACCAAAACTACGTTCATGGACTTCCATGAGGATCTTTCTAACTTCATCCTTGTACACCGGAGCAAGGGCATAAAGAATCTTCTCCTGTACAGTATTCCATTTTATATCACAAATCGCAGCGCATTTCGAAGGATCTTCTCCAGCTCGTTCTTATCTCCAAGGAGTAACGATGAAGTTTTCCAACGCCAGCCTATTATCGCTCTTCTCAGATGGTAAGTAATATCGAACTGACTCAACTCAATATTTAATTTCAGCAACCTTCCCAAGGTTTCGAGTCGGTACAAAACCTGCTTCAGAGGCTGATCTATTAGTACTTTGATTTTATGAGCCTAAAATATGGTCGTAACTTCCTTGATGCAATTAGCAAGCAGTATGAAAGTTTCTCCAGCTTCAGGTAGTTCTTTTCTTCTTATGTAAATCACTTGCCGATGTGGTATAGCAGTCTTTGAATCCTTGCCTCCTCATGCACTAATACTGTACTTAGTGCATGAGAAGACACTGCTAGATTGATAAATAAATCATCCCCGTCCAGTGGTTTGGATAAGACCAGTGGCATTTGCATGTGCCTTAGCAACTCCTCAAAGGCATTCTGACAATTCTAATTCCATTCAAAGTTTTTTTAACCTTTCTTGAGGGCATTAAAGAAAGGTATGCACTTACCTGTCGCCCTTGAGATGAATCGAACCAAAACGACGATCTTTCCATTTAAGCTCGGAAACTGCTTCTTTGTTGTCGGGGCTTTGACATTTCGCAAGACATCAATCTGTTCTAGATTGGCTTCAATACCCCTTGGATTCATAATAAAACCAAGAAACTTTCCTGTAGCAACACCAAATGAACATTTCAGTAGGTTTAACTTCATTCCATACTTCTACAAAATTTCGAACATCTTCGGCAGATCATCTAAGTGATTTCGAGACACCCGTTGGTATGTAGCTCTAGCATTCTTCAAACCGAATGGCAGTACCCGGTAGTAGTATAATCCCAAATCGATGATAAAGCTGGTATTCTCCCGATCTGGTTCATGCATCATGATATGGTTGCTTGCCTGAAAGATAACATCCATAAATGAGAGCAATTCAAGCCCCGTTGTTCCATCAATGAGACGGTCAATTCTAGAAAAAGGAAAGCTATCTTTCAGGCAAGCTTTGTTTAGATCAAAGTAATCGATGCATGTTCTGCACTATCCATCGAGGTTAAAACATATTGAGGTTATAACATATCGTAGATAAAACAGTTGGCTAACAGCTTATCCACTTCTTTTTAAATGCAGTTAATCGCTCTGGACCTATGATGTGCCTTTTCTGTTTTACTAGTGTAAACTTAGGTCAATGTATAGTATGTGATATGCTATCTCCAACAATATCTCGCACATATTGGCATGCATCCAAGCAAACATGTCCAGATTTTCTCGGAGGAAATTAATCTGTTCCTTGTGTAATCCAATTCTAAGCTGAGAACCAATCTTCAATACTCGAGTCGGGTTATCCATATCAGCAAGGACATTCACCGTAAGCTCCACTAGTGTTGCCCGTACTTCCCCTAACTTCTTCTGAGAATCCATAGACTTTTGAAATCCGCTATTTCCTTGAGCTAGGGGATGTTCTGTAATTGCTATGCTTGTGGTCTTTGAATGTGGAGAGTCTTCCCATATTCTTTCCTTCCTCCCGATGTTTAACTTCTCGTTGTTCTGCAATGTAGCATTCTCTTGCTGTGCTTTGGTCCCCTTCATGCCACTCCAATTCCATTCTTTGTTAGGAACTTCATCATTAAGCATTATGGGGCTAAAGCAATCCTAAAATCAGCTAGGACCGGTTGGCCTAGGAAAGCGTTGTATGCTGAGTACTCATCGATAATAACAAATGTTTAAATGTGCACCACCCTACGTTCTCCTTCATTAATCTCTACAGGCAAGTCGATCATGCCAATCAGTTGTTTAGCTTCACCCATAAATCCTTAGATCTTTGTCTTGTAGTAGGCCAACCCCTAGTCCGTTACCCACCAGTACTCGAAGCACAACTACTGGTCCATTTCCGACTGTTATCACCATTAGATTGAGGGTTGATGCCTCAACCCCATTAGAATCTCGGTGTTTGAACACAATGTCATCTGCTATCATCTTCCGTTGCTTAGCTGGAGCTCCATCTTCGATGGCATAGCAACTTTCCTATGGTCCGTGTTTCACCATACTCGCATATCTTTCCATCTTACCCCAGCTTAGTCTTTCATCTGTACTCATGGGCCCCTCTCCACTAGGTCCAGGGTGTTCTTCTTGAGCTGATGGGCCTTGGGGTCCGACGGCTTGGTCTGAGTTTTTTTGTTGCTTCACTACCGTTGGTGCATGCTTTTCCGTATCAGCTCCTCAATCAGGTCCTTCAAGTGTGGGCACTCGTTGGTGTAATGCCCATGCATTTTGCGGAAAGACAATACTTCCCAGATCACTTTTGCTACTCTGTCGCTTCCCTCCTAATCGGTTACTTATACTGCTAGGTTCCCTGAGTAGTAAGAAAGATATTTTCTAATATGTCATTTAGAGGCGTATAATCTTATAGTCACATGTTCGTGGGAAGCTTCCTGTTTCCATTACAACTGCCACTGGGGTTCTGGTTCTTCTTTTTCTTGTTCTTGGAGTTTTCAACATTTCCTGCAATTCCACTAGAGTTTTCTCTATCCCTTTTAACTACCACATTGCTTTGAATTGTATCCTTCGACTGTCCATCGTCGACCTTCCCTTCAACTAAGAATGCTTCTTCTACTTGTAGAAACTGGTTTGCCTTTCGATGGAATTCTTCCATAGTAGTTGGTTGTTTCATTTTCATCCACCTACCAAGGTCCATGTCCGGGTGAATATCTCGGATAAGTACCATAAATACGTGATCTTTCGTCGGATTGCTAACCTCCGTAACAACAATGTTGAATCAATTCCAGAAAGTCTCTAGTGACTCCTTGGTAAATGTGACAAGCAGATAGGGACATCATGTTCTTTTTTTGGGTAGCATGGAGCCAAAATTGTTCCAGAAACTTCTTAGCTAATTCATCAAAAGTAGACATGGACTTCGGCGAGAGCCTAGTAAACCACATAGAAGGGACTCCTTCCAAGAAGATAAGGAAACACGTACAATAAATAGCATCTGTAGCTCCAGCCCTATCTGTATGCCTTTCGTGCTTGATTAAGTGTTGTTTAGGGTCAATAGTTCCGTTGTACGGTGGCATCTTGGCCTAGTGAGCTTTCTGGGGCATTCTTCTCTAAAGAAATTTTCATTGAATGGAGTTCGACTTGGAGCGGAACCCTAATCCTTGTTCTTCCTACCTCTACTTTTCTCCACCAATCTTTTAACCATATCAGCGATGTACTCCTCACTGGCACGGTAATCCGAAGGTTGACTATCAAAGGCTGCTCAAAGTGTTTAACTCTACAAATGGTCTCGATTTGTCGGCTGACTTCTAGGTCCTCCTGTCTCTAGGAGAACCACTCCTTCGGTATTTTATGGATGTATGGTTGGTTGAGCTGCGGTTCTCTAAACCCTCGTCAGCATTAGCATTCAACTTCAAATCATCATCATCAAGCTGCTAGTCCACTTCATCATTAGTGACTATCATTACATCACCTTTCTGTGCATCATCCAACCTTAGATTCCTATTGGTACCATGAGGATTCCCCTTGGTACTGGTTGGTTTTCTTGTAGGGGGAAGACTTCTACTTCCTCTTGCAATAATTCCTGCAACTTTAGCAACTGATTCCTTCTATTTTGCTTTCCATCCCTTCTGTTTTTGCCAAAAACTGAAGAGTTCTCTTGTTCTATTGCAGGAGAAGTTTCCCTTCAATCTTATCCATTAGAGCTTTATGGTTATCCTCAATTAAGCTCTTGCATCATCTTATCAAGCCCTCTTCTGGTTACTACTTCATTTTGAGAAGAAGAGCCGGGTACTGTGTATTCATTGTTAACTTCCGTTTGGTGAGTGTTTGCTTCATCACCACCATCTACCGCTCTTTCTAATCTTCTGGATATAGATTTTTCATTGATAGGTGTCATTAATTTCCCATAGCAAAAACCTCAAGTTCTTCAAGCAAGTTTTCTAGATCTAATTTTTCGATCTTTCCAATCCAAAGTAGAGAACAAGATCTAAGTCTGGATTTAGTTTTTTCAATGGAAGCACTAAAATGTTGACGCAAAAAATAGATCAACACTCAAAGATAAGTTGCTGGGAACTAGGGAGACCTAGATGTAGCAAATAACAGAGAAAATAAAAGAAAATAGAATAGGGAGCATGTAACGACCCGTAAATTTAACTGGTTTTAATAACGTTATTAATTGAAATTTTGCGAAATTTTAACGATAAAATTTTGAAATATAAATTAGATATTTGGAATGCGTCTAGTTAAACATGGCAACTGGTAAATTTTCGTCCGAAAATATGAAAGTTTATTTCGTGCGTAAATTTACTTCAATTTAATCAGTTAAAAAGCGATGAAAATAAAATGTTTTCGGAACCTAAATATTTTTACATAGAAAAATTCTAAACCATCTTCTGAGCAAACATCATTTTTCGTTTTTCCAAATTCGGACTTCTTTGGCTCTGTCGATCTTATTTTTCTACGTTTTTCTTGCATTTTTCGCCAGTAGAAAAATTCGAATTTTTATAATTAAATCATACCACTGATATTTATATATCGTTTTGGCCGTTTCGTCGTGCTGATTTCCACGGTATATTCAATAGTGTATTTCGGAGTCCGCTGCGTAGTGAAATCGATGAAAATGGTTAACCGTATCGGCGTCTATTTTTGAGCTTTTGATATTTGTGTCTATTCAAATTTCTAACGGCTGAATTTATGAGGCAAATAGCATTTACTTATTCTCAGCCTTTTCCCAAAATTTACTCTAATTAACGCTGCTTTCCCTGTTTCCATAATATTGGTTGCTGTTCCAATCTTATTTCATTTGCTTTCACTTTCATCATTATTATTTCTTGCCTGAGTGTTTCCTCTTCCACTCTTTCTCCCATATTTCCCTTCCTTCTACTTTGTTTCTGCCTCATCAAACAGCTAACGCCACCCATCACCAGAGATCAACCTTCCATTTGCTCGACCCCACTCAACCATCCTTCCCCTTCACGCCTCAAGCTCAAACCCATCACCCCCAAAGACCTCTGCCTTCACCTGGGCGTTCCCATCCACCATCACGCCAGTTCCTCCACCCAAGGACAACAGCTGCTCCGACCACAAACTCTACCGCCCTGCCCCTCTTCCCAACCCGTCCTTCCTGCTTCCCATGCATGCAACACATGCACAACACCGTTCGTGGCACGCCTTGTTTCCAGTAGCCACCTCCCTGACCGAGCTTCCACCACAGCAGCCCGCCCCGGCCATCGATCTGCTCACCCAAAGCCAACCTCACGTGCCGAATAGCCTGACCCAAGCTCTACTTCTGCTGGCCTCACCGTAATCGCCAAGGCTCCACCCTCCGACCAAAGCAGCCTCCTTCCACCCGAAACCGAGCCACACCGCCTCCAAGCCCACCGTTTGACTCAATTCTTCCTCTCACCGTGCTCGCATCGCGACCATCCCCTCCGCCGTTGACTTGCGGCTTTCCGAGCCACCACGCCCAGACAATCGCCGACTGAGCTTCCATCCATCTCTTCACCATTCCACCCACCGAGCCCTGACCTCAGTCACCAGTCAGGAGCAGCCTACACCCCGCCACCACCAATTTGGCCTTTGCACCTCCACTGTTTTCCCTCGTCCGCCGACCACCGCTGCGCCGAGACACCGGAACCACCTTCGGCCTCCACTTGCCTCGCTGCTCCCTTCCGCCTTGCTTCTTTTGACAAGCACCGGGTCACCTGTCTCAATTCTTTCATATATGAGGTATATATATGCATATATCTTTGTTTACAATCATTTTGCTCTTACATATAGAAGATCTATATATATATGTTTTAGTTATAAGTTTTATACATATTGTTTGCGCCAAAAATGGTCACAAACCCCAAGTGTTGTGAAAGCACCAGTGTATGAATACAAATCAACAGTATTCACGCACAAATCATAGATCTAAGCAAGTAACAAGTAGCAATCAAGAAATAATGAACAGTGACACACAATTTATAGTGGTTCGGCTATCTCCGGCCTACGTCCACTTCAAGGTTTTTATGATTTTATTGCTCGATGCTTGAAGACTACAATTTCGTATGTTCTATTACAACTGATTTGCTGAACTAAGTCTGAATCTAAGGCAGCAATGGTGATCTGGAGTAAATCTGGCAGAATCTGGGCGCTCCTTAGCTCTAAGAATTGTCCGACCCCTTTTCTGAATGACCAGGGGCTCTATTTATAGGTGTAGGAGGCTGATATTTCGCCTAAATTGAGGGGAGACCAGTTCTGGTACGTCAGGGGGCCCACATGGCCGAAATCTGGAGTTCCGGGCCCACTTTGGGATCGATTCGACCCTTGGCTCGAATCGATCAAGAAATTGTCCAATCAAGCTGAAATTGGTGTGGTCATTCTTCATCATGTGTTTAAGCTTCTGTGAAAATTTCATGGCGTTTGGATTTGTAGAACTTGAGTTATGATCGATTCAATATGGTGTTTTTCGCTTCCTGGAGTCGTTCGAATCGATACCTTCGAATCCATAGGGTCGACTCCATCTCCTTGCACGTGAAGGCAATGACATGGTGCGCGTGCTTCGGGTCAACCCTCCTTTTTCTCCGAGTTTTACTGAGTCGAACCCGTGGTTTCAGCTAGGTGGACTTGGTAGATTCAAGGCAATCGATTCGAAGACACGTTTCTTCGAATCGATGGAATTGGTGCTTGGTCGAATCGATCCAGATATGCCATTGCGGATCGATTCGAAGTTATCTCAATGTGGGGGTTCGAAGATGCTGGAGTCGAAGTTTTTATCCCTGCATGGACTCGGAGGTAATGGAGTCGAAGTAAAGGTGCCCTCAATCGATTCGAAGCAACGTAGACCTGATGGATTCGAACTTGACGGAGGCGAAGCTTTGCCCCTTCTGATCGATACGGAGGTAATGGATTTGAACACGAGCTTCACCAATGGATTCGAATACGATTGGTTCAAAGTTGATGGGTTCGAACCCGATCGATTTGAAGATGCTTGCCCTTCATGGATTCGAAGTGGGGTCGTGCTCAATCGATTCGAAGGCCTTCATGGTGATGGATTCGAATCTTGGTCGATTCGAATACAATGAACAACATATTTCCTTAACCTTGCAACCTTCGTATTTTGAGCATACGAACTCGGATTGACTCGAAATTTGGAACGTTGTTTCATCTGGCCTTGCTTGACATGTCTTATCAATTGCAGCCCGATCCGGACTCGAACAAAATTCATCGATATCCATGGTGAACCTGCGATGCACAATCGATGTTCATGACTAATAATCATTGATTTTCAGTTAATCTTTGGGTATCTCGACTTTGCCAAAAGTTGGGATAACATTTTGCCCCCCAAAACATGCCTTTTTGGTAAAAGGCGTGTTTTGATCAGTCTTAAGTTGGATGCAGTGAGTTCATGTTTTACTCATAGCTTATAGCATTTTCAATCAAGTCCATGGCTGTTCGAAGCCGAATTGTTATCAATTTCTTTTAGTGGAAGTTAAGAATGAGATTCTACCGTCTCTCCGTATTATCGATGGTCACTCCGGACCCTTGCCGAGCCCATTCCAGACTTAGCGATCGAATAGAAAGATCCTATTGCACTCCGATGTTGCTTTCTACCCCTTACACTCCGGCCCCAGCTAGGGCGTAAAAGCGATGTCTTGGTCGTTCTCGACCGATCATAGCCTCTCCGGGCTCATGCTGGATCCCATCCTGTCACTCTCCGGTGAAGGGGAAACAACGTTAAGTGAGTCAATCCTGTCGCTCTCCGGCGAAGCGACTCACCTCCTGCACTCCGGTTCAGTGAATCTGAACATTAAGCGATGTCATGTCCTAAATCGTGGGCCGATCATAGCCTCTCCGGGCTCATGCTGGATCCCATCCTGTCACTCTCCGGTGAAGGGGAAACAACGTTAAGTGAGTCAATCCTGTCGCTCTCCGGCGAAGCGACTCAACTCTTGCACTCCGGTTCAGTGAATCTGAACATTAAGCGATGTCTTGGCCTAAATTGTGGGCCGATCATAGCCTCTCCGGGCTCTTATCGAATCCTGATCCAATCACTCTCCGGTGAATAGGAAACGATGCTTAAGTGAGTTGATCCTGTCGCTCTCCGGCGAAGCAACTCACTTCTTGCACTCCGGACCCTGCCTCTCCGGGTAGGATCATAAAGCGATCATGTTTATACTGATGTTTAATGTTTATCCTTTAACTCTCCGGTCAAAGGTTTATTTTAATAAGTGTTTCTTTATTAAATTCAAATCCTAGATGTTCAATCTCAAACACCAGGAAAAACAAGATAATGCCTCTCCGGGCGGAGCGGTTTATTTCCATCTCAGAGCATGCCTAAGGATCTCTCCGGTTCCCGTACATGAGTAAGTGGGATAGCCGTTTTATTTTGGAAATCAAATCTAAGAAAACTAATCGACCAGAGTCCAAATCTTGAACTTGGCCCTTGCCATCACAATCAGTTGATGACGAGTCGTGATCCCGATCCAGGATCATTCCTGTTTGGTTGAGGCGGTAGTTGTTCGGGTCTAACCGCCGTCGTATGTTCTCTGACATACTGCGGCAGTCTACCACTCCTGGCATGTTCTTCCACCTCATCCTTCAGGTGGCGGCATTCATTGGTAGTGTGCCCATCCAGCTCATGGAATAGGCAGTACTTTCCAGTCCTACGTTCCCGCTCCGTGGGATCTCTCCTGGGTGGTTTTCGATAGGGGAGTTTCCCCCGAGTTTCGGTGTAAATTCGTTCCAGTCCTGCCACCAAGTCTGTGTATTGCCTGAATCTGGGCTCTCGGAATTTCTTCCGTTTATCAGGACCATCATGTGCGTCATCCTGCTTTCTCTTTCCTTTGTCTGCCCTGGACTGTTCCCTGGCGGTTCCTTCGCCTTGTGCAACATTTATTTCCTGCCTCTCGGCTCGTGATTCCTCTAATCGAATGAATTTTTCAGCTTCATGGAAAAACTCCCCAAGATCTTGCGGTGGATCTTTAGTCAAAGAGTCTTTGAATTCGGTGCCTTCTCCAACTCCTGCCACTGCCGCCATCAAAATCATCGATGGGTCCGGGCGATCTACAGAAGTCACCGTCGCATTAATCGTAACAAAAAATCTTTTATGGACTCTCCGGTCCTTTGTTTTATTGATGCCAAAGTCATCACGCTCTTAGGTCGCGTCACGTGAACCCTAAACTGCTTCATGAAGCAATCCACAAGCTCGCCCCATGTCCTGATTGATCCGGTTTCTAGCTGCCTAAACCAAAGCGCAGCCAAATATGATAAGAATAAGGGGAAACATCGTGCCATCACTTCCTCAGATGCTCCCAGCACTTCCATGTGTCTGATATATCTGGTGATATGCATGGTCGGGTCTGACTTTCCGTCATAAGGATTCAGCGTTGGTAGTTTGAACTTCGGAGGGTTCCTTGCATTCCTGATATTCGGAGCGAACGTACTCCGACTAACTTCTTCCAATCCTCCTCCTGACAACCCTCCTCTCATGAGTCATCTCACTAGGCCAATCATTCTTTCATCTCCATCTAGGGGTTGCCCCCTTGTCACGTCTCGGTCTTGCCCTCCGAGTCTCGTAGGGAATTCTGGTACGTACTCTTCGGGCGGCTCGTTAGCATTTGTGTTGGCCCTAGCCGGTTGAGCTCTTTCCAAAGGTACTTCTGCGTTGGATCCTGCGGGCCTGCCCCCAAGCCCTTGTTGATTGCCTTCTGGTTCTGTATTCTGTCCTCCGTTGGGTTCCATAGCCCTACCTCCTTGTTCCACATTCACAGCCGCTGTAGCTGGTCCAAGGTTCTGTGTTCCTGCAGCTCTTATCTGCTCGAAGAAATTCTGCAGCATCTCTTGTTGGCTTTTCATCATTCTCTCCTGCATTAGGTTATTCATAGCCTCCATCTCATCTCTAGTAATGTAGATCGAAGCTTGTCCTTCTCCAGCGCCAGAGGATGCCTCTTGACTTCCTCCCTGTGGGCTCCTCTCAGCTCTTTGTCTAGTTTGTCGAGTCATTGTAGAGTCAAATCTGAACCCTTAAAATTTCAAGTCTAAACTCTGAATCTGGTGTAGCGGGTGCTAGTTCCTCTCAGTGAAAGCACCAAAGTGTTTGCGCCAAAAATGGTCACAAACCCCAAGTGTTGTGAAAGCACCAGTGTATGAATACAAATCAACAGTATTCATGCACAAATCACAGATCTAAGCAAGTAACAAGCAGCAATCAAGAAATAATGAACAGTGACACACAATTTATAGTGGTTCGGCTATCTCCGGCCTACGTCCACTTCAAGGTTTTTATGATTTTATTGCTCGATGCTTGAAGACTACAATTTCGTATGTTCTATTACAACTGATTTGCTGAACTAAGTCTGAATCTAAGGCAGCAATGGTGATCTGGAGTAAATCTGGCAGAATCTGGGCGCTCCTTAGCTCTAAGAATTGTCCGACCCCTTTTCTGAATGACCAGGGGCTCTATTTATAGGTGTAGGAGGCTGATATTTCGCCTAAATTGAGGGGAGACCAGTTCTGGTACGTCAGGGGGCCCACATGGCCGAAATCTGGAGTTCCGGGCCCACTTTGGGATCGATTCGACCCTTGGCTCGAATCGATCAAGAAATTGTCCAATCAAGCTGAAATTTGGTGTGGTCATTCTTCATCATGTGTTTAAGCTTCTGTGAAAATTTCATGGCGTTTGGATTTGTAGAACTTGAGTTATGATCGATTCAATATGGTGTTTTTCGCTTCCTGGAGTCGTTCGAATCGATACCTTCGAATCCATAGGGTCGACTCCATCTCCTTGCACGTGAAGGCAATGACGTGGTGCGCGTGCTTCGGGTCAACCCTCCTTTTTCTCCGAGTTTTACTGAGTCGAACCCGTGGTTTCAGCTAGGTGGACTTGGTAGATTCAAGGCAATCGATTCGAAGACATGTTTCTTCGAATCGATGGAATTGGTGCTTGGTCGAATCGATCCAGATATGCCATTGAGGATCGATTCGAAGTTATCTCAATGTGGGGGTTCGAAGATGCTGGAGTCGAAGTTTTTATCCCTGCATGGACTCGGAGGTAATGGAGTCGAAGTAAAGGTGCCCTCAATCGATTCGAAGCAACGTAGACCTGATGGATTCGAACTTGATGGAGGCGAAGCTTTACCCCTTCTGATCGATACGGAGGTAATGGATTCGAACACGAGCTTCACCAATGGATTCGAATACGATTGGTTCAAAGTTGATGGGTTCGAACCCGATCGATTTGAAGATGCTTGCCTTTCATGGATTCGAAGTGGGGTCGTGCTCTGTCGATTCGAAGGCCTTCATGGTGATGGATTCGAATCTTGGTCGATTCGAATACAATGAACAACATATTTCCTTAACCTTTCAACCTTCGTATTTTGAACATACGAACTCGGATTGACTCAAAATTTGGAACGTTGTTTCATCTGGCCTTGCTTGACATGTCTTATCAATTACAGCCCGATCCGGACTCGGACAAAATTCATCGATATCCATGGTGAACCTGCGATGCACAATCGATGTTCATGACTAATAATCATTGATTTTCAGTTAATCTTTGGGTATCTCGACTTTGCCAAAAGTTGGGATAACACATATATTAGCTTCTAATAGTATGTTAATTAGAGCAGCTATGTATATATACATGTATACACTATATATTTTATAAGAGTTATACATTTTGATATAAGTTGTATTGTTGCTGTTCTTATGATTCTAACATATTAGTTAATACATACCAAGTAAGGTTGCGCAGCTTATTTATGTATATTATAATTGTAGTGTCTGTGTATATATATATTCTTATTCGTATATATCAAATCCTATATGTTATATTAAAAGTTACATATTTGTTTATGTATTAGTTATCATATATATAGGTTATACTATATCCAAGGCTTTATATATATGCTTGTTCTAATGATAAGTCAGCAATATGTATATATAGTTATAAAGTAATAAAGTGATATAGTTTATCTATAGTCTGTTATACAAGTGATTTCTTTCTCTGTTTGTTTAAAGGCTATGTTATACTAATGTTATATATACTATTTTATATAAAACTTAGACTTACATGTTGAACAACATATAAAATTTTAATAATGAAGTCTTGTACAAGTTATGTTAGTGTAAGCATATAGTTACAATAGTTTATATTTATATAGTAATATGTTATATAAGGTTTATATATATTTTATATAAATTACATACTTACTGTCGTTCGTATACATATATGGGTTGGTTTGCATATACATGTTGATAGTCTACATATTTGGATGCGTTACTTTATATTAAGCATAGTATAATACCGTTTTATATAAATATTGTATTTGCAACTTAGATATAACATTGTTTTATATTAAATATAAAGTATATATGATATAAGCAAGTCTGCATATAAATGTTGGTTATAGTTATGGGTTCACTTATACCATCTATCTTCGTCAATCTGGTTCTGATTCGTTATCGATTTCTGTTATCAGCTTCGTCCGTTGTTCCTGTTTTCTCCATCGAATCGTGTCCATCTAGCTAGCATTGCTTTGGAATTCGTAGCTCATTTCTTTGTCTATCCTCTAGCCTCGGAAGGTGAGCAATCACTCACGATTAATGTTCTTTTATTTATTAAATTTGATTTCAATTGAAACGACAATTGAAATATGCTGTTGTTAGTTATTTACACTGTTATATATGTTATTACATGTATTAGTTCACCTGTGACATCTGACACCCTTATTTGTTATTTATACAATGATAATCCAGTTTGGTTGATAAATGATTGATTATTGATGTTTGACATTGGATGTTAAATTGTTAAGGTTGAAGTGATAGATAATATGTAATTTAATTTGACATAGGATAGTTAGATTTGATATATGTGTTAAATTTGATTAAATGACATTTTTATAATATGACCCCTTTAACTGTTAAATTTATTGACACGTAGGATTTGTTTAATTACACCTTGAACCACTGAATGTATGTTGTTAAATTGATGATGTATGAAATTTTAAATAGATGACAAGTAAAGAACCGTAACGTAATAATCTTTAATCTACATGAAATGATAGTGTAGATTCTAGAATTAATTATATTAATTCGCACAAACAACAATGTGAATTAATACGATTATTTCAGGATTATTGTATTTATTATTGGATTGTTATTGATTGTTGTCATTGCTTGTTTATTTACTTTGACACCATCCGAGTTATCACACTGCAAGTTCCCTTTGCTATGCTTTGATTTTTGAATTGAATTAGAATCGGGTTGAAATGATAAATACCCAAAATTTAACTTTGACTTAGGGTAGAGAATTAAATAAACCCTATTGGTCAATAATTTGATTTAAAAATAAAATTGAGATTTTTATTTGACTAAATGATAAGGTTTTGAAACGAAGTTGGAATTTGAATTTTAAAGGAAATGTTAATAGTTAATAATCTGAATCAAAATATTAACATAGTAGATGATAAATGAATGTTGTTTTAAAAATTTGGAATTATTAATAATTAAGTTTGAAATTATTTAAAAATTAAGTTTTGAAATTATTAAGTAATTAAATAAGATTGAATTATTTAATAATTAAATAAATTGAATTCTTTAATAAGTGGAATTGAACTTCTTAAATAATTGAAATTGAGTTTCTTTATTAATTAAGTTTGGAAAATTATTTAAGTAAGTAAATAAGTGAAATTAAGTTTCTTTATTAATTGAGTTTTGAAATTGTAACTAAGTAAATGAATAAGTGAAATTAAATTTCTTTAACAAGAATTAAAATGGGATTTATTGAATTAATGAAAGACTGGAAATTTAAAGAATTGATTTGACAAATTTAATCCAATTTAATTTGATGTTTTGTTGTAATGAAGTTGAACTTAAGTAATTGATTTAATGAATTGGAAATTAAATAGAAATTCTTTTGGATGACAAATTTACTTAATGAATATTGAATGATATCGATATGAAGTTTAATTGATTTGAATGTAAATTTAATAAGTTTAAATGATTTCGGAATAAAACTTATATACAAACTTGAATCAACATTTGAATTGTTTTAAATAGAAATTGAAATTGAATTATAAGATTTTGAAAGTATGAATGTCGAAGTTTTGAAACGTAAATTAAGGAAATTGATTTAGGAAGACAAATGAAATGTTGGTTTTCAATTAAAATTGAATTTGATTTGGTTTTGAAATAAATAAATGACCAATCGGTGTAATAATTACGAAAGTTATTAAAGAGACCGGAATCGGTTAGTGACATACTCACTATCTAAACCGAAAACCACTTTAATAACTATACGTGGAGTGTGATCCAGAATGAAGTGGATGGGATGATGTACGAGATGACTGAAGAAAGAGAACGATAATGGATAGCCTTGACACTTGTGTCAAATTGGAAATGACAAAAATAGGAGCCGTACCGGGCCAAATGGGGGTTAGCTACCTTGAGCGAACACACTTCTTCGAAAACTACTCATTACTTGTTGTCGATTGGTGCACCCTTGATTTTGGGAGTGTTGTTTCGCAGTGTTGCGATCGCTGCGGCGATGCGTTCTCACCAGTCCGGATCAGGCAAACGGTAGTTTCACTACCTTGGGTATTGCCTCATGTGCCTTGTCATACTTGGATCCCTATATACGCGACCACTACGATTTGTTTTGCGTTATACCTATGGAGTGCTCCCTGATATCCCACTAGTTTACGGTGGAGTTTACAGCGCTGCATAGACTATAACGTTTATATAAAATGTGTTAAGGGGGATAATGGTAACGCCTTAACACTATCTTGATACTTTATATTACTGATAGACATTATCTACTTATCGTACACTACTACATAGTAGATAGTTTAACGGATCCTTAAAGGATGGTTATTCCAAACATCCTTTGAGTTACTTGTATTTCAGTTGCTATTTCACTTGAGTTGGATTTATAAATATAAGAATGTTAATCCTGACTCGAGTGTTTGTGTTTTTCTTTACGCTTAGGTCAGACCGAGTGTACCAGTATTCGAGACTCACCTTTGGAGTTGGAGCTTTGCTTGAAGATCCAGCTATCTATCCAGCTTTCGGATATTCAGTTGATTCCAGTGATTGTATTTTGATATTGTATTTGATTATTGTATTCGAGACATCTGTTGTACCTTATTTAACTCTGATATGTATATAATAGCTTCATGAACTACTATCTTTTGCTTCCGCTGCATTTATTACTCTGTGTCTGTGATCTGTGATTATTTATTTACTGTATATGTTCAGTTTTGCCAAATTTAAATTTAACAACGCGGTATTTTGAGCAATTCAATTCCGGCATGAGTGTCTACTTATAATGGATGCGAATGGTCCAAAATAGCGGGTCGTTACAGTTGGATCAGAGCTTTGGTAGCTCTAGGAAAAACTTAGCATATAGGGTAAATGTATTTACAGAATCACTCTCATTCGAGTTTCCATCTCTTCCTTTTAACTCGATTCCTTTGAATTTTGGAACGTTCCCTGCAGTTCCAAATTTCATTCGTGTCCCTCACTACTCTGTCTTCTTTCAATTCTGGAGCACCCCATAACTCCATTTTGAACGATATCTATAATAGATCGTGTAACGACCCGTATTTTTACGGATCGACAAGTTCGTCAAAATCTGGAATTTAGCATTTTCAAGTCATTTCAGATTTTTACGCAGATTTTTCTAAGTCCTAGGTCGTGAGCGACCTAGGTGATAAGTCGTGACCTTAGGAAGTTAGGTCGTAGTCGGCGACCTGGGGAGGTGGAGCGACCTAAAAGCTAGGTTGTAGGTTAGCTTAGGTCGTGTGCGACCTAAGGATGAAGTGGTTAGGTCGTTTGGCAGTTTAGGTTGGTTGAGCGACCTAGGAGTTGATAACATTTAAGTCGTAGACGACTTATAGGGGCAACGACCTAAGGAAGCTAGGGGATAAGCAGTGAGCGACCTAGGAGGAAGAGCGACCTAAGTTTGGAAGTTAAGTTGTTAGGTTGGTAGCGACCTAAATAAAACTGGTAGTTAGCGATCTATAGTAGTTTGCGACCTAAGGGGTTAGTGTGTTAGCGACCTAAGGGCATAGGTTGGCAGCGACCTAAGAAACTATAGACAGTAGTTAGCGATCTAGGGTTTATGACCTAGTTGTTAGCTCGTAAGCGACTTAAGGAAATTGTTAAGTGTTAGGTCGCATCCCAGTTGTTCGCAACTTACGTTAGGTCGCGAGGAATTTAAGTGTTAGGTCGCTGAGATGTTATGTCGTAGCATAGTTAGGTCGCTGATGCGCTATGTTGATTAGGTCGCGTAAGCGTTTAAGTGTTAGGTCGCACCTGTGGTTAGGTCGCTAAGTCATAAGTCGTAGCCTCGTTAGGTCGTAAGTTGTAGGGCTTTGATAGGTCGCTTGGGTGCGCAGTTGTGTTGAGTCGTAAGCCTTTAAGTCGTTGAAGCGCCTGAGTTGTTAGGTCGCAGATGTTCCTGTTAGGTCGCTGGGTTTTGTTAAGTCGTAGGGGGCTTAGGTCGTAAGTCGGAAACGACTTAAGGAGATAACTAAATTTCGACTTAAGGAATTTCTGCTATAAATAGGATGGGTTGTTCTCACTTTTTGGGATCCGGATTTTGAAGCGACGAAGTGCTGCCATTTTGAGAGCTCGACTTCTAAACTTCTTCACTTCTTTTCTCCACTCTAATCTAGTGCTTCCTTTCATCCAAATCGAAGATCAAGATTGAAGATTCAAGAACTTAGATTGAAGATCTTCATCTTCTCAAGAGAGATTTCTTCATTTGAAGCGGATTCGTGATAGATCAAGCTTGATCCTTCGCTGTCCAGATCTGAAGCGTATTGATTTGGGTTTGTTTAGGTGATTTGGTGAGTGGTGATTATCTCTCACACGGATCCAAAGGAGTATATCGGATTGTTGGCTCGTTTTGGTGTTAAAATAGTGATTTCCATGCATTTTCTTCATCCTAAGTGTAGATCCATATAGATCCATTGTTCATGATGATGTTACATCCATTTTATCATATGTTAACCTATGCAAGTTCATTCATCAAGTTTGTAGGGATATAATTCATGTTTTCATGCTTATTGGACTTTCAACTCTTTAATTACGAAAATGCCATTATTGTGATAATTGTCTACTTAGATCTTATTTGAATGCTTGATTGTTTGGATTAATGTTTGATTTGATTGACTGTTATGAATTAGATGATTGATAGTTTGATTTAGACCGAAGACGATTCAAAAGCTAAGGGAAAGGCTCTTGAATTGGAAAAGCTGCTCGTGGCATATGTAGCGGGATGGTGAAGCTCTTATGCATAGATTTGATGATGTGATGTTGAGATGAGGCTTTGCGAGGATGTGATGAAGCGAAGCAATCATGTGATGAAGACTTGGTCTAATCCAGACGGGATCATTCCAAGCATGTTGATAACTCGGTGATATGATTCGAGTTGAGGATAATGAATGGATATGAGAATAGTCGTCGAGGAGGATGACTAGGAGGCTTGGATAGCATCGTTGTTGAAGGTTCTAGCATGCTCTAAGCAAGAGTACGTTTGGGCAGATTCGATAGTCCCAACGGCCAATTGTTGATGGTCGAGTACTCTGGGCAGATTCGAAGGTCCTAGGCACGGGTTGCGACGACGTGCGGGAGTTATGTCTAGAACCGGGGTTTCCATTAGCCCTTGACGGACGGCTGAAAGAATGTGCCGGTCATTCAATTAACGGTGATATCGAAGCAATGATAACAGTGATAGCCAGAGTCATGGATGTTTGATTGTATCGTCATTCGGACTCAAGAGCGGTATTTTCTGGGTGCTTATCTAATTTAGGCCTTGGTACTTGGAAAACATCGCCCTTGACTCGAATGATTATTATTATTATACATTAAATTGTATGCTCTGCTATGTCTGCTTCCATTAGTGTGTGTCTGGGGGCTATCACTGTAGAAAGAGGTTGGAGTGGGAGGGTTGTATTTCCTATTCCTTTTCCCTTATGCTCTTTTGGTATGTTGTTAGTTAATTTACTGCTCACTAAGACTGTTGTCTGACTCAAGGCTTTATGTTTTTTTAATTCTTATCGCCTTGGGCTATTCGTCCATTTTAGGACGGGCAGACTAGGTAGCAGGTGACAGGTGCTGTTCTCTTCTCACGATGCTGATATCGAAGACGAGCTGGAGGGTTGCATATTATCTTCTTATTATATGTACTGGATATTCCGCTGTTTTGTATTCTCTGAGAGATATGTAGTGAGGCTTGATGTATTGACTATTTGGATGCTTGTATTCAACTATTATGGAGTTTTATATGATGTCATTTTGTTCTGTAAAGCTTCACTATACATATGTTCTATTGTATTTTGTCCATGCGCTGTGAGTAATATGATAGATTCTGTTGTTTTAATCTACCCTGACAGTCGTCCATGGTTGCCTGGCACACTTTACAGCGCACTATTTCTAGATTCGGTGCAGGGGTCATGGGCGGTCGTCACAGATCGGCGGTCTCGCCAATCTTCGAATGATTCGTAAAGGAGGAAAAACTCCTTTATAATAGGCATCGATTTACCGGAGATTTCTGTATCCTCGGTTTACGATGCTATCTATTCCCTGCTATACCTGAATTCCATCTCTTGAGATCGAGTGTTGATTTACCTCGGAATTCAACATCAATCTTATTCTTGAAGTTACGGACGACCCGGTTAAGATTGCCCGTGAATTTAATAAACTCATCCATCTCACGATTGTGGTAATTGAATTATCTTATCTTCTGTTTCAAGCTTATTTTCGAAAATTCTCTTTGATTTGATTTCCATCAAATTTGAATCTCTATACATGCTTTGAAATATGTTCTTGTATCGTCGAGCGAGAAATTGTATTTATAAAATTATATTTAAAATGTTTTAAAAATATATTGTGTTGTTTGAGTTGTTGATGTTGATTTGAGTTTTCGATCGATTCGTCTGATCAACGCTATCGATAGGATTTCCAAAACACTTGAGCAGAGCAAACTGACACAATATCGTTTTCAAATTTGATAAATAAAATAAAAAGTTTTGTATGATTATATTATATATAAATATAAGTTTTCTGAAATTAAATTGTTAATAAATTTGTTGTCTGAAATAATAATATTTGATTTTCATTTCTTGTTTTGTAAACCATTGACTATTGCATAATATAAATAAATGAATTTATAAACTTGGTTATAAATTGATTGGAATTTGAAATGAATTTAATTCAGAAATTTGAGAATTTATTAGTTTCCGGTTATTTCGAACCTTGGTTTTTAAAATTTTAAAGTATATATTATTGAAAGTATTTTCGAATAGAAATCGTTTTCAAAGAATTTTAAAATGTTGAAATCATTGCTCTCCTCTTTGTCGCTGGAAAATAATTTCGGTGATGGCGGTCGCATCATCGACATTCATTTTCGAGTTTCGAAGTGGGGAAACCATTCTGTAGCTTTGCTACGGTTTTGTTTGGAAAAATATTTTAATTTGAATTTCTTAAGTATGACTTGATTTATATATACATGGGTATATTATTTTAAATTTAATTTGATTTAATATATATAGTATATACATAATTATCTCTAAAGGGTTTGAAATTAAACGGAAATTTAATTCTTAAAATTATGTTAAAGGATGTTTTCAATTATAAAAAAAAGCTAAATTTTGATTTAGTATTTAAACTTAAAAAAAATTTGAATTTGAAAATTTTATTTGTATAGTACTAAATTGCATTTCAATATAACTTACCTAAATTATTCAGAAGTTAAAATGTAATTGGATAATATACAATATAAAATGATTTTATAAATAAAATTTGAGTGTTTATAATAAATGTTATACGCTAAATTTTGATTATAAAGATGTTAATAGAGTTAGATAGGATAATAAGTAAAACTCAGTTAATAATGAAATAAATTTGTTTTTGAAAGAATTAATAAATTTGTTTTGAAAGAATTAATAAAATTGAAATTTGATCAACTTATGAAAATACCTTGAATTTAAAAGCAATTAGTAAATATAAATTAATCTAAATCGAAACTTTTATGGTTTAAATTAATTTATATGGGTTAAATATATGTGATTAGATATATTAAGTAGAATAAATTTAACAATAATTTGGAATAAAGAAGAATTTAAATGGCTGAAAAAATATGATTATAATAAAGACTATTCAAATTTATGGTTTTAGAAATTGTAAATTGAAGATAATTGGATAATAGGATAATGAATTTAGAAATAGTTGAGATTGTTTTTAGTGAAATCAAATGGATTAAATCAATTATTGAATATCAATTAATTTAAATTTGAATTTATATGGTTTAAATTAATTGTTATTTTGTATTTCAAATCTGTTTTCTTTCTGGTTGTTTCTATTCTCCTACCTCGTTCCTTTTCGGGGACGAAAAGTTTTGAGTGGGGGAGAGTGTAACGACCCGTAAATTAACTGGTTTTAATAACGTTATTAATTGAAATTTTGTGAAATTTTAACGATAAAATTTTGAAATATAAATTTGATATTTGGAATGCGTCTAGTTAAACATAGCAACTGGTAAATTTTCGTCCGAAAATATGAAAGTTTATTTCGCGCGTAAATTTACTTCAATTTAATCAGTTAAAAAACGATGAAAATAAAATGTTTTCGGAACCTAAATATTTTTACATAGAAAAATTCTAAACCATCTTCTGAGCAAACGTTATTTTTCGTTTTTCCAAATTCAAACTTCTTTGGCTCCGTCGATCTTATTTTTCTACGTTTTTCTTGCATTTTTCGCCAGTAGAAAAATTCGAATTTTTATAATTAAATCATACCACTGATATTTATATATCGTTTTGACCGTTTCGTTGTGCTGATTTCCACGATATATTCAATAGTGTATTTCGGAGTCCGCTGCGTAGTGAAATCGATGAAAATGGTTAACCGTATCGGCGTCTATTTTTGAGCTTTTGATATTTGTGTCTATTCAAATTTCTAACGGCTGAATTTATGAGGCAAATAGCATTTATTTATTCTCAGCCTTTTCCCAAAATTTACTCTAATTAACGCTGCTTTCCCTGTTTCCAAAATATTGGTTGCTGTTCCAATCTTATTTCATTTGCTTTCACTTTCATCATTATTATTTCTTGCCTGAGTGTTTCCTCTTCCACTCTTTCTCCCATATTTCCCTTCCTTCTACTTTGTTTCTACCTCATCAAACAGCTAACGCCACCCATCACCAGAGATCAACCTTCCATTTGCTCGACCCCACTCACCCATCCTTCCCCTTCACGCCTCAAGCTCAAACCCATCACCCCCAAAGACCTCCGCCTTCACCTGGGCGTTCCCACCCACCATCACGCCAGTTCCTCCACCCAAGAACAACAGCTGCTCCGACCACAAACTCTACCGCCCTGCCCCTCTTCCTAACCCGTCCTTCCTACTTCCCATGCGTGCAACACATGCACAACACCGTTCGTGGCACGCCTCGTTTCCAGTAGCCACCTCCCTGACCGAGCTTCCACCACAACAGCCCGCCCCGGCCATCGATCTGCTTACCCAAAGCCAACCTCACGTGCCGAATAGCCTGACCTAAGCTCTACTTCTGCTGGCCTCACCGTAATCGCCAAGGCTCCACCCTCCGACCAAAGCAGCCTCCTTCCACCCGAAACTGAGCCATACCGCCTCCAAGCCTACCGTTTGACTCAATTCTTCCTCTCACCGTGCTCGCATCGCGACCATCCCTCCGCCGTTGACTTGCGGCTTCCCGAGCCACCACGCCCAGACAATCGCCGGCTGAGCTTCCATCCATCTCTTCACCATTCTACCTGCCGAGCCCTGACCTCAGTCACCAGTCAGCAGCAGCCTACACCCCGCCACCACCAATTTGGCCTTTGCACCTCCACTGTTTTCCCTCGTCCGCCGACCACCGCTGCTCCGAGACACCGGAACCACCTTCGGCCTCCACTTTCCTCGCTGCTCCCTTCCGCCTTGCTTCTTTTGACAAGCACCGGGTCACGTGTCTCAGTTCTGTCATATATGAGGTATATATATGCATATATCTTTGTTTACAATCATTTTGCTCTTACATATAGAAGATCTATATATATATGTTTTAGTTATAAGTTTTATACATATATTAGCTTCTAATAGTATGTTAATTAGAGCAGCTATGTATATATACATGTATACACTATATATTTTATAAGAGTTATACTTTTTGATATAAGTTGTATTCTTGCTGTTCTTATGATTCTAACATATTAGTTAATACATACCAAGTAAGGTTGCGCAGCTTATTTATGTATATTATAATTGTAGTGTCTGTGTATATATATATTCTTATTCGTATATATCAAATCCTATATGTTATATTAAAAGTTACATATTTGTTTATGTATTAGTTATCATATATATAGGTTATACTATATCCAAGGCTTTATATATATGCTTGTTC
This sequence comes from Allium fistulosum, assembly GCA_030737815.1. Lineage (NCBI taxonomy): Eukaryota > Viridiplantae > Streptophyta > Magnoliopsida > Asparagales > Amaryllidaceae > Allium > Allium fistulosum. Next base: position 879,385,934 of record CM060906.1, read on the forward strand.
TAATGATATGTCTGCAATATGTATATATAGTTATAAAGTAATAAAGTGATATAGTTTATCTATAGTCTGTTATACAAGTGATTTCTTTCTCTGTTTGTTTAAAGGCTATGTTATACTAATGTTATATATACTATTTTATATAAAACTTAGACTTACATGTTGAACAGCATATAAAATTTTAATAATGAAGTCTTGTACAAGTTATGTTAGTGTAAGCATATAGTTACAACAGTTTATATTTATATAGTAATATGTTATATAAGGTTTATATATATTTTATATAAATTACATACTTACTGTCGTTCGTATACATATATGGGTTGGTTTGCATATACATGTTGATAGTCTACATATTTAGATGCGTTACTTTATATTAAGCATAGTATAATACCGTTTTATATAAATATTGTATTTGCAACTTAGATATAACATTGTTTTATATTAAATATAAAGTATATATGATATAAGAAAGTCTGCATATAAATGTTGGTTATAGTTATGGGTTCACTTATACCATCTATCTTCGTCAATCTGGTTCTGATTCATTATCGATTTCTGTTATCAGCTTCGTCCGTTGTTCCTGTTTTCTCCATCGAATCGTGTCCATCTAGCTAGCATTGCTTTGGAATTCGTAGCTCATTTCTTTGTCTATCCTCTAGCCTTGGAAGGTGAGCAATCACTCATGATTAATGTTCTTTTATTTATTAAATTTGATTTCAATTGAAACGACAATTGAAATATGCTGTTGGTAGTTATTTACACTGTTATATATGTTATTACCTGTATCAGTTCACCTGTGACATCTGACACCCTTATTTGTTATTTATACAATGATAATCCAGTTTGGTTGATAAATGATTGATTGTTGATGTTTGACATTGGATGTTAAATTGTTAATGTTGAAGTGATAGATAATATGTAATTTAATTTGACGTAGGATAGTTAGATTTGATATATGTGTTAAATTTGATTAAATGACATTTGTATAATATGACCCCTTTAACTGTTAAATTTATTGACACGTAGGATTTGTTTAATTACACCTTGAACCACTGAATGTATGTTGTTAAATTGATGATGTATGAAATTGTAATAGATGACAAGTGAAGAACCGTAATGTAATAATCTTTAATCTACATGAAATGATAGTGTAGATTCTAGAATTAATTATATTAATTCGCACAAACAACAATGTGAATTAATACGATTATTTCAGGATTATTGTATTTATTATTGGATTGTTATTGATTGTTGTTATTCCTTGTTTATTTACTTTGACACCATCCTAATTATCACACTGCAAGTTCCCTTTTCTATGCTTTGATTTTTGAATTGAATTGGAATCGGGTTGAAATGATAAATACCCAAAATTTAACTTTGACTTAGGGTAGAGAATTAAATAAACCCGATTGGTCAATAATTTGATTTAAAAATAAAATTGAGATTTTTATTTGAATAAATGATAAGGTTTTGAAACGAAGTTGGAATTTGAATTTTAAAGGAAATGTTAATATATAATAATCTGAATCAAAATATTAACATAGTAGATGATAAATGAACGTTGTTTTAAAAATTTGGAATTATTAATAATTAAGTTTGAAATTATTTAAAAATTAAGTTTTGCAATTATTAAGTAATTAAATAAGATTGAATTATTTAATAATTAAATAAATTGAATTCTTTAATAAGTAGAATTGAACTTCTTGAATAATTGAAATTGAGTTTCTTTATTAATTAAGTATGGAAAATTATTTAAGTAAGTAAATAAGTGAAATTAAGTTTCTTTATTAATTGAGTTTTGAAATTGTAACTAAGTAAATGAATAAGTGAAATTAAATTTCTTTAACAAGAATTAAAATGGGATTTATTGAATTAATGAAAGACTGGAAATTTAAAGAATTGATTTGACAAATTTAATCCAATTTAATTTGATGTTTTGCTGTAATGAAGTTGAACTTAAGTATTTGATTTAATGAATTGGAAATTAAATAGAAATTCTTTTGAATGACAAATTTACTTAATGAATATTGAATGATATCGATGTATGAAGTTAATTTGATTTGAATGGTTAAATTGATTTGAATAAGTGTTAGGAAATAAGGAAGGGCAAAATGGGAAATATAATGAACTTATACCCTAAACCCTTAGGAAATCAAACACACGTTCATTTCATTCTCAAGTAAAATATTTTAAGGCCAGCTACCATTTTCAATGTCAAGAGAAGATAAAGTTAGGATTTTCAAGATGAAGAAGTAAATCAACTTGTTCAACATCAAATCTCACATCTTTAATCACAAAGCTAAGGTGAATGATAACTACATCCCATTCTCTTACAGTTTTCGATTTTAAGGTTAACCCGAAATGACTTTGCATGATAATGCTATGTTTTGGATGATCAAATGTTTATACATACTTATTGATGATTTATGCATGTTCATACTGATTTTTATGATATGTTTTGATGTGAAAACCCTATTTAATGACATCCAAATGCCTTTCGATTTTTGATATAGGCCAGAAATGTTATTTTTGAGATGAGTTTTAATTTTCATAATTTTCTGAATTAATGTGGATTTTATACTAATTTTCTAGAAGAAAATGATTTATTGGGTTATAAATTATTTACGGCATAATAAATAATTATTTGGGTCTAAAATTTATATATATGGTAGAAAACATATTGAAAAGGATTTTTTGGAATTTATGTACAATTTTCCAAAGTGTTTTGATGAATATATAAAATTATTTAACGTATGTGACTTAAATGTTTTATATATTTATAAGGAGAAGGGGTATTTTACAAATGATTTAAATTAATTAATTCTGAAATTTTGGCAGAACTTTTAGAGAAGAAAAATTAGCAACCAATGACAGTTTGACAAACAAGGCGGGTTAGTTAAAAAGTTTACTTAAAAAGGTTTAAAATCAGAAATTCATGTTAAAAGTATGTTTCGCCACTTTTGGTTTCACCTAGGTTGCTTTCCACTAAGACCCTCTACCTTCTTCCTTAAACCAATGCACAGAGTATCAACTTCGATACACAGTGAACTGGACAAAGGCAGAAGGTATGAGTTGAAACCAAGGGGTTCCGAAAGGGTCGAAGCGCCTTCTTGTTTTAAAATAGAAAAGTGCCTGGCTACTTTCGACTAGGTAGCTTTCGAGTTGGTTGGCTTCCGACTAGGTCAATTGATTTAAAAGAAAGGTTTTTAAGGTTGCGCCTTTGTTCTAGAAATAGCTTTCGACTAAGCCTGCTTTCAACTAAGTCTTCTTTTGACTATGTCAATGGTTTAAAAAGTTTGGTTTTGAAATAGTTGCAGCATTGTTTTTAAATAATAGCTTTCGACTATGTCGAATCCTTTACTGCCGCTTTCTACCTTTCGAAATAGAGCTTTTGAAGGGGTGTTTCGACACCATCACTTCCTGACTTAGTAATAGCTTTCGAAAGGGTAAGCTATCGACCCTGTAGCTTGTGTCCCTTAGTGATTTCTAAAGAATAACCCAATGGTTTCGAAAGAGAATGGTTTCGACTTAAATGGTTTTGACTTAAAATTTTCCACATGCTTTAAATTGAACCCAAATGCTTTCGAAGGGTTTAAGGTTTTTAATATGTTCGAAAGGTTTTAAAGAAGGTTTCTAAGGGGAGGTTCCCCAATGGTTTCTAAAGATCTAAAGGAAAGGTTTTCCAATGGTTTTGAATGGTTTAAAGGAAATGTTTTTTCCTATGGTTTCGAAAGGCAATGTTTATTGGTTTTAAAGAGGGATGTCTAAGGTTTTTATCTTTCGAAGGAAAAGGAATTTCAATGGTTTAGAAAGGTTTATATGAATGGTTTCGAAAGGGGTACTTCCAATAGGATCGAAAGGGGGTACTTTCAAATGTTTAAAGGTTTTCATCAACAAAGATTTGAGTAAAGTATATATAACATGGCAAGGTGATTTTGAATAAAGCATAGAGTATAAATGTTTTCCTTGTTTAAGTTTGGTTTAAAAGATTTTAAATCAATCTCAGAAGAAAAGGTTTTCAAGGAAAATTATGGGAAGGTATCCTAAGTGAAAATGACTCAGATATTAGAATACCAGATGGGACTGGTATAGGGTCACGCCCTATACATTAGCTATTGGCCCTAGCTAATTTAGTCCAAAATTCCAACGTGTAGGGCTTTGTCATAGGTAAGACTAAAATTATGATTACACACAGAAGAGAATATATGTTTGTATACAGATAGATTATTAATGAGCTCGCAAAACCATTAGAATCAGGTGAAACTGGGAGATGTTAAGTTAGGGACAGACCATTTAGGAGTTGCAGTTCCTTGTTTTATGTTTTACATTTTGAAATTATGTAATTTGAATATGGAACATCTCCATTGAAATGTAATGGAAAAATGTTGTTTTGAAAATCTGTGCTTTGTTTCATATTCAAGTGCTTCTGATATTATAGATACAATTAACATAACCATATTTAGTCGCCGGAAGTTAATACAATGGATGACTACAGCATCTATAGCGCTTAGCTTTGGGCCTCTAGATAGAGGATGTTACACCTGCATGGGCACGACTTTGGAATCTAAAAGTATTAAACTAAATCCATAATGATGTATCTTTGTTTTAATTTGTGACTACTCTGTTTAGTTAAGTCTATTTTATATAATTGATCTCAAATATGTCATCGAAAGATTATTCCAGGATTACCTCAATACATTAGCATTCCATTTTTGAGTTTTGAAATGAGGGTGGTTATAGTATCAAATACGTACATATGTGTATAGTGCAAGTGCAACATTTAAACAATGTACATGTTCAATGTGCATATTTATAGGTGTTGGGATTTATACCGCAATGGACACACTCACCCTTTATATTTTGAAATCATATAATACACACACATATACATATGGTTTACTTATATTTTTTTATTGGCAACTTTTCTACAGTCTTCGAACAAACTCGCACGATTGAATTGGACTGAAGAAGGATAGATAAATGGACTAAAAAACTTAAGAAACATCACATGATGGCAAATGGAGAAGTGAAAAGGAGTGCCAAAAATTGACAAGGTTTCACCACTCGTCCATCTTGACTCCCTACCGAGTTAAACACTCAACTCCCTACCGAGTTGAAATGTGGTAAGTGATAAATGGACAAAGCATGCTTAAGGAGTCGAAGGTAGAAAAGAAAGAAGTCAAAAAATGATCAAGATAAGTCAACTCGGTACCATGCTGACACCCTTTAACTTGGTATCAACTTGAGAAAATATAGTAGGCTTTTCCCATGATTTTTAGGGAGATGAATGTGCACAACGTGGAGAATGTGGCTGAGAGTATTTAGGCAATTTTAATGGCGAGGTTCCTCTTTCAATAGAGGAGGAGATGCACTTTAAAGAGCATTATCTTTTCTAGACTATGAATTACGATGAGTTGAGAAACACAATTCTGAATTAAACTCTATACAGCTCACGCTCAAGTTGTAAGATACTAAATTGTAAAATTTCTTTGTAAGAGCAAAGTACGAAATAGAAAAGGATAAAGTGGGCATAGGTGTAGCATCCTCCATTTTGAGACTCGAAATTAGACGTTGATGATGTTGCAGTCATCACCGATGTCATTTTTCAACGACAAAGTGGGTTCTGTATTGTTTGCACAACACAAGTAAATAGAGCAGCTAAATAAATTTTGCATTACATCAATTTGTATTACATAGTTCATTTCATCATCTTTAACCTAATTCATTCTTATGGAGGGCAAATACAATAGAAAATAAGAGTACTATTGTGTCTGACATATGAAGATGCAAACACAACACCTGACCAGTTGTAATTCCTGGTTTATATAGCAGAATTTTTGAAATTTTTTATTCTTTAGATAATCATCTTCTTTATCTTTGACATCTTTATTCGTTCTTCCAATAGAAACCTGTCTGCATAAACTTAGCCTACTCAAATGAGTGTCCATGAGTTTGTGGGAAATAATAAAAACATGGGTCAGACATAAAGCCTGGTATATGTATAATCTTTACCTAAGTCATCCATAGTGAGACCATGCCGCTAACGTGGAATAGGTTTTCCTTTACACTTTGTGATCATCAAGATACATCATATATGTAAGCAACATTACATAAAAAGCAACCAGGTGCATATATTCAATCAAGAAGTGTACTCTACACTTATCATCCAGTTATTTTCCATGTTATATATCAATCCAAATTAAGTATACCCTATACTTATCATCCCGTTATGAACAATGTATTACAATCATTCATCATCCACTCAAGGATCACCTAATCTCCTATTTTATGCTTTCTTCGTTAAGTTATTATTAACTTAATTAATAATTACCTCCCTAGGCATATCTATCACTAATTTATATTTTCTTGATCAACGTCACCTGATGAAATGACCACTCATTCCACCAATAGGAGCCACCTTGACTCTACCTAGAGGTTGAGTGTAAGCACCATAAATATATCTAGTAAAGCATCCTTACTAAGCGTCAATAGCCCACTCTTAGTCCCATAACCGCTATCGTCCACTACCGACTTATTTATTTTTGTTATAACGCCACCCTGATGTTTTGTCACCCTGCCATGGCACCATTCCTTAACCCTCCGAAAGTGTTTATAAATCTTTTAGGACTGAACCCTACTGTGGCACCTGCCATATAACATTGGGCTTTAAGTTAATAGTCAAGGCACACTACCATCCTATAACTCCATGAGCAGGAGTATCTTTAAGTTCATAGTTTGGCTACTTTCTTTCATTCACATATAGTGTACCATACACTTTCTTTAAATAAACATCTTTATCTTTTATTTTTAATGATACCCTATCATTTATTAGCTTCACTAAGCTTTCCTTCATTTCAAAAATAAGTTAACAAAATTTTAACTTGTAAAATCCTTCCTTTATTCCATTCCTATGAAACAGATCATCAACACTTAGAAACTATCTTCCAAAGTACCCTAAGCATTACTTATTTTACTTAGAAAATATAGCTTTCAAAGCTATCGTGAATTGACTTTAGTTATTGCTTGCTAGCTATCCCATGGCTTTTGAACATTAAGCCTTATGATCTTGTGTTGGCTATCCCATAGTGATCGTGGAAGAATTCTCCCTAAGCCATCGTTAGTTTATTTTATTTCCTTAGCTATCATATGTTAGCTTCTGAACATCTTTCATGGGTTGATAGCTTCCCAAGCCATCGCATATTACCTCTTCTATAACCATCGCCTGATTCTCCTCTGTGGCCATCGTGTACTAACTCCTCTATAGCCATCGTGTGATTGATTTCTGAGTAGCGGCCGTGGGTTAACCCTCTTAGAGCCATCGCATGTTAACTCCTCAGGAGCTATTTCATAGAGATTCCTCAAGTGCTATGACGTATTGATTCCTAATAGCTATCGTGGGTTAATAGCTTCATTAAGTCTTCGCGTGTTGACTTCAAATAGTCATTATGGGTAAATTCCAAGTAGCCACCATGAGTTGATAGCTACCCAAGCTATTATAGGTTAACTCCAATTAGCCATCCTATGTTAACTTAGTCCAAGCTATTATGTGTTGATAATATATAGGATATCCTAGGTTAGAAAATGGAATAATCATAATTGTATTGAACAATGACTCCTTGCCTTATTAAGTATTTACTTTTCCAACAAATCTCATTTGACGTTGAGTTTTCGTTGCTTAATATCCTTCTTCACAGTTTACTTTTTTGAATTGGCTAACTATATATCCAATTAAGTAATTAAATTTCCTTAATTAATCAATTCATTCCTTTAATAGTGAATTCATATAAAATTGAAAATTAGTGGGAAAAATCCTAAAATTTTACCAAAAATCAAATTTTACCATTCCTAGAATTTTCGATCAAAATACTTTTTTATCATTTATTAATTTCATGAAATTAACCCTTTTCACAACTCAGAGAATTCAAAATAATTTCAAAAATTTTGAAATAAAAAATCCACAATTATTTGATCATTATAAACATCATATTTCAATTTTGAATCATTTTTTCGGCAAGGCCGGTAGGGGTGAATGGTCCCCTACCATTTTACTGAATACTTAAAGATAATACAAGTAAATAATAAAACAAAGTACAAAGATAAACACGAGAGAAAAAAGAGGAAAAACAAAATAAACTGAGCGCTAATTCTCTAATGTCAGAAAAATGGAAAGAAGAGACTAACATTACGTTGAGGACTCCATTGGAGATTTCATGAAATAATTCCATCCTATTTTTGCATTTTCCATTGAAAATTCTGGCATTTCTCTCCTTCCAAACACTCGAGGCGAAAACTTTATGGATCAACAAAAGGCCATGTGAATAAGGGACCATCCAAGTGGTTTCGCTATAAATGCTTTCCCACTCTTTCTTGCGCACGAAAAGGAACAATATATCCTCCTTTCATTTTAATCTTTTCCAAAGGAAAAGAAAGAATCAACAGTTGAAAAAAAGGTGATGATTGTCTATAGGACAACATTTGTAGAAGAGATAGTTTGTTGTGATCAGAATACTTCTGTGAAAGGTTGTAGAGGGTATGGATAGCATTCTTTAAGTTCTTTCATAGGAAAAAATTTAGTTTCTCAGAGGTAGAGTTATTCCAAACTCTTCTATACCACGGAAATTTAGAATGGGGTTGCTATTTAGAGAGTGCAGAGTACACTAAGCTGGGAGAGTAGCACTTCATGGTAGAAGACCAGACACATTCATCCTTATCAACAAAGCAACATGAAGTATTTGTTAGTGTTACTATCTCTATTCACACTGATTCACAATCGTAGAACCTAGTGTTTCGTAATAGGGTAAATAAAAGTAAATATGTACCGCTAATGCAGTTCCGTAGTAGTATGATGATTGTCCGAGTCCAGTATCGTATACTGTTCCCTTAAAGCAGAATTGCTCCCCCATAGTGGCGCAAAGGGGTTGATCAGCAACCGCTTCCCAAGGTAAAACGAATCAGGTTCTGCAAGGCCACGCAAGCGATGCCGAATAACAGTGAACTCAAGTGACGATTTGTGCCAAGAACAGAGCGCGGAGGAAAAAGAAGATGATCAGAGAAATAATTGATTCAGTGATTCAAATGTTTCTCGGATCCGCTATTTATAGGAGTAGTACGCGACCGTTAGGAAAGGTTGCGACCCTTTACCAATCGGCGCATCATTTCGAACAGTTATTACCGTTGGATTCAAACTATTTCGGCTCCTAAAAATATAGTATGATGTGAACCAATTCCAGTAGCCCGAATGCCTAATGCCTAATGCCAATTGCACATTGCAAAGTGCTAAGTGCCTACAAGACGCCTCAAATGCCCATTCGCCCACGCCGCACATGCGGATGCAGGTGCGGGTTCGGGCTCGGGCACGGGCGCACGCGTGCGAGTGCGGGGTGGTGCGTTGCACCACCCTCCAAGATGGTCATGCTCATGTCTCTCTTATTGTCCCATTGTAATTATAGTAGAGACCACATCTTAATATATATATATATATATAATATAATGGTTATTATATTATAAGATGTGGGACTATTCATATTCCAAGACAATAAATGCTTCATTTTCCAATGCACTATTCATTAATTCTCATTCAATTTCCAACAATCCCCCACATGAATGAGTATTACTTGTTCTTAAGCTTTACGAAACATTTATCATATCGGTTTAAGTAGCACATTGGCCTTGAACTTATCCTAGTGTTTATCTTCTTGACTTACTGGCGAATCAGTAGACTTAGATTCTCTTTGAACTGTAAGCCTTTTGTGTAAATCCAAATAGATAATAAGTGATAAATGTTTTCTTGTCTCCCTTGGTTCTCTGTTTGTGTTCGTTTTTTCCATGAACACCAGCTTGGTCTCATGAGTGCTTGGAGAATTTGGCCTTACAATTCTCTTTGAAGAGGCGCCTTCGCACTCACGTAGGTGATTCTATAAAGGGTACCTTCTAATTTCCTAAGTACAGACATCATTAAAAGTATCAATACTTATTCTATTTTCCAACGTATAATGCACCGACTTATCATAGGAATGGCTTGAGAGTAACGGTGCTATCAAGTTTCTCTTAAATTTAGTTGTCCCTTTGAACCTAGATCTTGGGATCTCCAGTCAACTAGGTGGGGTTTCCATTTTAGAAAAACTTTTAGTTTATAAGCCTTAACCCCATTCCCATCGATAAGGTTTGAACTCTCTCTCTTGGCAAGCCTTTTGTCAGTGGATCTGCTATGTTATCTTTTGAACTTATGTAGTCTATAGTGATAACTCCATTAGAGAGTAGTTGTCTTATGGTTTTATGTCTTCGACGAATATGCCTAGATTTTCCATTGTATAGTGTACTATTGGCTCTTCCAATAGCTGATTGACTATCACAATGTATGCATATTGGAGGCATGGGATTGCTCCAATTTGGAATGTCTTCCAAAAAATTTCGAAGCCAGTCCGCCTCTTTTGCGGTTTTATCTAGTGCAATAAATTCGGATTCCATCGCCGATCTTGCTATGCACGTTTGTTTGGATGATTTCCATGAAATTGCACCATTTCCTAATGTGAATACATATCCACTTGTGGATTTTGTATCATTTGAACCAGTTATCCAATTTGCATCACTGTATCCTTCTACTACAGAAGGATATCTTATGTAATGTAGACCATAGTTTTGCGTATACTTTAGGTATCCCAAAACTCTAATTATTGCTTTCCAATGATTTTTACCAGGGTTGCTAGTATATCTACTTAGCTTACTTACAGCGTATGCAATATCTGGTCTTGTGCAATTCATTACATACATTATACTTCCCAATATACGAGAGTATTCTAGTTGGTAAATCCCATCATCAGTATTTTTTACCCAATTTTGGTTCATATCTACTGGTGATTTTGCAATAGTTATATCATACTGTTTGAACCTTTCAAGTATTTTGGCAATATAATGTCATTGGGATAGTGCATATCCCTTCGATGTCCTTAATATTTTCACTCCTAAAATCACATCAGCCTATCCTAGATCTTTCATATCAAATCTAGATGACAACATGTCTTTTGTTGATCTTATTATGACATTATTATTGCCTAATATCAACAGGTCATCAACATAAAGACAAACAATGATATATCCTGCATCTATACTTTTTATATAGACACATTTATCTGATTCATTTATTTTGAATCCAGTTGACAACATAGTTTCATCAAATTTTTCATGCCATTGTTTTGGCGCTTGTTTGAGACCATAAAGTGATTTTACCAATTTACATACTTTATTTTCATTTCCTGGGCTTACAAACCCTTCAGGTTGTTGCATGTATATTTCTTCCTCCAACTCACCATTCAGGAATGCAGTTTTTACATCCATTTGATGTATTTCCAAATTTAGTATAGAGGCAATTGCGATAAGCATCCTAATGGATGTTATTCTAGTTACTGGTGAGTATGTGTCAAAGTAATCTAGATCTTCCTTTTGTCTAAATCCTTTGACCACCAGTCGGGCCTTATATTTGTATATTGAGCCATCAGCCTTTAGTTTTTTCTTAAAGATCCATTTGTACCCTAGGGTTTTTGATCCCTTAGGAAGATCTACTAGTTCCCATGTATGGTTTTACAGAATGGATTCTATTTCACTATTGATTGCTTCCTTCCAATAAGGAGCATCAGGAGATGACATTGCTTGTTGATATGTTAGAGGTTCATTTTCTACCATATATGTATAGAAATCGGGTCTAAAGGTTTTTGACGTCCTTTGTCGTTTACTCCTTCTTGGTTCCTCTAACTCTATTTCAACATTTCTTTCATTTGATCTTTGATCAGTATTAACCTCTGGAGGGTCTATATCCCTTGCTCTCTTTTGAACAAAAGTCTCATCGGAGGCTTTCAATGGATAAATATGTTCAAAGAATCTAGCATTTCGAGACTCGATAATGGTGTTTTCATGAATGTCATCTATTTTAGATTTATACACCAAAAATCGATATGCACTACTATTATGAGCATACCCAATGAATATGCAATCTATAGTTTTTGGACCAATTTTGACCTTTTTCGGTTTTGGTACTTCTACTTTGGCAAGGCACCCCCACACTCTTAAGTATTTGTAGGAAGGTGGTCTTCCTTTCCATAGTTCATGGGGTGATTTGAAAGTCTTCTTGCGAGGCACTTTGTTCAGTATGTGATTAGCTGATAGTACTACTTCACCCCAAAAATTATCTGGTAAACCAAAACTAATTAGTAGGGCATTCATCATTTCCTTTAGAGTTCGATTCTTACGTTCTGCTATTCCATTTGATTGTGGAGAATATGGTGCTGTAGTTTGATGAATTATACCATTTTGAGTGCAAAATTCCTCGAATGGAAATTCATATTCACCACCTCTATCACTTCGCAAGGCTTTTATCCTTTTGTTCAGTTGATTTTCAACTTCTGCCTTGTATTGTATAAACATTTCAAACGCTTCATCTTTGCTTCTTAGTAGGTACACATAACAGTACCTAGTGCAATCGTCGATAAAGGTAATAAAATATTTTTTACCACCTCTGGTTGGACACATCTTTAGATCACACACATCTGTGTGTATTAGGTCTAAAGGCTCGGTATTCCTTTCAACATGATAAAAAGAAGTTCTCGTCAATTTTGATTCGGCACATGTTTCACATTTGTAATTGGAATCAATTGCAAACTTAGGTATAAATTCTAAGTTAATCATTTTTTCCAATGTATCAAAGTTAACATGGCCTAATCTAGCATGCCATATATTAAATGACTCAGAGATATAAACAGAAGAATCAGTTTTATTATCTATCTCCTTTGGTACAATTGTCATTACATTCATTTTAAACAGACTATCACTCACATACCCTTTACCTACATATACTCTGTTCTTAGACAAGACAAATTTGTCAGAAATAAAGACCAACTTGAAACCATTCTTACTCAACAATGATCCTGAAACTAAGTTCTTGCGGATATCTGGAACATGTAGGAGATCATTTAGAGTAAGTTCTTTTCCGGATGTCATTTTAAGGACTATTCTTCCTTTGCCTTCAACCTTTGACGTGGAGGAGTTTCCCATAAAGAGTTGCTCTTCTTGCGTCACTGGTTTATAGTTGGTGAACATCCACTTGTTAGCGCAAATATGTTTCGTAGCACCAGTGTCAACGAACCATTCTTTCATGTTGCCAACCAAGTTACATTCTGAGATTACTGCGGGCAGATTCATTTCAGAGACATCTTCTAACTCCGCAACATTGGCTTGGTCTTTTTTTTTGTTCTGATTCTTTGGACCTTGACATTCACTTGCCGTATGTCCTTTCTTCCCGCAATTATGACAGTTTCCTTTGAACTTTCTTGTCTTCTTTACATTCGGGTTGTTTTCCCTTTTTCTTTTGTTGTTATTTTTGGTTTCGACCACATTTGCCTTTGCCACCATAGTATTAGATGCTTTCTTTTCAGATTTTCTGTTGTCTTCTTCAATTCTGAGTCGAACAACCAAATCTTCTATTGACATTTCTTTTCGTTTATGCTTCATATAATTCTTGAAGTCTTTCCACAATGGGGGTAACTTCTCTATGGCGGCTGCTACTTGAAATGATTCACTCAGAGTCATTCCTTCGTCATGTATTTCATGAATAATGACCTGCAATTCTTGAATTTGGCTGATAACTGTCTTGGAGTCTATCATCTTGAAGTCCAGAAATTTGCCGACAATGAACTTCTTCATACCAGCATCTTCTATCTTGTATTTCCTATCCAAAGATATCCAGAGTTCCTTCGATGACTTCATAGTGCAGTAGAAATTGTACAGACTGTTATCCAGTCCATTGAGTATGTAATTTTTACATATGAAGTCAGAACTCTTCTAAGCAGTGAGTGTCTCAGCCTTGATCGGGTCGGGCTCTAATTCGTCGACCGCAGGAGGATCTTCTGTGAGAAATTTGGCCAAGCCTAATGTGGTTAAGTAAAACAACATTTTTTGCTGCCACCGCTTAAAATCGACACCAGTAAATTTTTCTAGCCGTTCTCCATGCGAGAATGCATGGTCGGTGCCACCATTGGTGCAGTTTGAGTGGTGGTCATGACGGGTATATTTGTCGAAGTATTGCTTTCTTAAGCCATCGCCTGAAAGCAACAGAACAGTAAGCACAAACTAAAACACAATTCTACTTTAAGATTGTTAGTGCTTAGTGTCTCTATTCATACTGATTCACAATCGTAGAACCTAGTGTTTCGTAACAGGGTAAATAAAAGTAAATACGTACCGCTAATGCAGTTCCGTAGTACTATGATGATTGTCTGAGTCCAGTATCGTATATTGTTCCCTTAAAGCAGAATTGCTCCCCCACAGTGGTGCAAAGGGGTTGATCAGCAACCGTTTCCCATGGTAAAACGGATCAGGTTCTGCAAGCCGCGTAAGCGATGCAGAATAACGGCGAACTCAAGTGAAGATTTGTGCCAAGAACAGAGCGCGGAGGAAAAAGAAGATGATCAAAGAAATAATTGATTCAGTGATTCAAATGTTTCTCGGATCCGCTATTTATAGGAGTAGTACGCGGCCGTTAGGAATGGTTGCGACCCTTTACCAATCGGCGCATCATTTCGAACAGTTATTACCGTTGGATTCAAACTATTTCGGCTCCTAAAAATATAGTATGATGTGAACCAATTCCAATAGCCCGAATGCCTAATGCACATTGCAAAGTGCCTACAAGACGCCTCAAACGCCCATTCGCCCACGCCGTGCCTGCGGGCACGGGCGCGGGCGCGCGGGGTGGTGCGTTGCACCACCCGCCAAGATGGTCATGCTCATGTCTCTCTTATTGTCCCATTGTAATTATAGTAGAGACCACATCTTAATATATATATATAATATAATGGTTATTATATTATAAGATGTGGGACTATTCATATTCCAAGACAATAAATGCTTCATTTTCCAATGCACTATTCATTAATTCTCATTCAATTTCCAACAGTATTTGAGTATATGCTCCAGAGAGAAGTTACATTGGTACAACTAGATCAAGGAAGTTTTATAGTACCATCTCTAATGTAGTCAACTGCCTTAACTTGCATAGGAATACCCGTATGAATCATCTCATCATAAATTAGGCAGTTTTGAAGTATAATTCCTTTGGCAATCCAAGGCACCTTCCATAATTTTGCACCACCGTTTCTGGCCATTATCAGAGTGACATGAGGAATAAGATATTGCCTCAACCTAAGCATTACTTTTTAGATCCAGCCAGAGGAGGGTTTTGAATTCATGAGCCAGATGTCATAAGATTTGAGATAATGAATTTTAGTCCAAGCAACCCAGACAGAGTTGGAATTATTTATCAGATTATCAAAGTGTGTGGAGAAGGTAGTGGTATTCCAGATTGTAAGGATTTTAATATAGAGCCCCCAAATTGCTTAGGCAGTTCTAGTTTTTGAATGCTCTAGGAGCAAGTTTTCTTGAGAAAATGGAGCCTGACCATAAAAATCAGATAATAGCACTCCTTTTCATTGAAATGAGCTTTGTTGGAAGGGGAAGGATCTACCCCATAGACATTCACTGAGAAGATGATGGAGTTTAGAATGGTTAGTCTACCTGCTTGACTCGAAAATCTATTTTGTCATCTATTCAAGGTGGAAGTAATCTTCTCATATGCTGGAATACACATAGCTGTAGTGATAGTTTTAGTGGCCAAAGGAATACCAAGAAAACTCATATCATTTTGAAGAGGTTGAATTTTAGTTAAAGAGAAGCACTGTTCAATCTAAGGACCAGCAAGCCTAGCAAGAAGAATGTGAGATTTGGAGGAGTTGATCTGAAGAACAATGAATTTTGTAAAGGAGTTCAGAGTTTTTCTAATATAGGTTAGGGATTAGAGAGAAATTTTGTAAATATAATTAGGTCATAAGCAAAGGCAAGAGATGTGGTAAGTGGGCTTCTGCATTTAGGATGTAGGGTGAAGTTCTTTTGATTAACTTAATGTAGGAAAGCCTAGGTAAGAGACTCCATGATGATTATAAATAAATAGGCAGAGATAAAATCACCTTGCCTAAGACCCTTGTGACCCCTAAAATAGCCAACAGAATGAGAATTAATTAGGAGAGAGTAAATGACTGAGGATATGCATTCATATATGAAGGCAATGAAGGATGGAGAAAAATTCATGCCATTCATGATGTAAATGAGAGTAGACCATTTGATAGAGTCAAAAGTTTTCCGTATGTCAAATTTTAGCATTGCTTTAATAGAAGAGTTGGCTAAAGAGTGGCCATTGAGCAGCTCAAGAGCTATCAAGACATTGTCAAGTATATTTCTTTGAGGGAGGAATGCAGATTGGTTTGGAGAGATGAGAGTGGTTAGAAAAAGCTTCAGTCTGCTTTTAGAAATTATTAGTGGAGTTGATGGATTTGATCGGCTTACTCTTGTTAAAGAAATTGCGTATTGCTTTTAGAACATCTTTTTCAATAATTTGCCAACAATGATAGAAACATGGAGCACTAAAACCATCTAGACCTCCACGAGCAGATTTCTGATGCTAAAAACTGAGCTTTTTATTTCCTCATCAGAGTTAGGGAGGTTAGGATATCATGTTGAGAGGAATTAAGCTTAGGTAAAGTAAGAGAGGAGAGGAAAGAGTCATCAATAGGATTTCTTCATGGTTTTCAGGAGATATGAGTAGTAGTTGAGAAAGACATTTTCAATTCCTTCAGGAGAATTTTGTGTACATCCATGTTGATCAATAATTTGAGAGATATGTGTTTTTGTTTGATTTAGCTTGAGAGAAGCATGAAATAATTTGGAGTTCCTATCTCCCTCTTTAGCCTAATGTTCTCTAGATTTTTGCTTCAACTTGCTAATTTCTGTGTTAAGGGCTTCAGAAACATGTTCGTAAGCTCACATTCAAGTTGACTCAAGGAAGGGTCAATAGAGTTAAGCAGGATTTAATGCTAAACCTTGATAAGTTTCTCCCAGATGCTATAGAATAATTTAGACCCATCACCAAATCTGTTTTTAGCCTAAAATTTTAGTGCATTCTTAGTGTTCTTTAGCTTCTGTTGTAGACTGAGCATAGGGTACCCATAGATTTGATGTTTTAGGCATGCTAAACAATTTGTAAAAAACCAGAATCATTAGTCCAAGTATCAAAAAATTTGAAATTTGTTTTCGTTTTAATGACTTTGTCCCCAAAAGAGAGGATGAGAGGGAAATGATCTGAAAGGATTGGCTTGGGAAAATGAATTTGAATATTTGGCCAATTTGAGAGGGTTTTAAAGTTTGAGAAAGCATGATCAATTTTAGCTAGAGTTCTCACTCCATTCCAGCTCTTATTGGTCCAAGAAAATGGGAAACCATTGGAACGAATATTAATTATGGAGGCATTATGCATTATTTCTGTTTGCGCCAAAATTGGTCACAAACACCCAATAGTCGTTGAAAGCACCCGTTCGCAGTTACAGATCACAGATAACAAATATGTAGAGGAATAAGTATACAAATCACACGGGAAATTCGATAGAGATAGTAAATAACACAGGATTTATAGTGGTTCGGCGATCTTGCCTACGTCCGCTCTGAAGTTTTTGACTTTATTGATTCACTTGATGATTTCAATCAGTTACAACAGGTTACAGTTGATAATAGCTCTGAAGTTTTAATACAACAATGGTATTGAAGTGTAGAATTGAATCCGGCAGAGTCTAGACGTTCCAGAGTTGAAAGATCCCTTTTCTGTTAGCTTCAGAGGGCTATTTATAGGCGTAGGAGGCTGAGATCGCACTCAAACTTCAGGAGACTTTTTCAGGCACGTGAGGGGGCCCACGCGACCAGTTCCACCAAGTTTCGACTCGATCTGTGATCGATACGAAATGATTTCGTATCCATCAAGAAATAATCCAATTGAGCTGAAACTTGGCAGAAATATTCTTTACCTTGTGCGCAAGCTTCTGTGAAAATTTCATAGCATTTGGATTTGTAGATCGTGAGATATGATCAATGCAAGCTTGCATTTTTGTAAGTGCTGCCGATTTCGAACCCATGGTTTCGTATCCATCCTTCTCGCATCGATCAGAGGCACGTGCACATAGTGACGTGGAGCGGGCTTTCCGTATCGATCCAATCTTTGCGGCGAGTTGACCGGTTCGTTTCCATAAACTTCGCCTCGTTTATACCGAATGCCTTTACCCAGTTTGCATCGATAGATACCAATTGATCGATACGAACTGAATCGAGGCGAACCGATGTTCTTTGGTGGATATGAATTTGGCACGAATCGATCGATACGAAACGTGCTGCCCACTGATGGATACGGAGGTGACCGATGCGAAGCAGTGTGGTCTAATCGATGCGCACGCCATCGATTCGAACACGATGGATACGAACAGGGCCAAACTCAATGGATTCAAACATGCTGAGGCGCTATCATTTCGATGGATGCGAACCTAGTGGATTCGAACAGGACATCGCCTAGACTAAATGATGGATACGAACAGCATATCCGAGCTAACTTGTACCGATCATATCTCACTCATACGAGCTCCGATTAACCTGAAATTTGGACCGCTGACTTCCATGGCTTTGCTTGTCATGTCCTATCAATTGTGGCCTGATCCGGGCTTAGGAAAAATTCATCGATATCCTAGCACAGCAGTGTATAACCATTTTTTGAGACGAACTATCTTTGGTTTTTCGGTCGATCTTTTGGTATCACGGCCTTGCCAAAAGGCGGGATAACACTTGCCCCCTGAAACATGCCTTGCGACAGGAAGGTGTGTTTTGTAATGCCATAAGCTAGATGTTCATATCTTGTCGATGACCTACAATGAACTTGACGGTTTCATATGACCTCGAATGATGATCGTTCGGGATCGTGTGCCATTTGAAGTGAAATGTGACCGTTCGCGGTCGAATGCCATTTGTGACAAATGGTGGAATGGGACTGTTCGCGGTCGGGGGCCGTTCGCGACAAAATAAAGAAATGGGACCATTCGCGGTCGGAGGTCATTCTTAATCGAATCGTGATCGTTCACGATCGGATGTTGTTCTAGACGAATTGTGACCGTTCGCAATCAAGTAACGTGGAAATAAGAATGTGATCTTTCGCGATCGTGTGCCGTACGAGGCAGAAATGTGATCGTTCGCGATCGAATGCCATATTAGGTGAATTGTGATCGTTTGCGGTCAGGTGCCATACGAGGCAAACGGTGATCGTTCGTGGTTGGGTGTCATTCGAGGCAAATGAGTGTGCCCGGGGGGACTTAGTGTTATCGATGTCAGGTTCACATTCGGGTGAATTTCTGAATCAGCGATCGTGGCGGTTCGTCGCCATATAAGGTGTGCTTGTGGGCCGTTCACGATCTAAAGCATACGCGAGTAACTTCTTCTACAGAATTGCAAATATCAAATTAACGTCCACATTAATTCCATAACAGAAATGTCCAAACAAGCAAAGTCTAAATGTCCAAATCAACATGAAACAAAAGCAAAGCAAGGATGTCAAAGTGTAAATTCTCACTACGAGACGGTCAATGATTATTCAGAGCATGTTTGTGGATCTTTCGCGATCTTATACATGTGTAAATGTTTGATGGTGTTAGTGAGAAGTTTACGACTCGTTCATCGTTATTTAAATCAATTGATAATCATACGGTGTCCCGGTTCAGGGTCACCCCTAGCTGATGTAGATGGTGGTCGCTCTGGCTCCACCGCTGGCGCTCGCCTCCTCACATACTGAAGTAGCATACTGTTCCTGATATGCCCTTCCACCTCATCCTTCAGATGTCTACAGTCGTTAGTGTTATGACCGTTCAGTTCGTGGAATATGCAATGTCTATCTGATTTTCTCTCATCAACAGTGGGATCCCTTCGCATTGGTCTACGATAGGGAACTGCTCCCTGGTATCCTAGTAGATTCGCTCTAAGCTTTCATTTAGCTCTGAATAAGTGGTGAATCGCGGCTCTCTCTGCGGCTGCTCTGACCTGTCACCATTATCCTCAGCTTTTCGTTTCCCTTTACTAGTCTCCGCACCCTTTCCAGGTGGATTTCCGCCCTTGACTGCATAAACGTCAGTTCCTTCTTCTCTTTCTGCACTAGCATCTTCTAATCACAAAAACTTTTCTACCTTGTGATAGAATTCTCCTAGATGCATAGGCGGATCTTTAGTTAATGAGTTTTTGAACTCTGTGCCATCAGCTATCCCGGACACAGCTTCCATCATAACCATGGATGGATCTGGTCGATCCACCGATGTCGCCGCTGCATTGAATCGTGTCAGGAAATTCCTTAAAGACTCCCCAGCTTTCTGCTTTAACGTTGCCAAACTCATCACATTCTTGGGTCTTGCGATGTGAACCCTGAATTGCCTCATAAACCTTTTGGTTAAATCTTCCCATGTTCCTATGGAGCCGCTCTCCAGCTGCCTAAACCATAATGCCGCGACATCTGTCAAATACAATGGAAAGCACCGAGCTATGACTTCCTGTGATACCCCCAGCACTTCCATGTGCCTCATGTACTTTGTCAGATGGACCGCAGGGTCCGTCCTCCCATCGTACATCTCCACTGATGGTAACTTGAATTCTGGTGGGTTCCTAGCCATCCCGTTTGCTGTGGGAAAAGGACACTTGTTCACATCCTCTAAGTCTTTGTTTACTAATCCGCCTCTGCATGGCTCGTCTGACTATCTCTGCCAATCTATCATTGTCTCCAAGATGTAGTCCTCGTTCACTGCCTTCGATCTGCCCCCCGAGTCCATGTGAGCTTTCAGGTGTCTGCCCCCCTGGCTGAGCGTTCATCCCTC
Organism: Allium fistulosum; assembly: GCA_030737815.1. Lineage (NCBI taxonomy): Eukaryota > Viridiplantae > Streptophyta > Magnoliopsida > Asparagales > Amaryllidaceae > Allium > Allium fistulosum. The sequence continues at coordinate 879,406,696 of CM060906.1, forward strand.
TATCGCCACTAGGTTGCTCGGATGTCCTTGTCTCTCTCCCCGGGATCGGATCAATATGCTCTGAGTGTGTGCCCCTTAGTCCTGGTGCTACGTCGGATGGTCCTACTCCATTCTGAACTCCATTTGCCCCTCGATTCTGCAATCCAAGTTGCCCAATCTGTTGAAACAAATTCTGGATCATCTCTTCTTGCCTTCTCATCCTTGCCTCCATCTCATCCCTAGTGATGAAGATTGATGCCTGATTCGCTCCTGAGGAAGCCTCTTGACTTCCTTCGTGTTGACTTCTCTCTGGTCTCTGTCTTCTACTTGATTGTCTCGTCATGACTCTTCTAATTTGAATCTCTAAACTTTCAAATTCAACTTCCAAGCGGTAGAATCCCTTCTCGGTGAAAGCATCAAAATGTTTGCGCTAAAATTGGTCACAAACACCCTTAGTCGTTAAAAGCACCAGTTCATAGTTACAGATCATAGATAACAAATATGTAAAGGAATAAGTATACAAATCACACGGGAAATTCGATAGAGATAGTAAATAACACAGGATTTATAGTGGTTCAGCGATCTTGCCTACGTCCACTCTGAAGTTTTTGACTTTATTGATTCACTTGATGATTTCAATCAGTTACAGCAGGTTACAGTTGATAATAGCTCTGAAGTTTGAATACAATAATGGTATTGAAGTGTAGAATTGAATCCGGCAGAGTCTAGACGTTCCAAGTCGAAAGATCCCTTTTCTGTTGGCTTCAGGGGGCTATTTTTAGGCGTAGGAGGCTAAGATTGCGCTCAAACTTCTTCAGGCACGTGAGGGGGCCCACGCGACCAGTTCCACCAAGTTTCGACTCGATCTGTAATCGATACGAAATGATTTCATATCCATCAAGAAATGATCCAATCGAGCTGAAACTTGGCAGAAACATTCTTTACCTTGTGCGCATGCTTCTGTGAAAATTTCGTAGCATTTGGATTTGTAGATCGTGAGATATGATCGATGCAAGCTTGCATTTTTGTAAGCACTGCCGATTTCGAATCCATGGTTTCGTATCCATCCTTCTCTCATCGATCAGGGGCACGTGCACACAGTGACGTGGAGCGGGCTTTCCGTATCGATCCAATCTTTGCGGCGAGTTGACCGGTTCGTTTCCACAAACTTCGCCTCGTTTATACCGAATGCCTTTACCCAGTTTGCATCGATGGATACGAATTGATCGATACGAACTGAATCGAGGCGAACCGAGGTTCTTTGGTGGATACGAATTTGGCACGAATTGATCAATACGAAATGCGCCGCCCGTTGATGGATACGGAGGTGACCAATGCGAAGCGGTGTGGTCTAATCGATGCGCACGCCATCGATTCGAACCCGATGGATACGAACAGGGCCAAACTCGATGGATTCAAATATGCTGAGGCGCTGTCATTCCGATGGATGAGAACCTGGTGGATTTGAACAGGACATCGCCTAGACTAAATGATGGATACGAACAGCATATCTGAGCTAACTTGTACCGATCATATCTCACTCATACGAGCTCCGATTAACCTGAAATTTGGACCCCTGACTTCCATGGCTTTGCTTGTCATGTCCTATCAATTGTGGCCTGATCCAGGCTCGGTTAAAATTCATCGATATCCTAGCACAGCAGTGTATAACCATTATTTGAGACGGATTATCTTTGGTTTTTCGGTCGATCTTTTGGTATTACGGCCTTGCCAAAAGGCGGGATAACAATTTCATTAACTGGAGAGAGATATCTAGCAAAAAGCGTGAGGCCTCCATATTTATGGGACGAAATAAAAGAACAATTAAAGTCACCAATCAAAAGCCATAGGTGAGTTTCTTGTCTAAAGTGTGCGAGGAGGTTAAGCATGGAGAGCCTTTGAGATAGAGAGTTGTAAGCATAGATGAAAGTGAAATACAATAGAGGAAGGAAGATTAGTAGCATGAGTGTGGATGAGTTGCTTATTGGAAAAGATAGGGGAAAGGTGAAAGATTGAAGGGTCATAAAGAGTCGGGAACCTACCATATCGACCGCATCCAAGTTATCAATGTGGGACCATGATGGGTTAATGTAGGAGGAAGCTTTCCTAGAAAGATTTTTCTTTAATTTAGTTTCAAAGATTGAGAAAAGAGGTTGTGTTCATGAATAAGTAACTTGAAATGATCTAACTTTATATCCAAATAAGCACCCCTAATATTCCATGCACCTAAGTTGTGCATCATTGGATAACTGAAGGGTTTTTTGGAAGATTTTCTAGTACTTCTAGAAGAAGTGGTTGAATTATTTTCAGGGAATATGTTTTCTGGCAGAATAGTTGAGTCATCATCAAAGTTGAATGTAAAAAAAGTTGAGGTTGATTTTGTGTTTTTTCCAAAAGTCTGAGATGAAGAAGTTTTAGATTTGGATTTGAGTTTGCTTTCAAGTTTCTTCATATGTGTCATACTGGCAACAAACTTTAAGGAAGAGTTCAAGTTATCAGAGTTTTGCAAAGTAGTTATCAAAATATCTGGAGATGAGGTAGCTTGACAAGTTAGAGGGGCGGATGGAATGAAATTAGTAGGAGAGACTGAGGAAGATAAGGTGATTGTTGAAGCAATTATAATGGAATCAAATATCGATGAGCTACCAATTGAAAGAAGTGATTCTGGTTGGGATGTGCATGTGTCGGTGTACACGTGCACCGAAGGGGAGGCTTGAATTTTAGTGTAAGAAAAGGAATCCACATAACCAGTAGTTGATGGAGATGCATTAGTGATGTTGTGCATGGTATTAAAAGCAAATGAAAGATTTGAATGATTTGAAGGGGTAAATGCAGTTAATGCTGAAGTTTGCTGAAGAGAAGAGTTATTAGGGATAATTGGAGAGGCATCTAAATTAAGAATTTGTCGAGGCAAAACAAAGGGACCAAGTGACATATTTGAGTTATTATGAGAAGAAGTTAAGTGAGCTTGGTGCACCAAGCCCAAATTAGACTCAATTATTAATTCCTTATTGACTAATTTTTTCACATCTAAACAGCTTTGATTCACATCACTGAGAGCAACACCAACAGCAACATTATCGTCATCCATTTCATAATCAAGTTCAATAATAGTTTTAAGAGCAGCAAAACTATTACTTGTCTGAAAATTTATATTTGCAACTATATCAGGAGATTTTTTCTCAGTAGAAACCCTGTCAAGAGCTTTAGCTTCAGGTAAATTGTTCAATCCTTTAGAAGTGACAAAATCTGAAGAGGCTTGTTTAGCATTAATGACATTTCCTTCTAGTGAAAATTGCTTCCTGACATATTTCTTAGTGATTACTACTTTATTCCAAAAATTAACTTTCTTAGGACTAACATCATAATTATGAGAGTTAAACTTTTTTTCTTTAGTACTTCCTTTAGTAGAATCATTTGGGTTACCAGATTTACTTACCATCTCAGTGCTCTCCTCTTCAAGATTACACTCAAGACAACTATCAACATTATGTCCAAAATCTTAACAAAATTTGCATATGTCTGGCCTCCGTTGACAAAAGACATGTATATGCTGAGTTCCATCATCGGGACGCTGAACTGGAAAGGAATCAACAAGCTGTTCATCAGGAGTTATCTCAATTAAGCACTCAACAAATTAAATTCTTTCTAATTTCTCGGTATTTCATCTAGACAAATTAATTTTACCAGTCTATTTGCAAGCTAATTAATTCTTATTTGACACTAGGCAAATAGAGGAATGTTTGTGAGTTGCACCCAAATAGGAATAGCTTTGATAGATCCACAAACATTACTTATAAGAGGGATCCATTGTTTTAGGGTGAAAAGTTTGATCTTCGTGATTATAGGATCATCTTCAATTATCTTTCTCCTGTAACCTTCATCAGAAAGAATGAAGAGAAAGATATTCCCATCAGATTTCACTTTAATGTTACCTCTGAGCTTCCATAATCCCTTTAAGTGTTGTGTGACCACGGTGCAGTGTAGAGGCTTGTCTAGAAAGAAGCCAACAATGTATTCTTGACAAATAAAAGTACCAGCTTGCAAGACCTCTGGAGGTGGTATGATAACCTTTACATTAAAGTTCAAGTTCATCTGAATTGGAGTGTACTTCCTAGCATCTCATGGTTTTTGCTTAAAAAGAGAAGTCCATTCTTGTTCTGAAGGGAAAGGATAGAGGAGGGGGGAGGAGTAGTAAAGACATGAGGAAGAGGAGGAGGAACAAAAAGGAAATTGAGAAGAGGCATGGAGAGGGAGAAGGAGGACATGTGAGGGGTTAGGAGGTAGGCAAGGCAGAGGACACAAAGGATTGGTGATAGAAGGGAGAGAGTTGAAAGAGGAAGGCATGGAAAGGACGGGAGGAGAGGGAGGAGCTATGGTGAGGGAAGCGGGAGAGGACATTAAAAATAAAAACTTTGGTTTTTTTGACAATTTCGAATCATTTAACTTAGATAAATTCATGTTTGACGATACATATGAACAAATTCACCTTAATAAAATTTCCTAACATAACTAAACAATGTGTTACTCTTTTAACCATGTTTACCATCATCAGAACTTTTGTACAAGATCAAATCCGAATCCAAATGGGTATGGATAGGTTTTAGGAATGTTTTTATTCACCTTCGATTATGAAAAACTTTGTTTAATCTTCTTTATTCCTTAAATTTGAAAGTTCGATCTTTAAATTTTGTTTTTCCTCTTCTCTTCTATAAAATGGTGATCGGCCTTGACTTGGAGCTTTAAGGAATCTTTATTTTGGAATAATGAAATGAAATAGGAATGACAAGATATGGCCAATGAAAGTGGGCCTGTGATTTCAGCTTGGACTAATAGCCCATGTTAATCGACAAGATTTCCATCGGTTTATAAATTTGCCGAAAATTTCAAATTAAAATAAACCGCAAGCGCACGGCGTACACTTTGTAGTACGTGGCGAATACGGGTCGATCCGCAGGGAATTGTGAGAGATTAAAAATCTATTCAATCAAATTAGACCAATGTGAGATGAAAGTTGTTAACTACAAAAAGAAGCTAAAGCTAGAATTAAAATGTGTTTTAAAAACTATTGAACTAAAGAACAATTTAGAGGCAAATCCACTTTCATATTTTTGTAAATCAACAAACAAACAATTTGTGATCTCTAGCTTTGATATTAAGTGAAATATTGTTGTATTTATCATAAGTATGGTTTGTTTATATTATTAATTAACATAACTCAAACCATCAAACTATAATACAACAAATAAACCACTTATAATTCTCATGAAAATGAAGCCAAAGCCAAAGCTATTTAAAGTATGATCTATTTACTATTGTAACTAGTAATATAGATCATCAAATTTCATTTTTACTATAATTTCACAATCAAAAATGGATTAGCAAACGATGATGCAAATTGTGTTTATGTTGAATAAGAATAGCTCATTTGCATAAACAATATAAGCTATCAAACCCACTTGTATAAACTTGCATCAAAACTCACTTCATGAAGCATAAACCAAATGAGATCATAAATCATAAAATGTTGAAATTACATAATATTTGAGAGCTTCATTACCCCTAAATTGAAGGGGCCTACTCATTTGTGGTATTGAAGCAACACAAGTAACTTTCAACATTAAAAAGAGAAGAAAATAGAGAATAAGCAAAGAAGAGAATGTAATTAAACTACTTACAACAAAAGAAATTAAGCTACACTATTTGCATGAATGTAAAACTATTCTACTAACAAAGAAAAGAAAAGAACATAAATAAAAGCATTAACATAAAAACAAAGAAAAGCATGTAGAAAAAAGAGAAGAAAGAGGCTTGGAAGCCATTTTTATTTCATAGAACATTGAGCTTACAATTTGATCTCTTAATTTCCTAAGTAAAATGAAAGAGTAGAAGATAGTTTCATGTACATAAGAGGGTTATTTATACATGCATAAAACCCTAATTCTATTTTTAGGAGGCTTCCCAAAATACCCCTTAGGAAATGTGGAGGCCAAGTAATCATTAGCTTCTACTAATCATCATTTAAGTGTACATGAAGCCATTAATTCCATAAGCATGTTCATTAGCCTCTAATTTGTACATTAAGGTAGGTGGGTAGGTGGGGTCCTCCATGATCTTCACTTTGAATTATTTCCCTCTTCTTTCCTTTGTATTCATTTGTGCATGCATGTATCTTCATATAAGCCTCTTCCATATGCATCCAAATTCCTATAAAAATCATCAAAAATGTCCAAGTAAAAATTCTTAAATTTACACATGCACAAAAATGACCATATTGCCCCTGAATGAAGATGAAAATATGATGGTTTGAAAATAATTGAATTTTGAACATGTATAAATGCCCAATTATGATGTTTATTTAAATAAAAGATATAAAATATGGATGTAAATATATGCATATTTACGTGCACATCAGCCCATTATAGCTAAGTCACACCATTACACTTCCCTAAACACAATCCTTCCGAGTAAAAATCTTAATTGTTTATTTTCATTAACAAGACCAACCTTAATTTCTCTAATTATTCATGGCCCATTCAATTAACTCTATAAAATGTCCCATACTTATTTAATTAAATTTCCCTTGGGAAATTCTTGCACTTAAATCATTTTATTAATCTTTTAGTAATTTCTTGTTATTATTCTAATTTAATTTCCCATACTATACACCCTCTAAAATATGGGGTGTTATAGTAGGCCAAAGTATTCACCAAACCATTATAAATATCATGTATTATTTCTTTCTTTGAATCTCCTTTTCTTTTGTTTGATACTTGATTAGGTGTTTGCTTTTGTAGTCGAAACATTTTGGTGCTTTCACTGAGAATAACTAGGATTTGAAAACTCGAAAGATGATTTGGAAAAGATAAAGAGACCGTCAATAAGAAGAGCTATTGGTGAAGGAGGCCAACAAGGAAATGAGGACATCCGGGAGGTATCCACAAACTCGATTACATCCATCTATGTGACTAGAGAAGAGATGGAAAGGATAAAGACAGAAATGCAAGATAGAATAGTGGCTGATAAGAATAGATTATGAATGGGTTGGATTAATAAACGGTAGTCGGAGTAGTTGGAAACAAGAATCACAGCTGGAAGGCAGAACGAGTGCACCTAGACATGAAGCGGGATAAATTGGAACAACCCCATGGAGATGCCACAACTTGGTACCGACTTGGGAAGTCAACCAGGCACCAACTCAAGAGACCAAAGTGGAATGATTAGCTTGAGTTTGGGACAAGGCGGGGCACGTCCAAGGAAGTGATTTGCTAGTAGTCAACCGGATTTCAAACTACCTATCTTGGAGATTGTAGGGCACATCTGATAGTGCATCTGATGAGATATACCCAACATATAAGAGTGCTGGGTGCTTCAGAGGAATTGTTTTGATCGTACTTCACATTGCACTTGACAGATCTACGAACGATATGGTTTCGATAGCTGGAGAACGAGTCCATTAGCATATGGACTGGATTAGTGGAGAGGTTTATGAACTGGTTTAGGGTTCATATAACATAACCAATGAATGTAATGATCATTTCAAGTGTGATACAGAGACTTGGAGAGACCTTACAAAGCTACATAACCAGATTCAATGCACTAGCCACTATATTGCAAAAACCAGATGCCTCGATAGTCCTAATGGCGGTGGTTTCCATCATTGTGAGTAAGACTGATTCCAAAATTTCTTTGAGAGAGATCCCCCAGTAGATCTTGCATATTTTTACTATTAAGATGAGAGATATTTCCACTGGGAGGATGCATAATCTAAGAATGCTCAAGTCCATGCTATGGATGATGAAGAACCATACAAGGTAGGATATGGAAAGGATAGAGGAAAACAAAACGCTCGCGATGGCTCGGAGGATTGAAGCCAGAGGTAGCCAAAGTTTTCCTCCTACATGGATTTCATCGAAACCTTAGAGAGGATTCACTTGGATATGTACGGTAGATTCCTCATAAAAGCCCGCTAGAAGAGAGCCCATAGATTGAGAAAGAAGATCTAGAAAACACCGTCTGTTCCATGACTTGAATGTGCATGAAATGAATGAATGCAGGCATATTTATGATTTGATCGAAGAATAGGTTTAGATTAATCATTTACAGTAATAAGTTAGAAATTTGATTACCATAGCACAAAAAATAGTGGTGCCACAAGTGCGAGCACCTCTATGGTAGATGTATTTGGATACGACCATGGATATGGGTCAAGAATGATTATCCTATGATCGGGATGTGTTAGAATCAGGTTTAGTTTCCAAACTTCGCTTTTGTTTTGAAAAAATGATCTCGAGTTACTACCAGGCCACTTACACGTGTATGGGATCTCGGTCAGTCCCAGGACATGCTCTATGTTCGAAATCTAGGAGGAATGTTGTTTGCTTGATGCGTTAGTTTGAACCTTACGGTTAAATGATGGATATTTTGATTTGGAAATCATTCTAACATGATAATTGATAGTGATACTATGATAGAATAACAATAGAACTTGGTTAGTCCTTAAACTAGATATGATAAAATGACATGACATGGTTTCCCTCAACCGGCAAGATGGGTTGATGAACCGTGAAGTGCGAACCCCTCGTCGGAGAGTGAGTGGACGGGCTTGTACAAGATAGTGGATCCCCTCACTAGAGAGTTATTGGATGGACATGCTTGGACATAGACTCCCTTTGCCGGAGAGTGAATGGATGGACTCATGTTGGATATTGAGTCCCCTTTTCGAAGAGTAAGTGGATGGATGCACTTAGATAACAAGTCCCCTCACCAAAGAGCAAGTGGAAGGATGCGATCGGATGGCGAGTCCCCTTATAAGAGAGTAAGTGGATGGACACGCTCGGATATTTGGTCCCCTCGCCGAAGAGCGAGCAGATTGGGCTCGATCTGGATATATGATTATGTGATATGGAGAGATTAGAAATTGGACTAGATATGTGATTACGTAATCTATAGAGATTGGAAATTAAAGTGGATATAAGATTATGAGATCTGGAGAGATCAAGAACTAAAACTAGATATTAATTATGTGGTCAGAAGAGATAGGAAATTAAACTTTGGAATTTGAATGCCCCCTGATTTCGAAATGATTTATGATGATTACTGGATTACATGGATTCTTCGATTCAATTGGACACACTTATGATAGGATGCTAGGTGACACTAGACGATTTGTAAGTAGTACTCCAATTGGTGGCAGTTTACTTCTATAATTGATGTTTGTGATTACTTGATATATGATATGATAGTTAAATCTTGGGAGAACACAAGACGGTAAGGATATTAATCTATGCTAATTTAACCCCAAGCGAGTGAGGGTTGACCCTGATTTGTGATATTTGATATGGTAATTCTAAGGGAACATGGAATGATTATGATTTATAGCCAACACTTAGGCAAGGACTTGAGTCCTTTGCTATGATGGTTTGGAATGACCTTTGATTGTAGGGGAATCCAAAAGAACCGAACGAGCCATGATTAGTCTAATAGATAGCCAGAGAGCTCGGCTGTCGATGATTGATCACCTCCGACACTTGTTCTTGAGAAAAACACACCTTGTATTCACAAGGGTACTTAAAGGGCAAGTGCTATAGGAAAATTTTCCATAGTCGCCAAACATACTGGAATGATTGAACTGGACTGAAAAACAATAGAGAAATGGAGTCAAAAACTTAAGAAACATCATAAGATGGAAAATTGAGAATTGCAAAAGAGATAGCCAAAAACTAACAAGGTTTAACAACTTAGCCATCTTGACTCCCTACCGAGTTGAACCCCTCAACTCCGTACCGAGCTGAAATATGGAAAATGATGAATGGACAAAGTATGCTCGAGGAGTGGGAGGCAAGAAAATAAAGAAGTCAAAAATGATCATGAGACAAGTTAACATAGTATCGAGTTGTACCCCCTCAACTCGGTATCGACTTGAGATAATGAAGTGGGTTTTGCCCATAAATTTTAGGGAGATGAATGTGCATGACGTAGAGAATATGGCCGTGAGTTTTTAGGCAATTCTGCGGGATTCATTTATAAATAGAGGAGGATGCACTTTGAAGAGGATCTTCTTTTTTGGATATTGAATTATGATGAGTTGAGAAACACAATTTTGAATTAAACTCTGTACAACTCATACTCGAGTTATAAGATATCGACTTGTAAAATATACTTTAAGAGTAAAGTACAATCACTAGAAAAGGAAAAAATGGACGTAATCCGGAGTATTCGTCAAACCACTATAAATATCATGTGTTATTTCTTTCTTTGAATCTCATTATCTTATGTCTAATACTGATTGGGTGTTTGTACCATTTTTGTTTCAAACATATATATGTATGTATGTATGTATAATACTATAAAATTATTTTAACTAATTGGCAATAGTTCACTTATATTTTTAATATGAAAATTTATGAGTTTAAGTAGGCATTTAGTAAGAGGAAAAGTTGGACGTCTTGTCTTCTTTCTTTACTTATACTTTTGATAGATTTTTCAAATCTCATTTGAACACTCAAACCCTTAAACATATTATTTACCACTAATTTTATGTGTTTTGAAATTTAAATTTAATATTTTGAAATCCAGCTTTTACTTAGGAAGAATTCAAAAATGGTTATGTGTCTTAAACAAATCTATTTTAGAATCTGAATTAAAACACTAGCTCAAAGAAACTATTTAAACTCTATATAATTTGTTAAAATTTAACTTTTAACCTATAACTTTTGTAACCATTTTTTTAAATGAACACCTTTAAAACACATTCAATTGGTATTATATGATAGAGTTAGAGGTATGCCTTAGGAGTAATTATGTAATTTGTTATATATATATATATATATATATATATATATCTAACTCGATAACCAATCTTAATTAAAATAAAAGGTGTTTTTTCTTTTATATACTTGATATAATTTGTTATATTAATTAATTAATTTATTTAAAAGTATATTTAATACAAAATTCATAAATGGTTTGTTTTTTATGGTAGGTACAAAGTGTTGCAACCGTGAGTAATTTATCAGAATGAAAATAAATATACTATTTTAAATATTCCTAGTCAAGATGCACTAAGACTGAATATCAGTGTATCCTTTGAGACAAGAGTATGTAACACTCTCCAAATGTTGGGCATTGTATTGCTTATGGTTGTTGAGGGCACCTAGGGTTATGTAAAAATATTATTGGATAACTATGGAACGACTCACTTGGTAGTTTTCTATTGGTTAATATAATTAAGATTAAAGGGAAAATATCGATGTGACTGATTTACCAGTTCTCTGTACTTGAGAATACTGTTGATCTTCAATACGAAAGTACCTCTTTGATTATAGTCAAATCATGGCACGACGTCTATCGAGTGACTATAGTTGGGTCAAGTGGAAGTATTGGAAGTGAAACACTACTCAAGAGAGGATTCCTCTCCCTAATTATATGTGGTTAGTATCGCGGTCAACTCAAAGTCAAAACCTATAGCCAGAGTAATTCGATTAATAATAATTATTATTATTAAACCAAAGACTTTGTGTTTGATTGTAGAGTTGAATATGGATGATATTGGAATTTTGATCATAACCAAATTCTATAAGTCCAAATTAATATAGTTTTGACGAAGAGAATTGGAGTAAATAATAGTCACAACCGGGTAATGCTTAATAAAGTAAAATTGGATTTTTACCAAAACTAAGTAAGCGATAAATTTGGCCAAACTGTCAAAACACATGCTAAGTGAAGTACGAACGTTAATACTTGAATAGTTTCATATTAATCGCAGACCAAATGTACACTTAATGAGTCACACAACCGAAAACGATGAAATCTTCTTTGACCAAATGATTTAATTAATTTATAATTATTATAAGTTGATGAAATTAAATAATATTTGTAAATTTGATTTGATAAATGAATATTAAATGTTTTTATAAAAGTTATAAATACAATAATCGATATACGATATCGATAAGCGTTTTAAATTATATTTAAAATGAAAAATATTCATTTGGGCCTAAATGGGTTTAAGGCCCATCATGGTGGCTGATAAGGTCAGCTAAAACATGAAGGTTTTGGGTGGTTAGAATATGGGTTAGAGGGGCTTGATAATGGATGGCCAAGATTAAAGGAGATTGAGTAAGATATATGATCCTAAATTCACTTATTTTCTTCCTCTATTTAAGCATCTCTTCCTCCATTTGATAATGATATTTTTGGAGCCTCCACACCTATTCATTACTGTTCGAAATTCCTTTCTCTCCTCTCCATCTTTCTTAAGTTCATATCAAATAAACTTGGCTACTGTCTAGTAGTTGGTAGTCAATGGTTCAAGGACTAACACTCTATTGAATCGAAAATCGTTTCTTGGAGCTTACATCGTAGTTTTAAGGTGTTCTTAAGGGCTTTGGCTACAAGGTATATTTTTAATTAAATACAAACATTAATTTATATTCATAATGCTTATTATATATATATATATATATTATTGTTGTTAGTTAGGTGACAATTCCAATATGCAGATTTATTGTCACAATTTAGATTGGTTATACGTATATATGTTTCTAAATTTTTTAAAATGATGATTCATCCTTATATAGTACGGCCCAAAACTAAAAAAACAGTTTTGGATTATTTAAATGATTTGATACATAACATACACATATATTTATATATTTATAATTTAAATATTATATTATAATTATATAAAAGATGAAAATATATTTCTATATATGATGTTTAATAAGTATTATTTTTGATAAAATAAACTATTTATATATTGTTTTTAAATAATATACAAATCTGTTTATCATATAAGTAATTATATAAAATCATACATATATTATAAAACATATTTCAAATTTTATAAAATCATATTGATATATACTGAACTCACGACATGAATTAAAAAAATTATTTATTTTCAAATATTTAGTTTAAAATCAAAATGTTAAAAATTGGATTTTTAATTGTTTTAAATTATCAAAATTTAATAAAAAAATTTAAAAATTAAAATTTTATCTTAAATTTGCTGGAATTTTAAGATTTAGATTTAGATTCAAATAGAATATTTTTACTAATTTTAAATATTTATTTTTGGTTTATTAATAGACACACACACATATATGTATATTTAAAGTTTAAAAATTAAGAATTTTTTTTAATCTATGCGCAAGACCAGATCAATAAATACACTTAAATAAATATTATTTTATAATTTTATTTATATGTATACATATTATACACATATATATAAGTATTTAACATATTCATTTATATGTGTGTATACATATAAATTTAGGTATTTGTATAAATACCATTTTCGACATTACAGCAAAAATATGTTTATTTTTTATATTTTAAATGACATAAACATATTTATATAGTTATTAATATGTGTATACATATATTTTAATATTATATAAATATTCATATATAAATATTTATATGTTTATACAAAATTATATATATATATAATTTTAGTATATATATGTATGTATGTATGTATTTTTAAATATTTTACTATAAAAGCAAAAGGGTATATACACACATATATTTGGAAAATGCATATACATACTGGATGAGCTAACGTGTCCATTATAATGTAAGTCCCAATAGCAATATACAGGCATGTTATACCTTACACGGATTGATATGTTACATATGCACATACTATATATGTGTATATACATATATATTTAGCATAACATGAAATTAAATAATACAATATCATTTTATAGATTTAAACAAAATAAAAGATTTTATGTAAATAAAATTTAGAAATTTCTAAATAAATTAGACTTCATAGGCCAAATAAAGATTCGATAAGGGAATTTTTTGAAATTCACCCATGACTTCCATCGTGGGATAGCCCAATTCAAACAATGGTATCGGAGCCTAATAGCCTCTACGGTCCAATTAGTCATGTTAGGGTTAACTAATTAGGCTCCTAGTCCAGTTAGTAGGGTGCCCAAGAAGGTAATGTCTAAGATTAGGTTTGAGTAATCAAGTCCCCTACCTTACCTGGCTACTTGCCTAGTTCGAACAGATTTATGAGCCCAAAGGTTGCTCCTAATAGAAAAGGCCCAATTTGAATTGGGGATTGAGCTAATTTTCAAAATTGATTGGAATTTTAAAATATAAAATTTTAAATTTAAAAGTTAAATTTAAAATAAGATATATATATATATATTATAAAAGTTATAATATAATAAAGTTTTTCAAAATGTTTGAAAAATAATACAAATTAATTTCAAAAATTAATATAAATTTTTTATTAGTAATATTAATAAAATAAATAAATTATTTAAGTTAATTAAAAATGAATACATGTATTATATATTATGATATACGTTATGTTATTTTAAAATGTTTGAGATGACATAAGTATATAGTATGTATATCAAATAAATTAATTCAAAAGTTAATTAATTAAATAATGTACACATGTATATGAGACATGTGTTATACTATAAAAGTTACAGTATATAACAATTAATGAATTTAAATGTTATATTAAAATGAAATTAATTAAATAATATTTAATTAATATAATATTATACGCAAGACTAATTATATAAGTAATATAAAATATAAAAGTTATATGATAATAAAACTTATATAATATGAATGTATAAATTAAAACTAAACATTAAGGAAACCTAAATAAACTTAAGGAATAAATACATATGTAAGTATACGTATACCTTGATTTCCGATGTGTCTGACACTCGAATCACGAGAGTAATTCAAAAGAGTTACGTTATTCCTTAAGTCGATATCACTCAACGTAATATATTAAAGATTATGAATCTTCAATATAATGTTGTCCTTTATGATTTATATATTAATGGATTACATGCATACTCTTTAGTTGCAGAGCTTTCCTTAAGCTAAGGATGTTATGTATAGTACTATTAATATATTGAATAGACGAGGTAAGATAACTGCACATATTTGTTGAGATTTCCTCAAGATGTGTGTATTATACTTAGGTCATCGTGAAATGGAAGGTCTAAGTGAATAATCCTATTTTATTTGTTGAGCATTCCTCAACGTAAAGTGGGATTAGGATAAAGTACCATAGGTTAGAAGTTATATATGATACAACGATAAGGAGTATCCATCGTATATGGGAGTATGATTTGTTGAGCTTTCCTCAATGTCAGAATCCCAAGACATACGAGTCCTTACACCTACTAGTGAAGTCAAAAGACTTTTATTTTTTGCTTAGGTTTTGTGAAACATAAAATACTAGTGGGAGCCTTATAAGAAAAATAAAATGATACTATTTAACTTCTCTGATATTGTAAGAACATATGCTTTATAACGTTATAATTATCTACATTGATAAATATGTGCATTAAAAATGATTGATAAAATGTTTATCGATTAAGATATACAAATGAATTGAATTTAAAATTGACAAAAAGAAATATAACATATACTTACTCATAAATTCCTATTGCAGGTTTGCGTTTCAACACCCCTGCAAGCGCCTGAGTTTACAACTACTAGACACATTCATAATTTGGTTGCTTACGTGTTCATTTGGTCGAGACCGTGTATTACATTCTATGATTTTCGAACTTCAAAGCAATGCAAGATTATGGATATTTGATCCTTATACAATCATATATAAATGTTATATGGTGAATGGTCCGAATTCATAATGTACGATATTTTGATGAAATCGGTTCGTTTGAAGCAAACAAATAAAATATACTATAAGATCGAGTATTCAATTTGATTGATTACAATAAAAACCATATTGTGTTAAATGTAACATTAGACTTAAACTGAAAATATATCTACGAACTCAATTGGTTAAATGTCAGTTTGATCAATTTACGCTAAGTGCAACATATTCGATATCCTTAAATGTTAAGGATGATCGCGCTTCTATAAAGAGTTCATTATGATGTTGTAGTAAGGATGTTCTTTTGAATGTTCGACTGTTTAGAAAGAAAAACGAATGTACAAGAGCAGATGTGATTTAAGGTACAATTAGGGTAAATAGAGTAAATAATCACTTTTCTTCATAAAGAAATTTCAGAAACGAGCATTGTAATAATAATAATAACCGATACTTAACATTAGAATAAGAAATATGATTTTTGTTCTGAAATGTATTTTCGTATAAAAAAATTATTTTATATGAGATTTATTTCTTTGAGTTCAAGATATTTGATCAAAGAACTCTACACTATGAACTAGTTATAGTATATGAAATAAATAATCTATATTAAGTGAATGATGGACCTCCGAATTTATTACGCTACTATAGTAATGACAGAAATAGTGGGTGCAAGCCATATAGGATTTATTAATTACATTAAATTATGAAAATTGTTTCCATAAAACGTACCGAACATTATTTATGAAATAATGATTATTTTTTGGTGGCGGCTGAAAAATAAACATAGTTATATTTCAATGTGAATATTATGAATATTTATATGAAATAAAATTATAATGTGGTATTTGTTTTCACAACAAAAGTGATGTATTGGAAAATACTGAAGTGTTTAAACTTATTTATAATTACTTTGGAATTATAGACTAAGCCGTAGTTTTGAGAAATAACTTTTATCATATGATTATGGACCATATGATATTTTTTTAATTATATCTAAAAAAATAACGTTATGCACCCATTTAGTTGGAACTTCATAAGAGTTGAAGAACTCTTCAGATTGATACATATAGATGCATACAATTGTAAATCTATTAATACCAAAACCATTCCACGTACTTCATTATATTCACCGATTGATTATTAAATACATGGAGATGTGTAATTATTGTGCATGTATAAGTATATGATAAGCTCATAGAATATAAAACGGAAGTAAATAATATAATATGCAACAGAACTAATTTGATTTGGTCGAGTGGGTGAGTATATTGGAAAGAGTTCCGTATGTACCTAATATGAATAAAAATTGAGTGTCAAAGATCATTCTCCCTATAAATGATGTATTGATAAGGAGTAATCGAACTTTTTTGAACAAAGCACGATTAATAATAAGTGAATTTGAGTTAAACTCTTTCTAGAAGGTGTGTGTTTAAGAGTAGTACAAGATGTTAAAATTGATATCATTCAAAAATAGTTTACAAAATCAAACAAGATATGGGTTTATAGGAAACCTCATCATGTCCAAGGCCAATGAGTTGGCGGGTTGTTTGAGTCGAAAGGCTGCACATAACAATTATACGTAAATCGCCCAAAAGAAGTTTGGGTACGATAGTCATTGGATGACTAATTTATGGTGTGGACATAAATATGTTATAAACTAATGCAAATTTAGTATTATAAGACAATTCATAAAATGTTTATGAATGACCATTTGTTGCACTAAAAATGAATGTTGTTTCAAGAAATACCAACTTCGTAGCGAAGGAATTTCTTTAAGAAATAATTGGTATAAAATGAATTTTGATATGATCCAAGGATAACTGATTAGAAGGAATGAAGTGGAATTGATCGAACCAAAATGAATACAAGTACATTAGAACGTCTAATGAGTATCTTTGTACATTAAAGAGAAACTATGAGTTTTTTTATCAATGACAAGAATAAATAATCCTCGATTGTTTGATTAAAACATTAAGAGTATTGACTCTAAGATTTGGTATGATGTGCAAATTCGAAATAGGTTCCAAGTACATTATCAAAATATGATTTTGATAGTTGTACCAAAAGGGATATGATCCATTGACGATAAGCGTGTCTTTAGGAGAAAGACATATGAAGTAGGAATATAATGAGTCGTATTGATAAGAACATTACCATAAATTTCAATTATTGAAATTAACGTAACAGATTCACCATTCGATGTGCTCAAGTTGGTTTGGATTTTACTTACAAAGTTATTGCCTTGTATAACTCTATGTTTTGGTATATATGTATTGAAGTGAAAAGTTCTAAATATAGATTTAGACTAAACTGTTTGCACATAACAACTAAAGTGTCTCGCAGTCAGTGGAAGCGATATTGGGTTTGTGGGATTTTCGGGTACGATCCAAGAATAGATACGAGAATATCATTCAAAAAAGCATAAAAATTAAACAAGTCTTTTGATAGAAATATCGAATCGTTTGATGGTCAATCAAAATGCAGAGGAAGCATGTGTTCATAAGAAAGAACGTTAAAAGATAAATAGATAAATCATAAGCAAATAATACACTGCTGATTATTAATGATGTACATGTGTTCAATTAGCTTTAGTTGTTTTAATACTTGATGTTGGATTTGTAAATGATATCTTTTATAGTAAGTATAAAAGATATGGGAAATATCCCAAACGATATGTAGGGACACCTTATTAAAATGTTTAATACGGAACATGTAAGATAGATTCCTTATGCATTGGCAATAGGAATTATCAAACATGTTATGTTGTCTACGATATCATGATTTGTTTATGTATTTGATACATGAAGTAAATATCGAATCCTAATTGATATCACTAAATGATTGGTTGAGGTGTTCTCATGTATTTGAGAAATACTAGAGAATTATTTATAGAAACAACAAACTCCTTATGAAGTAGTGTTCAGACTCAATCCTTCATAAGTGATATTGAGTATAATACATCAATAATGAATTCAAGTTAAGAATCATTAAGTTGGAAATGTTCCAAATAAATGACTATCACCGATTCAATGAAAAGAGCTAAGTACATCACCTTGAACAGATCCGCAATAACAGCAATGTATATAAATATAAATGTACAAATGTATAACTAATCCAAGGGTGATTCCAAATATTGAGAATCATAAAACGTTCTTATATGATAACAATGTTGCGATATAGTTCATAACATAATTTAGAGCATTGGAAGTCGAGAGACATACGGCGAATTGTTCCATATGATAAAGGTAGTTTATCAGCGTTGGAGAAAGTTGATTGACATAGTAGATAATTGAAACATAATAGCATACCCATTCACTTAGAGACTGACATAATTGGTTTTAAGGAAACCGATTGGAGAAATTGGAATAAGGTTCCATAATCGACCCCAAGTGCAAGTAGGAGATTGATAGAGTTAAGGGAAGGCCCTAGGGCAATTATGTAATTGTTACATATATCAAACTCAATAACCAATCTAGTTCGGAATAAAATGTGTACTTTCTATTATATACCTGATATAATGTGTTATATTAATTAACTAATTTAATTAATAATATATTTAATAGAAAACCATAAATGGTATGTTTCGTGATTGTAGTTACAAAGTGTTTAAGCATGAGTAATTTATCACAGTGAAAACAAATATACCGTTTTTAAATGTTACTAGTCAAGATGCACAAAGATCGAATATCGATGTATCCATTAAGAATAGAGTACTTAACGCTCTCCTAATGTTCGGCGGTGCATTATTCATGACTACTGGGGGGCCATCAAGGAGTTACGCACTAATAGTTATTGGATAACTGTGGAATGACTCACTCGGTAGTTTGCTGTTGGTTAATATAACTAAGGTCGAACAGAAAATATCGATGTGACTAATTTACATAGTTCTCTCGACGTGAGAATAGTATCGATCTTCAATATGAAAGCTCCACCTTTACTATAGTCAAGTCATGGCACGACATCTATTGAGTGGCTATAGTTAGGTCAAGTAGAAGTATTGGAAGTGAAACACTGTTCAAGAGAGGAATCGTCTCCCTAATTATTTAGGGTTAGTATCACAGTCAACTCAAAGTCAAAATCTATGGTCAGAGTAGTTTGATTAATAATAATAGTTATTATTGAACCAAGGACATTGTATTTGAACTATAGAGTTGAATATGGATGATATTGGAATTTTGAACATTGCCAAATTCCATAAGTCCAAAGGGATATAGTTTTTGACGAAGAGAATTGGTGTAAGTAATGGTCACAACCGGGTAATGCTTAATAAAGTAAAATTTGATTTTTACCAAAACCAAGTAAGCGATAAATTTTTCCAAAATGTCACACCACCTGTTAAGTGATGTGTGAACACTAATATTCCAATAGTTCGATATTAATCACTGACCAAATGTTCACATGACGAGTCACAGAACCGAAAACAATGAATTCTCCTTTGACCAAATGATATAATTAATTTATAATTGTTATAAATTGATTAAATTAAATAATATTTGTGATATATTATTTATAAATTTGATTTTGATTTGATAAATGAATATTAAATGTATTATAAAAGTTATAAATACATTAATCGATATACGATATCGATAAGCGTTTTAAATTAGATTTAAAGTGCAAAATATTCATTTAGGCCTAAATAGGTTTAAGGGCCATCATGGGGGTTGATAGGATCGGCTGAAACAAGCGGGTATGGGTGGCTAGAATATGAGTTAGAGGAGCTTGATAATGGATGGTCAAGATTATAGAAGATTGAATAATATATGTAATCCTAAATTCTCTTCTTTCCTTCCTCTATTTAATCATCTCTTCCTCCTTTGGATAATGATATTTTTGGAGCCTGCACACCTCTTCATTGTTGTCCAAAATTCCTCTCTCTCTTCTCCATATTTCTTAAGTTCAAATCAAATCAATTTAGCTGTTATCCGATAGATGGTGGTCAACGGTTCAAGGACCAGCACTCTATTGGATGAGAAATTATTTCTAGGAGCATACATCATCATTTCAAGGTGTGCCTAAGGGCTTTGGCTGCAAGTTATGTTTTTACTTAACTACAAACATAAATTTATATTTATAATGCTAATTATATACATACAGACACACACACACACACATATATATATTGAAAAGAATACATACATACATACATATATATATTATTGCTAGTTAAATGACGATTCTAATATGTAAATTTATTATCACAATTTTGATTGGTTGTATTTTTATATATATGTTTATAAATTTTATTTTACTATAATTCATCCTTATATGGTACGACTCAAAAAAACACATTTTTGATTATTTAAATGATTTAATATTGTCATACACATCTATTTATATAATTTATAATTTAAATACTATATTATAATTATGTAAACTATGAAAATAATAATTTATATTTGATGTTTACTAAGTATATTATTTTTAGCAAAAAAATTTCATTTACCTATTTATTTTTAAATAATATTTAAACTAATTTATCATATGAAATAATTATATAAATTCATATACAATATATTTTAAATTTTATAAAATCATATTAACATATATTGGACTCATGGAAGAAATAAAAAAATATTTTTTTAAATATTGAAAGTTAAATCGAAAATATTAAATTGGATTTCTAATTGTTTTAATTATAGAAAAATTTAAAATTTCATCTAAAATTTGCTGGAATTTTAAAATTATAATTTAGATTCAAAGAAAATATTTTTCCTAATTTTAAGTAATTATTATCAATTTTATTATATATATATATTTAAACTTTAAAAATTAGAAAAATTCTGATCTATTCACAGGACCAGATCAATAAATTTATTTAAATAAAAATTATTTTATAATTTTATTTATATTAATATATATATATATATATATTATATATATAAGTATTTAACATATTCATTTATATGTACATATATGTGTGTGAGTGTTTGTGTATATAAATATCATTTTTGATATTATAGCAAAAAATATATTTATTTATTCTATATTAAAGGATATAGACATATTTATATAGTAATTAATGTATATACATTTTAATATTATATATTTATATATTTTTTATCCGGCATTTTGACCCGGTTATATCCGAACTAACTGAACAAGTTAGACTTCATGATCATCAAGGCAGAAACTCCGAAGAGATGGTTACCAGGCATGGAGACCGATTATGGACAAGATTATGAACAATAGCCGTATGGATTCATGCAAATAGCATTCTGGAATTGGCTAAGTATGAATTTCACTTCAACTGAAAAACGATCAAGTACGAGCATTTTTTACAATGGATCGACTATGATCCGTCTCAAATATGGAGCGGATATGGAACATCTTCATTATGGATCGGCGTGAATTGATATGGATACTGATCGCTTGGATTGACAGTACAAATCAATGATGATCGATCAATATCTCACAAACGCGAACTCGAAAAGGCACGAAACTTCAAAAACAAGAAGTAGAGGACATGGAGGACCCACCATATCGATCGTCGGGCCCTACATGTAAAAAAAATGATCTGCATCGATCGTTCTTTTATGTGCGATTGACCCAAATTTTGTGGGTCGGGTTATTTGGCTCTGGAGGTTCTTTTAGCAAATTTTCAGCCTGATCCATATTTGGCTTCTCCTATAAATACAGCGGCCACTCTCCACAAAGGGGATCTTTCTTTCAACCGCCTAGGTTCTACCATTTTTATTTTTCATTTTTGGCATCAACATTTTGGTGCTTCCATTGAGAAATGAATTCTCAACTTGATTGGATCTCATCATCTACTTGTGGATTCCCATATTCGCGAGATAGATCCAGCTTTCTACCACCAAGTTTCCTATTCTACTCATATCCGAAAGAAATCTATAAGGAAACTAGTCATATCTACCTCCTCACGGCCTGCTACTGAAGCAGTAGATAACACAGAGATCGGTTATAAACAATGGATCGTATCGGGTTAATAGATCACTAGGATTGGTAGGACAAATCGACGATAATCACCAAATAACTCGACGAATACAAGGGTGATCGATGAAACTACTTTGGCAACACAAGGTAGAGGCATAGAGTGACCCACCCTATGGATCGCATGTGCCATATGACACCTTCAGTGGATCGAGGACGATCCATATAGAAGCGTACAATCGATCGCTACTCCAGCATCTTCAACGATCGACCGTTTCAACAACCGCAACATATCGGTTGATCGATCACATACATCTTTAATGATCGATCATTTCAACTACAACCGATCAATCCCTCAACCATACTCCACACTAAAGATCGTTCTATCCACTACCGATCCATTTAAGCATGAAATTTGGTTAATTATCCACGTGAATTTGGCTCGGGTATGATCCATTTTTAGTGGTTACATATCGATCGCTACTCCAACATCTACAACGATCGATCGTTTCAACAACTACAACCGATCTTTTCAACTACAACCGATTGATGCCCCCCATAGCACATATTGCAGTAGATCGTT
Source organism: Allium fistulosum (assembly GCA_030737815.1). Taxonomy (NCBI): domain Eukaryota; kingdom Viridiplantae; phylum Streptophyta; class Magnoliopsida; order Asparagales; family Amaryllidaceae; genus Allium; species Allium fistulosum. The sequence goes on from CM060906.1 coordinate 879,429,771, forward strand.
CCAGCCTATCATTTTTCCAACCGATCATTTTTCCAATCGATCGTTGCTCCAACATCTACAGCTGATTTGTCATATCCATATCCGTTCTTAGTCTAATATTTTGCTAAGTATCCAAACGAAAATGGATCGGGTATGACCTATGCTTAATGGATTTATACCGATCAATCATAAAAAAGACTCTAAGAAAACCAAGGTGATATGACTCGAAGTAGACTCTATATGTTTCGACTTGAAGTCGAACTCGGGTAATCACCCATTCGACCAGAAGCAAACCCAGGAAATTCTTGCCCAAGCTCAAACTCGGGTAAAACCAAGATTTTCTCCAAGCAAACAACAATATGACTCCAAGCACTGTTCGTCACCAACCCAGCACTTCAAATTTTACGATTCCAAGCAAACCAGGGGCTGACTCCAAGAAAATAGAAATTTTTCTTAGGTCGAACTCCAAGTAAATTATCATCAATGCATCAATACATATTTAGAGTTTTCGGTTGGAGATCATGTTTTCGTCAAAGTGTCACCGATGAAAGGTGTTATCAGGTTTGGAAAGACAGGGAAGTTAGCACCACGATTCGTAGGACCATTCCCTATTTTAGAAAGAATCGGGAAACTCGCGTATAAAGTAGAGTTACCGAGTAATTTGGCGGGAATCCACAATGTTTTTCATGTATCTCATCTAAGGAAATGTGTTAGGGATCCAAACACTACTATAGCACCAACTGTGTTAGATGATTTATCAGTGGAACCAGACATGACTATAGTTAGGAAGCCTATATGAATAGTCACAAGAGATGAGAAGAAGTTGAGGAACAAGACAGTCAGATTAGTGAAAGTCCAATGGAGTGACGATGCTTGAGATTGTACTTGGGAGACTGAGAGCAGGATTAGAGACGCTAATCCTGGTTTTTTTTATGGTATGTTTTACCTTTGATTGTTTGATGTGTTCCTTATCGTAATTTCGAGGATGAAATTCTTTAAGGAGGGGAGATTGTAACATCCCATATTTTTAGTAACATTATTTAGAATATTTAATTAGCTAAATAAAATAAAATAATGTAAGATGATTAATAGATTGAGATTTGATTGAAATTAAGGGTAGCCGTGCCTTGTTAATGTGTAATTCAAAACGAGATAACATGAATATGATATGTTAGCAAATAAGGAAGGGAAAAAAAGGAAATAAGATGAACTTATACCCTAAACCCATAGGAAAAAAACACACATTCATTCTATTGTTTCAAGCAAAAACACCCTAAGGCCGGCCACCATTTTCAATCTCAAGAGAAGATAAGAGCTAGGATTTCAAGAAGAAGAAGTAAATCAACTTGTTCAACATCAAATCTCATATGTTTAATCACAAAGCTAAGGTGAATGATTACTACATCCCATTTTTCTTATAGTTTTCGGATTTAAGGGTAAACCGAAATGATTTTGCATGATTATGCCATGTTTAGAATGATTGAAAGTTTATATATATGCTTGTTGATGTTTTATGCATATTCATAAAAGTTTATATGATATGTTTGATATGAAAACTCTATTAACTGACATCCAAATGACTTGCAAATTTGAATGTAGATCGGAAATGATATTTTAGAGACGAGTTTCAATTTTCATAATTTTTTGAATTATGGTGGATTTTATATTAATTTTCTAGTGAAGAAAAGGATTATTGGGCTATAAATTATTTACGGCAAGATAAATAAAATTAATATATAAAATTATTTTCTGGAATTTTTGTAGAATTTTCTTAAGTGTTTTGATGAATATATAAAATTATTTAAGGTATGGGACATAAATGTTTTAAATATTAATTTAAGGAGAAGGGTTATTTTGCAAATGATTAAATTAAATAATTATCTCTGAAATGTGCAACACTTTTTAATGGTAAAGAAACGAGGCAACCAATCAGAATTTTACACATAAAGCGAGTTAGGTGAAAAGAACTGTTTATTACAGGCTTTAAAACTATTTCATTGCTTTCGGCACCAGCTTTCGACTTAGTTGGCTTTCGACCAAGTCCATTCGCCTCCATCTTCATCGAAACCAATGCGCCTGGTATCAAGAAATTGGCACGTAGCGAATTGGATAGAAGGCGAAAGGTATGAGGTCGAAACCATAGGTTCCGAAGGGGTCAAAATGTCACTTTGTTTTTAAATTAAAATGTGCCTTCTTGATTTCGACTAAATGGCTTTCAACTCAGTTGGCTTCCGACTGGGTCAATGGATTTAAAAGGGATGGTTTCGAATGGGTTGCATATTAGTTTTAAATGTTTGTTTTCGACAAAGTCAAAACCTTTTTAGTTGCCGCTTTCTACCTTTCGACTACAATGCTTTCGAAGGGAATACTTTGCTTTTAAAACTTGGCCACTTCTCCAATGTCTTTGGAAGGATGGTTTCGACACCATCACTTGTTTACTTAGGAAATGGTTTCGAAATAGATGCTTTCGACTTAAATGTTTTAAAGACCCCTTTTCTATAATTAAAGTATAACTCAAATGGTTTCGAAAGATATGGTTTTAATGGTTTCGAAAGAAGTGTTTTCGACTTCAATGAGCTTCTTATCCTTTTTCTATACTTGAAGGCATAATTCAAAAGATTTCGACCGAGATGGTCTTTAAAGGTTTCAAAGTAGTAAACTTTTAATGGTTTCGAAAGGTTTCCACATGTTTTAAATTGAACCTAAAGGCTTTCGAAAGGTCCAGTATTTCAATGATTTCGAAAGAGTTTTAATGAAAGGTTTCAAAAATGTGGTTCCCCAGGGTTTTGAAGGGGTTGAAAGGAAAGGTTTTTCTTTATTTTCGAAGCTTTCGATGAAAAGAAAGGAAAGGATTTTCCAATGTTTTCGAAAGACAAGGTTTAATGGTTTCGAAAGGGGTAAAAGTTTTCATCAACAAGGGGTTGAGTAATATATATATATATATATATATATATATATATAACATGGCAAAGTGATTTTGAGTAAAGCATAGAGGATATATATTTTCCTTGTAAGTATGATTTAAAGATTTAAATCAATTTGAAAGAGTTTTTCAAGGAAATTTAAGGGAAGTTATCCCTAAGTGAAAATGACTCAGTTATTAGAATACCGGATGGGATTAGTATAGGGTCGCGCCCTATACATTAGCTATTAGCCCTATCTAATTTAGTCCAAAATTCCAGTGTGTAGTGCTTTATCACAGGAAAGACTAAAATTATGATTACACACAAAAGGGAATATATGTTTGTATAACAGATAGGTTATTGGTGAGCCCACAAAACCATTAGGATCAAGTGACCCTGGGAGATGTTAAGTTAGGGATAGACCGTCCAGAAGAGAAGTATTTAACAGTTAGTTAAGGACTGACCGTCTAGAAGAGATGTGTCTAACAGATGTTAGTTAAATTATGTTATTTTGTTTGGTAGGCCCGAGTCAGCCAAAGGTTAATAGTAAGCCAAACAAAACTATAGTAACCGGACAGATAGTCCATTTGTTACCTGATATGTATGTTTACATAATATAATAATGCTTTACAGTTTTAATAAGTTTTGGTTGCAGGATAAAGGTTTGCAAAAGATATGTTTTAAAAGGATGGTAGTGAGGGGAAACCCGTTCCGCTAAGCGACATGGTCTCACTTAACATTAATAACCGCGATGTATAGTATTATTCACACCAGGCTTTATGTCTAACTCGAAGTTTATGTTTCTCCCTTAAACTCTCGGATGCTAAAAATTGATTTGAGTAGGCCGAGGGTTGAGGTTCTTTCAGGTTTTAGTAGGATGAAGAATAAAACTACCAAAGGAGAGCATGAGGCTAATGGATAGCTATAGAGGAGTTGCAGTTCTTTGTTTTGTGTTTATTTCCGCTGTGTTTGTTTTGGGTCAATTATGACTATATGACTCTGATCATCCAACGGGGCATCTTCATATGTCGCTCTTGGCATATTTTATAATTATTATATTTTATCATTTCCTGGGAAACATTTGGGATTATGTAATTTGAATATGAAACATCTATTTTGAAATGTTACGGAAAAATGTTGTTTTGATATTTGTGCTTTGTTTCATATTCGAGTGCTTCTGATATTATAGATACCATTAACATAGCAGTATTTAGTCGTCGGAAGTTAATACTATAGATGACTGCAGCATCTGTAGCGCTTAGCTTTGGGCCTCAAGATAGGGGATGTTACAGGAGGTTCATCCACCATGGGGAAAAGTAGACATGTAAATAGAGGTGTAGATGAAAATTTATGATTATAAGCATTTTCATGTAACATGGAATTATTATAAAGTAGTTCTACTAACTAAAATATTTTTTCACTAATGGTTAAGTGAGTATAACTGTAGTTGTACCTTTACTTGATTGGACTTTCTCCTGAAAGTAATTCAGCCTTTTCTCCCCACGTATAACCACTATTTCATTTTCACTGTTCATATTGAAGTTTTGATAATTTAAATAAAAGTTTGACAAAATCAAATTCAAAGTTAAGTGGACTGTAGTTAGGCTATTTGTGGATGCTTGAAAGTATAATAAATAAGATATCGTCTGTAGCTTTAGATTTCTGCTAATGATTCATATCACACATAATTTTTGTTTAGGAGTAATAGAATAATTGAAAAGCTATTACATTATGAGCGTTTCCTACATATCACTGATGCGAAAATTAAGTATGCATGCTACACTATAGTAGATCATTAACAGCCATTTTTAGGAACGTGCTATTAAAAAATATATAGTACCCACTTATTTGTAACATGCCAAACCACTAATTTTATTATCAATATCTAAATTTGTTTGTGAACATAAAGTTAGAATATAAAACTACCTAATGAAAGAACTTAAAGTATGAGACTACTTACAGACCTAACTGATTTCGTATATTTATCAAAAATAGCAAAATATACATTCCTAAACTAATGTCAATACATATTCATAATATCCTTGATACTTAAATTGGATCCAAATTACAACAATACACTTCTACCTCCAACTAAAATAGATTATTATTATTAAAAAATGCGAATTCATAATGAATATAGCTAGTAACCCATCAAAGCATAAAGAGTTGTGGTATTTTAACAGTGCAAATATGTTTTAGTCTTAAGAAATATAAAATTTCATAGCACACTTAACAATATAGTTTTATAACACACTGCACAGTACAAAATGGAAAGCATAACGTCATGTTCATTCTTGCCTTATATTTTTTTGAAAAAAGACACCGATTTTATTGTCAATATCAATTTTTTTAAACCTATTGACATATCAGTTTAGAATTGCTCTTTAAACGACTCAAACTATGACACAGAACCAAAATCGCTGTCATTTTTTACCAAAAATATTAAATGAATTAACATTTTCATGGAAATAATATTTATCAAAGTGTGAAGATATTATCTAAGAAAAAGCGTAGAAAAAATATAAACAAATAATTGAAGCCAAAAATCTAAATTTTAAAGCTAAAAATACAGATTATACCTAAAAGAAAAAAATACAAATTAGAAAATAATTTTTGTATTTAAAAAAGCAAAAATTTGATGTTTTTATTTAAAACTCTAATATGTAAAACCATACAGATTTTTAATTAACATTCACTTTGCAAAATTTTAAAGCCCCATTTAAAGGTATGAATCAATATTTTAGTTTTAAAATACAAAGCATATATGGAACATAAAATTTGATAAACACATGGTCTGAAATTTGTGATAATCAAATTTAAAATAACAACCAAGAAGTCTAAACCTACAGAAAAGTAACTAATTAATCCAGTATACCTAGAAACAAAAAATTCTATACTAAAAATACATAAAATATTTTAAGGAAAACACAACCAAATTAAATGCTCATTACAATAAAGTAATTTAAGACTAATAATATTATGAGTAATGAGAAAACATAAAGCATGTATGAAAAGGAAAAAGGAAGCTTGATCAGGATTAGAACAGTACATTCTCATGCAAAATAATTTTGCTCTATTTGGTAAATTCATGGTGAGCACATTGTCTAGTGACTAAAATGCCAAGAAGTAATTAATTGGAAGGTGCATCTCTTTCAATAATTGAGTAGGTAACAAGAATTTATAATATGAATTTAATTGTAAAAACGACTTTTCTACATTATCCACTAAAAATTGAGGACAGAATGGCATAGTATGAATAATTACCAAAGAAATCATGTGTACACATATATTCGAGAAGTCATTGGTCATTAAGTTAATTTTCAATTCTATTGCTAAAAGTTGAAAAAATTTAACTAAGATCACCAAAATAAAAATATTTATAATTAAAACAACAATTGTATGTCTACGAACACTTGTTGTTGTGTAACGCAACTTTAAATGTCGAAATAGTATTAACATTAGATCTATATTAGTAATGAAGGGCATAAGAGAAAATGACATAATTATTAAGTTAAAAAGTGGCACAACACCCCAAAATGAAATTTAATGAAGAGATCTAGCTCTGAACAGCAAAATAAAGTAAGAAATACGAGAAATTTTACAATGGTTCGGCAAATCTGAGGCCTACGTCTACTTTAATCTTATTACCTAGAGATTTTTTTCATAGATACAAGGGTTTTACTAATTTAACATCCTAGAACAGCAAAAAGTATCTTCCTTTGCGACAAGGTCGTGTAGAGAGAGAGAGAGTGTGTGAAAAAGATGAAGTACCAAAAATCCTTTTTAAGTTGCTATATGCTTTCTATTTATTGAGGAATCATCCGACAAAATCATCGGATCTCGAAATACCAAGTCTAACTTCAGATGCGAGAATGCAGGAGCGAAGAGGAAGTCCCCTGGCCAATAAAATCATCTCGGTACCGATCAGTAGTGATTAGTACCGACCTAATTTTATGATGGCAAATGGTGCCAACTCTCTCCACTTGGTCTTCTGTCTACGATCCATAAACTTTCGTGCCCTTTTGTCCTAGAAATTAGGTCATTACCGAGTGGTACTAACATCTTTAGTATTTGTAATTTTCTTTAGAGCTCTTTGGAATTGTTCACCTACTCCTTTAGAAATGGCCCCCAGGATGATCACTCTAGCCAATCATTAATGGACCATAGCCCCAAGGTAACTTAGAACACACAAAATCATGTCGCTACCAACCTAAAAAGAGGTCGTTACCAATCACTTTTCTTAGTGCGATTTGCACTTCAATTTTTCGAAGCTTGTTCCAATATCCTTCAAAGTGCACCTTCGAGTCTTTGAACCACTTCGTCTTCATCTTCACATCAAAATCCATTTGAAATTAGCTTAGTCCAAAAGCCGGATAACACTTGCCCTCTAGAGTATGCTTCAGTTGGAAACAAAGCGTTCTTTTGAAAAAGATGAGCGTATACCACTATCCATATAATTATGTTGGTCATTTAAGGGTTGGTTTAAGGTGTCATCTCTATTCCAGAGTCATCTGTTCCATTGCTTCAAATAGAAATCGTACCACTTTTGATACCAAAGTCAAGGTCCATACTCTAAAGATCATTCCACGTCTCAGACAGGTAAGTTTTAACTTTAGTTTTGATTTTGGGTCCGAAATCTCAGGTCGGTACCGACCACTTCAGGTCAGTAGCGATATGAAATGCTGAGTCGTTCTAATCCTTTTACCCAATACGTGGAGAATTTTGGTCACACTTTCATTTCGACTCTCTTTTAGTTCCAGTTCCGAGTTACTATGACCAAATTTGCTTATCCCAAACCGATCGACGTCGATCATCCAGAGCAGTCTCCGCCGCCTCCTTACTACAACCAATACTTGTTTCTTACTTCCACCATTACTATCTTCCCAAAAGAATTCATCCCCGAACTCTATTCGCCCATAGCTATAGATCCAAAATTAAAAGGTGGTTCATTGTTGCTTCGTGGTGGTGGAGTTTGATACCGATGATGGCTTAAGGCCACCATTGATGTTGATTTGTGATTAGATTAACCTCAAGCCTCAACCATTGCAAATGCATGCATCTTCCTAAGGTGACTCAAAGCACAACCCGATGTTGACCCTACAATAGCTTGAGTTTTGATTGTTCAAACTCTCCTAGTGCTAGCTTCGGGTTCTTGGTGACCATGCTTTGGGTTTGAATTTGCACGGCTTCATGTCATCCCTTTTTGCAATGTCCTTGAGCAAGATTTATCCAAAGTTTCCAAAAACACCTTTCCAAAGCGTGATCGATCGCAAATTACCATCTCACACTCTAGCGAGATAGTTTTTCCCAAGAACAGTCATGTTGACATCGCTCTGACGATTGGATAATTCCATTACATATCATTTCCGATCACTGCACTTCCTGTATTCCTCCAAAAGAATGCTCCGTGTCACACTAGGCAGCGATTCCATTATCGATTATCCGACTATAACGGGTAAGATTGAAGATATAGTTCCATCATACGACAGAGCTCATTTTCTAGCATGAGCGGGCTATTTATACAAATGGTCCATTCGTCGTGTACAGGACACATGACTCACACTATATAGATTGACCCTTTTGATTGCCCGTTTAATGTTCATAGTCTGATTGGTCAACACACGTTGATATCCATTAGGCTCTGTGCACATTTAAAGTAGAATTCTAAAATAAAACATACCTAATTGTGTTTAACATTGATTTTTCCTATCCAGAATGACACCCCATTCTCCTTGATTCAATGTCGGTGTTGGGCTATTAACACCTCCTGAGGCTAGGTCTATCATAGCTCAGGCATCAACCTATATGCCTTAAGGAACTAGACGTTCAATTATCCCAGAGTGTAAGGGATGATAGTTCCACCAGCTCCAATCTAAATCCAACCTCATCCTATTAATGCATAAGTGGGCTAAAGAGTTCTGGATGATTCTTTGAAACAAATGTCGATGGTTCTAATGCCAAGTCACTCAAGACTATATGTTTTCAGTGTAGAATTCTAGAAGGTGAGGTCATGCTTCGAACAAGTATCTAACGAGCACACAATCCTCCAATGGGCTACACAGCTTGTAATAAGTGCTCGGGTGGCGCCGTACCGCCCTTCAATCCACTTCTTTGTATATTCCTCTAGGAACTCAGGCTCGTTCCTACTAAAGTTCATCCTAATGGTTATGCCTTGTTGAGTTTCTTATACGTCCTACTCATGAATCAATTTCAGTGACCTTTAATCTTTGGGGAGCTAACTCATGTCCTGAGCTTCAAAAAATGAAGCATTTTGCCTTCTCTCATGATCGTTGAAGCATAATGTCACTTGAAGGTCATCGAAGCACTCGACAGTAAATGCTCATACTTCAGGAACCAATATCTCTTCATTCGATGTTCATACACCTTCAATAGGCTCTGGCTGTCGGGAAGTAAGACTTCTTTCTTTTCATTTTTCCTCTTACTTGGATTCTCATCATATTACTATCTAACTGTCATCCACTTTCTTCACAGATATCCTTGCTCAAGACACAAGCGTAGTGCACTCCGAAACTCTACTAACACTTAAAAGAATTAATATTCGATTCCGCACCACCGCCTACTTGTCGAAAATGAGAATCTTCACCGATGTAGCCTTTTACATTCTGAACACTTCATCGTTCCTACCAAAGTTCCACCAAGAGGTTCCAAGATGTCTAACAGGTCTTCTACCTCCATTTTAAGCTCCAACAAAGATATCCAAGGGGGTGTTAGAGGCCTCTCTGACATGGTGTACATCAATGAATATGTTGATAAAGTAGTGGAAGTACACATTATCGATGAAGTGCAAGTAAAAGGGAAAGAAAGGATTGAATTAGAAACTATATATGAAGGAGGAGGAGAGATAGGAGAAGGAGGAGAAGAGAAAGAAGAAGAAAAAGGGGATGAAGAAGGCGATGATGACAGGGACTTCAATCAAGGAGGAGACAAGTCGTATGGAGAGATGTCTCTAGAAGGCACCAAAATTCATGTCCCATCATGTCTGAAGTGAATTATGGTCATGATCTCTCAGCAATCTGCAGAACCGAGCACACCGGCAACAATTAAGGCGACTCCTCCAACTGGTTACTTAGAAAAAATCTTTGACTCGTGGTCTTGACATTCTGAGTAGTGATCTTCTCAAGGAGTGCTCTATTGGATTCAGCTTCCCTTCTAAGGGCATCCTAGCTCAAGGAGGAGAGAGTCTATCTTTACTATCTTCCAAACACGGTCCGTAGAGTGCTTAGGGCAATATTCGCATCCCACACACTTCTAGGATCACAAACACACATACCTTGCATTCGCTCACATTCCAACGTTCCAAAATTGATATGATCCCTTCTTTCATTTTAGGTACAATGGGTAGAGACCGATTTGGCTATCTTCACCATGGCATTTCCAAGCAACGGAAATTAACTCCTGATCCATACATGCCTCGCACTAGCTCTCAAAGGGAAAGAGAGACAGGTGAGGAGAGAGCACCAGGAAAGGAAAAAGAATGTGAGGCGAAAAGCAACCCCTAGGCAAAAAGAGATAGGAAGTAAAGGCAAGCGAAGGGGAGAGAAGCCTATGATCAAGGAATAAGACATAAGGACTCACATAACCACCATGGTTCCTCTTCCGGTCCTCCTGCACATCGATCTCAACCGTATCATTCCTACTAACAACAACCTCCAACATCACTTTCTTTGACTACTAAAGCTTCTTTACCCCCATCAATCTAAAGGAGTCTCTATCCGCCCAACTCTACCTTCAGCCTCGTCAAGCCGAATGCAAGTAGCCTTCCCAAACCTTTGCCTGACTAGGGATCATATTCGATCGTGAATTTAAAGACATATCTAGGGAAGAAGAAAACGTAGGGTTGGAGGAAATCTAAGAGTTGGTGGACCAAGGGTTTGAATGGAAGAAACTCGCTTTCACCCTCTTTGACGTCAGCAGAATTCACCAAAATGATACCCAATCGTTTGAGTTAGAGAAGAAGAGCTATGATAGAAAATCATAGAAAAATACAAAGAAGACTTGGTCTAAGAGGCAAAAAATGCTCATAATCAGGCCGAGATAGTGATGAAGAACTTAGTAATAATTGCTCACGAAGAGAATGCCAATCTTAAGGTGTAGATTATGACCAAGGGCCAGGCCCTCATAGAAAAAGATAATGCCCTTCCGGCTAAGGAAGCCGACCTCCAAAAACTCCTAGTCGACACGAGAGACTTGAAACCACCTTGCTCTTGGTAAAAATGGAGAAACTGGAGGCTCGGGTTGGCCATGCTATAACCATAAATGAGCTACTTAAGCTAAAGGAGAAGACTACTAAGGAAAAAGAAGACTTGAATTACAACCTTCAATAGTTCTTCGCCAGTTTGTCCAATACAAGAACTTGAAGTGGCTAGGAAACACTTATTCAATCACTCTTGTAGATGCTTGGGAAGAGGTACTACATCATGTAGAAGCGTCCCATAAAGGCCTCACCGAAGACGAACTAAAAGCCAAATATCTCAAGGCTGACGACATCTTGAAACTAGAGGAGGGAAAGACAATCCTGGCTGCACAGGACGCTAATGCTACTAAAGCTGCTATTGAAGCTCCAACCGGTCCAAGTGCATCAGACCATTTAGAATCATCATCTCCAAAGATCGAAGAGCTTGCAATGAAGATTGCAACGTCCATGGGGGCTAGCTCCGAGGCCACCTAGATCATTCTGCCTTCTACACCAATCACCTCCATCGTACCATACATTCCTGTTTCCATTTCTCAACCCATCCTATCAGCTACTAAAGAGGGTGAAATCATTGTATCTCCTACAAAGGAAACTCCAACAATAAAGGCACTTCCCATGTCTCTCTAGTGTTCGAGATCCTTCAGTTCTTGTCTGAGATTGTTACTAATCTTTACTTCTCCATTTGTGAACTCATGGGTCATCCATCGCTTTCTCCTCCACTGCCAGTCACAAAGGGCTTGACTCCCATTGCTATTGCAGCCAAGTCAACCTCCTTTACCATAGGACTGATCATTCCAAACCTTCCCTCCAGCTCCATATTTTATCCTAATTCAGAGAAAATCGTGGTTTTGGAGGGATTGGATGACAAATTGCAGCCTTGGGCGAAGATATTAAATGTGTCTATTGATCAAGTAATATGAATATTTTTACTAGATTAAACTTTGTACAAATATTGCGAAAATAAAAGAAATACCGTAAAGTAATGTGCATCAGATATTTTTATACTGGTTCAAACTTTCAGTTCTACGTGCAGTCCTAGACTCCTGGATTCAAACAGCACCCTCACTTAACCTAGAGGAATAAGTATATTATAAACCTCCTGAACTGTCGAATATGATTTCGTGCTTAAAGATCTCCAACGGGTTTCGACAACAAATAGTAGTAAAGTGTTTGACTTCGTGTGCTGTTGAATAACACACATGAGTCGGTATAATACAAACCTCCAATAATCTTCTTCATAAGTGGTAATGTGTATATTGAAGAAATGGAAGTAGATAATCACTTTAAAGATTTAGCTTTAATGTTCAAGTGATCGTGAAAAAGAAATGTGTGACTTTGAATGCAAGTATCAACTTCAACAAGACTTAAAGTTATAAAGCAAGGAGAATTGTTGTAAATTTCTAAAATGTGATTCCTATTTATAGTAGTTGAGCAGTTCCAAGCTTTCATGAAGAGTAGTAATCAATAGAAGTGATGCAACTATTCTGGGAGGAAAGTGACTCTTCGCGAGGAAGAAGATCCCTTCAGAAAATTTAATACACACACACATGTTATACGTAAACTAGTCGACTAGTAGAAGAAGGTCGGTCGATTGGTTATTGTTAATTTTGTGAATTTTAAAATAGAAAGAAAATAGTGTAAATATGGCATGTTTTAGTCAACTAAAAATAGCTACTAGTCGACTGCTTTTACCATTTAGTAGACTAGTTATGAGTTTTAATCGACCGCTTTTCCTTTTGAAAATAATAAAATAAATGCACTATATCAATCGACTGATATTAAGATAGTCGATTGATTGACCTTTTTTAGTCGATTGGTTAAGTGTAATATCCCTTTTTTTAATGTAAAAGATATTTTAAATGTATATGTGTGTAAGTATACCATTTTGAAAAGATTTTAACATTTATATACTCTAGATAATCACATTATGACTAATATTACACTGTATGTCATCTTCTTCTTGTCTTCATTGTGTAGATCTCTTCGTTAATTGATATATTTTCCTGCAAAGTCGATTATATAAGGATATATTCTTGTGTAGTTGTCACTATCAAAACATCAAACTATGAGGTTTAATAGATGCCACCATCACCAACACTTCGGGCCTAACAGATCCTTTTTCTATGGTAGAGAGGCTAAAGATTGATGTTTCCAAAGTGAAAATCAAAGTAGAGCTCGGACTTAAGAAATCAACCAGCACTAAACCGAAGTCTTCTTCGAGGGTCCTTCTTATAACCATCAGACCTCCTAAAGGAAGCAACACCGACACCTCTAAAGACACATCCGAGCCTCGATTGGCAAACCCAAAGATCCTATCATCATGGCCACTGAAGGGGATACCACTCCCTCTAAGGCCAACACATTGAAGGAGAAGCCCAAAGATGATAAAGGCTAGAAAATAACTCGCGATGATATGGGTGGTAAAGTTTGCAAGAAGAAGACGACGCATAAGAAATTGACTCTCATGCTAGCCTTTAGTGGTGATGAGACAGTTTCCTTTTGTCTCCTTTTGTTTTAAACTTTTTTTCCTTTTGTATATAAGCTATGCTTATGCGGGATCGACCCCCATATCCACTGTATATAAAAATTAAACATGATGAAAGATTAGTTTTCTATTTTAATCTCTGCCTCATTTGCATTTCCACATTTTATATATTATTCCTGCCTATGTACAACTGCCTACATATATATATATATATATAGCTAATTGTACTGCAATTCATCCATATTATAAATGCATGTGTTTATGAAATGCTTTTACTTAATGTAACTCTATACATATAAGTATGTTTGTACCAAAATTGGGCACAACACTCTTCGGAAGTTCTTGAAGAGATAAAGTGAAGAAATTAAATTAAAAAAGAGGAATTATCTAACAAAAACTCCAAATTTCAAAAATGAGAATAATTAAAGTGCAAGGAGACACAAGAATTTAGAGTGGTTCGGCGTATAGCCTACGTCCACTATGAAGTAGTATGCTTTATTGATCTTTCTTTTGCATTTACAAGTGAATTCAATGTTTTACAACAGTCAATTGTGATTTGCAGCAGTTAATCTAGTTGATAGCAGCAGCAATGGAGTTCAGATCTGGATCTGGCGGAGTCCGGGCGTTGGAGATCTCAAAGAAGAAGAAGAACCCCTTTTTTGTTGGCTTTGGGGGTCTATTTATAGGTGTAGGAGGCTGATATTTCGCTCAGATCTCGGGAGACCCTCTCTGGCACGTGACTAGGCCCGTACGCCCAAGCCCGTGGAGTTTCGGTCTGATCCGTGATCGACACGAGCTGATTTCAACTCGCTCAAGATTTGATCCAATGGAGTCGAAATTTGGCGTGGACATTCTTTAGCATGCACGTAGTCTTCTATGAAAATTTCATAGCATTTGGACTTGTAGATTGAGAGATATGATCAATACGAAATGGAGTATTCGGTAGGCTATTTCCTTCGACTCGCTTCCATTTCGACTTGCTTCCGTTCGACTCGATGATGTGGCATTCAATACTTACCTTGTCCTGGATGTTGCTTCGAGTGAGTCGAAGTAAGTACTTGATCGAGCGAGTCGAAGCAAGCGTTGGTCGAGCGAGTCAAAATGGGGCGTCCTGGGAGGTTTGAGCAGTGGAGTCGAAGTTGATGGGGTCGAACGATTGTCTGAGCGGAGCGAGTCGAAGTGTGCACTTTCGATGGCTTCAAACTAGAGCGAGTCGAAGAGAGCAGCTCTGAGGGATGTGGAGCAAGTCGAGCCTGATTGACTCGAGATTGGCTTCTGAGCGAAGCGAGTCGAAGAAGTCTCTCCTGGGCGCTACGAAGCGAGTCGAAGTTGTCACTTCCTGGATGTTGCGAAGCGAGTCGAAGGAACGAGTCGAAGGAGCGAGTCGATTGGGTATTTGATCTTCATCCAATCTTGCATCACTCATAACTTGAGCATACGAACTCGGATTGACTTGAGATTTGAAACGTTGTCTCTCATGGCTTAGCTTGCCGTGTCTTACCAATTTTGGCTCGATCCGGACTAGGAAAAATTCATTGATATCTGTAGTGAGCCCATGTATAACTGATCTCTAGGACGGACCGTCACTGGTTACTAGTCAATCATGCATACATGCTAATATGACTCCCGCTGATGTTTGTACATTCTCGAGTCGTCGTCAGTTTATTGTTTTTGAATTCCATACCGATCCTCTCCTGAACCGATGTGAAATCCGTTGTAACAATGCTTGACGGTTGTTTTTGAATGTCCCTTCGTAACGATCCTCTCTTGAATCTTTGTGAAGGATTGAAACATAGAAGATAGTTTCCATTGGATTTGTGGATGCGAAGTAAGTATGTCGAGTTGACGGAATTGGCTTCTGGAAGTCACGGTTCTAAGGATTCGAACCGGTCATTCGACTCGGTTCCGATTCGAAATGCTTTGTTTGACTCGGTTTTGATGGCGGACTCGACCTGAGCAAGTCGAAGTGGAGCGAGTCGATGTGGATTCCCTGATGGATTCGAACAGGATGTTCGACTCGGTCTTGGATCGAACTGCCTCCTTCGACTTGGTCTTGGATTCGAACTGCATAGGAGCTGGAGTTGAAACGCACAGGAGACGGAGTCGAAGGAGAGCGAGTCGAAGGAGCGAGTCGAAGTTATGGCGTGCAATGTTGCATTGGAGACGGAGTTGAAGGGAAGCGATACGAATGGGAGCTTCATATCTACACACTGAAGAGGGAGTCGAAGCATATGCTCAACCCCACTGGAATTCGAATCGGTTATTCCCTTTATTTTCTACTCCATATAAATACCTAGCACTTAGCCATTTCTTCACTTTTTTACCTTTCATCCTTATTTTCCTTGCCTTCGTATCATTCCAGAGCATTTCACGAGAAAAGCCCTTGTCTTTGAATCGATTCCTATCTTCAACCACTTGAACTGATTAACAGATTAAGGTAATCCATCGAGCAAAAACATCCCATAATCGAGAAGACTCGGTTCTTAACACTAAATCGATCAGATTCGTGATCGATCGAAGAGTTCCCGGCCTTAGCTTCGTGTCGATCTGGAGTAGTAGTTTCGAGATGATGAGACGGAGGCCTTCGTGTCGATCGATGGTGGAGCTTCGCATCGAGTCAAATGCTTTGATTCTGTTGATCAATATGAAGGGGCTGTGTCTGATCGACTCGAAATGGTGGCTTTCGATCGAGTCGAAGTGGGTGGCCTTGGGTCGAGTCGAAGTAACTGCTTTGGATTGAGTCGAAACGCGTGACTTCGGAGCGAGTCGAAGTAGTTGCTTCGGACCGAGTCGAAATGCGTGACTTCGGAGCGAGTCGAATTGGTTGCTTTGGACCGAGTCGAAATTCATGACTTCGGAGCGAGTTGAATTGGTTGCTTTGGACCGAATCGAAATGCATGACTTTTGGATGGAGTCGAAGGAGATGGCTCTTGGAATGAGTTGAACTTGCACTCCATCCTTCTGATCGAGTATAACTCAAACGCACATGCCTATAATTCATCGATGCGAACCTGGCTCTCGTGAGCAATACAAATTTGATCATTAAAAAACTTTAAATTTTCACACACTCGAACAACTGCCTCCGACGAGCTTCAAATTGGCATATTTGGACTTAACCGTTCACTGCATATCTGACTTCCTATCGAAGCTCGTCGATGAAACTACAACTTATAAAAATAACACCAAACTTCGGTTTGGAGTGAAACTTAATAACTGGATGGCGCGGTTGTGACTGTCAGCGATGACGGTCCTTCTGACTGAATTCCGAAGTCTCGTTCGTTACACGTTTTCCTTAATCCGGTTGATCTTCCCAAATAATATACAGGATTGCACTGCACAACACGCTCACACACTTTACACTGGGGGATGCACGAGTGTTATTTGTCAGTTTAACAATGATTTTTTATAAGCTAGCTGGTTATGGATCCTTCAATTTCTCAGCAGCCGGAATTTCCAAGTTCTGTTCCTTCAACTATTGAGATACCGGTTATAGAAGCCGAAGTTATTGAGATAGCTCCGGACGAGCGTCAAGGGGCTCGGTTTATTTGTACTCCACTAGATTCGGTGCCGTTGGGTATCTCCGAAGACATGTTAGGCCGGATTTGCTTAAGGCACGGTTTGTCGCTTGACGACGTGCTACTTCCTAGGCCGAAGGACAGGCCACATTATCCTTCGGAAGGATTTACTGCTTTCAACCGTCACGCTTGCACGGCGGGGACACTTCCTCCCTTCAATGACTATATCAGGGAGATCTTATCGTTTCTTGGCATAGCCCCATCTCAGCTACATCCGAATGGATATGCCTTGTTGAACAGCATCTTTGTTCTCTTTATGGAGATCCTCTTTCAACCGCTGAAGCCGATCGAGATCCGGTATTTATTCAATGTTAAGAGCCATGGGGACATCCCCTCTTTCATCTTCTTGGAAGCGGTCAGGAGCTGCCACATTGTACAGGGCTCCTAGGGAAGGCTAAGTTATTACAAATCCGAATGGTTCTACGTTCGGTGCCCCCCTGGATTTGCTAGGCGGTGGTTAGATATACGTAAGTGTCGCCATCCCCTCTTGACATACTGAGATGTTAGTGACCGACTTCAAAAACTGACATATTTTTCCTTTCTTATAGCCGCAATCTCTCGCCCCGATGGTGTGTACTTCAGAGAGCTTATTCGGATTCTTCAAGCGTTTCCGGCCGAAGAGAGGCACATAGACTTAGTCCTAACCGACAGGAATTTGAGGGATGTCGGGCTGATAGAACGAAGACAGAGCATACACCTGGATGTGATACATAAGGTGGCCTCGAAGAAATGCATGAAGCGCAAAGCGCCCGCAGTTGTGATCACCGAAGAAGTTGATCCAGAAAGAACGCCCACCGATACTGAGCTCCTAGCCATGCCTCCTTCCGATGTTCAGAATTCCGGAGGAAAAAGAAAAGGCAAGGCCGCTGCTTACAAATGCCCTAAATCTAAGAGATTTAAATCCGTGGTCGTGTCTTTACCTTCCCAGGGGATTAGAATTTCAGAGGCTCCTCCCCCACAAGTGGAGATTTCGTTTGCAGGGCTTGATGATATCCCGATCCCGGATTTCGTGTCCTCTCCACACGATGCCAGGATGGAAGGGCTTGATAGTGCTTTTGAACCGAGCGGGTCGCTTGCTATGAGTGCGGCCGACATTTCTGGTTGGTCGGGGGATTGCACGTGCATACACTTCACTACACTACATGATTCACAACTGTACTTCGTCCGACTTAGGAAGTTACTAACTCTTTCTTTATTTATCATTTTCCAGGTACTATGTCCGGAAAGGGACCCATGCTCGGTAATCTTCGTTCTGCTCGAAAATCTTCTGGTACTATGATTCCCGCAGGAGGGATTCGAACAGGGATCGCGATCGCGAGCATTCTAATCAGGATAGATACGAACGTGACAGGGATGGAGAATACCGTCACCGGTCTAGATCACGTTCTCCTCCTCCTATACTTCCGTCTCCTCCTCCTATTCAAACTTCACATCCACTAGAGCCTTTTTGTCATAGGCCGTCCTCTCATGCTTCTAGGTCTGAAACTCATCTTCAAAGAGTTGAGACCTCATCTTCCCTGGTTACAGAGCAGGTCCCCACTGATCCCACTAGAGAAGGGGCCCTTAAGTTGACTCAAATGAAGAAGGATTTTCCTAATATTTGCTTTGACGGTTATGTCTTCCCTCCCCACTTGAAGAGAATTCCATCAGGGGTAGAAGGCACGATGCATGATTATGTCCATGACATCTACACCCAATATCGAGAGTGGGCGAAGCCTACTGAGAAAGCTTCTAAAGTGGCCTTCGAGCGGGCTAAAGAGATCGAGAAGATGGAGACCGAGCTCGCAAAAAGGGATCGCATTATTCAAGCACTCTCTTCTGAGTCCGAGTCTTCTCGAAAATCTGAGATGGAGGCCATTAAGAAAGCTGATGAAGCGAAAACGGAAATGGAGAGGTTGAGTCAGGCACATGTTGCCTTGGGGGAGGAGATGGGCCATCGGAACACTAAAGTCATTGCTGAGCGGGACGCGGCGGTCAAGGAGCTTAATGAACTTAAAGCCAAATTCGCTGATATGGCCAAGGAGAAAGATGACGCAAACAACGCAGCCCAGGAGGCATGCGAACAAGCTGTCCTGCTCAGGGATGAACGAGATGCGGCGGTGGCCAAAATCCAGAAAGTGGAGACTGAGGTCGAGGAGAAGGTGAAGCTGGCCGAGTCCAGGCTAAAGGCCAACATTGAAGACCTCCTTGTCGTTTACAACGCTAATGTGCTGAGGCACAGGGGCCTAGCCTGGCTCGATGACTTTTCGAATCATCTCCATAATGATTGGAACTGTCTGGTTGAGGAAGAAAAAGAGGCACATCAGGGCGAGTCCATAGATGAATTCGAACTCGAGAACCGCATTCTGACTGATGATGAAAAGAAGGTTCTCCATGAGTCGATGATTCTTCGTGAGAAGGAAAAACTTGGCGCCCAGCATTTTGAAGTGGGAGAGGGTTCTGGAGTTGGCCATCATGAAGCAAGCCTCGAAGTTCTCACGTCAACCCGGCCCGAATCCTCGTCTGCGGTCGATCCCCAGGCTGTTCCTGCTTATAATCCGGATCTGCCGCAGATGTCTCCGGCTGCTGCGCAAGTTACTGATGCCGCCTTGTTGCCTACATATCGAACTGAGGAAGGTATTCTGAACATTCCACTTCTCTTAAATCGGAATCTTCGATTGAGTTAAGTCCTAATAGTTCTTTTATTCTTTGTCCAGTGATTGATGCCGCACCGGCCATGCCTCCTGCTACTCAAGAGTTATATCAAACGCATGAGGCTATTGCGACTGAAGCAACCACCGTGAGTACAACTGCTCTGCTCGACGATCTGCAGGGAGGTACAATTATGTTTGACGAGCGGTTGATGAATGAACTCTTTCGCCATCACAGCGATCCCCTTGCTGACTTGCCACCCATCTTGAGCGGAACTGATCCTGTTGTAAGTTCTTCAATGCCAACTACCTATGTCCCCAGTGGGGCTTGAGCGATAACCGAAGAGGATATGTTCGCTCAAATTGACGCTGAAATGGCAGCAGCGGCTCAAGGTAGAAGCTTTGGAGGTGGGATCGAAGCATCAGGGCCTGCTCCGCTTAGAATGATATCTCCCGGTGGTGCTGTTTTTCTCACCAGTCTGCCCATTCCACCGTCTGCAATTGATCCCGTTCCTCCGACTCCACCCGTAGGAAGCATTCTCATTCACACGAGTTCGGAGGAGGATGTCGACATAATGCCATCGCCTGAAGACCAATCGCCGAAAGGCACAGGCTTGAAGAGGAAGATTGGCGATGGCTCAAGCGGGTCCACACTGAAGAGGAAGCCAAGGAAGAAGAGAGATTAGGCATGATCATCTGGCGTATTTTGATTTTTGCATTTTGTTAGCCATGTATAGATGCAGGTTCGGCCCCTGCTAGTAGGAATTTTTGGAAACTTGTACACGAACGTCTTCTATAATCAGTAGAAATGAAACTTTTTTTTTGTCTTTGTGTATTTGCCTAAGTGTTTCAGTGTTTGAAATGCACTTGCGAAGTTTCAGGTTCCGAATCAAGTTTGTTTTGGTTTGTGTTCGGGAACTGTGGACATGGCTTGTGACCGAGAAGAGAGTTGAATTCCGACATCGCATCGCTTCAATCTTATAACCTGTTGAGTCTTGTACCACCGAACGGATGTCTGAGCAAGTGGCGATTGAGTAATGCATCCATGCTTGTTTGAATGTCGATGATCACATCCGTACTCCGGTGATTCTTATTTGCTTACTGGCGGTTGGTCACGCCGGCTTAAGTTTTAACCACATGTCCGTGGTCGGGAGACTTGGAATTGGCATTTGCATTCTGGGAGTTTGGAGTTAATGTTTATACTCTGTTTCACGTTCTGGGAATACGGAGTTGAATGTTTATACTCCGCTTCACGCTTTGGGAATACGGAGTTGAATGTTTATACTCCGACTCGCGCTCTGGGAGTTTGGAGTTGGATGCTTATACTCCGCTTCTCGTTCTGGGAATACGGAGTTGAATGTTTATACTCCGACTCACGCTCTGGGAGTTCAGAGTTGAATGTTTATACTCCGCTTCGCGCTTTGGGAATACAGAGTTGAATGTTTATACTCCGCTTCGCGCTCTGGGAATACGTAGTTGAATGTTTATACTCCGCTTCACACTCTGGGAATACGGAGTTGAATGTTTATACTCCGGTTCGCGCTCTGGGAACTCGAAGTTGGATGTTTATACTCCGCTTCGCACTTTGGGAATACGGAGTTGAATGTTTATACTCCGGTTCACGCTTTGGGAACTCGAAGTTGGATGTTTATACTCTGCTTTGCGCTCTAGGAATATGGAGTTGAATGTTTATACTCCGGTTCGCGCTCTGGGAACTCGGAGTTGAATTTTTATACTCCGGTTCACGCTCTGGGAACTCGGAGTTGGATGTTTATACTCCGCTTCACGCTCTGGGAATACGGAGTTGAATGTTTATACTCCGACTCGTGCTCTGGGAGTTCGGAGTTGAATGTTTATACTCCGCTTTGCACTCTGGGAATACGGAGTTGAATGTTTATACTCCGGTTCGCGCTCTGGGAACTCGGAGTTGATGAAAGATTGTCGTGTATCAATCCTTTCTTGACTTTGATGTGATGGCTTGCCCCCAAGCTCGGGTTTCACTTAGTGAGTGATTGGTCACACCACATTCACTTCCTGTTTGAATAAATCCCACCGTATGATGAGACTTAGCTCCCCGTGCATAGTAATGGTCATATGAAGTATTTCAAGTAAATCACAGCTCTGGCTCGAAGAGGTTGCATTTTATTGCTGAAGTAAGAAAGTATGGCAAAGTCAGTTGCCTTATTACAAGTTCTAATTTCGAAATGCAAAAACAAATTGCAGAAAATGAAAGTAAACTAAATGGATAAAGGTAGCCTGTCAAATGTAATAACGGCGAAGGCTCTCGCTATTCCAAGCTCTCGGCAGGGTAAGGCCGTCGACGGTCGATAATTTGAATGTGCAATCTTCGAGTCTTCGTTCAATAACATATGGTCCTTCCCATGTCGGCTTCATATGTGAAGGAACCGGATAGATTCTCTTTAAGACGAGATCGCCTAGTTCGAAGGTTCACGGACGGACCTTAGCATTGTACAATCGAGCGACTCGACTTCGATGCGCAGCTGCCCTCAAATCAGCCTCTTCCGCTTCTCATCTAGTAGATCGAGAGATTCAGCAAGTAGTATAGCATTTGTCTTCGGATCATAGTATGTCACACAATGAGAAGGTACTTCTAGCTCGACTGGAATAACGGCTTCTGAACCGTATGAAAGAGAGAACGGAGTGTGGCCGGTCGCGGTCTTGTGGGTTGTTCGGTAAGCCCATAGAGCCATAGGAAGTTCATCGACCCACTTGCCCCCGACCTTTTCCAGTCGTTTCTTCAGGATGGACTTTATAACTTTATTAACTGCTTTGACCTGCCCGTTTGCTTGAGGATGTGCAACTGCGAAGAATTTCTTTTGGATGTGAAATCGTTCGCAGAAATCTTTGAATTTAGCACTGCAGAATTGGGTTTCGTTGTCCGTAATTATGGTATGTGGGAGACCGAATCAACAGATGATGTTACAAACCACAAAGTTGATTACTTTTTTCGTTGTAATGGTAGCGAGAGCTTCTGCTTCAGCCCACTTTGTAAAGTAATCAACTGCTACGATGGCGTAGTTCGCACCACCTTTTGCCAGAGGTAGAGCACCGATGATGTCGATGCCCCACATTGCGAATGGCCATGGGCTGACCATTTGTGTTATCTCAGTAGGAGGAGCTCTAGGAATTCGAGCATATTTCTGGCACCTATCACATTTCTTTGCATAGTCTAATGCATCGCCATTCACGGTTGGCCAGTAATATCCATACCGAAGTATTTTCTTGGCAAGTGCTTGCCCCCCGGTGTGATCGCCGCATCCTCGCTCATGCACTACGTGCAATACTCATTTGATTTCATCATGAGCGATACACCGGAGTAGAGGAACAGAGTACCCTCTTCTATATACGACCCCATCTTAAATGACGAATCGTGAGGCCTTTCGGAGAACTTGTCTCTTTCCACTCCTGCGTTCCGGCAGGATTCCGTGTTCGATGTAATTTTTGAGCAGAGTCATCCATGAGTCCTTTTCGAGAATGGTTTCGCATACCCGGTTTATTTCTGTCCGATCGATACTTGGGGAAGATAGCGTTTCTACGGGAATGAGTCCCATTTGCTGAGCTTCGCCTATGCTGGCTATCTTTGCTAATGAATCGGCCTTTTGCTAGCGTTCTCGAGGTATGCAATAGATGGCATAGTATTCAAACTGATTTAGTACTTCCCTAACTCAAGCTAAGTAAGCAGCCAACCTTCGATCTCTTGCCTGATACTCTCCCCGTACTTGACACACAACCAACTGTGAATCACAGTAAATTTCCACAGCGATGATTTTTAGATCTTTGGCAAGTTTTAAGCCAGCTAAGAGGGCTTCGTATTCAGCTTCATTATTGGTTGCATGAAAGTCAAACTTCAAAGCGTAGCATACGGATCGACCTTAGGGGGTTTCGAGTACAACACCGGTGCCTGAACATCTGTCATTCGATGCACCATCGGTATACATCTTCCAAACAGATTCAGGGGATTTACTGGTTTTGGGCAAGTCCTTTGGAACGGTGAATTCTGCTATGAAATCAGCGAGGACTTGTCCTTGGATTGCTCTTCTTGGAGTGTAAGAAATATCGAACTGACTCAGTTCAATGTTCCACTTGAGTAACCTACCAGACGTCACAGGCCGCAAAAGGACCTGTCGTAACGGTTGTTTGGTGTAAACAACAATGGGATGTGCCTGGAAGTATGGTCGGAGTTTTCTTGATGCAATCACAAGGTAGTAGGCCAACTTTTCTAACTTCGGGTAGTTCCTTTCAGCTCATGTCAATCGTTTGCTGACGTAGTACACCGGCTTCTGTATTTTGTCTTCTTCTCGGATTAATGTAGTGCTGATAGCGTTCTCTGATATCGCCAAATATACGAACAGCTTCTCATGGTCGATGGGTTTTGACAGGATAAGTGGTGTGGATAGATGTTGGACTAACGCTTGGAAAGCGCCCTCGCACTCCGTGGTCCATTCAAAGTTGCGTTTTCCTTTTCGGATTAGATCGAAGAAGGGAATGCATTTGCCAGTGGACTTTGAAATGAACCTGCTCAATGCTGCTACTTTCCCATTGAGACTTTGGACTTGCTTTATGGTCTTGGGAGTTTCAAGATTTCTGATTGCCCAAATCTTTTCAGGATTAGCCTCGATTCCTCGAGCATTAACGATGAACCCAAGGAACTTCCCGGATGCAACTCCAAAGTGACACTTTAGTGGATTTAGCTTCATTTTGTATTCTCGGAGTATCTCGAACATAGTCTCCAGGCCTTTAACATGGTTAGTGGAGAGCCGTGACTTTACAAGCATGTGATCGACATATACTTCCATTGTTTTTCCGATCTGATTGGCAAACATCCGATTAACCAATCATTGATAAGTAGCTCCGGCGTTCTTGAGTCCGAATGGCATAACCGTGTAGCAGTAAAGCCCCAAGTTGGTCACGAAGCTGGTATGCTCCTGATCGAGTAAATGCATCGGTATCTGATTATAGTCGGAGTACGCGTCCATGAAGGATAAGAGTTCATGCCCAGCTGTCGAATCTACTAGCTGATCGATTCTGAGAATTAGGAAACTGTCTTTGGGACATGCTTTATTCAGATCGGAATAATCGACACATGTTATCCACTTTCCATTCGGCTTCCGGACGAGGACGGGATTCGACACCCATTCAGCATATAGCGCATCTCGAATGAATCTTTTCGCTTCAAGCTTTTCTACTTCCTCCTTAAGGGCGGCAGATCTCTCTGGATCCATACCGTGCCTTTTTTGTTTGACCGGGACATGCCGCGGGTCAATGTTTAGAGTGTGGCTCGCGATGTCCGGCGAGATTCCGCACATATCAGAGTGTGTCAAGGCAAATACATCAAGATTCGCCCGCAGAAATTCGACCAATTCCTCTTGAGTTTTCTGGCTTAGCTGAGACCCAATCTTTATCATTCTTGAATCATCGTCACTGTCCACCGGGACATCAATTGTCGGTTCAGCCGGGGATGCTTGACTTTCTTTAGATTCTCCTTCATCTTCAGTTTCTCTTGGGTCAAGATCCCTAAGGAATTGGCTGGGGTGCCCGGGCCTGGGCCCGGGCGTTAATTTTCAATTATCAGTGAAACAGACGCAGAGAGATTCCTCTACGCCCTTTTCTTTCTCCTTTCGCTGCGCTTCCCGCAGCTCAGCAACATAACAGGCTCTGGCAGTGGCCTGATCTCCCTGAACGATTCCTATTCCATGGTCAGTGGGAAGTTTTAAGGTCAAACACCATGGGGCAATGGCTATTCTGAATTCAGCGAGGGCCGGTCGGCCCAAGAAAGCATTGTAAGGGGAGTCTATGTCTAAAACGATGAACTGCAACATCTGTACTCTCCGTCGTTCTCCAACTCCCAACTCTACTGGCAGTTCCACCATTCTAGTAGGTATAGTGGCACTTCTGTTGAAACCATGGACTCGAGATTGGCAAGGCTTCAAGTCTACGGCCTCCATCTTCATTTGATCATAAGCTCGCTTGAACAAAATATTCACAGAGCTTCCACTGTCAACTAAGATCCTTTTCATCCAAGCTGGACCTATTTGTGCTGAGATGACCATTGGATCGATAGTGGGAGCTTCGACTTTATCAGCGTCTCTGCTTCTGAATACGATGTCATCGGCCATCGTCTTCTGTTGTTTGGCTGGAGCCCCTTCATCAGAGGTACTATAACATTCGAAGTCCGCGTGCCTGATAGAGCTAGCATAGGACTCCATTTCCTTCCACCTTCGATCTGCTAGGTGAGGACCACCACTTATCGTGTTGATGACCAACCTTCCGCCTGTACGAGCGGGTTCCTCCTATCTTTCCTGATTTGGTGCACGATTTTGATTTGATGGGCCCGCGCCTCCGGACTGCGGCGCCCGCACATACTGATCCAACTTTCTTTAACGTGTCAATTTCTCAATGAGGTCTTGTAAGTGATGACACTCATTGGTGTTGTGGCCATAACTCTCGTGGAATCTACAGAATTTTCCTGTTTAGATTTGTCTTTCAGTTGGTGGTTTCGGGGCAGGTTTCTTGAATTACATGGTATTGTAGATCTGCAAATACACATTTTCCAGCGACGTGTTCAACGGAGTGTAGTTATCATACATGGAAGCTCTGCGCCGTGGACCATGATCCTGATCGCATTTCTTGTTTTGATTCCCATTGTCCTTCTATGGATTTCGTTTATTTTGCATGTTCGACTAAAATTTCCCAGAACTATCTCCGGACTGTTTAATAGCGATGTTACTTTGGATTCCTTCGATGTTGGGCCCCGCATCATCCTGTTTCCTAGACTGTTTCGCATCCTCCCTTCTTAAGGATTGGGCTGCCTTGGAATAGAAACGGTCCAATGATGTAGGTGGTTTTCCAGCTAACCAATTTCCGAACTCGAAATCAGCATCAATACCCTTAGTCAAAGCCATCAAGATAGAATTGTCGTTGGGATTGCTTATTTCCGCACACGCAGCTTGGAATCGCTCCAAGTAACGTCTAAGTGTTTCTCCGGGGGCTTGCGTAACACTAGACAGAGTGTTAACGTCCTTTGGTCTCGCCACATGCATACGGAATTGTTCAATAAACTTGGTGGCCATCTGGTCAAAGTTAAGGTGGATCGCGGTGGCAAGCGAGTGAACCACATGGTAGCGATGCCCCCTAACGAAATGGGGAAACTACAGCACTTTACTGCGTCATCAGCTCTAGCAGCATTCATCAGCCATTCGTATTTCAGGACATGTTGATTGGGATCAGAACTTCCTTCATAAACTGGCAAGGCTGGTATCCTGAAGTGCCGAGGTGGTTCAGCATATAAAACATCATCGGTGAAAGGGGTATGACTTCGGGAGATTCCCCAGTCGTCATTAGAGAGACCCTGACTTTCACGGATCATTTGGCGGATCATCGCTGGTATATCTGGTGTTCGGGCACTTGGAGCATGTTGTGCCAAGGTATGGTCGGGTTCCATAGCGCGAGTCTGGACCGGACGCCGTCGACGGTCCATGCCTCGCCTCCTTGGTTCAACATCCTCAGGGACATAAGGCTCAGGAGTCTGATCGTGTTGGCTACGTTGAGGATCAGCTTGGTTTCTAGCGTCACCTCCCCATTCGGCAGTGGTGGTAGTAGAAATGTTGCCGGTAACATGATAAGGAGAAGCTCCTTCTAGAGCTGAAGGTTTTGTGCAGAGACTAGCGGACGGTCCAGCTCTATGTTGCCCAAGGTTTGAAGTAGGTTGGAGTCCCATGGCTTGGGTGTAGCTTACACCTAACCGTGGACGTGTGGATCTAGTTTGGCCATCGGAGGAGGCTGAACTTTCTGTGGAAGAATAAGAACCTTGGTCTCTTCTGGATCTTCTTTGTCTTCGGCGATTCAGCTGGTTAGTCAACTCCGTGTTGGCGCGTAGTTGTTGCCGACTTTGGGTCAACTCTTGAAGCAATGTCTGGAATTCTTGCCTAGTGATTGGACCTGATGGATCTGGAGGTCCCACAGCATTTTGGTTGGATGGCGGCGATTGCATGGGATTTTGTCGATCTCGTGCTCCTTGATCAGCCGCTGTAGAAGTGGTACGTGTACTCACCATAATGAATTGGTGAAGTCCTTTCCTAGATCTGGTTGCAAAATCTGAATAGAATGAAAGGGCTTCAAAGTTCTAGATCTGGATCTTCTTCTTAGATTTATGCAATCCAATATAGATAGGAGATCCAAAGAGCAGGAGAAAATTGGTTTTCTCAGTGAAAGCACCAAAGTGTTTGTACCAAAATTGGGCACAACACTCTTCGGAAGTTCTAGAAGAGATAAAGTAAAGAAATTAAATGAAAAAAGAGGAATTATCTAACAAAAACTCCAAATTTCAAAAATGAGAATAATTAAAGTGCAAGGAGACACAAGAATTTAGAGTGGTTCGGTGTATAGCCTACGTCCACTATGAAGTAGTATGCTTTATTGATCTTTCTGCGTTTACAAGTGAATTCAATGTTTTACAGCAGTCAATTATGATTTGCAGTAGTGAATCTAGTTGATAGCAGCAGCAATGGAGTTCAGATCTGGATCTGGCGGAGTCCGGGCGTTGGAGATCTCAAAGAGGAAGAAGAACCCCTTTTTTGTTGGCTTTGGGGGTCTATTTATAGGTGTAGGAGGCTGATATTTCGCTCAGATCTCGGGAGACCCTCTTTGGCACTTGACCAGGCCCGTACGCCCAAGCCCGTTGAGTTTCGGTCCGATCCGTGATCGACACGAGCTGATTTCGACTTGCTCAAGGTTTGATCCAATGGAGTCGAAATTTGGCGTGGACATTCTTTAGCATGCACGTAGTCTTCTGTGAAAATTTCATAGCATTTGGACTTGTAGATTAGGAGATATGATCGATACGAAATGGAGTTTTTGGTAGGCTGTTTCCTTCGACTCGCTTCCGTTTCGACTTGCTTCCGTTCGACTCGATGACGTGGCATTCGATACTTACCCTGTCCTGGATGTTGCTTCGAGCGAGTCGATGTAAGTACTTGATCGAGCGAGTCGAAGCAAGCGTTAGTCGAGCGAGTCAAAATGGGGCATCTTGGGAGGTTTGAGCAGTGGAGTCAAAGTTGATGGAGTCGAATGATTGTCTGAGCGGAGCGACTCGAAGTGTGCACTTTCGATGGCTTCAAACTAGAGCGAGTCGAAGAGAGCAGCTCTGAGGGATGTGGAGCGAGTCGAGCCTGATTGAATCGAGATTGGCTTCTGAGCGAAGCGAGTCGAAGATGTCTCTCCTAGGCGCTGCGAAGTGAGTCGAAGTTGTCACTTCCTGGATGTTGTGAAGCGAGTCGAAGGAGTGAGTCAAAGGAGCGAGTCGATTGGGTATTTGATCTTCATCCAATCTTGCATCGCTCATAACTTGAGCATACGAACTCGAATTGACTTGAGATTTGAAACGTTGGTCTCATGGCTTAGCTTGCCATGTCTTACCAATTTTGGCTCGATCCGGACTAGGACAAAATTCATCGATATCCGTAGTGAGGCCATGTATAACTGATCTTTGGGACAGACCATCACTGGTTACTAGTCAATTCCTTGGTGTTACGGCCTTGCCAAAAGGCAGGATAACATAGTAAAATTCTTGCAATTGCTTTATTTATATTCCATTATTTGGTTCTATTTACCATTACCAAAGCGTTTCTATTTGGCTAAAACTAATATTGAACCAAGTCCATAGTGAATCTAGTTTACGTTTGGTCGAGTCTTCTTCGACCATTGACAAGTTATAAATAGACCAAATTTCGTGTCGTTCCATATTTCCAAGGAATAACGGTTTGGACGTTCATATCCCAACCTTCACGATTCCGCCAGTAATCGAGGGTGATCTATATTTTTCATTGATTTCCACTAGTTGGCCTCGGCCAAGCGTGTCCCGCTAGTCCGTGAGTGGGATCATAATTTTGGAAATTCCGCCACATACTGAGTCTTATCTCCAAACTTGGCATTCCAGATGCCAAATTCCGAGCATCATCCCTTGACCATGCCTACTTTTGGGAATTGGTCAAAGATTAATAATGTAGGGCAAATCATCCAATTTCCCCCAGTCTGATCATGATTTCTTGGTCCCAATCCTCGATAAGGGGAATCCGGTAGTACCGTTTTCCTGGTACTCATTCTCGACCTCACTTGTCTTTGTGCATTGATCGAAAGCATTCAATGACGATCCTCGCTTATCTCAGCTATGCATATCCTGCTGAGTCACAAGCGCAGTCATCGAATTCCTGGCCATTCACTAGTTCATATCTTCGAAAACCTTGCTTTGGATGCGTATCTTTGGGCATCTGCTCTCAGTGTCACCTATCTCTAGGTGTCAACCGAGATCGTCCTCGCTTATTCTCAGCTTAGCACATCCTACTAGGCCGTACGCATGGTCACTAAAAAGTTTAATTGTGCACTAGCTTCTATCTTCGAAAACTGGTGCTCAAGTTGCCTGGTTCTGAATATTCCTTGTCGACCTTGCCTATCTCTGGGAAATAGTCAATACCGGAGGAATATGATTTAATTATCCGATCAACCCCTGTGATTATACTCTTTTTCCTGATCCTCGACCAGAGGAGTCAGTACCTATCTCCGGGTACCTGATTGTACTACTAATCACGCATCACAAGGTTTTTCTTATAAAAATACGGTTCAATTGATTTAAGAAGCTTACTTTATTTATAAATAAAAAACTTAGCAATTCTAAATTATTACATTACCCCCAATGTTCTATGATGGCTTATTTAATGAAAATACACTAAGTAAAACAAAGAAAAATAGCGTCGCACCAGGTCGCTATTCCATGCCCATGGAATCGGGATTCCATAAATAGTGGTCAGCTTGAATGTTTCATCTTCAAACTTTTGTTCGATCGCATAATGACCTTCCCAATTCGGACCAAGTGCCCCCATACCTGGAAGAACTTATTTCAAAATGGGATCCTCTACCTCTAAGGTACGGTTCTAGACCTTGGTGTTGAAATGCCGTGCTACTTTTTCCGTTGAGCAGCTATCCTTAATTCAGTTTATTCTCGCCTTTTGTCAATCAAATCGAGGGACTAGAGCAGGAGTTGCACATTGACCTTGGGGTCATAATGCTTTGCCAATAAGAAGGGACTTCATTTTAATCAAAATCATTGTCTCTGATCCGTAGGCCAAGGAAAATGGTGTATGTCCAGTCGTGGAGTTATGAGTCATCATATGACCCCTTAATGCAAGTGGAAGCTCATTAACCAAATTTCCCTTGGCTTCAGTTAACCGTTTCTTCAAGATGGACTTGGTGATTTTATTTACCGCCTCTTCCTATCCATTTTCCCGAGGGTTTGCTAGCATTGCAAAGCTTTTCCCGATCTTGTAGCGGTTGTAGAAATCCTTGAAATTGGTGCTTTCGAACCAAGTTCTATTATCCGCTACAATTGTCTAGGGTACTTCGAATCTACAACAATATTCTTCGTTACAAAGTTGATCATTTTCTTCACAATGATCATTGCAAGAAGTCCCGCTTCATTCCATTTTGTGAAGTAATCCACTATAACAATTGTGTATTTAGCTCCTCCTTTAAAAATTGGTAACACACTAATTATATTTATTCCCTGAATAGAAATTGTCCATGGACTAACCATTTGCATAAGCTCTATGGATGAGGCTCTTGTAATCTTTATAGACCTCTGGCATCCGTTGCACCGTTTGGTGTATTCAGCGGTATCTTAATTTATTGTTGGCTAGAAATAACCATAGCAAAGTATCTTCTTTGCGAAGATGTGGCCCCTCGGGGTGTGGTTACCACAACTTCCTCATGGATTTCTATGAGGATTTTCCTAGCCTCGTCCTTAGTTACACACCGCAGTATGGGGGTTGAGGAACCTCTTCTGTATAGTACACCCTCTTGCATCACACACTTTGGCACTTTACAAAGGAGTTTCTTCAGCTCATTCATTCTTTTCAAGAGAGTTCCCTTAAGCAGATAGTCCTTGATCGAAGTCATCCATGACTTCTTTTCCTCTCTGGTTTCTAAAATCTAGTCGATGCTTACAACCGAAAAACTTCAACCGAAAATCAAACCCAACAACTGCGCATCTCCAAAGCTATCTAACTTAGCTAGTGAATTGGGCTTCGCATTCTCCTCCTTAGGGATATGTGTAGTTGTGTAATGCTCTATATTGTTTAACAGTTCTAGTGTCTTCATCATATAAGGGGAAAGTCTCGCACCCTTAGCCTGGAATTCCTTCTTCACCTAGCAAACCACCAACCGGGATCACTGAATATATACAGCATCCTTACCTATAGTTCCTTTGCTATCCTGGGTCGTGCTATCAACGCTTCGTACTTGACCTTGTTGTTTGTTGCGGGGAACTCTAGTTTCAATGTGTTGCAAACCGATCGTCCTTTTAGAGTCACGAGTACCACTCCGACCTCAGAACTGCGTGCATTGGAAGCTCTAGCTACATATAGTTTCCATGGAGAAAGCGTCACCATATTATCTTCCTCCTCACCATTCCGTATGGTAAATTCAATGATTAAATCCACCAATTCCCGTCCATTTATTGCCTTCCTCAAATGGTAAGTGATGTTGTACTAGCTCAGTTCAATGTTCTTTTTCAATAACCTTCCTGAAGTCTTGGGTCAGTATGGTACTTGCTTCAAAGGTTGATCCGTTAGCACCTAAATCAAACGAGCCTGAAAATACGGTCGTAGCTTCCTCAATGCAACCAGCAAGCAAAAAGTGAGTTTCTCCAACTTTGGATAGTTCTTTTCAACTCTGGTAATCCTTTTGCTGATATAGTAAACTGGCCTCTGAATCCTTGTCTAATCATATGCCGATGTTGTGCTTAGTGTGTGAGTAGACACTACCAAATAGATGAACAATTATTCCTCATCTAAAGGTTTGGATAGAACCTATGGTGTTTACATATGCCTTAGCAATTTCTCAAAGGCATCCTGACATTCTTTTTCCCACTCGAAATCTCTTTTTCCCTTTTTGAGAGAATCAAAGAACGGTACTATAACGACCCACATTTTTAAAGATAGGATATTTAAATAGTTAATTTAAATATTAAACCATTAATTAATTAAAGTTCTAAAATATGGCTTTTTGCAAATGGTCGAATCAGGACTCTAGACCACTTTCATTGAATTCGGATCAACATTGCAAATTAAAATGAGTATATATATCGCTATACTTAGAATCGAGCAACCCGGTGGCCAAAAAAATCCCAAAATGCTTTAAATTGGCATCCTAGAGTGCAGTCTCAAACAGCGACGAAATTTATACCAAGGACTAAAAAATTTAGGTGATGTGTGAAAATGAGTTTTGTTGCAATCAGATGTCCCGTGTGATCGTATAAGCTCAAAACGTAAGGTGATTTATTTGAAAAATCAAATAAATTATATAAGTAATAATATATATCAACTCACACACTCTTTCCCCTTATTTCATTTCCCAATTTCTTCTTTATAATAAATGAAATAATAGCCACCTGTTCCTATAACCCTTCCTTAATTAAATCGGGTGCTACGGTACACAAAAATTAACGAGGTTGGTCCATTGGACTCAACAAGGGGATTGCTTTACATCAGTGGTAACAAGACGGTGTGCGGCAATGATAGGTGAAACCTAATTTTCAACAGCCGACTAGGTTTGAGGATTGTCGACAATAGAGGAGTAGATAGGTTAAATGGAGGGCGCAGTCGAGTTTCTCTTGGTGACATGCATGTAGGGACATCATTGAACGGAACTTTGAGTCTCTCTACTGGATCGCGACATTCACATGCGAAGAGGGGGAGCATCATGTCATGTTTTGATAAGGAGCATTATGCCTTGCATCTTGGTGATCGTTGCGAACAGTGCATGTTGAGGATCGCGTTAGTAGAGACAGTGCCATGATTTATGGAGTAATCGAGGAGATATTTAAGAGGAAGTGTATGCAGGTTTGGGTTCGTGCACGTTTCAGTGTGTAGGCGTTTCAGTGTGTGGGCATTAGGATTTGGGGGGAAGAAGAAGGATTAAAAAGGTAATTAAATAACTAATTAACTTAGTTAATAGTTTAAATTATCTTGATTGGTATGTAATTCGTATCTTTTGCTTACGAGGTCCGGTTTGGATGTCGTTTCTTGCGTTGTGCTCATGATATTGATGACTTGGCATAGGATTGGTCAGCTTTTGTTAAGGTGAGTGATATTTTCTCTCACCTTACTATGATTATTAATATAGTGTAAAAACAACGTTTTGAAATGACTTCTGATTTTAAAACATGATTTTAAATATATTTAAATCTACACCTGATTTTATAAAAGAAATTTAAAGTGTT
The DNA here is from genome assembly GCA_030737815.1 of Allium fistulosum. Taxonomy (NCBI): domain Eukaryota; kingdom Viridiplantae; phylum Streptophyta; class Magnoliopsida; order Asparagales; family Amaryllidaceae; genus Allium; species Allium fistulosum. Next base: position 879,463,848 of record CM060906.1, read on the forward strand.
TTAAAATGCTTTTAAATCAAACATTACATATGTTATTATCGACGTACTATTTTTAGGAAATCACTAGATTTAGACTACTTTGATATAAATCCCTAAATTGGTTTATATAAACATGTTATATATGTTGTATGGATGCTATGACAGATATGTAGTGTTAGGAAATATCCCATAGGATATAATTTCATGCATAGATTTTTGCACATACTAACCGATCTGAAGACGAAAGGCAATGGACTTGGGTATGTGCTTCGGACTTCAAGATGGACGCTGAATGTTTTCATTTGGTTTGTACCTAGCTATTTTTGACTAAGTACATGACCAAAGTGGTCGTTATCGACTACTCTAGAGTGATTGGTACTTACAACTATTGATGATGGTTGATTTGGCCCACTTTGATGCAGATGATGGCGAGGCTTTGAGGAGCACGATGTGATAGTTCGTTCATTAGTTCGACATTCGATTTTGATGTTATGGCTCTTAGACGAGCAGTTTTGTCGGTGAAGCGAGGATGCGATGCTTCGACGCGATGGCTTCATGATAGGAAGTGATGGCTTTGATGATAGGATAACTATACTTCGAGACGTAGAGTAGAGGACTATGAGAAAGACCAATGAAACTGTTGGGAGGAGGTTACGGAGCAAATGACAATATTCTACGACTAATGATGACTATCTGAAATAGTTCCCGACCGTGATGACTATAGACGGGAATTGTAAGAATAGTTCCAGGATGTGCTCTACTATGGATGACATGTGCAAAGGGATCATTGATACTCGAAGGTTTCGATATGTACTAGTAAAGCGGGGGTATGTGAGGATGCTCACTTGGATCAAGCGGGCCCTTATCTCCAAACGAGAGATTTTTTTACCTTGGACTGTTAAAAGGGTAGTCTAGTTCCTAGCCTTTTGAGTGGCATGGATTTGAGTACTGAGAAAACCGAGATGTTGAGTAGTCCTTGACTCTATGGGGGTGGTCATATGAGTATCATATATCCAACGCACTGAGTGAGTGAACAAGGATGGATGACGGAAGCTATATTTGCTTTGGTTTCTTATCACCCTAGGGATGTCACACGACGTAGATACCATCAATATAGATATCTAGGCACCGGTTAGTACTTTAATGTGTACTTGTACACCCGTGATGACTATGACGTAGGGTTACATATATCCTATGTTATGTGCTAACTTTTTGGATGCAGGGGTAGGTCAGGTATGATTCTCTATACCTTATGTCCCATATATTATAATTAATTTTATAGTATTTTGAGATTTTTTATCACTCACACTAGACTGTTATGTGACTCAAGGTTTTATGCTCTGATTTTTATTATTACGGGTACTCTTAAATGAGTAGACTAGATAGTGGGTGTAGATGACACAAGGAGTTGTGCAGATGAACGAGAAGGAGGTAATGCTTTCTCATATTTATATTCTAAGCTTTTATTACTTATTCCCTTATGTGACACTATGGAACCTAGACAGTGTCCATTTATATTATTTAGAGGCAGTTATCTATTGAGTTTATTTTCCATTGTGTAAACTCTACCGCTTATGTTGTATAGTTGTATGGATCTATGTACTCTAAATCCTATAGTTCATTCAGTTATTACCGTCTTGCCTATTTTATATCTGTGATGTTCTTATTATATTTTATTCAATGCGACATCACTACAATAAAAATACCATTTTACAACACTGATTTTGCAACAGTTCACCAAAGTGTTGTAAAAATGGTAGATCTTTCATAACGTTTGGTAAAAAAATGTTGTAACAGAATTTTCCAAACAACGTTCTCTGTAAAAAATATTGTAAAATAAAATACATCTACAACGTTTGTTCAAACTGTCGTAGAAAACAACTTTTAACAATGACTTTTTTACATTGTATTATATTTACTTTTTCATAACATATATGTAATATTATTGAAATATGCAACTAAAACAACATTTTTTAAACATGGTAAATCTGTGGTGTTCAACAATATTTATTAAATGTTGTAAACTCAAAGTTAAACAACAACAAAAACTAGTTGTAAATACTATTTATTTTCTATTTACAATATTTGCATAATGTTATCTCAATTCACATTTAGAACAATGTTTATTTTACAATGTTACTAACATTATATTTAACAACTTTTTGTTGATGTTGTTAATTCTCATATTTCAACAATATTAGTAACACTGTCATAAGTAGGCTTTATTACTTTTATATGGTATTGCTAAAGGTCTTAATAAAGACAACAAACTGTAAATATTAAAAAACAAAATGTTTAACAACTTCAACTTGATATGATAAGTTTTTGTACCAGACAAAAACATTTTAGTGATATTGTAAAATATTTTGCATTTAATGATGTTTGTTTGCTATGTAAAACCACATCACATTCAATGAAGTTAGCCAATATTGTAAAATATTTTAACAAGAATGTTTTATTACTGATATGAATATATCATTATGCATTTCCATGTTTAAACTACATTTAAACATCGTCCATCCAAATCACAAATTTTATAAGGTGTGCATCATTAATACAATCTGTATGCTTTTCAAATTCATAACTGTCTAAATTGTATTTTTAACCTGAGCTGGAGATAACATTTTGAGCTGGGAGAAGAGGCCAGAAATATCAGCTGTTCGGAAACGGGTAAGAAATTTACAACGTTTCATAACATATTCAATCAATCGCATTGAATAGCTCATTAGTAAGATACAACACTACAACATTCATAATGATAATTGGACATTCAGTATGTAATCAAACTAAGAGGTACAGATTACTCCAAATGTTTGTAGCAAAATAAAAGATAATACACCAAATGAAAGGTAAATTTATTTGAAATGTGTTAACAAAAGGAAGAACGGGAGACCGTACAAAAACAGATATAACTCTATGATTGATAAATTATTAGAAGCTGGTCTTTATTTTATAATTCTCTTTCAGATCTTTTTTCTTGCCAGGAGCTCGAACTTCCCAGTATGTTGTTACTGCATTAAAAAGGAAGAAATATAACAGATGGAATCAAATCATAGTTTGGAGCTCAAATAAAGGACCCTGAATATACTAAATTCTACTTGAAAAAGACTTCAATTAACATGACAATAAAAACCATAGGATACTCAATAACTTGAGCAATCAATACAGTTTTAAAATTAAAAAAAGTGCTCAACATAAACTGAAATAGTACATCTAATCCTCAAATTTAAACTACATGTACTATGCAGTTCTTAAAGTTTTATTACAAAAGAGTTGATAAAGTTTGTTTTTCACCAGCAATAACATGCAACTAATAATAAAAAGTTGTTAAAACAACTAAAATTTTGCTTAATGAGGAGAAATTTAGGAGATTGCAATCGAAATAAAAAAAATACAAAAAATATATCAGTAATTGTTTACCTGAAACGCCTGAAACAAATACCGAGTAGGCTAATGAGTTGTCTTTCACCCATCATCCATCTTGCACCAATTTTTTTTCCTCTCTTCCTGCATTTCTACAAGCTTGTCACGGATTTGCATATAGCCTAAATGTTGTTTTCTTCCAAAATGATTGGCCAGACGACCATCATCATCATATACAATCAAGGATGCTCCACATATGTCACAAATATATAATTTTTCATCATTAATTTGGACACCAGCAGTAGTATACTTTGGGATTGAAGAATCTTGTGTTGGGTCTTGTCTTCAACTTAACTGTAGAAGTAGCAAATACATTATTTTAGTAGACAAGAACTGAGAGAGGCACATTTCCCTATTTAGATCCATAATCACAGTAAATGCTAAAGTTAATAATAACATGTAGATTAAGAGAAACAGTTCGTGTACATAGATTGATAGACTTGACTGAGAACATGAGTATATGGGCAGTGTGTCTTACCTTTCTCAATGCTTCTGCTTCTTCTAAAGCCTTTTGTGCCTCGTCTATCATTCCTTTCTCACCAAGGTCCTCTGCTTTCTTCAACTTTTCATTGATAGTGAGGGTTTCTGAAGTGGCAATGATAGTGAAGCCCTGTTCTTTTTCAATGCATCAAGAAGAAGCGCATATTGCAACTGCAAGTCTGCCCTTTTTGTCCTTGGCTCTTCCAGCCTTTTGTTTTGCTTTTTTATATTCTCTCTGCAACTGCAAGGACTGCAATTTTGAACATGGACCCAGATCCGTTTTAGTGAGCTGGAACAGGTCATGGAGGCACAAACCAGACAGGTGCGATTTATTTCGGTGACATCGCCGTTGCGGTTTGTGCCCATTAAAACATCTAATTGCTTGCGAAATCAAGAGAATGTATTGTACATTACGTGTGTCACCTAAAAAACACGGTAAGCAACTAGTTCTCTTCTAGCAAATGATTGACTACCATGCAGTATGTATATGTGATTACAATTTTCTTTGTAAGAGAAAACGTGTCTACATAGTCCAATACAATATCTTCCTGGGGTATTTGATAAATTTAATTTTCGATAGGAAAAAGTCTTGCTTCCTATTTGACACAAGTTATAATTACTAAACATGTTATAAGTTTCCACGGTACTAACATCAATAAAATATAAAGATCAAAGAAATTAATTGTATTCTTCAAACCATTAATATATTCATTAGTACCGAAACTCAAATCTATTACAATTAAAGCATGTTAATCAAATTGTAGGATTCTTAATCAGAACTCACCTATTAGCTGCTCGAAATATTTGTCTGGCTACCTTCCTCAATTTCCCCAGTTTCATTCTGTTACAATTACTAAACATATTAACCAACAACTTTCGATAGAAGCAAGCAAAATAATATTTCTACCCTACACAGGCTTCTCCAATTGCTCCATGACCACAGTTTTCTCCTCCAACTGTACATACATGGCCAAATGAAGCTGTGTTATTTGTGTCTGATTATGCTATGTAGAGTCTGTTTATTACTGTTGTTAAGCGCCCTTCAGTTCACAAGTGCACTCCGGTTATTTCTTGATTAGCTTTTCACTCTTCTACTGCAATTAACTGACATAAATTATTTACTGAAATGGTCAAAAAGTGTATATAGCAAACGTATAATATTAGCCACAATAGTACAAAAATAAACATTTACCAGTTTTTGCTCTACTCTTGCATACCAGTGCCAACTCATCATTGTAGTTGAGTATGTTTTTCCCTTACTTGCTTCATCAAAACACTTTTAGCCTAAATCAAAAGAAATAAAAAGAAAACCAATGTAAAAAGCATGTCCATGTGAAATCCGATGAATGGTACAAAAAAACGACGATCGATATTAGAAAATGATTAAAATGAATCAAAATCCATATTAAATCATTAATTCTCATTTTAAAAACATAGCAAGTTCTTTATTTATCATACAACATGTTTTAAGCTTTAAAAAACATTTAAACAGCTGTTTATTACTAAATCAACAATCATAGTAAAGTTAGGAATATAAACCACTCACCCAAAAATGAGATGAATCAGATCTAACTAGCAAATACATGCTTGCCAACACAGAATTCACATGACCCAAGTGATTCTCTCCGTTGATCCCGCCTTAATCATTTGATTTGGCTAATTAGAGCAAGGATTTGATGATATTTTGGCATATGGAGGATTAATCGATGTTTGAGAATATTTTAGAAAATGAGAAAAGTGAATAGGGGAGTTAGATCTGGCTGTATCAGGCACTAATCCCAAGATGAGCTAATATGCCTCACTAATCTATCTCTAATTACCCACTAAGTAATCAACCTAAAAATTATGCAAAATTCAAACGGTCATATCTTCTAAACAGTAAGACCAAAAAGTTATTATGACCACTCTATGAAACGAGAAACCATCAAATATTTTACTTGGAAGTGGTTTCAAGACCCGATTAAGATGCTATCAAAGTTATAGGTCTTACAAGATTTTCAAAGTCAAAACCGTCTAATAAAAATTTTATGGGTGAAAATTGTTACTACTCAATACTACACAAAGTTATAGTCTCATATGATCAAATTTGAATTTTAGAATAATATTTTACGATCTTCCGATACGCTAAAGTACAAGTCGTTACATATAATGGCCAATCCATCACAAATCAGTTACAGATCCATCACGGACACTAGAATCATAGCTAATATTTGTGACAAATAATATCAGTATCATAATACCTAGTCCGTCACAAATCTTTACAAAATTCCATAACAAATACATATTTAATTTTTTAACTAAAAATTAATAATGGATATTATATTTTAAATTTTCTTATTGAGAAAAATGTATTTCTCTCTTAAATTTATAACTAACTTTATATGTAACTATGACGTGTCACATAAATTAAATGTATATTGTGTCTCAGAAATTTTATTAAAACAAAATATCATAAAAAACATTATTTAATCTCAAATTTGTACAAAATATTATTTTTTAATGATATAAACTTCTAAAAAGAATCATCTTTACACCGCTTATTAAAAAAGGTCAAAATGAACAAACAATTATAGTTTTGATATATCACAGATATGTCACCTGATCTTTCATTTGCCGCTTCTACTAATTATTCCCAAATCGGTCGCTCCTTCCCAAATTTTGACCTAGACTTTTTTTCATCAAACCCACTGCTCCAAAAACCATCGACGCTGCCATCGATAGCTCAAATCGAGGCGAGCAACGAGCAGCTCAGCTGCATCACCCCGCGCGCGCATGATCGTTCCAACTCTACCGCTCAAGCTCCGCCGCGCATCTTGAGCCCACCGTAGTTCCAACATCTCGATTTTGTTTCAACTTTGGTTGAAGGTAACTTGCGATTCTATTATGGATATCTAATTTTCATATATAGTTTGTTGAAATTATTCTAAAATGTCTGTCCGTTTGCAACTTTGGTTGAAGGATACTTGGTTCATTCGCTTAGTCTATTGATTTACCTGAGGGTGAACCGTATTCAACTTCAGTTTCTTATCAAAAATGTCCTGTAGACTTTTCAATATTTGCAGATCCTATTTCAAAAAATTTATATCTACGCATATATTTTTTGCGATGTATGCATTAGACTGTAATATTATGTCTCGTTTTGAAAATTAATGAAGACTGTGAGAAACCCTAGCTATTTTCAGTTTCATCTCTTTTATGTTGATGATTTCTCAAATAATTCAAATTATGTATTCAGTAAAAAATTAATTGATTGTTGACTAATTTTTCAAGTACTTCATTTTTAAATCTTAAATTCTACCTAGGGATATAATTTATTGTAATGGCTATGAATGACCGCCTTCAAGCAAGTTCAAGCCTCACATAACACTTAATTTTTCTTTATTTTAGTAAACAATTTTAAATAACAAAGAGCACTTGGGTTTTGTTCAATTTGTGCCATTAATAGTCATTTCAAGGTCAACCAATTGTGATAAGTCTAGGAACTTCACTACCAACTATATTTTGGGTAAGTGCTAAATTTATGTTGCAAAAGACACACACACATTATATGATGTGTGTGTGTATGTAATACATGTGTGCGTGTGTGGTGGTGGTTGCAAGTATGGAGAGGATATGAGAATAAATTTGAATATCAAAGTAGAAATGGTACACCATGAATAAATTTGAATATTAAAGTAGAAGTTATACCATGGCTGGGTTAGCGGCAAAAATTCTAGAGATTAGTTGTCAAACATTAATTAGAAACATGGACATAATCTGGAATTGAATATTGAACACTCCATGCATGATGTAGGGAAAAAAATATAGTTAACTTATTTGATAGCATCTACTGCATTGTTTTAATAATCAATACCGGTTTATTTACTGAAATCAGTAGACTTGCCTCTAATGTCCTTTTAAAGTTTTTGGGATATCATCAAATGAATATGCATCAACTAGCATCACATAAAGGGCTACTCCACAAGACCATACATTAGCAATCTATAATATTATAAACTATAAAAAAAAGTTACTCAAACAGATGGATTTGAGCGTTCGGGGTTTGAACAAAGATTTGGAAGTTGTAAATGATGGATTATAAAGTTGAAAGCTGTAAGTACCCACAACCGAAGAAGTAGATTATATTTAATAAGTTTATACTAATAACAGTAGAACATACATTTTTATCAAAAAAAAAAGCAGACCATGCAAAAATTTCTACACACGTTGTTGTAAATGAAAGATGTGTTTGAATAGTTAAGTTCTGATGCTTTTATGGCGCCTATAGTTATGGCATGGAACAAATATATTATATGTCTATAATATCTTTTTTTTACAACTTTTTGTAACTATTTTTTGACCAAAATATAGTCAAAGAAGTGATATATTGCTAATTTTTTATGTCTACACCACAAGAAGGGAAAATACTTTTCTCAACGGTTGTTTCTATTATAAATCTAGTGGGTACAATAACTTTGATACACAGAAAATTACCGATAAACTTAAATATTAATCATAATTTAATATGTGGTATTAGAATCTGATACGATCCATGTGAACTGCGATACCTGAATAACTATTTTACAAAAATGCATTTGTTTGCACTTGATATTCACAACATCGAGTCGGTAGAGTTTCACCACTATGAGATGCAAGAAATGAGCACTTTCTATATTAAATATACATTATGCAACCACGTTAGGTTGTATCTGGTTTCCTGGCATTGCTGGAGAACTCAATATCGCTAATAAATAGCGACATATATGGAGGGACAATAATTTCAAAATGAATGTTTTTTTCCTTGGATAGATTAAAGGAGACCGCATTATATTCGTCATGTTGACTGAACCGTGGAGTAAAATCCCATAACATCAATGTTACCTTTCAGTGTTATATCTTCTCTTCTTATGTAATTTTATCTGTTATAAATATGTCTCATACTACCTAAAACTACTTTTTTTTCTTCTAATTTTCGAATTTATAGATTTTATAGCAGCTATAGCTCCGTACCCACACTGTTAACTGACAAATTATATTTGAAAGTAATTCCAATTATTTGTTGCACCATTATAGCCTCTTTCATTTTTATTTTCTTATTTCTGTTTAGAAACAATATTACACTACCAACAATATACTTGATCTAATATACTTGGCCTGATCATTCAATAAACATTTGAGGTTGATTTTTACTGTATTTGATCTGATATATTATCAAACATAGCTCTTTCTTCTATAAGTTTTTCTACGATAACCTTAAATATTGCAGTTTAATTATATAATCTGACTAAATTTAAATTTTAAATTCAATAACCAATGGAGGTAAAATACATTAAAATTTCAATCTATTCCATATATCATGAATTAAATGTTAATGTGGTCAACTGACGTGCACACGCGCATACATACACCCCACACGCGCGCGCGCACACATGCACGTTACATGTCGAGAAACCATCTTCTATATGTACATAATTTTAATTTCATTTTGCAATAAAAGACAAATGTTTACATAAGATTATGTTAATACTAAACAAAAGTTTAAAACTCTTATAATTATGGTTCATTAACAAAACAATACAATGAATTGATTTTTGTTAATTTACTTTTAACAGTATAATACACTGTATGCACATTTAAGAAGAAAACATGGAAACCTTATTAAAAAGGAGTTTGCACTCTCATGGTGCAGATTTATAGTTGAATGATGGATGGAAAACATTGGCATGTAAAATTATACAAAAACAATTGATTTTCAAGCATGCGAGCAAAAGTTTTCACTCACATAGCTCAATATACATCAATATACTGTATGTGCACTATGGATGGTAAACTTTGATGTGTAAAATTATACAAAACAACTCATTTCATCATGTGAGTAAATGTTTTCATTCACACAGCTCAAAACACTGTATGCACATTTAGGAAGAAAATAATGAAACCTTATTAGGAAAAGGAGTTTGCACTCCCATGATGCAGACTTATAGTTGCACTATGGATGGAAAACGATGATGCGTAAAATTGTACAAAAACAATTGATTTTCAACCATGTGAGGAAAAGTTTTCACTCACACTGCTCAAAACTAACATACGAAAGATAACTTGCAAAATCAACTAATATAAATATTAGGGGTAAAACGCAAAAATAAAGGTGATAGTTTGGAGGGTAGGGATGCAAAACGTTTTACCTAATGCTTTAAAATGAAAAGAAATTATTTAATTATAAATTGAAAAGCAATTTAACAATTAAATTAAAATAGGGGAAATACACTTTTAAACGCTGTATTTGATTTGTAACGGAAATGTCAATACATGATAAGGGTGCTTAAAATACGACAATGCTATTATAGTTTAATCTTATATAAGAGAAGATATAACACAAAAAGGTTACATTGATGTTACAAGTACGGATCGACCACCAATTAAATTTATGCACCGTATTACAATCTAAATCATATGTATTTAATTAGACAACATTGCATTAAATACAATATCTAGGACTAGATAGCATAAATTGAAACTTAAAGATGGTTGGTACAAGACCAATAGCTTAACCATGAGTTTTATGTAAAACAAAAGATATTGACACTATGTTTTTAAATCATGTTCGAGCACCCATCAAAATAGACATGCAGATTAAATCATAAGTGTAGTAACCATATATATAATAAATAGCTTGATGAGAAAATGGAAGATGTTGGGAAAAAGCATGTTATATATAGAAGCTCACCCGACGTAGGAGATGCTCGCATAATGAATTGCGTAAGGAGTAAAATTCAATCATGGAAACTATTTTTCACATGGAATTAGAATTGTAGGAAGCATGACCAAGCCAGTAGAACATGGCCATGTTAACATAATGTTAAATATTTTCAATCTTCACCTTGTTTTTTTTCTCATAGTTTAACTTTTTTTTTATCGGAGTACATTACATTAATTAGTTTTTAATTAAAATTTTGTGTTGCACATAATGCAAGAAATAAAGGTGCTTCTAGGAAGAAGGCTTTTGCCGCCGCCATATTTTTGTTTAAAGTAGTTGCATTTTTGTTCAATTTATATTTGGATTCTCGTTTGTAATGTAAAGCCTTCCAAACCACAAAATACTTTTTGATGACTCATGTAATGTTTCATTTACTAGTAAATAGTTGATCCAATGTATTGTCTTATATATCATATACATGTTTCTCGTTGAAATTTAATAGATTAATCAATTTTGTCATTTGTGCATGTGCATATATACGTAGTTTGAATATTCTAGAATGTTTTGGATGCATTTGTAATACTATTTTGTGGTTGTAATAAAAATATTGTTATATTATTTTATGAATATTGTTGAAATGTAAGATATGATTTGGTAATTTACATACAATGCATGTAATTAGTTGTAAAATAATTATGCACAACGTTTACTGTATGAATTAAATTTATTTTTATATATGTTAAAGCAATGTTGTAGAAAAATTATTTACAATTCATATTCGTTGTGGTAATACAAAATACAACAGTTAAAAATGGTTGTTCGAAATTTGTTTTGCAATGTTTGGCAACTGATGTAAATGAAGTTTGAGTAACATATAAACGACGTTGTCTAGCTTATATTTACAACGTTGATTAAGTATGATTAAAATATAAAATACGACATTAAAAAATAGTTGTATAAAAGTAATAGACAACTTTTACTACAGGATGTCAATAATGGTTTTACCATAAGTGGCCAACGTTGTTGAAATTAAATTACAACGTATAGAAACCATTGAAAAAGCAGATATACAACACATAAATATTATCGTTAAAAATTCTATCAAATATTTGAAATATGTTGTAATTAGCCATCTCGTAACATTCAAAAAATGTAGTAAATAGTTTTTCATTTAATTTTTGGTGTTTTCATTATATTTTTGTTTTGTTGTAACTAAATTTTTTACAACGTTTTGTACAACATTCAGATAAATGTTGTAAAAGATACCCCATCTTTCACAACTATGGATATAACAACGTTACAATAAATGTTGTTAATATGCATTGATTACATTTATTCAGTGTTGTCAAATGGTATTTTTGTTGTAGTGCATGAGATATACGATAGGTTTTATGATTGTGTTACAGGTTTCTCTTCTCTCCTCTTCTCTTCTCTTTCCTTCTATTCTCTTCTATTGTTTTCTTCTCTTTCCTCTTCTATTCGTTCCCTTGACAATTGTCTTACATCAGTAGGATGCTCCAGCAATGTAGTATTCGATTATATAAGCATCAGAGGTGTAGGATGGTCATCACATTTGGTATTAGAGCTTAGGTGGCATAGTTTAACCTAAAGGATACCATGACCCAATAGAGATAGGATATGAGTTCTCACCTTAGACTGGATCAAGAGAGTGGGTGTGTGTATGTGTGTGTGTGTATGTAAGAGTGCGTACTTGTAATATATTTTGGTTTTCAAAACTATATAGTAGTATATACAGTACAAAGTTGCACTGCACACACGAGTACTACTTAAGCAGAATTCCCTATTGAGAGACTGGTCGTCCTTATCATAGATTGAAGGATGAGTCGTAATACAAGGAATGTCGCTAGGAACTCCTCTCTTGAGTTGAAGAGGGAGCTGGAATGGGAGCTGCTAATCCTAACTTGTAGACGATTATGATGCGGAACATGCTACAAAGTGCTCAAATGGTCGCTCTGAATGTTGTTGTTGATGGTAGTGCTCCAATGCAGGCGCCCATAGCCGATTTCACTAAACTGAACAAAGACTTTGCTAGTATAGGTGGAAAACCATTCCAAGGAACGAAGTCAGCGATGGAAGTGCAGGATTGGCCCGATACATGCGAAAGAATTTTTGATGATTTAGAGTTGGATGATGCTATGAAAAGGCATTTGGCTTCTCGACAGCTTTAATGGCGAACCATGAACTAGTGGAATGCGGTGAGGGCTGCTACTCCTAAGGATCAGTTCACTTGGTACCAGTTCAAAGCCATATTTGAGGAAAAATATATTCCTTGGCTCAAAGGTTAGTTTTCTTCCGTATGTTCTTGGATCTAAAGCAAGGGGATATGGTTGTCTTCGAGTATGTTGCTGAGTTCGATGCTCTATCAAAATATGGAGAATGAGAAATTTATCATTGGCTTGGACGACTACTTAGGGGAGTGACTCGTGGGCGACATGATGAGACTTTTGAGATGATAGTCAAGAAGGCCCTTTGGCGTGAAGCTCTATATCCAATATCAAAAGCCATTGTTCCAAAAGATGAGCCAAAGCCACAGGTGGGTGGGGTAGGAAAGAAGAAATGGAATAACAAAATGAGGAAGCAGTTTCAGAACAAAGATGACCAAAAGGAGAAGGTCAAGCCAGGACTGACAGCTACAACTGCGAAGAGAAGGGTGATTATAGTAGAGATCGCAAATTTGAGGCGAGAAGGTGCTACAACTGTAATAAGCTCGGGCATATCAAGAAGGACTATCCCGAGTTGCCGAAGCAGAAGTAGGTAGTGAAAGCATATGTTATTAATGTCGTTCCAACTTCGTTGAATGCTTCATCGACGAAAGAGAAGGGAAAGAGATTCATTATTCAAGGTATGCTTTCCATTTATGATGTTCCCATATGTGCTTTATTTGATACTGGGGCTTCACATTCCTTAATATCTAGTGACTTGGTAGATAAGTTAGGATTGGAACCCGAAATTGTTGACAAACCATTGATTGGGACAAACCCTATTGGAGACTCTATTGGCAAGTGTATGCTTTGTTGTGGTTTGGTCTTGTCAAGTCACGGATGTTCTTTTGATTGCTTTGTTTTGATTTTTGTAGGGTTTGGTATTATTCTGTGTATGGACTGGCTTCGTAGATACGAAGTTATCGTGGATAATGAGAAATCATTGGTGGTAATAAGGGTAGACGATGGGCGGACAATAGTGTTTGGCTACCTACCGGATGATGAGGTGATGGTTAGATTTCTATATTCACTCGATATCCCATACAATGAGTTATCATTAGTGCCTATTTCTAGGGATTATCTAAACGTATACAAGGAGGTGACCGGATTTTTTCCACGTAGAAAATTGAGTTCCGTATTGACTTAGTGAAAGGTGCCAGACCGATAGTAATGCCTTTGGGGTGGATGGAACCTAAAGAGCTATTAGAGCTCGAGGTGCAAGCAAATGACCTATTGTGATGAGGGTTCATTCATAGGAGTATTTCTGAGTGGGGATGCACCTGTAGTGTTCACTACTAAGGCAGATGACTCTTTTAGGTTATGTGTTGATTACCATGAGCTGAATAAGATAATGAACAAGTACCCACTCCCACTTACTGATAGCTTGTTCGATCAGCTCTATGATGTGAAGGTATTCTCTAAGTTCAACTTTGCAATGAGGTTTCGTCAGTTGAGAGTATCTATAGAGAGTGTGCCGATCACAGCATTATGTGCACTACCTTGATTTTTGATTGGTTGGTTATGCCTTTCGGGCTAACCAACACGTCGGCATGCTTTGTTGATCACATGAACCATGTTTCGAGGGATTACTTGAGTAAGACCATGCTTATGCTCGTTGATGATACTTTCGTCTACTAATGGACGAAAGAAGAGCACAAGACACGATTGATGATTGTATTAAAGGTGTTGAGAAAACACCGATCGATGGTGAAGTTTTCGAAGTATCACTTCTGAAGGAGGCAAGTGAGATGTTTGGGTCACGTTGTTTTGGAGCAGGACATTATTATGGATTCTATGAGTTACAACAGCCCAGGAATGGATCAGACCCATGAGTGCTTCGAAGGTGAGGAGATTTCTTGGATTAGTGGGATATTATAGACGTTTTACCAAGGACTTCTCAAAGGTAGTGGTACCGTTAACTTATTTGACAAGAAGAATCAGACACGAGGTGAAAAAATGCATTTGTTAGTCTAACAAAAAAGTTGGCAAGTGCACTGATGTGACTCATTCCGAGTGGAAATGAGGAGTTGACAGTACACACATATGCACGTGGTACTTAACTAGGTGCAGTATTGATGTAGAAAGGTAAGGTTGTCGCATATGCTAGTCGACAAATGAAACTGCACGAGAGGAAGTATCCAAATCATGATTTGGAGTGAGCAGCTATAGTATTTGCTTTGGAGATATGGAGGCTCTATCTCTTAGGAGAGGGCTTTGAGTTGTTCACTGATCCCACAAGATTGTATTATGTCTTCTCTGAAAAGGATCTTAACCTACGCCAGCAGCGATGATTAGAGTTCTAAGCCATTATGAATTTGACATTTCCTAAATACCGATAAGGGAACTACAGTCATTGATGCTTTAAGTGGAAGACATGCCAGTTTGGGAGCGATGTTCCTAGAGTGGACACTCCTAGAGTGGACATAGCTCGAGTTATTGATGGTTATGACTTCAGAGCTCGATATAAGCTACAACCAAGGATGATGGCTAGTTTGACTATCATATCTACTGGGATTTAGTGGATCGACACTAGTCAGAGGCATGAAGCTAGACAAGTAGAGATCTTGGCCAAGTTAGTGGAATGAGTCGTGTCTGTAGAGGTGATGCAATGTGGACTCGACTAAGATGATTGGCTCTGTAAGGATGAGATATTGTTTGTTCTTGATGTCGTTGGGATAAAGTATGAGGTAATATGAGGATGCTCTCATTCAAGGTTGACTATATATCCTAATGATAATAAAATTTACCATGATTTGAGGTAGACATTTTATTGAGAAGGGATGAATGATGTTGGGCATTCGCCTCAAGATTTATGAAGTATCAACCAGTTAAAGCTAAGCAGAAGAAACCAAGTGTTTTGCTACAACGCTTGATATTCCCAAGTAGAAAAATGGGAATAGATATTTATGGACTTCATCTGTTGTATGCCGAGGACTAGAGGAGAATACAATAGCATTTGGCTACAGTCGATAAATCGATGAGTAATGCTAGATTTATATTCATTAAGTCTAGTAGAACAGTATCCAAATTAGTTGAATTATATGTGATGTGGAATGTCCGATTCCATGGTGTGTCGAAGAGCATTGTAAATGGTTGAAACTCATTGTTCACTAGTGGGTTTTGGACAAACTTACAAGACACATTGAGAAATTTGACACCAAATCGAATAGATGATATCAAGATTGAACCTGAAACTTCGAGACCTCGTAGGCCTATTCGTACCGTGAGACATGATACGAAACATGTTAGAAGGAAGGTGATGAAGTAGTAAAGGTTCAGTGGAGTGAAGGCGAAGGAGATTGCATATGAGAGAGTGATGAGAGCATGGGGACCGCTTGTTCGGAGCTCTTCACTTGGTGAGATTTCCATTTTTTTCGTCAGCTTTCATGTTGGATATCATATTTGATGCTTTATACTAGATAGTTTAGTATCCTACATGCTAGGATATGCATGTATGTTACTTTTTGATGTTTGATCTTATATGTGCATGTTTGATGTTTGATTGTTATCATTTTATACGATTACTTATGTTTATATGGCTGTTAGGCTTGCGGGATAGTTATGGTTAGATATAGTATATTTATTTGACATTATCGCTATATATGATTAGCATGCTTAAATGCATGATAATGTTGCAATTACGTTTAATCCTCTTTGTTGAGTACATGTTCAGGTACATGGAAGCATATGTTGGCTATTTGGATGCGTACTCGCTTTTACTCCATCTAAATGGTATGATATTGCTATGAAAGAGGTACGTAAGATATGTAGTATAGATTTGGGTATATATGCCTATGTGTCCTCAGTAATGAAATGCCTCGGATATAAGATGTATATACATCTATGTTGTTTTAGGATATTTTTCGAGCTAGCCATGCAAATGAGGTGGTGCTATATTTTTCTGAAAGAAGAGGAGCTATGAAAGCTTATGGGTTGGTAAACCTTCTCTTACTTTGGGAATTTCGAGGATGAAATTCTTTCAAGGAGAGGAGAATGTAACGACCCACATTTTTAACGATAGGGTATTTAAATGATTGATTTAAATATTGAATCATTATTAATTGAAGGTCCAAGGTATGATTTTTTTGCATACAGTCGAATTAGAACTCGAAACCACTTTCGTTGAGTTTGGGTCCACGTTCTAAATTAAAACTAGTATAAATATCGTTATATTTGAAATCAGGTGATCCGATGGTCAAAACGATCCCAAAATGCATGGAATTGGCATCCTGGAGTGCAGTCCCAAACAACGACGAAATTTATACCATCGAAACCAGAAAATTTAGGTAATGTGCATCGACGAGTTTTATTGCGATCGTATGTCCTGTATGATCGTACAAGCTCAAAACGTTTGGCAATTTATTTGAGAAATCAAATAAAGTATATATAATAATAATATATATACACTCACATACTCTTTCCCTTCTCTTTTTCATATCTTCTTCTTTCCAGTAAACGAAATAATAGTTGGCCTTCCTTTGACCCTTCCCTCAATTTAATTGGGTGCTCGACGAGGTTGGATCCATTGGACTCGAGGAGGGAAGAGTTTCACATTAATGTTGATGAGATGGCATGCGATGATAGGCAAAACCCACTTTTTCTGGCCACAACTAGGTTTTGGGGTTTGTCGATGATAGAGGGGGAGATAGGTTAAATAGAGGGCGTGGTCGAGTTTCTCTTGGCACCTCGCACGTGGGGATGTCATTGGTGGATCGTGACTTTCACGTACGGTGAGAGGGAGCATCAAGTTGCATTTTGATAGGGGCATTGAGCCTTGCATCTCGGGGATTGTCGCAAAGAGGGCATGTTTAGGAGCACGTTGGCAAAGACAATGCTGAAATTCGTCGAGTAATCGAGGAGAAACTGAACAAAGAGTGTGTGCGGGTATAAGTTTGTGCACATTTCAGTGTGCAGGCATTAGGATTTACGGTGAGAGGAAGGATTAGAAAGGTAGTTAAATTACCAATTTACTTAATTAATAGTTTAAATTATCTCAATTCATATTTAATTCGTATATTTTGCATATGAGGTTCCATTTGGATGCAGTTTCTTGCATTGTGCTCATGATGGAGAGTTCTACGAATTAGTATAGGATTGGTCAGCTTTTGTTGAGACGAATGGTATTTTCTCTTACCATACTATGATTGTTAGTATAATATAAAATCAACGTTTTAAAATGATTTCGGATTTTAAAACATGATTTCTAATATATTTAAATCTACATCCGATTTTATAAAAGAATTTTAAAGTGTTCTAAAATGGTTTTAAATTGAATATCAATGTTATTATCAACATACTATTTTTAGGAAATCACTAAATTTAGACAACTTTTTATATGAATCCCCGAATTTGTTGATATAAACATGTTACATATGTTGTTCGTATGCTATAGTAGATGTGTGTATGCTTGTTGGTTGCCTATATGTTTGTTTGCTTATTTTGGCGCCGATCGATAGGTGATATAGTGTTAGGAAATATCCTATAGAATAGAATTTCATGCACATAATTTTGTGCATACCAATCGATCTGAAGACGAAAGATGATGGACTTGGGTATGTGCTTCAGCTTTCAGGATGGATGTCGAACGTTTTCATTTGGTTTGTACCTAGCCATTTTTGCTAAGTACACGACCAAAGTGGTCATTATCGACTATTTTAGAGTGGTCGGTACTTACCTATCGATGATTGCCGATTTGGCCAACTTTTGATGCACGAGACGGATTGAAGGAACTATTAGGAGGAGGTAATAGAATAAACGACGATAATCTATGATTAACGATGGCTATCTAGAATAGTTCCTGACCACGATGAATTTAAACGGGAGTTGTAAGAACAGTTAAAGATGTGCTTTGCTATGGATGATGTGTGCGAAGGGATTCTTGTTACTCAGAGATTTTGATGTGTACTCATAAAGCAGGGGCGTGTGAGGACGCTCCCTTGGATTAAACGGGTCCTTATCTCAAGACGGGAGACATATTTTACCCCGGACTATCAAATGGGTAGTCTAGCTCTTGGTCTTTTGAGTGGCATGGATTTGAGTATCGAGAGAACCGGGACATTGAGTAGTCCTTGAATCTATGGGGGTGATCATATGAGTATCATATATCCAACGCACTGAGTGAGTGAATGCGAGGATGAATGATTGATGATATGTTTGCTTTGGTTGCTCATCACCCTAGGGATGTCATATAACATAGATATCATCGATGTAGATATCTAAACACCCATTAGTAATTTGATGTATAGTACACCCATGATGACTATGATGTAGAGTAGCATACAACTTATGATATGTGCTCACTCTTTGGATGCAGGGATAGGTTAGGTATGATTCTCCATAACCTATGTCCCATATACTATAATGAGTTTTATAGTATTTTGAAATTGTTTATCGATCACACCAGACTATTGTATGACTCAAGGTTTCATGCTTTGCTTCTTATTATCTCAGGTACTCTTAAATGTGTAGACTAGATAGCAGGTGTAGATAGCACATGAAGTTGTGCTTATGGACTAGCAGGAGGCGACGCTTTCTCATATTTATATTCTGAACCTACTATTACTTATTTTCCGTATAACACCGTGGAGCCTAGACAGTGTTTGTTTATATTATTTAGAGATAGTTATCTATTGGGTTTACTTTTAGTTGTATAAACTCTACCACTTATGTTGTATAGTTTTATGGATCTATATACTCTGAATCCTTTAGTTCATTCAGTTATTACTGCCTCGCCTGTTTTATAATTGTGATGTTGTTATTATATTTTATTCGATGCGCTATGAGATATATGACAGGTTCTATGATTATATGACGGTTTCTCTTCTCTCCTTTCCTTTTCTCTTCACTTCTGTTGTTTGCTTTTCTTTCCTCTTCTATTCTTTCCCTTGAAAATCATCCTACATCGATCGGATGCTCCAATAGCGCATTATTCGATTATATTGGCATTGGAGGTATAGGTCGGTCGTCACAGGTATACACTTATCAGTTGCCTATAGATGAGCCGACTCAACATGACATCCTTTACATTCAAGCTTTGCAGCTCCCTCTTTGTGGTTAGGGCAGTCACATTCCTCAAGTCGTTAATCTTCTCTGAATTAGCCTCAATGCTCCTCTAATTCATGATAAATCCTAGGAATTGCCTGGTGTAATTACAAAAGAACATTCAGCAAATTTAACTTCAGTCCATACCTTCACAACACTTCAAACATCTCCAAAAGGTCATCCATGTAGTTCCTTGATAGTCGTGACTTCACAAGCACATCATCAACATATACTTCCATCGTCTGTCCAATGCGATTCATGAACATGAAATTCACCAATCTCTGGTAAGTAACTTCCATGTTCTTCAAATCGAATGACTTCACTTGGTAGTAGTATAATCAAAAATCTATTATAAAACTTGTGTTCTCCTAATTCAAAATGTGCATTGGTGTCTAATTATAGCCAGATTAGGCATTCATCGAAGAAAGTAACTGATGTCCGTCGGTCCCTGGTCAATCCTAGGCAAAGGGAAACTATCCTTCGGGAACACAATATTCAGGTCTGAATAATCAAAACATCTCCACCACTTTCCATTTTCTTTCTTGACCAACATGGGGTTCGATACCCATTCAGGGTAAAAAGAATCGCAGGTAAACCATTTTTCTTTAGCTTATCCACTTCCTCCTTCAACGTAGTGGATTGCTCTGGACCTAGACCGTGTCTCTTCTGTTTTATCAATGGATATCCAGGTCCACATTTCTATATGACACGATACCTCTGTCAATATCAAACACTTATCTGAATGCATCCAAGAATACCATCCAAGTTTTCTTGGGGAAAACTGACCAATTCCTTGCTCAATCCTGCACTGAGCCGAGATCCGATCTTAAGGACCCGAGTTGGATCATCCATGTTGACTAGTACATTGATAGTTAGTCCAATGGCTGTTGCCTGCACTTCTTTTGACTTCTCCTTGGGATCCATAGACTTATAAATTTTGCTATGGTTCCTAAGCCAGGGCTTGGATGCTAATTGTTATGCATCCACACTCTTAATGTAGAGAGTTTTCTCTACATTCTCCCATTTCTCCTGCCACCTTCCCTCTTTGAGCTCAACGACATAACATCCCTAACCAACGCTTTGGTCACCACAAAGCGTCCAACCCATTCTCCATGGGGAACTTCATCATCAAGCACTAAGGACCTAGTGCTATTCTAAAATCAACAGGGGTCGATCGACCCAAAAAGGCATTGCATGTCGAATACTTATCTACAATCACGAATTTCTGAACCCCCACTATCTTCTGGTCTCCATCTCCTAATTCCATGGACAAATCAATAGTCCTAATTGGTTACTTTGCCTTGTGGTAAATCATTGAATCCTGGACTTACGAGGCTTAACATCCTTCATGCTTGTCCTCATCTGATCAAACATCCTTTTGCATATAATATTTACTGAGCTTCCACTATCCACTAAGACTTGATGCACTGTAGTTGGGCCTACAACCTTTATTACCATGGGATCTATGGTTGGCACTTTGACCCCATCAGAATATCTAATTCGAAATACGATGTTGTCAGTCATTAACCTTTGATGCTTACCCCGAGCTTCATCTTTACAGCGAAACATCTCTCCTTCGATATGTGCTTCAACGAACTCGCATACCGCTCTATCTCATTCCACCTTTTCTCCACTGGAAATGGGCCTCCAATTATTGTGCTTGTAACAATCCTACCATCTGACCACCTGGGCCCCTCTTATTAGGTCCAAGTTGGTTCCCTTGGGCGTTCGACCTTTGGGGTCTAGCATTATGTCCTCCATCTTATAGAATCATAACTAATTGTTACAATTTTTTCTTTCGTATCCACTCCTCAATGAAATATCTAAGATGCATGCACTCACTAAAGTATTATGCACATTACTTTAATGGAAGTGACAACACTTGCCAAAACGCCTCTCTTCCTCGGTTGGCTCCCTCCAAGGTGGCTTTTTTTATACCTTTCCATGCCTTGTGTGGCATGATATTTTTTTTGGGTGTACCATTTATAGGTGTGTACTCCTCTGGTCTTATATTTCATGGCTGCCTTTTGGCATTATTCCTCCAGCCCCCAATGCCTTGATTCCTCTTCCATCATTTACTGGAATTCCCAACATTCCTGACCATATTACCAGAGTTTCTAACCGGTCTGTTTAATAGCTACATTGCTTTGTATTACTTCCGAGTGTCCACCACCTGTCTTCCCAGCAAATCGGCTTGCTTCTTTCAAACGCAAGAATTGTTTTTGCCTGTTAGAGGAACTCCTCCATAGTTGTTGGCTGCTTCATCCACAACCATTTCCCAAAGTCCATATTTGAATGTATTCCTTGAAAAAAGGCTACCAACACCATACTCTCATTTGGATTATTTACTTCAGTAACTGCTATGCCAATCTAGTTAAAAAAACCCTTCAGTGACTCTACAGGTCCTTGGGAAAGGTTAGACAAGGACATCACGTCCTTAGGTCAGGCAGCGTGGAGCTTGAACTGCTCCAAAAACTTCTTTGCTAACTCGTCGAAAATCAAGATGGATTTTGGTGCCAATCGAGTAAAACACATCATTGCAACCCCATCTATAAAGATCGAAAAACACCTGCATTGTACCGCATCCATTGCTATGGCACCATCCATGTGCCAGTCGTACTTGGAAAAATGTTTCTAAGGGTTAGTAGTCTCGTTATACGATGACATTGTAGGCATCATAAACTTCATGGGATACTTTTCCCTTAAGAAGTTCTTCATGAACGGAATTCTACTAGGCACAGAACCCCAGTCTTCATTGTTTCTTCATTTATTTTCCTCCAATAACCACTTAAGCATGTCTGCTATATTCTCCTCACAAGCCTGATACTTCGAAGGATAACTATCAAGAGCTACGCCAAGCGTTTGACTCAGCAAATGGTCTTGATTTGCTCATTGACGTCTAGGTTCTCTAGTCTCTGGTAGAACCACTCCTTCGATTCTTCTTTTACATCTAGTTAGCTCTATAGTAGTTGCTTGAACACCAACATCCAAAGCATCGATGTCCAACCCATCCTTATGATTAAAATCTTGCAAACCATCCTCTTAATCAGATAACTTGACGGATTCGGCTCCCTTCCCCTTTAAGGGCCTCAAATTCAGGTCGTTCCCCATCTAATTCTAATCGATACCGATCTGAATTCCCCAAGAAAGGTCCCTTCCATTCACTCCAGTATGCCTTTTTGCTACTCCAATAGACCGTCCTTATACTTTTTCTTTCCATCCCTTCCATTTTGACCAGAAGCAACGAGTTCTCCTATTTGGATCCAATAGGTTATGCCTATCTCCTACTCCTCCAAACCATTGAGACTGTTGGGTCAGTAAGACTATGCTAGCGTCCAACTTCTCAAGGAGAGATTTTTGACTATCCTACCATCTTCTGATTCAACTTCGTAATCATCTTGTCAAGTTCTTCTCTTATGACCATCTCCTGAGGGACATATGGTCCTAGCAACGATGCTACTAGTTGTTTAGTAACTTCATCATGGTGGGAAGCTCCTTCATCTCTACCAGCAACTACTCTAGATCTACCTGACTTTCTTATTGGCTCCATTGATTCTAATATGAAATTTCATTAAACCTTCAGATAAAAACCTTATGGATCTAACTTGTGGATGCTTTAATCCACAACAGACAACTAAATCTACCTTGAGAATTTCCTTTCTCAGGGAAAGCACCCAAAATATTAGGCCAAAAAATGGCACAACATCCCAATAGAAAATTAAATAATGAGATTCAGCTATGTGTAGCAAAGTAAATTAAGAAAAATTGGAAAATTTTAAAGTGGTTCGGCAAATCTGAGGCCTACGTCCACTTTAATCTTATAACTTAGAGATTTTGTCATAGGTACAAGGGTTTTACTAATTTAACAGCCTAAAACAGAAAAACGTATCTTCCTTTGCGACAAGGTCATGTAGAGAGAGTGAAGAAAATAAAGTGTCAAAAATCCTTTTTATGTTGCTATATGCTTGTTATTTATGGAGAAATCATCCAACGAAATGGTCGAAACTTGAGATACCAGGTCTAACTTTAGATTAAAGATTGTAAGAGGGAAGACGAAATCCCCTGGCCAATAAAACCATCTTAGTACCGATCAAAAGTCATCTATAGCAACCTGATTTTACAATGGAAAATGGTGTCATTTACTTCCACTTGGTCTTCTATCTTTGATCCATAAAGTTTAAGCACTTTTATCCTAGAAATTAGGTCATCGCTGAGAGTTTCTAAAATCTTCAATACTTGTCCCTTTCTATAGAGCTCTTTGGTGCTTTTCACCTACTATAGAAATGAACCCTTGAATGATCACTCTAGCCAACCATTGATGGACCATAGCCTAAAGGTAACTTAGAGCACACAAAATCTTTCGGTACCGACCTGAAATCAAGTTAGTACCCATCACTTTTCCTAGTGTAGGTTGCACTCCAATCCTTCAAAGCTTATTTCACTGTCCTTTTAGGTGCACCTTCGAGTCTTTGAACCACTTCGTCTTCAACCTGACGTCCATATCCATTTGAAAGCAGCTTGGTCCAAAAGCCGGATAAGAATAATTAGTTGGTGAAAGCTATTATTTGGTACTTAACAGGAGCAGCAAGAAACTTTGCACTTTGCTAGCTAAATTTCAGTACTCTAATTTGTAAAACAATCATGGTTGTAGATATAAATCTTTCTATGTTGATATTGACAAAAGAAAACATACCATAAATTCCATACCTTTGAATATGATAAATTAATAAACAAAACCAAGAAGCTAAACTTGGATATTCAAATCTGAAAATTGAAAAAGATAATAAATTAAACTAAGTATGGAAGTCTTTTTATTAGATTAAGGCTGGAGAAAAATTCAAAGAATATTTAAAGCAAAAAATACAAAGTATAGATTGACCAAAAGATTCAAGTCTAATAATCAAGTATGCAAATTTTAAAATACTATATTTTATACCAAATTAGAAAGATGAATAATTTCCTAAATAAAGGTTAAAGAAAATACAAATTATTCCAAAAATAATCTTCTTTTAATGCCAAAAATAAAATATTGAAAAAAGGTTGTAAAATTGCAATATGCGAAAATAATATAGATAGAGGAGTCGATAGCCCATACCCAAGCATATTTTAATATTAATTATATATTAAGTATATA
The DNA here is from genome assembly GCA_030737815.1 of Allium fistulosum. Lineage (NCBI taxonomy): Eukaryota > Viridiplantae > Streptophyta > Magnoliopsida > Asparagales > Amaryllidaceae > Allium > Allium fistulosum. Next base: position 879,488,803 of record CM060906.1, read on the forward strand.
ATAAGGATGATTGGAGCAAACTTTACACTTACATAGGCATAATTATTTTAAATATATAGATACATGTGTATGTTAAATTCATTATAGTTACAAAAACACCAAAAAACAAATAAGATCTTAAATGTTTAATGATCATAAATTTCTCATACAATAACTTTGAAGGTGTCAAGTAAAGATATTGCTTCAATTCTAGACTATGCTTTATGCAATATTTAGGTACATGCAAAAAAAATGTTATTTGTGTTTACATGTAATTAGACAATGAATAAGCAATAAGTGAATTTTGTACTAATTATATGTATTCTTATGGAATTGATTTTGTGAAGTATAGACCAAACATATGATTTTGTATATAAAATATAGGTGTTGTATGGATAAACCATACAAATTTTACATGGATAAAGAATATGAAAGTCCTTTAAAGCTTAGATATATGAAATTAAGATGTTAAATAAGTCTAAGCATAATCAAATATTATGTTGGGTCATTTACTTTCCTAAATTTTCACAATTCACGGTAAGAAATCATTATGTATAAAGATAAACAAAAGTTCTTAAATTCTTTGTTTACATTTAAGTTTGTTTATATTAAGAATAATCAAAATGTCAATAAAACAAACAACATAAATACTTTGAAGATAAGAAATAATGTTTTATAATTTTCACTATCATAAACCAGGATCTGAACTTCCATATTTTAACCATTCAAATCAATCTAACATTTTATCAAACATATATAGAAATATATTCGACTCTCAAATGGTTTAAAACAAATCCAACTCTTTATTTATTCAAGTTTGCAGTTCAACATCTAACATCCAAGTATTTCAATACAATAGAAATCCTTAGATGGTATAGTCTGCTTGTAGTTTTGAAACTGAATAAAGCATGTTAGGGGATGAAAATGAATAGTACAATGTATCATGGAAAAATAACTAAAAAATAATACCTATCAATCCCTTTAGCCCAAAAGCTACATAGACAAACCTTGTATAGGTCGTAGTAACTATTGATGCCAAAAATGGATCAACATCGAAGAATGAGTATTAGGGAACCTGTGAGACCTGGATCTAACAAATAGTATTGAAAATAAAAGAAAATAGTTCTCTAGCCTACGTCGATTTTATAATTTTTATTGATTGTTGTTTGCAGAGAATTTGAGAGTATAAGTCATTAGTACAAGAGCTTGATAGGTTCGGTTGTCTTGAACTGCCAAGAGTAGCTGCCTGGGTGACTATTGTGAGGGAGGAAGATGGTGAAGAGTAGTGGAATCCAAAATCCAGAGTGAAGAGAAAAGATCAAGGAAGTGATCATGTTTTGGTTGCACTATGGTTTGTATTAATAGGGAAACATAGCTACTGAATCAGAAACCTGCTCACACCGAGGTCTAAGAGATAGCCCAATATCACACAAGAGAACTTGGAGGCACATGAGTAAAGAGTATAACTCGGTGCCGAGTTATTTCCATGTGTGCAAGTTGAACTTTCTCATTTGCTATGTTCTTCTATCCTCTACTTGATGCTTTTCAAGCTCTTTTCAATGACTTTTGGTTGATTACAGTGCTCTTTCCAATATCACTTAAGTTATCATGCATACTTGGTTTCCTTCTCATCAAACTTGGAATTGGTCATCCAAACTATGGGAAAACGACTTGATCATGAGTAACTGAAGTGGTATAAGAGATGTATAGAGTTTGGGAAGTGAAATGGGGAGGAAAGATAGTTCGGTGTTGACTTATATAACTGGGTGTCGAGTTATACCCTTAGTCCCTATTTGAATGAAACACTTCCAGATTACTTCTCTAGCTCTTCTAAGGGTGCTCCCAAGTTTTTAAGTCATTCCATCTTCGTCTTGATATTCTAAGTTCTTGTTGACTTCTGCTCGGTTAAAAAACCAGTTAGCACTTGCCCTCCAGAGTTTGCTTTGGTTGAAAACAAACCGTGCTCTGGATCGAGAAAAATCCTAAACCGTTATCCTGCAAATTCCATATGATCGTTCAAGTGTTGTCTCGATACGTTGCTTTCATCTAGTAGATTTTCCTTTAACCGTTTGGCTTAGTTATAGTTGGAATTCCATTCCTTTACACCGAGATATGGTCAACACTACGAAGATCACTTGATGCTTTAGGTTAGCATATTCATTCTCTGCCATATTTTTTGAACAACACAAGGGAGAAAAAAAACTTGGCATCGAGTTAGTTAACTCGGTACCAAGTTAAAATTCTTTACCCCGACCCTATAAGATTCAACACTTAGAAAATTTTCTAAGTTACCTTTTCACTTTTAGTTTTTCACCCAACCTCCCAAACTTCCAAGACCCAATTCGTTCACCTCTGACCTTCAACACCGACCTGCTCCAATGCCGCCACCATCTGCATCTGTCCCCTTGAACCAACCGTCGACCTTCCAGATCCACCACATCAACTTGCCGCCACTCTTCCTAGTCGTGATTCAGATCGTCCATGAGAAGTTCAAATCCTAGTACCAAACAATTCAATCTTATGTCAATGCTTGTTGATGTCGGAGATATAGCGATAGTGATAGGGGATTGCTCGACTGCAATGGAAAGGGGATGGTTGAGATCTGGGTTGTGTTTGATCGATGGTGAAAATGAGTTTTGCCTCAATAGAGTGCACCAGTTCCAAAGACAAGTCTTTTTTTCGGATTTAGCTATCTCTTTCCAAAATTTAGCTAAGTCCCAATCATCGCTTGAGTTCTAGCATGATAATTTATTCCAAGATAAGTCTTATTGGATGATTCCATCGCCTTGCTTTTCTTCGTTTCCGCACCTCTGGTGATCCTGAAAAGAAAATCTTTTTGTGTCGCTCCGGACAGCAGCTCCGTTATCGATTTCTCATTGATAATGGTAATTCCTAAGAATATAATTTTAAAGTATGACTCGGCTCGTTTTTCTAGCATGAGCAAGCTATCTATAGGATGGTCCATTCATGGTGTATGGGACACTGGACTCACACCACATAGATTAACACACTGCTCTTGCCTTGGTCAATGTTCAAAATTCGATCAGTTAACACACGTCGACATCCTTTAGATTTTGAACGTTAGTCACACAGGTTTATTATTCAAAATAAAACATACCTAACTGTGTTAATGCCAATTTATAGTGGTTCGGCTATCTCCGGCCTACGTCCACTTCAAAGTTTTTATCTTTTATTGATTATCCTCGCTGGTTACATATGATTACAGCAGATACAATGAATGAATTTGAGTATAACAACAATGGAGAGAAGTAGAATTGAATTTGGTAGAGTCTGGACGTCCAATGGCCAAAAAGATCCCCTTTTTGCATGCTTCAGTGGCTATTTATAGGCGTAGGAGGCTGAGATCGCGCCCAAACTTCGGAAGACTTCTTTTGGCACGTGAGGGGGCCCACGCGACCGACCCCACCAAGTTTCGACTCGATCTGCGATCGATACGAAGCTATTTCGTATCGATCAAAAAATGCTCCAATCGAGCTGAAACTTGGCAGAGGGGTTCTTTACCTCGTATGGAAGCTACTGTGAAAATTTCGTTGCATTTGGATCTATGGTTTAGGAGATATGATCGATGCAAGTTTATGATTTTCGTTGGCTGCTGAGTTCGAATCCATGCTTTCGTATCCACCACTTCGAATCGACCTGGACACGTGAGCGCACAGTGACGCGGCACGAGATTCTTGGATCGCTCCACCTTTTGTGCCGCGTTGAAGGAGTCTTATTCGCATCCAACATCGGAGTCAAATTCGTGTGGACCACTTCGTGATTCGGTCGATACGAATTAGGCCCTTTGATATCGATACGAATACTGTTTACTGAGAAGCACGATGGATACGAACAACCAAGCGTGTGTAAATCCGATCGATTCGAACCCGATGGATTCGAACTGTGCTCGATGGATTCGAACATGCTGAGGCGGTGCCATTCTGATGGATACGAACCTAATGGATTCGAATAGTCCGACCGAGGTTCAACTCGAACTAGATCGATTCGAACAGATTGTCATGCTGATCGAGTCGAGCTAGATCGATTCGAAATCCAACCTCCCTCCATGGATACGAATAGTGTACTTTCTCTAACTTGTATCGATCATATCTCATTCATACGAACTCCGATTAACCTGAAACTTAGAGCGCTGGCTTTTATGGCTTTGCTTGTCATGTCTTATCAGTTGTTGCCCGATCCGGACTTGGATAAAATTCATCGATTTCCATGGTTATCCTGCAATGCATAGTGAATATTCATGACTAGCTATTATTGATTTTCAGTTAAGTTTTGGGTATCTCGGCTTTGCCAAAAGGTGGGATAACACTTTGCCCCCCAAAAGATGCCTTTTGGTAAAAGGTGTGTTTTGATCAGTCTCAAATTGAATGTAGTGAGTTCATGTTTTATTCAGAGCTTATAACATTTTCAATCAAGTTCATGGTTGTTCGAAGCCGAATCGTTATCCATTTCTTCCTGTGGAAGTTAAGATTGAAACTCCGTAGTCTCTCCGGACAATCAACGGTTACTCCGGACCCTTGTCAAGCCCATTCCAGACTTAGCGATCGAATAGAAAGATCCTATTTCACTCCAGCGTTGCTTTCTATTCCTGGCACTCTGGCCCTAGTTAGGGCGTAAAGCGATGTCTTGGCCGTTCTGGACCAAATGTAGCCTCTCCGGGCTCCTGCTGGATCCCATTCTGTCACTCTCCGGTGAAGGGGAAACAACGTTAAGTGAGTCAATCCTGTCGCTCTTCGGCGCAGCGACCCACTTCTTGCACTCCGGTTCAGTGTATCTAAACATTAAGCGATTTCATGGCCTAAATCGTGGGCCGATCATAGCCTCTCCGGGCTCTTATCGAATCCCGATCCGATCACTCTCCGATGAATGGGAAATGACGTTAAGTGAGTCGATCCTGTCGCTCTCCGGCAAAGCAACCCACTTCTTGCACTCCGGACCCCGTCTCTCCGGGTAGGGTCATGAAGCGATCATATTGGTATTTAATACTCATCCTTTAACTCTCCGGTCAAAGGTTTATTTCTAGAAATTCAAGTTTATTTATTAAATTCAGGTCCTAGATGTTCAATCTCAAACATCAGGAAAAAACTAGACATTGCCTCTCCGGGCAGATTGGTCTATCTCCACCTCAGAGCATGCCTAGGGATCTCTGTGGTTCCCATACATGAGTAAGTGGAGTAGCCGTTTATTCTAAAAACAAATCTAAGGAAATTATTTGACCGAAGTCCAAATCCTGAACTTGGCCCTTGTCATCTTAATCAGTTGATGACGAGTCGTGATCCCGATCCAGGATCGTTTCTGTTAGGAGGAGGCGGTAGTTGTTTAGGCCTTACTGCCGTTGCCCGTTCTCTGACATATTGTGGCAATCTACCACTCCTGGCATGTTCTTCCACCTCATCCTTTAGGTGGCGGCATTCGTCGGTTGTGTGCCCATCCAGCTCATGGAATAGGCAATATTTTCCAGTACTACGCTCCCGCTCTGTGGGATCTCTCCTGGGTGGTTTTCGATAGGGGAGTTGCCCCCAAGTTTCAGTGTAAATTCGTCCCAGGCTTGCCGCCAAATCTATGTATTGCCTGAATCTGGGCTCTCGGAATTTTTTCCGTTTATCAGGACCATCATGTGCATCATCCTACTTTCTCTTTCCTTTGTTTGCCCTAGACTGTTCCCTGGCGGTTCCTTCGCATTGTACAGCGTTTATTTCCTGTCTCTCGGCTCGTGATTCTTCTAATCGAATGAATCTTTCGGCTTCGTGGTAAAACTCTCCAAGATCTTGCGGTGGGTCTCTTGTTAAAGAATCTTTGAATTCGGTGCCTTCTCCAACTCCTGCCACTGCTGCCATCAAGATCATCGATGGATCCGGGCGATCTATAGAAGCCACTGTTGCATTAAATCGTAGCAGAAAATCTTTTATGGACTCTCCGATCCTTTGCTTTATCACTGCTAAAGTCATCACACTTTTGGGGCGCGTCACGTGGACCCTAAACTGCCTCATGAAGCAATCAACAAGCTCGCCCCATGTTCTGATCGATCCAATTTCTAATTGTCTGAACCAAAGTGCAGCCAAATCTGACAAGTATAGGGGGAAACATCGAGCCATCACTTCCTCAGGTGCCCCTAACACTTCCATGTGCCTGATGTATCTAGTAATATGCATTGTTGGATCTGACTTCCCGTCATAAGGATCCAGCATAGGAAAATTGAACTTTGGACGGTTCCTTGCATTCCTGATACTCGGAGTGAACGGACTCCGACTGACTTCTTCCAACCCTCCGCTAGACAATCCTCCTCTCATGAGTCGTCGCACTAATCCAGCCATCTTTTCATCTCCATCCTGGGGTTGCCCTCTTGGTCTTGAAGGGTACTCTGGTACGTACTCTTCATGTGGCCCGTTGGCATCAGCGTTGGCTCCAGCTTGTTGAGCACCATCTGTAGGCCTTCCAGCATCAGATCTTGAGGATCCACCACTTCGAATCGACCTGGACACGTGAGCGCGCAGTGACGCGGCACGAGATTCTTGGATCGCTCCACCTTTTGTGCCGTGTTGAAGGAGTCTTATTCGCATCCAACATCGAAGTCGAATTCGTGTCGACCACTTCGTGATTCGGTCGATACGAATTAGGCCCTTTGATATCGATACGAATACTGTTTACTGAGAAGCACGATGGATACGAACAACCAAGCGTGTGTAAATCTGATCGATTCGAACCCGATGGATTCGAACTGTGCTCGATGGATTCGAACATGCTGAGGCGGTGCCATTCTGATGGATACGAACCTAATGGATTCGAATAGTCCGACCGAGGTTCGACTCGAACTAGATCGATTCAAACAGATTGTCATGCTGATCGAGTCGAGCTAGATCGATTCGAAATCCAACCTCCCTCCATGGATATGAACAGTGTACTTTCTCTAACTTGAATCGATCATATCTCATTCATACGAACTCCCTGAAACTTGGAGCGCTGGCTTTTATGGCTTTGCTTGTCATGTCTTATCAGTTGTAGCCCGATCCGGACTTGGATAAAATTCATCGATTTCCATGGTTATCCTACAATGCATAGTGGATATTCATGACTAGCTATTATTGATTTTCAGTTAAGTTTTGGGTATCTCGGCTTTGCCAAAAGGTGGGATAACAGTATTTACATATGAGTTGATTTTTTTTGAAGATAAAGCTAGAGTTTATTGATGTTACATTTATATATAGGCCGATTCTATATAAATAGTGAAATGTTTTATTTTATATAATATAAAATTTGTAAAACCTGTTATATATATATAAACAGTACATGAACTATAGTAGATAATATATATGGAGTATAGATTGTGGCAACCAAACTAAACATATTGCTAGCTTATATAGGATTTGTAAGTTATATTGGTCTGTCGAATAGTTATTCATATTGATTTCTTTTATAATTTTTGACTTTTAAATATAGTACGTATGCAAGTTTATATAGATAGATCTATGTATATTATTTTATTTATATGTAATTATTTCAACATATATTGTGTGCATATATATATTTTTTACTTTGCTGGCACCTTCATGATGTATGTGTAAGCTATATGTTGTATGGTATATAACTTATATATTAGTGATATATATATTGTCGATTTCAAAGTATATATATAAGTAGTTATTTTAAAATATATGATGTATATATGTATGCTCTGTTTTAATTCATATTTTAAAATCTATCACTTGTATGTTATAATAATAATATGAGTTAATGTATATATTAGTTATATATGGAGGTATTTTGTTTATACTGTTCGTATGTATGTGTTATTGAAAGTTATATTTGAAATCTATGGTTTATATATAGTATACTCTGTTTGCATGTATATAAATATATACACTGTTTATAAACACTGTGTTTGTTTGGTATATTAGTTGCAGAAGTATGGCATATAAAGGCTACAGTGTAGCACTCCTATTCTATTATATACAAGTATGTTAAAAAATTAAAAGTATAAACGAGTCATGTTATATGTATATAGTATATAGTAGTTTTCGTGCCTATATATAAATATGTATAATTTAAAAGAGTATTTTGTTTACGGTATATATATTGATTTAAAATATAATATGTATATATGTTTGATTTCAATGTGTGTGTGTATATATATATATTTAAATTTATGATTTATTTAAAAAAGGGAATATGTATTTGGAATTAAATATTGGGTTTAAGGAAATTAATAATATAAAATAAATCTCGTCTAAATTTTATATCAAGCTAATTTGATTCGTTCCCATTGATTTTTGTTATCAGCTCTGTTCGTTGAATTCATGCCAATCTTGTTTCGCTTTGGAATTCGTGTTAGGTTCGTAACTCATCTCATCCTTATTCATCTCTAGCCTCGAAAAGTGAGCAATCAGTAACGATTAATGTTCTTTTATTTATTAAATTTGATTTCAATTGAAACGACAATTGAAATATGCTGATGTTAGTTATTTACACTGTTATATATATGCTATTACCTGTATCAGTTCACCTGTGACATCTGACACCATTATCTGCCAACTGAAATATGCTGATGTTAGTTATTTACACTGTTATATATATGCTATTACATATATCAGTTCACCTGTGACATCTGACACCATTATCTGTTATTTATATTGATGATATATGCTTGTTATATTATTATCATATCTGTTATCACTCTGTAAGTTCCCTGTTAGTATAGAATCACTATGGGTGGAAATGATACATACCCGAACGGACTTTAGAATAGGAGAAAATCGTTAGGGGTTGAAATGATAAACCCAAGCGATTTTCAATTGAATTGAATTTGGGATTACGGGTTGAAATGATATATATATATATATATACCCGTATATATTTAAATTGCAGATTGAAATGATAAATATCCGTATCACTTGACCATAGGATAAAAAATTATATACAAACACCGTTGATCTAAATATAAATAATTTGAAATGATTTCTATGGTTTTGGAAAGATATATATATGGTTTTAATTGATATTGAAATTATTCTTATAAATAAGTTTAAATTAAAGTGGATTTAAAATTTATTTGGAATTGATGAATTAAGTATTGTCTTCAAATATATCGATTTGAAATTTATTGAATTTGAAGATTTAAGAATAAGTTTTATAACGTGGTTTTGATTTAAGATGATTTAAAGGAATTTTTCAATTTTAAATAAATTGAAGGAATATTAAATGATTTGAAATTTGGATTGTATTTAAACGATATTGTATTTAGTTGAGTGAACATTTCAAAGCTAAATAATATCTAAGTGAATTCGATATATATATATATGAGATTTTCAAAATTTAGTTTTGAAATGTGAAATATTTAAAGTTTCGAAATATATTGGAAGTGAAATGGTTTATTTTGTGTTTCAAATTTGTATTTGGAATCGTTATAATTCGAAATGATTTATTGAGAAATTGAATTGAGTTGAAATTTATGAATTGAGATTGAATTAAGTTGAATTTGGAAGTCGAGTTAATTGGAATCAATTTGTGAATTGGTGGAAGCTATTTTATTATATAAAGTATTTTTAAACTATATCTACAACTATTATATTTTACTTTATAAATTATTTTAATATAAACTATTTTATATAAATCATTTTCAATATTTTTTTTATTATAAACTATTTTAACTTATAACTATTTTATATAAACTATTTTTATTTTATAAACTATTTTATTATATACACTAATTTTAATATCTAAACTGTTTAAGAGGAAAGTGTTATGAATTCCAAATGTTATGATTTCAAACTATAGTTTCAAAGTGTTATGAATTTCAAGGTTGTGATTTCCAAAGTGTTTTGATTTTTTTTAAAGACTTACAATTTCGAAAGCGATATAACTTTGGAAAGTGATATGATTTTGGAAAGGGATTTCTTTGAAGTGAAATTGATATCGTAAGGATATGGTTTTGAAATGGCAATGATATTTGGGTTTTGAAATATAAACTATTTTGAAGTTTACTAAATAACCAATCGGTGTAATAATTACGTAGTTATTGAAGAGTCCAGGATTGGTTAGGGACATACTCTCTGTCTAAACCGAAAACCACTTTAATAACTATTATACGCGGAGTGTGATCCAGAATGAAGTGGTTGGAATGATGACGTTGCTGGATTTGAAGAAAGGGAACGATAATGGATGACTTTAACACTTGTGTCAAATTGGAAATGACTTAAACAGGAGCCGTGCCGGGCCAGTGAGGTTAGCTACCTCTAGCGGACACACTTCTTTGTAAACTACTCATTACTTGTTTTTGATTGGTGCGCACCCTTGATTTGGGAGTGTTGTTTCGCGGTGTTGCGATCGTTGCGGCGATGCGTTCTCACTAGTCCGGATCAGGCAAACGGTAGTTTCACTACCTTGGGTATTGCCTCATGTGCCTTGTCATACTCGTATCCCTATGCGCGACCACTATGATTTGTTTTGTGTTATACCTATGGAGTACTCCCTGATAGCCCACTAGTTTACGGTGGAGTTTACAGTGCTATATAGACTATGACGCTTATATAAAATGAGTTAAGGGGGATAATGGTAACGCCTTAACGCTATTTTGATACTTTATATTACTGATAGGCATTATCTACTTAGCGTACACTACTATATAGTAGATATTTTAACGGATCCTTAGAGGATGGTTATCCCAAACATCCTTTGAGTTACTTGTATTTTCAGTTGTAGTTTCACTTGAGTTGGATTTATTGATATAAGAATGTTAATCCTGACTCGAGTGTTTTGTGTTTTGCTTTACGCTCGGGTCAGACTGAGTGTACCAGTATTCGAGGCTCGCCTTTGGAGTTGGAGCTTCGCTTGGAGATCCAGCTATCTATCCAGCTTTCAGATATTCAATTGATTCCAACGATGTATTCTGATATTGTATTTGAATATTGTATTCGAGACTTCTATTGTATCTTGTTTAACTCTGTTATATATATATATATATAAGCTTCATGAACTACTATTCTTTTGTTTCCGCTGCATTATTGTTATATTACTCTATGTCTATGATCTGTGATTATTTTATTTACTGTATATGTTGAGTTTTGCCAAATTTTATTTACTATCCATTGTTTTGAATTTGTAACGACCCATAATTTCTGTCATTTGAAATTCAGATATTTAATTGATTTTAAATATTAACAAGTGAGATTTGTAAGTCGGAGAAATTTAATTTCGAATATAGAGATTTAATTGGATAATTAAATCGACAATTTAATATTTGAAATTCCAGAAATAATTGAAAATTGAATTAAATGTGAATAAAAATGATTTATAAAGTTATATTAAATCATATTGGAGTTAGAATGATGTTATAGAACTTTAAAAATTGAATTAAAAGTTAATTTGTGAAAAATGAATATTTTAATATTTAATTAACGAGTAAAAATGACCATTTTTCAAACAGTCTCGGATTTTGACGAAACCAGTTTCGTCAGATCCATAATGTTAAATTATTGTAAGATTTCAAATTTTGTGTCAATCGGATTTACGGTTTGTCCGGGGAAAGCCAAAACGCGTAGAAATCATTTTAATCGATTTAATTTAAATTTGATCATTTATTTCCGTAACTCGTACATATGACCGAATTAGCCTCCGAAACATGTTCCATTGCGTCCGAAACGCAGGTAAAACCTTAGAAACGCCAGCCGGCACGTTTGATTTCGAGTTCGAAAATTTTTGAGATGAATAGTGTTTTGCAATTTTCTATAAAAGGCCCCCGTTATTTCACATTTGCTAAAACCCTAAATAACCTAGGTCAGGCCGCCACCCTCACTTTCAATGGTCGGCGTCTTTCAATTCTTCTCTCTTTAATCTCTTCCAATCCACGCATCATTTCAAAAAACTATCAACTAGAACGTTGTAGAGCTTCACGAGCTCGACAAATCCATACGGCGATGATGACCATCGGAGCATTATGGAGGCCAGAATTCAACCGAGAAGTTCCATTATTCGCGCAAGTTTTTCAAAGCAAAGGGCTGACCGAGCTCGCCGTGCCTCTGGCTGAAGGTGGCACTCGTGATGGGCTTTAACTTGAAGGTGTTCGATCGAGCTGAAATGTGGAGATGAAGTCGCGAAAATTCAACAAGAAGTGGCGGCCGTGGGTTTTGTTCGATCGTGTTTCACCTGGGGGAAGAAGATGGGGGGCATGGTCCAGATCTCATCAAGATGAAATGCACGGCTGCGATTTGTTTTAGGTTAAAATTAAAAAGAAATTTGTATAATTAATTTATATTATATAAATTCGTACAATGTTTAAAATTGCATAACTTGTTCATACAAGGTCGGAATTTGACGAAACGACTTGCATTGGGTTCGTTTTGTCGAGCACTGCACAATGGAACTAGTTTGGAGTCGATTAGAGCTAATGATAATTTTGAGTAAAATTAAACGTGTGTTTAATTTTATTTGAAATAAAATACTGCAACTGTTATCGGAAACTCAAGGTGAGAACTTCTCACTCAATCAAATTTGTTTTGATTTAAATTTTAAATAGTTAAATTTAAAATTATTGATAGTGTTGATTGTGTGTTTCGATAATGATTTATGATTGGTTGAATTGAAATAGACCCTATACGCCGCATATTAAGCGGAGGTTACTATATTAAAAACATATACCGCGATATTCCGCTTTGAAGTGGAATTGGAATTATATATGTATTTGGAGTTGATTTCCAGCATTATATAGCGAATGAGACCCTATTGCGCCGCATAATAGCGGATAGTATTATATAAATCCCATATACCGCGATATTCCGCCTCGAGTGGAATTGGTATTGTGCTAACATCTGTGGATGCAGGGAAACAGGTTGGAGGGATCCAACTGGATTCCTCAAACATTTGAAATTATTTCATATGTTGTGTGTTGATTATTTATAATCTCTGTGCGATTATCTTTGTGATTGAAATTGTTGAAGGCTATAGGTTAGCCGAATATATTTTTGGTATCCTTGGATACCGAAAATAAAAAAAAATTGGATTTTTAAAATTCAAGTTGAAAGTTTATTTTAAAACTTATTTTTTGAGAATTGGATAAATTAAAAAGGAGTTTTAAAAAGATAAAGTTATTTTTGAACCATATTGAATAAAATTTCAAATTACGGGAAAAAAGGCTTAACAAATGGATTTCGAAAATATTATTTTTAAGTTGAAGAATTTATTTAAAAATTTGGATTTTTAAATAGATTTGAAGAGATAAAGAAATTTACTTTAAAAAAGGAAATAATTTGGAAATTCGTTGAAAATTTGATTTGGTGTTTTGAAATGAATTTGAAAATCAATTTGAAATTAATTGATTATTAATTTACCATAACTAGTAAAATTTATTTATAGAAATTTATCTGACTTTAAATTAGTCAGATAATTAAAGTAATCCTACTTATGGATGTTTGAATCGTATTGGATGTTGAATTATTTGATATCCCAAATATGTGATGTTTTGTGATATATCCTGATTTGTGTTGTGATCTGTAATTTGTTTATCTGTGATATATATATATATATATATCTATGATCTGTGAATGAAAGATAAGCGTCAATTATATTGTTATATTTGATCTGTGATGGTTGAATGTTGTTGCACTATTGTGTTAAACCCTTGGACTACACAATACACACACAAATGTGGATTTCACGTGGAAATCAGTTAAGTCATAGATTTTTAACAATTCTAAAGATTGAATTTTTGAGTCAAAAATAGTTTTGGAATTGGAATTGAATTTTTTTGAAAATGAGTTTCAAAAATAAAAGTTATTTTAAATAACTTAATAAAATTTAAATTCGAATAATTTGATTTAAATTGGAATTCAATATTTGAAATTGAATTCAATAATTTGGGAATTCTGGTCTAAAAGGATTATGCAAGTGTAAAAGGGTGTTTATATGAATTTAAACCATTTTTAAAAGTGTTGTTGTGGAAATTTGAATTAACCCAAAGACCGTAACTTGTATAAATGAAATCAGATTTTTCTGAAACGAAAACTATTTGTTTTCAAATAACAAAAGCTTTCATGTTAGGAATGAATTTCGAATTTGTGTAAAAAGGATTTTATTTGCAATTAAATTGTTTTGAAAGCTATGAATCGAATTTTGATTGAAAGGTTGGATGAGTGAATCCAATTGAAATGGGAAATAATTTGGGAATCTGTGAATGAATCTTTGTGAAATTGGGTGAACTTTGTGAAGTAAATCTTTTTGTTTAAGGATTTAAAATGGTAATTTGTTTAAACCATTTAAAGGAAAGGGTTTGGGTAGTAAGTTGTGACTTAATTGAAATCCCAATATTCATATGTTTTAAAATATTGTGCTCACTATTCGGTTTAGCCGGGAAAGGACCTTTGTGTCATATAACCCATTCCGAATAAGTGATATGACGATATGGATAACATTTGAAGACCGGTGGTGAAGACCGGGTATTTGTGAAAACGATAGGATGACCTATCGATTGTCTCTGCACCGTTAGCTACGGTATAGAGATTTCCTTTGTGATGGGAAGTTCGATCGGGATTGTGAATACCCGGATTGCAAGGGCTTCTTCGGAAGTGCCTTCGGTTCTATTCGAACCCGGAACAGACTTGTATGGTTACATGTCTGACATTACATTTTGAGATATAAAGCTGATTTCTTTCAAATACATTTCTTCTGGTGGCGGAGAATTTATTCTCTTAGCTTAACCCCCTTCTTTGAGACGTACGAGCTCAGAGGTTATGCAGTTGAAGGTTATCAGTGATATACTCCCAATTTGGTAATGTGGCATGCTGAGTGTTGCTGTGTGATGATTATTTATTGATCATTTGTTGATCAAAGCATGGCTTTGTGAAAAAGCGTAGCTTTGTGGACGAGACTTTGTCAGACCTCACAACCCGGAAATGGTCGAAACAAGAATGATGCGTCAAGGTTATGAGGGTCGCTCCCTTTAGGGTATGTCATTTCCTTCTGGAAAAGGGTGGTATCAGGTATGGAGCCCTGGTATTTAACCTATGTGGTTACTCCAATCTCATTTACTGTGTGATTGTTGTTTTGTTGAGGCGCCTCGGAAAAAGGTCCCAAAGGACCGGGGGGTGGCATATTCGTGTAGTAGTTACCTAGTGTAAGAGGTAACCCGGCTTGTGTTGGCAGAGATCCGGTTAGGTTCTCGGGACGTCCATCCAGAGGCGTACCCATGTGGCAGTAGGAAGTTCCTTAGCCTGACCATTTGTTGGAAATCCAAAGAAACAATACGAGCCTTGTACGGTTTTAGTTGTATAACCTACTATGGAATGTGGCGGTAACCTACTATTGAACATAGTAGCTATAGTAGGCATAAGTGCGGAATGCCTATGCTGGCTAAGATTAATATTATATTTTCGAAATGTTTCCTACACTATGCACTAGTAATAATATCAAAAGAGTTTTGTTTGCGTAGTAAGCATGTTTGACTATCATAAGAAGAAATCTCCTCCTATTCTGCGTTTGCATTGTGCGTGTGGCGGGAGGTCTTATGGTAGTTTCATTTTCCAAAAAGCATTGCGGATGTCTTTTACTTCCTTTGTTGTTGTTTTAAAGATAAATAACTGTTTTAGTTCTCACACCAGTCCCATGACTGACCTTGTTTAGCTTAGTGCAATGTGATAGGGGGTTCTCGCTTCATAGTTTGGTGGCGAACGGGAGACTCTTACCCCTACATGTCCCTGAGTGGGAGGGGTTGGTTAGCCGTAAGGCGTGACAGTCGAAAGGCTGGCCGTAAAAGCAAGGTCAGGGTACCAGTGTAAGCCACAGTGGGTCTGGGATGGTTGCAAAGCCTACCGGTTCCCACTGTTCTCGAGACGTTACATTTGGTATCAGAGCATATGGTTAAGCGATAACCTTGGCTCTGTTGGGTGTTACTCATTAGAGATAG
Source organism: Allium fistulosum (assembly GCA_030737815.1). Lineage (NCBI taxonomy): Eukaryota > Viridiplantae > Streptophyta > Magnoliopsida > Asparagales > Amaryllidaceae > Allium > Allium fistulosum. The sequence goes on from CM060906.1 coordinate 879,504,689, forward strand.
AGTCAGTGGTACTCTAGAATGAGTGTGAGTGTAATAATAGATATGAGCGCGTATTTGTTAGTGAATATGAAATTGTTTTGTATTGTGTTGACTTATTGGTTGATTGTTTATAGATTCTAGTCGGTGCAGTCTAGCTAACTGTAATCAATAGGGGTTTCTAAACTCTTAAACAAGATGAACTGACTCAGTATCATTTTAAATTGGGTGAATGAAATAATTTGACCTTGATTTTATTTTACATATAAAGGAAATAATTCTTTCAGAATTATTAAAGTGTGTATAAAATTGAATTGTTTGGTTGCTGAAAATGTGAGAATATATATGAGTTAATAAAAGTTGTTTGAATAATCTAAATAAAAACAACAATTGTAAAAGAATAAAGTATATAAGAAAATGAATTATTAAGTATGGAGTTATAATTAATATGATTTGCAGTTGTGAAATAATCTTATATATAGGAAGTGAAACTATATGAATATATTTATAATTATGAGTTGTAAATAAAAATGAATTTGAACTATGAATTTGAAAATTTTGAATCCTGTTTATTTTGGAAGTTATTTTTCAAAATTAAAAATTAAATAGTGAAATTATATGAGAAAAAGGTTTATAAATGTGATTTATAAATAAAAGGAAATTTTAAAAGAATATTAAGCACTGAATTCATTACTGTCACTGGGAAATAATAAGGGTGATGACTGCAGCATCATCGGTATCATTTTTGAGTTTCTGTGTGATGGATTTGCTACCATAGTTAATTCAAAATTGAAGTTTTGCTATGATAACCAAATTTGAAAATAAAATCCAAGTTGTAATTGATAAATATAAGTAAAACGAGTTTAGAACTTATAATATGAGATAATAAATTTAACTTTGGTAAAGTTGAAATGAAATTGAGTTAGCATAATAAAATATGTGATTTGAAATTTAACTAAAGGAAGGTTAAATAAATTTAATTGGATTTTAACTAGCTTAGGTAAGTTATTGAAATTGAAGATATAAACTTGAATGTTAACGTGGTTATAATATGAATTTGGAAGTTTAAATAAATAAGCTGTATAACTTGGAGAATGAGAAAAGATAAGTAATACCAAATATCAAAATGGTTAAACAAATTTGTTAAGAAAAACAAAATCTGAATTGGATTTATAAGTGGAAATTTAAGTTAAGCTAAACAAATAATGTTTAAAAGGAATATAACTTAAGTTGTATAGTGAAAGCAAATGTAAGTGGAAATTTGAAATGGAATATAACTTAAGTGATGTTAAATGAAATTGATTTTTGGTGTCGAAGTGAAATAACAAAGTGAATTAAATGGATGTGAACTTGAGTTATATAAATGAAATTCAACCTTATTTGTAAAATGAATTAGCAATTGAATGAACTAATGAGTTGAATATTAATCAATCGAATGTGAATAAATTGATATGGAATAATGAATGTAAGTATTAATTCATTAAAGGCTAATAAATTGGAAATTCAATGGAAGCCAATTTAATATTAAACCAATTGAAATTAAAAATGTTGAACCAAATTGAATGTGAAGTAAAGTAAATTGAATGAATTTGGTTATGTTGATTATGATTGGTTGTTATATAATTGTTGGTTGATTGTATATAGTATAATTAATTAAGTATTAATGAAATTGAATTGATAAAAATTGAAATCTATGTGATGGAATTTGAATTGGAAGTGAACCAACTTGAATTTAAATAGTGAATGTAAACTAATTGAAAATGAAGAAATGAATGTTGTTGTATATGAATTGGTTGTAAACAATTACAAGTAATGTCGAAATTATATAAGTTGCTTATAAACCTTTTTTAGCATGCATTTCTTTTAATATGCATGTGTTGTAGTTGTTTAAAAGAGTAGATTGTTAATAACTTTATATATATGTCACTTACGTGTTTAAATTGAGTAAGTACAGGTGCCGTGGCTGCCGTTCGACTGGTTGGGTCGCGCTAAAATGCTTAATAAATAACTGCTTTGCTTAAAAATGCTAAAAAGGTACGCCTACGCAATAAAAATATGAACTATTTTTCTTCTTTTCCAACCGTGTGGGTCGATGTATATATATTTATATCTATTGTGATATTGCAAAAGCTCCTCCGTACAAAGGAGACTCTGCCAAAATTTTCCGTAAATTTGGGAGTTAAATTTTTTTTGAAAATTTGGAAAATTTTTGTTAACGGTAAGTCATTTTCCAAATTGTAATAAAATATAGGAATTAAACTAGAAAATGGAAACCATTGTTTTGGTTGAAGTTAAAGGTTTTGGAAAAAGGTGAATATAAAATTTTCACTAAGTGTATTTTTGAAAAGTTAATGAATTTGGGGCATTTTTCTTACTTGGCAATTTCGAGGACGAAATTCTTTTAAGGGGGGAAGATTGTAACGACCTAGAATTTCTATCATTTGAAATTCAGATATTTAATTGATTTTAAATATTAATAAGTGAGATTTGTAAGTCGGATAAATTTAATTTCGAATATAGAGATTTAATTGGATAATTAAATCGACAATTTAATATTTGAAATTCCAGAAATAATTGGAAATTGAATTAAATGTGAATAAAAATGATTTATAAAGTTATATTAAATCATATTGGAGTTAGAATGATGTTATAGAACTTTTAAAATTGAATTAAAAGTTAATTTGTGAAAATTGAATATTTTATTATTTATTTGACGAGTAAAAATGACCATTTTTCAAACAGTCTCGGATTTCAACGAAACCAGTTTCATCGGATCCATAATGTTAAATTATTGTAAGATTTCAAATTTCGTGTCAATCGGATTTACGGTTTGTCCGGGGCAAGCCAAAACGCGTAGAAATCGTTTTAATCGATTTAATTTAAATTTGATCGTTTATTTCCGTAACTCTACATATGACTGAATTAGCCTCCGAAACACGTTCCATTGTGTCTGGAACGCGGGTAAAACCTTAGAAACGCTAGCCGACACATTTGATTTCGAGTTTAAAAATTTTCAAGATGAATAGTGTTTTGCAATTTTCTATAAAAGGCCCCCATTATTTCACATTTGCTAAAACCCTAAAAAACCTAGGTCAGGCCGCCACCCTCACTTTCAATGGCCGACGTCTTTCAATTCTTCTCTCTTTAATCTCTTCCAATCCACGCATCATTTTGAAAAACTATCAACTAGAACGTTGTAGAGCTTCACGAGCTCGACAAATCCATACGGCGATGATGATCATCGGAGCATTGTGGAGGCCAAAATTCAATCGAGATGTTCCATTATTCGAGCGCGTTTTTCGAAGCAAAGGGCTGACCGAGCTCACCGTGCCTCTGGCTGAAGGTGGCACTCGTGATGGGCTTTAACTTGAAGGTGTTCGATCGAGCTGAAACGTGGAGATGAAGTCGCGAAAATTCAACAAGAAGTGGCGGCCGTGGGTTTTGTTCGATCGTGTTTCACCTGGGGGAAGAAGATGGGAGGGCATGGTCCAGATCTCATCAAGATGAAATGCACGGCTGCGATTTGTTTTAGGTTAAAATTAAAAAGAAATTTGTATAATTAATTTATATTATATAAATTCGTACAATATTTAAAATTGCATAACTTGTTCATACAAGGTCGGAATTTGACGAAACGACTTGCGTTGGGTTCGTTTTGTCGAGCACTATGCAATGGAACTGGTTTAGAGTCGATTTGAGCTAGTGATAATTTTGAGTAAAATTAAACGTGCATTTAATTTTATTTGAAATAAAATACTACAACTGTTATCGGAAACTCAAGGTGAGAACTTCTCACTCAATTGAATTTGTTTCGATTTAAATTTAAAATAGTTAAATTTAAAATTGTTGATAGTGTTGATTGTGTGTTTGGATAATGATTGATGATTGGTTGAATTAAAATAGACCCTATACGCCGCATATTAAGCGAAGGTTATTATATTAAAAACATATACCGCGATATTCCACTTTGAAGTGGAATTGGTATTATATATGTATTTGGAGTTGATTTCCCGCATTATATAGCGGATGAGACCCTATTGCGCCGCATAATAGCGGATAGTATTATATAAATCCCATATATCGCGATATTCCACCTCAAGTGGAATTGGTATTGTGCTAACATCTGTGGATGCAGGGAAACAGGTTGGCGGGATCCAACTGGATTCCTCAAACATTTGAAATTAATTCATATGTTGTGTGTTGATTATTTATAATCTCTGTGCGATTATCTTTGTGATTGAAATTGTTGAAGGCTATAGGTTAGCCGAATATATTTTTGGTATCCTTGGATACCGAAAATAAATAAAAAATTGGATTTTTAAAATTCAAGTTGAAAGTTTATTTTAAAACTTATTTTTTGAGAATTGGATAAATTAAAAAGGAGTTTTAAAAAGATAAAGTTATTTTTGAACCATATTGAATAAAATTTCAAATTACGGGAAAAAAGGCTTAATAAATGGATTTCGAAAATATTATTTATAAGTTGAAGAATTTATTTAAAATTTTGGATTTTTAAATAGATTTGAAGAGATAAAGAAATTTACTTTAACAAAGGAAATAATTTGGAAATTCGTTGAAAATTTGATTTGGTGTTTTGAAATGAATTTGAAAATCAATTTGAAATTAATTGATTATTAATTTACCATAACTAGTAAAATTTATTTATAGAAATTTATCTGACTTTAAATTAGTCAGATAATTAAAGTAATCCTACTTATGGATGTTTGAATCGTATTGGATGTTGAATTATTTGATATCCCAAATATGTGATGTTTTGTGATATATCCTGATTTGTGTTGTGATCTGTAATTTGTTTATCTGTGATATATATATATATATATATATATATATATATATCTGTGATTTGTGAATGAAAGATAAGCGTCAATTATATTGTTATATTTGATCTGTGATGGTTGAATGTTGTTGCACTATTGTGTTAAACCCTTGGACTACACAATACACACACAAATGTGGATTTCACGTGGAAATCAGTTAAGTCATAGATTTTTAACAATTCTAAAGATTGAATTTTTGAGTCAAAAATAGTTTTGGAATTGAAATTTTTTGAAAATGAGTTTCAAAAATAAAAGTTATTTTAAATAACTTAATAAAATTGAAATTCGAATAATTTGATTTAAATTGGAATTCAATATTTGAAATTGAATTCAATAATTTGGGAATTCTGGTCTAAAAGTATTATACAAGTGTAAAAGGGTGTTTATATGAATTTAAACCATTTTTAAAAGTGTTGTTGTGGAAATTTGAATTAATCCAAAGACCGTAACTTGTATAAATGAAATCAGATTTTTCCGAAACGAAAACTATTTGTTTTCAAATAATAAAAGCTTTCATGTTAGGAATGAATTTCCAATTTGTGTAAAAAGGATTCTATTTGCAATTAAATTGTTTTGAAAGCTATGAATCGAATTTTGATTCAAAGGTTGGATGAGTTAATCCAATTGAAACGGGAAATAATTTGGGAATCTGTGAATGAATCTTTGTGAAATTGGGTGAACTTTGTGAAGTAAATCTTTTTGTTTAAGGATTTAAATGGTAATTTGTTTAAACCATTTAAAGGAAAGGATTTGGGTAATAAGTTGTGACTTAATTGAAATCCCAATATTCATATGTTTTAAAATATTGTGCTCACTATTTGGTTTAGCCGGGAAAGGACCTTTGTGTCATATAACCCATTCCGAATAAGTGATATGACGATATGGATTACATTTGAAGACCGGTGGTAAAGACCGGGTATTTGTGAAAACGATAGGATGACCTATTGATTGTCTCTGCACCGGTAGCTACGGTATAGAGATTTCCTTTGTGATGGGAAGTTCGATTGGGATTGTGAATACCCGGATTGCAAGGGCTTCTTCGGAAGTGCCTTCGGTTCTGTTCGAACCCGGAACAGACTTGTATGGTTACATGTCTGACATTACATTTTGAGATATAAAGCTGATTTCTTTCAAATACATTTCTGTTGGTAGCGGAGAATTTATTCTCTTAGCTTAACACCCTTCTCTGAGACGTACGATCTCAGAGGTTATGTAGTTGAAGGTTATCAGTGATATACTCCCAATTTGGTAATGTAGCATGCTGAGTGTTGTTGTGTGATGATTATTTATTGATCATTTGTTGATCAAAGCGTGGCTTTGTGAAAAAGCGTAGCTTTGTGGACGAGACTTCGTCAGACCTCACAACCTGGAAATGGTCGAAACAGGAATGATGCGTCAAGGTTATGAGGGTCGCTCCCTTTAGGGTATGTCATTTCCTTCTGGAAAAGGGTGGTATCAGGTATGGAGCCCTGGTATTTAACCTATGTGGTTACTCCAATCTCATTTACTGTGTGATTGTTGTTTTGTTGAGGCGCCTCGGAAAAAGGTCCCAAAGGACCGGGGGGTGGCATATTCGTGTAGTAGTTACCCAGTGTAAGAGGTAACCCGGCCTTGTGTTGGCAGAGATCCGGTTAGGTTCTCGGGACGTCCATCCAGAGGCGTACCCATGTGGCAGTAGGAAGTTCCTTAGCCTGACCATTTGTTGGAAATCCAAAGAAACAATACGAGCCTTGTACGGTTTTAGTTGTATAACCTACTATGGAATGTGGCGGTAACCTACTATTGAACATAGTAGCTATAGTAGGCATAAGTGCGGAATGCCTATGCTGGCTCAGATTAATATTATATTTTCGAAATGTATCCTACACTATGCACTAGTAATAATATCAAAAGAGTTTTGTTTGCGTAGTAAGCATGTTTGACTATCATAAGAAGAAATCTCCTCCAGTTCCGCGTTTGCATTGTGTGTGTGGCGGGAGGTCTTATGGTAGTTTCATTTTCCAAAAAGCATTGCGGATGTCTTTTACTTCCTTTGTTGTTGTTTTAAAGATAAATAACTGTTTTAGTTCTCACACCAGTCCCATGACTGACCTAGAGTTTATTGTTCCCTTCCTAAACTCTGGGTGCCCATCATTTTCCACACGGGCGGCCTAGAGTCAGGTTATCAGGTCATTTTGGATTCAGGAGATGCTGTGGAGCTCAGTGGCGAGTTGGATGACGAGGCGTATCACTTGTATATGATATTATTATTCAGCTGTGTATTCTATATGAGGACAAGTTCGTATAACTGTCCATTATTCATTTATCTATCATATGTTTGTATATTGACTGTGATGATGTAATGTACAAACTGATATAGTTCTTTATTTTAAAAGATTATTCATTTATCTATTATATGTTGTTCCGCTGCGATATGTGAGATTCTGATATTATTTCTGTTGTTTCTTCTTTCTTTCTTTCTTTCTTTTTGTCTTTTTCTACCTCTTCTTTTTTAACCATAACAATTCGGTTTTTCGGCATTCGATTGCTCGGCAGTTGATACAGTAGACGTATTAATGTCGATTTTCGGAAGTCGAAAATCCAAGACGTTATAGAATTATTCAAGTCTGACATGTGTGGATTTATTGTCGATTTGAATGGTCCAAAATAGTGGATCGTTACATTCTCTAATGTCAAAAATAAAAAATTGAAAAATTGTTGTAAAATTATGACATGTGAAATTATAAAATCAATTGAATTTATAGTGTAAATTCATTGTCCTATTTGCTGTAAGGAATAATGGATTTAGTTTTACAATGAGAAGTTTAAGCCAAAAATTAAAAGTAAAGAATCAATCAAAGATATTAAAAGTAGAAATAAAAATACTTAGATTGCTCGAAAGTACTCAATATTCTTAATTTAAAAGCTATAGTATTCCATAGTGTAAATATAACTACAACATAATTTGGAAGACATATTAGAAAATTACATTTTCTTTGAGCATGGAAACTATAAAAAATTATCACTTATAGAAGAAGAGCACAAAAAACTTGAACTTTTAGATAGTGGTAAAAAAATGGTTTTTATTTCGCAAAAAGGTTGAACAAAATTTTTTTGTCGAAGTTAGTTAAAACGAATAGCCATGACTATGGACTTTTAAATACTAGAAACACAAACCGTAACTTTATGGTTAAGTCAACATGAAGACTTTTTGATAGTTGTCAAAAGCAAGATTTCTACAGCATATAATCAGCTTAAATATAATGCCATAAGGCAAAAAAAGTATTAAAATAGAAAATTCAAAACTGTTTTTTAGAAAGGTATTAAAATAGGAAAAAGGTACTAAAATTTTGAATCTTCTACCTTCAAAATATAAAGCTAAAAAGATTTGAATTAATTTCAATTAAGCACATTTTTATTATAGCTTCCATTTATGGCATTCAATATCATCATATTCATAAAAATTTATCGTGAGTGACAATAAGAAGTCAATGCATATTAGTACTTGTAGTTGGAAAGGGAAAAAAAATCCATACCACAAAATTAGAAACCATTCTGTAGGAAATCAATATGTCAATTAAAGCATAGAAAATATATTTTTAGGAAACTAAGGCCCCGTTTGCCTTGTCGTTTTTAATTTTGTATTTTTGTCTATAAAAAAGTGCGTCCGTCGTACGTATATTTGAAAAACAAATAATTTTGAAAAATGAAATTAACATGTAAAATAGAAATCAAGTTTATTTTGCTTTTCGTGTTTCGAGAGATAACAAAAGCACGGAGAACAACTTAACTCCTCCGTTGTCCGTTGATTGTCGCAATGACTAAGAATTATAAATTTTTATCTTTTATTTCTTGGTATTTCTTAGCGCAACTTGAAAACACAAAACTCAAAATACAAAATGAAATCAAACGGGCCCTAAGCTATCGATGAAGAAATTAAACTCATGTTAAAATCAACATTTGAAATGTGAACTATGAACACAACTATTGAGCAAATTAGCTATGGAAATTCTTTGCATATGTAAGAGAAGAAAGACATTCTAATTTCAATCGAATCTTTAAATTTTATAAGCCCGATTTATTTATATTCAAATGTAGAATGTAACGTGAAAAATAGATTTCCTTTTCGAAATAATTAAAATAAAAATATTGTTAGTACAAAGAATATGTGAATTTAAAAAAAACAAATCAAATTAGTAAGAACATCAATTGTATTATACTTGAAATTGTTAAAATTCAAATCATCCAAGTCTGATAAAAATAACCTCAGTTGTATAATTCATGTACAAAATGAATAATTCAAATTTCATAACTATTTTTTGAGAGTCTCAATATGGAAGACAAGAAAAACCCTTTTTAAGCTAATAAATCAGTGCACTAAATGTAAAAGTTAAAATCAATATGGGGGACATGTAATTAGAAATGAAATAGTTAACATGGTTTAGTACAGGATTGCATACCTTAATACTCGTACAGTAAAAAGGGAAAAACAGTATTGCACAGGTACATGTTTAGGAATCAGTAAACCATTACGCCCTAAACCATTATCAAATAACATTAAAAATTAAAAATTCATATACCCCCAACACTCCAAGGTTAAAAAACAGTCACGGATTAGTTACATAAGTTTAATCGAATAATAGAACAATAAAAAACATATTAATCAATGACGTGGATAAAAATTCAGTAAATGAAAAGCTTACCCGAAAAGTAGATAAAAGAGACCAGTAAAACGACATGGAAGCACAACGATACTATTTCAAAATTTGAATTGCAACGGACGATCAAGAATTCGAAGAAAATAAGTACAACGAATTTCAAAAATTGAATTTAGTATATGCAAAGCAATGGATTCAAATTTACCTGAACTGCTATCAAATGCAAGCACAAAGATGTAAAACGGCAACAGAAGGAGGAGTATTGCATAATAGTTTGTTATTCTGTGAGGACATCCCAATTCTCCACCATTAATTTCGTCAAGTAGGATTTTTTTAAAAAAAGAAAAAGGTATACACTATTCTTATATCAGAAATTAGATATAGTGGAATTAGTGTTTCCATTAACTAACATTTATTAGTGTAATGTTAAATTTGCAATTTTATTTCTTAGTGGTTAGGCAAAGTGTAAAATGTTTAGTAGAATCTCTAAGAAGAAAAGACCGGAGCTGAAATTTAATAGGAAAAAGGAGAAATTCTAGTCTCATATTCTCTTTTATATATAATAGAATAGATGTATGCTACTTATTTATTTGTTGAGCCAATAATATAGAATTTGTTAATCCCTAAAATGTCAACTAAGAATTTACAATTCATCCATGGTTCTTGCCACAACAAAGTAGTAGTTCTATCAACTGTCACTTTGTTAAAAAACTATTTACCATTCGTAGTCTTAGAACGCATACATTTCCACGTGCTTGAGTAATTGTTGTTAATAGCTATTGTCCCAATGATTTGTGCTTATAGTATTTTGACTTTATCCAAGTAGACCATAAGTTAAGCTTTGTTAAAAAAATACAATAGTAGCTTCGAACTTGCTATTTTTTTCAGTTTAACAAGACTTTTCAAACCACCACCTTCTTTTTTCTAGCTTGCATAGTGTAGACTAGGCTATTTTATTCTTCCCCCCAAAAGAAGTCTGGACTGTTGTAAACAAATAAGAATATATTATAAAGAAATAAGAGCAGAAGCCATTATAGAGAGATGAGACATTTTATTTATTTTAGATATCGGTAATCCATTTACATTACATAGCCTCCTTTATATAAAGGCTTTGGAGGTTGGTATTAAACTTATCACATGATGTGAGACTAAACAAAACAACATAAAAAACATATTCATTTTATGATTTACATATATTGTAATACTCCCCCTTGAATATGCGTCTTCAAAATCTTGTATGCTCTGATAACTTGAAATTGTCCATTTTGAAAAGTGTATGATGATTGCTCCCCCTCATTATTATCATGCTTGCATATATCCATTCAGTCGATATAGATAGTGTCCGTTGTCTCATTAAAAACCTCTGTTAGGAAAACCTAGTGGGAAAAACCTTGAACGAGGAAAAGAGTGCAACTTGTAAAATCATATTAAAAACGATTTTCTTTCTAAAAGGTTTGATACTTCAGGATCAAAACAATGCCTCATTAAAACCTTACTAAGAAAAACCCTATGGGAAAAATCTTAGTGAAGGAAAACGAGTACAATATAGTATGACATATTTCAATAATTTACTACATCAAATGGAGTTTGATACTTCTGGATCAATTTAATTCCTCATTAAAACCTTACTAAGAAAAACCTGATGGGAAAAATCTTAGTGAAGGAAAAAGAGTACGTTAAGATATATTTAGGTATTCTCCCCCTGATTTTATATTTTTCCATTTAAGTATGAATACATATATTGATAATCCAAATCAACAACAAATACTTTTGATCCATATATGTGTAACATAGCTTAGACAAGCATTAAGAAAAATAAAAATCAAGAGACAATAATTCTTCTTTTCCTCCTTTCATCATTTATAAATAGTTGCCTTTGATATGATCAATTTTCTAAGATTATTTCTTTCAAATATTGTTTGCATTTTGTGCACTTTATATGCTAATTTTATGAAAAACACTTCGTGTGCTTTCATTTTTGATGCATCATATCAGCTTTGCTTATAGCAACTACATCTTCGACGTAAATTAAGAGTTTCATTACAACAATACTTAAAAACAGGAAGTAATCTACTCATCATGAATTATATCAAGATTTTCATTACAACAATATTTAAAAGAAATTTGTAATCTACACCCTTTATTCTTTGCATTCTTTATAAGCAGCAAAGTAATTTATATTCTTCGAGAATGACTTTCATCATTTAGTATGATTTAACCAATATTCATACCTTCAGGGTATTTTAAGTGTTTCAAACACTTTCACTACTTCAGTCAATTCAATTATTTATAAAAACATCATGCCTAAAGCATTTAACATGATGTAGCACTACATGTGCTTCAGTATTTTAGTGTGTTTTTCTACTTTATATATATATATATATATATATATATATATTTCTAATTATATTTTGCGAAATACAGATTCACATTTCTTATTTAGGAGAATTTCATGATGGCCAATCATGTTTTTCTTTAATCCAGGACCTTTAATCCATTTATAAACATAAGCGCTTTATTTATCATATTAAATCATGTAAGTTCTAGATATGATTTATTGAGATCTCTTTATTTATCATATTTTAGGTACCTAAACCACTTCTAGGGTTATTTGAGAATCATGTCATAGATCTCTTTCAGAGCATCCTTAAGTGTTTCTTCAAGAGCGCTCACCTTTTTTATTTGGCATCTTTATCACTTACTCCAAAAATATTTTGAACTAACTTTTGAACCACATTTCAGATGTGGTTTACACATTTTGATCCTTCAGGGATTCAAATCTATATTGGAGAAAGTTTACTAGGGATATTATCGAAAATTACTTAATATTTGCATCATTGTATATGTTAACAAATATTTAATCTTGATAATCAAAATGAACTTGTATCCCTTTTATTCTCCCCCTCAATGTTGACGAACATTGTCACATTGAATAATTATCTTCTTTGGATTCTCATTTTGATCCATTATGATATTGCTACTAGAAAATACGTTACATATCTCTATTATAGAGGATATTGCTTTTATCAGTTGATAAGATGCATTCAAGTAATAGTGCTTATTTTCATTTATTGATCTAGCCACTTGGAGGAATTTAGTTATTATGTAGATCATTTGAATACAAACATGACTTCAGGTCATTCAACATTTATATTGATTGAATTTTTAACCACTGAATGATATCTATGCATAATCTATATGATAAGCTCATATCAATTTAGTCAAACAATCTTCTGGTTGTTAGTTAAATATTTACATATATGGATATATACGTGCGTCCACGTATCACATATTATAGACTTGCACATTCTTTATCATTTGAGTTAGTGATTTTAGAACAAACTAATACACAGATCCAGAATATTAAATTTTGTTTATCACTCGATTTACATGTGAATCCTTAAAGATTAAATGATAGTTTCCAAAACGTCTGGTTTGAAAATACATATGTATCGAGTTTGACTTATCAGTAATAACTTCAGGTTATTTGATATGTTACAACTTTTAGTTATAGAATATATTGTAACTTCTAGTTACCTTTGGCTATCGATAATAAGAATTTCAAGATCTAAATCTTAAAATTTGTCAATGCTCTTGCTTTAGTATTGAAGTCAAACTTTTCTTAGTAATAATTATCAAAGCCTCTGGTTTGATAATTCATAAAAATTTGCAATATTTCATATAACCTCTTGCTTATTTACATTATCAGACTTTGAACTTTATGTTCATTTTTGTTCACTTAAATGTATGAATCCATACAGATACAGAATATAATTAAGACTTTCGACATATGTTTTATTCATTCGAATATGCTAAAGAACAACGCCCTTTGAATCAATAATTCTAATGTAACTTAATGGTTTTCTGTTCCAACCATGTTGAACTTCTGGTTCAAATAAATTATTTATACAACTTCGAGTTGTTAAAGTTTATTCTTCAATTATATTTCAAATATCTCTTTGAACATTATTTACAATTATATATCAGAGAATAATACATAGTTCGAATTATATATTAACATCTCTTCAGGAGAATTCAATAATAATAATAATATTTACAACAGAAATTAGAGTATCTTTTGGACACTTGATATGTTATAGAAATATACAATTATATTTGTTACACATAAAGATCTTTTAAAGACCGTATTTTAATTTTCATGTAAATTATGATATGACATATGCTTATCTCTTTAGGGGGATATCTAAAGATTTCTTCAAGAATTGTTATGCATATGATATTCAATTCATCGTAAGTTCTAAAAAGTAAAAGGTTACATATCACTATTTGCTTCTAAATTTGTCTAATAGAGCTACGGGTCCATGAAAATAGATGATTGAATTCTAGGTAATTTATTATCACATTACTTTTTGAAGTGTTATATCATATTTGACAATATTCCATAGGCAATTCTTTTATAGTGCTATATGAGGATATAATATCTCTTCTGGAGATATTTTATAAACACCACTTTTTAAGTGTGATATTTAAATTATTATGTCAATGGTCTACTTATGGAGTATTATAGTAATACATATTTTCTCCTTCGGGGATATTTTATAAATCTAGATATTTTTTCAACACCGCTTCTGGAGTGTCACAGATCTCTTCTAAAGATACTTTATGTGCACTACTTTTGGAATGTCATATCAATATATGGTATCTTTTTCTACATAAATTACATAATCACTACTTCAGAGTAGCATAAAATATCTTTTCTGGACATATTTACCATCACTAATCTTTCAGAGTAGCTATATAATATCTCTTTTGGAGATGAATCATTATCACTGCTTCTGGAGTTTTATATGATGTTCCTTCAGGGATATATCGTTCCTTTTTAAGCAATTGCAATTTAACAAAATAAATAAAATTCTGTAACATCTCTTCAGGGATGTTGGATTTTGCAATATAATAAATATAAATAAAGCTCTAAAAAATGGGTAATCTTTTCTAAAGAATATTAAAATCTATTTCTTCAACAAAATAGCTAGTACATGCATAATATAATATAGACATGGATAATTTAATCTTTTTCTATCAAAACAGTTTCAATTGATTTTGGGTTTATTAATCAAGGGTAATGAATTTCACTATAAAAGCATTTCAACCATTTCATAAATTAGGATAGCAGCTAATCATCACCTAACCAACACTATTCCTACCAAAATATCTACTTCTATTATTGATTAAAGACTATTTTAGGTTATAAATCAAAACTCTTTCTAAGTAACATTTTTTTTCGGGAAACCTAACCGAACTTTTAGGGCGATTCTTCTTTGATTTTCTTCGAGTTCCACCCATCATTAATATTTGGAATACAATTTTGAATTTTAAACAAAAATAGAAAAGCATAGAAACCCCAAATTTCAATCCATGAAATTGTAATGCGGCATGCAGCTAATTACAAAAGGAGCAAGGAAAAATATCTAATCCAAAAAAAACAAAAAAAATGTGGCTATACAGATGTGAAAGGAATTTGCAGCTCTAGCACAAGTTTGATGCATACAAGGCTATTGATTGATCATGTTTAGATCATGATGTGGCACAGCATATTCAAGAAACTGCATCAAAGTTTAGACCTTCAGTCCAAAAATATGGTAACGAAGTAACATACAAATATGGTAATGAGGTTTAATTGGAGGCTCACATATTTAGAATCTATTATTTAAATTGGAAAACATAAACCAAAAATCTGATATCATGACATGTAGCATTTATGCGGAGATCATAATAAAACATTTCATTCTCATGCATGATTTTTTTTTCCACTCTTTTATCAATTACTCAAATGCTCATTCTCTCTACCCCTCTCCCCATTTTATTTGAAGTGCAACAATTCTTATACTGCCAAAGATTAGTTAAACTACAGCCTAGAGGTCACGGCAAAGATCTAAAAGATATGGCTTATAAGAGCAATTTATTTTTCCAGTATAGTGCATCCATAACATATTGAGATTCATCTATGCTAATTTAATTTGGCTGAAATAAACAAACAAGTATGATTAAAAGGAACCGAAAGATGACAATAACAGAGATTCACCATCCAATTTGGCCGCCATGTTGAAGAGTGAATAGAATTATATGAAAGATCTGAAGCAAGTTTCTAGTAGACTAAAAAAAATTAAATTGAGAAGAAAGACCTGTAAAGTGGATCGGCATCGCCAGCGCTGCATTAAATCCCTCCTAAAGAACGCAAGAGCGAACAATAAAATGATCCAGCTTGAATTCATATTTATCAGGTGGCAGAAGATCTCGAATTGCAGATGAGCTCGATTTTCAGATTGTTGCAGATGAGCTCGACTTTCAGTTGCGAGGCGGTGGAGAAGGTCATGTTCGATAGACTATCAGAGGATATCGGCTTAGGCAGTTGCACCGTCGAGCAGTTGCTAAAATGTTGACGATGAAAATTTGATGGGAAACACGGTAGTTTCATAATAATAAGAAAAGAGGAGGAAGAGTGATTGAAAACCGCCGCCATGGTACTCAGCTTAGCAAGCCATCGTGCTGATAACGTGTTGTAAACAAATAATAATATATTATAAAGAAATAAGAGCAGAAGCCATTAGAGAGAGATGAGACATTTTATTTATTCTAGATATCGGTAATCCATTTACATTACGTAGCCTCCTTTATATAAAGGCTTTGGAGGTTGGTATTAAACTTATCACACGATGTGGGACTAAACAAAACAACATAAAAAGCATATTCACTTTATGATTTACATATATTGTAACATGGACAGATTTTATAAAATTTATCAATTGTCTACTCTAGTAGTTGATAAATAAATAACTAGTAAAGCTCCATAGGTGTGATGACTATATGGATTAGTTTTGCACCTGCAACCAACAAAAATTGAGTCGTATCCATATATTTTCCTTTTCATTTTTGATATCAAATTGCTACATTGGTGGTAATGAAGGTAGTTAGATGATAGTGGTACACCTAAATATGAGACTGGTAATGCCTAGTCCTTGTTTGAGCTCATGTCTATGCATTGTATAAGTACTGAAATATATGGTTGATATTACTACATTTATATCTAAACTAGTATACCTTAGCTGCAGCACTCTGTAAATTGAACAATAGTTAATTAAAAAGAAATTAATTAATAATTATTAAAGCCAAAAATGAACATTTCACAGACGTCAGATTTTGGTTACAAAACTTGCATTATTTTTTTCGTGGAGATTTTCTGATCAATTTTCATATATAAGTTTTACGATCGAAGTACAAACGAAAAAGTTATTAACATTTGAAGATTTCAGATCAGAAATAATTATGTATGGAATTAAGAAAATAAATATAATTATTAACATTAATGAATACTTAAAGTTTACGAAAAATTAACATTAAATTAGATCGATGAAATAGTTTCAATTAGGGAACAAAACACACATATAGAGGCAACCGGTCAACTCCTTATTGGGACCGATCGACCACCAAAGGTCGACCGGTGGAAACTTAGCAGTCGACCGATGGTTGTTGCCGGCCGTGTATTAAACCTAGGCCGAACGGTCAGGATTTAATATAGTCTAATCCAATGGACGTAATTGATTCAAACCCTTATAAATACATGTCTAACACCTTACTTTTCTTATCATATTTGAAGCAACGGCGAAGCTCTGCCATTTTTTTCTCTCCACAAATTCTACAGTTTGTATAAACTATAATCTATATACATATAAGTGGAGAATATCGAGGAAAAGTAGAGAAGAAGAATGGGATCGAATCAAATCACTAAAGATAAGGTAAATTGTAAATCTAAATCCAAATCTATAATTAATCTAAATCTCTTTTCGGATCTAAAATTCTAATAAATATGTATATACTTTTGATACATATTTTGGTAGAAAAAAGAGAGTTAGTCAGGAATAATGGATTTAGATCCGAAAATTTGGAAGCTTAGAAGTGAGTTGATAATTATATAGTTTTATATAATATTATATTTATATCGTTGTAAATCTATTCCTTGTATGCCTAAATGTAAATTTTGGAGTTGTAGGCCTAAATATACATATGCATTGAATTTGAGAACCATGCATACATATTCAATAAACTAATAACTTTGATTAAACATTGCAGATGCTTAAATCTGAAAAGTAAGGGTGAAAGTAGTTGTAAAAACTCGCACCCTAGTGGGTCTAAATTTTTCTAAATCGAGAACCCAAGTCTAGCAAAGTACGGATTGTTGGTTTGGTATCCTATAAATAAACTAGTAAATGTATATAAGAGCACTATTGATATAAATCACTACAGAATTGGAAAGTATAATAAAACATATAATTACTGGCCAAGGTTGACATTTCCAATATTTAGTGTCCTTGACAGTGCCGAGCAAGCATTAGGAAACACATCCTTCCATTGTTTCCGCCTTGCACCAATACCTATCCCTCTAAGCTATCATGTGTGTTGTAAAGAGGAGCGGGGTCAAAACAACGTTTTGGTGACTGGTGAATTATATGTTTTACATATAATACCAGTTCATGCTGATTGTCTTCCGTTACATGTTATGTCTTTTCATTTTTACTTAGTCATCTCGACACCACATACGCATACGATATGCCCCATCCACCCGAAGTAGACATTACTACATACGTGTGTGTGTGTGTGTGTGTATATATATATATAATACCAGAGTTCCCCTTTGGACCAAGATACTATCCCCGCTAGTATTTATAAACCGACACCCCGTCAAGATCCATCGTCAATGCAGTATCATGTCCTTGTTGACATGCATACCAAGAAACTCCTACAGTGCCAAATAACGACATCATTATAATTTAGCCATGTATTATCTCGCTATGCTCTGGGGATTTACTACTTGTGTTCTTTCTATTATGGGCTCAACTCAACGAACTATAGAGAACTCAGCTCCTCGGACTGCCCCATTCGTTTTTGAAAGAACTCTTCTATGGGTTAACTAGCCTTCCTTTAACAAACAAACTAGCAAATAACTATGGCGGTGCATTACCAAACGTGGCCTACCCTAGTACGAAGCATATAGCTCGTTAGGTGTAACCATATCTTTCCCGTTTTGACCGCTATGGACCGATGATGCACTCAGTCTATGTAGCTCCTACTCTTGATTTTGTACGAACACATGCTAAAATAATTTCGAACTGCTCATCATCATGTTCAGATTCGTAATGCAATTAAGGCAATACCCTTCCCTTATTTATTGAAGCAGGATCCACTGAGGGTATTCCTTCACCTATACACAAGTTATATACTCCACGAGTGCTACAGTTGGATCTGTCACACATCAGTATAATGTATACACAATTGCTAGTAACCCTTGTGGTATATGCAGGCTTCTATTGTGTAACATTATTGATCTTACATTCCAACTCATTCTAATAAATATATAGTCTTTTACTTAATTTAGGTAATTGGGTTATATCCTATAATTCACACCCGTTATAATGTATATTTGGATTTGTATACGTTCATTTGGTTATTACTTTTCCTTACTTTCAATTATTGATGTTCAATAAATCTTACATAACTTACTTTTCTTTTATTCATGTCGTTTACCATCATTGTTACCCATTTCTAATTTATTGACTTTAGTGTCATTTATCACTTCCCTTTCGTTTAACATTATTGGATGAAATCCCCTATTTTCTTTTCAACTAATATGTCTCTTTAATTTCCTATATAGACCTATTACTTCCATATATATTTAATTGTATCTTCTTTGTATACCGTTTGTTTCCCATACCATCTTAAATTATATACCTTAGGTTTCTCATTTAAATTGTTGTTATTATTCCTACTTACATTACTTTAGTAATACTTAAGGATCATTATACCTTAATACATTGGAATTACTTCCTTCCCCAAAGGAAATTGTTAACACTATAATTCTCTACAAATTACTTAGAAAAGGACTTGTGTTATGCGTGAAATAACAAAGAATTATCTTTTACTTTTCTATTGGAATAAATGGTAAAAAATACGGTGATTTCCTTATTTTGTACATCTCTTCCTTTTTGTTTACATTCCTTGTTATTTCTACCCATACACTTTTATTGTATTTTAGAAAGTTTATAGAAATTCACATTGTTACACAATTCATTCAATGTATTAAAATATTGTCTAATCTTAATTTAATTTATAATCAATTCTAATTGATGTTCAACAATCTATGTAAACTAACCAAATCTAGAATCTCAATATGATTTCATTAACGAGTTATATAAATTTAGGGACTATTTACACCCCTAACTTTCCAAATCCAAACGTATAAAATATCTATCATGTTTAGGGTTTTCCATAGCATATAGGCATATTTTCCACAATCATTATGCGTATACAATTAAATATCACATTCGTGATTTATATTAATTCCTTACACGTATAATTTAATATCCAAATCATGGTTTATATCTAGGCATAAATGAAATAGATCTACAATGATATAAATCCAATATTATTACAAAATATGTAATTTCACACTCACATCTTTTTAGTTCCAATTCTTCAGATCGGATCCATTTCCTTTTTATTTGACCCCCTCTTACTTTAAATCCAAAATATAAAAAGAGTATATACCTATTAGAATTACAAATCTAGGGAAAAATGTTGAATTATATCAAGATTTGAGTTTAAGATTCACGATTTACCTTTGATTCGAAGTTTTGAATCGATCATATTCTTCTCTTCTCTTATAATTTTAGAAATCATAGAGAAAAGAGAATGGCAAGCTTTGCTTTGTGACCTAGAAAACATGAGAAGAGAAGTGAGAAAGTATGTATTTATAGGCTCTAGAATCAATCATATCCATTAATAAAAGATTTATTAAATCCGGGTCGTTTGCCCACGTGTTATTGTCGTTTTGACACAACCGACGGAGGACCGCTTGTTGCATTGGGTCGACCACTACCGGTCGACCTGGGCGCCTTATGGGTCGACTTGTGGCTTGTTTTACGAGTTAATTAATCAGCGTCTTTGATTTGTTTTCTTAATCGTTTGTTTCAATCCTTTTAAATCCAATTATAATAATTTGTTTCCCACTTTACACATCTTCTGAGATTTAATTTTTTTAATGTTAACATTACTTAACATCTAAGCTTTCATTAAAGTTACTAATTGACATTTAATTTATTTTTGTTTTCGTAATTATATATAAAATTATTTCTGACTCTAAAACTTCAAACGCTGATAACTTTTTCGTTTAAACCCCGATTGGAAAACTTTATATATGAAAGTTGATTAGAAAAGCGCCATGAACCCAACGGCGCAAGTTTCGTAGCTAAAGTCTGACGTTTATAAAAATTCTACTTTATTAATTAATTCTATTAAATAATTACTGAATTTTACAGGTTGTTACATTCTCCCATCCTTAAAAGAATTTCGTCCCGAAATTCCTCAAGACTAAATGATGTAACGTAACGTACAACCATCATAAACTGACCAATCACTTAATATGCAACCAATTTTTCAACCAATCATGTACAAGTGCACAATATATCACAAAATATATGATATGCATACCTAACCATTCTAAATCCATGCCTCCTAGATGAATGCATCTTTCTTCTTAACAATTTTGAAAATATAATGTAAAGAACCTATAAATACCGGAATGCCTATATGTATGCAACCTTTGAAAATCAAAAACTTGTTTTTTTACATCCAAATTTTCCCGTATTACTACAAATAGAAGTATAGTACAACCCATTTTATCCAATTCCTACCATTCAAAATCCTACCAAACCTTTGCTAACATCCAAGTTTGAAAAATCCAATTTTCTAAACCTATTTTCTTTATGTCGAGAAAATGGTTTTGATGGAAAATTCAATATTTCCATCCTTTTTCTCTCTGGTACCAAACTCCCCACTGTACTTCGGAACCTTCACTTTTGCCCCCTAATTCTCTTTCAATCTGTCCAAGTACAGTTCGCATAAGTAAATTTAGTTTGATCTTTAAATTTTAAAAACAGAATTACCATAAAATCTGCTTTAGTTCACCTATCGACAAGGTATGGAGAAAGTGACTCCATCATTAAACAACTTTTTCCCTCGTATCTAATAACATTTTATTTTACTATCACCTCTACTGCACGGAAAAATCCATGCTAGCTAACTCATCAACTATTCCTCCATGCTAAGTATGTGGCATTTCGAAAATTATAAAATTTCTTCCTTTTTCTGCTCAAAATCTTTTTTCTTTTATATAACTTTTGAAATATCAGCAAAAATTTTAAACTTTAAATTTTTCATTGCAAAAATTTTCAAAACTTTTCATAAAAGTATTTTATTTTCCAAAACCAAGAATTTTGAACAAAAATTTCATAAGTATACATATTTTTTTTTTCAAAACAAATTATGCCACACTACATGAAATTGGGGTCTAATCAATAGTTTAACGTTCATAGTGGACTCTATCTACCTACGTAGTAAATTTCAACTTTTCAAAAACTTTCATTTCATTTATAATAGAAACCAGCACACAAGTTCATTATAAATTTCAGCTTTTAAGGTACGTGGATATTAACCCTTGGCTTCTCAACAATATTTCCCTATCCTTCGCTTGCCAAAATTGATTCTCTAAAAAATTTCTACTTTTTGGAACTTAACTCTTATTTATTTTACTTTTAGTAGTTAATAAATTTCCTAAATTTATATATAACTTCTAGCCTTTTTTCCTATTTTCTTTTCTTTTTTATTATTTAAGAGCATCTCCAACAAACGAGAGTGTATACTTCAGAAAATGTAAACTTGAATTTTGTAATCCGCTATTTTCCCCAACAGAATATAACCAGGCGCTTGTTCAACAGACGCCTAATGTTCAGGAGCCTGTTGAACAGGCGCCTGGCATTAAAAAATTATAAAATATATAGTTCAGGCGCTTGTTAAACAGGCGCCTGAACACTGGGCGCCTGTTGAACAAGCGCCTGACAATAGGGCGCTTGTTCAACAAGCTCCTAGGATACAAGCGCTTGTTGAACAAGCGCCCATCATAATCCAAAATCCTCGAACTATACTGCCCCAAATCCACACTATCATATTATATGCACTCTGTTGGAGCAGCGCTTCAGTGTACATTTCACAAAATCTGAGATCCTATCTACTGTTGGAGTTGCTCTAAGTGTCTATTATCTGGCCTTTTGGGCCGGCTATATTCAGACTTACTAGACAAGTTAGACTAGATGATCATTAGGGCAGAAAGCCCGGAGAGATGGTTACTAGGATTGGAGGTCTATTATGGACAAGACTATGGGCGATAGTCGTATGGATTCATGTGTATAACATTCTGGAATTGGCTAAGTATGAAATACATAGAAGCCAACATTGATGACATGTGGCATCAATATCATAAAATCATTGACATTAGGTGCTTTAAACTATTAAGGTCAACATTAATGATTTCCGACATCAATGCCTGAACACAGTTAACATTGAATTCATAAAACTGGGCTACTATCCTGCTATAATAATAATGCTGAAATTGATAACATGCAGCATTGTTGGCATTTTACGTACTAGTGGCATCACTGCCTACAGTAATTAATGTCAAAACTAATACTTGTGGCATTGCTGCCTTAAGTTATGGTGTCAAATAGGAAGCATGCAACATTGTTTAAAACCTTGGTGAAAACTTGCAGCATCAATGCTATATGTTATAGATTTTAAAACAATGAAACAAATGGTCGGCATAGTTATGAAATTGCTATGTCGACATTGACTCAATGCCAACGGCCTTATCATAAGACTTAAACCAGAACAGATTCATTCCATACCAACTGAGTCGAAATCGTAGGCATCCATCGGGATAATGTGGTTGGGGTTCGGCATAAACATTGGTAACATAGAAATATCGTAATTATTATAAAAACTGTTATTTCTATTAAAAGCAATTACTTTTCACTAGCTCTTAACCCTTGTCAATTTTCTATTGGTTAAAATAATCTTTATCAAATTTCTTTTCAGAAATACAACCGCTACCTGTTTACCTCTTCAAAAATTCATTTTGCACCCCTTAATCAATATTAAGTATTTAATAATAATTATAAGCTTTTTTAGCTTATTAAATTCATAATAAATCCCAAATTCATCAAAAATAAGAACTAACGTATTCTTGACATATAAAAATTTCAGAACCAAAATCCATATTTAATTATTTTTAATAATTAAAACCCAAAATAAATGCCCTTTCCCTTTGGAAATTAATAAAATATTCCCATTAATTTTAAAATTTATGAAACTAAAATGTCATCTTCAAAATTACATTTTATACAACATAAATTTTTTTTGAATCATTATGGGATCAAAAACATAGGTTTTACCCTTAAAACCTATCAAATTAATTTCATAAAAATTCCCATAAGTCTTCAGTAAATCCAACAATGATATAACCAATCCACACATGACATTTTTAACTCAATCAATTCAGAATTAGATCATAAATCCGAAATAAACATGAAAGTTGAGATGGATACTATTGTTCATCTTAGATTGGATAACGGAGTTGAGATTTGATGAAGAATTATTTCCATAGCTTTTCCTTCGATTTTCTTTAGTTTTCCTCTTCTAATCTTCCTTGGTAATGGCCGGCCTTGCTTGAGTCTTTCTTTAGATTGGTTTATAAAATAAGAAATGAACGAGAAGGTTATGATTTAAGGGATAAAAGGAAGATCTATTCCTATTTTTCCATGTTCATTTATTCTTTCCTATGTTAAGTTTAAAACAATCTTATTAGTTAATTAGTTAAGGCCTGACCTTGTTAATTATCAAATCTCATCCCCATATCCTACTACATTATTCTATTTAATCTATCTAATTAAATATGCTGAATAATGTTAAACTAAAATTAGAGTTGTTACTGGATCCCCTCCTTAAAGAATTTCATCCTCGTAATTTCGATAAGAATAGTAACAAGCATATCAATCAGGCAAACATCTGTACATCACATAAAAATAGTACTAGCCTACCTGACTAGCAAAAGGTCTATATATACAACAAATATAGAGCATACCATCGGAATAATGCAGGATAAGTCTCTTTAATCCTGTCTTCCATCTCCCAAATACAATCTTTTTTGTTGTTACTCCACTGGACTTTCACTAACTTGACTATCTTGTCCCTCAACTTCTTCTCATATTTTTCCACAGCTCGAACTGATTTCCTAATAAAAGTCATATCTGGTTCCAACACTTAATCTTCTAATGCAGTCAAAGTTATAGTAGTCTCTGGATTATGCACATACTTTCTAAGATAAGAGGCATGAAACACATGATGGACTCCTGCCAAACTTTTTAATAACTTTATTCTATAAGTGAGTTTCCCGATCCTCTCTATAACAAGAAATGGACCTACATACCTCGATGCCAATTTTCCTGTCCAAATCATACAACAGCCTTCATCGGTGACACTTTAACAAAAACGCGATCTCCAATTGAGAACTCTAAAAACTTACGCCTCTTATCCACCCTAGTTTTCTACCTAGACTAAACTTCCTTCATTCGTACTCGAATCAACTCAATCTTTTCTGTGGCTTTTCTTACCATATCTGGACCAAGAAACAATCTATCTTCGATCTCTAACCAACATGCTTGTGATTTGCATAGAGTTTCATACAAAGCTTTGAAAGATGCCATTCCTATATTAGTCTGATAACTATTATTATTGGAAAACTCAACTAAGTGCAAACGGTATTCCCATGACCCCCAAAATCTAGTACACAAACTCTCAACAAATCTTCAAGTGCCTTGTTGACTCTCTCTGTCTGCCTATCCATCTGTAGGTGGTAAGCGGTACCCATCTTAAGCTTATTCCTACCACCTCTTGTAGACTCTTCCAGAATTCACTAGTGAACAAAGTATCATTGTCACTAACTATACTACTAAGAATCCCATGTAGTCTAATGATATTCTTCATGAACAACTTAGCCAATGCAGGTGTCATCCTTGTCGACTTAATAGGAATGAAGTGTGCACTCTGGGTTAGTCTAGCCACTATAACCAAAATATCTCATTTCTCTTATTTGACCTTGGCAGTCCGTCAATAAAATCCATCGATATAGATTCCCATTTCCAAACTGGTATATCTAAAGGCTGAAGCAATCTACTTGGCTTCTGATGCTCGGCTTTTACTTGCTGGCAATTTAAACATTGCATTACCCATAAGCCTACATCCTCTTTCATACCTTCCTAGAAAAAATTCCACTTCATATCCTGATACATCTTATTTCTTCAGGATGAATAGCTAAATTCAATCGGTGACACTTCCTAGGAACTTCCTTCCTTAGGTCACTAACATTTGGAACACACAATCGTCCTTTCTTTCTTATCCATCCATTCTAATCAAGACTAAAATCCTTCAAATCATCAATCTCAGTTCCAACTTCCAATCTTCTAATCCATTCGGCTAGCAATGGATTATCTCTCTGCTTAGAAATAATCCTTTCAATAAATACTATTCAAACTTCTAAACATGACAATATGGCGGTACTCTAACTAGAACTAGCAGTTGATCTTAACTGCACACTACAAGTAGTCAATGCCTCTAAATCTTTTCATTCTTCCAACATAGGTAAACCACATTTTTGATGTTTTCTGCTAAGTGCACCAACAACTTTATTTCCTTTCCCTGGCATATACTTAATACTGAAATATTAAGCTGCTAAAGGCTCTAGCTATCTCTACTGTCTCATATTAAACTGCTTATGAGAGAATAAATACCTCAACGACTTATGATCCGCAAACAACTCGAATCTTTCTCCTAAGAGGTAGTGTTCCCACACCTTCAAAGAAAAAATCACTGCTGCCAACTCCAATTCATGAGTTAGATATCTAACTTCATATGGTCTGAGCTATCGAGAAGGGTAGGCAATCACTTTACCTCTTTGCATTAACACAACTCCTAATCCTGTTCCACATGCATCTGTATACACCACCAAATCATGACTACCATCTAGCATAACTAACACGGATGCATTGGTTAATAAATGTTTTATCTTTTGGAACGCTTCCTCACATTTACTAGACTAAATAAACTTTATGTTCTCTCTGGTTAGTTTAGTCAAAAGTGCTGCTATCCAAGAGAAATCCTTAATGAACCTCCGGTGATAGCAAACTAATCCAAGAAAACTCTATACCTCGGTCACCGTCTCAGGTCTCTTCCAATTATTTACATCTTCAGTCTTAGCTAGATCCACAAATAACCCTTCTTCTCAGGCTACATGACTAAAGAAATTCACTTATGTCTTCCAAAAATGACACATCGAAAACTTCGCTTTTAGTTGATGCTGCCTCAATGTCTCAAGCATGATTCTAAGATGAATCTAATGATCTCTCATCTTTAGAATTTATTAAAATGTAATCAATGAACACCAACACAAACCCATCCAAGTGCTCTTGGAAAATTCAATTCATCGAATCCATAAAGAAAGCCTGCGCATTAGTCAACTTAAATGGCATGACTAACCACTCATACGAACCATACCTCATTCGAAATGTCGTCAAAGGAATACTGTCCACTGCCACCCTCAGTTGATGAAACCCTATCGCTAAATCCAACTAGGAAAACACTTTGGCTCTACTCAATTGATCAAATAAATCATCAATTCTCGGCAAAGGATACCGATTCTTTATCGTTTTCTCGTTCAACTTACGATAAACTATGGATCGTATCGTATCGATTCCACAATTCAATTTTGCAGCGATGATTGATCAATAATTCAAAATATACACATGCTTTCAACATGAAACTTAGAGCACAAGCTTACTACAACATGTGGAACACCCCCTTGGGATCTCATTCCAATTGGAGGAAGTTGGAGGGATCGGCATAACTCTCTTTAAAGGGAATGACGGAAATCAGAATTCAAGCAACACCACTTTATGGAAAATGCGATATCTCACAAACCGTACATTGGAATAGCACAAAATTTAGGGAGCACGTAGCTAACATCATGGGACATCCCTCATAGGGATCATAGCCTATTTGGACACAATAATAGGGAATGGTACTGATCCTTATTGTGGGGCCCAATGGGCTTGGAAATTTTTGGATGGCCTCGTCTTGGTCTCCCGAACCTTCTGCCGAAATTTTAGTCTGATTCGTGCACGTCTTCCCCTATAAATACAACAGGCATGGTTTAGAAAATGGATCCTTCTTTCTGCTGAAAAGTCTCTTCCATTTTTGTTCTTCATTCTTGTACTAATCGATCCTAGCTGATCCAAACATTCTTGTAATCATAATTAAGTGCAAGATCAATAAAAATATGAAGTGGACGTAGGCTAAGGTTGTCGAACCACTATAAATATATGTGTGTTCATTTATGATATTGGCTCTGTTTTAATTTCATTCTTTATTTAATCTCTAATAGATTCTATTGGGTGTTGATTTAATAGAATAGTAAACTTCCTATTCTACTCAGATTTTAAGGAAATCTAAAGGAAGCTAATAGCCATGGTTTGAAGAATTAAATTAACTTCCCGCAGAGCTGAAAGAAATGATGATGCTAGTGTTCTTGTTTGGAGTTGTTCATGTGTTCATGTCCATTTGGAAGGGATCAGATTCATTCATGTATGCAAATTTTTAGGATCAGATGTTGAAGTTTGCACTCAAGTTAGCTAAAGGCTTATCCTCTCTCAAGGCCAAAATGGACGATCCCTCTCTCAAGGCCAAAATGGTCGATCCTTCTCTCAGGCCATTCTTAGAATAGCCGATCCCTCCATCAAGGCCATCATGATCGATCCCTCCCTCTTGGGGTCTAGCACCGGTCCATTCATGACCAACCCCTAAATACATATACATGCTCAATACTGATCCCTCCAATGACATCGATATCGATCCCTCCATCATATATACCGATCGCTCCAAAACGTATATATACCGATCTCTCTACAAAGTATATGTACCGACCCCTTTGCAAGGTGTATACACTGATCCCTTTGTAAGGTGTATATACCGATCCCTTTGCAAGGTATATGTACTGATCCCTCTGCAAGGTCTATTTACCGATCCCTATACCACCGATCCCTCCTTAGCACTACAACTGATCGCATGCCAACAATCGTCTTCATGACTGACCCCTTCTCCCAATTGCTTATATTCGATCCCTACATTCACTACCGATCCCTCCATACTCCGTATGACCGTTCCCTCTCATAAAACATTCAATACCGATCCATATGCCATGTTCGTCCAGAACCAAACTCTTGTTCAACCAATCCCTACACCACACTCAACTACAACTGATTTCTTTTGTATTCAAAAAGAGAACGTAACCGAACCCTCCTACCTCGGGGAAAAAAGTGATCAGTATCGATCCCTCCTTCTTGCCGCATAAAAAATATAGATCGGGTACGATCCATTTTAACTAAAATTGCTCTAAAGATGGTGCGTTCTATCCGCTTCCCTTACGTCTTGCAACTGGCCGAGGCATAGGGTATCAAGCGGTAGCTGCTGAATTGCAGCCAAAGAATGGACAATGAACTGCTAGTCAAACGGTACACTCAAAGGCTGGAGAACTAAGATGATATGACACGACTAGGATCGGCTACTGGATCAGGCTTCTGGGGTAGATTACGACTGCTCTCAACTGACTGGCTTACAAACATCTGACTTGCCAACTATGATACGATGGCTTGTGTGATGATCGCCCTATGCTGCTTATTATGCCATCTCAAAGTATAGCTATCCATCATCAAGGTTGAACCTGAAGTAGTCACCCATTCGACTCGAAGCAAACCCAAGAAGTTCTGGCCAAAGGTCAAACTCGGGTAAAACCAAGATTTTCTCCAAGCAAACAACAGTCTGACTCCAAGCACCGTTCATCACCAACCCAACACTTCAAATTCAGTGACTCCAAGCGAACCAGGGGCTGACTTCAGGAAAATAGAAAGTTTTCTCGAGTCGGACACCAATTAAATTATCACCAATCCATCACACGTTGGACAATCATGCATACAACATTCACAAGCACTACAAACAGTCGTAACTTGAAAATGCACGAGACTAACGACAACTGGAGCATTTCTACCAGTTCAAGCTCATTCACTAAAGCCATTCAATATGCAGAATATCCCAAGAGATTCAATATGCCAACCATGCCGGCTTATTCTGGAAACACAGACCCCAAGAGCATCTCATGAAATATGATGGGCACATGAACTCCACTAGAGCGATGATTGCAATTAAGTGCTGATTCTTTCCCATATTCCTCGGGAGAGTAGCAATCGATCATGTGATTTACGCGATCACCACCCAGGTCCATTTCCTTGTTTAATCAGCTGACTAAGGAGTTCACCGAGCAATTCAGAATGCATGTGACTCGCCCTAAGGATGCGATGTTTGATGTGCACATAAATGTGCATATTTTTACTTTCATATTTAATCTAATTTAATTAAATAAATGAGCATATAGGGTATTTTAACATGTTTAAACCCAAATTTAAATTATTTTCAAATCATCATTTATTCATCTTTATATAGGGGCAAAATGGTCATTTTTTGTGTATGATTTAATTTGAGAAAAGTAACTTGGATATTTTTGTGTTATTTTCTAGGAATTTGGATTCAAATGGAAGAGGTCTTCGGAAATATGCATGCACAAGAGTTAGAAAAAAAATAAAGATTGAAATAAATTATTTCATGCAACATGGAGGACCAAACCACCCACTTAACTTGATCTACAATTTGGAGCTAATGCACATGTTAGTGGAGCTTAAAGTAACATGTATACGTAACGAAGAATTGATTAGAAGCTAATGATAACTTGATGGCCACACTTTCTCAAGGGAAATTTGGGTAGTCCCCAAAGATATGATTAAGGTTTCATAACATGTATAAATACCCCTTATGTTTCATGTAATGTGCTCTTAGCCGCGTCTTTAATTAGTTAGTCGTAGGCACAAATTGTAAATATAAACTCTCTTCTTCAATTTCATGGCTTCTAGCCATTTTCTCTTATGTAATTTTCTTATATGCAATTTTAATTCATGCTATTTTAATTCATGCTATTTTATTTCATGTTCTTTTCTTTTATGTTAGTAGCTTAGATTAATTATTGCGAGTAGTTTAGCTCTCTTTTTATTTTAATTAGCTTGCATTTTCCTCTTGTTTTTTGTTTCATGTTAAACTCTACATTTGTTGAAATGATAACAAATATGAGAAGCTAAACCTCTTCAATTTAGGGGTAATGAAGCTCTCTTAATCATGTAGATTCAACATTTTGTTAATCTACACTATAAGAAATTTTATTTTTTGTGGCGCTCAAAAAACGCTACAAAAACTTTTGGTGGCGTTTTGATAAACGCCGCGAGAAAACATGCGACTAAAAATCCATGATTTTTTATTGCATTTATTTTAACGCCACTATAAATGCATTTTTGGCAGCGTTTTTCAAACGCCACCATAAATCTTTTTGTAGCGTTTAAAAAACGTCACCAAAAGATTTTTTGGCGCTACTAATAGAATTTCCAACTTTACCCCTGTTTTACGGTTGCATTTACTCAACGCCACTATATATATTTCGGTAGCGTTTTTGAAATGCTACTAAAAGTTGTTTATTATTTTACACCATTTTTTCATGCTATTATTTCCTATTAATGGTCTATTTTGGTTCTATTATATCAATCAACAATCACTCACATAATCATCATATTCAAATAAGTTAAAAAACACATTAACCATATAATCAAATAAAATATCCATAACCATTCCAATACAATAGTTTTTCGACAAAATGACCTAACTCACATACAATAACCATTTGTATACAAATTTACACATCAGGTACTAATAAATGTTATATCTAACTAGTGCTAACAAAACGTTTGATTACCCATAATTCTTTGTTGCATACACAAGTGAAAGCTAACATCATCAAGTCCAAATCTGCTCTCTTCAAAAGTCCGATGCCTACACAAGTGAAAGCACAACAGATAGTCAAACAATTACGTTAACTCGTAGGACTTCAAAAATGAGATCAAACATCTACAACATTATACAAGTATATCCTACTATAAATGATGTCATATAAATTATCAAAGTTATAAAAAAAATGAAATAAAGTCCTTTCTTGATCTTAAATAGTAGGAATCAATTTTGCACACTTACGAACCCTCCTTTGATAGAATGGTGAATCCAACAACCTGAGCAAGAAAAAATGACAATGTAAGCACCTAAATTCATAATACTTTTGTAAATTGTAATTTAATGCATAATATGTGAAACAATTAGTTAACAGTAAATCAATTAGTTAACAGTTTAGTTGAAGGTACTAAAATTTTAAGTTTTAAATTTAATTTAATTTAAAGTTCTAAGTTAATTTAAAATTAAAGTTAATTTAAAGTTTAAAATTAAAGTTAATTTCAAATTAGAGTTAATTTAAAGTTAATTTAAAGTAAAATTAAAGTTAATTTAAAGTAAAATTAAAGTTAATTTAAAGTTTTAAGTTTAAACTTTTAAAAGTTAATTTAATTTTGAATTTAATTTTTAAAAGTTAATTTATTTTATATGTTTTAAGTTTTAAATAAATTAAATTATAAGCTTTGATTTTTAAGTTTTAAAAGTTAATTTAAAAGTTAATTTAAAAGTTTTAAGTTTCAAGTTTTAAAATTTGAATTCTCACAACAATTAGATATGATATCTAAAGAGATTTTAGTTGTTTGAAATTTGAATCACTTGTAAAATATAAGATACAGTATTCTTATACTAACATAACTTATATACCTAATCGGCTTTACAAAGCATAAGGGATATGCCACCTGCTCCATGAGACCACTGCACTAAAAGATCGTTCTTACTGCCCTCACTTGAAGGGTAGTTCCCACCATGTCCATACTAACATAGACCATGGTTGTATTGAAGTCAACAGAAGTAGATACATACAGAGTCATAGACTAAAAGTTATGCGAAGAACTCACAAGGTAGCCAAATCCTTCTGAAGCTTCAACAATCTCTTGGGCTCTCTAACTGGAGATGCTGACCTACTTTTTGGGCTTCTGCTACCGTCAGGTGAAGGGCTCCTATATTTCTAGATTTTGGCAGAGGGCTTCTTGACCGTCAGGTGAAGCAAGCAACCTCATCACTTCCTCCTCAATCCATACATTCGACCACACCATTCCCTCCACGCACTTTCATCCTCCCCTTCACAAACACAGTAACCACAAACAACTCCTACACCACCCAACTGACAAGTTTTATCACCAACTCAACCCCATGCATACTTCATCTTCTACTCCTCCACCATTCTTCTCCTTTTACTCCTGCACATTCAACTTTCATCTCCAATCTTGAAACTGCACATTCATACTACTTTTTTTCATTTTCAGTAATTATTTATATATAAAAACTGCAAAAAATCCTTGGTTGATACCAATTGTTTAACACCGCCAAATCTTGAAACCAGAACCAGTAATAAATATCCTTGGTTGATACCAATTGTAGCATAGTTTTAACATTCGACACTAAAACACTGACTATGAAGATTGCAGAATAGGAATGTTTGTTCATAACAGGTTTTTGCAAGTGGAAGAAAATTACCTCCATAGATTGAACAATGAAGCATATAAGCGTGTGCTTATGCATATCTTCACAATGAGAATTTGTTACGGGGAAGCTAATATCGTATCCCTGCATGTACATAATATACAAGAAAAATATATATTAAGAAAGATAAAGATAAGGTTAAAGTATACATGGACTAAAAGATGAGAAAAAAATTAATAATACATATTGCCTATAATTTGACATCTTTCTAGGCAAGCCATTGTTTTCATGTCCATATTTATTAAATCTCCATGTCCAGATATAGTATATCATGTAATGGTTTTGGGATGAAAAAGTGATCATAAGTTTTAATGTTTCTTGTGATTATTTTTAGTATTTAATTTATTTTGGTCTGCAACATTATTTGCCTACTCTTATTTCCTACTTCCTCTGTACATAAATAATAGAAAGTATAGGCCGTAGAACATGAGACAAAGACACCTTTTCCAAAAATAAGTTCACACACATGAACATATATATATACATATACATACTTACATATAGACGTGTGTACACACACACACAACACACAACACACATACACAACTGTGAATTTGATTTATAGGGTTACCTCTGTTTTATTCAATAGACATGAAGGGAAACAATTGCAGACATGAACACCACAAAAGTGACAACAATTATTCAATAGAAACAAGTGTATACACACCAGAGCAACATGACCACACTCTTAAATACATATAAATGGATGTATGCATATGTTACCCACATACAAGTCCCAGTAAGACAATGGATTAACAGAGTATGTTATAACAAACTAGTTGAACTATGATATCCAAAATCAAAATAGTGCATTAAAATGAAAACAAGGGAGGAGTACTTGAATGCAACTCTCTCCATTATATATACCTAAAAAATATAAACTCTCATGTGTTTGGGACTGTGTGTGTAAGGGTGTAGATTTGGATATAGGCTGTGTTAGTGAGTGCATTGAAGCGTGGGTGTGCATATGTCTAGTCTGCACAAATATTTTCCAAATATTACCTTGCAATTAGGGTGTAGATTTGGATATATGCACTATGTTGTCCTCTTAAAAAACATGTCATAAACAAGCTATGTGCAAATATTTTCCAAATATTACCTTGCCAGTGTCGCCAACTACACAAATTTCTTGTTCATTTTTACTGCCTTCCGCAAACATGCACATATCAAGCATTCCTCATGAACCATTATCAAACTCAACAATCACGTATGCGTTGTCGATTATGTCAGGCACCTGATTCATACTTTCCATCAGTGAGAATCAAGTACTGCAAATTGCTTGGAATGCAAGAGTAATGAATTTTAGCTTTCATATCACGAAATCTTTTAATTTTGCACAATGTTTCCACCAGAAGAGATGTTGCAAAATGTTTGATTTCAATAATCTATTTGACAATACACACATTTTTTACACTTGTTGAATTGGGAACAATTTGTTAGGGACCATACATGCATCTACATAATAATTTGATATAGAATCAGCTCAAGCATTTCTGAACAACTACAAAATTAAAAAGTTAGATAAGAAAACAAAACAAATGAACTCGCCATTTGTATAGGATGCACTTCATGCTCTTTGTAGGCTTTCTGCTGTGTCTTAGCAATAATTTTCAGTTTTAACAATTGATTAAATTAAAAATAATCCAACATTGTTCACTTCTTACATTTAAGTACTGAATAGTTCTACTGCATACTGAAAAGGGAATACATTTTACCTTGACCAAAAATGGAAATCGATGTTCACGTATAGCAACCATTTTAACATGCCCAAATTTGCCACTGTGAACTATATCAAGCAGTTTTGCTACAGGAGGCATGTATCTGTATTTCAACCCTACTTGAACCAATATCTCAGGTCTCTTCTTAGCTGCTTCAATCACCTTAAAGGGGGAAAAGAAAAAGAACGTATTTTATTAACAATGTCCCATGTCAATTGCCTTTTCTTAGATTACCTTTCTAACATTCATCACTGTGACCTACAAAGAAACCATATGTGGTCAAGAAGCAATTGTACATAATCAGACTACTCTCGTATAACATACTTGACAGTTTACATATTGTGTGTTCAAGCAATCAACAAGTGACATATAACATAGCCCCAAAATCTTGATGAACTGATGTATTCAAAGTGAAAATGGTTCATATCAATCATTCATTTATTATCCATCAATCAATACATACAAAGAATATATGTTGACCCTCATCCCCGGAAGCTGCACTTCTCTGTTTTGAGTTCTAATGCTACTTCCTTACCATGGACTAGCAACACAAAGTGCTTTTGGCTCTAAAGTAACTTTAAGAGGGCAACATAGCTTGATCCGAACTAGTGTGCTTGCTACATCCTAATTGGGAAAACCATTGTACAACTGATGTGGCAGAAATATACCCATGTTTTTAATAAGTTTGCAAATAGGCATGTTTTTATTGAACCCGCAAAGTGATCTACAATTATATATACATAAATTTTCCTTCATTTTATTAGTATCTAATTTGCAATGTACTAATAAAAAATATTTGACACAATAAACTAAAAGCAAGAAAAAGGCAGACACGCACCTGAAATTTGCAACTTCAGCTGTTCGAAATCTCAAACTCAAACTCGCCTTCGTCTCTTACAGCAGCGCCTCCTCGAATTGATCCACCACCGCTCCACTTGAAATCACCTTCACCGCCTCCGCATGCATTCCACAATCACCTAAATCCAGTTCAAAGTCTAGGTTGGGGGTTTTGATTTTGGTAATTGGGATTTTGATTTGCGAAACTTGGAATTCTGCTTTTAAAATCGCGTTTGCTTTATTTTAGTTCGATCGCAGTTTTTGAATTAGGAAAATTAGGGTTTGTGGAGTAAATTGGAAGAGACGAATAATTTTTTTTAAGTGGAGTAGTTTGAGAAGAAGAAAAAGTGGTAAAGGAAATTTGAGCGGCCACAAAAAACTTTAGCAAAAAATTCCACGAATTACTGGCGGGAGAATTAGCCGCGTTTCTTTGTTTATTTTTATATTGTAAAATTACCAACAGTTGCACAAAATTTAAAACGCCACCAATTAATGCAACTAAAAATAGTTTTTCTTGTAGTGCTATGATCTCTTTTAGTGCTTAATGACAATGTTTGATGTGGTAAATATTTTGTTGTTTAGCTTTGAATTTGATAGCTTATGTTGTTGACACCAAATAGGCTATGCTTAAACAAACACAAACACAAATTACCTCTTCATCTACATGTGATTATGGGGATGAAGTGAATTTTAGAATCAAAATTTGATGGTCTATATTACTAATCAATATAAATAGATCATACTTAGAATATATTTTATTTTCAATTTCATTAACATTTTCATGAGAGTTGATAAGTGGTTTAGTGGGTGTGTTAAAGTTTGATGATTTATGTTGGGCTAATTAATAACACAAATAGGCCACACTTATGATAAACACATCAACCAAATTCACTAATGACCAAAAAAGAGAGATCATAATTTCATTTGTGTTGATTTATGTGATTAGGAGAAGGGAGCCTCTAAATTGCCTTCTACTCTCATATGTTTATCCACTTTCTTTTTGCTAGTTTTTTACATTTTTAGCTTAACACAATTTCAAATCATGGTTTAATTTGATTGAGTAGAATTTTTTAATCAATCAATTCCCTACGGATCGACCCGTACTCACTACGTACTAAAATTGTACGCCGTGCTCTTGCGGTTATTTTTATATTACAATTGTTTCGGCAATTTTCTAAACCGAACGAAAACCGTTCGGTTAAACAAATTTTTGGCGCCGTTGCTGGGGAGATAATTTGATTTTATTTCTATTCTTAGAATTATTTGTTGTTTGATTTTATTATGTGTTCATTTTGTGTGTTAATTTGCATTTAAAAAAATATTTTGTGTTGTGTGTGATTTTTGTTATCATTTTGTTTGTGTGCATCTCTTGTTTTCCATTTCCACTTGCATTTCTATATAAAAAAACATACACAACAATTTTTTTAAAAAAAATATTTTTTTATTTCGCTTTCATTTTCATTTACAATCTCTGCTTTGATTTTACAAATTTTTACCCTCATTTTACAACTACTGCTTGCATACATTTGCATGTGCACAGTCCAAACCCCCTGACCACCAAAATCACTGTTCCACCTTCCTCAAACTTCTGCACTTCTACATCACAGCCTAGTCAAATAGCAACATCATCAACCAACCATATAACTACTTAACTTCATCCTCCATACAAACTTCCCTTCAGCCGCCCTGTATCAATCACCACTGCTTGCTTACCATCATTTCTGTCAATAAACATCTACTTGCTACTTGCATAACCACTGCTGCTCCGTACATAAACATCTACATCATATACAGGCAACTGCACCCAAACCCCACCACACAAACAACTTCCCATCATCCTTTGCAAACTTCAAACCACCAACCACCAGAAAATTCCCCAAACAACATTGCTTCAACTTCAGCATTCACACCCCTCTGTCTGTCACCCATCCTATACAAGCACCACAACCATCATTTCATATTGCTTCCTTACCACCTTCATATTTCTGTAGCAACCTTCAAACTAACTTTAGACAACTTCCATACACAAAAACTAGCAACCTTCTTTCCACATCCTTTAGAAAACTATATCATTTCAGACAACTTGCAAACTTAACCTGTCTGTAGCAACTGCTTCCTCAACCACTAGTACATACAACCATCCTTGCATCATTACCACATACCCACTGTGCAACAGTTCTCTACAATTCCAATTGCCACCGTCAAACATCCGCTTGTCACCCCTGACCAACTAGACAACATCCCATACAAACTGCTGCATTGCCTCTGTCAATCTCCCCTACAGCCATCATCTGACCACCACCTTCTACAACCAGCTACACCATCATCTCTATACATATCACAGTGCTTACATAACCAGTACCCACAGTAGTTCTCTGTTACAATACTTCAAAAATAACTTCACCAAACAACTGCACATCCACCCAACACCATAGCAGATATCCAACCTCCTCTTACTTCTTTGTTCATTCATAATTGCATAACACAATGCTATAAACAACACACTTCCAAACCATACTTCACCAACCTACACACTTCTCTAACAGATTTCATAACTGTACACATCAAGTACCCATCAATTTCGAAATCACATAACTTCCTGTGGGAAATCTCTGCCATCTATCTAACATGTGGTATGTTATGAGGAGGGGGTCAGAACTAAAGTCCGGGTGAATGCACAGATTATACACTTCTAAGCATAATTCTACATATATCATTTTATTTCCATTTTCTGCTATATTAGGTTTATTGAGTTTATAATACTCTCGCCTCTATGTGTGAATCGTACCCATCTACTCCCTAGTAGATTAAGACCTAATAACCAATATATATGTAACTACATGCCCAAAGACCGCATCGGTCCTAGGTACTACCCATAGTACCTTCTGTATCCTCCTTGAAAAGGACTCCATCATCTTGCTCCAAGAGTGTTCTGTAACTACATCTGTAAAGGACAGCTTCGTGAGGCCTACAATACAGATGTTCCATCGTCTACTATGAAAACGTAAAAGTACTTCCACACTAGCTTATACTAGTGCTCGGACATCCACAATGTACCACCCAATGCGTACCTTGAGGACTATACGTAATTGTTCAGTCTACTCCCTGAATTCTTCCAACAAGGTCTACCTTGTACAGAACTCAATCGGGGATTTTCTATATCTGTAAAGGTCCGCTTTGTTAGGCCTGCAATACAGATATTCTACTTGGTCTGTCTCTTTTCTCGTCGTGGCTATGGCCCCACGCAGCCACCCCTCAACTAATCGAAAGACCCTTAAAGAGCTAAATGGTTGTGCCCTACTGCAAACAAATCTAAACATCCAATTGGTTGTGCCCCTCATCCAATTATCGATAGTGAAAGAATCATTGGCCTATTGGTTTAACTCTAGTCTTTCCCAAACTCGCTCTGACTGATGATGGCTCGTTCTCCGCATGAGACTATCCTTTTGGGTCCTACTCACTATAACCTACTCGCAATCCAGAGTACGGTGTCACACAAATATCCTACTCCATCACCAACCTTTTGAATGCCTACAAAGGTCCACTTCGTTAGGCCTGTAATGCAAAAGCAGTCAAGGCATACTCTCTTGATAGAACACCTACAGACCTGCCTCCGAGGGTGGAGCTTCGTTTGGCCTACCCTAGAGGGCCATCCCAGAGTATCCTCACGTCCCGTTGAAGTCTCGTACTTCCTTCTAGCCCGAACTAACTAAGTTGGGCGTGCTCTTTCTGTACTAAAATCTACGATGAACTGCTTCATTCGGTCTTTATCCAGATTCTCTTTCGGGATGCTCCAAACGCACCTTACCATTTTATTAGACCCTACGTCTAATCTTTTACTATGCGCTTAGTTTACTCTTCTTATTTTGTTGGCTACTTATTTAACCTAATCAGCAAGCCCTGCCCCACCTATGTGTGAGACCATCAGTCCAAGACATGAAAGGGAATGTTGCCGGTACGGGCCATTTCTATTGGTTTTGCTTATTAACTTAATCCAAGATCTAATTTTGATAAAATAATCCTCTTTTATTTCTTTCTTTTTAATTATATCCTTCATGTTACAATTATACTTGCAATTGTTACTTTTATATTCTTTTCTTTCTTTTATAACCTACACGTTATAAATGTAATTGCAAGTGTCTCTTTTCTATTCTAGTCTGTTATCTTTTATTATGATACTAAATTCTCTTTAGTTCTCTTATATTTTATGACGTCCAACTGTCACAAATTACTTATCATAATAACTGCCTTACTTTTTGTTCAACTATCTGCGCGGTAAATGCAGATCTAATCACATCTTCTGTTTATTATTACTAATCTTGTCAAATATTTAACTTGATTGTTTCCTCTTCTTTAATTTCTTTAACGCTTCACGTTATTCTCTTTGTTCTGGGAAGTAGTTCTATGCTATTTGGTTGGTTACAAAAACAGTGCTAAAATCCATTTCCATATTTTAATACTAAATAATGCTATAAACAATAACTCGTAACTGCAAGATATTTCTTTTATTGTTTCTTTAATTATTGGGTAATGCAAAATACAGTAATGTCTCTATTTTGCACTAATTCCATTTTTCTTGCTTTTATTCTTGCAGTTACGTGTATCGTTATTCTTACAATATTAAACTATGGAAATGTATTCCTTTTTCTAAACTAACCAACTAATCTATCACTAACTTCCAAATCAAGTTATTAGATTTTCTCCTTTTTAATTCATTTCTCCCGTTTTAACATAATTTACTGTAAATTTCTCATTTTTAGGCTTATGCCTTTCTCTACAACTTTCAAGCCTAATATTACTTATATTTAATTGGATTCCTTTCCTTTTCTAGATAAATAATATTTAAATATAAGTACACTTCTCTTATAAAATTTACAGTTTCAACATAACTAATTAGTAGAAATAATTACTAAAATAAATGTTGAATTAAATATTTAACGGGAATCTAACGATATTATATATCATAAACATAAAAGAGATATAATTTAAATCCACTCACCTGTCGTCCTTAGCTTTGCTCCATGGCCTTCCTGGATCCCCTTCTAAGGTGTCTAATATTTTTATTAAAAAGATATTCTCCCTAGAAATATTTTCTATTTAGGGTTCAGCCTCAGGCAATGAACCCAATTGGGAGAAAATCTGATTGCGAGAAAATAGCTAGGCATAGGGTTCTATTTATAGTGGAGTTTGGGGATCTCAGACCATTGGAGTTTTGGATTGAATCTGGTGCAACTACGTCACAGGCTCGCTGCGAATCGTTAGATCCCGAAAACAACGCTTCAATTGCACAAAAATCGAATCACATAAGTTCGGCACGTCCCTGGACGATTTAATGTCCAAGGCAAACGCGGGTCGACCTATAGGTCGACCTGTGTTCTTTGCGGATCTATGGGTCGACCCGCAGGGTATTATTATATTTTTTTTCGTTTTTTCCGATATCTTGTTCTTCTCGTAAATTCTTTATATCAACTCGGATTTCGAAAAGTTATATATGGAAATTGATCAGAAAATCACCGTGAACACAATGGTATAGGTTTTGAGGCCATATTCTGATAATTCCAAAAATGCTTATTTTCACTATTCATCGTTATTTGATTATTTAATTATCTAAAAATGCGGGTGTTACATTCTCCCACCCTTTAGGAAATTTCGTCCCCGAAATTTGATAAGGGTAAAACTATGTAATTCCTCACATCAATCACATCCATTTTGTATACATCCAATTTTGCGATCATTCGTGTCCTTGTGAAAAGTGTCATTCAACATAAAATATATGCATGTACATGAATTTCTAAGCGGTACCTCCTATATGAATGCTTCCTTCTTTAATCTCCTTTTTAAAATATGATGCACACATCCAAAATATACTTTCAATTTCTATATGAATGCAATCTTTTGAAATCTCTAAACGTTTTTCACCCAATTTTTCCCACACTCCTACCGAATAGGGACGTAGTTCAATGAATTTTCATCCAAATCCTACCATACAACTTTTAATATTCGAATTTCAAAAAAATCTAATTTTTCAAACTCGATTTCTTATGTCAGAAAGAAGGTAGAAAATAGAAAACCTAACATTTCCCGTTTTACTTTTTTGCGCACCTCTTTCTTCGTACTTGGAACTTATACCGCTATTCTATAAAAATCTATATTTTCTTTCCCAAGCACGATTTACATAAGAAAAACTTCCTTTCCAAAAAAAATTTCCAAGCTTAATTTTTGGAAAAAATTCTATTTTTCTTTTGCAATTCTCAATTATTTCTATTGACATTTTGTCGCTTTCTTTACATTTGTTGTTTTCCTTTTATAGTTGCATTTATCTGCTTTTACTTTTCTTTCATTACTTACATCTTATGTTTTTATTCTCTTTTTGTGAACATCACAGAAAAGAGCATCATACTAATCATCACTGATTTACTACAATAGGAACTAAATGCTTACATAGGAGTACAATCTCATAACTAAAAGAGAAAATAAGTCCTACTACAAGAGATAATAGAAAGGTAAATATAGCAGCTAAACACAGCTATCATCTAGGGCTAGGAGGCCTAGGACCATGTCCACTCTGACATAAAAGGGTCCTACTCTAGGAATTCAAGTAACTCATATGCTCCTCCTACCGCCTATTACTCGTTACTAAATTACGATGTGTTACTCACGACGAATAAGATCTATTCATCTCTTCCATTCCATACTCAAAATGGAATAATCAAGTATCATTTACTGCAACGAATAAGGGTTTCAACCTATGCAGTCTCTATCTAAAAACGCAACTAAGCTTGGGGAAATTTTCTCTTTACCTTTATCTTTCATTTTCCCCAACTAAGGTCTACCTATCCCAACCACGTGTGTCTTACTATCTTACTAATATCACTTCACTATCCTTCTATAGTCTACATACATGAAGCAACATTCCTAGGTTC
This sequence comes from Allium fistulosum, assembly GCA_030737815.1. Classification (NCBI taxonomy): domain Eukaryota; kingdom Viridiplantae; phylum Streptophyta; class Magnoliopsida; order Asparagales; family Amaryllidaceae; genus Allium; species Allium fistulosum. The sequence continues at coordinate 879,547,129 of CM060906.1, forward strand.
TCACTAGTGTCTTATACACTTTACGGGAACTTTTATTATTACTACTAAAAGTAATCACTGCTATCTCCTACATAGCCTTACACTTTTTCTGTCACACCTAGGAAATGATTCCTATCTACTCCATATTTAAAAGTTTGGTTTGGTATTTATTATTTCATTTCAAAAATTAAAGCTTCTAAATTTTTGAAACATCTAATCCCAAAATTCTTTCCTTTAAAAGTGTTGGTTTGAAGTTTCTATTAAATTCAAAGGTACTTGGTTACTTAACATTTTATCTTTCTAGACTTGCATTTTTACAGCTCTTTGAATTTAAATTATTTCCCAAACCTAGAGGGGAAAACTTACAAATTCTAAGTTCAAAACTTATTCCTCTTTTCCTTTTAAAGACCTTTACAGTTTTCCTAAAAAAAATTGGATTTTTAAATTTAACTGTTTACTAAGCTTTTCTCTTCCAAAAACTTATTTACTTTTTCACCAAACCATTCTTCTTTAAAACATGCCTTGCTTGTCCTTAAAATATTTTTTTCTTGACTTTCAAAAATGTCCTCACATGTTTTCAAAACATCTTCTTTTCATAGATTTTTAAATTTACAAAAACTGGAGTAGATAAGAACAATTATTTTATCAAAAATCTCTTAACTTTCCTACTCTTCCAATTACCTATCCTTGGAGGAGTTTCTAACTTACTACAAATGGGGACTTTCTACAAAGGCAAGCAACCAATGTGCATAATCAATGGAAAAATATGAAATTTCCATTGCTTAGCTTCCTACTAAGACTCTCTATAATATGTCTCATAACTAACACTGCTCTAATAATTATACTTCTTATTACACCTAATGGTTTTATACCTTAATATATTGGAACTACTTTCTATTATGAGAAATCATTAACGCTAAAACCTTATATGAATCTTTTAAAAGGGGATTTTATGTTTATGCAAAATTACAAAGAACTTATTTTATAATTGATCAAAATAGGCTATACAAAATATGGTGCTTTCCATACCTTGTATATCTCTTTCACGTATTCCTCATAACTTGCACAAAACACCTTTATTTATGATTTGGTTTCATAGAAAATTATATCATTATTCATTTCATTCCAATAGGATAAAGTATGTTTAATCTATATTCACTTACAATAGACGTTTCCATATACTTATTTAATAATAAGTGTACTTACAAACCACTGTATTTCTATACTTAGAAATTCTTTAAAAAACATTTTTATTTGGGTCAAAACAGATGCTGCGTATAACACCGTTACTACAACCCAAAAATACTAGTGTAAGGATTCGGTAAATATTAATAAATCCCATATGCTATGTATAAACATTTTCTTTGGGAGTCACCTACTATAACAATAGTGTCATAGTCTATGCTTTCTTCATTTTTCACGAAAACATCTATTACAACAATAAATGTTGTACCCTACGTTTTCAATACTTAACACACTCTAGGTTTTTATATTTAAAATCTTTGTTTACCTACAAAGAAACTAGAGAGCTATACATTCTCTATAATTCTTCAAAAAGAATTTCACTTTTAACAAAATTTACATCATATAAAAACCAATTTAAATTTCATACCACTTTTTTTTTCAAAAACCGAACATTTACTTCCTCAAACTTATTAACAATTATATTTTTCAACTTTTCAATTCCAAAAGTTTCATTTCATTGGGCTAGACATAAAGTGGATTTTCTTCTTACTACCTTAGGAATACCCTTCCTAAACCTTGGAAGTCTCATTTCCTTACTAAAATCTCTTATTCCTTCCAAAACAAAAATACTCTCCCTACTATCCCAAGGAAACTTCCCCACTTTCTATAACATATGGATACCAATCTTCTCTCAAAACATAGCTTATTGTACACTATAAATTGGCAATAACATAGGGCTCAACATCCTTAGGTGTTGGATGCGTTTCCACCCTTCACCGGACCAAATCCACCGAACCAACCAACTTACCGAACCAACCCACTTCCGACACTACCGAATCAAAGCTACGTAGACACTACCGAATCATCTACCTCCATCCACTGCCAAACCAGAAGCAAGGGAAACCTCCACCGAACCGACATCTACCGGATCAACATCCACAGTATCAACCTCCACCGAACCGACATTTACCGGATCAACATCCACCGGATCAACCTCTACCGAACCAACTTTATCAGGCCAGATTGCATCAGCCCAGGCCCACCGGCAACTATATACATCCAATACCCCTGTCCCCAGCCTCACTCTATAAATAGAGGGGCAGGGGTGCAATAATGAGGGACAAGTTTGAGAGCTCAAGCACGGATAGAACTTTCAAACAACTTTCATATACTTGTATCAAAGCTTTGTACTTGTAATCTGAACAAGAAAGGAGAAATAATATATGAAGTGGACGTAGGCACATTCTGGCTGAACCACTATAAATCTGTGTGTCTTTTACAGTTTAGAGCCTGCTTTTTACATATTTGCATAAATCACCCAGATCACTAAAAACAACATAAAATCAACTAAATCATACGACTTGGAGGTGTTTGCCCATTTTTTGTGCAAACATTTTTGGTGCTTTCATTGAAAGAGACAAGCTCGAAGCTTCAGCTTCTCCCACTTAACCTTCTTCCTAACAGCATCGTTCATTGCTTGGAAAACATGCCTCCGAGGCAGAAAAAAGACGTTAACAAAGGAAAGAACATCGCAACTAGTAATGTTCTAGATCCAGTGGTCACAGATCAAGTAAATCGTCCCATTCCAGCAGCAGTACCGAATGAAGGTCAGGCAAATCCAACAACCCCTGCCACAGAACAACCGGCAGCAATTACTAGGGCAGATCTTGACAGGGTTATGGCTGAAGTGACTAATCGCTTCACATCCCAGCAGGAACCCTTGGTGGACCAACTCATGTCACGCTTAAGGGATGCTGTAGAGTCCAACTGCAACACTGAATCATGGGGTGAGTCCCAGTCTGGAGGATTTTAGAGACAACAAAGATCTTCCTTCTTCGAAGGAGCTAACGACAGAAGCGGCCATGGTAGGAGTCAAGACCGAGCTCAACCCGAAGTTAGACTTAAGGAAACGCTTGGAACCGAACCCAACGAGGGAGGTACCGGGCGGAGGTCAACTGTAGCCGAGCCTGTCGTACTTCCTAACCACGAAAACACCAGTGAACGGGGCCGAGTTAGAGTCCAGCCCGAAGTTGGACCCGAGGAAGTGCTTAGATCAGAACCCAGCAGGGGAAGATCAAGGCAAGGGCCAACTGTAGCTGACCCTAGCATGCTCCTAGGAGACCAAAGACAGCCACTAGAAAATATTAGGAATGATAGACGATACCATCCCTACAGGTCATCTGGACGGAATCAATCCCATAGAGCAGAACCAAACTCATTTCTATCTATTCCAAATTCCGATGAAAGGATGGCACGCTTGTTCAGAGAATGCGTCCAACGGGATCAAAGAGATCGAGGGATAGGCGCTAGGGTAACCAGCCCTTTCGCCCGCAATATCAAAATTGCCATCACCCCCCGAGAATGGAAAATGCCAACAATGGAACCTTACAAAGGAACCTCTGACCCCGTCATACACTTACAGAGATACACACAACATATGCTCATGAGTGGAGCAACAGAAGGAGTGATGTGCAAATGCTTTCCGCTATTCTTAGCAGATCTAGCTACCTCCTAGTTCTGCCATCTACCCTAAGGATCCATCAGCTCATGGGAGATGTTGAAAGAAAAGTTCATCAGCCAGTTCTGCATTCATGTGGAGCAGCCCAAGGACGCTTATTTCTTATCCAGTATCAAACAAAAACCTGGAGAGAAAGTGCAGCAATATCTAACCCGATTCAATGCCGCAGCGGCTGCAGTCCAAGATGCCAATGAGAAGCTTATCTTAACGGCCCTCTGTAGCGGTGTGCATCTGGATACTAAATTTGCTAGAAGATTGACCAAAGAAAAACCAGCTACTTTACCCGATTTCTTCCATGAAGCTGGGAAATATATGAGACTTGAAGACGCTGCCACTGAGAGGCAGACATGGCAAAAAAATAAGGCAGCTCACGGCAACACGCCCGCTGTAGCAAAAGACGTTCAAAGAAATGATTCTAGAGACAACACTGGGGGCAAGAAGGGAGAAAAGCATCTATATCGGCCAGGACCGAGATTTGACGCCTACACCCCATTAAATGAAACAATCGAAAACATCTTCCTGGCCACTCAAGATGAAGTTAAATACAAACGCCCCCCGCACAAGAAGGAATCAGATAACGCAATTAAGTCTGGAAAATTCTGCCGCTTCCATGAATCCCATGGGCATGATACCAATGAATGCCATCATCTCCGGGACTTGATTGAAGAACATATCAGAAGAAGGAAACTAGAGCGCTATGTAAAAAGTCAGAACAGGACTCCATCTCCTGCCAATGAAAACCCAAGGCTACCCTCTCCAGAGACAGGCAGAGGAAATCGCAACACTAGTGGATCCATTCAAGAGAAGATAGTGGTCCATACCATCTCGGGAGGACCACACATCGCCGATAGAAGCTGGGCAGAGATGGAAAGATATGGAAAGTCACTTAGAAACAATGAAGACTGCGTTAATTCTGTTATAGAAGAACACCACCCAAAGTGGAAAGAGAGTGATGACATCACATTCAGTAGGCGTGACCTAGAGGGGAGGCAATACCCTCACATGGATCCCATGGTTATCTCTGCCCGGCTCGGTCCAGCCGATGTTTTCCGAATTCTAGTAGACACTGGAAGCTCAATAAATATCCTATTCAAGCATGCATTCGACAAAATGAAACTGTCAATAAAGGATATTTCTCCCTGCAATAAACCACTACACGGTTTCACTGGAGTTGCAAAGATGCCCCTCAGGCAACTGGACCTCTTTGTTGAAATTGGAAGTCATCCCCGCTCCGTTGTGCGGAAACAGACATTTGTGCTGATAGAAAACCACTCGACCTACAACACCTTCTTAGGAAGGCCAGCCTTGTCTGACTTCCAAATTGTCCTGGCCCCATGGTGCCTAAAGATGAAATTTCCAACGGACAATGGAGTAGGGGAAGTAGAGGGAGACCAGGACATCGCTCGAGACTGCTATGTAACTGAACTTCGCAACAACCACAGGAAGGATAAAGGTAAGAGTGTAGAGATTGCCCTCTGCACAAAAAGTTTGGAAGCATAGCAACTAAAGAAAGCCCCTCCTCTTCGATATACCAGCGACCCTTTCAATGAATTAGACCCCAGGGACAAAGAGGAGGAGGCCACCGCCGAGCCTGCAGAGGCTATGGAATTTGTATCTATAGACAGACATGACTCGAGTAAACTATTGAAAATCGGGTCCAAACTAAAAGCAGAGTTGAAGGAGCAACTCATTGACTTTCTCCGCCACAACTTGGATGTATTTGCATGGTCACAAACTGACATGACTGGAATCTCCCCTGACATAGCATGCCACGTACTAAACATTGATCCTACCAAGGCGCCAGTAAAACAGAAAAAGAGAAGTATGGGGGCAGAACAATCAGCAGCCCTCGATGAAGAAGTAAAAAACCTACTTGCCAATGACTTCATACGAGAAGCCATCTACCCATAGTGGATCTCCAATCCGGTGCTGGTAAAGAAGGCTAATTGGAAGTGGCGAACATGCATTGACTTCTCCAACTTAAACAACGCCTGCCCGAAGGATTGCTTCCCACTTCCCCGAATCGATCAGCTTGTAGACAGCACAGCCGGGCACGAACTCTTATCTTTTATGGACGCATACTCAGGATATAACCACATTCCTATGCATGCTCCCGATCAAGACCACACTAGTTTTATCACTGACCGGGGATTTTACTGCTACAAGGTAATGCCTTTCGGACTTAAAAACGCAGGAGCCACCTATCAGCGCCTCGTCAACAAGATGTTTGCAGGGCTAATAGGACAAACTATGGAAGTTTATGTAGATGACATGCTGGTAAAGTCAAAGGAAACCGACGATCACGTAAGTCACCTAGATGAAATGTTTCAAGTACTTCGCCAATATGGAATGAAGCTGAATCCTCTAAAGTGCTCCTTCGGAGTATCATCAGGAAAGTTCCTAGGATTCATCGTCCATGCCAGAGGAATTGAAGCAAACCCTGAACAAGTCAGAGCTTTGAAAGATAGCAGGATACCTTCTACCCGAAAGGAAATGCAAAGCTTAAATGGGAAGGTGGCCGCCCTGAGCAGATACATCTCTAAAGCGACTGACAAATGCATCCCCTTCTTCGAAGATCTAAAGAAAGAGAGAGGAAAATTCGAATGGACTGACGAATGCTTAACAGCTTTCCTTAACTTAATCGAACACCTCCAGAGACCACCAGTACTCTCAACTCCGAATAAAGGCGAAGAGCTATACCTTTACCTTGCTGTGTCATCTCATGCTCTAAGCGCCACATTGGTGAGAGAAGACAAACGCACGCAGCGGCCAGTATACTTTGTAAGCAAGAGGTTTACAGGGGCAGAAACCAGATATCCTAAACTTGAGAAACTAGCGTACTGTTTACTAATCACATCACGGAAACTGCGTCATTATTTCCAGTCTCATTCCATCAGGGTTCTGATCGATCAACCACTAAGGCAAGTACTCCATCGTCCCGACACTTCTGGGAGACTACTTAAATGGTGCATCGAGCTAAGTCAATACGATATCACCTACCATCCTCGCACAGCCATCAAGGGACAAGCCATGGCCGATTTCATTGCCGAATTCACCACCAACGAAGGTAAGGAGCAATTGGAAATAGCAGAAGACATCAAGTGGAATCTCTTTGTGGATGGTGCTCAAACGAACAAGGCTCGGGGGCAGGCGTGGTAATAATCACTCCCAGGTGGAACAAGCTACACTATGCTATAAGGTTGGAATTCGCTGCCACCAACAATGATGCAGAGTACGAAGCAGTGATAGCTGGATTAGAACTTGCCTTAGAAATCGGAGCCAATTCTTTGTGTCTTCACAGCGATTCCCAACTTGTTGTAAATCAAATACTAGGAGAATTCCAGGCTCGAGAAGAACGACTCATGGCATATTTAAAGAAGACCAAGTTGCTTCTCAATCGATTGGATCACTATTTAATCAAATACATCCCTCGGGAAGAGAACCAAGAGGCCGACGAATAGGCGAAGCAAGCTAGCATGAGAGACGGCGCTATTTCCGGAGCAGTAGCCATCTCAAAGCAACTGACCCCAAGTTTTGAGAAAGTAAATCTGATAGCTACAGCCGAAGAAGCAACTTGGATGACTCCCATCCGAAACTACTTACAAAGTGGCACACTGCCCAATGGGCGTAACGAAGTCAAGAAAATCTTGAGGAAAGCCTCCCGCTACACAATACAAGAGGGCACCCTCTATCGACGTGGCTTCTCTAACCCCTTATTAAGGTGTGTCGCTGGAAGGGAAGCCAAAATCTTATCCAACATCCATCAAGGAAGCTGTGGAGATCACACTGGAGGACAGACTTTGGCAAAAAAGATACTCCGATATGGATATTTCTGGCCCACCTTAATCAAGGACGCCTTAGATTTCGTCAGAAAATGTGACAGATGTCAGAAGTTTGCTAAGATTCCGCGGCTACCAACGACTGAGATTACTCAAATGACCAGCCCTTTGCAGTATGGGGAATTGACTTGATTGGCGAACTGCCAATGGGCCGAGGCGGGGCCAAATATGCTATAGTGGCAGTCGACTATTTCACCAAATGGGTGGAAGCAGAACCCCTAAACAAAGTATCTTCAGCAAAAGTTATTAACTTCTTGATCAAAAATGTTATGTGCAGGTACAGAGTCCCATTCAAAATCATATCGGACAATGGACTTCAGTTTGATAGCGAGGAGTTCGCCACCTGGTGTCAAGAGCACGGATTTCACAAAAGCTTCTCATCCGTCGCTTATCCCCAGGAAAACGGACAAGTCGAAGCCGTCAATAAAATTCTCAAAACTCTAATAAAAAAGAAACTCGAAAAGTCAAAAGGCGCTTGGATGGATGAACTTCCTACGACACTGTGGGCCTATCGCACTTCTTTTAGAACATCAATGTGGCATACTCCTTTCTCTTTGGCATACGGATCGGAGGCTATGCTCCCAGTTGAAACTATAGTGCCTTCCCACCGTAGGATCCACTATAACCCGGAAGAGAACGAAGAGCTCCTCCACATGTCTTTGGATCTAATTGAGGAAAGAAGAAATGATGCAACCCTCAAAGCAGCAGCTCATAAGCAAAAAGTGGAAACGCAATACAACTCCAAAGTCAAGCATCATAGCTTACAAGAAGGAGATCTTGTCCTTAAGCGAATCTTCCCACACCCCGGAGTGCTAGATCCAATCTGGGACGGACCATATGTAATTCATAAAGATCTCCGCAATGGAGCTTATATTTTGTCAACAGTGGACGGGGAGGTGTTCCAGAGGGCATGGAACATCCAACACCTTCGTCGATACTTTTCTTAACTTATACTACCCATATGAAGTGAATTAACAAAGAGAATCAGTCGACGTAGGCATTTTCGTGCCAAACCACTTTAAAAAACTTGTCCCTTTTTAACTTGTTCCTTTATATCTTGGCTGCTTGTTAACTTTATCCTTTTCTGTTGAACAAAATCCTGTGCAAATAGTATTTCCATTCAAGGCACTCCACAGCGCGACTTCTCCTGGATAAGACCTAACAGGTACTATACGAATCTATGCCCTCGCCAATGAGACACTTTTGCTCCGGCATCCCTCTGCTGCGGGTTAACTCATTGCTCGCGACGGCCCTCAAAGCCAACTGTAATGAGCCGATTATAAGCCACCGAGAAGGCCGACTATAGCCAAGGCAGCTCATTACGGTGTTCGGCTCGCCGGCAACCGTGAACCTACTTTAAGCCCCAACATAAGGTGTGACCATTCAGGGGTAGTTCACGGTTGATGATCGGCACGCACGCTAGCCGGCCATAGTAAATCGAATAATAGCCACGATTACGGGCCATAATGGCTCGGGTAGTTACTGTGCGCGATCTCGGCTCCGATGTGTCTTAAGTATGGCTGTGGTAAAAAAGATAAACTCCCCGCAGAGGCGTAAGATGGGTGACAAATGTCTCCAAGACCCACAGCTAGGGAAAGTGACTACAAAACCCGTTTGCCACGAACTTAAGCACATCGAAGGCCTTCCGTGATTGGAAGTTTTACTTTTTCTCATATTTCAATTCTATTTAAAGAAATTTTCTCCCGTCCTCTATAACAATCCCTAAAGTACAGGATACAAAGTAGGAGATACTCGCCAATGGGAGTAGGAACTCACAATTGGATGGCAGGGCATTCGACTGCCTTCCGTACTCGGTCATGCAAGATATTCAAAGCTGCCATCTACAAGTAACACATGAAGGGCGGTATTTTCTTCTCTCGTGTATAAATATATGGCCATAATTTATTCACACATCACACTAACACTGCAAGACATGAAATTATGTTTTAAACAAGAACTTGACATCAAGCGCAACTGAAATACAAGCATATGCATAGCTATATTTCTCATACAACATGTCAAAATAGCAAAAACATTCAAAAACGACAGAATCAGCTTAATTCAAAAAATTACACGTCAAGAATAATGTTGTTTATTACAAGCAACATAATTACAACCTACAAGTTACGTTACTGTTTTGAGACTAACATATACAACAATGTCAAGTCAACAAAAAGATATCCAGGTCAAGTCAAGGAGCCGGCTGCATTGAAGCTTTACCCTTGTCCTGTTGCCCACCTGTCCGGTCAAAGAAAGAATTCATTAGTGATAAGCAACCAAGTTAACGGAAAGACTAGAAGGGAAGACTTACCAGCGCCTGCTTCCTGACCATCCTGATCATCATCCACTACTTGCACACCTGCCTCCTCAGCGGCAAGCAACCGCATACCCTTCTTCACCGCCACCTTCTCCTCCTTGGTAAACTGGGCAGTGACCACATCCATTCTGAAGACTGCGCCACCCTCTTTATCCGCATCGGCCCTAGCCTCCTCCAGAGCCCTGAGATAAATCCTGGCCATAACTCGGGGGTAATCATCCATCTAGGATAAGTTACCCTGTTTCCAAGTGCGGAAATACATATCCTGGAGCATCTCATCCATCATCCCCTCATTTTCCTCAAGCTCCCTCATTCGGGCCTCAGAAGCGCGCAGCTTTGCAACGGCAACATCCCTCTTCGATCGATATCGTGAGCGGTCAGCCTGAAGGGATATCCTCATCGCTTCCATCTCCTCATTCAACCTGGACTGAGCAAGCTCCGCGGCCTCAAGTCTCCCCGATAATTCCTGTACCCGCTCAAGGTCCGCATGTCGAACCTCATCCACCGTCGCAATGGCTATGTCAATCCGCTCCTTGTAGGCGGCCTCCATTTTTAGCAACTCTGCCCTGCCGGCCTCTTCCATAGTCTTCTTCAGTTGCCTGGATGCGGCCTCGTGCTGAGAAATTTGAATGGCTTGATCGGCAAGTTGCTTAGCCTGGTCGGAAACCATTAACCGTAACCGAATGTTCGCACTCCCAATTTCCTCCCCGACCTTGACTAGTCGAGCATGATGCCCCATCAATTTCCTGGTCTCCTCGGCAACCCGGTCGATGTTCGCCTTAGCTCCATCCCCCAGAGTTACAACCCGAGTGGTAAGCAAATCAAGGTACAAGGACATAGCTTCGTCAAGCACCCGTACCATAGGATTGCGAGGGAGAAGGTGCTTACCAGTAGCCTCATCGAAGGAGATGTCATGAGAGGCCGGGTCCAGGTCTGGATGACCCGCAAATGGATTACGAACCAAGCCAGGGTGATCTATCGGGGTGACGGTTGGATTCTGAGACGGATGTGGGGAAGACATAAACTCAGTATCCTCCTCCGTAATATCATGAATAGGCTGGAGTGGGGCCGGAGGGCCAGAAGGAGATCCAAACGAAGATCGACTCCTCTTCCTCTTCTGTATATCTTCTTCAATAACCCCAACAAGAGGACGATAGCCGACTACGTCTCCAGGGCGGTTAATAGGAAGCTTCGCTTTGGCAGAAGCTTTGAGAAGTCTGTATTGTTCAAGCCTGTGCCGAAGATCTGAGGTCTTGGCCGTTTTGCCCGCTCCTGGAATAAAAACCAAGTGTCACCAGCATGCATTGAGCCATCATTCAAGAATTAAAAAGAATAAAGAGAAATTCACCTTGAATCGCAGAAGTTGTCTCAGTAGAAGCACTCCCAGAAGATAAATCGGCGCCGATCCCGGCCTTATCAGCTTTCTTGGGCTTCTCCGCCAAGGCCGGTCCTTCCTCCAACTCTTCGAAGGCTTGGTGGAGAGCGTCATCTGTCCACTCTTGAATCACGCCTGACTGCCCAGGAGGGAAAGCCCCGGTGCCATCACCACCATGTCCTTCACCACCATCGTCACCGTGACGATCACCATCGCCATCTCCACCACTTCCGCTCTCCGCCTCACCTCCTTCATCCTCGCCTTTTCTCCCCTTCACTTTTTCCTCCTCCTGAACATCTGGATGTGTGCTGGAAGAGGGTCCGTCGGACTTCTTGAGCTTCTTCCCCCCGGCGACTGGATGTATCGAGAAGGGTCTCCTTTTGCTGCTCTTCGCCGTGGCCCCTCCTGTAGCTTTGGCAGCCCTCTCCTTCGCTGTGTCTCTCTGCTTGACCACGGACTGATGTGGTAGGATCAGGTTGTGCCACAGAAGTGTAGCGTTCCTGATCAAGTAAGAAGCCGACCTATCCCTTCCCGAAATGGCTTCTATTTCCGCAGCCATCTGAACCAGGCGATCATTCTCTATGACCGCAAAGCCACCTGTCGCTAGCAAGAAATAAGAACACATAAGAAGAAGCATTGAAATCAGAACGGAAATTATAAATAAGCTTCAAACTTACAGCCGGAACTGAAGCGACGAATAGAGATAGTCATCCTTGACGAAAAACCATTCTTTCTTGAACATACTGAACTTCGAATATAAGTCCAGGACCTGCTTGAAAGATACGGCTGATTCCAAGCTGATGTATGGAGACCCCTTCTTATAGCCTCTCAAATTGTACAAATACCGGATCTCCCGGTTGGAGGGAGGACGCCCGTATCTCCTCTGGAAAATGACAAACAGGCTCACCAGGATGGCGTAGGAGTTAGGCTGAAGCTGAAATGGTGCCACCTTCAAGTAGGTGATGAAGCTGAGTATCCAAGCATTGATCGGGGGAATGGCCCCACACATACAATGGTACCTACTTTAGGCGAAATATCCTTCGGGGGGATTATATGGCATCGCAATAGCATACGCGCTTTGTCAATCCCAAAGGAGCGAGAAATAACATCAAGCTGCTCGCCTTTGAGAGAGCTAGGGAAACAGTCAGAAGGTAAGTTCAGAAGCTCCTGAGGGCCGTACCCATCTACTAGTGACCTCGAGGTGGGCCCATGACGTCCCGGTCCTGACTGAGCTGGGGGCACCGTGGAAGGATCTTCTCTGTCCTGGGATTTCTTCTTTTCTGATCGGGGTTCAACTTTATGAGACATTTATCTGCAACATAAGAAAGCATGAGAGTATATAGTCTGGAATTTCACTCGTAATTTAAAACATGAAAGGTTTAAAGTTCATTCGGTATGTCACGTCCCCGAGTCCATTTGGTAGTTCAAAGCAAAAACTGATTCGGCGGAGGAGGGCCTCACCTGGTCCGGCAGATGAGATTTTGGCTCGGCTAATACGTTTGATTCGGCAAAAACGAGAGGTTTGGTTCGGCTGATAAGGAATAACAAAAGCATTAGGCCCATACTTATAGGCAGAGTACAAATAACCGGACTAACAGGTTCGGCACACAGGGCCGGATGAGAATCCTCCAAACCAAAACAAAGCGCGACATATGTTGGCCTATTCCCACTTTAGGGGGCAAATGTTGGATGCGTTTCCACCCTTCACCGGACCAAATCCACCGAACCAACCAACTTACCGAACCAACTCACTTCCAACACTACCGAATCAAAGCTACGTAGACACTACCGAATCATCTACCTCCATCCACTGCCGAACCAGAAGCAAGGGAAACCTCCACCGAACCGACATCTACCGAATCAACATCCACCGGATCAACCTCCACCGAACCTACATTTACCGGATCAACATCCACCGGATCAACCTCTACCGAACCAACTTTATCAGGCCAGATTGCATCAGCCCAGGCCCACCAGCAGCTATATACATCCAAGACCCCTGCCCCCAGCCTCACTCTATAAATAAAGGGGCAGGGGTGCAACAATGAGGGACAAGTTTGAGAGCTCAAGCACGGATAGAACTTTCAAACAACTTTCATATACTTGTATCAAGGCTTTGTACTTGTAATCTGAACAAGAAAGGAGAAATAATATATGAAGTGGACGTAGGCACATTCTGGCTGAACCACTATAAATCTGTGTGTCTTTTACAGTTTAGACCCTGCTTTTTACATATTTGCATAAATCACCCAGATCACTAAAAACAACATAAAATCAACTAAATCATACGACTTGGAGGTGTTTGCCCATTTTTTGTGCAAACATTAGGTCATCCCAAACCTAACTAGCAAACTATGCACAAACATACTTCTAAAAACATTCCATATGTTAAAATCTATAATTGGGGACTATTTGGATTGTAGTACATAATATATTTATATTTTATTCAAAAATACAAATACGTTCGCTCATATTTCCTAATTTACTTAAGATCTACTAACCTAGGCTCTGATACCAAATGTAACAACTCGAATTCCAGTGGGTCCAGATTTTTCACAAAAATGCTAAAATCCAATCCCACTGAAGCCCGAGTTGGGTATTTGGTATCCTACAAATAGGCAAAGATAAATATACCAGAGCTCAAATAAATATCTCACAGCGGAACTGACTAAAATATAATAGTAAGTAAATACTCACCAAGGTAATAACACTTTCTAAGCAAGTGTTTCAAAGCTGGAAAATCTCTGACATCTATCTAACCTGTGGGATGTTATGAGGAGGGGGTCAGAAATAAAGTTCTGGTAAATGGACAAATTATACACTTCTAAGCATAATTCTACATATATCGTTTTATTTTCATATTCTCCTATATTAGGTTTATTAGGTTTATAATACTCTCGCCTTTGTGCGTGAATCATACCCATCTACTCCCTAGTAGATTAAGACCTAATAAACAATATAGATATGTAGCTACATGCCAAAATACAACATCGGTCCTAGGTACTACCTATAGTACCTTCCGTATCCTCCTCAAAAAGGACTCCATCATCTTGCTCCTAGAGCGTTCTATTACTACATCTTTAAAGGACAGCGTGAGGCCTAAAATATAGTTGTTCAGTCGTCTACTACGAAAACAAAAACTGCGTCTGCACTAGCTTATACTAGTGCTCGGACATCCACAGTGTACCACCCAGTGCGTACCTTAAGGACTATACATAATCGTTCTGTCTACTCCCTGAATTCCGCCAACAAGGTCTGCCTTGTACGAAACTCAGTCGGGGATTTTCTATATCTGTAAAGGTCCGCTTCGTTAAGCCTGAAATACAGATATTCTACTTGGTTTGTCCCTTTTCTCATCGTGGTTAATGCCCTACGCAGCCGCCCCTCAACTAATTGAAAGACCCTTCAAGAGCTACATGGCTGTTCCCTACTATAAACAACTAAACATCCAATTGGTTGTGCCCCTCATCCAATGTCTCGATAGAGAAAGAACCGTTGGCCTGTTGGTTTAACTCTAGTCTTTCTCGAACTCGCCCTTACTGATGATGGTTTGATCTCCGCATGCGACTATCCTTTTGGGTCCTACCCATTATAACCTACTCACAATCAGTGTAACGACCTGGTATTTCAAACCGTTCAAATCGACAGTCATCCACTCATGTCAGACTTGAATTGCTCAAAACAACAGATTGTTAATTTATATTTGCCAAAACTTAGCATATACAGTACATAAATCAATCACAGAATCACAGACATAGAGTATTACAACAATAAGCAGTGGAATAGATAAATAGTAGTTCATGAAGCTACTATAAAACATCAGAGTCTAAAACCAAATACAACAGAATCTCAAGTACAAATGAATCTGTAATACATAAGCAATTGACGAGTCTGAACATAAATGACTGGAATAAACTGAAATCACTGAAAGCTGGATAGATAGATCTTCAAACAAAGCTCAAATCTCCAAAGGTGAATCTCTAATGCTATGACACTCGGTCTGACCCGAGCATAAAGCAAAACAAAAAACACTCGAGTTAGGATTAACATTCTTATATCGGTAAATTTTAACTCAAGTGAAATGTCAACTGAAATACAAGTAACTTAAAGGATGTTTGGGATTTCCATCCCCTAAGGGTCCGTGTAACTATCTACTATGTAGTAATATATGCTATTATAATATGTCTATCGGTAAAGTAAAGTATTAAAATAGCATTAAGGCGTTACCCATATCCCCTTTAACACATTTTATATAATGCCGTAGTTTATACAAATACTGTAAACTCCACCCACATGTGGGCTATCAAGGAACACTCCATAGGTACGACACAAATCAAACTCGTAGAAGGCGCGATAAGGCATGTGACAAGGCACGCGAGGCAATGCCCAGGGTAGGATTCTTCCATTTTGCGGATCCGGACTGGTGGTAACACATAGCAGCTACTAGCGCCCACCTCGAGACACACTCCCAAATCAAAGGTGCACCCAATCAAATCACAAAGTAAAAGAATGGTATCGAAGAAATGTGTCCGATCAGAGGAATGACCTCACTTGGCCCGGTGTGGCTCCTATTTTAGCCACATCAAGCTGACTCACGGGAGTCAGGGCTGCGCTAAAACCTCATATAGAATCGTCGCCAAACCATTCTACTTCGTTCTGGAATCTCCACCATGTACACAGTTGTTAAAGAGGTTTTCGATATTGGTAAAGAGTATGACAATATCCGATCCCGATCTCTTTAACAACCAAACGCTTATTTCACACCGTGGTCATTTCATTTCAAATAGTTCATACTTCACATCAAAATATCATATCCATTTCAAAGCCATATCAATTTGATATTATTATTCACTTTAAATAATATTCATTTCTAGCATCGTAACACTTTCAAAATCATAACACTTTCGAAATCATAACACTTTCGAAATCATAACACTTTTGAAATCATAACATCATAAAAGTTCCAACTTAAACAGTTTAGATATTGAAAATAGTATATATATTAAAATAGTTATAAATTAAAATAGTTTATATATTAAAATAATTTATATATTAAAATAGTTGTAAATTAAAAATAGTTTATATTTATTTAACAAGATTACTGAAATAGTTTCCCAATTAAAATTATTTCATCCAATTCCACAAATCGATTCAAATCAACTTAAATTCCAAAATTCAATTTAAATCAATCCCTGTTCAACACTTTCAATTTAAAAAGGTTAAAGGTTCAATTCAAATTTTCAATAAACCATTTCAATTTTTATCGATTTCAAATCCAGGTTTGAACTATCATTTTAAGTCCAATAAGATTCAAAGTTAAATATTCAAACATTTTCAATATAAGTTACATTTATATTCCAAAATTTAACTTTAATTTTATTCAAATTGGAAAATATTCGCTTCATCATTTTAATAACAATTAAATAAAATCTCCAATTACACCTTTTAAATCGGACTAAATATTCAATTTCAGTTTATTTAAATTTGAAGGTATCCATATAATCGCTTTTTTCAAAATCAAGTTATCAAGTTAAAAATTTCATATCTTTAAATTCTCAAAATCAATAAGTCCAAATCAATATTTATTTAAATTCAGTTCTTAACAATTTAAATCACAAATCAATTAAATCTATCATTCCAACCTTATTTATTAAAGTTATTACAAAATCTAACTTTAAAATATTAATATAAATTTTAAATAAATAGTTTAAACATATCATATATATTAGGTAAATTAAATTTTATTAAATTCAATCTTATTATTAAATAAAAATCTATTTTAAATCTTATTTTATATATTATAAATAAAATAAAATTATAAGTAAAATCTTAAAAATTATATTTTCAAAACTAACTTATAAATTTAAAATTTCAAAATATACAATTTTAAGATATAATTTTTTCACATATATATAAAGATTAAATTTAAATATTATATTTTACAAATCAATATTTATTAAAACCCATAAATTTACTTTCAAAACTTTGGAAATCATTTCTTTCAAAATAGAACCATGGTGTCGATATATAATTTTCTATCTTTTGGTCAAGTGATATAGATATTTATCATTTCAACCGTAATAATTAATATTTACGAGTATATATCATTTCAATCCGCAATCCCAAAATTTAAAAGCAATAAAAATCGCTTGGGTTTATCATTTTAACCCATAACGATTTTTCCCTCTTCTAAAGTATTGTTCGGGTATGTATCATTTCAACCCATAGGGATTTCTAAACTAATAAGGAACTTGCATAGTGAGAACAATATGATAAAATATAATGCATCAACAACATGCATATATCATAATTGATAAGATAACATATATATAATAGGTTATTGGTGTCAATACTGTAAATTAGCATAGGTGAACAATGCAAATAATAACACATTATATTTAACGATTAAATCTATAACAAATTAAATTTAACAACATACTTCAATCGTCATTTCATGTGAATTAAATTTACTAAATATAAGAATGTTAATCGTGGGTGATTGCTCACCTTTCGAGGCTAGAGAAACTTGATAACGAACCGAGCTGCAAATTCGAGCAACGAATTCCAAAGTAAAGTACGATGAACACGAATTTGACGATCAAAGCAAAGCTGGAAGTTTGGAATTGACGGAAAACAAATCAAAATTAGCTTAATATAAACTGAGCAAGATATATGTTATATATATAAAATTTTCTCTTAATCAATTTAAAACATATATTTAAAATAAATTCTCTATATATATTTTCAAATCAAAAATTTAATTTAAACACACAAAAATATCTCTATATGATTTTGAAAACCAAACCCATGTATACTGGTATGAACTAATATATAGACTAACATATATATTATATTTTAAAAACAATATCTATTGAAAAATCAATATAACTTACTTTATTATTATTACTATAAACCCATATATATGTAAAACCAATATAGTATAATATATATATATATTACAGACTTAATATACATATATTCAAAAATCCAAACAAAACATATTACACATACTTTTTATATGAAATCACTTATATAATACATGATATAAACATGTATATACCACCGTAAACATATATACCATTGTAAATATATATATATATATATAATACTTCTTTATATAACTTTCTTATATAATATATACTGAAATCATATATATACCATAAACCTATACACTCCTTTTAAAATATAATAAATACTATAAACAAAATTTTATAATAAACTTATATATATATATATATAAACTAACTGTAAAAAAAATTTATAACTCATATACATGATAATTTGTAAAATATATCTATATATACGTATAAAACTTACTTTAATGTACATTCTTTTTCCCAAAAAGGGATGCTGCTACACATTTCAAAACAGTTCATATATTTATATAAGAATATAAGATTCGCTTTAAAACCATTTCGTATTCAAATTAGAATATTCTTCAAATTAAACATCTGTATTAGGTACTTTACTTAATTTCTGGAACAATTCCAATTCAATAAACTTAGATTAATATTCGGATTTCAAGAATTCATTTAAGTATTATATTCCAAATCAATTTCAGTCCAAATCCTATTTAAATCAATTTTATCTTCAAATTTAATCTAATAGTTTCAATTTAGTCCAATTCACAAATTTCTTTGAATTTCAATTAAATTCCAAATTAATTAAATCTCAATTTCAAATAAATTTTCAATTCCAAACTCAAACTTGAAATATCATTTCATATAATTTTCTTAAAAATATTCAGAGTTCGATTAAAAGTCCAATCTTTTAAAACAAATCAACTTTCGAAAATTTACGCCGTATTTCAAAAAATTTTAAAAAAAAATCTAAACTTCGAATAATTAAACAATTTCATTTACCAAGTTTAAATTCCAACATCTCGAGCTTCAATTCAAAATAATTCAATTTCCATAAATTGGATTTTTATTCTTAAAATCAATTCATTTAAATAATTTCAAAACAACTTTAAAATCATTTAATTTAACCAACCCGGTGTCCGTATATAATTCTCTAACCTATGGCCAAGTGGTTAGTTATTTCAATTAAATGTCAGGGATGAATATATATTACTTAAACCAATCACAGTGTCATGTGCATGTATAACAGGATATATATAAGCAAATAAACATCCAAACATTTAAATATCAACCAATAGCATCCATCGAAATAAATTATCCAATAGTCAATACAATTCACGGCAATTTCATAGTTATCAATATCGGAAAATTTGATTTCAATTAAATCCTAATTTCAATTTACTGTCAATTTAAATTTTCAACGGTGAATTCACACGACAATCTATATGACAATTAAAATTTTATCAAACAACGACAAATAAATTCATATCACTTCATAATGTCAAATTTAACTACCATAAAATATTCAGTACATTGTGAGCGTTATAAAACACTCACCTTTTGAATTTAAATTGAATTTAAATTCAATTTAAACCCAAAAATTTGACAGTCTCCAAATCCAT
The DNA here is from genome assembly GCA_030737815.1 of Allium fistulosum. Classification (NCBI taxonomy): domain Eukaryota; kingdom Viridiplantae; phylum Streptophyta; class Magnoliopsida; order Asparagales; family Amaryllidaceae; genus Allium; species Allium fistulosum. Next base: position 879,566,824 of record CM060906.1, read on the forward strand.
CCAAACCAGCGTCAAAGTGTCCGGAATTTCGATACGATCCTAACAAAAGAAACCTCGTCCAAATCCGAGTCCGTATGCAAAAGTTATGAAAATTTGAAGATTGGAAAATTCTGGTGCTGAGTCGACTTCGAGTTCCTGCCTCAAATACCCGATGCCTACTTGGAGTTTTTGCGAAAATGACTCGATGACCCGAGTAGTTTTCTTCCCGACTCAAAGCAGCTCCAGGGTTTTTCCCCTTGAAACCCCAAGCGCGACCCGAAGCGCGCAAATCTCGAATTTTTTTTTTTAGATTTTGGAATTTGGGAATTAGGTTTTGTCTGCCATTGGAATGAGAAGCTAAGAAGAAGATGAATTGTACGTACAGACAAATGAAGATTAGGGAGGCTAGGGTTTATAACTGTGTTTATATAGGTATGTTAGAGATAGAGTAGATAGACTGGATAAATGAACGTGCGGAACAAACTATGGCCCGAAAAGCTCGTTCTGACCCCGAAACGAAATTGAGTAAACCCATATATCGAAATAGGTGTTTTAAAATATTCTGAGCACGATGGAAAAAGTTTCACATTCAAATTCCATTGTATGAAGAATTTATGCTGAAAAAGAAATTCTCAAATTGATTTCAAAAATTGATTTCAATTAAATTGATTTCAAGGCGTTTCGCGTTCGTACGATCAAACGACAAGTCCGATCGTTACGAAACTTGAAACCCTACAATAATATGACATTACGGATCTCTTGAAACTGGTTTCGTCGAAATCCGAGATTTTTTGAAAAATGACTATTTTCTCTCGCCGAATTAATATTAAAAACAATTCGATGCGTTTCGAGCTGCCACGGTAAAACGATAACTCCGATTGCTACGAAAATTGAAATCCGGCAATAACAAACTATTATGGATCCAATGGAACTAGTTTCGTTCCATTCTGAGACTGTGAGAAAAATGGCTATTTTTCAGTCGATAATTAAATATTAAAATATTCAATTTTCACAAATTAACTTTAAATTCAATTTTAAAAGTTCTATAACATTACTATAACTCCAATATGATAAGATAAAATTTTAAAAATCATTTTCAATCATATTCAACTCGATTTTCAATTATTTCTGAAATTTAACTTATTAAATTATCGATTTAATTGTCTAATTAAATCCAATATTCGAAAAATAAATTATTCGACTGTTTAATTTCAATATAAAATTCCCAATTTTAAATTATTAACTTTTAAATCAAATTTCAATTGTTCACAAATTCCATTTTTAATTTCATAGTAATTAACAATCTTTTACAATGCAATTTTCCATTATAAATCCAATATAAAAGATTATATTAGATTCAACGTTCAATTATATTGTAATTCAAATTCAAGTTATTTAATTCCAAATGAATTCTTTTATTTCGATTTACACTTTCATTATTGAATCAACCATTTACTTATACATTATTATCAATAGTTTATAATTCATTTACTTTCATTTTCTTCAGCTATCATCTTATTTAAATTCACAGTAATATTAAATTACATTCATTTACGTTGATTTCCATATTATAACTTCAATATTAAATGTAACATTTTATTTATTTTGTTGTTTACAATCAAATTCAATTCAATTCAATTACTTGTTACATTCAAATTTAAATCCTTTACTTACGTTAAATTACAAGTTAACATCTTTATCAAATTACAGTTTCAGTTATTATCTGCTTTCAATCAACTGTAATATTAAGTTACATTTATTTATATTAGTTTAAATAACATAAACTTCCATTATTAAATCTACCATTTTATTTATTCTTTGTTTACAATCATAACATATTTGGTTTACAATCAAATTCAATTCATTATTTACATTAACTACAAGTTAACATCCATATTTAATTTACAAATAAGTTATTTCAGAATTCAGTTTTGTATTTTAACTTGTAATTCACATTTAACAACACAAAATTTTATTTCCTTCGGATTTTTATCCAAAATTTTCATTTTAATTCGTATTTTTAAAGTGTTAAAAATACGGGTCGTTACATGTATAATCAGCAATTGTCTTTTTATGAGCTTCAACGGCTTCCTCATGACCAGCAATAGTTCTCTTCTGAGCTTCGATGATCTCGTCTTGAATTTCAAGCTCCTTTTTCAGCTTAACCTCATCAGCTTATGCTAATATGTATATATAAGCCTATATTTATAGATCTCGTCTCCACTTATGTATATATATAAATTATAGTTTATATGGACTTAATAATATATGGAGAAAAGAAAATGGCAGAGCTTCGCCATTGCTTAAGAAAATATAAGAAGAATGGTGAGAGGTTAAGCCTATATTTATAGGGGTTTGAATCGATATCAGCTGTTGTATTATATTATAGTAAATTCAGATCGTTCGACCTAGGTTCAATATTCAACCACCGCCTTTCGTGGGTCGACCGCTACGATGCCACCATCGACTACTAGTGGTTGACCATCCCCAATAAAGGGGTCGATCGGTCGCTTTTTTATGTTAATTAATTTCTACATTTAGTTTAATTTCTTTTAAAACATATTTTTTTCAAATTTTGACCGGTCTGATATAATGTTAATTCTGCTTACACGTTAAGTAATCGTTAACGGTAATTAGCGTTTATACATATATAATTATTTTCGATCTGACATTTTTAAATATCAATAACTTTTTCATTTGAACTTCGATTAGAAAACTTTATATATGAAAATTAATCATAAAATCACCACGAACACAGCAGTGTAAGTTTCGTAGCTAAATTCTAACATTTGTGAAACTTTAGCTTTCGATTTTATTGATTTTTAATTATTATTTTTTAATTAATTACGTTCAATTCATGGATGTTACAAACTTAGTATTAAAGGCCTTAGGACCATAACTCATACTAAATTAAACACAAATACAAATTCGATTATAACTCATAATTCCTTAGTCTGATTAATATGTTCTTATAGTAAAACTTGGCTAGAGAATCCAATTTTCGCAATGATATAAATTTCTTTATCTAATCCATTCATTTGTAAAAATTATTGTTTTTCACTGAGTAAAATTATCAATCTACCCTTTATTAGATGATTAATTAGATTATAAAATTTATGGGGTGTTACATTCTGTAACCCCCACAAAATAATTTCATCGTCGAAATTTTGAAGGACGGACAATGCAATTTGGTCTCTCTCGTATATAAACCAACCCTTGTCACGATAGCATGCACCCACTATCTTATTTATATGTACAGCAAACATACATACAACCATTACATACCCATCCGGCATACATAAATCAAGACAACATATATATAAATCATATAATACACATATATAAACATGAATAATGAATGATGTGTATGAGATGTTATCAAAGTGCAAATATGGAACTATCATCCTCCTACATGTATGCAAATCAATACATATAGGTGTTATGGGCCATTTTGCCCAACGTGTATTGGATATGAAAAGTCGGAGGAAAAACTGTCAGAGTTTTGGAATAGACTAAAAGCTGCATAGAAATGTTCGCGAGGTCAAGATGTGAGCGCTGGTCCGAACCGCGTCCCAATCCAAATAATGGTTTGAAAGATATGGTCATTCTAAGATTTGCCTAATACGGTCCGACGATAAAGCCTCCAAGATAGCCTTCTGCCAAGGTCCGGCAACGCCCACATCAGCAAGGAATCTACCCTCCGAAATCAGATCCACACCATCCCAGTTAAGCCTGACCCAACAGAGCCGAACCCGCCAGATATCACCCAATAAGGCCAGACCCGCAAGTGACCGGCCCCGCAAGGCCTAACAGCCCAGGCCGGATCCGCACAGGTCCTTCCCAGCTGAGTCCGGCCCAGCATGGCCGGACCCAGCACCCGGACGAGCAGGGCCGGACCAGCACAGTCTGGTTTAGCAGGGCCAGACCGACACAGGTCCGGCCCCAAGACCGAACCCAGTAGAGTCCGACCCAACAGATTCCTGGTCCGGCACTATATCGGTCCAGCCTGGACAGGCTCTGCCGGACCAGGGACCACCTGGTCCAGCTGAGCCGGACCCACCTGGTGCGACATCCTGGGGCCGGACCCACCTGGTCCGGCCCCAGGCCAGACCCACCTGACCCGGACCCATTTGGTCCGGGCCCGCACCCTCTTGGTCTGCCCTTTCGAGGCTAGGGTTACCGAACCTTTTCCGGTCTTGTCCTCTTGGGGCTGGATCTACCTTTTTATACTCATAGAAATTAACTATCTTCTTGAGTGTTCAAGATTTAAGAGCTCGGAAGGGCGATTGAAGGAAGGTACCGAAATAGTATTCAACAAGCATCCAAGAGTGGTGGAACAATAGCAGAACCACATTCCAAGAGAAGGAAGGTTGAACCAAAGCCTAAAAGCCGTGTGCTCAACTGTCTCTCTCCTTAACCTCACTTTATAAATACCAAGCATATGGCATCATACAGGAGGGATGGAAAATAGTGAAGCTTCCATCAACAATGAAAGACAACTAAGAGAGAGAAAATCCTTAGTCCTAACAACAAGTTTAATCAAATTCAAAGCTTGTACTTGTAATCAGACATGAAAGAGATAATAAAAGAGGAATAGTGGATGTAGGCACATTCAGGCCGGACCACTATAAATTCTGTGCCTTTTACATTTCAATCATTTATTTATTCTTTATTGCAAACTATTGATTTTCTACCACATGCATTCGCAACTAAAATTCATCAAACGGTAGATGTATATTGTAAACAGTATTCATAGCTCTACTACAACATCTTGGAGTTATTTGCCCATTTTTCGTGCAAACATTTTGGCGCTTTCACCGAGAAGGCTGAACTTTCCTTTTTTAAAAGGAAATTCTCTCTTTCTTATTTTTATTTTTATTTTGAAACCTACTATTTCTAATCTTCTGACTAGAGATTATCGTTTCTGTTCTTAAGAAACTCTCTCCCATTTTCTAAGATCTGAAATCTATATTTCTTTTCAGATCTATCCTAACTGTTTTACATAAAACAAAAAATCCTCTTTTTCTCTTCAGATCTGAACATCCATTTTAATACATAGAGAAATGCTCTTGTCTGCTTTCTAGATATTACTTTTACTATTCTGGATCCACAAGCACATATACCTATTCTTTGGATCTATAATCAAGCCACCTCTCTTTTCTCATTTGGAATCCAAATACATGGTTTCTTAGCATAAGAAACCCCCTTTTTCCCACTATTTGGATCTGGATCATTATCTTCTTTCACAAAAGAAAACCTGTTTCTAGTCTTGAGATCTGAAATTGCATTTTTAATAAAATTTATACCTTTTTCTTTTCAGATCTAAAGTCGTTGTCTCCTTGGCATGAGAGATTCTCTTTTTCTTACTTTCCCAGTTTGAGATCATCGTTTCTTGGATTAAAATACTCTATATCTCCCAGATCTGAAACCGTTACTTTTGAAAAATCTATTTCTCTTTTCAGATTTGCAATCGCTATTCCTTGAAGATAAAAAAATCTATCTTTCTTATCTCTTATTTCAGATCTACAAACACTGTTTCTCAGCCAAAAAGAAACATGTATTTATTTCTCAGATCTGAAATCGTTCTATCCTTTTTTTCCCATTCCAGATCAAAAAAACACTCTTTTGACCAAAAGGAACACTTAGTCATTTTTCAGATCTAAAATCAAATCTTATTCTCTTTCCATCCGGAACCATTGCTTCTTTAACATAAGAAAACTGTCTTCCTCTTTTGTATAAGTGGAATTTATTCCCCTAGTAAAATGTAAATTATGGTTCTAAGAAAATCCTTTTCTCCCTCCAAACTCAAAATCCTTTCTCCTGGTCTGAAGTCATTGTCTCTTTGAAATTAGAGCTTTTCTCTTTTTCTTCTTTTTTCAAGTTTGTAATCACCATTTCTCGGATTGAGAAGCTATACCTCTTATCTCAAGATTCTCTCTTTATTTTAAGAGTTGGATCAACCCTTTGAAGCTACAAAACCCCCCAATCCTTTCCGAAAATTGAATTATCTCTCTCGAAAGGTACAAACTCTCTAGGAAGGGAAGGAGAACAACTTCCCGATGTGCCGCCTAAAGTAAGAGAACTCCACTGCAAAGAATGCAATAGCTATCCAGATAAGAAAAAGCAGGAAGACAAGTCTAATAACCTCACAGTGCAAAAAATTATCGGACGTAAATTCGATATGGTTGTGATTGAAATCAGTAAACACTTCACTGCTTAACATAAATCTTTGGTGGATAAACTCTTGACACGCTTAGGGTAGACAGAAGTATTCGACCTCAACATCATAATACAAGGAAAGTCCCAGTCTAGAGAACACATGGGGCATTCCACATAACCAAATGAACCCCAAGCACAAGCCTTTTTCCATCCATCATCAAATCAAAGTACTACAACTACGATCCCATTGATGGATCGAAATATCACAGCTTGAAGACCGAAGTCATGATGATTGAATATTCGAAGTCTAGATATGACAAGCACGACACTTCGTCACTCCTATCATGCACGAAGGCATCACCAATCCAACGCATACCGAACATGATTCAAATAATGTCAATAGCTCTCCTTACCCAGGGATATGTTAAATAAATATGAAAAAAGAAGGAGATAGGACCAAGAGTTAATAGTCCACCCTCCAGCAAAACAAAATTTTTTGAGTGCCCACTACAAACCTTTATAAGGGGCTAACCCGGCCCCCTAGACACTTGCCAAGATCTCCACACTTGCTGATAAACGGGGGGCACAAAGGAGGTACTATATAATTACTTTTCTTTCATTCTAATCGATCTTAAGCTATTACAGGGCTCTATCATCTACTCTTGGAACTCCTTCCTTGGAAAAAGGTGAAGGAAGGATTCGTAAATCCATTGCATGTGCTGATCGAACCGAGGGTGCTTACACGCTACATGAAATAAAGGCAAAAAAATCCAACTAACCCCTACAACTATGCATGATCTCTCCATTGGGTCAGCAAGACACATAAAGATGATAAAACATCACTGTCAGGAGTTCAGATAAATGGTCACCCTGGGACGCTAACACAGCTTGCAGCACAAATGCTATAGCAAAATGGAAGAGATACAAATCTCTGCCTCTGGAGCTCGAATGATCAGTGATCAGAGAGAAGCCATCCATTTGAGTATGGTGTTACCTCAAAGGGTAAGGAAGAGGATGCGATGGAAACAACATCTGCCGAGAACTTGGATAACATAATAGTTTATACAGAAAGGCTTTGAAGGATGGAGCTCCAGCAATTCCAACATATTTGGCCCGTAGTAGAATGTCAAGAGATATCCAGAACCACCACCATTACTCCTCATATCACGATATAACACGAATCAACAATATATATAGTAAACCGCTAGGACATTGCAATCACCAATCAAAATACTAGCCTCACCACTCCATCATGATCCAATAATCAAAAAACACAATTCAAATTGATTAAGAACTAAGGATAGCAGGATGCACACTGAGGACATCCACTATAAGTCCACCAAACTAGCTGGAGTCAACTTGACAAAATGACTAGACCAATGACTACTATGGGGCAGCACTAAAAAGCCAAACAAGAATCTTGGCCCAGTAAAACCCCCGTTATCAAATAGAGTACTTGCAGAAAATTCTTATGAGGAGCTCTCCAATCACACAATATGCTCGCATAAACATGTCATACACATGACAATAGATGGTACTACAAAGGAGGTACCATAACAGACCTCTTCTTTTGTTTTTATCTAACTCGGTTGTTGTCATTTCAAGACAATGTCATCAGCTCCTAGGTTCCACAGAGTCTTACAAAAATACGAAGTGAAACTCCCTATCCAAGAGAACATCTTAAACCAGGCATACTACATAACCTGGTACTTTGTGCTTCTTTCGAAGCGCTAGGTTTGGTCTAAACTACTCTTTCCCTTTGACCGGGACAAGAGACTAATGCATTCACTTAACACATATGTAGTTATATTCACTTAACACCTATGTTGTTATAACTACTACTTCTTTTGTGATTAGCAACCCAGATCACAAGCTTGTGTTGGCAGTAGTGAAAATAAGATAGCCATGACTAAGGGCGCTAGCCTGGGAAGTTCACTACTGACGACCGCCCCTGTTCCTGGAAATGACATACCAGTCGGGCATTCGGGCACAAATCAAGCTTGAGCAACTCAAAGAATAAACGCATTCGAAGCCTAGCATGGGTTGACTCATGATAGGAGTTGCCCGAGGCCAATGGGCAGGTTGAAGCTGTCAACAAAGTCTTGTAAACATTAACTAAGGAAAAACTAGATAAATCCAAAGGAGTGTTAGTTGACGAACTACCCATGGCACTATGGGCCTTCCAAGCCTCCTACAAAACAGCAACATGACATATTCTATTTGCTCTAAGGATGCGGGGCTAAGGCCATGCTTCCGGTCGAAAAAGTTGTCCCTTCACATCGTAGGACATATTATAATCCAAAACAAAACAAGGAGCTTCTCAACATGTCCTTAGACCTAATTGAAGAAAGAAGGAATAACACCGCTCTCAAGACCGTCGCACACAGACAGAAAGTGGAAAAACATTACAAATCTAAGGTGAAGCCCCAAGAGTTACAAGAGGGAGATATTTCTCTCAAGCAAGTCTTTCCCCGTCCAAGCGCCAATTTAGGAAGGACCATTTGTTGTTCATAAGGATCTCTACAACGGAGCTTACATTCCGTCGATAGTTGACGGAAAAGGTGTTTGGGAAAGGAAGGAATCTCCAGCATCTCTGCCATTACTTCTTTCAGCTTGTAAAAAGCATGTATCACTTGAAGAAATAAGAGAAAGATAGTGGATGTAGGCATATTCTTGCCAAACCATTGTAAAAATTAATGTTTTGCTCGATTGTTTGTCTGATATTTTTCCTATCACGATCAATCGCAAGCTCTCGTCGGCAGTAGTGAAAGCAAGATAACCATGACTAAGGGCATGAAAATAGCCTGGGTAGTTCACTACTGACGATCGGCCCCCCAGCCAGCAATGGTAAACCGACAATAAGCCACGGATTAGGCATGATTATAGCCTAGGAAGTTTATCATTGGCGTTCGGCTCGCCGGCAACTGCGAACCGATAATAAATCCCACGATTAAGGCATGGCTGCAGCCAGGGATAGTTCGTAGTTGACGATCGGCACCCACGCTAGTCGGGCCACAGTAAATCGAATAATACTCACGATATATGCCATAATGGCCCGGGTAGTTACTGTGTGCGATTCCCGGTTCTAAATCTTAAGTACGGCAGTCGCAAAAGTTACACTTCCTTGGAACATAGGTTGGGCCAACAAACCATTTGTCACCAAAATCCACAATCAGGGCAAGTAACTTATGTGCTACGAATCTTAAGTTTAGAAGGACTCTCTTGATGGAGAATATAGCTTATTGTACTTAAACTAGAAGCTTATAACAATTTCTTGTGGCATTACATACAAATAGTATAAATATGAATTCCACTCTACTAACCACAACGGGATATTCATTCGCTTCCACTCCTCCAGAAGAAATGGAGCATCGAATCAACTCTGTCAGAGATAGCGGAACATCAATCCAACATTGCCACAAGAATTTGAATATCCCTTCCAGCCAACTTCTCTCAAGAAACTGTAAGGATTCTCCCAAAGTTGAGCACGTTTATGGAACCTGAGAAAAACTCAGTGCAAAGGTATGACTGACTTTTGTAAGATAAGATTTGTTCGATAAAAATACTTGGGGGCATAGCACCACCTCACCCCTTGATTATACACATACACTACCACTCAGCTAGGTAATAGCACATTGGAATCATGACCTTAAGTTTGCAAGTTTAAAACCCATTCATGATACAAAGCATCATGTTGTGAAAAGCAACCAAGTACACTATGCTGGGGGCAAACCCAGACAAATAATGAGCGCTTTCGGCTGAGTTTTGACAATGTCGCTAGAGGGTGCTTTAGATGATGTGATGAGTATTTGTGGACTGCCATGTCCCGTAATTACTCTCTAAACCTTAATAATAGGGAATCACTTTGAATGATAAGGACCTCTCTAAACAGAAGTGATTCGATCTCTAACCTTCCGAATGTAATTAATTCATATCAAAATTTATTTTAACACAAATAGCTTGACACCTTTACCTAATGAATCAATTCCAAGGACACGCGGGATGACTCTAACACATATATGTGGTAAAATTCCAAATAAAAATGTATTAATAGTCTGTAACTAATTCTAAGGCAAGGATGAAAGTCCTTGATCACACTAGGCCCAAAAGGACCCTAAACTTGCATGTAAAGTCAACAGAATAGGACGATCTTCTACCGCCAAAGCCAATGAGACATTTGAGTTTAAAGATTGATACCACCTTTTCAATTTAGAGATAGCGAGCCGAAGTCACCAATAAACACCCCGCGCCGGAGGCGTCTGACTGCAATAATCGGCATGAACCGGGCAGACAATAGAACACCTAATTCATAAGGTCGGCAAATCTCCTTAAATACTCCGCTCAAAGAAGCCAGGGCCACTCACTCAGACTCGACACCTGCCCCATTAAACGCTTGCCAATAGTCGACTCCAAACGGATAAACGAGATATGAGCAGGAGAAATACCAAGGAAATTGTCTAAAATAATCCTATTCATATATGCATGGGGGCAAGTCCTAGAGGATCTAACGAAGGAGCAAGGAATTACCCCCAAATATTTCCACTTTACCAGACTAGATGGAACAATTACCTATTAGCCCAGCTTGACCAGACCTGACCAACCTCCACTCAACGATGCTATGCAAAATATTTTACATACAGATACCCTCCAATGAAAGCAATCAGATGGTAAGGCCAAGCTCAACAACTTGAGCTTGTAACTTAGTGGGGCATTAAAATGATGGTTTGTTGGAGAAGTGCTAATAGACCTAAGGTTGAGTGAGCACAAAGGGAATATCAATAAGATCAAGTACTACTCAAGACCTTGAAGCCATAAATAGGAAAGATAAAGAGAAATACCACCCTGCCAGATGAAGAATGATTAAACAACGACGTTAAGTGACCAGCAAGTCCTCCTCAAGACAAACGAAGCATCGCATACAGTTAACGAAAGGAAACTCATCTTGGGTACGATGATGAGATGTGGATAGTCAAACATCAGGATGACACCTACAATGCTGGTGAGGCAACCCTAGATCAAACAAAGCATACTTTGCATTCGCGAAAATATACTTTAGGGGGCAAATGTTATGGGCATTTCCGCCCACCGTGTATTGGATATGAAAAGTCGGAGAAAAAATTGTTAGAGTTTTGGAATAGACTTAGAGATGCTTAGAAATGTTTGTGAGGTCAAGATGTGAGCGCTGGTCCGAACCGCGTCTCAATCCGAATAACGGTTTGAAAGATATGGTCATTCTAAGATTTGCCTAATATGGTTCGACGATAAAGCCTCCAAGACAGCCTTCTGCCAAGGTCCGGCAACGCCCACATCAGCAAGGAATCTACCCTCCGAACTCAAATCCACACCAGCCCAATTAAGCCCGACCCAACAGAGTCGGACCCGCCAGATATCACCCAATAAGGCCGGACCCGCAAGTGTCCGGCCCCTTAAGGCCTAACAGCCCAGGCCGGATCCGCACGGGTGCTGCCTAACTGAGTCCGGCCCAGCATGGCCGGACCCAGCAGAGTCCGGCCCAGCAGGGCCGGACCGACACAGGTCCGGCCCCAAGACTGGACCCAGTAGAGTCCGGCCCAGCTGGGCCGGACAAGCACAGTCCGGCCCAACAGGGCCGGACCACATAGTTCGGCCCAGTAGGGCCAGGGCCGGATGTTCGGGTCCGGCCTACGAGGGCCGGACCTGCCTAGGTCCGGCCCTCTGGGACCGGACACCTGGTCCGGTCCCACGCCAGATCAGATTCCTGGTCTGGCCCGGTCGGACCATCTGGTCCGTCCCTGCCGTACCAGGGACCACCTGATCTGGCATCCTGGGGCCGGACCCACCTGGTCCAGCCCCAGGCCAGACCCACCTGACCCGGACCCATTTGGTCCGGGCCTGCACCCTCTTGGTCTGCCCTTTTGGAGGCTGGACTTACCGAACCTTTTCTGGTCTAGTCCTCATGGGGCTGGATCTACCTTTTTTATACTCATAGAAATGAACTATCTTCTTGAGCGTTCAAGATTTAAGAGTCCGGAAGGGCGATTGAAGGAAGATACCAGAATAGTATTCAACAAGCATCTAAGAGCGGTGGAACAACAGCAGAACCACATGCCAAGAGGGGGAAGGTTGAACCAAAGCCTAGAAGCCGTGTGCTCAACTGTCTCTCTCCTCATCCTCATTCTATAAATACCGGCATATGGCATCATACATAGGGGATGGAAAATAGTAAAGCTTCCATCAACAATGGTAGAAAACTAAGAGAGAAAAAAATCCTTAGTCCTAAAAACAAGTTTATTCAAATTCAGAGCTTGTACTTGTAAACAAATATAAAAGAGATAACAAAAGAGGAACAGTGGATGTAGGCACATTCAGGCCGAACCACTATAAGTTCTGTGTCTTTTTACATTTCAGTCCTTTATTTATTCTTTATTGCAAACTATTGATTTTCTACCACATGCATTCGCAACTAAAATTCATCAAACGGTAGTTGTATACTGCAAACGGTATTCATAGCTCTACTATAATGTCTTGGAGTTGTTTGCCCATTTTTCATGCAAACAATAGGCATGCATATAAATCATATAATACACACATATATAAGCATGAACGATGAATGACGTGTATGCAAATCAAGACATTTAGGCATGTATTCAAGCACCCTAATATAAAGCATATAGTATTATGTATAAATACTAGCAACATACCACATCAATAGAACATGTACTTTCTTACGTAAGTTACACATAGCCTAAAATACTTAATATTCTACGAACAATTCCCATACTCCAAATAATTATACAAAGTAACCAATCCCACCTAAGTAATCTAAACTAAGGATGGTAGATAAAAAAACATATTGATAATAAGTAGTTTTGAGTAGTGTAATGTCCCGTATCTGGAGGCCAAAAGCTAAGCGCTACAGATGTTGCAGTCATCCATAGTATTAATCCGTGCAGTTAATGCCCCGCTATTACCCCGCTATGACCCTGCTATATCACATAGCGGATTTCTACCGCTACGATTTTTCCATATAGCCCCAAATATAGCTTTTTTGCTTTAAGCCCCGTTATTTCCGCTATATCCCGTTATTCCCGCTATATTTTGCTATTTTCGCTATATCTTCTTTAAAAGAAATGAATTGAAAAATGACATTTATACGTCATAAAAATTATGCAAATTGAATTTTCAATATATTTTCAAAAATGAAAATACTTAAATATTCTACTATGTTCGGTTATGTTATATAATAGTTTTACGTGAGATGTTCCTTCATGAGTCACTTCAAGTGTGTGCCAGATTTCCTGCACAGTTAGACAATGTGAGACACGATTAAATTAAATTTGGTCCAATGAACATATAATAGAATTCATAGCTTTAGCATTAGCATTCTGCAGTTTATTTTCTAGATTTGTCCATTGATCTATAGGTTTTTCTATTTCATGATTATCTACCACTATAGTTGGTGTCCTATAACCTATCTCAGCAATATTCCAAGCATCAATGGTTTTTAGAAAAAATTTCATTCTATTTTTCCAATAAGCATATTCACCATTGAACATTGGTGATGTAACGACCCAGAATTTTGGTCGTTAGATTTTGAACATTTAATTCATTTTAAATGTTGAACGTGAATTATAATTTGATCTTGAATAAGGAGATTTTGGTCAAATTAATAAAATTTGTTAGAATTTCAAATATGACAATTCAATTGGATTTGAATAATAATAATTAAATATTTGAAATTGGGATAATTTGTGAATATGTATTTAAATGGCTATGGAAATAGTTTCTAAAATTTATTTTAAGTCTATTTGGATTTAAATAATGTTGTTGGACTTTTGGATGGAATCAAAAGTCGATAAGTGGAATTTGGAATTTTATATTAATTTAATAATGGAATTTAATATTATAATATGTAAATAATCAGATTTTGGTTCGGGATGAATCAGAATGATTTCTAATGTGATTATAAATTCTATATGATTTATAATTACATTAGTAAAATGTTAAAAGTGAAATTTGAAATGATTTCGACAATTTTGAAAATCGTTCGAATTTATAGACGAGTTAAAATAGCCTTCTGGGGCACAGTCTCGGAATTCGACGAAACTAGTTCCATTGGATCCGTAATAGTTAGTTATTATCAGATTTCAATTTTCGTAGCAATCAGAGTTGTCCTTTGACCGTGGCAGCTCAAAACGCATAGAAACTATTTTAATCAATTTAATTAATAATTGATCGTTTATTTCCGTAACTCACGCATATGGTCGAATTGGCCTCCAAAACATGTTCCATTGTGTTCGGAACATGGGTAAAACCTTATAAACGCCTGGCGGCACGTGTGATTTGGAGTTCGTTTGAAAAAGTGGTTTAAAAGTTAATTTAATATTAAAATATTATTATACGTATATATATACGTATTTGGGCCGAAACCCTAGCTATCCTTGCAGCCGCCGCTTATGTTTTAATGGTCGAAACTCTCCCTCACTCTTCCTCATTTATCTGATCATCCTCTCGACATTAGCCAAAACTCCCAACTGGAAAGTCGACGAGCTCGACGGGATCTTGGAATCTAACGGCCGTGATGGCTTATAGTTTGTCGATGGCGAAGTTATAGGGCTCCGTTCATCGTGCGTTCACATGTAAATTGCAAGGCATCGGGATGCTCGAGTTCATCGGGGTTTGGGGGCGGTGGTGGAGCAGGCCGTAGGCTTCGTGGTGGAGTCGACTGATCGTAGTGTAGTCGAGGAGGGGAGGAGCGGTTCCAAACCCTAAATGGAGGCGTTGGGTTTGTTTTTTTATCTGGGGGCATTTACGTGGGGAAGAAAGACATACGTGCGGCCTTGATTTCGATCCTGGAGATGAACGGCTATGGTATAATTAAATTAAATTAAAAAGAGAATTGTTTTATAAATTATACTCAAACGTTCAAAAAATTCATAACTTTTGCTTGCATGGTCAGTTTTGGACGAAACAGGAAGCGCCGGAATCACAGTGACGCGGTCTACGCGCCGTAGCAGATCTGGAGATGATTGGAGCTCGTGAAAATTTTGGATTAAATCGAAGGCGCTCGATTTAATTTAGAATTTAAACGCCGAACTCAAGGTGAGTAAATCTCACTCACATCTGGATGCTAGTTAATTTAAATAGTTAATATTTAAATAATTGTGTAATTAGTTGAATATGAATAATAATATCAGTTTGAATTGATATTTGCTATTGTGCTAATATCTGTAGATGCAGGGAAACAGGTTGGAGGGATCCAACTGGATTCCTCACAATATAGATATTATCTTCATTATCTGTGATGTATTTATTTATATTCCATGATAGTTTAATTTGGAATTTTTGTTATGCTGTGTTATGGTTGGATAATCTAAGTTGGTATTTTAAAATATCAAAAATTTGAAATGGGGATGTAAAAAGGGAAATGAAAAAGGATTTTGAAATATGAATTTAAGGGAATTAAATTCAAGAAATGGGTTTGAAATTTGAAGTGTTCCTGAAATTGTGATTTAAAAGGAAATGAGAAATGGAAATTTATAAACTGGGTTATAAATGGAATGGGGTTTTATTGGGAAATAAATTCGAAGTATAGATTTCCAATGGGAATTTCTATAAGAAGTGAAATGAATTAAAAATAATAGTGAGATTATTTTTAAAGGATGGAAAGTGTATCTTTCTTGGAAATTTAGTATGTTTCAAAGAAGAGCTTTCAAAATATAAATTGGCAGTCTAAAATGTGTTTGAGAATATTTTAGAGGAAAAAAATATTATTTTAATCATTTTTAAGTACAAGTAAATCTTTATTTAAGCAATCATGGTATTTAATTATTTTAAAGGTAAATTAGTATTATGAGTTCTAAAGGAAACTTTGACATAGATATTTGATATAATAACTTTATCTTAAAAGAAGTTTTGATTTAAGTTACTCGAGGAAACTTTATGGAATTTTCAAAGGTGTTATTTGAAGTAAAGGATTTGGTAATTTTTTTAAATAAATTAAGTGTATATTTTGGAAGTGATTTCCAGGAGATGGAAAGTGTATTTAAAAATAAAAGGGAGTTTTATTTTTAGAGTGTTGGGAGAAATTTACGGGATTTAAACGTAAATTTGAATTTAGATAATTCCAGCAGGATTTATAAAAGGAATTCTGTGGTTTATTCTGAAATAGAGTGTATTTCCCTGAAAAGCCAAGCACGTTTTAAAGCAGATTTTTGAGTAAAATTTAGAAGTTTGAAGTTGTTTTTAAAAGAACGTTTTTAAGAATTAATATTTAAGTTGTAAAGATCTTAGAAGTAAATATTTAATAAATTAGTTATAGTAATAATTATTTTTAAGGGTTAATTGGTATTATGTTTTAAAGGTATATTATTAATATTTATATTTTATAAAATGGATTTATTTTAAAGGTAGGTTGGTTAAAGTTTTACTTGAACTAATATAAAATTTTGTAATTCCTCTTTTAAAATTCTAGTGTAGCTTAACCTTTATTTTAAAATTAGATATATCTTATAAAACAGTTTTACTTTAAATATTTTTAAGATATATTTTAGAATAAAGTGATTTAATTGTTTTAGAATCTAAAATGTTTGGACTTGGTTATTTTCAGTGGAAACAATATTTGGGAAATTTATTTCGTAAAGGAAGATAGTTTGAAAACTGTTTCAAGGGTGAAATTGGGAATATATCTTGTGAAGATATCTTGAGGTTAATAAATAATTTGGGTAATTATTTATTGTTTGATGGATGCTTGTGAATGTTAATTTATAGTTAAATCACTGACTATCAATATAGGCCAATGCACTGATCGTTTCGAAGAGACCGGGATTGGGATTAATTTCTCGAAAACCACTTCGAGTCGGTTGTACGTTTTTGTGGAAAAACGAGTTTGGAATCGAAGATGGAGCGGTGAAGTGCAAGGGCTAGTCGCTACTAATCCTGAGGGTGATTCCAAAATGGATGTAGTAGGAATAGTGCCTTCGGTTCCGTTCGAACCCGGGACGGACTTGTATGGACGAATGCTTTCGGAAACATCGTCAGGTAGGCGATGGGCATTCTAAGGGATATGTTCTAAAAAGGTAAAGCTTAGCCTCAAGCCTCATCAACCGGGAATGACTGAAAATCAGGGGTTATACAGCAAGCCTATGTGGGTCGCACCCATTAGGGTGAGGTCATCCATGTCTAGATGTCCCATTTTATTTCGGCTTAGTGGTGCGGTTGCTGATCACAACCGTGGGGATCTTACTCGGAATTATCCAATAAGGGATAGTTCCGGCTTTGTGTTGCAGGGGATCGGGCTGCTCCTCGGTACGCTAATCTAGACCAGATACTGTGACAGGTGGTACCCCGGTGCCTAGTCATTGATGGAAATCCATTCTCCCTACGTGCCTTTTACGGTATTTGTTTGTAGAATCCACTTTGTGGCTAGTAGTTGGAATTTAATCATGTAACAATTTCAACTATTTGAATAAGTATTTGTATATAGACACTATTATAATATCAGAGGATTTGATAAGAAAGAGTTTTGGCTATCGTAAGGTAAAAACCCGACATGTTTATTTGTGGCGTGGTCTTACGATATGCTTTTGATTTCAAAGGATTTTTGAAACTTTAATAATCAGTTTGGATGTATTTCTCTTATGCTGGTATTCCAGACTGACTCGGGTGTTATTTCATTATAATGCTCGGGTCAGACCGAGTATTACAGGTTCAGTATTGGATACTTTGGAGCTCAGCAGAGGAGCTGGAGTCCGAGACGTATTACTCGTACTTGTTTATTTCCGCTGTAGTGTTTTGTTTGAAATTACCATAAGTTGTGAGGCAGGCTGATATAACTGCCAGGCTGGTAATTGTTGTTTACTGGTGATATACTCTGATGATGTATTATATAAAACAGATATGGTTTCATTTTGTGTAAAGATCTGTTAATTATTTATTATATTTTGTTCCGCTGCGATTGTGAGATTCTGATGTTGTTTAGTTCCTTCTTTCTTCTATCTCCTTTGTTTTTCCTCAACAATCTGTCTTTCCCGGCACTTGATCGTTGACATATTATATAGTGTAGTATTTGTGTCGACTTTCAAGGGTCAAGAAGGGTGGGTCGTTTCAGGTGGTCTAAATATGGACTGACCCTCAGCAAAAGCATTATTAAACGAAGCCATTTTAAAATTTTAAAACAAAATTTTGATTTTGAAAAATCAAAATTTTAAAACAAAAATTGGCTTTTGTTCCTAGCTCTGATACCACTTGTAGGATCGATTTCACCCTAGAGAGGGGGTGAATAGGGCGATACTAATAATTATGAAATTTAAATTGGAAATATATAAAATAATTGCAGCATGGATAAATAGCAGAATAATAAAAAACATAAATAGAACAACACAGATTTACCCAGCTTTGGCAAAACCCTGCCTACGTGTTGCCCCCAAGGTTTCTACTAGAAATAAGTTGTCAGATGCTTACCCACGTAAACTCGCAACACCCGCTATTGACTAACCTAATTCTACACTCAAAACCCTACCACAACTCAGCCAATGAGTTGCGAATTCTCGAACTACACCACTTGTAACAACCCGCAAATTTTGAAAATATTTTAAATGAAAATTCATTTGAAACTTTGAATATAATTATTTTAAAATTTGATAAATTTGGAAATTTAATGTAGTATTTTGGGATTTGATGTGAAATGTTCTTCCAAATTTAATAAAATAAAGGTTTTTCTTAAAATGCAAATTTTGGTCAACTTTGGTCAAAGTTTGACTTTCTGTGAAAATTTTAAATTTGAACTTTTACTTTTTTTTATGAAGATGGATTTTTATTCTAACATTTTCTTTGTTTTTCGTTTTGTTAAATTTTGATTCCTACTTCTTAAAAGTTACAATTTTTGGCGTATTACACGTAGTTATTCTCCCTATAACTTTTATCTTATTTATATTTTGATTTGTTTGGGCTTATACTAGTGGGCTAGGAAATTATTTAGTTAGATGAGAAGCCACCTATTGAGATGACTATATAATATCCTAGTGTTTTCTAGACTCCTCATTTTTTCATTTGTGCCTCCGCAGAAAGAAATCAATGTAAGTTTTCTTCTTCATCTTCCTCCTCAAAACCCTAGACATTCTTCCTCTTTTCCTCTACAAATTTTCCTCCTCCCCTCAAAAATTTTGGCCACACCTATCTCCTCTCCCTCCAACCACAAACCGTAGTCAAAAACCACTTCTCCTCTTTCCTTTTTCCCTTCCCTCTTCACAAATTTCGGCCTCCACTCCTCTTCTTTCCACCATAAACCCCATAGTTGAACTTCCTCAAACCCTTCCCCTTTCTTTGCCTTGGCCGTGACCATCTCCTCCACCACCAAAACCCTAGGCCGAGCCTCCACTACCAAAACCCTAACCCTAGGTCGAGCCTTCTCCATCAAAACCCAACCCTAACCTAGTCCAAACCCCTATGGTCGAACCCAAACCCAAACCAAACCCTATGGCCGAACCCAAATAAACCCTAGAACAAACCTATGTGTTCCCTAGACAAGCCCTCTTCACATGTTTACAAATATATAATTTTTCTACTTTTATTTTTCTATGTGAATTATTTGTTTACGTATGGAATTTATTTTATTTTTCAAAGCGTCGGATTTGGATTCTCCCCTCACTCAAGCTTGTCCGTAATTTGTTGTGCTTGTCGTAGTCGTTGTGTTGCGTTTTGAATCACTTCTCTAACCAAAGAAAGGTGAGTAATCACTCTTGACAACATACTTATATTTTGGTGAATTGATGATAATTGAATTGTATGGATATGTATATGCAAGTTAGAAATTTCACCTATGTTTTATTATGTTATTTCCTATGATATTAAACCTGTTGTGATCATATACCATGATATGTTATTTATTGTTCTGTTTATTTCATATTCTGTTCTCACACTGCAAGTTCCTTCACTATGGGTTGAAATGATACATATCTGAATGATCTTTAGATTAAGGAAAATTGTTATGGGCTGAAATGATAGGCCTGAGCAATTTTATTTGACTTGGGATTGCGGGTTTGAAATGATATAAAACCTGGAAAATTAATAAATCGCGGATTGAAATGATATATGTCCGTATTTACCGGACCCTAGGGTAGAGAATTTTATACAGACTTCGTGGTTGATTTACAATGATTTTCTAAAAAATTATTAAGTATTTTGGATTTCTATATATGAATCACAACTAAAATTTAATGTAATAATTTCTGTGAATTTGTTCACATGAGTTAAAAGATTTTATAAGAATAAATAGCGGGAAATGTAAATTTTGGAATCTAATTTACAGTATGAAGGTTAATTGAAATTTAATAATCCGATTTGACTTAATAATGGTATTTTATTCTAACCTATAAATTATAAGTTTTAATTCATGTAATAGTGATTAAAATGATAAATGGTTTTTTTGTGGAAAAAAATGTAAGTGGTATAACTTAGGTCATAAAAATGATAAATGTTATTTACTGAAAAGAAAATAAAGTGTAAGTTAATAACGTACTTTTAAGTTAGCATAAGGATTTCAGCTTTAAAATTTGACATTATAGTAACAAAGTTATTTAACTAAAGGTGTGGTTTCTTTAATGACCAAAAAACTAAAATTAGAGTAAAATAATAATAATGATATAATGACTATGATAAAAACTGTAAATATATGTCCTATTTGATTATATAAACTATTGTAGTAGGAAGTATTACAGTAACAATTCAAAACTGCTGCGATTTCTTACTGTAACAATTCTGCATTGCTACGATTTCTTATTGTAACAATTCTGCACTGCTGCGGATTCTTACAGTAACAATTCTGCACTGCTGCGGATTCTCACAGTAATAATTCTGCACTGTTGCAAATTCTTACAGTAACAATCCTCCACCGCTCCGAATTCTTACAGTAGCATTTCTGTACTGCTGCGTTTTCTTAAAAGTGACATTTCCATAATGCTACAAAATTTTCTAAAGGGTTATAGTTCTGAATGTTATGGTTCTAAAGGTTACATTTATAAAGTGCTATGATCTCAAAATTTTTACGTTTCAAAGGGGTTATAATTAAATGAATTTGGAAGTGTACGACTTTGGAAAAATGAATAATATTTTAAAGAATAATGATATGGAATTTATATTGTTTTGAAAGCAATGTGTTTGATATGAAAAATAAACCAATTGAAATTGAATAACCACGGGTTATAATAACGTTTGGTTGTTAAAGAGACCAGGATCAGATATGGGCATACTCTATGTCGATACCGAAAACCACTTTAACAACTGTGTACGCGGTGGAGATTCCAGAATGAAGTAGGATGGTGGTGACAATCCTAAAGGTATACATACGTGGACCTAACTCCCGTGAGTTAGCATAAGGTGGCTAAAACAGGAGCAATTGACGGGCCAAGTGAGGTAGCTCCTCCGATCAGACACACTTCATCGTTAGCCATTCTATTACTTTGTGATTGATTTGGTGCGCACCTTTGATTTGGGAGTGTGGATCGAGTTGGGCGGTAGTTGCGGCTATGCATTACCAACAGTCCGGAAGTGTAATCGGTATATCTACCCTAGCACTGCCTAGTTGTGCCGTGTCACCTACCCTAGCGTGCCTTCTACGAGTTTGTTTTATGTCGTACCTATGGGGTATCCTCTGGCGGCCCCAGTTTACGGGGAGTTACGGTACTGTATAGACTATTGGCATTATAAAATGTGTTAAGGGGGAAATGGGTAACGCCTTAATGCTATTTTAATAGTTTACTTTACTTTAGACATTATTATAATAACGTATATTACTACATAGTAGATATTTTAACGGATCCTTAAAGGATGGGCGATCCCAAGCATCCTTTAAGTTACTGATGCATTTCTTTTATAGTTCACTTGATTTGATTTACATTTTATAAGTATGTATGTCCTGACTCGAGTGTTTTGTATTTTTTCTTTACGCTCGGGTCAGCCTGAGTTTCACAGCTTTGGTTTCATCCTTTTTGGAGCTAGAGATCCACCGAAGATTTAGCTGTCTACATGATATTTCCATTCCAGTTATTTCCACTCAGCTTTTGCTTTTGTAGCAGAGAACTTATGTATCTAAACTTTTTGTTGTATTTGTTTTCAGACTTGGGTATTATGTATTAGTTTGAGACTATGTATCTAGGAGCTTCATGAACTCCTATGTCTATTTTATTCCGCTGCGAGTTATTCTGATATTCCATGTCTGTGATTCTGTGATAGATTTTATTTGCCCCATATTTTATTAACAATCTGTTGTTTTGAATTACTCAAGTCCGACATGTTTGGTTTTACTGTCGATTTGAATGGTCCAAAACGATGGGATGTTAAAGTTGGTATCAGAGCTTTGGTTTTAGGCAAACCTTAGCCTACGGGGAAAAACTCATTAGAGATAGGGTAGAAATACCCTAGAATGAGTAAAATCAATCTTAGAATCATTCTTTGCGAGAGAACGTATTTTCAAGTATGAAATGGTTTTCAATTGATTTTCAAATGATTTTAAAGGATTATTTTGGATATAAATTTTTTCTTGTTTTAAAATCTAATTTTCCTTAGAATTTCCCTTCTTTTCGAATCCACCTTGTTTAATAGAATTCTTTGATTAGGATTTCCATTCTAGTTGAATCTTGTCTTTTGTCTTTTTCCTCTATCTTGGTCCTAAAGAAAAAAAATTCATTCTTGAATTTCCAGGATGAATCGTAGGAATGCCAGAGGTCATGGTCGTGGTGTTGCCCTAGTTCCCGCACCAGTTGCACCCATTAGGTTTACCTTTCTCTGTAAGGAGTTCACTCAGCTAGGTGGTACTAAGTTAACGGGATCAGAGACCATCATTGAGGCTCAGCAGTGGCTGAGGAGTTTGGAAAGGATTTTCGCTGGTTTGGAGATCACCGATGCTCAAAAGCATCAGTTAGCAGCTTGGAAGTTACAGGAGGCAGCCCTGGATTGGTGGGAGTCAGTTACAACCAACACTATTGAGGCGGATATTTCTTGGGAACAGTTTTGGGAGGCTTTTGTGGCGAAGTGGATGCCAAAAGCTGGGAAGTCTCGGCTATACGGGGAGTTTATGGATCTTAAGCAAGGGGATATGTCATTTTCTGAGTATGAGCGAAAGTTCAACGAACTTTCCAAGTTTGGTCCTAGCTTGATTGATACCCCTCTTAAGAAGAATGAGAAGTTTATAGCTGGAGCTCACCCAGAGTTTTATGATCGTCTGATTTCTCATGTGCATAGCCCTTTTACTGGATTGATGGATATGGCCATTAGATATGAGAACCCCACTTCTAAGGAAGTATCTGTTGCTTGTGCACATTCATCTCAGCCCTCTTCTGGCAACTCTAAGAAGAGGAAGTCTAATTTTCATCGACAGAAGCAGAATTGGCTTAAGAATCCAGGTTTAGGATCTTCTTCTTCCTAGAGGCAGCCTATTGATCATTCTTCCATCACTTGCTTCAAGTGCGATCAGAAGGGTCACTATGCCAACAGTTGTCCAGCACCTACCAGTGCCACCATTCCTCCACCTCAGAATACCAAGAACAACCTTTGCCATGTCTGATTGCAACCTGGCCATTTCAAGAATGATTGTCCCTTGTATCAGAAGGGCTAGACATCTGGAGTCTTTGCCATGACTTCTTCCACTCGTGCTCCGCCTACTCCACCTGTACCTAGTGATACCCAAGGTACTCTCTAGGGCACTTTTACTTTGTTTAATTTTCCAGTTCGTGTTCTATTTGACACAGGAGCTTCTCATAGTTTCATTTCTGCGGACCTTTGTGATATGTTTGAGCATATCCTTTCACCTAAGTTTGCAACCGAACCTTTGTGTGTTACTAATCCGATTGGTGGTCCCGCAAACCTTAGTAGGATTTGTAACAATGTAAAACTCTTCTTTTCCGACCATCGCTTTTCTGGTGATTTCTATGTTCTTGGTTTCGATTCTTTTGACATGTTGCTTGGAGGAGATTGGCTGAAGATGCATGAGGTTGTTATCTCTTGTAAAACCCAGACTATTTCTCTTGTTGATGATTTTGGTAAGCCCTTGGTGATTCAGTGCCATATGCCTCAGGAGTACGCAGGTAGTTTTATCTATTCTCTTGATTCTTCCCCTAGTTATCTTAATTCTACTCCTATGGTCAAACTCTATCCTGATGTGTTTGGTGAAGTCACTTCTTTACCTCCTAAATGGGAAATCGAATTCCATATTGATCTCATTCTTGGAGCTCGACCTGTAGTTCTTCCTCCTAGAAGAATGGTACCCCGTGAGAAGGTTGAGTTGAGGAAGCAAATTGAAGACTTGTTCTCCAAAGGTTTGATCAGACCCAGTCATTCCGAATGGGGAGCAGCAGTGGTTTTTGTCACTAAGTCTGATGGTTCTTTGAGGATGTGTGTTGATTATAGGGAGCTGAACAAGCTCACTATGAAAAACAGATATCCAATGCCTCGTATTAATGATATGTTCGATTAGCTTTATGGAGCTACTGTATTCTCTTAGCTTGATCTTGCCACCGGTTTCCACCAGCTCAGAATTGCCGAGGAAAGTATTCCCAAAATTGCTTTCCGTTCTGAGGATGGTTTCTTTGAATGGTTAGTTATGCCTTTTGGTTTGACTAACGCCCCAGCTTTCTTTGTCGACCTTATGAACCGGGTTTTCCATGATGTTCTTAATAAGTTGTTCTAGTCTTCGTCGATGATAATCTGGTTTTCTCTAAGTCTAAGGCGGAACATGAAATACATTTGAATTTTGTCCTGAAGACCCTTAGGACTCATCAGTTGAAAGCCAAATTCTTGAAATGCCATTTATGGAAAATGAAGTCTGATTTCTTGGACATATTGTTTCTGGTGACGGAGTTTCTGTTGATCCAGTTAAGATCGTTGCGATCAATGTAAGTCTATCTTCTCTTCTTTCCTTTGTACATTAATTATTCTATCTCTTTCTCGATTCTTATTCTCCCTATTCTATTTTATAATTGGGAAACTCTTAGGACTCCATCTGATATCCGTAGTATTCTGGGCCTTGCCGGTTATTATCGGAGATTCATTAAGAATTTTACTCGGATTGCTGCACCTCTCATCGCTCTAACTCGTAAGAATGCTAAGTTTAGATGGAATGATAAGTGTGAAGCTGCATTCAATGAGTTGAAGTGCAAGCTTACTTCTGCACCAGTTCTTACCGTTCCAAATGGAAATGAGGGATTAACGGTATACACTGATGCCAGTCGTGAAGGTTTGGGAGCCGTTCTGATGTAGGATGGGAAGATTATCGCTTATGCCAGTCGTCAGTTAAAGACTCATGAAGCCAATTATGAAGCCCATGATTTAGAATTGCTTGCCGTAGTTTTTGCTTTGAAGCTTTGGAGACATCATCTATTGGGAACTAAGTTTGAGCTTTTTACGGATCATAAGTCTTTGAAATATATTTTCACCCATAAGGACTTGAATTTGAGGCAGGTTAGGTGGCTTGAGTTTCTAGCTTCTTATGACCTCGACATTAACTATATCCCCGGGAAAGCTAATGTTGTAGCCGATGCTTTGAGTCGAAAGAAGGCGATGTTGTGTCAGCTTGTTGTTTCTTCTCCTCTTATGGATTGTATTATTGCTAATTAAGATGAGGATGAGATGCTTAAGCTTATTAAGGAAAATGTTCGTAGCAGGGTTGGTGGTAATAGCCAAGATGGAAGTGGAGCTCGGATCAATGATAAAGGTATTTTGAGGATTAATAATCGGATTTGTGTCCCGAATGTCAATGGATTGAGGCAAGAGTTACTTTGGGAAAATCATCGATCTAGACTTTCTATTCACCCAGGTGTGACGAAGATGTACCATGATATGACAAAGCTGTATTGGTGGAGTGGTATGAAGCATGATATCTCCCTTTTTGTTAGTAGATGTGCAACTTATCAGCAGGTTAAGGCTGATCATCAAAAAACCGCTGGATTATTGCAACCGCTTGAGGGTCCTAATTGGAAATGGGAACAATTTTATATGGATTTTATTGATGGATTACCGAGGACTGGGAGAGGTAATGAGAGTATTTAGGTAATTGTGGATAGATTGACCAAGTCAGCTCATTTCATTACAGTTAGGTCCAACCGTTCTGCTTCGAGTTTAGCAGAGATTTATATGAGAGAGATTGTTTGTCTTCATGGTGTTCCGGTCAATATTGTTTGTGATAGAGATCCCATCTTTACCAGTCAGTTTTGGAAAGCTTTTCAGAAATCTTTAGGTACTCGTCTGAATCTGAGCACTGCTTACCATCCGTAGACCGACGGTCAAACGGAAAGAGTAAATCAGACTCTGGAAGATCTTCTTCGTGCCTGTGTCCTTGATTATGGAGGATCTTGGGAAGATCATCTCCATCTCGTTGAATTCACCTATAACAATAGTTATTAGGTATAATCTCAAATATCTGTTTAAGGTTGTCTTAAACATTTATCTATCTTATCCCATTTTTGAATTCAGGCTAGTATCGCAATGGCTCCATTTGCTGCTCTTTATGGACGCCCTTGCAAATCTCCATCTTACTAGATTGAATACAGTAATTGTTTGGTTCTTGAACTTGATATGATTCTATAAGCATCTGAGAAGGTTGAGGAGATTAGGAGAAAGATGAGGATTGCTCAGGATAGACAGAAGAAGTATGCTGACTGGCGTAAGAGGAATTTAGAACTTTCCGTTGGAGATCAGGTTTTCCTTAAGGTCTCTCCATTAAGAAATTTGATTCGTTTTGGTCAGAGAGGGAAACTCGCTCCTAGGTTTATTGGTCCTTTTCGCATCTTAGAGAGAGTTGGTTCCTTAGCTTACCGTTTGGATTTGCCTGAGAAGCTTTCTGGAGTGCATAATGTGTTCCATGTTTCACATCTTCATCGGTATCTTCATGATCCATCTTTGATTGTCCATCCTTTTGCTCTCGAGAGTTTGGATGTTGAGCCGAACCTTACTGTCGAGAGGAAGCCACTTCGTATTATCAATAGAGGTACGAAGCAGCTACGAAGTAAATCTGTCAACCTGGTCAAAGTGCAATGGAGCACTGATGATTGGGATTGTACTTGGGAAACGGAGGAGAGCATTCGTGCATCAAATCCGGAATTATTTGTTCCAGGTACTATTCGTCATCCTACCTTATACTTCTTTATTTTCTGGGTCTCGTTCCTTTTCGAGAACGAAAAGTTTTGAGTGGGGGAGAGTGTAACAACCCGCAAATTTTGAAAATATTTTAAATGAAAATTCATTTGAAACTTTGAATATAATTATTTTAAAATTTGATAAATTTGGAAATTTAATGTAATATTTTGGGATTTGATGTGAAATGTTCTTCCAAATTTAATAAAATAAAGATTTTTCTAAAAATGCAAATTTTGGTCAACTTTGGTCAAAGTTTGACTTTCTGTGAAAATTTTGAATTTTGAACTTTTACTTTTTTTATGAAGATGGATTTAATTCTAACATTTTCTTTGTTTTTCGTTTTGTTAAATTTTTATTCCTACTTCTTAAAATTTATAACTTTTGGCGTATTACACGTAGTTATTCTCCTTATAACTTTTATCTTATTTATATTTTGATTTGTTTGGGCTTATACTAGTGGGCTAGGAAATGCTTTAGTTAGATGAGAAGCCACCTGTTGAGACGACTATATAATATCCTAGGGTTTTCTAGACTCCTCTTTTTTCATTTGTGCCTCCGCAGAAAGAAATCAATGTAAGTTTTCTTCTTCATCTTCCTCCTCAAAACCCTAGACTTTCTTCCTCTTTTCCTCTACAAATTTTCCTCCTCCTCCCCTCAAAAATTTCGGCCACACCTATCTCCCCTCCCTCCAACCACAAACTGTAGCCAAAAATCACTTCTCCTCTTTCCTTTTTCCCTTCCCTCTTCACAAATTTTGGCCTCCACTCCTCTTCTTCCCACCACAAACCCCATAGCCGAACTTCCTCAAACCCTTCCCCTTTCTTTGCCTTGGCCGTGACCATCTCCTCCACCACCAAAACCCTAGGCCGAGCCTTCTCCATCAAAACCCAACCCTAACCTAGTACAAACCCCTATGGTCGAACCCAAAACCAAACCAAACCCTATGGTCGAACACAAATAAACCCTAGACCAAACCTATGTGTTCCCTAGACAAGCCCTCTTCACATGTTTACAAATATATAATTTTTCTACTTTTATTTTTCTATGTGAATTATTTGTTTACGTATGGAATTTATTTTATTTTTCAAAGCGTCGGATTTGGATTCTCCCCTCACTCAAGCTTGTCTGTAATTTGTTATGCTTGTCGTAGTCATTGTGTTGCGTTTTGAATCACTTCTCTAACCAAAGAAAGGTGAGTAATCACTCTTGACAACATACTTATATTTTGGTGAATTGACGACAATTGAATTGTATGGCTATATATATATATATATGCAAGTTAGAAATTTCACATATGTTTTATTATGTTATTTCATATGATATTAAACCTATTGTGATCATATGCCATGATATGTTATTTATTGTTCTGTTTATTTCATATTTTGTTCTCACACTGCAAGTTCATTCACTATGGGTTGAAATGATACATATCCGAATGATCTTTAGATTAAGAAAAATTGTTATGGGCTGAAATGATAGGCCTGAGCAATTTTATTTGACTTGGGATTGCAGGTTTGAAATGATATAAAACCCGGAAAATTAATAAATCATGGATTGAAATGATATATGTCTGTATTTACCTGACCCTAGGGTAGAGAATTTTATACAGACTCCGTGGTTGATTTAAAATGATTTTCTAAAAATTATTAAGTATTTTGGATTTCTATATATGAATCTCAACTAAAATTTAATGTAATAATTTCTGTGAATTTGTTCACATGAGTTAAAAGATTTTATAAGAAATAAATAGTTGGAAATGTAAATTTTGGAATCTAATTTACAGTATGAAGGTTAATTGAAATTTAATAATCCGATTTGACTTATTAACGGTATTTTATTCTAACCTATAAATTTTAAGTTTTAATTCATGTAATAGTGATTAAAATGATAAATGGTTTTTTTTTTGTGGAAAAAAATGTATGTGGTATAACTTGGGTAATAATAGTGAAGTTTACATTTTTAAAGTGCTATGATCTCTAAATTTTTACGTTTCAAAGGGGTTATAGTTAAATGAATTTGGAAGTGTACGACTTTGGAAAAATGAATAATATTTTAAAGAATAATGATATGGACTTTATATGGTTTTGAAAGCAATGTGTTTGATATGAAAAATAAACCAATTGAAATTGAATAACCACAGGTTATAATAATGTTTGGTTGTTAAAGAAACCGGGATCGGATATGGGCATACTCTCTGTCGATACCGAAAACCACTTTAACAACTGTGTACGCGGTAGAGATTCCAGAATGAAGTAGGATGGTGGCGACGATCCTAAAGGTATACATACGTGGACCTAACTCCCACAAGTTAGCATAAGGTGGCTAAAACAGGAGCAATTGACGGGCCAAGTGAGGTAGCTCCTCCGATCGGACACACTTCATCGTTAGCCATTCTATTACTTTGTGATTGATTTGGTGCGCACCTTTAATTCGGGAGTGTGGATCGAGTTGGGCGGTAGTTGCGGCTATGCATTACGAACAGTTCGAAAGTGTAATTGGTATATCTACTGGGTTCATGAACATATTGCAATCTTCATTCATGTTTGGTTGCCACTAAACTTCAAGTGCTCTGGTTACATTTGTGCTTTGCACTTGTAGTCTTGTCTCATGTGGTAGCTGGACTTGTTTCACTTGTTGCCAGGTCTTGTTCCATATGTATACAGTGTTGCTCCTAACTGCATTTTTGTTGTTTGTCATTTGAACTATTGACTGTTGCAGTTTGCAATTGTATACAGTTGAACTTGCATGGCTTTCACTTGATATCTTTACATTAAGTATACTTGTTTGCCTCCTTTATGTGTTGTTCACCATTTTTTTGTACTGGTTCATTTTGTTGCTCCTTGATTTTCTGGCCTATCTTTCTTGTATCTAGTCTGGTTGCATTCATTTTTCACTTTGATATTTGCAGTCTGGTTTTGTAATCAGTTGTGTCTAGGCACAACTGTGTTCATACTTGAATTTGAAAGGTTGAGTTGTTTTCATGTGTACATATTGAATTTTTGGTCGAGGCTTGTTCCAGTCATTAAAACTTGAGCATTCTATTTTTGTTTTTGTATTGCACCTGAGTTGAACCTAGCTTTGGCTCGGGTTTGACCTTGTGCTCATATCGTGACTTTATTTGTATTGCACTTGAGTTGAACCTAGCTTTGGCTCGGGTTTGACCTTGTGCTCACCTGTCCCTTCAGTTTTATCAAGTGTATATCGGTGTGCACGGCCTTGTGGCATGTACAGTGATACATTGTGCATGTCACAGGTTGTTCGTGTAAGATGAGTTTAAAATTAAATGATGACGAACAACCCAAATAACTGAGGCATATAATATTTTCAAAAACACATTTTATTTTACACTTCAAAAATATTTCATTTTCAATTTTACTGCGTCAATGTTTACTTTGCAGATAATTCAGATGCTGGATTTAGGCTGGAGCAGAGTCGAAGATAAAATACGAGTGAATGAGTGATATGTAGTGAGGTGCTAATGTAAATGATAATTGTATAGTGAAAATTGTGTTGTAATTTGAAATGTTGTATATATAGTGAGAGCTCAAATTTTGTACTATTCAAAAATTGTAATAAAAATTTGTTTGAATAAAATATCTGTTTGAATTTAAATTATGTGTTATTTATTTTATTCAGCAAATATTTATTTAATTGTGTGAAAATAAAATAGTACAATAACAAATACATTTAAATGAATATATAAATGTTTATTATCATCAAACAAAAATCATATACTTGCATATTCAACAATCTCCCCCTTTTGATGATAACAAAAATATATTTAAGATTTTGAATTTATTAAATGTATTTGATCATTCTATTTGCTCCCCCTATTTGAATGCTCCCTCTCTACAACAAAGCTCCCCTTCATATATGCATCAAAATATGCAAATGAACCTATATTGGAATATGCAAATAAAAAATAAAATAGTTGACCTTTATTTTCCAAAATCTTAACTTTTCTCTCCCCTTTTGTTATCAGCAAAAGAGTAATAGTGTTAGAAAAATAGAGATAAAGTGATAGACATTAATACAACATTAACACCCAATCGAGTATAAATATTAAATTTCAATAAAAAAATCAAACAAAAATCAAAATTACTCTGTTAGGCGCATATTCCACTTTAGAATGATAGGGGTGATGTCGGTAGATAAACCATATAGTTGTGTCTATTTGTGGTATATTTTTATCAGGAATTTGGATATCTACTAACCATGCATAACCGTTAGGAATTTTAAATGAGATAAGTAGTATTCCCAATTTAAAAAAAATTCATGTATCTTCTAACCACGCATAACTGTGAGGACTTTTAAATGGGATTAGAATCAACTCGTCTATTTAATAACCAATTTTGATATGTGTTCCATACATGCATAACCGTGAGGACTTTTAAATGAGCATGAAAGCACATATACAAATATTCCAAGTAATTCACCCATGCGTAACCGTGAGGACTTTTAAATGAGAGTGAGTACTTTGGAAAAAAAACGAATAATTTCTTGTTTAAAATACCACATATTGACATACTATATTGGATTTTGATGAGTGATGGTCGTTAGAAATATGATAGAAATAGAGATGGTCATGGAATTTTTACCAACAAAAGTTATTATAAATCTCGTTTATATTTTTAAAGAAATTTACTAAATATACTTTCTCAAGTTATAATATATGATTAATATCAACACTTATCACTTATTCAATCACTATTTATCTTTTCGATAATCAGTAGGAAGTCAGATTAGTTAATGTAGTCATTTAAGATCAAATCCAAAAATAATTATAAAATCAAATTTTCTGAAAATGACTAATCTGAAACAAAGTCAACAAAAACTATTTTCTGGAAGGTGTTTTATAAGAAAAATGTCTACTACTTGAAAATTAGTTGAAATTAAAAACATGCTGATATTTTCCTTGAAAACGATGCAACTACTGAATGTCTCAACATAAATCACATTCCACTAGTAATTTGTCTATCAACTAGATTACCAGTGTAATCTACATCTGAATTTTTTTTTACCTCAAAGATATCGGATGGATACCAAAGACCAAATTGTGAAGTGTGCAACAAATATATCCACGTGTATCTAGAATAATCATTAACCAATAAAACACCATCATTGGTCCAAACAAATCTATATGAACAAGTTCAAAGAAGAAAAGATGACTGGTCAACATTTTTGCACAAGTCAGAATCAAAATCAACACTTATCACTTTATCACATAACTGACCGATTTAATTCAGATTATGGTGCAGATTATCACATTTAATATATCATTCAACATAGATGACCGTTACCTATTTACCTTTACGATAATTTTTCGTTATTACCCATTGTGACTCTGCCACTTTTGTACTAGGCTAAGGAACTTAGATTTGATGCTCGTTGTGTGCCTGAAACAGCTAGAATCCAAGTAACACTTTTGTTGTTCCTTAGCCTGCCACCACACCTACATGAAAAAAGATTTTTGTGGCCTATTTATTTTTATAGGTCCATGGTTGTTAGTGGCAAAAGATTTTGAAAAATATGTTTGTGTAGACCCAAGACTATTTATATTTGTTCCTTTTGGCACCCAAATTTGTTTAACTTTAAGGGATTTTATATTCGTGCCTTTTGGAACCCAAATTGGTATGGTTTTTACGTTTTTGGGTCTATACCAATAATTGTTTTGATTGTGTCCAATTTTTCTACAAATTGTGCACTCAGATTTGACTTGATTAATTTTGCTTCTAACAACTTCAGATTGATTATATCCAAGTCCTTGTCTATCTGTATTAACAGTTTGTTTCCCTAATAGCATATTTAACGATCTTTCTCCTTTGGAAAATTTTCCTAAAGTTGTAGACAATTGTTGGACTTGTGTTTTGAGACATTCATTTTCATTCAATAATTGAGTGCACTTTTTAATAGAATTTTCTCTTTGAGTATTTTCACTTTCTTTCAAAATCAGAATTTCATTTTAAAGTGATTTTATTTTAGTTTCTGATTTTTTAATTTCTTCTTCAAGTGATGGACACTTATCACACTTAGGGCTCTTGGTTTGATAGTTTTTAACCAATTGATCAAGCTGTTTATTTAAATCTATCAAAGTATCTCTTTATGATTCAGTTTTAGCGTATTTCTCCCTAAGTCTTTCGAAACAGCCATTTACTTCGTGAAAATATATAAGTAATTCTGAATGATTAAGTTTTGATACCTCGCTTGGCTCGTCAACATCACTGTCAGTTATATCATGTCGAAGGCACAGATCGGCTTTTTCACTCTCACTACCAGTGCTTTTATAATCTTCATCAGTTTCATCCCAAGTGGCTGCAAAACTTCTCCTTTTCGGTTTCTTACCTTGGCTGAATCAATTCCGAGGACAATTGGGCTTGATATGGTCGGGTTTGTTGCACTTGTGACAAATGATCTCCTACTCTTCTGAGTTGTCTAGTACTTTGACTATTCTGCTTTTCAATTGTTGATTTAGAGTTGGATTTTTGTATTTGTGATTCCACCTTTTGAATTTCTTTATTATCAGTGCCAGATCTGTTGCACCATCATCATCATCTTCACTTTTGGTTGTTCCATTAAGGGCTATTGATTTCTTTCGAGTATCACCTCCTTCACGTTCTTCCTTGAATTGATTTCAAGCTCGTAAGTGGTGAGATTTCCGATGAGTTCTTCGACTTTGATTTGTTTCAGATCTTTCGATTCTTAAATAGCAGTGACCTTGGCTTCAAAATTTCGTGGAAGGACTCTGAGGATTTTTTGGACTATTTCCAACTTTGTGTATGATTTTCCGAGAGCTTTTGATTTGTATACAATATTGGAAAGTCGTCCATACATCTCTTTGAAATTTTCATCCTTGGCCATTGTGAAATTCTCGTATTCTCTACTAAGCATGGCAAGGCGAGATTCCTTGACTTGAGATGTTCCTTCATGAGTCACTTCAAGTGTGTGCCAGATTTCCTAAGCAGTTAGACAATGTGAGACACGATTAATTCAATTTGGTCCAATGAAAATATAATAGAATTCATAGCTTTAGCATTAGCATTATGGAGTTTATTTTCTAGATCTGTCCATTGATCCATCAGTTTATCTATTTCCAGATTATCTACCACTAGAGTTGGTGTCCTATAACCTGTCTCAACAATATTCCAAGCATCAATGGTTTTCAGAAAAATTTTCATTCTATTTTTCCAGTAAGCATATTCACTATTGAACATTGGTGGTCTAACTATGGACCGACCCTCGGCAAAAGCATTATTAAAAGAAGCCATTTTACAATTTTAAAACAAAATTTTGTTTTTGAAAAATCAAATTTTTAAAACAAAAATTGGCTTTTGTTCCTAGCTCTGATACCACATGTAGGATCGATTTCACCCTAGAGGGGAGGGTGAATAGGATGATACTAATAATTATAAAAATTTAATTCGGAAATATATAAAATAATTGCAGCACAGATAAATAGCAGAATAATAAAAATCAGAAATAGAACAACGCGGATTTACCCAGCTTCGGAAAAACCCTGCATACGTGCTTCCCCCAAGGTTTCTACTAGAAATTAAGTAGTCAGACGCTTACACACGTAAACTCACGACACCCGCTATCGACTAACTTAACTCTACGCTCAAAACTCTGCCACAACTCAGCCACTGAGTTGCGAATTCTCGAACTACACCACCGTAGTTCGTCCACTAGTCACATGACTAGAATTTTACAGAAATTTAAAAAAAATCAAATACAAAACAAGAAACCCTGATTAAAACTAAAGCCCAATGGAATTTGAGAAACCGGCCCAAAAGATTGAAGTGATAAAATGTCCCCTTTTCTCTCTTATTCCTTCAACCCGCTTTCTTTGCATTGAATAATGGCTGCTTCTTTAGTTCGCTCCTCTTCGTTCAAAATTAGGGCTTCTGAGAAATTGAGCACGCCGACTTCAGTTGTTGATTGAATGATACTTCGAATTCTTTCTTCGATCGATTAATTTGTTCACGACTGCTTCAAATTGTCGAGCGCATATACTTGGTTTAAAATTGATACGTGATATTCCTTTTCAACTTTGATTATGCTCGACCTAGGTTCGATTTATTTGTTTGATTTACTTCGGTGATTAGCTCTCTGATTTGCTTGAACTCGAATGAATTTTAGGCCAACGATGAGATTGGGTTAAATAGGATTTGAAATCCTATAATCTCGTTCGTATATTATTGTTTGAATTCTTCAATTACTTTAGCTCGGCCATTTGATTTTGGTTGGATGCTTGTGATGTTTTCTGACTTTTTCAATTCGTATATTTTCATTGCTTGATTATTACGCCTTTGATTCTGATTTGATCGATTCTTGTTATCACCTTGGTCACCACGGCTTTGAATTGGTTATTTTTAAAGTCTGGCATGTTCAGATAGAAATTCCTACGACATTGACTTGATTTGAAACTGCTACCTTGAAAATTGTTCGACCTACAATATTTGATCACCTGATTGATTTTTGTCTCGGCCTTGACTTTGTTATAATTGCTAAATGCTTTGTTACTTGCTGACTTTTTCGGCTTGATTAATTTGAAATTCACTGCAACTGATTATGTGTAGACATATAAAAGTATATATGTATACATGTGTGTTTGTGAGTAAAAAAATGATTGCTGCATTATGTCGTTTCCTGAGTTGCTTCGAATTAAACTTCAGCTTGCCTTTTCACTTTCATATATTTTTCACTTTTGGTTTGTGCACTTGGTTGAACTATCAACTTTGTTGCATATATTTGGTTCTTGATGTCTTCATGTGTACTCGAGTATGGTTTGACTATCTAGCCTTGCTGCACTTGATTACTATCACTGTTTTGTTTCTCTGGTTCATTGTAGTCTGGTCTTTTGTACATGTGTGCTGGTGAGGTTTGCACTAGGTTGATTCTAGTTCCACTGACTTGTCTTTTTTTGAGCTGGTTCATTGAGCTAGCTACTCCCTTGCTCGAAACTGTTTTACCGGGTTCATGAACATATTGCAGTCTTCATTCATGTTTGGTTGTCACTGAACTTCAAGTGCTCTGGTTACATTTGTGCTTTGCACTTGTAGTCTTGTCTCATGTGGTAGCTGAACATGTTTCACTTGTTGCCAGGTCTTGTTCCATATGTATACAGTGTTGCTCCTAACTGCATTTTGTTGTTTGTCATTTGAACTATTGACTGTTGCAGTTTGCACTTGTATACAGTTGAACTTGTGTGGCTTTCACTTGATATCTTTACATTAAGTATACTTGTTTGCCTCCTTTATGTGTTGTTCACCATTTTTTTGTATTGGTTCATTTTGTTGCTCCTTGATTTTCTGGCCTATCTTTCTTGTATCTGGTCTGGTTATATTCAATTTTCATTTTGATATTTGCAGTTTGGTTTTGTAATCAGTTGTCTAGGCACAACTGTGTTCATACTTGAATTTGAATGGTTGAGTTTTTTTCATGTGTACACATTGAATTTTTGGTCGAGGCTTGTTCCAGTCATTAAAACTTGACTATTCTATTTTTGTTTTTGTATTGGACCTGAGTTGAACCTAGCTTTGGCTCGGGTTTGACCTTATGCTCATATCGTGAATTTATTTGGATTGCACTTGAGTTGAACCTAGCTTTGGCTCTGGTTTGACCTTGTGCTCACCTGTCCCTGCAGTTTTATCAAGTGTATATCGGCGTGCACGGCCTTTTGGCATGTACAGTGATACACTGTGCATGTCACAGGTTGTTCGTGTAAGATGAGTTTAAAATTAAATGATGACGAACAACCCAAATAACTAAGGCATATAATATTTTCAAAAACACATTTTATTTTACACTTCAAAAATATTTCATTTTCAATTTTACCGCGTCAGTGTTTACTTTGCAGATAATTCAGATGTTGGATTCAGGCTGGAGCAGAGTCGAAGATAAAATACGAGTGAATGAGTTATATGTAGTGAGGTGCTAATGTAAATGATAATTGTATAGTGAAAAATTGTGTTGTAATTTGAAATGTTGTATATATAGTGAGAGCTCAAATTCTGTACTATTCAAAAATTGCAATAAAATATTTGTTTGAATAAAATATCTGTTTGAATTTAAATTATGTGTTATTTATTTTATTCAGCAAATATTTATTTAATTATGTGAAAATAAAATAGTACAATAACAAATATATTTAAATGAATATATATATATATGTTTATTATCATCAAACAGAAATCATATACTTGCATATTCAACAATAAACATGTTTATTTGTCCTTTTAAACTATTTCTTTGTACCAATCTGCCTTGTTTGTCAAATTGTGATTTGTTGCCAGTTTCTCTTTTCCAAAAGTACTACCGACTTTCCAGAATTAACAAATTTACTTTATTTACAAAAAGCCCCTTCTCCTTTTATAAATATATAAAACATTTAAGTCTCATACCTTAAATAATTTTATATACCCATTAAAACACTTAGGAAAATTCTACAAAAATTCCAGAAAATCTCTTTTAATACGTTTTCCAACATATAAAAATTTCAGATCCAAATCAATTATTATTTAACCGTAAATAATTTATAATCCAAAATAACATTTTCTTCACTACAAAATTTATATAAATTCCGCATAAATTCAGAAAATTCTAAAAATTGAAATCCATCTCTGAAATATTATTTCTAGTCTATATAAAAATTTGCAAGGCATTTAGATGTCATTTAACAGGGTTTATACCTTAAAATATATCATAAAATCAATATGAACATGAATAAATCTTCAGCAAGTATGTACAATCATTCCATCATTCAAAAACATTGCAAATATGTTTGGATTTCATCGTAAAAACAAAAATAAAACAAATATGAGATGTAAGCATTATTCACTTTAGCTTTAGAGATTAAAGGATGTGAGATTTGAATGAATTTGATGTTGATTAAGCTTCCCCTTTATCTTTCTTCCTCTTACTCTTGTTAATGGTGGTCGGCCTTGAGTTTTAAAAAATTTCAAATGAAATGAATGTGTATGGGATACACGACCAAGGGTTTAAGGATATAGGAATGGCCTCTTTCCTATTTTACCCCTCCTCTATTTCATTTCAACTCTTATTTTAATTCATTGTTTAAATGGCACGGCTACCCCTTAATTAATATCAAATCTTAATCCCCTAATCAACACATTATTTTATTTAATTTAACTAATTAAATATCATAAATAATTTTACCAAAAATATGGGGTGGTACAAAATGCATATAATTTAAACTATTAACTTAACAAAACAATAAAAATATATCATTCATTGTACTAAAACACAATATAAACTATAACTTTTATAAAAATCAAATAAATGATTTTCAAATGTGAATACTTTCATATCTATATGTATATCCATTTATCAAATACGGACAGATTTCAGATTTTTTTTGTATCCATTGACATGCATAATTTGAAATGCTTAAAATATAAGTGCTTTTGAAACTTCTATTCAAAATATTTTTTTTTCTTGATGAATTAGTGTCTAGTCATTATAAATTTAGATACAAACCTTTCATCTGTATTGGTAAGACTAAGGGTAGACATGAGTCGATTCGACCCGGTTTGAAGCTCAAATCAAAGCAATACTATTTCATATTGTATGCTTTCCAATTTGGTAAAATAAAATACAGTTGGATTTTGGTTTTGGTTTGTTTCAGCTTGAACTCAAATTACAAATGTTAAAAAACTTTTGATGATTATCGAACAAATTAATGAAGAATCATCTTCGTTATGCAATTTTTATCGCTTTCAGAAAACAGGCGTGTACTTGTGTGAAACTAACTATTCTTTTGAGGCCGATTGTTCAATCAAGGCATCTCAGAAAAACAATAACACAAATAGGCCTCAGCAAAAACTAATTGCCAAAATAGGCCTGGTTTCAGTTATAACTTACGCAAATTTGGATTGCTCAAGTTAATTTTTTTTAATGTATAGTTTTTACAATCCATAAGTGCGCAAGCTATACAGTTAGAGCTTGCGCACTTATGGATTGTGCAAGCTCTTTTTCGGGCAACAAAAAGACAGAGAGCACAACCTGACTTCATTTCATCCCCTATCTCATTTTTTCCCAAAGCCCTCACCATTTCCAACTTCAAACTCATTCCAAATCCAAATCTATTAACTCAAAAACATTGCTCTTCATCTATTCCTTCAATCAACCACTAGATTAATCATAAAATGAAAGCAAGCTCTTCTTCTTCTTTGATTAGAGGTAATTATAATTTGATTGTAAATTAAATACTACTTCAGAAATGATTGTTGTTGTTAATGGATGGAAGAGGTAGATTTGAAGATTTCGATGTCAATGTACTCTTATTGTTGGTTTGTTTGTTGAAAATGCAAAAGGATTTGAAGTATTCATATAGCCATAACCCTAATTTATTACATAGTTTTTTGAGTGATAATTGGTTGTTGTTGTTTGTAGAATTATCTCTCGGGCTCGAAGATAGAAGTGTTCTCTATCTTCAAGAACACCATAGAAGCCAAAACGATGCGCTAATGGAGGTAATTGTTCGTTAATGGTAAACCATGGGATTACAAGTATGAAATACTAATTTTAATTCATTTATAATTTTCAGGATGTTGAAACAGTTAAGCTATGCGATCATTCGAGCAAGCTTAAGGATATCGATTTTAAAGATCCAAGATTGGAGCCAAATCTAAGAATCGCCGGATTTTGGAAAGCTATGCAAATCGACTACATTCAGCTCGATCATCACCTTATTACCGCTTTATGCGATAGATGGAGGCCAGAAACAAATACGTTTCATATGAGAGTCGGGGAGATGATAGTTACTCTAGCGAATGTACATTTTCTTTTCGGTCTTAAAGCAGACAGCCACCTAGTATGTTCCCAAAATTTGAATATCGATTATATGGAATTGGCTCATGACTTGCTTGGTATTTTTCCGCCTAGAGAGATGGTTAAGTCTAAAAGTGAATTATCAATGACTTGGTTTAAAAGCGAATTTTCCGAACCACTATGTGAAAGGGCGACCGATTTAGATATACTTCGTTGTAGTCGTGACATGATATTGTACCTTTTGAGTTGCCGACTATTTACCGATCATTCGAAGGGTAGATTAACTTTGAAGTTT
The DNA here is from genome assembly GCA_030737815.1 of Allium fistulosum. NCBI lineage: Eukaryota > Viridiplantae > Streptophyta > Magnoliopsida > Asparagales > Amaryllidaceae > Allium > Allium fistulosum. The sequence goes on from CM060906.1 coordinate 879,607,151, forward strand.
TACCATTTTTGGATGACACGGAAAAATGTGGTGACCATTCTTGGGGTAGTGCTATACTATGCTATTTGTACAGTGAGTTGTTAAACGTTGTCTTGCAACGTTGAAAAGTTTTAGGGGGTTCTGCAATGTTGTTGCAACTATGGTCATGGTCGCATATTACTATTGGACGGCCGTCTATTAGAATTCCTACCAACTTAGATCTGTATCTTCCATTCGGGTCTAGGTGGAATTGTGCTAGGAGTTGGCATGAGACGCCAAGAAATGTACAGTTTTACCGTAATGAGTTGGACTTGTTGGCGGATAAAGCAGTTACATGGGAACCATATTCATTGGTGTACAAATTTGGGCATTCAGACATTGAGTGTTCGTTTGCCGGTTGGATTGCTAAGAGCCGACTGATTCTATTTTTAGACTTTGAGTTGTATGCACCCAATTGGGTTATGAGACAGTTTTCCTTTGATTACCAGCACATTCCCGATTCTGTAGTCCCCCTTGACCCAGAACCCACTAACTGGATGGCATTTTTGCAGGAAACTATTGCTATTTAGCAATCAAGAATTGATCATGCCGAACGAGCACGCGAGCCTCCGACACCTTTGAGCGAGTACAAGTATTGGTATTGGCGAATTACTCGCCGTTATATTCTTAAAATGTCGGCAAGAAAGTTGGTTGCTTGCATTCCTCGTGCTCCTCTCGAACGTGATGTGGTAAGTATTGTAATTTCAATTTTTTGATAGTTCAATTTTTATCTCATATTGATACATTGTTATGACTTATGGTTTAGGTAAGTGGAATATACAATGCTTTGGATGTGGTCGGCGAAATAGAAGAAAGTCATATGGAGCCGGACAAGGTCAAAAGCAAGTGCATCGACCTACGACGTATACTTGACATGATTTTGGGTCGAAAAAAGCTAAGAAGGTAGGCCAAACCGCTGCGCATTGTAGAAGAACCACCACGTTCTACGGAGGAGACACATACTACACTAGTGGATGGACAAGCTCGATGGGAAGTGGCACATACGGAGGAGGAGGGTTCACAGCATCCCGCCGGGGAAACGCTAGCTCAATGGCCCGCTTGGCCCGAGGTAGAACAACAATACGCCGGCGGGGAAACTCATGCTCAATGGACCGTTTGGCACGAAGGAGAACAAAACTTTGGATATATTGGAGAGTCGACACACGAGCATACTGAAGAGCGGTTGTAGTGGGAAATACAACAATAAGAACTAATTTTTGGGCCGAGTCAAGAATAAGAAATCCCCCTTCCAACACCCGCTCCTACATTTGAAGAAGGCCAAGGATCAGCTCCTATCATGTATAAAAGGAAGAAGAGCTCTTGAGCTTAGACGGATTTGCGATTGACGGTGTTGGTGTTATTATTGTTGTTATTGTTGTTCCTTTGTTTGGGTAAGGGGTTGTTGACTTATATGTTGTCTATGTTATTGTATGACTTGTTGAACCTTGTTTGGATGATTTTCAATTGCAATTTGGATGTTATGGCATGTTGTTGACTTTGTTTTGTGGTGATGTTGTTATTCGATTGGTGTTTGCATGCTATATATAATGTTGTTCATGGTTTTTGTTTGAAAACGTGGGTTGGAAGGTGTCGCAGTAGCTCCTTGTCTTTGATAGGGCTAAAAACACACTTGTGCAATTGTAGATTGCGCAAGCTATATTTATCATTATCGATTTCACCGCACATTCTCTTCCAAACACTTCAACGTCTAGTTGACAATTTTCCATTGTAGATTACACCATCATTGATGTCGTGCATAAATCATCGGCTAGAGCCTCTTCATATGTGATTTTTTCTTCTTCCGCATTTACATCATCAGCCTCCTCAATGTCTGCATATATGATTGCATCATTGTTAACTTACATTTGATGGATCCAAGTTCTATCCTCATCATCTGCACAAGTTACTTCCATGCTATCCAATTGCCCACAGATCTCGTGTGGAGTTTGAACATAATCATCACCATCATCGTCATCACAACCCGTAAATGTATCTTCGACACTACAAATACAAAAAAAAGGTTAGATATTTTGCATTAACGTAAGTCAAAATACAAGTGCCAAAGTATAATAGTACTCACTTTTCGAACGCTTGCGACTGATTTGGATTTATAGCGTTCTGCATCATATTTTGTTCCTGACTAGAAGAGACTCCAACCATTCCGCTGTACCTGTGAAGTAAGTTTGTAAATTCTCCACCTTGATGGCTTGAAAGATATGAAGGATACACCGACCATTGTGTTTCTTATAACTGTGAGGTGGGTATATACTCATCTGTAGAGATTACTGGTGATTGTGTTTCGACCACATTTTCATGTTCCACTTTCGCAACATAGATTTCTATCACTCTCAGTCCAACCGAAAAGGTAGAGATCAAATCATCGTCGTCTTCCAAGTCAATAGCGAATGCACCATGATCCCGAACTCATTTCATCGCTAATTTTAAACCATATATCACAGGATTTACTTTTTTCGCCTCAAATGCCCTTTATTTAAGCTCTTCAAACTACAGTGATTTTTTATTGTCGATCATTTTCGCTTTCCGCAAACATATCTAGGTTTACCTTCATCATCAATCAACAATTCCCCATCAAAGTAAAATATAGCCGGAACCTTTGACATTATCTACAAAATCAGTTGCAATACCAAATTCAAAATCTTTATTTAATGACATAATTCTAAACATAAATTTGATGAATTAATACATATTTTTCCCAAGTAGATTTTGTTTCCGCAGGCAATCTTCAACCAAAAGCAGTCAAATCAATCTTTAAAAAACCAAACAAGCAAATCAATATAATACCGTAACCAATATATTTCAACAACATAGTCAACACTACCAAATGAATTTCACCAACATAATAAACTGCTTAGCTAGCACACGTTACGGGTTACAACAAAAAGAAACATTTTGGCAACAACGTATTACAAATACAAAATTCAACATACAAACCAAATATGACAACTTAACCTAGTCCCAAATGTCTACCAAAATCTAAGCCTCCCACTACTTGTCATTAGTTCTTCATTCACATTTTTCAGACGACTGATTTTGGCTTGCAATTCGTGGGCATACTCGAGTCCCCTTCGCACAAGGGTTGATCAATCCATTTAAAATAATTACAACAATCAACTTCACGAGGATTCAGTCTATGTTCGTTGTACGAACTACAACTGAAAAATCTTCGTCTGGCATTCTTTTCCTTTCTGCAAACAACCACTATACGCATATCTCCGCAATAACAATTTGGATATGGACGTTGTCCCCTTAGCAGGGATGGACCAACATGATGTATAGGCGTTAGCAAATTTCCGTCAACTGTAATTTGATGACCAAGCATTTCGGCAGAAACAACTTCACGTAAACGAGCATGTAAGGTTGATGTTTAGCAACTATTTGGTTGATAAGGTGATTAAGGATTTGAATATAGAAGAATAATGGGTTTGGAATGGGAAACGGAGAGTATTTTGGAAAGAAAGTAGAAATATGATGAAATGAAGTCAGATATAGCTCTTTGTCTTTTTGTTATCCAAAAAAGAGCTTGCGCAATCTATAAGCGTATAAGCTCTAACTGTATAGTTTGCGCACTTTTGGATTGTGCAAACTATACATTAAAATAAATAACAATTTGCGCAATTCAAATTTGCACAAATTATAACTAAAACAAGACCTATTTTGACAATTAGTTTTTGCTGAAGTCTATTTGTGTTATTTGTTTTTCTGAGATAGCCCTAATTGAAAAATTGTCCTTCTTTCAATATTTTATTAGTTATTTATTTATGCACACTACTCATGATAAATGATTTACATGCACTACAATCTACATTAGTCATTTTACGCTAAACAATGGTTTTGTTACCCTTTATCCGTTTAATAAGACTGGATTTGAGGTGGTTGTTTGTGCCTACCCGTAGGAAGACAAATGCAACTGAAAACACACCCTCGAAGAAAATGTTAAATAAAAGTTTACAAAATTAACTTACATAGAGCACACCCATCACTAAAACAAACTCTTCAACAGTAAGTAAGTTGACAAACAATACAGCCCTTAATAAAAAGACGTACGCACAATCCTAATTTACAAATTCCAAACTTCAGTCTTTACCACAGCAAAACCAGTTGCATGAAGGAAAAAAAAGGAGAACAAAACAACAAAACCTTGAGTCAACAAAAATCTAATCCTGTCCCCTTCCCCTGTCCCTGTTCTGGCCCCAAGCGTGCATAGCCAAGTGCAGCTGCTTACCCGCAGCAAGCAGCTCCACCGCCTGCCTGGGCGTCAGAATCTCCGTCACCAACCTCGTCACCGTTGCAATCCTCAGATCATCCGCCTGCCCCAGCAACTCCGCCAGTCTCTCGCCATACTCGCCCATCACCCCTTTCACCTCCTCATCGTCTCCTTCTCCCACCTCCATCCCAACCCTCTCCTTCACCATCGGCAGCTTCGGCTCACCCGCCACGTTTTCCTGCAGCGTCGCTACCCTCGAAGTCAGCGCCTCCTCCTCCGCAATCGTCCGTCTGTGCAACTCCTCCACTTCCCTCGCCTGCTCCGACGTCAGCTCTATTAATCCGCCGGACCCGCCCACATCAGACGACGTCCCGGATAGGAACTCTTGTATGTGGGACTCCATCCCTGACCACGTCTGGGCGTACACCAGCCGTATGGACATGGTCGGACGGCAGCCGCCCATCCAGAGAAAGGAGTTCTCGAACGAGGAGCACCAGAACGGGCAGAAAAACGCCGGGGGGTCGCTTCGGACCAGAGCTCTGCGGGTGGTGGAGTACTCTTCGAAGTGGTGGAGGATGGTGGAGACCAGGTTCCGGAGGTCGGAGTCCGTTGCGGTGTTGCTGGTGTTTGAGGTGTCGGAGTTGGTCGACGGGAGGGCTTGGAGGAGGTCGTTCAGGTCTGCCTCTTGTTGGGACACCCACGCTATGAAGCACGATTGGAACTCGTTGCTGCTGCTGCTCTGAGACGACATTTTTTTTCTTTTTATACGGTGTTTTAGATTTTGGAGATTGAGATGTGAATGTCAGTAGTATGCGTGGGCTAAAGGTCGACTCGTGTATACATGTCAAAAGTGGTAATGGTATTAATGTATTATTATAGGGCGCGATAGAGCTATCAAGTCCGGAAATTAAGACAGAAATTCGGGGGAGAAGAATCCAACGGTTTACCATCAATTAAGTAATTAAAATATGTGGCTCCCCTGCATCCCGCACCGATGCTCTTCGGGCCTTCAAGCATTGCCATATGGATTGTTTGCAGTTTACCGACGCTGTGTGCTTGGTTGTTAAGATAAATAGGCGGGAAGTAAATGATGCTGGTGAATTCTTTATTTTAGTCGAGAAATTTGGGGTATGAACACGTGTTGCTTACGTGGGATCCAGTTGAAACTGTCTGCAATTCTCGCCATCCAAATTGATATTTGCAGGGGTTATCTTCCTGTGTGTGGGTTTTGGTAATACTTTGGAATTACTACAGCAGCGAGTGGCTCAACCCTACCGAATAATAGCAGTGTATCTATTCTCGCGTAATACACGTATATGGAAAATCTAACTCGTATATGGAAAATCTAACTGGACACAAAATGTATGCATAACCAGTCACACAATGAATCTTGGATATTGGATTGTTCTCTGATTTCCACCTTTTATATATAAGATCAAAAACGATATAACGATCCGGATCTTTTCCGTCACAAATTGTATTTTATTTTATGTCAAAATAGCCGACTACACACAAATGAGCTAGGATTAATAGCCCATTTATTTAACACCAATGTTGTAGCCCTTCATATTAGCCAAACATTTCAATTTAAAAATTTATTTTTTTTCTCTCCTATCATATTAATCAAAATAAATGGAGCTACTAATCTATGTTGGACGACAAGAGCATATTGGACAACAAAAGAATAGAGGATTGAGAGTAGCATTAATTAAATGTTTTATTAATTCTTTAAAACAAGGATACTAGGCAACAAAAGTAACTTTCCTATTTCGAAATTATTTTTCCATATTTTGTTTACCATAATACTAAAGGAAGTATATATAAATGACAATCAAATTTATGCATGCAAATTTGTTTAGTTTTCTCTTTACAGGGTTTAATTTTCTCTAAACATATAGCTCTAGGTTTTCAAAATTTTGTTGCAAAATTTTGTACAAAAGCTTTAGCCAAAATGTCATGCAACAGGCTGAAAATGTTCATGGAGAGCCTCGTTTCTAAAAACCAGCGTGGATTTATTCAAAATCGTCAAATAGACGACGGAATTTTAATGGCTCATGAAATAGTGAGGGGATTTGGTAGAACTAATAACAAATTCATGTGCATCAAAATAGATCTTAGTAAGGCATACGATTCATTAAACAGGGGTTTCATTTTGCACATGATGAAAGGTCTGAATTTTACCCTAAAATGGACTAATATTATCCGAGAAATGGTATCGTCTCCCCCTATTTCTGTAAGTCATCAAGGAAGTTCTCATGGTTTCTTCTAAAGTAGTACTGGTTTAAGACATAGGGATCCGTCATCGCCTTTTCTATTTTTGATAGTTATGGAATTTTTCACTTTAATGATGAAGCAAAGAACTAGTAGATGGGATATTAGCCCAGCCAAGGTGAATAATTTTAAAATTTTCTCATATTATATATGTAGACGACATCATTATTTTTGCTAAGTCTGATGTAAAGACGGTAGGAGCAATTAATGATGTGTTCAAAGAGATGTATGGGGCATCAGCGTTACAACTAAATAAAGAAAACTCAAAAGTGTTTTTTGGTGGAGGAGTGTCTAATAAAGATGAAACTGCGGACAAATTGGGCATAGAACAAGGCAATCTTCCCATCAAGTATCTGGGCATTCCCTTGTCGTATGTTAAACTTGGAGGGCAAATTCTATTTCAACCCATATTTTCAATTAGTAGCCCTCCAAAATATTAAAAAGATTGTAAACCCCCAAACTTGCTTAGTAGCCCCCCGTTTGTTCCAAAATTACCCCTAAACTTATCTGTACTATTTTTTTTTTGAGTTTCTGTGTTCACCACGCACTGACAAGACGTGGTTAGATACCTAACCACGTAGAGACTATGCGTGGTTTATCATATAACCACGTAGTGGCACTACGTGGTTTATCATATAACCACGTAGTGGCACTACGTGGTTATATTACCAACCACATTTGTTCGTTCCGTACTGGAACAACATTATGTTTTAACCCAGCGTGGTACTTCCAAAACAATAAAAAAATTACGTAAAAGTTGGAAAGTAGGGTTTTGGAGTTTCGATGTTTTAGAACAGTGAAAAATTACATAAAAGTTGGAAGAATTGAGAAAAAAGCTTCTTAAGGGTATTTTTGTTTTCAGAAATTTATTTTTTGAAGGGGGGCTACTAAGTAAAATTACGGGTTGAAATAGAATTTGCCAACTTGGAGATAGAGACTGTGTCAGTTTGATTTATAGAGTTAAAATCAAAATAAGTGGGTGGGTGACAAAAATGTTTAGTTTGGCGGGTAGGCTAGAATTTATCAAATCTATTGCATACCCTTATCATGCAATATTGGATGCAATGCTTTGAAATTCCGATACTCACCTTAAACAAGGTCAAAAATCCATGCCTCAATTTTCTGTGGAAAGGCAAGGTAAGTAAAGTTCCATGGGAAATTTTATGTAAGGAAAAGAGTGAAGGGGTGATGGGTTAAGTTTGAAGATACAAAACATTATTCATTAAATTGATATGAAGTGTTGTTAATAAAGAGGGAAGTTGGGCCAGACTTGTGAACGAAAAGTACATTAAAGAACAATCCTTTTTGGAAGTAAAAATCAGACACGATGATGGAGGAGTATGGAAATTCATATTACAAAATAGGGAAGATACAATAAAATGTATGAAAAATAGAATAGTTGATAACAAAACTACCTCCTTTTGGTTTGACCCATGGATGCAAGGGGGTAGAATAATTAACAAACTAGGTTATGATACTCTTGAAAGAAAAGAGGAGAAAGAACGATGGTAAATGATATTTTAGAAGAGGGTGTTTGGCGTACTGACAAGATTAGTTACATGGGCCAATTTAGAGGAGAAGTAAATCAAATTCAAATATGGAGGGATAAGGAAGAGGATTGGTCCTAGACATGTGGTAAGGATGGAAAATATACTTTTAAATATGTTTGGCATAACACTAAACAGTCATATGATCAAGTGTTTTGTGCGGATTTCATTTGGAACAAAATGCATAAATCTAAAATGGCAGTTTGTGCATTTAAACTGATTGCATATTATCTTCCAACAAAAGTGCAATTACTCAGAGGCATGTTAATGTCAATCCAACATGTGTTCTGTGTGATCAAGATTTAGAAACTCACATTCACCTATTCTTTCAGTGTAAATCTGTGACCTATATTTGGAAGTGGTGTAGAATTAAACTATAGCATCCTACACCTCAAATAGCAATTCTCAAAATTCAATGCAAAGTCGAAGATATGATTGCGAAACTTAACCAGAACTGTAAGAGTACGGATATTGCACACATCGTATTTTCAACTTGCATTTGGTCGTTACGAAAAGAAAGGAATAGTAAAACGTTTATGGGCAAGTTCAATCCAGAGTAAACATTATACAAATATATCATAGAATAGGTCAAGATACACGGCAAAGAATCCAAACACAGAGCATATATAAGTGAGCAAGACAGAGAAATATGCGAGGAGTAGGAGTAGGCTTACCAGCCAACGCGGTGGGTGGTGTCATTGCTGTTCTTGGTCATACGTATTGCTGCCAGTCTCCATCGTTCCTTAGGTATGGTTGTTTCACCTGTATTATTTACAATTTTCTTGTTATCTCTGGTTATTATTACAGCCATGAAAAGAATAATTACATATATGGTCAAATGAATAAGCTTAATTATCTATTCAAATACCAAGCGAATCTGAAGCATGAATCTGCAAGAGCATGTACCGCATTTATATCACATAAAGTTCATAATGAAGTTAAGCTAAAATTCAATAACAAGCATAGAGAACACTTATCTGAAACCCAATACAATATAGAGTTTCAGGGAGTTTGGTTCAAAAACACGAAGAAATGTTTAGAGGATCGCGAATCATACTTTGCAGAAGCACAAGTTATCAACTTTTCAGCCTAAAATTTCAAATCCGCAATTTTTAAAATATAATTTGTTAAAGATCTACACAAGCAAGTGAGATATGAAAGATTACAGAACTTACAAAGCACAGAACTTATTTGATTGGTCGAAGTATGAATGATTTTTAATTGAACTCTACAAGATCTTTAAAGTCCCATGGAACCATACAATGGATCTGAAGTTTCTAGAAGTAGTTGAACTTGTTTTTGCTGTGGTGGGTCCTTCCAGCAAAGCTTATTGCATGGTATATTCATCTATAGATCTACTTAGATCTGAGGTCGTACAACCCAGATCTATGTTTTTGTAGTGATTTTCAAAGAAAATCCGAGGGAGATAGAAAGGGAGATGGAAGTGTGGTTTAGATGGAAGATCTTGTAGTTACGAAAAGTAGTAACACACTCGCATACTAGCAACTTGTTTTATTTTAGTAAGTTTGAATCGTGATTTTCCCAATGTCGCCATTAATGAGGATTTGGTGTTTTAGGAAGGTTTGAGTTAGGAAGCAGATAGAATAAATGAGAAACTTCGGGAGTCATAAGGGTGGAAATTGATAGGCTATTGTATTAAGTCTAACATTTCGGTTTTAGGCTTGTGAGTTTTGTTGTGTACCCACATGTATATATGGGTTGTAAATAACTTTTATTGTACGTTTTTAGTAATAAAGTGATTTGAACCTTTGTTAAAAAAAAGCTTTAGGTTTTTCAACTTGATTGCTTGCCACATAGGTTGAATTTACACCAATTTGATTTTACCTTGAATAATATATTGCTCTTAGCTCTAATGCGGCTACTCTATACAAAGTTACGTCTCATATATGTTAAAACTAACAATGCTTGGTTTCAACTGATTTCTACTTTATTGTTCCCCAAAATTTTAGTTTGCTCCCATTTAACTCTTATATTCATATGTTGCACTATGTTAGCTTACACTGCTTTATAACTGCTATATTGAAAACCTATGGTATTCAATCGGTTTTTCTGATGTTTTAAAATTTTCAGGTAGTAGCAATAATGAGTTTTTTTAGCTCCAAAAGAAGTAATTTCTAGGATTTTTTCTCCATATTAAATTTAGAATTTACAAACAAATGTTGAATTAAAAGTATAGTTTATTTTTAAAATAAAAAGGAAATCTAAAATTTAATTTTATTACATATTTAATTTTTTACAAAATGGTTTCAGCTTTTCCTTTTTAATTTCAACGTTCATGATTTTGAGGCTAATGAATAATTTTCCAACAGGATATTCCTCATCAACCTTAATTTTTTTTCTTAACTAAGAACGTTAATTTTTCCATTTTTTTCAAAAAATGAATTCTTTAAGAGATCTCTTCAATGTTGCAATTTCTAAAAAGGCTTAAAATTTTATATTTAAAAAGAAGGTAATTTAAATGGTTTTTTTATTTTTTTCCATACTGGATTTGGTTTATTAGTTCTTTGAAACAAGTTTATTGGAAAATAAAAGCAACATTCCAACTTTGAAATTATTTTTCCTTTTTTTTGTTTACTATAGCATTAATGGCAGTCGGTTTAAATGAAAGTCAAATATAATAATGCAGTTTTTTCCTCTCAAAGCCAAGTCTTAATATGCATTTACAATATTTATTATGGTTAACATAGATTCTCAATTATCATTTACATAGCCTTAAGTAAAATTGCTTGGTAAATATAAGTTATATTATGGTTAACATAGATTCTCAATTATCATTTACATAGCCTTAAGTAAAATTGCTTGGTAAATATAAGTTATACTGATAGCTTAATGTATCTAATTTACATGATAGCTTAATGTATCTAATTTACATGTCTCATTCTATTTTTCTTACACGGTTAACTTAAAATATTTAATTCACATTAGCGGCTTTACATTTTTAGAAATGACAATTCTTAGCTGAGGCTTATTTGCAATACTCAGTCTTTTTTCAGTTTTAAAAAGGTAGTTTCTCTCTTCAATATTGAATTTAAAATTTATGTCTACATGTTGAATTAGAAGCTTAACGATTTATGTTCAAATAAAAGGAAATAAAAAAGGTTTCCTAATTGTATTTCATATAGAAATTTTACAAAATGGTTTCAACTGTTTTTTGTACTTTTTTATTTTTTGCTTTTTGAGCTAATCAATAGTTTTCATATAGATTTATACCGACTTTATTTTTTTCCCTATTAAGAATGTTAATTTCTCCATTTTTTCAAAAAATGCTTTCTTTAAGTGATATCTTCCATGTTTCATTTTTTTCAAAAAGGCTTTAAGAATTATATTTAAATAAAGGTGATTATGAAGTCCTTCTAATTTTCATACTAAATTTGGTTGATTAGTTCTTTAAAACAAATGCATTGGACAATAAAAGCAACACTCCTACTTTGAAATTATTTTTCTATTTTTGTTTACCATAATATTGACAGTCGGTTTAAATGTAAGTCAAATTTAACCATGCATTTTTTCATTCACAGACAATCTCATTAGCATTTACAATATCCGTTACGGTTAACATAGATTCTCACTTATAATTTATATAGGCTTGAATAAAATTGATTCGAAAATATAAGTTATATAACTAGCTTAGTATATTTAATCTACACAGCTTATTTTTTTTTCTTACACAATTATCTTAATATATTTAATTACATATGTGGCTTAAACATTTCTAGGGATGACAATTCTTAGCTAAAGCTTATTAGCAACGCTGATTTTTTCAGTTTCAAAAAAAATCCTTTTCCTTACTGGATTTAAAATTCAAAAAAATAAATTTTCTTTTCCTTATTGAATTTAAAATTTATATCCATATGTTGAATTAAAAGCTAAACCATTTACGTTCATAAAAGGAAATTTTAAATGTTTTTTAAGTTTATTGCATGTTGATTTTTTTTTACAAAATGGTTTCAAATTTCTTTTTTAATTTTAGAATTTATACTTATAGGGCTTATCAATATTTTTATTACAGATTTATATACATTAACTTTAATTTTTTTCTCCTATTATATTTCCAATTTTCCAATTAATGCATTTTCTAATATATCTTTTCAGCGTTAGATTAAAATTTTACATATTATATTTTATTTAAGAGCTTAAAAATTGGATTTAGAGAAAAAATGATTTAAAAGGCTTTTAAACAATCTGAACTGAATTTGGTCTATTAGATCTTTAAAACAAGTGTATTGGACAATAAAAGCAACATGTAATTTGAAATTATTTGTCTGAATTTTGTTTACCATAGTATTAATGACTGTAATTTTAAATGGAGGTTAAATTTAACCATGCAATTTTTTCTCTCACTGACAAGTCTCATTAGACATTTACTATATTTTTAATGGTTAACTTAGATTCTCATTTATAACTTATACAGGCTTCATTAACATACCTTGAAAGATATAAGTTATATAGCTATCTTAATATATTTAATTTACCCCTTTTATTTTCATTTTCTTCCACACTAACCTTAATTTATTTAATTTACATTTGTGGCTTTAACATTTCCAGGAATAACTACCCCTAGCTAAAGCTTTTTGTACATGGATTTGCAACTTGGTAGTTTTATTAAATTTCGGTTGACACTTTTTCTTTGCTTTCTTTTTTTGTCCTTTTTTCCAACCATTATTTTGTGATTGTTATAGGCCTCCAATAATAACCTTTGGTTTAGATGTGTGTCTCATACACTTTAGGTCTTTCCTACATCTAGTTTCAATAAACTATGGGATCCTCTGGAAAATATAGTCCAGTTTAAACACATGTATTTTCTCCAATTAGTTTTCAATAAAATTTTGTTATCCTTGAGTTTTATTACTTTATTCACCGTATTATTATGGGATCCTTTTGAGTTTTATCATTAATTGCTTCTTATATTGGATCCGAAAACATGCATTTCCTAAGTATTTAAATGAATATACCATATTTTAGGTCATTGGTTTTCTATACCCTATACCACTAATCTCTATTTATGCGTAAGTGGTTGTTAGAAAAAATTATCCATGGAAAAGTACTGTCTTATTCATCCAAGTTAGATATTAGTTACCAGATACTAATCTTGACAATGAATATTTGTAAACAGTCTTGACTATAAACTCATAATGATTGGGAGATTTACCACATACAAAACATACGTCGACAATCATAATGGTGTTAATGATATAATTGAACTAATAAATTCGACCAGTGATACCGTAAGCTGATTCCTTATTGGAAATAAAGTTTAAATGAACTAATTTTATTGTCTTTTGGCAAGACTACTTTTCCTATTTATGGTAAGACTTTCATTCTCCTTTTTTTTACTATGATGGATGCTTTTGCTCACACTTTGTCTAAATATACTTGATTCAAATTATTTACGTAGAGAAACTTGAGTAATCGTTTGTTCACATACAATATGAGTTTAACTAGTGCTTATTTGTTTATGCTATTAACCTATATAGTAAACAAATATTGGGTTTTAAACATTTAACACCCCCTCCCACATGCTTGACACTAGAATCAATTCAACCTAGTTTCATTTGTTATGATAAAATTCTCCTTTTCTCCTAGATTTCACATCAGGTTCTGAGTATACACATTTTCCCCAACTTATACAACCGTTCCATTGCCCGTTCACGAATTAGATGAAATTTTTCATTCATATTCAATATTAAACGTACACATAATATTCTAAAACAAATTTATCGTGGTATGAACTACTATATCTCAATAAACTTTAATTCAGTTTTAGAATTAATACGAATGGTCTTACACAAACGTAATTAGGTTGATGTGTATACTGTTGATGCTGAATTCGTTAACTACTTAAAGGCAAACCTTTTTCCGTTTCATAATAAAATATATGTTTTGTGCACACTTCATTCAATGAGTTATATTTTTTTTCAAGAAATATATAAATAACAAAAGGAGGAGAAAGCCTTCCTCCAGAGGCTCACAGCAGCAGGAAAAGTTTATGGAACACATAACCTTCCTAGAAAAAACCAGAAAAAGAAAGAAAACGAACAAATAATACAACTCAAAGATACCGGGCAGCCAAGAAGCTATGACGAAGTCCAAAGAGCAGGAATAAACCAGAAACCCACTCGCCCACTCTCCCGCCTCAACCAGCAGGTGAGGTCCAGTCCACCCAACATACCACCACCATAAAACAAGCCCAACAAGCATCCAGGCAGAAACCGCTAAAGATAGTAAGAAAGATCCTAAGCATCCGCCCTCCTGCCCACACCATCGAGCTCCGGCAAGGCCACCGCCCAAAGGTGTAGACAGAAAAAAGTGATAGGAGATCACCATAGAGGGAGCAAAAGTCCACAACCCTAAAAGCCGACTATGGAGAACCAAGCGCTCAAGCCAGAAGAAACCAGAATTCTGACGCGAATCTGTCCTAAGAAAAAACGCAACAGGGAGACAGCAGAAGCACCTGAAACTAAAAACAAGCAGCCGAATTAAACATAAAAAAGGGGGGGAAAGGGAGAGGAGCGGAGAGTGGAGTACACCTCCTCAAGGCAGAGGCCTAACCAACGCCTAGTCTAGTGGCAGCAGCCGAGCAAGAAATCGACAGAATTCCAACAAGACGCCTAGAGCGCTGACTTAAAGGGCCCCTGAATGGTCTACCCCGGAAAGCCAGGAAAACGTCATTCCTCACCCGATGGATAATAGACTAAGGATCCATCGAAATGCTGTCGAAAGTAGCCTTATTCCGCGCACACCAGACGTGCCAGCAGATGAGACTAGGAATCAACCGGAAAACGATAGACCGAAGGGATTTCCTAGAGTTCCCACTCCACCACGAATTGAGGAGATGAAGAGGAGAAATGGCCGGACACCGAACACCGACAAGGTTGCCAAAATAATTCCAGCAAGCTCTGGCAGTGAAACCGGCAAAAAACAAGTGGTTCAAAGACTCCGAATCCCCGTTTCCGCAGCATCTACAGCGGGAAACAGAAGGAATGCCGATCTTTTACAGATTCTCGTCCAAAGGTAATCCATCATGTAGCAAGCGCCACATTAATAGGGATACCTTGGGTGGAATGCGAGAATCCCAAATGTAGGAGAATTAATTGCGAATGGGAAAAGGAGCTCTGATGGAGGACCAGGCTTTCTGAATGGAAAACGAAGCGCCATCCCATCCGTTCAACCCACCATGAGAGTCAGCTAAGAGCTTCACTGACTGCATGTGCTTCCAGGTCTCGCTAGCATATGTAGGGGTTCCTGAAAAATTCGAGCTCGCAAGTCTGTGGTACTTAGCATGGAGGAAAGACGCCCATAAGGAGTTGTTGGCGCCAAACCTGTTCCACAACTTACAAGCAAAAGCCGCACAAAGGTCTCTGGGATTACGAAGGCCTAAGCCGCCTTCAGTTTTGGGTCGACAAATCGAATCCCAAGATACCCAGTGGTGACGACGGCCGTTGTCCTTGTTTCCCCAGAAGAAAGACGAGGCCAAAGACCGGTAAGATCGGAAAAAAGAAGTGGTAGGGGTCATAGTCGCGAAGATATGAGTACCCATCGAATCTAATATGGATTTGATAAGAACAAGTCTGCCGGCTTGGGATAGAATAGACGAGTTCCATCTTAAAATCTTCCCCCGAACTTTGTCTGCCAAGGGGTCGAAAACTGCGTTAAGTTTCCTACCCCGGTACAGGATAATCCCAAGATAGGGAAGAGGAAGGGAAGTTTTCTTAAACCCGGAGGTAGTCTCGATCCAGCAGGCACGAGAGAGAGACATGTCCTTCGAGTGGACAAAGCAACACTTGGAGGGATTAACGAGTTGGCCCGAAGACCTCTCGTATTGATGGAGGAACCCGAGAAGCCGCCTAACAGAGGAACGACTGCCATTGGAGAAAATGACAATGTCGTCTGCAAAGGATAAAGAGGAAATGAGGGGACAACCCCTAGGAATCCCAAAACGTTGGATTTGACCGTAAACGGTTAAGGATTGGAGACCGCGAATAAAGGTCTCGGCTGCAATAACAAAAAGAGAAGGCGAAAGAGGGTCGCCCTGACGTAAGCCCCTCCCAGCCTTGAAATACCCATGGGATGAGCCGTTAATGAGGACAGAGAACCAGCAGTTGGAGATGAGCCTCCAAACCAAATCAATAAGGGTCTCCGAAAAACCGAAAGTTCTCAACACCTTGATAACGAAGAACCAGGACATGCGGTCGTAGGCCTTAGCCATGTCCAGTTTGAAGACAACATTAGAACCCCAAACTTTCCAATCTATTTGGGAGATCAGTTCCTGGGCGAGAAGGACATTGTCAGAGATTAGACGCCCCTTAACAAACCCAGCTTGAGAAGGAGAAATGATGCGTTCAAGGAAAGGAGCCAAGCGAGAGGCCAGGATTTTAGAAATAACCTTGTTAGAGAAGTTGCACAGACTAATAAGCCGAAAATCTGCACAAGTCTTCGGACTATCACACTTCGGGATAAGAATAAGGTTGGTGGAAGTCCATCCAGCTGGAAGATTTCCCCCGGCGAAGAAGGATTGGATGGCAAGACAAAAATCAGCCTGGATAATAGGCCAAGAACACCTATAAAAGACACCGTTGAAGCCGTCAGGGCCACTGGCACTATCCTTGCTAAGAGCGAAAACACAAGCGCGGATCTCCTCCGGGGATGGGATATCCGCAATCATGGTACCTTCCGAGGGGAGGACCACTGGAGGGATGAAAGCTAAAAGGGCCGGATCGGACACCGAGACCGAGGGAGTGCCCAGAAAAGATTGGAAATGAGAGAGGATAATGTCTTTGACTTCCTAAGGCGAAGAAGCCGAAGTATGATCGGGCCTCAAAATCTCGCGAATCGCTAGAAGATTATTCTTCTTTCGAATAGAAGAGTGGAAGAATTTGGAGTTCGCATCTCCAACGACTACCCATTTGACCCTTGCCTTTTGACGGAGGTAGTCATTCTCAACACGCAATTCCGAAGAGAAGGCAGTTTGGGCAATAACCCACGCCTCCTTGTTGTCAGCGGAAGGATGCTCGTCAAGCAAGGATTCGGCGACGATAAGCGCCTCCTCTGCCCTACGGACGCGGTCGAAGATGTTCTTGAAGACATCAACATTCCAAACCTTAAGGCAAGCCTTAAGACGCGAGAGCTTTCTCCCGAAAGCAGCACAGGGGGAGGCAGAAATAGGGACGCTCCAAGAGTCAGCTACCACCTGAAGGAAGGAGTGGTGGGATCTCCACATGCTCTGAAAGCGAAAGGAGGAGGGCCCAGACAGCGACAGAGGAGAGCAGCGAACAATCAAGATTCAATGAGTTATTCATATTCCTTTCTACCGTTGCTTTTTCGTTCTCTCAACGTTAAAAATTAAACCAAATTACAATGCCAAAAAGTACGTCGGTTAGGGAAAATAAATACTAAATTAGGGGTGTTTAAAATCACACATTACACAAGTAACATATGTCAATAATGAGGGTACTGCTTACAGTTGTGCTAGCGGAGACTTACGGGAAAGCCAGAATTCATCTAAAGCTAACATCTTATGGTCTATTCGAACTTTAAGTAATACATATTGTAGAAAAAACTCACTAATTGAAATGGTCAATTCCTACCTTTATGTATATATGGTTATTTCTCCCATTACAAACCGTTAGAGAAGTTGATATCGAGGAAGTTTGTATATTAAAAGGTAGAGACACACCAATCCACATAGAATTGAAATAGGTAACGACTAAGTGATATGTTCATATTTTTTTGAATATGGTTCATTAATGTCAACCAGTATCAATCTCGGAAAGCTAACTTGTAACCTCTAATCTCGTAGTCTAAACTACAAACCAACTGAGCCAACCATGTTGGTTGTGATATGGTCGTATTATATTATGGGAAAAACCTTAATTGTCCATTGATATTTTAGTTCTGCTCATCTAGCTCCTTTGACCTATTTTTGTCTTTACTTAACTCACTACAGGACCATATCCTAGGAAAGATATTGTATCCACCTCCAACTCTCAGCTAACTGCTCTATGACACCTAATACAATGATTTATGTGCTCTCACTGGTCGAATGTGATTGAATGACTTCCACACAACCAATTAGCACAGTTTCCACTGGCCAGACTAATTCAAAAAATTAGTGTGTGTCTCTTATCAACCTTAGGACATTGACGGTCCAATATACAACTACACTTATTGGAGAGCAATAATTTGGTATGAGGAAAGAAACAACAAAACAATGAAAGATGGAGAACCATGATTCTTTATTTTTTATCAAGAGGAAAGAGTTTTGTAACGACCCACTTTTCCGTACAGTTTAAGCTGACAATAAACCTTACATGTCCAACCCAAATTGAACGGAAAGGCGGATAGTTAGGGAAAAGTAAGAAGAAAGAAGAAACTAAACAATAAAGAATCTCATAGCAGAACGAATAATCTATAATATATAACAAATCTTTACACAAAAAACGAAACTGTAATATATGTATATACAGACATCAATCAGAGTACACTAACATATTTCAGCTCAGACAGTTATAGTAACATGTCCTCACAATTTCTGATAAATACAACAATGAATGCAACAGAAAAATAACCATGTACGTGAATACGTCTTTGGGCCTCCAGATCATCTCCTGAAGCTCCAAATATCCAAGTAAACCTGGAAATATGTTCGGATTGACTTGAGCATTTTAGGAAAACAACGCCAGGGTCAGTCTGGTAAAACTAGCGTGAGGAACACAATCAAATGAATTCTTAGAGTTTAAATAACCCTTTGAAAACAAAGGTATTTTGTAAGACCATGCCGCACATAAACACAGACGATTTTTTTACCTTACAATAACCAAAACCTTTTTATAGAAAATCCAGTGATATTATAATAATGTCTAAGGGCGAAAATAATAATAATCAAGTAGCTGTAATGCTCGTGAGTGTACATCACAACAATACTAGGTATATAATCGAAAATCGATAAGGCTCGTTCGCTAATTGTGTAGGATATCCATGGAGGTGCCCTCGGTACTTTGAGGAACATTCCTCTTGCACAAGGATCAGAGATATCCTTCCGAAGAAGCATACGTCCCTAGCGATGTACCATAGGAGAAGAGCTGACTACACCCTATGGGTTTGCCAACCCTACTGGCAATGCCTCATATCTCTGGTTTTAGTCCTTCCCGTTGATGAGGCTACATCCGACATTCCATCTTACACATCGCCACCAAAATAGATCACGGAATCCCATATGAATTCCAATACCCCAACAGGTCTCGGAATCACACATGGATTCCCACATCTCAAATAGATCTTGGAATCACGCATGCATTCCCATACCCCAATGGGCCTCGGAATCACACAATGATATCAACATCTCAATATATCACGAAACTCCTCCATAGAACCATATATGGTTTTTGGAGTGGTTACGGGTTCGAGTCATATCTTATGAGTACACTCTTCCGCTTCCAGGGTGCTCCACAAACCAAACGCCGGTTTTCAGAATGCTTAATACATGTTCTTTAGAAAATAATCAAACAATACATAAGAGCGGGGATCACCACCTAACCGTTTATATTAATATATTAAATATATTTTTAAACACTATTATTGTATTAATAAGTTAACTTCAAAACAATATTAATATAATAATTAATTAACTTTATACATTATTAACATAGTAATTAATTAACCTTAAACTAATATTAATATAAAAACTAATTATCCTTTAAATATAATTAAATAAATTAAATCAATATAATTAATTAACTTTAATTAAAAACTAAAGTATTGTTAAATCATTTTAATTAAGTAATTAAATTAAAATATTAAAAAAACAATATTTAAATAACTTTAAATAATAATTAGCTAACTTTAAGAAATAACTTTTAAGAATCATATTAACAAAATAATTAACTTTAAATCATTAATAAACAATTATTATTTATCTTTAAAACGTTATTCATAAATAGTTATTACCCTTAAAATCTTATTAGTACATAAAATTTATCTTTAAAACCTTATAATAGATAATAATTATTTTTAAATTAACTTTCAAACCAATAATTAACTTCTCAACTTTGAAAGAGGCTTAATGATCTCAATGGTACTTAAACAAGATACCATATTATTCAATTCAACTTTTCAAGTTAATAATAAATATTTACATAATCCACGACTATGTAAATAAATCCAACACTTAACCATCATTGGTTTATATATCATTTATTTAAAGTGGCATATCAATTTACGAACTATAATCAAATGTCGAAAACTATAAACTAGTAGAACGGGGATTTATTCTGTTAATTAATTTAGTTAGCAGAATGGTGTCTTATTCCACTAACAGATGTCCAATTACCTATTTGATCCAGTTTAACTCAACGGTAATTTATTTGATCAAATAAACATCAATATTTAAGGTATGTAATTTTAAACGACGTTATTACTTAAAATAACGTAATCTAAATCCTTCCCGTTCTCATATGTCATAAATTTTGAACTTCCCAAACCTACCAATTAATTTCACTACAACGTTGTACTCGCCGACACAAGCCCAATGCAAAAATCCGCAAGTTAATCGGATCAAATATGAGGGATATATCAATTTCCAAAGTTCTAAGCATTTAAACTAAAAATATAGATCAAAAATAATAAATTTCTCACCATAAAAGGAAACGGCCCAGCCAATGGTTCTCAACCCAAACCCAAGCACACAAGAAAGCAACGCTCCCCTTGATTCTTGCAATTGAACATATTGACAAGGTCTTTTTTTGCAAAACACATGTAACACAACCACCTAAGCCAACATCCTTTTATTCCATCATGCTTCAAGCACTAGCCTATGAGACCCAAAATTTTTCTTGCATCCTCCTTTTGCACGTCCATGCATATATATATATATATATATATCCTCCTCTTTTCTCGCCTACACTTCATTCTACTTTTCTTTTATTCCTTTGTTTATAACCTCATCAAACCCCATGTTTCACACCCCGTGCATCTCCACTCACCATATACACATTCCCAAACACATGTCGAGCCTCTCCTCCTTCCATGTGTACATATAAATATACACTACCAAACTTCATACACTCGCATGCACACAGCCTCATACACACACACATATGGCATCTTGTTTTTTGTTGAGGATAAGAAAAGAAGTTCTTCGTAATCACAACCAAGGTTAGCTTTATTCAAGAAAATGACAATGAATTCAACTAATACTACGTATTGCGCAAACATTGTTCCATAACTCTTTGCAAAACATATACATAATTATTTGCTACTATATATAAACTTTACTTTGAATCGCTCATAACTACCGAATTTCATTACATTCAAAATTTCTATTTACTTTTCCCTCAATTTTTCATGACATCTTTATTGGCTTGCTAACATAACTCTTTTAACCCTTTCTCAATAAACATACATTTACTGCTTACATTACAATTAGTTTACCTGAAACCAAAATTTATTCCAAACTACTTTTATTTCAGTTCTTTTTTATATGGAACCAAATTTTTTTTATCTAGAATATAGAAGTCATCGAAATGTTTATGTAGAAATCAAACTATACTTAAGGTTGTGCTATCTTCTTTTGTCTAGAATAATTGTAATGTCTTTTATAATATAAACATGATTATTACCTGATATCCAATATTTAAGTAAAAACTAAGAAGAAATTATGGATTTTTCCCTTTCCCCTTTTTTCCCTACTGCACAACTTTATTTTCATGAGTAATTCTTCTCCATGGAAAATTGATAATTTTTAGTGCATGGAAAGTGGACGCCAAGTCTAATATGTACTTCATTCTTAACATAATTCCTGCACTACCACTGATGTCCCCAGTGAACCAGAAAGTGAAATTTATAAAAGAGGATTATAAGGGAATCCACTGTGCATTTTGGGTGGTACATCTAGCATTTTCAGATGGATCTGATGTTAACCACTGTACTATGGGTTAATGTTGCATTCCTTTTGTATGGATTATAATGATACAAACAAAACAATGGTCACGGTTATACAAAGAGAAAGCACACTTGTCTATCCGCATCTTCAGTTTGGTTACATATGAACCACTGATCTTCATCAAAGGCCGAGATTTCATTTTGCTATTGTATTAAGATTGCAAGCTCGATATGGGCCTGGATAATAGGCCCATCTGTATTGTATTTATATACTCTACCATTTTATTTCTGTTTTGTATTCAAGTAACATCAATAAAAGTATCATTTCATCTTTATGGTATCAGAGCACTAAGAGCCAAACGGCAAAATTCAAAAAAAAAAATCACAGTCAAAGAAATTCCAAGATTTCAAAATTTGAGTTGTGATTAGGTCCTCTCAGAGCAATATCATCATCGAGGAAGTGGTATCCCATTTTAGATCACATCAAGATCTATCGCATCTGTTTCATATACGTTTCTTGCCATCCAAAGAGGAGAAATCAGTATACTCTTCACTTTTCTCCTCTGATTGCAAGATCCCTCACTGCTGTTCATGTATATTAATGTATCTTAATGAAACAGTAATATACACCTATCACAAGCATTCTGCATTTCATCCTTTTCTTGATTCTTGGCTGCTATTTTCAGATAGCCACGCCAACATTCTTGCCAACTATTCTTCTTCACCAAGAAACCGGCATTTCAAGATCATTGAATCACCATGGCAGTTGATGAAGAAGAAGTTACATCAGCAAACTCAGGCAACCAGTCCAAGAACTCCCCAAACTCTGATCTGGTCTTGATCAAACCTAAAAGTCAAGTTATCACAACACCATTAGATGAAGACAACTACATCTTATGGAAATATCAAATCGAAATAGCTTTAAAAGGATACGACTTACATGACTACGTTTCTGGAATCAAGACCATACCACCAATTATGATTGCTGACAAAGAAGGGAAAACTGTTAGCAATCCAGATTACAAGCATTACCAAAAACAAGACAATCTATTGTCATCATGGCTACTATCCTAAATTAGTCAAAGCTTACTGTCACAAATGGTTGGATGCAACAGCTCTTATGAGATATGGTCAGCAATCGAGCGCATTTTCAGTTCACAATCAGCAGCAAAAGTCATGCAATATAGAAGAGAATTACAAAATGCCAAGAAAAATGATGTGCCAATGAGAGAATATCTTGCCAAATCAAAAATCTATGTGACAAATTAAAAGGGGTTGGTCATAATGTATCCATCAGTGAGCAGATTCTAGTAATAACCAATGGGTTGGATCAAGACTATGAATCTTTAATAACATACATAGCAACACAACCAACTCTGCCTGATATTGAATTTGTCCACACAGCTCTACTAGCTCATGAGGGAAGAATTCAACAAAGGAAATCAATGCAAGAAGAATATAATGTCAATTATGCAGTTACATCAAGAAACAGAAATCAGAAAAACACATCAAATCAACCCAGGCAAGATAATCAGAATCAGAGAGGTGGCAGTATTCAAAGAGGCAGAGGTAGAGGAAGGAATGGATACAGTAATAGAGTTAAATGCCAGATTTGTGAAAAACTTGGGCATATGGCAAACAAATGTTATTTCAGATATAAGGAAGATTTCAATGCAGGACAAACATCTCAAACCAACAAACAACCAAATGCTAACATGGTTAAGACTGGAAACCAATCCAGAAGCAATGGAGACAATACAAGTGAAGATGTAACTAAAACTGAAGATTATGGCAGTGAAGAATGGTTTCTAGATTCTGGTGCCACAAACCACATTACAAATAATCTACAGAATTTAAATCTGGGCAACAAAGGATACACAGGTAATCAAACTGTTCTTATGGGAAATGGTGAAGCTGCAAATATAACACATGTTGGTACTGGCTATATAAAAGGTACTAGGTTACTCTATTTAAACAATTTATTAAGAGTACCAAGTATCAAGAAAAACCTTATTAGTGTTTCACAATTTTCCAGTGAAAATAAGGTATATTTTGAGTTTCACCCTAAATCATGCCTTGTTAGAGATTCATTAAATAAAAACCTATTATTACAGGGTAAGCTGGAAAATGGTCTATACAAATTCGGCAATACTCAAAATAATGATGCAGCTAACAAGAGAATTTGGTCCAATAATGTTAGCACAAGGAGTGACAGTAATGTAAAATTATTTCATGAATGGCATTGTAAACTTGGCCATCCCAGTTATGATGTAGTTAAACTCATTTTAATGCAAAATAATATTTCTGTTGCAAATAAAACTGAATTACTTCTGTGTGATCATTGTCAAATGGGCAAAATGCATAAATTGCCTTTTTCAATTTCTGAAACTATATATGAGAATCCTCTTGAGTTAATCACTACAGATCTATGGGGACCAGCACCTCTTAATTCAACACAAGGGCACAGGTATTATCTATCACTTGTAGATGCACACACAAGGTATACTTGGATTTACTTTCTCAAAGCTAAATCAGACACTAGCAATGCTATGGCACAGTTTATTACAAGCATTGAGAAACAAACTAACAAATGTGTTAAGATAATACAAACAGATGGTGGGGGAGAGTTTATGCCATTGAAAGAATTTTTCAACAAAAAGGGAATTCTTCACAGTACTACCTGCCCCCACACATCAGAACAAAATGGTTTAGTTGAGAGGAAACACAGACATATTGTAGAGACAGGTTTAACACTTTTGTCTCAAGCATCACTACCTCTGAAATACTGGAGTGAGGCTTTTCTCACTGTAGTATATCTTATTAATAGGATGCCAACAAAAGTATTAAACAATGTCTGTCCATATGAAAAACTTTTTAAAGTTAAACCAAAATATGATCATTTCAAAAAATTTGGGTGTTTGTGCTATCCCTATCTCAGACCATACAACAAACATAAACTGAGCCTAAGATCAAGTCCATGCACCTTTTTAGGGTATGCACACAATCAAAAAGGATATAAGTGCATGGACAATCAAGGCAAAATATATATTTCAAGGCATGTGGTATTTAATCAAAATGTGTTTCCATTTGCAGATAAAGGCAAGCAGAATCATGAAATCAATAATGAGAAAGCACATAATTTTCACATCCCTGAATTGTCAGAATACACTCAAAAAAATGATCAAGCAATGCAAAACATTGATAAAGATGCATCCATGTCTAACAGCAAATCAGGACTCAATTCAGATAATAGGAATGACAACAGCTGCTCACCAATAAATTTGAATGATGATCAGAATATTAGCATGTTGAACAATAATCATGATCAAAGTACAAATACACCTGATGACAACCAAGCAACAGATGCAACTGCAGACATCAATGATAATCAAATGGAAACATCTCACAATCAACATGCCGAGGAAGGACATCCCATGATTACTAGATCCAAAAGTGGTATTTTTAAACCGAAACTATACATAGCTCAAATAAATGAGGTGGAGCCAAATTCCTATGATCAGGCCAGCAAACACAAAAAATGGAGAAAAGCAATGGATGAAGAATTAAATGCACTGATCAAAAATAAAACTTGGACACTTGTGCAACCACCAAGCAACAAAAATATTGTGGGATGCAGATGGACTTATAAAATCAAAAGAGATGCAGATGGTAATATACTGAAATATAAAGCCAGATTGGTGGCAAAAGGGTATTCACAGCAGTTTGGTTTTGATTTCACAGAAACTTTTTCTCCAGTAATCAAACCAACCACTATAAGAATCATGTTGACCTTAGCTCTTCACAAAAATTGGAAAATAAGACAGTTGGATGTCCATAATGCTTTTCTAAATGGTGAATTATGTGAAGATGTCTACATGCAACAACCAGAAGGATACAATCATCATACAAATAAAGGTTATGTTTGCAAGCTACACAAAGCCATATATGGGTTAAAACAAGCATCTAGAGCATGGTATGAGAAACTTAAAAACACACTGACACACTTGGGTTTTAATGCTACCAAGTCAGACAATTCACTCTACATGAAAAAGGATAAGCATATAAGCACGTATATACTTGTATATGTTGATGACATTCTCATTACAGGAGACGATCAACAAGAAATCAACCACATCATACAACTACTGGACAAACACTTTGCAATCAAGGACATAGGTGAATTAAAATATTTTCTGGGAATAGATATTCAGAGAAAAACTGACAATGAATTCTTTTTGTCACAAAAATATATCAATGATATTCTGATCAGACACAACATGGACAAGGCAAAACCACTACCCACTGCTATGACAAGCAGCAGACAATTATCCAAAAATAAAGGAGAACCTATTGATAACGTCAAACAATACAGAATTGTCGTTGGAGCACTTCAATACGCCACAATTACTAGATCAGACATTTGCTTTAGTGTTAATAGGGTATGTCAGTACATGCAGAACCCTCTAAACGAACATTGGAGTGCAGTCAAGCGTATTCTCAGATATCTCAAAGGAACCAACACACATGGACTATGTTTAAAATCTAGTAAGGATATAAACATACATGCTTATAGTGATTCTGACTGGGCAAACGACATTGATGACCGAAAATCCATCTCTGGATATTGCATCTACTTGGGACCAAATCCAATTTCTTGGTGCATGAAAAAGCAAGCTACTGTTTCTAGAAGCAGCACCGAATCAGAGTACAGGTGCATAGCAAGTACAGCTGCTGAAATCACCTGGATCGAAACCCTAATTTGGGAATTAGGGTTCAAAACAACTCGCAAACCCATCATTTGGTGTGACAATCTCAGCGCCATCTCCCTTTCCATGAATCCGGTTCAGCACGCACGCACGAAACATATGGAGATTAATCTCCACTTTGTTCGTGAAAAGACAGGAAGCGGCAAGCTTGCCATCAGCCATGTTCCAACCTACTATCAAAGAGCAGATTTTCTGACCAAAGCTTTATCTGCTAAGAATTTTAATCGTTTTCGCGAAGATCTCAAAATTTTCTCAACCGACATGAAGAACACAGAGGATGTAAAACCCTAGTTTTGTTTGAGGCGGCGTATAATGATACAAACAAAACAATGGTCACGGTTATACAAAGAGAAAGCACACTTGTCTATCCGCATCTTCAGTTTGGTTACATATGAACCACTGATCTTCATCAAAGGCCGAGATTTCATTTTGCTATTGTATTAAGATTGCAAGCTCGATATGGGCCTAGATAATAGGCCCATCTGTATTGTATTTATATACTCTACCATTGTATTTCTGTTTTGTATTCAAGTAACATCAATAAAAGTATCATTTCATCTTTACCACTGATGTCCCCAGTGAACTAGAAAGTGAAATTTATAAAAGAGGATTATAAGGGAATCCACTGTGCATTTTGGGTGGTACATCTAGCATTTTCAGATGGATCTGATGTTAACCACTGTACTATGGATTAATGTTGCATTCCTTTTGTATGGAATCTTATCTGTGTCAATTTGTTTATTTTGCCAACTTTTTTCAACTTTAATGCACCGGTACAAAGTTGAAACCTATAAATACTGGCCCTTGAATTAATTAGAGTTCATTCAAATGTTTACGTATTTTTTAAATGTAAGTATATTATACATATGTTCATAGTTTTATTCCCATTCTGTCTTAATCCTATTTCAACGTTTGACTAAAGGATTTTCTTAACAAACCCTCTTTAGTTATTTAGTATTTTACCATTCAAAGGTAAGTAATTTTTACCCCTTACATTATCATTTTACCAGTAAGGTAATCTTAGTTAATTTCATCTAGGACACAGTTTAACCAATTGGTAATGTCTACAGGCAGCAAACTAAAATTTTATAATCATACTATAAATGTTTATTTACCTCAGTTATCAAGACAAATTTAAATTACCAGAGATTACACCTTCCTCAAATTCATCTTTAATGTATGAACTACACCAACCATTGATACATCGTACAAAATACAAATTATGAACGAATATTTTTAAAATTTTACATTGACATATACCATTTTCGTTTTCACTCATGTGCGTTGTACGGGTCAGCACTAGTAAACTATATAATAATAAAATGATGTTGAAACCAATCTTTTAATAATATAATTTCAGAAAAAATATTTTTGCTCGTGTTCTGTACACAAATCTATAAAAAAATATTGTGTATGCTTGTTTGTGTTTCTCTACATGAATCTACTTTATTTTTAGGTCATATAGTGATATGTCATATTTAAAGTAACTCTATCCTTTTAGTTGATTGAAGGTAATATCTAATTATAATTTTAAATTTCTAGTAAAGCTTACTTGTTAATGGTTTTGAGGTATACACTTCCAACAAAACCGTGTTAAGATCCATCTCGTAAGATTATTGGTAGCTTAATCTATTATTGAAGGCATGCCAATCTTATGAGTATATCATTATTAAAAAAATGTTTATATTTTATCAAAAATTGCCAATGTTAACAGGGCATCGACAAATGTTAACAGAGCATCGACAATTTGTAACTCATCACAAAATCATCTGTAAAGCATAGGTTATTTCCTAAGCTTTTGCAATGGTACTGGTTATGCTTCACGTCAATGATCGTGCCATAAATTATTTGAAATTTTTGGACACCGGTATGATGATGCGTAGCAAAGGCATCATAATTTCTTTTTTTTGAAATAATAATTTTTTTGCAATCATTTCAGAATTTTTTTAAATAAATTTTCATTCATTATAAGTAAATGTTATTATATATGAATAAAAATCAAGATTATATACAAAAAGTAAGCCATATATATATATATAAACTACAAATATTATTAATTTTATAATATATATAAGTGAATTTATTTAAATAATAATTGTTATTAATATTATATTATATTTACAATAATTTATGATATCATATATTTATTTTAAGTCTTTTATGTAATATTGATTGTTGGTTCAAACTGGTTTATGGTTTTCGATAGAATTTTAAAAAGGTCTGTTAAGCTGAATTAGCAGTTCTTTTTACATTTGAAATTCTCATAATCCAACCGTACAAAATAATTAATACTGTCAAAAATCTTAAATATAATATCATGATGTTGAAACTATTTTTTAATAATTTAATTTTGAAAAAGAATTGTTGCAATCATTAATATTAGGTAAACCTGCCTTAGGCCTTGTGAGCATTGAGGCAAGTGTAACACCCTATAAACTAATAAACAAATAATTAGGCAATAAATTATGGAAATAAAGAAAGTTGAAATAATGAAAAAGAGTGAATATTCTTGGACGTTGGTTACTAATTATGCTTGGGTGAATCAAGTGATATTAGGAAAATCCTAGTAGGAAATCTAAGTTAGTGAGAATTAAATACAACCGTTAGATCTAACTAATTTATAAGAAAAGTAGATGGTGGGTCAGCGGCCCAATTATTCTCTTGGTGTAAAGATAACCACCTCCTCTTTTCATTTCACTATGTCATAACTAAAAACAAAAACTTGAGTTCTTTGATGGTATTTACAGCCTAAATAAGAAAAAGAAGGAGGTTAGAAGCTAATGGAACTAGAGACTTGATTAACTAGGAAATCTTGGTGAGTAATATATTCTCTAATCCTTCTTTATTCTTTGAATTTCCCACAACCAAGTTTTTATTGAATGGTTTTCATTCTTCTAGAAATCCTTAAGATATGAGAATATAATATGATGATACAAATAGGTTTTTATAGATGGATTTTGGGTTACATGATTTTTAAATAAGTAAATAAATTGTTATGAATTAGTAGAAGGCCATATAGAGGTAGGAAATGGTTAGAAATGAGAACCTTGAGTATCTGCATAGATACAAATCATGATTTATTTTACTATGATAATCCGAGTACGAATTAAGCCATCTCCAAAAGAAATTAAGTATGACCGAAGGGTGGGGAGTCAGGAGGCAAACAATTGTTGTCGTAATGTATATTGATTGAAACAAGTAGTTAATATTGGGTCAAGAGACCATATCCATATTTTTTTGTGAACGTGTTAGATAATGGTCAAAAAGGACTAAGTAAAACGAACCAGAAGTTAACCGTAGAAAGTTAGTTGTAGATATGAAAGAACAGTTTCCAACTTGTGTCGATGGGCAATGACAAAGGAGGTTGAGCCGAACCGAAAAGATAATAAAACCTAAATTTTAAGCATAACGGCTTAAGTAGAAATGTTAAGAAAAGCTAAGTAGGAGGCTAAGGTCAATAAACCGAAGGCACTAATCGAGAGCGGAAGGTGGTCGATGATTAAGGAGGAATTGTGAGTGGAGGAGGTGAATTTAGATAAATTAAAGATTAATTTCATAAATCACCAAAACTAAATTATAACAAGCTTTCCTAGACGAGACCAAGGATAGTGATTGCAGAATTCAAAGTAACTCTTGCTAAAGAGTGTAAACCGAGGCTAATGACTCTCGGAGATTGCAATGAATGCTAAGGCTAAAGATAGACGAGATTAGTGTTAGATACATAGATGATTATGTGTAAACAATATTATCAACTGAAAGACATTTGGTTGTGATATCAATTTAGTAAATAGCTAAGTGTAAAAGCCTAAAAGTAAATAGTTAGGTAGAATACTCGGTAGATTTCATAAGGCCTAAGGTGGTAGTCGAGGAATCGACAACGATGGTGTAAGGCCTGTGTAGAAACTGAAATGTGAAAGCAAGGCCTATGTGGAAAACAAAATACGAAAGCATAGGTGTAAAAGCTGTGTGAGAACCGAAGTACGAAAGCATAGGCGTAAGGCTCGTATGGCAACCGAAACTGAAAGCAATTAGTGTAAGGCCTATGTGGCAACCAAGGAAATGGTAGAAGGCATAAAGCCTAGAGTGGTAGTCTAAAACCATAAGAAAAGTAGGTGTAATGTAATAACCCACCTCGAATCGGGTCTCATTTTTGATTCAATAAAAGCCATCGAACCTTAGGCTCATTCCAAAGCCAGCTGTTGGTTGGTAAAATAGATACAAAGAATAATATATAGATCAATCTATCTATGCTATCAAATCTCACGGCGGAAAGGATAAAATATCGTACAAAAATAAGTACCCGTTTTATAAAAATCCAAATCTCAAAAATACAAATATCATCCCAAATATCCAAAATGAAATATCCCAAAAACAACATGTCTAAAACCGGGTACACCAAAATATATCAAAAACATAAATAGATAGATAAATTTCCATAAGTCTTTGTCTCTGCCTTCATCTTCTCAATCAGCATCGTTTCCAATGACCTATGTGTAATAATGAGCAGAGGGTCAGAACAATAATGTTTGGCGAATGAAAATATCAAGTCTTACCATAATAGTATTTAAGCAGTACATTTAGATAAGCAATATGTTTTATGCATCCTAAACTATATCCTACCAACAATACCTCCAACTGTAAACCTGAAGTCTCTTCTAGTCCCACTTCATAACATACCTTCAACTATAGGGCAAAGGCCTTTTCTAGTCCCATGCAACTACCGTAAATCCCCATCATTTAATACCTAATCTAAGACAGACCCCTCTCTAGTACTCCCTAACAGGCATCGCGTGAAATCTCATCAGGCCACTTAATACTTCTTTATGGGAAAAGACAGACCCTGCAACAGCCACTTAATACCTCGACCTCAAAGCGGACTCCTCCTGAAATTTCCTACTACCGCACCTAAAAAATAATGTTGACCATTTAATACTTCTTAAGTGGGAAAGAGGCGGCCCCTACAGCAACCACTTAATATCCCCAACCCAGAAGCAGGCTTTACGTATCAATCCGTAACCCAACCATGATGTCTCAAATTAGTCCAACTATTCATGGGTGCAGATCAACTGGGTAGACTTACCATACAGAATTAGGACTAACATCGCGTCCACCATGGTTACTTATTATATGCAATGTCTCACATCAGTCTCAAAGTCACACTATTGGTAGCCAAATTAACTGGGCAAACTTCTGTTTTCTTTTAACTGACCTTCCATCCCTGTAACTTAGTCATAATTCCACTCTCCTAACATATTATCATATATATGTAGGATCGATTTCACCCTAGAGGGGGTTGAATAGGATGATACTAATAATTATAAAAATTTAATGCGGAAATATATAAAATAATTGCAGCACTGATAATAGCAGAATAATAGCAGCACAGATAATAGCGGAATATTAAAAGCAGAAATAGAACAACACAGATTTACCCAGCTTCGGCAAAACCTTGCCTACGTGCTGCCCCTAAGGTTTATACTAGAAATTAAGTAGTCAGATGCTTACACACGTAAACTCGCGACACCCGCTATCGACTAACCTAACTTTACGCTCAAAACCCTGCCACAACCCAGCCACTGAGTTGCGAATTCTCGAACTACACTACCGTAGTTCGTCCCCTAGTCACACGACTAGAATTTTACAAAAGTTTGAAAATAAGTTACAAATAAAACAATTAAAAAACCCAAAACCCTAATTTAAAAACTAAAGCCCAACAACTATATTTTAAAACCGGTCCAAAATAAAAAAAAATCCCCGTTTTCTTTTCTATTATCGGCTGTATCCTTGTTTTGTGAAAAATAGCCGCTTCCTTTTTCTTTGCTCGAGAATGTCGTTCCTCTTTCAGATTTAGGGTTTTTGGAAATTTGAGGCCGCCGATTTCAGTTGATCGATCGAGTAGATGTTTTTGCGTTCCTTGCTTTATTAATCGATTGTTTCTTCAATTTGCACACGACTGCTTCAAACTGGCGTGTTCGAATTGAATTGGTATGTGATTTCATTTTTCTATTATAGTTGATTTTGAACTCGATTTGATTCGAGTTATTGATTTGAAACTATGCTCTGTGATATTGTTTGAACTCGAAACTTTTTAGGCCGATGATGAGATTGGGTTAAATAGGATTCGAAATCCTATAATCTCGTTCGTATATATTTTATTTGATTTCTTCAATGATATGCTTGGCCGTTGATTTGTAATTTGAATGTTGGTGATGCTTTCTGACTGGTTTAATTCGTATATTTTTCTGGCTTGGTCACCACGACTTGCGTTTGCTTTGACGATGTTGATTTATCTTGACTTGTTCATTGTACTTGCGATATTATCTAGATTCGTTCATGCATGTTATCATCTGGCATTGATTCTGATTTGTTCGAACTTGCTACTGTTTTGATTTTATCAATTCACGTAGAACTTCACATGTATGTTACCACTGCTCTGACACATAGGCTTCACTCAGTTCATATTGTCCGGGTCGAAATGTAAATAG
Source organism: Allium fistulosum (assembly GCA_030737815.1). NCBI lineage: Eukaryota > Viridiplantae > Streptophyta > Magnoliopsida > Asparagales > Amaryllidaceae > Allium > Allium fistulosum. Next base: position 879,640,359 of record CM060906.1, read on the forward strand.
CCTTGTCTCTTTGTAGTCTGGTCTATGTTGCATCCCTTCCATGTTCAGTTGCTAGTATTGACTGGTTCGATAGATTCACTTGAGTCTAGTTTGGTTTGCATATGACCTTCATTTGCAGTTTGGTTTGATATTGACTCCGGTTGTTGCTTTGTACTTGAAGTCTGTAGCATTTATATATATATATACACATCTCTGAATGCATGCATATCCTCTGTCCTTTTTGAATACTTGCATTTGAAGTGTGTGTTCTGGTTTGGTCCATATGCATGCCATTTTATTTACTGCTCTGGTCGTGTTCATTTGATGGTCTGACCATTTTGTTTCACTTAAATTTGTGTTGTATTTGGTCTTTTTGTAGCTTGCCTGTGCACACTTGAGTTTTTATTGTATATTATAGTGTGCCGCTGGTCTCTGTTTCAACACTGTGTTGCTCCTGAATAATTCATTGTTGTGGTCTTTGCCTTTGTGCCATGCCACTAGCCTGAAAAGTTTAACTGTTTGGTGCACATGTTGATTTTGTTCATTTTGATTCTGGTTCAATATGTCTTGCTCCATTTGTGCTTTGGTTTATATCCATGTATACTTTGTCATCTTCTCTTGTTTCTACCGTTAGTAACAGTGCACATTTAAACATGTATATACATACATATATATGTATGTATATATGTGTATAATCACTTGGTCGAGACCTGTTGCAATGTGGTTCCTCCTGGATCACTTTTGATGTGTGCTTGCTACTGTGTTCATGTGGTCTACACTTGTATTCAGTTGAATTCATTAGTTCACTGGTCCTGCACTGTGTATATACATGTGCTAGTTGTTATGTTTCTTGATCTCAGTCACTTGTCCACTAGTCTGTTGCATTTAAAATTGTACTGCCCCGGTATGGTGCACTTGTGTCATCACTGCTCATCCATGCTTATACCCGACCTTTGTTGATGTGTTATGTTCACTTGAGTTGCTGTCTCATTGTTTCCAGTTGATTATGTCACTGCACTTGTCATTTTGATTTTGGAAACTAATATGGTTTTGGTGCACTTGTTAGCATGGTCTGGTTTTGGCTTCTTGTTGTACTCGACAATTTTGTGATGTATTTGTATTGCACCTGAGTTGAACCTAGCCTTGGCTCGGGTTTGACCTTGTGTTTATGTCGTGACTTTATTTATATTGCACTTGAGTTGAACCTAGCTTTTGGTTGGCTTTGACCTTGTGCTCACTTGTCCCTGCAGTTTCATCAAGTGTATATCGGTGTGCACGGCCTTGTGGCATGTCCAGTGACATACTGTGTATGTAAGAAGTTATTCGTGTATGATGAATTCAAAATGAATATGATGACGAACAACCCAAATAACCGAGGCAAATAATAATTTCAAAATACATTTTATTTTACACTTCAAAAATATTTCTTTTTCAATTTTAGTGCGTCAGTGTTTATTTTTCAGATAACTTAGATGCTGGATACAAATTGGAATACGGTTGAAGAACCATTATGGGTGAAAGAGTGATATGTAGTGAGGTGCTAATGTAAATGATAATTTTATAGTGAAAAATTGTGTTGTAATTTGAAATGTTGTATATATAGTGAGAGATCAAATTTTGTACTATTCAAAAATTGTAATAAAATATTTATTTGAATAAAATATATGTTTGAATTTAAATTCTGTGTTATTTATTTTATTCAGCAAATATTTATTTAATTATGTGAAAATAAAATAGTACAATAATAAATACATTTAAATGAATATATATATATGTTTATTATCATCAAACAAAAATTATATACTTGCATATTCAACTATATATACCTCACCACATTTCATATTAAGGCTATATGAGAAAAACTCCTCATTCCGCCTTCAATTATGGATCAGCTTCCATAATTATCTTTACTTTCTTCCTTCGGGGTTTAATGCTAATTACTAACCTATTTATTCTATACGATATGTCTAATACGTTATTAATTATAAGTTAATAATATATCTATATGCCAAATATTTATACATATGTAGTTTAGGCTAACTAAATATTTCTAAGCATGCGAAGATTTCTGCATCCTATACTAATCGTTTTAAACGTCAAAACTTCCAATTCATACAAGTCTAACTCCATACAATAACTTACAAATTAGCTAATATCCTTAGCCAAACAATAGGCTTGCATTAATAAAATAGAATCAAATACCAAACTTATTTTATATTAATATAGTAAAATCAACATCTCTATTTCAAGAAATAAAACATATAATTTAAACCCGTTATATTCTATTCAAATTTTATATATACAAACTTGAATTGAAAAAGGGATTCATATTTAAACTGCGGAGGCAGTGTAAACTATGAATAGAAGAAATCATACTTTACACACCATTTCCTAACTTATTTTATTTTTAGAACCCTTCATCACGAAAAAGAAAGTTCGAAAGTGTAATAGAATATAAAATATTCAATAACAAAATAAATTTTACTATTTTAAAATAAAACAATTGAAATTCCAATAAACATAAGAGTTGACATTTCGTTCTGAGGGAATTTTGAGGTTTAATTTTTAGGGTTTTCGTGTATAAAATTCCCCAAGGCATAAAGAAAAACCAAACTTCAACTATACAAATACCAAAATGTGAAAAACAAAGATTTCCACTCATAAATAGTATCCAACTTCTCTTTGGATTCGTTTCACACCTTTCCTAACCGCTCCTTCAGATCTTCTCTCTTTGAAATGTAAATAGTTCAATTGTATATAAACTAGATTCAAAATTCAGAGATTGGGAAAGAATAAAAATAGAAAAACGTATATCTATATAAACCTATTTGCTTTTCCCCTAGGAATTGAACTCTTGAATCTAATCGAGGAAGAAAACTAATGGAGTTTCGTTAGCATTCCATATATTTTGGTGAATAAAAGTGAGATGGCTAGCCTCTTATTTATAGTGGTTAGAAGGCATCCAGACCGTTGGATTTAAGTCGATTAAAAATAATAAAATTTGGGCCGTATACCTAAAAAAACCCTAGCCGCCACACGTTCACCGACCAATCACTACTCCCTATGCGGTCAACCTCTAGCAGTCGACCGGCCCAAAAGAGGCGGTCGATCGGTCCTTTGTATTTGGAATGAAATTTATTGTTGCCGTATATTTTGATTTGTGTCCTATTTTTATAATTAATGCCGATGTTCATTTTAATGTTCCCTTAAACCCTAAGATACTCATCAACGTTAAAATATCTATTAATTTTTTAAATTTCAAACGTTAACATTAATTAAAAATTTTAATTTTAATTCGTTTGAATTATTTTAAATTCAAAAACTTCAAACATCAATAACCTTTTCGTTTGAAGTCCGATCGCAGAACTTTATATATGAAAGCTGATCGAAAATCGCCATGAACACAATGGTGTAATTTCATGGCCAAACTCTACCATCTACAAAAATTCCATTTTAGCCTTATTAATTAGTTAATTATTTCTTATTAATTTTTACATGGTTTTACATTCTCCTCCTTAAAAGATTTCATCATTGAAATCCCTAAGAGACAGATTGTGTAACACGCACTTTATATCCATGTTATACAACCAAGTTATCTACACAACCATCTACTCAATCAAGAATGTAATATGATTATGTATGCAACATATTATAGGTGAGCTCTAGCGTGAATGTAAGATCGTGACATATAGACATGAATGCAAGCATCCTAAATATGCATTAAATTCTATATGAGTTCAAAGATAACATTAAAAAGTGTGGCAACAATCCCCTACCATCCAATCTAGCAATCACGGTGCTACCAAAAATCTAAATTTTGAACAGAAAAAGTTTACCAGAGAAAAGTTTAAGATGAGAAGCCTTCATTTTCCCTTTGGTTTCCCATGTGCTTTCCGTTAGATTATCTCCCCATTGTACTTGGACCAGCCTAATTTCTTTGTTGTGGAACTTCCTAGTTCCATGCTTCACTATGCGCATGGTGGCATGGGGTGCAATTAGCTCCGTCTTAATATCTACTAATTGGTCAGGCTCTACTACAGTGGCGATGCCATGCAAGCATTTCCTAAGTGGAAACATGAAAAATGTCATAGATTTCCCCTAACTTATATGAAAGCTCTACTCTATATGTACATTTCCTTACCCTTTCTAAAATCGAAATAGGTCCAACAAACTTCGGCGCTAACTTTCTCGATGTACCAAACTTCATAACCTTACCAAGTGGGAAAACCTTAACAGATACCGTGTCTTATACTGCAAATTTCAATTCTTTTCTTCGCCTATTAGCATAGGAATTCTGACGGTCCTGTATGGCCTTCATTCGCCGCTTAATCATTTCTATCTTTTGTGAGGTCTCACAAATCAAGTCTGGTCTAAGTAGAATATTGTCGGCGATTTCCTACCGTCAATTTGGCAATTTGCTTGGCCTCCCACATAACTCTCTAATGGCTGCAATGTTAACCATTGCTTGGTAACTATTATTGTACACGAACTCTACTAAGGGTAAATGCTTCTCCATATGTCCTCCAAAGTCCATGATTCAAGCTCCCGATATATCTTCAAAACTCCTATTCACCCATTCTGTCTGGCCATCGGTCTACGAGTTGTAAACGGTGCTAAGATTCAATGTTGTTCCTAGGGCGGATTGCTCCAAAATTCATTAGTGAATAAGGGGTCCATAACACTAACAATGCTAATTGGAACTCTGTGCAGTCTTACCATTTCTTTGACATAAATTTGCACTAGAGATGTTGCAGTCCTATGACTCCTAAGAGCAATAAAGTAGGCGCTTTTTATGAGTCTATCTACTATAACCAAAATAGCTTCATTGCCCATTTGACTCCTAGGCAACCCATCTATGAACTCCATCGGTATATGCTCCCACTTCCAAGTTGGCACCTCTAACGAATAACAATCCTCCAGGCTTCCCTTGTTCTGCCTTTGTTTTTTGATACGTCAAGCACATAGAAACATACCTGCTACCATATTCTTCATCCCTAGCCAATAGAAAATTTGCTTCATGTCCATATACATTTTATCTCCACTGGGTGAGTGGTCATCCGAGAATGGTGACACTCATCCAGAACTTCCTCTAAAACATCCTACACCATAGGAAGATAAAGGCGGCCATCTCTTCTCAAACATCCTCTTTCATCAATTGCATACCTACTGCCGGGGAAAAAAAATTCTCTCTTCTACTTAGCTTGTCAAAAATACCAACTACTATTGTCGTATCTTCCTTCTACTCTTGCCCAATGTGTCCCATCAATGCTGGCTTAACCTTCATTGCTGCCAAATAGCCTAGAGTGTTAGAACCTCATAATTTGATGTCTTGATGGTGACAACCACATAAGAGTATATTATGTAGATATTTCCAGAAAAGAATATAAATTACCGAAGAGATCTACATGACGTAGACAAGACAAAGATGACATGCAATGTATTATCAGTCATAAGAGTTCTTAGTCTAGAGTTTAAAAATGTTAAAATCTCTTCAAAGTGGTATATACACCAAAAACATTAAGAAGTTCATTCATATTTTAAAATTTTAAATGTACACTGATCAGTTGACTAAATGAGGACATTTAGTCAACTAAACACAGTTTACATTAATATATGATTTGCTGAAACAAATCAGTCGACTAAACTTTTCAAAACATTTAACCAAACAAAAATTCAGTCGACTAAATGATTATTTCAGTCTACTAAATTATACCAAAATTGAACTGTTCTGTTTTGGGATAATTTTACTGTAATTCAGTCGACTAAATCACTTAAGTTCAGTCGACTGAATGCTGCGCAGACATTTTTTCTTTGAAATTCTGAAGAGATTCTCTTCTTCATGAAGAGACACTTCTCTGCAGTAATGGCTACAGCTCTTCCATAAGTCATCACTCTTCACAAATAATTACAACCATTTTTTTTCTATATAAAGAAATCTCTATTCTTCAATTCACAACAATTCTATTCTCTCTAACTTCTATATCTTGACTTGAATTCACATAGCATTCAAAATATTTAAATTGCTTTTAAGATGTACAAAAAACATCTATATCTCACCCCTTACAACTCCTTAACCATACAATCCTTCTATCACAATCTAAGACGACCCCGTAGTAAGATAATCAATCCATCCCGAGGAGAAGTCCATACCCCTCAAATCCAAGAATATATGCATTACATATAAAATCGACGTAACATATACCCACAACTAGGTCTTTACAAATCAAATAAGGGTGTGTTGACCCCCTAATAGGATTTGAGACGACTATTAATTTGGTGACAACTTAGGTTTCTAGACTCAAGGAGTTAACTACATTTCTAGATATGAATGGATGTAATGCTCCCGAATAAAATAAGGTATGAATAGTATTCTCAGAAATAATAATTGTACCTTCCATTGCAGTATTTCCTTAATCCTTAGGAGGAGGTTTAGTTGAGATAGGTTCAGCCTCAATGACATGAGCTTGCCCACTTTATCCATCCTTTTCTAGCTTTCGATACTGATTCTTGTAGTGTCCTCCCTTATGGTAGTGGTAGCACCTATTGATGCCAAAAATGGCACAACACTCAAATATGACCTGTTGTAGGATTAGATCTACTGAAAATAGTAAAAAAAGTGCAAAAAAGTAGAGAGACGCCATATTTTTTAGTGGTTTGGTAATCTTTGGCCTATTTCTACTTTATATTTTATTGATTATGAGTTGATAAAGATTAAGAGTCACTAGTACAAGGGTTTGATAGGTACTTAAGCCTAGAACTATGAAAAATATCTACCTAGTGACTATTATATGGAGAGATGGGTGACGAAGAAGATCCAGAGTCTGAAGCCCCTCTCAAGTTGCTATAGGGTTGATATTTATAGGGGAAACTGCTCTGCAGATCTATGTGCTTAAGTTATGCAAGGTCCAAATGCTAGCCCTTAGGTGGAGAGAGTGCACGCCGGCCCATTTCCCAAGATAGACCTCTTGGGTACCTAGAGGTACCTCTTAGTACCGAGAGGTTTTGTTAGGTGCAAACCCAACTTTCTCCCTTTGTGATATTTTCCTATCTCTTGATTATTATTTTCCAAACTCTTTTCCATAGAGTATGGGTTATTCCCGACGATTTCCTTGATTAACACTTGTCTTAACCTACTTTCTATGCTTTCTTCTCATCAATTCTTAAAGTTGCTCGTCTACTCCTCGAGAATAGCACTTGATGATGATTTCTTGAAGTAGTACTCGAAGTACAAGAGATTGGTGGGGCCCCAAGAGCTACAACAAGTTCTCGGTAGAGGTTTCCTTTATTCCTTTGGACTTGCTACTTTCTGAGTTCCATCTTATAGTCCTTCTAAGTGTGTTTCCAAGTTCATGAGTCGTTTCATCTTTGTTTTGACATTCTTATTTCCAGTTAAAATCTACTTGGTTAAAAACCTGGTTAACACTTGCTCCCAGAGTATGCTTTTTTTTGAAAACAAAGTGTGCTCTGGATCAAGACAAGTTTTGACTTGCTATCTGGGATTCTAGTTGATCGTTCAGGTATTGCTTTAAAGCATTGCTTTCACCCAATAGATATTTATTTAACTGCTTTGCATAGACAGAGGTCCATTCTTCATGCTAAGGACAACATCTACACTTTAAATATCGTTCCACACCTTAGACGAGCATGCACATCCTTTTGCCAAGCTTCTGCCAAATATTTGGGAAAAAATACCTCTTAGTACCGACTGCTTTCAAGCTCTTGATTGGTTATATAAAAAAGCACATAGAAATTTTTACTTCACTTTTTTACTTCCTTTATTTGTGCTTTTCCTTTTATTGAGAGCTCCTGCACCGACTCTTTTCCTTCGATTCCTTCAAGCACTCATAGCCGATTCATTACCTGTGGATCCCTCAACTTCGCCGCCGCCGTTTACTTAAGATAGCTATTTCCATCCACTTGAGATCATCGCCGACCTCTTACCAAAGCACTTGGCGTCGATTCCTTCCCAAATTCACATCATCGACTCCATCCCGTGCCACCATCCTCAAGTTGTCACCGTCGATTCCAATTGCTTTGCATTCCAGACCCAAATCTTGAATTTTCTTAAGGTGGGAAATTGCTTTAAGTTGGGATAGTGACTGTTTGAGGTTGTTAACACAGAAGGTGTTGACTGGAGTTGGGTGGAGTTTAGGGCTAAGAGTTGATTTGAGATAACCTGAACGACGTTCATTGTCTTACTCCTAGCAATGTCTACTTGATTGCACTTCATTGTTTAAATTCCCCTAGGATGGTTCTTGTTTGAGAGCAATCGTCAGTCGTATCGATCAAGCTTCAAATCCGAATAGGTCCATCACTCAACATCTTTGTCGTTTACTACATAGCTTCCTTTAATGCTGCATTCCCAGTGTTCCTGCAAAGAAAAACTTCCGTGTCGCTACGGACGGTGCTTTCATATCAATTATTCATCGATAATCGGTAAGATCCGATATACAATTTTGTCATACGACATGGCTCGTTTTTCTAGCACGAGCGAGCTATCTATAAAGGATGGTCCATTTGTCGTGTATAAGACGCGATACTCATACTGCATAGATTAACATTTTCACTTGCCCTTATCAACGATCGAAATCTGATTGGTCAACACACATCAACATTCTTTGGATTCTGGTTGTTGGTCACATGGGTTTGTTATTTAAAATAAAATGCAGTCGACCATGTTGAATGCCAAGTTTTATTGTTTATAATGACTCGTCGACCGCCGTGCTTCAAATCCAGTGAGGGTATGTCTGCTCTTCCTGATGTTGGATCCTCCACAGCTCAGGCTTCTCCGTATATCCCCGTCAGACCCGGACGTTCGATCCTGGTTGAGTTATGGAGTATTGTTGTACCAATGGACCCACTAAAGAATCAACCTCCGCCTCTAAATAAATATATCGGTCTAAGGGTCTTGAATGATCTGCTTGACCAAATACCGACCGTCCTTTCTGGGAAAACGATTCAAAATATATGCCACCAGCATGGAATTCCTGAGAAGGACATACGGCTCCCCACACCAGGTGAATGAGCATATCTTCCTCCACTGGGATTCACAGCTTGCAACAGATATATGTGTCTTGACGGCGATGTGCTGCTTTTCAATCCATTTCTTTGCATGGTTTTACAAGAGCTTGGGTTAGCTTTGGCTCAAGTCCATCTGAACATTATGCTCTCCTGAGATCTTTATACGTGCTTTTCATGAACCGCTTCAACTAGGCTCCCACTTTCCAAGAACATACCTACCTCTGACACTTCAAGTAAAGGTAAGAGTCTTCTTGTTATATGGTCATTGAGGCTTGGTGTAGGTGCAAATTCATTGAGTCTCTTCACAAAAAGTGCTCGTATTTCAAAAATGAGTACTTCTTTGTACGATGCCTGTATGGCTTCAACGGGCATTGGATGCCTGGAAGTGAGTTCCTTTCCTTCTACTTGTGCTTGGGTTTACCCCATCCAAGTTCTTAACTTGCTATTTATTTGTCCACGGGCATTCCTGCTCAAGACACTCGTGATAAGCATTCCAACACTTTGGATGGATTAAGGGAGGTCAGCTTTCAGCCCCACACCACTGCTTATCCCATAACTAAAGAGAATCTTCGACAGTACAGTTTGCTGCTCCTGGATAGATACGCTAGTGTTGAATCGCCTCCACCCATCGGCTCTAGAGTTCCTACTCAATCTTATACCTCACTCACAGCTCTAATGAGAATCTTCGAGGGGAAGTTGAAGGTCCATCAGACATGGCACATACCAAAGAGCCCGTTGGAAGGGAAGCTGAAGAGCCGACTATCACTGATGCCCTAAGAGAAGGGGACGAAGGAGTTGGATGTCGTCGATCCTCCAAGAAAGCGACAGATCCAAAAGAAGAGAGGGGAAAGCACCCATGGTTGAAGAGGAAGTAGAGGGTGCTAGTGATAGCAATAGTGATTATCATGCTAGTGCTGTAGAGGGTGAACCGGTCGGTGAGACATCTCCTGAAGGTCCTAAACTTCCAACTTCACCCCACTCGAAATGAATCATCATTGAAACTCCTAAGATGCTTAGAGGATAGATTTTGCCTTCGAGTGAACAACTTGTCGAGGTCGTATTCTTTGTGATGTATTTACTAGTTTGTGAAATTTTAACATTTCTATCATCGATCTCCTTACTGAAGGTCCTTCTGACTTCAACTTCTCTTTCGGAGTAATTATAGATGAAGGAGGTGAGACTCCATCTTTACACCCATGCGAACATGGTCTATAGAGTGACTAGGGAGTCGTTGGCACCATATACACCACTAGGATTATGAACATGCATCCTTACATTCATTCTAAATTCAAAATTCCAACACATATATTATTTCTCTTCTTGTTTCAGGTTCCATGGCTCGTGATCGGTATCAAAATATCTCGTGGAATGCTGGTAAATTTAGAGGGAAAACTTCCGACCCTCGTCCTCCTTGTTCTAGCTGTTTAAGTCGAGAGACCGAGGAGGAGAGGCAGAGAAGAAAAGAGCAAGAAGTTAAAGACGACCTACGGGCCGAAAGAGAAAGAGAGAGAGAGAGAGAAATGGGAAGGAAGAAAAGAGAGGCTAAACTTTAATCTTCCTCTCAAGAACGATGATTGTCCTGACACGTTTGGAATTATTCCACTGTACATTGAACTTCAATCATCTTCTCAGGAACGAGTCCTTACCTCCCAATCCTTGACTGCTATTGCTCCTCCACACTCTAAAGAGATCTCTACTCTCCCAACTTCTCTTCCTTCTGGTCCACTAGGATTTCAGGCCGCATTTCCCGGGATATTCCTACACTACGTGATGTTTGATAAGGACATTGAAGATGTTCAAAAAGAAGTTGCGGATAGGGATGCTCGGAGTGTCCAAAAGCATATTAGCGGGGAGTACGAGTGGAAGCGGCTATGTTATGCCTTCTTCCAAGTCAACGAGAGTAATTACACCAACATCAAGTCCATTGATTCCGAGAAGGAGACATTCGAACAGATCATCAAGAACCGGGAGGAGGACTTGGTGAAGGTTACGAGAGAGAGGGATGAAGCTCTTAAATCTCAAGCCAGCTCTGCTAATTTGAGGGAGGAGATGAAGAGGGCTCACGAATGTGCTGAGATCGTGATGTAGAATGAGTTGAAAGTCTCCCATAAAGAGGGCATCAAGATGAAAAAACAAGTAGCCGAGAGGACCTGACCCTTTTTGAAAGAGATGAGACCATTAGGGCTAGCGACCAAACTATCAACAAGTAGGCAACTAAACTACAAAATTTCCAAGAAGAGAATCGCAAGCTTGCTGCTAGCTTAGAACGGTTGACGACCAAGAAGCTTAGCTTAGATATCGAGCTTGCGATCACTCAAGGAGAAGTTAAGGTGCATCAAGAAGAAAAGGCCAAGGAGAGGGATGAGTTAAATCTCAACCTCCTACACTTCTACGCTAGTGTCATCCTACAAAAACAATTTGAAGCGGTTAGGAGATGCTTATCCTGAGACTATCACCGATGCCTGGGAAGATGTGTTATGATGACTTGCTGCGTCCGTGGACAACCATTCCGAAGAAGAGCTCATGGTTGAGTACTTCGATGTCGAGGATATACAAAAGCTGCAGAGGGAAAGGCTATTCTTGCTATTGAGGATGCCGATGCCGATGCTGCTCAGGCTCTCACTGGCCCAAGCTCATCGGGTTAGCATGAATCATTTACTCCAAAATTTGGAGAGTCTGTGGCAACTATTCCTACATCCATAGAGATTAGCTTCGCAACTACCCACGCCATTCCAGCTTCTGCAGTAGTTCCTTCCATCGAGCCCTACATTCCTCCCTTTGTGGATCAATCTGAGAAGCATGGGACCGAGGAAGGGTAATTAAGCAAATCTATGGAGCGAAAATCTATGCTCACGTATATCTCTTATCATTTCGGTCTTTAAGAAACTTCAGTTCTTGCGTAAATTCATCACTGACATTTTGTAATGTCCTGGATTTCTGAATGGTTTATAATTAAATATTGGCATTATTTAAATATTTAAATCTTGGATTTAATGTGAATAAAAATAATTTCGAAAGCTTATTTAAATTCTATTAAATAAGAATAGTGACTGTAAACTTTTAATTTAGAATTAAAAGTGATTAAATTCATTTTAATAATAATTCATTTTAATTAACGTGTGAAATTAACATTCTGGGGAACTGTCTCGATTTTAACAAAACCAGTGTCATTGGATCTGGAATAATGAATTATTGTACGTCGATGAGTTTCATGTCGGTCAGACGTGCTATGTGGTCATACGTGCTCAAAATGCACAACTAAAATAAAAGAGAATAAAATACATCATTATTTTTCTATAAATACATTTCAAAAACTTAAAATCTAAACAATTCATTCCCTCTTCCTCTTCGTTTTGAATTTTGCCTACCGCCACCCCTTCCTTCTCTTCCATCAATTAAACCAAGGGCAGTAGGCAACGAAATCAATTGATTTTGGATTCAATGTCTTCATATGGTCGAGAACATCAATTCCCCATTCTTAGTTTTTTGTATGATAGAGTTTAAGGTTGCTCGAGTATTAACAGTGAGCCAGAGCTTGTAATGGCCATCGATTGGAGGAGATATGGGTCATGGCGTCGATGTTAGTGGGTTTCTGGGGCCAAAATCGAGCTTCTAGAAGCAACTTGGGGAGGTGCAACATTAGTTGTAAAACACAACATTCCATTTGTCGCTTTTTGATGGTGGATGCCGCAATGTAGTCGAGGGAGACGAAGAGGAAATCGAGGTGGGGGTTAGCCTCGTGGTGTCACGAGAAGTTGTTTAGTGGTGTTCGGAGGCGCTCAGGGTGGTTGAGGCAAGGTGCAACCTATATGTCGATTGGGGGAAAATCGGTCGGATTGCAATAGAGGGCGTAGACATGTCATCGTGGTGGTCGGTGAGTCGAGTGCTGGGAGAGGAGTTTATTGCCGCGATCGGTTTGTGGTATCATGAAGCGATTCTCTGTATCAATGGTGATCGTGCACGGCCTTGATGGGTTGAGCGTGTCTCTATGCACGAGTGAAAGAAGGAGATTAGTGAGGGAAGGGGAGGATTACTAGCAAGTGGTGTTTAATTAATTAAATTAAGTTAATTAATATTTTATAATCCAATAACTTATAAACATCGTATCATATTCATACGAGGTTCGATCGAGGCACCGTCTTCATCGTTGCATTCATATTGGGATTATCTACGCAAAGGAGTTGGATTTGTTGAGTTTGGAGGTTGTGGGAATTTTAGTCAAAATCGAACGGCGGTCGATTTTGGATTATTTGAAAATGCTTAAGCATTGGCTGGAACTTGGGTGAGTTCTACTCACTAGTTGATTGTATATTATTGTGTATATGATTGTTATTATACTAAAATATTAACTGTATAACGAACAATTCAAGTTATCTTTTGGACCCGCCTTGTTTTGTAAAACAAGTGATAATATTATTATGGAGTATAATCTCCCTTTTGATTTTGTAAAACCTGTATCGATGCCCAGACTTACTATTTACATGCTTGATATTGCTTTGCGAAAAGTGAGTGCGTTATGATTGTTTAAAGCGATATAGTCGTTGTAAACATGCTTTGAAATCACTGATAATTGACATATGTTAAATTGGATAAATTGTTATATACTGCAGAATATATATTGAATTATTTTACACATGTTTTGCTATGTTTGACATAGAGAAATTGGTTTGGACATTTGTGGAAATTAGAAATGGAAGTGGTAAATCTTAAAAGCGAAAAGGTTGCGATGGATGTACTTTGAAATCGCTGTTATCGGCGATTTTAAAGTTAAATTTGGAAGACATCTTAGGGCTACTTCATATTTTTAATAAGTACTGTAAGCATACTTACTATCGGAAAATATCAAGTTTAAAAATATTTTTGGTAATCATTTATGGATTTTTAAAGTGATGGTTTTGTATTATAAAACAGGTTTTTTATGGTTTAAAAAATAAATGTTTTAAAATATAGTATAAGTATTTTAAAAGTATATTTTTAGTATATATATGGGTTTAGAAATTGTTAAAGATTTTACTTAATAAATTAAAGGCTTTTATGCTATAATATTTTACAAGGGTTTATAGTATTTTATTTAATATCTTAGTTTAACAAATAAATTAGTATATGTGTGTGTATCATTTTAAAGGTATTTTAGTATAGTTAGAAGTTTTAAAAGGAAGCTTGGTATTTGTAAAGGATATAAAGGAGTTTTTGGATTATAACACTTATGTAATGATAGATGGTTTTGTAAAATTGATTAAAAATGTATATTACCTTGTTTAATAAGTGGAGAAGTACTTAGAGCTTTAAAGGGATGTTCCAAAGTAAATAGCAAGTATAAAAATGATTTTGGGTTTATAGTAACGATGCTTGTGCAAAATTTGTTTTAACCCATTTAACTATACTTTTGGAAAGTAATAAGATCTTTAAAGTGGAGTTTTAAAGAAAACGATTAAGTGAAGTGGTTTTGGGTTTGTTGTAAATAATATTTTTGTAACGTTTGTTTTTAAACCCTTGAATAATGTTTTCAAGTGGAAAAATATTGTTAAATGAGTTAGGAAAAAGTACTTAGATCTTTAATAATGGAATTTTAAAAAGAATAACAAGTATGAATTGGTTTTGGGTTTGTCTTGGCAATGTGTTAATAACATTCGCCTTTAACCCATTTTGATTATACTTATGAACATAAATCTTTGGAAAGAATGTTTTGAATATAGTCAGAAGTGAAATGGTTTTGTGTTTGTAGTGACAGTGTTTGAGTAACATTTATCTTAAGCCCTTTGAAATTGATTTGTGAATATACTTATACGGTTGAGATAAGTATACGAATACTTTTGAGAGTTTTGAAACGTATTGAAATTAATAATGATGTTTTAATTAAATAGCGAAGTTTAATTAATAAATGGAGTTTCATTTATAAAGGGTCTATTGAGTAAAATGAGTTTTACTAATAAAAGAGGATTTTATAATAAAGGAAGATTAATTAAATAGGGGATTAGAAGTCATTTATATGACTTGATCATGCTTGTTTGTTTCAATCGTGCTTTATGTGTTACTCGCTTATGGACAGTATACGAGACTTAGTTTTCCATATGCGATTATTCTCATTGTTATTTGATTTGACCAAATATACTCCGGAAATATCTAGAAGAAACACGGAAATTATATGATATAATTATATTTGGTGATGCTATACTATACCTATAAACTCATTTTGCCCTTCTAGGACAAATGATAAGGAAATCCGTCTGTTTAAACGGTTAGGAGGTGATCTCCGATCTTATGTATTGTCTATTTATGTCCTATAGAACCGGAGTTGATATTACTAGAAAATTGATTGATTGGTTTTGGAGCACCCGATAAACGAGGGAGTGTACTTATATGAGATAACTTGAAACCGTAACCACTCCAAAACCATATATGTATTCTATGCTTTGGAAGAGGTTCGTGATTTGTTTGTGATCTATTCAGAATGTAGGAATCCATGTGTGATTCAAAGACTTGTTGAGGTATGGGAATCCATATGTGATTTCGAGATTTGTTGAGGAATCCATGTGTGGTTCTGAAATCTGTTGAGATATGGGAATCCATGTGTGGTTCTGAAATCTGTTGATATATGGGAATCCATATGTGGTTCCGAGATCTAATCGAGTTTGGGACTCATTTTTTGAGATATTTTTGAGTGGCGACTCATGTGCTGGAATGCCAGACGTATGCTTAACATCAGATTTGACTAAAACTAGTGAGATAATGCAAAGCCATAGGGTTAGCAACCCACGAGGGTGCATGCGACTCTTTACTAGAGTCACTTACAGATATGCATGCGGGAGTGATGCACTATGCTAGTTTGGCCAGCTATGTATTTCCTATGGCACATTCACTGAGGATGTATGTTTCTACAAAAGGATATTTCTTATCCTTATGTAGTAGATTGGAGTCAGTTTTGATCCGAGGAGATCTACGTGAAAATCTTTCACAATTAGCGAATGTGCATTAGTGGTTGTGATTGTGTACATATTATTGTTGTGAAGTACACTCACATGCATTGCAACTATGTGTTATCACTAGATTTTATAATAGAAATGGTTTGGTTATCGTTAGGTAAAAACCTATCCATGTTTAATGGCGGCATGGTCTTACGAGATACCCTTATTTTGAAGGGTTTTAAGATATAATAAATCTACATGATTTGAGTTTCTTATGTTGGTTTACCAGAGTGATCCAGGTGTTACTCAGGTCAGCTTGAGTATGTTTCAGGATTTAACTTTGGTTCATTGGAGCTATTGGAGAGGAGTTGGATGATTTCTTACCGTATTTTATTTCCGCTACATTACTTATTTTGTATCTATCAGCAATTGTGAGAACAGGTAGTTGTAACCGTCCAGTTTGATGAAATTTTAGTTACTCCGATTGATGTATGTATATCAAAGTTTCTTTTTGGTAAAGTCCTTTTGAGATATTATATATTATCGTTCCACATGTGAGATTCTGATAATGTGTTCTCTTCTTTCTTGTTCTATTTCTTTTCTTTTTAGTTTACCCTAACAATTCGTCTTTCCATCAATTGGGTACTCAGCATGTGGATATCGTGGATATATTATTGTCGACATTCGGGGGTCGAAAAGGCGGATTGTTACATATGGTATCAGAGTTGAAGGTTAAGCGAGAATCTTGGCTTTAGCAGGTATAATTTATTGAGAGATAGGGTAATGGGATTCCATATTATGAGTTGAGTGTGTATATATACGAGACTGCTTATTTGTTATTGTTATAGAAATGTTTTGTATTGTGTTGATTGGTCTGTTGAGTGGCTTGCAGATTCTGATCAATACGAGTTGCTATCATTATTGATAGCGATCTCTAAACACTTAAACAAGGAAAAGCGACACATTATTATTTCTGAAATTGGTAAATGAAATATTTTTACCTAGGATTATATTTTATATATAAAAGGATAATTTTCATAAATTGATATAGTTATTTATGATGTGTTTGTTTGTTAGGAAATGATCATATTCGATTATTATCATTTATGTTTGATTTGTGTGCTCGACCAGTCTATGAGCAGTTTTGCCTTTTAACTGCATGGGTTAGGTAGATAGTAACTGATGGGAACATTGAACGAATACCTTGTGAATTAAGTTTCATAATTTGACTATAAGGCGTTTGGTGATAATGTTGGGTTAAAATTTTGATTTTAATGGAAGTTGTTTATTATGATCTTTGAGAAAGAAAGATATTGAAAGAAAAACACTTATGTAAAGTTTTATATAAGAAAGTGATTTATAAATATGGTTTATAAGTGTAGTTCATGAATATGAAAAGGATTTAAACTGAGAACTTAAATCTTAGTGTTTTAGAAATTGGTTTTCTAAGATTTTGGAAAAATAATACCAGAATTATTTGAAAGTAAATATTTGGGAAATTGATTTATGAATTTGATATCATGGTACTTAGTGATATTTATGAAGTATTTGATACCGATTTAGGAATGATTAGGTTTAAGTCCGAAAGGCATGGTTTGGATGTACTGAACTCACTTCTATCGTTGGAAAATAATTCTACTGATGACTGCAGCATCATCGACATTTTCAAACTGGGGGATGCTACCGTGGCAATTTGCTACAAAGTTGTTTTCGTAAAACAGATTAGATTTAAATCCTGAAAGTATGATTTGATACAAATGATGTATATTTTATTATTTCAAAATGATTTGAAATAAGATCGGGTGTTTAATTCTTAAGATTTCGGCTAAGTTATGTTATGGACAAATATAGGTTATGCATAAGGATTGAATGGTCTGTGCATCGTAATTGATGTGTTTGAGTGATAGCTTTCATTTGTTAAAATGAAATGGAATTTTCGATGATTTTGGACAGTTGAAACTTCGGAATTTGTATAAGTAATTGAAGCTAAAGTGTTTTACGAAAATATAAAGACGAGTTTATATAACACTTGAACTTATAAATCAATAAAATTTAAACAAGTTTTGAAGATTTAATATCCACGTTAAGTAAAATGAAGTGGATGT
Source organism: Allium fistulosum (assembly GCA_030737815.1). Classification (NCBI taxonomy): domain Eukaryota; kingdom Viridiplantae; phylum Streptophyta; class Magnoliopsida; order Asparagales; family Amaryllidaceae; genus Allium; species Allium fistulosum. Next base: position 879,658,369 of record CM060906.1, read on the forward strand.
TTTTGTATATACTCTGAGGATGCAGTGGAGTGCTATACGAATATGAACTTAAGTTGAATAATGTTTAATAACTTGAAGTAATATTTATGAAATGGTCCATCAATGATTTTAGTATTAAATGAGAAATATTGAGTGTTAATGAATATGAATTAAAAAAGAAAATAAATTGGTATAGTTAAGAAACCAATTGAATAAAGTATGTAAGTTGTACGTAGATTATTTTATTCGCATACCAGTTCTTGATCTAGGATTGAGTACATGGATTTCAAGGTGATTTTCATCGGTCCAAACAAGGATTTTTCATTCGATTCTTGACGACAAAAACTTGATATTGATTTTTAATATGATCTTGAAGTTTTCTATCATAGTATATGGCTATGTAAGGAGAATGGAGGTTTCTAATCAAGAAACCTGATCAGAGTCCGCACTAGAGAGGTCAAGTGATCTATACTAGTTTGGAAGTGGAATTTATATGGTCGAGCTAGCGATCAGATTTGGTATTGTGTACGAATGGTATATGTACATTGTATGAGCCTTAGTATAATTATATACTATGTCTGTTGGCTTGTGGAGAGTTGGGAAATGACTCTTAGAATTGTTGAGGTAGAATGAGTGATCGACTGAGTAATAACCCGAGGTTGTTGAGCGTAAGACAACGTTTATTGGATTGTTTGTCATCCTTGTGCGATGAGATGATTTCTGAACATGGGCGAACCATGAGTTTTTGTTGCTAGTGATTGTAGCACTATATATTATTGTTATGTGATTGTTTCTATGGTTGCCAGTGATTGCAATACCATTATGGGTGATTGTTTCTTTTGTTACTTGCATTGGTATATCGAGGGCTAAATTCTTTTAAGGAGGAAGAAATGTAATGACCTGGATTTTCGAATGGTTTATAATTAAATATTGGCATTATTTAAGTATTTAAATCTTTGATTTAATGTGAATAAAAATAATTTTGTAAGCTTATTTAAGTTCTGTTAAATAAGAATGAAGATAGTAAACTTTTAATTAGAATTAAAAGTGATTAAATTCATTTTAATTAACGTGTGAAATATCATTACCGGGCACTGTCTTGGATTTTGACAAAACTAGTGCCATTGGATTCAGGATAATGAATAGTTGTACGCCGACGAAAATGCGCGCGTGCTCAAATTGCACAACGAAAATAAAAGAGAATAAAGTATATCATTATTTTTCTATAAACACGTCTCAAAAACTTAAAACCTAAATTATTCATTCCTTCTTCCTTTTTGTTTTGAATTTTGCCTACCGCTACCCCTTCCTTCTCATCTATCAATTAAACCAAGGGCAGCATGCAATGAAATCAAGTGATTTTGGGTTCAATGTCTTCGTATAATCGAGAACAACAATTTCATGTGCTTAGTTTTGGGTATGACAGAGTTTAGGGTTACTCGAGTTTTAACAGTGAGCTAGGGCTTGCATCACCGTCAGCTAGAGGAGAGATGGGTCATGGCGTTGATGTTAGTAGGTTTCTGGGATGAAGTCGAGCCTGTGGAAGCAACTTGAAGAGGTGTGACATCTGGTAGTAAAACACGACATTCCATTTGCTGCTTTTTGATGGTGGAAGTCGCGATGTAGTTGATGGAGACGGAGAGGAAATCGATTTTAGGGTTGACCTTGTGGTGATTAAGGAAGTTGTTTGGTGATGTTCGGAGGCGCTCAGGGTGGTCGAAGCGAGGTGTGACCTTGATGTCAATTTGGGGCAAATCGGTCGAATTCCAGTAGGATTGCGGACACGTAGTGGTGGTGGTCGGCGAATCGAGTGAGGGGAGAGGGGTTTGTTTCCATGATCGATTTGTGGTATCGTGGAGCGATGCTCCATATCAATAGTGATCGTGCATGGCTTTGATAGGTTGAGCGTGTCTCTATGCACGAGTGGAAGAAGGAGATAAGAGAAGGAAGGGGAGGATTAGTGGTAAGTGGTGTTTAATTAATTAAATTAATTTAATTAATTAAAGTTTTATAATCCGATAACTTATAAAAATCATATCTTATTCATACAAGGTCCGATTGAGGCGCCGTGTTCGCTGTTGCGTTCATATCGGGATTATCTACACATAGGAATTAGATTCGTCGAGTTTGGAACTTGTGGAATTTTATTCAAAATCAAACGGCATTCGATTTTGGACTATTCGAAAATGCGTAAGCGTTGGTTGGAACTTGGGTGAGTTTTACTTTCCAATTAATTGCATATTATTGTGTATATGATTATTGTTGTACTAAAATATAAATTGTATAGGGAACAATGCAAGTTATTATTTTGGACCCCGCCTTGTTTTGTAAAACAAGTGACAACGTTATTATGGAGTATAATCTCCCTTTTGATTCTGTAAAACATGTATCGTGGCCCATACTTACTATACATGTTTGATATTGCTTTGTAAAAAGTGATAGTGCGTTATGATTGTTTGAAGCGATATAGTCTTTATAAACATGTTTTGAAATCCCTGATAATTGACATATGTTATATTGGATAAATTGTAATATATTGTGGAATATTTATTGGATTGTTCAACACATGTTTTGGTATGTTTGACATAGAGGAATTGGTATGGACATTTTTGGAAATTGGAAATGGAAGTTGTAAATATTAGAAGCGAAAAGGTCGCAATGGATGTACTTCAAAATCGCTGTGATCAGATATTTTAAAGCTAACTTTGAAAGACATCCTAGGGCTTCTTCGTATTTTTAATAAGTAATGTAAACGTACTTATTATCAAGAATATCAAGGTGTAAAAATATTGTTGATAATCATTTATGGATTTTTAAAGTGATGGTTTTAAATTATAAAATAGGTTTTTTATGGTTTTAAAAATAAATGTTTTAAAATATAATATAAGTATTTTAAAGTGGAAAATAGGCATAAGGACAAATTTTCATAAAATTTTTGGCTGAAGGACAAAAAGTTTTATTTTTAGGCTGAAGGACAAACTTTGGAAGATAATTAGGCAGAAGGACAATGCTAATACAACTAGCATTTTGTACAATATAAAACTGGATATAATGCTAGTTAAAATTAGCATTTTGTACAATGTTAGCACTGTACAAAATGCTAACTATATTTAGCATTTTCCTTCAGCCTAATTTTCTTTCAAAGTTTGTCCTTCAGTCCAAAAATGAAACTTTGTGTCCTTCATCCTAAATTTTTTTCAAAGTTTGTCCTTGTGCCTAATTCCCTCTATTTTAAAAGTATATTTTTCGTATAAATATGGTTTTAGAAATTGTTAAAGATTTTATTTAAGATATTAAAGGCTTTACAAACTTTAGAAATGGTTTTCAAATACTTTATATACTTTTAACCTTTTCTATTCAAACCTTAAACTTTTTATTACTCAACTATATATATATATATAATAAACTATAAATCTAAATTGATTTCAAAATGCGTGTGTATATAGTTGTATAAAACTCTATAGAATTGATAGGTTTATAAGAATATGCTACTATATATATATATATAATCTACACATACGCATATATATAGTTTACTTCACCTTTTAGAACACTATTATTATTAAAACTCAATAATAACCTTCTTCCTTAAGATATTTGTAAATTTATATTTTAGATTCATATTTCAAAACCTAAATTTGAAGTAAATAATATATACGCACACAAACTTTAAAAGTGATTTTTAATATAACTAGTTTAAAGATAATTTCTTCCCAAAACATATTTATTTAAATACATATATTATTCTTAATAAAATTATAGAACTGAAATTCCATAAGAATATGTTATAATCAAAATTCCCTAAATTATAAAAATCAACAAAAACAAAAAACTCTCCAAGAACATCAATCAAAAAATATTTTACTTGGATTTGAAAAGGCTCTAAGCTTGGTCATGGGTCGACCCCCACAGGGCGATTAGTTTCAGAACTTCCTAGAGCCTTATAGATCTAGGAAATGACTTTAATGTCATTTTTCCTGATTTCGGCACCTAAAGTTGGTTTAAGGAACGCTAATACAACCTATATAACGACATGCAATCATCTAAGCAAGCTTATACATCAATAATTAAACAAAATATATTAATAACTTGCAACTTCAGCACTTTAAAACTTTCAGTCAATATTACTTCAGAAATACAGATAGTTCACACACAAAATAGCCACTGAAATCATCAGCAATAATCTAATACAGTAGCATGCAATCACTAGAGATGGTGGTGAGGTTTACTCACCTTGATTTCTTAAGATAGCTTACTAAACACTAAATTCTACCTTGCTTTTACAATTTCAGTAAAGCCTAGAAAATGCCTTAACCAAAAAGAAGAACAACAAGAATCAAAACACTATAAAAACTAAAATCAATCGGTCTAAAAGGCATGTTAGGGTATGAGAACATTACCTGCTTTTATTTGAATTTTCTAGAATATTATTGAACTTAAGCTGAAGGAATTCTAGTTTAGGGTTTCAGAGAGGAATTTTTTTCTTATTTCCCGGTTTTTGAGTTTTATACATAGATGAATGAAAAGTGAGAAGAACTTCCTTCTCTTGTCTATTTTACATGGGCATTGGATTGTTACACAACCCAATTAGAAACAAAAGGTTTTTATTTCTTTTTATTCTATTCTTTTAAATCCTTTTCTTTTCAAATTCGTTTTCAATTGAAGCTTTCAACCAATTTTAAAATGTATTCTCTAATAATTATTACTAACTAATTCCCAAATTTATCTTCTTATGATATCAAATCATAAACTTATAGCTCTTTGAGTCAAATTTCTACATGCACTTTAAATTGATTATTTACAAAATAATCATTTCTAAAAACTCTTCTTATAAATAATTGAATAACTTAACAAATAAAATACGAATATATCTATTAAAATTGATTGCTTAAAATTTAAACACTTCTTAACCCCTCTTTAATAATAATTAGGAGATTTAACAAAATAAAATCTCTATTATTATTTTCTTATAAATTATGTTTGTTCATAAATTCCGAAATATTAATTCCATACCTTAAATTTCCCGATACTAACTATATTTAGAATTCCCATTCTTGAAAAATTCATCTTCTATAAAAGAATACAATTTCAAATTTCTCCATATTTCAATACTTGAAAATTTCAATTTCTCATTTAAATCTCCAATTTGAATCATTATTTATTTGATTAATGTAGTTCTAAAATCAGGGTTGTTACAATAACACTCCGATAATCCTAGTAGTGAGCTCATAACTTTTTCATTAGATGCAAAGGTTAGGCAATTCAAAAGTGGACGGTGTCTAACCTGAGCAAAAAATAACTTGAATCATTGTGTGATTCCTTATTTTACCTAAGAACGTCAAAATCGGTCAGTGCCTTAACTCGATATACGTAACATAACTCCTCTTCTAACTTCAATCCAACTTAGGTGGTTTCACTTCATTTATGATATCACTTCTCCAAATACCTCAAAATCATGATATGGAAGTACCATATCCTTAATCCTTAAAAGATTTAAAAATTCCTATCCTAAATTCTATACTATACAAATAGACAAACATTCAATCAAAGAAACTCTATTTTATTCAACAATTAAAACATAACAAACAAAATCCTAAATCTAAGTGAAATCTTAAACTAGGAGAAATTCTAACCTAAAGTTGATGGTGTTTAAGTAATCGACTATGTAGTACATTGTTGGCATGCATATGGTAGGCAATATAAACCATTTACCCTTAAGTCCTTGCTTCAAAATAATCTCTTCGAATGGATAGTCCATCTTCAATTCGAGTGATGGTTGAAAATAAACTACATATTCCCCTCTCAAAATCACATATAGATCTTCAAATTTCATACTCCAATGAAAATGGCTCCGCGTTTTAATGCATGTGAAGCAAAAATATTTTCCTTGACTCTCCAAATTGCTACTCATTAAACTTGAATTTCTTCATTCCACAACACCAATATACATTCTTGTATAATCTTTCAACACAACACACAAATGGTGCCTCTTTTTCCAAAATCTAATGTTCATCTGAACCCTTCTTATAAAATTTTATCATCAAATTAATCTGGAATACCTTTTAATATAAAAAATCCAATTTTAATCGTTCCTTTATATAATCCCACTAATTATAACCTTTCTAAACATAATTTCTCACTACTTTACTTCTATAGTACTATGGTCGAAACAACTCAATATGGGATGACATCTCGCCATATCAATCTAATAAACATAACATCCAATAGTCTAAATAGCATTGTACCTCAAAACTACATCTAGGAACATCAAGAATGGGTGATGACATTGTGAACATGGTCCCGTATCCATGTCACATCAAAGTAGTAAAATATTATCTGATCCGGCAAACTCTACTTTACTTAATCCAAATTCAAATCATTGTACTTTAAGTTGCAATAACTCAAGTACCAACACCTTATGATTATCATCTCAAAACACCTATAATAAGACGACAACCTAATTGCCTTTCAAAACAAAAACAAACACATATAGTGTATCGTTACCCACAAAATCGAATCAACGACACCCATCTACAAGCCAATTAAAACATCTACCTTCAATGTTGATATCAAACAACAAGTCGTCTAAATATCACTTGCCTCCCTCTCCTAACATTACCGCAATGATACAAGAGGAAAGGATGCAACACCTACAATACCAAAATGTTAAACTATGGACCAATCACCGAGTTGGATCTCATAGAAATACTATTGGGTCACTGCGACCATACCATAGTACAACTATTGGTTAAATTAATTTGCCATTTCAAGCTTAAAAGATTTTCCAATTGACTAGTTTAGGAGATCTAATACACTGAAATTCCAATACTACCAACATCTCTTGAACTAATTAGCTTTTGAATGACACTCTACTTCAACTATATTTCCAAAATTTCCAATGTGGAGTAAGTACAACATTGCCCCAATCTCCTTCATATAAATCTTAATCCATTTATTTTCCTATTAGGTATGTGTCTCTTCTTTATGCTGCTTCAACATAATAATTTGGATTTATTTTTCTCTCTCTAACCGCAACTACAATCTTTCTTTCACTAAATCAGAAATCCACTTATCCAACTTCTACTTTCTTTTCGAGTCATATGCCTAAGGTCATATCCACAAGTCTTATGAATTTTATTTACTTAGGGAGGAAAATCAAAAATTTTCATCTACAATGTCAATGGGATTCCTATACTACAGGACGAACAACAACTCAAGAACTATCGAGATCACACAAACTCAGGACCAGTCGTCTACTCCTCCTACAATCAAATTCTTATCACCATCCCATAACGAGTCATTCAATCTTCTCCTAAATCAGTCCATACCCCAATAGACTTAGCACATACATGTCACTAAGGGACATTACACTGTATAACCAATTTCAAATCATATAAAATCAAAAATAGATGGATCAATCCTTTGGATGGATTCGCCACTATAAAAGGTTTCTACACTATGTGAGAATTACATTCTAAACTATATACCATCACATTCGCTACCTAGAATCATTACTTACCTCCTATCATGATATGCTTTCCCTTCTTTATATTAGATGGTGGCATATTTTCACTTGGGGCCGCTTCCAATGCATAAATCTACCCTTCCTTATTCGCTTCCTAGTCCATTAAAAACCTTCTTAGTTTACAAATTCTAAAATTCCCTTTTCATACTTTAAAATAATAGTAAAGGATTTTCCAATCAGATACTCATCAAAATATCAAAACTAAAACATCCACCCGCTTTTAAAATATATCATCACTTTTTAAAATATTGTTTACGAAACATTTTTTTACTTAAAAGCCATAAAATTTAATTCTTCCATCAAACTTTCTATTTTTCAATACTTTAACTTCAACAACTACTTATTTTAACTTCAATAACTTCATATTAAGCACTTAAAATACGTTTAAATTCTAGATAAAAAATGGTTATTTTCTAAAATACTCTTATTTTATACGAATACATCATTTCACATAATTTATAACCATTTTATCATCATACATATATAGATATACATCATTTTATTCGTAAATAGAAAATTTTCAACACTTTTAAATAATACATTTTAAAATGCACTTTGGTTATTGACTACATTCATTCAAACTCAAAAATCATTTCTATAATTCTAAACCATATATTAATACTCATATTCATGTTTTTATATCACAGACCCTTAAATTTCCATCCAATAATATATATTGAAATGGAAGAATCCTACTTACCTTGAAATAATTTATAAATCCCTTTGTAAAATTCTTCAAAATATATGCTAATCATAGAGAAATACGATGTCAATTCATAAACCCTCTTTTAAAAAATATTTTAATTCTAATTTCCAAAGTTAATTACTTTTTTAATAATTTCATAAAAATATTCAACTTTCAAAACCCAATTCTTCTGTTAACTTCATCACCTCCTTATCCGGTGTATCTCTTAAATCCAAATCCAAATGATTAAATATTTACTCCCAAGTGCTTGGCCATGCCCCATTACTAATTAGGGTTTGGTTCCAATATAGGATCAAGAACTACTCCTCATACCTTAGGTGCAGGTACTATGGAGTTTACACTGGCCTGCCTTATCACACACAGATATCAACAGAACCAAATGAGAATGGTCACGCCAAAATATCCCTAGTATCAATTCTAGTGTTATTTCTAGTTCTAGTTTTAACCCCACCAATTATCTTTGTTCCTGTTTCCATATTTGTTTACTTACTCATCCTTTGTTATCCATAATTGGGATTCATTAGCAACTCCTGCAATAGTAGCTCAACTGGAACAACTACATACAGATACGAGTCATACATACACAAAAACATGCTCTCTCAATACATCCTAGTTGTTAGGAAGATAATTTTAGTGTATTGATGATGGCAACATTACGACAATGTGTTAGAATCCTAATTGTATGATTGTTTTAATGATGAAAACTATATATATAAATATCTCTGGTAGCATCTTCTATATTGGACTTTGAAGGCATCGATGATTCAAAGAGATAAGAAGCAAAAAAAAAAGAGTTAAATCATCTACAAGACAAGAGTATGTAATTGGTCTTAGATTTAACTGTAAAAAATCTCCTAAATGATTCATATGGATATACACATATCACCAGCACATAACATTTCCAATACAAAGAACAAAAGTATTTACAAGTAGATTTTTACAAAGCTTGATATATATATATAAAGCCAAAATATAAAGGTTTTATCGATTGAATTTAAATTCATTTGACTAAGGGTGTCTACTGAATTTAAATTCAGCCAATTGAACTTTATATTATTCTTTGGAAAACCATTTCTTCTGATTTAGTCAACTGAATCTAAATTCAGTCGACTGAGGGTGTATACTAGATTTAAATTCAGTCAACCAAACTAGTTAAAAAATTATACTTCATTTTTTAAAAATTTAACTTCTTCTTAGGAATGAATTTATACTAGACCAGTCGACTGACCATCATTTCTAGTCGACTGAATACCCTGTAATAGCTATTTTTTAAAATGACACTTCAAAAATTTGCGATCGCTCAATGCTTCTTCTTTGAAGAGTAATGACTATTTTGAGTAGAAAAAACTCTTCTAAGCAACTATTTGACTTCTATAAATATAATCTAACTCCAGAAGTGAGATTAACAACTTATTTTCTTGATCTCTATTCTCTCTTGAGCACACTTGAACTATATTACATTCAAACTATATTCTTTACTCAAGAATCACTTAATAACTTCCAATAATCACGGAGCACACATCTTGAATCATTTATGAAGATTATATGAAGTCTTGTAGGATCATTCAAAATATGTGTTAGGAACACAAGGTTGCCAAGTTAGAAACTTTACTATATTGCTTATTCCTCCAGGCAAAGTGAGGGTATTTGGTTAGTGGAAATTTCGAAGGGGAGCTTCGGGATAGGACATAGGACGGGAGGTCCGAACCAACATAAAAACTCTAGTGTGATCATTATTATTTACTTTACTTTACCTTATTCTTATTTAACTTGATTATAGTTATTTACACATTATAGTTAGCCATATTAGAGATCCTATGCATTTTCAACTAGTGTTCTACTGATTTAACAACATCCTAGAACAATGGCTAGAATGTGATCCAATCGAGACACCATCAGTAAGAAAAAGAGCACCATTATTATTGAAGCAACTATAAACTACAATAATGTACTTTGTGATTCATGGATCAATTATCTAGTAAATACAATAAATTATGTGATAATTCTAAAAAAAGTATCAAAACTTAATTTTATCATGTTAGAAAAAATAAAAGCTTGTGAAATCAAGATTGCAAAACTAGAAAATGAAAATAATGTTTAGAAATAAAACTTTTGAATTACAAAGTAATGTTTATGCACTCAATTACTTTTCAAAGGAAATTTTTTTAGAGGTTTCTAACTTAAAGACTCAAAATGATATATTTCAAAGTTCTTCAAATAATTCAATTACTCAAATTTCGTCTCTTATAAAAGAGAATCGTCCGTTAAAAGATGAGAATTCTGAATTAGATAAAGAAATCAATACTTTAAGGAAAAGCAATGAAGCTTTAAAAATGGAAAATTATGACTATAAAATTAGATTTGATGAACACAATGAAAAAGTCATAAAATTTAACAAAAGTTAAAATAGCTTAAATTCAATTTTATCAAATTCTAGATCTTTGGATAATAAAAGTGGTCTAGGATAAATAAAGCTAATTGTAATAGTACTAGATACACTTTCATGTATAATAAAAAGGTTAATCCTAGTCTTAGATACGGAGTAAAATCTATATCCACTTTTTACAGAAATTCAAGTACTTCTATAAGCTGTAATGTTTCTAATATCTCTAGAAATACAAAACCATTAACATGAAACATAAATGAAAATTATCTAAGTAATTGGGTTCCTATTAATTGGAAGAAGAGAGAAAAATACATTGATGATTTGATGAAGTAGTTAGTGATGAAAATTATATTTTCAAAGGTTCCACCAAACCCTCTTAGTTATAATTACCTTCAATATAATCTCATGGACCCTAACATAGGAAGTGGGTACCAAAATATAGAATTTAATTTTTCCAGGCACCCAAGAAAGACAGAAGGTTGAAATGGATTTCTAATAGCAAATGTTCCATACACATGATGAAGAACGAGCATTTATGGATAATGGAACTGCGGCAAATTCATACGCATAGGTCTTTGGTTTTTATTATACTTTACTCCTTTTTTGTTGATGACAAAGGGGGAGAAAGTATGGTGAAAGCGGGAGCACTTATAAAAGGGGAGATATATATATATCATACATATAGTTGTCATTATCAAAAAGATGGAGAAAGTTAGAACCCTGATTGTATGATTGTTTTAATGATGACGACTATATATATAAATATCTTTTGTAGCATCTTCTATACAAGACTTCGAAAGCATTGCAAAGAGATAAAAAGCAGAAAAAAGAAGAGTTAAGTCATCTACAATACAAGAGTATGTAATTGGTCTTAGATTTATTTGTAAATCTCCTAGACGAATCATATGCATATAAATATATCACCGACACACAACATTTCCAGTACAAAGACCAAAAGTTATACAGATAAATTTTACAAAGTTTCATATATATATAAAAACCAAAATATAAAGGTTTGTCGACTGGATTTAAATTCAGTCGACTGAGGGTGTATACTGAATTTAAATTCAGTCAATTGAACTTTACATTATCCTCTGGAAAATCTTTTCTCCTGATTTAGTCAACTGAATTAAAATTTAGTCGACCGAGGGTGTCTACTGAATTTAAATTCAGTCAACTAAACTAGTTAAAAAAATTATACTTCAGTTTTTGGAAAATTAACTTCTTCTCGGGAATGAATTTTATACTGGGCTAGTTGATTGACCATCGTTTCCATTCAACTGAATACCCTAGCTATTTTTCAAAATGACATTTCAAAGATTTGCAATCGAACGATGCTTCTACTTCAAAAAGTAATCACTTTTCTGAGTATAAAAAACTCTTCTAAGAAACTGTTTCACTTCTATAAATATAGCCTAACCCCAGAAGTGAGATTAACAACTTTCTCAACTTACTTTCTTGCTCTCTATTCTCTCTTAAGCACTCTTGAACTCTCTTGCATTCAAACTATATTCTTAACTCAAGGATCACTCAATACACTTCTAATAATCATGGAGCACACATCTTGAATCATCAAAGAGATTATAGGAATTCTGGTACCATCAGTCAAAATTCGTATTGAAGGAACACAAGGTTGTCAAATCAAAAACTCTATTATATTGCCTATTCCTCCAGCGAAGTGAGGGTATTTGTTTAGTTGAAATTCTGAAGGGGAGCTTCGAGAGTGGACGTAAGATGGGAGATTCGAAGCAATATAAAAACTCTGGTGTAATTGTTTTTATTTACTTTACCTTATTCGTATTTAGCTTGATTATAGTTATTTGCATATTTACAACAGTTAGACATAGATACCTTGTGCACTTTCACAATGTTATTGATGATTTTATAAAGTATCCAGGTGATTAAAGAAGCAAATACATTTGCACAATTCAACATGATAACATACATATGCACAGGTACAAGATATGAAGGGTACTAATCAATTATGGAGTGTTCGAGCATTTAACGATCAATCGTGATTTTTAAAAATTTATTTGGACTCAGATGCATCAAGATGACAAGAATAAATGGACTCAAGAGCTTCAAAATATTGTATGTCACAAGCTGAATCATTATCGAGTCGTTATAGTCTAAAACTGTTAAAACCTCACAAACAAACTCCAAACCACTTTAAATTTATGTATAACCTCTAATATATCCTAAAATGTGTTTAAGAATTTTTTTTATTTTTCTTGAATTTTTATAATGTAAGAAAAGTGATAAAAAAGTCAAAAATGCAAATATAAACAGTAATTTTTTCACAGCAGTAAAGCAAATCATTTTGACTGAAACTGCTATTAAAGGCTCTAACGACAACATTCTGGATGGACTTTTGGTAGTGTTTTCTAATAAACTGTCGTTATACATGCTATGTTAAATCCTGTATTTAAAATTCCTCCAACGGCTATATTTTGAAAAGGTGTTTCATGTCTATTCAATATTTCTCTTCACCAAATAAAATTTTGAAGGGTTGCACCTTTTTATTGGCTTCCTTTCGCTCTTATATAAGCCTCAAATCATCCCCAAAATAATCACTCAATCATATGCACTCAAACTCACTCTCTCTTGATTGCAATTGATTTTTATTCTCAAATCAAAAACCCTAATTTATGTTTATTGTACATTCATTTCTAAACCACTCAAAACAGCAAATTAAGACACTCTAGGCTTATATTGTCACTTTACTTTACCAAAAAAGGCCATATCATTTCCTATACACCTTGTTCATTCATCTCCATATTGTTTGTTGTAGTTATAGGAGTTTGTGTACTAAAAGAGACAAATTTATATATCAAGATACACCATGTTAGAAAGTTGCTTTTGTTATAAAGTTGAAGTCCTGTTATGTTGTTCAGGCAAAGGTGTTGAAGTCCCATTCGGTTGCTCAGGCAAGCGCATTGAAACCCTATTTTACTGCTCATGTGCCTATTCCTTTGTGCGAAATGAGGGTTTTAGTAAGTGAAAAGATAGAATATAGATTTTGGGACTGGATATTGGATTAAGGATCTAAACCGGTATAAAATCAACGATGTGAATTTATTTCCACTGCAATAATGTTTATATTGTTGTTGTAGTGATTACTGCACTTCAATTCTATATTTATATATTTGGCCATCATCGATCCTGCACATAGTGACTTACAAGTAATATTGAGCATCGCTACGCGACTAACAAGCAGTATCAGAGCAGGATATTTCATAAATCGTAACATGGTTTATTGAATATTTTATTAATATAGGACATATATGAACTTTCATAGAAGATCAGTCTACTGCATGACCTACACTATTTATTAGCAGTGATTATAATTTTTGGTTAACTACGATGAAATATATATGGAATCAAATGGTTTAGAAATTTAGGATGCCACACAAACTTGATAAGAAGCTCCGGTCTCGAACAAAAGATTGATGCAACTAATAATTCAAAGGCTATGAATATTCCTTTTTGTGCCTTAGATAAAATGAATTTACCAGAGTTATGATATGTAAAACCACTTATGATATTTTGCGCAGTTTACAAGTCACACAACAAGGCACTAATAAAGTTAACAATCTACAATTGTTGTGTTGAAAATTTAATTTCAGCATTTTAGAATGAAGGATAAAGGAATGTGCTTTCGTATGCAAGATATAACTCATGCACTAGTAGGACTAGGTGAAACTATAATTGAATTTGACATTGTCATAAAAAATAAACTCTTTAACAAATGATTGGAAAAGAAAAGTGTTGGTCATCGAAGAAGCTAATGATCTATCTTGACTGAAGGCTGAGAAGTAAATCGGCAATCTAATGGCCTATGAAGTGAATTTGAAGGCTAGGAAAATACAGAACCTATAGAAAAAGAACATAGCATTCTGGGCAGGGGAGGACTCTGAAGTAGACGTAGGATGGTGGTCTGAACCAGTATAAAAATCCTGGTGTGTATGTTCTTTACTTTACTATAATTTATCTATAGTTAGCTTAGAATTTTATGTATACACTTATATATATAGCTTAGCCATATACACATGATCTACTTCATTTTCATTTGGTATCAGAGTAGGATATTTTATAAACCGTAACACGGTTTATTGAATATTCTTAATAATATAGCATATATAAGCACTTTCATAGAACGTCGGTCTACTGCACAACCCCGCTATTTGCTGGTAATGATTATAATTTTTTGTCAATTAGGATGAAAGTATATATGGAAGAAAATGGTCTTAAAATTTAGGATGCCACACAAACTCAATATAAAGCTCCAACTACACCACTGAACATGTGAACTCTCGAACAAAAGACTTATGTGACCAATAATTCAAATGCTATGAATATTCTTTCTTGTGCCTTATATAAAAATGAACTTACCGGATTTATGATATGTAAAACTGCTTATGATATTTGGTACACTTGACAAGTCACCCAGTAAGGCACTAATAAAGTAAAACAATCTAGAATTGCTATGCTGAAAAGTCAATTTCAGAATTTTAGGATGAAGGATAATGAAAATATTTCTAATATGTAATCCCTTATGCAAGATATTACTCATGCTCTAGTAGGACTTAATGAAACTGTATTTAAATTTGACATTGTCACAAAATATTTAAACTCTTTAACAAATGGTTGGAAAAGAAAAGTGTTAGCCATAGAAGAAGCTTATGATCTTTCTCAACTTAAGGGTAAGGAGGTAATCGATAATCTTATTGCCTACGAAGTAAATTTTCTTTGATACTAAATGTAACAACCTTCCTTTTTGACCCTCAGGTTCAATGCTCGAACTGACATTAACACCTCAAAAGCTAAAAAGGACGAGTCATTGGGATATGATAACAAGAAACAAATACATTTATAACTAGTAAACTTTCTGACCTCATAATGGAAGGAAACAAAATATAATATCGATTAACCATTTTTGTTCATTTCAACATATTGTGTCAACGACACCATACACACATGTCTATACAATACTGACTCAATCGCAATCCATACTGTATAAGTCTAATCATATCACCTATTTACAATATATATATATATATATATATATATATATATCTGTGTGTGTGTGTCTATATATATATATATCATAAGTACATATTGAAATCTTCATCGTCCAGCCCTTCATGTCACCGAGCTCCATCAACCTAAATAATATAAATAAAAAGGAAAATAGAAGTGTGTTAGACGTAAGTCTGAGTGAGTAAATCATATCTACTCCATAAATACTACAAAGGAAATATATAAAGTGAAAAGTATCTAACATGTCCCGAACCCACCTCGCACACTACCAACCGTATCATAGTTAATCAACCGTATCACAAATCAATCGGCTTCGGACTTACTCCCTTGGACCCGCCACGTGCACTACAGGTTCGCCTATTGTCCATGCTTAACTAATAGACTCATGTCATGGACCCACCTCATGCACTACAAGATTGCTTCAGTCCGCCTCCTCTCTCAGACCCGCCTTATGCGCTACAGGAGAACACCGCAATACTAGAATCTCCTACTTGCTATTATAAGTCAGTATATATTCACATCAGATCAAGTAGACCGCAAAACAACGATACACGTTCAACTCAATCCCACTTTAAATTCTGAAGTATTCTTCCTTGGCTCTGTAACACCAAAATCACCTTTAAGTTGGCTTACAAATGCTTACTCGAACCAACAAAATGAAGACTCATTCAATCCGCCTAGGCTCGGTTGGGTCTAGGTTCAACTAAGCCTACTAGATCTGATTCATCCACCAATCCTACTAGGTTCAGCCGCACGGTGATGACCGGTCCCATATGGACTAATCACTTGGTCATGCACTTTGTGTGCGGCATGTTCATGTTTTTCCATCATTCTAATGGCTAGTTTCATCTTCAATTGACTATGTTCTTCCTTCGGATTTTCTTTATACGATTCTAGGATTTGATCTACGTTTATACATCATTTTTTCACATTAATTCATAAGATTTGGCATTACATTCATTAAATTTGCAAAAATTGGTATACTCTTAACATCCGTCTTACTATGATTCATATTTTCCCCAAATCCATACGTGATTTCATAACATATATTTCATATTATAGATAGCATATCATTATTATTAACATTGCATTATATCGTGTTTTGTAACAACCTGCTCTGGAACAAGCCTAAACCTTGATCTCGAAAAGGCCCATCGAAACTTAGCCCTATTCTGAAGCTGGCCATTGGTTGGTAAAAATAAAAAACCAGAGCTATATATCTATTCTTTCAAAACTCAGAGCGGAAGGAATAAAATATAATAATAGTAATAGTACCCATTTATTTCTAATCATTTCAAATGGCACAAAACATTACACAATGTCAAATGTACAACATTTTGTTCAAACATACATTTCATGGGTATAATAGAAAATAACACAAAAGGATAGATAGTAACTTCCACAAGCTTCACTCTCGCCATCTTCAAGCATCATCAACTCCTTTTCTGACATGTGTTGTACTGAGGACAGAGTCAGAACAACAAGTTTCTGGTGAATATAAATCTCAAGCCTTACTATTTTTGTACTTTGGCGGTATAATTCAAATAAGAATACGTCGTATGCATTTAGAACCATTTAATACTTCATACAAGCAAAGGAGGCGGGCCCTTAATCAACCACTTAATACCTTCCATTCCCACAGAAGGTTACTAATCCCATAACCCATAATCAGCCCATAAATGTCTAACAATGCGAGAGATAATACCCAAGCCACTTAATACCTTTTATTGGAAAATAGGCAGACTCTGGCCTTTTAAGACCTCAATTGAGGCAGGCCCGTCATTTAATACCTATTCCTAAGGCGAACTCCTTAATGGTGACTATCTAACTGACATCGCATGAAATCTCTTGAGCCACTTAATACTCCTTTAGGGAAAGCGGACCCTCAATCAGTCACTTAATACCTTATCCTGAAGCGAACCCCCATTGAGATACCACCTATCGTGGCCTTAATAATTAACTCTTGACCATTTACTACTTCGTTTGAGGAAAAGAGGAGGGTCCTCAAACAACAACTTAATACCTCATGGCCCCGGAGTAGACCCTTCGTATAATGACCCGCACTTATAATGATGTCTCACATTAGTCCGACTATTCATGGGAAATGGTAGCCAGATTTGCTGGGTAGATTTAAATTGCAGAATTTAGGACTAACCTTAGGTCATTATAAATACTTATCACAAGAGATATCTCACATCAGCCACAAAGTCACACAACTGATAGCCAGATTAGTTGGGCAAACTTCTGTGCGCCTATTGATTGACCTCACATCCCAATGACTTAACCATAATTTAACTACTCTCTATATATAATACTCATCTCACCATTCTATAATTAAGGCCTTATAAGGAATCTTCCTTATTAATTCTTAATATATTAATCATTTTCCTAAGGCGGATTTAACGATAATTATTACCTAATTAACTATGCAATTATATGTTATAATTATACATTTATTACACTAATTAATATACAAATAAATATGCACTTATTATTCTATGTGTGCGGAGATTACGCATTAACTAATGTTAAATGTCAATTCCTTTTTAACTATAATAATACAAGTCTTTCCTTTTTCTTCCATTTTATCGATGGTGTCCAAATTATAATATCCAAGACAAGGGATTCTAATATCCATAACAAGGATTCAATAATCATACCCAAAATTGCAATAAATAGACTTGTATATAGAATCTAAATCCAACTTATCTCATATTAAAACAATGAAATAAACCAAAAATGGAAACTTACAATTTAATCAATTCTACGCTCTATTCAACTTCTTTTACATGAAGATAAGGGAAATTTTATTAAATTTTATAGAAATAGTCAGTGTAAATTAGAATAAAGATTCGTCCTTTACACACCATTTCTCAATTAAATCCCTTAATAAGATCTGAAGAAAAGGAATAAGAAGTGGTATAGAAGATAGAATACATAAACTGCAAAAGTCCGCAAAACTTCATTATTTTAACATAAAACAATTAAGATTTCAATCCTAAGAATTGACATTTCATTTTAGGGGAATCTTAGGGATTTTTAATATGATGTTTTCATAATCCAAAACTCCCCAAGTCATATACCAAATCCAAATTATACTATTCAACTACTAAGATTTCCACTCACGGTTGGTCCTCAGCTTTGCTTTTCTTTGGATTTTCAACGCCTATTATAATCTCCTTCAGATCTCTTCTTTTTCATATATATACAACAAGGGGTTTGTATATATATTTGATTCAGATTGGTTGGAGGAGAAGACATTAGAAATTAAATGATAAACAAAAATAAGTATATAGGATTTCTTACCTGAGACCATAATGGAGTTTTCTGAATCCATAATGAAGTTTTCTGAATCTAAGAAGAAATAAACTGATAGAACTTCATTAATATTCCCAAAGTATTTGTGAATGAAAGTGGAGAGGATATTGTACAATTTATATAGATCGAAATGTACCAGAACCGTAGGATGAAACTAGGTTGAAATTAGATAAATCTGGAGCGTTTAACCACAAAAAACCCTAGCCTCCACCCTAAGGAGAAGTCGACAACCCTCTATATATTGGTCGACCGCTAAGGGTTGACCAATCGGGTCTAGAGGTCAACCGCTTTGTTGTTTTGGGGACGTTTTATTATTTTTTGTTGCTTATTATTTTATTTCTTAATTAAATTTTAACGTTAACTATTTAATTTAACGTTTGCTTAACCCCCAAGTTTAATCACGGTTAATTTTTGAAATTCAAACTTTAAATCTAATTACTTATTTGAATTTGAATTCGAATTAAACTAATTTAAATCTAAAAACTTCAAATGCTTATAACTTCTTCATTTGAGCTTCATTTTCAGCATATTATATATGGAAACAGATTATAATTTCATCACGAACGCAACGGAATAACCTTTGTGGTCAAATTCCAATTTTATAAAATTTCCATTTTTATCACTACCCCTAATTGATTGAATTTATCTTATTTTACTTATTTAGTTAGGGTCGATTTTACTGGGTGTTACATTCTCCCCCTAAAAAGGATTTCATCCTGAAATCTTTTAAGGGGCGAACAGCTTAACGTGTAATAACATTCATGTTATATAAAGAAGTTGCCTGCACAACCATCTACTCAACAAAAGTGCAATGTGATTATGTACTGCATACATACTAATAATGAGCTCAATCCTAGCGTGATTGGGTAATCGTGTCATGCAAGCATGTATGCAAATGCCTAAAACATGCATAAAAATTTCTTCGTGAGTGTAATGTGATAGTGTAAAAGTGTAGCAACCATCTTTTACCATCTAATCTAGCAACCAAGATGCAATCGAAATCCTAATTTCGAAAAGAAAATTTACTAGAGAAAGGTTTAGGACGAGAAGTCCTCATTCCTTCTATCGGATTTTCTCCTCGTTGTACTTGGACCAATCTAATCTCTTTATTGTGGAGCTTCCTAGTTTCGTGCTCTACAATGCATGTAGTGGCACAGGGCGCTACTAGCTCCGTCTCAAAATCCCCTAATTGATTAGGCTCTACCATAATTACTATTCTATGAATGTATTTCCTTAAATGCAAAACATGAAAAACATCATGGACTCCGGCCAACTTACAAGTTTTATTATTTTTCCCTAATATTAGGAAAGATCCAATAGATCTTAGTGCCAACTTTTCCAACTATCCAAATCTTACGACATTCACACGCTGCCTAATCAACTCTGACTTTCCAAAATCTCATAATTCAAATCTGGTCCGAATAGAATTTGTTGGTGGTTCCCCACCCACAATTTAGCGATTTGTATAGCCTCCCAAAAAGTGCTTCAAGGGTGTCGTACCAATCATCTATTAGTGACTACTATTATACGCGAATTCTACTAAGGGTAAGTGCTGCTCCTAATGTCCTTCAAAGTCCAAGTTGCAAGCTCTCAACAAATTCTCTAAGTTCTCATCCATTCCTTCAGTTTCTCCATCGGTCTTCAGTTGGTAAGCGATGCTCAGATTTAATGAAGTTCCTAAAACTATTTCCTAAAGCTACTAGCAAATTCTTCCAAAATTCACTGGTAAACTAAAGGTCCCTTTCACTAACGATGCTAACTGCATATCCATAAAGTTGTATCAGAGATGATGCGGTTTTATTGCTTCTAAAAGAAAATTCTACCACCTTCTTCCTCATCCTTGATTAGTAGGAAATTCTCTTCACTTTCATGAATGGTGATAGTCTGTGAGCTAAATTTTCCAAAATTCTTAAGTTTTGGGACTGAAACATTTATTCATTTTAGGTTGCTAATCTAATTTCCTCATTAACTTCTAGTCTTACCTATAGTTTTCGCTAGTTAAGGTAGCGTTCACAATCATTTTTTCCCACGTTAATGTTGGAGATGCGTCCGACACCCCAATGTTACTTTCCCCTGCCACTGCCCTGTTTACCGAATGTTGGGAAGTATAACGTTGGCATCCGATGCGTCAGACGCCAGTGTTATTATCAACCCAACCATTCATTTCCCTTCCCTCCCTCTTTCCCTATAAATCAACTTCATCCACCTTCATCTTCTTTACACCATTATTCATATCTCCTCTCCTCTCTACTATCACCTTTCCTCCACTCTAAAAAAAGTTTAATTCGAAAACAAGTTCCAATTACCAAGATGTACAGGATTTGGTCATTATATCAGAATATCTTGTAGAAGAAGGAGCCATATCACCCGAATTCAGACTTTAGAATTTGCCGGTTTAATGTGGATGCAAGACGTATTAAATGGACATCAAGGATGTTGTCAATGAAATTTTCAAATGAAAAGGCTTTATTTTCTCTCATTATGTGATAGGCTGCAAAATTATGGTCTAAAGATAATGGAAAGAATTAATATCAAAGAAATAGTTGTCATATTTATATACAGCATATCTGCAGTGCTCTTAAATCGACAAATGAGTGAATGATTTCAGAGGTCAGGTAACATAATTTTAGTTTATTTTCATGCTGTTTTAGAAGCTGTATAATTACTTACTATAGATATTATCAAGACAAATGATCTTCAATTTAATACTATTCCAGATCATATTAGAACTTCAAACCGGTACTACCCATATTTTAGAAACCGTCTGGAACATTTCCAACTTAAAGCTTCTTAACTTGAATTTATTATTGACATATTATACTCAATATCACTTATGAAATTTGAGTTCGAACACTCCTTCATAAGGAATTCATTGTTTCTACAAATAATTTTTTAGTATTTCATAAATACACGAGAACACCTCAAACAACCGTTTAGCGATATCAATTTGGTTTTGATATTTGCTTCATATATCAAACATATAAACAAATCATGATATCGTAAACAACATAACATGTATGCTAATTCCTATTGCCAATGCATAAGAATCCAATTCACATGTTACTTATTGAACACTTTAATAAAGTGTTTCTACATGTTGTCTGAGACATTCATAATGTCCTTTATACTATCTATGAAAGATAGCATTTGCAAATTCAAAGTTGAGTATTAAAATAACTAAAGCTGATTTTAACACAAGT
The DNA here is from genome assembly GCA_030737815.1 of Allium fistulosum. Classification (NCBI taxonomy): domain Eukaryota; kingdom Viridiplantae; phylum Streptophyta; class Magnoliopsida; order Asparagales; family Amaryllidaceae; genus Allium; species Allium fistulosum. The sequence continues at coordinate 879,680,523 of CM060906.1, forward strand.
ACATTGTTAACAATCAGTAATGTGTTGTTTACTAATGGTTTAGAGATACCTACATACCTTTTAACTCTTTTTCTTATAAACACACGCTTCCTCTATCTTTTGACTAATAATCAAACTATTTGATATTTCTATCAGAACACTTGTTCAATTTTGATGCACGTCAAATGAAACATTCGTATCTATTCTTGGATCATATCCAAAAATCACAAACTCAATATCGCTCCCACTTACTTCGAGGAACTTTGGTTGTTATGTGCAAACGGTCAATTCTAAATCATTGTATAGAATTTTCCATTTCAACACATATGTACCAAAACACAAAGTCAAACCAAGCGATAATTTTGTGAGTAAATCCGAGTTAACTAGAGCACATTGAATAATGAATTTATTACGCTTATTTCAACAATTGAAATTTGTGAGATTATTCTTATCAACGTTGCTCATTAAATTCCAACTGCATTAGTCATGCTCTTAAAAACACAATCGCGACCGATGGATTGCATCTCTTCAGGCATAACTATCAAAATCATATTTTGTTGTTGTACTAGGAATACATTTTAAATTTTTGCATCATACATATCATAGAGTTAATACTTTTAATGGCTCAACTGACAACTGAGGAATATCTATTCTCGATATTGATAAAAAATACTCATACTTTCTCTTCAATATGTGAGAATACTTATTGGACACTTTAATGCGATGTGTTCGTTTAGGTTATTTTAATTTCATTGCATCCCACGATTAGTTTTATCTTTGGATCGTATCCTAATCCATTTTAATACTAATAATTTCTTAAAGAAATTCCTTCACTAAGAAGTTGGTACTTCATGAAACAACAATTGTTTCTCAATACAACAGAATAGGTATTCATAAACACTTTATGAATTGCCATATTTATAAAATTAGTTTGGTTTTAGTTTACAATACTTACGTTCAAAACATATAATTTTCATCCAATGACAGTCGTTCCTAAACTCCGTTTTGGGGGGTTCATACAAAATCGCTCACATATAATTATTACATGTAGTCTTTTGACTCAGACAACCTGCCAACTCCTTGGCCTAGGATATGTTAGAGTTTCTTATAAAACTTTATCTTGTATGATTTTATAAACTATTCTTTAGATGAAATTAATTTTAACTTTGTGTACTACTGTGACGCCCCACCTCTATACTCACACTAGCCAAGGACACTACGGGGTAAGGCCATTAACTAGCGCGAAGAATAAGGCTGTTGAGGAGCGACCATCTGTGTAATTGCTTTGTGCGAGTACCGATATGTCAGATAATATAACTTACATTTCATTTCAAGAGGAAATCCGACATATCAAATACAAAATCAAAGCTACCACACAGTGGCTAAGTGGACTTCGGAAACAAATATAGAAATGAACATAACACAAATCAGTCACAGATATTCATATCACAAAGGCGGAAACAGATATGAATATAACACATAAAAGTGTACATCAAAATAGTGGTCAACTAGATCCACTACATCACAAAAGAATAGATACAAGTGCTAGACAAAAGATTAAGTATACATCAAGGAGTCTCTATCTCGAATGTATAACAACAAAAACTACTAAGCTAAAGTAGTGAGCCAAAAGTCAGGTGACGAACCCTGATAAAATTCAAGCAGAAGCACATGAAATACCTCGGTCTGACCCGAGTATTATTTAAGAAGAAGATAATAATAAACGGACCAGTTTAGCTATAAATATCATATAAAATGAGATAGGATAAGAGATATGAAAAAAACATATGATAACAAAAATGTCGTACTGTAACAAGTATAAATAAGGTAACAACAAAAATCATACAATATCTCATAAATTCTCAAACACTAAAAAGAATGTCATATTCTTTAAATTATTCACCAAAACACAAATATTGGCAAACATATCAATGCCAATCGCAAAAATCGGTGAAACACAAATACTAGAAATCATCAACTAGAAATCCAGAAATCACAAAAAGGGGAAGGCCTATCACAAACGAGAGCATGAAAACTCCCCAACACGTGTATCACAAATGGGTCTCTATCCCATAAAATGAGGCGGAGCTCCTCCAAACAGGGTATAGTCCCCACTTGCGGACTATGAGCCAATGCCCCTTCTATGAGCCGAAGCTCCTCCAAACAGGGTATAGTCCCCCCTTGCGGACTATGAGCCAAAGCGCCTCCTATGAGCCGAAGCTTCTCCAAACAGGGTATAGTCCCCCCTTGCGGACTATGAGACGAAAATCCTCCAAACAGGGTATAGTCCCCCTTTGCGGACTATGAGCCTAAACTCCTCCAAATGGGGTACAGTCCCCCATGCGGACAAAGAGACATCGCACATCGCTAGTCTAAATCACTAAAGGATCATCATTGATCGATAAGTGTAAATTACACTAAGCTAGTAAATAAATAAGTTTAGCTTCATGTCCTATAACCACTGGCTTAACTTAAATATTTACGAACAAATTGTAGATTTCCACTCAAAGATTGTCACAAGAGTTCAATCGAACAAGTCCAAGAATTAACCGACAAGTAAACGCAAGCGTTTCATACCACTTGTTTTGCTAAGCCGTTTAATTAGATTTCTCATACGAATGAGGTAAAGGTTTGTATATACTAATAGATTGGAAAACGGTTTTATAAACGAGTTTTGTATTAAAATAGTGTTGAAATCGTTTTTATGAAAGAATTTGAGTATTTACTACTAGTATAGAAAACCTTTGTATTTAAAAGTGACAAACCACAGAAAACGATTGTAAAAACAATCGATCACCAAAAATTCACATTCAACGATGTGAAATAAATCCATAAAAATCGATATCAAATTCATCAAATGGATATTCCCAAAAATCCAAAGAAAGAAGTCATCAAAGTAGATAATAAGTGATAACAACTAACCGGATCAACAAAAATCGATTAATATTGGAAAACCATTCAAAAACAGCCAAAATAGGCAAAATGAACAGCTCCAGACGTTTGGTTTAGAATCCAGACGTCTGGATTTGTTCTCTGGAAATAATGCAGAAAAACCCCAGACGTCTGAAATTCCAAGGTAGACGTCTGAGACCCAATCCAAACGTCTGGGATTAGTTTCTGCCATTTTTTATATTCTGCGTTCTATATTTTTTTCTCTCTAGGTCTAAACCAGATGTCTGGACTTGATAACCAGACGTCTGGTCACCTGGTCTGGGCAACAATTTGCCTAGGCCAAGATGGCCAAAACGTTTTGGGAGCGATCGGACGAGCAACTACGACTAGGGATTTATGCTGAGCGACAACCCAGCCTTATAGGCTCTTCGATACACCCCAAATATCATGTCCAAACATCCATAGTAGGATTTTCATAAAATTGGACCAAAACACCAAAATTTAGAAAATTCACCAAATCAATTCAAATCAAAAGTAAATGAACATGCACAAATGTTAAGAATTCATACCTAACAACAATGAAAGTTATGGACGTAGATGTGAGTTAAAGAACTTACCTTTAAACCCAAAAACAATGAATGAGAAGCTTTTAAAACAAAGAAAAGATCAACCACTCTTTAACTTCAACTTTAGAAGCTCCAATGTATGCTTCTCCTTGATTTATAACTTGAATTTGAATTCCTAAGAGAAATAGGGCTTAGGAATTTTAATTTCCTCTTCCCACCATTCTTTCTAGGGCTTGAGAGTGTTAGGAATTTGGAAATGAAATGAATGAGGAAGAGAGGGGTGGAGTGGGAGTTGTTATGTAGAGGAGTTAGGTTCTCTTAGTGGGCTGAAACCCAAACCCAAAGCCCCAATTGAAAATATCAAAATTCTACTCAACTCCAAACATATCGATGTTTATACTCAAAAAAGTTGTAAACGCCATTTTGGACTCAATGGAAGTGGTCTCGAGTCCTAACTCGACTATTTACAAAAAGTAACATTTCGGACTTTAATCTAATTAACGATGCTATATTTAAATAAAACATTTAAATATACAGTCGTAAAATATGCGGGTTGAGACTCCCCTCCTTAAAGAAATTGCGTCCTCGCAATACTTAAGAAGAAAATAAAAAGTAACAACCATACTAAGGCATAACAACACAAAAGAAGAAATTTTGAAATGAGAAGTTCACCTTAAGGAGCACGAGAGAGTAAGTCCGGATGTGTTCGCTCGATGAATTCTCTGGATTCCCAAGAGCAATCCTTAGGATTTGAGGACCATTGAACTTTCACAAGAGGAACATCTTTATTTCGAAGGCGTTTAACCTCTGAACCAATGATACGATTAGGATGTTGCTCATAAGCCAAATCAGGTGAAACCTCAATTTCTTCAATAACACCGGACTCAAGAATAGAATCGGAATCCCTAAGGCATTTCCGTAGTTGAGAAACGTGGAACATGTCATGAATAGCAAAAAATTGAGCCGGTAATAAAAGGCGATAAGCCACGGAACCAATACGTTCGGTGATGGGAAATGGACCAATATATCGAGGTGCTAATTTTCTCGATCGACTGAAACACACAACACCCTTCATAGGTGAAACACGAATGAACACCAAATCTCCCAAGTGGACAAAGTATCAAGATCATAAGATGCAAGGAACTCGAGCCAACGTTGTTGACGCAAATTAAGTTCCTTTTGAGAAAATAAATACTTCAAAGACATATGATCGGTGTAGAGAACAAATTTCTCTCCCAAAAGATAATGACGCCAAATTTTAAGAGCGAAAAAAATGGCCACGAGCACTAGATCATGAGTGGCATATCCAGTCTCGGCAAGCTTTAATTGTCTAGAAGTCTAAGCGATAACACGTTTCCTCTTGCATGAGAACGACACCCAAACCAATACGACTAGCATCGATACAAACGATGAAGTCTTGATTCCCTTCGGGAATCATAAGAATAGGAGTATCGAAAAGGAGTTCTTTTAAATGATCCTCTTTCCCGAAAAGCTAAGACATTCAAAATTATAATGAACTTTATGTAATCGTCTTTTTAGAAAAATTTACTTTTTACAAGTCAATTTATTGTGTCTGATTGTCTCATCATAGCGTTTAGGAGATTCCTATCGATAACGTTGATCAAGCGCATGGACCAGAATTCTTAAAGCACTCAATGGTCAAAACAACACAAAATCATCTTCTATATGATAAACATGTCTCTTAAAGATTTTACGAATATTCTTTGCTCGTTTTAAGAACAAAATCCAATTATACTTATAAATATCTTATTAAAAAGATTTGCAAATTTTAAATTGTTGTTTTCATCCATAATCAATGAATACAAGGATGGTCTCATCGAGATATTCGCAGAATACTCGATTCATAAGATGGATGAAATAAGCTGAACAAACCGAATGACATCACGAGTCACGCATAAGAATCATAACGAGTGCGGAATGCGGTAAATGGGATGCTACCCTCCGCAACTCGTAGCTGATGAAAACCGGTTGCAAGGTCAAGCTGAAAAGACCTTAGCACCACTCAATAGATCCCTTAGGTGGTAATCCTTAGACAAACTAAAAAATACCGGGAAATTCACAAACTACTTTAATGAGGGAAATAACATCTTCCTCATCATGTGGGTCTAGAGAATAAAATGATGCCACCAAATTTGAATCAAAATCATTAAGAAAAATTATAAGTCTGCTTAACAAATTGAGAATGTCAAAGATGGATAGTCCTCTCAGGACATAGGATATGGGCTTCATAATGATTAAGCCAATCCTTTCCCAAAAATCAATTTCGAAGCCTAAGTAACGCATAACATGCAAATCGGCTCGAAAAGAATAATCACATAAAATAATCTTGACATCTTTACAAAGAAAACTGAGTGTTGCGGATCCACCAATCGGATTCGCAATTCTCAGTGAAGTCATCACCCCCATAATATTTAAAGAAAAGAATTAACAAGTTCTTTTGATATAAAAGAGTGGGATGCGCCCGTGTCAAAAAGAACTCGAATAGGATGATCAAGAAACATAATAATGTCATCAAGGATAGAATGAGAAATACCTTGACCAAGAGAAGTGTCACTAGGAGCTTGCACAACATTCAACTTTCCCTCTCTCCTACTTTGAAGTTTGGGACATGAAGATAAAAGATGACCCAAACCTTTGCAATAGCGACAAGAAAAGGGTTTTGGACACTCATTCGCATAGTGGTCCATAGAACCACAATTGTTGCAATGTCCACGACTAGAGGTAGGAGTCTTTGCTACCGAAATTGCCTGCTTCCCTTTCTTGTTGGGATTAGGGCTTTTGAACTTAATACGCCTCTTCTTGTTGTTATTGAGGCTCTTTTTGGAACCTCCAACATCACTATCACTTCCTTTATCGTCCTCTTCAAGTCGAAGAGTGATATCTACAAGCTGATTGAAAGGAACTTCTAGTTTCAGAGGTAAAACCTTTTTGGGGTTCTTACTCAAAGCACAGATAAACCTTTGATTCTTTACAAGATCCAAAGGTTGTTGGGTAGACATGAATACGCCATCCAGAGAAGGACTACTAGATTGACCAGCGGTAGGACTGCCAGATTTAACCATCTCTTCTTCTTTAAGAAAGAAAGAAAGAAAGAAGAGGAAAAAGGTTATTCTCAGAATGAATATCAAACAAACTTGATTGATAAAACAAGGCATCATAAAAAGAAATAGGATAGAACGGTACGAAGACTCGAATTAAATCCTATGGCACGATTCCTAAGAAAGACTTAGGATAATGATCCTTGCTAGATTATTCTACATTGTTCCGAAGTTTGGTTCTGATACCAAGCTGTGACGCCCCACCTCTATACTTACACTAGCCAAGGACACTACGGGGTAATGCCATCGACTAGCGCGAAGAATAAGGCTGTTGAGGAGTGACCATCTATGTAATTGCTTTGTGCAAGTACCGATATGTTAGATAATATAACTTACATTTCATTTCAAGAGGAAATACGACATATCAAATACAAACTCAAAGCTACCACACAGTGGCTAAGTGGACTTCGGAAACAAATATAGAAATAAACATAACACAAATCAGTCACAGATATTCATATCACAAAGGCGGAAACAGATATGAATATAACACATAAAAGTGTACATCAAAATAGTGGTCAAACTAGATCCACTACATCACAAAAGAATAGATACAAGTGCTAGACAAAAAAATATGTATACATCAAGGAGTCTCTATCTCGAATGTATAACAACAAAAACTACTAAGCTAAAGTAGTTAGCCAAAAGTCAGGTGACGAACCCTGAAATACCTCGGTCTGACCTGAGTATTATTTAAGAAGAAAATAATAATAAACGGATCAGTCTAGCTATAAATATCATATAAAATGAGATAGGATAAGAGATATGATAAAAACGTATGATAACAAAAATGTCGTACTATGACAAGTATAAATAAGGTAACAACAAAAATCATACAATATCTCATAAATTCTCAAACACTAAAAAAATCATACGTATGTAATATATATTTAAAACAATATCAAAAATAGTAGGGTATAACACAACAGGTTTCGAATTACTTATAACATATACATATTTTTTTATAGAGCAATCAGAGGCAACTTCACCTTTATCATATATACTTTTTGGAACAGGTCACAGAACATGTAACGACCCGCTATTTTGGACCATTCAAATCGACAATAAATCCACACATGTCTAACTTGAATAATTCAAAATATCATATTGTTAATTTAAATTTGGCAAAACTCAGCATATGCATTAAATAAATCAATCACAGAATCACAGACACAGAGTAATACAATAATACGCAGCGGAATGGATAAAATAGTAGTTCATGAAGCTACTATATAAACATCAGAGTTAGAAACAAAATACAACAGAATATCTCAAATGCAGTGAAGTCTTCAATACAACAGATGACTACTCTGAACAAATCAACTAGAAGAGCTGAAAGCTGAGGCGATAGTTGGATCTCCAAAGGAAGCTCCAAACTCCAAAGGTGAGTCTCAAATGCTGTATCACTCGGTCTGACCCGAGCGTAAAGCAAAACACAAAACACTCGAGTCAGGATTAACATTCTTATATCAATAAATCCAACTCAAGTGAAATATCAACTGAAATACAAGTAACTTAAGGATGTTTGGGATAACCATCCTCTAAGGATCTTCAGAACTATCTACAAGGTGGAAATATACCCTGTAACACCGTGGTCATTTCAATTTAATTTATACTTCAAAACCCAAATATCATTACATTTCAAATATAACTATTTTCCAAGATAGTATATATATTAATTTATTTAAAAGTAAAGCATTTAATTTTCTCAAGTCTTGCAAATCGATTCAAATCAACTTCAAATTCCAAATTCAAATTTATTCAAAGCTCAATTCATCAATTCAATTTAGTTCTAAATATACCATTTAAATTTTCAATATATTTCAAAGCTTTAATATTCAACATTTTCAAAGTTAAATTTAACAGTTTAATATAGCACTTGATTTAACTTTATTATTATTTAATCAAGGAATATTCACTTAAAAGATTCAATGTCATTTACTAGCCTTAAATATTCACTTAAAAGATTCAATATCATTTACTAGCCTTAAATCACACTTTACTAAATATTTCCTTAAACTTTGTTTAAATAAGAAATATTCATTAAATTTCTTATAAATCAAACCCAAGTCATAAATCATATCTTACATCTCAATTTCAATAAGTTTCCAATCGGTTTAATTAAATAAAATTCTTTATTGAATACAAATTCAACTAAATTCAAATTATCTTTCTAACCTTAACTTATTCAAATTATTACCAAAATCTATTTTGAAATATATTTTAAATACTCAACATATTATATGTATTTAAATCAATCATTCCCATTTGTATGTAATAATTTAAGGCTCAACATTTAATAAAACCATATATTTCTTTCCAAAACCATAGAATTCATTTTTAAAATATTTATATATATGGACCAACGGTGTCTGTATATATATTTATCATATGGTTAAGTGATACGGATATTTATCATTTCAATCCGAAATTTAAATATATACGGGTAGATATCATTTCGACCCGTAATCCCAATTTCAATTCAAATGAAAATCGCTTGGGTTTATCATTTCAACCCATAACGAAATTCTCCTATTCTAAAGTCCGTTCGGGTATGTATCATTTCAACCCATAGTGAATTCTATACTAACAGGGAACTTGCAGAGTGATAACAGATAATATAAAATATAACAACAAGCATATATCATCAATATAAATAACAGATACTGGTGTCAGATGTCAAAGGTGAACATATACAGATAATAGTAATAACAGGCATATAAATTCTAGATACTGGTGTCAGATGTCACAGGTGAACAGTTATAGATAATAGCATATATAACAATGTAATTAACTAACAGCAGCAAATTTTAACTGTCGTTTCAATTGAAATCAGATTTAATAAATAAAAGAACGTTAATCGTGAGTGATTGCTCACCTTTCGAGGCTAGAGAGATAGACAATGAAGCTGAGTTATGAAATCCATGCACGAATCTCAAAGCAAAGTAAGATTGAACGCGAATTGGACGAACGAGACTGAGAATCAAGAATTGATGAACTGAATCAGAATCAGTTATATATACGGAAAATATTTGATATTTTATAAAAATCCATATTTTAATCTAAGACAAAATAAAAATAAAATATATATAGTTAAAATAAAATACATACTTAAAAAAAAAATCAATTCAGTTCAACCCTTTAAAATTCATGTATATTCACTTAATAAAACCATACCTAAAACCAACATACTAGTTACCAGATCCTATACAGCTATATCCACAACATACCCATTACTCAAAATATATATATACCGACCATATATTACAAATATACCAATGCAGACAGTACCTAATATGTGCATACAAAAGTGTATATGCGAATAACAAGCATGTATAAACAAATATGCAGACTGGACTTATAAACAACTTATGTATATGGCCAAATATATATATACAGGTTTTAGGAAAAAAAATTGAAAACTACTTCTCAGACTTGCCTCCTCATTATTTATTCAGTATAAATACAAGTGTTTATAAAACCAAACCAGAGAACCCACTTATAATATATATACATATATAGACAAAATCTGCAAAGCTCATCCCATATACATACTACAAGCAATAAGTATATATGTAAACAAAATTTTCTTTGTATTATAAAATTATAAAATATATGTCATTTAAACTATATATACATTAACAACAGATTGTATGTATGAAGACTATTATAACATGTACAATGAACTCCAACAGATCGTACACCATATATATATCTAACTTTAAATATAACCAACATATTATACAACCTATAGTCTAAACCATATATACAGTACGCATATTAAAATTGTATAGTTATAAATATGTATACAACGTTCCAGTGGCACCGTTATATAATATATACTAACATATATACTGACAATTATACTTAATATCCTCCACTTGAAATCAAAAGCACAATATGAAGATAAGTCATAATATATATAAACTAACGTACATACATTTTTTTTCCATGCGTATAACCATTATCTTATTACTTATCCAACCTTAACTTACTATTTCATTCACAGAAAAGGAAAGCAAGGTTGCCACTGTATAGATATATACATAAATAGTTCCCATAAAATAATTATATACTGAGAAAATAGAATACGTATATTGTATATATATATATATATAAATATTAACATATATACAATTCGTACCCAAAGTTCATGCGGCTGCTGGCAACAAAAGTTAGGCAAGGATGTAGAGCGGAGGGGCACAAGGCGGTAGGTCGGTCAGGGAAGAGGGACGCGCGGGGTGCTAGCGAGGTGGAGGAGGCTTGCGGTGGACAGATCCGGGAAGTGGGTGAACAGCGGGTAGGCTGTCGTGGGGAGATGATGGCGAAGGAGAGAGAGTGGGCGGAGATGGAGGAGCGGAAGAGGTGGACGCTGACCCGTGGGCAGTATGGGTTGCACACACGTGTGATGCTGGTAGACGAGGCGCAAGGCCAAGGGGAAGGCGGATCTGGAGGGGAGAGCGAGAGGGAAGGAGAATACGTGGAGATGACCTTCGGTATGCGTGCTGCTACGAGGTGATGGGGTCGGCAGTTGTTGAGTGGGAGGCGTGGGAAACAAAATGGAGGAGGAAGGAAAAATAAAATAAGAGGAAATGTGGGCTTCGGGGTAGGCAAAAAGTGAGGAGGAAGGAGAAAAGTGAGAAGGCTCTGTCAAAAAGTAATGAGGAAATAGTTCAGATCTCAAGATAACTTTGGTTTCATTTTTAAAATAAATAGAGTGCCAAAAGAAAGAATGGAAGGCAGACAAATAGGCTGAGAAAACGTACAAAAAAAAGTAAAGTAGGAATAGTGAAATTCCAACGGTCAAGTGGTGATACGCTGGGCATTTAAAACAATTTATTGATTGTTAGGATAGCACGTTTCAGATTGAAATGTACAGGGAAAAAGGGATTCAAAATTTAGGTACCGTTATGACGAGCTGTTTCCTCGTCATCGTTACATGCCGGACCTCAATCTATCGAAATAAATATACCGCTGGGATCTGCATGACGAGACGATCAAAACGGTATACATATATCGGTGGTACGATCATCCGATCAAAAGTTGATAATCGGTACCGAAAGATGCTGCTATTTTGCCAGAATTAAGATAAACGGAGCAATAGAAGTCCAAATTTTGCGAAACAAATTTCGCAGTCTAATTCAGAATGCTCTAAATAAATTTTCTCCTGTTGACATATTTTGGTTTCGGAAAACTTTTAAATTCACTGTTCTTAACCGGTTAAATTTGAAATAAAATTTCACAGGAAAATAAACTTTAATATTATCAGATGAAAATTTACTAGTTGCTATATTAAAATATACGTATTCCAAATAGTAAATTATTATTTTCAAATTTTATTGTTTAAAATTTCACAAATTTCTAGTTAAATATACTTTTAAAACCATTAAATTTTTGCGGGTCGTTACACTCTCCCCCACTCAAAACTTTTCGTCCCCGAAAAGGAAGGAGGTAGGAGAATAGAACAACTCGAAATAAAAGTAGATTGAAAGTCAAGATTAAACAATTAATTTGAACTATATAAATTTTACTTAAATTTGAAAACTTCATTTGCAATTCAATTGTCTTTAATACTTTAATATTTTTCAAACCCTTTTGCAAATTTCTTGCTTCCTTTATAAATGCCATTTATGTTTAAATAACACCTCTATAAATATATGAAAATATTTGAAAACAATTATTTACGTTATTACTTATTTTTACAAAGAAGCTATTTGAAAACATTAAATTCATAATTTATTAATTTATAAATTTTATCAAAATTACTTTTCAAGTATTATTAATAAATCAATAATCATTTACTTTAAATATATTTTATAACCTCAAAATATTTATAACACTAAAATTTTTATTAAACCATGTAGTCTATAATTAAACAATACTTAAAAGAATATAGTCAACAAGGAAAAGAAGGAGGATTTGGAAAAACAGAATATAGGTGAATAAATAAAGCTGAGCAGATAAGGTAAATTCAAGGAATAGTATCAGGCACGAATAATTAATTAGAACCACAAGAATTTCAATTTCAAATATTAATACAAAATTTCTTTGTTGGAAATACTTTTATTATAAAATACCTTTATAGTCGAAACAAATTTCCTTTCGAAAATACTTTTATAACTCGATGTCTTAACAAGTTTATCCTCGTTCCTGTAGACTCTGGCAGGGCGTTGATCAGGCGCAAAGCTAGAATTCTCCAGGTACTTAGTAGACTTGTTTCAACACCCAGTGAAAATACTGGAAAACTTTTAAAAATAGATATGGAAAGTACAATCCAAACAAATCAACCAAACCAAACCTTTGTCTAACCATGGTTCGTAGATACACAATGGTTACGCCTGGTTCCCCCAGGAAACAATCCATATCCGTAAGCTTTCTCAGCCCTGCGAGTTACGCCATGATGACTAGTAGAATGCAGGATACACAATGGTTACGCCTGGATCCCCCAGGAAACAATCCGTACCCCTAGGCAAGACTCAGCCAAGCATTTGCGCTACTATTCGCGACCTACACAGATTGCAGGATACACAATGGTTACGCCGGGATCCCCCAGGAAACAATCCGTACCCCTAGGCAAGACTCAGCCAGACAGTTGCGCTATGCAGTCACGAGAGAAACATAAGACCATGGGTAACGCCATGGAATTCGAAGGACACTCGAGTATCATATCCGGAAAACCAAAATCAGAGAGAATAATATCGATAGAATGAATCCAAGATGTGGCCACAAATCGGATATCAAGCAGAAGGCACTTTCCATATCTTTACTTCGAAAATATGTATCATATAGTACCTTTTCAAATCACTTTCAAATATCGTACTTATATAAAATCCATTATATATAAGATTTAATTTTCAAATCAAATACCTTCCAAAATCAATAGTATATCAAATCATACTTATATAGACTTCAGTTATATAAGATTTCACTTTCAAATTGAGTACCTTTTCAAATCTATAGTTTTCGAATCAATTTCATACTCATACAAATCAATTTTATATAAGTTCGACAACTCCCAAATCAAGTATTTAGTAACACAAGGTTCTCAAATTTCAATTTGTTTCAATATCAGTTCACTTTCAAAATCATATACAATTTCACCAAATTATTTCTTCTCAAATTAAATATCTTTAGTTTCAAAGTTTCCAAAATAATAGATTTAGAAAATAAATCCAAATTTCCAAATCAATATAATTTAAGTCAACCAATTTATTTCCAAAATCAAATGTTTTCAAAATCATCTTATACTTACGTAAGGTCTATCTTATATAAGGATCAAATTTTTCAAAATAAATTTCGCTGTATGAAGAGCCATATGGGATTGAATATCTTTGCTTTTATGGGTTATATATCTTTGTAATTTAAATTGGAATTTTCTTTTAGTAAGCAAAGATATTCTAACTCGACAGCTTCAATTTCAGCGTCAAAATATATCAATGATATTAGAATATAAGATGTACATACGTCATCATTTCGCAGAATCACATTTGATCGCTCGCTCGATCACACAAGTTCCCTTTCGAACTAGTATTGTCCATTCGACTTCCCTAATGCTGACTTTCAATATGGTTTCTCGACTAGAAGCCATCAGTCTCCTTGCATAGCCATATACTATGATAGAGAATTCTAGAATCAAGCCCAAAATCCATATCAAATATTCGCCATCAAGAATCGAATGAAAAATCCTAACACGAAATGGTGTAATTCACCTTGAACTTGTGTACTCAAACTTGGGTCAAACTAATTATGCGAATAAAACAGCATACGTACAACTTATATATTTATTCCAACTTGTTAAATATATGGTTTCATAAAGATGTTACTAAGTTAAAACATTTAAACTAAATTTTATTCAAAATATTTTGAAGACCAAATGCTTTTCAAAACATTTCAAATCTAAATTTCATATTAGAAAATTTTTAAAATTGCCTTATTCATTTACTTAACCAAACAGTTTCAACTTATTTAAGTCATATTACTTCATACTTAAACATTCAAAACAACTTATATACTTTATAAAAATACTTTTCAAAATTTCTTAGCTTTGAAAAGTTAACCTTGATTTGGAAGTACTCGAACTTCAAAATAGTCGAAGAAATTATTTTCAAATTCAAGAGTTGGAAATCAACAACAAATCAGTAAATCATTTTCAAAAGATAGGTTTCAAATCCGAGACTCAAGGACTGAACACCGGCTTACTTCAAATCATTTCAAATATATATATATATATATATACATATATCTTTCGAATATCAAATCATACTTCGAACTTTGAAATCAAATTGGTTTCATAAAATCACTCGCGTAGCGAAGCTACTCAAGTGGCCTCTCCCCACTCTGAAACTCGAAAATCAATGTCGATGATGCGTGCACTCATCACCGAAATTATTTTCCAGCGACATCAGTGAGTTCTGGACTTCTATTTTCTCAAACTTCTTTTGAAATTTCTTCGACATCATTCGAAACTCAATAAAATCATTTGAAACATTACTTATTCGGAAAAATACTTTTAAATCATATTATTATTATATATTTCATATCTTAAAACCAATTTCAAAACACCGGGGTTCAATTCTCGAATTTCAAATTTAAAATCCTTCAGTTATAAATCATTTTTAGATAAATCAAATTTCTTATATAATTTTTCAAAATTACTAATCATTTCGAAACCTCAAATTCTCATTTTAAAAAGGGTATATAATCTTTATCGAAAACATTTCACTTTTATATATAGAATATAATGATTTCAATATATAAAACAATTTCTAAAATATAAACAAGCCTGATTTTTCAAAGGATGGTTCAAGAATGGATTTCAAAACAAAGATAGAAATTCAAATTAGAGGGACTCTAATCAAATAGGATTCTGATTCGAAAATAAGTTCGAACGAAAATGAGATAATTAATTACAAAACAGTAGATGGATACACTTATATAAATCGCGGGCGACCTTAACCGGGTCAACCGTGACTTCAAGAATATAATCGATGCGGAAATCTAAGGCAAATCGACATTCGATCTCCAGAGATAGAATTCGGCATATCAAGAGATAGCAGCATCTAAACCGAGTGATATATAAATCTTCGGTGAATCAATGCCAATGGTAAAGGAGTTCCACCCCTTTACAATCATTCAAAGATTTGCGGGATCGCCTATTCTTATGGAGATCATTCGAAGTGGAGTTATGGGATACTCCAGAATCAAAAGAATACAAATAGGGAGAGACAAGAATGAATTTTGGAACCGCGAGGAACGTTCCAAAGTTCAAAGGGAATCAAGTTAAAAGGAAGAGATTCAAACTCGAATGAAAGTGATTCTGTAAATAAATTTACTATATATGCTAAGTTTTGCCTAGAGCCAAAGCTCTGATACCAACTGTAACGACCCGCTATTTTGGACCATTCAAATCGACAATAAATCCACACATGTCTAACTTGAATAATTCAAAATATCATATTGTTAATTTAAATTTGGCAAAACTCAGCATATGCATTAAATAAATCAATCACAGAATCACAGACACAGAGTAATACAATAATACGCAGCGGAATGGATAAAATAGTAGTTCATGAAGCTACTATATAAACATCAGAGTTAGAAACAAAATACAACATAATATCTCAAATGCAGTGAAGTCTTCAATACAACAGATGACTACTCTGAACAAATCAACTAGAAGAGCTGAAAGCTGAGGCGATAGTTGGATCTCCCAAGGAAGCTCCAAACTCCAAAGGTGAGTCTCAAATGCTGTATCACTCGGTCTGACCCGAGCGTAAAGCAAAACACAAAACACTCGAGTCAGGATTAACATTCTTATATCAATAAATCCAACTCAAGTGAAATATCAACTGAAATACAAGTAACTTAAGGATGTTTGGGATAACCATCCTCTAAGGATCTTCAGAACTATCTACAAGGTGGAAATATACCCTGTAACACCGTGGTCATTTCAATTTAATTTATACTTCAAAACCCAAATATCATTACATTTCAAATATAACTATTTTCCAAGATAGTATATATATTAATTTATTTAAAAGTAAAGCATTTAATTTTCTCAAGTCTTGCAAATCGATTCAAATCAACTTCAAATTCCAAATTCAAATTTATTCAAAGCTCAATTCATCAATTCAATTTAGTTCTAAATATACCATTTAAATTTTCAATATATTTCAAAGCTTTAATATTCAACATTTTCAAAGTTAAATTTAACAGTTTAATATAGCACTTGATTTAACTTTATTATTATTTAATCAAGGAATATTCACTTAAAAGATTCAATGTCATTTACTAGCCTTAAATATTCACTTAAAAGATTCAATATCATTTACTAGCCTTAAATCACACTTTACTAAATATTTCCTTAAACTTTGTTTAAATAAGAAATATTCATTAAATTTCTTATAAATCAAACCCAAGTCATAAATCATATCTTACATCTCAATTTCAATAAGTTTCCAATCGGTTTAATTAAATAAAATTCTTTATTGAATACAAATTCAACTAAATTCAAATTATCTTTCTAACCTTAACTTATTCAAATTATTACCAAAATCTATTTTGAAATATATTTTAAATACTCAACATATTATATGTATTTAAATCAATCATTCCCATTTGTATGTAATAATTTAAGGCTCAACATTTAATAAAACCATATATTTCTTTCCAAAACCATAGAATTCATTTTTAAAATATTTATATATATGGACCAACGGTGTCTGTATATATATTTATCATATGGTTAAGTGATACGGATATTTATCATTTCAATCCGAAATTTAAATATATACGGGTAGATATCATTTCGACCCGTAATCCCAATTTCAATTCAAATGAAAATCGCTTGGGTTTATCATTTCAACCCATAACGAAATTCTCCTATTCTAAAGTCCGTTCGGGTATGTATCATTTCAACCCATAGTGAATTCTATACTAACAGGGAACTTGCAGAGTGATAACAGATAATATAAAATATAACAACAAGCATATATCATCAATATAAATAACAGATACTGGTGTCAGATGTCAAAGGTGAACATATACAGATAATAGTAATAACAGGCATATAAATTCTAGATACTGGTGTCAGATGTCACAGGTGAACAGTTATAGATAATAACATATATAACAATGTAATTAACTAACAGCAGCATATTTCAACTGTCGTTTCAATTGAAATCAGATTTAATAAATAAAAGAACGTTAATCGTGAGTGATTGCTCACCTTTCGAGGCTAGAGAGATAGACAATGAAGCTGAGTTATGAAATCCATGCACGAATCTCAAAGCAAAGTAAGATTGAACGCGAATTGGACGAACGAGACTGAGAATCAAGAATTGATGAACTGAATCAGAATCAGTTATATATACGGAAAATATTTGATATTTTATAAAAATCCATATTTTAATCTAAGACAAAATAAAAATAAAATATATATAGTTAAAATAAAATATATACTTAAAAAAAAAAATCAATTCAGTTCAACCCTTTAAAATTCATGTATATTCACTTAATAAAACCATACCTAAAACCAACATACTAGTTACCAGATCCTATACAGCTATATCCACAACATACCCATTACTCAAAATATATATATACCGACCATATATTACAAATATACCAATGCAGACAGTACCTAATATGTGCATACAAAAGTGTATATGCGAATAACAAGCATGTATAAACAAATATGCAGACTGGACTTATAAACAACTTATGTATATGGCCAAATATATATATACAGGTTTTAGGAAAAAAAATTGAAAACTACTTCTCAGACTTGCCTCCTCATTATTTATTCAGTATAAATACAAGTGTTTATAAAACCAAACCAGAGAACCCACTTATAATATATATACATATATAGACAAAATCTGCAAAGCTCATCCCATATACATACTATAAGCAATAAGTATATATGTAAACAAAATTTTCTTTGTATTATAAAATTATAAAATATATGTCATTTAAACTATATATACATTAACAACAGATTGTATGTATGAAGACTATTATAACATATACAATGAACTCCAACAGATCGTACACCATATATATATCTAACTTTAAATATAACCAACATATTATACAACCTATAGTCTAAACCATATATACAGTACGCATATTAAAATTGTATAGTTATAAATATGTATACAACGTTCCAGTGGCACCGTTATATAATATATACTAACATATATACTGACAATTATACTTAATATCCTCCACTTGAAATCAAAAGCACAATATGAAGATAAGTCATAATATATATAAACTAACGTACATACATTTTTTTTCCATGCGTATAACCATTATCTTATTACTTATCCAACCTTAACTTACTATTTCATTCACAGAAAAGGAAAGCAAGGTTGCCACTGTATAGATATATACATAAATAGTTCCCATAAAATAATTATATACTGAGAAAATAGAATACATATATTGTATATATATATATATAAATATTAACATATATACAATTCGTACCCAAAGTTTATGCGGCTGCTGGCAACAAAAGTTAGGCAAGGATGTAGAGCGGAGGGGCACAAGGCGGTAGGTCGGTCAGGGAAGAGGGACGCGCGGGGTGCTAGCGAGGTGGAGGAGGCTTGCGGTGGACAGATCCGGGAAGTGGGTGAAAAGCGGGTAGGCTGTCGTGGGGAGATGATGGCGAAGGAGAGAGAGTGGGCGGAGATGGAGGAGCGGAAGAGGTGGACGCTGACCCGTGGGCAGTATGGGTTGCACACACGTGTGATGCTGGTAGACGAGGCGCAAGGCCAAGGGGAAGGCGGATCTGGAGGGGAGAGCGAGAGGGAAGGAGAATACGTGGAGATGACCTTCGGTATGCGTGCTGCTGCGAGGTGATGGGGTCGGCAGTTGTTGAGTGGGAGGCGTGGGAAACAAAATGGAGGAGGAAGGAAAAATAAAATAAGAGGAAACGTGGGCTTCGGGGTAGGCAAAAAGTGAGGAGGAAGGAGAAAAGTGAGAAGGCTCTGTCAAAAAGTAATGAGGAAATAGTTCAGATCTCAAGATAACTTTGGTTTCATTTTTAAAATAAATAGAGTGCCAAAAGAAAGAATGGAAGGCAGACAAATAGGCTGAGAAAACGTACAAAAAAAAGTAAAGTAGGAATAGTGAAATTCCAACGGTCAAGTGGTGGTACGCTGGGCATTTAAAACAATTTATTGATTGTTAGGATAGCACGTTTCAGATTGAAACGTACAGGGAAAAAGGGATTCAAAATTTAGGTACCGTTATGACGAGCTGTTTCCTCGTCATCGTTACATGCCGGACCTCAATCTATCGAAATAAATATACCGCTGGGATCTGCATGACGAGACGATCAAAACGGTATACATATATCGGTGGTACGATAATCCGATCAAAAGTTGATAATCGGTACCGAAAGATGCTGCTATTTTGCCAGAATTAAGATAAACGGAGCAATAGAAGTCCAAATTTTGCGAAACAAATTTCTCAGTCTAATTCAGAATGCTCTAAATAAATTTTCTCCTGTTGACATATTTTGGTTTCGGAAAACTTTTAAATTCATTGTTCTTAACCGGTTAAATTTGAAATAAAATTTCACAGGAAAATAAACTTTAATATTATCAGATGAAAATTTACCAGTTGCTATATTAAAATATACGTATTCCAAATAGTAAATTATTATTTTCAAATTTTATTGTTTAAAATTTCACAAATTTCTAGTTAAATATACTTTTAAAACCATTAAATTTTTGCGGGTCGTTACAGAACAACCCATATATATATATATACTTATATAATGTAACAAAATAGATTAACATTTATAAATAGCATACATATGCAGACGCAGTTATCGAGAAGACAAATGTGCAGACTCCATTCATAGACAAATATATTTAAATATATATATATATATACAAAACTAGTTTTATGGATGTACTTCTATGTATATATATGCTATAACAACAGACAGCAACTCAAAATATACTATTATAAACACTATATATATTATTTTGATACAAATACAACCTATAATATATATATATATATATAAGTAACTGGAAAAACTATATAGCATATTCAAACAACCTTTATAAAATATATATACATATACGTCAGATTTGTAACCAATATATGCAGAGGCTATGTTTAAAAGCAACAAAGTATATTTATGAGCTATGCATACTATATATACATAACTTACTTTTAGAACCAGAGAGGCTCGGCTTGTTATGGGAAAGAGCTGCATGCGGGTGAAGTAATGAGCAGCGAGTTGTGCAGTTCGGTTGGCCAAATAGGAGGGTGGAGATGGTTGAGAAGGTGGTGGTGTCGAGTGACACGGGATGTTGGCGCTGACGTGGGGAGGGGAGAGTGCGGCAGTGGGTTATGGCGAACTGGAGGGGAGAACAAGGTTGCTCGGAGGGAGTGTTTGGTGTTGAAGGTAGATCTGGAGGTGGAGGAATGGTGAGGCAAGGTTGGTTGGCAGTTATGGAGAGGGACAAGTAGGCGGAAAGAAGAGTGAGCTGGCATCATCGGAAAAGAAAATATAACTTGTCCAAATTCTTGACTGAAGCAAGCATAACAGAGAAGCAAGAGGAGAGGAGAGAAAGAGGGGAGCTGATGGGTTGGTCTATTTGCTGTAAAAGAAGGAAATATGAAGGCACATATAAATTGTATATTATAATTTAACTTTATATTATATCAGAGAACGAAATATAATTTCTTTAAGATGGATGAAGAAAATTGCAACTGAAGTATGCGTGTAACATTATTTTGAATAGGTGGAAGTTCAAAAGTTAATGTTGAATTCAAGAGTATTTATGGCAAGTGTCTGGTTGAGTCATACGGTAGGCAATCGAAAGGACACACCCCACATGAATTGAACGGTGGAAATGGAAGAGTCAAGTATTGATTTCTGAAGATAATAAATGGTATTTGCTGTCAGCCGTTCGAAATTTGAATGGACCCAGACAGTCAAAAATTCAGAAATGGTGCCGATACGGTTACCGTTTACGCAGCTTCCGCCGTATACCGGACCTCAAAACAAAGAACTGAATATACCGCAAAGATCAGCACGACGACATGATCAAAATGGTATAAAGATATCAGTGGTCTGATTGAATTATAAAATTCGAATTTTCTACTATCGAAAATGCAAGAAAAACACTGAAAAATAAGATCGACGGAGCCAAAGATGTTCGAATTTGGAAAAACGACAAACTGGCATCTTGCTCAGAAGATGATTTAGAATTTATATATGTAAAAATATTTAGGTTTCGGAAACATTTTATTTTCATCGCTTTTTAACTGATTAAATTGAAGTAAATTTACGCGCAAAATAAACTTTCATATTTTCGGACGAAAATTTACCAGTTGCTATGTTTAACTAAATGCATTCCAAATATCAAATTTATATTTCAAAATTTTATCGTTTAAAATTTCACAAAATTTCAACTAATTACGTTATTAAAACAGTTGAAATTTACGGGTCGTTACACTCTCCCCCACTCAAAACTTTTCGTCCCCGAAAAGGAACGAGGTAGGAGAATAGAAACAACCAGAAAGAAAAACAGTTTTGAAATACAAAATAACAATTAATTTAAACCATATAAATTCAAATTTAAATTAATTGATATTCAATAATTGATTTAATCCATTTGATTTCACTAAAATCAATCTCAACTATTTCTAAATTCATTATCTTATTATCCAATTATCTTAAATTTACAATTTATAGAACCATAAATTTGAATAGTCTTTTATTATAATTGTATTCCCTTCAACACTTTTAAATTCTTCTTTATTCCAAATTACTGTTAAATTTATTCTACTTAATATATCTACTCACATATATTTAACCCATATAAATTAATTTAAAACATAAAAGTTTCGATTTAAATTAATTTACATCTATTACTTTCTTTTAAATTCAAGGTATTTTCATATGTTGATCAAATTTCAATTTATTAATTCTTTCAAAACAAATTTATTAATTCTTCCAAAACAAATTTAATTCATTATTAACTGAGTTTACTTATTATCCTATCTAATTCTATTAACATCTTTATAATCAAAATTTAGTGTATAACATTTATTATAAACACTCAAATTTTATTTATAAATTCAATTTATATTATATATTATCCAATTACATATTCAACTTCTGAATGATTTAGGTAAGTTGTATTAGAATGCAGTTGAACAATATACAAATAAAATTTTTCCCAATTCAATTATTCAAGTTCAAATATTTATTCCAAATTTTGTTTTTATTTATAATTAAAATCATCCTTTAACAAAATTTAAGAATTAGATTTCCGATTAACTTTAAACAATTTAGAGATATATATAATATATTTATATCAAATCAAATTAAATTTTAAAATAAGATACCTATATATATGTGAATCAAAATATACTGAAGAAATTCAAATCAAAAAATATATTATTTTTTTCCTTAAAACAAAACCGTAGCAAAGCTACAGAATGGTTTCTCCACTTCGAAACTCGAAAATGAATGTCGATGATGCGGCCGCCATCACCGAAATTATTTTCCAGCGACAAAGAGAAGAGCACTGATTTCAACATTTTAAAATTCTTTGAAAACGATTTCTATTTGAAAATATTTTCAATAATATATACTTTAAAATTTTAAAAACCAAAGTTCGAAATCACCGGAAACTAATAAATTCTCAAATTTCTGAATTAAATTCATTTCAAATTCCAATCAATTTATAACCAAGTTTATAAATTCATTTATTTTTATTATGCAATAGTCAATGGTTTACAAAACACTAAATGAAAATCAAATATTTTTATTTCAGACAACAAATTCATTAACAATTTAATTTCAGAAAACTTATATTTATATATAATATAATCATACAAAACTTTTATTTTATTTATCAAATTTGAAAACGATATTGTGTCAGTTTGCTCTGCTCAAGTGTTTTGGAAATCCTATCGATAGCGTTGATCAGACGAATCGATCGAAAACCCAAATCAACATCAACAACTCAAACAACACAATATATTTTAAACATTTTAAATATTAATTTACAAATACACTTCCTCGCTCGACTATATAAGAATATATTTCAAAGCAAAGATAGAGGTTCAAATTTGATGGACTCAAATCAAAGAGAATTTTGATTCGAAAAATAAGTTTGAAACAGAAGATAAGATAATTCAATTACCACAATCGGGAGATGGATGAGTTTATTTAATTCACGGGCAACCATAACCGGGTCGTCCGTAACTTCAAGAATAAGATCGATGCTGAATTCCGAGGTAAATCAACACTCGATCTCAAGACATGGAATTCAGGTATAGTAGGGAATAGATAGCATCGTAAACCGAGGATACAGAAATCTCCGGTAAATCGATGCCTATTATAAAGGAGTTTTGCTCCTTTACGAATCATTCGAAGATTGGCGAGACCACCGATCTATTATAGATAACATTCAGAATGGAGTTACGAGGTGCTCCATGATTGAAAGAAGACGAATAGTGAAGGACACGAATTAATTTCGGAACCGAGGGGAACGTTCCAAAATTCAAAGGAATTGAGTCAAAGGAAGAGATTGAAACTCGAATGAGAGTGATTCTGTAAATACATTTACCATATATGTTAAGTTTTGCCTAGAGCTACCAAAGCTCTGATACCAACTGTAACGACCCAATATTTTGGACCATTCGCATCCATTATAAGTGTATAGGTAGACACTCATGCCGGAGTTGAATTGCTCAAAATACCGCGTTGTTAATTTAAATTTGGCAAAACTGAACATATAAAGTAAATAAAATAATCATAGATCACAGACACGGAGTAATAATTTGCAGCGGAAATAAAAGAGATAGTAGTTCATGAAGCTACTATATAAATGTATAAGTTACATCAGAGTTAAACCAGATACAACGGAAGAGTAATATGATACATCAGATACAAATCAGAATACATCACTAGAATCATCGAATACTGAAAGCAGAGTAGATGGCTGGATCTTCAAGCAAAGCTCCAACTTCAAAGGTGAGTCTCGAATACTGGTACACTCAGTCTGACCCGAGCGTAAAGCAAAATACAAAACACTCGAGTCAGGATTAACATTCTTATATTAATAAATCCAACTCAAGTGAAATAGCAAATTGAAATACAAGTAACTCAAAGGATGTTTGGAATAACCACCCTTTAAGGATCCGTTAAACTATCTACTAGGTAGTAATATACGCTAAGTAGATAATGTCTATCAGTAATATAAGGTATTAAAATAGTGTTAAGTCATGGCCCATTCCACCCTTAACACATTTTTATTCCCAAAAGCATATACAAGACCGTAGTTTCCCCAAAACCGGAAGTCACCAGAGGGCAATCCATATACTAAAGGTACAAAACAAATTCGTAGTGGTCGCGAATAGGGAATACAAGTATGACAAGGCACATGAGGCAATACCCAAGGTAGTGATACTACCGTTTGCCTGATCCGGACTGGTGAGAACGCATCACGCAGCGACCGCAACACCGTGAAACAACACTCCCAAAATCAAGGGTGCACCAATCGACAACAAGTAATGAGTAGATCGAAGAAGTGTGTTCACTTGAGGTAGCTGACCTCCATTGGCCCGGCACGGCTCCTGTTTTAGTCATTTCCAATTTGACACAAGTGTCAAGGCTATCCATTATCGTTCTCTTTCTTCAGTCACCACGTACATCATTCCAACCACTTCATTCTGGATCACACTCCGCGTATAGTTATTAAAGTGGTTTTTGGTTTAGATAGAGAGTATATCCATAACCGATTCCGGTCTCTTTAATAACTTCCGTAATTATTTCACTGATTGGTCATTTATATATTTCA
The DNA here is from genome assembly GCA_030737815.1 of Allium fistulosum. Taxonomy (NCBI): domain Eukaryota; kingdom Viridiplantae; phylum Streptophyta; class Magnoliopsida; order Asparagales; family Amaryllidaceae; genus Allium; species Allium fistulosum. Next base: position 879,705,924 of record CM060906.1, read on the forward strand.
AAACCAAATCAAATTCAATTTCAATCAGAGTTTATAAATCAATATTTCGTTTGTCTTTCTAAACCAATTTCCATAATTTACGTTTCAAAACTTCCAAATTACCCTTTCAAAATCTTATAATACAATTTCAAATTTTATTTAAAACGATTCAAATATTGATTCAAGTTCGTATATAAGTTTCATTCCGAAATCATTTAAATAAATTTTATTTGACATTCAAATCAATTTAAACTCATTTATCGATTCCATTCAATATTCGTTAAGTTACTTTATCATTCAAAACAATTTCTATTAAATTTCCAATTCATCAAATCAATTCTTAAGTTCAACTTCATTAAATCAAAACTTACAATTTTGAATTAAACTAAATTCGTCAAATTAATTCTTTCAATTACAAGTCTTACATTAATTCCAAAAATATCACATTTTCATTTCTTGTTAAAGAAATTCCATTTCACTTATTTACTTTCTTAAATAATTTTCCCAAAACTTAATTTATAAAGAAACTCAATTTCAATTATTCAAGAAGTTCAATTCCACTTATTAAAGAATTCAATTTATTCAATTATTAAATAATTCAATCTTATTTAATTACTTAATAATTTCAAAACTTAATTATTAAATAATTTCAAACTCATTTATTAATAATTCCAAATTTTAAAACAACGTTCATTCATTATCTACTATGTTAATATTTTGATTCAGATTATTAAATATTAACATTCCCTTCCATTAAAATTCAAATTTCAACTTCATTTCAAAACCTTATTATTTATTCAAATAAAATCTTCGTTTATTTTTAAATCAAATTATTGACCAATCGGGTTTTATTAAATTTCTATCCTAGGTCAAGTTCATTTGGGTATTTATCATTTCAACCCGATTCCAATTCAATTCAAAATCAAAGTATAGTAAAGGGAACTTGCAATGTGATAACTGGGATGGTGTCAAAGTAAATAAACAAGCAATAACACAACCAATATCAATCCAATAATCAATTCAAATAATCTCGAAATAATCGTATTAATTCGCATTGTTGTTTTTGCAAATTAATATAACTATTTCTAGAATCTACACTATCATTTCATGTAGATTAAAGATTATTACAATAATATAAATACAGTTCTTCACTTGATATTCAATTTCCATTTTACACTACAACAATTAATCAAATATACTTTCAATGGTTCAAAGTGTAATTATCACTATTTTACATGTCAATTAATTTAACAAATAAAAGGGGTCATATTCAACTAATCAAATTCAACATATATGTCGATTCAAATTTTAATTATCCTACGTCAAATTTACTTGAATAATATTTATCACTTTATACATTTCAATTTAACATCCAATATAAACAACAAACAATCAATCAATTATCAATCAAACAGGATTATCATTATATAATTAACAAATAATGGTGTCAGATGTCACAGGTGAACTGATACAGGTAATAGCATACATATAACAGTGTAAATAACTGACAGCAGCATATTTCAATTGTCGTTTCAATTGAAATCAAATTTAATAAATAAAAGAACGTTAATCGTGAGTGAGTGCTCACCTTTCGAGGCTAGAGTATAGGCGACGAAATCAAGTTACGAAATCCAAGCACCAATTCAAAACAAGCTAGACGGACACGATTTGATGGAGAAAGCAGGCACAACGAACAAAGGCTGATAAAGGGAATCGATGAGAACGGATTAAAATAGCTTAGTATATTTGAAACGAATATTCTATTATTATCTTATTACTCCTTTCCAAAATGAATGTTTAGATCAAAATACATATTTAAACATTGAGATATATATAGGTATTTCCCACTCATTATTTAAACAATAATACATAAATTTATAACATATGTATTATACTAACAATACGATACGTTAAATTATTACTTAAAACTATGACATTATCTGTAAACTAATATATATACTACGGTTATAAGTAAGAACAACTTAACAGCATAACCAATCTATACAACTTATAACGTTTTAAATCCAACAAAAATATAATTTAAAACACAATTTATCAAAACATATAAACTGACCATAATCAACTAGAAAAATATGTATATAACATCAAGTATTCTATATAACTAATGCAATAAGTAACTGATATGGGTGCTATCCCAGAACACGAAAGTTGCCTTTATATAATATATGTATATATGTACTTAAAACATATACCTTTCGGCTAACAGTAGACTGTAAAGCGAATATACCTTCTTCATGTACATATATATAAACCTATATATACTATCTATACGTATGTAATATATATTTAAAACAATATCAAAAATAGTAGGGTATAACACAACAGGTTTCGAATTACTTATAACATATACATATTTTTTTATAGAGCAATCAGAGGCAACTTCACCTTTATCATATATACTTTTTGGAACAAGTCACAAAACAACCCATATATATATATACTTATATAATGTAACAAAATAGATTAACATCTATAAATAGCATACATATGCAGACGCAGTTATCGAGAAGACAAATGTGCAGACTCCATTCATAGACAAATATATTTAAATATATATATATATACAAAACTAGTTTTATGGATGTACTTCTATGTATATATATGCTATAACAACAGACAGCAACTCAAAATATACTATTATAAACACTATATATATTATTTTGATACAAATACAACCTATAATATATATATATATATATATATATGTAACTGGAAAAACTATATAGCATATTCAAACAACCTTTATAAAATATATATACATATACGTCAAATTTGTAACCAATATATGCAGAGGCTATGTTTAAAAGCAACAAAGTATATTTATGAGCTATGCATACTATATATACATAACTTACTTTTAGAACCAGAGAGGCTCGGCTTGTTAAGGGAAAGAGCTGCACGCGGGTGAAGTAATGAGCAGCGAGTTGTGGAGTTCGGTTGGCCAAATAGGAGGGTGGAAATGGTTGAGAAGGTGGTGGTGTTGAGTGACACGGGATGTTGGCGCTGGCGTGGGGAGGGGAAAGTGCGGCAGTGGGTTATGGCGAACTGGAGGGGAGAACAAGGTTGCTCGGAGGGAGTGTTTGGTGTTGAAGGTAGATCTGGAGGTGGAGGAATGGTGAGGCAAGGTTGGTTGGTAGTTATGGAGAGGGACAAGCAGGCGGAAAGAAGAGTGAGCTGGCATCATCGGAAAAGAAAATATAACTTGTCCAAATTCTTGACTGAAGCAAGCATAACAGAGAAGCAAGAGGAGAGGAGAGAAAGAGGGGAGCTGATGGGTTGGTCTATTTGCTGTAAAAGAAGGAAATATGAAGGCACATATAAATTGTATATTATAATTTAACTTTATATCATATTAGAGAACGAAATATAATTTCTTTAAGATGGATGAAGCAAATTGCAACTGAAGTATGCGTGTAACATTATTTTGAATAGGTGGAAGTTCAAAAGTTAATGTTGAATTCAAGAGTATTTATGGCAAGTGTCTGGTTGAGTCATACGGTAGGCAATCGAAAGGACACACCCCACATGAATTGAACGGTGGAAATGGAAGAGTCAAGTATTGATTTCTGAAGATAATAAATGGTATTTGCTGTCAGCCGTTTGAAATTTGAATGGACCCAGACAGTCAAAAATTCAGAAATGGTGCCGATACGGTTACCGTTTACGCAGCTTCCGCCGTGTACCGGACCTCAAAACAAAGAACTGAATATACCGCAAAGATCAGCACGATGACACGATCAAAATGGTATAAAGATATCAGTGGTCTAATTGAATTATAAAATTCGAATTTTCTACTATCGAAAATGCAAGAAAAACACTGAAAAATAAGATCGACGGAGCCAAAGATTTTCGAATTTGGAAAAACGACAAACTGACATCTTGCTCAGAAGATGGTTTAGAATTTTTCTATGTAAAAATATTTAGGTTTCGGAAACATTTTATTTTCATCGCTTTTTAACTGATTAAATTGAAGTAAATTTACGCGCGAAATAAACTTTCATATTTTCGGACGAAATTTAATAGTTGCTATGTTTAACTAAATGCATTCCAAATATCAAATTTATATTTCAAAATTTTATCGTTTAAAATTTCACAAAATTTCAACTAATTACGTTATTAAAACAGTTGAAATTTACGGGTCGTTACACTCTAGGTCTAAACCATACGTCTGGTCACCTGGTCTGGGCAACAATTTGCCAAGGCCAAGGTGGCCAAAACGTTTCGGGAGCGATCGAACGAGCAACGACGACTAGGGATTTATGCCGAGCGACAACCCAGCCTTATAGGCTCTTTGATACACCCCAAATATCATGTCCAAACATCCATAGTAGGATTTTCATAAAATTGGACCAAAACACCAAAATTTGGAAAATTCACCAAATCAATTCAAATCAAAAGCCAATGAACATGCACAAATGTTAGGAATTCATACCTAACAACAATGAAAGTTATAAACGTAGATGTGAGTTAAAGAACTCACCTTTAAACCCAAAAACAATGAATGAGAAGCTTTTAAAACAAAGGAAAGATCAACCACTCTTCAACTTTAGAAGCTCCAATCTAAGCTTCTCCTTGATTTATAACTTGAATTTGAATTCCTAAGAGAAACTAGGGCTTAGGAATTTTCATTTCCTCTTCCCACCATTCTTTCAAGGGCTTGAGAGTGTTAGGAAATTGGAAATGAAATGAATGTAGAGTAGAGGGGTGGAGTGGAAATTGTTATGTAGAGGAGTTGGGTTCTATTAGTGGGCTGAAACCCAAACCCAAAGCCCCAATTGAAAATATCAAAATTCTACTCAACTCCAAACATATCGATGTTTATACTCAAAAAAGTTGTAAACACCATTTTGAACTCAATGGAAGTTGTCTCGAGTCCTAACTCGACTGTTTACAAAAAGTAACATTTCAGACTTTAATCCGATTAATGATGCTATATTTAAATAAAATATTTAAATATACAATCGTAAAATATACGGGTTGTTACAACTACTCTTAAGTGCATGACCTTACAGAAAGAAGTTTACTCAACTTTACTCATAATTAATCGTACTTAGTTCAACAAAGTTCAAATTCCTTGTTGATGCATCATATTGCATTATTGGAAGGAGTTACTTTTGAGATTGAATTTTAGTTCCTTTTAGGTACACTCAGAACTCTTTCCAATATACGCACCTATTCGATCAAATCGAATAATTTAACTTTCTTTTGCACGTTATTTGATATACTTCCGACTTCTATTCTATGAGCTTATCATAAACATACTATATGTGTGTCAAATCCACATGTTCATGTTTGTGATAACTCAACAATGAATAACGAAATATGTGGAACCATTTTGGAATTAATAGACTTTCGATTGCATACATCTATATGTAGCAATTCATAGAGTTCATCAACTTTTATGACCACTCCTACCGAATGGGTGCATTGCCTTTTGTTGTTTGAGATATAATTTACTAGTATCATATGATTCGTAATCATATAATCAAAGAATTTTTTCTACAAACTTTTTCTTAGTCCATAATTCCAAAAAATAGCAAATAATTTACATACTTTTGTATTTTCCAATGCATAAAATACCATCATTATGGTTTTATTTTATAACGAATATTCATAATATTCATATTGAAATGAAACTATGTCTATTTTTCAGTCAACATTATAATATAATAAGTGTTATATTACATGCTCCCATTATTTTTGTCATTACTATAATAGTGTATGAAATACGAAGCTCCATTCAAGAACTTTAATATAGGTTATTTATTTCATTTACTGCAATTGGTTTATAGTCGAGAATTTTCAAATCAGGCATCTTAAATGCAAAGAAATAAATATCATAGAAAACAATTTTCTATATGAAAATAATTTTGGAATAGAAATCATATTTTTCATTCCAATTCTACGTATCTTTAGTTATTTTACAATTCTCATTTTTGAATTTCTATATAAAGCAGAAGTGACAGTTCACACTCTTCATCCCAATTGTGCCTTAAGTTACATCCAATCTTATACATTCGATTTCCTTTCCGAATGGTCAAACCATTAAAGGAAATCCTTACTACAATATCAGAACGAACTCTTTGCAAAGGTGCATTTGATCATCCTTAACTTTTATGGAAATAAAATAAATTGCATTTGATGTAAATCGATTAGACTAATATTTCAACGATCAAATTCTTAGATCTACCTTGTAGTCTTTGGTGTACTGTTACATTTAACATAACAAGACAATTATTGTAATCAATCATAGTGAATACACAACCTCGCACTATAATTTACTTGCTTATTTTAATGAACTAATTCATCGAGGTTTTATACAGTACGAATTATGACTATTCACTGTATAACATTTACATGTGATCGCCTATGAATCAAATATCCACATTCTTGTATTGCTTTTAGAGTTTGAAACTCATTCAAGACAATACATAGTCTTGGGCAAGTAAACTCGTAAATGAACAAGTTATGAACGTATTTAGTGGTTATATAATTAGGCGCTTGCATGGGTCAACATGCAAAAAAATTATTGACAAGTATATTTTATATTTCTGTGTCAATATATAATTTAGTTCCATTGTATATTTAATTGATAAAATTTTTATCAATCATATTTAATGCACAAATTTATCGAAGTATATTATTTTAGTTATACATAGTAGATGTTCTTATAATATTAGAAAGGTCAAATGTTACCATCATTTTTCTAATAAGGCTCCCACTAGTCCTTTATGTTTCTCCAAACCCCAAGACAAAACATGAAGTCTTTCTACTTCACTAGTGGGTGTTAGGACTTGCCTATCTTAGATTCTGACCTTGAGTATGGTCAACAAATCATAGCCCCACAATCGATGGATAATCCCTTATCGGTTGTATCATATACAACTCCAAACCCATATTTTCTTGTCCTAATCTCATTTCGACCTTGAGTTTGCTCAACAAATTGAAAGAGATTATTCGCTCGTACCTACCATTTCGCAGCGGCCTAAGTATAATATATGTACCTTGAGCTCGCTCAACAAATACAGATAGTTATCTTACCTCATCTATTCAATATATTAATAATACTACACATAACTTCTCTAGCTTGAGTTTTCTCAACAACTAGAGAGTATGCAAATAATATATTAATATATAAATGGTAAAGGACAACATTTATACTAGAGATTCGTAATTTTTAATATATTTAATTGAGTGATATCGACTTATGAAATAATGTATTTCTTATAAAATACCCTCATGATTCATGTGTCGGGCACATCAGAAATCACGGTACATGTACTTTACGCATGTATTTATTCTTTAAGTCTATTTGGGTTTCTTACCGTTCAACCTTTAATTTACACGTTCGTATTATATAAGTTTCAATTATCATATAACTTTTAATATTTTAGCTAACTTATATAATAATCTTATGTATCAAATTCTATTATTTAAATCTTATTTAATTAATTTTGATTAATTAACTCTTTAATTAATTCTGTATTATTCCAGTTTGACATTTATACTGAATAATATATACAAATATATACTATAACCTTTATAGTATAACATATATATCATATATATGTGTATTTTATTTAATTAATTTATTCAATCAATTAACTTTTAATTTATTTGTTTAATTAGTTAATTTTTAATTTATTTAATTAAACAATATTAATTAAATTATATCAATTTTGCAAATTTATTTTATATACATACATGTGCACTTATGTTATCTTAAACATCTTAAAATAAGATAATATACATCAATATATATAATCCATGTTTGTAAGTATTAATTAATTAACCTATTTAATTGATTAATTTTATTAATCTTATTAATAAATTTTAAATTTTGAAATTAGAATTTAAATATTTTCTAACATTTTAAAAATATCATTATCTTTTCAAACAATATGAAAACTTATGTTGTATTATAACTTTTATAATAAACATGTTTTTATTTTAAATTTAAAACCTGTCAGTGGAGCTGTAACAGCTATCCCCGTTTGGGTGCATCTATTCAATCTTCCCATTTATGCTTGGTCCCCGCTGGGAATTAATTGAGTGAGTTGTCACTTGGGAAAATTGTTGTGTATGGATGAAATGACTGAGAGACAGGAAAGACTGAGTTATGCTAAATGTTTAATTGAGATAAAGCCAGATAAGGAATTAGTTAATGAGTTTATGGTTAGTTGGTTGAAGGAGGGTATCAAAAAATATATGTTCAATATCTGTGGAAGCCGGATATATGTGTCGAATGCAAAAAATTTGGCCATACCACGGAAAAATGTGATAAAATGGTTCCTGATGAGATGATAATTAATGATGTTAGAAAAGTGAAATCAATTCAGAACAGAGACAATGGTAAACAACATGAGCATGTTCACAAAGTTCAAGTTAAAACTGGTAATTCATGGACGAAAGTTAGAAGAAATAATAAGATTTATGCGACCAAGACAAGGAAAACTCCCTTAGGAGGTAATCAGAAGGAGAAGTATGAGTACACAATGCAAAAAGACTGTGTTGAGGAAGAGCATAACTCAGATGATAAAAAAATGACCATGGTAATATCCAACTTGAAGACGGTGAGATTGAAGAGCATGGTGATATAGAACAAACAGTGGAGGAAAAGGGGACCAAAGATGATGTAGCAACTGGACTGAGTGTAGAAAGTGAGTTAAAAAAGAGTTGCAACTCACGACAAACTGAAGACACACACCTGGCAAAAAAGAGTGCAAGTGAAAGGAATAAAGTGGTAGTGAAGGACCAAGACAATTTCAATTCAACTGTTAGCAATAGATATGATGCTCTTTTGATGGTCAATGAAGACAATGAAAGTTTACTTGTTAATGATGAGATGGGGTTGTGTGATAGAGAAGCTGGAGTCATTATTGATGCTACTCTTATATGTAGTAATAAGGAAAATTGCATGAGTAGTATGGAATTCAAGAATAATACTCCAAATGCTGTTTGTGATGGCTAGCAAAATTTGGATGCAGCTGATATGGATTTAAAAGTTGCTGATGAAATAAAGACATCTGGCAACAATAAACAAGATAAATATATTGTCAATAGTAATAACTCCCCTGATAATTCAAACAAGAAGAAAGGAAAAAAATGCAAGAAAGATTTTTCATTAAATACAAGTCAGGTAGTTGTGCAAATATCAGAGCCCATGCATGCTTATGCATGCACGCCCCATGCACACGCGTTCCCCTCACGTGAATCAGCCACAGGAATTAACAACTCCACTCAATTACACCCATACTCTAAAATCATACCTCCCCTTGCTTACAAACCACCCCCTCCTGCTACAGCTTCGCCCTCTAAACTATTTACCCCCCTCCCCCATCAAGATGCAAGCTTTCCCAACGAAAATAGCTCAACGAAAAATGTTGTCACACCCCTGTCCGCATCGATTCCTAACTACTTGTCCTCCAAACAAGCGGTGACTAGGAAAATGAAATCTGAAATGCTTAACGCCCTTGAGTATCCTCAATGATGCCAGCCATTGGTGCCTGGAACATTAGAGGAGGTCACCATGTTATTAAACTCGATCAATGTAAAAAACTAATCTCTATTCACAAGCTGTGCATTCTTGCTAGTCTTGAAACCAAACTGAACCTTGAGTTAACTATAAAAGCAGCTAACTATATCAACCCGGCATGGAAGCTGCTCCATAACCTTGTCGAGGCTTCGTACGGAAGAATAATGATCTTATTTAACTCTGATCATGTCCATCTCTCCCCCATCCTTTCCACTCCTCAGTTGATACATTGTCATGCCATCTCCCTATCTGACCATTCATCCTTTTACCTTTCATTTGTTTATGGCCACAATTCTGCAAACTCCAGACTGTCCCTTCATAATGACATCCCCTTCCTAAGGCAATCATCTCATCCGTGGATTATTCTGGGTGATTTTAACTGTTGTTTCTCCCTTTCTGACAGAATCGGTGGGAACCCTCTTTCTCTAAATGAAATAAAGCCCCTTGCCACCACTCTAAATAATGCTGATCTTATTCCTATCAAATCGACAGGCATGCAGTTTTCCTGGAATAATAAAAGGAAAGAGGGTTGTAGAACCTTCTCCCGAATTGATCACGCTTTTTGTAACCTTGTCTCCTACAATAAATGGCCCCTCCTTTATAATCTCCTTCCCCCTCCCCTCCTTTCCGACCATTCTCCTCAAGTCATCCATTTCCGAGAAGCAGACAGGAGAGGAAAAATAAGTTTTAAATTTTTTAATATATGGGTGCATGAACCCGAATTCCAAAATATTGCTATTAATGCATGGAAGTCGCCTAAGTATGGTAATCATATGGTTGTTTTGCAGGAAAAAATAAAGGAGATCAAGAGTGCTTTGAGAGATTGGTCTGTCATTAAATTTGGTCAGGGGAGCAAACAAAGTTCAAAGATTAAAACCAAACTTGAGGAAGTTCAAAGAGCTATGATACTTGATGTCAACAATGCTGCCCTCCCTCAACTCGAAAGTGACCTTTCTCAGCAGTTTTTCGACGCTCTTGTTAAAGAAAATGATATGATCAGGCAGAAGGCTAGAATTGAGTGGCAAGAAAAAGGAGATATAAATAGTGCTTTCTTTCATGTTTCCTTGAGGAACAAACATAATAACGATTCTTTCGCTTCGATAGTGGATTCGAATGGAAATGAGCAAACTACGCCTGCTGGAATTGTAGAGGCATTTATTCATCACTTCTCTGGTCTGTATGGCAACAAGGACAATTTTCTTCCTAGCATTGATTGAATTCCTTCTGATATTCTTCCTAGAATTAGTGAAGCTGATTATGCATTTCTGTGCGAAGAGGTAACTAATGATGAAATTCGACATGCCATGTTTTCTATGAATAAAAACTCATGCGGTGGCCCTGATGGTTTGAACGCTTTCTTTCTTACAACTTGCTGGTCTTTTGTGTCTACTGACGTTTGCAATGCGATCAAGTTATTTTTTAAAAAGGCAAAAATCATCAAATCCTTTAATTACACGAATATTGCACTTATCTCGAAGGTGCAGAATGCTCATGATGTTAATTCCTTCCGTCCAATATCATGCTGCAATTCTGTTTACAAATGCATCTCGAAGATTATAGCTGCTAGGCTTAAAAAAACGCTCCCCTCTATTATTTCTAGCAATCAAGTAGCCTTCCTGCCTGGAAGAAATATACTTGATAATATCTTGTTGTCCCACGAACTGCTTAATGGTTATACACATAAGAATTCTCCCCCGAAGGCTATGTTGAAGTTAGATGTTATGAAAGCGTTTGATATGCTTCAATGGGATAGTGTCGTTCGAATCTTAGGTTATATGAATTTCCCCCCTCATTTTATTGCCTGGATTTATGAATGTATGTCTACCCCTAGATATTCAATCATTATTAATGGGTCTAGTGCGGGTTTTTTTAGTAGCAAGCAAGGGATTAGGCAAGGAGATCCTGTCTCCGGATATATTTTCATCTCTGTTATGGAGCTTCTTACTCAGCTGCTGATCAGACAGATAGGCCAAGGCAATTTTAAATTACATTACAAATGCAAAGATCCCCTGATTGCATCTCTGATGTTTGCAGATGATTTGGTTATCTTTTGCAACCCTGATATGGATACTATAAGGTTAATATTCCAAACTCTAGAGCAATTCTACAACATGACAGGTTTAAAAATTATTTTTTCAAAATCTGACATCAAATTGGCGGGAGTTAGTCCGGAAGCCGTATTGCAAATAGAAAGAATTTCTGGGCTGTCGAGTAACACGAATACCATTTCATATTTGGGCCTCCCTCTCACTACCTCTAAAATAACAATGAATCAATGCCTTCCGTTATATGATAGAATAATCTCTAAATTGGACTGTTGGTCCTCAAGAAAACTCAGTCAAGCGGGTAGAGTAACTCTAATAAAGTCAGTCATCTGTGCTATGCAAGTGTATTGGGCGCGAACTTTTGTGTTGCCGGCCAAGTTAATTAAGACGATACGTTCTGCATTCATGAAATTTATGTGGACTGGCTCGATGGTTGGCAGGTATGTCGCTCCTATTCGATTTTCCAAAACTGAACAACCGATTAGAAAAGGAGGGCTCGGCATTCTTAATATGTCGATATGGAATAAAGTAGCCTACGCCAAGCACCTGGACACGTTCTTTAACTCACATGTTAGCTTGTGGGCGGATTGGTCCAGAAAGCACGTCACTAAGGGAAAATGTTTGTGGTCGATGAACAGACCGCAAAAATTGAGCTGGACATGGCAATGCATTTATAAACTTATGGAATCATTCTTACCTATGATTCAGTTCAGCAGCTCTCCGCAGTATAATACATATTTCTAGGATGACCCGTGGCTGGAAAAAGGATTTATTCTTCGCAGGCAGCTGACGCATAATGAGATCCTTCAATCAGGTGTTGCATTACAAGCTAAAGTTAAAGATGTTATAAATTTTCCTAATACTTCTAATCAGAGAATTCTCTGTTTATGGGGAAAAATACGTCAGTTCAATTCTTCCATATCTTCTGATGTGATGGTGACCTGGAATCGTAAAAGGAAGGGGTGCAAAATTGCTGATATTTATCATTATTTATCTCATATTGATGACAGGCCCAATTGTACTTGGTATAGAAAGATTTGGCACAACGATAATAATGCAAAGCAAAACATGTTGCTGTGGAAAGTGTTGAATCGCGGTATTCATACATGTGCGAAACTGAATAGCATGGGATTTGCGGTTCCTATTCAGTGCTTGTTCTGTGTTGACCTCCCCGAAACGGTGGAGCATATATATTTCGAATGTGACATGATAAAAGCTATTTGGACGGTAGTCATGAACAAGATTGGGCGTACTGACGTGAGACAAATTAATCGAGTAGAATGGAATGCTATATTCGCAGCTGTAGGTACCAATAGTTCTAATAAGAGAGTCTTCACCTGTATTCTCAAATGTTTCATTCATGCTGTGTGGACTGAAAGAAATGTGCGTGTCTTCCATCCTGAAAAAGCAAAGAATGGTCATGTGCTCCATGCATGGATAATGAATGTAATCAGAGATGGCATCAAGATGCTTGCTTCACTTTTGATCCTGGAATCTTGCATGCCTTCTCCTGTTCTTTTTAGTTTTCGCTTTTTCTATTTTCTTTTCGTTTTTCCAGTGATTGTTGCACTATGTTCCCTCGTTGTTTTTCTTAAAAGCGTTTGCTTATGTCTGTATTTGTTTCCCTAGTGCTTCAATAAAATGGTAGGGGACCATTCAACCCCGTCGGCCTTGCCAAAAAAAACCTTTTATTTTAATTTTCAAAACAATTTTGAAAATTAGCCCAAGGCCCAATTCAAATTGGGCCTTTTCTATTAGGGGCAACCGTTGGGCTTATTTCACCTTTCAAGCAAGACCGGTAACCCAGTAGGACATGGTACTTGGTTACCCAATTCTAATCCTAGACATTACCTTTCTAGACAACGTACTAAGTAGGCAAACTTAATTAGTTAGCCATAACATGACTAATTTAGATCGCATAAGCTATTGGGCCCTAATACCATTGTCTAAATTTGGTCAGCTCGCAAGGGAAAAAAAAGGTGAATTTGTAATTTTTTAACCATTTTGGATCTTTATTGGACCTGTGAAGTTGAAATTCATTTAGAACTTTTCTAAATTTTCCTTTTTTAAAAATTTTCCATTTTATTATAATTGTTCAAAAAGTAGTTTAATTTAATTTTAATTAATTGTATGTTATGATGAGCAAATCAAATGCACCAATGTGTAAAGTGTAAGTGCAACATATAAAAAGTGAACATAGTTAATATGAACGTTGTTTAGGTGTTGTGATTTACACCGCAACAGACACATTTCTCCTTTATATATGCCTTTGTCTTCTAACACAAGAAAGTTTTCTTTCTAATTAAATAAACACACACACACACACACACACACACATATATATATATATATGCACATACACACACACATATATATATATGTACATATATACACACACACGTATATATATAATAAATATTTGCATATACTTTTTTATATTAAATGCAATAAATCAAAGATTGCAATGTCTAATTAATGTAGTTTAATTGTTCAAAACTATTATTTACATAAAACCCCTTTTGAAACTTTGAGTTGAATACAAATACACCCACATAAATGTTATTACATAAATGTATATAAATTTATATTCACATACAAATCAAAACAAGATTTGAAATAAAACAAAGTAAGAATAATATCTAAGCAATTTATGAAATAGAATGTTTGCCTTATAAAGAAAGATTTAGTACTAGTTTAAATACAATTATAAAACAAGAAATAAATCACCAAATTAATTGTTTTCTCTTTTGGTTTAATTAGCAAAATAACTGTAAAACAAGAAATAAACCACCAAATTAATGTTTCCTCTTTTGTTTCAATTAGATAAATTTATTTTAGAATTATTTAAAATAAGACAATTGAATCAATGATTAATTAGTGCAATTATTTCAAATTTTTATTCACAAAGCAATTTATATGTAAACATTCAAATCTAAATATTCTAGTGCGAAAACTGACTTATTAACAAGATTGTTCCAAAGTATAATTTTTTTATAACAATAATAAAATCGAATGAAGTAGCCATAAACATATCCGTGATAAGAAGCTCAAGATCTAGGTTAAACAAACTAGATAAATAAACATATAGAACAGAGACAAATGAAATTATTATTGTTCATAACAAACAAATAACAAAGGACATAGTAGGGTTTTTTATGTGATAATAATATACAATTGATTCAAAAGGGGGCATCGAGATATTTAAATCAAAATCCATATTCACACATATGAACAAAAGGGAGAAATAAAGAACTAAGGGGATGTAAACAAAATTAATGTATATATATAATTACCTTAGGACAAAGCTAGGAGAAACACCTTAAATGAAATGAATGGTTCCTAAATCTAATAGATAACTCTCTAGATCTACAGCAATCAAGAGATAACCACCTATTTTTATTTGATTTTGCTTGTTAAAATTTTTGAATTTTGAAGCTTTTCCACCATGAAAATTCAACCTAGAATTTCTATAAAGAGAAAAAGAAAATTATATAGCAAAAAATATAATTAAAGGAGGAAATAAATGTCTAATAAAGATATGGACTTTTTTTCTCCTTTAATAAATATTGCCTCTTCATTTCAAATTCAAAAACTTTTTACCTTCTCCACATCATAGCCAACCATCATATTGGGCTTTGGGTCCAAAAAATTTCAAAAATTCAGTTAGTATTATCTCCATTTGAATGAAATATAATTTAAATTTACTATCGATATCGTATACCATGCGCATGTTTATAACCTTTTATATACGCACATCGCTAAATACAAATGGAAATCAAACAAATCAAATAAGAAATATTTTAACAATTAATATTTCACAAATATTAATTATAATTTATTTAAAGCTTGAAATAATATTAAATTAAATATTCTACCGATATTTCATAAATACTAAGTTAATTTAGTTCATAACTTTTATATGCGCATTTTACTAAATACTAGTGGCATCCAATAAATTAAATAAAATCTAATAATTAATATTTCATAAATATTAATTAATTTTTAACAATTAAAAATTAATTAAATCATGTGGCTTATTTGGAAAATTCATTATTTCAGTTGTGTGACTCGAATGTGTAAATTCAGTTAGCGATTAATATTGAACAATTCAAATATTAACATTTACAGGTCACCTTAGCTTGTGGTGTGACATTTTGGCTTAGTTTATCACTTACACGTCATTTGCTAAAATCCAATTTTACTTATTATAAGCGTTATTGTAATGACCTAGAATTTCAGTCATTTGAAATTCGGATATTTAATTGATTTTAAATATTAAAAAGTTAATTTTATAAGTTGAATAACTTATATTTCAAATATAGTGATTTATTTGGATAATTAAATTGTTAATTTAATATTTGAAATTGCAGAAATAATTTGATTTTGAATCAAAAGTGAACACAAATGATTTATAAAGTTGAATTAAATTCTATTTGAATTAGAATGGAGTTAGGTAACTTTTAAAATTGAATTAAAAGTAAATTTATAGAAATTGAATATTTTAATATTTAATTAACGTGTAAAAATAGTCATTTTTCACACGGTCTCGGATTTCGACGAAACTAGTTTCATTGGATCTGTAATGTTATATTATTGTAGGATTTCAAATTTTGTGTCGATCGGACTTACGGTTCAGTCGTGGCAATCTGAAACGCGTAGAAATTTATTTAAGAAATGTTAATTTAAAATAAGTCGATTTGAAAACCTAAACGATCGAATTGGCCTTCGTTATTTATTCCATTGTTCTTGGAATAGGGGTAAAACATTATAAACGCTAGGCGGCACGCTTCGATTGGAGTTCGAAAAATTTGGCGATGAATAGTGTCATGAAATTTTCTATAAAAGGCCACAACATTTCACATTTTTCACTCAAACCCTAATTGTTCATGCCCTAGCCGCCACCCTCTTCTTCAATGGCCCGAAATGCGCTAGCTTCTCCCTCGATTTTCTTCCAATCCATCAACCAATTCAAAAAACTTTCAACTACAATATTGAAGAGCTCGAGGAGATCGTCACATCCAACGGTTGTGATCTAGATTGGAGCATCGTGGTGGCCGCTAGGGGGCCGCGTTCACCTGTCGTTTGTGCATGATTTTTTACACAGGGGTGGGGCCGAGTTCGACGGCGTTCAAGGCGGTGGTGTTGTTCGTGATGGGCTTCGACGTGGCAGTAGTCGATCGACCTCTCGATGATGGTAGATGGCGCGGCAATCAAAAATGAAACAACGGCTTTGGGTTGTTTTGCGCGTGAAGAACCTGGGGAGGAAGAAGGGAAGATGCGGCCAGGATTTGATGGTGAAGATCAAACGACCGTGATATCTCTTAGGTTTAAAAATATAAATATAAATTGTAAATTATTATATATATATTTGTATAATCTTTAAAATGCTGTAATTTCTTCATACGAGGTCCGTTTTTTACGAAACAAATTGCAATAGGATCGTATTGACGAGCAAAACATTTTAGAGCTGGTTTGAAGTTGATTGGAGCTAATGAAAATTTTGGGTAAAATTAAACTCCTGTTTAATTTTATTCGGAATAAAACGCTGCAACGTCTATTGGAACCAAGGTGAGTACAACTCACTCTTTCTGACTCGCTTATATTTTTATATAAGTGAGAATAAATTTATTTTGTGCTGATTAATGGTTGTTTGGATGATATATGATATTATATATATATATATATATTAATTGGTTTGGATATATTCCTGCCTATTGGAGCAGATAAGACCCTATATGTTCCCGTGTATGAGTGGATGACCTTTTGTACGCGTGTCTGCCTCGAAGCGGATACTATACATATTTTCTCATATGTATATTTGTTGTAGGTGACAGGTTGGAGGGATCCAACTGGATTCCTCACCAGTGTTGATTTTATTACAGATATATGCTGTTATCATATGAGATATGATGTTTTGGATGCCAGTATTGATATGATTGATGTGATCACCTTATTTAGCATTTTTGCAGCAATGGGCCTTACTTTGGAGATTTTAAAATATTAAATTGATGATTTCAATTTAATAAGAATTTCAAAGTGATTTTAAAAATATATGAGTTTTGAATTGTTAAAGAAATTAATTTATTTTAGATAAATAAGAAGTTATAATTTTTATGTTATAAAAATTATGATTTTTGTGAAATGGAATCAAAATATGATTTTTGAAATATGGAGTTAACTATTTGGTAAAATAGTTAAATTGAGAATTTTGACTTATTATAAATGGTTTATTTATAGATAAGATTTATAAAATTGAATTTTTATAAATCAAAATGACGGAATTGTAAAGGAGTTTTATAAGTGTTAAAATGAAGTTATAAATGAATCTTATAAGTGAATAAGATTTATAAATTTATAAAGTTATAAAAAGAATGAATTTGTAATAAGAGATTTATAAGTAAATTAACTTATAATTGGATTTTGGCATATAAATGAGATGTAAATGGATTTGTTAATAAAAGAATTTTATAAATGGAAGTTTTTATAAAACAGAAATGTGATTTATAAACATTGTTTTATAAATCCGAAATCAATTGAATTTGGTAAAGGAAATATATTCACGATTTTGGACAGTGGATAATCCTTTAATTAAATGTGTAGAAGTATAGAATTTGGTTAGAGAATTTTATTCACGATTTTGGACAGTGAATAATTCTTTAAATAAAATGGATATTTTTGAAAAGTGATCTTTTAAATGGAGTTAAATGGTTTGAAGATGTTTTAAATGTGTTAAGTATCGAATACATAGATTTCAACATTCATTGTTGAAATAGACGTTTTCGAGAAGTAAGGAAAGCATGGACTATAACACTGTTGTTATAGTAAATGATTTTCGAAAGGAGATGTTTTGTATAGTATATGGGATTTATATATCTATCTAATTATTGAATCCATATACATTTTGGGTTGTCGTAACGATGTTTTACGCAACATTCGTTTTGATCCAAATAAATATGTTTAAGAGAATGTTTTCCTTAAAGAATAAAGTATATACTTAATCATGATTTAAGTATATGTAATATTTTCTAAGTGTTGAAAATAAAGAGAATTGTGAATTACTTATTCTTAAAATAAGAGTATGGAAATGTTTTCCAGATAGTGAAATATTGAAATGGTTTTGAGATTATATCTTTTTAAAGATAATTTGAAGTGAATATTTGGAAAGTAATTTAATTAATAAAAGATTAATTAAAAGGGCCTAATGATTTCTTATGGTGCTAAATATTTGTTTGTTGCGTTGATAGTTAACTAACCGACTATCAAAATTTGGCCAATTTTTAGTTCCTCGACCTGATGTGGGAACTATTTAGTCGTACACTTAGTACGTAGCCATCTATGTAGGCTTGATTATCGTTTGTGTTGAGGATGTTGATTCGTGTAGTGCGGAGTACTACTCTAACCTATCGAGCTTCCTTCTTGGCCGAAGGATAGCAAGTTGAAAGTTGGAAACGTGATAAGTCTATGAGACTTAGTTTCCATGTGAGGTTGAGAAACGCTTTTGCGTTGTTGGTGCGAAGAGACCGAGATCAGATTTATCTGAAAACCACTTCGGGCCAACATTTATACGATGATTGTACAGGTTGGCTGATGATATTGATGTTTAGGATTTTCATAGTGAAGGACTGCTTGTTGATCATTTGGGGTTAAAATCCCAATATACATATAGTAGCAGTAGTCTCTTCGTTGTGAAGTATCCAGTGTAAGGACTATTCGCTACTAATCCTAGGGATTTTCCGACAGGATGTGGTAGGAGAGTACCTTCGGGTTGTCCTGTTCCTTGACAACTTGTATGGATGAATGTCTGACATTGCATTTTCTGGGATTACATACATTGGTTTTTACAAACATACATCTGTTTAGTGGTGGAGAAGGCAACTTCTCTTAGCTTAACACCTTTCCTTGAGACGTACGAGCTCAAGGGTTGTATTTTTGTGAAAGGCAATTAGTAGTCAACGGAAATGGCGAATGTGGCTTTCAAAAGTGATGTGATATGTGATATTTGAAAGGTAATCGTTACATCTTTAGCCTCATCAACCGGAAATGACCGAAACAGGGTTAGATGCCGCAAGGCTAAGTAGGTCATTCCCAATTAGGATATGATCATCCCCTTCTAGATATATTTCTTTCTGCTATGATGTTCGGGATGTAAATTATTGTGGTTTGTATGCTATGAGGGCCCTCGGAAAAGGTCGGTAACGACCGGGGAATGATATATTCGGTACTACCTAGGTATAGAGGTAGGCTGGTCTTGTGTTGGTAGAGGTTCCCATGTGAGGTTCCTCGGTACATTCCTCTAGAGATGTACTGCCGGAAGGTAGTCCCTTCACTTGGTTATTTGTATGGATATCCAAACTCCACTACGTGCCAGCCATTTTGATTGTATTACCCACTTTGGGCTATATGCAGGAATTTAATCAATGTAACAATTTCGACTATGATTAATATTATTTGTATACTAGACACTAGTATAATATAAGATGATCTGATATGAAATGCTTTAGTTATCGTAAGGTAAAAACATGTCTTGTTTATGTGTGGACATGTCTTACGAGATACTTTTGTTTTGAAAGGAAAAGTTTGGTAATTTATTAAATTCAGTTGAGTGTGTTTCTCACGTTGGTTTACTAGACTGATCCGGATGTTCTTCCCTTTCAATGCTCGAGTCAGACCGAGTATATTTACAGGTTTAGATTTGGTGCTTTTGGATCTTCAGTAGGAGAGCTAGAGATCTTTATTTTCGTATACATGTATCAGCTATTTTCCGCTGCTTTGTTATTTATATTATCAGCAATTGTAAGGATAGGTTATTATAACTGTCCAAGCTGACGATTGGTGATTGATTGTTGAACTCTGATTGATGTATATGATATTACAGTTTCTGTTTTATAAAGATCATTGATATGATATTATATGTTTTCCACTACAATGTGAGATTCTGTATTGTTCTGTTGTGTTCTTCTTCTCTCTTTCTTCTCTTCTCTTCTTCTCTTTTCTTTTCTTTCTCATGACTTTCCGTTAGTCTGTGCTTTTGTAACAACCCTGTATTTTGTGATTATTTTAATTGTATATTTTGGTTATTTTAATTGATTTCCTGATTTAAAAAAATTTATTTTATTTATTAAAATGAATAAATTTTGTTATTTTAAATATAAATTTTGATTTTGATGTGAATTAGAATTCCAAACATGACTAAAAAGAATATTTTCCAGAAAAGTGAATTTTGGTCAATATGGTCAAACTTTGACTTTTAATTTAGAAATTTGAAAGTTTGAAAATTTGAATTTTATCTTTTATTATGAAAGTAAATAAATTTTTAAGAATAATGCTTTTCGTTTCGTTAAAATCTGATTTATAATGTGAAAGTTATACCCTTTTAAATATTGTGCGTAATTTGCTATATTTAACAAAATTTTTTTATTTTAAATTATAAAAATAATATTTTATTTGGTCATGTAATATTCTAATTTATATTTATATGGGTAAAATAACATGTTATGTATATATTTTGGTTTTTAAAACATTTTAAAGATATAATTGGCATTTTCCCGTGTTAGCTGTATTTTGTTTAAAATTCTAATTTCCAATTTCAATTAATTAAAGTAATTCTTTATTTATTTTTCTATTTTTTTCTTAAAATCTTATTTTATTCTCATTCCCACTTTATTTTTTTCCTTGTTTATTTTATTTATTTGACCTTTTATTTGTTTTAAAGTGAAATAGAAATTTTATAAGGCTAGTGATATTTATTTGTAATTTTCATGTCTTATTTCCAATTTTAAAACATTTTTATTTAGTTCTTTTTCTATTTTCTCTAAATTAAATTATTTATTTCACTTTGAAAATACTTTAGAAATTATTTTATTTCAAAATTTTGCTTTAGAATATTTTTAAAATAAAGTAGATAATTTTCCAAAGACAATCGTGATTTATTTGTAATTTATGGACCCTGTTTTCAATTTTTAAGCAATTTCTTATATTATTTTTCCATTTTCTTTAAAATTAATTATTTATTTTTATTTATAATATTTTGTTTCAGTTGTTAGAGCTTATTTTTGAGTTTATTTTTGTTTTGTTGGAATTAAAAAGAAAAAGAAATATGAAGAGTTTAAAATTGCTCAGAAACCGATGTCCTTTCACCTCCTTAAGTCTTTTCAATTGTCATAACCCCTCCTTTATGCTTTGGCCGTGACTTTTACTTTTGTATTCACGTGAAAAACCTCATTTTTCATTTCATCATTCGACCACTTCAGATCTGAAGCAAAAGCTTTGGGTAATGGTTTCATTTTTTCTTCTTTTCTCCTTATTTTTTTCTATGAAAATTGCCTTGTTTTCTCTTGTTTTTGGATAGGCCTCTCCTCCACGTCCACGGCCACAAACTCCTACATCTCTTCCCTGCCATCAACACCAGCTACTCCTCTGGTCTTGACCAAGGCCGAGCCACCATGATGCCAAAACTCCACAAAAATTGCAAAACAAGCCATAAAAACATGATTGTTTACCACTATTGCTTCACCACTCCATTTTCCACCACCACCACCACCTTAGGCCGCCTCCACCACCTCTAGCCATACCACCACACACCTTTCCTTCCACTGACCTGATCCATACCCCTCTGACCTGACCACACAAGCCCATGGCCGAGCCATTTTTTGAACAAAACCCACCTATTTTGCCTTAAACTCTTCATATTCCTTTGTATAAACTTCCTCCTCATATTCTACTACCTAGGCCATGCATACACATGACCAAACCTGAGCCAAACTTGTTCAAACCAGAGCCAAAACCATCCCTAGGCCATGACAAAAGAATAGAGAAAGCAAGGCAAAAGATTTGGCATTCGTATCTCTTTTTATTTAAAAGTTATTTCATTTCTAGTGTATTGAAATTTATGGTTTGCTTTGATTTTTGTTTGGGTTGTAACACAAGATCTATATCATTGGATTTGCTCTCCACACTCAAATTGTATTAGAGTTGTCGTGCCTTCGTAATCTTTGTGTTGTGAGCTTTGTTGGCAAATCTCCAGCTTAACAGGTGAGTTATTCTCACCAGACAATATGTACATATATAACTAGTGAATTGACCCCTTTTGAATCTGTAAAATGCATTATCATGTTACACCTGCTATGTTATGATTTTATGATGTTCACCCATGCTTAAACACCTATTATATTATATGTTACTGTTATATTATGTTGTTCTATTATTTTTATCAGTTTATCACATTGCAAGTTCCCTTTAGATTAGAATCACTATGGGTTGAAATGATACATACCCGAACGGACTTTAGAATAGGAGAAAGTCGTTATGGACTGAAATGATATGCCTGAATGATTTTCAATTATTCTCATTTACTTGGGATTGCGGGTTTGAAATGATCAAACCCGGGTATCTTTGTAAATTATGGGTTGAAATAATAAATTACCCGTATCACTTTACCTATGCTAGAAAATGAAATACAGACCCGTTGTTAAAATATGTTTTATAATTTTTTTTAAAATATTTTAGAAATGTAAATATTATAATATTTTGATTTAAACTAAATAAAAATGATTTTTGTAAAGCATTATTGATTTTCTGAAAATTTATAAGTGAAATAAATTAATGGTAAAGTTAGAAAATTTGAAATGTAAGTTATTTTGGGAAATTTTAATTTGGTGATAATTGGAATTTAAATAAAATAAGAAATGTGATAAATTCATGATAATTTGGATTAAAGTGAATTTAAATGATTTTTATATTATATTAATGATTTTTAATAAAGTTAAAATGTGAAATGAATGAATATTTAAGTTGAAATTCTGAAATATAACTAAAATTGGAAATTTGTGAATTTGGCTTAAAAGTGAATTTTAAGTTAAGTAAATAAAAATGGAATTAATTTATATTTGAAAATTTAAACTTAAGTGTTAAGTTAATTTAATTTAATGAATTTATAATTTAATATTGGAATTTAATAAGTGAATTATTATTAAATTTTGATTTTTGAATGGAGGTTTAACTCTATAAAATCATGAATATAAGGGTATTTGAATGATTGTTTTAAAAGTGAAATTATATGATTTTATAAGTTAAAAATGATTTATATAAAAATATAATTGTTTGTGAAATTATACTGAATATTTGAAGTTAATTAACTGCATTTCTGAAATGCTATAAATTCTAATGTAAATGATAGTACAACATTTGTAAATGCTGTAGTTGATAATAATGAACCAAATGGCTAAATTTAATTAAAGGCTATTATAGCATTTTTGTAAATGTCATAATGGTTGAATTTAACTAAGTTTATTTGAAACTAATGTAACCTTATTACAGCATTTTAAATGCTGTCTTTTGTTAAATTGAACTATTTTAAATGTGACTTTCCGTAGCATTTTCTAAATGCTGCGAAAGTTGAATTTTCATTGTTTTAATTAATTTAAGTGAACGAATGAACTTTGAAAAGTTAAATTTTTGGAAATTTAATAATTTAATTATTAAATATAATAACTTCATTTTATGATTTAAAATGAAATAATTTGTTTCGAAATATAAACTATTTTGAAATATGATATTTAGAAATGGATTTTTTGAATGATATTGAATTTTGGAATGATATTTGATTTCGAAGTATAAAATACCATTTTGAATTTTAACCACGGAATGTGTTTAATTTATAGTTTAACTGATCCTTAAGGGATGGGCGATCCCAAACATCCTTTGAGTTATTGTGCATTTCTACTACAGTTCACTTGAGTTGGTTTACATTATATAAGTAGATATTGTCCTGACTCGAGTGTTTTGTGTTTTACTTTACGCTCGGGTCAGCCTGAGTATTTACAGCTTAGCTTTGGATTTCTTTCTGGAGCTAGGAATCGCTGGAGATTCTGCTTGTCTAGTTATCTGTTCCTTTCAATTCAGTTGTTCTATTTCAGTTCTGGTATTCATAAACTTCTATTTATTTGAGATGTCTATTGTATATGTTTTCAAGAAGATATTATGTATTATGTTTTGAGAGTTTGTTATAGTAGCTTCATGAACTACTATGGTTTTTATATTCCGCTGCGAGTTATTCTGATATGTTCTGTGTCTGTGATTCTGTGTATTTGATTTCATTTGCTCCAAATTTATTTACAATCTGTTATTTTGAATTATTCAAGCCAGACATGTGTGGATTATTGTCGATTTGAATGGTCCAAAATAGTGGGTCGTTACAGTTGGTATCAGAGCTTTGGTTTTAGGCAAACCTTAGCCTGCGGAGCAAAAACTCATTAGAGATAGGGTAGAAATACCCTAGAATGAGTGAAATCAATCTCAGAATCATTTCTTTGTGAGAGAACGTATTTTCGAAGTATAAAATGATTTTCAAATGATTTTTAAAGAATTTTCAAAGATTATTTTGATATAAATTTCCTTGCTTTGAAAGTAAAATATTTCTTAAACTTCATTCCTTTCGTATCCACCTTGTTAGTAATTTCTTTGATTAGGATCCTCTAAAATTTTGAACTTCTCTCTTGATTGATCTAGATCCATTGTTGATAGGAATCTATTTTTGGTATGGCAAAATCAGTAGTTTGTTAGGTTGCTTTAAGTAAACTCTGTTGTATCTTTTGCTTAGCTAAAGTTGTCCAACTAAAGATATTTATGCTTCTGTTTTCGAATGTTATGAATTCGAGGCTTTCCAAATTTTGAATGAGAATTTTTCTGTATCGATATAGGTTATATATCTCTAATCTTCGTTTGGATTCTTATCGAATAAGATTCCTTTGAATTTTGGAACGCTCCCACTTGTTCTGAAATCCATTCCCGTCTCCCATAATTGTATTCTTTTGATTTTGGAGCATTGCATCACTCCACTTTGTATGACCTTTATAGGGTGGCGATTCCGCCAATCTTTGAATGATTATAATTGGCATTGATTCACCGGAGATTTATGTATCCTCGGTTTACGATGTTTTCTATCTTTTGCTATATTTAGATTCTACCTCTGGCAATCGAAGGTCGATTTGTCTTAGATTTTCGCATCGATTATATTCCTGAAGTCACGGTTGACCGGTTAAGGTCGCCCGCGATTCATATAGGCTTATTCATCTTCTATTTGGTAATTTAATTATCTTATCTTCGTTTGAGCCTATCTTTGAATTAGAATTCTATTTGATTAGAGTCCTTCTAAATTTGAATCTCTGTTTTGCTTTGAAATCCATCCTTGAATCGTCCCTTGGAAAGTTTGTGGTTGATTGTCTTTTGAAAATTGTGTATTCATCGTAGTTTTTATTTTGATAAGGATGACCATATTTTTATATAAAGATGAAATGTTTTTGATAAGGATTATGTACCTTTAAAAAAATGAGAATTTGAAGTTTTGAAAGGATTTAAAATTGTGAAAATTTTATAAGAAATGGTTTCATATAAAATGATTTATAACTGAAGGTTTTGAATCTGAATTTAAGTGATTGAACTCCGGCATTTTGGAACTGGTTTTAAGATTTTGAAATAATAAATAATATGATTTGAAATTATTTTTTCGAATAAGTAATGTTTCAATGATTTTAATGGGTTTTAACGATTTTGAAGGAATTTCAAAGAAGTTTTCAAAGTAAATGGAAGTCCAGAACTCACTTGTGTCGCTGGAAAATAATTTCGGTGATGAGTGCACGCATCATCGACGTTGATTTTCGAGTTTCTGAGTGAGGGAGAGGCCACTTCGGTAACTTTGCTATGCGATTGATTTGCGAAACCAATTCTGATTTCAAATTCCGAAGTGTGATGTGATATTCGAAAGATATATGTATATATATTTGAACAATTTGAAATGAGCCGGTGTTCAGTCCTTGAGTTTTGGATTTGATTTGATATAACCCTATTTTGGAATTGATTTACTGATTTAATTGTGATTTCCAACTCTTGGATTGAAATATGATTTCTTCGACTATTTTGAAGGTTCGAGCACTTCCTAATCAAGGTTAACTTTTCAAAAGCTAAGAAATTTTGAAGTATAAAGTATATAAGTTGGTATGTATGTTTAAAGTATGTAGTAATCTGATTTAGATAAGTTGAAACTGTTTTGTTAAGTAAACGAATAAAGGTATTTTGAATTTTCTAATATGAAATTTAGATTTGAAATGTTTGGGAAAAAAAATTTGTCTTCAAATATTTTGAGAAAAATATATAATTTAGTTTAAATGTTTAATTTAGTAACATCTTTATGAAACTATATATTTAACAAGTTGGAATAGATACATAAGTTGTACGTATGCTGTTTTATTCACATAATTAAATCGATCCAAGTTTGAGTACACAAGTTCGAGGTGAATTACACCAATTCGTGTTAGGATTTTTCATTTGATTCTTGATGGCGAATATTTGATATGGATTTTGGGCTTGATTCTAGAATTCTCTATCATAGTATATGGCTATGCAAGAAGACTGATAGTTTCTAGTCGAGAAACCATATCGAAATCCGCATTAGAAAAGTCGAATGGACAATACTAGTTCGAAAGCGAACTTGTGTGATCGAGCGAGCGATCGAATGAGACTTTGCGAAATGATAACATATATACATCTTATATTCTAATATCATTGATATACTTGACGCTGAAATTGGAAGTTGTTGGGTTGGATATCTTTGTAATATAATTGGAATTCTTTCTTTTATGAAAAATTACTATCAATTTAAAACCATTTTTTTCAAAACTATTTTTCTTCTATTCTTCTCAAACAAACTGTTTTATTCTATTTTACATACAAGCTATTTTACAAACCATTTTATTTACAAAACTATTCTACAAACTATTTTTCTTTTTATACAAAACTATTCTAAATTAAAAACCTTTTAGTAAGCAAAGATGTTCAATCCCATATAGCTCTTCATGCAGCGAAATTGATTTTTGAAAGATTTTGATCCTTATATAAGATGGACTTTATGTAAATATAAGATGATGTTGAAAACCATTGATTTTGGAAATAAATTGTTTGACTTAAATTATGTTGATTTGGAAATTTGGATTTATTTTCTAAATTTATTATTTTGGAAACTTTGGAACTGAAGATATTTAATTTGAGAAGAAATAATTTTGGTGGAATTGTATATGATTTTGAAACTGAACTGATATTGAAACAAAATTGAAATTTGAGAACCTTATGTTACTAAGTACTTGATTTGGGAGTTATCGAACTTATATAAAATTTGGTTTGTATAAGTATGTTGTTGATTCGAAAACTATAGATTTGAAAAGGTACTCAATTTGAAAAGTGAAATCTTATATAATTGAAGTCTATATAAGTGTGATTTGATATACTATTGATTTTGGAAAGTATTTGATTTGAAAATGAAATCTTATATATAATGGACTTTATATAAGTATGATATTTGAAAATGATTTGAAAATGTACTATATGATACATATTTTCGAAGTAAAGATATGGAAAGTGCCTTCTGCTTGATATCCGCTTTGTGGCCACATTGTGGATTCATTCTATCGATATTTCTCTGATTTTTGGTTTTCTGGATATGATACTCGAGTGTCCATCGAATTCCATGGCGTTACCCATGGTCTTACGAGCGCGACTGGATAGCGTAATTCACCTGGCTGGATGGCCCAGGGGTACGGATGTTTCCTGGGGGATTCATGCGTAACCATTGTGTATCCTGTGATCTATGTAGGTTGTATTAGTAGCGAAATCCGCAGGACTGAGAAAGCTTACAGATATGGATGTTTCCTGGGGGATTCAGGCGTAACCATTGTGTATCTGTGGTCTACTAGTCATCATGGCGCAATTCGCAGGGCTGAGAAAGCTTACGGATACGGATGTTTCCTGGGGGATCCAGGCGTAACCTTTGTGTATCTGCGATCCATGGTTAGACAAAGGTTTTGTTTGTTTTGTACTTTCCATATCTGTTTTTAAAAGGTTTTCCAGTATTTTCACTGGATGTTGAAACAGGTCTACTAAGTACTTGGAGAATTCTAGCTTTGCGCCTGATCAACGCACTGCCAGAGTCTGCAGGAACGAGGATAAACTTGCTAAGACATCGAGTTATAAAAGTATTTTGATAAAATATTATAAAGGATATTTTGATCAGTTATTTCCTTTCTAAAAAATTTTAAAGTGTTTTAAATATTGTTTACCTCTTCAACCAACAATTTTAAATTAATGGCTCATCCTTGTCTTTCGTCCTATTTTCCTTCTAGCTATTCCTATTCTCCACCTTATTAAACTTACCCATAACAACAGTTATCAGGTATAATTTTAATCTTCTTGTCATCTTGTCTTAATCCTATTCCATTTTATCTTTTTTGTGTTTTCCGTACCTCATTCCTTTTCGAGGACGAAAAGATTTGAGTGGGGGAGAGTGTAACAACCCTGTATTTTGTGATTATTTTAATTGTATATTTTGGTTATTTTAATTGATTTCCTGATTTAAAAAAATTTATTTTATTTATTAAAATGAATAAATTTTGTTATTTTAAATATAAATTTTGATTTTGATGTGAATTAGAATTCCAAACATGACTAAAAAGAATATTTTCCAGAAAAGTGAATTTTGGTCAATATGGTCAAACTTTGACTTTTAATTTAGAAATTTGAAAGTTTTAAAATTTGAATTTTATCTTTTATTATGAAAGTAAATAAAATTTTAAGAATAATGCTTTTCGTTTCGTTAAAATCTGATTTATAATGTGAAAGTTATACCCTTTTAAATATTGTGCGTAATTTGCTGTATTTAACAAATTTTTTTATTTTAAATTATAAAAATAATATTTTATTTGGTCATGTAATATTGTAATTTATATTTATATGGGTAAAATAACATGTTATGTATATATTTTGGTTTTTAAAACATTTTAAAGATATAATTGGCATTTTCCAGTGTTAGCTGTATTTTGTTTAAAATTCTAATTTCCAGTTTCAATTAATTAAAGTAATTCTTTATTTATTTTTCTATTTTTTTTCTTAAAATCTTATTTTATTCTCATTCCCACTTTATTTTGTTCCTCGTTTATTTTATTTATTTGACCTTTTATTTGTTTTAAAGTGAAATAGAAATTTTATAAGGCTAGTGATATTTATTTGTAATTTTCATGTCTTATTTCCAATTTTAAAACATTTTTCTTTAGTTCTTTTTCTATTTTCTCTAAATTAAATTATTTATTTCACTTTGAAAATACTTTAGAAATTATTTTATTTCAAAATTTTGCTTTAGAATATTTTTAAAATAAAGTAGATAATTTTCCAAAGACAATCGTGATTTATTTGTAATTTATGGACCCTGTTTTCAATTTTTAAGCAATTTCTTATATTCTTTTTCCATTTTCTTTAAAATTAATTAATTATTTTTATTTATAATATTTTGTTTCAGTTGTTAGAGCTTATTTTTGAGTTTATTTTTGTTTTGTTGGAATTATAAAGAAAAAGAAATATGAAGAGTTTAAAATTGCTTAGAAACCGATGTCCTTTCACCTCCTTAAGTCTTTTCAATTGTCATAACCCCTCCTTTATGCTTTGGCCGTGACTTTTACTTTTGTATTCACGTGAAAAACCTCATTTTTCATTTCATCATTCGACCACTTCAGATCTGAAGCAAAAGCTTTGGGTAATGGTTTCGTTTTTTCTTCTTTTCTCCTTATTTTTTCTATGAAAATTGCCTTGTTTTCTCTTGTTTTTGGATAGGCCTCTCCTCCACGTCCACGGCCACAAACTCCTACATCTCTTCCCTGCCATCAACACCAGCTACTCCTCTGGTCTTGACCAAGGCCGAGCCACCATGATGCCAAAACTCCACAAAAATTGCAAAACAAGCCATAAAAACATGATTGTTTACCACTATTGCTTCACCACTCCATTTTCCACCACCACCACCACCTTAGGCCGCCTCCACCACCTCTGGCCAGACCACCACACACCTTTCCTTCCACTGACCTGATCCATACCCCTCTGACCTGACCACACAAGCCCATGGCCAAGCCATTTTTTGAACAAAACCCACCTATTTTGCCTTAAACTCTTCGTATTCCTTTGTATAAACTTCCTCCTCATATTCTACTACCTAGGCCATGCATACACATGACCAAACCTGAGCCAAACTTGTTCAAACCAGAGCCAAAACCATCCCTAGGCCATGACAAAAGAATAGAGAAAGCAAGGCAAAAGATTTGGCATTCGTATCTCTTTTTATTTAAAAGTTATTTCATTTCTAGTGTATTGAAATTTATGGTTTGCTTTGATTTTTGTTTGGGTTGTAACACAAGATCTATATCATTGGATTTGCTCTCCACACTCAAATTGTATTAGAGTTTTCGTGCCTTCGTAATCTTTGTGTTGTGAGCTTTGTTGGCAAATCTCCAGCTTAACAGGTGAGTTATTCTCACCAGACAATATGTACATATATAACTAGTGAATTGACCCCTTTTGAATCTGTAAAATGCATTATCATGTTACACCTGCTATGTTATGATTTTATGATGTTCACCCATGCTTAAACACCTATTATATTATATGTTACTGTTATATTATGTTGTTCTATTATTTTTATCAGTTTATCACACTGCAAGTTCCCTTTAGATTAGAATCACTATGGGTAGAAATGATACATACCCGAACGGACTTTAGAATAGGAGAAAGTCGTTATGGGCTGAAATGATATGCCTGAATGATTTTCAATTATTTTCATTTACTTGGGATTGCGGGTTTGAAATGATCAAATCCGGGTATCTTTGTAAATTACGGGTTGAAATGATAAATTACCCGTATCACTTTACCTAGGCTAGAAAATGAAATACAGACCCGTTGTTAAAATATGTTTTATAATTTTTTTTAAAATATTTTAGAAATGTAAACATTATAATATTTTGATTTAAACTAAATAAAAATGATTTTTGTAAATCATTATTGATTTTATGAAAATTTATAAGTAAAATAAATTAATGGTAAAGTTAGAAAATTTGAAATGTAAGTTATTTTGGGAAATTTTAATTTGGTGATAATTGGAATTTAAATAAAATATGAAATGTGATAAATTCATGATAATTTGGATTAAAGTGAATTTAAATGATTTTTATATTATATTAATGATTTTTAATAAAGTTAAAATGTGAAATGAATGAATATTTAAGTTGAAATTTTGAAATATAACTAAAATTGGAAATTTGTGAATTTGGCTTAAAAGTGAATTTTAAGTTAAGTAAATAAAAATGGAATTAAGTTATATTTGAAAATTTAAACTTAAGTGTTAAGTTAATTTAATTTAATGAATTTATAATTTAATATTGGAATTTAATAAGTGAATTATTATTAAATTTTGATTTTTGAATGGAGGTTTAACTCTATAAAATCATGAATATAAGGGTATTTGAATGATTGTTTTAAAAGTGAAATTATATGATTTTATAAGTTAAAAATGATTTATATAAAAATATAATTGTTTGTGAAATTATACTGAATATTTGAAGTTAATTAACTGCATTTCTGAAATGCTATAAATTCTAATGTAAATGATAGTACAACATTTGTAAATGCTGTAGTTGATAATAATGAACCAAATGGCTAAATTTAATTAAAGGCTATTATAGCATTTCTGTAAATGTTATAATGGTTGAATTTAACTAAGTTTATTTGAAACTAATGTAACCTTATTACAGCATTTTAAATGCTGTCTTTTGTTAAATTGAACTATTTTAAATGTGACTTTCCGTAGCATTTTCTAAATGCTGCGAAAGTTGAATTTTCATTGTTTTAATTAATTTAAGTGAACGAATGAACTTTGAAAAGTTAAATTTTTGGAAATTTAATAATTTAATTATTAAATATAATAACTTCATTTTATGATTTAAAATGAAATAATTTGTTTCGAAATATAAACTATTTTGAAATATGATATTTTGAAATGGATTTTTTGAATGATATTGAATTTTGGAATGATATTTGATTTCGAAGTATAAAATACCATTTTGAATTTTAACCACGGAATGTATTTAATTTATAGTTTAACTGATCCTTAAGGGATGGGCGATCCCAAACATCCTTTGAGTTATTGTGCATTTCTACTACAGTTCACTTGAGTTGGTTTACATTATATAAGTAGATATTGTCCTGACTCGAGTGTTTTGTGTTTTACTTTACGCTCGGGTCAGCCTGGGTATTTACAGCTTAGCTTTGGATTTCTTTCTGGAGCTAGGAATCGCTGGAGATTCTGCTTGTCTAGTTATCTGTTCCTTTCAGTTCAGTTGTTCTATTTCAGTTCTGGTATTCATAAACTTCTATTTATTTGAGATGTCTATTGTATATGTTTTCAAGAAGATATTATGTATTATGTTTTGAGAGTTTGTTATAGTAGCTTCATGAACTACTATGGTTTTTATATTCCGCTGCGAGTTATTCTGATATGTTCTGTGTCTGTGATTCTGTGTATTTGATTTCATTTGCTCCAAATTTATTTACAATCTGTTATTTTGAATTATTCAAGCCAGACATGTGTGGATTATTGTCGATTTGAATGGTCCAAAATAGTGGGTCGTTACAGCTTTTGGGGTCAGACATGTGTGGTTTATTGTCGATTCAAAGGATACAGATTTGCGGTACGTCACAGTTACCCATTAATAACAATCATTTACACCAATTATCTTCATCAAAACTATATCACTTCGGATTTATGGAATTTGGCAATGGTCAAAATTCCAGTACCATTCATATTCAACTCTATAGTCCAAACACAAAGACCTTGGTTAAATAATAACAATTATTATTAACTAAACTGCTCTGGCTAGATATTATAACTTTGAGTTGACGTCAGTTGACCGTGATACTGACCTCATAAAACTAAGAAGATGAATCCTCTCATGAATAATGTTTCACTTTCCATGTTTCCACTCGATCCAACTATAGTTGTTCGACGAACGTCGTGCATTAACAATAATCAAAGCGGAGTTTCCACATAGAAAGATCAATAGTATTTTCAAGTCAAGGGAACTGTGTAATTTTAACAGATCGATATTTTCTATTTGACCTTAATTATAATAACCAACATAAAACTATCAAGTGGGTCATACCATAGTTATCCAATGTAATGACCCGCCTTTTCGACCTCTAAATATCAACACTAATACATCCATGATATTCACATGCCAAGCATCTGAGTGTCGAAAAGACAAATTGTTAAGGTAAAATAAAAAGAAAACGAACAAGAAAGAAGAGAACAAAACATCAGAATCTCACAGCGGAACAATAACATAAAATATCAAAAAGATAGAACAAAGTGTTACTCTAAGATACACATTATTATAGAGTTACAATCTTATGTAATATCATCAGCTTGGATGGTTATAACAACATGTCCTCACAAATGCTGATATATACATAATAGTAGTGCAACAAAAATAAGAATACCATGGTAGGCGAAACATCTAGCTCGACTCCTTGAGCTCCAAAGAATATCCAATTAAAATCTGCCTTCCTCAAATTACTCAAAAGAGCACTTGACAAATTAAGGGGAAATAAATCCATGAGTTAGAAAAAAGTCTAGTATGAGAAACTCAAGAACGTGTGCCTATATAACAACATTTTTTAGACCACCTGAATCATCGAAATGGTTTTCCCCTTAAAAGAGAAAACCATCTAATAAATACATATTGTGATATAATAGATAGTGTCTAGGGTATAAAATATAAATAAAAAAATAACCATGTTTCTCACATTGATTGCACCACAAAAATATTGAGGGTATAATCAAAACCGCTAAGTAGGGCTGCACAAAGTATGGGTTGGGTCGGGTCAGACCAAATATTTCATCCGACCCTCATAGGTATGGGTTTAAGGTAGCTCAACCCGTATCCGACCCTATATGAGGTTGGATATGGGTTGGGTCAAAGTATGGGTTGGGTCGGGTTTAGTAGGGTTGGGTTGGGTTGCATGAATCTAATAAAAAATGAGAATATAAGGGAATATTTTCAAAAAAATAACATTAAAATGTTCTACATAATATATTAGATTTTAGCTAGCATAACGCACTTAAACTAACTAATTCATTATAACATATATTTTATTAAAATTTCATTGTAAAACACATCATATGAAATTAATTCACTACATAGTAGAACAAGTGTTTCATTTTAAAATACATTAAAATGCCCTTTGGAATATCTTTGCCAAATTCTATCTTGTTTGGGTTGACATAAAATATGTTTTATCGTATATTTACTGTATAATACATAAATATTATTCTAGGATTAGACTATTCTAAAGTGTATTGATATTAAATTAGGTTTTTAATATAGGGTTGGGTTGGGTTAAAGTAGGGTTGGGTTGAACAAAATAACACACCCGACCCATATATAGTATGGGTTACAAATTGTAACCCATATCCGACCCGAACTAGGATGGGTTGGATTGGGTTTATGTGGGTTGGGTCGGGTTGGTAGGTTGGGTCGGGTTGGATATGGGTTGTGTGCAGCCCTACCGCTAAGGTATGCATGCATAGGGATTTCCATGGAGGTCTCCTTGGTAAAAAAACGAAAGCTGGCCTCCTGCACAAGTGTTAGAAACTACATTTTGAAACCATGCATATTGCTAGATAAAATATGTCACAAAGGTAAACATAGCTAGTCCACGTCCAAACACGTGGTACAAATACTAACAACTCCCGCACCCTAACTGAAAGCATCTCCAGATATTTGGAGTTGATGTACCCTTGGGTTAGCTAAACCTACCATCTATGAGACCTACTTTATTTTCTACCATTATCGAGGGTGAAGTCACGTTCAACATCTCCAACTTAGAAACCGTCCGAAGATATAAGGTCTTCGACCCTCTTACAACATTGGTGTCTTTGCCCCTTTTTAAAACTATTTTAGTTAACAAGAAATCAAGTCTCTTCGTTGTTAATAAAGTCAAAGAAAAGATATGCGGCGCCTCTACCGCTTATATAAGTGACTTCGAAGATGTTTAAAACAATTATATTCGATATCCTTTGAAAACATAGGCGAAGAGGTACGACTTCGAAGATGTTTAAAACAATTATATTTGACATCCTTTGAAAACATAGGCGAAGAGGTATGACTTCGAAGATATTTAAATTTATGGTACGTAGCGTCATTTTAAAACATAGGTGAAGAGAATTCTTCGACATTGATGAATTACGAAGATGCGATACAGCCAATCTTGGGTTGCCGCTATGGTCTGCTTCGACGAAGTCGAAAACATTACATAACTACGTAAGTAGCTATCCCATGCTTACAACCTCATCGACGCCAACACTCATGGAGACTTAGGCACGACGTCATTATAGATTCAGAGAGATCAATGGCGACCTGGCATTTCTGTAATTTGTCTGAAAACTGATTTCTTACTAGTTAAGGTAATAACTTTTTACCAAATCAAAATTTTTGTCCCATTTCACATTGGATATAAACAAATTATACATTTTTTATCAAAGAAAAACTACCGCATGAAATTTCAAGTTCCCAAAATATTTTTATAATAATTAATTAATACCCTTAATTAATTAATATTTTATATGCTTATCTAGCATAATAAATTCACAATAAATAAAAATCCCCTGGGAAAAATCCCAAATATTGATGGAAATTAGAGAATATCCTTCTCTTTACTATATAAAAATTTTAGGGCTGAAAACTATATTTAATTATTTAAATATTTAAAATCCGAATTTAGCCCATTTTCTCTCTAGGAAAATTCATACAATATCCAAATAAATTTGGAAAATTATAAATTTAAAACCTATCTCCAACATATTGTTTTACACCATAGATCAAAATTTCAAGTCGTTTGGAGGATGAAACCTTGGATTTAACCCTAAACCCGATTAAACAATTATTATAAAATTCCAATAATATATTGTTCTATCCAAACAATATTAACTCAACCAATCATGGCCTAACTTATCAAAATTTACTCGGCTATTACCCATAACTGAGTTCAAGATTAACTATAGAGATAGAAAACATATTATTCACCTTAGAATTTTAGATGTAGGAGTTGAGATTTGGTGTTGCTTTGATTTCCTAAGCTTTATCTCCCTTGAATCCCTAGATTTCGGCTTCCTTATGCTTGAGTTATGGCCACCCTTCTCTTTAGGATTCTCTTTTGATTGTTTTAGTTTGGGGAAAATGAGAATGATATGAGAGAGGAAGGGGGTTTATAAGCTAAAATGGATGGATCCTCCTATTCTACCCTTCTTATGTATTCTCTTAAGTTTTTGTTTTAAAAACAATCTTAATAAGCATTTAGTTAGTTAATTAAGGCCGGACCTTATTACATTGTCAAATCTCATTCTCCTAACCCATTTATATTGTTATATTTAATCTATCCAATTAAATGTCTTGAATAATGTTGAACGCAAATTAGAGGTGTTACAGGCTCCCCTCCTTAAAGAATTTCTTCCTTGAAATTCGGTAAGGACTAAAAAACAAGCATATCAAACATGCAAACAATGCTAGTATATCCTACCAGCTATCTAGTCTATACACAACAACTATAGAACATACCGTAATAACAGCTCAGGATAAGTATTCCTAACCTTGTCCTCTGTTTTCCAAGTACATTCTTTCTCCTTGTCACTCCACTAGACTTTCGCTAAGCTAATTGCCTTGTTCCTTAACTTCTTCTCGTCTCTCGCCACAACCCGACCTGGTAGTCTTATAAAAGTCAAATCCGGTTCTACTACTAAATCTTCCAATGCCTTTGGAGCAATAGTAGTCTCTGGATCATGCA
Organism: Allium fistulosum; assembly: GCA_030737815.1. Classification (NCBI taxonomy): domain Eukaryota; kingdom Viridiplantae; phylum Streptophyta; class Magnoliopsida; order Asparagales; family Amaryllidaceae; genus Allium; species Allium fistulosum. The sequence goes on from CM060906.1 coordinate 879,743,205, forward strand.
TATATTTCCGAAGGTGAGAAAAATGAAATACATTATGAACACCTGCCAAACTGCTCAGTAACTCTACTCGATATGCAAGCTTCGCGATCCTCTCTATAAGTGGAAACGGTCCAACATATTTCGGTCCCAGTTTCCATAAATTTTCAAATCGTACCACACCCTTCATTCGTGATACTTTAATAGAAACACGGTCTTCAACCGAGAACTCTAGATCCTTACACCTCTCATCTGCGTAACTTTTCGGCCTAGACTGAGCTTCTCTCGCCCTTTCTCGGATTAACTCAATCTTCTTTGTGGCTTCTCTCTCCATATCTGGACCAATGACTAATCTATCTCGGGTCTCCAACCAACATGCGAGTGAATTACACGGCCTTCCATACAAAGCTTCGAAAGGCGTCATTCCTATACTAGCCTGATAGGTGTTATTATAGGAAAACTTAACCAAGTGCGAATGGTCTTCCCATAACCCGCCAAAATCTAGTGCACAAGCTCTCAATTAATCCACGAGTACCTTACTGATTCTTTCTGTCTGCCCATCTGTCTGAGGGTGCGGTACTCATCTTATGCTTTTTACTAACACTTCCTGAAAACTCTTCCAGAATTCATCAATGAACAAGGCATCTGTCACTGACTATACTACTAGGAATCCCATGCAGTCTAGCTATGTTCTGCATAAACAACTTAGCCAATACAAGCGTCGTCCTGGTTGACTTAACAGGAATGAAATGGGCACTCTTGGTAAATCTATCTGTTACTACCTATATACTTTCATTTACCCTGTTCGACCTTGGCAACTCGTCAATAAAATCCATGGATATCAAATCCCATTTCCAAACCGATATATCTAAAGTCTGAAGCAATCCACTTGGCTTCTAATGTTCGGCATTCACTTGTTGGCAATTTTCACATTGCTTCGCCTATAAGCTTACATCCCTCTTCATACCTTCCCAGAAGAAACTTCTTTTCATATCCTGATACATTTTGTTTCCTTGGGATAAATCGTAAACTTAGATCGATGACATTCCCTTAGAACTTCACTCCTTAGGTCTCCAACATTCGAAACACACAACCATCCTTTCCTTCTCAACCATCCCTTCTGGTCAAGACTAAAATTTTTTAGATCATCAATCTCAGTTCCACTTTCAAGCCTTTTAATCTTCTCGGCTAACAATGGATCATCTCTCTACTTAGAAGCAATCCTTTCGATCAATAGTGGTCGAACTTACAAGCATGATAACATGGCAATACTCCGACTAGAACTAGTAGTCGATCTCAACTGCATACTACAAGTAGTCAATGCCACTTGACACTTCCATTTCGCCAACATAGCTAACACCATTTTCTGATGTTTTCTGCTAAGTGCGTCTGCAACTTTATTTCCATTCCCTAGTGTACACTCAATACCAAAATCATAAGCTGCTAAAAACTCCAGCCACCTCTGTTATCTCATATTCAACTCCTTCTAATAGAATAAATACCTCAAAGACTTAGGATCCGTATACAACTCGAATCGTTCTCCTAAGAGGTAGTGTCTCCACACTTTCAATGCAAAAATCACCGCTGCCAACTCCAAATCATGAGTCGAATATCTAACTTCGTATGGCCCGAGCTGTCGAGAAGCGTAGGCAGTTACTTTACCCCTCTGCATCAACACGGCTCCTAATCTAATTCCACACGCATTTGTATACACCACCAAATCCTGATTTCCATCTGGAACTACTAACACGGGTGCGTTGGTCAACAAATGGTTTAGCTCAGGGAATGCTCCCCCACATTCATCAGACCAAATAAACTTCACATACTTTTGGTTAGATTAGTCAAAGGCGTTACTATCCGCGAGAAATACTTGATAATTCTCTAGTAATAGCTAGCTAATCCAAAAAAATTCTCACCACGGTCATCGTCTTGGGTCTTTTCTAATTGTTAACAGCTTCGGTCTTGGCTGGATCGATTGACAACCCTTTCTCTGAAACTATATGAAAAGGAAACTTCACTTCTTTCTTCCAGAAATGACACTTTGGAAACTTCGCTTTCAGTTGATGCTGCCTCAACATCTCAAGAACTATTCTAAGATGAATCTCGTGATCTCTTTCATCCTTAAAATATATCAAAATGTCGTCAATGAACACCAACACGAACCTATCCAAGTGCTCTCGAAATTCCGGTTCATCAAGTCCACAAAGAAAGCAGGCGCATTAGTCAATCCTAATGATATTACTAACCACTCGTACGAATCATACCTCATTCAAAATGCCGTCAATGGAATACCGTCCTCTGCCATTCTCAATTACTGGATCCCTATCGCCAAATCCAACTGAGAAAATACTTTGGCTCGACTCAACTGGTCAAATAAATCATCAATTCTCGGAAAAGGATACCGATTCTTTATCGTCTTTTCATTCAACTTACAATAATCAATGCATAATCTTAATGACTCGTTTGGTTTCTTCATGAACACCGCAACAGCTCACTAAGGCGAACTGCTTGGTCTAATAAAACTCTTTCCTTCTAAGTCCACTAGCTGCACCTTTAACTCCTTCATCTTGGTAGGTGTCATCCTGCTAGGTGGTCTACTTACGTTCAGCTCCTAGTACAAGATCTATTCGAAACTCGATAGCTTGTTTTGGTGGTAGTCCTGTAACTGGCTCAAAAACATCTGCAAATTCTCTTACAATTAAAACCTGATTCAATTCATGTTCCACTTCTGTGGCTCCCAATAAAGCGCAAATTCCTAGACTCGAATTCTCAACTGAGTATACTACTCGGTCATTACTATCAGGATGTCTCAATGATATCTTCCTATCCTGGAAAAATATCCTAGCATCGTACCTGCTCAACTAATCCATATCCAAAATAATCCCAAAACCTGCGAAATCAAATACATACAAACTGCCGGCAAAAGCATAACCTACCAACTCAAACTCTAGATGGTCACATCTCATCCCAGAGTTGTGTACCTTCCTATTAGATTAGCTATCCTTAAGGAAGTAACAAGGTGTGATGGTTTTAAACATAACTTATCTTCCAAACACAGAAATATAAATGAATGTGATGCACTGGTATCAAACAGTAGCCTAACTGGTATGCTATGAATCGAAAGCGTACCTTCCATCACAGACTTTCCCTTCTCAGTTGTTGTTGGTCTTGATGTAAATGGCTCCAAAGCAAACACCTTTCCTTTATTAGCCTTGGCTGCTTCTGGACATTTGTTCTTATAATGCCCCACCTAGTCGCAATTAAAGCACTACACATTTTGCTTTCCTACAACCACATTGCCATCACCCGATCGACACTCATTAGCATGGTGTCCTTCTTGTCACACTTGTAGCAAACTATTTTTGCTTTCCCCTTTTTAGCAGCTCCTCCTTTCTGAGCTTCGTTCTTCTTAAAAAACTTCCTCTTCTCATTTTGATAATTCCGGCTCTCTACCATCTTCTCCTTCCCAAAGGTAGAAAGCATTTCTTCGTTCCTTATAGCCATCTCCACCACTAGATTCGATGGATCTCTGAGATGTGGCATAGTTGCCCTATCAATCTTTGGCCTTAACCCCCAGATAAACTTCTCATTCCTCTTGAAAACAATGTCAATAGTAGCATATCCATACCTGGATAGCTCATCAAATTTAGCAGAGTACTCCAACACTGACATTGACCCCTGCTCTAACTACATAAACTTTCTGAGCAAGGCTGACTTGGCTATTTCAGACAAAAATCTTTCCTTGAATCTCCTTCGAAAATTTTCCCAAGTCAATTCCTCTTCTAGTACCCACGGTTACCCCGTTCCACTAAAATAAAGCAGCTCTTTGCAAATATCTTGAAGCCAATCTCTTTTTATGCTCATCATTCAAACCCAAATCAGCAAAAATTCTTTAACAGCCAGCTTCCTATTTCTATTGCATCTTCAATCCCCAAAAAAGGCTTCCGACCTAGACTGGTGTAATCTTGACTCAACTTAGCATAGTTATTCCCAACCGGCGCTATGGGATTGACTCCTGCATTAGTAATATTTCTTCTAGCTACCCTAACATTGCTCCAGCTTGTAGCAGATTGACGAAGAATTGATACATAGTCCCTATGTCCATTGGTGGGGTTCTGGCACTTACATTGGCATTTGCATTTTGATTAGTATTTGCTTGTCGACCCTGGTTTCTCCTGCTGTTGGCTCGAGCATTTCCATTGTGGTGCTTCCTCTACCTAGATTTACTCTTCCGTTTCCTGCCTCCATATCTTTCTTTCTCGTAAATCTGCTTACGAGCCTTAGTACGATACACAAGAGTGGTCAAAGAGAGAGGGGAGAATACATTCTTATACATAGCAAATAAAAGTACGTTACTCTAGCGTTATCCCATACCCAATCATAATCTCTGATTCATTTGGATTATGTTTTCAAAAACTCTTTAAGTTTATTTTATTTTTAATCATAAACAAAGCTCTAATACCAACTTGTAACATCCTCCATTCTAAGGCCCAAAACTAACTACCATGGATGCTGTAGTCATCCATAGTTATTAATTCTTGACAACCAAATGTGGCTATGTTAATCATATCAATAATCAGAAGCACATGAATATGAAATAATTTCAAACACTGTTTAGTAGCAAATTTTCATATCTCATTTCACAAATGATGTTTCATAGTCATTACATAATCCCATTCGTAATCCCATGTTCAGATAAAATATAATTATTACAAAATACTCCAAGAGGGACATATAAAGATGCCTTGGTTGATCAAAGTCGGATACTTGGCAATTATACAACTTTGCCATTACATCCAAATAGACAAAACCAAACAACACAACGGATATAGATAAAGCTCCTAATAGCTAGATGGCCTCCTGCATGTCTCCAGAAGCTTATTCGTCTAACTCGAACCTGAAAGCCCTACTCCTGACCTACTCAAATGAGTACCCGCAAGTTTAAGGAGAAAAACAAAAACCTTAGGTCCGACAACAGTCTGGTCTGAATAATACCCTACCATCTCGAACTAAAATATATCTAGTGAGACCATGCTGCTGAGCGGAATAGAATTCCCCTCACTAGTAGCTTATCAAAACATAACATTGTGGTCCTGCAACCACAATGGATAGAACCTATAAAATAGCATTTATAATCATCTAATACATATTGGATTACCCACCCCAATTCATTAGATTATCCATCTTAATTTCAAATGACCACCCCTCATAATTTAAATTGACAACCATCTTATTTTAATCTGACTGCCCATCTTATAATTATGTGGACTACCCATCTCACATTTAAACATATTCAAAATTATGTGGACTACCCATCTCACGTGTATTTATTACTTGGATTACCCATCTTCTACCATATTGACTGCCTATCACTTAAAGTTTAATCATTTAAAATTTTATGGACTATCCATCACATATATTCCATTTAACTTAAAATAATGTGGACTATCCATCATATATCTCATAGTTTTCCTAGGATGACTATGAACCCTTCATTATTCTCATAGAGACTATCCTTTTTTAGCATGATGTAGGCAATCCATCTCACATCCCATAGTTTTCCTAGGATGACTATGAACCCATCACTTGGACTTTTAACTTGTGTTACCCACATATCTTTATTTATCCCATGTTACCCACATGTTTCACTTTAATACATGCTACCCAAATGCTTAACCTATATCTATTAGTGCCCCCAATTAGGTTATCTCCCCTTAACAACTATAACATTTCAAAATGGCATACACCGGTACCCCCACATGATCTATGTCGAACCCAATATAAAAGTACTTTAGTACCAAGGTTTAAGCCAAAAACATATAGTACATGGCTCGCCGCCATTCAAGGTTTTAGTTTAGAACAACGTTGAAATTCATAATTTAAAAAGGCACTGGTATCCCCAATGACGTCGTCGAAATAGAAAGCATAAGGCTCTCCGCCTTTAATAAAAGCATACACATATGGGTTTAAACGACGTAGACATCTATCTAAGGTAAAAACAAACTTAAATTCTTTTAAGTACAAAACCGTGTCAAAGATAACGTTGTTGACTATCATAAATTATAGGTTATCCACCTATTAAAACAAAGCTTTAACTTTTATAAGTTAGATGGCTAACCGTCGAAGATATAGGGTCTTCGACTCTCTTACAACATTGGGCTCTTCGCCCCTTTTTAAAACTATTTTAGTTAACACAAAATCCAGTCTCTTCGGCGTTAATAAGGTCGAAGCAAGGCATGCGATGCCTCTGCCGTTTATATAAGTGACTTCGAAGATGTTTAAAACAATTGTATCTGACATCCTTTGAAAACATAGGCGAAGAGGTATGACTTCGAAGATAATAAAATTTATGGTATGTGGCATCATTTTAAAACATAGGCAAAGAGATGTCTTTGACCTTGATGAATTATGAAGATACATACACCAATGTAGGTTGCCACTATGGTCCGCTCCGACGAAGTCAAAAACATTACATAACAACGTAAATAGCTATCCTATGCTTACAGCCTCATCGACGTCGACATTTGTGAAGACTTAAGCACGGCGTCATTATATATGTGGAGAGATCAAAGGCGACTTGGCATTTCTGTAATTTATTTGAAAACCGATTTCTTACTAGTTAAAGTAATAACTTTTTACCAAATCCAAATTCTCGTCCCATTTCTCATTGAATAAAAACAGCTTTTACATTTTCTTTTCAAAGAAAAACTACCGTTGAGATTTGCAAGTTCCTAAAACATTTTTAAAATAACTAATTAATATCCTTAATTAATTAATCTTTTATATGCTTATCTAGCATAAGAAATTCACAATAAATCAAAATCACTTGTTAAAAATCACAAAAATTCATGGAAATTAGAAAATATCCTCCACTTTACTATATAAAAATTTTGGAGCCAAAAACTATATTTAATCATTTTAAATATTTAAAACCTGAAATTAGCTCATTTCCTCTCTATGAAAATTCACATAATATCCAAACAAATTCAAAAAATTATAACATTTGAAACCCATCTCCAAAATATTGTTTTACACCACATATCAAAAATTCAAGTCATTTAGAGGATGAAAACCTTGGATTTAACCCTAAACCCGATTGAACAATTATTATAAAATTCCAATAATATATTGTTCTATCCAAACAATATTAACTCAACTAACCATGGCCTAACTTATCAAAATTTACTCGGGTATTACCCTTAACCGAAATCAAGATTAACTATAGAGATAGAAAGCATATTGTTCACCTTAGTATTTTAGATGTAGGAGTTGAGATTTAGTGTTGCTTTGATTTTCTAAGCTTGTTCTCCTTTGAATCCCTAGATTTTGACCTCCTTATGCTTGAGTTATCACCGACCTTCCCTTCAGGTTTCTCTTTTGATTGTTTTAATTTATGGAAATAAGAATGATATGAGAGAGGAAGGGGGTTTATAAGCTAAAATTGATGGATCTTCTTATTCTAACCTTCTCATGTATTCTCTTAAGTTTTTTTTAAAACAATCTTAGTAACCATATTTTGGCAGGGGTCCATGTGAGGCCCTCGGTACATTTTTCAAGAGGCGTACTATGGCAGGAGGTGCCCTAGTGCCTTGTCATTGTATGGAATCCATTCTCCAATAAGTGCCTTCGGATTTAGTTGTATACCTAGTATGTTGGAATTTGATAAATGTAACAATTTCGGCTATGATTCAATATTTATTTTATTTATAATTTCGCAAGATTTTCTATAGAAATGGTTTGGCTATCGTAAGGTAAAAACTCATCCGTGTTTATATGCAACATGGTTTTATGAGATATATTTATTTTGAAAGGTTTTATAACATTAAAATCCAGTTGAGGTGTGTTTCTCATGTTGGTTTACCAGACTGATATGGGCGTTATTCTCTTATAATGCTCAGGTCAGACCGAGCATATTTTCATATCTAGATTTGGATGCTTTGGAGCTTTAGGAGACGAGCTAGATGCCTCCAAACATACTCATGTATATTTTTATTTCCGCTGCATTGGTTTTTTATAGTTATCCGCAATTGTAAGGACAAGTTTTTATAACTGTCTAGGTTGATGGTAGATTAGTGTACTCTGATTTTGATGGATGTATATTATAGTTTTTCTTTTATAAAGATCTATTGTATATTATATATTACTCATCAAGATGTGACATTCTGTTCTGTCTTTTTCTTTTCCCTCAACAATCTGTCTTTCCGGCACTTGGATGCTCGGCATGTGAATACCTTAGATATATTAGTGCCAATGTTTGAGGATCAAAAAGGTGGGTCACTACATTTGGTATCAAAGCTTACATTAAGCGAACACCTAGGCTTTGGTATGGTTAACTCATTTGAGATAGCTTAAGTGAGATCCTAGAATGAGTTTGAGTGTATAATATATATAAGTAAGTATTTTTTAGTGATATAAAAATATTTTATATTCTATTGATTTATCGGTTGGGTGGTTTATGAATTTTGGTCGATACAGAAGGAACAACTATATCGATAGGGGTTTCTAAATTCTTGAACAAGGCAAAACGGCACAACATTGTTTTGAAATTGGATAGATGAAATAATTTTACCTAGATTATATTTTATTTATAAAAGAATTGTTAACTCGCTTTTTGGCAAGGCCGTACATAGGCGGATTTAACTCAAACGATTGCTCAATTATCAAGGTTGGAATATTATGGTTTTGATTCGAATGGATGGATGGACGATTAATCATGGATAATAAACATGAATATGTAGCTAGGATTCGGCATTGTCGATGGACAAATAACGCGGGATACTTGGAATATGGATCTCGACAAAAGTTGAGTTGCTTCGGGTTGCTTGGAGTTTACTTCGAGTCACTTTTGGATTTACTTCGGATTTTCAGGAGGCTTTCTTTGAGCCAGAGGAATGGTTGCTTCGAGTCATATTTCATTGCTTGGGATCGGCAAAAGGAGGGGTTGGCATTCATCGATCTTTGGGTCGGTAGTCATGGATCTTCGGGTTGGCATTCGTGGATCTTCGGGTCGGCATGCTGGAAGCACCGGGTCAGCGTTGAGGAAAAGAGGATCGGATCAGCATTAAGGAGGACTTCGGGTTGGCACTCATCTAGCTCTGGGTTGGCATGCAATCTTGGATCGACATTAACAAGGGATCGGTATAGTTGAAATGCTTTGGGTCGGCACCTCTGTGACTTCGGGTCGGCTCTTGGGATATCAAGTTGGGGTCGGCATATAGAGTTTGGGATCGGCATTAGCTTTGCTCTGGGTTGGCTTCGAGATGGACTTTAGTTCAGGGAGTAGTTATCTTCGGGTTGGCCTTAGGAATTTGGGATTGGCATAGGAGCAAGGGGTCGGCTGTGTTTTACTTCGTGTCATTGAGCACTTTCCTTCGAGTCAGTGTTAGGGTCACTTCGAGTTAGTACCCTGGCTACTTCGGGTCGGCATATTGAGAACTTGGGGTCGGCAGTGATGAAGGATATGGGCTCGACTATGGTTTTGGTGGGCCCATATCAGTGAGGAAGCCCAACAACCGGGGTTTTGCCTATAAATGCAGCACCCTGGGGCTTCAAAAAAGGAGGATTCTGTTCTTCTTCTACAAAAAGGCTACTTTGCCATTATTGTTTCAAAAACTTTGAATGTAACTGTAATCAATTCTCTGATAATAAAAAAGGAAATGTCTGGAGTGGATGTAGGCCAGAGTCAGCCGAACCACTATAAATCTTATCATTTTACTGCTTTCTTTTTATTTATTTTTATTCTTCATATTTATATCCTCTTCATATATTCTATCTGTGATCTGTGACTGTGAATTTGTGCTTTCATCTGCGATTGGGTGTTTGAGACCATTTTTGATGCAAACATTTTGGTGCTTTTACTGAGAAAGCTAGCATTCAGGAACTCGGAAGTTTGGATCTTGGATTTGAAAGCTTAGGAACCCGGATTATGGAAGTTATGGTTAGGCAATCAACGAGGAGGCAAAGGGCAACGACAAGATGGAAACAATAATGGATGCTATGCAGGAAAGGATGCTGAAAAGGCATGACAAAAGGATGTAGAACTTACTCCGGCGGATTGGACAAGCTGGAGCGCAAAACTAGGGAAAAGAAGCAAGCAGGATGTTGGATGGAGCTATGGATTTTGGCATGGATCAAAACTCGAATGCACGTTTGGAAGAGAATGATCTAGGATTCCCTCGTGGACTCGGGGGCATGATGGGAATGGTGGTCAGAAAAAACCTATGGATGCTGGAACAGCTGGAAATTTGAATCCAGGACTTAGAGCGGAAATTAGCAGGATTAGATATGGATTGGATTGGGTGGGGGCAAACCCCGACCAAAGAGAATGGATTGGAAAAACTATCCATGGAACTGGGGGCGTGGATTCGATTGGCTTTGCTTGGAAATGGATAGCGGTAATGGAACATGAGGAGTCACCATCCACCACAAATCGGAGCTAGCCCGGCTCAAGGGCATAGGTCATCGTCTCTTGATGGCTTGAACTAAATAACTAATAATAAATCTTACACCGAAGCGGCTAAGTCACTTAAACATGTACGGGATCGTGAACGGTCCTTAGGCATGCTCTGAGATGGCGATGAACCACCATAACAAATGATTCAGAAACTCACTCGAATTTGAAATCTGATATTGATAATACTGGGCCCCATCTGGGCAATCACAATTTGCCTTGAATGGCACCCGACCTCGAACGTTCACAATTCGCCTCGAACGGCACCCGACCTCGAACGGTCACAATTCGCCTCGAACGACACCCGACCTCGAACGGCCATAATTCGCCTCCAACGGCACCCGACCTCGAACGGTCACAATTCGCCTTGAACGGCACCCAAACCGAAGAGTTAAAGGATGGATACTAGAAGCCAGTTAGGAATTGATCGCTTAATGTTCTGGTATACTGAACCGGGGTGTAGGGAGTGATGCTGCTTCGCCGGAGAGCGACAGGATCGGCTCGCTCGATTTTATTTCCCCTTCATCGGAGAGTGACAGGATGGGATCTAGCAAGAGTCTGAAGTGACTGTAATCGGTCTAGGACTTAGGCCATGGCATCGCTTAATGTTCAAGGATACTGAACTGCAGTGCAGGGAGTGATGCCGCTTCGCCGAAGAGCGACAAAATCGGCTCGCTCGACGTTGTTTCCCCTTCACCGGAGATTGACAGGATGGGATCTAGCAAGATCCTGAAGAGGCTATAATCGGTCTAGGAGAACCAGGGCATTGCTTAATGTTCAGGGATACCGAACCGAAGTGCAAGGGATAGGTTGCTTTGCCGGAGCACGACATCTGCCTATTCAATCGTTAAGTTTGGATCGAGCTTAGCAAGGGTCTAGAGAGACAGTCAACGATCCAGAGAGATCATAGCATTTGGTTACTGGCTTCCAAGATGTGAAATGGATTCGGATAGTGGCTACGAACAGCTACGGATTTGGCTAAGGGCCCGGAGTGGTCCCGGATTTGGATATGGACCCGGCGAGGTCCTGGATTTGGATTTGGACCCGGAGAGGTCCCCGGATTCGGACGGGACCCGGAGTGGTCCTGGATTTGGATAAAACGATCCGGAGAGATTGTGGGTTTGGTTAATGGATTCAGAATGGATTCGGATTTGGATATCGACTTGGAACAGTCGTGGATTTGGCTATCGGACTTGGATGGAATTGCTTAGTAATGGTTTGAATTATGGACTGGATGATACGGCTATGGATGGAATATGGACTTTAGATATCGGATTTAAAGCTATTCAAAACACGCCTTCCAATATAGCAAGGCATGTTTTGGGGGGCAAGTCACAAACGAGAATAATTTTCAGAAAATTTATATAGTAATTTATGATGTGTTTTTTATTAAGGAATGACAATATTCTATTATTATCATTCACCATTTGATTATTTATGCTCAGATAGTTTATGGGAATTTATTGTATAGTTAAATTAATATACGAACACCTTGTGAATTCGGTTTCACAATTTAACTATAAGGCTTTCGATGAATTAGTTGGGTTAAAATTTGGAATTTAATTTAATTAGGTTGTTTATTTCAATCTTAACAAGATAAACAATTATAAATTGATCTTATGTAAGAAAGTGAAATTAGATAAGTATAGCTTATAAATAAGCATTATAAAAAGGATATAAACTGAGAATTTGAGAATTTAAAGTCCAATGTTTTGAAAATTGTTTTTAAAGTTTTGTAGAAAATAATATTAGTATTATTTGAGAGTATTTGTGTATAGAAATGCATTTAAAAAGAATTTTAAAGGAAATAGAAAGCACCGAACTCACTTCTGTCGTTGGAAAATAATTCTAGTGATGACTGCAGCATCATCGGCGTTCATTTTCAAGTTTCTAAGTGAGAGATTATTACCATAGTAACTGGTTATCGAGGTGTGTTTGGTAAAAATAAAGTTTGTTGTATATTCCAAAATCATGATTTGATATATAAAGAAAATATGTATATTATTATTTCAAATAGAGTTGAAAAAACATCATGGTGTTTAGTTCTTAAATTATCAATTAAGTGATTTTATAGGCTCATGTATCATATCCTTTAGGATAGTTTGGATTGTGCATCTCGTTTCAAGATGTTGTTTGGAAATTTTCATTTATTGAAATGAAATGGAATTTTCGACGATTTTGGACATTTTAAAACATTCGAGTTGACATAGAAATAGGAGCTATGCGTTTTGTGGAAACATGAGGAAATAAGTTATTATAACAAAAAAAATTGAGAAATTAGCAAGTTAAAACAAATTTTAAATTTGTTAGACATTCGGATTAAGTAAAATAAAACTGAATATTGTGTATATACTCTTAGAAGATAAAAGAGTATTATATGTATATGAACTTAAGCTACGAAATGTTTTGTAAATGAATTTTAGTATTAAAGGAAAATCCTATTGGTGCAATCAATTGTGATTTAAATTGAATGCAAATAAAAAGGATTTTGTGAAATTGAGAAACCAATTGAATAAATACGTAGGTTGTGCATAGATCATTTTATTCGCATAACTATTTTGGTCCAGATTCGAGTACATGATTTCGAGGTAATTTATAACGGTCCGAGTTAAGATTTTTTACTTGATTTTTGACGGTGAACACTTGATGCATTTTTTTGAATTGATTCTAAAGTTTTCTATCATATTATAAGGCAGTGCAAGGAGAATGGAAGTTTCTAATCAAGGAACCGGATCAGAGTCCGCACTAGAGTGGTCGAAAGAGCGATACTAGTTTGGAAGTGAGATTGTGTGATCGAGCAAGCAATTGGATTTGATATTGCATACGAATGGTATATGTACATCGTATGGGCTTTAATATAATTATATGGTTGAATATTATTTGTAACTGAGATAAAGGTTCATGGAAGAAAATGTTAGTTTGATGCTTTTGGTTTCATGAGTAGAGTTGGTTTGCTCAACTAATAGGTACATGTTTGTATTTTTGTTATGGTTTGGTGGTTTTATGCGCCAGATATGGGAGGCCACTTGGTTTTTGTTTTTTGCTAGTTTGGGCTTGTTGTGACGGGTTGTAGTTTTTCCGATCGAGCTACACAAAGGATATGCTATCAAAATTTTCCATAACTTTAAGAGACTTATGAATTTAATAACCCATTTCATCTAATTTATTGGGAAAACTTAAGGGTTTAGAGTCATTTTCTATTTTGGGAATTTTGGTGATGAATTTCTTTTGAAGGGAAAGAATGTAACAGCCTGGAATTTTGTTGTTTGATTTTGAATATTTAATTTATTTTCAATATTGAAATAATTGGTTTTTAAGGTTTAAAAACATGAACTCAAATATAGGGATTATTTCAATATTTAAATTATGAATTTAATATTTGAATAGTGGTTTAAATATCTGAATTTTGAATTGAATATATATTAAAATAATTTAAGGTCTTATTTAACTTCTTTTAATTAATAAATATTAATGGTAAATTCATTTTGTAAATTCATTTTCAACAATAAATTGTTCGAATAAATAATAAAAAAAATTATTTTTATTTTTAGGACTCAATTTCCATTGACGTATTTTTTATTTAATTTATTTGATTTTTTCATAATTTTTAATTTGAAAAAATATTTAAATTATATTTTAATGATTTTTTTTTGAAAAATGATAGTGTTTTTGTGATTTTATAGAATCGCATAAGCAGTGTATATCATTATTGTTGTAAGTCGCGTCGCTGTTTTAGCACAACCGTATTTTTTTTGTCATTCGTCGTTCATATGTGAACGGAAATCTACACCGCGAGATGTCAGAAATTGGGTTATAAACTAAACAAACACTTAGTCAACAATCCAATACTTCACGTCATCTCTCTCTTTTACTGTTCCATCAAAAATCAAAACAAATAAAATGAAGAAAACTTTAAAAAGAAAATTCTCCTTACATACTCAATGAAAAAGTCTAAAACAAGTTTCTTTGGACTTATTTTGATGAGATCTACAAGATGGTATGTGTTTTGGAGAGAGCGGCATCAGTTTAGGGTGATCGAGAGTGGACTTGGGGTTAGGTCTAAACTAGGGTTAGGATATTTGATAGATTTTGGCGTCGGTTTGCTAAACGCAGTTTGGTTTTGGGATTGTAGCGTCGGAGAGCATCTTGTGGTTAGTTTTTGGGGGGTGCGGCTCTTGGATAATAGGTGCAACGTGTGCAAGTTAATGGGGAACCCTTCCCAGGTCGTGATTGCCTAGGATCAACCGAGCTTGCTTCGTGGTGACGGGGAGATGGAGATCGCGAAGAGCAGTTGTTTGAAGTTGTTGGTTCGAGATTTCATCAATGGTGGATTGAGAATTTAGTGGTGGAAGTTGCGGCATGGATGGGTCTGTGTGTATGTATCAGACGGTATGATTTTGAACTTTAGGGAAGAAAGGTTTACGCATAATATGGCAATTAGTTTGTTAGTTAAGTTGTTTAAGTTAATTAATGAAATAATTAATCCAAAAACTTATAAAATAAATAACTCTCTCATACGAGGTCCAATCGAGACGTGGTCTTTTGTGTTGCATTCATAATAGCGATAGCTATTCGATGGAACTAGTTTGGTTGAATCTTAAGCAAGTGAAAATTTAGGCTAAAATCGGACGTCATTTGATTTTAATTCAAACTTGAATGCCTAAGCGTCCATTAGAATTTCGATGAGTTAAACTCACCTTTTGGATGATCAGTATGATATATAGTAGATAAATTTTACTGTTTGTTTTTGGATGGTTATTAGAATATTTGGTTAAATATGCTCTTTTGAAAAGCAATTGACATTTAAAATGAAATAAAAGAGTTTAGTAGAGAAATCCGAATTTCTCGATATTGTGATTTTTTTTAATTTCTAGTTATATTCCTATTGATTTCATTTCAATTATATACATGTTATATAGATTGCTAAATGTCAAAATTTGATGGTTTGGCCATGTTGGACGTGACACCGACATTGTTAAAAAGTTGTTCCTTTTTAGAGAAAAGGTAGTAATAGCATTGGTTAAGTGCTATAGTAGCCATTGGCCTTGTTATAGTATTTTGGGAGAAAAAAAATACAATTAAGTGCTGTTGATTTGGGAATGGTTTCGTTTGGAAAATGATATTTAAATCCGAATTTTTTGGAATTTATATGATATTTTAATTAAATAGAGTTTTTGAACTTCTCTCTTTTATTTAAGCTTCTTTATTTATTCTTTTTAATATATATATATAAGTAAATGTTTTAGTAATTATTTTGGAAGTATCTATCTTTATAATAATAAATGTTTATTTTCGAAAGGGAATAAAAAAGTTTATCTTTTATTTTAAAGGAATTTTGCGTTTAGAAGTAGATAGAATATTTTCGAGACATTTTATACAATATGTTGAAAATAAAAGAATAGATTTATAAATGTTATTTTATAAATTTAAGAAGAAATTTATACATGGTATTTTTTATAAAAGGGAAGATATTACCATTTGATAAATTTGAGAAATGGATCGCATTTGTGGATTTATAGTAATATGTGAAATGGTCGTTTTAGAGAAAGTAGTTGGATCTATTTGGAAACTAAAAAGTTTATGATAAATTTGGAGATGTATAAATGGCGTTTTAAAAATAGAAACGAATTTATAGAAGGAATTTATAAATATGAAAGAAATGTTAAAAAGGATTTTTTATAAGAAAAAAATGGATTTATAAAGGGTTATAAAAGGGATCTATGAAAAGGAGTTTTATAATTATACTATGAGATTTATAAGAGGAGTTTATAAATGATATTTTACAATATGGACTTATAAATGGTAATTTATAAAGAGATTTATAAATAAAGTTTTTGTAAAGAAATTTATAACTGAAGTTGTAAATATGACAGAGTTTATAAAAAGGAATTTTATAAGAGTTTATTTATAAAAGAGATTTGATTTCCCTAAATGACCTTCTTAATTATGGTGGTATGAAACATTCTTTTTTATACTTAACACCAAAGGAATAGTACGTTGGGTTATTATTATCCCGGTTTTAAATGATATTTGTTTAACCTAAGTAAGTATAGTTTTGAAAATGAAATCTTTAATAGTATTTTGTGAATATACTTATACCAATGATGTAAGTAGATGGATAGTTTCCAGGCATTGAAAAATATAAACGGATAGTGAATGGGTAATTTACATATATATCTTTGTGAAAGTATTTTTGATATAAGTATTTACAAAGTGGTGTTTAATTAACGAAAGGATAAATTTAGGAGGCTAAGGGTTGCTTATGTGCTACTAATTCTGAGGGTGATTCCAAAATGGATGTAGTAAAAGTAGTGCCTTCGGTTTGTTCATATCCCGAACAACTTATATGGATGAATGCTGGCATTTCATTGTTGCCTGGAGAGCAGTGTTAGCATTCAAAGTGGGATTGCTATCAAAAAGGTAAAACGTAGTCTCTAGCCTCATCAACCGGGAATGACTAAAACGGAGGATATGCAGCAAGGCTATGTGGGTCATACCCATTAGGGTATTGTCATCGCCTTTCTAGATATATATTTATGGATTTAGTTGTGCATGAGAGCTCTCGGGAAAGGTTGCAAAGCAACCGGGGTGATGAAATATTAAGTACTATCCCGTAAGGGGTAGGCCGGTCCAGTGTTGGTAGGGGTCCATTTGAGCCCTAGGTATATTTTTATAGAGGTGTACTATGGCAGGCGGTACCCCAGTGCTTTATCATTGTATGGAATCAATTCTCCAATAAGTGCCTTCGGACTTAGTTATATACCTAATATGTTGGAATTTAATTAATTAATAATTTTGGTTATGATTCGATATTTATTTTAAACCATACACATTATTATTATATAACAAGATTTTCCATAGAAATGGTTTGGTTATCATAAGGTAAAAACCCATCTGTGTTTGTGTGCGTCTTACGAGATACCTTTATTTTGAAAGGTTTTATAACACTAAAATCTAATTGAGGTGTGTTTCTCACATTGGTTTACCAGACTGATATGGATGTTATTCTCTTATAATGCTTGGGTCAGACAGAGCAAATTTTGCAGATTTAGATTTGGATGCTTTGGAGCTTCAGAAGACGATTTGGATGCCTCCAAGACGTACTCACGTATATTTTTGTTCCCACTGCATTGGTTGTTTATAGTTATC
This sequence comes from Allium fistulosum, assembly GCA_030737815.1. Classification (NCBI taxonomy): domain Eukaryota; kingdom Viridiplantae; phylum Streptophyta; class Magnoliopsida; order Asparagales; family Amaryllidaceae; genus Allium; species Allium fistulosum. The sequence continues at coordinate 879,760,780 of CM060906.1, forward strand.
CACAATTATGAGGACAGGTTGTTACAACTATCCAGATTGATGGTAGATTAGTGTACTCTGATTTTGATGTATGTATATTATTGTTTTTCTTTTATAAAGGTCTATCGTATATTATATATTACTCGTCACGATGTGAGATTCTATTCTATATTTTCTTTTCTTTTCCCCCGACAATCTGTCTTTTCGATACTTGGATGCTCGGCACTGAATACCGAAGATGTATTAGTGTTGTCTTTTGAGGGTCAAAAAGGCGGGTCGCCACAACATTTGAGAGAAGCTTTGGAATGTGGAAGAAAAAGTTAGCCATTTTGAAAAATATGCTAACATAGTCATTTGAAACTCAAGTAAAAGTTGTCTATCTACAATGGCAATACACAATTTCATACGAAAATACAATAGTGGCAATCCAGATTTTATGGCTTATGATGATGATCCCGATCTTATTCCAAAGGAATACCAGGAGGAATAATGTAGTATGAGAACTGCACCGAACAAAGCAGCTGAACCGATACAACGACACACATGCCGTGAAATGATAATAATTCGAGATAGCATAAGAGATGAAATTGTTGCAGCAGGACTGTACTGAAACATTGTATGATTTTATATGTACTTTCCACTACTGTATAATTAATTTCCGTTTATTTAGGTGTTTTGTTCTGACATTTTAATTAAATGGTATTACACAACAAATAATTAGTTAACTACAAATCGATTAAATTAAAAAATCGCAACTTAAATACCCTGCTCAAATATCATGTTCGTAACCCTAAACGCTCCCTGTTCACTCAAATACCCCTCTTAAATGGCCCACTCAAATTCCCCATTTTCTTTCATCGCAAATGCACCCTAAGTGTCCCCATAAAATTTCCTTCTTTAGTTGCTTCTCGCCATATATATTTATCAAGTGGTTTAAATCCCATTCATAAAGTTAAAACAGGAATAAAACAGGGATATTTATACCACACCAAACACTTTTCCAATAATTAAGGGAGACAACTAGCAACTACAACCTAAGAACTCTAAAAGAAAATTTTGTTGGAAGCTACAATTTATTTTCAAGTGGTATAAACGGTGTTGAGGTCCTAACACTCCTACTAAATTAGGATGGGTATTTCTAATATATCATTCACAGTTGCCCATTTTCCTTTTTGGTTTTTAATAAATGTGGCCCATCTGTTGCCCCAATTAATATCCATAGCAGTTGATCGTTACTACCAAAATTGGACGGGCTGATTAAAATCCTTCTTTAGGTTTCCAAAATCCATTCATTATTCAAATTTCTTTCTTCCATATCGAGTTTCCTTAGTCAATCCCCATTTAATTCATTTTTCCTCCCATTAAATACAAATTTATTGCCTATTAAATTTGTAATTAATGTCCATAAATCCTAATCCGCTAATTAATATGCATATAGTCATAACTTATGCTAATTATATATTCTTATTCCTAGTCGTTAAGCGTAGCTATACGTACACACTAATTCTAAACTAGAATTCTTATTTTCACATTTTAAATCTATTAGAGCTATCTTTAAAAAGGACCACCGTTACAATCACACATAAATTAACGACAAATGATAATTTTGCTTTGTTTGAATTTACAAAGAATTTTTTCCTATTAAAAGAGACAGTGTAAATAAATGGAAAGGATATCCATATCCTACACATCTTTTTCCCTTTTTGGTGCATCCTTTGTTAATTCCAACGTGCATTTATACATATTTTGGAATATTGTAATTTATGAAAATTACAAGAAAATTTCTCTAAATAAATTAAAACACAGAAATTTACATTCTAAGTTATCTAGGGCAACCTAATTTACAACCCCGTTATAGATCTGGAATATCTTTACACTTTACCAACTTCTTCAAATAGAGGTTTGGGATTGATTTCAAATTTCCAGATCAGGTTGTACATTATATTCATATTTTATTCACATCCTATAAACCTTAATTTGTCCTACCTAAGTAGTGATCCCTATTTACCCCATAAAACTATTCTTTATAAAACCAAAAATTTAGTGTTTAAATAAACTATTTTTATACAAATAAACTTATCTCGTTAAATTAAAAAAACCAGCATTTAGTACCCCATTTCTTGCAAAACTTAAAATTTCACAAACATGAAGTACCAAACTCAACATCTCCATCTTTGAAAATATGAACTTAGAAACATTTACCGAGAATTCAAAATTTCTTAGTTCCAAATAGGAGCAAAATAATTTCTCTTTTTAAAACTATCTTCATGAAAGATTTATCCCTTTAAAGTTAGACTTTCAACTCATAGAATTCAAAGACTGCTTGGTTTTCAAAAAGGAACTATGGAAAACTTCCTTTTTCAATGATTTACTATAATAAAGACTTACTCCTTTTTGAAAATAGGATCTTTAACACAAAACATTCAAAACTTGAATATCATTCTAAAATAATAAATTAGACCTTTATTATTCCAAAGAGTTTTCTAGTTACACAAATTATCATTTCCAAAATAGTAGATTCTCCTCACTTATCATTTCAAAATAACAGTTATATCATTCTAAAATATAGATTAATATCTATTGCCTTATTACTCAAAATATACCGTTATTTGATAAAATACTTTTTGTAACTTTGTTCAAAACTCTTAAAATCCCTTGCAATACTTTTCTTATCAATTCCAATAATATTCTTATTCAAATAAGTTTTGAATTTGAGTTAGGAAAAATGCATGTATAAAATTAACATCTTTACATGATTGCTTTTCCAAAAACACCCAACTCATTTATTAATTCAATTACGTTCAATTGTCAAAGATACCGTTTATAACTTTAAATGATGGAAAAATGGAGTAGATAAAGATAACTCTTATATTATTCCTATTACTCCTCTCCTATATCATTTATTACCAGATTAAAATTCTCAATTCTATCACTACCTAAATTCAGCTATCATTCTCCGCATTTCCTTATACGGGAATGTTTCTCCTATCTACCTTATCGGACATGGTTAACCTTCTATTCTTTCTATCATATGCTGATCAAGTGCATTTTCCATTTGTACACCCTTTCAAAATAAATTTGATGAGAAAAACCTCTAATTTATAAGGTAGGAAAAATCATGCACTTCACAAAATAAAAATATTTGGACCAAAAACTTTTGGCTCGATAAATTTAAACTAAGAACTTTAAGAATATAAAATCCTTTTAAATTAGAACTTTCTAACTCAACTATTTATAAATTATAAATCTCCAAATTTCCTTACTCTTTTCAAAATAACATCTTCCGAATTCATAAAGTAGAAGAATTCATAAAAAAAAGAATCCAAAAGTTGAAAACTTTTAATTCAACAAATTTTAAATTGAGAAGTTAACAAATGAAAACCTTTTCTTTTTTTAAAAATCATTCACCATTCTCTTTCAAAAGTTCAACTTATAATACATAAGATCTTCACTTTATAATCTTTTGAAAAAGCTCATTCAAAACTTTCAAGGAGTTTCATAAACTTATTTACCACTTTCTTTCTCAAGAGATAGGATTAAAAATTGGCTTTGATTATTGTTCCCTTTGAACTCCCTACTCAATCATCTTGAAAATCTAGTTATCTCCTTGCGGTGATTAATGTACACTGTCTTACGGAAGCTTGTTTCACTACTATATCTCTTACTTCCATATGCTTACAAATACTATACCTTAGAACATCTAACTATTACCTAACATTTATATTTACTACTCTTATAAATGTCACTTTGTCTATATTAAATGGTTATTATATTAACGGGTATTTCCTAAAGACATTTATTTGCTTATTCAATGTTACCTATTTAACTTTTTCCTTATCTTCTCATAATTACCTTAATGGTCTCATTAATCTATTTAATTTCTTGTAGATGCTCGCTTATTGCTCATTCATTACCTATTAAATTTTGGAGTTACTATTTTTCCATCTACGATTCCTATCCCTATTATTTAATACGCTTATAAGGTCCACAATAATAAGGAAGTCTAGGTCCAATAAAGAAGTATAAATTTGACTCTATTTATTTTTCCAACTCATGGTTGCTTCGTCCACCCTTTCGAAATATAGTAGCAACTACTTCTATAATCAGAATTTACAGAGTCAGGTGTAAATTCAAAATAAGTATATATATATAGTAAGATTTTTGAAAATCATTTTCAAAAATAACAAATTTGCCACTCATATGTATACTTTTCCCAGTTGAGCGGGTAACCTAACTCTAATACCAAATGTAACAACCCGCTCCGGAACAGGCCTAAATTCTGAACCAGAAATGGCCCGTCGAAACCTAGACCCATTCTAAAGCTGGCTGTTGGTTGGTAAAAATAAAAAATCAGTGATGTCTATCTATTCTTTCAAACTCGTAGCGGAAGGAATAAAATATAATAATAGTAATAGTACCCTTTTATTTCTAATTATTTCAAATATCATAAAACATTACATTATGTCAACCGTTACAACATTTTGTTCAGAAATACATTTCATGGGTACAATAGAAAATAACACAAAATGATTGATAGTAACTGCCACCGCTTTACTCTCGCCACCTTCAAGCGTCATTAACTCCTCCTCTGACCTGTGTTGTTATAATGAGGGAGTAATAACAACAAGTGTCTGGTGAATACAAATCACGATCCTTATTATATCATTACTTGGACAGTATAATTCAAATAAGAATATATCTTACGTATTTAGAACCATTTAATTTTTCATATAAGGAAAGGAGGCTGGGCCTCAATCAACCACTTAATACCTTCCATTCCTAAAGCAGGTTCCTAATCCCATAACCCATAACCCATAACCAGCATCATAAATGTCTAACAATGCAAGAGATAGTACCCAAGCCACTTAATGTTGTTTATTGGAAAATATAAGATCTCAATTGAGGCAGACCCCATCATTTAATACCTATTCCCAAGGCGGACTCCTCAATGGTGGCTATCTAGTTGACATCACATGGAATCTCTTGAGCCACTTAATACTTCTTTATGGAAAGGCGGGCCCTCAATCATTCACTTAATACCTTATCCCAAAGCGAACCCCTATCAAGATACCACCTATTGTGATTAATAACTAACCCTTGACCATTTATTACTCCTTTTGGGCAAAAGTGGCGGGCCCTCAAACAACCACTTCATACCTTAAGACCTCGGAGCAAGCCCTTCGTATTATGGTTCGCACTCATAATGACGTCTCGCATTAGTCCAATTATTCATAGAAAATGATAGCCAGATTAGCAAGGCTGATTTACCCTATAGAATTTGGGACTAACCTCGCGTCATTATAAAAACTTATCATTGGAGATTTTACCGATAATGTCCAAATTTCAATATCCATAATAAGATATTTTAATATCCATAACAAGGATTCAATACTCATATCCAAAATTGCAATAAATAGACTTGTATATAGAATCTAAATCCAACTTGTCTCATATTAAAACAACGGAATAAATCAAAAATGAAAACTTACAATTTAATCAATTCTACGCTCTATTCAACTTCTTTTACATGAATTTAGATAAGGGAAATTCTATTAAATTTTATAGAAATAGACGGTGTAAACTACGAATAAAGATTCATCCTTTACACAACATTTCTCAATTAAATCCCTTAATCAGATCTGGATTAAAAGAAAAGAAGTGGAATACAAGGTAGAATACATAAACTGCAAAAAACCAAAAACCTCCATTGTTTTAACACAAAACAATTGAGATTCCAATCCAAAGAATTGACATTTGGCTTTGGAGGAATTTTGTGGATATTTAATATGATGTTTTCGTAATTCAAAACCCCCCAAGGCATATACCAAATCCAAACTATGTTATTCAACTACTTGATGGAGTTAGGGGTATGCCCTAGGGGAAATTATGTAATTTGTTACATATATCTAACTCAATAACCAATCTTATTCGAAATCAGAGTTATTTTCTTTCTATTATATACTTGACATAATGTGATTATATTAATTAATTAATTTAATTATAAGTATATTAAATAGAAAATACATAAATGGTATGTTTTATGATAGTAGTTACAAAGTGTTTTAACCGTGAGTAATTTATCACAATAAAAATAATTATACAATTTTAAATGTTCTAAGTCAAGATGCATCGAGACTGGATATCGATGTATTCGTTGAGACTAAAGTATTTAACGCTCTCCAAATGTTGGGCAGTGTATTACTCATAGCTGTTGGGCCACCTAGAGGTTATGTACTGATAGTTATTGAATAACTATGGAATGACTCACTCGATAGTTTTCTATTGGTTAATATAACTAAGGTCAAACAGAAAATATCGATGTGACAACTTTACATGATTCTCTCGACTTGAGAATACTATGAATCTTCAATATGAAAGCTCCAGTTTGATTATAGTCAATCATAGCATGGTGTTCCATCGAGCGACTATAGTTGGGTTGAGTGGAAGTATTTTAAGTGAAGCACTATTCAAGAGAGGTCGTCTCCTCGGTTATATGGGGATAGTGTCATGGTCAACTCAAGTCAATTCAAAGTCAAAGTCTCTAGCCAGAGCATTTTGGTTAATGATAATTATTATTATTGAACCAAGGACATTGTGTTTGGCTATAGAGTTGAATATGGATGATATTAGAATATTGTCCATTACCAAATTTCATAAGTCCGAAGTGATATAGTTTTGACGATGAGAATTGGTGTAAATAAATATCATAACCAAGTACTGCTTTATAAAGTGAAATTAGATTTTACTAAATCTAAGTAAGCAATAAATTTGTCTAAAATTTCACACCATGTGCTAAGTGACATGTGAACATTAACGTTCAAATAGTTCGATGTTAATCGTTGATCGAATTTACACCCACGAGTCACACAACCAAAATAATGAATTCTCTTTAGACAAAACAATTTAATTAGTTTATAATTGTTATAAATTAATTAATATTTATGAAATATTAATTATAAAATTTGAATATGGTTTTAGGAATAAATATAGTTGTATATATTTATAATAATTATAAATATATCGATCGATGTGAGATATCGATCAAGAAATTAAATTAGATTTAATTACATATATTTATTTGGGCTTAAATGAGCTATTAGCCCATGATGTTAGAGGAAAAATTCGGCAGCATCTATGTCATATAGGGGGTCGGCCAAAATAGAGTATTAGGGTATGTGATGGATGGCTAAGATCCGGTGAGCAAAGGTAAATGATGTGATCCACTTTTTTCTTTAATTCAACCACTATAAAAGGAATCATAACCCTAACTTTCTAAAGACCTTTTTCCACCTTCTCTATCCATATCATGGTCGAACTATACCTCTCTACACCCCATCAAATCTCAAATCAAATCGATCCAAATCAACAGCTATTCGATAACAAAGAGTCTCTGATTCAAAGACTAGCAATTTGACGAATCGGGAAGTTTCCAAGAGGAAGTGAACTCATCATTACAAGGTAACTTAAGGGAATTAATTTAGGTAAGTATTTATTGTTATATATGATGCATATTCTCTGTATAACTCTGTATTGTTTATACACACACACACTGTTATTATTGAATTGTTGGTTAGGTGAGATTCCTTTAGGTATTGTTGTCGTCACATATATTGATTGGTTATGTATATATGTTTGCCAAATTCAAAAAACAATTTTTTTTAATCAAGGATCTGATACACACAACTAATATCATTTTACTTTAATTATTTATATTTATTAATTAATATATAGATATATTAAAATATTAACTAATTTATTTATATGACTTGTATTAAACCATATAACTATATTGCATAAATAAATGATCTAATAATTTCAAATGTATACTTATATTAAATATGATTTTTAGTAACCGAAAAAAAAAATTTGGAAATTATTTAATTTTATTTAATCTTTGCTTGAATTTATAAATTCCTATAAAATAAATTTTGTATCGAAAATTCAATTTTAAATTTTCTAAAATTAATTTGTTACTATATATGCTCTCAATCAAAAAATCAGAACTTTTAAACCATATTTTTTTTAAAAATCATTTGAAAATCGACCGAAAAGCATTCAATTAATAAAAAATACTATTTTGACTTCGAAAATTCTGGAAAAAATTTCGCAATCCTATAAAATACTATTCCTGATTTTTTGAAAGTTTAAAATTCAAAAAATCTATTATTTAAATATTTTTTGTTATTTACTTATTGTTAATTAACTAATTAATTCATAATATATGTACACATATTTTAATATAATAAAATTATATTTATATTCGGATTTGCTGTGTATATGATCTGGAATGTTTATAAATAATAATTATTATTATTTTAATTTTATAATTTATAAACTATTCTAATTCATATTTACATTTTAATTGTTATATTGATATTTATATATACACACAGATAAATATATATATAATTATGTTACTTTAATACATACATATATATATATGTGTGTGTGTGTGTGTGTAAATAATTAAAAACTTTTTTTATTTAAAATCATATATGTGTGTGTGTGCGTTTATTTAATGTTTAGTGCTATAATATTTTATGTACATATATACATATATGCATATATATATATATATATGATATTTTCAAAATATAAATATATATAATTTTCACTTGGATATATATATATAATAATAACTATAAATATATACGCATATTTGGACAACATACAATACATATAGGATGAGCTAATGTATCTGTTGCGGTGCAAATCACAACTTCTATATACGAGCATGTTATACCCTTCACGGAATATCATATAAAACATGTGCACACATATACATATGTATATGATACATATGTATATTTATACATAAGTAGAAAATAAATAAATAAATTCTATCAACAATTTATAAATTCAAATGAAATATATAATGTCATTTAAATTAAATTTAGAAATGTTCAAAATAAATAAACTTCGTAGGTCCAATAAAGATCCTATAGGGTAAAGAAATTTAAAATTCAGCCATAACTTCCGCCACGGACTGGCCCAGTTTCAACAATGGTATCAGAGCTCAATAGCCTATGCGGTCTAATTAATCATGTTAGATTTAACTAATTAAAGCTTACCATATAGTAAGGTGTCTAGAATAGTAGTATCTAAGGTTGGGTTTGGGTAATCAAGTACTCTGCCTTACCTGGCTGCTAGCCTGGCCCGAAATAATGAGGTAAGCCCAAAAGGTCATCCCTAATAGAAAATGCCCAATTTGAATTGGGCCTTGAGCTAATTTCAAAATTGTTTTGAAATTAAAAACAAAAGTTTTAAATTTAAAAGTTAAATTTAAAATAAAAAATATGATAAATATTATAATATAAATTTTCAAAATTGTTTTGAAAATTGAAAATGTAAGATTTTTAAATATAAAAGATAAATTTAAATTATAATATATACATATTATAAATGTTATAATATAATGAAAATTTTCAAAATGTTTGCAAATTAATATAAATTAATTTTGAAATTTATAAAATATGTTAATTAAATAAGTTAATTAATTAATTAATAAATATATACATGTATTGTATATTATGATATATATTATGTTGTTTTAAAATGTTTAAAATGACATAAGAATACATGTACATATATGAATTGAATTTTGAAATTAATATAATTTAATTAAATAAATTAATTAAAAGTTAATTAATTATCTCTACTATTGTTAACCCTCTCTTATTCACGACTTAGCGACCTATACGACTCAACGACTTAAGGGAATAAGCGACTTAACTATCCAAGAAATAAGCGACTTAACGACTTAAGAAGCTCCAGCGACCTAACGGCCTAAAGAACAAAACGGACTCAATGTGGCACGACTCAACGACCTAAGGAACTCCAACGACCTAGCGACCTAAAAAACTCCTGCGACTCAACGGGATAGCGACCTAGCAATTCAATGAAGGCAGCGACCTAACGGGTTAACGACCTAACGAGCTAAGAAAGAGCGACCTAACGACCTAGCAGGCTCCAGAGTTAAGCCGCGTGCTCACTGCCTCTTCCTTTAGGTCGCTAACGACCTAAACCAACCGAGATAACTTCTGAACTACACATGCTAACTTGCTCACAACATATATCTTGTCCAAGATGGCTCCATTAAGTCGCCAACGACTTATGCTACCTCGGGATGGCTCTTAGGTCGCAACTTCCTAGGTCGCTCACGACCTAAAACATGGCCGACCTAAGCCCAGTTTCTCCTATAAATACCCCGCCTACTCCGCACTCGAAGGAGGACGAATTTTTGGAACGCCAAGACTCTGATGTTTTCTCTACTTGCTCCAACACTTCAAAGGCAAAAGACACTTCAAAGAACCTTCGGGAAAGATCAAGTTCATTCAACATGAATTCAAAGAGCTTTTCTGCACCAAAGTTCTAACTACTTGTCTTAATTGTGTTGTAATCGAAGAATGATTGTAAAATTTGTAATCAAATCAGTAGTAGAAGAGATTAAGTGGACGTAGGCTTGACTTTGGGCCGAACCACTATAAAAATTGTCATCTCTTTACTGTTTTCTGCTATTTTCTACTTGTTTTTAGTTCCCATACCAACGGGTGGTGCTTTCGCTATATCACAACTCACACCGGGGTGTTAGCGTTCATTTTTAGCGTTAACATTTTTGGTGCTTTCACTGAGAATTGAACTCAGGAGTGCTCTCATCATTGCTTCACAAAGATTTGTGGAAAGGCTCTCCCTAAAAACCAGAAGTCTATCCGAAATTATGGCTCCTGGAAGGAAAAGTAAATCTACTAGATCTGGAAATGCTTATGACAACACCGCCACTTCTCCCACGTCAAATCAAGCGGCTCCTAGTGTTGGAGTCATAAGGGCAGAATTGGATGCTGTAGTGTCTGGGTTGTATCAACAAATGGAAGTCCAGAACACTTTGATGTTGGACAAGCTGAATGCTTTGCTTGGGGTTAACCAGCAACCAGAAAATAATGAAGAAACCTTTGCTGAGGATGTTCATGATTCCCAAGGGAAAAGTATTCCTCAGAGGGCAGCTGGCACCGCCGAAGGGGCACCTCCCCAAGCTGGAGGTTCAAGGCCGCAGCCAACTCTTCGTGAACGTTTGTCCAGGCAAACTTCCGAAAAAGTAGCTGACGTCTGTCCCGTGGGGCCTCTAAACGATGAGGAATACCTCTCGGGAATGATTCGAAAAATCATGAAGGATAGCATGCAAAGGGAGGAAGATGAAAGTGACTGGGGGTTTGCTCCAAGCAAAACTCCTTTTACTGAAAGAATTCTGAAGGCTGAATTTCCGAAGAAGTTTGTTCCTCCCACCATTCCAACTTATCGGGGGAAAAGCGATCCTAACCAGTTCTTATACAAGTATGACTGGCATATGACAGGTGCTAGAGCGACAGACGAGATCAAGTGCAGATACTTTCCTGTGTACTTGGAGGGAGTGGCCTTGCTTTGGTTCACGAAGCTGCCAGTTCGATCCGTGGATCAGTTCTCCGACCTAACTCGGAAATTCAAATATCAGTTCAGGTTATATGCTTCGAAAGCCAAGGACATAATGTCACTATCTAGCCTCGAACAAAGCCCCGGAGAGTCTATCAAATCCTTCTTAAATCGCTTCAATATAGCCTTGGCCGAAATTGATAATGCAGAGCCTCAGATGATTCTGACCTACTTGATGCGAGCTATTGACAAATCAAGTGAATTTGGAAAATGGCTAAAGATGAAAGAGCCAAATTCACTTGAGAAGTTCTACAAGAAGGCCGATGAATTCATGCGCTTAGAAAGCCTACCTGTGCCAGCAAAAGTAGAGGTGGCTGAAGTTAAGAATAACAATGTTGCTTCTAACAAAAAGGAATCTGGTGGCCAAAAGAGGGAGAATGACGGTGGGAAAAAGCAAAAAGATGTGAAGAAAACTCGCTACCTTAAACCTTCAGATTTTACTCCCTTAACTGATACTCCAGAAAATATCTTTTTTGCAACCAAGGATGTTGTCGAATACCCCAAACCACCTGAGATGAAGCCTGGGAAAAATGTTGTGCATAATGGGAGATTCTGTCGGTTCCACAATCAACCTGGCCATGACACTAATGAATGTCGCCATTTAAAGAATTTGATTGAAGAGCTGTTGAGACAGAATAAACTACAACAGTATGTGAAGAGAAACAGAAGTGACCCGACCTCCTCTCCTCAGGGGCAGCAAGTTCCTATTCATCAATCCAACTCAGGTGAGAGGACTGCAGCGCAGGAATCTGAGAGGCCTGTCATTAATGTTATCACAGGAGGTCCTTACCCAACGGGCAGAAGTTGGGGTAAGATGGAGAGATATGCTCGCGCTTTGAGATATGCCCCGGCGGAAGAAAATGTTTTTGTCCTGGAAGATGCTGCACCTTTAAAACAGCAAAGAACTTTTAACGATGACATCATATTCCGGGCTAGAGATTCTGTTGGTGTTGAGGCTCCTACCGTGGATCCCCTGGTGATATCTGCAGGCATCGGACCAGCCGTTGTAAGAAGGGTGCTTGTTGATTGCGGCGCCTATTGCAATGTCCTCTTCATAAAGACATTTGATCAGATGGAAATTCCCATGGCTGACGTCCAAGCTTCCTCATAGAAAATTGTTGGGTTCATTGGAGAACCAAAACAACCCATTGGGACTATTGACCTATTTGTAGAGCTCGGAGAAGGGGAAAAGAAGGTGGTCCGAAAGCAAACTTTTGTAATTGTTGATGAATTCTCCGTTTACAATGCCTTCTTGGGTCGACCGACTCTTGCAGCATTCAAGGCCATTCTCGCCCCATGGTGCCTGACTATGAAATTCCCCACTGATAATGGCGTCGGTGTTGTGAAGGGGGACCAAAACGCCGGGCAAGAATGCTATCTCATAGAGTTACGGGAAAGAAGGAAAAGAGAAATGGGTAAGGGTGCCGCAGCTCCGCTCCGCATCAAAGAGCCCACCTTGTAGCAATTACGGGGTGGACCCTGCACTGGTGAGCATAGTGGTGCACGTAAATAGATTGATCCCAGAAAAACCAGTGCACGGGAGAGAAGAGTGGTGCCGGTGGAAGTGACGCTGCCAATACCTGTTGACCCGAATGATCCAAACAAGGTGCTGAATGTGGGTTCGCAACTTGGTATGACAGCTCAGAATATGCTGATATCATTCTTGAAAGCAAACCTGGATGTGTTCGCTTGGAGTCATGCCGACATGTGTGGAATATCTCCAGAAATCGCAGTGCATGCTTTGAATATTGATCCAAAATTCACACCTGTAAAGCAGAAAAGAAGAACCCAGGGTCCTGAAAGGTCGACAGCATTAAAAGAAGAAGTAGATCGGCTCCTAGAAAATGGCTTCATTAGAGAATCCACTTATCCAAATTGGGTTTCTAATCCGGTGTTGGTTAAAAAAGCAAATGGGAAGTGGAGAGAATGCATCGACTTTTCAGACTTGAATAAAGCAAGCCCCAAAGATTGTTTCCCGTTGCCCAGAATTGATCAGTTGGTGGATAGAACAACCGGGCATGAATTATTGTCTTTTATGGATGCTTACTCAGGATACAATCAAATCATGATGCACGAGCCAGATCAGGAGGACACGAGCTTCATCACTGATGTTGGTCTTTACTGCTATAGAGTCATGCCCTTCGGACTAAAGAACGCAGGGGCAACTTATCAAAGACTTGTTAATGCCATGTTCAAACCCCAGATTGGAAAGACTATGGAAGTATACGTTGATGATATGTTGGTGAAATCGAAGAAGGCAGTAGACCACATGGATCATTTGGCAGAAATTTTCGCGGTCCTCCGAAAATATAGGATGAAGCTAAATCCTCTTAAATGTTCATTCGGAGTATAGTCCGGAAAATTCTTAGGTTTCATTGTGAGTGCTAGGGGTATCGAAGCTAATCCTGCTCAGATTACTGCTTTAAGAGAAGTCAAAGCCCCTAGAACGAAGAAGGAATTGCAAAGCCTCAACGGGAAAGTCGCTGCTTTGAGTCGGTTTATTTCCAGGGTCACTGGTAAGTGCATTCCCTTCTTTGACGCTCTGAAGAAAGGAAAGAAAAACTTTGAATGGACTCCTGAATGTCAGAAAGCTTTTGATGAACTGATTCGTCACATGGAAACGCCTCCAGCACTCTCTCAGCCCAGCAATGGTGAAGATCTTTTCATATACTTAGCGGTTTCATCTCATGCTCTCAGTGCAGCATTGGTACGGGAAGACGCAAAAGTTCAGCACCCGGTTTATTACATCAGCAAAAGATTCACTAGGGCAGAGATGAATTATTCAAAGCTGGAAAAGCTTGCCTATTGTCTGTTGATTGCATCCAGAAAGTTGAGGCCATATTTCCAGGCTCATCCTATTAAAGTCCTCACTGATCAACCTCTGAAGCAAGTCCTATTTCGCCCTGAAACTTTGGGTCGTCTTCTAAAGTGGAATATTGAACTCAGCCAATATGATATCACCTATCATTCCCGAAGAGCAATCAATGGACAAGCTTTAGCAGATTTCATTGCAGAATACACAGATAAAGGTGGCAGTGAGGAAGAGGTAACTGATGACATCCCGATCCTATGGAAGTTATATGTTGATGGTGCAAGAAATGACTATTGTTCCGGAACTGGGGTCGTGCTTGAAACTCCAGAAGGACGGTCATTGTGTTATGTATTGAGATTAGAATTTCCTTCGACAAATAATGAAGCAGAATATGAAGCTCTTATTGCCGGCTTGAAGATTGCTAAAGAACTGAACATCAAAGTATTGCAGATCTTCAGTGATTCCCAGCTTATTGTGTGCCAAGTCAAGAAAGAGTTTCAAACTAAAGGAGGAAATCTGCCTACTTACTTGTCAAAGGCCTGGGCACTTTACGATGATTTTGATCATTATACAATAAGCCATATACCCCGGGAAGAGAACATGAAGGCAGATTCTCTCGCAAAATATTCAAGCTCTGGCAAAGCTCAATTATTGGGATTGGTCCCTGTGGAAGTCTTGTCAGCTCCAAGTACTGATGAGATGGATATTGACTGGATTATGGCTGTATCTCAAGAGCAGGAGTCGTGGATCACCCCGATCAAGGAATATCTACTCAACTGCTCCCTGCCAGAAAACTCAAAAGAGTGCCAGAAGCTATTAAGAAAAGCCCCGAGATATGTAATTCAAGACGGCCATTTGTACAGACGAGGATTCTCGATGCCATTACTCCGATGTGTAACCAAGGAAGAGGCTAAGACAATTTTAGCTGAGGTGCATGGAGGAGAGTGTGGGGATTATTTAGGTGGCCAAACTCTTGCAAAGAAAATTCTCTGCTATGGGTATTTTTGGCCAGATATTAATCGAGATGCTGCTAGCTACTCCCGAAAGTGTGACAGATGCCGGAGATTTGCAAAAATCCCAAGAGCACCTTCCACAGAGCTAACACAGATGGTCAGTCCATGGCCATTCGCCATTTGGGGGATAGATCTCATTGGGCCTTTGCCAATTGCCAAGTCCGGAATCAAATATGATGTTGTTGTTGTTGATTATTTCACTAAATGGGCTGAAGCTGAACCATTGGCTACTATTACCTCTAAAAAGATGATAAACTTTGTGACTAAAAATATCATTTGCAGGTATGGTGTGCCTCAGAAGATAATCACAGACAATGGTACCCAATTCAAAAGCAAAGAATTCCAGGACTTTTGCAGACAATTCAAGATCCAAAAAAGCTTCTCAGCAGTGGCTCATCCGCAGTCAAACGGGCAAGTGGAAGCAGTGAATAAAATTATCAAATCAACCATCAAAAAACAGCTGGAAAAAGCAAAAGGTGGTTGGGTCGATAAGCTGCCACTAGCATTATGGGCATACAGATCTACCCACAAAACTGCGACTGGACACACTCCATTCTCATTAGCATATGGATCAGAAGCAATGATTCCAGTGGAAATAGAAGTCCCCTCACACAGAAGAATTCATTTCAACCAAGCTGAAAATGAAAAGCTGCAACTTGAAGCACTTGACTTGCTTGATGAAAGAAGGAAAGAGGCTGAGCTCAGAGTTGCAGCTCATCAGCAAAAGATAGCCAGGCACTTCAATTCTAAAGTTCGCCAACGCAGCTTTGAAATTGGAGATCTAGTCTTGAAAAGGGTCATGACAGCAACAGAAGTGTTTGGGCCAAACTGGGAAGGGCCATATGTCATAGGCAAAAAACTTCTTGATGGCAATTTTAAGCTCACAACTATCGAAGGAGATCCAATTCCAAGAGCCTGGAACAGCAATCACTTGCGTCCATATTTTACTTAGAAGCTATGCTTAAATTTGTAAAATGATTGTGGATGTATCATTGTGAATCAATAATAAGAACTATAAAGTGGATGTAGGCCCAATTCTTGGCCGAACCACTATAAATCTTGTGTTCTCTATTACTATAAATTGCCTGTCTCATTTCGATGTGCAAATATCTTAAATATGTTGCTAAAATGTCGATTTAATATTGCAGGCTATCAAAGCAAAGCTTACCTATTCAACACACCACAAGGCCAAGCGATTCCTACAAATCACTCAACAAGCAAATGTCAAGCCACAAAAATTCCAGATTCAATTCCTACATAAGAAGTGCTTCTCACAAACAGTTGGTGATTCCACCGAAGGGGCACCTTCCTAACATGGACGTTCCAGGCCCTTGCTAACTGATTGCGATCGTTTGTGCAAACAGACATCCGGTTAAGTAGCTTGCGCCTGCCCCGTGGATTCACTTAACAATGAAGTACAATTCTTTTGAAAAATCAAACAACCTGCAAAAGAAAGGAATATGTACTTAGAGGTGATAACAAGGAATCGCTGAGGGACAGATGGTGAAAAGACATGGGCAAGCAGACAAAAACAGCCAGAGTGGAATCTTGTCTCTCAACAAAAAAGGTTGGTGGAACTACCGAAGGGGCACCTTCCCAAAGTGAAGGTTCCAGGCCCTTGCTAGCTAATTGTGATCGTTTGTGCAAACAAACATTCAGTTAGGTAGCTTGCGTCTGCTCCGTGGATCCACTTAACTATGAGATGCAAACTTCCTGGCAAACGAAACAAAGAAATCCCTCTTCGGAGGCACACAAAGCCCTCTTCGGAGGCAAAAAGCCCTCTTCGGAGGCACAAAGCCCTCTTCGGAGGCAAAAAGCCCTCTTCGGAGGCCCACAAAGCCCTCTTCGGAGGCCCAAAAAGCCCTCTTCGGAGGCACACAAAGCCCTCTTCGGAGGCACACAAATCCCTCTTCGGAGGCACAAAGCCCTCTTCGGAAGCACGCTTCACCAAGTTGAAGTGCCAAAGAAAGCCCTCTTCGGAGGCACGCTTCACCAAGTTGAAGTGCCAAAGAAAGCCCTCTTCGGAGGCACACTTCTACAAATTGAAGTGCCAAATAAAGCCCTCTAACGAGGCACGCCCAAAAAAGAAGAAATGTTATCTCTTGAAAAAATCGTTGATGGAACCACCGAAGGGGCACCTTCTCAAAAAGAAAGTTCTAGGCCACAGCTAACTGCTCGCGATCGTTTGTGCAAACCAAAAATTCGATAAAGCAGCTGACGCCTATCCTATGGGCCCACTTAGCGATGAGAAATAACTTTCTGGCAAACAAATCAAAGCCCTCTTCGGAGGCCCGCTTCACCGCGTAGGGAAATCCACTTTTCAAAAATAAAAGTGACCATCTCCGAAAGTTGAAGTGTAAAAAAAAAACTTCTCTGATACAAGGCACACTCTACTAGAGCAGAATAGTATTTCCTTAAAATGGAAAAATTATTCTCCAGAGTAAGAGTACAAGTCTTTTCAAAATGGAGAAGATTGCAATAAGCCGTGGTATGGGGGCAATATAGCTACATTAATAAAAGCAACGCTCAAGCAGCATACCACGAGCTCACTGTAGTATCATACAAAGAAAATAAAGAAACTTGCGCAAAAATAAGGAATAAATGCATTCACAAATACAGACAAAAGATTATACAAGTAAAAAGAGTCATTTTATTCCATACTATAAAAGATTTGTACACATGTGAAGGTTTCAAAAAGCGGGGGCCGGTACCCGCACAATCTCCGGTCGATACAAGTCTTTAGACTCATTACTTCTTCTTCCCGCCACCTTTGGAGCCCTCGCCCGGCCTAATGGTTAACTTTTTTAGTCGGCCTGAACGAGTCTGGGAAGAAGGAGAAAGAGGTGCAATTGGGTCCTCTTCCGTTTTCTCATCGCTAGCAGAAGTGCCCTCCTTCTTTTTCTTCGAAACTCCACGCTTTCCCCGCTTCTTTGAATAAGATTCGCTGCCCGGAGTGATAAGATCGATCAGCTTTGTATCATCGGCAGTAAATTTCTCCGGGGTCCTTTCACCCTCCTCAAGTTCTTCAACTTTCTGCTCTTGTGAAGCGGCCGGGTCATCTAAGCCTTGAAGAGCTCCTATTTGTTCTTCTTGCGACCTCGGTTGAGAAGCAGAATAAGGAGTAACTTGAAGAGGTGGAGGGGCAACAGCTGGAGGAGGCGAAGCCTGTACAACACTTGTTGTTTTCACTACAGAAGAAGAAAAGTTAAACATCAGTATTCCTCACAAAGAGAGGAGATAGTGGCACGTCGAGGCTTAAGTAAAAAGCAAGAAGTTCATCGAGCTCATGTGAAGTAAACGAGTAGTACACTTGAGCTAGATCAGAGGTGAAGTTACCTGGAGAGCTTGGCTTTATCACGTCGATTTCAAAATCTTGGGCTTCAGTGCTTTCTTGGGCCTCATCTTCGGCATGAGCAGTATTAGCTTCGGTTTCGGCTTTAGCAGGAGGCGGAGAGTGGGAACTGGAGCCAATAATATCAATGTCGACCGAAGACGAAGGACGGGTTGGGTCGGTCAAAGGTGCTTTCCCTGGACGCTCTCCTTCCGCTGCTTCGGCTCGTTGATTGGCAAGTTGTTCTTTCCCTCTGGCAAGGGCGGCAGGACCCTCATCATCCAAATAATGAGCCTCAAAATCCTCCTTAGTGTAGCCAGCATCTCTAAGCACTTCAACTGCTGCCTCACACACTTCAGCCAATGTAACCTCATACTTTGGGCCCAAAAAAGAAAGACTTCCATGCCCCAAGAAGCTAAGAACATAAAACTCGAATAGAGAGGAGCTAATGTTGGCCTTAGTCGCCTCATGTGAATGTTCAGCTGCTTATTTTCCAGCAATGGCCTCGTCACGCTCTCTTTCAGCCTTAGCAAGCTGGGCCTTTAACATTGTAATCTCCAAGTCCTGAGAGCTAGTCTTTTCCCGCAGCTGAGCAGCATCTTTGCGCTAGATTTCTACAATTTTCCGCTCCGCCTCAAGTTTAGCCTCAGCATCTCGTTGAGTAGCATAGGCGTCTCTTACTTGCTTTTGGAGAACCTCTTCCTTTTGTGTATAAGAAGTGGAAGAGGTGGCAAGATCATCTTTAAACTTCTTGACTTCAGCCTCAAGTTCCTCGTTGTGGGCGGTGATGCTTTTCATCTCCGTATAATGTTGATCAAGAACTTTTTGCCACTCAGATTTATCGCTCTCCATGGTCAGCAGAGCCTTGAGATTTAAGCGATTTACTCTTTGAAGCTCATCAACTAGTTTCTGCCAGCCAGACATTCTTTCAATATCAAGTTTGACAGCGTCAAGATTTCTCAGCATGGCCTGTTTGTCAATTGGAACCAAGTCCAGATCGAAACGTACTCCTTTCAAACACCAATTCAGAAATCGGCTTTGGAGTGCAAGCGGAGGCTTCTCAACTTGATAAGGAGGCCTATTGATGATGGCTTGAATATCAGCTCTTTTAAGGGCAGGAGAGCTAGAAGGAATGTCTAGAGAGACAGAAGCAGCGGGCACTTGAGAAATTTCAGATGAAGGCTTTTCGCTGAGCTTGGCTCGCTTGCTTGGATCTTCAGTTATATGACTCTTCCCCCTATCATCATGAGACTTTCTTTTGTGGGAGTCATCATCCCTTTGGTAAGAGTCATGACAGTCGTCTCTTCTTCCATACCGCTCTTCATAAGCCTGCCTTTCATGAGCTTTCCTAGCTGCTCTTTCCTCATCAGTCTCCCTAGGGGCAGGAAGATAGCGTCTGGGATCATAAGAATCATGCCTCACATAGCGTTGAAAGTCATCATAATATGAGCCGCTGCGTCCCATGGGAGAACCTGAAAGTGAAGAAGAGACAAATTTAGAAATCTTCAAAATAAAGAAGCTAAGTGCGCATAATTGCCAAAAATCCTAAGTGTGTATGGAGTGCGAACTACGCGCGTCAAGCTACAAACCACTCTTTAGCTTAGGGTGATGTCGGCTTTTGCAGCAGGAGTCAACTCTTGGGTTGATGGGATTGGTCGCACGACGGATGTCGCTTCAATTGATGGAGAAACAAGCTTAGAAGCGATGGTATCATCTTTAAAGAGCTCATGGGAAGTCACCATAAAATCGCTCAGCCCTCCAAAGATATCATCACCATCGTGCCCAGCGGAATGGGTCGTATCAGCAGTGCCCTCTTTAGCATGTTCTACACTCTTCGAAACAGAACTTTCTTTCTCAGCTTCCTTATCAGCCTCTTTAGTAGCCTTCCCAGAATGTTGAGGAAATTCCTCTTCTTTAATAACTGGGGAAAGTTTAGATTTGCCAGATAACCCCACGCCATCAGTGGAACTGGAGCATTTCACTAATGAAGTCTCCACAATAGTTTCCTTCGATGTGAATTCTTCTGCGGGGGCTGGGGCATTTGACGCTTCTGCTTGAGAGCTGGGGGCATCACGGGATTGGACGGATCGAGAAGAGTACAGGAGTCTGAATTGGTGCAAAAATTCGTTCCTCTGTAGAAACTTAATACTTCTCTCATTGGCAGCTACGGCACTCAACCTCTCGAAAGTCGGTTTGTGATTAGAATCTTTAGAGGGAGGAGGAAGAGCTGCAAAAGTGAAAAATGAAGTTAGCACTTGACAACTCGAATTTTGAAAAGCTCAGAAATGAAGTAAACGGAGATAGGTAATCTTACTTCCTACTCTCCAGATACCGTAGAATCCCGGGGGGCAACGGACATAGAAGAATTGGTTTAAAAACCCGTGAGCGCTCTCGGGAAGATCCGTAATTAACTTGCGGTTTCTTGCGCTCCTTACGAGAGTAATAGAAGGGTGATCTTTGTTCTTCCCAAATGAACACAGGTAGCAGATCTCCTCGAAGTTTGGGAGGCGGTCAAGCGTTCTCCTAAATAGTACGCACAACCCCATCAAAATGGCATAGCCATTAGGGTGCAACTGGAATGGAGAAATAGTTCATCGGAGGAGAAGTGTTCTAAGAAAGTCATTGAAGGGGGGAATAGCTCCATTCAGGCACATTTGACGATTGACTGCAATGAAGCCATGTGGTGGCCTATCGGCGGTGTCGTTTACCCCTGGGAGCAGAGCATCTGTTTCAGCAATTCCAAATTGAATACATAGCTGGTTGAAGGTCCGTTGGTTTAATGAAGTTGGAACTCTTTCCGAAGGATTATCCATAGGGTCAGCAATTTGGAAAACTTCATCGGTCCGATCTACTATCTCTCCTTGTACTTGTTGAGAAGCCATTCTACACAAGGAACTGGATATTCAAATATGAAGGTGCACGTTTCCTAAAAGCGTGTGAAGTGTTGTGCAAAGCTACTGAAATAACAAGTAAATAAAGTAAAACTTGAAATAATACTGGTTGGCGCACGTCAATTCAGGAAGATTCAAGGCTTGTTATTGGATCAAAATTAAGTGTAGTATCAATGCAGATAATATTTAGTGATAAGCAGTTATAACTGTATGAATTTTGCGTTGATGCTCCATTTAAGTCAGTTGATTCACAGCATTTCACTTTTAATTAGATTCATATTATTTTACTTAAGTAAAATATTAGCTCTTTGACCTAATCCATCACTCGATGTGGGCAGTCGATGATGAGTATATTCGTCCTAGTTTTCTGCAAATGTTGTATTTAACAGGTTGTTAGCTTAAAAGCCAATATAATCTGTGAAAGAGCGCAACAAATTCAAGCAGTTCATTCTGGCAGTTCAAGTTGGAAGTTCAATCAAGTTCTGGCAAATTTTACAAGTGTTCAAGTCCTGTTCATTCCTTAAGTCGTAGGAACGACTTAAGTTAGCTCGAGACTCTTTAAGTCGTCCAGATCATGTCCAAACAACCTAACATAGGTCGGGCTTCCCTAAGTCGCTCTGCTCGAGCTATGGAGTTCCCCAGTCATGTTCCTACGAGTTAAAGTTATGCTGCGGGATAAATTAGGTCGTGCTAATTCTTTAAGTCATTCTGCTTTAAGTCATATGCTATTTTGGCAAGTTAAGTCGTAGTCCCTTATGTCGTTCAGAGTTCAGATGTTAAGTCGTTAAGTCGTTCACTAAGCTAAGTCGCGCGATTCATGTCCAAACTGCTAAGCCCTAGGTCGTTCAAGGCTCCTAAATCGAGCACTTCCAAACTCTCCTTAACTCGTTAACTTCTCTTCATTCAACAACTCGCCTAACTCACTAACCCGTTAACTCGTAACCCGATAACCCGTTAGCATCTCTACCATAAAATCCACCATCTCTCCACACCACCAGATCGTCCAAGACCGATTCAAATCGCCTCGGATCCATCATAAATCTGATGCACTGCTGTTCTCTCACGAATTACAATGACAATATGTCCAATAACGATCAAAAATCGATCGTAACATGACTCGTGGTGAAATGCGGCACGTGATATCGGATTAGGGTCGGAAAATGGGGGATTCACGATTCGGTGATGGTCGTGGTTGGATAATGATCGGATTCACTTACGTAGTGTGATGGTGAAGATGATCGACGACTAGTTAGTTTGAATCCTTCTTCGAGAGCTCGGAAATTCTTCAATGGCGGGTTAGAGCGTTAGAGCAGATGAAGGGAAGAAGGAGTGACCTAAGCGACTTATATACAGGGGTAGTGGAACACGAATCGGCACGAATGACCTAACTCTATCATAAGTCGCTCATGACTTAACGACTCAGGATGGCGCGAGTTAAGAGGTATCGAAGCACACGACCTAGCTCCTAGGCGTATACTTCGAGGGGCAAGTGTTAACCCTCTCTTATTCACGACTTAGCGACCTATACGACTTAAGGGAATAAGCGACTTAACTATCCAAGAAATAAGCGACTTAACGACTTAAGAAGCTCCAGCGACCTAACAGCCTAAAGAACAAAACAGACTCAATATGGCACGACTCAACGACCTAAGGAACTCCAACGACCTAGCGACCTAAAAAACTCATGCGACTCAACGGGATAGCGACCTAGCAATTCTATGAAGGCAGCGACCTAACGGGTTAACGACCTAACGAGCTAAGAAAGAGCGACCTAACGACCTAGCAGGCTCCAGAGTTAAGCCACGTGCTCACTGCCTCTTCCTTTAGGTCGCTAATGACCTAAACCAACCGAGACAACTTCTGAACTACACATGCTAAGTCGCTCACAACGTATATCTCATCCAAGATGGCTCCATTAAGTCGCCAACGACTTATGCTACCTCGGGATGGCTCTTAGGTCGCAACTTCCTAGGTCGCTCACGACCTAACACATGGCCGACCTAAGCCCAGTTTCTCCTATAAATACCCCGCCTACTCCGCACTCGAAGGAGGACGAATTTTTGGAACGCCAAGACTCTGTTGTTTTCTCTACTTGCTCCAACACTTCAAAGGCAAAAGACACTTCAAAGAACCTTCGGGAAAGATCAAGTTCATTAAACATGAATTCAAAGAGCTTTTCTGCACCAAAGTTCTAACTACTTGTCTTAATTGTGTTGTAATCAAAGAATGATTGTAAAGTTTGTAATCAAATCAGTAGTAGAAGAGATTAAGTGGACGTAGGCTTGACTTTGGGCCGAACCACTATAAAAATTGTTGTCTCTTTACTGTTTTCTGCTATTTTCTGCTTGTTTTTAGTTCCCGTACCAACGGGTGGTGCTTTCGCTATATCACAACTCACACCGGGGTGTTAGCGTTCATTTTTAGCGTTAACAACTATTAACAATAGTAATTCAATGAACTAATTTCAACCGCGTCTTTTTGAACTTCCAATAATACCCTTTCGCGTCCCTTCTATTTCTTTTCTTCTGCTTCATATGTTTCATCTCATTCTTCCCCAATGGAGAAACCCTAACCATATTAAAAAAACGTCATTGTTGTCATCATCAAAATATTCCATTATCGAGCTAATCAACCACCTGAGCAATTCTCCAACATCACTAATCCATTACCTTCACCAAAAATTAAAACCCCTAATCTTTATCGTTGAACAGATTGCTATCACCGCCTCCCCTACCTAAGCTAATAAAGGTACACATATCTTTCTTCCTTTTTTTAGTCTGGAATTACAATCTAGAATTGTGATCTGAAATTGCGATTTGGAATTGATTTTTGAACAATCAATGTGACGATATTTTTCTTATTTTCTTTTTTGTTTAGTTTGAATTGATTTTTGATGCTTTAACTAGTTTTTGATAATGCTACATTTTAGTGCAATGTGATAATTTGATCACTCACCTTTTAGTCTATAAACAGTAGGTTAAAGTAGATGATTACCTTTTGGCACACTGATATCAATAGCCATTACTATTATTACATTTTCATACTTCAATGATAAATGAATCATATACTATTATCTATGCTAAATTAGGTCTCCAATATTAATAAATGGTCAATCCATATCGCTTTGAGTTGTAAGGTTGCTCCAAAGCTATATTAAACTTTGAAACTTATAATTATAATCATAAACTACCTGCTATTTATGATAAACTTTGTCCAGCATGCTCGACCGTAGGACATTTGATCTATTGTGATTTGATTTCAAAATTCTAGATACATAATCCAAATAATGATATCAACAAAATTGTGTAGTAAAGAAATTCTTATTTTGACATAAGGCACTTGAAGAGCTAATCTCCAACTATAATAAACTAAGAAGTTTCCTTACAATTGTTTAGAACTCGCGCCCTATCATGAGCATTAGCAAGAACTTGCATTATCTTAGCATTGAAGAAAATTTTGAATTTACCGTTTTCTATTTAAGTTGTAGCAATTTATTATGTCCAAGCACTGTCATTTTCACCATTTGGAAAATTTAAATGTTGATCACTGAGAGAAATTTCTTATCGGAATCTTCATATAAGACTATAAGAACTTTCTTATCAAAGGTTTGAGAAGTTTCACCATTTTGCGTTACTCAAAGCATGTGACTCATTGAGATAGAATGAATTATGCTTTATATTCCATACGATAAATGGTCTGATTTTATTATATGAAGAGAGTATTAGCTTAAAACCTAACATTGTGATGAATTTATAAAAAAGCTTAGCTGAAAAAAGTAACGTTCAATGATCAAATGAATCTTGACCAGCAACCAAAAGAAGTATAAATAACTAACAGGGAATCCTTCATAAGCTCACTATTTGTTACGTTATGTATAAAAAAAATTCAGCTATGAATAAAATGTGTCAATGAGCTTTAAAAAATATGTGAAGTAAGTCACTATTTAATTGCACATTTAAGCAAAGGATGAAAAAAAGGCAATCACAACATATTACTATTTGTATGTCTGCATATGGTAGGTAACTAACTCTCACTTTATATCAAGAAACGTGTGCATATAAAACAAATTTTAGATACAACTTGAGTAAAATAATATAAGATATCTATGACATGCACTGTATACCCTGAAGCTATATCTATAAACATCAAAGGAAAAATGTCCAGCAGCATAAGCAAAAAGTCTTGCATGAAGTACAATTGGGCTTCAAGTAAATGGCAGGCAAAAGTAGCTGTATGTGATATTGCTACATTTACCAGTCATTGGAGTGCACTAGATATCTGAATATTTTTGTCTTGATCACCATCAGATGATGCCTGCGAATGAACCATGAAAAATTGTATAAACAGTTAGTGAAAACTGAGATACTGAATTGGAAGAAATCCATTTCATCCATGTTATAATTGAAAGATGTTCTGGTAGGTTAGTTTACACAGGATAGAGAACATTTGATTGATCAAATGCTCCATATTTTAAATTTTTTTATGTTCACTCCAAAGCATGTGTACATAAGTTGACTGAAAGACAACCATTATTTATTATAGCCTATTTAAATTTTATTATGTCCATATTCACTTTTACATCTCATTTTGTAAAACAAAAAAATCCACAGATGGTTATATCTTGATTATGATTTGTAAATATCAACCTTTTTTTGTAATGCTCAGATTTTTGGACTGTTCGATAAAGGATTGAAATATTTATGCCTTCAAGTTATAACTGCAAACATTTGACATAGCATTGTGTAGCTTAAAAGTGAGTATATTTTGATCAAATTACAAATTTATGTTTTGTCCACAATTTATTCACCTCTCCATCTCACTGTATTCTTCTTTTGTAGAACAGAAAGTTTGAATGTTGGCTTAAATCAACAATGTAAATGGAAGAGAAACAAAGTTAATAGCTCTCATATGAATTCTGGGCTAAAAAACTTACATCTTTAACAAAAGGTAATATTTCAAATTAGTAGACTTCATCATTGAACATCTAATTTATATTTCATCAAGGGGTTTGTTCATAATAATAATGATAGAAGAAACTTTTTAGTCAAATATTCTTCAACTCAAAATGTTGTTTTTAATCCTTAATTCTAAATTGCACTGCAATAGACTAAACAGTTTCAAAAAGCATGGGGTTCTCTAACAGAATGGGATGTTTAGAAAGTTGCCACTGAAAAGTGAATGTATAAAATGTATTATTCAATTTGAAAAATGAATGTAGATGATTTGGTAACAGGAAAGAATGTATCTATTTATATACATTAATAGTTAATTATACACCCATATAGCATTGTAATTATTGGGAAAATATATGGGCATTTAAACTATGTAACCAAGAAAAAATGTATGAGCACTTAAATTATGTATGACCGAGACAGAAAGTGAATATATTAAATAGCAAGAAATTCCACTAATAGTTAATTATACACCCATATATAAATTGATTTTTAAATGTAATCTCATTTTCAGTATTTAAATTGTTAAAAGATTTATAAAATTAAGTAAATATTTTGATTAGAAGAATGTTGCTGAATTAATGCAAGCACATTGTGATTAGATGCAGGTCCACCTGGATGTGCATATATACTCGTATAAATTAATTAAAGGTTAACTGATTAAATAAATAAATAAAAGGTTAATTAATTAAATGAATATACACATATATAAGATATATGTGTGATGCTATAATGGCTATTGTTGATGCCAAAAATGGGCATCAGCACCCAATAGAATCTAGTAGGGATTAAATGAAGAATGAAATTAAAACAGAGCAAACATCATAAATAAACACACAAATTTTTCATAGTGGTTCGGCAACCTTGGCCTATGTCCACTTCATATTTTTATTGATCTTGCACTTGATTATGATTACAAGAATATTTAGATTAGCTAGGATTCAATATTACAAGAATGAAGAATAAAAATGAAAGAGCCTTTTTTGAAGAAAGAAAGATCCCTTTTCTGATGTCATGCCTGTTGTATTTATAGGGGAAGACAGCATGAATTGGACTGAAATTTCGACAGAAGGTTTAGGAGACCAAGACGAGGCCATCCAAAAATTTCTAAGCCCATCGAGGCCCACAATAGGGATTGGTACCGATCCTTATTAGTGTGTCCAAATGGGCTTCGATCCCTATGTGGGGTGCCCCATGATGTTAGCTACTTGCTCTCCAAATTTCGTGCAATTCTGACGTACGGTTTGTGAGATATTGCATTTTTCATGAAGTAGTGTTGCTTGAATTCTGATTTCCACTGATCCCTCCAAAGGGAGTTATGCCAATCCCTCCAACTTCCTCCAATTGGAATGAGATTCCAAGGGGGTATTCAACATGTTGTAATATTCTTGTACTTCAAGTTTCATGTCAATTGGATGAGTGGAACTTGAATTATTGCTCGATCTTTGGTGCAATGTGAGTTGTCTCCAGATTCTAGCCGATCCCTATGGAGGAAAGAGGGTCGATCCCTCTTTCTTCATCCTTTTAAGATGTAATCCCTAGAGAAGGCTCCCTAGGGTCCCTACGTCTTGTTCTCGAAGTTTCATGTGTAATGGATTTGTAGAATCTGAGATATCGATCGATCATCGTTGAATTGAGCTGTGGAATCGATAAATACGGTCCATAGTGTTGAATATGGATCATACCCGATCCATCTTCGAGGAGTAAAGAGCTTTCATGCTTCTACTTCGCTACTGCTTCATATTATCATCTATGCTTGATTTTCAGACTCCACAATCATTGCTCCGGGCTACTAGCCTTGATGATAGTCGAGTCTAACTTGTCCAGTCAGTTCGGATATAGTCGGGTCAAAATGCCAGATAACAGCTATAGTATGTAATAAATTTTTGATACAAATGTTATATTAAAGTAATATAAAATTAATTAAAATGTTATTTAATTAAAATTAATTAAATAATATTTAATTAATATAATGTTATACATATAACTTTTATATAAGTAATATAAAATATAAAAGTTATACAATTATAAAACAGGAAAATGGGCACAAGGAAGATGTTGAAAAAAAAATTAGTCTAAGGGACAACAAGTTTGCTTTTTAGTCTGAAAGACACTTTTTAGTGTAAACAGAAAATGATAGTTACAACTATCATTCTGTGATTTGCACTAGAAAGTGTCCTTCAGCCTAAAACACAAACATGTTGTCCGTGAGACTAAATTTTTTTTCAATTTTTTCCTTGAGCCTAAAACCCCATTATAAAACTTATATAACATGAATATATAAACTAAATGTGGAACATTAAAGAAACCCTAAATATAATTAAGGAATAAATACATACTTATTGTACATATACCGTGATTTTGGATGCGTTTGACACTTGAACAATGAGGATATTTTGTAATGACCCGAAATTTTGATCGTTTGATTTTGAAGTATTTAATTGGCTTTAAATATTAAAATATTATTTTCGGAAAAGTGATGACTTGAATTCCAAAAATAGGGATTTATTTGATATATTTGAGTATGTGAACTGTGAATCTACCAGAAATAGTGAATTTAAATGTTGGAATTATTTAAATAGTTGAATCTTGGATTTAATGCGAATAAAATGATTTCGAAGTCTTATTTAAATTTTTTTTAAATAAGAATGATAATGGAAAGCTTTTAATTTAGAATTAAAAGTGATTAAAATGGTTAAAATAATAATTCCTTTCATTAATGTGTAAAATTATCATTCCGGGACACTGTCTCAGATTTTGATGAAACTAGTACCATTGGATCCGTAATAATAAATTGTTGTATGCCGACGAGTTTCGTGATGATTGGACGTATTGTGTCGTCATAACGCATAAAAATTAATTACGGGAAGTTAATATAATTTGATTTGAAAAACTAATTTCTGTATATGATGGAATTAGGTCCCGATACTAGTCCCATTGTGTTCGGAATAGGAGTATTTGGTATGGAACGTAGGTGAGCACGTCTCGATTGGAGTTTGGAAATTTCGGGTGTGAATAGTTTCGCAAATGTTTTCTATATATAAGGACCCAAACCCTCCTTTGTTTGCCCAGACTCGAATGAAACCCTAGTTAATAACACAGCCACCACCTTCTCTTTTACCCTACCCCCTTCAATCCAATGCCTAGATGAATCACGGCCACACCAGGCATTTTTAGGCCTCGACCCTAACTGCAAAGTTGAACATCTCAACAAGGTGTAGCAAATGTATGGTTGGATCATCCTAGATCACCGTGGTTGGTGGAAAAAGGCAGTTTAACGGCGAAGTTTCTTAGGGCGAGATCTCATCAATGACAAGGAGACAGGAAGTGGGACCCGTGTCGATGGAAGCAGGAAGATCGAGGCTGCCTCTGGCAGTGATGCGGCGGCAGTCAAACGCCTCAGGCAATGGTGATTTGTTGTAGAAGAAGGGCGGCTGAAGCTTGGAACACGATGACAAGATGGTGGATTGAGCGGCCATGATTTACTAATTAGGGTAATTGGGGTTAATTAAGATTGTAATTAAGAGATAAATTATTTTAATTAATTTGTGAAATCTTATAAATTGTATAACTTGCTCATACTAGGTTAAAAACGAACGCGGTCAGTCACGTTGAGTTCGTAATGACGTTAGCTTTGTAATGTAATTGGATTGGTTAAAATTTGAAGTTGCAGAATTTCATGTTAAATTCGAACGCTACTCTATTTTAGTCAAAACCAGAACACTTTGGCGACAACTGGAATTTTGGTGAGTTAACTCACCTCTTTGGGCCCAGTTATATTTTATACAGTGCGGATATTTTTATTAATGCCTATTTGTTGCTTGTTTGGATGATTTACTGCTTTATCAGTTGGTTTGGATTTATTCCCGCTCTTGGAGTGGATGATCTTATATATGTATCTTCCTAATAGCAGATGACCCATATTATATGATTATATACTGTATGTGATGTAGGGGGACAGGTTGGAGGACTCCAATAGGATTCCTCACCGCTGTTGATTATATTTACATATATATAACTGTGTGTGTGTGTGATGGTATATATATAAGCTGTGATGCAAGGGGACAGGTTGGAGGGATCCAACGGGATTCCTTTCACTGTTGATTTTACTTTTCATATATATTGTGATATAGAATTTGTTGGATGCCATATTTAATGACATGGACATGATTTATCTTATTACTGCTATAGTAGCACCGGGCCTTATTTGTAGTATTTTGAAATACTGTAAAATAATGATTTTGAATTGAAATGATTTTTTAGGTGATACTTGAAATAATACATGTTTTAATAATTATTTATAAATTATTAAAAGAAGGAGTTTACCGAAATGAAATAAAAACATGATTTTTGGAATATTAATTTAACTGTTTTGTGAAGTATTTTTAAATAGAGATTGTCGAACTGTATTATAAAGGTTTTAAAACTTAATAAATAAGTCCATCTTTTTTTTTGGCAAAGCCGGCGGGGTTGACTGGGCCCTTACCAGTTTATTGATATGCACAGAAAGACAAGGAAGGAAAAAGTACAAAGAGACCTAACTCAACATGCTGAGTAAGGACAAAAATGAAAAAAAAACAGAGGCAACAAGCATACCAATCATTAGAGAAGACAAAAAAAGAACAAGGAAAAGGAAGAAAAATAAAAGGCCACACAAAAGAAACTTCACCAGGATCAGGGGTACGGCCAAACAGCACCATAAGCCCAAGCAGATTGCGTTAAACCAGATCTAATTTCATGCATGATTAGATAATAGAGTTGATTATGTGATTTCCTCTTACCATTAAAAATGACTTCATTTCTTTCCTTCCAAATCAGGAGTAGAATTTTTTTTAAAGCATCGATTATCATGTACGATTCTCTACTTCTCCACCTAGTTGCATTGTAGATCAGATTCCTATCAACACCACTGTTTGTAAATAAGTCCATCTTTTATTATAAAGGAAATACAGTTTTAAAGAAGATAGAAATAGTTTGAAATAAATATTTCTAAAATGCTTTGAATAAAAGATTTATAAAAGTAATATTTTATAAATAAAGTAATAAATTTATAAATGTTGTTTTATAAATATTAAAAATGGATTTGTAATTGATATTTTTGTAAATAGATTTATAAATGGGATTTTATAAATAATGGAGATTTAGAAAGGAGTAGATTTATAAATGGAATTTTATAAATAAAGAGATTTTATAAAAATAAGTTTTATAAAATAGGAAGGAGATTATAAAACATGGTTTTATAAATACAAAAAGGGTTTATCTTGATAAGTAAAGGATGATTTTTATAAAGGGAGATGCATTTCGTTTTAAAAGCTGAAATAATCTCTTAAAGGAATGTTTTGAAAGTGACATTTGCAAATGGAGTTTAATGGTTTTAAAAGTGGTTTAAAATGTGTTATTTGATAGGAAGACATGGATTTCAACATTTTTGTTGTAATAAATGCTTTCAAGAAAGTAAGGAAGACGTGGACTATAACATTGTTATTATAGTAAGTGATTTCTGAAAGGAGATTTTTTATATAGTATACGGGATTTATTCATATCCTATATTTGATGTAAAGATTCAAGGTGAGTGACTTATATTTATTTCGAAGTTAAGAATGCCATACATTCAAGGTGGGTGACTTATATTTATTTCGAAGTTAAGAATGCCATCCATTCAAGGTTTGAGAGGTAATGATACCCAATTTGATTGGCTCCATTGTTAACTAATAAATAGTTTAAGTTTGACATCGAAAATTAATATTAAGTATAATAAATTGAATCCTTATACTAGTGTTTTTGGGGTGTCGTAACGATGTTTTATGCAACATTCGTTTTGACCCAATAAAATATGTTTTGAAAAATATGAAGCTTTCCTCAAAGTTTGTAAATATACTTCTTACGAATTTAAGTATATAGAGGTATTTTCTAAGCATTGAAAATGAAATGGTTTATGAATATTCTTATACCGTTGAGATAAGTATATGGAAATGTTTTTCCAAATATCAAAAGATTAAAAGTGGTTTTGAGAATATACCTTTGTAAAGATATTTTGAGACAAATATTTGGAAAGTGATTTAATAATAAGAGGTTAATTAAATAGGCTGACTGCTTGTGTACTAGATAGCATTTTTGGTTCCTCGGGCCACTTATCGATTATTGGTTCAGAGAGACTGGGATCAGATTTATTCAAAAACCACTTCGAACCAACATATGCATTCGAAAGTAAAATTTACTTGAAGATAATAATTTTTGAAGACAGCGGTCTTCATAATGTAGGGCTGCTTGCCACTAACCTCTGGGATGACTCCCAAACGGATGTAGTAGGCGGGTACCTTTGGTTTGTCATGCTCCTGGACAATTTGTATGGACGAATGTCTGACATTGCATTTCTAAGACCACATACATTGGTTTTACAAACGTACATCTGTTGGTGGTATAGGAGGTAACCCCTCTTATGCTTAACATCTTTCCCTGGGGCGTATGAACTTGGGGGTTATACTTTTGTGGAGACTAATTAGTGTGTCATTGGAAATGGTAAGGTGGCATTCAAAGTGGGATTTTTCATGTGAAAGGTAAAACGTTACCTCAAGCCTCACACATCGGTAATGGCAAAAATAAGGTAGATGCGGCAGGGCTAAGTGGGTCGCACCCATTAGGATATGTTTATCACCTTTCTAGATTACCCTTTATATTTCGAGTTTGTTGTGTATGTTATGGCCATGGATAGGTCGGGAATGACCGAGGTAATGACATATTCGGTACTATCTATAGTAGAGGTAGGTCGGTTCTGTGTGGTAGAGGGCGGCAGGGCTATGCCTCGGTACATTCCTCTAAAGATGTACTGTCGGAAGGTAGTCCCTTACATTGTTATTGTATGGAATACATTCTCCAATACGTGCCTTTACGGTTTTGTTTGTAGAGCCTAGTATGCTGGAATTTAATTAATGTAACAATTTCGGCTACTTTAATATGTTATTTGAAAAGGATTTTCAAAGCAATGTCATTAGAAATAATATCAAATGATTTGATAAAAATGTTTTGGTAATCGTAAGGTAAAAACCCATCCGTGTTTATGTGCGGCGTGGTCTTACGAGATACCTTTATTTCAAAAGGTTTTATAGCATTAAAATCCAATTGAGATGTTTTTTCTCATGCTGGTTTACCAGACTAATCTAAGCGTTCTTCCCTTTTAATGCTTGGGTCAGACGGAGTATATTTACAGATTATATTCGGATGCATTTTGGAGGATGTTGGAGCAGGAGGCTTCATCGGTAGCTAGTTATTATCTTATGTTTGCTGCAGTGGTTGTTTAAAATTATCAGCATTTGTGAGGATGGGTTGTTATACTAATGATTAGTAATTCGTTGTTGTACTCTAATGGATGTATGTATATTACAGTTTTTTCCTTTTGTAAAGATCATTGTTGTATTACATATTGTTCCATTGCGTTGTGAGGTTCTGTAATTGTTTAGTTTCTTCTGGTCTTCTTTCTTCTTTTTCCTTTAACGATTGATTTTTCGGCACTTGAATGCTTGGCATGCAATACAGTGGACGTATTAGTGTCAATTTTCAAGGGTCGAAAATCTCGTTCGTCACATATTTCATAAGAAATACATTATTTCATAAGTCGATATCGCTCAATATGATATATTTAAGATTATGAATCTTCAATATAATGTTGTCCACTATATATATGTTAATTGGCATACTCATTAGTTATTGAGCAAACTCAAGCTAGGATGTTATTGTGTAGTATTATTAATATATTGAATAAACGAGGTAAGATAACTATATGTATTTGTTAAGTAAACTCAAGGTACATATACTATACTTAAGCCAGCGTGATATGGTAAGTAAAAGTGAATAATTTTGTTTCAATTTGTTGAGAAGACTTAAGGTTAAAGCGGAATTAGGACAAGGTACCAAAGGTTTAGGAATTGTATGTGATACAGCCGATAAGAAGTTATCCATTATTTGTGAGGCTATGATTTGTTGAGCAGACTCAAGGTCGGAATCCCAAGACAAACGAGCCCTAACAACAAATAGTGAAGTCGAAAGACTTCTATGTTTTGCTTAGGGTTTGGTGAAACTAAAAGACTAGTAAGAGCCTTATTAGAAAAATAAAATGATAACATTTAACCTTTTTAATATTGTAAGAACATATTATGTATGATGTTATAATAATCTACAATGATAAATTTGTGCATTTAATATGATTGATAAAGCATTTATCAATTGAGATATACAAATGTTTTGAATCAAAGATTGACAAATAGAAATATTACTTACCAATAAATGCTCCTTGCATGTTAATGTTTCAATACCCATGCAATCACCTAATTTTACAACTACCAAATACATTCGTAGTTTGGTTACTTGCATGTTTATTTGTTCGAGACCATGTATTTCATTCTATGAGTTTCGAACTCTAAAGAAATACAAAACTATAGATATTTGATCCAGATACTATCGCATATAAAGTGTAATACGGGGAATGGTCACAGTTTGTAATGTACGATAATTTGATGAAGTTAGTTCATTCGAAAGTAAGCCAATAAACAATACTGTGGGATGGAGTATTCAATTTGATTGATTACAGAAAGGATCATATTGTGTTAACTGTAACACTAGACCAAAACTACAAGATAGATCTAAGAACTCGATCGTTGAAATGTCAGTTTGATCAGTTTACGCAAAGTGCAACATATTTGATGTCCTTAAAGGTTAACAATCATCAAATGTGTTTTGTAAATAGTTTGTTACGATAATGTAGTAAGGGTTTTCTTTTAAATGATTCGACCATTTGAAAGGAAAATGAATGTATAAGTAGATGTAATTTAAGGTACAATTGGGATGAAGAGAGTGAATAGTCACTTTTGCTTCATAAAGAAACAATAGATTCAAGAATTGTAATAATGGTGATTAATACTTAATATTGGAATAAGAAAAATGATTTCTATTCTGAAATATATTTTCATATAGAAAATTGTTTTCTATGAGATTTATTTCTTTGAGTTCAAGATATTTGATTAAAAAACTCTCCACTGTAAATTAGTTGTAATATATGAAATAAATAAACTATATTTAGTGAATGATGGACCTCCAAATTTAGTGTGTTATTATAGTAATGGTGGAAATAGTGGGAGTATGCCATATAACACTTTTTGATTGCATCAAATTACGAAAATTGTTTTCGTAAAACATACCGAGCATTATTTATGAAATAATGACTATTTTTGGAGTTGAAATAAAACTATAATGTGGTATTTGTTTTTATAACAAATGTGATACATTGGAAAATACAGAAGTATCTAATATTATTTACTGTTATTTCAGAATTATAGACTAAGCCGTAGTTTTGAGAAATAATTTTATTATATGATTATGAATCATATGATGCTGGTTAATTATATCTCAAACAATTAATGGCTATGCACCCATTCAGTAGGAGCATCATAAGAGTTGATGAACTCTTCAGATTGATACATATAAATATAGGCAATCGTAAGTCTATGAATACCAAAACAATTCCACGTACTTCATCATATTCACCGATGAGTTATCATAGGCATAGACAAGTGTATTTGATATGCTTACATAAGTGTAAGATAAGCTCATAGAATATAAAATGGAAGTAAATAATGTAACATGTGATAGAAATGATTCGATTTAATCGAATGTGTGAGTCTGTTAGAAGATTTTTGAACGTACCTACAAATGAATAAGGATTCAATCTCAAAAGCCACTTCTTCATGTGACACATAATGATGTATCGATAAGGAGTAATCAAACTTTGTTGGACAAAGTACGATTAATTGTGAGTGAAGTTGAGTTATTTTTTCAATAAGGCCATGTACTCAAGAGTAGTACACAAGATTAATAATATTTATCTAACTAATAGTTTACAAAATCATACAAGATAAGGGTTTAAAAGAAACACCAACATATCCTAGGTCAAGGAGTTGGCAGGTCGTGCAAATCGAAAGTCTGAACGTAATAATTGTTCGTGAGGGATCAGATATGAATCTCCCCGAAAGGAATTTGGGAAGGACTATCATTGGATGACATATTTTTGTGTACTAAAACCGAATCATTTTTATACAAGGCAATTCATAAAATGACTATATACCTGTTCCATTGCATTAAGAAACAATTATTGTTTCAAGAAATACTTACTTCATAGTGAAGGAATTTCTTTGAGAAATTATAGGTAGTAAAATGGAAGTGGATACGATCCAAAGATAAAGATGATTACATGAGATGTAATTAAATTAACCTAACCTAAATGAATGCACCGCATTAGAGTGTCTAATAAGTATTCTCGCACACTGATGAGAAACTAGAGTTTCTTATCAATGTCAAAAATATACAATCCTCGATTGTTTAGTTAAACCATTAAGAATGTTGACTCCATAATATGGTATGATGCGAAGATCCGAAAATGAATTCCAAGTACGTTATCAAAATATGATTAGGTAATCGTAATCGAAGGGATGTGATCCATAGGCCGCGATTGTGTCTTTATGGGCAAGATTAATGTAGTTGGAATTAAATGAACAATGTTCATAAGAATAATTTTGTAAATTTCAAATGTTGAGATTAGCGTAATAGATTCATCATTCAACATGATCAAGTTATTTAGGATATACTCACAAGATATAGCTTGATAAGACTTAGTGTTTTGGTACATATGTGCTAAAATAGAAAATTCTAAATAATGATTTAGAGTAGACTATTTGCACATAACAACCAATGTGTCTCGAAGTTAGAGGGAGTGATATATAGGTTGTTAGTTTTCATATATGATCCAAGAAATGATAGAAAGTATCATTTTATAAGCATTGGAATTGAACGAATATTTTGATAGAAATATCAAATTGTTTGATTATCAATCAAAATGCAGAGGAAGCGTGTGTTCATAAGAAAGAATGTTAAAAGGTACATAGATATTTCTAAACCGTAAGTAAATAACTCAATGTTGATTTTTTAACAATGTACATATGTTAAAAACTAGTCTTATTTGTTTTAATAATCAATGTTGGATTTGTAAATGATATCTTTTATAGTAAGTATAAAAGATATAGGGAATGCCCCAAACGATATACAAGGACATCCTATTAAAATGTTTAATAGGGATATATAAGTTGTATTCCTTTTGCATTAGCAATAGGAATTATCATACATGTTATGTTGTCTATGATATCATGATTTGTTTATGTACTTGATACATGAAGCAAATATCAAATCCAAATAGATTTCACTAAAATGGTTGTTTGAGGTGTTCTTGTGTATTTATGAAATACTTGAAAAAGGTTTACATAAACAACAAACTCTTTATGAAGGAGTGTTTGGACTCAAATTTCATAAGTGATATCGAGTATAACATGTCAAAAATATATTAAAAATTATTAAGTTGGAAATGTTCCAAATAGAAGAGTGTGCCTGATTCCGTAACTTGAATAGTGCCACAATAAAAGCAATGTATATGAATATAAATGTACAAATTTAAAACAAAGTCGTGGGTGGTTCCAAATGTTAAAAATCTAATAACATTGTTATATGATAACAATGTCACGACATAGTTTGTAATAGAACTTAGAGCTCACTAGAAGTCAAAAGACATACTCTGAATTGTTCCACATGATAGCGGTACTTTATTAGCATCAGAGAGAGTTAATTGACAGAGTAGATGATTAAAACATAATAGCATACCCGTTCACTAAGGACTGACCCAAGTGGTTTTAAGAAAACCAATTGGAGACATTGGAATAAGATTTCATAATTGACCTCAAGTACAATTGAGAGATTGATAGATTTAGGGCTATGCTCTAGGGGCAATTATGTAATTTGTTACATATGTCTAACTCAATAACCAATCTTGTTCAAAATCAAAGGTATTTTCTTTCTATTATATACTTGATATAATGTGATTATAATAATTAATTAATTTAATTAAAAGTATATTTAATAGAAAATCCATAAATGGTATGTTTTGTGATAGTAGTTACAAAGTGTCGTAACCATGAGTAATTTATTACAATAAAGATAATTATACCATTTTAAATATTCCTAGTCAAGATGCATTGCGACTGGACATCAATGTATCCTTTGAGACTAGAGTACGTAACACTTTCCAAATATTAGGCAGTGTATTACTTATGGCTGATGGGGGCACCTAGAGGTTATGTACTAATAGTTATTGAATAACTATGGAACGACTCACTCAATAGTTTTCTGTTGGTTAATATAACTAAGGTGAAACAGAAAATATCGATGTAACTGATTTACACAGTTCTCACGACTCAAAGTCAAAGTCTTTGGCCAGAGTATTTCGATTAATAATAATTGTTATTATTGAACCAAAGAATTTGTGTTTGGACTACAGAGTTGAATACGGATGATATTTGAATTTTGATCGTTACCAAATTCCATAAGTCCAAAGTGATATAGTTTTGACGAAGAGAATTGTTGTATATAAATGTCACAACTGGATAACACGCTTAATAAAGTGAAATTAGATTTTACCGAAACTAAGTAGGCGATAAATTTGGCCACAATGTAACACTACCTATTGAGTGCCGTGTGAACGTTAACATTCGAATAGTTCGATGTTAATCACTGACCGAATTTACACCCACGAGTCACATAACCGAAATGATGAATTCTCGTTAGATCAGACGATTTAATTAGTTTATAATTTTTATAAATTAATCAAATTAATTAATATTTATGAAGTATTAATTATAAATTTTGAATTTGATTTAAGGAATTAATATTGTTTTATATATTTATAATAGTTATAAATATATCGATCGATATAAGATATCGATAAAGAAATTAAATTAGATTTAATTAAATATATTTATGTGAGCTTAAATGGGCTGTTAGCCCATGATGTTAGAGGCAAAATTCGGCAGCAAATATGTGATATAGGCGGGCAGCCAATATAGAGTATTATGGTATGTGATGGATGGTTAAGATCTGGTGAGAAATGGTAAGTGATGTGATCCACTTTTCTCTCCGATTCAACCACTATAAAAGAAATCATAACCCTAACTTTCTGCAGATCTTTTTAACTGCCTCCTCTATTCGTGTTATCCCGCCTTTTAGCAAGGTCGTGCTACCAAAGATTTAGTTAAGAACGGTTGGTTATCATCCTTGAGAATCAGCTATATAGAAGATTATGACGATGGTCGAGCAGATTCAGACTGGGTCCCGATCAAGGTGCAATTAATATGAAGTGACAAGGAAGGTCCTACGAGGCTTAATTCCAAATTTCAACTTGATCAGAGTTCGTATGCTCGAGTTATGGGCAAAAGAAGATGGATCGGTATCGACGGATCAATGGTAATTTGCTTGGAGTCGGACCTGGGAAAATTTGCTACTTACTTGGAGTCGGCGCATGGTTCGCTTAGAGTCGTAGGAATTTGAAGTGTTGGATCGTGCTTGGTTTCAGACACATGATTGCTTGGAGTCGACTTGGAGTTAGAACAATCGGTGCTTGGAGAAAAATGATCGGCCCCGATAGTTTTTCGTGCTTGGAGTCAGAATAACGTTTGCTTGGGGAAAATTCTGATTTTACTCGAGTCTAACACTAGGCTAGGATCTTCAGCATCTGCTCCGAGTCAGAAGGGTGATTACTTGGGTCCCGCTTTGAGTCATCCCTGAAGTGGGTTTTTCGACGACCGTTTTGGCGATTTTCGACGATGATTGGTCTATAACTCAAGATCTACAACTCCATTACCCATGAAACTTTAGGAACATCAATATATCGAAGGAAGAAGTCCCAAAAATTGATTGCATGTCAAAACTCACAAATACTAGAAAAACATACTGATCGTTCCACAACGATCATACAAAATCAGCATAACGGTCCATTGTTTTACGAAAAACACGATATCTCACAAATGGTACGTCAGAATTGTACGAAATTTGGAGAGCGAGTAGCTAATATCATGGGGAACCCACATAATCGATCGCAGCTCAAATGGATGAAGCATGGAATGATCTCCTATGATCTAATTTCTATTCAAAACAGTGATGATCGATCGATATCTCACAGACGGTAAGTCGGAATGGCGCGAAACTTTAGGAGCATGGCTTAAAGGCATGGGGGACCCCATAAAAATGATCACAACCCATTGGAGTTAGTGTGGAACGATCGGCCTAAATTATTTTTTGGTGTCCGATTGATTCCAAATTTTGTGGGTCGGGTCATATGGGCCTAGAGGTTCTTCTACCGAAATTTCAGCCCGATCCATGCACGTTTTCACCTATAAATCCAGTGGACTTAGCTCATTGTAAGGGACTTTTGGGCTAGTTCTCCTTCATCACTTCTTATCTCTTCCTCCATTATTTTTCTAAGGAAAAAAACAACTGTACTAGTAATCTTACAATATAAATAAAAGATTATTGGAGTGGAGTAGGCTGGAGTTTGCCGAACCACTACAAACTTGTATGTTCATTTACTTTTCTGGAATATATTCTATGATCTATGAATCTATATTTTTCTGTTTGGATCTAAATATTGGATATTGGTGCTTTCACATACAACAGGATGTTTGTGACCAATTTAGGCACAAACATTTCGTATCATGGCCATACCTCTTTACACAATAAAATCGATTCAAATCAACAACTATTCGATAGCAAAGGGTATGCGATTCGAAGACTAGCAATCTGACGAATCTGGAAGTTTCCAAGAGGAAGGGAACCCATCAATACAAGGTGTACTTAAGGGCAATAGTTTAGGTAAGTATTTGGTTTTATATATGATGCATATTCACTATATAACTCTATATTGTTGACACAGAAACACACACACATACATACATATACATATGTACTGTTATTATTGAATTGTTAGTTAGGTGAGATTCCTATATTTATTGTTGTTGTCAGAT
Organism: Allium fistulosum; assembly: GCA_030737815.1. NCBI lineage: Eukaryota > Viridiplantae > Streptophyta > Magnoliopsida > Asparagales > Amaryllidaceae > Allium > Allium fistulosum. Next base: position 879,802,109 of record CM060906.1, read on the forward strand.
ACATTGATTGGTTATGTGTATATGTTTATCGAACTAAAAAATAATTGTTTTATCAAGGATCCGATACACACAGCTAATATCATCATATTTTAATTATTTATGTTTATTAATTAATATATACATAGATAATATGTTAACTAATTTATTTATATGACTTGTATTAAACCATACAACTATATTGCATAGATAATTTACCTAATAATTTTCAAATGAATATTTAAATTAATTATGATTTTTATTAAGCGAAAATAATTTTTTGGAAATTATTTAATATATTTTAAAATTATTTAATCTTTATATGAATTTATAATTCATGTAAAATAAATTATGTTTTGAAAATTCAATTAAAATTTTCTAAAATTAACTAGTTACCATATACGCTCTCGGTTAGAAAATCAGTATTTAAACCATATTTTATATTTTTTTTAAAACATTTAAAATTCGGTTGAAAAGCATTTAATTAATAAAAAATATTATTTTGACTTGGAAAATTCTAAAAAAAATTCGCTACCTGTATAGTACTATTCTTGATTTTTCGAAAGTTTAAAATTTGAAAAATCTATTATTTAAATATTTTCCATTATTTAAATATTTTCCATTATTTACTTATAGTTAATTAACTAGTTAATTCATAATATATATATATATATATATATTAATATAACAAAATTATATTTATATTTGGATTTGCAGTGTATATAATCTAGAATGTTTTATAAAAGTATATTTATTTTAATTTTATAATTTATAAACTGTTCTAACTCATATTTACATTTTAGTTATTATATATAATTATAATTATAATTATGTTACTTCAATACATACATGTGTAAATAATTAAAAAAATATTTAAAATCATATCTTATATATATACATGTTATATATATACATGTTATATATATGCATGTATATGTATATATATGTTTATTTAATGTTTAATACTATAATATTTTATGTACATATATATATATATATGATATATTCATGATATAAATATATATAATTTTCACTTGGATATATATATAATAAATATAAATATACACACATATTTGGACAACATACAATACATATAGGATGAGCTAACGTGTCCGTTACGATGTAAATCACAGCATCTATATACGGGCATGTTATACTCTTCACGGAATATCATGTTACATATGCACACACATATACATATGTATATTTATATATAAGTTGAAAATAAATTAAATAAATTTTTATCAACAATTTATAAATTTAAATGAAATATATGATTTTATTTAAATTAAACTTCATAGGCCCAATAAAGATCCTATAGAGTAAAAAAAATTGAAATTCATCCATAACTTTCGTTGTGGGCTGGTCCAGTTCCAACACTACTAAAATAGAAAAACTAAGGTAGTGTTTGGTTTGAAAATGAATTTTTTGTTTTCGGTTTTCAATATGTATTTCAAATATGAGAAGAATGAAGGGACGACGGAAGGGATGAAAGAAAGGCGGATGACAGGACGAAGTGGATAGAGAGACGACGGAAGAATGGATTGTTTCACGTGCTTGTATTATTTTCCAAAACGTGGAAAATAAAAAAAGTTGTTTTCTATTTTATATGTTAATTTCGTTTTCTAAATTGATCGTTTTCGACAATACACATGCGTCGTGTGTCTTTTTGTACGGACGAAAACCCAAAACTAAAAACAAAAAACCAAACACTACTTAAGATTTCCACTCACAATTGACCTTTAACTTTGCTTCTCCTTAGATTTGCAACACCGGTTATAATCTCATTCAGATCTCTTCTTTTTGATATGTACAACTAAGGATTTTTATATATATTAGATTCAGAAAGGTTGAAGGAGACAAGGTTTGGAAATTATATGATAAACAAAGATAAGTATATAGGATTTCTTACCTGAAACCCTAATGGAGATTTCTGAATCTAAGAAGAAATAAACCGACGGAGCTTCGCTGATGTTCCTAAAATAGTTGTGAATGAAAGTGGAGAGGGTAGGGTTTTATTTATAGAGGTTGAAACGTACCAGAACCGTAAGATGAAACTAGGTTGAAAACGAATAAATCTAGAGTGTTTAACCATAAAAAACCCTAGCCTCCACCTTGAGGAGCGGTCAACCACCCTCTATATACTGATCGACCGGTCGGGTCTAGAGGTTGATCGGTCGGGTCTAGAGGTCGACCACTTATGTTGTTTTAGGAACATTTTATTATTTTCCGTTGCGTATTATTTTATTCCTTAATTAACTTTTAGTGTTAACTATTTAACTTAATGTTTGCTTAACCCCCAAATATAATCACAGTTAATTTTTGAAATTCATACTTTATTTAGTTACTCATTTGAATTTGAATTCAAATTAAACTAGTTTGAATCTGAAAACTTCAAATGCTCATAACTTCTTTGTTTGAGCCACGAATGCAATATAATAACTTCTATTATCACACTCTAACTTTTATAAAATTTTCATTTTTATCCCTACCCTAATTAATTAAATTTCTCTTAATTTACTTATTTAATTATGGTTGATTTTATGGGGTGTTACATGTTTGGAGATGGAATTACTCATCAAAACTCTTGAATGAAGTGTAACGACCCGTATTTTTACGGATCGAAAAGTTCGTAAAAATCTGAAATTCTTAGAGTTGTTAAGCTGTTCCAGATTTTGGGCAGAGATACGTCTAAGTCTTAGGTCGTGAACGACCTAAGACATGTAGTAAGTCGTGTGCGACTTAGGGAGCTTTAGCTCCAACTTATCTGTGGCGTCATCATAGGTTGTTAACGACTTATGTGATAAGTCGTGAGCGACTTAAGAAAAGTCTGCGACCTAAGGACTAAACGAGTTAGCGAGTTAAGGTGTTAAGTTGTAAGCGACTTATGTCTGGGTGAAGTTGGGTCGTGAGCAACCTAAGCACTGTGTTTAGATAAGTCGCGCAAAGGCTTAAGTCGGAGACGACCTAAGAAGGCAGACGAGTTAAGGGATTTCAGCTATAAATACTCGTCCATTTCTCACTTTTTGGGATCCGGATTTCGAAGCGACGAAGTGCTGCCATTTTGAGAGCTCGACTTCTACACTTCTTCACTTCTTTTCTCCACTCTAATCTAGTGATTCCTTCCATCCATATCGAATATCAAATCGAAGATCGAAGAGCTTAGATTGAAGATCTACATTCTTCGAAGAGAGATTTCATCGTTTGAAGCGGATTCGTGATAGATCGGGTTTGATACTTCGCTGTCCAGATCTGAAGCGTGTTGATTTTGGGTTGTTTAGGTGATTTGGTGAGTGGTGATTATCTCTCACACGGATCCAAAGGAGTATATCGGATCGTTGGCTTGATTTGGTGTTAAAATAATGATTTCCATGCATTTTTGTAAACCTAAGTATAGATCCATGTAGATCCATTATTCATGATGATTTGACCTCCATTTTACTAAGTGTTAACCTATGCAAGTTCATTCATCAAGATTGTAGAGATAATTCTCATGTTTTCATGCTTATTAGACTTTTGACTCTTTAATTACAAAATTGCCATTATTGTTAGAATTGTCCATTTAGCCTATATTTGAATGCTTGTTTACTTGGATTAATGTTTGACTTGATTGATTGATATGAATTAGATGATTGATGATTTGATTTAGACAAGTTGGTCAAAGATGATTCAAAAGCTAAGGGAAAGGCTCTTGAATTGGAAAAGCTGCTCGTGGCATATGTAGCGGATGATGAAGCTCATATGGATAGATTCGATGATGATGTTGAGATGGAGCTTTGCTATGATGATGATGAGGCGAAGCATGATATGAGATAGTCTTGGTCTAATCCAGACGGGATCATTCCAAGCAAGTTGATAACTCGGTGATATGGTTCGAGTTAGAGGATAATGGTTTGCTCGAGAGGCGCTTGAGCTAGTATGGAAATAGTCGTCGAGGAGGATGACTAGAAGGCTGGGATCTCATCGTTGTTGAAGGTTCTAGCATGCTCAAAGCAAGAGTACGTTGGGCAGATTCGATAGTCCCTGAAGGCTAATGATTGATAGTCAAGTACTCTGGGCAGATTCGATAGTCCTAGGCACGGGTCACGATGACGTGCGGGAGTTATGTCTAGAACCGGGGTTTCCATTAGCCCTTGACAGACGGCTGAAAGAATGTGCCGGTCATTCAATTAACGGTGATATCGAAGCAGTGATAACAGTGATAGCCAGAGTCATGGATGTTTGGTTGTAACATCATTTGGTCTCAAGAGCGGTATTTTCTGAGTGCTTATCTGATCTTGGTTTAGGCCTTGGGGGTTTGTGCTTGGAAAACATCGCCCTTGACTCGAGTGATAATTGCTTTACTTTAAATTGTATGCTCTGCTATGTTTGCTTCTGCTTAGTGTGTGTCTGGGGGCTATCACTGTAGAAAGAGGTTGGAGTGGGAGGGTTGTATTCCTATTCCTTTTCCTTTATGCTCTTTTGGTATGTTGTTAGTTAATTTACTACTCACTAAGACTGTTGTCTGACTCAAGGATTTATGTTTTTAACTCTTATTGCCTTGGGCTGTTCGTCCATTTTGGGACGGGCAGACTAGGTAGCAGGTGACAGGTGCTGTTCTTGCTTCCAACGTTGTTGATGGCGAAGACAAGCTGGAGGCTTGCATATTATCTTCTTATTATATGTACTGGATGTTCCGCTGCTTTGTATAAATCTCTGAGTGATATGTAGTGAGGCTTGATGTATTGGCTATACTGATATTGTATTCAACTATTATGAAGTTTTATTGATGAGATTCTATTTCTGTGAAGCTTCACTATATATATATATATATTCTATTGTATTTTTGTCCATGCGCTGTGAGTAATACGATAGATTCTGTTGTTTTTAATTTACCCTGACAATCGTCCATGGTCGCCTGGCACACTTTACAGCGCACTATCTCTAGGTTCAGTGCAGGGGTCATGGGCGGTCGTCACATTTGGTATCAGAGCTTTGGTTAATCGATTTTACCCAACACTCGCTGACGTAACTACGTATGAGAGAAGTAATTGTATTTTGATGGATGATTACTATATAATATATAGTAGCTTAGTAGAGTTTGAGTTCTTTATGCAGTTGTTTCTCTAGATGTTCTGATCATTCCTTTTTATAGATATTGAGAATGAGTCAAAGAGGGAGACCAGCTGCTAGGGAAGGTCATGCTACAGAAGGGGCTGCTGATTATGCTGCTATGTTCGAAGCTATGATGACTTCGATCATGAGAAGGATGCCAGCTCCGGGGCCATCGGTGGATGTTGGAGTTCAAGTTCAAACTCCAAGACCGGTGGATTTTGCTAAGTTGTGTAAGGACTATACTGCTCTTGGAGGAAAGGTTTTCTTAGGAACAGAATCAACCATTGAAGTTCAGAGGTGGATAGATGCTTGTAGAAGGATCTTTGGTGATTTGGGAATTGAGGATGCAACTAAGAGGAAGTTAGCATCAAGGCAACTTCAAGGGAGAGCCTCTGATTGGTGGAACTCTATTACCATCAATACTCCGGAGGAAGAGATTACTTAGGAGCAATTCCAAGCCAGATTTGAAGCTAAGTTCATTTCTACAGCTCAGAAGTCTGTTCTGTTCAAGAAGTTTGTGGAGCTCAAGCAAGGTGGAAGACCAGTCCTTGAGTATGTTTCTGAGTTCGAAGCTTTGTCCAAGTATGCCCGATCGTATATAGAATCCTCGTATCAGAAGAACGAGAAGTTTGTGACAGGCTTGGAAAGTTATCTTGGGAGGCAGTTGGTGGATCATTTGGACGATTCATTTGAGAAGCTTGTGGAGAAAGCTCTCAGGCATGAGAGTCTGTTTCCTAAGGAAGGATCTGTTGTTGCTGTAACTAGGGAAGAATCTAAACCCCAGCAGGGTGGAAACAAGAAGAGAAAGCAGCAGTAGCAGAAGGGTAAGGATGGCCAGAAGAAGCCGAAGGGCAAAGTGACTTGCTACAATTGTCAGCAGAAGGGCCATTTCTCTAAGGATTGTAAGAATCCGAAGGTACCGATGAAGTGTCACAACTGTGACAAGCCGGGGCATATCAGGAAGAATTGTCCAGAACCGCGGAAGGACAAGCAGATTGTGCAAGCTTATGCTTTGGGAGCTGTCCCATCGTCTTCAAAAGCTCATACCGCTGAAGAGAAAGGAAAGAGTGTGGTAGTTCAAGGTACTCTTTTCCTATGTGGTGTTCCAGTTAGAGTTCTGTTTGATACTGGGGTGTTGCATTCGTTTGTTTGTAGTGAACTTGTAGGCCGGTTAGGTTTGGAACCGGATATTGTTGATAGGCCATTGGTTGTGACTAATCCAGTTGGGGGTTCGTCTTGTTTGTGTATGTTATGCCGTGGTCTAGTTGTATCGAGTCATGATTGCTCTTTTGTTTGTAATTATTTTGTTCTGAACTTTGCGGGGTTCGGAATTATTTGGGTATGGACTGGCTTAGGAAGTATGCGGCAAAGGTTGATTGCGAGAGGTTGGAAGTGACAGTCGAGAATGTGGAGGGGCGAAAGATTGTGATACGATGTAAGCATGAAGAAGGCGTCTTCATGAGCTTCATGTATTCGCTGGTTGTTCCACGGGATGGACTGTCATCAGTGCCGATCGCTAATGGATTTGAGGATGTCTTTGACGAGGTCAAAGGGCTACCGCCGCATAGAGAGATCGAGTTTCATATAGATCTAGTTGAAGGAGCCAGACCTGTTGTGATGCCTCTTAGGCGGATGGCGCCTAGAGAACAGCATGAGTTGAAGGTGCAAGTTGATGACCTTTTACAGAAAGGATTCATTCGGCGTAGTGTGTCCGAATGGGGTGCACCAGTTGTGTTCGCAACCAAAGCAGATGGATCGTTGAGGTTGTGTGTGGATTATCGTGAGCTGAATAAGGTGACTAAGAAGAACAAGTATCCATTGTCGAGAATAGATGACTTGTTTGATCAGCTTCACGAAGCTAAGGTGTTTTCTCAGATGGATTTGGCAACGGGATTTCACCAGTTGAGAGTGGCTAAGGATAGTGTGCCGAAGACTGCTTTTAGGACACCATCTGGTTTCTTTGAGTGGCTGGTAATGCCGTTTGGATTGACTAACGCGCCAGCATATTTTGTGGATCTTATGAATAGAGTGTTCAGAGATCAGTTGAACAAGTTCGTGCTTGTGTTCGTGGATGATATTCTGATTTATTCCAGAACTGAGGAAGAGCACAAGACGCACTTGCGTATTGTTTTGGAAATCTTGCGGAAACATCAGCTGAAGGCTAATTTTTCGAAGTGTCACTTCTGGAAGAGTGAAGTGAGGTTCTTAGGCCATGTTATCTCTGGAAATGGAATAGCGGTTGATCCCGCTAAGGTGGCAGCAATCCAGGATTGGGTTAGACCTAAGAATGCATCTGATGTGAGAAGTTTTCTTGGATTAGCAGGATATTATCGACGGTTTATTAAAGACTTCTCCAAGGTAGCTGCACCGTTAACAGGATTGACGAAGAAGAACCTAGTGTTCAGATGGGATGATAAGTGTGAGCAAGCTTTCAGAATCCTGAAAGAGCGATTGACAAGTGCTCCTGTTTTGACTATTCCAAGTGGGAATGATGAGATGGTGGTTTACACCAACGCATGTGGTACTGGACTTGGAGCAGTGCTGATGCAGAGAGATAAAGTTGTTGCGTATGCAAGTCGACAACTGAAGCCGCATGAAAGGAATTACCCGACTCATGATTTGGAATTAGCGGCGATTGTTTTTGCTCTGAAGATGTGGAGACATTATCTATTGGGAGTTCGATTCGAGTTGTTTACAGATCACAAGTCGTTGAAGTATCTTTTCTCCCAAAAGGATTTGAATCTTCGGCAGCAACGTTGGCTAGAGTTTTTGGCATCATATGATTTTGGTATAGCTTATACTCCGGGAAAAGGTAACGCAGTGGCAGATGCGTTAAGTCGAAGACATGCAGGATTGGGAGCCATGTTTTCAGAATGGAAGAGTCTCGAGTATTTAGCTGGATTTGACTTCAGGCCTAGATGTGAAATGAAACCTGAGATGTTGGCAAACTTATCTATAAGACCGACTCTTGTGGAAAGGATTGGCGAGAGTCAAAAGCAAGATGATAAGATTGTCAAGATTATCCGTGATTTGGAATCTGGATTGGACCCAGAAAAGGATAAAAGATTCGAGGTCGATCGAGAGGGTTGGCTTCGGAAGCAAGGACGACTAGTTGTTCCCGATATAGATGAATTGAGGAGTGAAGTTCTGAAGGAAAGTCATCACTCGAAGCCGACAATTCATCCAGGTGGAAATAAGATGTATCGGGATATGAAGAGAACCTACTACTGGGAAGGTATGAAGAAGGATGTTGGAAATTTTATTTCCAAGTGTATGAACTGCCAGTTGGTAAAAGCCGAACAGAAGAAGCCAAGTGGATTGCTTCAGCCATTAGAAGTTCCTACATGGAAGTGGGAGCAGGTATCGAAGGATTTTATCGATGGATTGCCTAGAACCAAAACGGGAAATGAAGGGATTTGGGTCATTGTAGATCGTTTGACTAAGAGTGCAAGGTTCATTCCTGTTTGATCGACTAGGACTGCATCAAAGTTGGCTGAGTTGTATGTTAAGTGGATAGTTCGATTCCATGGTATTCCGAAGAGTATAGTGAGCGATCGAGATCCATTGTTCACTAGTGGATTTTGGAAGAGCTTCCAGGAAGTTTTGGGAACCGAGTTGTGTTTGAGTACAGCTTATCATCCTCAAACAGATGGTCAGACTGAGAGAGTCAACCGAGTTTTGGAAGATCTCCTCAGAGCTTGTGTTTTGGATTTCGGAGGATCATGGGAAGATCACCTTCATTTGGTGGAGTTTTCATACAACAACAGTTATCAGTCAAGCATTGGTATGTCACCGTATGAGGCATTGTATGGAAGACCGTGTAACTCTCCGACATGTTGGTTAGAAACTGGAGAAAAGTTGATGCTTGGGCCAGAAATGATTCGACAGACCTCAGATTGCATAGAGATCATTCGGCAACGAATGAAGGCAGCCCAGGATCGTCAGAAAAGTTATGCCGATAAGCGTCGTAAGGATTTGGAATTCGACGTTGGTGATATGGTTTTTGTGAAGATTTCTCCACTGAAGAATGTTATTCGATTCGGGAAGAAAGGAAAATTGACTCCGAGATTTGTTGGACCATTCCCGATTATCGAGCGAATTGGAAAGCTCGCGTACAGATTGGAATTACCAGAGAAGATGTCGGGTGTGCACAATGTTTTCCACGTATCGTATCTACGGAAGTATGTGCACGACTCGAATACAGTAGTTTCTGCAGATAGCTGTGAAGATTTCGAAGTTGATCCAGTCGATAGAAGACTTCGTAAGCCGCTTCGTGTTGTGGAAACCGACACGAAACAGCTTAGGAGAAAGATAGTTAAGTTGCTCAAGATACAATGGAGTGACGATGATAACGACTGTACATGGGAGGTGGAAGAGAGGATGAAAGCAGCTCATCATGAACTCTTCAAGGTATGGCCCTAAGGTGTCGTGTCATCTCACGATGTTGTAACTTGTTCTAGTTTTAGAATTCTGCATGCTAAGCTAGAATTGGATGCATAGTTTGTTGATTGTTATGGATGGTAGGCATGCAGAATAGTCTTTGATTGCACTGTTTGTTTGGAATTTCAGGGGCGAAATTCCTAAGGGGGAGAGAATGTAACGACCCGTATTTTTACGGATCGAAAAGTTCGTAAAAATCTGAAATTCTTAGCGTTGTTAAGCTGTTCCAGATTTTGGGCAGAGATACGTCTAAGTCTTAGGTCGTGAACGACCTAAGACATGTAGTAAGTCGTGTGCGACTTAGGGAGCTTTAGCTCCAACTTATCTGTGGCATCATCATAGGTTGTTAACGACTTATGTGATAAGTCGTGAGCGACTTAAGAAAAGTCTGCGACCTAAGGACTAAACGAGTTAGCGAGTTAAGATGTTAAGTTGTAAGCGACTTATGCCTGGGTGAAGTTGGGTCGTGAGCAACTTAAGCACTGTGTTTAGATAAGTCGCGCAAAGGCTTAAGTCGGAGATGACCTAAGAAGGCAGACGAGTTAAGGGATTTCAGCTATAAATACTCGTCCATTTCTCACTTTTTGGGATCTGGATTTTGAAGCGACGAAGTGCGGCCATTTTGAGAGCTCGACTTCTACACTTCTTCACTTCTTTTCTCCACTCTAATCTAGTGATTCCTTCCATCCATATCGAAGATCAAATCGAAGATCGAAGAGCTTAGATTGAAGATCGACATTCTTCGAAGAGAGATTTCATCGTTTGAAGCGGATTCGTGATAGATCGGGTTTGATACTTCGCTGTCCAGATCTGAAGCGTGTTGATTTTGGGTTGTTTAGGTGATTTGGTGAGTGGTGATTATCTCTCACACGGATCCAAAGGAGTATATCGGATCGTTGGCTTGATTTGGTGTTAAAATAATGATTTCCATGCATTTTTGTAAACCTAAGTATAGATCCATGTAGATCCATTATTCATGATGATTTGACCTCCATTTTACTAAGTGTTAACCTATGCAAGTTCATTCATCAAGATTGTAGAGATAATTCTCATGTTTTCATGCTTATTAGACTTTTGACTCTTTAATTACGAAATTGCCATTATTGTTAGAATTGTCCATTTAGCCTATATTTGAATGCTTGTTTACTTGGATTAATGTTTGACTTGATTGATTGCTATGAATTAGATGATTGATGATTTGATTTAGACAAGTTGGTCGAAGATGATTCAAAAGCTAAGGGAAAGGCTCTTGAATTGGAAAAGCTGCTCGTGGCATATGTAGCGGATGATGAAGCTCATATGGATAGATTCGATGATGATGTTGAGATGGAGCTTTGCTATGATGATGATGAGGCGAAGCATGATATGAGATAGTCTTGGTCTAATCCAGACGGGATCATTCCAAGCAAGTTGATAACTCGGTGATATGGTTCGAGTTAGAGGATAATGGTTTGCTCGAGAGGCGCTTGAGCTAGTATGGAAATAGTCGTCGAGGAGGATGACTAGAAGGCTGGGATCTCATCGTTGTTGAAGGTTCTAGCATGCTCAAAGCAAGAGTACATTGGGCAGATTCGATAGTCCCTGAAGGCTAATGATTGATAGTCAAGTACTCTGGGCAGATTCGATAGTCCTAGGCACGGGTCATGATGACGTGCGGGAGTTATGTCTAGAACCAGGGTTTCCATTAGCCCTTGACGGACGGCTGAAAGAATGTGTCGGTCATTCAATTAACGGTGATATCGAAGCAGTGATAACAGTGATAGCCAGAGTCATGGATGTTTGGTTGTAACATCATTCGGTCTCAAGAGCGGTATTTTCTGGGTGCTTATCTGATCTTGGTTTAGGCCTTGGGGGTTTGTGCTTGGAAAACATCGCCCTTGACTCGAGTGATAATTGCTTTACTTTAAATTGTATGCTCTGCTATGTTTGCTTCTGCTTAGTGTGTGTCTGGGGCTATCACTGTAGAAAGAGGTTGGAGTGGGAGGGTTGTATTCCTATTCCTTTTCCTTTATGCTCTTTTGGTATGTTGTTAGTTAATTTACTACTCACTAAGACTGTTGTCTGACTCAAGGCTTTATGTTTTTAACTCTTATTGCCTTGGGCTGTTCGTCCATTTTGGGACAGGCGGACTAGGTAGCAGGTGACAGGTGCTGTTCTTGCTTCCAACGTTGTTGATGGCGAAGACAAGCTGGAGGCTTGCATATTATCTTCTTATTATATGTACTGGATGTTCCGCTGCTTTGTATAAATCTCTGAGTGATATGTAGTGAGGCTTGATGTATTGGCTATACTGATATTGTATTCAACTATTATGAAGTTTTATTGATGAGATTCTATTTCTGTGAAGCTTCACTATATATATATTCTATTGTATTTTTGTCCATGTGCTGTGAGTAATACGATAGATTCTGTTGTTTTTAATTTACCCTGACAATCGTCCATGGTCGCCTGGCACACTTTACAACGCACTATCTCTAAGTTCAGTGCAGGGGTCATGGGCGGTCGTCACATGAAGAATAATCCAACACTATCTTCACTGTACTATTTCTTTTTGTCCATGTACCTTTGCAATTCACATTGACTCCATTGCCAATTCGTAGTACTCGTCATCACGGTCGTTTTGGTGGGTAAATCATAAATATCCGTTGAAATTTGAGAAAGTTATACTAATTTGAAGTTGTATGGTAAAGGGAAGAAAATGGAGATGAAAAGAGGGAAGATAAATTAAATTTCATGGTCCAAAATGCTGCTTTTATAGTGTTAACTCAGTTAACAAAACCGTTCCCACCATTCTAAAATAACTCATTTGTAATTTATATTTAGAACTCAAATTACCGTTGATATGTTGACATATACTTTTATAATGTCGACATATACCCTTTGATTTATATGTCAACATATGTATCATTCGTATTCGACGTACATATGTATATGAATTCAAATTTATGGAGCCAACTTAGCTAATCAGTAATTGGTATGTATCTCTCTCATACTCCCTCCAAATTTGACAAGTTTATATACAATGCGAATCATAAAAATGAGCCGGTCTTAATGACCTAAGTCCCATCACCAAATTACAATATTGGAAAAATGACCATTTTACACCTCCATTATTTCAGTTAATTTATTTATCACTTTTAATTCAAATATTAATTATTATTATTATCATCATCAAATTTTATGTAGTATTATAACTATAATGAGACTTCATGGAATTCCAGCAGTATAGTTAGTGACCAACACCCTTTACTCGCCAATAATTTTATGCAAAGCCTATGCAGTGATTTGGGTTTTGAATTGTGTATGAGTACCAGTTACCATTCGCTGACATATAGTCAGCCCGAGAGAGTCAACCAAGTACTGAAATTTTTGTTGAGAGCGGGTGTAATAAATTTTGGTGGATCTTGGGAAGATCATTTTCACTTAGTGGAATTTTCATATAGCAATGGTTATAAGTCCAATATTGGATAGACACTTTCGGGACATATGGAAGGCCTCGTAAGTTGCCAGTATGGTTGTCCAAGATAGAGGATGGACTTGTTGTAGGGTCGGATCTTGTAGGAGAAGCTTCAGAGATGGTTGAGTTGATTCGACAAAGAATGAAACATGCTCAAACCAAGTAGAAATGCTATGCTGATATGAGGCGTAAGGATTTAGAATTTGATCTAGGAGATCATGTATTTGCTAAAGTGTCGCTAGTGAGAGAAACTATGCGGCTCAAAATTGCTAAAAAAGTTGGCTCATTTTCGATACTGGAGAGGATCGGCAAAGTATTATAGAGTTGAATTGTCAAGTGCTTTTGTTGGGGGTCCATAATGTATTTCATGTATCACATCTAAAGAAATGTGTCAGAGACCTCAAGGATGTGGTAGTTCCGAGAGCTATGGAAGATTTGGTTGTCGAACCAAACATGACCTAAGTAAGCAAACCCCTTCGGTTGTAGATCGAGATGTAAAAGAGCTTTGGAATAAGACAGTGAAGCTTGTGAGATCCTTATGGAGTGAGGATCGAGATGATTATACTTAGGAAATAGACGGTAAATTCAAGTGGACTTATCCCGAGTGTTTGTGTAGACTAACATGTATATTTATTATGTTTTGTTATAAACCATATATATGTATGATATTTTGGTTGGTTTCTGCATTGAATTGATACTCATTCATAAGAGCATATGTGTGTATGCCTTTAAAACCTGGTAAGAATAAAAAGAACTATTGTAACTCAATCAGAATTTCAAAGACGAAATTCCTATAAGGGGAAAGTCTATAACACCTCATTAATTAATTAATAAATAAATAAATAAAGAGTTAATTGTGAGAATAAAGATTATGTGGTTACATTATCACAAATTAATAATGAAACATGATAAGTAATTGGATGTAAATTTACATATTTGGATTATTAATAAGGCTTAAATTAAAACGAATTAAAAGGAAAGAGGGGTAATGGGCCGACGGCCCAACCTGTAGCGACCCGGAAATTCGAACACTTCATTTTCGAATATCGAAACATTTTGAAATATAATTAACTATTATAAATATGATTTTATAACCATATTAAACATCATTTAATTAATAAACAATGATAAGAAACTTGTTTTGAAATTTTTTTTACAAAATACATTGTTCGAAGAAAAATCAATAATGTGATTGAAAATCAGTTTATCGGTAAAACGGTTTTTCGATTGATATAAGTTGTTCAAACTCTTGTACACTTGTATAATTATCAAATGAACACATTAGCAACTAACTAACACACTCTCCTCTTCATAAGCTTAGAAGCTTCTAGAATGTTCTAATGGATAAGAGATATTATCATGAGAGGGGTATAATGGTAATTAGCATAAAGGAGAAGTGACTTAAAGGAGAAGTGATGAGAGGTGAGTCTTCCATGACATGGTGGGGAGGGTCAAGGCAAGCTTAAAGAGCACCATTCTTATGCCTATATAAGGAGAGGCATACCTTAGAGTTATAATCAATAATTCAAAAGGCATAAGTGAGAAAATCAATGGCTTCTTCTTCTTCATAATTTCCTAAAGCAAAATATTTGTAAATCAAATCCAAATCACATCAAACTTAGAGTGAAGCCTTACTAAAATATAAAAAAACATCCTACCTAGTTAGAGGTTGAAGAAACAAAGCACATCTCACCCTATCCTATTAGGCCATGAACATTAACAAGGGGAGGAGGGCAAAAGTAAGGTGGAAAGCAATGAAATGAGGAAGCAAAGGTGGTTACAAGGGTGGGTCTAGGATTGGGTGCTTGGATCTTGGTTGTTTGAGAGTTTAAAGGTGAGTTAACACCTCACTATGAAAGAAAATATAACACATATATGTTTTTGTCTGATTGTGTCTATGTTGTTTGAATTATTATTGACATACGTTAAACATTGGTTTGGAGTCTTATTTTAAAAGTAAATACATATGTAATTGTAACAACCCTGTTTTCAAAGCCGTAATATTGGACAAATTTAATTTCGAATTCGATTGTGATAATTTGTATTTTTGAAATAAAATTCTATTTAATGGGAATCTATTTGATAATAGACTTTTTTATAATTTAACTAATTAATAAATTATTTCCAGGAAATATATTGAATGGGATATAGTGTTATATCTTAAAAGGTAAATAATTTTGTATGATTGAAATAAATGGAAAGAAGTCTCATTTGATATTAAATAAAACCAATAATTGACGAAGATGAATAAATTTACTTACATCAATTTAGTTATTAAATTATATTCTGTAGTCGGAAGTGTAAATTAGTT
This sequence comes from Allium fistulosum, assembly GCA_030737815.1. Taxonomy (NCBI): domain Eukaryota; kingdom Viridiplantae; phylum Streptophyta; class Magnoliopsida; order Asparagales; family Amaryllidaceae; genus Allium; species Allium fistulosum. The sequence continues at coordinate 879,817,387 of CM060906.1, forward strand.
CCAATTAAATTGAAATATATTTATAATAAATAAATAAGAGTCTTTTCTTTTTATATAGTTATAAATAAGGAGGAGGGAATACATATTTATATAGTAGATAGGAACTTAAGGGCTCAAAGCCTATTTAAAATTCCATTTCCCTAATTATTTGCAACTAGCCTTCTATCAATAATTTTATCCCCAAAACCATAGACTCCTTCCCTTCCTTTTTGCCAAATTCCCAAATTTTGAAAGAAAAAAAACAATCGAAGGAAGGTCGTGCAGGGAAATTAAACAAGCAGCCTTGGATCGGCTATCGTGATTGACGATGCGAGAGCGCAGGTGGAAGGAGCTCACGATGCTAAGTTACAGGTGACGAGTCGAGCGGCGTTAGCTGGAGGGAGGCGACGCTCGAACGGGGAGGTGATGTTGCGGTTTGTAGAGCACGACCTTCAGGTCGATGCCTAGTTCGTCTCCAACAGCGACTAGGGTTCACGATCTTGGTTGAGCCACATGGTTCGGGAGCAGGAGGAAGGCAGTGCGAGTTCAGAGAGCAACGATAAGGACAGTTGGGTTGGGCAAACAAATGGTTTAGGTGAGTTAATCAATTTAACTCACACATCTACATCTATTAAATTGTTTGCTATATATAATTATCTCGATAGTTGGTCCCATTAGTTGACTGAACTGATTGAGGTCATTGATTGAATTGTTTGTTCGAGGTATGGAAAATTTATTGTTAGTAATATATGGATTATTATGTGGGTTAAAAGAAGTCAATTTGCGAACGAAATTCTATTCAATTGCAAATTGCATTTTATCAACTTATATAAAAATATTTACGTTGTTTGAGTGATCGGAGTTGTCGGAAAACAACTCGGATAACTAATAATTCCATATTTAGAATTTTATTTTATAAATCAATGTTGGCTCTAGATGTTGAATTTTCATTGGATTTGTTGTTTAAATTATTTAAATGTTTTAAATGAATTTCAAAAATGATATTTTATCCATTTTGATCCTTATTGGAAATTAGTTTATAAAATATAGTTAAATTATATTATCTTCTTAACTTATTTCTTATCACAAAATTTCCAATTAAAACTTTTAAAGGTAAGTAATATTTATTTACAAACTTTTTTTAAAAAAATTATTATTTATCAGTGTATACTTTTGGAAATGCTTTAGAGGCAAAAGATAAGATATGGTATTATTTTAGAAAAATGGTTATGAAAGTAATAAATTTAATTTCAAATAATTTTAGCTGTAAAGGCTGTTTAAATGATTTTAGAAAGAGTTTGAAAGCTTTTGGAAAATTATATCTTTATTTGTATGTATGTATATATATATATATATATATTTAAATGGATTTTCAAAATAAAGTAAGTTATCAATTATGAAAAGTAAAGCTTTGTTTTAAAAATAAATGTAATTAAGATTTTTAAGTTTACAAATAGTTTATGGTTTTAAAGTGTTTATAAAGTAATATTATATATATAGAATTGAAATAAAGTGAATTATAAATTACTTAAATATTTTTCTGATTCAAAGACCTAATAAAGGAATTTTATTTTAAGACTTAAAACTTTGTAACTCTTTTCTTTTTATATATATGAGTTATTGGATTTTAAAAGTGATAAATGTGAAAGTAAACTATAGATAAAACAATTTAGAAATCATTCCTATATAATAAAATTTGTATTATTTTCTTTCAAACTATAACCTATTATTAGCTTTAATTGTGTTTAGCCTTTGGCTAATTATATACCATTTTAGTATTTCTTTGATGACTTTTGGAAACATTGATTTTGAACAATTAATGCTTTTACTTGTGTTTCTATTGAATTTCGTGCTTTTCTATGAAACAAAGAATTTTAATAAACGATTGAGTTGTCAGGTGGTATGGGACACTTTGTACAATTCTTTCGATTATTATTACAATTTGTTAAATAGAGTTTAAAGTGGAAATTGCTAGCTTTTAGTAAATACTTGAATTTACTGTCTGGTATGGGATAGTTAGCTAAATTCTTGTAATTACTGGAGTGATAGTAATTAACACTTAGAGTTGTATTATCTTAGGGTGTTCAGATTTCAGACCGATAGATCCCCGAGAGAAGATAACTCATTTTTCATCGATCTGAGAATCGATACATTTTTAGATTTGGGTAGGCAGATCTCTTTCGGAAGATCTGTTATGGTGTAAATACGGCTGTCTCTTTCAGAAGGCAGATTTTTACATGCATCGTAGTCTATAGATACTACAACCTATCAGTTTATTTTGTTTTATACAATTAGACTATGTTTACCTCTTTTGGAAGGTAAATTTGCATAGGACAGATTAGGTACACGGCTGCTCTTTTCTTTGGGCGGTGTTCCTAATCTGCAGTCTCTTTCGGAAGGCTTCCTTTCTATGTAGCGGGTCTCTTTCGGTAGATTTTGTGTCACTGTATTAAACTGATAGATGACTACCATTATTATTTCGTTATTGATGATTATTTCTTCGGAGATTTTTATTATGGATATTCGGTATTCTTTTATGGCTCTGAGGAATTTTGAATTGGTCATGACCATATTTTGAGATGATAGTCTATTGAGACTTGATATCTATTTATGAAATGGTGATTTGTTAAATATGCCTTATTTGAATATTTGTTTTGGGCATATTTTATTTATGAGTTATTTGGTTATTGTTAAGTCTGAATTTTGAGATCTATATTTACTGGTTTGATGTGCCTTTTTGAATTTTGGGTTTTAGGCTGATATGGCTTATTTTAGAGTTAATTCATTTGTGGAATAATAAAGTGGTGAATTTAATTAATATGCCTTATTATGATTGTTTATTCAACATATTTTATATGACTTATTAATTTAAGTCATATAGTTATGATATTAATATCTCACCTTTTTATTTAGATATAGTTTGACCCGTTTATTATTTTAATACTCGAGTCAGACCGAAACATTACAGGTACAGGGACCCATTGACCTTTGGATTTTGGGCTAGCATTGAAGTAGGCTATTTTGATAGTTTTAGTTTACTTCATACTTGTATATATTGATAGTTAGGAGTTTATGTCATTTATATTATATAGTAGTGACTTTGTACCTGATACAAGATTTTGGATATGATGTATATATTTATGTGGGTCCAGTACTCATATTTGTAGACTCACATTCTATTATATATATGACGATGTATATTATTCTGCCGTGATCTATGACTCTGATTCTGATTTATCTATATTATATACTGTTTTGAATATTTTTAATCGTTGTGTTTATTATTTTGTATTAATATTGTACACATCTAAATTTCAATTCAGATCCTCAAAAAGGTAAATAAGACGTGTCAGTATTAATATAAAGATATATTCACATTCGATCGCCCTTAACCAGCCGTATTCTCCGGATTAGCAGACAACATTACTTATAATGTTCTTTGCTAAACTGGGCATAGTGGTAGGGTCATCACAGTAATCCATGTATATGGACCTGAACGAATTTGGAATGGACTTGAGTGGACTTGTATGACATATGGCTTGACCTTCAACAAAGCTCATAGATTATAGGTAGATTTTGGTTAAAGATTGGACTCGGATTTGGAAGTGTACTTATAGCGATAGTCGCTATAGATGCAGTTGTGAATTGCCTTGTTTTTAGTGATTTCTATGGAACTTTGTTGAGAGATCCTTAGAGGTTTTTCGCCATATTTATAATGTATTATATATATGTTTGTTTCTATTAAAAGCCTGAATAGTAAAAAGTTAAGTAACATCTTAAAAAGTGGCTAAAACTTCACTTGTGCAAAACTGCACCTTTTAGCTTTGATTTTGAAGTTTAAAAGGCTTGAAAAGATATTTAAATTTAATTATTTTGTTTCATTCTTTTTGCAAGTGTTTAATAACTTATATTAGAGTTTTTCAAAAGTGGTTTGAGATATTTATGAATTTTTAAGAATTAGCTGTGAATTTTTTAAGAAGGGATATTTTGTTAAAATATATAAAAAAAACATGTTATTTTCAAGTTTTAAGGAAAATTGTAAAGTTATTATTTTCAAATAATATTTTTGGTATAAATGTTTTAAAACCTATTATAAGTATTTCCAAGTATGTATAAATGTTTTCGAAAAGGGGTTAGAATTGCTAAATGACCAAATGGTTAATTATTTGATTACTTGTTTAAATAGCAATTAATTATGCTTAACACTAAAGCCGACGAAGTAAGGCTTATCTATTTATTAGAGTTAAGATTGATGTCGAGTAGGTACGAAGCAATAGAGCTCTAACCTACCGAGCTTTCCTTCTGACCGAGGAATAGTAAGTTTGAAAATGTCGGAAACATGATAATCGTGTTGATTTCTTCTTGTTTATGAAAATCATTAATACTATATTTAACACTAAAATCTGACAAGGTAGACTTATCTATTTGTGAGATTCAAGAATGATGTGTTTAGGCAAGGCTTTGATGCAACCAGTGCTCTAACTTACATGGCTTCACACTTGGATGAGGAATGGTTAAGGTGGAATGTCAGAAATGAGTTAACTGTACGAATCATGATTTGTATAAGCAATTGTTTTTTACTAGATAATCAATTAGTCGATTATCGAACTTGACCAAATATGAAGTTATCGAAAAGCTTTTCGATTTCATATCAATGAGAACCCCCAGGGAGGAGCATTGGTATGAAACATCTCTAGCTTTCGCTTACTATTGAAATAACCGGAATTGAGTTAACTAGAAATTCATCGAATTAGTTTTGGAAAGACCGGATCGGTAAGTGTTTTACTTATCAGATACCACTTCAAAACTAGTATACGAGCTCTATGTTTTGGAAACGGTTGTGAAGTGAAATGTTATAGAGTTAAACTGTCAATCCTAAGGTTAAAGTCCTAAGGAGAGGTCAGTGTTAACCTTTCAAATGATGTTATCGTGTGGGACTGTCTATCTTGAGAAGTATTCCAAGAGAGAGGACGACGTTAGCATTCGTCGGAGGACTTATGTAGGGAACCTATGTGGAGGTTCGAGATCTGTTCAAGATGCTCGAATCCATGTAGCAATTCGTGATCTGTCAAGATGTGGAAATCCATTTGAGGATTTGTGTTCTGATCGAATGAAGAAGACTCGTGTGTAAGATGCCGAATGTAACCTCGACATCGAAAATGACTAAAGACAGAGTAAGCCTCACAACCTGGGCTCAACGACCCATGTCAGGGTATTATCAACTCCATATTTAGAGATACTTATCGATTGTTGGCCGATGAAAGTTGATGATATTTGGTTCATGTTGTTCATGTTTATGTTCGGATGTTGGGCCGCTTGTATTTACCTAAATGGTATATTTTATCTACAGATATACGATACTCAGAAGGTACTTTCTGACTCTTGTGAAAGAGATTGGATTTGGCTTCCTCGAAGAGATCTCCAAGGAAAAATCCATTATGCAAACGTACTTTAGTGGTTTTAAATGTACCCTAGATATGTTGTGGTGTGACCAATGTAAGCATCACAGCTATTTGATATGATTTATATTCTACACTTTAGACATTAACTATCATATCACTATATTAAACTTAATCAATGGTTGGTTTCTTTAAGGGAAATACAATTATAGGAATCCATACGGTCTCAATGGTTACTGTTACATGTTTCATATTTTATAAGTTTTCTCATGCTGGTTTACCAAACTGTCTGATGCTTCAGATAGAGTAATAGCCTAGAGCTTTTGCACTTGCTTTAGCACCTTCCACTTATGTAGCTGCGAAGGGGAAGAAGATTCTTGAGGGTAAACTATCTATTTATAGTTTAGCTATTCATGTTTAGTTTGATATTAGTGCTTCACATAGTTTAATATCTCGTAAACTTGATTGTTTAGTCATACTTGACATGTTAGGAACAGTAAGTATTGTTTGTTATTGATTTGTGCTCAACCAATTTATGAGCAGCTTTACCTTTCTACATCATAGGGTGGATAGACCGTAATTATGGGTACATTGAATGAACACCTTGTGAATTAAGTTTCACGGTTTGACTATAAGACGTTCGGTGATAATGTTGGGTTAGAAGTTAAAATTTAGTAAAAGATGTTTATTATAAACAAAAAAGAAAAGATAGAATATTTGGAAATAAATATTGGTGAAAAGATTTATATAAGAATGTAATTCTATATAAGTATGGTTTATAAAATGTGGTTTATAAATGAAAAGGATTTAAATAAAGAATTTGAGAACTTAAATCCCGGTGTCTTTGAAAATGTTTTTCAGAATTTTAGAGAAAATAATAATAGTATTATTCGAAAGTAAATATTTGGAAATTGGTTTAGGAAATTGAGATCATGATACTTAGTATTACTATACGAAATACTTGATACCGATTTGTAATGATTTTGGTGAAGTACCACGAGTATAGTTTGGATGTACTGAACTCACTTCCGTCGCTTGAAAATAATTTCGGTGATGATTGCAGCGTCATCGGCATTAATTTATGGGTTTCTAAGTATGGGATGCTACGAAGTTGTTTTGGTAAATTGGATTTAGATTTAAATCCCAAAAGTAAGATTTGACATACAAAAGTTATATGTAGTATTGTTTCAAAATGATTTGAAATGAAAAACCGATGTTTAGCTCTAAAGTTTTCTTGTTAAGTTATTTCATAGACAAATGTAGCATATGCATTAGGACGGTACAGTAGGTGCATCATGATATGATATATTGTTTTCACTTGTTAAAATTAAATGAAATTTTTCGATGATTTTGGATAGTTGGAAACATCCAGATTGTCATAAAATTTGTAGTTAAGTGTTTTTAAAGATATAAAGTTGAGTTTATATAACACTTGAATTGAGAAGGTAGTAAGTTGAAACAATTTTAAATTGTTGATCATCCTTGTTAAGTAGGATAAATTTGATGGTTTTATATACTCTTAGGATGTAATGGAGTATTATATGAGTATGAACTTAAGTTATATAATATGTATAAACTTGAAGTTATGTTTTATGAAATGATTCATAAATGGTTTTAGTATTGAATGACATACTAATTGTGTAAATAAATATGATTAAAATGGAATTGGTATAGTTAAGGAACTAATAGGATAAATACGTAAGTTGTACGTAGACTGTTTTTTTCGCATGACTATTCTTGATCCGGTGTTCAAGTACATGTTTTCAAGGTGGTTTACACCGGTTCGAACAAGGATTTTTCATTCATCTTAATGGTGAACACTTGATATGGGTTCTTGATATGATCTCGATGTTTTCTACCATAGTATATGGCTATGCAAGGAGAATAGAGGTTTTTAATCAAGGAACAAAATCAAAGTCCGCACTAAAGAGGTCAAGTGATCTATACTAGTTAGGAAGTGAAATCTATGTGATCGAGCAAGTGATCAGATGGGATATTGCGTAAGAATGGTTCATGTGCATCGTACGAGCTTTAGTGCATTTGTATACTATGTTTGTCGGCTTATGAAGAGTTTGGGGAATGACTCTTCGATTTATTATGAGGTATCATGAATAATCGTCTAAGTACTGACCTTAGGCTGTTGAGCGTATGGTATATTTAGTAGATTGTTTATCGCCTTTGGACGAGGGGAGAGTTTTGAACCTGAGCAAACCATGAGCTTTGGTTGCCAGTAATTGTGAATGTTATTTGAGTATTTGTGTGCTTGTTCCTTTATTAAGGTTAGAAGTGTCGTGGAGTGAGGATGCTCGAGGTGATACCTTGGAAGATGGAGGGCGGTTTGGAGGAGTTCTACCCAGAGTGCTTATAGACTAGAGGTTACTTCTTATCTTAGTATTGTATATCTATTGTAGTGTGCTCATCGCTTGAGGTGGAGTCATTTAGTATGCATTTTGGGTTTGCAGTTTAGTTTATATATAGTTTCAACAGTACTATATATATATTGTTTCCTCTATCTCCATTAATTATCGTTCTTGTTTGAATTTCGAGGACAAAATGTTCGAAGTGGGGGAGAATGTAGCGACCCAGAAATTTGAACACTTTGTCTTCGAATATCGAATTGTTTTGAAATATAATTAAGTGTTGTAAATATGATTTTATAACCATGTTAAACATCATTTGATTAATAAATAATGGTAGAAAACTTTCTTTTGAAATTTGTTTACAAAAATATATTCTTCGAAGAAAAATTGATAATGTGACCGAAAACTGGTTTATCGGTAAAACAGTTTTTCCATCGATATAAGTTGTTCGGTAAAACAGTTTTTCAATCGATATCAGTTGTTCAAACTTTTATGCACTTGTCTAGCGATCAAATGAACACATTAGCAAATAGTTAACACACTCTCCCATTCATAAAGCTTGGAAGCTTCTATAATGTTCTAATGGATAAGAGATGTTATCATGAGAGGGTTATAATGGTAATTGGCATAAAGGAGAAGTGATGGGAGATCAGTCTTCCATTGCATGGTGGGGGGTTGAAGGCAAGCTTAAATAGCACCATTCTTATGTCTATATAAGGATATGCTTGCCTTAGAGTTATAATCACAAATTTACAAAGCTCAAGTGAGAAAATCAATGGCTTCTTCTTCTTCTTAATTTTCTAAAGTAAAATATTTGCAAATCAAATCCAAATCACTTCAAACTTGGAGTGAAACCTTATTACAATATAACAAAATATCCTACCTAGTTAAAAGTTGATGAAACAAAGCACATCCCACCCTATCCCATTAGGCCGTGAGCATCAAGAAGGGGAGGAGCGCGAAAGCAAAGTGGAAAGGAGGAAGCAAAGATGGTTGCAAGGTTGGGTCAAGGCTTGGGTGCTTGGATCTTGGTTGTTTTAGAGGTTAAAGGTGAGTTAGAACCTCACTTTGAATGAAAATATAACACATATTTGTTTGTGTTTGATTGTGTTTATGTTGTTTGAATCATTGTTGACATATGTTAAAATATTGGTTTGGATTCTTACTTTAAAAGTAAATGACATATGTGATCCATGTATATGGACTTGAATGAACTTGGAGTGGACTTTAATGGACTTGTATGACATATGACTAGACCTTGAATAAAACACATGGGTTATAGGTAGATTTTTGTTTAGATTGGAGTCGTATTTGGAAGTGGACTTACAGCGATAGTCGCTATAGATGTGGTTATGAATTGCCTTGTTTTTGGCGATCGCTATGGAACTTTATAGAGATATCCTTAGGGGTTTCTCGCAATATTTATAATTTCTTATATATGTGTGTGTGTGTGTTTATTGCTATTAAAATATTGAATAGTAAAAAGTTAAGTAACATCTCGAAAAGTGGCCAAAACTTCACTTGTGCAAAACTCCCCCATTTAGCCTTGATTTTGGACTTTAAAAGGTTTGAAAAGATACTTAAATTTAAGTATTTTGGTTCATTCATTTTTAAAATGTTTACTAACTCATATTAGAGTATTTAAAAAGTGGTTTGAGCTATTTATGAATTTTTGAGAATTAGTTGTGAATTTTTAAAGAAGGGATATTTTGTTAAAATATATGGAAAACATGTTATTTTCAAGTTTTGTGTAAAGTTGTTATTTTCAAGTAATATTTTGGATAAATGTTTAAAGCTTATTATAAGTATTTCCAAGCATTTTAAAAGCATATATAAATGTTTTTGAAAAGGGGTTATAAGTGCTAAATGGCCAAATGGTTAATTATTTGATTACTTGTTTGAAAAGTAATTAACTATGCTTAACACTAAAAGCCGATAAAGTAAGGCTTATCTATTTTTGAGAGTTAAGGTTGATGTCAAGTAGGTACGAATCAATAGAGCTCTAACCTATCAAGGTTCCCTCTTGATCGAGGAATATTAAGTTGAAAAATGTCAGAAATGTGTTAATCGTGTTGATTTCTTCTTGTTTATTAAAATCATTAATATTATACTTAACACTAAAAGCCGACAAGGTAGACTTGTCTATTTGTGATATTCACGAATGAAGTGTCTAGGCAAGGCTTTGATGCAACCAGTGCTCTAACTTACCTAGCTTCAATCTTGGATGAGGAATATTTGAGTTGGAATGTTGAAAGTGAGTTAAGCGTACGAATCATGATTTGTATAAGCAACTGTTTTTTTACTAGATAGTCGATTAGCTGATTATCGAACTTGGCCAAATATGACTTAAGAAGTTATCGAAAGACTTCGCGATGTCATATCAATGAGAATCCAAAGGGAGGAGCATTGATACGAAATGTCTCTAACTTTTGCTTACTTTTGAAAGAACCAGAATTGAGTTAGTCGAAAATTCATCTAATTAGTTTTGAAGAGACCAGGATCGGTAAGTGTTTTAATTATTGAATACCACTTCAAAATTAGTATATGAGTTCTAGGTTTTAGTAGTGGTTGTGAAATGAATTGATATAGAGTTAAACTGTCAATCCTAAGTGTTGGCTAAAAATTCCGACAACGAGACATAATGACTAATCAACCTCGGAAATTGCAAGAGAGTGGGGTTTAATGATTTTGTTAGCTTTGCAGTATATGATTGTGAATTAATGATGAAATGCTAGTAACAAAGAGACGCGGATTTTAGAGTGGTTCGGCCAAAATGAATGCCTACGTCTACTATATATATTATTCTCACTATATATGTATATTATTACAATGGATACATGGAGATGATGGGGAATGCTTGAAGATGATAAGAGTATGGTGGGAAGTGTTATCCTTCTAAATTTTTCTGAATCCGACCCCTTGCCTGGTGAAATGCTTGGGTATTAATATGAGCAAGCCTTCTTTGATCTACGGTTCAGATTGCCTAAGGATATTCGCGGTCCGTACTGTAGATCGGACGTGGGATGATTTGGACCGAGGGATGGTTGCCAGCTGGAGGGTTGGTAGCGATGCATGCATGTATAGTGACAAACCGCCTTTCCCTACCCTAGTTGCTTCTTTTGCAGGATGTCACGTGGCGTAACTCAGAGTTTGTTACTACTTTCCACATCGGATGGGAGTAGTCGGTGGAAGGGCGGTTGTATTAGCGCTTTTCCAAGGTGGTAGGACTTTAGTAGGTAAGCTTTTCTCTACCGCTCTGACTGTTCTCCCTACTTAGAGCCACTTTGGTATGTTTCCTGTCCTTATGTGAGAGGAACCTAGACGTATAAATTAGCCGGCCCTTGGGTCCGTCGATTTCCAAGGAAGCCCGGATTAGATTTTCTGATGCGTTTATCTCCCTACAGGCAGCCGCCATGCCCTATTAAACTTTTGCGAAAATTTTGAGCAACTCAAAGGTTAAAGTCCTAGGGAGAGGCTAGCGTTAATATTTCAATTGGTGCTATTGTGTGGGACTATCTATTTTGAAGAGTACTACAAGAGAGAGGGCAGCGTTAGCATTCGTCGGAGGACTTATGCGAGGAACCTATGTGAAGATTCGAGATCTATTTAGGATGCTCGAATCCATGTAGCAATTCGTGACATGTTCAAGACGTGGGAATCCATTTGGGGATTTATGTTCTAATTGAGTGATGAAAAATTATGTAAAAGATGCCAAACGTAACCTCGACATTGGAAATGACTAAAAACAGTGTAGGCCTCACAACCTGGGGTTAACGACCCATGCAGGGTATTATCAACTCCATATCTTGAGATACTTATTTATTGTTGGCCGGCGGGGGTTGATAATATTTGGTTCACGTTGTTCATGTTTATGTTCGGACGCTAAACCGCTTATATTTTCCTAAATGGTATATTTTATCTAGAGATATATAATGCTCGAAAGGTACTTTCTGACCCTTGTGCAGGAGATTGGATTCGGCTACCCCGAAGAGATCTCCATGGAAAAATACATTATGCGAAAGTGTTGGAGCTAGACCAGCCCGCAGCGGAAGTTATGGGTGAATTTCAAAAAATTTATCATATTGGATCTTTATTGGGCCTATGAAGTCTAACTGAATTAGAACATTTCTAAATTTCATTTAAATAAAATTATTTATTTTATTTAAATTCAAATATATTAAGATATGAAATTAATTTTATTTGATTTTGTTTATACATAAATGTACCATATACATATATGTGTGAGTACATGTATAACATAATAATCCGTGAAAGGTATAATATGCTCATATGTAGATGTTGCGATTTACATCGCAACAGACATATTAGCTCATTTTGTATGTCATGTATGTTGCCCAAATATGTGCATGTATATGTGTTACAAAATACACACACACATGTATGTATAAATATATTATATATAATATATGAACATAAAACATTTATATATAGATAAATATATATATATAGAAAGAGAGAGAATATGAAAAAAATAATGTTTTCATACATAAATAATTAACATAAAATAATATTTTGATGGAAATTCAAATTTTACAATTTTAAAAAAATCTAGGATCATAAAATAGAGCTTAGAAAAAATCTGGAGATTTTTCAAAGTTGAAATATTATTTTTAAAAACAAATACATTGATTTCGACAATAATTATTTAATATAAAATAATATATTATTAAAAATTCAAATTTTAGAAATTCTAGGATCATAAATTAAAGGTTACAAAAAAAATTGAAGAAATTTTCAGTTAAATTATTGTTTTTAATAAATCATAAACAATTTTTCCGAAATAATATTAATTATTAAAAATAATAAACTTTATTGAAAAAATCCTAAAATTTTTCTATACATTTCTGGAATGATATAATATTATATAAAAATATAAAATTGAATTTTTATTGTAATAATTATTTTATATATAATAAACAATTCAAAATTCAATAAATGTTAATTTAAAAATATGGATATATGTATGATAATTAATTTTCGAATTTGTAAATTCATATTATATATAAATAAGTGTACTAAATCTTTTAAATCATATATATATCTTATATATGCATATATGCTATTATGAGAGAGAAATACACTAATATATATATATATATATATGAATTTATTAATAAATATATATATATATATAATTATTAATGATAAAAATTGATTTTTTACAGTAAACAACATTTGTCTATACATAAATCAAATAGTGTAATAAACAAATTATGCACATAACCAAACTGATTTGTGACAACTACATCTACTTACAAAATCTCACCTAACTAAACATATAGTAGTAATATATTTAAACAGATATGAAATTATTCATTATAGCATCATAGAATATAATTTAATTACTGTAATATGAATTAAAATTACCAATTTAATTATGCCTTTGAATCCACGTTGAAGCAATGACTTCCCTTCCTTTTATTGTTCTTGATTCGTCAGATTGCAAGTCCGGAATCAGTGATCTCTAACCACCGAATAGTATTATTTTAATTTGAAATATATTTGGGAATTTTGGGGTGGATCGAGAGCTATGTTTTAATCAGCAATGTAGAAGGTAATGGCGGCCAAAAAAAGTTCATCGTTATCTTTAGAGATACATATATATATATATATATATATATATATTATATATACAGTGTTGTATTAGAGAGAAACGAGGAAAACCTTTTTACCCATTCTCACTTGATCTCAACCCATTATCTCCAATCCAATTCCCTATGTTTTAGCCACCCCAAGACCTTCCCAAAACCGAAATTTTGCATCCCTAATGATGGGCCTTAAACTCATCTAAGCCCAAGCCAAAATACTATGCAATTAAATCTAATTTAATCGCTTGTCGATATTGTATATCGATCGATATATTTATAACTATTATAAATATATATAACATTATTTATTTCTCAAATCATATTCAAATTTTATAATTGATATTTCATAAATATTAATTAATTTAATTAATTTATAACAATTATCAACTAATTAAATCGTTCGGTCTTAAGGGAATTCATTATTTCGGCTGTGTAACTCTTGGGCGTAAATTTGGTCAGCGATTAACATTGAACTATTCTAATGTTAACGTTCACACGTCACTTAGCAGATGGTGTGACATTATGGCCAAATTTATCGCTTACTCATTTTCGGTAAAATCGAGTTTTAGTTTTATAAGCGTTACCCGGTTGTGATAGTTGTTTACACCAATTCTCTTCGTCAAAACTATATCACTTTGGACTTATGGAATTTGGTAATGGTCAAAATTATAACCTCATCCACATTCAACTTTATAGTCCGAATACAAAGTCCTTGGTTCAATAATAACAATTATTATTAACGTAAATGCTGTGGCCAGAGACTTTGACTTTGAGTTGACTTGAGTTGACTGTGATACTAACCGCATATAACTGAGGAGACGAATCCTCTCTTGAATAGTGCTTCACTTCCAATACTTCCACTCGACCCAACTATAGTCACTCGATAAACGCCATTCCATGATTTGGCTATAATCAAAGTAGAGCTTTCATATTGAAGATCCACAGTATTCTCAAGTCGAGAGAACTATGTAAATCAGTCACATCGATATTTTCTGTTTGACCTTAATTATTAACCAACAGAAAACTATCGAGTGAGTCGTTTCATGGTTGTCCAATAACTATTAGTACGTAACCTCTAGGTGCCCCTAGCAGTCATGAGTAATACATTGTCTAATATTTGGAGAGCGTTACGTACTCCAGTCTCAATGGATACATCGATATTCAGTCCCGATGCATCTTAACTATGAACATTTAAAATGGTATATTTGTTTCGTTGTGATAAATTACTCACGGTTACAACACTTTGTAACTACTATCACAAAATATACCATTTATGTATTTTTTCTATTAAATATACTTTTAATTAAGTTAATTAATTAATATAATCACATTATATCAAGTATATAATAGGAAGAAAATACCTTTTATTTCGAACAAGATTGATCGACGAGTTAGATATATGTAACAAATTACATAATTGCCCTTAGGGTATACCCCTAACTCTATTAGAACGTACTTTAGCGGTTTCAAATGTAGCCTAATTATGTTACGGTGTAACCAATGTGAGCATCACAACTATTTGATATGATTTATATGACTCTAGACATTATCTATCATATCACTATATTAAACTTAATCAATGGTTGGTTTCTTTGAAGGAAAAACAGTTATGGGAATCTGTGCGATCTCAATGGTTACTATTACATGTTTCATAAGTTTTCTTACTGGTTTCTTCGAGGGAAGAACCGTTATGGGAATCCGTACGATCTCAATGGTTACTGTTACATGTTTCATGTTTCATAAGTTTTCTTACGCTGGTTTACCAGACCGATCCAGGTGATATTTTCTTATAATGCTTGGGTTAGCCATGTGAATGTTTCCAGATGTAGCTACGGATGCTTTGGAGCTTATGGGGAAGAGCTGGATGAGTACCAACCGTAGTATTCATATTTCCGGCGCACTACTACATTGTATATATCAGCATTGTGAAGATAGGCAATTATAACTGTCCAAGCGGATGATAGTACCTAGGTTTTAATAATTCTGATATTTCTGTATTCAGAGTAACCCTTTGTATTGTTCATTTGATATTAAATATTATCGTTCTTTTGTGAGATTCTGATATTATGTTCTCTTTCTTGCGCTATTCTATTTTTTATTGTTTTATTTTTCCATAACTTTTGGTCTTTCCAACACTTGGGTGCTCTACACACGAATACCATGGACGTATTTAGTGTCGACATTCGAGGGTGGAAAAGTTGGGTTGTTACACAACCATTCATAGGGATGAAGTTGGTTACATTCTTCCATATTCAAAAATAAAAATAAAAGATTCACAGTATTTTAATGGTGTTGGGGCCTAAGAAGAAAATGAGAAAAAGAAAAGGATCAAATCTAGGGAACTGGAAACATCAATCAACTAAGAAATTTAAGTGAGCGGTAAATACTCTAATTTTTAGTTTCCTTTATTAATCTTTCATGTCTGAATTAATGATGAATATTTCTTGTGTTTTTTGTCTGAAAATTTAATACGAAGTTAGGAACACGTTATTAGAGATGAGTTTTGATTTATAGAATTTTTCTCATATGTAAATAAATTACTATGAATTATTTGAGAACCATTAATTATTGAAAATGGGTAGAAATGTGAAGTTTGAGAAATTATAGAAAATAAAATATATGTAAATATTTTCTAGGAATAAAATAAGTGATTTCTAAACGAAAATATACTTGACCGAAGGGATATTTAGGTGTGCCGAAAGGCAAATATATTGGAGACAAGATGTAATCTAATTGGATAAAGCGTTTAATAAATAGGTCTATAGACCAGATCCGTAATTTTTGCTGAACGTGTTAGGAAAGTACATAAAATAGTAAGAAGGGATTAAGCCAACTAATCAGAGGTTGACACGTGTAAAGGTGGTGTCAAACATGCAAAAACGGTTTCCAACTTGTACCGAGAGGCAGTACTGAAGGCATTGGAGCCGAATCGAAAGTAAAATAAGCTAGAACTTTAAGTATAAAGACATAAGTAAGCAAGCTAAGTAATGCTAAGTTGGAGGCTAGGCTTATTAAACCGGAGGTATTAACTGAAGGCTGAAGAGGAACGAGGATAAAGGAGGAACTATAGGTAGAGGAGATGATTTTCGAAACCTAGTGTTGAAAGTCCTTGTATTAATTTATTAAAATTTAATTATTAAAAAAGTTGTATATTGCACATAGTCTAGATAATATTTTTAACGTGCGTGTGTGTGTGTTTATGCATGTATATCGAATAACAAATTTAAAATAAAAGCACTTCGTCTTAAACTAAAAATAAAAAAAATTGTTTTCGTATTTCTTGTTTTCAAATATTCTTTTTGCATATCATATGTGTGTGTGTTTTCGAATTATTATGTTTAAACATTTGTACATTTACATTTTTTGTACTTTCGATTTTTTTTAGAAAGCTAGTTCTTTATTAACGATGAAAAAGAACAATTAAGGTTTTGCCTTCTTAGAAAATCTTGTCATGGTAGTAAGGAAAAAGAGCATAACAATCCCTAAATTATAATATTGCATAAGTATTTTAATAAATAACAAAACAGCCCAATTACTCCACCTACGCACCAATATTATTCATCCAGCCTAGCCCAAAAAAAAAACAAAAACAAAAACAAAAACAAAACCCTAATCTAGTGCCACATTCAGCTCCCATGGTATTCTTCTTCTTCAGCCTGGATCAAAAAGTTCAACCCCGCTCGAATTTCCATGTAACGGTGTGCGTTAGCCATATTTTTGGATTTTTGAGTTAAGAATATAACATCAACTTCTACGGGGTTTGCTTGTTGTATTTTGCTGCTCGATTTCCCTTCAAAAATTCTTCTATTTCATTCCTTTCAAATGTGAAACACGGTGGTGACAAAGGTGATGCAGGCGAGGTTTCTAATGATGCTTCTTGCGTAGAAGATAGCATAAATCGTAGAAGCTATTCTTGGAGATTCCACTCTCTAGTTGTAAGTTACACTTCAGCCTCATGAGAGTGATTGGGTATTTTGCATAAGGGCATTTGAAATATAAGTGCTCGTGATCTTTGTCTCCTCATCACAAAGAACGCATCTTTTTTCTATTCTGATAACCTAAGAAAATGGCCTATCTTTAGTAAGAAGTCTGTATAGCATTGCATTATATGCACAAATAGACTTCTTTTTTTGCATTTACACTGCGTTTGCCAAACGCTTTAAAAGTTTTTAATAGTGTTTTAGAGAACGCTGTTAGTCTATTATGCTGCTAGTCTATTATTGCAGAAATCAAAACGCAATAGAAAAGGAACATTTTATAGCGTTTTTAACGTGCTATTAACTACAACACTATAAAAAATTAATACTTTTATAGTGTTTCCTTAGCGCTATGGAAAATAAAATGCTCTAGAACAATTAAGCCTCTCATGGCATTTTCTTAACGCTATGGAAAATAAATCGCTATAAAAAAGATTAAACCTCCTTTTGTGTTTTCTTTAGCGCTATGGAAAATAAAATTCTATTAAAAATAACCTTTATATCATTTTTCATGCTGTTGAAAGTTGCATTTTTTCAACATTTATGTTTACCACTTAGAAAATGCTATGCATACATTATTATAATATTACACAGAAGCAGTTAACATTGTTTATTCTCTTGTGTATTTATTTTTTGTACTACATTTCTCCTTCATTACATTTGTCATTTCACACATATAAATGTAATAAATTACAACTTAATATAATTAATACAAGTGACAACCATAAAAAACATACTTGGAGTGAAACATAATAAATATTTGATTAGCTGATGTTTGTGGATGGTATTTATTACTATAAATAAATAAACGTGCATAATACAACATAAAGTGTTTTCAGAGTACAAGGCAAAATATAATATTGTCCAAATCACCACCGTGATCAGCAAAATTCTTTTCCTGAAATGTAGTTAGCTTCACCAAAATATTTTTCTGCATTTAGAAAAGATGGAAAGAAGCAGAATGGAATATACACAATACACTAGCATCGATCTAAATTACACCTTAGTTTCTAATATTGAAAATACAATAGATGTTGCAGAGATAATGATACTACTGCTTGCTTAATATTCAAAATACAATAGATGATATAATGATACTACTTGCTTTAGCTAAGTACTTGAGGATATCTACAACAACTTGCTTTAGCTTCTCCTGGTTCATC
The DNA here is from genome assembly GCA_030737815.1 of Allium fistulosum. Taxonomy (NCBI): domain Eukaryota; kingdom Viridiplantae; phylum Streptophyta; class Magnoliopsida; order Asparagales; family Amaryllidaceae; genus Allium; species Allium fistulosum. The sequence continues at coordinate 879,835,874 of CM060906.1, forward strand.
AAAAAATTACCACAAACTTCAAAAACACCCTGCATAGTATACTGCAGTGAACATAGTCACCTTTTCTTCCGAACTGACAGTATATAGGTGTTCAACTTTTTTAACCTATGCATATTTAAAGCTGAGCAGAAACTAGACAAGGAACAGTATTCTGTTTATAAATTTTACTACTTACTGAAAGCAAAAAAAATTGGAATAGGTAACAACCGATTGTGATATTATAAAATGGCATTCCATACGTAACTTACCTCAAGTTAACGATAATGGTATATTGTATAGTCGGTTAGGGTTAAAAGCTTTCAAAAAAAAACAAGCATCTCAGTGTTAATTGTTTCTGCAACAAACGTGGAAAATAGGCACAAGGACAAATTTTCATAAAATTTTTGGCTAAAGGACAACGGGTTTTATTTTTAGGCTGAAGGACAAACTTTGAAAGATAATTAGACTGAAGGACAATGCTAAATACAACTATCATTTTGTACAATGTAAAACTGGATGTAATGCTAGTTATAATTAGCATTTTGTACAATGTTTGCACTGTACAAAATGCTAACTATATTTAGCATTTTCCTTCAGTCTAATTTTCTTTCAAAGTTTGCCCTTCAGCCCAAAAATGAAACTTTGTGTCCTTCCGCCTAAATTTTTTTCAAAGTTTGTCCTTTTGCCTAATTCCCTCTTATAAAATGACGTTCCATACGTAACTTACCTCAAGTTAACGATAATGGTATATTGTATAGTCGGTTAGGGTTAAAAGCTTTCAAAAAAAAACAAGCATCTCAGTGTTAATTGTTTCTGCAACAACCTCAATTACTTCCATATATGTTTTAGTCTCATTCAAAGCATGAAGTAACATTCGGCAAACAGAGACAACCGACTTAACAGTACAACGACATTAATCAGCAAATAATAGTATGTACTATTTGCAGTATTATTGCTGAGTTTATTTACATCAGTAAAATATACTACTACCTCTATTGTGCAAAACCATGAACAACTCAGATGCTTCTAGCTTGAAAAAAAAAACGAAAATCATCATCTAAGTTTATGAACGATATTCACTGACCATGGATGAAGCAAATAACATTACAAATTTATGCATGTAAGTTGTCAAAACATATTAGCAAATTATGTTAGGCTCATAAAAATTAATCATGTCGCATGACTAATACTTTGTACTACTACCAACGATGGATGAGCAGATTTGACGCAATTTACAGAGAAACAAACAGACAATTTTAATCCCCCATCACTGACTGTATCAGAAATAGTAGGTTATCGTTTATATTTGTTAAATGTAAGGGGATTTTTTGCAAGCGAGAAAGCAAGTTTGTTACATACCAACTTAAGTCAACTTCCAGAAAAAGAACAAGATGTTTTCAAGCTGGTATGCCTGTTAAATATATCAAATACCTATGCATCAATCTTCCTAAAAAGACAAAACAAAATCATGAAAGGCAGTACCAAATTTACGTACAATGGGCATATGCTTGTTTACCATACTATCTACTTCATAATTATAACTGCTACCATACTATCCACTTTATAATTATATCACCTTTTTAAGAAAGATAAACATCATAATATGTAATTTAATGATAATTTACAATTGTAAGTGTTTTCTTTGCAGCCCCTAACTTCTAGGAAATAATTAATGGCCTCCACATTAACCTAAGGGATTTCACTATGATTTAATAAGTTCAGTTGACTTCATCAATAACTACAGTTACGAACCTTTTAGCTACAAAATCATTGGTCCAGTCCAAGAGTAGAGGTGTGGTATGATTACAAATTCTATCAAAGGGTAAGGATAAAAATAATATTACCTATTAGCTTTAGACATAGACAAACCCCATAATGCACCTGCCACTATCTCTTGAAGGCCTGCAGAAGCATTTGAGCATTAGCAAGAGCGATCTGAATGGAACATAAGAATGAGATTACTAGATTACAAAAGTTTCTAAAAAAATCCACCTCAACTTCAATAGCAACATAGATATCTTCCCTGTAATCACATACAAATTGGCACAACTATATTTGCAGAGCAAATTTAGATAGACATGTTGGGGATTTTGCGGTTCGAGACGAATTTGATGGCGATTGCGATGAAGATAATGTTGTACTTCCAACTTCAAGGATCTATGGAATAGATTCTTTCAGACAATGGTTCAACCCACCAAGTACAAACGGGTTATCGAACTATCGACTTTCAGGATTCAATGAAGCCCTATAACAGCGTAATCGGATTCAAAGTTTGCACGCCTTTGATCCGACCAAGAATACTTTAGCAATGATTTCTGATGATGCAATTTGTATAGAATAGAAAGAAGAGGAAGAAGAGAGCAATTCTGTGACGTTTTCTGAGTTTGCAACACCTCGGAGACGTCACAAAACAGAGTAATGGCGACGGAGTTCTGGTGTCGCAAAACTGCTCTGTGTAGAAGAAGAATCAGAATTATAATCTTTTTCAACGATTTCTGGGCGTCACTATTTATAGTGGTAGAGAGGTGCCTATTCGCCAAGCGTCACAACCGTTTGCAACGGTCGCATCTATTCATTTTGTAACGATTCAAAACTATTACAAACGGTCGCGTCTATTCATTTTGTACGTTTAAAAAACGTTACAATTTCCCGCCATTAATTCAAATTTAAAAATTTCGGTTTTGGGTCCTTAACGGGCTGAAATCCAACCCGTTACTATTTACATATGATCCAAAAATATTTTCGGATCCGAAACCCGACCCGGCCCAGTTCGGTTCGATCGGACGGGCGGACGGCGGCAGCCCGCGTGTGGTGTTGCATGACTTCTCTCCTCACAACAAAACAAACATGTGGGAGCCCCAAGGCCCCAACATCCGCATGAGAAAGCTATATTTTTACAAATATATTGTATAACTTTCTACCATGTGGGACTAATAGGTTTCTTCTTCTCTCTTTACTTCTCTTTCAAATCAAAACCCAAACCCCAAGTTATTTGAAAATTTTACAACAATCTCCCCTAATTTTTAAAATAAGAAAAATTAATAAATAGGATGGCTGCATCACTAGAATGACTTCCTACATTCCCTAAGTGGGATCAAGCCTATGTAGTTTTAAGATCAAGTTTTGCATCATCGTGAAAACCAACACATAAATAAAAGGTATCTTTTGGATTTGAACATTTACTTAGTGTAAACCATTCAAAGTCTTATCGAGATTCTATGGTGAACGAATCTTGAACCAAGCATCCCTAATGATAAAACCAGAACAATCACACATGTTGATTTTCTTAGGTAAAGTGTTCTGTATTGGTCAGCACGTTAATGGCCATGTGCTTAAATCCTGGTTCATGAGTCTACTTAGAAAGCGGTCTTACTTTCCTAGGAAACGGCCTGATTTTCATACTCATATAGGTAAGTCTCTTAAGGTGTTTTTGCAATTCACCTTTTAAGGTTTCTAGACTTATTAAGGATATATATCCATCCTTTTTTCTTACAGAATCCAACACTAAATATTATGGGATTATCGATTTAGTGTTTCATACTCATTCTCTTAACTTGTTGGTACCCATTGAACTTTGTCTATCCTTTTCAAGACATAAGTTGAATTTCTGTTAAGGATGATCAACATTCATTCACAGACCTTAGTCTCATTTCTTATGACTTTATAGAAACCATTGCCTTTGGAAGACTCTTTATAAGTGGATCAGCCAAGTTTTTCTTCGTTTCTGTATAGTCAACAGTTATAAGTCTTCGTTTGAGTAACTGTCTCACCATTTGATGTCTTAGACTCACATGTCTAGACTTTCCATTATATGTCTTATTAGACACATTGTATATCGTTGCTTGATTGTCACAGTTAATCAAGACTGCTGGAGATGGCTTCTTCCATAAAGGGATTTTCATTAATAAATTCCTAAACCATTCCGCTTTTTTACATGCATCTGCTAATGCAATCAATTCTGACAACATTGTTGAGTCAGAGATACAGGTATGCTTCTTGGAAGCCCAAGACACAACAGCGCCTCCTAATGTAAAGATCAAACCGGTAGTAGACTTGGATTTGGATTCTACATTGTTCCAGGTTGCATCACTATATCCTTCTATTACAGCAGGATATCCTTTATAAGATAAACCATATTCAATGGTTCCTTTCAAATAAGCTAAAATCCTGGAAATATCTTTCCAATGTTCGAAACCTGGATTACTCGTAAATCGACATAATACACTTATAGCATGTGCGATGTCTGGTCTAGTGCAATGCCATAGCATACATAAGACTCCCAATAACACTGGAATACTCTAGTTGAGAGATAGTACGTTCAGTGTTCTTTTCTAATTTAATACTAGGATCTAAAGGAGTTGGTGCTGGTTTGTCATCGTAATGACCATACTTTTGTAGGAATTTCTCTATGTAATGAGATTGAGTTAGTAATAACTCCCCATATTTCCTAATAAATTTAATTCCCAAAATTACATCAGCCTCTCCTAGATCTTTCATATCGAATTTAGAAGACAAAAACTTTTTAGTTTCATTCACACATGATATATTGGAATCAAATATTAGCATGTCATCAACGTATAAATATATTATAACACTACCGTTGTTATCCGATTTGCTATAAATACATTTATCAGCATCATTAACAATGAATCTATATGACAGTGCAACTTTATCAAATTTCACATGTCATTGCATAGGAGCTTGCTTCGGGCCATAAAGAGATTTCACTAATTTGCAAACTTTCTTTTCTTGGTCTGGGGTTTTGAAACCTTCAGGTTGTTCCATATATATCTCTTCTTCTAAATCTCCATTTAGAAAAGCAGTCTTCACATCCATTTGATGTATGACTAATTTATAAATTGATGCAAGTGCAATTAAACAGCGTATAGAAGATATGCGAGCAACTAGAGCATATGTATCAAAGTAATCTACTCCATGTCTTTGCTTATATCCCTTAACAACTAATCTGGCTTTAAACTTATCAATGGATCCATTTGTATTCAACTTTTTCTTAAATATCCATTTACATCCTATATGTTTAGCACCAGAAGGTAAATCAGTTAAATCTCAGGTTTGGTTTAACAGTATAGAATTCATTTCATCATTGATAGCTTCTTTTCAGAAATTGGAATCTCGGAAACTCATAGCCTCGGAATAAGTTTTGGGATCGTCATCGACGTTCATTACATATTTAGTCACATTAAGGACTTCGTCCTTACTACCTTCTACAAGATATGTAATGAAGTCAGGATCATAGTCCTTCTCTATTCTCGCTCTTTTACTTCTTCGTTGTTCAATACTATTATCTGGTACTGATACTTCCTTGCTGTTTTGAGCATGAGCATAATCATCGTCATTGATATCATTAGCCATACTAGGTACTAGACTAGATGATCTCAATGGGATCTCAACAGTTTGATTTTCAAAAAATTCTACATCTGCAGATTCTATAACTTCTAGGGTGTCAAGAATAAGGAATCTATAAGTTATACTATTAAGTGAATATCTTATGAAAACACATTTAAATGCTCTATTTCCTAACTTTGGTCGTTTAGGGTTTGGTTTTCTAACATATACTAAGCAACCCCAAACTTTAAGTCTACTTAGGTTAGGTTTCCTATCAAACCATAATTCATAAGGGAAAATATTATTCTTTTTAAGTGGTACTCTATTTAAAATATAACGTGCAGATAACATAGCATCACCTCATAGGTTATTAGGTAAATTAGAACTTATGAGCATGGCATTAATCATTTCTACTAAAGTTTTATTCTTTCTTTCAGCAACACCATTTTGTTGTGGTGTATATGGGACAGTACATTGGTGAACTATACCTTGTTGTTTACAAAACAAGGTGAATTCATTTGAGAAATATTCACCACCACGATCTGAATGTAATATTTTAATTTTAACTCCTAATTGTGTTTCGACCTCTGCTTTGTAAATTTTGAATTTATCAAAAGCCTCATCTTTAGTTTTCATTAGATATATATATATATATATATATATATTATATATATATTATATATATATATGCATATCTAGTATAATCATCAATGAATGTTATATAGTATTGGTTACCACCATATGTGATATGACTTTTTAAGTCACACACATCACTATATACCAAATCAAGCAAACCAGTTTTCCTTTCTACGAATTTAAAAGATTTTCGGTGTATTTTTGCTTGAACACATATTTCACATTTAGATATGGTATCGAAATCACAATCAGAAATTAATCCTAATTTATGCATATTTCTAATGGAATTATAATTAACATGTCATAATCTATCATGCCATAAATTAATGGAATCAACAATATAAACAGAAGATTTTTTTATTGGATTCAACTTAATCATGCCATTACAAGAGTATTCCTATCCAATGAATCTACCATTCTTTGACAACACTAGCTTATCAGACTCATACACCATCTTGAATCCTCCTTTGTTAAGAATGTATCCAAAGACCAAATTCTTACACATATCAGGTACATAAAATACATTTACTAATGTAAGAACTTTTCTAGAGGTAAAAAGAAGTTCTAAAGTGCCTTTTCCTAAAACTTTGCTCGGAAACTTATTTGCTCCAGTAACTTCGTCGGCTTCTCTTTTATTTTCTTCGTAACTCTTGAACAGATTACGGTCTTTGCAAATGTGAATGGTTGCTCCAGTATCGAACCACCAATCATTATCATTGTCGCTAACGGAGTTCGCCTCTTGCACTACAGCCACAAGCGAGTCTTCGACCACATTCACTTTTTGTTGTTTCTTCCGCAAACGGCAGTCTTGGGCATAGTGGCCGGGCTTGTTACAAAAATAACAAGCACCTTTTTGTTGTTGATTTTGGAATGATTTTTCTTCTTAAACTGGGTCTCATTCTTTGGCTTTAACTTATCAGTAATTTTAACATTATTTGCCTTAGAATGGGACTCAGTTTGCGGATTATCATCTAGATCGCGTTTGCGAGAGTCTTCTTCAATACGAAGATGATGCTGTAAACTGTCTAAATTATAATCTGTTTCCGCATGCTTCATCTTTTTCTTATAATCATTCCAACTATGCGGAAGTCTAGAAATTATAACTCCAACAACAAAAGATTCAGGGAGATCAATTCCAGCATCTTTAAGTTGATTCACTATCAGTAAGATTTCGCTTACTTGTCCAATTATGGACTTATTGGTGACCATTTTGAAATCCATAAAATTGGAAATAAGAAACTTTTTATTACTTGCCTCGGATATGCAGTACTTATTCTCCAGTGCAGTCCAAAGTGACTTCGCTGTTTCCAAGGTCCTATGAGCATTGTAGACTGGGGTAGATAGCGCATTCAGAATATGGCCTCTGCATAGAAAATCATTCTCTTTGCGCTTTGCACGTCTAGCCTTTAGAGCAGCATCATCCTTATCATTTTCCTCTGTGATTTCTTCCAAGTCATCTTCCAAAATGTAGAACAACTTTACGGTGATCAAGAAAAATTTCATCGTCTCTTGCCAACGAGTGAAATTATCGCCATCAAAACGCTCTAATCGAGTTAGATGTTGATTCATAACTTGTAGAGCGCTCGAACCTTCCATGGTTGAAAAATATTGTCTGAAATTTGTTGGGGATTTTGCGGTTCGAGACGAATTTGATGGCGATTGCGATGAAGATAATGTTGTACTTCCGACTTCAAAGATCTATGGAATAGATTCTTTTAGACAATAGTTCAACCCACCAGGTACAAACAGGTTATCGAACTATCGACTTTCATGATTCAATGAAGCCCTATAACAGCGTAATCGGATTCAAAGTTTGCACGCCTTTGATCTGACCAAGAACACTTTAGCAATGGTTTCTGATGATGCAATTTGTATAGAATAGAAAGAAGAGGAAGAAGAGAGCAATTCTGTGACGTTTTCTGAGTTTGCAACACCTCGGAGGCGTCGCAAAACAGAGTAATGGCGACAGAATTCTGGTGTTGCAAAACTGCTCTGTGAAGAAGAAGAATCAGAATTATAATCCTTTTCAACGATTTCTGGGCGTCACTATTTATAGTGGTAGAGAGGTGCCTATTCGTCAAGTGTCACAACCGTTTGCAACGGTCGCGTCTATTCATTTTGTAACGGTTCAAAACTATTACAAACGGTCATGTCTATTCATTTTGTAACGTTTAAAAAACGTTACAATTTCCCGCCATTAATTCAAATTTAGAAATTTCGGTTTTGGGTCTTTAACGGGCTGAAATCCGACCCGTTACTGTTTAAATATGATCCAAAAATATTTTCGAATCCGAAACCCGGCCCGGCCCGGTTCGGTCGGACGGGCGGACGGCAGCGGCCCGCGTGTGGTGTTGCATGACTTCTCTCCTCACAACAAAGCAAACATGTGGGAGCCCCAAGGTCCCAACATCCGCATGAGAAAACTATATTTATACAAATATATTGTATAATTTTCTACCACGTGGGACTAATAGGTTTCTTCTTCTCTCTTTACTTCTCTTCCAAATCAAAACCCAAACCCCAAAGTTATTTGAAAATTTTACAACAAGACATACCTTGAGAAACAATCCTATAATTAAAACAGTTATCTTTATAGCAAATAATGTACCCTCATTCCTCCAACTCTCAAACTTCTATCTTATTTGTTTTAATTTGTCATATTTCAAAATTATGCATTTACTTATTTTTCTACCTTACCTGTTATATTTGTTAAAGGCTTGGTTATTTAAACCCAGTAACTTCTGTCCTTTCTTCCCCCTTTCTCCATCTTCTCAATTCTTACATAAGAAAACAAAGTCTCATTTGTTCTTAATTTATTTAGAATTGAATAAGTTATCTGCACTTTTAAATAAATATGTTAATTTTATAATTTTACTGAATCAAGTGAAAACCCAAAGTGCAACTAATCATTACGTTGGTGCATGCAGATAATAGACTATTTCTAAGACCATATTTGCAGTGTCAGCTCTCTTGTTTATGACTTATAATTAATCGAATTTTGAAACTTTAGTTGATAAAGATAGATCAAAAACAAGATAAGGGCTCCAAGATAGATTGCCTCATAGCTTCAGTAAGTATTTTATTCTAGCCTCATATTAAATTTGTTTACCAGTAAGATCATTAGGACAATGTGGCTTAATTTTTCAATTTGTTGATTTTTTTATAGACCTTGATGTCACTCTGTACCCTTTAAGTGACGGCTTTGCTTATAAAAAACATTGCATGAATGTAAGTCTATATCTAAAACCAGTATTGTTTCTGATTTTTTAAATTGCATGAACATTTTTATAGTTTTTTTTAACGATAGTGTCCATAGTATGCAGGCAGGCAAGCATGTTGGACTTTATACCGTTCTGGTATACATTTTTCTCATATTTTGAAACACAACCAAACATAAAAATCTGTTGCATACCTCAGTATTTTACTCATTCTCAGGTTTTTACTCCTTGTTTCTTTTCTGCCATTTTTCACTTGCCAGTGTTATTAATCCAATCCTCAACATTTTTTCAGTCAGTAATACATTGCCAACAAAGAAAACAAAACTATAAATATATTTTTAATCGAAATGGGTTATAGTGAACAGGGTGTTAGTAAGTAAAAACAATATATTACCTGCTCTAAAATTAAAATATACAACCCAACAATCAAAGGAAACATTAACAATGTATTCATAAATTTTAATGTCGTAATTTAGGTGGGTAGGTCTCAAAAAGTAGAAGGCTCGGACTATGCATTGGAAAACATACATAACATTAGAGAAGAATTGCCTAAGCTTTAGGAAGAGGCTGGAAAAATTGAAAATGGAGGTTTAAGATCACGAAGATCGAAAATGGCATCACTGCTTGATTATGGCTGAATTATCATTGATGATGACGATATCTGTTTTGCAAGGCAATTTTATAACTTTTTATTTAATTGTGATGACTCATTTGTAACAAATTTCCTATTCCGTTCGAAATAAAAATTGTCTTTTTGGTCTTGTTTTTATTGATGGCTCGTATATCTTACATTGTTGTAACTTCATATTTGCATGTTCATTGAGATCTCCGGAAATCATATTGTATTGACCGTAACTACGAAATGTTTGTAATCCTCATGGTAGAATAAATAATAAAGCAAGAATTCATAAATATTCTAAGTCGTAGATGTATCGACAACATGATATTAGCATACCAGTCACCAGATAGAGCGGTATATGTAACGCTGTCTTTTTTTGATAGAGAATAGTGATTTACTCATAGGTAATGATGTAAAGAGACAACAAGAGATTGTATGCATCGATTCATATTTGGAAGACACGAAATGACTCAGTAAGATGTTTATAACTTGCTGTATCCAACATCAAATAAACTATTAGATAATCTCTTGTTATCACAAAATTAATCAATGTTTTTTATTTTTTCATTTTAGATTTAAATGAATATTAAAAGATATGCAAGTATTCTAAAAGGTTTTATTGGTTAGAGTATTTTACCTTTTTTAAACCTTTTTAAGGAGCGCAACCAAACTTCTCCTATATAATTATGAACTAACTGATTTCATTCAACCATCATAACTTATGAAGCAAACTGAAAAAATCAAATCATAGATACAAAAAAAAACCAGCAACTATACTGTTTAAAGATCTTGGTGAATAGTATATTATAAGAAGGTCATATTGTTGGTTACCTAACCTAAGTAAAACAATACAAACAATGTTCAATACAAAATAATCGGTTTTTAATTAAAATCATTTTGTTTATATAACAACTGTTTAGCAAATTCATATAAAATAATCTATTATGAATGATATGAACAATATTCCAATTTGATATAGTTTGAAAATTAAATTGCTGATAAGCTTACCAAATTTGCTGTATTTAGCTTCTAAATATGTTAAACTGGCTTTCTTTTCTTTTTAATCAAATAAATTTCACTAATTTGATTACCTTTTAAATTAAGTAAATTTCTAATAATTGTACAAACATGATACGAAAGGATTATGCTCCAGTATATTATATACTTCACCAATTAATGATTGACAAATAGATGATATGCTCACTGTATACATAAAATAAAAATAAAAATAGTATATACCTTTCAATCCCATGATTCTGATGTTAATTAAGTTTCTGTAATGCCATTGAGTGTCTTTGGAACGATTAGGAAATCTACTATTAAAGAAGGAGCTTTGATTTTGATTTTATAAAAAATTGTGTGGATTATCATACAGAAAATGAGGATGTGTTGATATACATGCAAGGGGCTATCTTGGTGGAAAGTGGTTTGGCTTGAAAAATACTCCTTAAAAGAAGCGAAAATGAGGGGAATATCTGCATAAATTTTTTGGTAGCAACATCATTTGGGAACAAATCAGTAATGGCAGGCTTTGAACTTGTAAGTTGAGAACTGGTCTCCGCCTATACATTAAACCAAGAAGAATACATCAAAGTAAGAACAGATCCGCAGAATTATGAAATTATAATAACCAACTGCTACAAAAAAATATAGCGAATAGTTACTCTTATTTCCTTTCTGCCTCTATCATCTTATGTACATCTGCAAAACTTTCTAAGCCTGATAAGTGACAGATTATAGCTCAAAAAAAGTAGGAGAAAAGCTCCACTGTGCCAAATGAAGAGCAAGTTCTTCAACTATGGAATACATACATGCATCTAGAAAATCACATGTTTTAATGGTAATTTTATCCACTAACAATATTACATAATATAAGTTAGTTTCTTTAAATACAGTAAACTAACAAAACAAGAGAAGCTAAGCTTACTTGTTTAGCAGGAGAACATTGCTCGTTCAACTCTATGATGTCTGCACTATAAAGACACAGGCATATGAATACCCTAGCTAGAGTAAGTTGATCAAGCATCTTTACGCATCTAATTCTAAGGGTAAAGAATCGAGTAGTGAGAAACAAAGTTAACCTTGCAGATATTACTCGAGCATGTAGATATGCTAAAGGAAAAAATCATATTCCGATTTGTAGGTACAAACTAAATTTGTCCATATCTTAAGACAGTATATGAATTGCCGGTTGTAGACTTTCTGATATGGTTTCTGTAACTGAAAATAGTGTAAATTGTTTATCGAAATATAAACTCATAAATTTAAACTTGATTGAACTTTAAACATAGAAGCAATGCAATAGATGGTCAACTAGGCACCACTTACGAGACATTTAATATTTTGCAAGGGAACAAAATACTTGCAACTGGGATAACAAAAACTAGTACTCATGTGATAGGGTCTCAAATAGAAAAGTTGAATGTATAAATAATGAATTTTGGAATATATTCCATGAATAGGAACTGCTTGATAATGACTGCTGATGCAAGCCTTTTTTTTCCCACAGTTAGAACAAGTAAATATGGAGTAACTACTTAATGAAATGAATGATAATACAAAAAATAATGTGTAGATATGCCAGCCTTCAGATCCAGTGATGCAAGTTTGGGTGCACAGATTAATCAGGAGAGAGCTGATTATTCAGAATAAAGGGTGGATATTTCAAACTAGCAACAAACCTTACTAAACAATCAACCCCTTCATGTTATAACTCTTTGATCATAGAATCAACATATTATGCCCACCCTTGTAACATTGCAAAACCATAATACGTTGCTCATTTTTCATGCTCAAAACGAATATCAACCTACTATACTACTCCATTCCCCTGTTCATTTATTACACTCGTCATAAAGAGATAGCGATTGAAGTAGAAACTTCAGATTTCGGTTGATTTGCTTGATAGTGAAATGATTAGATGTTGTTCCTTAAAGCTTATAATATGTGGGAGAAGAGGGCCAAGATGGCGCAAAATGGTTAGGCTTATTAAGTAGTGGATCATTTTAAAACCATGAAAAACTTGTCAACTGTTAAAGGCAACATATAATATAGTTATAACAAAAATATTTCAACCTAGCTTACAAATTTAATTATTTGCTGAGGGCTAATTCAGTACCACAGTTTCTTCTATAGATTTGGATGTAAGTGAATGCTTAAAATCATATATATTGTGCGTCAATCTTCAAACAAACCTACATATGGCACATACAAATAAAAACTGCATTGATAGAATAGCAAAACCTCTTTAATTTCGTTGTTATGCAATAGGTTGCCCGACTTTATCACCACTGCACATAACCTGGAATTTTAAAATCAAACACTGAGTCGTTAACTTTGATGTTCGACCAACACAAGCAACCATTTGAAAGAAAAGAAAAATGCATAAACTTGTAAGAAGCTAGCTTTGATCCTGTAAATGAATTACATGAGTCTCAAATATAAATATCACACTTTACCACAAAATGGTATATGGAATAAGTTGACAACTAAAGTACATATTACCTTTTCCACTTAATATTACAGTTTAAAATTTTCTTAATTATAGATATCTATGATAGGAACCATGTAAAGTTTAACTAACTGATTGTAAAAGTGTGGTTCCATTAGATTATGAAAACAAAAACATATACCATCTGGATGCCATCTTTCCCTTCACGTGAATGCACATGTATGCTTCCAGCCAATCGATTTTGGCTAAGGAGAAGGATTGATTCGAATGCTTTGTGTCGGAGAATTTTTGGTGACAGCAATGACATTTACATCAGAATTTATGCAAAGATTTAGAGTAAGCAGAACCAAACATTATTTGGAATAATGTTGTCTTTACAACATTTATATGGATTAATATGAAATTAAATTTGTATATCCATAAGAATATGGATAAATCATTATATGCTAGAAGATGAAGTAAAATCAACGACGGCAAATAGCATTGCTCAAAATTTAAAACGAAGAAGGAAAATTGTTGTACCTTTGATGGTGGTCCTTCAGATTGGAGGGGCATTGGATTTACTATTCGTGATTTAGGGAGATGAAGTGAGGGCAATTAGAGGGGCGTTGGATTTCCCATGCGTGATTTTGGGAGATGAAGTGAGGGTTTTAAGATAGGGAGATGCTGCATGATTTAAGGTTTTTTGAAGAGATCTGCGTTTTTTGCCAGGAACGAAGTGAAAAGAGGGAGAGGGAAGGTCCAAAACACGTGATATCACCGCCAAAATAATTCGGTGTTCCCGCCATTTCATATTATAGCATTAAAAATTATATGTTTACTTTTTTCGTATCCTTTTAATAGCATACAAAGCGGAAATGCTATGATTAATGCTGTAGATAGTACATTTTGTTGTAGCGTTAATTGATGTTAGACAATGCCATGCCAGTTGACTTACTGATGTTGTTGTCTGATTTCATCCCAAACTACTGGAAACTCGAACATATTTTTATTAATAATTTTTCAATAACCATGGTTATAACTGTTACAAATAAGAACATACCTGACTAAATGTGCCACTTCTCTTGTTTTGAGTAATACTTTCGGATGAAAACTTTGATTTTGAATAATGCTATCTGCAAGAACATGCTTATATTGGCTTATATAAAGTCTATCTCACCCCAGCACTTCCACCATAGTTTTATGGTTCAACCAAGAATCAAAGAAAAGAGGGTTGCAGGACCGTCTAATATAACTCTATTCATCAACTTTGCTACAACATCTCTAACTCGAAGTATATGCATCATAGTACTCGAATAGTAGTTGTTTATATGCATGGTCCAAAATTGATCATCTCCCGAATATTTATGTGTTGTCTATCTTGTTAATAGTGTGTTTTTGGCTAATATGATCCATGTCAACTTGATAATAAATGTTTGCCTTAAGTTAGCCAATCTTCTTAAACCAATCCCACCCTCTTTCTTAGATCTACATAATACCTCTCAAGATACCTTGTGTTTTCTACCAGGCCAATTTCTTTTTGAAAACATCGATTCGATTTTGTCCAATGCAAAAGTAGAAAAATGGTATGTTGATAACCAGTAAAGTACCATTGGAGTAATAATACTTTGGATTAGTTTTCCTCTTCCAACAGTGGAGAGAAGAGAGTTGTCCCGCCCTTGTATCTTACTACTAATTTTATGTAATAGAGGAATACAATGATTAAAACATTGATATCATCGAAAGATAGTGGCACCCTTAAGTATTTAACTGACATGGATCCTCTTTCATAGCAAGGATGTCCAAAATCTTCTCTTTGTTCAATGTAGACTTGCTAAAATATTTCTTTGATTTAAGTTGGTTTATATAGAGTACCACTATCTATTTAAGAGTACAGAACACATTATTTATCACACTAGCATTGGTGGTAGTTCCAAAAGTAAAAATCATCACATCATCAGCATACACAAGTCTGATATTATTCGATAAGATGTGGATATAGGATATAGCATATTATTAGTGATAGAGTTAGGGGTATGCCCTAGGGGCATTTATGTAATATGTTACATATATCTAACTCGTTGACCAATCTTGTTCGAAATAAAAGGTATTTTCTTCCTATTATAAACTTGATGTAATGTGATTATATTAATTAATTAACTTAATTAAAAGTATATTTAATAGAAAAACCCATAAATGGTATATTTTGTGATAGTAGTTACAAAGTGTTGTAACCGTGAGTAATTTATCACAACGAAATAAATATACCATTTTAAATGTTCCAAGTCAAGATGCATCGAGACTGGATATCGATGTATCCGTTGAGACTAGAGTACATAACGCTCTCCAAATGTTGGGTAGTGTATTACCCATGACTGATGGGGGCACCTAGGGGTTACGTACTAATAGTTATTAGATAACCGTGGAACGAATCACTCGATAGTTTTCTATTGGTTAATATAACTAAGATCAAACATAAAATATCGACGTGACTGATTTACACAGTTCTCTCGACTTGAGAATACCGTGGATCTTCAATATGAAAGATCACCTTTGATTATAGCCAAATCATGGCATGACGTCTATCGAGTGACTATGGTTGGGTCGATTGGAAGTATTGGAAGTGAAGCACTATTCAAGAGAGGATTCGTCTCCTCAGTTATATGCGGTTAGTATCACAGTCAACTCAAGTCAACTCAAAGTCAAAGTCTCTGGCCAGAGCATTTCGGTTAATAATAATTGTTATTATTGAACCAAGGACTTTGTATTTGGACTATAAAGTTGAATGTGGATGAGGTTGGAATTTGACCATTACCAAATTCCATAGTCCAAAGCGATATAGTTTTGACGAAGAGAATTGGTGTAAACAAATGTCACAATCGAGTAACGCTTATTAAACTAAAATCGGATTTTACCAAAAACGAGTAAGCGATAAATTTGGCCATAATCTCACACCACCTGCCAAGTGACGTGTGAACGTTGTCATTAGAATAGTTCGATGTTAATCGTTGACCAAATTTACACTCAAGAGTTACACAGCCGAAATGATGAATTCCCTTAAGACCGAACGATTTAAGTAGTTTATAATTGTTATAAATTAATTAATATTAATTATAAATTTTGAATATGATTTGAGAAATAAATAATGTTACATATATTTATAACGGTTATAAATATATCGATCGATATACAATATCGACAAGCGATTAAATTAGATTTAATTGCATAGTATTTTGGCTTGGGCTTAGATGAGTTAAAGGCCCATCGTTAGGGCTGCAAAATTTCGGTTTTGGGAAGGTCTAGGGGTGGCTAAAACATAGGGAATTGGCTTGGAGATAATTGTCTCCAATTGGTTGAGATCAAGTGAGAATGGGTAAAAAGGTTTTCCTCGTTTCTCTTTAATACAACCCTATATAAACACACACACACACACTCTCTGAAATAATGACTATGGCCACCATTACTTCTATATTGCTGGCTAAAACATAGCACTCAATCCACTCCAAAATTCTCAAATACATTTCAAATTAAAATAATACTATTCGATAGTTAGAGGTCGGTGATTCCGGACTTGCAATCTGACGAATCAAGAACAGTAAAAGAAAGGGAAGTCATTGCTTCAACATGGTTTCAAAGGCATCATTAAATTGGTAATTTTAATTCATATTACAATAATTAATTATATTCTATGATTCTATAATGAGAAATTTCGTATCGGTTTAAATATATTGCTACTATATGTTTAGTTATGTGAGATTTTGTAAGTAGATGCGGTTGTCACAAATCAGTTTGGTTATGTGCATAATTTGTTTATTATACTATTTGATTTATGTATAGACAAATGTTGTTTACTGTACAAAATCAATTTTTGTCATTGATAATTGTTTTATATATATTTATTAATAAATTCATATATATATATATATATATATATATATATATATATTAGTGCATATTTCTCTCTCAAAATAGCGTATATAAGATATATATATTTGATTTAAAAACTTTGGTACACTTATTTATATATAATATGAATTTACAAATTCGAAAATTAATTATCTTACATATATTCATATTTTTAAATTAATATTTATTGAAATTTTGAATTGTTTATTATATATAAAATAATTATTACATTAGAAAATTCAATTATATATTTTTGTAAAATATTATATCATTTCAGAAACGTATAAAAAAGTTTAGGAATTTTTCAATAAATTTTATTATTTTTAATAATTATATTTTGGAAAAACCGTTTAAGATTTATTAAAAATAATATTTAATTGAAAATTTCTTCAAAATTTTTCTTAACCTCTCATTCATTATCCTAGAATTTCTGAAATTCTAAAATTGAATTTTTAATAATATATTATTTTATATTAAATAATTATTGCCGAAATCAATGTATTTGTTTTTAAAAATAATATTTTAACTTTGAAAAATCTCTAGATTTTTTTAAGCTCTATTTTATGATCCTAGATTTTCAAAAACTGTAAAATTTGAATTTTCATCAATATACTATTTTATATTAATTATTTATGGATGAAAACATTATTTTATTCATAATATATACAAATTAAAATACTAAAATTATTATCTTTGCAAAACTAAGTTAATTTCGAATTATAAATAATTTTTAATAATTGTTCTCTCTCTTTCTATATATATATATATATTTATTTATTTATCTATATATAAATGTTTCATGTTCATATATTATATATAATATATTTATACATGCATGTGTGTGTGTTGTAACACATATACATGCACATATTTGGACAACATACATGACATACAAAATGAGCTAATATGTCTGTTGCGATGTAAATCCAAACATCTACATATAGGCATATTATACATTTCATGGATTATTATGTTACACATACACTCACACGTATATGTATATGATACATTTATGTATAAACTAAATCAAATAAAATTAATTTCATATCTTAATATATTTGAATTTAAATAAAATAAATGATTTTATTTAAATGAAATTTAGAAATTTTCTAATTCAGTTAGACTTCATAGGCCAAATAAAGATCCAATAGGGTAAAAAAATGAAATTCACTCATAACTTCCGCTGCGGGCTGGTCCAGTTCCAATAATTAGATATATTATATTCCATAAGAAGGGAGAAATATTCTATCGTAATGCAAAATAAATAGGGGGACAGAGGATCCCCCTGTCTCGGTCCTCTTTTAGAAGATATAAAACCATAAGGCACCTCATCTAGAAGTACGGTAGATGTAGGTATATAAATGCATTCATGTATTAAATCAATCAAGGAACTTGGAAAGCCCGTTCTATATAAAATATAACAATCAAATTCCCTATTGATCAGATATGCTTTCTATAGGTCAATTTTAATGCAGGTTTTCTTGTTCATAAGCTGGTAAAATATTTTCTGCAATACTACTTTTCGGAATAAATGTAGACTGATTTTCAGTAATTAGAAATGGTAAAAATGCTTCATTATAGCATAAATTACTTTGGCCACCGCTTTGTAAAGCACATTAGCACATGAGATTAGTCGGTAGTCTGAAATGTATTCCAGTAATAAATATTTCCTTCACTGCAAAAAAAAATCTCTAATCTATATGTATGTATTTCCATTCTCATCTATACGTATATATATATGTTATTAAATCAAATTCAAATTGAAATAAAATTCGAATACCTCACAGCAATCGAACTTCGCCAGCGACCGCCACGCCTCGACCCTCCTCGGCACCGTCTCGACGTCGAGCGTCAACCTTAACGCGCGCACTCCTCGAACGCGTGACCAGGGTTCCATCACCACCATCGCGCACGTGCTTCCATCGACGACTCTGCCTCGACTCACGCTTCGCCCAAAATCGCTTGCGGCTTCGATTGCCTTCCAAAATTCGAACTGGGTTTTTGATTTCTATTTCTTGTTTGAAAAGAATAAATGGCTGAACGAAGGGTTTTGAACAGAGGCCATTAATTTAATTTTTGGAGAATAGAAGGAGAATCGAGTAGAGGGAAAAGAGGGAGGGAAGACTGAAAAATCAAAGTGGTATCCTGGTATGATTCCTCTATACGTATACTTATATATATTCTTCTTCTTTCTTTTTATATATTTTTTTCGTTTGCATGTAAATGTTGAAAGAGTGAAAAAGGGGCGACATGATTTAGAAGAGAAAGGCAAGGTCACTCTGATTTGATAAAATATGGCTGACTAGACAAGATAGGTTTTGACCAGTCAAACAATATAAATATATTATATTTAAATTTAAATCATCCTAAAATCGTAGCTTAAAATTTTGACCTTCTATCAAGGCATGCCGCTAGGCGTTTATAATGTTATACCCATATTCTGAATGCAATGGAAAAGATTTCGAGTCCTAATTCGATCGTATGGAGAAGATAGCTTTTTGGATCTAATTATTATATTGAATTTTCGATATAAATTCCAACGCGTTTATATCCCGTACGATCACACGACAACTCCAAACACTACGAAATTTTGAAATTCGATAATAATACAATATTACGGATCCAATGGAGCTGGTTTCGTCAAATTCTGAGACTGTGTCCCGGAAGGCTATTTTTAAACGTCAATTTAAACTATATATTTTTCAAAACTGAACAAAACACCTTTAAATTCAATTTTAAAAGTTCTATCATCTTCACTATTATTAATGTAAATTTTTCAAGCCTTTAAACTATTTTTAACAAGCTTAAAATTCCAGATTCAATATTTTACTCAATTTCCAATTGTTAAATCCAATAATTAAATTATCCAAAAATTAGTTATATTTGAATTTCAAGTTAAAAATTAACCTTCAAATATTTAAAATCAATTAAATATTCCAATTTCAAATATCCAAAATTCCGGATCGTTACATTCCCCCCCCCCTCCTTAAAAGAATTTCGTCCCCGAAATTACTAGGTAAGAAGAATGGTCCACAACCCGTTACCTATTTTCCCAAAGCCAACAGTTTTTAACAACTTCCCAAAACAATCTTTTAATTAAAGACACAATAACCCTCTTACTGATTTTCCAAACTCATCCATCTGTTCCAAATAATATTATTTACTCAATCATTCAAATTATAATTTAAAACCAAAATTTAAATTATCAAATTTTCTTCAAAAATTTTCTAACTCTCTAAATTTTCGAAAAATTTCGCCAGCCTCTCCTTTGTGCAGCTAGATAGGAACAACTACAAAACGCCTCTACGGGCCCCAAATTTCAGAAGAAAACAAAAGCCAAGTGGCTAGATCAGGAAACCAGCAAATTTCATACGACAATTTAAATACATACCTTTTTGTCGGGCAATTCAACTTTATCTTCTGAAATCAAAAACACCAATTTCCTTTGCTTTTTTAAAACACCTGTATATCCTACTTAGCAATAATATCCAATCACAGAATTCAAAATCATTTTATCCATTTCTTTACAAAATTTCCAATATTCGCTTTACTTAAGCCGTACGATGTACATATATCATCTGTACGCAATACCAAATCTGATCGTTCACTCGATCACACAACTTCACTTCCGAACTACCATTGTTCACCGACTCCCTAGTGCGGACTCAGATCTGGTTCCTTGATCAGAAACCGTCATTCTCCTTGCATAGCCATATACTATGATAGAGAATTTTCAGAATTAATCAAAAATCCATATCCAGGGTTCGCCGTCGAAAATCGAGCGAAAAATCCCAACTCGGATCGACATAACTATCTCGAAATTCTGTGCTCGAATCTGGATCAAATTGCTATTCAAATAAAATAATATACGTACATCCTACGTATTTATCTCAATTGATTATTAGCTATATCAATTCTCTTTTATTCACATTTATTTTGATTTCCATTCACTTATTCACAATTTCTTTTTTTCACCCCTTTTTATTCAACCTTCATTCAAATATTAACTTAGTATATTTCTCAATTCCAAATTTTACTTAAAATTTTTACCATCTACTTCTAAAGTTCAATATAAATATTTTATATACTTCTTATATTTATTTTCACTTAAGCCTTTATATATATATATTTTTTCAAATTTTAAATTTCAATTTCATTTGAATTCAATTTACCTTCCACCTTTAAATATTGAATTCTATCAACTATCTTCCATTCATATCATTATTTTAAATTAGTCTCATTTACTAAAAATTTTCAAATTCCAATAAAATTTAATTTCCCGAACTTTGTTCCCTTAGTCCAACTCCAACTATTTTTTTCCAATTTCACTTTCCTTAGCATAATTCAAGTTAAATATTCCATTTCGATATTCAATCCCAATTCCATTTACTTATAACTTAAATTAGTTTGTTCATTAACAAATTTATTTCCAACTTAATAAATTTTATTCCAATGGCCATTCCAATTAGCTTACTTAGATTCATTTCCCCAAAAATTCACTTTTATTTAACTTAATTTCAGTTAAATTCCATTTCCATTCAAATTTTAAACTTCGATAAGTTTTCCAACATATTTAAATTCCATTCACTACCCTCTTCCAATTCACTTTATTTAATTGGCTTACTTTTCTAACTTATTTCGTTTTCACACTTATTTTAATTTAACTCTTCTTCAAGTTAAATTTTATTCTAACGAATTTCAAATTTTTATAAGTTCTCAAACTTATTTATACTTCATAAACATTTTTAAATAACTTCCAGGGTTTAAGCAATTACTTAAGCATTTCAAAATCATTTTTTTGAAATCAATTGTATCTGAAATCCTTTGGTATATCCACTTATTCCTTTGTATTCCAAAATCAAAACAGTTTTACCCACCGAAACTTCAATTCACACATTCAGGTAGCAATTCCTCCCTTGGTAACTCGAAAATGAACATCGATGATGCTGCAGTCATCACCGAAATTATTTTCCAGCGACCGAAGTGAGTTCAGTGCTTTTTTTCTTTTTAAAAACATTTCAAATATTTTTAAATTCCAAATCTCACCAGATTTCATTTCCAATTCAAAAATATTCCCAAACAATATCACTATTATTCCTCCAAAGCCTTTTGAAAAAATCATTTTCAAACCCAAAGGAAATTAAATTTCCCAAATTTTCGAATTTCAAATCCTTTCAATCTATATTCAAATACTACTCTGGAATTTTATCCCATTTCAATTATAAATCACATTTATAATTCCCATTTACAAATTCCATTTTATTATATGAATTTATTTCTTAACTTTTTGGTTATAACATTAATTTCTTATTTTAATTCCTACACAACAATGATAATAGCTCAATATTATCATTCCGTACCAAGCAACCATATACTATAATAATTTACGAAAATTATTCCTTATATATATAAAAATACTTTGGGTAAAATTATTTCACTTACCCTATTTTAAAACAATGTTGTGTCGTTTTGCCTAGTTTAAGAGTTTAGAAATCCCTATCGATACAGTTGTCCAGACTGTACCGACCAGAATTTATAAACACTCAACTGATAAGTCAACACAATATAAAACAAATTTTCATATTCACTAACAAATACGCGCTCATATCTATTAATACACTCAAACTCATTCTAGAGTACTACTGACTCTATCTCTAATAAGTAATTCCCACAAGAACCAAGGTTCTCGCTTAACCTTCTGCTCTGATACCAAAATGTCATGACTCGGATTTTCGACCTCCGAAAATCGACATAAAATACGTCCACTGTATTACATGTCAAGCAATCGAACGCCGGAAACACCAGACCGTAAGGGTTAAAGAAGAAAGAGGTAGAAGAAGAAAATAGAAAAAAAAAACATCAGAATCTCACAATCGCAGCGGAACAAAATATAATATATAACAACTGACCTTTATACAAAAAGAACATTTATTGTTTTATATAATACATTATCAGAGTACAACACAATCCATAGCACACAACTGGACAGTTGTAATAACTTGTCCTCACAAAACTGTCTATACAGTTACACTGCACAGCGGAATATATATCAAGTATGCGTGATACGGTATCGCCATCCAGCTCGTCTTCTTAGTTCCACGGCATCCTATCATGTATCTGTAATACTCGGTCTAACCCGAGCATTATAACAAAATAACACCCGAGTCAGTCTGGAAAACCAACGTGAGAAAACACACTCAAATGAATTATTAAAGTTCTCAAAATCCTTTGAAATCAAAGGTATCTCGTAAGACCACGCCACAAATAAACATGCTGGGTTTTTACCTTACGATAACCAAAACATTTTATATCAAAATCCTCTTATATTATAGTAGCGTCTAAGTACAAATACTTATTCAAATAGCCGAAATTGTTACATTCATTAAATTCCAGCATAATAGGTATACAAACAAGTCTGAAGGCACTTATTGGAGATTGGGTTTCCATACAATGGCAGGGCTGCTAGGGTACCGCCCATCACAGTACCTGGTCTAGATCAGCGTACCGAGGACCACTCCTGATCCCCTGCAACACAAGACCGGAGCTACCCCTTACTGGATAGTCCGAATAAGATCACCCCGCGGTTGGGATCATCAACTGCCCACTAAGCCGAATAAAAAGGGACATCTAGACAGGGATGACCTTACCCTAATTGGGTGCTACCCACTTAGCCTTGCTGCACCTCCCCTGTTTTAGCCATTCCCGGTTGATGAGGCTTGAGGCTATGCGTTACCTTTTTAGCACACATTCACTTAGAATACCCATTGTCCTCCAATGACAACGTACTGGTAGCATTCATCCATACAAGTCCGTTCCCGGTCCGAACGGAACCGAAGGCACTACTCCTACTACATCCATTTTGGAATCATCCTCAAGATTAGTAGCGATTAGCCCTTGCACTTCACTGCTCCATCTTCGACTCCAAGCTCTTGTCTTCCTTACGAAAACGTACTTGTTGGATTGAAGTGGTTTTCGGATCACAAATCCGATACCGGTCTCTTCGAAACAACGTTCGCTATTTCCCGGTAAACTCAACCCCGGTTCTTTAGGAAATAAACAGACGAGAATAAGATCGGATATCACCTCCTAACCGTTTAGTGGACGGATTTCCTTATAAACGTCCTAGAAGAACGAACGAGTTTATACGTACAGTATAGCACCTCAATCGGTAACTGTACCATATAATTTTCGAATTTCCTCTGGATATTTCCAAAGTTTTATTCGGGTCTAGATTTGATAGTCGGTTATTTAACTATCAATTTAAACAATCAATTCAATCAAATACTTTATTTCCACTGAAGGCACCAATCCTTCTTAAATTTAGTTTTTAAATAAATTAAATCACTTTATCCAAAACTATACACTTAAAATATTTAAAGTAAAGCTACTTAAATCACTTTGTTCAAAATAATAGTTATGGAATTCTATAATTATTTTCCAAGTAAAATTTTACCCAAAACTACTTTTAAAATAAAGCTATTTTATAAAATATAAATATTTAATAATTTTCCTTTAAATCATAATACTACTTAACCTTTAAAAATAACTAACTCCTATAATTTAATTAATACCTTCTTTAAAATTTTTAAAACAGTTAATTAATAAATTTTCTAAAACATCCTTTTAAAACATTTTTACTTTATACGTAAAAATCTTCCTTTGAAAATATACTTAGCTTTCAGGAAAATACTATTTCCACTCCAATAAAACTGGTCTTATCATTTATAAATCCTTCTCGAATTATCTCCAATTTAAATTTACGTTCCAACTCCGTAAATTTTCTTTTAGCACCTTTAAAAATAAAACCACTATTTATTTTTAAAACAAATTACCATCTCTTTATAAATTCTCACCGTGAATTCATACTTTCAAATTTATCCACTGATAAATATTTCACTTTATTTATAAACCTAGTTTATAATTTCTGTACCCTCATTTCCTTTAAATCACAGTTTCCAAAACACTTAATTGATTTCCCAATCGATTCTCTGAATTAAATTCCCTTTAAAATTTATTTCCTAACTTATCCACATTTATTCCAAAATCCATTAATTTCCGATTTACTCCTTTATTATGATTTAAATCCTTATTTAAATCTGAAATATCAATTTCACACTTTGTTTCAAAATTCCCCTTTTTATTTCTCCCAAACCATTTTAAATCCTGGATTTAAAATAAATCCTTTAATTCTTAAACAATCTCGCTTAAATCCTCAAAACTCCTTTATTCCCATTTATTCAAAATCTCTATTTCTCATTCCCCGGAATTTATTCAATAGAATTTTAAAATCAACCTTTTAACCTTTTCCCAAATCCACCCCTTTTATTTATTCATCTTCGCTATAATTTATTTTACTTAAAATTCCCTTTATTTTCCTTCACAACCCAATCTTTATATTTTTGATATCTTAAAATTCCAAAATACATTCAGCCAAACCATAGCATTCAATAATTTCAATTTACACTATAATCTATCACAGATTAATCAATATTTCATATATCACTGAATTGAAATAAATTTAACATTTTTGAGGAATCCAGTTGGATCCCTCCAACCCGTTTCCCTGCATCCACAAATGTTAGCACAATATAAAAATACCCATCCCACTTCGAGGGGGATATCGCGGTATAAAGGGTCATCCGCTATTACGTGGGGCGCATAGGGTCGCATCCGCTATATAATGCGGGAATATCAATCACTCCAATATATATATATATATATACACACACACACACACACTACTATATATAATATCACATCCAGACTGATAATAATTATCAATTCAATCAATCAACCAATAATTTAAATTTAACTATTTAAATTAACCGATAATCCAGATGTGAGTGAGAATAACTCACCTTTGACTTTTTATTTGCAATCCGATCCATCTCGACTATTTCCTTCACGATTTGGACCTTGTACAAACATTATACGTTTTATTAACATTTGAACTAATCGAATGATCAATTTACCATTAAATAATTTAATTAACTAACAATTTAATTTAAACTGATAATTTCCCTTTTAAAAACCTTTTTGTAACTATAATAAATTAAATAAGTTAATTGAACAATTTAATCACCAAATCCATTATTTTGAAATAAACCAGTAAATCTAAAATGTGTGTATATACATTTTTACTTTTATTTTTGAAACTTCATATATTCTTATAAAATAGTCTATATAGATTTAAAAATCTAATTTTATATAAACTCCTCAAACATTTTAAAATTTTCTATTTTCAAAACCTTATCTTTACATATATATATTTATTTCACTGTTTATCTATATATATTTAAAATAAAATATGTATGTGTATTCACACACTTATATTTATATCTTTTCCTGTAAATAACCCAAAACAGTAAATTCTTTACTGTAAAAACTTTTCCAGTAATAAATATTTCCTTCATTGTAAAAAAAATCTCTAATCTATATGTATATATTTCCATTCTCATCTATACGTGTGTGTATATATATATATGTTATTAAATCAAATTCAAATTGAAATAAAATTCGAATACCTCACAGCAATCGAACTTCGCCAGCGACCGCCACACCTCGACCCTCCTCGGCACCGTCTCGACGTCGAGCGTCAACCCTAACGCGCGCGCTCCTCGAACGCGTCACCAGGGTTCCATCACCACCATCGCGCGCGTGCTTCCATCGACGACTCCGCCTCGACTCACGCTTCGCCCAAAATCACGCGCGACTTCGATTGCCTTCCAAAATTCGAACTGGGTTTTTGATTTCTATTTTTTTTGAAAAGAATAAATGGACGAACGAAGGGTTTTGAACAGAGGCCATTAATTTTATTTTCGGAGAATAGAAGGAGAATCGAGCAGAGGGAAAAGAGCGAGGGAAGACTGAAAAATCAAATTGGTATCCTGGTTTGATTCCTCTATACGTATACTTATATATATTCGTTCTTCTTCCTTTTTATATTTTTTTTCGTTTGCGTGTAAATGTTGAAAGAGTGAAAAAGGGGCGACGTGATTTAGAAGAGAAAGGCAAGGTCACTCTGATTTGATAAAATATGGCTGACTAGACAAGATAGGTTTTGACCAGTCAAACAATATAAATATATTATATTTAAATTTAAATCATCCTAAAATCGTAGCTTAAAATTTTGACCTCCTATTGAGGCATGCCACTAGGTGGTTATAATGTTATACCCCTATTCTGAACGAAATGGAAAAAGTTTCGAGTCTTAATTCGATCGTATGGAGAAGATAGCTTTTTGGACCCAATTATTATATTGAATTTTCAATATAAATTCCAGCGTGTTTATATCCCGTACGATCACACGACAACTCAAAACACTACAAAATTTTGAAATCCGATAATAATACAATATTACGGATCCAATGGAGCCAGTTTCGTCGAATTTCGAGACTGTGCCCTAGAAGGCTATTTTTAAACGTCAATTTATACTATATATTTTTCAAAAATGAACAAAACACCTTTAAATTCAATTTTAAAAGTTCTATCATCTTCACTATTATTAATGTAAAATTTTCAAGCCTTTAAACTATTTTTAACAAGCTTAAAATTCCAGATTCAATATTTTACCCAATTTCCAATTGTTAAATCCAATAATTAAATTATCCAAAAATTAGTTATATTTGAAATTCAAGTTAAAAATTAACCTTCAAATATTTAAAATCAATTAAATATTGCAATTTCAAATATCCAAAATTCCGGATCGTTATATAATGTTTCGTCATATATACTATATTGTTCTGGATCATCATCGGCTTACTGTAAATTGTTGTACTACCATTGTAGTTGATTTATGTATGTATCTCTGCTTCCGTTATGATTCCAGACCTTTAATCTGTGTTTGATGTCCTGAAGTTTATAATCGGTTGATGAGCATGATCACCCCACGTAACTTCCTTGAGTCCTTGTATGCATTCTTTATAACTGTCGTACCGATGCCATGAATTTGCATATCTGGAAGGATTTCCATTTGTTGGTTTTGCCTTTAATGAAAAGCTTACAAGTATAGGAGTGTGATGACTGAGAGGAGATGGCATGGCCACTGTTGATAGTTGCTGGAAAAGACTTATAAATTTTGCACTTACCAACACCTTATTAATGTTTGTCGTAGGTCCTCTCCTTCTCCACGTATATTTACTTCCTTGTAAACAAGTTTCAACAAGACCACGTCATAAAATGCAGTTTTTAAAATTATTTATATGTACAAAAGGGATAGGAAAACCTCCCTTTTTGTCCTTGAATTCAAGGCATTATTAAAATCCTCAGTAGCTATCCATGATGAATTAAGTTGGAAAGCATCTTGAATCAACCTTGTCCACAACTCCTATCTCTCTCTCTCTCTCTCTTCCCGTGAAAGTTACTGGCATAAATAAAAGAGCAGTAGCAAGTGAAACCCCTTTTATTAATAAGAAGCATAGTTAAATGTTGGGTACTCTAACCAACAGGTTTGGCTCAGTTGATTGGTAGTTCAGACTATGAGATTAAAAGTCACGAGTTCGATCTTTGAGATCAACACTTACTGACATCAATGATCACATTCATAAAAATGTTGTGTACTCTCTATTATCAACACATGCTCCCAGACCATGTACTCCTGGCTTTTAATATGCGTGTGTGCGCGCGTGCACGCGCGTACACACATAATTTTCGGCTTTTTTTTTGAAAAAATATTTGGAATAAGTCAAATTAAATTAATATCTAGTTGTCAAACCTATTGAAATTTGAATTTAAATAAAAGATTCGATTATATATATACATTTTTATACATACATACACACACACATATATATATATTATAAGGTATTTCGGTAAAAAAATATGATTTTTAAATCAAACATAAATTTTAAAAATGTACACATATACATATAATTATAAAAACATTTATATTAAATAAATACATGATCGAAAAAAATTATATACATGTATTTATTTGTATACATGCTCATTCATTATATATGGACACACACACATATATATAGACACACGCGCACGTATGTATGTATGTTTCTATATATCCATGTTGAATTGATTATTAAATTGACACTTTATTTATTAACCATAAATCCAAGTGGTAAATTGCACACCTATGACATATTGTTCATCATGTTTATCCTAGGTTAGATCTCTGTATTTAATGTAGTGTTACAATGTTGGTATTATGAATACGAACAAATTATAAAATTAAATTTAAAATTAGTTTAAAATAAAGTATTATAATTAAATCATGATAAATAATCATAAAAGATTTAAGAAAGTAATTAATAAATCCCCAAACCGTTTTATTAATTAATACTAAATATGATTTAGTACAAAATTATTATCCATGTAAACTTAAAATATGATTGCAAATCACTAAAAGGAAAATGTTTGAAATTCCCTTTTTTTACCCCCACCATCAATGCACCTAAGCCAACACTCGTAATAACCAAAACACTTTGCTTGTGAATATGAAAGGGTATTTATAGGTGAAGCTCCTGCCCTCCCCTCCCCACGATCCCTGGAAAACCACCAAAATACCTCCAAACATTTGTCCAAAAGCGACTTAGTCTAGTCCAAAAAGTAGTCGAATTAATAGGTTTTCAACTACTTAGCACTCAATTCAATAGGGCCAACAATGGGGTTGAACTGAATGAACCTTCGAATAAGCACGATAGTCAAGTGGTAGAATGGAGGAAATTTTGTCCAGATCCTAAGCACTACCGCAACAAATAACAGATTCGGCAGACTTGAACCGATGGTTAAACCGATTAATCAGTCAAGCTAAGCTGGGTATTTAATGAAATTACTTTTTCTTGCTTTGACCTTCAACTTCTATTCAACTTTTTGCACGTTTGTCACTTCGTATCTTTCATTTTGACTGCCCTATGCATCTCTTTGACTAAGTAATTAATATCGGATAATACCGTTAATATATCACTAATATTTGCAGATATATCTAGGCTATTACACCGATATTTGATATAAACGTCGGTGAAAGTAGTCAAATACCGTTATTACTTAGAAAAGGTACATGCATATATCATATTACAACAAAATTCTACATTGTATATATGAAAATCCTTTACATAGGTATATCTCCAAACATTTTAACAAATATTTAAAGTGCCAAAATTTGAATATTTACATCTTTTATTATCACCATGATTTGTACAACTTGCAGACATGCCAATATCTCCTCGATACTACTCTAATATTTTAAAATTTCTCATATCGTACTTTAACTAATATCATACACATACTGATATTAACTCCTTCGCTCTACAACGATTAACATCTCTTTTGTTAGTTTTTGAACCAATGGATAATAGCGTGAAAATTCTCTAGTGACGCTTGTGAAATATTTGGAATCTCATTGTCAATTAATTATTTGTGAAATGAAAATTTTAATGAGCAGTTAGACATAAATAGAAAGAAATCAGATGGTTAGGAAAGTACACCATTAACTGCTGTGAGAAGGATTGAATTACTAAGATCACTTATGAGTTAAATAGTGCAAAATTGACATCATGGACCACCATTTACAAGATCAACGAGTTATGAACTAATTTCATTTGGAACGGTAAAAACCAAAACAAAAATATGGAAAATGTCCGCACAACAAAGCAAGAAGAGTAGGGATGAGAAACATTCGGTTAGAACCAAATTAACCGACCGAACCGGTTCATTTGGGTTAGTTCGTTTCGGCTACGAAACTAAATTGGTTTGAATTTGGTTAGTAAAATAATTTATTTTTGGATACCAGTTTAAACGAATTAACCGAACTTTTATTATATTTTCCAAATTTTTTTATTGTAATACTTTTAATAGTTGGTTTTGTGATGAAAAACAAACTTTACCTACTGAAAATAGGTCAAATTTCTTATAAACATAAATGTTACACTATACAATCTCTCCGAAACATAATTATGTTTTCTTTTGAGTAAATATGAACAATAACATAATTTGTTAGTTCGGTTAAATCGGTTACCGACTGAATTAATCGAAATTAATACAATTCGGTTTAGTTCTGTTTTGGACTTTTTCGGTTCTAATTCAACTCGTTGTTTTTTACCTCAAAATCAACCGAACTGATTGAACGCTCACCCCTAAAGAAGAGGGCATGGATTTTAAATTATGAATATTAACTTCGAGTCCATATTTTTTGTTTTAAATGTAAAGCCGGCCCCTATAGATAATATTTGTTTGTATATTAGGTCCCTACCCTTCAACATCACACCCGATGTATATCATCATCCACGAATTCATTTAATTATAATCTTTAAAATGCAATAACTTTATGTAGATTAATCGGATTTAAGAACCGCTTTCACCATTAAATCACAAATTCAATAAACTTTCCAATTATATTGGTACCTAAAATTAAAATTTGAAAATCATAAATTTACATAATATTTTTAATTGCATATATGTAATGCGGTTATTTGCGTCACTGCTTTATATAACTGCATATTTGCGATAGTATTTATTTTGGATGATCATAATATTTTGTATAATTGTTTTAACTGCATTAACATAGTGTAGTTATTATCTTCTAACCTAATTGAAAGAAATTTGGTTTTAAATTATGTAGTAATAATTGCTTTTGAGTATTTAACTGCATTTATGCGATGTAGTAATAATTTTGGCTGCATTTGATATTTTTATTCAATATAAGTGCACGTTATAACTTAACTGTATTAAGAAAATGCAGGTAAATTTAAATGCTTTAAGAAAATGCAATTATAATTTAATAGAATTTTTTGAATTAATTTAACTTCGTTTACATGATGCAATAATGATTTTGCCTACATTTGATAATTTTATTCAATCTTAATACATTTTAGAATTTAGCCGCATTAAGAAATTGCAGTTATATTTAAATGCTTTAAGAGAACGAAAATATAATTTGATAGCATTTTTGAATTAATTTAAATGCCTTTATGTGATGTAGTAATAAATTTGGTTGCATTTCATAGTTTTTATTTCATTTTAATACAGTTATAATTTAACTACATTAAGAAAATGCAGTTAAATTTAAATGATTTAAGAAAATGCAATTATAATTTAATATCATTATTTGAATTAATTTTTTATATATATAACAAGAGTGATACTTATTCAAGCAGAGTAAACATATTAATTGAGTTAATTCAACTGCACTGATGTGATGCGGTAAATTTTTTGGCTGCATTTGATAATTTTATTCAATATTAATACACTTAATTTAACTAATTTAATAAAATGCAGTTAAATTTGATCTTAATGCAGAATTTAGCTTCATTAAGAAATACAATTATAACCGCATATCAAATGTGAAATTGAATTTTAATTGCTTTTTTTAACCTAGTGATTTGAATGATGTAATCATAGTTGCATTTGAATGATCCAGTTTTAAATATGTTATTTATATGGAAAAATTATAATTTTTCAAAAAAAATCAACGACTAGATATTTACATATTATTTACATATGTACAGCATATGTTATTTAAAAGGTCATAAAATTTGTGTTTTAATGATGAAAGCAGTTCGTTGATACGATATTTATACAAAAACTTATTGTATTTCAAATATTGCTATCAAAATAAGATGTGAAGTACTGATATATGTGTGAGAATAGCAGCTAGTTGCAAAGGGAATTAGCGGTTAGGGACCTAATTTAGATAAAATTACAAGGGTGGGTACTTTGTATATTAAAATTATTTATATGGACTTACATCCAAATCCCCTTTAAATTTTGTCAAAGTAACAATGCTGTTAGTATAAAGCTAAAACAGAAATTAGCCAACGAGAGAAGCATTGGAGCATTATGGTTGAAACAAAAATATTTCAAGCAAAAATCTTTTAGGAGATTCAAAGTAATAACAACTTATCACGTACTATGAAATTCATGGTACAACTAAGAGAACAAGCAATTCAATTACCCGGGGTAGAAAAACTACACAAGCATTTCCAACAAGCACCAATTAATGGAAAAAAGTTCAGTAATTGGTCAACCAATCCATGAGAAAATGGTGAAAATTATGATTTGTGCTATATACATATTGCCGCTGCTCTGAATATTTGATTAAGGAAAATGACTAAGGTGCCGATAGGTTCTGAAGAAAAGTTATGGCTTACTGCAAAATAACACGAACAACACACGTTGCGATTTAATGTCGATTTGAAACGATTAACTGGCGGATTCAATTCAACGAATCACAGGTTTACAAAAAAAAGAAGGCGAGACCTAGATCGGTTAGTAAGTTGCTTAACATTGATATGCGTGGTCTATATAATAAATAACAATGCATAACTAATATTCAATTAACCTAACACTAGTATACTAGTAATCATTTTATATTTATCATTTTAGTGAGGTTTACATTACGACTACAAGTAACAACAGACATTTTTATAACAAGAGTCGTACTTAGTTTAAGTAGAGCACTGATTTGAGTGTCTCGAGAATCGAACCCAAGATCTCTAAATCACAATCCAGAGATCTTACCATCTGAGCTAGTGGTCTTTTACTATAAAGAGGAGACGAAGTTATATAAATATACCTCCATGAAACCTAAAACGATCCATACATGATGAATGTATTTAGCTGCAAGCTCCTGTATACTCTATAAACCATTGAATCAAGGATAGGACCAACGTGAATTAGGTCGGCTTCCTCCTGTGCTTATTGTAACGATCCGTATTTTTAACTATTTTAAATTATCAAATTTAGTGTAATTAATGAATAAAAACGGTTAAAAATAAAGATTTTAATGATTTATTAATATAGTTATTGAATATGAACTTGAATAAGATTTTAAAATAAACAAATTCTGAAAATTTAAGTAATAACAAGTATTGAAAGGAAATGCTATGTATTGAATGTGTTTACAATCAATAGTTGAATTGAATAATAAATGTCGAATTCATTAGATTTAAATAAAGTAATTGGTTGATAACTAAAATTCATGTGAAAGCTAATATTGAAATTTATTGAATGTTTATTGGACGATTAAATTATTTAAAATTTAATCTTGAAAATTATATAAATAACTGAATCCTAAATTAAATATGACTGAAATGATTTCAAAAATTGATTTAGATGTTATTTAAATATGGATGAAGATTTTCAACACTTAAAGGTTGAATTTAAGTGATTAATTTA
Source organism: Allium fistulosum (assembly GCA_030737815.1). NCBI lineage: Eukaryota > Viridiplantae > Streptophyta > Magnoliopsida > Asparagales > Amaryllidaceae > Allium > Allium fistulosum. The sequence continues at coordinate 879,870,135 of CM060906.1, forward strand.
AAATTTGAAAAATTTATATTTTAATTGACGTGTAAAAATAGCCATTTTTGACACAGTCTCGGATTTCGACGAAACCAGTTCCATTGAATATGTAATAGTGTATTATTATCGGATTTCAAATTTCGTAGCATTTGGAGTTATCGTTTGGTCGTACGGGATAGAAACGCGTTGAAATAAATATCGGAAATTTAATATTTTAATTCGATTCAAAAAGTTATCTTCTCCATACGATCGAATTGGGACTCAAAACTTGTTCTATTGCGTTCGGAATAGGGGTATGACATTATGAGCGCCTGGCGGCACGCCTTGATAGGGGTTTGAAATTTTAAGTTACTTAAATCGAAGATATTTTGAAATTTAATTAATATATTGTTCAAGTCAACCCTTCACATCAGCTTCCTTTCTTTCATTTCAAGCCACCCTGTTCCCTGTAGACAGCCACCATACCTTTTCCTTTTTAAATAAAACGCATCCCTTCCTTCCCTTTTGTTCAGCACGCAATAGTGAAAAAAAAAGTAATGAAATTTAAAAATCAAATTCGTGTAGTATACTCAATAAAAAATATGAAACCACTTTCTAAATTCTTGTTTAGGCTTGAGCTTCGATACGATATGATGTATGGAGGGTGCGGCCGTGATTGGTGACGTTCGACTATAAGGGGCGCGAACTAGGGCTTGGGTTTTGTGAAGCTATAGACTTCGATTCGAGCAACATAGATTGGAAATGAGCTCGTCCTGGAAAATAGCATCGGCGGTCGTGTTTTTGTGGAGCTCGGCTGTGTATGGAGTTTTGCGTCCATGGCATACGAACATGGGGAGACAACATGTCGCGAATTGTATAAGGGGCGCGAGTTTGAAATTTTTGGTATGGAAGGATGGAGATTCGGGAGGGAAGATCGTTGGCGAAGTCGGAATATCGATTCGAGGCTCGGATCTTCGTATCAGTGCAAAAATGTGCACGGCCATGGGTTTCATTTCATGCACAAGCAAACGTTTGGGAGTGAGAGAAGGAAGAAAGCAGCGTTGTGGGTCGGACCTCTGTTGCTTTGGATATTAAATTAAATTAAAATTTAAGTTGTATAAATTTTTTTAAATTAAATTCCATTGCTTATAAATTCATAATCCTCTCATACGAGGTCCGATTTGAATGAAACTTTTTGCATTGCGATCGTGATGACGAGAGCTTTGCAATGAAACTGGTTCGGATGGATTTGGAGATTGTCAAAATTTGGGCTAAAATCGGACATTGTTCGGTTTTAGTTCCAAAACGGAACGTCTCGGCGACAACAGAAAATAAAGATGAGTGTTTTATAACGGTCACAAGTACTAGGAAATTTTTATGCTAGTTAAATTTGAAATTATGAAGTGATATAAATTTACTGATCGTTGTTTGATTAATTATCATCTAAATTGTCCTTGAATTAACTGTTAAAATCGACAGTTAAATTTGAAATTGGATTTGAATTTCTAGTAAAATACCTGATATTAATAACTATGAAATTGTTGTGAATTATATTGTATGTTTGTATGACTGATTGTGATGGATGCCAATTGATTGATATTTGGATGATTGGATGTTTATTTATTTTTATATATATCCTGTTATCACCTGGTAAATTATTTACAGTGTATAAAACTGTAAATTGAATTATTTCGAATAAATTAAGAAATAGGTTGAAATGATATATACCTATGACATTTATTTTGGATTGAAATGATACATATCCATCCCTGAAATTAAATTGGAATAACTGATCACTTGGCCATATGATAGAAAATTATATACGGACACTGGATTGGTTAAATTAAATGATTTTAAAATTTTAGAATTGGAATTTATTTAAATAATTTTGATTTAAAAGAAATAAAAATCAGATTTATAGAAATCAAATTATTTTCGAACTTGAGTCCTGAATGTTGAAACTTAAATTTGGTAAAGGGGAATTGTTTAAATAATCGAAGTGAAAATTTGAAGTTATACTCGGAATATAATTTGAATTTCGAAAATTGATTTGTTTTAAAAGGATTTGAAATTTCGGTCGAACTTTGTATTATTGATAAGTAAAGGCAATTTAATTGGATATATAGATTTGGACTCCAGAATGGAATTTGTTTTATGTTTTGAATCTTAATTTGAAGATTGAAGTTTAATTTGAATCAGTGATTTTAATCGATATTTTTGAAAATCGAACTCGAATTTATATAAATCGAAATGGTTTAAAATTGAGATTTGAATTGAAAATAATTCAAATTGGAATTGAATTGAATTAATTGGAATTGAGATCGAAATTGAATTAAATTGGGATCGGAAGTGAAATTGATTTGAATATAAAGTGAAATCGAAGTTAATTCGAATTGAAATCGGAATTGAATCGATATAAATGGAAATGGAAATTGGATTGATTTGATTTGAGAAGATTTGGGAATTAAATCAGTTTGACCTTGAAACTATTTTTCAAATGAATTATTTAGTATAACTTGTTTAAAATCTATATTCTTTAAATATTCAAATTATTTTGATTTTCCAAATTATTTTACTATATAAACCATTTTAATACTCTAACTATCTTCTATTAAACTATTTTTACTATTTAACTATTTTAAACAATTTAAATTTTCAAACTATTTTTCTAAAGTTCAAACTGGTTAAGGTGGGAATTGTTATATTTAAATCATGGATTTAAATACGAATTGGGTGAAATAAAGTTATAACCCAAACTAAAATTCAAAACAATTTTGGAACTGAAATCGAGATATTAAGACGAACATGATTTTGAATTGAAATAGTATATTTTGAGTAAATATGATGATTTCGAAATGGATTTGATTTTGAAGCGAATATGATATTTTAATATCAAGTATGAACTGTTTTCGAAATGTAAAAAAACCAACTTGTGTGTAAAACGACGTTTGGTTGTTAAAGAGACCGGGGCCTCTTATTGACATACTCTCTGTCAATATTGGAACCACTTTAAGAACTGTGTACGCGGAGGAGACTCCAGAACGAAGTGGTTGGATTTGGCGTCGTTTGCTGGATTTGAAGAAAGAGAACGATGGTGGATAGACCCCGGCACTTGTGCCAATTTGAAATGACTAAAACAGAATGATTTGACAGGGCCAAGTGGGCTAATTACCCCGAGCGGACATCCGTTCTTCGATTTTCTTGGACTCGGTCCATATTATTACTCTTGTTGTTGGTTTCGATTGGTGCACCTTGATTTGGGATAGTCTCCCTTTGACTCGATATGGGATGGATGGACACAGTGGGCGGTCATGGCTATGATGCGTTACCACCAGCCCTGCGACCTGAATTGGTAGTATCCTACCTTGGGCATTGCCTCACGTGCCTTGTCATACTTTTATCCCTATACGAGATCCATACGTTTTTGGTTTAGTGTTGTCGTATCACGGCGCATCCTTATCCACCGATGGTTTACTGATGCTTTATATGCAAACTGTACGACAATGCTTAAAAACGCGTTAAGGGGGATCAATGTAAAGCCTTAACTCTAAGAAAAATATTTATTTTATTGATTATACATTATATATATAGCGTATTCTACTACATATAAATATTTTTACGGATCCTTAGGAGATGAAAAATCCCGTAACGTCTTTTGAGTTATTGCACGAACGTTATACACTGGATAGGAGATGTGAAAACCCGTAAACATCTCTTATGCCATGACACTCATATTATATGTGATATCGATTTGACTTACATAAGGATATTTTAGTCCTGACTCGAGTGTTTTGTCTTTTCAATAAACCTTCCGAAATGTGGGTCGTCACAGTTGGTATCCCAGTACATACGGTTTCGCGACAACATCTAAAGGGTACACACACAAGAAGGTCCGCCACAACCTGCATCCTCAATTTAGGCCAGACATTTCGAACAACTCAGTGCAGTTGCAGGGAATCGAACCCTCCCCATTTACGAGGAAGTCAGATGCTTCTGACAACTGCACTACGTCTGCGGACATTCGTCAAGCAATTTTGGTTGCACACAACTGCATTTTGCTGTATTTTTTAATAAAAGAGCTTTTTTTTTGAAAAAGATGACCAAACATGGGGCGTACTAACATTTTATAGATGTAAAAGCTCAAAACGCCTATTTAATTGGCGTTTAGAAGTCCTGCGCTTGTTAAATAAACGCTCAACTCATGTGTATTTATTTAATAGACCACAGAAGCTTAAACCTCTATTCAATAGAGGTCTATTTTAGGCGATTGAGCAAACCCTGCATAATACCCTCCATGTACAGATTGTAGATTGTGGTATGCGCCTTGGATTTAGTAGGGGCAACTTATTGCACAAAATGCGTCTGCAAGCCATAAATGCTTCAAGAGGAGAGGAATAGGACAATGCAAATCGTTACAAACAAACGCTGGACTATCGGTTTTGCAATACTCGGATGACAAATATAAATTTCACATAGCAATGGGAAAAACTTCAGAAAATAATATCAACATGTTACAAGGTCAAAAACAACGTCATATATAAGACTAATAATCCAAAAAGGGCAATTTATTCAGACAGAAGAAGAATAAACAAAACTAAAGGCATGGAGGTAGATGACAAGTGTGTTGTGCAATAATGATTTTATTACTAGACTTTATAAGTCAATCAAGCCCATAACCACACAAAAGCAAAATACAAATAAAAGAATAATTATAAAAAAAAGAACAATTCAAACTTCTAAGATACTAGTCAAAAAAGAAATTGGATTTCTTAAGGTCGAGAGGATTTTACAAACATAACAAATCTTGGTATAGATTTGGTAAAGGATTCAAACTAAGGTATGTTTTTGACACATGGAGGGGCATAGGAAAGAGGTACGAAAATAAAAAGAGCGAGTAAAGAAAAATGTATTTGTGTGTATTAAAAGTGGAATGAAAAGGTTTAAAAGAAGAATTAATTGTTGGAGAGAACTAACTATTTTGTTCAATGCATTGTTGGAAAGAAGTAAAACATTAAAACAATGTTGAAAATGTGTAATTGTAATTAATTAAAGTTGACGTCGGACGCGTCCGAAACATCCGATGTCAACACAACATTTTAATCCGTTAATTTGAACAGATAATTTAGTGGATTATGATAATGAGACGTTGAAAGCATCTGATGCGACACAGACTTAAACCGGACAAGTGAAAGTTGCAAACGGTGCCTAATAGGATTAGACTATCCCGTACATGGAATCTGATATGCAGATTAAGGACTTTGCTGCATGGTCGGACGGCTGAAATTCGGTGGGGGGAATTGTTGCTGCCGCTCAGCTTATTCCCGCACCACTTCGGACCCTTCTTCCCTTCGGGCCTTATAGCAAATTTGGTAGATTATACCATGCATTTGGATTCTCTGCTCAAACCAAAACGGTATTTATTTAGAATTGCGCTACGGGGACCGAAAATGATGTGTGGTAGATTTTAGAATTTTGTCGTTGAGCGGTTGATAGTAGTTCGGCTTTCAACCCGGACTTATTTTTGGGCCTCACTGGAAATGCTGATTTATTTATTTAAGAAAACTGGAGGGTCCGAAACCTTAAATAGAAATTAAATACAAAAATAATCCTGTGACCCCTTAAATTCAAGGACATCAATTGGACAGTGTTTTCCATTCCCGCACATATCTGCACCATTATACCCTTGGCCTTCTAGCAAAGCTCATGTTTATTTAGTATATAAACCATGGCAAGTGCACCTTTTTCCGGTCTGAACCATAAATGATGCCTTTTTGTGCAACATCAAACGGGCATGAAAAAGGGGATTTGCTGCTTTACGCGACTGGGTATTTTGTCAAAAGCCCCGACTCCGTTAAAATCACGTAATTTAGGGGGGGGGGCAGTTTTGTCATTTCACAGTGGGTCCTGCCGTTTTTAAAGCCTTTATGGCATAAATTGACAGAACTGTAACTGGGTAAACTACCAAATTTGATGAAAAAGATGCAACAGCAAATGGTATGGAAAAGAGGCATATAAAGGGAAATGAAATGGGTCAAGTTGAGAAAAGAAGAACGTGTTTCCGTGTATCGAGAATGAAATGAAAGAGGAATTAATTATTTGTATTGAAGGAGAAGAAACCATTAATATTTGTTTGGAAGACCGCGGGTATATCAATTTAGACAGTTTACCCAATGACCAAAAAGCTGAGCAATTTTTCTTCCGTCCAATGCACCCTAAATTCATTATCCAACATCACACAATAAAAAACTAGCATATGACCACACTATAGTCCCTATTGAGCCCAGCATAAAATACGCAATCATGATTGGCACCAAACCAACTATGCCCTTAATTTAGCTCGCTTTAGTTAACATACAAACAAGTTTGCCCTTAGACTCCAGCCTTTCACTTTAATGATTACTATTGCACTTATCGTCGTCGTCATCTTATTCTAATCTGATGCAAGCTTTATTGAATACACAAACAGCAAACATGATATCCAATCCAGAGTCTTAACCAATGCGCCTTCTGAGGGTATAATACTAAGATTTTAACATAAAATCAACCGTACCAAATTCAAGTATAAACTTAAATATTGATATTCAGTTTTATTTCTGAAAAAAATCTGGCCGTCAGGTTCTATACATGATTGCATCAAAGGTTTCATTCAAATCTCAAGCAAACTATTCATATCTTCTTTGAATATGTTTGTCCACTACGTGTACATATTATAAAAATATTTATTTAAAAGTGAAACTAGACATGTTGATCTTTTATTTACTTTATCTCTGTAAAGGTATGAACATGCTAATAACATGTCCACTATAGACAAAGCAATTAAGATCTTTAACTAATCATTAAGCTTTGAAGATCATACAGAATAATTTACAAGAACAAGAATTTAATCATCTTGTATTGATTGATTTAAAGATACCATCTACAATTCTAACACATCTAGAGCCATGAAAACAAAACAAATATAATACAGAGTCACTATGAAAACATTAACTTGCACAAATATTAAAGCAGAGACGAATACAAAGCAAAAAAGGGTATGGCCGTATGATTTTTACCCTGTCTACTCCGAATTAGCAGAAGAAATGGGATCAGGAATCATAAGCTGTCGCAGTCCTGGTTTCAATTCCTTGTTACAAAACTCCTCGTATTCTCCTTTATCACCTGCTTTCTTCTTAACCTCTACAACAACCAACGATGGTGTAAGCTCAAATATCTCCGCTGCAATTGTCAGTGGACCCTTCACCCCTTCTCTAGTCCCTTCCAAACTCACTCTACAATCCTTCTTCCTAACAGTAAAACTCACAACTTTCGCAATCTCCTCCAATTTCGATATAATGTTAAATACGGATTCACCCGATACAAATCTAGTTTCCTCCCCCGTCTCCTCAAACAACCCTGAAAGGTCAAACCCTCTTGAAAATGAGATTATATCAAATGCATTCAAACTTAACGGCCTTGGAAGCTTCCCTAGTGTTTTCTTCTTCCCTTCACCTACTGTTGCAGGGCAAGAAGCAACTGAAGAGTCGGACTCATTTCCTGAATCGGAATCTTCTCCGTTTTCATTGGCAATGTCTTCACTTGAATTAGAGCACCTGTGAAACTTATCATCATCAATGTAATATTTAACAGGCTCGAACCCTTTCTTGAACCATTTGTTCTCCATGATTTCTGGAATGGTGATCCGAGTCTTTGGATTGGTATCAAGAAGCCTCGTCAACAACCTTGCCAAATCCTTGGAAAACCACCTTGGGCACCTAAACTCCCCTTTGTAGATCTTTTTATACATAACCATAACATTCTGATCATGAAATGGCAAATGACCCGCCATCAACAAAAACAGTATAACACCACACGACCAAATATCAACCTTCGCCCCATCATACCCTTTTCTACCAAGAACTTCCGGTGCCACATAAGCAGGCGTTCCACAAAATGTGTGAAACAACCCATCCTGCCTAATCTGGTCTGAAACCGCGCTTAATCCGAAATCAGAAACCTTCAGATCGCCATTATCGTCCAATAACAGATTCTCCGGTTTCAGATCTCTATGATAAACACCTCTCGCATGGCAAAATTCGACTGCTGAAATTAATTGCTGGAAATACTTGCGTGCTGTGTTCTCGTTCAGCCGACCTTTGGCTACTTTCCCGAACAGTTCCCCGCCTCGGACGTACTCCATTACGAAGTAAATCTTCGATTTAGTGGCCATGACTTCGATGAGCTCCACGATGTTGGGATGGCGAACTCGCCGGAGGATCGAGATCTCGCGTTTGGTATGATCGACGAGGCCGGATTTGAGGATCTTCTCCTTGTCGAAGACTTTGATGGCGACATGTTGGTCTGTGGAGAGGTTGCGAGCGTGGTAGACCTTGGCGAAGGTACCATGGCCGAGGAGCTTGCCGAGCTCGTATTTGTTGAGGAGGACGGATTGCGATTCGGATCTTTTAAGGCTGCTTGTAACGGATCGGTTTCGGACTTCAGATGCTGCCGCCATTAGCGAGCGCTTAAAGCGCTGTTTTTTAAAAGAAGAGAAACAAAATTTGGAGAAGGGGTTTGCTTGATTTGTTGAGTTAGGAAATGGTGATATTTTGACCGTCTTTATAGCTGGGATTTGGTTATATAAGGCTGTTTCCAGAATACAATTATACATCGATTGCAAATTCTAATTTAGCAATGGACTGAGATGACGTAGCATCGTTTACTGAAAAAGATACTTCTGAATTCAACGGTTAATGCAAATGCATGTGCACAAATATACATCTGAGCAGAAATACAATTACTTTAATTTTCTAATTTAATTTTAGATATAGTTATTAATTCTATAGCTTTAGAACATGAAAATAAAGTGTGTAAAATAAGAATAAATCTAAAAGCAAAATTTTGAAAATTAATATACTCAATAAAACATGTACCTATGCTGTCAAAGACGCCGCCGGGGCGTCGCTGAGCAGCGCTTAGGCGCTATTTAGCAATCCTAGCATTTCGGTTTTTTACTTTGGCGCTTTATTCCGTCCATTTTCTAATCCGAGCGCTAAGTTTCTCTTGAGACGCTAAAAAAATAGACTTATTTGGTATAACGTTTTTTTTTCTCTCGACTAAACTAAATGTAATTACACCAAAAGGACTCAATTATTTTATTTTCAATTATTTTATTTATTTATTGAAGTTCTTCATCTTCTAATATAATTTTAAAATTTATTTACATATTATATTTCATATCAATATATAGAAGGTCATTCAATAAATATTCTTTTTATAATTCATAATAAACGTGAAATGTTCGTGATTTTCAAAGTTTACTTAATTAATTTTCTACTTCAAAAAAATAAATATACAATAATAATTACTCGTTAACTTTCACTTCTTCGAAATATGATTTTAATGGCTTTTCCTTTCACTTTCTTATGCCATTAATTTTTAAACTCTGTTTCTTAACTATTTTTGGAATATAACTTGGAGTAATCTACTAAAATTTTAAAAAATAAATTATTTCACAATTATTGTGGTTTTTGAAGTCATGATTATTATGTACACAGATATTTAGTTACACTTATGACGTATATTTCGTTATGTATTTACTTTATTATGTATAAGTTTTATTACTTATGTAAATTACAATAAGCTTTCATTCTTTTTTTAAAATTTATTGACAATAAACTTTAATTACGTATGTATATATCACTCATATTGCAGTAATAAATAGTGATGATCTAATCAACACAATTTGAGTTCTCATTATATGTAGTTATTGTTTTTATTGCTACTTAATGAAAAATTAATTTGCATCAAATTATGTAGTGATGAACTAAGACATTCTTAGCGCCTAGCGCTTCGCTCCGCCTCGAACAGCATAGGCGTGTATCAATACATTGGCATAAATTAAAACAATACATGTACATTTTGTCATGATCAAATGTTCATACGCATGACTATTATTGGTGCTCAGTTTGTATACAAACTCACAATTGATGGAATATTTTGATTTCGAAATTATAGTTAAATTAATATTTTATGAGCAATTTTAATAACCGTTTACACTAGATGTAACGACCCTAGATTTTTATTTAAATTTAAATTAATATTTTGTTGAATTTTTGAATAAAAATTGTAAATTTAATCGATTAAAGTGATGCGAGTTTTCCCGGATCTCAATAAATTTTGTATAAATCATTTAAATTTAAAATTATTGTAAATATTTGTATATATGTATATAGAATGATAACAAAGAAAAGTAAAACAAAATCATCCCAACACAATCAAATAAAAGTAAGAATTGTTACATTGTAAAGTAAATAGAACTAGAACAATTTTAACAACATATTAAAATAGAATATCAATTTTATTACAAAGCCATAAGATAAGAAAGTAATCAGACTAAAGCAAATAAAGATAAGTGTAAACACATACAAATATGGGTTAGCTTCCAAAAGCATAACAACAAACCAGACCACACATTTTAAACATATATTTAGTAAACGTACAAAACTAAGTACCTATGTACACACATAATTTAATAGTATAGGCTGTAAACAATAAAGGGAACAAGGCATTGAATGCCCTTGCCTCTAGTACATAATATTGATCATATCAGCCTCCAAAGAAATGAAATATCTCTGACCAAACCAAGTATCACTTGTACATATTGTATACCCAGTAACTCATTTCCATATATCAACTTCTTCATTTTTCTTGGTTCGTCCATCACAACTAAGTAACTTCTGAAGTAAGGTTCAAACATAAACAAAAAAAAAATTCAGTTTAAAACAACAATCTACCCAAATCAAAACCAGAGATCAAAAGAAGGAAGAAAGATGCCAGTTTTTCAAAAGCCTGTTTCAACAGAAATAAAGTTCTGTTCTTCTTTCTTTTGGAAATCAGGTGAGCAACTCACTTACCTCTATGTTTGCTTTGTTCTGATGTTTGTGATTTAAGTTGAAAATGATTTGAAGTGTTGCCTGGCTGTTGAATGATGCTCTGTATGTATATATAAGTAAAGTCTCTGTATATATGAAGTGTACATGTCTGTTGTAGGTGAACATATCTGTTCTTAGTTTCCAGTCTTAAGTTCTGATAAAAAATTCAAATCTTCCAAACTAGACCATGTTTGAACTTGATATTTGAATGAAAATTGTATGTTAAGGTTTGTTGGTAAATTTAAAAATAGTTCTGTAAATTCAAATTTAAAAATGATCTTTAAAAAAATGAAAAAACTACAGTGAAAACCAAATCATGTGATAAATTTGAGTATCTTAAATTATCAACTGGATTACATAACTTGAATTATTATTGTAAATTGTGATTTTTAAAATGAAAATGAAGATTTTTAGATTTGTATATAAGGTGTAGTTTGTGTATAAACAAAGATTTCACTTTCGCAAATTTCTGGTTATCAATTCAATTAAAATTGTTGAAACTTGAATTGAAGTTGGTATGAACATCATTGACCTCGGGAAAATTATCAGATAATTTTTCCCTTTCATAATTTGTTGGGTCGAACCATTTTTAGGGTTTTATTTCTGTTTTTGCTCAAGTCAGTAAACGTGGCGTGTTCATCCTCGTTGCGTGATCGAGCTGCACGCGATTCAGGAGGGTGGAAGCTTGTCGTGTTGTCGAGGTGTGGATGAATTTTGGGCTTCCCTGGTGGTCCATGCGGCGATCGCGAGGCGTTTTAAATTTATGGTCGTGTTTATAGTTTTCGACCTGAGGACTAAATTTTGAATCGGGATGGAATCGTGATATCTAGATGGTCGTGGATGATGTCAAGGTTGTTTTCGACTTGTCGGAGACCAGAAGAATGGCCGGAGGAGGATGGCGCATCGGTGCACGTGCACACGTATACGTGGGTATCTGGGTTGTGAAATTGTGGAAGAAGAAGTAGATGGGTTGTTCGCGTGATTCTAGAGTTCATTCTCGGGGAAATGAGGTGATGGCTCGAAGAAGATCTCGGGTAAATGTTGCTGGGGCTCGCATGGGTTATCGGGTAGCTCGGGGTAGTTACGCCAGTTATAAAATTTAAAACGAAGTTAAAAATTTTAAGAGAATAAAGGAAAGGGGACTCGGGGAAGAAACGAGAAATCTTCGTGTTTAACCTGAAGTGGAGACTGAGCAGGTTTTTAAAAGAGTTTTTTTTAGAAACAAAGTCTTTGAAATCTAAAAATAAATTTAGTTTAAGTTTTCTGGTATAAATTGCTTTACATAAATAATGATTGTTTTCTTTAACAATTGGCTAAGAAGTTTTGAAATTGTTTACTTTAGATTTATTTGTAAGATAAAATGTTTAAATGATAATTAAGGCATTAATATGAAATGTTTTATCTTAAGTTAAATTAAGGTTTTTGATGGTTGAAGATTAATTAATTCAATTAAAAGAGAAATTATTTAATTTAATTAATTAAGTAATTAGAAATTAATAAATTCCTAATCAAGGATTAATCAAGTAATTAGAGATTGATTAACGGGTAATTGAGAATTACTTAAATGTAATTTGTTAAAGAAATTGATTAATTAAGAATTAATTAAATGGTAATTAACTAAGGATAATTAATTAATATGATTTATTGATTAAGATAATCAGTTTGAGGATAATAAATTAATTAAATGTTAATTAATAAATGATTAAAGGTCAATTAATTAAAAAGGTTTATCATAAATTAATTATGATCAGATATTAATTGATCCAACTTGTGAATGTTTTGGACTTGACTGAATAATTAAATTGTTTGATATCCCTAATATTTGATGCTTTGTGTTACATCCTGATTTATGTTGTGATCTGAAATTTCTATTTCTGTGATATATTACTATGTGAATATGAAAACCCTTGGCCCGTAAAACGGCACTTGAACTTCGATGCGACAGGGAGTCGGATTCTGATTGGTTATCCGAAACCCACATCGAATTGTAATGATGAATCTTTGTGATTGATAAATTTATTTTATCTATGAATCTGTGAATGAAGATAAGCGTTATCGATTATACTGCTTATCGATATATCTGTGATGATTGATGTTGTGCACTATTGTGTGAAATCCCGGACTACACTATACACACACAAATATGGATTTCACGTGGAAATCGGTTAAGTCACAGATGATGTAAATTTAATATTTTTGAAATTGAAATTTTAATTTCAATTGATTTTGAAATTTGAAATTGGGGTTTAAAGTGAAAAGCTTTTGAAATGAGTTCCAAAGATAAAAGTTATTTTGAATAACTTAATCGAGTTTTGAAAATTTAAATAATTTGATTTAAATTTGAATTCAAGTTTGAAATTGAATTCTATGATTTGAAACTAGGGATTAAAGATGCTGTACAAGTTATATATGGGTTAAACCATTTTAAAGGTATTGATTTGGGAATTTGAATTTAATTCAAGGGTTTTAACTCGTGTAAATATAACTGGATTTTTCTGAAAACGAAACTATTTGTTTTCAAATAGTAAAAGCTTTCACATAAGTAAAGGATTTCCAAATTGTGTTAACAGATTTCAAGTTTGAAATAGAATTGAAATGTTTTGAAAAACTATGAAATGAGTCTTTGATTTCAAAGACCGGATGAGTTAATCTAACTTGAAATGGAATTTTTTGAAAGACTATGAATGAATCTTGGAAACGAGTTTTGAAAGCTATAAGTTAAATCTTGATTTAAAGATTTAACAAGTTAATCCAATTGAAATGGAAATCGATTTGAAACCTATGAATGAATCTTTGTGAACGGGGTGAACTTTGTGAATTGAATCTTTTTGTTTAAAAGATTTAAAGTGTGGAAATTGTTTAAACCAGTGAAGGTTTTTAAATTGAATCTTTTTGTTTAAAAGATTGGAAATGGTAAATTGGTTTAACCATTCGAATGAAAAGTTTTGGGCTTTAATCTGTGATTTAATTAAGACCCCAATATCCATATGATTTTTAATTGAGCTCGTTATTCGGTTTAGCCGGGAAAGGACCTTTGTGTCATATAACCCATTCCGAATAGTGATACGACGATATGGATAGCATTTGAAGATCGGTGGTGAAGACCGGGTATTTGCGAGAGCGATATGATGACCTATCGATTTTCTCTGCATCATGGCTCCGGTATAGAGATTCCCTAAGTGATGGGAAGTCCGATCGAGATTGTGAATACCCGGATGTGCAAGGGCTTCTTCGAAAGTGCCTTCAGTTCTGTTCGAACCCGGAATAGACTTGTATGGATGTGTGTCTGACGTTACACTTTGAGATGTAAAGCTGGTTTCTATCAAATACATTTCTGTTGGTGGCGGAGAATTTATTCTCTTAGCTTAACACCCTTCTCTGAGACGTACGAGCTCAGAGGTTATGTAGTTGATGGTTACTAGTGATACATTCCCAATTTGGTAATGTGGCATACGAAGTGCTGCTGATCATTTGTTGATCGAAGCGTGGCTTTGTGAAAAAGCGTGGCTTTGGGGACGAGACTTCGTCGAGCCTCACAACTCGGTAATGGTCGAAACAGGAATGTTGCGACAAAGGTTTGTAGGGGTAGCGCCCCTAGGGTATGTCATTTCCTTCTGGATAAAGGGTGGTATCATGGTATGGAGCCCAGATACTTAACTCGTGTGGACACGGTAATTTATTACTGTATGATGTTGCTTTGTTGGTTTTCGGGATCCCGGGATAAAGGTCGGTAACGACCGGGGGATGACATGACTCGTGTGTTAGTTACCTAGTTACAGCTGTACAGCGTGAGGTAGCGTCAGTGTGTTAGTTACCTAGTTACAGCTGTACAGCGTGAGGTAGCGTCGGCCTTTTGTTTGCAGAGATCCGGTTAGGATCCGGGGCGTCTTTCCAAAGGCGTTTCTATTTCGGTAAGGAAGTTCCTTTGCCTGATCATTGGTTGGAAATCCAAAGAAACAATACGAACCCTGTACGGTTTTAGTTGTATTACCTGCTATGGGATGTGGCGGTAACCTGTTATTGAACATGGTAGCTATAGTAGGCATACGATGAAATGTTGTATGCTGGCTAAGATTGATATTATACTTTCGAAATGTTTTCGACACTATGCACTAGTAATAATATCAAAAGAGTTTTGATTTTGCGTAGTAAACATGTTTGACTATCATAAGGAGAAATCTCCTCCAATTCCGCGATTGCATTGTGTGTGTAGCGGGAGGCCTTATGGTAGTTTCATTTTCGAAAAGCATTGCGGATTTCAATGTTTAAAAGCCTTTGTTGCTTGTTTTAAAGATAAACTGTTTTTGTTGCTCACACCAGTCCCATGACTGATCCGGAGTTTATTGTTCCCTTCCTAAACTCTGGGTGCCCACAATTTTCCACACGGGCAGTCTAGAGTTGGGTTTTTTCAGATATTCAGGTTTAGTAGATTATCTGGAGCTAGTTCAGTTCTTGGAGTTCATGGACTGACGTTGCTTATCTTGGAGCATTCTATTGGAGATTATCCACTGCTGATGATATCATTTTCTTTTCCGCTGCTATTTCTTGTATCATATCTCTGATGTATATTGATATCTGTTGTATTATTCTGTTGTACCTGTCATTGTATCAATGTTATGTAATTGATATATTCTTTTTCCGCTGTGTTGTTATAGTTAATGGTGTTATAAGCTCCGGCGAATCGGATTTGAACGGTCGAATCTATGGCATTCTAGTACAAGGGGAAGTACGGATGTCGATTTTCGAACGTGAAAAATCCGAGTCGTTACACTAGATTACAGTGTTAACATTATTAACATTCTTCATATAACATCAAACAAAATCAAAAAAATGTTAGAATTAAGATACTTAAAAATCATTCCAAAGTTCACATAAGTTTTTTTTATAGAAGTTCGATCGACTAATGCGCCCATGTACTTCTCATCGGCTTTATCACCAAATTGATCTAATACCATATGTTAAATGCAATAATAAAATAATTGAAATCATTTGCAAACAACTATTGATTAATTTTTGGTAGTAATGAATTGCTAAAAAGTTATATGGAGCTTGATGTATGATTAACAAAGGTTCTCACATGTTGTTGAAGCTGTCCTTTTCATTGATGTAATTGGAAGTATCTAAACACCCAAAATATACCTAAATGCTCAAATCTTCATTTCGAAATTTGAATGATGTAGATCAAGAAATAGGGGTTAGAACAAGTCAAGGCGAAATCGATCTAAGTAACAGCAAACCAATCGAGTTTAGACTGATTATGACTAGTTGCGATACATTGCATAGCAAATTTTGTTTTGCTCACTAAGCTAAATTTTATGGGTTTGATCTTCAGCGGTTTCAACTAGTTTTGCCTTTGAGGATTTCGACAGTTGGAACTTGTTATTGTTAACCCGCTTTTGAGCCAAAACAGGTTTCAACCGGACTTAGAAGATTAAAACAAGAACGAAATGATTCATAGGTTTGGAAACACAATCAAAGGGAGTACGAAAACAACTTGGAGAAATTTCAATTGAATTAGAGCTAAGTATATAGCTCGGGACCAACCTATGTAGGTCGGTACCGACCTATCATTTCCCTCCATTCCACTTCCCAAACTCAATACATCTCTTATTCTACGTGGACTACTCGTGGTCAATTGGTTTTTCCATTATTTGGATGAGCAATTACATGGATTGACGAAAAGAAAGTAAAAAATGCAGCTATCGAAAAGATCTTTATAATTAATCCAAAGTTGATAGAAAAAAGCTTGAAACACATCAGACAGAAGATAGAAGAGCAAAGCAAGTAAAATGGTTCAACTTGCACCAAGATTTATAGGTCGGTATCGAGCTAACTTAGATCGGTACCGAGCTATGATCTTGAGTCGTGGGACTCCTGTCTCTCCAACACAGTATTGGGCTATCTCTTGGACCTCAGTGCAAGTGGGCTTCTGACCCATTACTTTTGTTTCCCTATAAATTTAAGCCTAGCTACAACCAAAACGAGATCTGATCTGGTTTCTCTGCCACTGGAGTCTTCTTCTTTTTCACTTCTATCCTCTAACTCTCAAACATTTTGAAAACTCCATTGTAAATCCTAGATCTACTAGGTTATGGTCAGATCTGATATAACTCATTGTAATCCGGGAGAAGGCGGTGAATAACAAACTATAAAGTGGACGCAGGCCAGAGATTGCCGAACCACTATAAAAATTCTTTGTGTCCTTTTACTTTTCTATTATCTTTACATGTTTAATCTGGGATGTCTCCTGGTTTTACAACTATTTTAAAAAGAAATGATGCTTTCATCTGATTTTTAAGTGTTCATCCATTTTCTGGGTTAACACTTTGGTGCTTTCACCGATAGGGAACTAGATCTGAAGGCTTGAAGCTTGAATCTGATATTTAGAGAAGATGAGGAGACCTAACACCGGATCTAAGGCCGGAGGAAGCCAACCAGTGCCTGGAGGGAGCCATAATTTATCCTCAAATTATCATCAATACATCTACGTGACCGGAGAAGAGATGGAAAGAATGATGAATGAGATGCAGGATGAAGTGATAGCTAGACAACAAGAAATGCTCGAAGGATTTTTCCAATGGATGGGACAATAAGAAATAGCTAAGACAGTTGGAATTCAGAACCATGGACAAGGAGCTAATGCAGGAACATCTGGAGTTGAAGAGGAGCAAACTGGAATAATGCCCCCAAAAGCAGAACAACTCGGTACCGATCCAAAATCTACTCGGTACTGAGAGAACTATACTAGGGACAATGTCGTGTGACTGTTGGGATGCTAGTATTAGATAATGCTGTAGTTAGAAACACAAATCAAAATGTAAATGAGCAACGATCAAAAGAGCATGTGCCAGAGCTTCCCCATAGGAACATAGGACAGAATGAAACCAGAGGAGCAGGTTAGAACGCTAATGTGCTGCCAGAGGAGTATGTGCTAGAATATGTGTTGGAGTTACCCTACAGGAGCAGAGGGTAAAATATCACTTTTGGTAGAAGACCTTCATTGGACGGTGAAACCGAATTGCTGAGTTGGTAATTAGAGGTGGCCCCCAGACCAGAGTTTAAAGGATGAACATAGGATTCCATTCACTTCTAATATTCAGAATGCGAGGAATCCTTCCGATTTCAAACTTTTGACACCGGAAATGTACAATGGAAAAATAGATCTGACGGTTCATCTGATGAGATACATCCGATAGAAGTGTTGGGTGCATCAGAGGAAGTAATGGGGCAGTGCTTCCCATTATACTTAACGGACTTGGCGACGATGTGGTTCACACAGCTGGAGAATGGGTCCATAAGCACGTGGACCGACTTAGTGAATAACTTCTTGGGATAATTCAAAGTGCATGTCTCACAGCCAAAGAATGTGATGACGCTATCAAGCATGAAATAAAGACCAAAAGAGACCTCGAAAAGCTACTTGACAAGATTCAATGCCGCAGCTGCCGTCGTTGATAAACCAGATCAATATATAATCTTAACAGTGGCAATATTTGGAGTCTCAATCAAGACCGATTTCAAGATTTCTTTGTAAAGGGATCTGCCGATGGTTCTCGTAAAATTCTACTATGAAGCTAAGAGATATTTTCATCATAAAGACGTCGAAGCTGAGAATGCTAAAATTAATGTTGTGGATGATAATGGACTATCCAAAGTAGGAAATAGAAAGGACAAATAAAAGAAAAGAGCCGATGATGATTTCGGAGAACCAGAATGGTAGAGTAGAGAACCGAAGTTCTCTTCTTACACTGAGCTAATAGAGACCTCCGAGAGGATATATCTGACATCAGGGGGTAAATCCCCTATCAGAAGCCTACTAGGAGAGAGCCCGTTGATCGAGAGAAAAAAATTGAAAAGTTCTGCATCTTCCATGAGTTGGATGGACATGAACGAACGAGTGTCGACACCTTCGTAATCTGATAGAAGAACTAGTTCGGTGCAAAGAGCTGCAACAGTCCGCGAGGAACCAAACTGTAATTGTGCGGCCAGAGCAAACACCATCTGCAGTGAACGCATCAAGGAACAATCAAGGATCATGTCTGGGACTCGAAATTCCATGATCGGAATGGTTGGGAGTCAGGTTCGACTCCCTCGCTTTGCTTTTTCTTGCTTTGAGTATTAGGATAATAATAACCTCAGACCGCTTACACGTGCACGAGGCCTAAATTGATCTCTTGGCACACTCTGAGTCGGATGTCCGGGCTGATTATTTTGGACAATAATAACCTTGGACTGCTTACATGTATACGGGACCTAGATTAGTCCCTAGGCATACTCAGAGTTGAATGTCTGGGATGGATAATTAGAATTTCTACTTGTTTGCTCTTTTATTTGAATATTTGGCCATTGAAAAATCCATATTGAATGTGACGACTAATATATTGAGGGCTTTAAGTTCCATCTGGAGAGACGAAACAAGAGTGCAAGGTGCAAGTCCCCACGTCGGAGAGCGAACGAATGGACTTGTACGATATTGATCGCTCTAAGTCCCACCCGGAGAGACATGACCGGAGTGCAGGTTGCAAGCTCCCTTATCGGAGAGCGAGTGGATGGGCTTATAGGAAAAGTAAGTCCACTCATCAGAGTGTGAGCAGATGGACTTGCTTAGTCGTTGGGTCCCCTCATCGGAGAGCAAGAGGATTGGACTCAACAAGGATTCGGAGAGATCAAACTCTAGATTCGGCAATAGACCTATAGTGATAGATTGGGCAATAAACGATCCCATGGGATCAAGCCCTAGATTGGGCGATAAATGATCCAGAGAGATCAAACCCTATATTGGAACATGAACAGTCTGGCGAGACCAAGCCCCGGAGTGGATGCAGACTTGATAAAAGGATTTGAACGCCCTACAATCGTAGAAAGGAAGATAAGCCCTAGGTGAACACCGGATGACTTGGATGTGTGGAAAGATACTTCCAGATAATTCACCAAGATTGGGATCGACGAATAGGTAGAGAGCTCAACTATCGAAGACCGATTGTAGAACTTGTTCATAAGCAAAGCACTCATTACATTCGGAAGGCGTACTTTGGAAGGCAAGTGTTAACCCGCATTTGAGCCAAAGTAGATTTCAACCAGATTTAAAAGACTGAAACAAGAACAAAACGATTCACGAACTTGGAAACACGATCAAAGGGAGTAGAAAAACAACTTCGAGAAATTTTAACTGAATTGGAGCTAAGTATTTAGCTCGGGACCGAGCTATATTGGTCAGTACTGATTTATCATCCTCCCACTCCACTTCCCACTCCATAGATCTCCTATTCCACTCCGACTACTCGTGATCAAGTGGTTTCCCATTATTTGGATGAGGAATTACAAGGATTTACGAGAAGAAAGCAAAGAACGCAGCTATCGAAAAGATCATTAGAATCCACCCAAAGTCGATATAATAGAGCTTGAAACACATCAAACAGAAGATAGAAGAGCAAAGAAAGTAAAATAGTTAATCTTGCACCAAGATCTATAGGTCGATATCGAGCTAACTTGGATTGGTACCGAGCCATGACCTTAAGTCGTGGGACTTTGGTCTCTCTAGCACAGCGTCCAGCTATCTCTTGGACCTTAATGGAAGCGGGCTTCTGACCCATTACCTTTGTTTCCCTATAGATTTAAGTCTAGCTGCAACTGTAACGGGATCTGATCTATTTCTCTGCCATTAGAGTCTTCTTCTTCACTCCTATCCTTTACCTTTCAAACAATCTAGAAACTATATTGTAAATCTGAGGTCTACTAGATTGTGGTCAGATGTGATAGTACTCATTGTTATCTGAAGAGAAGATAATGAATACCAAACTATAAAGTGGACGTAGGGCCAGAGAATGCCGAACCACTATAAAAATTCTTGTGCATCCTTTTACTTTTCTTTTATCTTTACTTGGTTGATCTGGGATTTCTACTGCTTTTACATCTATTTTAAAAGAACCGGCGCTTTCACCTGATTTCTGGGTATTGATCCATTTTCTAGGTTAACAGTTATATTTTCAAGCACCTTTTACACAACCAATTTTGACCGTTCAGTTTAGCAAACCTTCGAAGATGCTACCAATCATTGACTATATTTATTTCTTCAATTGAGTCATCATTTTGTTGAGCATGTTAGTAATTTCTCACGAGGGACTACCATTTAAAAAGTTCACTATAACACTTGTTTCAAGTTTACTTCCATCTAAATAAAGAAGAATCTGACTTTTTCAAAGTCACGTAATATGCACCCATGAGGAAATCATGAAGTGTGCACCTCATGCAGACATAGTTGCACACTATGTCTAGCCCTCTTCATATCGCCATCTTTAAGGAAATCCACCAAACCAAGAAAAATAAGTGCCTAATGGTTCTCCTCTTAGTTGCATACTGCCATTTCATTCTTGTTAAGTCCCACCAACTCAACTGAGTACCAAGAATACTAGTTTTTCCTAACTCTTCGAACCTATTTATGTATACATGGCTTATTAAAAGCCTCATTGTTGGCATGAAAATTTGTATGTAGGCTTTCCGTCAACGATAGGAATGAAAGAACTGATCGAGCGCACAGCGGATAAAATGGATGAATTTCATTTTTTTTACTATTTGGATCTTATTAAGTCCAAGAAGTCTAAATACATTTAGACCTTTTCTAAATGTTTTTTAAACAATCAATATTTTATTTTATTTATAGATAATATTTTGATTTGATGTATAAAAAGAATTAATTAAGGTGAACACGTGTATCGTATACACATGTTTGAGTATGTGCACGTGCATCGGTCATAGTGTACATGGTTTGACCTGCCCATATATAAGTGATGGGATTTGCACCATAATGGACAAACTAGCCCCTCCGTACACATATGTGTTGTCCAATATGTTTATCTGTGTGTGTACGTATATTGAATATAAATATAGTAGTGTTCATAAATTTACATATTATTTATATGCATGAAACTTATATAATTATGATAAAAATTATCAAAATTCTAACTGCCAGTACAGGACTTGTAATTAAATTACAATTTAATTTTAAATTTCAAACTCCAAATAAAACAATCGTGTGGTAAGTTATAATTGACAACAAATAAATAATCATATATTTATATACATATATAAATTTAAGGAAAGTTTTTTTAGTGTGAAAATGTATTCATACATATGTGTATACACATATAATCATATAATTACATATACTACTATTATTTAAAATTACATAAAACAACATTATAAATGAATAAATGTCCATCTACATACACACACAAACATATACATACACACACAAGCAAATATTTGTTTACAAATTATTTTCAAAAACTTTCCCATATTAATTTTTCCTTTTTTTGGGCTTTTAAAATAAACTAAGTTTTCCATTTTTTAACGACATATGAACACGCGCGCGCACACACACGTACACACACACATAATTTGTATCTAATAAATATATGTAGGGGAATTTGGTTTGATATATATATATAATTGTATTTTCTAAAACATACATAAATTAAATTTACATTTACATATGAACAAAATTGTAATTTCCTTTGTTATAAAATATTAGTACATATGAACAAATTTAGTTAACTTCAAAAACCATATAATTATACAATTACATATGTAGTGCTTGCATAGATTAGAGTTAATCTAATTTAATTTATTCTCAAACATGATCAAAATTAAGATTGAAAAGGAAAAATTCTATTATAATTTCATCACCAAAATTACATCTCCAATCGTACACATATTCATTAAAATTTCAATCAAATATATACATACATATGTTCATAATTTAATATCACATGTCAATAACACATATGTATAAGGAATCATAATAATGAACAAAACAAAAGCATGTAATAGTCAACTGTAAGAGTTTGTAAATAAAGATAGTACCTTGATATTACCAAAGAAAATACCTTAAATATTGAATCTATAAAATTCGCTTGAAGTCTTGATCAACACTTACAAAAGGGGCAACCTGTCTAAAAACACTATACACTGTTTCTTTTAATTTTAATTAAATTTTTGTTGGGATTTTTTGCTTAAATTTTTATTAAGGAATGAGGGGAGATTTTGGCTAAAAATAGATAGGGGAAGGTGGAGGCAAAAAGCCTCGACGGCATTCAATAAAAGAGTGACTAGTGGTGTTTAAATAGCATAGGAAAGAAGGGGTTTAAAGATGGAAGCGTATCTTTTCTTTACTTTGCAGTTTAACACTCTATTGGAATCAAATTCCAAGCCTTCCTCTCCAATTATGGCCATCTATATCAGCCCCTATATGGGCCTCACTCCACTTCAAGCCCGATCATATAATTTATATTCAAATCAAAATTAAACGTACACCGATATCGTATATCGATAAATGTGTATACAACTTTTATGTATGCACTATTTTTAATACTGATCAACACATTCTAATAAATTTTATAATTAATTTTTCATAAATAGTAATTAATTGTAACACTTATCATTTAATTAAATCATGTGGTAGACGCTAGATACAATATTGCGACTGTACTGACTCTCCAGGTGCAAATTCAGTCAGCGATTAATATCGAGCAATTCGAATATTAATGTTCACATGTTATCTTAGCTAGCGGTGTGACATTTTAGCTAAATTTATTACTTACATAGCTTGGATAAAATCCAACTATACAATTTTAAGCGTTACCTAGTAGTGACAGTTATTTACACCAATTTCTTCGTCAAAACCGTATCATTTAGGACTTATGGAATTTACTAATGGTCAAAATCTCAATATCGTCCATATTCAACTTTATAATTCCAAACATAAAATCCTTGGTTGAATAATAATTATTATTATCAATCGTACTGTTATGACCGGAGACATTGACTTTGAGTTACTTAAGTCGACCTTATGACATAAACCTATATAACGAGAACCAAGATGTGTTTGTGTAAACTCACTCTGACATGTGTGGGATTTTGCTTCATGTTGGGTGCCATGCACTAAATGTGCAACACCTCGAAAATTTAACCTAAAATTTAATATGAGAATTAAATTTAAATATAATAAGAGAAAATTAGTTATTTCACAAACACCCAAATTTGGTTATGAAACTTGCACTCTTGTGTTCGTAACAATTTTTTGACAATTTTCATATATAGCGTTTTGAAATCGGAGCTAGTATGAAAAAGTTATAAACGTTTGAAAATTTGAAAGCAAAATTAATTAAATAAACAATTAAGGAAGAAATTATTATAAAAATAGAAAGCTCCATCGGTTGACACCATGGCCTTGACCATCCGACCCTTATCGATCAACGGTAGCAAGGTAAGCGGTCGACCTTATGCGGCTAGGGTTTGTTTAGGCCAACGGCCCAGATTTAAACGTATATTTTTTTCATCGGTCGGGATTAGATCGTCTATTTTGAATGGTCGATATTAGTTTGCACACCTATAAATATCATCCTAATGTAAACCCTAATTCATAAAAGTACAAACAGTATGTCTAAACTCTGCTCCTTTGAAAACAGGCATCCTCTTCCTCCTAAATTCACAAATTTCTTCTAATTAAACTAAAATAAAAGTAGAGATATTGAAGAAGGATAAATCAAGCGAAGATATAGCGAATGGAGAAGATTTCACGCGTAATTCAAAGGGAACAGCTTTGGCTTGAAGTGAGTAGGTTCATTATTTGTTAGATGATTTACATATAATTAATTTTAGTATATCCTATTTGGTTTAGAAATGATTTAATGGAATTGTAAATATTGTTAAATTTAATTGGGAATTTAGCAGATTAAAACGTATATGAAAATGACGCATTTTCTTCTAATCTAGATATGTTAATGTAAATCTTTTATTAAGAATTGATTCAAGCTGAACATGCTTTTTTGTCAAATTAATATGAACTGGTACCCTATTGATCCTAAACCTTGGTTGAATCGATTCACTGAAAGTTTGAAATATTGTATATGAAATTGGGATGATTATAAATTGTAAATATATAAAATAAGGTTACCATGTGTCAAATTATTATTTAAGTTTACTATAATTGGAAATGACGAAAATTAATGAACAAAACAAACAATCTTTGATAATTAAAAACAATAAACAACGATGACCGTTCGATCGCTCACTAGAGCCGATCGACAGCAAATAGTCAACTACTCCATGGGCAAGCGATCAACTGCTTATCAAAATGGGGGGTGCCTGAACCTTGGCTTAAGGATGAAGTTATAAATTAAATAACGGTATATATATATATATGGATGTTAGTATAAGTAAGGAAGCTAGTTCCATATGTGGGGAAACTAGGATTAGGACTTGATAAATATTATTTATCTAATGAGGTCGATATTCGACTGGGGCAATTCTATCGTAAATTACACTCATAAGAGGTTCTATAGTGGACGCGCAACACTAATGATGATGCCTGATGGAGTATGTAGCCCGACACTAATGAGAGTCCCTTGGTATTCATGGTGATGTGACGTAATGCTGTGTTGTTGATGGATCCCGACGCGGTGCAATAAGAGGTGTTACGTTATCATTGAGAGCTGGACACGGATGCAACAATAAATGAGACACTTTGGCAAGTTAACATTGTGGGCTCCTCCTCAATGCGTAACTAGGATGCGTGTAGTCGTAATGTGGAAAATATAATCCCATGGTAGAAATTGTAGAAAACCTATGTTGGAATAATTACTTATTATATTCATAGTTGTAGGAATGTAGTCCCATAGTGGAAATAATAGGGAAACCAATGTGGAATAGTTCTCGTTGCTATCAGCTAGTCATTAGTTGTCTTGAGGTTTGATTAGTTGTTTAACCCTAAGTATGAGCATGCACAATTCGTTTGTGTGGGTGTGTATTGAACTAAACCCAGTAAATAAAGAAAACAATTAATCCATGGAAACTTGTAGGACATCCTAGATCACATAGAGTACTACTAAAGTTAATTCCATGTGAAAACCATATATTAATGATGTAACTCATTCATCAGACTTTTGTTTGATCCACCCCTTTTCCTTTCTTTCTCCCAACCACATGAGGGCAGGGCAACAGGTGAGAGGCCCGATGATAGTACTTGGAGAGACGAGCTTAGCATTAGAGTTGCTTTTTATTTTCCATTACTCTCTATGTACTATTTATCATATTTAGTATCTTATCAGATGACTTGATGTACCACTATATACTGTGAATTGACTATATATTGTTTTGAGACCGTGTTTTGGATATTTCCCGAGATGACTACTTTCGGTATATATATTTTTCTGCCTTCTGCCATGAGATTTGAAAGTATAGTATGTCTTAGATTTTATCCTTCTATCTTTGGTCTCTAAAATGTTAAAAAATCCAGATAGCTCGTTCTTCTCGGCTTTGGCACGGGTCCGAAAGTCACCCTAGGATTTGGATCGATGTGTCGGGAGGTGTGGGTTGTCATATGTGGTATCAGAGCTTAGGTTTGAAATTCCTTAGGGATTAGGGGCATATTGAGAAA
Source organism: Allium fistulosum (assembly GCA_030737815.1). Taxonomy (NCBI): domain Eukaryota; kingdom Viridiplantae; phylum Streptophyta; class Magnoliopsida; order Asparagales; family Amaryllidaceae; genus Allium; species Allium fistulosum. The sequence continues at coordinate 879,896,442 of CM060906.1, forward strand.
ATGTACTTGAAAAGTTTTTGAGAAAAAAGAGTTTACAAAAAAATTTCAAAAAAGAAGGTTTTCAAATTGGGTTTCTAAAGTATATATGTATATATAGATAAAAGCTTTTCAAAAGTTTTATATATAAGTGTAATATGTAAACTCTTTTCCTTATTCTTATCAATACCATATGTGGAAAAGTTGATAATAAATTCATAAGTTGTGGATACAAAGGATGCGTGATCCTACTAGTTGCGGCTAAGGCGATGTAGCTGATATTCCAAGTCTGAACGTCCCGATTTGGTTCTATCGGTATTTCCAAGCAAGAGGGCAAGCTGAGCTCAACCCTACTAGGGGACCCATGGAACGAGCGTTAGGTGCAGTTCATGCCCACCCACCTGCCGTCGATTTTGCGAAGTGATGTAAGTACTTTGCAAGCCCAAGAGGGAAGCCGTATGTGGGGAATGAGTCATATGTAGATTCGAGGACGTGGATTCAGACTTGTAAGAGGATTTTTGAATGGTTGGGTCTTAAAGATGACGTTAGGAGGCAGCTTGCCACTTGGCATTTGTAGGGGGTAGTTCTGAATTGGTGGGATGTGGTAGTTGTTGAGATTGATGAGGGGGAGATTACTTAGGAGCAGTTTAAGAGATGTTTTGAGATGAATTTTCAGTCCAGGGCCGAAGATGGAGTACAGTTGGAGAAGCTCATACATTTACAGCAAGGAGAGATGGTAGTAAAAAAGTATGTTAATAAGTTCAATGAGTTACCTAGGTTTGGCATGGAGCTAATCAATACCCATGTCAAGAAGGCTCTAAAGTTTGCCAAGGGATTTAATCAACCTCATCAGGATTTGGCCTTAGTCATATTTCCTACGTGCGACTTTCGAGGAATTGGTGGTGATGGATGTGTTGAATGTCGTTTCTAAGGAGGAAGTGAAGAGTGAACCTAAGAAGAGAAGAGGAAAGACACTCCAACAGAACTACCATAAGAGCAGAATAGGACCCAAGGAAAAGATCAAGAAGTAGAGTTGTAGTGTAGGAAGCACCATAAGAATAGGCATTTTCACGAGGGAATGCAAGATGGATATTTCAAAGATCAAGTGTTACAATTGCAGTCAATTCGGGCACATGAGGTGGGAATGTCCAGCACCTCAGAAGACCTCTACCCAGTTGGTTTTAACATATGTATTGGACGATGTACCTAGCTCGAATGCACCTCCAATCGCGAATAAGAGGAAGTAGGTGTGTTAACCCTATCTGATTTACCTGTTCGTATCTTATTTGACATAGGGGCATCACACTCTTTTATCTCGAGTAACCTTGTAGATGAGTTACACTAAGACACTAGCATAATTACAGACCCAGTAGTCGAATCAGACACCGTGATAGGATTGGCTTATTTATATATGATATGTAGGGATGTAAAATTGTTTATTTTGGGGGTCGAATTCGATTATGATGCTTTTGTCTTAGGATTTTCTGGGTATTTTGGGCATGGATTGGATAGAGATGTATGGGGTGCGTTTAGATTATGATAGGAAGGTTGTTAAGTTGGGTGCTTGTAGTGGACGCAATCTATAGGTTTACTGCGATCCCGGAGGTTCACTTATGTTGAGTTATCTATATTCATCAGACCCATCACATGTTGATTTAGATTCAGTGCATGTAGTTAGAGAATATCCGAATGACTTTTTTGAGGTTATTGGTCTCCCACCCTAAAGAGATCGAGTTTTGGTTTATCTTGTAGAGAATGCTGGACCTATTGCCTTACCCTTGAGGCATATGGCTCCGGACGAGAGACGTGAAATGAATAAGAAAGTGAACGAGTTGTTGGATAAGCGCTTCATTAAGAGGAGTACTTTAGAATAAGGAGCACCAATTGTCTTTGCTACCAAGGCAGATGGTTTCCTGAGGCTTTGTGTCGATTATTGGGAGTTGAATAAGCTGACGAAGAAGAATCATTATCCGTTCCCCACATAGACAATATCTTTGAGCGGTTGGTTGGAGTTAAGGTGTTCTCACAGCTTGACTAGGATATCAGATTCCATCAGGTACGTGTAGCTGAGAACAATATTCAAAAGACTGCTTTTCTTACACTCGAGGTACTGTATGAGTGTTTAGTCACGCCCTTCGGACTGACCAATGCACCTGCCTACTTTGTTGATTTAATGAGTCAAGTTTTTAGAGGGTTGCTTATAAAGCTCGTGGAGGTATTTGTGGACGGCATATTAGTCTATTTGAAAAGCGAGGAGGAGCATGTGTTGCATTTAGGAGAAGTGCTCAGTACACTCCGTGAGCATAAGCATAAGTTGAAGCGAAGTTTTCTAAGTGCCACTTTTGGCACGAGGTGGTACGCTTATTGGTACACGTTGTCTTTGAGAGTAGACTGGTGGTCAATCCTAGTAAAGTTATTGTAGTAAAGGATTGGAATGTTACGAAGAATGCTATGAAGTTGAGGAGTTTTCTTGGTTTGGCGGGCTACTATAGAAAGTTCATTAAGGACTTCGCAAAGATCTCTGCCCCTTTGACCGACCTTACCCAGAAGAACTTTGTTTTCCCATGGGACACGATATGCGAGGATGCTTTTATCAAGCTTAAAGGGACATTGACTAGTGCACCAGTTCTAGTATTACCCGATGGTACGAAGGCATTCATAGTGTATACTGACACTTACGGTATAGGATTGGGCACAGTGTTGATGCCGGAAGGGACGGTGGTGAGCTATGCTAGTAGACAGTTGAAGGTCCATGAGATGAATTATCATACCCATGATCTTGAGTTGGCGGTCATTGTCTTTGCACTCAAGTCATGGAGACACTGTCTCTTAGGAGTGCGGTTTGAGTTGTATGGGATTATAAGTCTATGAAGTATTTATTCTCTCGAAAGGAATTGAACTTAAGGTAGCAAAGGTGGATGGAGTTTTTAGCATCATATGATTTCCAGATTTCATATACTCTAGGCAAGGGCAATGTTGCAGTCGATGCCTTGAGGAGGAAGTATGCAACGTTGAGTTTGTTCTTAGAGTGGAAGAATTTGGAGTTCATCTCTACGTTCGATTTTTGACAATCGTTAAACATTACTTCGGGATTGTTAGCAGCTTTGGATGTGCAGCCTATACTCATGGACCGCATCGGGTTAAGTCAGAAGCAAGACAAGAAGTTAGTGTTTTCGAGAAGCTTGGTATGGGGAGCAGTCGAGTCACTTGAGGTGCTATACCATTGACTCGAAGGGGTGCTTATGGAGAGATGGTAGATTATGTGCTCCTCTCATTATGGAATTTGTTGACATAGTATTAGTCGAGTCTCATCGCTCTACGATGACCATTCATCCCGGTGGTGAAAAAATGTACCTTGACATGAAGAGAATCTTTTATTGGCCTGTTATAAAGAAGCATGTAGCAGTGTATGTAGCCTAATGTATGACTTGCTAGAGGGTAGATCCAGAGCAAAAGAAGCCAAGGGGATTGTTACAGCCATTGGATATTTTGCGATGGAAGTGGGAGAGTGTTTCTATGGACTTCATCAATGACCTACCTAGGAGTAGGTGAGGAAATGAGAATATTTGAGTCATAACCGAACAACTGACCAAATGTCCTAATTTTATTCGGGTTAGGAGTATGAGGAATACTGCATCTTTAGTGACACCATACATGAGAAAGGTCATTTGGTAACATGGAGTTCCTTCTAGCATCATCAGTGACCAAGATTCGCTTTTCACCAACGAGTTTTTGAGAAGGTTACAGGAGTCTTTAGGCACTAAGTTGAGCTTGAATACCGCTTATCACCCACAGATGGATGGACAGACGGAGAGGGTGAACTGAGTATTTGAGGACTTTCTTTCGATGCTTATCTTGGATTTTGAAGTCTTTTCGAAGAATCACTTGCCACCGGTGGAATTTAGCTATAATAATAGTTATCAGTCGAGTATTAGGATGAACCGTTTGAGGCATTATATGTAAGGCCTTGTAGATCACCATCTTGTTGGTGGGACACTTGGGATAGGATTATTCTTGGACCATATATGGTTAAGGAGACATCAGAGAAGGTAGACTTGATCTGTAGGAGGATGAAAACCACACAGGATAGGCAGAAGTCCTATGCTGACCGGTGACGCACGAAGTTAGAGTTCGCAGTAGGCGACATAGTTTTGTGAAGGTCTCATGGCGTAGGCATCTTATGAGATTTGGTAGTTTGGGAAAATTAGCACCGAGGTTTGTATGACCTTTTTCGATTATTAGTAGAGTTGCGAAGTTACCTTATATGGTAAGGCTTCCTGAGAAGTTAGCGGGAGTACATGACATTTTCCATGTGTCACACTTACGAAAGTGCCTACGTGATACAGTCGTTGCAGTCGAGCCGAGTCAGCTAGAAGAGGTAGAGGTAGAGAGGGAGTCACTTCTTCACTGTGCACCCACTCGTATTCTAGAGCATGGTAAAATGTGACTCTGCAATAAAGTTATCGAGCTTTTTATGGTCCAGTGGGGAGACGATCCGGTAGAGAGTACATGGGAGCTGGAGGAGAGGATCCATGCTACCCATCCACAGCTCTTTTCTGGTACATTTCCATTTTAGTCGAATAAGTATGGACTACTTATGTGTTTACTTCTAGCCTAGTATAACCCAAAGGTAAGGACAATTGGATGCTAGAAATGGTTGCGATCATACCATTAGGACATGTTTTGGTTGATGGATGCTGATGGATGCATTTATTAAATTGTTCTTTGCACATTTAAGTAAATATATTCTCGAGTTAGCATACACTAACACCATCACTTGGTTTTACTTCATTGATTTATATTCATATGGCTTTTGCATATGGATTTAATGGTTGTGCAAACATGTAGAATTGTTTGTATATTTATATAGGATGTTGCATACATTTTGGACACAAAGCATAAGCACTTGCTTTTTAGGAAGTAGAACACATCAGGAGAACGCCTAATCTTGCATTAGTGTGGTTCATATGCATTCCACGACTGCATGACATACTGCATTAGCAATTGAACCAAGCACAATGATTGTCAGTGGACGACGGATGAGTAGATGTTAGTAGTTATTAATTTTTTTATATACGCATGAGTTACATTTTTCTATCCTTGAAGATTTTGGGGATGAAATCATTTTAAGCGGGGAGAATGTAACACCCCGAAAATTTAACAGAAAATTTAATATAAGAATTAAATTTATATATAATAAGGACAGAATGAAATTTTTAAAACATCCAAATTTAGCTATGAAACTTTCATGGTAGTGTTTATGGTCATTTTCTGGACAATTTTCATATATAACCTTTTGAAATCGGAGCTAGTATGAATAAGTCATAGACATTTGAAAATTTGGAAGCGAAATTAATTAAACAAATAATTAAGGAAGGAAATATTATAAAAATAGAAGTCTCCATCGGTCGACACCATGGCCTTGGCTGGTCGACACCTAGCGTTTGACCCCAAGCGGTTAACCGCTCAAAGGCGGCTGGTCGACCTTATACTAACAGGGTTTGGTTCAGCCAATGGCGTGGATTTGATCGTATATTTTTTCAGCGGTTGGGATTAGTCCATATATATTGAATGGGAGATATTAGTTTGCATCCCCATAAATACCATCTTATTGTAAACCCTATTTTGCAAAATTACAACCAGTATGTCCGAACTCCGCTCCTCTGAAAACTGAAATCCTCTTCCTCCTCAAATCATAAATTTCTTCAAATTAAGTTAAATAAAAGTATAGAGATTGAAGAAGAGAGAGTAAATCAAGTGAAGATCTAGCGAACGGAGTAGATTCCAAGCGTAATTCGAAGGGAATAGCTTTGGTTTAAGGTGAGTGGGTTCATTGTTAGTTAGACGATTTACGTATAATTAATTTTAGCATACCCTATTTTGGTCTCAAATCGATTTAAATTGAATTGGAAATATTGTTAAATTAAAATAGGGATTTAACAGTGATCATAACCTATATGAATATTACCCCTTTTCTTCTAATCTAGATATCTTACTGTAAATGTGTTAATTAAGAATTGATTCAAGTTGAACATACCCTGTTGTCAGTTAATATGAACCGGTAACCCTATTGATTATAAACCTAGGTTAGATCGATTCATTGAAAGTTGAAAATATTGTATATGAAATTAGGATGATTATAAATTGTAAAGATATAAATTAGGGTTAATGTAATGACCCGTACTTTAGTCACTTTAAATGTGAATATTTAATATATTTTTAAATAATTAAATAATCAATTTTATAAATCAAATAGACCTCTTTTATGTAATAACTAATGTTGGCCAAGTTGTTTTAAAATTTGGTTTACGAAAATAATTAATTCGGAGAAAAATCAAAAATCTTTTTTCAGATTCTCGACTTTTCATCATTCAAAAGTTGTCAGAATGTGTTGTGCACACTAGATACACATGTATATACACATATATAAATAATAAATGCCTTTGTTAAGTAATTAGATTAGATAAAAAACATGTTTAAAATATACTAAGTTAATAAAGTGGAAGTGGGCTTTTCTTTTATAATTTAAAAAGAAATAAAAGCACAAAATCTAAGGCAAAGTACACATAAAGAAAAGAAGTGATGGCATGGAAAGACAAGAGGGAAGAGGGATGTGTTGTCTAATTTTGAGTGGAGGGTAGTTACTTAATTTAGGGAGGGGTAGTTTAGTAAATTACCAATTTTCATTTTCTGTAAAAACAACACTACCTTCCCACTTTCCACTTTACTTCATTTTTCCCATTTCAAAACTTTCTTCTTCTCCACTCTCTTCTCTTCTTACATGGCTTCCTAAAAGAAAGAAAAAAGTTTTAAAAGTTGTTTCGTTTTCTCTTTAAATCCTTAGACTAATTCCTAAAACCATTTCTATTCCTCCCTACATCACTTATCTTCAAAAAAAATCCAAAACACCTCGATTTAAACCATGGCCAAGCCCTCCTAGCCTAAGGCCGAGCCCACTTGACCTCCCATAGGTTTTGAAAAGCAAGAATTTCAAGCCGAAGCTAGTACAATGTGTTGTTTGCAAAAGGTCACGATAGTTTGGGTGAAAGTTCTAATTTGTTTAAGTGAGTAAATCTCACTTAAAAGCAAGTTGAAAACTTATTAATTTTTTATAATAATTTTGGTTGATTGCTTATGTGTATAACTATGTGTAATTATTATTTCTAGGGTTGGTTCCCGCTTGAAAGTGGATGAAACATAGGATTTAGACAAGGGACTAGAAATGAAGTCGAAGTGTTCGTAGCGAATAGGTTGCTATGACACACTTCGAAGTGCATATGAAATGATTTAAAGGGAATTTGTATAGAGGGACTCAAAAGAGTTCCTCACCTTTGTGGTTTTTGTATATGTGCTTTTGTATAAAAATGTTGTGAATGTGGCTTAGTATAGTTAACATACTCGAGTTGGTTTTTATTCGACATCGAGATCCCGTGTTCTCTTTAAAGTAGTTTACTACTTCATTTTCCAAGAAAGATTTTAAAAATGCTTTCTCTTTCGAACTTGATTTTTTTTTTCAAAAATCTTTAGAAAGAAATTAGAAAGTGGTCTGAAACTTATTAAAAAGGTGTTTACATTTATAAGGAAAATGTTATTTTGTTTAAGAATCAAGTTTTAGTTTTAAATAAAGAATTTTTGGAAAAGGTTCAATTTACTAATTTGAAACCAAAAACTAGAATTAAGTTCAAAGATGATTTTTCGATGAATTTTAAAGGTCTTCGTTCTTAAAACAAGGGATTTCTTCGTCGGTAACATTAAGTAACAAAAAACTAATAGGATAAAACAGTGCTAAAATGTTGACACGTTTTATGGAAAATAAGTCGCTATTCAGCACTAAAAGCCGATGAGTAGACTTTCCTTTATCTATGAGATCTAGAATCAGAGTATTGTAGCTAAGGCAAGGTAGGGTGTAATCAGTTGCCTAATTTACCTGACTTCGATTCTGGGTGAGGGATAGAAAAGTCGAAATGTCAAAAATGTGATAAGTATAAGAGGGTTAATTTTGATAAATGGGTTATGATTAACTGAGTATATGGAAGGTACTTCATCTTATATTTGACACTAAATTTCGAGGTAGGGAAGCCCGTTTTCTATCTATGAGAGTTTAAGAATATACGTCGAGGCAAGGATAGTTCGCTAACTTATCCGACTTCATTGTTCATCGAGGGATAGTACGAGGTTGAAATCAAAAAGTAGTGATAAGTATAATGTTCAATTTTCCATATGCAAACTTTATACTTATACCAGGTAGCGGTTCATCCACTACCGACAACTTGACCTATTTTGACTCAGGAAGTATATAAAAGCTTCACAATTTCATACGGTTTGAGATTCCTCAGGGAAGACACGTTTCTATGAAATGTAGTTTGCTTTTAAGAATGTATATTCGAGATTCTGACAGGGACTCTTATATTTGTTCGCATACTTCCAAAAGAACTGGAATTGAATTAGCCACAAATTCATCACTTTAGTTTGGAGACACTGGTTTCAGATAAGTATGATTTATCTAAAACACTCCAAACCAAACGATTCGTGATCTAAATCATTGTGAAGTATGCTATGGAGTTGTACTACCTATCTGGAGGGTGATTCCAAAATGGAGGGTAGTAAGTTTATGTGTTTTTTCAATCCTGGAACAACTTGTATGGATGAATTCTGGCATTGCATTGTTGCTTGGAGGGTAGTGTTAGCATTCCAAGATGGGTTTGCTAAAAATGGTAATCGTTACCTCGGGCCTCGCACCTAGATATGACTAAAACAAAGGAGATGTGATAGGGCTAAGTGGTCCCTCCCTCCCTCGCTTGATCTAGATCTATATTTTTGGATGTATGCTTTGAGGACCAGTATGTTTGTTGATGGCAATCAAGGGATGATTATTTTCGGTATTATCCAGGAAGGGGTAGGTCGGTATTTTGTTGGTAGAGGTGTAAGGTTTGCAGCCTTGGTACATTTTCTTTCAAGGTGTATTGTACGTAAGGTAGTCTCTTACCTTGTCATTGATGGAATCCATTTTCCACTATGTACTTTATGGACTTGGATGTATACTAAATATGCTAGAAGGTTATTAACGTAACCATTTCGATTATGATTCAATATTTATTTTAAACCCTAGACATCATTACAATATCATAAGGTTTCTTATAAAAGGGTTTGGTTATCGTAAGGTAAAAACCCATCCATGTTTATGTGCGGCGTGGTCTTCCGAGATACCTTTATTTTAAAGGTTTTTATAAATAAAACAAAGTATATGTCTTGAGTTTACTCACAGCAGACTCATGTCTAACCCAAAGTTTTTCTTTCTTTCCCTTAAACTCTTGGGTACTCTAATTTTTGAGTAGTCAAGTAGTCCAGGTTGTTACAGATGCATTTTGGAGGAGCATGGAGCAGGAATCTTCACTGTTTTCTAGTAATCTATTTATTATCGTTGTGTGTGTAGTATGTATCAGCATTGTAGGGGCATGCAGTTATAACTGTCCCTGGCTGAAGTTAGTACATGTAGTAACTCTGATGTTTCATTTTGGGAGTAACTACATGTACTATCCTATGTTCTACTATATATGATTTCCATGCGTTGTGAAATTCTATGTTTATTTCTTCTTGTCTTTTCTTTTACCCCAATGGCTGTTTCTTTCGGACACCTCAATGATCAGCACACAAATACCGTGGATGTATTAAGTGTCGTCTTTAGGAGTAAGAAAGACGAATCTTCACAGTTACTGTATGTCAAATTATAATTTAAGTTTACTATAATTGGAACTGACGATAACTAATAAACAAAACAAACAACCATCGATAATTAAAAACAGTAAACAACGATGACCGGCTGACCGCTCACTACAGCCGATCGACCGTTCCAGAAGCTAGCAGTCGACCAGTTACTGAAGTGGGACGCGGTCTGAACCTCGGCCTAAGCCCAAGTTATAAATAAATACTAGTGTATATTATATATATATATGGATGTTAGTATAAATAGGGAAGCTAGTTCCCTATGTGGCGACACTAGGATGTTGCAGGACTGGGTAAATGCTATTTATCTAGCATAGTCAATATTCGACTGGGAGATTGTATCGCAAATTGCACTCACAAGAGGTTCTACGATGGATGCACTACACTGATGATGATGCCTAAAGGACTATATGGCCCGACACCAATGGAAGTTCCTTTTTGTGCATAATGACGCGACGTGATGCTGTGTTGTTGATGGATCCTGATGCGGTACAATAAGAGGCATTATGTTACCATTGAGAGGTGGACACGGATGCGACGGTGATGAGACACTTCGATTAGATGGAATTGCGAGCTCCCCATTAATGCGTAACTAGTATATGTCCAGTCATAATATGGGAAATATAGTCCCATGCTGGAAATTATAGGAAAACCTATACTGGAATAGTTACATATAGTCACAGTCGTAGGAATGTAGTCCCATAGTGGAAATTGTAGTAGTTGTAGTAGCTATTAGCCAATCATTGGTTGTCCTGAGGTTCGATTAACTGTTTAACCCTAGTATGTGCCTACACAAATCATTAGCATGGGTGTGTTTTGACCTACCCCTTAAATAAAGAAAACATGTAATTCACGAATACTTGTAGGACATCCTAATTCATATAGAGTACTACCAAATTCAATTGTATGTCTTTACCATATATTAATGATGTAACTCATTCACCGGACTTTTGTTTGACCCACCCTTTTTCCTTTCTTTTTCCCCACCACAGGAGGACAACGCAGCAAGTGATAGGCCCAGCGATAGTACTTGGAGAGGTGAGCTTGGTATCAGAGTTTCTTTTTTATTTCCTTTTACTCTCCATGTACTATTTATCGTATTTTTTATCTTATTAGACTACTTGATATATCTCTGTAACCATGGATTTGACTATGTACTATTTTGATACTCTATTTTGGATATGTTCTAAGATGGCTATTTTGAGTACTTATATTTTTCTGCCTTTCGTTGTGAGATATGAAAGTGTAGTATGTCTTAGATTTTTTCCTTGTGTCTTTGGTCTCTGAAATGTTACAAAACCCCAATAGCTCGTACTTCTCGACTCCGACGTGAGTCCGAAAGTCATCCTTGGCTTCAGATCGGTGTTTCGAGAGTCGTGGGTTGTCACAAAATGATAGCCCAATGTTTGTTCTATTGATGCAAAAACGGTGTAGCAAGGAACCGAAGAGATATGCTTCACTCAAGGAAGAAGTGGATAAGTTGTTATAAAACAACTTTATCCATGAAGCATACTATTCCAAATATGTAGCATATCTCATGATGGTTAGGAAGCCTAATGAGAAGTGGAAGACATGCATTGATTATTCAGACTTGAATAAAGCATTTCTAAAGGATTACTTTCTACTTTCGCGGATAAACCAACTTGTAGATGAAATGGTCGGACACGAATCACTATCTTTAAAAGACGCTTGCTCTCGCTATAATTAGATTGTAATGCATGTTCCATATCAGGACCATACGAGCTTCATAATAGATTTGAGCCTGTATATATTATAATTTAACGTCGTTTGGTTTGTTAAACACTAAAGCACATACCAATGTTTGGTCAACAAGATGTTTTCAAAGAAAATCAAATGGACAATGAGTTCTGTATGAAGGATATGTTGGTAAAGCCAAGAAGACTAATAGACAATATAGGCCACCAATCAGTAATACCAATACATTTGGAGGGAAGGTAACAATATTTCAATTCATGGCAGATAAATAAAATTTCTTATTAATAATCAATCGTAAATTAAATTTCCCATTTTTTAGGGTATATTTTTCGAACGACTCACTAAGTGACCGTAACCCCATAACGGTGAAACTCTTACCACTTCTCCAATCTTTCCCAAACTGCCTTTGAGATTTAACGAATCATGGTACCTACATAAGAGTATAAAGAAGTAGTATAGAATCGCCTTAAGTTATTGTTTGTAGAAGTCCTCTATATATACTAATATGTAGAATTAAAGATGGAAATCAAGCTTTAAAACTAAGGCAAAAGGGGGAAAACAATAACTATTAGAAGGCCGAAACACTAAGACAGAATAATGAAAGTATATATGCCTAGTTGAAACTCAATCTACATGAAGAAGAACTCATTCAAAAGTACAAAGATAAATTGTCTCTTCGCATGATCTAGTTGAAAAAAGCAGCAATAGAAAACATTCAAAGAATCAAGTACAAATGGCTCATACAAGGGGATATAAAAAGTTGCCACAGTAGAATGGCTACCTCAAACACAATGATAAGGCAGAGATGTACCTTAGATGAGCAGGGAAACCTTATTGTAGTGTCAGGAACATTGGCCAACCAGCTATATAGTTGTATTAAGAATTAATTAATGCAAGATATGTGAAAAATCAATTTCAAGCATAATTTGTAAAAGGATTCTCATAGAAAATCCATAGGATACCCTTGATGAACCATTAGAAATGGCGGAAATTAAAAATTCCCATTTTCAAATAGAACATAATAGCTCTCCAGGCTCCAATGGGCTGAATGCAACATTAAATAAATTTCATTAGGAAATGTAAAAACTTAGCATGCCAGATGCAATGCAAGAAATTGAATCATTGGGCAAAATTATAAAAGAAACCAACCACACTTTTTGATGGCCATTGAGATGGTAAGAAGCTTCAATAGGAAAACAAGCAATAATTTATGGCTGAAAATAGATTTACATAAAGCATATGATAAATTAAATTGGGATATGATTCATCATTCCTAAAAATTTTACTGACTTGATATATTAGTGTATCTCTACCCTCGCATTTTCAGTGCTTACTAGTGGATCCCCTTACGGTATTTTTGGTAGTAATAAGGGATTAAGGCAAGGAGACCCACTGTCTCTTCTGTTATTCTAAGTTTCAATGGAGTATCTTTCTATTTTATTTTGATCTGCAATACTATAGAGGTACTTTAAAACCCATATACTCCAATGAACTAGTCATTGTCCACTTACTATACGTATATGACATACTAGTTCTGACTAAAGCCGCAATTGAGAATGCAAAAGCAATTAGTAAAATAACGACATTACTTAAAAGTAGTACTGGATTAAAAATGATTCAATTCAAATCCAATCTCATATTTGGCAAAGGGACAAAAATCAAAGAGGCTATCTCAAATATAATCAAAGTTCAAAGTGCCAGTCTACCAATCACTTATTGGGGAATCCCTTTATCCAATAATAAATTGAAGACAATAGAGTTTGGTCTATTTTAGATAAAACCAACAAAAAAAGACAATGAAATAATATATTTTTTGACATAAGTCAAAGAATTGGGTTAACTAAATCAGTTGTGTATCCTATGATATCCTTTTCGATGCAATTGTGCCAAATTCCTTCTAGTGTCATATGTAAAATAAATTCAGTCTGTGCAAACTTCTTATGGCATAACAAATCTCATAGAATATCTTGGGTAAATGTATACAAAACTAAAATGGAAGTGGGATTACACATAAATAATCTAGAGGAGTTAAAAATCAGTACTACAATCAAACTGGTTTGGAAATTCCTACAAGGAAACAGTTCATCGGCCATATGGGTAAAAAAATTGCAATAGAAGGAATTTCTAGAGCATACAGTGTGACAATAATGCCTCAAACACTTGAAAAACATTACTCAAAACAAGAAAACAATGCAAAGTATAGCCAGGAAAATAGTGAATTGAGGATGGACAAATACACGATCCCTGGTTTAACGGTGTTACACTTGTGTATTATCCAGCTTTTAAACCAAGCAACCTTCAAGATCTGGACGTTGGGATAAAGATGAAATGGTTTAAGAACTCGGGGGAAAGCTCAAAATGGCCTTAGATGGAAACTCCAGAAGTTTGAAGTCCAAAAGTGACCAAGGAAAGGATTCGGCACCAAGTGATTGGGAAAAGGACTCGGTACTGAGTGTTTGCCCTATCTAGTTTCGGGCAATTTTGCTATGATCTAATGATAGGAGCGTTCAAGTGATCACTTCACGGTCCATCTCTAAAGAAGTGGGTTAGCAACTCCAAAGCTATGCAAAAATGGACAAGTACCAGATGGGCTCTCGGTACCACAAAGAATTTATAAAAGAAACATATTCAAAGTTTGAAGACTTGAAGAAGCTAGTTGAAATGGAGAACGGACCACAAAATGAACAAAGCAATCATCTTCGGTACTGACACGATTCATGTCTTTCATGATCTGATGACTTTGATGGGCAATTTTCTATAAATAACAAGCCTAAAGCAACAATAAGAGGACTTTTTGGCCTTTATCTTCTTTGTCATCTACTCTCTACATACCAATGTCATTTTCTAACTTACTTTTGCTGTTCTAGACTGAAAACCAAGTTATAATGCTCTTGTAACCATTATAATCAATCCGTAATAATATTAAAGTGGATGTACGCCATAGAATTTGCTGAACCACTATAAAAATCTCTGCGTTATTTGTTGTTTTTCTTGCTAATTCGCTGATTTGTTTAGTAAATTACCTAGTCTTTCATGATTAGAGCACCCAGAAGTTAGATCTAGAACCTTGTTGTTGCAGATCTGAAGTAATGGCCTTTAGGAGACCTGGAAGATCTAGAGCTGTAGTTGGTGGAGAAGATGAAGCTTATCACCATAATAAAGGGACTAACTAACCAATAGATGCTTTGCCATGACCGTCTGCACCTTAAGAGATGGTGAAAAGAGTGGAGTTTGATGGAATGATGGCTGAGTTGAACCAAGCGATGATGAACAGCTAGAAAGCGCTTCTTGATAAGATGGATGCATGTATTGCCATATTGACCCAGCAATCCTAGAGGCTTAGGAAAAGTTGAAGAGATGTGTCACCTTCTAGTTATAAAGAAAATAATTCATCTACATCCGATTAGAATAGGAGGGACTTGAAGCAAAAAAAGAAAAGGAAAAGAGTGTTGGAGCATCAAGAAAGACCATTAGATGGAGTAAACATGTATTGGCCAACACTAGACAACTCGATATCGACATGCATCAGGTCAGTACCAAGATGATTGATGGTGGCCCTAGAGTTGTGTTACCTGATGGCATCGACTTATTAGACAGTGAGGATGATTTGCAGGATAGTGGCAACGACACTGGACAACATGTTGGTGTATAAAACATTTATGCTCAAATGACTACCATAGAACCAGCCACCTATCGGGTGGAGGTTAGGAAAGGCAACTTGCATCTTCGTTGTTGTGGCAGTAGACGAGCCTATAGGATGTAGTGGTGGAGCTAAACGAGCAAAAACCTCCTTAGATTTTTGGAAGTTGATATAGTAGTGACCGAGGGTCGAATTACTGTAAGCTATTGAGAATGAGTTTGAAGTTGAGAGAGTGATTAAGAATAACCGATAGTGAGCCTTGGTGGCCACGAGAATCATGGGACATCTTCCCATAGTCATAGTATTCTCCTTCTTCAGCCTGATGCTTCTTCCTATCCTTGTCCTCATAGTATTTCTTCTACTTCCTTTTCAGTCTCCTCGGTCTCTTACTGCGAAGAAGAGAGGTGAGGATAAGGCCCTAGAGCGGTTTCTTGGTGCTCACTGACGCCTAAGCATAGATAGTGGAAATAGTCACTTCCCATTGAACCTGAAATGAAAGAAAAAGAGTTGTATTAGCTCGGAATACTAGTAAGGGCGAATGCAAGGTATAAGTGTTCATGATCCTAGAAGATTGTGGGGTGTTGGTGTTGCCCTAAGTACTTCACGAACCATGTTCAAAGGGTTGCGAAAATAGGATTTCGTCTCCCTCGGATAGGAGATCCCCAGGTGGGAACCTAAAGCCAGAATGGTACTCCTTAAGAAGATAGTCAATTAGGATGTCCAAATCCTTATGTGACCAAAGTTGTTTTCTGAAAAGCCTGTGACTGTAGGAGTGGATGCCTAAAAAATTGGAGTTGTACTCGGGTTGGAGGATTGCTGTAAGGAATTGACAACTATTCTTTTGGGACGCGGCGAGATAGGGATTGATGTGCCTTAATGGGAAGTTTTCCTGTATGATTCATCTTTTCCATAGCGGAAACCCTTATCGTCGTCGCCTTCTTCATTATCATCCTCTCTTTCCTCTTCTTATATTCTTTCCATCCTTCCACCTTCCTCTACTCCTCTTCGTGCACCTCCTTGGCGATGTACTCATCCATTAGTTGGTAGGATCCCGCATTTTACGTCCCCATGCCACCACTAGAGAAGAAAATTAGGTGCAAAAGGGGAAGAGAGGGATGGGGTTTCTCTTGCTTTTGGCATAGTAGGCCTCCCACCGCGAGGCCTGCACAAAGGGATATTAGCTCAATCTGCGGCTTCATCGGCGTTCACCTCGCTTGACGGACCTTCGATACCCCCTTGGATATCATCATCGGAGTCGCGAGTAAGGGCAGGAGCTCGAGCAGTAGCTCTAGCCTTCCTAGGTAGAGGTTCAACTGGAATTATGAAATCGCTCGGGATGTAAAAGGCCACATTTGCAAAGATTTTCGTTTGTTGGAAGGTAAGAGCTGTGCGATATCGGATTTTGACTCTCTTAAAGGTCTACAAGATTTTGGTGTGCACGTCGTTGCCATCTCGGCAAGAAATATCTATGAATAGGCAAATAGAGTCGGTTGAATCGAAGGCACAGCAAGATAGAGTTAGAGGTATTCCCTAGGGGCAATTATGTAAGTTTTTACTTATTTCTCACTCGATAACCAATCTTGTTCGAAATAAAAGATGTTTTCTTTCTATTATATACTTGAAATAATATGTTATGTTAAATTATTAATATAATTAAGAGTATATTTAATAAAAAAAATCCATAAATGTAATGTTCTATGATATTAGTTATGAAGTGTTGTAACCATGAGTAATTTATCACAATGAAAATAAACATACCATTTTAAATATTCCTAATCAAGACGTATTGAAACTAGATATCGATGCACCCATTGAGACTAGAGTATGTAATACTCTCCAGATGTTGGGCTGCGTATTACTCGTGACTGCTAGAGGCACCAAGGGTTTACATACAGATAGTTATTGGACAACTATGGAATGACCCACTCGATAGTTTTCCTATGGTTAATATAACTAAGGTCAAATAGAAAATATCGATGTAACAATATTACGTGTTTCTCTTGACTTGAGAATACTATTGATCTTCAATGTAGAAGCTCCGCTTTGATTATAGTTAAATCACGACATGGCGTCCATCAAACGACTATAGTTGTGTCAAGTGGAAGCATTGGAAGTGAAACGCTATTCAAAAGAGGATTCGTCTTCTCAGTTATATGAGGTTAGTATCACAATCAATTGAAATCAACTCAAAGTCAAAGTCTCTGGCCATAGTAGTTTCTTTAATAATAATTGTAATTATTAAACTAAAGACTTTGTGTTTGGATGATAAAGTTGAATATGGAAATTGGAATGTTAACCATTACCAAATTCCATATGTCCTAATGTGATATAGTTTGACGAAGAGAATTGGTTTAAATAATTGTTATTGCTGAGTAAAGCTTAAATTAGTAAAATTGGATTTTATCGAAGCTAAGTAAGAGATAATTTGGCCATAATGTCACATGATTTTCTAAGTGACATATGAACGTTAATATTCGAATTGTTCGATATTAATCACCGACTGAGTTTACACCTAAGGGTCACACAATTGAAATTTTGAATGCTTCTGTTACCACCTAATTTAATTATTTATAATTATTACGAATTAATTAAATTAATTAATATTTATGAAATATTAATTATAAAATTTTATTTAATTTATGTTGATAAATATTAAGTAGCGTGTCTATAATAGTTATAAATACACGTATCGATATACGATATCGACATGCATTTGAATTAGATTTAAATGTAGTATTTGTCGATCAGGCTTGAAGTGAATTTGAGACCTAAATGGGACCAAGGAGGCCACTCATACCAGGTATGAAGAGGATGGTATTTTGAATTCGAAAGGCGAAGATTTGGTAAGAGGAAGAGAAGGATCTGGGTCCTCTTTTCACTCCATGCCCTTTGCAATTTATTTCCCACCAACCCTCATTCTTTACGACTTATTTTTGCTCCATTCTAGACTAGTAAAGGCTGACCCCTAGTTCCCTTCTCTTCCTCAAAACTTCAAACTTCAAAACACTAAATTAAATTAAATTCATACATCAATGGTAGCTGCATTCAGACTAGTAGCACTCTTTCAATTCAAAGAGTGTTTTGACTCAGTATTTCAGAGTGTGTCAACAAGGCTTTGGATAAGGCAAATCCCTTGTTTACATTTTCATTTATGTGTATGCAAATATTCATCATGTTATTTGTAAAATTAGATGGTGAATTGATATCACAATTCCTTATATGCAATTACTGCATTGGATGTATATGTTTACATACATGTGTATAGGGCTGTCAATTTCCTACACGACCCGAAACATGACCCAAAACCCGCACGGAAATTAGCAGGTTAACCTGACCCGTTAATTTGGCGGGTCATTTTCGGGTCAACCCGAATTTGACCCGTTTATAAACGGGTGGGTTTCGGGTTGACCCGCTAACCCGAAATTGACCCGTCAACAACCCGTTTATACTTATATAGGTTGACCCGACCCGTTTACGACCCGACCCGACCCGACCCGTTTATAACCCGTTTGTACCTTATACGGGTTATACGGGTTGACCCAACTCGTTTACGACCCGTTCCGACCCGTTTACAACCCAATTATACCTTATACGGGTTGACCCGACCCGTTTATTTCCCATTTACGACCCGTTTACACTTTATACGGGTTGACCCGACCCATTTACGACTCGACCTGACCCGACCCATTTATAATCGGGTTACACGGGTCGGGTCGGGTCAACCCGTTTATAAACGGGTCGGGTTCGGGTTGAGCTTTTCTGACCCGTTTAATAAACGGGTTGACCCGACCCATTTAAAATCAACCCGAACCCGACTTGACCCGACCCAAACCCGACCCGACCCGACCCATTGACAGCCCTACATGTGTATGCGTGTGTGTCTATATGCATGCTCTATTAGCATTCGATAGTAAATAAAAGTTTATTTTCTGTTTTATTTTCGAGATTAACAGTTTTTTCCTCTAAAACTAGTTTAGTTTAAAACATGTAATTTTAAATCTAGTTTAGTTTAAAACATATTCATAATAAATATATATATTTAATATACTTATAAAATTAACTATGTATATGCATTACATGTTTTCAAATTAAAAATAAAATAAAACCGTGTATATAAATATGTGTGTATGTATCGTATACATATAATTTATTTAAACATAAAATCATGTTTTACAATACCTATACATCTATAAAACATAAAAAAAAGTGTTTAGTAAAATTTTATAAATCGTTATTGTCACTTTAAAAAAAGGGAATTTTTTTCATTTTAAAAATGATTTTTTGTGGAAATAATAATTAAAAAAACTAATATTAAAACTTAAAATAAATTTAAGAATTTTTTTTCATTTGTTGTCTAAATGTGCATATATATTATTATAAACATATATACACATATATTTATATCAAAGTACATTTATATATATAAATATATTTTAATATATATATATATAATTCTTAAAATTATAATATGAATAGTATATATGGTTATGTATATATATATAAAGAAATTTTTTTAATTTCGAAGTATATGCATATTTATTTAATATTAATATAATGTAATTTAAATTAGAATTTAAATTATATATACTAGTGTAAATCGTGCGTACGTGCATCTATGGAAATATTTCATTTTTATTTGATAAAAATTTAATGGACGGATGTATACTTTAAGTGCAAAAACTTTGGTGGCCACGACACCTTTATTTCAAACAATTTTGTTGGTTGCAAATTGATAGTGGAATTCCGTTAATGGATAGTCGGAAAGGGAATGATGGTTGAGGTTGCAAACAGATGATGAGATTCTATTATTGGGTGAAGGGTATTTTTGGAATTTCAAAACGACACCATGGATATCATATTCATTGAATTTACCTTATTAATAGGGTGTACATATATATATATATGTATGTATGTATGTATGTATGTATATGCATGCATGTATATGCATATGTTCATATTAAAATGTACGTGTTTTGCAAATAGCATTTTATAATATATATTTATATATATACATTTGTACACTTACATATTGGATGTCAAATATGTATTTGGAGGGGTTGATATATATATATATATATTGCATAGTAAATCTCAACATCTATATATGGCTTGTTAAACGATGTACACCATTTTATGTTGCACGTGCACGTGCACACATATGTGTATATGATACACATATTATATTATATAATATAAAGTAAACATTAAATAAAACATTATTAATTAATTAAATAAAACATTGATTTTATTTAAAAGAAAATTTAGAAACATTCTAAAAGAATTTAGGTTACATAGGCCTAACAAAGATCCAAAAGGTAAAAAAAATGAAATTTGCCCAATTGCTCTGCTGCGTGCTAGCCGAATTCCAATAAAGGTATTAGAGCCAAATAGCCTATGCGGTCTAAATTGGTAGTGTTAGGGCTAACTCATTAAAGCTCGCCCATATGGTAGGGCGTACAAAAAAGAAGTGTCTAAGGTTGGCTTTGGTTAATCAAGTACTCTATCCTTCCTAGCTACCGATTTGACCCAAAAGGAGGAGATAAGCCTAAAGGTTATCCATAGTAGAAAAGACCCAATTTAAATCGGGCTTTGGGCAAATTTAGACAAAATTGAAAATTAAAACAAAAGTTTTAAATTTAAAAGTTAAATTTAAAATAAAACACACACATATTTTAAAAGTTATAATATAATTTTTCAAAATGTTTGAAAATGTTATAAAATTAATTTCAAAAATATTATTTATTAATAAGATTAGTAAATTAAATGAATTAATTAAATAAGTTGATTAATTAAATCTATATACAAGTATAATATATATAATGATATATGTTATGTTGTCTTGAATTGTTTAAGACAATATGAGTATAGATGAGTATATAAATGAATTTTCGAAATTAATAAAATTTAGCTAAAATCATTTAATTAAAATAATTAATTAAAAGTTAATTGATAAATTAAAATACAAATATATATGATATATGCGTGTTACTATAGAAGTTATAGTATACACACATATATGTATGTGTGTATTCAATATAACATGTTATAATTGAAGTATTGAACAATACAATAATTGATTAAAGTGTTGATGAATTAAATTAATTGAATAAGATACAATTAAAGCAATGTTTTACATAAAATATAATGTAATTAAAGTGTAAAAGTTATATAATAATAAAACTTATATAATATAAATGAATAAATTAAAGGTGGAACATTAAAGAAATCCTAAATAGACTTAAGGAATACATACGTACATAAAAGTACATGTACCGTGATTTATGATGTGTCTAACACTGGAATCACGATGGTATTTCATAAAAGTACGTATACCGTGATTTATGATGTGTCTGACACTGGAATCATGATGTGTCCTCTACCATTTAAATATTAATAGATTACTTGCATACTCTTAGGTTGTTGAGCAAAATCAAGCTTCCTGACTACCCACAATGGAATTTTACTACCAGTCTGCCACCTATATCGTGAACAAAACAACTTGAAATAAAAGCGATGTGACTACACAAAACCTTTGCACTTACAACACACATTCGTCCATTTTTTTATTAATTATTGAAAAGTAAATATCTCTAAATATTAGATGCGCATACGTGCGTGCTATACCAGTATATATAATATAATTTTTAAAACATATACGTATACATTAAATACACACACACACACAATATGTACAATACACACACACACACATATATATATAGTATACCTATACATATATATATATAATTTTAAAAATACAAAATATATTTTTAAAATATCTATACACACTAAGTCTTGCGCTAGGCATAGAAAATTAAATTTTTTTATTTTAAAATATGTTTTACATAAATATTCGTATGGATATTTGTTAAAATAATTAAAAAAATATTTTAGAAACTTGATTTTGAATTTTTAACTTCTAATAAAAATTTAACTGGTATTTAGTACTTCTGAATATTAATATATATAATTTTATAATTTCAAATTAATTTTAAAATCTATTTTTAAATTTTTGGTTTATAATTAAATAATTTAAATTACAAAAATGTTTGTTTTATTTTTCAACTTAGAGTTTGTTAAGTGATAATATAATTTTACAAAATATAAAACATAATTTATAATATATATACACACACACACATATTAATATAATTAATTTATATTATTAACTGGTTTAAATATTATTTCAAAATAATAAAAATAAAATATATTTTTATTCTGAAATTATTATAAATATTAAGCTTAGTATACAAATTATACAACTATGATTTGTATAAAGTATGATGTAATATTTAAATTATAAACTATATACATATATGCATAAACATACATACATACATACATACAAATAATCATACATACATACTAATAATAACATATGTTTCTGTGTATCTGTGTATGTGTGTGAGTGTGTGTGTAAACATTAGTAATCATATATTAGTTAGAAATGCACCTTACACCCAATGCATGAAAATAAGGCAGAGTATACGTCTTGTTTGATGATCACAAATATAATTTTATATTTGATTTTGCTTTCAGAGTGTGTTACAGTTTTAAAAATCATCATAGCACAATTTTGTTTCTAATTAAATTGTCATCCACTACATCTCATATGCCTGATTTATACATATTACATTTCGAACACATCTATTTTTAATTTTAAAATAATATATATATATTATTATTATTAAAAAGGAAATATTGTCTGATATTGTTGTTAATTTCCTTTTAATGATAATAATAAATATGTATATTGTATCTAATGTGTTTGTCTAGAGCTGTATATTTACAGGTGTTTATTATAAAATATTGTTTGTGTAGAGGTTTCCTTTCAGTGTAATAAAAGGCTGCAGTATATATGAAGAAAAGGAAATAAATAGAGATTAGAAGTAAAGAACTATCTACACAATCAGAGAACATACTTTGGAATTGACAATGGACTTTATTTCCTATTACATACAGATTTTATTTTTCTACACAGGGATACAAACCATTTCACGGAGCATTTCTTTCTCTATATATCCTCACACGTATAGTCTACAATACATACACTTCCCCTCCATGAGCTTACATAAACACACAATACAACAATAGAAAAATCCATCGGGTACAAAACAATTTCTCTTCAAGCCCAACTTCTCAATACATATCGGTATCAATTATCTGATCAACAATCCTCATTATCTCCAACTATAGTTCTACAATCACAAACACACTGCAAACAATTTCAAACACCAGTTCACCATTCAACTCAAATAACAGGCAAACACAATCCAAAAGCGACAAGAGTTCTTCCATTCATCCACCGAAACAGTTTCAGATATGTGCATCAGCTGTCACCAACCAAAACAACACATCTCAAGATCCATATTTACACTACTCATATTTGAACGACGTTTCATCATCAAACCTCAATTGCTTGCAGGCAGTTATTCATCGACCCTTGTTCACACATCAAATTACAACTTGTTTCGAGACTGAGATTCATGCATCATGACAAATTTGTCAGGACCAACTCTGTTTTAGATATCACTAGATCCAGGCAAAGCTCCACGACATCTTAGTTCAGTGACGCATATTAATTTCAGGTAATCGTCGATAAACAAAATCACTGCACATCTCTCCAACTTTAGCACCTATAAACAAAATCACCGCACATTAATTTCAGACAATCACCATAAGAGCATCTCTAGTTGACACAGTGAATTACCTTAAGACAATGTCAAGTCTAAGAGAACACGGCAACAATGCACCATCATTAGAGTTAGAAACTTAGTGGCGACAAACAGTGAAGCAACTCCGATCTCACGATTGTGGATCCTAGTTCAACCCTCTCTGCCAAAAATTCACTAACATCATCCAATTCGAAGTACACATCTTGGTGGCGGCTTCATCAGGTGTCGACGTCGCGGTTGATTGATTTTTAGGCATCAGTTTTTTAGGTAGAGCAATCTCCGGTAAAGACGTGATTTTTATAAAGTGGAAATAAATATGAAGCGAGCTAAAGTCAAAGAGGGATGGTTGTCCTTTTTTATTTTTATTTTACCTTATTGTAAACTTTAGATTTTTTATTTAGCTGCGTGTTGTAATTCAGGAAATTTGTTCTCAGAGTATCGAGTCCAGGCATGGTTACTAGGCATAGGGTTAGTATATTCAGGTTAGCAGAGAGTGTGGGTTCATAGGGTTTGTAAGCATCAAATATATAACTCTAGTAGTAACTTTGGAGGCAGCAATATGCACTAATGGGTTAGTGGCCGAAGCTGGATATGAAAATGTCCACTTGGTTCATTTCATTAATTAATTTCTATATTCATTACATAATTCCAAACTTGGCCCCGGTTGAGATAAAACAAAATTATTATAAAATACTCCAAGTGCGACATATTAAAATGCCCCCTTGGTTGATTATAGTTAACTAATAGATAGATCCAAAATTTTCCATTACAAACATACAGACAAAAGTCATAACAACACAGTGGATAAATAAATAAATAAATAGACTCCTACATAGCTAACTCTGCCTCCTACACGTCTCTGGAAGATTTATTTTTTCAACCCAAATAACATATGAACCTTACTCTCGAACTACCCAATTGAGTACCCGAGAGTTAAAAGGGAAAAAACTTTGGATTGGACAAAAAGTCTAGCGGGAATAATAATATGCCATCTTGATAATAGATATATAGTGAGACCACATCATTGAGCAAAACAGATTTTCCCCTTTCTAGTATCCTCTAAAAATATGTCTTGTATAAATTAAGTACCTGCAACCACAATGGTTAAACTAGACAATATAATCGTATACATGCATGCAATCTAGGTAATTATGACCAATATGTCTAAATAAATGGACTATCTATCCCAACATCATAGTATTTTTAAGGTAACTACAAACCTATGTGGCTGACTCGGGCTTACTAGATATTCCAAATTCTCTAACTTACTATTAAAAGCAAACTGGATGGTATATCCGAAACTTACTATTCCTAGGGTCACTCTGATCCTAATAGTTTACAGGCCAACCAATAGCCAATCTCATCTTCGTGCATTCCTTTTTGAAAGTAAACCTACTTTTAGCCTTACCCTTGACGAACCCCTACGCACTGGAATTGTGGACTAATATCAGCTAGTGGCTAACACCTGATGTATAGGACACGACCCTAAACAAGTCCCATCTGGTTTTATAATCTCTGAGTCAATTCATCCTATCACAATTTATCTAACCTGTGAAATCATACTTAAAACTAATTTCTTTATAAACGATCTAACCTGTGAAATCATACTTAAACTAATTTCTTTATAAACGATCTAACATGTGCAAGCATACTTAAAATAAGAAAACTATAGCCCTTTAATTTATCTAAAATATTATGCCCATATATGTGTGTGTATATATTATGTGATTTTATAAAATAACATTGATGAATTTCAAAGTCATTTAGAGGTTATTGCACCTCAAAACCATAGGTTATGAAGCCGTATATAATAAAACCATTGAATTGATAAAATTCGACATTGATATTGCCGCTATGGGATTGCCACATCCCCCTATATCAAAATCATGCAAAAACATCTGATTTATAAAGCATAAAGCCATAAGGCCAAAACCATTGTGTCGCATATATAGATTACCGAAGTAAAGAAGTATAGAATTTGGTTTGCGTAAAACATAAATTTATAGCCTTATAAAAAGAATGTCGAAATAATGACCAAGCGGCATCAGTGTCGTAATATAATCAATATCAAAGTCTATAGTGGCACTATAGCCAAAACACTGTGGCATAAGAAACTGGCAACATCATTGCCATATTAAACTATATCGAAAGTAATGTATACTTACGCCGTTACTGCCTCTTTATATAGTTAAAGTCGTAATAGGAGTATGCAACATCAATGTTGAAAAGATACACTAGCGACATAAGAAACATGTGGCATAAAAAACACGCGACATAAAAGACATGCAGCATAGAAGACATGTACCATAGGAGATATGCGGCATAAAAGACATGTGCTATTATTTACCTAAAGGCATGAATGTCAGTGTTGATACGACCTAACCTTAGTGGAATCATTGCATACCAATGAGGTTGATATCGTATGCTTCCATACAGCTCAATGACAACATGTGGCATCGATTGACTTCAACATTGGTCAATGACGCATGGCAATCTCATAATTAGCATAAAAACTGTTTTATTTCTTAAAAAAGCAAAATCATTTAATAAACTTCGATTCTTTGTCAAATTATTATTATATAATGCTTTACTTTACCAAATATTTTCGAGAAAACCACTTTATGCTAGAATTATCATTCCCAAATAATTTGAAAACCATATAATTTATATTAATATTTTAATTTAATTACTAAGGGTTTCTAGCCAAATAAATTCATAAAAAATCTTAAATACTTGGAATAAATCCCCTAAAATCACAATAAATCGGACTTTCATATTTTTTAACATATAAAAATTTCAGGTCAAAAAACATTATTTAATTATTTTATTAATTAGTACCCAAAATAAACCATTTTCCTTAGTTAGGAAATCCATAGAATATTCATAGTTGCTTGAAAAATTATGAAATAATAATCACACTTATAAAATAATGTTTCTAACATCATATCAAAATTTCAAGTCATTTGGATGTATGATATGTTATCACACTAAAACCTATTAACTAATTTCATAAATAAATAAAATAAATCAATGATAAGCATATAATCATCAATCATTCACATCATGGCATAATAACACATATAAGATTCAGGTTTAATCATAAAACCGAGCATAAATAAGCAAAGTTAAGATGGGTTATCATTATTCACATTGATTTGATAATGAGACTTGAGATTTGAGTTCTGATTTGATTTCCCCTAAGTTTTCCTCTTGTTTTTTTAGCTTTTTCTCCCTTAGTTCTCTAACAATGGCCGTCCTCGGTTTTCTTTTAATTTGTTTGAATAAATATGAGGGAGGGAATGAGAATTGAAGGGCGTATGTTAAGGAAATGTAGCCTTTTCCTATTTCGCCCTTCACATAAATCCACCTTCTTATTAATGTTCTAAACACTCTTATTAATTCATCAAATAAGGCACGACCTATTATAATTATCAAATCTCAATCTTCTAATCTGCTTACATTATTTTATTTTATTTATCTAATTAGTCATAAATAATGTTAATCAAAATTAAGGGTGTTATAGACTCCCCTCCTTAAAGAATTTCATCCTCGAAAATACGATAAGATACATAACATCAAACATAATAAAAGAGATAAAACATACCATCAAAACAAATTGGGATAAGTGTCTCTAATCTTGTCCATTGTCTTCCAAGTACAGCCTTTCTTGTTGTCACTCCACTGGACCTTTACTAATCCGACTATCTTGTTCCTTAACTTCTTCTCATCCTTAGCAACAATACGAACTGGTTGTAGAACAACAGTCATGTCCGGTTCCACTACTAAATCTCCCAATGCAATCGGAATAATAGTAGTCTCTTGATCTCGAACACACTTCCTAAGATGAGGCACATGGAAAACATTGTGGACCCCTTCCAAACTACTCGATAACTATATCCTGTAAGCGAGTTTTCCGATCCTTTCTATAATGGGAAATAGATCTACATATCTCGATGCCAACTTTCCTGTCTTTTCAAACCGTACCACACCCTTCATCGACGATACTTTAACAAAAACAAGGTCTCCAATTGAGAACTCCAGATCTTTGCACATCATCTCTGCATAACTACTCTGTCTAGACCGACCCTCCTTCATCCATGCTTGGATCAAATCAGTCTTTCCCGTGACTTCTCTCACCAAATCGGGACCAAGAGCAAGTCTATCTCAGGTTTCTAACCAACATACAAGTGATTTGCATAGCCTTCCATATAAAGATTCAAAAGGTGTCATCCCTATAGTTGTCTAATAACTATTGTTGTAAGAAAATTCGACTAAGTGTAGATGGTCTTCCCATGATTCTTCAAAATCAAACACATAACCTCTTAACAAATCTTCCAAGATTTTGTTAAATCTTTCTGTTTTCCCATCTTTCTATGGATGGTAAGTGGTACTCATTTAAGCTTGGTGCCCAAAACCTCTGGTAGACTCTTCCAGAATTCGCTAGTGAATAAGGTATCTTTGTCACTAACTATACTACTAGGAACCCATACAGTCTGACAATATTCTTCATAAATAACTTGGCCAAAATAGGTGCCG
The DNA here is from genome assembly GCA_030737815.1 of Allium fistulosum. Taxonomy (NCBI): domain Eukaryota; kingdom Viridiplantae; phylum Streptophyta; class Magnoliopsida; order Asparagales; family Amaryllidaceae; genus Allium; species Allium fistulosum. Next base: position 879,924,708 of record CM060906.1, read on the forward strand.
TCCTTGTCGACTTAACGTGAATGAAATATGCACTTTTAGTCAGTCTATCCATGATAACCCAAATACTTTCATTTTCCCTACTCGACCTAGGCATTTCATCAATGAAATCCATAGATATAGAGTTCCATTTTGTAACGACCCTAATTTTGATTAACATTATTTAGGACATTTAATTAGTTAAATTAAATGAAATAATGTAAATGGTTAAGGGATTGTGATTTGTATAATAAAGGGTAGCCGTGCCTAGTTGAACTAATGAACTAAGGGAAAATAAAATGAATTAGGTCAGGGAAATGGATAAGGGAAAGATAGGAATAAGATATATTCTGTAACGTCTCGGATTTTTCACGTTCAAAAATCGACATCCGTACTTCACATTGTACTAGAATGCCGCAGATTCGACCGTTCAAATCCGATTCGCCGGAGCTTATAACAACATTAAGTATAACAACACAGCGGAAGAAAAAGAATATATCAATATATATAACATTGATACAATGACAGATACAAAATCCGATACAGTATGATACAACAGAATGATACAACAGATACACAGTGGGCACCGGTAGGCTTTGCAACCATCCCAGCCCCACCGTGGCTTACACTGGCACCTCGCATTTACTTTTACGGCCAGCCTCTCGACTGTCACGGCCTCCGCCTAACCAACCCATCCCTCTCAGGGACATGTAGGGGTAAGAGTCTCCCGTTCGCCACCTAACCGCGAAGCGAGAATCCCCTATCATGCTGTAATATAGCAAAACTGGTGTGAGCAACAAAAACAGTTTATCTTTAAACAAACACCAAAGGCTCTTAAACATTGAAATCCGCAATGCTTTTGGAAAATGAAACTACCATAAGGCCTCCCGCCACACACACAATGCAATCGCAGAATTGGAGGAGATTTCTCCTTATGATAGTCAAACATGCTTACTACGCAAAATCAAAACTCTTTTGATATTATTTCTAGTGCATAGTGTAGAAAAACATTTCGAAAATATAATATAAATCTTAGCCAGCATATAACATTTCATCGTATGCCTACTATAGCTACCATGTTTAATAGCAGGTTACCGCCACATTCCATAGCAGGTTATACAACTAAAAACCGTACAGGGTTCGTATCGTTTCTTTGGATTTCCAACAAATGATCAGGCTAAGGAACTTCCTTACCGAAATAGAAACGCCTCTGGAAAGACGCCCCGGATCCTAACCGGATCTCTGCAAACAAAAGGCCGACGCTACCTCATGCTGTACAACTGTAACTAGGTAACTAACACACTGACGCTACCTCACGCTATACAGCTGTAACTAGGTAACTAACACACGAGTCATGTCATCCCCCGGTCGTTACCGACCTTTATCCGAGGGCCCCCGATCATAAAGCAACAACCACAAAGTATAATAACTGTGCAGCATCCACATAGGTAAAATATCTGGGCTCCATACCATGATATCACCTTTTATCCAGAAGGAAATGACATACCCTAGGGGCGCTACCCCTACAAACCTTTGCCGCAACATTCCTGTTTCGACCATTACCGGGTTGTGAGGCTCGACGAAGTCTCGTCCACAAAACTACGCTTCTTCACAAAGCACGCTTTTTCACAAAGCAACGCTTTGACCAACAAATGATCATCAGCACTTCGTATGCCACATTACGAAATTGGAAATGTATCACTAGTAACCATCAACTACATAACCTCTGAGCTCGTACGTCTCAGAGAAGGGTGTTAAGCTAAGAGAATAAATTCTCCGCCACCAACATAAATGTATTTGATAGAAACCAGCTTTACATCTCAAAGTGTAACGTCAGACACACATCCATACAAGTCTGTTCCGGGTTCGAACAGAACCGAAGGCACTTCCAAAGAAGCCCTTGCAATCCGGGTATTCACAATCATGATCGGACTTCCCATCACTTAGGGAATCTCTATACTGTAGCTACTCAGTGCAGAGACAATCGATAGGTCATCCTATCGCTCTCGCAAATACCCGGTCTTCACCATCGGTCTTCAAATGCGATCCATTTACGTCGTATCACTATTCGGAATGGGTTATATGACACAAAGGTCCTCTCCCGGCTAAACCGAATAACGAGCGCAATTAAAAATCATATGGATACTGGGGTCTCAGTTAAATCACAGCTTAAAGCCCAAAACTTTTCATTCGAATGGTAAAACAAATTACCATTTCCAATCTTTTAAACAAAAAGATTCATTTCAAAAACCTTCACTGGTTTAAACAATTTCCACACTTTTAATCTTTTAAACAAAAGATTTAATTCACAAAGTTTACCCCGTTCCCAAAGATTCATTCATAGATTTTCAAATCGATTTCCATTTCAATTTGATTAACTCGTTAAATCTTTAATCAAGATTTAACTTATAGCTTTCAAAATTGGTTTCCAAAGATTCATTCATAGCCTTTCAAAACAATTCCATTTCAAGTTAGATTAACTCATCCGGTCTTTGAAATCAAAGACTCATTTTATAGTTTTCAAAACATTTCAATTCCATTTCAAACTTGAAATTCTTTCAACACAAATTGGAAGTTCATTACTTATGTGAAAGCTTTTACTATTTAAAAACAAATAGTTTCGTTTCAGAAAAATCCAGTTATATTTACACGAGTTAAAACCCTTGAATTAAATTCAAATTCCCAAATCAATACTTTAAAATGGTTTAACCCATATATAACTTGTACAGCATCTTTAATCCCTAGTTTCAAATCATAGGATTCAATTTCAACTTGAATTCAAATTTAAATCAAATTATTTAAATTTTCAAAACTCGATTAAGTTATTCAAAATAACTTTTATCTTTGAAATTCCATTTCAAAAGCTTTTCACTTCAAACCCAAATTTCCAATTTCAAAATCAATTGAAATTAAAATTTCAATTTCAAAAACATTAAATTTACATCATCTGTGATTTAACCGATTTCCACGTGAAATCCATATTTGTGTGTGTAAAAGTGTGGTCCAGGGGTTTCACACAATAGTGCACAACATCAATCATCACAGATATATCGATAAGCGGTATAATCGATAACGCTTATCTTCATTCACAGATTCATAGATAAAGTAAATTTATCAGTCACAAAGATTCATCATTACAATTCGATGTGGGTTTCGGATAACCAACTGGAATCCGACTCCCTGTCGCATCGAAATTCAAGTGCCGTTTTACGGGCAAAAGGTTTCATATTCACATAGCAGTATATTCATCACAGGTATCACAGTTCAGCATAAAGCAATTCATAGCATCATAATCACAAAACAGAGATATAAATCCAATATGCAGCATTCAATGAAATCCAAACATCATAAGTAAGGTCAATTAATCATCTGACTAACTTAAATCAGATTAGTCACTAATCCTGGTTAATTACTGATTAATTACAAATTATTTTGGTTAATTAACCTTTAATTAATTATTCTCAAATTAATCACCTTAATTAATTTATCACATTAATTATTTATCCTTTAATTAATTATTGTTCAATCACTTGATTTATCAACCTTAAATCAATAATTAATTTCTTTTAATTACTTCCATTAGGTAATCATCTTTAAGTAATTAATCACCCTCAATTACTTATATTACTTAATTATCCTTAATCACCTTCATTAATTATTAAGTAATTTTTATCAAAATCTTTAACTAATCTCATACTTAAATAAAAACAATTATTTAAAAGAATAAGTTAAAAATGTTAAAACTTGAATTTTGTTTAAAGTTTGAAAGCTGTTATTATACCTACCCGGGACAAAACCCGAGTCTAATCTCGTTCTACCCGAGCTACTCCCCGGGTAAAATCACGTTCCCACCTACTTCGAGAAGAACTCTCGTTTCCCCGAGTACGACTTCGAGTTTCATTAGAACTTTCCCAGGCCAACTTCTTCTTCCCCAAAAATGTTCGAACCCAGATACGTGCACAACCACGTATACGTACACGAGCAATCGGAATGTCTCCGACCATCGCCGAGTTGGCCATCGAGTCGACTACGATCCCAACCACAACTCCGTCCTCCCAAATCATCAAAAACCCTCATGAATCAAAATGGAACTTCCATCCTCAACCTGGAACTTCATCACCGAAGCCACCCAAACCTGAAACGTTGTCGTTCGCCCAACCTCGTCCACCAGAAAATTCAAAACTTCGGCTACGAACTCGTCACCTTCCATACTATCATCCCACAAACCCATGTGCAACTCGATGCACGCGCGAAACCCCAGCGACCTCTTTTCCAACCTCGTCCAAAATTAGGGTTTAAAACTTAACCACCCTTTCGCCGACGCCATGGTCACCATGCACCCCTTCCATCATTTTTCTCGACTTCCACGCTCACTCACCTAGCCTCGGCCCAAACCCCAAGGTCCCTCAACGACGAGATCACTCGAATTCATCAAAACAAAGAAGTTCGAACAAATGAAAACTGCTCTTGAATTTTTGATCTAAAAATTATAAATCTTGCTTTAAAAATCAAGTTAAGGTATAAAAATTCAGATTTTATACTTGAATCCAGAAATCATTTAAGTCAAATTTTCAATATAATTTCAATCCTTCCGTTCTTCTTTCTCTTTGCTAAAATTAGCTCCAGATTTAGCTTAAAATTGTTTTAAATTTGATTTCATGTTACGACAAACAAATTTTTGTTTATAAATCTAGATCTAAGAAGATCAGAGAAAAGAACTTGATTTTTCTTTCGAATTTTAAACCTGAGCAACCAGAGCAGAACAACTTCAGTGTACATCCATTCAGTGCATACAAGTAAACACAATTCATATTTAAAGTCATACAATAATTATCACACATCACCTCAGTTACTTATTGCATGTATTCAGATTTCATATACTTAAACAAAGTGATGTTACTCACCAGATTTTTGAAAAGGCAGAGAGATTGATCTTTTTGTAAACTGGAAATCTGCTAACAAAAATCACTCTTTAAATCTGATCTTCATTTTGGCTTTGAGTTGAATTAAAGCTTTAGTTTGTATGTCTTTGAAAACTTTAAAATGAAAAATGCTAAGTTTTCTTTTTGGTGAACGAATGGATAAGAGAAGCTGAAGTATATAAAAAGTTTACAAGTGATAAATATTGTACAGGGTGATATATTGTTGTACAAGTTTTGATCAGTGATATTTTCTTTGTGGAGGCTGCATTTATTATTAAGTACTTTGTGTTCCTTATTTTATTTACAGCAAATCGATTTGCTTTGTACTTAGATTTTTTCTCATTTCCTTGTCTTGCATTGGTCTCGGCTGAAATGTTTTTGTGAGATATTTGATATGGCTTCACTTTTCTTCTTTTATTTGCATACTTGAATATCTGGTTTTATACTTGGATATATTTTTGTTGTCTTGATGTTTGCATATGTGTCTTGTTTCTACTTATCATCTTTGTCTTGCCTGTACATAAATATTTGATTTTACTTTAGTATTTATTATCTTATATTTAATTTATATATTCAAATTATTATTATCACTCTAATTACAATATTTATCATTATCATTTAATATTATTAAACCATTCATTTACAATTTTAAATTCAAGTCAAAATATATATATCTATATATTTATTATTTTCAAATTCACTCGTATATGCCCAAATACAAATATACACATATTTACAATATTTTTAATTTAAATGATTTATACAAAATATACTTGAATCCGGGGAAACTCGCTCCATTTTATCGATTTATTTTACTATTTTTATCCAAAAATTTATTTAATTATTAACTTAAATTAAATAAAAATCTAGGGTCGTTACATATTCTAATACCCCAAACCTTCATGCATATTCATTTCACACGTGCACAATGAAAACCAAATAGTAGAGAGGCCGTCAACCATGAAGAAGAAGTAAAGGGAAGATAAGCTAAATCAAGAGGAAGAAGCCTAATTAACTTAATCCATGATCAAATCAACTCCATAACAACAAAGCTAAGGTGAATAATAGGTTACATCTCATATTTTTGATGTTTTCGGTTTCTAGAATCAAATCTGAATGTTTTTGCAAGTATATTGCCATGTTTTGAATGTTAGATAGATATATATGCTTGTTGATGAATTATGCTTATTCATATTGATTTTATGATGAGTTTTGATTTGAAAACCCTATCAGATGATATCCAAATTCCATGCGATTTTAAAATATGGTCAGAAATGATATTTTAGAGATGAGTTTCAAGTTTCATAATTTTCTGAATTAACGTGGATTTATTATTAATTTTCTAGTGAAGAAAATGGTTAATTGGGTCTAAAATTAATTACGGCTATTTTATATATTAGCATTGGGTCAGAAATTTATAAATGTTGGAAAACATATTAAAAATTATTTATGAGAATTTTTGGAGAATTTTCCTAACCGTTTTAATATGTATATAAAATTATTTAAGGTATGAGACTTAAATGTTTTATATGTTTATAAAATGAGAAGGGGCAATTTGCAAATGTTTTAAATTGTTATTTCTGAAATTCGGTAGCATTTTTAGAAAAGAATTTGGAAAAGAAATTAGCAACCAGTCATATGTTGACAAACAAAGCAGGTTAGTTAAAAAGAATTACTTTTTAAAGTTGAAATTCAGTTTTACCATACTTCCGTTGTTTCGCCACTTTCGGCACCTACCTTTCGACTAGGTACTTCCGCCCCCATCTCCATCGAAACCAACACACATGGTATCAAAAGCCTTGGTACATAGTGGATTGGACATAGGTGAAAGGTATATAGTCAAAACATGGGTTCCAAATTGGTCGAAACCTTGTTTTGATTTTAAAAGGAAATGCGTCTGCTTTGCTTTCAAAAAGAATGCTTTCGACTTAGATAGATTTCGACTTGGTCAAATCGTTTTAAGGAATGGTTCCGAAAGAGGTTGCGCCTTTGTTTTAAGAAATTTCTTTCGAAGGGGGTCGGAACTCCAAACTGTTGCCTTTTGCCATTCGAAGCAGTGCCTTCGAAAGGGTTCTTTTGTTTTAAAATTAGAGCCGCTTCTCCAATGCTTTCGAAGGGATTGGTTCACCATCCACTTCTTTTACTTAGGAAATCGCTTTCAAAGAGTTGCTTTCGACTTAGTTGTTTTAAGACCCTTTTGATGTTTTGAAAGTTAAACCCAAAGATTTCAAAAGGAATGGTTTTGAATGGTTTCAAAAGGTTGTTCCACATATTTTACTTGAACCCAATGCTTTCGAAAGGTTTGTTTTAATTAGTGTACTTTAATGCTTTTGAAAGGTAACTAATAAAGGTTTCGAAGGGAAGGTTCCCCAATATTTTCGAAAGGTATATGATAAAGGTTTCTAAGGGATGATTCCCCAATGTTTTCGAAAGGTTAACCTTAGTGATTAAATGGAAGGTTTCCAATGTTTTCTAAAGGCATGTTTAAAGTGTTTTAAAAGAGGATGTCTAAGGTTTATAAAGCTTTCGAAAGAGAAGTTTTCAATGTTTTCGAAAGGACTATGGTAAAAGGTTCGAAAGGTATGTTTTGGCTTTTCGGCTAAGGTTATAAAATAAAGTAGTTTACTTGTATCGAAAGGGGTACTTTTAATGATTTCGAAAGAGAATTGTTTAAAGGTTTAAATAAAGGTTTTGAATGTTTTCATCAATAATGTTTTGAGTAAAGTATATATCATGGCAAAGAGGTTTGAGTAAAGCAATAGTATGTTTCCTTGTTTAAGTATGATTTAAAGGGATTAAATCATTTTGAAAAGGTTCTCAATGAAAATTAAAGGGTAGTTAACCCTAAGTAAAATGAATCAGATATTTGTACGCTAGATGAGACCGGTGTTGGGTCGCGCCCTATACATTAGCTATAGCCCTTTGCTAATTTTAGTCCAAAATTCTAGTATGTAAGGATTGGTCGCAGGTAAGACTTAAATGATGGTTACACACAGAAAGGAATATATATGTATAGAGAAGAAGGATAGGTTATTGGTGAGCCCGAAAAACCATTAGGATCAGTTGACCCTTGAGAAGTAAGTTAAGGACAGACCGTCCAAGAGTTTTTCTAACATGTGTTAAATTATTTGTTCATTTTGTTTGGTAGCCCGAGACATCCAATGGTTAGTAGTTAGCCAAACAAAACTATATTTTCTGGACAGATGGTCCATTTTCTACCTGTTTATAAGCATATATGATATTGCTATTATTGTTATGATCAGTTTGATTAACCAGTTTGATTGCAGGATTTTGATTTGCAAAAAGATATGTTTTAATGGGACATTGTAAGGGGAAACCCATTCCACTAAGTGGCGTGGTCTCTCTTAATATCAATAAACCGAGATGTAATAGTATTATTCATACCAGGCTTTATGTCTGGCTCGAAGTTTATGTTTTCCCCTTAAACTCTTGGGTGAAAAATTAATTTGAGTAGATTGAGAGTCCGAGTTTTACAGGTTTAGTAAGTGGAAGAATAAAGCTTCCGAAGACGTGTAGGAGGCAAAGTTAGCTACATAGGAGTTATATTGTTTTATTTCCGCTGTGTTGTATAAATTTTGATATGACTATTTAGTACTCTGGTCATCCAAGGGGACATCCTCACAGGTCGCTCTTGGCGTATTTTGTAAAAATTATATTTGATCAAAACCTGGAAAACATTTGGGATTATGTAATGGAATATGAAACATGTTTTGTGAAATGTAATCAGAAAAGTTGTTTTTGAAATTTGTGATTTTGTTCCACATTCATGTGCTTCTGATATTATAGATACCATTAATATTACCGTATTTTGTCATCGGAAGTTAATACTATAGATGACTATAGCATTTTTAGCGCTTAGCTTTTGTCCTTAAGATAGAGGTTGGTACAATTTGGTATCGGAGCATAGGTTTAGGGCTATCAATTTCCTACACGACCCGAAACACGACCCGAAACCCGCACGGAAATTAGCAGGTTAACCCGACCCGTTAATTTGGCGGGTCATTTTCGGGTCAACCCGAATTTGACCCGTTTATAAACGGGTGGGTTTCGGGTTGACCCGCTAACCCGAAATTGACCCGTTTATACTTATATAGGTTGACCCGACCCGTTTACGACCCGAACCGACCCGTTTATGACTCGTTTGTACCTTATACGGGTTATATGGGTTGACCCAACCCGTTTACGACCCGTTCCGACTCGTTTACAACCCATTTACACCTTATACGGGTTGAACCGACCCGTTTACGACCCATTTACACAATATACGGGTTGACCCGACCCGACCCGACCCGACCCGTTTATAATCGGGTTACACGGGTCGGGTCGGGTCAACCCGTTTATAAACGGGTCGGGTTCGGGTTGAGCTTTTCTGACCCGTTTAATAAACGGGTTGACCCGACCCATTTAAAATCAACCCGAATCCGACTTGACCCGACCCAAACCCGACCCGACTTGACCCGACCCAAACCCGACCCGACCCATTGACAGCCCTACATAGGTTTATGAAAAACTTTAAACTTAAAATGATTTTTGAAAACATATTCCTAAAGAATTAGAGAAAAGATCGAGGCATGGGATAACGCTATAGTAACGTACTTGTATTTGCTATATATAGGTAGCATTATCTCTATCTCTCATCTCTCTTAGGCTATTCTTTTGTATCTTACGAAGGCTCGAATGCAGATATAGATTCTAGAAGTGGAAGAGTTAACCTTGGTGGGGGAAGCACCACAACTAATGGAAATGCCAGACCAAATACAAGGAGGAACCAAGGTCAGACACAAGCTGCAAATATGGATGCTGAAGTCCCGCAGGTAGACATGTGAGCAATGTATCAGTTCTTTGTCAACATGATGCAGGCGGGAATTGATGTTGGGGTAGCCAGAGGAAATGCTGGAGGAGGGAACCAAGAAGCTCAAGTGGTGAATAACTATGCTATTCTGAGTAGAGATTATGCTCGGTTGGGAGGAAAGCCGTTTATTGGTACTGAAGACGCAATCGATGTAGAGAATCGGTTACTTCATTGCAAGAGGATTTTCGCTGACTTAGGGCTCAATGATGAGCAGAAAAGGAGACTCGCCTTTAGACCGCTACAAGGGGCAGCACTGTATTGGTGGAACAATGTGACAGTTGTAGTCAACAAGGAGAATATGACCTAGGCTGAATTCAGGAGGAGGTTCGAGGAAATTTTTATGTCAGAGATTGCTGAGTCCACTCTGCTCAAGAAGTTTACCGAGTTGGAGAAGGGGATATGACTGTGCTCGAGTATGCGACGAGGTTTGAGGAGCTAGCGAGATATGGCTGTGCTACCGTTGATACTGTGATTAAGAGGAATGAGAAGTTCATCAGGTGGTTGAAACCTGAGCTTGCTAAGGCCATATTATCGCATATTAAAGATCCATGTGATGTTGTTGTGGAAATGGCTTTGAGGCATGAAGAAATGCAAGCTTTTCTTGAAATAAATAAGGCAAAGGAAGCTCAAGGAGGGTAGAGTCGGAAAAGAAAGTTTTTCCATAAAAAAGGACATCAGAAGGGTGGAGCAACTAAGAAGGGAAAGACATAAGTGGTCTGTTACAAGTGTGATAAGAAGGGACACTATGCCCATGAGTGCCGAACAGGCAAGAGAAAGAAAGCTGCTGAGAAGAAAGGAGTAAAGTGTTTCAATTGTGATCAGATTGGACACTTTAAGAACCAGTGCAAGGTGCCAGCCAAGAATGGGAAAGGCAAATTGTTTGCATTGGAACCAACTACCTCGAGACTGACAGCACAAAAGAAAGGAAAAGCAGTGTTGGGAGGTACGCTTTTGATTCATGGTATGTCATTAGAGTTCTGTTTGCACTGGTGCATCACATTCTTTTATATCTCATTGTTTGGTAGATAAGCTTAACCTAGAACCCTCATACCTAGTTACTTCCTTAAGGGTTACAAATCTGATAGGAGGGTATGCGACACTTGGGATGAAGTGTGACCATCTAGAGTTTGAGCTGTTAGGTCATACCTTTGTTTGCAGTTTGCATGTGTTTGATTTTATAGGGTTCAGAATTATTTTGGGTATGGATTGGTTAAGTAAGTACGATGCTAGGATATTTTGCCATGATAGGAAAATATCACTTAGACACCCTGATTGTAGTGATCGGATTATATACTCCGTAGAAAACCCTAGTTTTGAGGTTAACGCTTTGTTGGGTGTTGTGGAGGTAGAAGACGAGTTAAAACATAGTTTTCGTGGTTAGAGAATTCATAGAGGTCTTTGAACCCGTAGTAGGATTGCCACCGAAATGAGCCATTGAGTTCCAGATAGATTAACTAGGAGCAGAACCAGTGAGTAGACCGCCAAGTAGAATGACACCACCTAGATGAGGGAGCTAAATGTGCAGTTGGTAGATTTGGAAGGCAAGAGTTTTATCTAACCAAATAGTTTGCCTTGGGGAGCAGCCGAAGTGTTTGCTAAGAAGCTGGACCGATCGTTAAGGTAATGCATCGATTATCGTAAGTTGAATGAGAAGACGATAAAGATTTGATGAACCGAGTTTTCCCAGTTGGATAAAGAATTGACAATTTTTTCGATCAGTTGAGTGGAGCTAGGGCTGTCAATGGATACCCGAAAAATCCGAAATCCGTCCGCATCCGTATCCGAAAAGCGGATAATATCCGATATCCGGAAAAATGGATGCGGATGCGGATACGAAGACATCCGCATCCGAAAATTATCCGTCCGGTCTTTATCAAGATTATAGTATAAATTATGTGTATTTTAGTATAATGAAAGATATTTATTTATTGTTTTATTAAGTTAGTAGTTTATATTATACGCACTTAATGCTTATTAACAACTCAAAACTATTTATTATCGCCATATTTGTTTATATTTAACACTTTTATAATCAATTGGATTGGAAAAAATGTATGTTAAACTTAAAATTTATATTTATATTTCTTGATTTATCGGTCGTTAGCGGATAGGATAATTATCCGATATCCGTCCGTATCCGCGGATGCGGATATCCGATATCCGAAAATCATTTCGGATGTGGATGCGGATATGGCACTATCCGCATCCGAAAGTATCCGTTGACAGGCCTAAGTGGAGCCATAATATTTTCCCAGTTGGATTTAGCAACAGGGTTCCATCAGCTTAGATTGGCAGAGGATAGTATTCCTTTGACTGCGTTTAGAACCAGATATGGATCGGACGAATGGTTAGTAATGCCGTTTGGACTAACTAATGCGCCAGCGTTCTTTGTAGATTTGATGAACCGAGTTTTCCGGGAGTACTTGGATAGGTTCGTGTTGGTTTTCATAGATGATATTTTGATATATTCTAAGGATAAAAAAGAGCATGAAGTTCATTTTAGAGTGGTACTTGAGGCGTTGAGACAATATCAACTAAAAGCGAAATTTTCGAAGTGTCATTTCTGGAAGAAGGAAATGAAGTTTCTTGGTCATGTAGTCTTAGAGAAAGGGTTGTCTATAGATCCGACTAAGATCGAAGCAGTGAATAATTGGAAGAGACCCGAGATAGTGACCAAGATAAAGAGTTTTCTAGGACTAGTTGGGTATTATCGGAGATTCATTAAGGATTTCTCATGGATAGCGGCATCAATGACCAAACTATCGCGAAAGGATTTGAAGTTTGTCTAGACCAATAAGTGTAAGGAGGCATTCTAGAAGCCGAAACACTTACTGACTAATGCACCCGTGTTAGTTGTTCTAGAGAGGAATCAGGATTTAGTAGTTTATACAGATGCATGTGGAACATGGTTAGGAGTTGTGTTAATGGAGAGAAGTAAAGTGATTGCCTATGCATCTCGACAGCTTAGACCGCATGAGGTTAGATATCTAATGCATGATTTATAATTAGCTGCGGTGATTTTTGCGTTGAAGGTGCGGAGAAATTACCTTTTGGAAGAGAGATTTGAATTGTATACAGATCATAAATCGCTAAAGTATTTATTCTCCCAGAAGGAGCTGAATACGAGATGATAGAGGTGGTTAGAGTTTATAGCCGCTTATGATTTTTGTATTGAGCACACACAGGGGAAAGGCAACAAGGTTGCGGATGCACTTAGCAGAAGACATCAGAATGCAGTGTTGGCAATGATAACCGAGTGGAAAGATTTAGGAGCGTTGACAGCATGTAGAGTACAGTGGAGATCTCAGAGTGGGTCTAGTACAGAAACTGCTATGTTGTCATGTTTAGAAGTTCGACCAATGATGATCTAAAAGATTGGTTCTAAGTAGAATGAGGATCCATTATTAGTTGAACGGATCAAAAAGTTGAGGGATGGAACAGAGAGCGATGAATTGAAGGATTTCAGTCTTGACCAGAATGGGTGGTTGAGAAAGAAAGGAAGATTATGTGTTCCAAATGTGGTAGACATTAGGAAGGAAGTTTTAGAAGAATGTCATCGTTCTAAGTTTACTATTCATTTGGGAGGAACTATGATGTATCAGGATATGAAGAGAAGTTTCTTCTGGGAAGGTATAAACAGAGAAGTAGGCTTATGGGTGAAGCAGTGTCTGAACCGTCAACAGGTAAAAGAAAACATCAAAAACCAAGTGGGTTACTTTAGCCTTGAGATGTTCCAGTTTGGAAATGGGATTCGATCTCAATGGATTTTATAGACGGGTTGCTAAGGTCAAACAGAGGAAATGAAAGTATATGGGTCATAGCGAACAAGTTGACCAAGAGTGCCAATTTCATTCAAGTTAAGTCAACCAGGACGACACCTGTTTTAGCTAAGTTATTTATGAGGAATATAGTTAGACTGCAAGGAATTCCTGGTAGTATAGTAAGTGATAGAGATTCTTTATTCACTAGCGAGTTCTGGAAGACTCTACATGATACTTTAGGTACTAAGCTCAAGATGAGTGCCGCTTACCATTCGTAAATAAATGAGCAAACAGAAAGAGTTAACAAAGTCTTAGAGGTTTTGTTATGAGCTTGTGTGATAGATTTTGGAGGATCATGGGAAGACCATCTACACTTAGTCAAGTTTTCGTATAACAACAATTATCAGGCTACTATAGGGATGGCATCATTTGAAGCTTTGTATGGAAGGCCATGCAAATATCCTGTTTGTTGGTTAGAGGCCGGGGATAGGTTAGTTCTTGGTCCGGATTTAGTTAGAGAAGCTGCAGAGAAGTTTGAGTTGATTCGAGCGAGAATGAAGGAAGCTCAGTCTGGGCATAAGAGTTATGCTGATAAGAGACGGAAGGACTTAGAGTTTCGGTTGGAGATCATGTTTTCGTCAAGGTATCATCGATGAAAGGTGTAATTCGATTTGGGAAATCAGGGAAATTAGCACCGAGATTCGTTGACCATTTCCTATTATAGAGTGGATCAGGAAACTCGCATATAGGGTAGAGTTACCGAACAGTTTGGCAGGAGTCCACGATGTTTTTAATGTTTCTCATCTAAGGAAGTGTATTCGTGATCCGGAGACTGCTATAGCACCAACTATGTTAGAGGACTTTGTAGTGGAGCCGAATTTGACTATAGTTAGAAAGCCAGTTCATATAGTCGCATGAGATGAAAAGAGGCTAAGGAACAAGACAATCAGTTTAGTTAGAGTCCAGTGGGTGATGACGAGAGAGACTGTACTTGGGAAACTGAGAGCAGGATTCGAGATACTTATCCTGACTTGTTACATGGTATGTTTTACCTTTATGATTGATTTTGATGAGTGCCTTGTCATAATTTCGAGGACGAAATTCTTTAAGGAGGGGAGTATGTAATGACCCTAATTTTGATTAACATTATTTAGGACACTTAAATTAAATGAAATAATGTAAATGGTTAAGGGATTGAGATTTGTATGATAAAGGGGTAGCCGTGCCTAGTTGAACTAATGAACTAAGGGAAAATAAAATGAATTATATAAGGAAAATGGATAAGGGAAAGATAGGAATAAGATATATTCTAATACCCTAAACCTTCATGCCATATTCATTTTACACGTGCACAATCAAAACCAAATAGTAGAGAAGTCGGCCACCGTTAAGAAGAAGTAAGGGGAAGATAAGCTAAATAACGAGGAAGAAGCGTAATTAACATAATCCATGATCAAATCAACTCCATAAAAACAAAGCTAAGGTGAATAATATGTTACATCTCATGTTTTTGATGTTTTCGGTTTCTAGAATCAAATCTGAATGTTTTTGCAAGTATATTGCCATGTTTTGAATGTTAGATAGATATATATGCTTGTTGATGAATTATGCTTATTCATATTGATTTTATGACAAGTTTTGATTTGAAAACCCTATCAAATGACATCCAAATGTCATGCGATTTTAAAATATGGTCATAAATGATATTTTAGAGATGGGTTTCAAGTTTCATAATTTTCTGAATTAATGTGGATTTATTATTAATTTTCTAGTGAAGAAAATGGTTAATTGGGTTTAAAATTAATTATGGCTATTTGATATTAGCTTTGGGTCAGAAATTCATATATGTTGGAAAACATATTAAAAGTGATTTATGGGAATTTTTGGAGAATTTTCCTAACCGTTTTAATAAGTATAGAAAATTATTTAAGGTATGAGACTTAAATGTTTTATATGTTTATAAAAGGAGAAGGAGCAATTTGCAAATGTTTTAAATTACTATTTCTGAAATTCGGCAGCATTTTTAGAAAAGAATTTGGAAAAGAAAATAGCAACCAATCATATGTTGACAAACAAAGCAGGTTAGTTGAAAAGAATTAGGTTTTAAAGTTAAAATTCAGTTTTAAAGTTAAAATTCAGTTTTACCATACTTTTGTTGTTTCGCCAATTTTGGCACCTACCTTTCGCTGGGTACTTCCGCACCCATCTGCGTCGAAACCAATACACATGGTATCAAAAGCCTTGGTACATAGTGGATTGGACATAGGCGAAAGGTATAGAGTTGAAACAGAGGTTCCGAAGGGGTTGAAGCCTTGTTTTGCTTTTAAAAGAAAATGCGCCTTCTTTGCTTTCGAAAAGAATGCTTTCGACTTAGATAGCTTTCGACTTGGTCAAATGGTTTTAAGGAATGATTCCCAAAGAGGTTGCACCTTTGTTTTAAGAAATTGCTTTCGAAGGGGGTCAAAACCCCAACTTGCCGCCTTTTACCTTTCGAAGCAGTGCCTTCGAAAGGGTTCTTTTGTTTAAAATTATAGCCGCTTCTCCAATGCTTTCGAAAGGATTGGTTTCGATACCATCCACTTCTTTTACGTAGGAAATTGCTTTCGAAACAGTTGCTTTCAACTTAGTTGTTTTAAGACCCTTTTGATGTTTTGAAAGTTAAATCCAAAGGTTTCGAAAGGAATGGTTTCAAAAGGTTGTTCTACATATTTTACTTGAACCCAATGCTTTCGAAATGTTTGTTTTAAGTAGTGTACTTTAATGCTTTTGAATGGTCACTAATAAAGGATTCGAAGGGGAGGTTCCCCGGTATTTTTGAAAGGTATATGATAAAGGTTTCGAAGGGTTGATTCCCCAATGTTTTCGAAAGGTTTACATTAGTGATTAAAAGGATTTCCAATGTTTTTGAAAGGCATGTTTAAAGTGTTTTAAAAGAGGATGCCTAAGGTTTATAAAGCTTTCGTAAGAGATGTTTTCAATGTTTTCGAAAGGACTATGGTAAATGGTTTGGAAAGGTATGTTTTGGCCTTTCGACCTAAGGTTATATAGTAAATAGTTTACTTATATCGAAAGCGGTACCTTTAATGGTTTTGAAAGAGAATTGTTTAAAGGTTTAAACAAAGGTTTCGAATGTTTTCATCAACATTGTTTTGAATAAAGTATATATCATGGCAAATGGTTTGAGTAAAGCAATAGTATGTTTCCTTGTTTAAGTATGATTTAAAGGGATTAAATCATTTTGAAAAGGTTTTCAAGGAAAATTTAAAGGGTAGTTAACCCTAAGTAAAATGACTCAGATTTTTGTATACCAGATGAGACTGGTGTAGGGTCACGCCCTATACTTTAGCTATAGCCCCTAGCTAATTTAGTCCAAAATTCCAGTGTGTAGGGCTTTGTCATATGTAAGACTTAAATGATGGTTACACACAGAAAGGAATATATATGTATAGAGAAGAAGGATAGGTTATTGGTGAGCCCGAAAAACCATTAGGATCCGGAGATCCTTGGAGATGTAAGTTAAGGATAGACCGTCCATGAGTTTGTCTAACATGTGTTAGATTATTTGTTCATTTTTCTTGGTAGGCCCGAATCAGCCAATGGTTAGTAGATAGCCAAACAAAACTATATTTTTCGGATAGATAGTTCATTTGTTACCTGTTTATAAGCATATATGATATTGCTATTATTGTTATGATCAGTTTGATTGCAGGATTCTGATTTGTAAAAAGATATTTTTTAAAAGGATATTAGTGAGGGGAAACCCTTTCCACTAAGTGGCGTTGTTTCACTTAATATTAGTAAACCGAGATGTGATAATACTATTCACACCCGGCTTTATGTCTTACTCAAATTTTATGTTTTTCCCCTTAAACTTTCGGGTGCTCAAAAATTATTTGAGTAGATTGATAGTCCGGGTTTTACAGGTTTAGTAGGTGGACGAATAAAGCTTCCGAAGACGTGCAGAAGTCAAAGTTAGCTACTTAGGAGTTGTTTTATTTATTTCTGCTATGTTGTATTAAGTTTGATATGACTATTTATTACTCTGGTCATCCAAGGGGGCATCCTCATATGTCGCTCTTGGCATATTTTGTAATAATTATATTTGATCAAAACCTGGGAAACGTTTGGGATTATGTAATGGAATATGAAACATGTTTTTTGAAATGTAATCAGAAAAGTTGTTTTTGAAATCTATGATTTTGTTTCATATTAATGTTCTTCTGATATTATGGATACATTAATATTACCGTATTTTGTCACCGGAAGTTAATACTGTTGATGACTGCGGCATCTGTAGCGCTTAGCTTTAAGCCTTAAAATAGGGGATGTTACACATTTCTACACTGGTATCTCTAAATTCCGAAGCAATCCACTTGCCTTCTGATGCTCGGCTTTCATTTGTTGGCTATTTAACCATTGCTTTTCCCATAAGCCTATATCCCTTTTCATACCTTCCCAAAAGAAACTCCTTTTCATATCCTGATACATCTTAGCTCCTCTAAAATGAATAGTAAACTTAAGACCTCCTTTCCTTAGGTCCACAAAATCTGGAACACACAATCGTCCCTTCTTCCTTAACCATCCATTCCAGTCAAGACTAAAACCTTTAAATCATCAATCTCAGTTCCACCTTCCTATCTTCTAATCCGTTCAGCTAACCATGGATCATATTCCTATTTAGAAGCGATCCTCTCGACAAATACTGGTCGAACTTTTAAACAATATAACATTGCAGTATTTTGAATAGAACTAGCCGTCGACCTTAATTGCACACTACAAGTAGTCAACGCTTCCAAATCTTTCCACTTTGATATCATTGCTAACACCGCATTCTAATGTTTTCTACTAAGTGCATCTGCAACTTTATTTCCTTTCCTTGGTGTGTACTCAATTCCAAAATCATAAGCTGCTATGAACTCTAATTACCTATGTTGTCTCATATTCAACTCCTTCAGAGAGAATAAATATCTTAATGACTTGTGATCCTTAAAAAACTCGAATATTTCTCCCAAAAGGTAATGTCTCCACACTTTCAAAGCAAAGATTACTGCTGCCAACTCCAAATCGTGAGGCGGATATCTAGCTTCATATAATCTAAGCTATTGAGAAGCATAGGCAATCAATTTACCTCTTTGCACTAACATAATTCCTAGAACTATTCCACACGCATCTGCATATACCACCAAATCTTGATTACCATCTAGAACAACTAACATGGGCTCATTGGTCAATTAATGTTTTCGCTTCCTGAATGCCCCTTCACATTTATCAGTCCAAACATACTTCACGTCCTTCCTTGTTAGTTTAATCATCGGTGCTATTGTATAAGAGAAATCCTTGATGAATCTCTAGTCTCTCCCAATTATTAACAACCTCAATCTTAGCTAGATCTACTGACAACCCTTTTTCTGAAACTACATGACCAAGGAACTTCACTTCTTTCTTCCAAAAATGACACTTCGAAAACTTCACTTTTAGTTGATGCTGCCTCAACGTCTCAAGCACTATTCAAAGATGAATCTCATGATCTCTCTTATCCTTAGAATATATCAAAATGTCATTAATGAATACTAACACAAACCTATCTAAG
This sequence comes from Allium fistulosum, assembly GCA_030737815.1. Lineage (NCBI taxonomy): Eukaryota > Viridiplantae > Streptophyta > Magnoliopsida > Asparagales > Amaryllidaceae > Allium > Allium fistulosum. The sequence goes on from CM060906.1 coordinate 879,943,830, forward strand.
TGCTATTGGAAAATTCGGTTCATCAAGTTCATAAAGAAAGCAGATGTAGTAGTCAATTTGAATAGCATTACTAACCACTCTACAAAGCGTACTTGTTTGAAATGCCATCAAAATAATACTGTCCTCCACCACTCTCAATTGATGGAACCATGTCGCCAAATCCAACTGGGAAAATACTTTGACTCCATTCAACTGATCAAACAAATCATTAATTCTCAGTAAAGGATATCTATTATTTATCGTCTTCTCACTCAACTTGCGACAGTCAATACACAATCTCAATGACCCGTTCAGTTTCTTCACGAACACCGCAACCGCTCCCCAAGGCGAACTGCTTGGCCTGATAAAACCTTTTCCTTCTAAATCCACCAGCTGCACCTTTAACTCCTTCATCTCGGTTAGTGTCATTCTACTAGGCGGTTTACTCACGAGTCCAGCTCTAGTACAAGATCTATTCAAAACTCAATAGATCATTTCGACAGTAGTCCTATCACTGGCTCAAAGACATTTGCAAACTCTTTAATGTCAAAAACTTGATTCAACTCATCTTCCTCCTCCATTGCACCCAACAAAGCGCAAACATCAAAATTCAAGTCCTCTACTGAGTACATGATTCGATCGCTACTATCAGGATGTCTTAGTAATATTTTCCTATCTTGGTAAAATATCCTAGCATCATATTTGCTTAACCAATCCATACATAATATAATTCCAAAGCCCACAAAATCAAACACATGCAAACTATAGGCAAGTATATGATCTAATAACTCAAACTCTAAACGGTCATATCTCATCCCTAGAGTTGCATACCCTCATATCGGATTCACAACCCGTAAGGAAGTAACTAGATATGATGGTTCTAAACTTAGCTTATCTACCAAACAATGAAATATAAAAGAATGTGATGCACCCATATCAAATAATTCTCTAATAAGTATGCCATGAATCAAAAGCTTACCTCCCATCATAGTTATTCCCTTCTCTTCTACTGTTGGTCTCGAGTTTGCTGGTTCCAAGGTAATACTTTTCCTTTCTCAACCTTAGCTGGTTCTTTACACTGATCTTGTAATGCCCAATCTAATCATAGTTGAAACAATTGGTGTTCTTCTTCCTAATGACCTTCTTTCCATTTCGTAATGACACTTGTTGGCAAAGAGCCCTTCCTTATCACACTTGTAGCAAACAACATTAGCTTTTCCTTTCTGGGTAGCTCCACCTTTCCGAGCTCCCCTTTTCTGAAAAAACTTCCTTTTCTAACTCGTACCACCTTGAGTCTCTGCCAGCTTGTTATTACTAAATAGCACAAGCATCTCTTCGTTCCTCAGTGCCATCTCCACTACTACATCACAAGAGTCTCTAAGGTGCGGTAATGTTTCTCTAGCAAGCTTTGGTTTCAATCCTCTAATGAATTTTTCATTCCTCTTGATTACCATATCCACGGTGGCATATATATATATATTTCGACAGCTCCTCAAATCTAGGCGCATACTCAACCATTGTCATATCTCCTTACTCCAACTCAGTAAACATTCTGAGCAAAGTGGACTTGGCTATCTCAAACATGAATCTTCTTCTGAACTCTGCCAGAGTCAAGTTCTCTTCCAGTACTACCATAGTTACACTGTTCCACCAGTACAATGCAGCTCCTTTCAATTGCATAGATGCCAATCTACTCTTCTGCTCATCACTCAAATCTAAATCAATAAAAATCCTTTCACAATGAAGTAGCCAATTCTCTACTACAATAGCATCCTTAGTTCCAATAAATGGCTTCCCTCCAAGTCTTGCATAATCCCGACTCAACACAGCAGAGTTATTGACACTGAAACTTCAAGATTTGCTCCTCCGGCATTACCACCAACTAATCCAACTGCAATCCCTGCTAGCATCATGTTGACAAAAAATTAATACATAGCTCCTATATCTACCGGTGTTCCACCACCCATATTAGCAGCTGTTTGTTGACCCAGATTTCACCTATTATCGGGCCTAAAATTTCCATTGGTTCTGGTGCTTCCTCCATCGAGATTCATTCTTCCATTTCCTGCCTCCATATCTTACTTTCCTTAAATTTTCATTCAAACCTTAGTAAGATATGAAAGAACTGTCCAAGGGAGAGGGAAGAATGAAGATAAGGTATATACTTATGTATAGCAAATACTAATTCATTACTATAGTTTTATTTCTTACCCCAACCTCATTCTTTAATTCATTAGGATTATGTTTTCAAAAACTCTTTAAATTCAAAATTCTTTTAGTTTTACATAAACATTTGCTCTGATGCCAAGTTGTAACACTCCCCATGGCTCGAAAATAAGCTCTACTAATGCTATAGTTATCAATAGTATTATTCTCTGGTGACAAAATAAGATCAGTTAATAGTATCATTAACATAAAAAGCATAGAAATATGAAAAAATTTCAAAATACAGATTTCATTAATTAATTATCAAATTCATTACATAATCCCAAACGTTGAAAAGGTTCAGACAAATATAATTATTAAAAAATACTCCAAGAGCGACATATGAAGATGCCCTCTTAGTTGATCAGAGTTAACTACTAGACAGATACAATTTCTGCCATTACATATAGACAAAAGTCATTACAACATAGAGGATAAATAAATAGATAGACTCCTACATAACTAGTTCTGCCTCCTGCATGTATCCGAAAGATTTATTTATTTAACCCAAATAACCTGTAAACCTTACTCATGAACTGCTCAATTGAGTACCCGAGAGTTAAAGGGAAAAATAAAAACTTCGGGTCAGATATAAAGTCTGGTGTGAATAATAATGTCATCTCAATAATAGATGTCTAGTGAGACCACGCCGCTGAGCAGAATGGGTTTTCCCCTCACTAGTGTCCTTTAAAAATATATCGTTTATAAACCAAGCACCTGCAACACAATGGTTAAACTAGATAATATAAACAATCGTATGCATGCATGCAACTTGGGTAATCATGACCCATCTATCTAAATCAATGGACTATCTGTCCCAACATCATAGTTTTCTCAGGGTAACTACAAACCTATGTGGCTGACTTAGGCCCACTAGATATACCAAAATCTCTGTCTGAAACTTACTATTCCTAGGGTCACTCTGATCCTAATGGTTTTGCAGGCCAACCAGTAACCTATCTCATCTTTGCGTATTCTTTTCTATTTGTAAACCTACTTTTAGTCTTACCCTTGACGAAGCACTACCATTGGAGTTATGGACTAATATCAACTAGGGGCTAATAGCTGAAGTATAGAGCGCGATCCTACACCAGTTCCACCTGGGTTTCTAATCTCCAAGTCAATTTATCCTATCATAATTTATCTAAAGGTGATAAGAATAAACTCTCCAGTAAAATTTTGGGTTAAATAACTTTTTTGTTTCCTTGAAACTAATTTCGTTAAAAATTATCTAACCTTTGAAATCATACTTAAAATAAGGAAATTATAGCCTTTACTTTATCCAAAATATTATGGCTATATATATAATATCTGTGTGTGTGTGTTCGCGCGCGCGTGTGCGCGCTTTTATGAAATAGCATCGATTAATTTCGTATTCATTTAGAGTTATCGCACCTCAAAACCATAGGCTATGAAGCCATATATAATAAAACCTTTGAATTGATAAAGTGCGGCATTGATATAACCGCTATGAGATTGTCACATCCTTCTATATCGAACCCTGTTAAAACGTCTGATTTATAAGACATAAGGCCATAAGGCCAAAACCATTGTGTCCCATATACCAGTTGTCAAAGCAAAAAAGTATAGAATTTGGTTTGCGTAAAACATAAACTTATAGCCTTATAAAAAGAATGTTGAAATCATAACCAAGTGGCATCAGTGCTGTAATATAATACATATCGAAAATAAACTATAGCGACACTGTGGCCAAAACACTGCGGCATAAGAAATTGGCAGCATCATTGCCGTATAAAACCAATGTAGAAAGTAATATATACTTATAGTGTTATAGCCTCTTTATATAGTTAAAGACATAATAGAAGTATGCAACATAAATATGAAAAGGTACACTAGCGGCATAAGAAACATGCGGCATAGAAAACACACAACATAGAAGATATGTGGCATAGTAGACATACAACATAAAAGACATGCGGCATTATTTACCCAAAGGCATAAATGTCGGCATTGACGCGAACCAACCTTAGTGGAATCATTGCACCCCTACAAGCTAGTGACAACATGCGACATCGATGGACTTCGGCATTGATTAATGATGCATCGCAGTCTCGTAATTAACATAAAAACTGATTTATTTTTTAAAAAGGCAATATCTTTTCGCCGACTTCAATCCTTTGTCAAATTACTATTGGGTAATGCTTTACTTTACCAAATCTTTTCCAGAAAACTACTATAAGCCAGAATTATCATTCCCAAAATAATTTGCAAACCATATAATTTATATTGATATTTTAATATAATTATTTAGCATTTCTAGCCTAATAAATTCATAAACATTTGTGAACACTTGGGAAAAATCCCCAAGAATCATAATAAATCAGACATATCATATTATTTAACATATAAAAATTTCGAAATCAAAACATTATTTAATTATTTTTAATAATTAAAACTCGAAATAAACCATTTTCCTCACTTAGGAAATTAATAAAATCTTCATACTTACTTGAAAAGTTATGAAATTAAAAACCCATTTCTAAAATAATATTTCTAACATCATATCAATATTTCAAGTCATTTGGGTGTCATATGATAGAATTTCACACTTAAACCTGTTAACTAATTTCATAAATAGATTCAATAAATCATAAATAAGTATATAATCATCAATCATTCACATCATGACATAATAACACATATAAGATTCGGGTTTAATCATAAAACCGAACATAAATAAGCAAACTTAAGATAGGTTATCCTTATTCACCTTGATTTGATAATGAGACTTGAGAATTGAGTTTAGATTTGATTTCCCGTAAGTTTTCCTCTTGTTTCTTAGGATTTTCTTCCTCTTAGTTCTCAAACAATGACCGAACTTGGTTTTCTTTTAATTTGTATGAATGAATGTGAGGGAGGGAATGAAAATGCAAGGGTGTATATTAAGGAAATGTAGCCTTTTCCTATTTTGCCCTTCACATAAATCCTCCTTCTTATTAATGTTCTAAACACTCTTATTAATTCATTAATTACGGCATGACCTATTATAATTATCAAATCCCAATCCTCTTATCCTCTTACATTATTTTATTTAATTTCTCTAATTAAATGTCCTAAACATTGTTAATCAAAATTAGGGTTGTTACAACCCATTTAAGCCCGAACACAATATTTTGCAATTAAATCTAATTTAACACATATAGATATCGTATATCATATATTTATAACTATTATAGATATATTTAATAATATGCGTTCATCAAATCAAAATACATTTTATAATTGATATTTCATAAATATTAACTAGTCTAATTAATTTATAAAAATTACAAATTAATTAAATCTTTTGGTCAAAAGGAGCATTCATCATTTTGGTTGTGTGACCCGTTAGGTGTAAATTTTGTTAGCAATTAATATCGAACTATTCGAATATTAACATTCATGGCTCACTTAGAAGGTGGTGTGATATTTTCGTCAAATTTATCGCTTACTTGGTTTCGGTAAAATCCAATTTTACTTTGTTAAGCATTACCCGATTGTGACTATTATTTACACTAATTCGCTTCGGCAAAACTATATCACCTTGGACTTATGAAATTTGGTAACGGCCAAAATTCTAATATCATCTGTATTCAGCTCTATAGTCCAAACACAAAGTCTTTGGTTCAATAATAACAATTATTATTAACCGAACTACTCTGCCCAGAGATTTTGACTTTAGTTGATTGGATACTAAACCCGTATAACTGAGGAGATGAATCCTCTTTTGAATAGTGCTTCACTTTTAATACTTCCACTCAACCCAACTATAGCCACTCAATGGACGTTATGCCATGAGTTGACTATAATCAAAGTGGAGCATTTATTTTGAAGAATGACGGTATTCTCAAGTTGAGAGAACCATGTAAACTAGTCACATCGATATTTTCTGTTCGACTTTAGCTATATTAACAAACAAAAAACTATCGAGTGAGTCATTCCATTGTTTTCCAATAACTATCACTACGTAACCCCTTGGTGCCCCAGTAGTCATGAATAATACACTGCCCGACATTTGAAGAGTGTTACGTACTCTAGTCTCAACGGATGCATCGACATTCAGTCTCAATGTATCATGACAAGGAATATTTAAAATGGTCTGTTTATTATACTGTGATATAATACTCATGATTACAACTACTTCTAAGTATTACCACAAACACACCAGCTATGGATTTTCTATTAAATATATTTTAATTAAATATTTAATTATTTATAAAAAATTATAGCAAATATATAACAGACAGAAAAACACCTATATTAAAAATGAGAATTAATTACAGAGTTAATTAATTTACAATAAATTATAGAATTTCCTATAGGGCATACCCTTAACTCTACCAATCTTCCACTTACATTTGGGGCCAGTTATGGATACTCATTCTCATCCCTTCAATTAGCTTCTCAAAAGCTGACCGAGATGGATCCTTAATGAATGGATCTGCTATGTTGTCCTTGGTATTTACCCATTGTATCACGACCTCTTTTTTCTCAACGAATTCTCTAATGAGGCAGAACATCCATAGAATATGTCATGACTTCTTATGCACTCTGGGCTTCTTTGGAATCTACATCGCTGCATTGTTATCATAAAACAATGCCATAGGTTTCTCGATATCAATAATCATTCTAAGCTCAGTCAAAAACTTACGCATCTAGACTGCCTCTTTAGTTGTTTCATTGAGGGAAATGCACTCGGCCTCCATAATGGAATCAACTATTATTTCTTGCTTAGACCTTTTCCAACTAACGACTCCACCATTGAGCGTGAAGACATAACTATACACCAATTTACCATCATCTATATCACTTTGAATGTAAAATCTGTATAACCCTTCATAAGGAGGTCTTCATTACTGTATATAAGGAGTAAGTTTCGAGTATTTCTTAAATACTTTAGTATACATTTTACGGCCATCCATTGTTTTTCTCTAGGATTAGACTGGTATCGGCTTATGCATCCTAATGCTTATTCGACATCCAGTCTAGTACATATCATAACATACATTATGGATCCTATTGTTGAAGCATAGCAGATCTTCTTCGTACGCTCTTTTTCCTCATTGGTATAAGGAGCGTCTTTCTTAGAAAGAATGATTCCAAACTGCGTTGGAATGTTTCCACGCTTGGAATTCTCCATACCGAACCTTTTCAATATAGTGTCCATGTACAAGGATTGGGAAAATCCCAATAGCCTCTTAGATTTATCTCTATAGATCTTTTTATCTAGTATATAGGCTACTTCTCCCAAATCTTTCTTTGACAAGTTCTTGGAAAGACAAGCTTTCACTGATTGTAACATCGAAGTGTTGTTACCAATTAATAATAGATCGTTAACATATAGCACAAAAAATAATATGGCTTTGCCTTGTTCCTTTCTATATACGCATGCTTTACCAAATTGTTTGATTATTTTATCAAAACACATATTCCAACCCCTTGAAGCTTTTTTAAGTCCATAAATGGACTTTACAACCTGCAAGCCTTGTCTTCACTCCTACTGTAACACCCCGTAAAAATCAATAAGAAATTAACTAATAAGAAAATAATTAACTAATAATGAGACTAAATCTGGATATTTTCTAAAAGTCGAAGTTTGGCCATCAAAGTTGTGATGTTGCATACTTGCTAATTTTCTGATAAATTTCCATATATAATGTTTCAAAAACAGAGCCCAAATAGAAAAGTTATGGATATTTGGAGTTTTCGGATTCAAATAATTTAATTGGAATTCAAATTCAAGTAAATAGTTGATTCATAAGTTTGAAATTCAAATGGTAACAGCAGTTAGACTTGGAGGTTTAGTAAACGTTAATGTTAAAATTAATTAAGGTATTAAATAAATCAAATAATGACACATTAAAATCTTTCCAAAATAATACTACATCGACCACCTATATAGGGCAATCGACCGCTGGCAGTCAACCAGTAGGGTTGGAGCGGTCGACCGGTCCATGTTGATGGCAACTAGAGTTTTCAATATTTGAATGGCTCGTATTTTATTATTTTTGACCGACTTAAGTCTGACGGTTATGGTGCTGTCGAACCATTATAAATAAGAGCCTAGCCCCCTCACTTTTATTCATAAATTATTTTAGGAACCAAGCAAAGCTCTGTCAATCTGTCTCTCTCCTCAAAGGTTCAGAAAATGCTCTAGAGTTTCAAGTAAGAAATTTTAGGTGTTTGTTATTCACAAAATTATCCCGTTGGTGTTTATTTGATTATTATGCCTAACTGGATAATTGTATATGAGTTGTAGGCATTAAATTGAATATAGTCTGAATATAATAAATATCGCCTACATTTCTTGTTTATGAATTGATTTAGAATTATTTACAACCTGATCTGGAAATCAATCCCAAAAGTATGAATTTAGAATATTGATATGAATAAAATTTATTCCAGATCTGAAATAGGTTGTATAATAATGTTATGAATTTGGATTATTACCCTAGTCTTATTAAAATGTAAACTTTTTTATATTTGAAATTGTTGGAATTTAGATCCGTTAAATATTTGTAAATTAGTTGATGTCTTTCCCTTTTTGGAAGAGTACGACGTTTAATCTAGCAAGGGATATATGCAAATAAAAAGAGAAAGAGATGTGTAAAGTATGAATTCATTATAGTTTACACCGTCTATATAAAAAGAAATGATTATTCCTTGTAATTTCAAATGATGTAATCTTTATATTTTAAGGTTAAATCTTTTGTTTTGGACTAATTTAATGGAAATATAGTGGATAATCCTTTTAGATATGATTCCAACAATTTAACATGGAAAAGAATATTCTAGTGAAGATATATAACTAGAATATATTTGATATAAGTAGATATTTGTACGTAATTTACTGCGGTTATAATAATAAAACTTAGCTAATAACAACGCTTGCATGTAATTTTCACGTTTAGGATGATTAACTAATGGCAAAGGAATTCAAAAGGTTGCAACTCCAATAAATGTGGAAGAAATGGTAATAAATATGAGAGTTGCAATAATGTGATAGGGTAAATGGATTAACGGGACTTATAAAATTGGAATAGCTACAAAAGGTTACTAATTTGAAATTAGTAATTATACATAAATGTCATAGGAATTGTGCATTAGGATTTCATGGACAAATTGGCATTTATGAGCACAAAAAGGGAATTTATGGGTAGATACGTATTTAAGGTAAATCTTATTGCCTTAAATAAAAAGGGAATCAGTACGCTAAGTCTAATGTCTACCTAAGATAATATAAGTAAAGACTAAGAATGGTTAATTGGACTTAGTAGGTTAGCGATGCAAGGTCAGCAGAGTCACTCGATGGAAGACTGCCCTTCAGTTTGAGGCTACCAGCAGTCGGGTGCACTTACTATTGATGTGAGATATCACTAACCTAGGACCCATGATGATGTGAGAGATTGGGCATGCTTTCTTAATTGGAAAGTATTAAATGGTCCAAGTTTGGAAATAGGAGCGGTGAGGGATACCTCCATAGAGGTTCGCTTCTGGTTTGAGGTATTAATTAGTTGTAGGGTCCGCCTCTCTCTAAAAAGGAAGTATTAAGTAACCTACTGGGATTCCAAATAAATAAAGATGTCTCTAAAAAGGTTTACTTCAGTGCTGAGGTATTAAGTGGTCGTAGGGCCCACCTCTCTATCGAAAGAAGTAACCTAATGAGATTCCATATTTATAATTAAGAGTGACAATAGATATCTCGAGAAGGGTTTTCTTCAGGTTTGGGGTACTAAGTGATGGTAGGGTCCGCCTCTTTCCTATAAAAGAAGTATTAAGTAACCCAATGAGATTTTCAAGCAATATCAGGTGGATAGTACTAGTGAGGAGGCCACTTTGGGTTTAGGTATTAAATGACAAAGGCCTGCCTATAAATAGGTGTTAAATGGTCAGAGTTCTGCCTAGTCCTTATTAATGAAGTATTAAGTTGCTTGGGTACAACCTCTCACATTACTAAGGTCGTAAAAACGATAGTAATAGTGAGAAGTCCGCTTGGGGATATGTATTAAGTAATGGGGACCCACCTAAAATATAGGTATTAAATGGTAAGAAGTCTTGCTAGTCCTTTTTAATTGGTATTAAGTAGCTTGGATATTGTTTACTACAAGGCTACGATTTTATCACCGACAGATGCTGTAATAGTTTGACATTAAATGTCAAAAGCCTTAAATAGTGGTTGGAGGTC